>CM061491.1:16002500-18887500 GCA_030867185.1 Tagetes erecta | reverse complement strand
TACTAGCCAGCCTACTCTTAGCCCTCATGTGGCCACTCAGCAAGTATCCCATCAAGTGGCCACACACGAGGCAGAACCTTCCAGACAAACGGCACCAAGTGAGCCCTCGAAGACTTACAGGTCGAGCTCCTTGTCCTGCTTTTCGGAAGAAATAGCTAACTTTGAGTTCTAGACTAAGATCAAGATGGCATCAACGTGAAAACATACGATGGGACGGAAGATCCAGAGGACCATCTCCAAGTGTTCACTGGAGCAGCCTCCGTAGAACGCTGGACCAATGCAAAGTGTTGTCACATGTTCATGCAAACACTTGTTGGATCTGCACGACTTTGGTTCATTAGCCTCCGAGGAAAGTATAAACTCTTTTGATGACTTATACATGAGCTTCTTAACGAACTTCACACAGCAACGAAGGTACACCAAAGACGCAACAGTGCTTTACCAGATAAAGCAAAGAGACAACGAAGATTTGAGGAGCTTCATGGAAAGGTACAAAAAGAAGGGTTGAGCTACAATGGAGCCATGGAAAAAATGTGTGTTTCCGGCTTCATGAATGCCATAAGGCCAAAAAAGCTCCTAAGAAACCTCCATGAAAACATCCCTAAAACGATGAAAGAGACCTTTGAGCGTGCTGAAGCCTACCTCTAGGGTGATGAGGCACTTGATAATAGGGAGACCAGGAAGTGGGATCGACAACCCTAGAGGGGAACTCATCCCCGAATAAGAAGCCAAACTTTCAACCCTTCGTGGAACGGCGATCTCACCGCCATTATGGCCACAAGAGAAGGGACGACAGGTGAGAATCCCGCGCTCAAATAAAGGTCAAGACAAAGAGAAATATGTCTTTACTATGCTAATAAAAACACCTTTGGAGGTCTTCACAACTGAGGATGCTAGGTACAGCTTCAGGCCTCCTAGACCTCTCACCAAGCCAGTCAGCAAGCGAGATTCTGGAAAGTTTTGTGTCTTTCACAGCGACGTTCGTCACCACACCAATGATTGCTTTCAGTTAAAAAAGAGAATCGAAGAAGCTGTTAAGTCAGGGGACTTGGCCACTTGGTAAAGGAGTTCAAAGAGAAAAAAAGAAAGTAAGAAGGGGGCAGAATACAATATGGTACATGCAACAACCAGGCTCTTTAGGAGACCCCGCTTAGAAGCATGGACCCGACAATGTAGTGGGTTCCCCCCAACTGATCCCGAAACATTCATTACCACAACGATCATCGTAGAAGCTGAACTTGATGGCTCCTTGATAGATCAGGTTTATATGGATTGTGGGGCAGGAGCTGCAATGATGTATGAAAGATGCTTTCTCCAGCTCAGTGAAGAGACAAAGGCAAGACTACAACAATTCGAGACACCATTGGTTGGATTTGCAGGGGAGAGGGTCCACCTTTTAGGTGAAATAACTCTTGAAGTCTGCCTTAGGGATGGGGACCTCTCCAAGGTAGAAGAGCTAACGTTCGCTGTGGTACGACACCCTTCTCATTATAACATCATAATCGGGAGACCGGGTATAAGTGCCTTCCAAGCCATAGTCTCAACAAGTCACGGGATGATGAAGTTTTTAACAGAAGGAGAAGTGGCCACCCTGAAGCGTACGACAGAAGCTCTTCTCATAGCCTCCGCTGAAGAAGCTTCAAACTCTGAGTAGAAACAAGTCATAGAAGTGAGCCTCAATGCTTCATATCCCGAACAGTCAATCAAGGTTAACAACAACCTTTCTAGTCACCTTTTGAGAAAAATAATAAAGTTTTTACAGGAAAGCCAAGACGTTTTTGCATGGTGCCCGAAAGATATGACAGGAGTCCCAGGAATACTTCTGAACACTCACTGAACATCTACCCCGGTCACAAGCCAGTTGTTCAAAAGAAAAGAATCCTGGCTCCTAAAAGAAGCTTAGCTGTGGATGAGGAGGTAGAGAAGCTTGTATAAGCATGTACCTTCTAGCTTCCAGCTTCCACCTCCCGGCTCCTAGCTTCCACCCCATCACTTTTAGAAAAATGATTAACATATATTTTGATAACATAGTATATGGTTACTGACTTTGCAAACATGTATTTTGAGAGTAGTCAAGTATCATTCTTGGGTAGCAAACCCTGTGTTGGTCAAAAAGCCCAACGGATCTTGGAGAATGTGCATAGATTTTAAAGACCTGAAAAAAGCTTCTCCAAAGGACTGCTACCCCCTCCCCGAAATCGATAGGAAGGTCGACTCCCTTGCCAACTTCCCATACCGGTGTTTTTTGGATGCTTACAAGGGATATCTCCAAATTCAGATGAAAAAGAAGGATGAGGAAAAAACTGCATTTTACACGGACAAAGGAATCTTTTGCTACACAAAGATGCCATTTAGCCTGAAAATACGGGGGCAACATACCAAAGATTGATAGATCAATCTTTTTCAGAATAAATAGGGAAGAACATGGATGCCTATGTCGATGACTTGGTGATTAAAAGCCAAACCGAAGACAATATTGTGGGCAATATGGAAGAAACCTTCAAGAACTTAAGAAGAATCAACATGAAGCTCAATCTGGCAAATAGTTCTTTTGGTTTTGAAGAAGGTAAGTTCCTTGGACACAATGTAGATAAACATGGTATCAAAGCTAACCCTAGTCAAATACAAGTTATGCTCGACATGAAATCACCACAAACCATAAAGCAAGTGCAAAGTCTCACAGGCAAAACCGCTGCACTTACGCGCTTTTTACCAAAATCGGTTGAAAAATCACTTCCTTTCTTCAAAACTCTTAAAAACTGTGTTGACAAAAAAGAT
Source organism: Tagetes erecta (assembly GCA_030867185.1). Lineage (NCBI taxonomy): Eukaryota > Viridiplantae > Streptophyta > Magnoliopsida > Asterales > Asteraceae > Tagetes > Tagetes erecta. The sequence continues at coordinate 18,884,722 of CM061491.1, read as the reverse complement.
TTCAAGTGGACCATATAGGCAGAAGCTGCCTTCCAAGATCTCAAAAAACAAATAGCTTTCTTGACCACCTTTGGCAACGGCCAAACACCAGTTCTAAATCTAGCAGGTCATTGTGATCCTACCTCCACTTGCTCCAGTTTAAGTTCCCAAATACAAGCATGCCAAGCCCAAGGTGTTAAGGTCTTTCTTTCCATAGAAGGTGCCATAGGGAGCTATTCTCCCAACCATTACCGCCCCTGTGTCGGGGGAGCTTATCATTGTTAACCTCTCAGTAGGTATTTAAACAGATAAGATAGAAGCTAAGGTCGGGAGCCACAAGCTATAAGCTTACGCTCGTTTACTTCGTGCATGTATGGAGGCTGTAAGTGCTGTAGAGCGAGCCAAGGTTGAAATGCCAATCTATTTCATTAGCAGGGCTCTTAGGGACGTTGCGATCAACTACACCCCCATGGAAAAATTGGTGCTCGCCCTGGTACATACCTCAAAGCGGTTGAGAAGGTATTTTCAGGCTCATCACATCAGAGTATTGACTAACCAGCCGATCAAATCCGTGCTTGAAAAACCGGAAAATTCAAGAAGATTAGCCAAATAGGCAGTTGGGTTAGGGGAACACAACAACGAATACTCCCCAAGAAAAGCCATCAAAGCTCAAATCTTGGTTGGATTCCTATCAAAAATTCCAGAAAAAACCAAAGAAGTAAAAGAGGTGATAGCCGAGGAAGATAAAAAGCTATAGTGAAGATCAACATGCACTCTATTCACCGATGGAGTGTCTAGTGTAGAAGGTTCCGGAGCTGGGTTGATCATAACTGATCCCTTGGAACCGAATACACTTACGCGCTTCGTCTCGAGTTCCCATGCACCAACAATGAGGCTGAATATGAAGCCCTTCTAGCTGGCCTGCGAATAGCTAGTAGCATGAAGGTTGAAGAGCTAGAAGCCTTCGATGACTCCCGACTAGTAGCTAACCAAGTAAATGATGAGTACATAACAAAAGAACCATCCATGATCAAGTACAAAGCCAAAGTTAAAAACTTGATGAAAGAATTCAAAAGCTGCACCCTCCAGCAAGTCTCAAGATAAAAAAATAAGCAGGCTGGTGCCTTAAGTAAACTTGCTTCCTTAACCTTTTCTCATTTAACCTAGAAGGTATTGGTTGAGTTTCAAAAGGCACATTCCATCAGCGAGGTTGAAGTACAAGATGTAGTTAGTGAAGATCAAGGGACATGAATGACACCCATTATCAATTTCCTCAAAGAAGGGAAGCTCCCTCCCAACGAAGCAGAGGCTTCCAGCCAAGGCTGAGCATTATGTCATAGAAGATAATGTGCTATACAAAAAATCAAACCTCTCCCCTCTTTTGAGGTGTGTAGGTCCAGAACAAAGCAATTTTCTTATTCGAGAAGTTCATGAAGGGATATGTGGTGCACATGCTGGACCTCGGTCAATCGTAACATGGCTAATGAATCTGGGTTAGTATTGGCCCACAATGCACAAGGATGCTTCTGAGGAAATTAGCAAATGTGAGGGTTGCTAGCTGCACGCTCCTGTCAAAACAAACCCAAAGCATGATTTAGTTCCGGTCGTGGCTGCTTGGCCATTCTTCAAATGGGGTATGGATATCATGGGTCCCTTCCCGGAAGCTGTCGAAAGGGTCAAGTTCCTACTTGTAGCCATCGACTACTTCACGAAGTGGCCCAAAGTCAAACCACTTGCATCCATCACAGTTGTTCTTGAGCCATTTTAATATTTCATGGATTTGATATCATTTCTATTACATAGTATATTGTGACACCCCGCATTTTCAGGTTAACACCATTAACTCAAAACAAAAATATTTAGACGTTTGCATGCACGACATTATTTATGGATAAATTAAATGTTACTAACCGACAAAAGAATAATAGTTGCTTGGAATCTAGAGGAAACTTTACTTGTCGTGACGAGTTCGGGATCGGTTGACATTTGATTTAAGTAACTAAATTATATGACACAAATAAACGAAATAAATAAATGAAATAAGTCTGGGGACTATTTGGCAAATTAAATTAAATAAAAAGGACTTGGTGTGCAATTTATAAGAAAAGTAGTTTAAGAAAACCATATCTGCGTATTCTTTCCATGTCGCACGAAATTTGCAAAAACCCTAAATATGCCGTCGCCATTGTCGCGCAGCCTGACACCACCTTTGATCTCCGATACCCTTGCAAACAAGCACCACTACAATCACCGCCACAACTACCGTAACACACCCGTGAGGTTCATATTCCTCTTGCACTTATTTCGGTAAGCTTTTAGACTCGTTTCGTTGATCATATTCGTTACGGTTTCGGTTTCGGGCTACGGTTTGGAGACGTTTTGACTCGCTTGGGATGGGTTACGTATAGCATTTATGTGTGATCATGAACGCGTGTTGGGTTAGGCCGGGTTTCGTTGGTAGCAAAACCGTATGAGTTTTGATATATATGTGTGTGTAGGTTGTTTTATGTGTATATATATGTTTGTGTGTGTATTAACAAAATCTATATATGTATGCGTTTGATAAGAATTGAAGATGGTTTAACAAGATGTTCATGGATGTGTATGTGTTTATATATATATGCGTTGACTTGTATATAGATATGAGGTGATTGTCCATGGGCATGAAGAAATATATTTGTATGTGTTTAAAATGTTTATCAGGTTGTTATGGATATGGGAGTGGTGTTTTTGGATTGTGTGTAAATAAATATATATTATGAATATGTATTTTAGTATGTATGCACAAGGTGGATTGGATGTGTTGTAAGACATTTTTAAGTTCAGGACAAAAAGTATAACTATTAACCAATCAAATTTTTTTGTTTTATTTATTAATTTTATTTATAGTATAATTGTTATCAAGGGTTTTTGTGTAATTTTATCTTATACACGTTTTGAAACTAGATCATAACCATAATATATTCAAATTTGCTTTTCATATTTATCGGATCAATTTGGTTTTCAACACCGGTCCAATTCAAATTCTATATTCTTTCATATATATAATCCATTGTTATACAATTATTTACATACATTCAATCATCCGATTTCTCAATTGTAGTCATGGATCATAATACATACAGGGATAATCAATCGAATGTCAATATAACAGACAACGTCAATCATTTAGACGATGTCGATCATAATGTTATCGATTTTAATCTCGAAACTGACAATATAGCTGATAAACAAGGCAATGCTTTGGTCTTGGGTCAAGAGGCCGATGGAATATGCAGCACATACTCTAGTTTATTAACAGGGGATTCTTAAATTTGTGTTGATAAGGGCAAAGGTCCGATGGTGTATGATTTCGATAGTAATGAGCAAGCTATTGATGTTGATGATTCTTTTCATGCGTCTAGTTTATAGATCTACAAGATGTGGCATGCCAGTCACTCGTATCACCAACGTGGTCAAACCGGTAAAGAACGATTGGAAGCTTCTATATTGACGCGACACCGGGCGGTGGGTTCTAGGCTTCGGTGCACTGTGTTTGTGATAGTAAATACGACCTACCAATCTGATGACCAAAGGAATAGCAAAAAGATCGTATGCATCAATGAAGAAATCCATACCGGGAATTACAATAGTCGTGAAATGGTATAATTGGGTTTTTTGCAAAAATCAAGTGCACCCAACATTTGTAGTTGCTTTCAAGCCATTGTTATTATCTTCTTCCGAAACTATACTTGCATGCAAACAAATGTTAAATTAACTCATTTAGTTATTTAGTATTGCATTTAGCATTTTTTTTGTTAACAGCATCACATCTTGAGCATCGCCCTAGTTTAATAATACATATATGTATTTATGCACATATGTAGTTTCTCTTGATTACCGGGTGTGGTTCCTGCACGAATATTTAGAAGCTTTTGTGTTTATGGTAACCATAAAGAAGCAACAAAGATGGTAGATGGTAAATGTGGCATCGAGGATGTAAAAAGTGGAGCATACTGATGAAGTTGTAGTTCGATTTTTAATTTTAAAGAAAAACGAACAATAATAGTAGTTTAGTATACAATTATGAATAGAAACTAATTAAGTAAGCCATTTCAAGTATTCATTACTTGTCTTTCATATATTTCAAGTTGGTAAGATTCATATCAATTGTTGAATCTTGATCATATATGTACTTTTTATAAATGCATGTATGTACTTTTCAATAATGCATATATGCACATACACCCTTTTACACGTATGAGCAACGCACGTATGCATTTTTTTAGTGGGCAATCACTTTCTTAGTTGTTTGAGATTTAATGTGTATTTCCAATTGTACCAATGTACTTAATGTCTTCTTTTTTTGCAACTGATCTAACAAATTGGGTCATTTTTTCAATATCGTTGATTGGGGTATTTGTGTTTTACATACTCTACTTCAGCCATGGAAGCTAAGCAACACATCATCATAATTAAGAAAACTTCTTAAACTTCCATTGTGAATGGAGTGCCCTTCCTAATGTAGGAGGATATATGTTTAGATTCAAGATTGATGATGATTGGGATACAAAATTGCATAACGAATAAAATCAGACTCAATAATATTTAATTATTAAAAAACTATAATGTGCAATGCATGCATGCACTCTTTTATCTTAGAAGTTCACAATAACAATTTTCACACTATATTCCCAACAAACACAAATTGATTTAACCATTTTATCTCTAGATGTTTTGGTCTTGGATCTCGTCACTGTTCTCAACTTTCCTGATATCCGAACACTTCTCCTCTCTGTTTGAATTTAAATTATAAACATATTTAATTATCAAAACTTTATTGTGTTTAATATTTTTAATCAAATATAATATAGTATCCTTACCATAGTTTGTTTTCTTATCTTTTGCTTCTTTTCCCATATCTGCATTTAAACAATAAAATTAAATAATGAATCTAAACAATATCATAATGCATATATACGATGACAGAATACATGTGAATAATGACACGCTCTAAATTACTAAATATGCTTATGGTTAACTATTTTGACTTCAAACCCGTTTATAATAAAAGGAAAAAAATCATCATTGATAGAATATATAAGTATACTTACATGGAGGAGAGTTATCCTACATAGTGTTGGAAATCTAAGAAGGCTAAGAAGGATTTATGACCTTTAGATCTATTTTTTAATGGTTGAGATAAATTTGTAGGAAAAGAAATTGGTGGAAGGGTACATTAGTCATAGCCACTTTTGTTGACTTTCTCTCTCCACATGCAAGGCACATGCCAATTCCCCCACTTTTTTTAAAACTTTCATAACTTTTGGATACGATATTATTTTTTTAAAAAAATTACACCAAAAAAACAAGCGTTTTGTTATCTTTAAAACGCGTATAATATTGATATATAAAAAATAAAAAAAAATTTCGGCACTTGTCTAGTCCTTATGTAATATCATGTGATTGTGTTTTATTATAACTAGTGAAATATCACTTTTATCGGTTCATTCTTAAGTCATTATATAATACCATCTTATTATAAATATTTGTTGTGTCATATTATGTGTTTAGAAATTATCACCGTGTCACAAATTGTTAATATGTGTTTGAGAAATGTTCAAAGACAACGTCATTTTTTGTTACAAAGTGTGAGAATGACACAATGGTAAACAAAGACACAATGACACTTTTAAAAAAATTATAACTCACAATATAAATCAAATTTGAAAAAAGTGGTTCGGAGACCTTGTTCCCCATGTATTCCTCTTTCAGAAAATAAATAAACGAAAAATTAAAAAAAATTAAAAAAATTACCGTTTTTTTATTTTTTAAGTTAGACACAATGAAAAAAGACACAATGAGAAAATAATAGTTTTTTTAAGTTTTGTTTATTTATTTTTTAAGGAGGATGATGTGAGAGCAAGATTTTTGAAATACTTTTTGTGTTATTGTGTAACTATTATTAGATAATTGTGTAATACTTGTCAAATAAGATTACACAATGACCCGATGAATGACACAACAACCTTACGGATGACACAATCACACAATGACCTGATGAAAGACACAATGACCTGACGGAAGACACAATGACCTGACGTTAGACACAATGAGCTGAAAAATTGTGAAAAAAAAGTTCGTTTTTTATATATCAATATTATGCGCGTTTTAAAGAGAAAAAAATTCTCGTTTTTATGGTGTAATTTGTTTAAAAAAATAATGTCGTATGTAAAAGTTATAAACGTTTTAAAAAAGTGGGGGAATTGACATGTGACTTGCATGTGGAGAGAGAATATTTAAAAATGTGGGCATGACTAAAATACTCCCTCTCCTAATTTTCCTAGATGCCACATGTCAATCTCTTATTGCTTCTTAGCCTTCTTAGATTTATAACACTATGTAGGTGAACCTCACTCTACTTACATGATCTAAAATTATACAACAGTGCACATTTCTTTAAATGCATATATGCACTATGATTTCATAAACATCATTTATCCTATATTTTACTTCAACATTGCAAGACTAAATAACCATTTTACTCATTAGATTACTGTTAATCTTAACAATAGCATAATGAAAGCATACATCAGATTAGTATGACTGCATATATGTAGCAGATGTCTATGAATACATATGTGCATCAGTTGAATCTCAATGCATATGTGCATCAGATTCAGCATTGCAAACTGTTAACTATTTCAATTTCTTAATTTAACTAATGACATGCATTAATGAATCTGTTATATTTCAAGTTCATATTATAATCCTAAATTCACATATATATGTCGATGTATACAATCAAATATGCCTACTATGTTGAGATTACAATCTACTACCAATATACACTAGGTAATAGCAAATATCTCAAAATCGATTCTAACATTTTCATCAATACGAAAACTGAAACACTATTACCAGATATTTTGTAATCGATATTAAACTTTTGCATCAATAAATTAGGTCGAATACGTTACCTTTTGATGCTTGAGATTGTTTCAACTTCAATCGATTGAATCGCAGCTTTTTATAGAAATTAGGGTTTCATTTTATTTCTGATTTCTTGATCAGATGATAAGTAGTTGTAGAAGATGAAGAGAGTTTTAAAATTTGAAAATAAAATCCCCTAAATTTCGTGATAAACTGGCAACTGCATCAAATAAATTGAATTACCAAAATACCCTTTTATAAATAACTACATACATGTTCTTAATTTTATTGTTTTATATTTAATTAATAGCCTAGAAATAATGTGATTGGACAAAAACCTTGTACTTTTTGTCCTCAACTTAAAAGTGTCCCTATTTGAATGCCTCCCTGGGATCCATTCAAATGAGTACACCCTTTAACTTGAGTATAAAAAGTACACATTTTCAACCAATCACATGATTTATTCTTAAATTATTTAGTCAAAACTAATTTTAAAAATTTGAATTGTACGGTTAGTGGGTAAAACATGCATAACAATAAAAAGGGTATTATTGTAAATACACATGTTAAAAATTGTTTTTAAACATTTGAATCGTACAGTTATATGTATGGCGTGAAACATGGATAATAATTATAATAATATTCTTGCAAATGCATTGTTCATTTTAATATATGTTGAAGATCGTGTATATTATTACTACACTATTAATAATACAATCTCCTAGTTTTTATTTAAATTAAAATAAAAAAGGCAATCAAAACATACGTTAATTATTTATAAGTCGTTATTAGAATAAATGCATCAATGCATCGGTTCACTGATGCATCAATGCACTTAGTGTGTTTTTATAAGAATAAATATGGTTATATTAGCATATTTAAATGAGCTAGATGACTTGATCAACCAAAAAACAGTTAAGAAACAAAAGGTCAAAACAAATTAAATATGCAAACTAGTAAATCAAATAGAAATGAAATCCATATTCATTATGGATTCAAAATTCACCCACGCTTAAATGCATATATGCATTAAAAGACTTACCTTATAAATTGGTTCAAAAAATGTAAAAATTTAAAAGCTATTACCTGTTTTAAAAAATATAAATTGACTATGGAAGGATTCACACTTGCATTTTATGGTTTGAAAGACTATGCAATGTTGCTCTCTTGTTCTCAATGATGGACATTTGAGCAAAGAATTTAAAGTGTTGTCGAATCAGGTAAACGAGTAAACTGCATTAGATGGTAGAGTGGATCAAGTCATTTGAAAGTGCCATGGATGTGTGGCAAATAAGGAAACCGGCATAACATAGGTATGGAAGAACGTCATGCTCTTCTTGACCTTTATCGAACTCATTTTAATTGCAGTTCCTTTCAATCGAACCAATTTTCTTCGATGGAAAATTTAATGTAATGATTTTGGTGAGCCGGAACAGAGAAGGGTGGAATTTCTTATGGCTATGATCGCTTGAAATGGTTGAAGATGGTGGAATTAGAAACGTAGATTAAGATAGAGGTGGAACAAAGTAGTTGGAATTTTTTTTACTTTGGATTGATATTCTTGAATTAAGATAGAGGTTGCAGAAAGTAGATTAAGACAAAGAAGATGACTTTGATTTGATAATATTGAATTTTTGAGAATCGACCGTGGCAACCATGTTCTCAGTAATTTGAATTTAATATATAGTTCCACTTTTACCCTTTTATTGAATTACTAGGTTTAATACCCGTGTGTTACACATGGGTTAAATAGTAATATCTATAAAGAAATTATAACCATTATATTTAACAATTTGTAAATATATAACATTTAAGGAGTTGGCTCCATCAACTTGCATGGTGAAAAATTTAGCTAAATTTTACCTCCCAAACTTCCTATTATAGAAAAAAAATCCCTCCAAAAATTGCCTCCTAAAAGTTTGATTTATTAGATAGATTTTCATTAATAATCATGTTTGAAAAGATAACCGTAAATTCAGTTTTTAAAAACCATTTTTGTTTAATTAATTGTAATGTAATAATTTGATTGGTTAAAAATTTGTACTTTTTGTTCTCAAGATAATTTGAGTTCTCATTTGAGAGTCCCTCTATATATATATATATATATATATATATATATATATATATATATATATATATATAGAGGAGAGTTATCCTACATAGTGTTGGAAATCTAAGAAGGCTAAGAAGGATTTATGACCTTTAGATCTCTCTTTTAATGGTTGAGATCAATTTGTAGGAAAAGAAATTGGTGGAAGGGTACATTAGTCATAGCCACTTTTGTTGACTTTCTCTCTCCACATGCAAGGCACATGCCAATTCCCCCACTTTTTTTAAAACTTTCATAACTTTTGGATACGATATTATTTTTTAAAAAAAATTACACCAAAAAAACAAGCGTTTTGTTATCTTTAAAACGCGTATAATATTGATATATAAAAAATAAAAAAAAATTTCGGCACTTGTCTAGTCCTTGTGTAATATCATGTGATTGTGTTTTATTATAACTAGTGAAATATCACTTTTATCGGTTCATTCTTAAGTCATTATATAATATCATCTTATTATAAATATTTGTTGTGTCATATTATGTGTTTAGAAATTATCACCGTGTTAAAAATTGTTAATATGTGTTTGAGAAATGTTCAAAGACAACGTCATTTTTTGTTACAAAGTGTGAGAATGACACAATGGTAAACAAAGACACAATGACACTTTTAAAAAAATTATAACTCTCAATATAAATCAAATTTGAAAAAAGTGGTTCGGAGACCTTGTTCCCCATGTATTCCTCTTTCAGAAAATAAATAAACGAAAAATTAAAAATATATATATATATATATATATATATATATATATATATATATATATATATATATATAGAGTGAGGTTCAACTACATAGTGTTATAAATCTAAGAAGGCTAAGAAGCAATAAGAGATTGACATGTGGCGTCTAGGAAAATTAGGAGAGGGGGTATTTTAGTCATGCCCACTTTTTTAAATATTCTCTCTCCACATGCAAGTCACATGTCAATTCCCCCACTTTTTTAAAACGTTTATAACTTTTACATACGACATTATTTTTTTAAACAAATTACACCATAAAAACGAGAATTTTTTTCTCTTTAAAACGCGTATAATATTGATATATAAAAAACGAACTTTTTTTTTCACAATTTTTCAGCTCATTGTGTCTATCTCAGGTCATTGTGTCTTCCGTCAGGTCATTGTGTCTTTTGTCAGGTCATTGTGTGATTGTGTCATCCGTAAGGTTGTTGTGTCATTCATCGGGTCATTGTGTAATCTTATTTGTGTGTATTACACAATGATCTAATAATAATTACACAATAACACAAAAAGTATTTCAACGATCTTGCTCTCACATCATTCTTCTTAAAAAATAAATAAACAAAACTTAAAAAAACTACTATTTTCTCATTGTGTCTTTTTTCATTGTGTCTAATTTAAAAAAAATGGTAATTTTTTTAATTTTTTTTAATTTTTCGTTTATTTATTTTCTGAAAGAGGAATACATGGGGAACAAGGTCTCCGAACCACATTTTTCAAATTTTATTTATATTGTGAGTTATAATTTTTTTAAAAGTGTCATTGTGTCTTTGTTTACAATTGTCTCTTTGTTTATCATTGTGTCATTCTCACACTTTGTAACAAAAAATGACGTTGTCTTTGAACATTTCTCAAACACATATTAACAATTTGTGACACGGTGATAATTTCTAAACACATAATATGACACAACAAATATTTAAAATAAGATGATATTATATAATGATTTAAGAATGAACCGATAAAAGTGATATTTCACTAGTTATAATATAACACAATCACATGATATTACACAAGGACTAGACAAGTGCCGGAAAAAAAAATTTTATTTTTTATATATCAATATTATACGCGTTTTAAAGATAACAAAACGCTTGTTTTTTTGGTGTAATTTTTTTTAAAAAATAATATCGTATCCAAAAGTTATGAAAGTTTTAAAAAAAGTGGGGGAATTGGCATGTGTCTTGCATGTGGAGAGAGAAAGTCAACAAAAGTGGCTATGACTAATGTACCCTTCCACCAATTTCTTTTCCTACAAATTGATCTCAACCATTAAAAGAGAGATCTAAAGGTCATAAATCCTTCTTAGTCTTCTTAGATTTCCAACACTATGTAGGATAACTCTCTTCTATATATATATATATATATATATATATATATATATATATATATATATAGGGGGTGGCTAGAATGAAAACCCTCCTATATTGAAAAAACCCATGAAACTCTATTATAACCGTTGATTTCATTATATCTATGGCTGAGATTTAGTCTTCCTTTTTTGTCATTTTTTAATAGTATAAAGTACAAAAAAGGGTATTTTAGACATTTGGTAAATCTCTTTTCCTCCATCCTGACAACTATATCGCATCAAACACGTTTTCTCACACAAAAAAACTCATCTTTCTATTTGAATTCAATCAAACCCCAAAAATTATATTTCCAAAAAAATCTTACTCTCTGTTTTCTCTTTAAACGACTCATCAATGGTGATGATAATACATTGATCTTCTTAGGTACCAGAAATTGAAGTTTTGATGGTGTCGAACTTGTACATCGCCGGAACTTGAAGTTTTGAAGGTGTCGAACTTGTACATCGCCGGAACTTGAAGTTTTGATGGTGTCGAACTTGTACATCGCCGGAAATTGAAGTTTTGTTGGTGTCGAAACTTGTACGTCGCCGCAACTAAAAGCAGAGTGAGATACTGCACATGTTTTTACCGCCATCAGCGGTGGTAAATCGGAATTTTGGTTTGTGGTTTTTGCTAAGCTGACAGATGCGAAGCTTCCATGGCCGATTGTTCTTCCTCTAACCCACTCCATGTGTCAGATTTTCGATTCTTGTACATGCTCTCCATTTTTGTATGCTCTGTTTTATGGTTTTGGTTTGACAAAACAAGGGATGTGAAATTGAAGTTAATGATTGTTGTGAGGATCTGAAATTAAAGTTGAAGTTAATGATTGTTGTTGAGATTTGAATTTGTATGCTTTGTTGTATGCTCTATGTCAAATTTGATAGTGAGAATAATTCTTTTATTAAAAATGTATCATCAGGGAAGAAGATGATAGATACAAAACATTAATTAATAGTGGGAATAGTTTTTTCTTAAACTTACATGTAAAAGACGGTAAATGTTTTTTGTTTTTATTCTTTTGTTACATGTGTTACTTTTATGTTTATCAAAAATACATGTTAATTTTTTTTTTTACTTTTTGTTACACATAAATAGTTTTTTATATATGTTACATCGTGTTACATATTTGATTGCGTTATAAAATATGTAAAATGTGTAACACTACGTCTGAACTGATGTGATTGTTTTTCAGTAAAAAAGTATGTAACTACTTTAATGTATCATATCAGGCACGACTGTGTAACATAATGTAACATTGGGTGAAGACATATCAGAACTAACAAAAAGGATGATATGTAACACTCTATGTAACATTTTTGTAACAGGTTAAAAAATGAATAAAACACAATGCGTGCATTTTAACCCTTATTTAACATAACATTGCGTAAAAATACAAATCAATAAATTATATAACATTATATAAAATAAGCGCATGATATGTAAAATTGTGTAACATTATTAAAAATGAAACCTGATATATAACATTATGTAACATTATAATAAATCAATAAATTGGTGGGTATATGTAACATGGCCTATGTAAAATTGTATAACATTGTGATTTTATGAATTTGGTTAACTAAGGCAATGATATTGAAACGTGTGTAATGTAACATTGTGTAACAAAATATTAAAGCAAAACCGAATAGCTTACGTGTCACTCCAGACATGTTACATGTGTTACAACGTTTACATATTTTTATTAAAAATGGATAGAAAAATACATGTCAGTTTATCCATTTTTTATTACATCGTGTTACATCGTGTTATATTTTATTACATGTAACATTGTGTAACAAAATATAAAAGCAAAACTGAATAGGTTACGTGTCACTTCAGACATGTTACATGTTTACAAAGTTTACATATTTTATTAAAGAGTAAACTGCAGTTTTGATCCCCGTGTTTTGATACCGTTAACAATTTTAGTCTCACCTTAACAGTTTGTCCTTGTGTTTTTATTTTTTAACAGTTTTGGTCCCGAACACTAACTCCATCCAATTTTCCGTTAAGTCTCTCTCACATGCGGAGTAAAAATGTAATTTCTCTCGCTCTTTTTGACAAACGACTAAATAAAAATGTTAACCTACATGATTACTTAGATAAAAGAGAGGGATAAATGACAGTTTTACCCTTTTTCTATATAATATAATTTCTCTCACATACTTTATAATTTCTCTCTCCTACTTTTTTTATTTCATTGACACTAGCTGATACGTTTGTTACACCTTGTTACACTAGTTGATATGTTTGTTACATATTAACAAAAATGAATGGAATACGTGTCACTCCAGATATGTTACGTTTGTTACATCATGTTACATATGTTACAACGTGGTACATATTTTATTAAAAACTGAAGGATTACGTTTGTTACATCGTGTTACATATTATATAAAAACAAAACTCCATGGATTACGTTTGCTACATCGGGTTACATATTTTGTTAAAATTGATATAACAAAAATACATGTTAGTTCATACATAGTGTTACATAGTTTCAATCTCTTCATCTTTGATACAAAAGTTCCTTTACCTACAAAACTCCATGGATTACGTTTGTTACATCGTGTTACATTATTTTTTGTAAAACAGGACTTAATCGATTACGTTTGTTACATCTTGTTACATATTTTTTTTAAAAACAAAACTGAATGAATTACGTTCACTCCAGACATGTTACACGTGTTACATATTTTATTAAAATTGATAAAAAAAAAATACATGTGAGTTCATACATAGTCAGATCTAAAGTCAAAATCATTCTAAAATACATTATGAATGTAAACAATCAATACCGATCAAGAACATGTTTTACATAAGTTACATATAAAAAAATAAAACAACGTGCTAATAATTAACTAGTACGCATGTTACATCGTTTTACATATTTTATAAAAATAAAAACTAGATGGATTAAAATGTCAGTCTAGACATGTTACATATGTTACATTGTGTTATATATGTTACATTGTGTTACATAAAAATATAAGTCTATATACTTCAAAACTAAATTTCTTCTTTCTTGTTATATCGTAAATTTTACTACACGGAGCACAACACATATTGATTGATTCAGATGCCTTGATTTTACTTTTGGTCATCTAAATCTAAAAGAATATAATAAAATAAGTAAATAATTCAATTTGAACCCACATGTACAAATAACAAATTGAAACAAAGTGGATACGAATTAGTAAATAAAGTAAATATAACCCAATATTTTTCTATAGACAAAAAGATTAACCGGAATAAAACAGGAAATAAGAAAAAAATTGGTAACTAAAATTTTTAATTTAGAGGTTAAAAGATAAGTTAAAAACCATTGGTCCAATTAATTGTACCTAGCATGCTAGCATCATTATTTCTTTTCTTCTTCCCCATCATCAACAACATCACAATCTCGTTTCATTCGATCACTGTAGAAACAAAAAATCTTGATGATTGCATTCTTATGGTTTTTTAATACATCTCTATATGGATTAAAGTGTAAGTCCAGACATGTTACATCTTGTTACATCATTTTACATAATTTTTCAAAAAACAAAACTAAATTTATTACGTTTGTTACATCGTGTTACATATTATATAAAAACAAAACTCCATGGATTACGTTTGTTACATCGTGTTACATTTTTTTATAACAGAACTTAATGGATTACGTTTGTTACATCTTGTTACATATTTTTTTAAAAACAAAACTGAATGAATTACGTTCACTCCAGACATGTTACATGTGTTACACCGTCTTACATATTTTATTAAATTGATAAAAAAATACATATGAGTTCATACATAGTGTTACATAATTTCAATCATGTTCATACATGCTTCGGTTCTTGATAAAATATGTAACACTACGTCTGAACTAACATGTAATTTTTTTTCAGTTTTTAATAAAATATGCAACACAATGTAACATATGTAATTTTTTTTTCCAGATTTAATAGAATGTGTAACATGATGTAACATGTCTGAATTGACACTCAATCCATCCAGTTTTGTTTTTTAATAAAATATGTAACACAATGTAACATAACGTCTGTACTCACATGTAATTTTTTTTTATATTTTTTTAATAAAATATGTAACATATATATGTTACATTGTGTTACATATTTTCTTACATCGTATTACATAAGTTAAATATAAAAGAGTAAAAACAAAAAAATTAAACAACGTGCTGAAAACTAATTAACTAATACTAGATTTAATATTACCCATATATGACGCTTTCATCTCACTGTTTATTCGATTTAATAAAGTGAGAATAAAATATTAACTTCAACTTTATATTTATAAATATTATAGAGACAAAAAGAAAGATAAGCAAACGTATATAAAAAAAATCAAAGTTACATATTGTTACATATTTAACTTAAATTTAAAAAAAGCAATAAAGCAAAATCACATAAGTTACATATTGTTACATATTTAACTGAAAATTGAACAACCTGTTGAAAACTAACCGGTACGTATGTCAAGCACTCGAACAACAAAGACAAAACTAGACGGTTAAAAACACTTGAAAAATAACTAGTACATTTGTTACATCGTGTTATATGTTACATCGTGTTAACAATAACACACACTTACATATTGTTACATATTTACATTTTCACACATAAAAACTAACACTTAAAATTTACAATATATAAATAAAAAAACCATTTCAAAACTACAAAAGTTTAATCTCAAACGTCAAAATCTGATTATGTTTTTAGAAATTAAAAAAACAAGTTAAAATAATAATAACTGTTTTTTTTCTTCTGTTTTGATATTTTCCATAATGATAACAATTAAAATAATAATAATTATTATTATAATAATAAAACATTTAATAATACCTAGACCTTGTAAATTAACAGCATTAACAGCAATAACAAAGCGTCGCTCTGTTACTTCGTTCAACTAGCTTAGAAGATGATCGGAGCGCGTGCATCACACGGTTATCTAAGCACGAGAGAACATGATCAAGTTTAGAAGATGATCGGAGCCAATCAACACCGGCGGGATGAAGAAGCCATGAAACAAACGGAGATTTACTCTTCTTCGAGAAGTAATTCCGGCACGAAGCGAAAACAAATCTTCGAGAGGCGAAGGGAGATCTGGTTAAAAGAGCTTTAGCAGCGTTGATTCGACCAAGTAAAAAAGCAGGTGACGGAGTAAAGGTTCATACATTTCCGGCGGGGACGAACAAACGAAGCAGGTGACGGAGACAGCAGTTTCGACGGGGACGAACTAACCGAGAATACGCCGGGCCTAGGTTGTAGATCTGTAAGCATGAGTTCTTGAAGAGTGAGAGAGATGATTTTGAATTTTGTGATTTGAATTATGAAATAATGAATTGGGAGAACCAATGTAAGGTCAGATTTTTGGGAGATGGAGACAAGTAAATGACGTTAATACCCTTCAACGGAAAAGACAAAAAATGAAAAAAGTGACCATGTGGCTTGATCTTAGCCACAAATAGGGTTTTATGGGTTTTCTCATTAAAACCAAGTTTGCATTGTATACATCTCCTACATAAATATGTGTATATACTTATATATAGGAGATGTATGTATTGAAAACCTTGTTTTATTGAAGAAACCTTGAAAACCCTTATTTGTGGCTCTTATTCATCAACATCCACACAAGTCAGATTTTTTTGTCTTCTACTCGTTGAGGGTATATTCGATATTTCAACTAACCCATGGCCCACATACAATCCTTCAAATCTGACCTTGATGATCAACTTTTCATCTACACACAATTCAAATTTCATTTTTCATAATTTATCATCTCTCTTCAACCAATTTTTCTTTAAAACATTCAAATTTTAGGATTTTTTTTCTCCTCTCATCCCGTGTTCTTCCATTTTTATAATCATCTTTCACTGCAAATGATCTCTATGTGTATATAAACTTGGTCTAAAATCCTAGTTCATCACCAGCTCCGGTGCCCGTAAACGACACGCCACTGTCACTACCAGAAAAAGAGGACGAAAAAGAAGCATCCGACAACCATTAACGCTACAGATCTAGATCTGGACCTCGGCGAATCTTTTGAAATTTATTGATGTTGTTGTCGTTCCGGTTAGTGTTCATTGATTGCAGGTTCTAACCATGAAAGATAAAGAAAGAGGAGGTGATTGTGGTGTTGTGTTGATTTGCAGGATCTTCACCGGTTATAACATTTGGAATAGTTTAAGTTTCTGGAAGTTATGCAAAACTCAAAAAAGTTTGTTTTCTACTCATTTTTATCTTTCTATTTTCTTCTACATGAATTTGATATTTTTCTTTAATGTCCTAACTACTTTTTTTTTAACGGAAATGTTTAACTACTTTATTTTGTTTTCTTTCTTGAATTTAATATTGATTTGTCATGCTTTAGATTCTTTCAATAATAATAGATATGCTTTCGTTTCTTAATTGTGATATACCTTTCAAATTTAGTAATGATAATTTGATAAATCTAATGAAACAATCTGATTGTTATAGCTCAAAGGTGGGTGTCGGAGGGTTGATTGAATCTTGCGGGAAGTTTGGGATTTTTTTAATTGGAAGTTATATGCTAACAATGCTTGTAACTTGTTACTTGTATTGGATTACTTGGTATATTGTTCATTGTAATTGGTAGCTCGATATGGGTTTATCGGTTGGTAAAAAATAATCTAGTGATGTGTTGTTTAAGGTGTCATAAATTATTAAATTGATGGATTGGTGTTAAATATGTAACATGTTTTTTATAGATATTTGTTTTTTTAGATCCAAATAT
Organism: Tagetes erecta; assembly: GCA_030867185.1. Taxonomy (NCBI): domain Eukaryota; kingdom Viridiplantae; phylum Streptophyta; class Magnoliopsida; order Asterales; family Asteraceae; genus Tagetes; species Tagetes erecta. Next base: position 18,866,869 of record CM061491.1, on the reverse strand, counting down.
GTAACATGATGTAACATAAGTATGTAACAATATGTAAATGTAGTACGTTGTTTGGCCAAAAGATATTTGGTTTTATGAATGTTATAATTATAATAATATTTACAATGAGACATGGATCATTAATTTTAGTAGTTTTTCAACGTAACATTTGTTGAATTTTCGTATTAAGATGGAGATTACTATGTTACATATGTTACATTACAAACTGAAAAAATTACATGTGCGTACAGACGTTATGTTACATTGTGTTATATATTTTATTAAAAACAAAATTGGATGGATTAAGTGTTACATCTTGTTACATATGTTACATATGTTACATCTTGTTACATATGTTACATCTTGTTACATATGCTATATACGTTAATTCTTACTCTTTTATATTTAACTTATGTAATACGATGTAAGAAAATATGTAACACAATGTAACATATATATATGTTACATATTTAATTAAAAACTGAAAAACTTACATGTGAGTACAGTCCAGACGTTATGTTACATTGTGTTACATATTTTATCAGACATGTTACATCATGTTACATCATGTTACATATTCTATTAAATTTGGAAAAAATTACGTTTGTTCAAACGTAATGTTACATGTCTGGAGTGAACGTTAATTCATTCAGTTTTGTTTTTAAAAAAAATATGTGACAAGATGTAACAAACGTAATCCATTAAGTTCTGTTTTTAAAAAAATGTAACACGATGTAACAAACGTATTCCATGGAGTTTTGTTTTTATATAATATGTAACACGATGTAAAAAACGTAATCCATTAAGTTCTGTTTTATAAAATATGTAACACTATGTAATATATGTAACACTATTACACTATGTATAAAAAGATGTATTTTTTAGGGGTTTTTAATAAAATATGTAACACATGTAACATGCCTGAAATGACACGTAATCCATGTAGTTTTGTTTTAAAAAAAACATGTAACACGATGTAACAAACGTAATGATTGTTTTGTGTTTATAAAATATGTAACACTATGTAACAAACGCAATTCATTCAGTTTTGTTTTTACAAACAAGACGTAACATGATGTAACAAACGTACCAGCTAGTATCAATTATATGAGTGAAATTATATAAAATAATAAAAGATTATCAAGAAACTATGTAACACTATGTATGAACTGACATGTATTTGTTTTATCAGTTTTAACAAAATATGTAACCCGATGTAACAAACGTAATCCATACAGTTTTGTTTTTTAAAATATATGTAACACGATATAACAAACGTAATACATTTAGTTTTGTGTTTATAAAATTTATAACACGATGTAACAAACGCAATCCATTCAGTTTTGTTTTTTCAAAAAAGACGTAACATGATGTAACAAACGTATAGATATTTGTTTAAGGTGTCATAAATTATTAAATTGATGGATTGGTGTTAAATATGTAACATGTTTTTTTACATATTGTTACATACTTATGTTACATCATGTTACATATTTGGATCTAAAAAAACAAATATCTATAAAAAACATGTTACATATTTAACACCAATCTATCAATTTAATAATTTATGACACCTTAAACAACACATCACTAGATTATTTTTTACCATATGTAACAAACGTAACATGATGTAACAAACGTATAGATTTTTTTTAAATTTCATTTTAACATATGTAACAATATTAACATTTTTTATTGATATCTGATTTTTTTTAAATCCAAATATGTAACAAGATGTAACATATATAACTTTATGATCGAGATCTACTCTGTTTAAGGCACTGTTAACTATTTAACTGATGGATTGGTGTTAAAAAAATCTATATAATTTGTATTTTTTGTTAAAAAGAACCGTAGCATGTGTAAATCTATGTAACAATATGTAACATTTTTTTTTATTTTTTGATAAATTGGAATAATGCCCTATGTGTTCAGGTTACAAACGAGTCACAGCAAATGTTACACATGGTTCTTTTTAATCAATTTGATTCAATCATTTACTCTATTTTTTTAGAACTTTGTAATAAGTTGAAATTGTGATGTATATATTATAGACATATTTTTTATATAACACGATGTAACAAATGTTACATACGTACTCTTTTATATGTAACTTATGTAACATGTTTTTATTTTTAGGTAAAGGAACTTTTGTGTTAAAAGAACTTTTATATGTAGTTTTTTTTCAGTTTATAATAAAAATATGTAACACGATGTAACATATGTAACTCTACGCCTGAATTGACATGTAATGTTTTTCAGATTTTAAAAAAATTTGTAACACAATGTAACATATACGTAAATATGTAATATTTTGATAGATGTAATATGGTGTAGCATATGTAACATGTCTAAACTGACACTTAATCCATCTATTTTTTATTTGACAAAATATGTAATACAATGTAACATATTTGGACTGACACTTAATCGATCTAGTGTTACATTAACTTATGCAACATGTTGTCTAATTTTTACATTCTTACTATTTTATATGTAACTTATGTAACAGGTTGTTTTCTTTGTAGATAAATGAACTTTTGTGTCAAAGACGAAAAAATTATCAAGATCAGAAGCATGATTTAATCTATGTAACATGTGTAACACTATGTCTGTTTTTTCACTTTTTAATTATATATGTAACACTATGTAACATATACGTACGCAACTTTGCTTTATTGGTAACATTACGTGTGAACTGACATGTATTTTTTATATCAATTTTTAATAAAAATATGTAACACGATGTAACATATGTAACATTGCTGAAGTGACACGTAATCCATTTAGTTTTGTTTTAAAAAAAACATGTAAAACTATGTAACACCTGTAACATTTCTAGAGTGTTGTAATTCATTTAGTTTTGTTTTTATAAAAATGTGTAACACAATGTAACAAACGTAATGCATTCAGTTTTGTTTTTATATAATATGTAACACGATGTAACAAACGTAATTCTTCAGTTTTTAATAAAATATGTAACACGGTATACATATGTAACATTACGTCTGAACTGATGTAAAATTTTTTCAGTGTTTAATAAACTATGTAACACTACATCTGAACTGATATGTATTTTTTCAATAACTAATAAAATATGTAGCACGGTGTAACATATGTAACATGTTTTGACTGATATGTATTCATCTAGTTTTGATTTTAATAAAATATGTAACACGATGTAATATACGTACTAGTTAGTTTTCAGCATGTTTCATTTTTTTTATTCTTACTCTTTTATATGTAACTTATGTAACATGTTGTTTTATTTGTAGGTAAAGAATTGTGGCAAAAGACAAAGATTATCCATAGGCCATAGCCAAAGATTATCATTTACCCACATCTTCCTTATAACTTTTTGTTTCTAGAACCTAACCACGTTGCAACACCAACAGTAGGATTATTAATATACTAGCTTAGAACCCGTGGGTACCCACGGAATGAAACGATAAAATGTAATTATTTGTTTTACTATTGAAAATAAAATTAACATGGGTAATGTGACGTAAAGAAAGAGACATTCACTACTGACGAATCAGAATTGGATATAGTCTGGCAAATGTGTGACAAGCCATCATAAAACCAACACAAATAATGTTAACCCACAATGCAAAGAAAACGTAATCTCTTTGAAAATAAATTAAAATTAGTGCAAAATCTCATGCACACCTTGCAAAAGGAAATCTTGCAAACATATATGTGATTTTGTGAATCATGTTTCAATCTAAATTAGTAACAAAAATTAGAAAACCAATTCTTATAATTCTTCATTTTGACATGAAAATGGCCAGATCTAGAATGAGTATTATACAAAATAGTCTATAACTTCTTTATGAAATTAACCTATATGAAACTACAATATCAAACACACATATGCAACCAAAACTAAAAGACAAGAGTGAAAATAATTTTGAACTATAGTGAAGAGTTTGTTGAATAGTCTTCCATTTGATGAAGCAACCAATATATATATGTGATATTCAAATGCAATGTTGCCTGGAAGCAAATGAGGAAAGAGAAGTAAAATAAAAAAAACAAAGATTAAAACATAGATGGATCTTAAACGAAAACCAAATCAAACACAAATGCAATTCGCCAAATTGTAACAACATAGTATCAAGTCCGCAAAATCATGTCAAGTTTGAAACCATAGATTTGATTAAAGGAAAACATAAAGGAACAAAAACTATTTTTCCCTGAATTACAAAATAATATGATTAACAAACCTCTGATTTTATATACACAGATGAGGAGTCCTCGTATGACAAAAGTGGCATATTATCCACATCCAAAACTTCATTGTCAAAGTGCAGCATCCTATATATGTATCATTGCTTTCAAATAAGATTCTCTACATGACTCTGTTTCCTTCTGATAAATGTCACAAATAACTAACACCTATATTAAAACTAACAATCTAGTTAATTCAATTTTTAACATATCAGAATTAAAGAAATGTCAAAATGACTTACCCACGTTTTAATAATGCAAATATTATTATATGTAGTCGTACTTGTTAGCAAACCATGTGGAGCATTAAAGATCCTAGAAAAAATCAGCAACAAATTTAATGGCAAATCTGTCATCAACACAACCCAAAAACCACATCCAAGTTAATGACTAATCTAAGTAAAAAACATAATGAAACACAACAACAAAAATATAGAATCTTTGGCCTGAAATCAGGAAAAATGAAGAAATATAATTTTTCAGTTAAGCCCTAATCAAACGTAAATATTCGCCAGAGACCCTAGAAATGGTAAAAACTTACAGTGAAAGAAATTCATGATTAGGTTTGACCATTGAAAGAATCGGATGTCAGAGATGATGAAGATTGAAAGCATAAATAAGAAGAAACCATAACTCATGATCTTCATGAACATACCTTGAAATTGAAGAGGAGAAAATTATCATTGAGGCGTAAGAGGAAGAGTAGAGAGAATTAGGGTTTTGGGACTGTGAAAAGTGAAAAAGAACGGGTGTTTAGAGTTTATAAAAGATCCGACAAAACAACGGGTTAACCCAGGAAGGATCCGCGTAACTTGGTAGATCCGCGAAAATTGTGAGGGAGGCTGTGGTGTTGACAAGTGGCGTTGTGTGGTGCAATTGTTTAGCGATTTATTAGAAGAGTAGATATCAAACACTTCATTCTATTTAATTAAGATATATTAAAAAAAGAACCCACTACAACACCAACAATAGAATTAATATATTAAAAAATGAAGGAACTCAACTAAAGATTAGAGTGTGGAGGAGCAGTAGCGTTGAAGCATCCATTATCAAGAGAAGCAAACCTTGTATTGAAGAATTCTTACATCACCATTATTTGAAACAGATCTGAATAAAAACACCCCTTATTTACAATAGATAAGAAACAAAACCTCCATTATCTATCACAGATCTGAAGAAAACCCTTGATTTCTTAACGGTGTTGCTAAAAAATGAAACTTGTTGTGGATTAGAGAACTAGAAGCGGCAGGCGGCATCTGTTGTTGCTCGTAGAACTTAAGCCAACATCTGGTGTTGCTCATAGAAAACTGAGATATAAGTTGTTAATAATGAAGTATTAGAAAACGAATTTGAAATTTAAGCAGAGAAGAAAAATTGGGTTAATGGGTAATATGAAAATGTGATGGGATATGCTGTACTAGTGTACTTTGATAGAGAACATGAAAGATCTTTTTAAATGTAAAATTACTAAATAGCCCTGCGAGAACCTTCCCCTTTCATTATATCCTTCCCCACTATATATATAGACTATAGAGACGGAGCGTGTTGAACGATCCATATATACACAGGTATATATATATATATATAGAAAGAGAGAGAAAGAGAGAGCGTGTTGAATGATCTGAGCTGTGTGATCGGTCAAATGGTGTCGGGAAGTGCGATAGATCTGGTGAAGAATGAGCTGCCGGTGGAAGATGAGTCGGTGACGTTAACAGGAGACGTTTCTACCGGTCTTGTTCTCGTCGATATCGTTAATGGCTTCTGTACCGTCGGTGCTGGTAACCTGGTAAATAACTTTCGCTCACTCGTGGCTATGAATTGCAGTAATATGTTTTCGTTTATAGTTTATACTCAATTGTACTGTTACATCGTTTCAATTTGTACGCAATCACTGATTTAGGTCAGATTAGTAGCTTTAGAGCTCGAAATTAAATAGTTTTCGGATCATGTTACTATATGTTCATCAATTTGTGTTTCTGTGCATGATAGATGTGGTTTGTTGTTATTATTCATGGTTGTTCAGCTACTTCTCGTGACTTGCAAAAGAGAAAATAATATCATATTAGTTTTGAGCTAATTAATTTTAACATCATTAGATTCATTTTAGTTAAATCTGAGTTATTTTAATAGGAAGAGCATATGTTTGACCTGTTTTTTGTAATCGGAAGAGAAGGATATGTTATTATGACACTTGAATAACGCGTTTCTGGCTGTTTAGCTACTGTAATATATAGCTATTGTTTCTGAGATCAAAAGAGCTGATTTTGTGCTTAAAACTCAAATTTATAAGGAGTTGACCCTGCAAGTTAAATGCTGATGTTAGGAGTATATATCAATGGACATGATGACCTTCTGAAACGTTACTTTGTTGTGAAACTGATCTTTGTTTTGGCCTTATAATGGTTGGATTCATGTGGTATGATGAACTAGGAAGCCGAAAATAGTGGTAAAACATGCTAATTTTTTTTTTCAGTTTTAATGAAAAATGAACATTTTGGAACAAAAACACACTATCAAATCTGTTTCTAAATTGATTCTTCCCTTGTTTCGTATTGAACATATTGCATGTAATTGGATGAAGATTATGCAAGTGTTTTTACTGCTATATTTAGTTTTGTTTGTGGCACAAGGTCAATTACACAAGTAGCCATGTACCATCTTTTCATCTTGAGTAGTTTTGAGAAACATATAGAACCATTCGGGATGCAGCAGAACAAGTTTGCAGCCTCAAAACTGTAGACTCTAAACCAATATCTTCCAACTCTTAAGCAACTTTTGGCATGTTTTTTTAGATAAAGAGGCATTTTGTTTCATTAGTTATTCGCACTTTAATATGTAGAAAAGGTTATTGTAACTTCATTTTGACATAATGTGATTCTTGGGCAGGCTCCAAATGTAGCTGATAAACAAATATCTGAAATGGTTGATGAGTCAGCACATCTTGCCAGAATGTTTTGTGAAAAGAAATGGCCCGTGTTTGCTTTCCTTGACACGCACCATCCAGATGTCCCGGAGCCCCCATATCCTCCTCATTGTATAGCTGGGACATATGAAGCCAACTTGGTTTCTGGTAACATATATGATATAGTTAAAAATGCAACTGTTGGTTTCTTTTACTTTGTTCTACCTTTTGTGTTTTGATTTTGAAACCTCCTCTGTGTAGCTCTGCAATGGTTAGAAAACGAACCAAATGCGACACTTCGACGTAAAGACTGCATTGATGGATTTCTTGGTTCTTTTGAGAAGGACGGATCCAATGTATTTGTTGAGTGGGTGAAAAAGCATCAGATTGAAACTGTAAGTGTTGTGTATAGTGTATATATGTTTATTAACCAATGAAATTAAACAAATTGATATCCTCTCTGATTTTCAGATAATAGTTGTTGGGATATGCACGGATATATGTGTACTAGACTTTGTGTGTTCTGCATTATCTGCAAGAAATCATGGTCATGTTAAACCTCTAAGGGATGTGATTGTATATTCTAGTGGGTGTGCAACTTTTAATCTTCCACTTCATGTTGCTAGAAACATCCCAGGCGCTCTTGCTCACCCTCAGGTACGCTCGTTACCATATACATTTGACATCGACATGCAAATTTTTATTAAAAAATCTTGGCTTTTTTATCACTAAATATCCAAGTCGTCCGACACCAGGAACTCATGCATCATGTTGGCCTTTACATGGCAAAGGGAAGGGGAGCTAAGGTGGTGTCGGAAGTGTCATTTGCAGCTTCAAAGAAGGCATGATCACAGTGTCTGACCCATGTTAATCATCTCAGAAAAGTGGAAAAACTATCAGATTGTGTGATATCATTTCTTTTGTGTTTGTATACACGCTTATTGCTGCAGTAACGGTGATTTCTAACGTCTCCTGTAAAATCAGAAAATGTGTATTATGTGCAGTCAGATTAAGAAAAAGGGCCGGGTATTGTGTGTGGTTAAAGAACGATAGTACTAGTACATGTTAATGTAAGGCCATTAGGCTTTATATTGTCTCAAAAATTACAGGAGCGCAAATTTACAGGTTCCTTGATCATATCATATGCCAATGTTGACTGATATTTATGTAAACAACTCCCGATCTCACAAGAATTGTGGTAAAGAGCTGTTACATCTGCAATGAAATAAGATATAAAGTTCGTCTTCATGATCAATAGGATAAAAAACATACAAAAACTCTCGAGAAGATATATACATACCAAGAAATCTGAGAGAGTGAAAACACGAAACCCTCTCAAAAATTAAGGAAGAAATTTATTTGATATGATTTAATATATAAATTAACTAGTTTAGTGTCCGCACAATGCTCGGGAACATAATACCCAGATGATTTTAACAATATTCATTGGGCATGAAAGCTTTCAATCAATTATTAAACAAAACCGTTGTAAAATCAGAACACAATATTAAATTTAAAAACAGTTTTTTAATATAGCAATATTATACTCAAATTAAAGAGATTTAAATGCTCAGTTTTATGATGTAATTTAAAAAAAAATAATATCGTATATAAAGTTATGGATGGTTAAAAGATAGTAAGGTATTTAATTATAACATACTAGATTAGTACCCGTGTACTACACGGATTTTAGTTTTATAGGTTTTAACTCAATTTACATATCAAATTTATTTTTAACATATCTCTTATTAAATCGATTTGGATATTTATAAATATATTCATATAAAAATCATATGTTACATATGATTTATAATAGTTGGTAAATTTTTATTGGAACATATTTGGTTAGGAGATAATTGTAAATTTTTTTATTTGAACATATCAAGTTATGAGATTATTAATGATAATTGGTAAAACTTTAATTTGAGCATATCGGGTTAGGATAAATCATAATAATTGAAAGTTTTTTATTTGAACATATCAGGTTAGTAGATAATTCATGATACTTGGTACATATCGGGTTAATATATAGATCATGATAATTGGTAAATTTTGTATTTGAACATATCGGGTTAGGAGATAATTGATGATAATTTGTGAATTTTTAATTTAAACATATCGGGTTATTTCGAATATGGAGCATACCATGACCCGTCTAAAAATTCTCCATCAAATTAATTAGAACATGACACCTAAGCAAAATCCTATGTGGAGTAATTAAAATAGTGACATGTGGATGTGTTACTCAATTATTAGAATAGGTAGATTACTAATTTATTCTTAAGTTTTATTTATATACCTTATTAAATATAAACCAACTCATGCACACCATAATAAAAGAGGGTTGAAAATATAATTATTCTTAAATTTTTCATGTTTCTCCTAAATATTAGGGGGTTAAAATGTAATTCATGTTATTATTATATCTACCTATTCTAATAATTGAGTAACAAATACACATGGCATGATTATAGCATGTCCACCTAGGATTTTTCTATGTGTCAAACTCACATTCATCCTATATATTATTTTATGCGGATCTTCAACTGGGTTTCTGGGTTTGAGTTTAACCCGATAGTTAACATATATCTTATTAATATATTTTATTATTTTTTGAAAACAAATGAAAAAAACTTGTATAATTAATCTCTATCTATATCTTATAACTACTTTTTAGTAGGATTTGGATAATTTTTTAATTTGAATAATCATTATGAAAATACTAAATTTATTTATTTTGGATTTCAAATATATTCATTTGATATAATCGTAATTTTAATAATATTACTTATTTTAATAGTAATAATACATCTTTAATAGAATAATCAAGTTATATCAAATTTAAATAATTATTTATATTTATTTGATTTAGCTTTTCTAATAACAAATCTTCTATATTAATAAAAAAATATCGTTTTTATCATTCAATCCGTGTATTACACGGGAAAAAACCTAGTGTTATTATATATTATGTATACATATTTAAATTATAAAATTATTATTATGAGAGAAACTCTCAATAAGCAAAACAAACCTAAATGGTTGACACATAAGCAAAGTCCATTTTCCTATATTATATAGAAGACTTTTCCAAGTAATAAAGGAGTAAATATATATATATATATATATATATCTTATAATAAATGGGTGTTTTGAAGGACACGTGTCATTTATTGGAGAGGGTGTTGGAGCATTATCCTACTCAAAACTAAAAATATTCTCTTTTAAGCTATGTATGGAAATAAATCGATAACATTAAATCACCCATAAATTTCTAGTTCAAAGTTTCAATCAACCTTATTTACATCCCATAAATCACTGTGAAAACGGGAAACAAACAACTTTAAAAAATAACTCATCACAATTTACGACATAGACCCAGCATGTCGGCCCGTACGGTCGACCTAGTACATATGAGTGTCGCTGTGAATTTTTTCAGATATTTATCATCTAGATTATTTGTATGTATATTTTTCTTGATCTTCTTATAAATTATTTTGTAAGATTTATAAGGCACTCAATTTAAAAGCGTTGATATCTAAATTGGTACTACATGTGTATTTTTAGTTTAAATCTATTTGCTCAAGGCTAAAATTAGAGTTTGAATACAATTTGTGTTTCTATTTTCGTATATCTTTCAAGTAATATGTATTTTATTTTCAAACGTTACTTTTTTCTGAAATTTTAAAATTGTGTTTTTTATGTTTACACCCGCGTAACCCGCTGGGTTTAATATAGTCTATCTAATAAATCAAGGTTTTAAGAGGGGCCACCAAAGTTTTTTTGGGGGGGAAATGAGAGGGAAACCTGAGGAAAAAATAAAAGGAAGTTTGAGAGAGAAATAATTGAGTGTGAGAGGTGATGGAGCCAAAACTCTATGATTAATGGTATTATATAAAAAAATACTTATAAAGACTTAAATATTAAATATTACAAATTTTTAAATATAATAGTTATATATATTTTTTAAATATAGTTATTTAACTCGTGTGTAATACACGAGAATTAAACCCGGTGTGTTATGCATTTGGGTTAGACCTAAATATTACGTTGAACTCAAGACTCGCTTTTTCGATGTTTTTGACGTTTCCAGTATTTTGTATTGTGTTGTTTATAGTTTTGTATTTTGTTTCTTTCTTATACAACATTTAAAATATTATATTTTAGGTATATTGGTTTTAAACAGTTCAAACTATCATATTTTGATCTCTACAAGTAACGTTCCGAACTTTAATCAATTTAGCAACCAACAAACCGTCGTTAATTTTTTTTTAACAGCATTAAGTTTTTTCTAATTCTAAACCAATCTCTTAGGGCTTTTGATTGGAAGGAGAATAAGAGTTGATATGTTCCAACCAATATGTTCAAATAAAAAATTTACCAAGTATTATGAATTATCTCTAACACGATATGTTCGAATAAAAAATTTACCAATTATTATTAAATCATCTCCTTTACTTTAGCATATGATTTTTGCTATAAAAATATTTGTAAATATCCAAACCGATTTAATAGGGGATATGTTATAAATTAAATTTGATACCTAAATTTAACTAAAACCTATAACACCAAAACCACGTGTACTACACAGGTACTAATCGAGTTTGTCTAATATAATTATCTAATATCTTTATTTATACCAATAAATGAGTAAATTTTTGTCACATGTCAGTCTTTCTATTAAGCATGTACATTATTGACACCTCATTTTCTCATATGTGTCACTCTTAGTTAAATTACAAATCTAGGTTATTTATTGAATCAATTTTGCATAATTATTTTTAAAAATTTCTTTCCCTTAATAAATATGTTTGAATTTAAAATCCAACTACGATTTTTATTACCTACTTTAGACCACCTTAGGTGATTTTATATTTTCTACAATCAAATTAAATTGAATGGTTTAATGAATAATTCCTACAACTTTGCCATCATAATACTAAATTTAAATCTTGTTACGTTTTATTAAAATTAAAATTTAATTTAAATTCGAAAAGTTATATATTTGTACACCACAATTTTTTTGAAGAACTAAAGTTTTGATTTTTATTTCTAAATATTTAATTACGGTAAAATGGAGCCAAATTTTGGTTTCTATCTCTAATATCTCAAATTTTTATGTTTAAAAATTTAACACCAAGTTATTTTATTAAAAAGATACATGATTATCTAAATATTTATTTTAATATATATTTATTTAACCTGTGTGTTACACATATGTCTAACCTAGTCTTTAATATAGATTATGTATTTAGATGGCGTAAAGTTCAAGAGAGAACTAATTTTAAGTTGAGAATGTCTTTTTTTAATCTTTAAACATCCATAACTTTAACATATGTTGATAGTTTTTAAATAATTTTGCACCAAAAATTTAAGAATTTTAATACATTCAGTTAGAGTATAATATTCGTATAATAAAAAACCACGTCGTGATTTTTTTAAGACTACATAGATGCAGTTTTGAAAACAATCAAATGGATCTAAAAGTTTAATGATGATTCAAAGTCTTTATAAAAAGTCAAATGTTTAATAACCAAGTTCTTTTATATTATGTATTTAACAAAAACCGATTAAAATGAAAACAAAACCAATAGTCTACATCCTAACTTAAAGATAATAATCTAGTAAACTGAGTTTTTTGGGGGAACAAAATTAAGGGGGAAACGTATTTTTTGAGTGGAAAAATTTTGAGAGCCAATTTTTTCGCATTTTAAAAACACAAGTAACTTTAGAAACAATGAAAAATTAGTTTCTTTGCATTTTAAAAATAAATGATATCTTGGGTTGCAAAATCATTGCACAGTTGAATAACTAAACGTGAACGAGTGATTTTGTATCCAAACAGTTTCCAAGATTGTTACATTTCATTTTTAATCGTGGTTTCTTCATTCAATAGATCGTTTGCTTGATTCAACCATTGTGTCTACACGGGTGTTAAACCTAGTGAACTAATAAATAAAAGATAAGTACCATAACAAAATAAAATAAACTTGAAATCCAAATTAGAAGATAACCCGACATCAGTACTGCATATATGTAGTACTATAAACTATCATAAACATAGAATATCGTACTACTACATTTATGCAGTATTGAAACCTAAAAAGCGAGAAAATTTCTTCTCATATTATTAACCAAGTGAGTATTCATATCCCCTTTTTATTGATCATGTTTTCAGATATATCCATGTGGATCTATGAAATCATTATTAGTCATTTTATTTAATTCATGTTTGTGTGACCACTTGCAATACGTGTTCGTAGCACGATAAACATCATTATTCAAGTTTGTTCATTAATATATTCAAAGCAACAATATTCAATGATAGATCTATTGGTCTAACAAACTCACTCTATTACATACGCACAAGTGCTTATAACTGGTTAAGCTAATTGTCCCTTATCATCACGACTTAATTTGTGTGATATAGTGGTTGCATGTCATCAAAGGTTTGATTGTACACTAGTTTGTCTTGTATATATGATATACTTTGCATTTATGAGTCTTGATATAACACTAATTAAATCTTTCAATTATTATATACTAGGTTTAATACCCGTGTGTTACACACGAGTTAAATAGTAATATTTATAAAGAAATTATAACCATTATATTTAACAATTTGTAAATATATAACATTTAAGAAGTTGGCTCCATCAACTTGCATAGTGAAAAATTTAGCTAAATTTTACCTCCCAAACTTCCTATTATAGAAAAAAAAAAATCCCTCCAAAAATTATTATATATGTATGTAAACATGTGTTTACTCACTAACTAATTCATTAGTTGATCAAATTAATTATTTCTAACTATTTTCTGGAAAGACAACTTATGTGTTATTTAAGATGCTTCACATGTACAACATGCCCAAGTTAGTAAAAGTTTATTTAGAGTAATTGCCAAAAAGGTCCATGAGTTTGTACCGTTTCGACCACTTTAGTCCTTATGTTTTTTTTCTTGCCATTTTGGTGTTTGCTTTTGTAAAAAATTGCCAATATCGTCCTACCGTCAACGATTTCCGTTAACTTGATGTTAAAAGACAAAAATACCCATGGTTTCTTTAATCTTTTTCCCATTCTGTTAAATTCCTCACACCACCATCACCTCCACCGCACCACCATCACAACCACAAGCACCACTACCACATGATAACACCAAACTACCACCGCCACCACAAGATAACACCACACTACACCACCTCTACCACGAGATAACACCACACACAACCACCACCGGGACACATACCCATCATAACTCACCGTCTCCCTTAACACAAACCCAACTATCACCACCATTATAACCGATTACTGGTAACACGATTATCGTTGACACAATGGGTCTCCGGTCACCAACCATTGTCCCCATCACCGATTATTGGTAACACGATGGGTCTCTGGTCACCAACCGCTATATACATCCCACCATCACTCTACACACCCATTTCACTTCTCTTCACCGCCACATCAGTTTTAGTTTCTTTGTGTGTGTATCATCTCACTAAAATGGTAGAAGATAGATGAAAATGGTGGGTTTCAAGATCCGATCGTGGTTTGTGGTTGTGGATGTTGATGAGAACAAAGAAGGGGTGTTGTTAGGATGATGATTTGAAGGAAGAAGATAGATGAAAATGATGGTGGTGGTGGCGGCGACGACATTGACGGAAGGAGGTGGTGAATTGGTGATGGTTGGGGGGTAGGGTTTCATTTTGTAGAAGGAGGTGATGATGGTTAGGTGAAGGGGGATGAGTTTGTGTTTGTGTGGTGGTGTTTAAAAGTAATTAGTTTAATAATAATAATAATAATCAAAAGACCAAAATACCCCTGAAGTTAACGGAATTTTTAACGATTATTGACAGAAGGACGATAGTGGCAATTTTTTACAAAAGCAAACACCGAAATGGCAAAAAATAAAAAATAAGAACCAAAGTGGTCGAAACGGTACAAATCCAGGGACTATTTTGGCAATTTACTTGTTTATTTATTATGTTCGGATTATTTGGAACATTTATTTACTTATTTTTCTAATGTAATTTGAGTATTTTATGCTATTTAAATCACTTTAGTAATATGAGTTATGAACAACCAATTAATTTCCATTCATATTGATGATCTCGCCATCGATTGTGGTGTGCCACATAGAATTAAGTTTTGAAGTTTTGATAATGATCAAATATCGAAGAGGAAAAATGCATGGAGATGTTATATAACAAAAAAATATGCTGCTATACATGACTAACACCAATATTTATCTTTGAAGGCCCTATATGAACTCTTCTATTTTGATTGTTCACAAAAGTAGGCCTTGTTAACTGTATTTTTCCTAATGATTGGTCTTCCTGAAGCATCAAAACAACTTCAGACATGGTTGGTCTCTTAGCAGCCGGTGATTGGGTGCACAACAACGCAATCTCAGTGATCTTCATAACACGTTCTTGTTGGCTTTCATTCAAGTCCAATGTCTCGTCAGTTAACTTTATATGTATTTTCTTCTCATACAACTTCCATGCCTGCTCACATATACATAGCAAGATCAGCTCAAAACAAACTTACATATAGGTACACAAAAATGTGTGGTCAAACTTATGATCACCTTTGTCACCGCCACAGTCAAAGACAAGCTAGATGCATTATCATGTGCACGAATGTAAAATAGATTGTTCATCTAGAACGCCTATCTGAAAAAAATGTCTAAGTGCTCAATCGTAACGTGATGATATTCACCTAGACATTATGTGATATGTATGTTAATTCTTAATTTCTTAACGTGCATGATGATCACCTAGACATTATGTGATATGCATTTTCTTAATTTCTTAACATTATCTTCTTGTGTAACAATAATTAGCGAAGATGTGATATGTCTCTATCTTATATATTCATTATATGTTCATAGTTGTTTCTTAAATTGATGTTGGCAATTTTCTAACAATAAATTAAACGAGAAAATAGTTTCAATGATAGCATCTCACATGTTCTAGGAGGTATTCCATGGATGGCCTGTCACAGTTCATGTCAGTACATCTTCGGCCGCTAATAATTTCAAGAACCACGATTCCAAAGCTGTAAGTATCAACTTTATCCGATAGAACACCACGTAATGCATATTCTGGCGGTGCATAACCCCTTGCAGTTTATATTGTATTATTTTATGAAGTAATTTAAAAAAACAGTTGTAAATAAAATAGATCTAAGGAGATAAAAGTGTATGGTAAGTTTGACTTACAAGGTCCCAGCAAACTTGGTATTAACATGAGTTGCATCTTCGGGTTGAAACCTTGCCAACCCAAAATCTGCTATTTTGGCTTTAAAATCGTCACTAAGAAGAATGTTGCTTGATTTGATATCTCTGTGAATGATTTTCACGTGGTATTCACTATGTAGATGAGCAAGGCCTTTAGCTATCCCTAATATTATTTCATATCTTTGGTTCCAATCCAAAGTCCCCCTTTTTGAACCTACATATATATATTATGAGCATATTTATGATCATGTGTAGGACAACATGTTTTCATGGTAATGCATTATATTTATTGTTAATCACATTCAATAAAGAAATTACTTTCAGCAATATTTTCAAGCTAACAATTATATATGAGTAGTTTTGCAACTTCAACTTACCCCATAAGAAATGATCAAGGCTACCATTCGCCATATATTCGAGGACTAGGAGTAGATCAGATCCTTCACTTGACCATCCAAGGAGACGAAGAAGATTTCGATGATGAACA
Organism: Tagetes erecta; assembly: GCA_030867185.1. Classification (NCBI taxonomy): domain Eukaryota; kingdom Viridiplantae; phylum Streptophyta; class Magnoliopsida; order Asterales; family Asteraceae; genus Tagetes; species Tagetes erecta. Next base: position 18,850,031 of record CM061491.1, on the reverse strand, counting down.
TTACTTATAAGCGTAACTTCATTCTCAAATTCTTCTTTTGCTCTAACATCTTGTACTTGAAGTTTCTTCACTGCCACAACATTCTTTTCATCAATGGTTGCCTATATATATTAAACCATCCAATTAATAACCTTTAGCTAGTAAATGAACATGTTCATTTTGTAAAGATATATATACTGTATTTTTTACCTTGTAAACGTCACCGAAGCCTCCTTTCCCTAGAATATTTTCCTCGCTGAAATTATTCGTTGCAATCCGCAAATCTTCATAATTGTAGTTTAGTGTCCCCTTTGAATCCTCTATATACATATGTGAAATGTTGTTATAAGTATTATGAATTGAATATATAACTGCATTGAAAATATTCTTGAAGCAACATTATAAGATCACCCATAGTGGTGTGCCTTTGGCATATATATCGTACGGATGAGCTAAGTCTGAATGATGCATTACATGGCCTCATCCGTGGGTCATTTTGATTGACACATCCACGGGTGGGAGGGGGGGGGGGGGGGTAAATTGGGTTTATTTTTAAGCTTTGCTATGTTTAAAATATGTAGTTAACAATAAGAAATTAATGTACTAATTAGATACATTTAATAAAATCTATAAATATTTACAATCACCTTGTTCAGTCTTCTTAGAATTCTTTCGCCGTCGAAAAAAGCACAAAACAATTGTAAGTAATAAGAAAACCAAACCACCAATGGCTCCAGCAACTATAGCTACCTTGCTTAAATGATCACCTATATATCACAAATTAAGAAGTTAATTATAACCTAAATAATTTATTTGAAGAAATTGAATGATTAATATTTAAGTGCACCTTTTAGAATACTTGTGATATCCATTGTCTGGTTATCATTGAAAAATGAAGTCTCTGAATATTTTGCAAAACATGCAAGGTCAAAATACTTTCCTTCTCTACTTGGAAGACATGCTTTTAATTTGATGTTTGCTGTATCCATGCAGGCTTGACAAATGGCTTTGTTTATATTTGCAGCACACTGTGCCATTGCATACATTGTTGCATTTTCATTTGTGATACGCCTCAAGCTTGCTACGTATAAATTAGATCTTTTTGGAGTAGCGTCTCTAATATCTGATATAAAATCATCTACAATATCTCGAGTGTTGTTTGATAGCGTCTGAGATGCGGACACATTGCTGCAAATAGAAAAGCCAGGTCCAGCGCCCTCCTCGTTGACATTTGGGTCATTATAGAAGCTAGAAAATGCCTCGTACCTTCGGATATTTAAGAGGGCGTTAACATGTTAGACTTGATATTTAGCTAAATAATATATTTATATTTGTCTTTAACAAAAGTTGAAGATCAAAGGGAGAGTATATATATGATTGTAGTACATGGATTTTTTAATATCTTGTTATATATAATAATTAGTTTAGTGCCCGCGCTACGCTCGGGAACACAATATCCAAATTGTGCTTCTAAGGATATTTATGGGGGCATGAACGGTTCCAACCTCGTAAAACCAGAACATGCACAATTATTTAAAAAAATATTTTTTTAGTATAACAATATTATACTCAAATTAAAGATAATTTGATGCTCGGTTTTATGGTGTAGTTTTTTTTTAAATATAATTTCTTATAAAATAGTTATGTGTGCTTAAAAAATACAGAAGACTTTAATTGTATGTTATTACCAATATTATCCATAAGTTTCATTTTTATACCCTATCAAATACAAACCGACTCACGTAAATCATAGTAGGAGAGAGTTAAAAATGTAACTACTATTAAATTTTTCAAAATTTTCCTAAATATTAGAAGACCCAATATGTATTTAGTGTTATTATAATATTTTGTATATACATATTTAAATTAAAAAATCATTATTGTGAGAAAAATTATCAAATAATGTCACATAAGCAAATTTACTCCTAATGGATGCCACATAAGCAAAGTTCGTTTTGCTATATTATATTAGAGATTTATTCTTAAGTTTTTCTAGTTTCTCCTGAATATTAAGGTGAAAAATATAACGATTCATAAGTTTTTCTAGTTTCTCCTAAATATTAGGGGTTAAAATTGTAATTTATTTTAGTATAATATATTATTATAAATTATGTATATATATTTTAATTATATAATTATTATTATGAGAGAAAGTCTCAAATAATATTATTAGCAAAACAACCCTAAATGATTGACATATAAACAAAACTTATTTTCATAATAGAAGATTGATGTCTATGTGGACAGATATATATGAAGCCATTGAGGGGATCCACTTGTCCAAGTTGCGGATCGGATGAAATCAAATTTCGAATTTAATATTTTACTTTATAATAAAACTTTAATATTTATCTCTTGCAATTTATTTAATTATTAAAATGTTAATGTATAGTAGTGGTGGTCACCGGTAACACATACAGAAGTTCAAACTTCAAAAAATAAGATTTGATCGATGCAATTCAAGCGGTTATCTAGTATAGAAGTGCAATATGTTTGTCGTTAGAAAATTTTTAACTATTAGAATAAAATAGTTCTTTAGTTCTTATGAATTTAGAAAATTATTTTATAATAATAAAATAATAAATTGTATTATAAGAATATACTAGAAACGAATTTAACTAGTAGAATAAGATAAAAAAAAGTGTGTTATTTTGTATTTGAATGATATATATATAATGTTTTCTTTAACGAACTTGGTTTTGAAATAATTATTCTGAACTGTTAAAAAAAAGTAAACAAGAGGATGTATTTGGATTTTTTAAAAAAATAGATACTACAAATTCTGAAAGAAAATTAAATTATACGTGAAATTAGTTATTAGCATAAAAACAATAAAAAATTGAAATGCAGCATTGTTGAGACTTGAGCATCCGCTCAATCATGAAGTGTTTCTTCAATTCGCATATCGTTAGTTCAACTAACATATGACATATCCCCTAGAAACCAACTAATTTATTTAGAAACCACCTTGGTTTTTTAACAACCGTTTAACGTCAGCTTAGCCGCTATTTACTGAATGAAAGGGCAAGATTGTTTGAACTTTGAACTTGTTTGAATCGGTCAATGAACATAAGGACGTGAACTAAAAATATGTCTATTATGATAAAAAAAAAAAAAAAAAAAAAACCCTTGGTCAAAATGTGCATTTTGGTAATAAAAAAACCCATAAAAAAGGCTACAAAATGGAGGAGTCAGAAAATTTTATAGGATTTATTATTGTTTGTTTTGTTATATTTATTTGTTTGTATAATTCTATCAGTTTAACTATTGTATCATTTTGATCTAAATATAACAAAAAGTACTATTGCATGCAATTAGTGTATCATAAATTTACTATATATATATACGAGCATGCATGATACTAGCTAATATACAAATTGCAACCAATTGCATGTAGAAAGAATATTTGATATGATGCATGTGGTAATTAAATACTAAATAGAATAAAACCATACCTAACACTGCAGTCGTCAAGAAACACGTAAGCACTATTACCAACTCTGCATTTGACAAGGTTAAAAATGCCCTCGTTAATACACTCAACACATTGATCTACACTGAGATAGTTCCGGCACTGGGCTTGCGCAAACACCGGGTCCCCACCCGTTATATTTTGCGCTCTAGCAGACAAAACTCTTGTACTCGATAATTGCATTACGAGTTCATCTAAAGATGAATTGCGGTTCCTGATAAAATTTGACGTCGGCAAGCTACCGCGACAATGGTTGGGAATATCAGCATAAGTAACACTTGTGTTTGATTGTGAAATCACTGATTTTGTCAACAATAACACCACCAATACAACCAGCTGGACCGTCATGATCAATTAATTAACCAATGTGAGAACGTGTATAGGTCTAGGATGGTTGACTAGCTATTGGTTGATTAAGGGAAATAGAATTTGAGTATTTTCATGTGTGCGTTCAAATTTGTGGATTTAAAGTGATGTTTTTGGTCAATGGTCAAGATGCAAAATTATAATAATACAAGTGGTGTATATATATGTTCAAACAAAAACGTGACCGTAGGGCCTAATTTATCCTGACGGGTCAATTACTTCATGCCACTACCTATGATAAGCACATAGGATTTTTGTTATTTTTTCATATAGGTTGAGGAGTTGGCCAATGTGGCCGGGTTGGGAGCAGTGTAATTAAGCTTGACGGGAACACCGCTCCTTCCTTTGGTGTGTCTGAAAAAGTTTGTGTTTTCGAATAAAGCACATGCGTGCATGTACGTTCTCGTCCTCTTATTTTTCAATGTTGTACGCAGCGTTGTGAGTTGAGCCTAACGACTTACTCTTCGACATGTAAAAATTAAACAGTTAAGGATATTTACCTTACTATAAATACACACATAACTAATTATTTTACACACATCACTCCATTTGTTTTACACCATCCCTTACTCACACATTAACAATAGTGATAGAACAACTTCATAATCGATCCACGATGATTCAACCATAGATTCATCATCATCAAGTTCAAATAACTCATCTTAAAGGAATCAACGTAAATTATCTTTTCTCGCTTTGATCGTCAACGTTGTAATTTCTTCTGAGGTTCATGATACCACAACATCAAGAACTTATATTAAACGAGACCAGGGCCTTAATTACCCACACGTAAGTTATCTTTTTTTGTTTTTTTTTGTGTTTATATGTTAAATTTTCGATTGACGCTCATAAAATTTAGCCCTCGACCACCCGTTCAGTCTTGAAAACTCAGTTTAATGCTCAGTTCATAGCCCATATGAGACACATAATATTTAACCATGGATTGGGTTAGATTATGGTTAGAAGATAGTAATATATATATATTTATTTATATTGTCACGTATAGTCAAGCATTAAAGTATTATAACCTCTAGTGTTTCATCATTGCACAAAACCATCAACATAGTTGATAATTTGGATGGTCATGAGTATAAGAAAGGAAATACATAAATAAACTAACTACTTTTGCTAAGTAATCAAGCGAGAAGTGGGGAATGATGAAAAAACTAGTTGCATAACCATGGTTTACAACATCACCATTTTTATACCCTAAAACTAGTCCTCAAAAATAATCTTATTTGAAAACATGGTTTGGTTTCATTCACTTCTTATTTGTAGATTAATTAGTGGTGATATACCAAACTTTATTTACCTTCGTAAGTATATGAAGCTTAAAACACAAAATAAAGCTTAAGAAAGATGTAGAATTGAGGCATATAAAGCTTAAAACACAAAATAAAATATTTATTTTATAAAGTTTGAGAAAAATAATCTTAACTAGAACCTTAAAGTGGTGATATACCAAACTTTATTTACCTTCATAAATATATGCTAAAATTCATAGAGGTTGTTTCAATTAGTTAGGAATAAAAATAAAGTAAAAAATAATGAAAAAAGAAGAAAAAGTGAAAGAAAGAAAGAAAGAATAAAAAGCTCATAGTTGTTTTTGAAAAATTGTTGAAAAAAGATGGTGTTCTTATAGATTGAGAAAGTTTGAAAAAGAGTTAGAGTGTGATGAAAGTAATTATAGATATTTGGTTTATTATTTATAGATAAAAATTAGGTTTATACATTAAAAAAGTTAGTAAAGTGGAGGAAAATTAAAAATTTTCAATATATTTTGAATATAGGTGGAAGGAAAATGAAAAAAATTTAATTTTGTCCCTTCACATTTAGTTTTTGGCATTTCTTAATTTGACCGGACCCGGTTCGACTCGAACCGAGTTGAACCGGATTGAAAAAATATTATATATCGATACTCAAATGATTACTACCAAATTTCCGACCTATTAAAAAAATGCTTGGGTACGTCACTAGACGAGACGATTGGGGTGACTCGTGCATGATTGTCTTGTTGCGGGTTATTTTTCTGACAAGCCGAAAATGGGACAAACTGTATGAGTCAAGCTAGTTCTTTATAAATCACATCATATTTTGAACATGTTGATTTTATTCATAAGAACAAACTGTAGAAAGACTTGCATACAACCATCTATATATGCTGGAAGTTCTTTAATGATGGCCTAAGCATGAAAAAAAGGAGAACTTTTGCTTCTTTGATTTACCCCCGAAAAGCAACGACTTCAAGCTTACTGATCGCCTCGACGAACGTCCCTTACGTGGTTGATTCTGATTCTTCGATAAACCAAACTCCCTTTCAAGTCTTTCTAAAGTCTGCTCTATTTCATGTTTCAGAACAATGGCATGATCCAAACCCGCTTCAAGTTCTTCACTAACTTTGTTGTTTTCTTGTTTCATGTTCAATATTTCACCTTTGAACTTTGCAGCCTGATGTGTGCTGAACTTGATTTGTCCCTCTTCAACACCTTCCCTCAAAGCTTTTGTTACTTCTTCCTGCATGTTTGTCAAACACTCGTTCATCGTCTCGAATTCATCATCAAGCATGGTGCTTTGTTGCAACCAAGTTGTAAGTTGACTGTTTATCTGTCTAAGACGTTTGTATAGCGGTTTGATATCCGATATCAAATCTGTGGCTTTGACTTTTTTAATATGTTCTTGAAGCTCTTTGACTTGTGTCTTGAATTTATACACTTGGCGAAACATGTTGCTGAATCTTAACAACAGATCAAGATTTTGATCAAGAATTGCATCAATATCCATTCTTAGTTTCTCTTCACTTGGGGATATAAGTTGTTGTTCATCAATGAAGTCAACTGCAGGTATCTCAACCATATGTTGTTCACCTAATGTTTCTTTCAGAAGCTTCAACTTTTGTACCAGCAACTGTATCATATTATCCCTCTTAACGATGGCCGATTTCATGGACAAAAGAGTCCCTTGGTTTTTTTTCTCTTCTTCATTTAGTTTCTTCTTTGTATCCTTGTAACATTTCAAGATTGCTATATACTCTTCAAGAAGGATATCATCTTTGTTTTCTAAGCCACTCAACAACATTTGTAACCATCTCACGGCATCGTTCTTTCCCACTTTCGGTTCAAGATCATCAACTTTTGGATTCATCAAGGCAGCCTTTTCGGCTTCCAAATTTTGAATTTGTTTTTGTAGATCATCGTTTTGTTTTTTTAACGTGTCGGTGATCTCAGTTTGTGATGTAACCGATGTCTCCAAGCTCACCATCTTGTTCACAAGCTTGTCAATCGTATCTCCCAATTCGACGTTGTTTTCTTCCTCATTGTTAACCTGTTCGAGGTTAAATTTGTGTTTGAGGGATTCAAGTTTCAGTTTAGCCTCATCAAACTGTTGTTGCACTAACTTCAACTGATCTTGGTCATCTTTTGCTTTGATGGTTGTTTTTGAATTATTGCTGAAGTAACCCTTAGCAGGAGGTTTAGGGGCTTTGGGGATTTTGGTTGGTTTTTGGGACACCTTTGTAGGTTGTTTTGAAGGGCCAACCGTGTAGTCGTCGTCGTCTTCGTAGGTGATCTTATCCGGGCATATAGAAGCTATGGTTGTGTTGGCTTTTTGCAACTCAGTTGATAGTTTATCATACCTTTGTGCTAAAGATCGGTAACCACGAACAGTTTCCTCCACGAAGTTTATGACCTCCGGCCGGTGTTTGTAGTACATTTCCGCCCTTCGGGCGAACGAATCGCCATCTTTTTGAATCAAGCTCAGAACATGCTCGACCTTTTCTTCCATATCTACAAGCAATTAAACAAAAGCATCATGCATTACAAGTTTAAAAATGATACTATACATACTATCATGTGTCTCTCCCATATGACCCGTATGATTTGGTCAACGTTAATTACTTTTTTTAACGGCGGTTTCGATTTTAGAAGTTAGTAATTAACCACCAAATTAGTATCATCAGATGTTATTATATGCATTTGAACCCAAGATCTTCAGGAAAACAAAGTCTCTCAACTCAGCCTTCACCACTAGCCCAAAAAATCACTGGTCAACGTTAATTACGTCATCAATCATTTTAAAGAAACTCGTGCTCTCAATAAATTCAATTTGTAAATCTATACTTTTATCCATTGTAGATCTTAAAATCTCTACCTCTTACGTCCCTCTAGCTTGAGAAGGGACATGTTTTTCAAACAAGGTTACTGTTAGACTGTAAAAGCTTTTTGTTAAAAGAAAATTACAATTATTTATATGACTTTTGTTAATATTCAATGGCAAAACAAAACATGTCAAAACGCTAACTACTTTATATAACTTTTGTTATCTTCTATCACATGAAACAACTAAACAAGCATGTCTAGTGAACCTTGAAGGTTTTGATCGAGCCATTTAGACTGCTTGGTTCGAATGTGACTAGCCCACCACCACGAATACCCGTTGCCTGCTGCTCTTTCGGTCATCTCCAATCAAACTGGTTGATTTTTTTTCTTTCCTTCGTTCTCCCGTTTCTGTTTGACCTCGATCTTACACGGGAAAATGTAAGAGAGGGAAGGGGAATTAATGAAGAAACCTTTGATTCAGAGGAAGGAAAGTTGGAGGGAAAAATGTGTAGCAAACAAAACAAAGAGCAAAAGGGTGATGGGATTAATTAACAACAACTAACTAATGCTTAAAAATTTAGCCAAATTAGGAAAGATTTGTTGTGGTTGGAGGCAACTTATAAAGGAAACCAGTTTCTCAAAGTAGAAACTATAAATGCATACTTAAGGTAGAGAGGAAATTTAGGATTCAGAAATCTTTGCACAACCTACAAATATATAGTGGCTATGGAGATATTTTTTCTTAGTCTCACTTAATCCATTTTAAAGAATAAATTCAATGATGTTGAAGATTAGATTATTAGGTTTTGGTTTATAATCTTCTTCATAGTTTGTCGTATTTAATGTTAGCTTATGAGTAATAATTTTATTTAAGAGAAAATCTAGTTATTTTACAAATATGTTAATCTGCCTTTATGTTTTATAGTCATGTTAGAAAACAATTATGCATACAATTAAGGCCACTCGGTACACTCTAACACCTCACTACACCTCTCTGCCGCATCACCTTTTCAGTACGCCCGTCACACCACTTCAAGTGGGGTGTTACCCGGCGTGAGATTGGCTTCACTGAAGCATTCACGCGTGAAGGAGAAGAAAAAAGTGGATGTTGGGCTAGTTGACCAGCCGTTGGAGATTTTTAAAAAATATTTAATTTAAGTAATATACACACACTCTCTCTACACAATCATTTCACACTAAGTTTTAGAAACAACTACACACTCTACACTCTCAATTTCTACCAAAATGTTAAATATTTCATCTTTATCATCTTCTTCCTCATCCTCCGACTCCGATGGCGTCGATGAGTTTTTTCCCGCACGGTTGTTTCCGCTCCCTAAATGTTATTACAAACTCCACCCTCTCGCCCACTAACCCGAAAATCCGGATTAAACAGTGACCGTCATAGTACACATGAGATGCTTGTTACCAACTACTTCAAAGACATTGAACATACGTATCTACTCGACATTTTTAGGCGTAGTTTTCGAATGCACTGGCCAATATTTTTTACGCATTGTTGATAACGTTCAGAGGGCTAACCCATATTTTCAACAAAGATATGATGCTAGAGGACGACTTGGGTATAACTCGTTACAAAAATGCACGACGAGTATAAGACAAATGACATACGGATCTGCTAGATGCATTTGACGAGTATTTCAAGATGTTCGAACGAACTATCAGGTTATCTCTATACAAATTTAGCAAAACTATAATAACTTTGCATGACAAAAGATACTTACGAAGAACGACTCCGAGCGGCGTTTCGGCTATTTATGAGATGCATGAAGACATCCATGGATTTCATGGGATGCTAGCCTCGATTACACACATTGGAATTGGGAAAATGGTCCCAATGCATGATGAGGTCAATATTTTCATGGTGATCACGTAGTTCCTTCTCTAATGCTTGACGCAGTGGCGTCTCAAGATTTTTGGATTTGGCATGCATACTTTGGCATTGTCGGATCCAACAATGATATTAACGTATTGGATTCATCGCTATATTTGACGAATTAACAATGGGAACGACGTAAGATATTTCGTTCCATCTTTGAGGAACAACTTATAAATATGGTTATTTTCTTGCCCATGTCATATGCCCGGAATTGATCACTTTAATTGATCACTTTGGTCAAAGCGTATCAAGCTCCAATGGGTGACAAATGTATCTTCTTCATAAAAAAAATAAACGTCGGCAAGAATAAATATAGAATGTGCCTTTGGTATTTTGAAAAAAATGGCATATTATAAAATAACCAGCACGTCTCTGGTCGCTTGCTAAAATCAAGAAGGTGAAGTGCGCGTGCATAACTTTGCATAACATGGTTATTGAAGACGAGGAACGTGCCTTTGTCAAATACATTGAAGATGAAATGGATGTCCTGGTTGAAGAAGCTAACAACAACAACAATAATAACAAAACAAATGAGACTTCAAAAATAAAGAAGTTTTTGGCAACTTCAGTCGGACTTAGTCGATCATATTTGGAAAAAATGTGAACACTATTAGTGATTTTTTTATATTAATTTGTACATACATCGAAGATGAAATGGATGTCCTGATTGAAGAAGCTAACAAACAACAACAACAAAATAAATGAGACTTCGAAAATAAAGAAGTTTTTGTAAAACTTCAGTCGGACTTGGTCGATCATATTTGGGAAAAATGCGAACATTATTAGTAATTTTTTTATATTTGTACAATTTTTTAAAATATTTGTAAGTTTTTTTAAATATTTTTAGGTTATTAATGAAATATTAATATTGTTATTATTGAATTTATTTAAATGTTTAATTAAATAAATTAGTGATGTGAAGTTAGATGGGGTGAATACGGGTGAAACCATTTCCACTTTTAGAAGTGAAGTTAAAAGGAAAAATGTGGATGATGTGGACCTGATGTGACGCCTAAGTGGAGTGATTTAGAAGTAAAGTTAAAAGGGAAAATGTCGATGATGTGGACCTGATGTGACGCCTAGGTGGAGTGAAAGAAGGTGATAGTACACCTAACCTAAAGATAAAAAGTGATATACTATCGCTAGCATCAATAAGAATCATCTTTTAGTATTACCACGAGGACAAAAACAAGTGAAGAAATGTAATTGATGATTTAGAAACAGGAAAGAGTAAATATATATTTAATAAGTTCATTGAGCGTCAAGTGGTTATTCAATAAGTTAATTTTAATGAAATAGATAAATAGGTAATAATATATGGATTGGGAAGAAAAAATATGTAAATGATTTTAAAGATCGGGTAAATATGATATTTCTAACCGTAAGTAAATATGTTATAAATGATCTTAAGACATGAATATATGTAACTGACTCATGCTTAATGAGCACACCATTAGATATCCTTAGCTTAATGAGTAAAACAAATTAAATACAATCTGTATTTTTTAAGCATACATAATTTTTTTTATACATCATTATTTTAAAAAACTCCACTAAAAAATAAAAAACCTCAAAAACTACATTATTATATATCAAGTAATAAATTGGTACTTGATATATAAATATGAATCAAAACAAATAAATCTATAAAAATTATGATTGGATACTCAAATAAATTAAAAAAAACAAAAACAATTTATTAAATATATTAAAGATCTTATTATATCTAACGGGTGAGTGAATATAAAGATCACCAATTTCTAAAATAAAGCATCCTTCGTAGGTATGATTAAATTACGTCCCTTTTTGTCCCTCAAAAGGTAGAAAACCCACGAAAACGACGTCGTATAGGGTAAAAACGGTAACTTGTTGGTACCATTTATTTAAAATAATAAACAAGATTCAGTTACAACGGCTACCTGCAAACCACATTTCTTCCCACTCAATCTCAATCTCAATCTCAATCTCACTCTTATCCCATCAACAATTCGATCACATTCAACAATCAATCATCAATTAATTCACTCCGTTAATGAAACAATCTCAACTCAAATCATCAGGTACATCTTTCTTTCACCTTGTTTCTGTTTCCGCCATCAATTTTTCCAAACCCTAACCCAATAACTTTAATTGTTGTTAAATATTCACTCTTACTACATCATTTGTACGGATTTTTCTCTCTGTTTGTTTTTCCACATTACTAGTTTTGACCTAGGGTTTATACGTTCATGAAGTAAGTAATTATTTTATGATGCAGCTTGTTATGTCTTAATTACATAGCGTAATGATCCTTGCAAGTTTTTGAAGTTGATAAATAGTTATTTGTCACTTAGAAGTAAAATTCTGAGAAATAATTAGTTGCTGGTTTATACTTTTATGAAGTAATATGCTATGATGCAGTTTCTTAGGTCTTAATTACACAACGTAACGATTTTTGCTACCTTTTAAAGCTGAGAGATAACTATTTGCCACTCAGAAGTAAAATGCTAAGTTTGATTTGGGACTGAAATTTAACTTTGAAACAAGAGACAATGCATAATTTACCTGTCATATTTACTGTTTTAATGTTATTTATTTTTTCTTCTTTTAGTGAAATAGAGGTTGGTTTGAACTTGAAAGTCAGATATATCTCTCGAATTGGGTTGAGTTTTGACTCAGAGATGAAGAAGATGATATTATTATGTTTATAATGAGTGACTGTTTGTTGCAAATATGTAGAATATTGGACAGTTCGTATTGCTAATGATAGTAGGTTATTGCAGGTTGTTAAAAAAGTGAACATGACTGAAAAAGTTTATGAAGAGTTAGATGATGCAAAAGCTGAAATTGAAAAGTTGAAATCGGATAATCTTGTGAAAGCCGATCAGTGTGAAAAGTTAAAGAGATTAAATAATGATCAACTAAAAAGAATTCAAGAACTCAATCTGAAACTCGAAAGACAGGCTCAGGAGGTAGAAGCAAAGGCTGATGAAGCGTATGCTGCAAAGCAGTTAGTTGAAGAAGTTGAGTGTAGATTTAAAGAAAAAGAGAAAATTGTTGTGAGTTTAAGTTCTGCTAATGATAAACTCCGTGCTGATTTTAACTCAAAGGTTCGGGAATGTGAAGCTGAGAAACAGAATCTTGTTGCTTTGTTAGAGGAGGCCAATGCAAAGATTTTGAATCTTGAGGGCCAAAATCGGGCTTTTATGGAAAAGATTGAGGTCCTGAAAGAAGGGATTTCATCAGTTTCACAGAAGAAGTGTGCCAGTGAAAGCAAAATGGCTAAAGCTTCCAAACAAATGAGAGAAAGAGGCGATATGTTTGAAAAGTTGGAGGAAGAAAAAGGGCAGCTTGAAGAACAGCTTAAATGGAAGAATGAACGATTCAAGCACTTGGAAGAAGCCCATGAAAAGCTTAGAAATAATCTTCGCGCAAAGGAAAAAGAGTGGGATGTGCAAAAATGTTCATTTTTTGATGATATATCCGCTCTGGAAACACGGTTAGATTCTCAAATTACGCTTTCAGAAGATCTTAAAAACCGATTAGAGTCGTGTAAACAAGCTTTGTTTCATGAAGAGAACCGAAGAAAGTGCTTAGAGATTCAGCTTTCAGAATCCAATTCATGTAATGAGATGGAGTGTAAGATTCGAGAATTGGAGGAAGAAAATCAAAAACTCGTTCTCTCTCTCAATGAACATAAAGAATCCCAAATTCGAGAAGCAAGTAATTCTTCTTCTATTATAAAGCTTCAAAAAAAGATTAAAACTTTGGAGGAGATTAATAATGTCAAAGAAGCAGAATGGGCCTCTCGATTTGAAAATACGGTTGAAGAACTGAATTGTTGCAGAGTCGAGTTGGAAAGTAAAGAGACGCGTTTGAAGGAGATTACAACAGAGGTGGATGATTATAAATCTTTGGTTTTACAGTTAACAATGGAGAAAGAGGAATCTGCACTCATGATGGTGGCATTGAAATCCACACTGTCGGAGACAAGAAAAAAGATAGATGGTGAGAAGCTTTCGTTACATAGTCAACTGGAGCAATCAAAGAGTGAGCTGAAGAATGTATGTGAGTTGTTAGATAGAACAAATGATGAACTCGATGACCATAAATCTCTGGTGTTACAGTTAACAATGGAGAAAGAGGAATCTGCAATCATTACGGTGGCATTGAAATCCACACTGTTGGAGATAAGATCAAAGATTGATGACAAAAAGCTTTTGTTGCGTAATGAACTGGTGCAAACAAAGAGTGAGCTGAGGAATGTATGTGAGCTGTTAGATACAGCAAACGATGAACTGGATCAGATGTATTGTGAAATGAATGAGGTCGAATTTGAATTACAGATATGGAAATCAGTGGCTAAAAAGTTAGAAGACGATTTAGAAGCTAATCATCATATGAGAAGGGAAGTAGAAGCTTCCCTCTTAGCTCAAGTAGCTACTGAAGTCAACCTCAAAGAAGACTTGAAACAAAAGGAAACAAGAATGAATGATCTTGAACAAGAGATCAAAGAGTTAAAGGAAAACAACACCCTTTCGCACGTTACAAAAGAAAACAGTGATGTTGTTGAGAAAGAAATGGAATTGTGGGAGAAAGAATGGGTGGCGAAAGAACTTGAAGCTGCAATTCTTGCGCAGTTAGAATCTGAGAGACTTCACGAGTACGAAAAACAAAGTCTTAATCAGCTTGTAGAAGAGAAAGATGAAAGAATTAATAACTTGCAACAGATCATGAGTTCTTTGGAGAAAGAATTTGATGATTCAACGGCTTCGTTCTCTTCACAGCTAGCAAGAATGCAAGCAGAGATGAATCTGTTTTATGACGCTTGGGAGAAGATGAGAACAAGCATGGTTCTTAAAGAGATTGAAATTCAAGAAAAGGGATTGATGATCACAGAATTGGAGAAAGATTTAGAAAACCGGGTCAAGTTTGTGAAGAAATGTTTGTCAAGTGTCAAGAAACTGTCATTAGAGAATGAAAAGTTGATGAATGTAATTGATGGCGCGTCTGAATGGATAAATAAGTTATCGAGAGAAGACGGGCAAGTGATGGGGACTTTGAGGAGTATAATGTCGGGTTTTGATGAGAATCGTGCTGGTGGAAATGGCTTTTCGGAGCAGTTTGATCCTGTGAAAGAAAACATGAATGTGTATCAGTCTTCGCCGAAAAGGAACATGGTAGCAAATAGTGTTGATGAGAGATCCCCGTTAAGAACTATGAATGGGTAGATGAAGCTGTGTTGGTGATATGTTATGTACTTTTTTTTTTCAGTACATTGTTGTCATGGAATATGATATGACTTGTATGAATAATCAATTTGTTGAAATAACATAACCAAAGATATGACTTGTTCATTTTAATTGTTTTAGTGGATCTTAGCTATCTAAAAATGTTATTTATAGTTTTAAATACTGGAGCAGGTACCATAAACTTAAGCAGTTAACTATTATTCACAATTATCTTATCAACAAACAAAAAGATACATATAAGCAGGTAAATATGCAACATTAAAGTAAGTCATGTAAATATGCCTTTTTTACTCTTTGTTTTTAAAGGAGGAAGAATTATTCAGCAAAACAACAAGCCAGTCGAACCATCAAACAGTAAAACATAAAACTTAGAAATTAAATTTGACCCATTCCAGAAGGATGATTTTTAATCAATTATAGCAAAAAATCTCAAAATGTCAATTTGACTTTTTCATCTTCAAAATGTATTTTTAGAAAAGACGTTGACGTCCATTTGACTACTTCAATCTTGGAGATTCAAACAACTTTTTAAGCTTTTGGACACCCTTAGAGTAGAGTCTGACGTCCGTACTCATTTTCAGAGAAAAAAAAATTTATGTGTTTGATTTCTATTGGTAACGACAACGTCTCATATAATTGAAACATGTTTAAGATTAAAGTCTAGAGATGACATTTTGACGAAGTTTTTGATGAAACGAGACATTTTAATAAGAAAATTTACATTACTAAAAGCCTCGACAACTACTTCACTATCCCACAAAATACCTATACTACCCCTTGTTGGTGGCATTTCTCTAAATAACTAAACTGCAATGAGTTTTGTCAATTTCAACAATTTACATCTCTAGATTTACAAAATCCCAATTCACCCTCGTCTAGAGCTGGCAAATCGTGTATACCTGTACCTGTTAAGACACGAACACGAAACCTTATTACCTGTACACGACACAATAAGCTATCGTGTACCTGTTACCATTACCTGTACCTGTACCTGTTTATAACAGGTATACACGATAAGACATGATATGACTTGTTTAAAAACAAGTATTCAAGAACTTGTTTAGTGAAATAAAAATTGTCTATAAGTATAAGGGTAAATAAGGTAAATATGTTATATTAAATTATATTTTTAATTTTTAAAAAAATCATAACAGGTATTAACAGGTACTAACAGGTAAACAGGTAAATACCTGTTAAATACACGAAAATTAACAGGTAGATTCGTGTCTACCTGTTTAGTACCTGTTATCTGTTAAGGCCTTACCCGTTACCTGTTAAAACCGTGTAGGTTCGTATCGTGTATTCGTGTCCGTGTACAAAATTGCCAGCCCTACCCTCGTCCCTTGCCCCTAATTAATTTGGCTCTATTTACACACGAAACAGGTCAGCAACTAACTTGGCCCACCTTCTCTGTGTCACATGTGAACCCAAATCTATAAATTGCGCATCTGTTCTTTCATCTCATCTAACCTAAGCACCCAATTTTGTTCTCGTTTCTTGCCAAACAAACACAGGGTACGTATTAATCTCTTCATGAGATTAGGAATGTTTGCAATTCAAATGTTTAAATGTGTGTAATCAATTTGATAACCTGCAAAACCTAATCTCTTGTTGTTTGCATTTGTTTTATTATTTCTAGTCAAATTACAGTTACTTTATATATACACACAAACTCTCTTCAAACTATTCTACTTACTTTGTGAGAAATGCCAAAATCTTTAATTTTTAGTATTTAGCTCATGATCTCTTCTAATTATAATTGTATGGTTATTGATGCTAAATGCTGTGTAAAGATTAGTCATAAAGAACATGAATTGTATCTTTCTTTTTTATTTTGCAGGTTGAAGGTCTTCTCTTTTGCTGAAACATTCACCAAATCCATGGCTTCTCTCGTCTCAAGCGCGTTTTTTCCAACATTTTCTTCAGAAAACACTAAATTCTCAAATGCAGTTTTTGATTTTTCGTGCAAATCGAAGCCCTGCAATCCCAGGTTCTTGAAGCTCAGAGCTGAGGCAAAAACTAACCAATCAGGTGATGATGACTCACTTCAGAAATTTCTTAAAAGGGATTATAAATGGGGATTTAATCAAGAGATTGATTCGTTTACGATCCCCAAAGGTCTTTCAGAAGAAACAATTGGGTTAATTTCATCAAGGAAAAAGGAGCCTGATTGGATGCTTGAGTTTAGATTAAATTCATATCATAAGTTCTGTCAGATGACTGAACCACATTGGTCCGACAATGATCACCCTAAAATCGATTTTCAAAACGTTTGTTACTATTCAGAACCTAAAAAGAAACCTACAAAGTTATTTGATAAATTGGGGATTCCTTTGAATGAAGAGCATTCAACGAAACGTTTGGCTAATGTTGCTGTGGATGTTGTTCTTGATAGCACTTCAGTTGCAACAACTCATAGAAAAACTTTAGAGAAATATGGTGTGATTTTTTGCTCGATTTCGGAGGCTATTAGAGAATATCCTGATTTGGTTAAGAAATATTTGGGGAAAGTTGTTTCAACAGATGATAACTTTTATGCTGCTTTAAATTCAGCTGTGTTTAGTGATGGATCTTTTGTGTATATACCTAAAGACACCAAATGCCCAATGCAAATTTCGACTTATTTTAGGATCAACGCCAAGGAAACGGGTCAATTTGAGAGAACTTTGATAGTGGCAGATGATAGAAGTTTTGTTGAATATTTGGAGGGGTGCACGGCGCCTTCTTATGACACAAATCAGCTTCACGCTGCTGTGGTGGAACTTTATTGTAATGAGGAGGCTGAGATCAAGTACTCCACAGTACAGAATTGGTACGCTGGGGATGAGAATGGGCTCGGTGGGATTTATAATTTTGTGACCAAACGGGGTCTTTGTGCTGGTCGGAAATCCAAGATTTCTTGGACCCAAGTGGAGACGGGGTCTGCGATTACTTGGAAGTACCCAAGTGTTGTGTTGGAGGGTGATGATTCGGTTGGTGAGTTTTATTCAGTTGCATTGACGAATAACTATCAACAGGCGGATACGGGTACAAAGATGATTCATAAAGGGAAGAATACAAAAAGTAGGATTATTTCAAAGGGGATCTCTGCCGGAAACTCAAGAAATTGTTATAGGGGACTTGTTCAGGTTCAATCACGTGCAAGTAATGCTAGGAATTCGTCTCAATGTGATTCGATGCTTATAGGTGACAAGGCGGCTGCTAATACCTACCCTTATATTCAGGTATTTGACTTGAGTTTTGTGCTTTGCATGTTTCTTGATTTAAAGATGATTACAATATAATGTTTGGGCAACCTGCGTGTGCTATCTGAGCTCTGCTATATGCTCGTTTAGAGGTCAAATATATACCTTTTGAATTAATAGTATCAACTGGCTGCAACAAAACTGATAAGCATAGGGTATAATAGAAGTATATAATTACTAATACACTCTTATTTTATACTTCCATGGTAGTCAACATCTGTGAAAAAGCAATCCAAAACTTGAGTTGGAAAGTTTTACCCAGTCACTTTTAAATGGGTTGATTTTGCTTGAATTTTATCCCAAAAGGGTCAAATGGGAACAGGTTGAATGTTTGTGCTCGCAACCTTTAAATTGTTTTGTTTAAAGAAGTTAAATTATTTTGCTAATAATAATGTTTATGTAATCATAACTAGCATGTTTATCATGTATAAAATGGTTTTTAAAAAATAGACAGAACTGTTTACGGCTCAACCTAATCTGGCATTCTGACCCGCATTCAAAAAGACCTTTTTACGCTTACACTTACATTAACCCGCTCAATTTGCCACCTCGTCACAAAATGCGTACACTTACATGAAACTGTTTTTTCCTGGGTACAGTCTTGCAAGTCCTTTACTTCAGAAACATATAACATGGCCTATAAAGTTGAAATGTTTTAGATTAGAGCCTTAAATTTTTGACATTTGAGAGCTAGGTTAGTTAGTCACAATCCAAACCAGCAACAATTACAGTTTCATCATCATGGTCAGCAGCTTTTATGCAAAAGTTATACAGATCTTCAAAGAACCAAGCTTTATTAACTGCAGTCGCATCAAGCTATTACCATATAACTCACATATGCATTTCACCAAACAAAGTACGTGCCAAGAAGTTATCAAGACACAATATTCATGTGATTTAACAACTTGCCTAGTGTACTTTCATTACATATGCCTAGCGTACTCTTGGATCACAAGATATCATGGATTATCTCTAATCTTATAACTATCATTAGCAGTTTAAAACAGACGCTATATTCAACATTATAAATATATTGTTTATTTGAGATAACGATTATTGCTTATCATTTTTCTTTAAAAAACAGGCGAAAAGCCCATCCGCTTGTATAGAACACGAAGCAAGCACTTCCAAAATAGGGGAAGATCAACTCTTTTATTTTCAACAAAGAGGAATCGATTATGAGAGAGCCATGGCTGCTATGATTTCTGGGTTTTGTAGGAACGTGTTCAACGAGCTACCTAATGAATTTGGCTCTGAAGTTAACCAATTACTGAGCTTGAAGCTTGAAAACTCAGTTGGTTAATCAATAACTTGATTGTTGTTGATTGATGCTGTTAATCAACCACAGTTTTTTATGGAGTTTACACTCTGAATTGTTCTTGATCATTACTAGATACAAATCCGTAGTTTCCTAATTCAGTTTTGACATAGGGTTTAAAGATTTATGAAGTAAATATGCTATGATGCAGTTTAGTAGGTCTTAATTACACAATGCAACGATTGTTGCAAGTTTTTAAAGCTGAGAGATAATTATTTGGCACTCAGAAGTAAAATGCTGAGTTTGATTTGGGACTGAGAAGATGAATAATTTATCTGTGATTGAGGAATGAAGTTTTGATCTTGATGAAGAAATATAGTGCATAACTGTTGTAGTGTTAGTTTTTTTTGTTCTTTTAGACTTTTAGTGATATAAAGGTTGGTTTGAACTTGGAATTTTGGACAGTGGATGTTGTTAATGATGCTAGGTTGTCACAAGGTGTTAAAAAAGTAAACATGACTAAAAAAGTTTATGAAGAGCTAGATGCTACAAAAGCTGAAATTGAAAAGTTAAATAATGATCAACTTAGAAGAGTCAAGAGTTCAAGAACTCAATCTGAAAATCAAAAGACAGGCTCAAGAGCTGTAGAAGGTTACTGTAAAGCATATGCAGAGAGTAAATTTAAAGAAAAAGAGATAATTGTTGCTAGTTTAAGTTCCGCTAATGTTTCGTCAACCCCATTTGCATATAAAAAATTAACTTTATTAGATTTTCTACTTAACTTTTTCATAAATAAGTAAAATATCCATACACGGATGCAAATGATCAAATACACTTCTAGAAGTCAAATGGTAAAATTACTATAACTTTTAATATATATTAAAATGTATATGTGTGAGTAAATACTTTAATTTTATGGGTTTTAGGATTGTTAGTTTTTTTATACATTTTAGAAAAAATAAACGTTTTATTTTTATAACGTTTTATTATAAAATAAAAATAATACACACACATATATATAAATATTAAAAGTTTTGATATTTTAAATTGAGCAACTATGCTATATGTTCTAAAAAATATGTTGGTGTTTTGATTAAATGGATTCACTTGAATAAATTGATATCATACATTAATTAATAATAATTTCATTTGTATTCTAAGTTTTCAACGTTTGCCTATTAATTCAAAAGAAATTAACACAGTTTGTCGTACGGTTTAACTTTGAACCCATAATGGATATATATATTTATTTTATATTTGATTTACCCGTTGGTATACATATTTTTTTGGTTTTTTAATTGTTTTTCATTGATCTTGTTCGATGAGTGTTTAGAATTTATCCAAGACTTTGATTGCATTGAAAAAAATGCACATATGCACCATAACTCATACACTGATCATAGTTACACATAATTGTACTATAATGATTAATAATTTATTCAAATAATGATTTATACATTTATACTAATAGTTATAGTGTATTTGTGTGTGAGAGAGATGTGTTTTTGTCCATACTCCATAGTGTTGAGATCAAATATATCACAAACAATAGAAGGATCTACATTTTGTTTATATCAATAATGCATTTATGCATTTGTTCTAATAATATTTACACATAGGACTTATTCATAAAATCTCATAAACTAACTTTTTTTTATGATGTGTCTTACATAAATACCATTTATATTCTTAATCAATAATGTCTAAAAGAAACCGTAAATTTATTTATATAAAGAAGTTTTAATTAAATAAAATAAAATAATATGATTGGTTGGATAAGTGTATTTTTTGTTCTCAAGTTTAATTAAATTCTCAGTAGAATGTATCATTTTATTATCATTTGTATCTCTTATGTTTTTTTTAATCATTTTCATCTCTAAGGGATTTATTATCATTTATGGAACTGAAGATAAAATGAAAATGAAAATTTACTCTTAAATTTAATCTTATGAAGATATAAGATTTTTAAACTATAAAAATATAAATAATAAAAGTCATGAAACCTAAAAGATGTAAATGAAAATTTACTTTTAAATTTTACAGAAAAACCCGGCTGCAACGGGCGTTAGTATGGTATAAATAATAGTAAAAAAAGTTATGTCACATGTCATAGAGAACCCGAATTAATAAATTATCTTTTATTGGAAGCAAAAAGAAAAGAACAGAAAAACGAACGTTCAACCGCTACTCTGTTTGTTCATCTGCACGCTAGATAATAAGATAAGCAGCCAATTTTGGTCTTGTTTCTTGCCAAACAAACACAAACAAAGGTATTAAGTATTTATTCATACGATTGTATCATCTTTAATTTTTGTGATCGTTCGCTAGAAGAAATTTGTTCTAGGGTTTGGATAATTGGATCGGTTCCTGTGTGTTTGATGACGCTGATTTTAGTCCTGTTTCCGAATTGATTATGCCTTTTCTTTAATCAGATATTCAGCTTCTAATAATCTGTCACTTTGAAATATTGATGATGTGGTGATTTTTAGTTTTAGCATCATTAACTTAGCATATTTGTATATTATTAACAGCTTAAAGACCACATGCGTGTGTTTTACTGGTCGTATTGGTTAGCAGAGTATTAATGTGTCTCACTGTCACCAAAAAGGAAAAAAAAGAAAAACTTAGCTGAAATGATGCTGGTTTTTTATTATCTTTTAAGATAACTTATACTTATAATCATTTCTGCTGCCAGTAGCAGAGGCAAGATTGTTAAACACGTGTAGACGTTTGTTCTGCGTGGAAGATTGGAAGTTGAAGTAATGTTGCTGAGTTGTGTATCGTATGCTGAATGTTTGTAATTGCGTTTTTATTGGATGATGGCTATGACTGGCTCTTTGAATTTTTCTCCTAAATGGGGAATTTACAAGAGCCAGCGGTGCAATAAGCAGTTCGAGGTAGAAATATGTTGCCCCTTGTTTGTAACAGTTTGTTTTACGTTGGCTTTCGCTAATATCTTTCAGAGTGTCATGTGTACTCGACAGGTGACTGAAAGTTACAAACTACATGTATTACCAGCCAGTCTCTCATCAGTTGCTTCTGTATGTTTCTCTTTGGCTTAAATTTTTTGAGAGTATCGTCAATTGTTAATATTTATGTTATTTGGTGTCTTAAGGGGTGTTAAATGGGTTGACTCGGAGACGACTCATTTAACTGACTTAAACACGTTTGGTCCGTTTGGACTT
This sequence comes from Tagetes erecta, assembly GCA_030867185.1. NCBI lineage: Eukaryota > Viridiplantae > Streptophyta > Magnoliopsida > Asterales > Asteraceae > Tagetes > Tagetes erecta. The sequence goes on along the minus strand of CM061491.1, from coordinate 18,827,301 downwards.
TTAACCGTAATCCGCAAATTTCATGATAGTTATGTGTCTTGTTTTGGTGTTGGGCCAGAAATTCACATTCTTAGGTGTCTACATTACATTTATGAACTTTTTATTCAGGGAATAATACAGACAACCCTTGAATATGTTTCTTTTCTTGCAGCGACAAGATTCCTTGAGTATCAATCTTTCAGTTCGATTACATCAACCACTGAGCGCCGCTCCTAATCGATTTAAACTACTTAAGTGCAGTTGCTCACTTAATCCAATTCAAAGTTTTTGCACGTCTTCTGTGAAGAATGCTGCTCTTGCTTTATCAAGGTAATCACGATCAATCTTGTTTCAAAAACACTTTGGTTTATTTGACTGAACATATATTTAAAAGTCATAGCTTACTTGCTTGATGATTGTGTTAAAATTTACTGCAGTGGGGTTAAAAGTAGACCTATTATACTGAAGCTACTTCCAGCAGTGGGTCTTGTTGTGTTTGCAGTATGGGGACTCGGGCCACTAATGCGTCAAACCAGAAACATTTTTTTTCATGTTTGTGCCTTTTCCAATCTCCATCTACCTTTTGCTAGTTTTTCTGTGAACTCTTTTTTATCTATTGCATGAAGTTTAAATGTTTAATTTGATATTTTTTTCAGAAGAGTGATGGGAGTTGGGGTAAGAGTAAAACGCATTATGTTTTGACTTCTTACCTTCAGCCTTTGCTGCTATGGACAGGAGCAATACTTATATGCAGGTGGTTCACTGAGAAATTTTCAGGCCGGATATGGAAGTCGATACTTTCAATTGTTGCACTGATGTAATCATTTTTATGCAGAGCTTTGGATCCAGTTGTCCTGCCATCACAAGCCAGCCAGATTGTTAAGAATCGCCTTTTAACTTTTGTGAAATCATTATCGACCGTTCTTGCACTTGCTTACTGTTTATCTAGGTGAATTCCTTATTTCTTTCTTTGTCTAATAGCAGTTGATTATCTTGATTTGTTACTGATTGCAAGTGTCCTTGTTATAAGTTATAACTAATCCTTTGTTTAAATCGTTAATGCAGTGCAATTCAACAAACACAAAGCTTTTTCACGGAGACTAGTGATGGTCCCGATACAAGAAATGTATGTTCCACAGCAATGATTTTTACGAGAAAAGTAAGTTTTAGTTTGTTAACTTTTTTAATATTTGTTTTGGTTTTGGCAGATGGGATTCCAATTTGCTGGCAAAGCTGTATACACTGCAGTATGGGTTGCTTCCGTATCACTTTTCATGGAGTTGCTAGGTTTTTCTACTCAGAGATATCTAACCGCAGGTGGTCTTGGGACCGTCTTGTTGACTCTTGCAGGCCGTGAGGTGTATTTCACAATACATATGCATATTTATACACGCACATATATGTACATATCACTGTTTCATGTTCTTTCATTTATGAATATCAATTCATCAAATTATCTCTATATGTAGATATTCACAAACTTTCTCTCAAGTGCTATGATTCATGCGACCCGTCCATTTGTTGTCAATGAGTGGATCAAAACAAAGATAGGAGGCTATGATGTGTCTGGAACTGTAGAGGTTTGTTCTTTCTTGGCTGCATTTGAAGCAAGCATTATGCAATTTTACAAGATAAAACTTGCATTTGATATTGGCCAACATGATTTGCTACAAAACATTTTGTTGATGTGGGTCCCCTTTGCTTTTATGTGTAGCATGTTGGGTGGTGGTCACCTACAGTTATAAGAGGTGAAGATCGTGAAGCCATTCATATTCCAAACCACAAGTTTACTATGAATGTAGTGAGGAATTTGACACAGAAGACTCATTGGCGTATTAAAACTCATCTTGCTATCAGTCATTTAGATGTCAATAAGATTAATGTAAGTATATGTAGGAATGACAATTCCTCACACGAGCTGAAACACAAATAAGTAACTACGTTTTTGAGTTGTCATATATAAACCCGCTTAACAGGTGTATAATTAAACGAGCTGTGTTCAAATTTACCTGTTAAACTTTAAAAAAACCGTAAACCCATTTAATTAAACATTTTGATCCACCAACCTGTTTATAGTTCGTTTAACACATTTATTACAACCCTTTAACCGGTTTAGCAGGTTTATAGCGTGATTACAACTTGTGTACAATCCACCAAAACATCAATTCTTTTGACTCATTTACATAAATGGGTTAAACGGGTTGTGTTTGGCATGAATAATAAATGGGTCGTGTTTTGGGTTCAATGATTCAACTCGACACGATTGATACCTAATAGATGATTCATCATCCGGTATGGCATTTCTTTTTTCTTTAACTATATGGTTGTTATTTATACAGATTATTGTAGCTGATATGCGGAAAGTATTGGCAAAAAATCCTCAAGTTGAACAGCAGAGATTGCACAGGAGGGTCTTCCTTGAAAACGTTGACCGCGAAAATCAGTCTCTTTTGGTTGGTCTTATTCGTATCTTCTGCTTAAGGGATAATTTCACATATCTCCTTCAAAATCTTGAATAATATCATATTAACCCAATGAAATGTCATAAGATCAATTTTACCCATTTTCAAGTTTATGACATAAACACTATTCTCTTGTGTAAGGATTTATAGATTGAGTTTGAAGTGTAAGGAGAGAAAGAAGGCTATAATAGTCATACTATTATTTTTAGTTGATAAAATTGGTAAATATGACATTGTAAATGGGTAAATTTGGTATTAACTTTTTTACTGGGTATATGTGACATTATGCAACCAACCTCTTATTTTCTTGTTGGCTTTGAAGTTTAACTTTGAAACTTGCAAGTCACATGATCAAGGCTTGATACACTCACAAACCCATGTGATATTATGCAAGTTTTGACGGGCATGGATGAAATTGTCTCTTCACTTAGTTATCATGATTTTACGTTTTTAAGTTATAAATGTCTCCTTATACGCAATGTAACTGATTAGTTCTCAGTTATTGTAACTTCTGTTATACAGATTCTGGTGTCTTGCTTTGTGAAAACTTCTCATTTTGAAGAGTACTTGTGTGTAAAGGTAGGATATTTTTTTGAACTTGAGTTCAGATTGTTTTCTTTCTTTCTTTATTTTTTCTGCATGTTTTTTATACTTCTTTTCTCTAACCATTTTATACGAAAGCAGGAAGGTATCATGTTAGATCTTCTGAGAGTGATCAGTCATCACCAGGCTCGACTGGCAACACCAATCCGCACAGTTCAAAAGATTTATAACGACTCCAATTTGGACAGCTACCCCTTTGCAGATTCAGTCTTCACTCGTGGCAGAGCCCCTTCAAATAGCCCCATGTTATTAACTGAACCCAATTACAAAGTCAACGGAGAAGAAAAGTCAAAAGGTCAAAACAACAAGTCTTCAGTGAAGTCAAATATCAAGGCAGAAGGCAACATTGGAGGTGCTCCATCCAACTCTAAAACTAAAGACACACCAACTTCTGATGCAAAAGATAAAAAACCGCCAAATCCCGAGGCCAACAGACAAGATCAAAATGTGGATGATGGAAAACCATACAAGAAAGTGCATGAAAGTGATGGTGTAAACGAACAAAAGGCGGCATCGCGGGCTGCAGTGGAAGAAAATATTGTTCTTGGTGTTGCTTTGGATGGTTCAAAAAGAACTCTTCCTATTGAAGAGGGAATGGATACTGCTCCAGCTCAAGTAAAGGAACCGAGTAAAACCGTGACCATGAAACCGTCATCAGAGAAGGATAAGAAAGATGGAAATGGCCGTAGCTCCGTGACCACCGATAGGAAGTGAAGTAGTCCCTCGAGTAGTCGGGAAGATTGGTTTCCAGTTTATTTCATGCCGTATATTTAACGACCCAGGTAAATAGTACAATAGTATCACAAACATACATAGTGAAATCTTATAATAGTCACGTCAACACGAGAGGCATGCCCTGTCTTTATGTCATAAGATAAAAAAAAAAACTTCTTGTAGATGCAAAGGTACATAGTTTAATATGATTAATTAGTCTTGGGTGTAAAATAACAATTTGTCATTATATAAAAATGTAGAAGTATAATTATTTTTTAATTATTTTTTAAATTTTTTTTACCGTTGTGCTTGTATCAGTCCATGTTGGTTGGTGCCTGGTGGTGGCCTTCATAAGTTTTAACTTTTCGACCGAAGCTCACAACAAATAGTTTATACATTTGTTTGTGAAACATTAAACTGTGAAACATTAATCTTTCATAGTGGAATGTCCATAGAGTGCGTTTGGTCGTTGGAAATGAAATGAAATTCAATGGAAGGTTGTTTGGTTGGCAGTCAGGCGCGTTCCGGTTCAAAGTGTGTGGGTTGTCGTTGGACATTTTTCGGTCGAAAGTGTGCGGGTCGTCATCAGTTGTGCTCTGGTTGAAAGTGTGGAATTGTCGTTGGACGCATTCCGGTTGAAAATATGCGGGGTCGTTGACTTTGAAAGTATTTGAGTCGTTGACAGGCTTATTCTGATTAATAATGCGCAAGTCGATCAAGAACTGCTGCGCCGCGGGAAATCCTTCTCTATACAAGTTCTCGGACGAGGTTTTTGAACAGAACTTCGATAGGCGAGAGGTGTAGTCCATCTCCATCATTGCATATGGCAATATAGAAAGTAAAGAGGAAAAGGGTTCTACCGGGAAACCATGGATTTTTTAGTTTTCGCCATTTCTCTTTTATGTCAAGGTGACACTAGGGGTTGGGTGGTGATAAGAAATTTGATGAATTTCAATTCATTTACCAACCAAACACTATCAATAATGGAATTGAGATTCCAGTTCCTATTGGAATGTTTAAATTCCAAATCTAGTTCCTTCAAATTCCAATTCTTATGCTAATTCTAATTCCATTACAATCCACGAACCAAACACCCTCTATGTTAAATACCCAATTGCTAATCCAGTTTTTCAATGTCAATAAAAAGTAATCCATCTAATGGTATTTAACATTTAAAAATCAAGATTCACAATTGGGTAATCTGTTTAAACATGATAAGACTTGTTAAGCAAAATAGTACACTATGCAATTTTATAATTTTTTAAAATATTTAAAACTAGGAGGTCTAGAATTTATCATTTTTTATTCTTGATACATAAAACATATAGCTGTCATGCTTAAACCATAAAAATCATGTGTTAAACGAGTCATTTTCATATTTGATACTTATACTAATTACGTCGTCTTTAACCTGTTAAACATGATAAGACACGATTTGCTAGCCATATCAAAAATAGAGTTAGTAGTGTAATATTATGGTATACAAATACCATCTACGGTCTAAACCCTAATCATCTAGTTTCATTACCAATGTGGTTAAACCGAGCGGTCGTCGGACTACGTTTTTGGAGAATCACGGTTCGATAGGTCACGGTCTGATAGGTGTTTGTGAACCGTTAGAACCGGTTCAGTCGGACCGTAGTTGAACCACAGTTGAACCGGGTTATTATTAAAATATATATTTTTGTGTTTGATTTTATTGGATTTTATGTTTACATCTATTTATTTTTGTGTTTTTTTTGTAATGAAACTTAATATTTTGATGTTTTAAGTAATAAAGATGATGAACTCGTTTTATTTTTGAATTAAAACTTGTTTAAATTATTAGTTTTTTGGTAAAACTATATATTATTGAACTTATGTTGTGTTTAAATTAGAATTCTTATGACATTAATTTGATAAATAAATATTTCATCCTACCCCGGTCCAACCCTGGTCGGACTGGTCCGACCAGTATAATCATAATACCGATTCAGTGTCCAGTCCAGTTTTCAAAAGATTGCTCGTTACAAACACAATTACACACTGATCATGACGATGAGTATCTTAATTTATAGAAAACACAATTGATTGTAAATTTGCTTCTTATATTAATTTATAGAAAACTAGTTTTAAAAACTTGTGTGTTACACATATATAGAATTTAATAACAATTGTTATTGTACAAATAATTTGATTGTAAGTATTGTTTGTTTCTTTTACAACATCAATATTTATTAAAACCCAATTCATTTCATTTCCTACTCAAAATCCAATTCAAATTCCTTCAAAAAAATCCGATTCCATCAATAAGTTTACAAACCGAACACATTGTAAATTTCCAAAAAAATCCATTTCATTTCCAATTCAAAATCCTTAAAAAAATTCGTAAAAAAAAAGCCCCTATGTGTTCGGCATTTAGACACAACGTTATGAGTCTCATTATCTAGCCTGTTATGACCATCAGGTTACATGACAAAAACCTTACAAAAATGTGTTTATAAAAATTATCAACATTTTATTTAAATGATAATATGCATATAAGTTTTAAGAATAAATAAGTAAAATAAGTTTTTATATAAAAGTTATTAAACTTACAGAAAGAATCCTTTAAGTTTAAATAAAATTATTCAGATAGTGTTTTAGGGGTAAACAGACTAAGCTGCCCTTGACTTAACTGGAATATTTAATGTCGTTAGCCAAGACTTTGCTTACTGTTTGTGTTTGTCCACCATGACTGCTCAACCAACTGCTAAATCATGGGTTCGAATCTTGTTTCCTCTGGAAACAACCCTTGGCAACCATGCCATAAGCGACTATTGGATAGATAACTTTTAGAACACTTTATTTTACGTTGCCTTCTCGCTTGCCTATATAGGATGAAAACTTCCAGCTATCAATGAGTCAAAGCCTGAGGTTCTTAGAGAGACCAATAGAATGAGTTTTGTGACATTGAATTACGTCCTTTCTCTTTTAAAGAAGGCGTTGAGACGTTGCTAGTGTTATGGGTTTTGGCTTACTAAAGATACCCACATTCATATAGATGGATCAACGTTACAGTTCATCCATCCGTCTATTCGGGTCTATTAGAAAATAGCTAGAAAATAACATTTTCTGGAGACATAAGAATTTTTCAGCGGAATCCGCTTATACCATATTTTGCTAAATGGATATCTGTGTTATGATACAAACATCAACATGAAAAAAATAGATGAGATTTTGTGCCATCGGCTGTACACAATCTTGTTTTTTTGAACATGAAGAAATAAAGAAGCCATTACGATTTCCGAAAATATTAGGCCTACTAAAGTAACCAAAACAGAGGGCAAGTTAAGAGTTGTCATAGTCCTTTATTTACTATTTTTACTTGTTATCATTATTTAGATTTTATATTGATTATTTATATATATAAAGATACCACTGGTAATAGCGCACCAAGGTACCCAAAACGGGTTGCCACCAATGGAACATACACATAATGATTGTGAGTGGCATGTGACCATCGAACGACACTCCCATGTAACAAAATGCTTGTAGTGCTGGAATGAAAAAAAATATGATTTGTTCTAGTTCATTCTCTTTCCTTGTTTTGCGCGCATCTCAGTGTTAAAGGTGCAACAAATTTAAAGACAAATGATGCTAATTATGACTTTTGCACTTAAATTACTGAAAGTGTAGGTTTTTATAAACATAAATGACAAAAAATGCAGTTTTGTCTTCTTACTAATTAACTATTTAGAAATTAGAACGCATCACATTTGTTTGATCATCAATGTACGTGTTTTAATACACACTAGTTAGCACCCGTGAGTACCCACGAGGTTGAACAGTAAATATATTTATATACTTTTATATTGAAATGAGTATTAATTCAGTGCGTTACATCAAATTAAGTAATAACACAGAGTAAACAAAGTACATTATAAATTATAAATTAATTATAATTAATATACACATCTAAATCAATTCTCAATTCATCATGACTATAATTCTATAAATGATGTGAAAATATTAGTATAACTTAACTTTTGACAATTTTTAAAAAGTGTATGTTAGTTTTAGAGCGTTCACAGTGGATTCCCTATAAATATATGAGTGAAGTTTTTATATTTTAAGGGGTGGTTGTGAGTTGTTGTGACTGAAGGAGAGAAAATTTGATGTTGGAGGAGAGAGAAACTCTATATATGAAAAGCTACTGTTCACCCCCTATAATATTTTAATATTTTTTGAAAGTGATTGTGAGTGTAGGAGAGAGAAACTGTAATGATAAAGGTATAAAAAGTATTATTTAAATAGAAGGAAATAGAAAAAGTTGTTGTTTTTAGTGTAATTTTAGAGATAGAGATAGGGAAGCTACTGTGAATGCTCTTAAATATGCTCCATCTCTACTAATAAATATAGATAATAAAGTGGTGAGGATGACTGAGAAAGTGACAAATGACACAACGTGAAACAACTGCTTAACAATTTATCAGAAGAGAAGACTTGTATCAAACATTTTCATTACACGTCTTTTGGAATAGTGAGGCTATGGTTAGGGTGAGTATTTGGTATCCGAGTATCAGTATCATACTGAACCGGTACCGTACAGATAGATTTGATATAGGTACCGGTACCCGTTTTTCTATAAATTCATATTTGGTATTGGTACTGACACCTTATATTTGGAAACAAGTACCTGTACCGTTCGTCCTGTCGTAATTATATATTCGGTATCAATATCGGCACCCACTTTTCTATGAATTCGATCTGGTATATTCGGTACCGATACAGTATTGATCTCATTCCTAGCTATGGTGACCACTTTTGACACCTATAACTGCGAAATTGCAACTACAAGGTCCGGCCGACGACATGTCTTCCGAAGACCATGAACCGACTACTTTTGTTAGTGAATTCCTGTAACGAATTTGTGTGCTATATATGTGTTGTATTCTTCGATCTCTTGTAAAGTTAAGTCATATAAGCTTGCTACTTAACAAATGAACGACAAAACCAGCTAAATCAGTTACTCAACTAACTATTAACTTTTTTAGAGGGGAAGGGACCTTTAATTTAAACAACAAAATAAAGAGTGCATCATAAGTATGAATTGGTTTGAACAACACAACACAACACAATATGCATAATAAGTCTTAACTAATCGATGAAAAAAGTATGCATCTTGAATATATCTTAATTGCTTTAAACAAATGATCAAATCTTTGTTTGGATCATCCTTTTATCCGATACGAATCCTCCGACTGTATTCAGTAAAATTAGGCCTAGCTAGTTGTCTTTCCCCTAACGAAGGATCATTTGAAAGCATTAGAATAACTTCAGGCATGGTGGGTCTTTTTGAAACTGGTGACTGGGTGCATAACAAAGCAATCTCAATGACCTCCATTATGTGTTTTTCTTCCTCTTTACTAAGATCCATTGTCTCATCTATTAGTTTCATAAGGTTTTTGGTTTCATACAACTTCCATGCCTGTCACCAATTGCAACATATATAACATATTAATTATAAGGCCGGGCTCAAAATATATACAATCTTAAAAAATACAAGATAATGCAAAATAACTATACACGTACACCGCACTTACAATCTAATCCTTCTCCATTTTAAACGGTTGTTTGAGTGAGCGTATGATTGAAGGTTAGGGCATATGTTAATATACTAGTGTATAATGCCAATATGGATCAACATTTGAAAGGTTTGGATTTAGTTTGAAACTCTTACGGACTAATTTTTTTGGTTGCAAAGAAGTCAAAAAATGTTCTTTTAGGGGCCATCAGGTTGAATATTTGGGATATATCATTCATAAACAACGAGTGGACACTTATCCAAAAACAATTAAACAACTTAAGAAATTTCTCGGGCTGGCAGGGTACTACAGAAGATTCATAAAATCTTTTGGGACAATACCTTCTCAAACAGCAGGTCAGTACTCATTTGTTACAAAAGTGACTATCTAAGCTAATGGCCCATTATTATAAGATCGTCTACAAGCCAGTTACCTTAAACTCAACCGCGTATACCTTATTTATAGTTTAGAAAATGGCTTTATTTTTTATGGGCATCAGTTCCATTGAGCCTTACTTTTGCCTAGAACTAAAGCTGGTTGGTCTAATGATGGCAAATTATAATTAGTCATTACTTATTTACAGCAGGGTGTTGTTAAACATTACAGCTGAGATGGTAATTGTTTTATTGTAAGGGTTGTACGTGCTAAAGATGACAGACCTTTTGTGAGAGATTGTCAAACACATAAACATGCTACGTATGAAAAAGTTTCTAGCCCAAGTCTAAAACAACCACTACCTACCTCTACATATGTCTTTAGTGGCATTTCTATGGATTTTGTAAGTGGGTTACATATCCTTTGGTAAAGATACAATCTTGGATGTTGCTGACAGATTCACCAGCTATATATGGCCATTTGATTAGTTTATCTCGATCATCCATACACAACCTCCCAAGTTGCTCGGTTGTTCTTTGATCACATATTCAAACTCCGTGGCTGCCCTTGAATCATTTTTTACAAAGATCCGGCCAGGGGTATCATTGGCTTTTTCGTTTGTTTATCACCCCAATCTAATGGTCAGACTGAGGTATTGAGCAATTTGTGTGTATATATGATGACTATATGATAGAGACAAATACATTATCAAAGGAGAATGGTATGATGCCTACTCTTTGTTTCGTCTTGAAACTATTTCTAAAGTTACGTTAATGAAACAGAAATAGGAAAAGGTGTAAACTTGTAACTCACATATTCAAGAAGGCAATCGGTTGATGGCCCATCAAAGTTTCGGTATGTGCACTTTTGGCTACTAATGATTTCAAGGATCACGATTCCAAAGCTAAAAGTGTCAACCTTATCTGATAAAATGCCATATAAAAGATATTCTGGTGCTGTATATCCCCTATAGTTAGAAATACAAGAATGTGATTAGATACCATATGTACGAGGAATGACGTCAAACCATGTCATGTAAATCAAACTTACAATGTCCCAGCAAACTTGGTGACAACATGAGTTTGATCCTCTGGTTGAAATCTTGCCAAACCAAAATCAGCTATTTTGGGTTGAAAGTCATTGTCAAGGAGGATATTGCTTGATTTTATATCTCTATGAACAATTTTTACATGAATCTCCTTATGTAAGTGAGTGAGACCTCTAGCTATCCCTAAGATAATGTCATGTCGTCTTTTCCAATTTAAGGTTCCTCTTTTTTCACCTATAACAAATAAATTAAGCATACAAATATTTCAAACTAAAAATACTGATAGAAACATACCCCATAGGAACCGGTCAAGGCTTCCATTTGACATATACTCTAGGACAAGAAGTAGATTGGATCCTTCGCTAGCCCATCCTAACAGCCGAAGAAGATTCCGATGATGAATGCGACTTATAAGTAAGATTTCATTTTCAAATCCTACTTTTGCTCTGCCAAAACCAACTTTAAGCTTCTTCACTGCTACAATTTCCTCACCATCAAGAGTTGCCTATTAAACCGGCCATAACATAAACTATTAGCACTTACTTAAATTTCTGAATTATATGGTATTTGAATGAACTTTATACTTTGTGGCAAACTTGTGGCAAAGAGTTGTAGCAAAAATAACTATTTTCTAGTTGTATAATCGCAAGAGATTTTATGTTAAAATGTGTGAAGTATGAAAAGCTTGCTATTAGATTGACATTGGTAACAAAAATAAAAGTTGCCCGAGTACCTTGTATACATCTCCAAACCCTCCTTCTCCAAGCTTATTTTCGTCGCTAAAATCCTGCGTTGCATTCTTGAGATCACTGTAACTGTAATAATTTGGTCCTTGCAACTCCTTTGCCCCGTTTAAGATGCCTGTAAGTTAAATGTCGTACAATCAGTTAATCTATAATTAAGTGATCTAGCTAGCTAGCAACTTCCATAAGTACGTTGACTAACATTTTGACAACGCTTATATATATATACCTCCTGGAGTCGATCTTTTTGATCGTCGATACCACCACACAAGTACAAGTATTAGCAAGATGATGATCACACCGCCTCCGACTATACCTCCAACAACGGCTCCCTTATTGCTTGAACTTCCTGTGACAATATGAAAAATTAATATGAATGTGATGCACTTGATACTAGAACTATAGATTTCTTTTCTTGTATCACGTTTTGTGTTTTTGGTGGTTTAGCAATACTACCTTGATTTGTAGGCGGTTTTGTTAATAACATGTGGAAAAAATAATTCGTTATTTTATTTGTTTTCTAATACTTTATTAGAACTTAAAAATTATATAAGAGATACTTAATTTGTTTGATCACATTTTTCTATGTTATGTTGGAGTATAAAATTTCTGCCTTTAGAAAAAATGTTTTGATATTTGTTCTATTAAAAGCAAAGTTATACACTAATTAAGAATAAGTAGATTTTTTATATTTAAGAACTGTTTGACAAAATCTGAATCATAAAGAGCTTAATGGTTAAGAGATTTGAACCATTAAGAGTCATTATCAATGAAAGAGATTTTGGGGTAGAACTGCAAATGAGAGTAAAGTTTGATATGCCCCAATTCAATTCATTCAGCATCTCTCTGTCTCTTAATCATTCTGCACTTAACTGAACCATTAAAAGACTTTTCTTTTATGATACAATCGCTCTAAATGCTAAATCATTAAACACTAAACTAAATCATTAAGATATGCAACAACCCCTTAGTATACCAAAAGAAGTAGATAATATTAAATGCGAACTAGTTTCCAATAAGATATATATCAATTAATAAAAACAATTAAATTAATACTTTTAATATTTACATAAATTAATAAAACAATTAAATTAATACAGTTATTACTAACTTGGTTTAAGCTTTTTCACTGAAAGAAATAACTTTTAACATTTAAAAACTTTTATTGTTAAAAAAAAAGAAAAAATTACATGATATATTATATGAAATGTTAAAAAGTGCAAAAGAAATTAAAATTTCTATGTTGAATTGAAGTTCGTAACCCCTAGCTATAGCAACTTTGGTGAAATTCAGTGGGACTTAGGTATTTCTACATGTATCTAAATACGTACATATGTCCGGTACGTATTGCTAAACCTTCCAAAAGTAAAATAAAAATTCTCATTAATTTGTTATACATATATGTTTAGTTGGCTACAAAGGCGAACCTATTTAGCGGGTGTGCTCATATTTTTCCACCAGTATGTTGTGTTAACTTTAACCCAATAGTTTAAAACTTTTTATACATACTGACTCTATCCCTTAGAAAAATTTCATGTATTATATAAGTCTCATGACACCTCTCAATATAGAAGTTAAACCTCCGTCACTGGTTGGTTACAATGTAATTTTACATTTAATTACTTTTTATACACTTTATTTATTGTTGGGTGAGATCTCTTCTCATTCTTTGTTGTCCGCCCACAACGACAAACAAAAAGATGTTGTTAAGTATATATAGAAATTAACATAACAATTGGCTTGCTATTGATACGTACTATACGTTCAACCTTCAAAAAGCCCCACCAAAAGGTGTCTAAATTAAAGAAATTAAATTAACGTTAGGATAACAAAAGTCTCACCGTCTCCTAAGAATGGGATGATGTCAATAGTTTGGTTGTTTCTGAAAAATGCAGTGTCTGAGTATCTCATAAAACATGCCGAATCAACAGCCCTCCCATCATTACCGGAACTGATACAACTTCTTATGTCAGCATAAGCTACCTCCAAGCAACTTCTGCATGCATCCGGTGGTATCGTCTCGACACATTGGGCTATAGCATAAGCAGTACTTGTATTGGTTCCATTAATTGGTGATGTGACCGCGGCATAGAAACCATTTATTTTTGGGGTTGCGATAGAAAGACTGGACAATAATCCATCCACCACTGTTTCAAAAATGTCTGGTCGTGATGATGTACGGTTACCGCATAATCCTGGATTACCTGGCAATAATTCTGTTTCATTTTTGAATGATTCACTCTCATACCTAATTCACAAAACAGCAAAACCATTACTCTCATAGTTATGGCTGATATGATATTGGTTTGATTGCTACACATAATTCGATCAACGGAACGGATTTCAAACTAAACTAGTTTAATTAAGACCAGGTTGTGCAATGTTGTGGCTGGGTCTTGCATATATGACTTCGTTACACGAGTTGATATCAAAAGTTTAACGTCTCACATGTTATTGTGTAAAACCATAACCCGTCACATATTAGAGACAAGTATGGCCAACGACCAAAATGACAACCAAGGCGAAGTTGGAGACGTACGTCGAAGTCTTACGTATATATGTCAAAGTAGAGTATAGGGTCAAAGTAGTAAATTGATAGAGTTTTTAAGACTAAAACGATTATAAGTTAAAGTTGGAATAATGTTTTAAATATGTTATGTTAAGTTGAGAGGCCACGTGTAATTATTTACAATAAGGAAACTGAAAATGACTACTTCGATGAAAGGTTAAGTTGGCTCCACCGACAGTATCATTTAAACTTATATACCATATTTCTAATTTGAAAATCGTATTATAAAAATAATCACTATACACATGAATTATAATATCTAGTTTCCCTATTCATATGTTATCTATCTAATATTTCAAGGTTTTAGGGGGCAAATTTTTTGGGGGAAATTATCTATAATAGAAAGTTTTGGAGGTAAAAATTAAATGGAATTTTACATGGAGCAAAATCTTTAAATTTTAAATACTTACAAATTTTTAAACATAATAATTATGATTTGTTTATAAATATTATTATTTAACCCGTGTGTAACACACGGGTATTAAACCTAGTATATATATATATAGCAAGCATCTATCTAATAAATTAGAGTTTTTAGGGGGCAATTTTTTGAGGGGGAAAAGATAATTTGTTTTATAAAAGGAATATTGAGAGGGAAATTGAGTACAAGAGTTAATAAAGACAAAATTTTGTAATTAATAATTTATAAAATTATTTTTAAATTTTTAAATATAATAATTATAATTTTTTAAAAATATTTTTATTCAACCCGTGTGTAACACACGAGTGTTAAACCTAGTTGTAGAATAACAAACACTTTTTTAGATAGAACGGCATGGTTTTTTCATACGAAATCCAAGTATAATCCCCACTTGTGTGTATTTTTGATGGATTTAAGCCTTGAAAAATTTGAGTTAGGCTTTATATAAGATTATAAGTTTAAATGCAAGCTTATCAGGTTTTCGTCCCATCATGCGTTACGTCATAGAATTATAATCTTGTGGTGGCACAACGACTATCAAGTGACAACCAGCAGTATGGCTTCCCAAGGGATCGCCAAACCAAACTTTAAAGCCAACGTGAGCACGGTGAAGGTGATGTGTTATTAAAACACATAGTTTTATTGACATATTTCACGTCTTTATCATCGTTTTATGTAAATATATTTTATTTTTAGTTACTTATTATCTTTATCTTTTGTTTTTAGGTAATGATAATGAAAGAAGCGATTTCGGAACGAAACGGGACGATAACGAGAAGAAAATGAAAAAAAAGAGTCTCGTGACAAACCCGGAGAACTGCTGGAGCCACCCAGGAACGCCAAACGGTTCTCTGGGCGCTTGGAGCTAAAAAAGATGCAATGTACTTCGCCCAGCGGTTCGCTGGTCCTTCCCCATGTAGCCCAACGGTTCTCCGGGCCCTTCTAACGTGAAAAAGCCTCATTTTTCACTATAAATTCATCTCTTGATGGATTTTAGGGCATCACCTCTCTCCTTAAACACCAAAACGGCTGAGAACAGAGGAATGAGTCTTTGGGGTGATCTTGGGTGTTAGTTTGGAGGATTAAAGCCATAATTTGGAGCTTGGATCTTGGATTTTGAAGGTTTTGAAGATTATTCTTGAAGATCTTGAAGATGGATTGAAGCTAGAAGATCATGTAGATCAAGCTTTGATTGAAGATTGGTGGCCATTTCGGGTGTGATTTACTCTAAAATTTAAACAATTGAACTTGATTTGATGTTTTTAGTTAAAATTATGCTAGATCTAGTCTTGTTCATGATGGGTTTGATGATTTTGATGATGGTTGGCTAGATCTAGTATGACTACTTAGGCAAAATGGCTGAATGATGATATTTTGATTTTTTTTGGTTGTTTATGACATGTTGGATGGATGCTCTATGTGAGAAAATTGGTTTATGATGATCTTGTATGCGATATGTGTGTTGACTTTATGATTCATGTTGAGATCTTGACTTGATTGTGGATAAAATTATCTTGATTTGATAACTTGATAATAGATTTCACATTTTTGGTGTTTAGTCTACTAGATTAAATCATCATTTGAGTAGATCTAGGAATAGATGCTCATAAATTAAGATTGATTTGTGGATTTGAGTCGATGTGTTAGCCGGATTCGTTACCTGAAGGTGAGGGTTTGTAGATTTCATTATTTTGTTAGTTGGTTTGGGTTAAATACTACGGGAGTAGGTTTTGCTTAATAAAAACTAGCAACTTGTATTATCTAGTCTTGATTTATCATAAACCAATTGATCCCGTTATTTTAGTTTACTGATTGAGTCAGTTTCTAGGATAAATAGACTTGTAAGCCGAGAGGCGAGCTAGTTTAGGATCTCATAGTCATCCGGGAGTGATTTGTAGACATTCCTCACACCGTGAGCTTCACATATTTATTAGGATTTTCTAGCACCCACGAGACCTTAGTAGGTACTGATGTGTTAGATTTTTTAAAGTAGATATATTCTTAGATCCGGTGCCGACATATCCAGAAAGCCGAGAGTTGTCAGATTATCATCAGGATTCTCGCCTAAGTAGTCATCACTCTACCCATAGTTCTCTTTTAGTTTATTTCCACCTTTAGTTTCCATTTAGTTAAGTTTTTACCCGTAGTTTATTTTTAGATAATTTCCTTAGTCTAAATCTTATTTTTAGAGTAATTTTAGGTAATTTGTCTTTTATTTGTTACTTTAATCTTTATAATTAAAAATCCCAACTCTTTTACATTGGTTAGAATTTGATAAAGATCCGGTATTAGAGGACGCCAAAGTCAAATCTCTTGGGTACGATATCCGGACTTACTTAACTTGCTACATACGACCGGTACACTTGCCGATTGTGTCAACTTGTTAGGTTTTTTTTCCACTTAATTTATAAATTTAAAACCTGATTTTCCAATTCATGCATATTTTCATTCACTACAAAGTTCGCATCAGAAGACAATATAGTCTGGATGAATCAAGAGTTAATTTCATTTATATTTTACTTTTCAAATTAAAGTAAAAAAAATCCTGTATTATCAAATATCTGTTTGAATATATCAGGTATGATGCATGATTGATATTATATTGCTAAACTAAGTTTAATATCCTTGTGTTACACACACACGTTAAATAAAAACATTTTAAAATATTTTTAACCATAATACTTTAGAATATATAAATATTTAATTTTTAAGGTTTGTTAAATATATTTTTTTAGATATGATATTAATCGTAAATTTTTTGTGCCGTCAATTTTTGGAGAATATCTCACTTAATTTTCCATTTAAAACTTCCATTTATAAGATAAATATTTCTTTCGCTCCAAAAGTTAAAGTCCTAAAATTAAAGCTTAAAAAACCTTGATTTATTAGGTTAGATGAAGTTTAATTAGAAATTTTAAAGAAAGTTTAAGAAATAATGAGATGATGATACATGTCACTTTATTAAAATTAAAAAAAAGAGTAATATTGGTAATGTTTCATATTTCAAGTTACACTTTTTTTAAATGTTCATAACTTTTACATACCACATTATTTTTTAAAAAATTACACCATAAAAACGAGCATTTTATTATCTTTAAAAGGCGTACATTGTTGATATATAAAAAAAACAGTTTTTTAACATTTTTAGCTCATTGTGTTACTTCATCAGGTCATTGTGTTGGTTATTATGTAATATTCTGAACTGACGAGGATTACACAATAACTTAAGAACGATTATTATTACTCAAAATGACACAATGTAATGATAAGTAAGCATGTATAACACAATCACACGACTATTGTAGAGTAACACAATGCACAAGGGTGAAACAATAGATAGAACAAAAGCAAACATATATAACATAATAGCAAACACATTATCAGATTTGACACATTAACAAGTATATTATTGACATATATAACATAATAGCAAACACATTATCAGATTTGACACATTAACAAGTATATTATTGCATATCTTTTTGTAATGTTAGTCATTACGTCTTTATACGATTATGTTAGTCCTAGTCATTTTGTTAACAAATAAAACAAGTAGATTTGAGTTGTCATGCTATGACATATAATTATGTCAACAATGAAAGTGTACAAGTTATAAGATTTAACATATTGAGTTATTATGTACATTTTAGTTTGTATTCGCAAACATGTTATAATATAGGGTTATTGGATTTAATCACCTTCAACTATTGGTTATTGGCCGCTGTCACCCTCAAGTATCACTTTGGCCAATATCACTCCCAACTAAACACTTTGGTGTCTGTATCACCAAAATTTAACAAAAATTAACCAAAAATTAACCAAAAGTGACTTGAATTGGTTAAGTTTTGGTGATACGATGTCCGTAACACCAAAAGCTAACCAAAAAATAATCAAAAGTTAACCAAAAGTGACTTGAATTGGTTGAATTTTGGTGATACGGACACCAAAGTGTTTAGTTGGGAGTGATATTGGCCAAAGTGATACTTGAGGGTGACAGCGGCCAATAACCAATAGTTGAAGGTGATTAAATCCAATAACCCTATAATATAACACACTGACCTGACTAAATAATAAATGACCTGATGAAATAACAAAATTATCTGAAACGTGAAAAAATTCATTTTTTATACATTAACACGACTATACATACATGTTTTGAAGATAAAAAACACTCGTTTTTTTAGTGTAATTTTTATTAAAAAAATAATGTTGTTTGTAAAAGTTATGAACGTTTAAAGAAGATGGTAAAACTTAAAAATGCGGCAAAGACTAAAATACATTTGGCTTACCTTTTAAAGTTCTAACTATTTATCATTATGCTACCATGTGTTTATAGCCCTTTGATCTTTCTTTAATCTTAGATGTAACGGTCCAAATGTCTTCTTGATTTTTCTAATAATTTTAGCCTTTCTAGTATAACTTCATTCTTATAATGCTAGGATGAAATATGATAGAAACATGTATTTTTGAGTGATAAATAGTTCTATATTTTCGCGTATACTTTCACGCAGGGGCGTATCTACCATATACGCAGGGGTAGCGTCCGCTACCCTTGAACTTGTACCCCGTAACGGAAAATTTTTTTCATCAAAGATTTTTGAATATAAGCATGTATGTTTATATATAATAAAAGCGGGTTTAACATATCAAATTACCACATAGCGTAGTGGATTGACAATTTGACATGCTTGACTTTGGATTAAAAGGTCATTGATTTAATTTCCACTATGGTTATTAATTGTAGTTTTTATGAAACATTAATTTACTTTTTTGTTTTCTTAAAGTTGTTGAACTTTCACTTTCGATCCAAAACTAAAGTTTTAAATGATTAATCATAACAAACAAATATATTGACTAAAAAAAGTTTCATTTTTAAGGTAAAAGAGTGTAATGCATATAATTTTTTTTAATGTTTTTAAGTATAACGTTACCACATAGTTGAAAAAAATTTAGCGCTACCTCTGAAATTTTTTTCTAGATCCGCCGCTGCTTTCACGCGTGTGTAAGTCTTGTTACATAATAATTCTAACCTTATTTTGTCGTAATAACTTCACCCTTCTTTATACCGTAAAAAATGTATTTTGTATTCTAAACTCTATAAAAGTTTATACGAAATAATCTACCTATTCTAATAATTGAGTAACTCATCCACATGTCACAATTATAACTATTCCACATAGGATTTTGCTTAGGTGTCATGTTCTAAATTAATTTGATGGAGATTTTTTAGACGGGTCATGGTATGCTCCATATTCGAAATAACCCGATATGCTCAAATACAAAATTTATCAATTATCATGATGTATATCTTAACCCGATATGTTCAAATTAAAAATTTACTAATTATCATGAATTAATTATCTCCTAACCCGATATGTTCAAATAAAAAATTTATCAATTATATGATCTATCCTAACCCGATATGTTCAAATTAAAATTTTACCAATTATCATTAATTATCTTCTAACTCGATATGTTCGAATAAAAAAATTAACAATTATCATGAATTATCTCCTTATCCGATATGTTCAAATAAAAATTTACCAATTATTATAAATCATATCCTTTATTTTAACATATGATTTTTGATATGAATATATTTGTAAATATCCAAATCGATTTAATAAGGGATATGTTAAAAATAAATTTGATATCTAAATTGTTAAGACCTATAAACTAAAATCCGTATAGTACACGGGTATTAATCTAGTATTGTAATAGTTATAAAAAAAAGGGTTATTGGATTTAAACACCCCAAACTATTGGTCATTGGCCGTTGTCACCTCCAAGTATCACTTTGGCCAATAACACCCCCAACTAAATACTTTGGTGTCCGTATCACCAAAAGTTAACCAAATCACTAACGCCGTTAAGTTTTGCTGACGTGGCACGGTGACGTGTCCTATCTCTGCTTAGGTGGCACGGTGATGGCGGCCAATGATCAATAGTTAAGGGTGTTTAAATCCAATAAGGCAATAACCCATTATTTATGTATATTTAACTAAGAATTGACCTGTGTCGCGTGATGCGACGACCAGGTTTTAGTTGGTGCATATGTCGTGTCATATTTGTGACTTCGTTACATGCGTTACGTTATTGATTATCTCATGCACGTTCTGGTGTAATATTATGTTTTGTACCTTGCAACGTAATGCCATCAAAGTAATTAAAAAAACTAAGTAAAACAAAAGAATATACAAAGAAAAAAAAGTTTAAAAAGAAGAAAAAAAACAAAAATATCCAGCCCTCGTGTAGATGTTCAATGCACATCATGACCACTTGATCCAATATGACACTGTTAACTAGGATTTTTTTGTACAATATAATGGTATAAATAAATTTCCGCTTTTATGGTGTTTATGGATTAAATGTTGTCTTAATTCTGCCCAGTCATCAATTTTATTAAATAGGTCGCTTACTCGGAAGTTCACTTGAAAAGAGGATCGAGACAGAGCGACCACATTTCTCGCTTTTTGTTCTTGCTGGTGATGGAAGCATTTAATTACTTTGACATATTACATTGCAAGGTACGAGGCATTATACTGCACCAGAACGTGCATGAGATAATCAATAACGTAACGCATGTAACGAAGTCACAAATATGACACGACATATGCACCAACTAAAACCCGGTCGTCGCATCACGTGACACAGGTCAATTCTTAGTTAAATATAGATAAATAATGGGTTATTGCCTTATTGGATTTAAACACCCTTAACTATTGATCATTGGCCGCCATCACCGTGCCACATAAGCAGAGATAGGACACGTCACCGTGCCACGTCAGCAAAACTTAACGACGTTAGTGATTTGGTTAACTTTTGGTGATACGGACACCAAAGTATTTAGTTGGGGGTGTTATTGGCCAAAGTGATACTTGGAGGTGACAACGGCCAATGACCAATAGTTGGGGGTGTTTAAATCCAATAACCCTAAAAAAAAGTATACGGTGGTAGATGAGTTTTAAAATATCTTAATATTCTAGATTTAAGCCTTATACGAAAGAGACGCCAATGGTCTTAGTCTTAATATTTAGATTTAAGTCTCAAACGAAAGAGACGCCCATGGTCCTGGTTAATTAGAATCGTCTTCCTAACAATTTGAATTGTATACCAAGCTTTTAGTCGTTAAATTCGCAAACCCACAAATCTCGCGTCGTTGCAAAACACATTTATTCGCTAATTAAACCGGATTAAATCAAAGTAGCAAACACATTCTTCTTCCTTAAAATACTTAAATTTTATGAGTATTAAAAGGGGATAATGAAAAAAAAGGTAAATACAATATTCTTATCCTCATGTGAAAGACACATGACTTTATTTAACAAAAAAAAGTTACTGATCGTTAGTGGTAAGAATGTAACACGCAACTAACTATAAACGACTTTTATTTTTATATGGAAAAACCAACATGAAATTAGCAACAAACATGTTTGACCGTTGGTGGTTTGAACATAACATGTAACTAACTATAAACAACCACTTTCATTTTTCCATGGAAAAACTAAACATGCAAAGATGCAAATTGCCACAAACATGTTTGCATGCATGAAAAGTCTTTGAACGCAATGAAAAACTGCACATGAATGAAATATCTTAAAAACAAAATGAAAGAGTGTTCACCTTAGGAAACAACCGTCAAGTACTGATCGGGCACCGTTGAGAGCGCCACAGCTACGGATCGAACTAGCTGCGAAGTCGAAACAAGCGAGGCAGTCGGTTGTCGACATATACTTCCTGCACTGAGCCAATACGTAAACAGGCTGCGAAAATCTTGTCAACTCTGAGGTTGCAAAGTAGGTGTTATTGTTGGATAATTGTCTTCGGATGTCTATGAAAGTATCATTAAGATTGGTGAAGAAATTTTGGATGTTGGTAGCGTTGACTGGGCTGCAAGTCTGTATTAGTAAGTTTGTTTGGGGCTGTGATTTCGCCGGAATTGTGAGGACGATGATGAACACGACGGCAACCACCACCATCGGCCACTTTAAGGACCAACTCCGAGTCATGGCTCCTTTGTTTCTAGGTTCAAAGTATATACGGTACTCAATACTGATTATATAAAGAAGAGGAACTTTCCAAAGAACCTACGTATTTTTATTTTAATGATAATAATAATAGTCGTAATAATAATAATAGTCATAATAATAATAATAATAATAATAATAATAATAATAATAATAATAATAATAATAATAATAATAATAATAATAATAATTTGATGATAAAAAATAAAAAATGATAATAGTAGGATCATCTCCAACAGGGCGTTTGAACGTAAAAAAATCCTATCTCTAAGGAAATATTAAACAGGCACATAAACAAACCGAACGTTGATATATTCGTGTTCGTTTATTTAACGTTAATTGAACACGAAAACAAAAACATATTTAAAAAAGTTTTTTGTGTTCATGTTTATTTATTAATAAAATTAAAATGTTCGTGTTCGTTTATGTTCGTTCATTAAAAGGCTAAACAAAAAAAATTCACGAACATAAACGAATCAAAATAAATATACATATATCATTGAATGAGTTTTACCACGACGGGTTCCATATAATTAATCATATTCTTACCTTACAAGGCTTTCATCTTTCCAGAACTTTAATCTTTTGTAGGCATAAAATACAATAAAATGTAGAGGTGCTTTCTTTAATTCGATGCAAGATGTTATCATCGGTTAAACGTTTGTAAGTAATTAATGAGACAAAATTTGTCAAATTTGTCTTGTTACCAAAACATGTATGCTCATCGGTATGTGTATATATATAATCTATAGTTGAACTGCGACCCTTGCTTTATTTACTTTCAGTCTTTTTTTTTACCAAGTGTTCAATAACTATGACCAAAGGATGGCGTCATGATTTATACTAAGAAGATGTTACTGGGTCGCCATGTTATGCGAACCACATAGAACAAACATTTTTATGCAGTATATTTGGATCACATTCGACTTGAATGTCTTTATCTCTTTTATGATGCCATATACTGAAGGTTCTTCAAGCTATAATACAATATATGTGATAATGTGTCCTGTTCAAACATATGCCAAAGCTTAAAAGACGTGTTATGTTGTATGTGCAAGGAACACAAGCTTCGCATACTGTAATCTTGGTCAAGTAATTAACGAAGTTTGGCCATAATAGGCTCAATCAAGTAAGGGTAGGACGTAGTCAAGTTTGTTTGTTGATCGTTTAATGATTTAATGCTAGGTTAAAGAACCATGTAAGGTCTTGTGATGAGGTTAAGCAAGGTGGCCTTGTTGAGCCCGGGCAAGGGTGCATGCTTGCTGGCATTGGACAGAGTTTTCTAGGCTAGACCAGGTATAACTTTATGTTAAGGTCACACAAAGTGACTTATGAGACCAAAAACGATGCTTGGTTAAACTTGGTAGAGCTGCTTCCTTGGAAAGACCATCATAGAAAGCTTTGCAATATGGTTACACAAAGTGACTCGCAACACCAAGCGGGTGTTCTTGGCTAAATCAGACAAAGCTTCCCGAGCTTCGACCAATCACCACCGGTCAATTCCGCTTTGGGGCCACCTAATGTGACTGCGTGCTTGGTTAGACGGAGCAGAGATTCAAGGGTGAGACTCGGTAAAACACTAGGTCACAGAAAGTGACTTAGCTTGTGAGACCAAACATGGCTGCTTGGTTAAACTGAGCGAAATTTACTGGGTGAGACCAGGTAAAGCTCATATCAAGGTCACATGAAATAACTGTTAAAGTGAACCAAGTGAATTGAACATAAACCACTTTGAATGAAAGAAAATGGAAACAAAAAACTCCAAGAGTTGTTATATATTTGACTTACAAATATTTCGATACATGAGATATATAAATTGTGAATACAAACACTCTTTATATAAGCACTAAAAGACTTAACTAATAAGTAGTCTTAACTAAGAAGTAAACTTATTAAATAAGTAAACTTAACATATCTTCAATTCTTATCTAATAAGAAAACTTAACTAATAAGAAAACTTCATCTATAAGCTAACTAAAATATTAGTAAGCAAAACATTATCGATCTCTTCTTTGTCACCCGATGAGACCGAACCGTATCGTTTTAAATATCGTCATGTTTATCACTCCCTCTCGATATTTGCTTCCTTCATCCCAATCTTTGCACAAAACTTCATCAACTTTTCTTTAGCCAAACTCTTGGTAAACATATCTGCAACTTGGTTTACCGTGTTGATATATTTGAAGTCGATTTCTCCACTTAACACCTTTTCTCTTATGAAGTGGTAGTGCACTTCTATGTGCTTTGTTCGAGCATGGAATGTAGGATTCTCGGCCAACATAATTGAGGATATATTATCTCCAAACATGACTATTCTTTCATTAAACTCTTGGTTTAGTTCTTTAAGTAGTCTTACCAACCACACACCCTCTTGTGCAGCCATTGTTGCTGCGCGGTATTCGGCTTCGGTTGTAGACAAAGACACCGTTGGTTGTCTCTTGCTACACCACGCAACTGCATTTGTCCCGATCATAAACACATAACCTGTTGTGGATCGCCGGGTCGTCGGATCTCGAGCGTAATCCGCATCACAGTAACCAAATAGTTCTATTTTTGCCTCCCTCTTAAACTTAACTCCATAACTTGGAGTTGTTTTTATATACCGTAGCAATAATCGGGCTGCATTAAGATGGACTGTTCTTGGAGCTTGCACGAACCTACTCAGCACGCCCACAACATACGCAATATTGGGTCGTGTAAGGGTTAAATAAATGAGGCTGCCAATTATCTTTCTATACATGGTAACATCATTTAGCTTTTCCCCTTCATCTTCACGAAATGAAACATTTTGTTCCATAGGAATCTTAGTAGGCTTGCAACTTGCTAGACCAAATTTATCTAGCAACTTCACTGCATATTTGTGCTGATGCAACACAAACCCATCTGGTTCATAACTCAACTCTAGGCCCAAGAAATGTTTTAATTCTCCTAAGTCTTTCATAAAGAACCGAGTACAGAGATTAGCCCGTAAATTATCGATCACGTGTACCAAATCACCTGTGATTATTAGATCATCTACGTATACAAGTACTAACGCCACTTTGTCGCCTTCTACCCGAACAAACAGGCTTGTATCTGCATGAGTTGGAACAAATCCATTCAGCTCCAAAAATTCTCCGATCTTACCGAACCAAGCTCTCGGAGATTGCTTTAGACCATATATTGCTTTCTTCAACTTGCACACGTAGTTTGGGTACTTATGACTTGTGAAACCCGTTGGCTGATCCATATATATAACTCGATCCAAATCACCATAAAGGAACGCATTATCAACATCCATTTGCCATAACTTCCATTGTTTACTTGCAGCGATAGCTAAAATCACTCGAACGGTTGTGAGTTTTGCTACGGGACTGAACGTATCATCGTAGTCAACGCCATATTCTTGTGAGAAACCTCTCGCAACTAACCGTGCTTTGTACCGTTCTACCGACCCATCTGTACCACGTTTTATCTTGAAAACCCATTTGCATGAAATTGGTTTTATATCTTTTGGTTGGGGGACCAACTCCCAAGTTTCGTTTCTTTCCAATGCTGCC
The DNA here is from genome assembly GCA_030867185.1 of Tagetes erecta. NCBI lineage: Eukaryota > Viridiplantae > Streptophyta > Magnoliopsida > Asterales > Asteraceae > Tagetes > Tagetes erecta. The sequence continues at coordinate 18,801,275 of CM061491.1, read as the reverse complement.
AGTTCCTTTGCCATGGCTTCTTTCCATTTTGGATTTAATATTGCTTGACCAATAGTTTCGGGCTCGAGTTCCTCGTCAACCAATAGTGCAACATTAGCATAATTTGGGTTCGGTTTTCTTACCCGTTCAGATCTTCGAACAGCCTCTGACTCGTCTCCTGTCTGAGTGGACTGAGATGGGCCTTTTCTACTAGACGAACTAGGATCTTGACCTGTTCTCGTCCCTGTTTGCCATGGGCTTCGTGGCGGTGTTGCTGACTCGCTTTGTTCAAACACCGATTCACTAACTTCTTCTTCATCTGTTACATCTTCCATAACCATAAGTGCTATCCTTTCCTCAAGATCTTTCTTTAATTCCAATGTATCGGGTAACGGGTCATGGTTGCTCGACCACCATGAAGAGTTTTCATCAAATATCACGTTCCTTGATATATGGCACTTTCCTGAAGATGGTTCACAACATCTCCACCCTTTCTTTTCATTATCATACCCCACGAATATACATCTTGTAGCTTTCTTCTCTAGTTTGTGTCTAAGATGACCGGGTATAAAAACATAACAAACACACCCGAAAACACGCAGATGACTAACATTGGGCTTTATCTTGAATAACTTTTCAAACGGTGACAAGTAATTCATTGATTGTTGAGGTAGTCGGTTACTTACATATGCTGCTGTTCTCATGGCTTCAGCCCAAAATCTTCCGGGTACATTCCTGTTGTGAATCATACTTCCACACATATCAGTTAGGTGACGATTCTTCCGCTCCGAGACCCCATTTTGTTGAGGAGTGTTGGCACAAGTTAACTGTCGTTTGATCTTTTGTTCTTTTAGATATAACGTGAATTCACGTGACGTGTATTCTCCACCATTATCTGATCTAAGACACTCAATTGTATGTTTAGTTTCAAGTTCCGCTTCAAACTTGAATTCCTTGAACCACTTTAATGCCTCTGATTTTTCTTTCATGAAATATACCCACACATACTTTGAATAATCATCTATAAAGGTAATTAAATATCTCATACCTTTAAGTGACGATTACTTCACCGGACCGAACACATCGGTGTGAACCAATTCAAGGGGTTTCGAGGCGTGGTATTTTGAACTTGTGAACGATAGTTGATGAGCTTTGCCATATTGACATCCACCGCATATGACATCAGTCTTTACTTCTATTTCTGGTATACCGGCCAACATCTTTCTCTTGATAATTAGTTGAAGCTTGTCATACCCCACATGGCTTAACCTTTGATGCCATAGGTCAGCATTTTCATTCTTCTTTACCTTCTTAACATACTCAGTTCCAGCCGATAGAACATACACTGAGTTGTTCTTCTTCCCTTTAACCACCGGCTTCGAGTTCGTCTCGAACTTATCAAAAATCATAACTTCCGACGGTCCAAACAGTATATAACGGCCCGTTTCGGTGATTTGTGGAACCGAAAGAAGGTTCTTTTTCATGCCAGGTACATGAAAAACATTTTTAAGTGTAAGTGCTTCATTATGGCTTTCTGGTTGGAGCCTTACTTCACCAACGTGATCAATACCGTGCTTTGAATCATCAGCAATCACCACGATTTGATTCCCTTTGTACTGTTGGGGGTTCTTTAGCCGTCTCTTATCACCCGTCATATGATTAGAACACCCTGAATCAACTATCCAGTCATCAAGAGTGGTACCTGTAGATTCCGTAGTGGCTGTTAAAGCATATATTGTTTCGGTTTGTGCAAAATATGCCTCAACATCCCATTCTTCCTCTTCCTCGGTTCGATTTTGTGTTGTTGCGGCGTTTCCTTCTTCAGCTGGTTTGGAACGACAATTCCTAGCTATATGGCCCCGTCTCCCGCAATTATAGCATTTAAACGACGGACGTTTTCCATGCGAATTGCGATGAATGTTCTTTCGGTCACCGTTGTCTTCCCGATGGTTTCTTTCTTCATTACGGTTTCCTTTGGAATGATTTGATGCTCGATCCCAATTCTGCTTCTTGGCTTGACTTTCATTAAATTTATATTTGCCCTTAGCTTTAGCATACAGCGCTTCATTTTCTTGCTTTGGCACCGTGGGAAACGATAACTCGGACATTTGTTTTGCAAGAGCTTCTTGCCCGGCTAACAGATTTTCAAACTCTGATAAGGTGGGCTGGGTTGGCCAACCTTGAATTGCAGCGACGAACGTCTGAAATTCTGGCCTCAACCCGTGTATTATAATTCGTTTCATTCTTGCGTCTCCAATTTTTGATTGTTGATCTAGAGCAGCGATTTCTCTACAAAGTGTTTTAACTTTGTGAAAATATTGTGGGATTTGCATATCTTTCTGTGTAATTGATAACAACTCGTTTTCAAGAAGTTGCAGTCTAGTATCGTTCTTCTTAGAAAACAATTTTTCCAAGATGTCCCATACTTGTTTCGGCGTTTCCGCTTCTTGAAAATGATCCAGCATCTCCTCTTCAACGGTTGCCTTCAACAGAAACATAGCTTTTCCTACCTTCACTCGCCACTTTCCGATCGCCCCACCGGTGTCAATTCTTGGAATTGTCGTTTCCGTGCCGTTCGTCACTTCCCAAAGATCCTGTCCTTGCAAATAGGACATCACGCACGTAGACCAGACTCAGTAATTGGTCTGATTCAAACGCTTGATTCCCGCAACGAATGTGAGATCCGCCATCTTTGAGTTTTCTTGCCGCCAAATTCGTTTGGTTATGCTAGCTTCTTCTTGGCTGATTCACGAACGTACGTGTATCTAACCCGCTCTGATACCACTTGTTAAAGTGAACCAAGTGAATTGAACATAAACCACTTTGAATGAAAGAAAATGGAAACAAAAAACTCCAAGAGTTGTTATATATTTGACTTACAAATATTTCGATACATGAGATATATAAATTGTGAATACAAACACTCTTTATATAAGCACTAAAAGACTTAACTAATAAGTAGTCTTAACTAAGAAGTAAACTTATTAAATAAGTAAACTTAACATATCTTCAATTCTTATCTAATAAGAAAACTTAACTAATAAGAAAACTTCATCTATAAGCTAACTAAAATATTAGTAAGCAAAACATTATCGATCTCTTCTTTGTCACCCGATGAGACCGAACCGTATCGTTTTAAATATCGTCATGTTTATCAATAACTTCTGATACTAAGAAAGTATGCATGGTTAAATTGCATAAAGTTTCATGGGCGAGACCGGTAAAGCAAGCCTGCGAGATCAAGTGACTTGAATGCTTGTATTAAGGTTACATGAAGTGACTTGCAAGATCAAGCAGACATGCTTGATGGTAAAGCTTAAAAAATAATGTGGCGTGTAATCATTCGTTATTGGCCTCACAAAAGGTTTAATAATGTGGTTGGGGAGATCCAGACTATCCCTACTATGCAGGTTAATTTCCCTATTGGTGTTGATAAGGATGATGCCAATGGTGTTCGCAAGGATGACATTTGAAAGCCTTATGGTAGTGACTTTTGTGGGAAATACCCTTTTCCACCAAACATCATTTTGATAAAAAAAAATCCACATATTTAGAGGCCAATATCGAATGATCACACCTTAAGTTAGCCACTCTTAGTGCAGAACTTACTTGGGGAGTATGAATAAGCCGAATTACAATAGAACAATCAAAGTAATTAAGGAAAAGGAAAAGAAGTCAAACGATTATTGCTTTATTGATAAACATTGAAGCTTTATTACAAACGGAATTGAAAAGAGAATTAATTATGAATTTCAACCAACTATTATCGAACAACATATTTCCCCAATTTATACCATCAATCCAGTAGTTAACAAACAGTAACACCCATATTCTAATTTGGCAACAATGCCCCCTAAACTTTTTCGCTAATTAAACAACAGAACAAAAAGAGCATCGGAAATCTTGATCAACATGCATAAAACATCAACTCTATTTCCTTTGACTTTCGGGAAACATTTGAATGCCTTAAAAATTCTATGAATGTCCTATATATATATCCTTCGACTGTGATCAGTGAAATTAGGTTTGGTTAGTTGTCTCTCCTCCAACGAAAGACCATTTGGAAGCATCGAAACAACTTCAGACATGGTGGGTCTTTTTGAAGCTGGTGATTGGGTGCATAACAAAGCAATCTCGATGATCTTCATCATATGTTTTTCTTCCTCTTGATTAACTTCCATTGTCTGATCAATTAGCTTCATAAGGTTTTTACTTTCATATAACTTCCACGCCTGTCAGTTATAGCAAAACATTGAAGAAAATACAATGAGATGACTACTATTCATTACTTACTATTTATGTTCAAAAATGGTAAGAAGAGAAGGTGTAAATTTGTATCTTACATATTCAAGAAGGCAATCGGTTGATGTTTCATCAAAGTTCCGATAACTACACTTACGACCACTAATCACTTCAAGGATCACAATACCAAAGCTGAATGTGTCAACCTTATCTGATAAAGTGCCATATAATAAATATTCCGGTGCTGTGTAGCCCCTGGTATTGTAATACAAGAATGTGATTTGAATGCAATATAAGGAATGCCATGGTCATCATTTTTTTCTTTTATTAATTAACTTACAATGTACCAGCAAAATTGGTGGTGACATGACTTTGATCCTCAGGATGAAACCTTGCCAATCCAAAATCTGCAATTTTTGGTTGAAAATCATCATCTAGAAGAATGTTGCTTGATTTTATGTCTCTGTGAACTATTCTAACATGAAATTCCTTGTGTAGATGAGCGAGACCCTTAGATGTCCCTAAGATGATGTCATATCGTCTTCTCCAGTTCAGAGTACCACTTTTTTCACCTATAATGAATAATAGCATACCAAATGTTCAAAAGTTCACATTTTTCTCAAATCCACGCACACCAAGTTGTTAATAGAAGCATACCCCATAGAAACCTATCAAGGCTTCCATTTGACATGTATTCTAGGACAAGAAGTAGATTAGATCCTTCACTACACCATCCTAGAAGCCCGAGAAGATTTCGATGATGAATGCGACTTACAAGTAGGATTTCATTTTCAAATCCTGCTTTTCCTCTAGCATATCCAACTTTAAGCCTTTTTACCGCCACAACTTTCTTGTCACCGAAAATCGCCTATGATTAAACAAGAACAAATACTACTAGTCATAAGACTCGTTTTACTTCCAAAGTAGTTACTTGAATTCCTGTTGAGTTTGATAAAATAATATACTTTAAAATGCTTTAGAAATAGGATGCATTTTAGATCGATGTATATATATATGGCTAAATAACTCTTATCATATATTCTGATTTTATCATATAGAGTTCATTTCCGTCACTCAAACAACTAACTAAATTTATTACCTTGAACACCTCTCCAAAACCACCTTTTCCTATAAAATTCTCCACACTGAAATTATTGGTCGCCAACTGTAGATGTTTATAACTGTAGCTAACTATCCCATTCACTGAAACTATCACCCAAAATACACAAGTAATTAAGATGCATAAATATCATGAAATTTAATGTAATTATATAAGGAGTAAATTTGTGAAATAGCTAGTACTTGACAGCAGATTTTATGACTTCAATACATGTGTTTACCTTGTTGGCGTCTACCTCTCTTATTCCATCTGCGATGCCATACAAAAAACGCGAGTGCAAGAAACAAAAAGCTTACACCTCCACCAGCTACCATGATTATGTATCTCATCTTCCTTGAATATTCTTTAAAACATAAAGATACAAAATATTATACAACACGTACAATGCTAGCCATTCAGTTCAAGCTACCATCATTAACAATAATGAAAAGATTGAAAATAGCATATGTGGAAGTGTAAAGGTCTCACCATCCCGAAGGAGAGATGTAATATCGGTTGTTTGGTTTTGTCCAAAAAATGGAGTCGTGTCATACCTCATGAAACACCCGTTGTCTGCTACCCGCCCAGAAGTAGCTGGAAGACAATCATATAGAGATCTGGATCTAAACTTTAAGCATTGTGAACAAACATTGCGGCTTATGTTTAGATTACATTGGGCTATGGCATACACAGTTTCATCATCAGAAGCTACTAATTTTCTCACAGAAGCTGCATAGAACGTCCGTGTTCTTGGTGCAACAATTTGAAGATCTGACAATAACCTTTCTACTGCTTTTGAAAACTTTATAGGTTGAGGTGAACTTGGGTTTCCACATAGTTTCACACGAGCCCGATAATTAGCCTCTGTATAGAGAGAATTACCGTTCTCATACCTACATCGGAAACAACTTTTATTATAATGAACATTACCTTTTTTAACCGTCGATCATACTAGTAAGTACAGTAACAATGTGTTTAGAAATCCCACGTAGCCACTTAATAAGTCGAACCTGTTTCAGCTTCCCATTAATTAACTCACCCTCGTAATTCGCTAGACAAGATAAATTAAATAACCTTTTCATATTTTTCCTTAGAAGCACATATATATTGTTAGAAAATAAAAGTAATTGAAGAAGTACGTATTACATTATTTCCTATTTTGTGAGATTGTTGACAACTATGAAGAAAGAGCCGTTGGTGTATATAAAAGGACTTCAAGCTCTGATTGATACTGCATTTCCATTCTTAAGCATATGTATTCATTAGTTATTTTTCTTCTTTGTAAACAACACAACATCAATACAATACAATACAATTCAGTCTTTCAATTGAAAGCATGGTATCAAAGCAGTGTACATGATCTTAGGGTCAACATGCTCAAAAATCACTCATCTTAACCGTTCTGATTCGCCGTCATGTCCAGAGAAACCGACAACAACAACCTTGCGTTACAAATCTCAACGCTACTAAAAAATAGTTTCAACAACCAAAACCAAACCAATCACATTTGATAGCTTGGCGACAGATTTGGTTGCCAACACGTTACACGAACCGGAGGCGCTAACATCTTTGTTAAAGGGTCGAACCAGTCAAAAGAACTCCAGCAATGGCTCATCATTCCGAACTTATAAAACAAAATTGAAATGTGATCACTGTTGGATGTTGAAACACACAAAAGCTCAATGCTTTAAACTCGTTACCTAGAATGGTGGAATGACGGTCACAAAAAGGGCAACAAGGAAGGTGGAAAAGTAGCCTCCACCGGTGGCAACTCGGAGGCTACCAGTAGTGACGGTGATCAACATCGTTCCGGGGAAAGAATCGCCAAGTTTGCCTACATCGATTCGGTCGGATACGGAAGCTCCGATCTAGGGCATGGAGTGAACAAAATCGATGAGATATATATTCTCAAACCCCTCTTCTTTTAAAGAAGAAATTGTAATTTAAGTACCTCACGTATACTTAAACTTGTATTATAAGTAGATACTCCTTACATTTTACTTTTAGCCAAATAAGTATGTAATCTTTCTAATTTTCGTAATTTGAGTACATATGACTAAAAGATGTTGTTAACTCAAAGGGTTATTGTAGTAATTTCTTATATAATGTTAGGGTTAAAGTAATAATTTTAGTTTTTATTGTCTCACTAACAATAAACAAATAAGAACGACGTTTTTTAAACCCTAAAAAAATCCGTTCTACATGCTTCGGAAATCATATAGAAGCTAATTTTGTTCGAATCTTCTATCTGATGTTCGTATGTGAAACGTAGATTTAAGGGTTTAAAAAATGTCGCTCTACTTGTTTATTGTTAAGGAGACTTTTAAAACTAAAATTACAAATTTAACCCTGGTATTAGAAAGGTAATGACCACAATAGCCCTATGAATAGTTAGCTAACATATGTTAGTCTCAGGTACTAAAATTACAAAAATCAGAAATGTTAGGTACTCAATGGGCTAAAACTAAAACTTCGGTATCCATAGTGCAAACTGAAGTATAGCTCAGGTATTCAAATTGTACTTTATTCTTTTTTTAAATCTGGTTTACTTTCTCCTCTTAGTTGTATAATGTGTTTAAAAAGACCTCACAGATCTATTAATTACGATAAGTGGAGTTATACTATAAAGTCTACATTTTCTAAAAAGTCTAAGAGTCCATATGATGAATGACATGTGACACTCCCTTAAATTATAAGGAATGGTAAAACCGGTAATGTCTCTTTTTTCAAGTTTCACCCCATTTTTTTATACGTCAATAACTTTTACATACGACATTATTTGTTTTTTAAACTGCACCATAAAAAAACATTTTCTTATCGTTAAAACACATATAATGTATATTAATATATAAAAACAACTTTTTTTCACATTTTTCAGTTCATTGTGTTATTTTTCATGTCATTACGTTATTTGTCAAGTGATTGTGTTATAACACAATTACCTAACAATTACCTGATGAAATAACACAATGACTGACAAATAGCATTATGAGTTGAAAAAACAAGTTATATTATATTTGAGGCATTACACAAATAAAACAAGTAATGGATTTGAGATGTCATGTTATGCTATATGGTTATGTCAACAATGAAAACAAATTATAAATATTGACATATTATGTTATTATGTACGTTTTATTTGTATTCGAAAACAAGTTATAATTAACATAATGACCTGATAAATAACAAAATGAGCTGACTAAATAACACAATGACCTGACGAAATAACATAATGACATTACGAATAACACAATGAGTTGAAACATGAAAAATAAATTATAATACAGTAGAAACTCTATAAAAGAAATCAACTTGGGACCACCAATATTTATTAATTAAAAGAGTTATTTATTAATCAAAAAATTAATAGTTATTACTTTATATATTAATTAATATTTTATTAATTTATAGTAAAATACTTAGTTTATAAATACCTTTCAAGCTTCCACTTAATTATTGTATACAATGCATGTATATCAAATGAACAGCCCAATTTGAAATAAACCTTCAATCTCCCACCTTATTATGCTTCTTGTGTTCAATGTATCACTTTATGGACATTAAAAATATTTTCTATATAAATACAAGATCAAAATAGGTTAACACAAACAAATCATACACACAAGGGGAAATTTCTTGTTGAGCTATGAGAAAACAACACCAGAAGTTCTTATCATGCTAAGGAAAATTAGAGGCGAGATTCAAGAGGAAATTGATTTCAACAAAAAACAAAAGACAATTGAGTCATTTTTCAAGAAACCTTCATAAATCATTCATGTAATATAGGGCTGACAATTTTTGACACGGACACGATAACACGACACGACACGACACGGAATTAACAGGTTTCGTGTTTGACCTTAACAGGTGTCGTGTCATTAACAGGTTAACACGATAAAGACACGTTAGTTATCGTGTCTTAACAGGTTAAAGATCTGTTAACACGATAGGTCACCTGTTAATATTTATATACATGAAAAGTTAGTAGAGAATGAAGGTGGAAATGAACTTTAATGGAGATGAGTAGAAAGATCAAAGACTCCTATGGACTTGATAGACTTTTAATCTTTTTTCATATTCAATTTTCAAGTATATTATGATTAAATACTATTTTTATGGTCTTTTGTTGTTTTGTGGCTTAAGAATTATCATATTACGCCATATTTAGTATTTAAAACTTATGAATTTTTTTGGAAATTTTAATTTTTTTAAAAAAATGGGTTTTTATCGTGTCTTATCGTGTAACCTGCTTTTTATCGTGTTCGTGTTTAGAAAAAATGACACGATAAGTTATCGTGTCGTGTTCGTGTTTGGCCTTATCGTGTTCGTGTCTTATCGTATTCGTGTCTTATCGTGTCGTGTCAGACACGATATGCCAGCCCTAATGTAATATGTTGTGTATAAGGAATTATTAATTTATATTTTATATGGGGTCTAAAGAAATTATCAAAAATATATTATCTTATAATTTTAGAGTTTTATTAATTAGCACTCTATCCCCGAGACGGGACCGACAAAAAATATTATCTTAGAGAGTTTATTAAATAATCAAGTATTAATTTATCGAGTTTCTGCTGTATAGTTAAGATGTTACACAAATAAAACAAGTAATGGATTTGAGATGTTATATTATGGCATATGGCTATGTCAACAATTGAAAACAAGTTATAAGATTAGACATGTTGTGTTATTATGTATTTTTTATTTGTATTAAAAAAACAAGTTCTAATATAACACAATGACCTGACTAAATAACTTAATGAGTCGCAACGTGAAAAAAGAATTCGTTTTTTATTCATCAATATTATATGTGTTTTGAAGATAAAAAAACGTTCCTTTTTTGTGTAACTTTTATTAAAAAATAATATTGTATGTAAAACTGATGAACATTTAAAAAAAATGGTGGACTATGAAAATAAGGCAAAGACTAATATATTCTTAGACTTTTTACAAAATTTAGACTTTTTAGTTGAATCACATTCTTTAAATAATTCCCCTTTAAGTTTCTCCTACATTTTGATATTGGGTTTTAATTTGATGAACTTATCTAATCTTTTTGACGAAAGATGATTAAAATCAACATAAAGAGTTGGCCGGCGCAACGTGCCTACCGGTGTATTGACCTAGTTATGTCAAAAAATAAATCTTCTGTGTGTAGAGGTAGGTTAAGGGTGGCGATGTGTTACGGTGGAAGGACGCGTTGAGGTAGATTAAAGGTTTGAAATTTTTATAGTGTTTGGAGATTGAAAGTGTGTAGAAATCAAGTAAAAAGATGGGTGGGTTGATTGATTTGATCTGATTGAAGGACTCGCGTGTCTTTTAAGTTGTAGGTGGATGTGCTGCTATCATATATGATTTCATTTGTCCATGTGGATAGTCTAAAATTATAACATGAATATAAAATTTATCATTTTATTAGTATAGGTAGAGATCTTACCACTCTTTATGACCAAAGTTGTCTTCGAGTCTTGAATATATATGTTTCTTAACAATTACTCATACTATTGGTATTTCAGGTGGGTGAACTTTGTTCCAATCAAGAGTTGTGCAAGTGAATGCACTTGTGAATAAGTGTGTTAAAACTAGAGACAAATTACACATAATTCTGGATTATTAAATATAATAACAATAATATTTATGTTTAGACATGACAAGTTGTTGAAACCTTATAAATTTGGTTGTTTAGTCATGGCAAGTTGTTAAATTTTATAAATTTGAGTATTTTGTTCTTCAACCTCCTATAGTACGATGGTTATAAACTAGTATGCTATAATACACTTCAAAAGAGTGCTATTAATTTGAATCATTTCCCTTTATGTGTTTCCTACCTTTTGATATTTCGTTTTAATTTGATGAACTTGCCCAATCTTTTTTGACGAAATATATATGATTAAAATCAACATAAAGAGTGGGCTGGCACAACGCCCCTACCGGTGTATCAACCTAGTTATGTCAAAAAATAAATATTCTTTGTGTAGATACTGTTAGGTTAACGGTGGCGGTGTGTGACGGTGGAAGGACACGTAGATTAAGGGTTTGAATATTTTATGGTGTTTGGGGATTGAAGGTGTGTAGAAATCAGGTAAAAATATGGTGTGGATTGATTTGATCCGATTGAAGGATCCGTATGCCTTTTAAGGTGGATAATGGGTGCGATTATATAAGATTTTGTGTATCTGAATAGCTTAAAACTATATATGACATGAATAAAAGAATTTACCCCTTTATTAGTATATGAAGATATATATATATATATATATATAGATAGGTAGACAGATTGTACGTCCTCTAAGAATTCTAGCAAAAGTAGCAATAAAACTAATTAAATCTAATGGTATTTGAACAACATGAAATGCGAAATATATATATGTACCTCAAATCACAGTCACTGTAAAAAGCTCCACCACCATTGCCAAGAGCACATACTTTTAGCTGATCCACAGCATAGTTGAAACAAGCAACACAATCGGCCGTGTTCGTATAAGCCCGACACGAAACAAGGCCCCACACTGACTCACCATTTAGCAAAGTGCGTGCAGTCGCATATCGTGAACCATTGGTTAACTGCTTACGGAGACTAGAAAGGGTAGTGTTCAAGTTGCTCAAGAAATACTTGGGGCTCCTACCTGTATATACACTGCAAAAGTATACTATGAGAGTGCTACTTCTATCAGTAGGTTGTGATGTCATGACTTGTTCCGCCATGGTTATGACCACCATCACCACCACTAACAGGCTGACTAACCACCTATTCTCCATTTGTTTCATGTTTTCCTTTTGATATTTAGCTTGCCACTAGAATTAATTTGCTTATTAAGTTTTGTACAGGAACAGGAAGAAATGTATATATACCAAAATTTATTGGACAAAAAAGTCTATGAGAGAAAATTCATAACTAAATCCTCGATATCCTTATTTCCAGTTTTCCACCAGTCAATCAATGTTCCGTGTAACTTTAAAATATTAAAATAGCCAAATTACGTATAAATATTGTGGCCATTAAATGTTCCGTGTAACTATAAAATAGCTAATTACGTATTACCATACGATGATACGATATACGATTATAATACAGACTTACTATTTTATGCATGTTTTATAAGAGCTTTTTTTATATTAATACTAACTAACTATGTAATCGGGCCGCATGATGAGACAATCAGATTTTAGTTGTCACGTTTTGTTTCTGACACGTGTCATGCGTTACGACAACAGAGACGGCAATTCTTTCGTTTGTGGTCTAGCCAAATGCATTGATAAAAAAAAGTTTTTTTGTCTAAAGATTGATGAGCATCTTATTAGACATAGTATTGGAGATAACTATGAACTATGTTTAGAATATATATATTTGCTGTGATCTTTATCATCGTCATCAGATGGTAACCTATCTATATAAAGGCCGGGTCCATAATTGTTTTATGAATAACATAGATTTATTCAATACATTCCTTAACTAGGTTTAATACCCGTGTGTTACACACGGGTTAAATAGTAATATTTATAAAAAAATTATAACCATTATATTTAACAATTTGTAAATATATAACATTTAAGGAGTTGGCTCCATCAACTTGCATGGTGAAAAATTTAGCTAAATTTTACCTCCCAAACTTCCTATTATAGAAAAAAAAATCCCTCCAAAAATTGCCCCCTAAAAGTTTGATTTATTAGATAGATTTCTAGTTATGTAATCTTTATTGAGGTTAATTCGAAGTAACCTCAGCTGTTGCGTAATAACTAGGCAAGCCACTTTTTGGTACGTAAACCACTTTTGAAAGTCGCTTTTGGATATGAAAGAATGCACAACAGATTTTTAGAACAAAACACAAAAGCCACCTTTTGGTAATTAAGCCACTTCAACAATCAACATCTACACAATGTACATTATATATGTCCTCACACTCAAGGCCGGTCCTGAGGATTTAGGTGCCCTGTGCGAGACGAGAAAAAAGATACCCCCAGGCCTCAACTCGAAGCACCAACGCAGTAAATTATATAAACTAAACTTTTAAACAAAAAACAAACGTTTGAAAAATAAACATAAGAAAATCAAAGTATTCAAATTAGTGAATTACGTTTTCTGCAGCAGTGAGCTTCCAGCCTTCATTAGTCGATCCATAATCCATTTGATTGTGTGGGCTTTTAGATGTTTATTTAATTAGTTGTAGTGGACTTTAGTTTTTAGGTGTGAGCTTTAAATCTTTGCATATTTGTTACATGACTATTGACTAAATATAAGTTTTATAAAAAAAATTTATATAATAAGTTTTTTATTTAAATTTGATGCCGTGTCAAACAAGTGCCATGTGCGGTCACATATACCGCACACCCTCTAAGCCCTCTCTGCAGTCACACCAAATCTAACAAAAACTCTAAAAAGCAACTAAAAACCATGTGGCCAACTGGCCATGTATAGCTTCTACTGAAAACGCAGACTCAAACCAACAACAGCTAAAGAACTGGCAAAACCATTGTAAAAGGCAACGCACACTAAAGCAACAACCGGAATATTTGTAATGTAGACCGGGAAGCAAACTTTGTATTGTAGACTGAAAAGAAAATTAACTTAGAAATGTAATGTGGTTATGCTAACTTTGTAATGTAGACTGGAAAACAAATTAACTATCTAATGTGGTTATATATACCAACCAACACTCACTAACACATGCACTTATGAGCGGGTCAAAATAAACGAGCGACTTTTCTTGTTTTCTAAAATGCATAACTACACTTAAGCCTTTTGACATTGTCGATTCAAACAGCAGAATAAAGTGAGCATCATAAATCTAAATAAGCCGTAGAAAGAACATTTCCAAATTTTTCTACGCATCCCTTCTCCACTACGTCTTGTTGGTAATCTAATATTTTCGAGTTTAAAGTTAGAATTCTATGAAGATCCTATTTTAACCCTCAAATCGCGATAAATGAAAATAGGTCTGGTTAGTTGTCTTTCCCCCAACGATGGATCATTTAGAAGCATCAGAACAACTTCAGACATGGTCGGTCTTTTAGAAACTGGCGACTGGGTGCACAACAAAGCAATTTTAATGATATTCATAAGATGTTCTTCTTCGTGTTGATTCACATCCATTGCCTCGTCCACTAGCTTCATAAGGTTTTTAGTTTCATACAACTTCCATGCCTGAAACCAATTGCACAAAAATATGTTTAAGTACTCAAATCAAACTCAACAAGGTGTAAATTTTGTATCTTACATATTCCACGAGGCAATCAATTGATGATCCATCGAAGTTCCTGTAAGTACATTTTCTACCACTGATTATTTCAAGGATGACAATACCAAAGCTGAAAGTGTCAACCTTATCCGATAAATGACCATAAAGTATATACTCTGGCGCTGTGTATCCCCTAATTAATATTGTGATAGTTATAATGTATTAGATGCAATATAATATGTGAAAGGTACATGTTTTGTAAATGAAACTTACAATGTCCCAGCGAAGTTGGTGGTAACATGACTCTGATTCTCAGGTTGAAATCTTGCTAATCCAAAGTCTGCTATTTTTGGCTGAAAGGCATCATCAAGAAGAATGTTGCTTGATTTTATATCCCTATGAATAACTTTCACGTAGAATTCTTTGTGTAAATGAGCGAGACCCCGAGCTATCCCTAGGATAATCTCGTATCGTGTTTTCCAGTTCAAGGCGCCCTTTTTTCCTCCTGTAACGTATATATGACAAGCATATAATATTTGCTTATTAAGATACTTCAGTGAACTCACATACATTAAACTGTTAAAAGAAATGTACCCCATAGGTGCTTATCAAGGCTTCCATTCGGCATATAATCTAGGACAAGAAGCAGATTGGATCCGTCAGTAGACCATCCAAGTAGACCTAGAAGATTTCGATGCCGAATTCGACTTATAAGTAAGATTTCAATTCATTTTTAAATCCTACTTTTGTTCCACCATATCCAACTTTGTAAAGCTTCTTTACAGCCACAACTTTGTTATCATCAAAAACTGCCTTTAAACCATAACAAAAACTTCTAGTCAAAAGAAATTACACAATTCAAACTTCTACTCCAGCATGTTTAACAAAGACATGCTCATCTAGTTTTTGTTGTCTATACAAATAGCTCTATTTTATTACCTTAAATACCTCACCAAAACCACCTTTCCCTATTATATTCTCTTCATTGAAATTATTGGTTGCCAACTCTAGATGTTTATAATTGTAGTAAATTACTCCCTCCAGTTCTCGTGCATCTGAGGTTACATTGTCGAAAATTAAAAAATAAGATGTCATCGATCAATATCATGAAATGAGTATTGCGTATAACAGATTAAGAACTAAATCTTTTAATATAGTGTATATAATCGTGTGTTTACCTTGCTCATGTCCTCTGCTTGTATTTTTCTTTCTTCGCCACCATACGAAAATTGCAACTACAAGCAACAAAAAGCTCACACCTCCGGCTACTATCTCGATTATGTATCTCTTTTTCCTTGAATCTCCAATAAAGTATAAACATGAAAACTATTAGTCAATAGAAATGTGATTTTTTTTCATTTTTAGCTAGGTTGTTTAGAATACATATATTGGTTTCTAAGTGACTTTTGAAGTTTATTTGGTTTCTAGGCGAAGCGCTTCATAGTTTATCCACCCGCATTCGCTATTACAACATGGGATCTCAATGCTTTATTTTCATTTTTCTTATTCTAATAACTAATCCACCAAAAAACGCAAATGATTTTAAAACCGTCTGGAATTGAAAAAAATCACACGATATTAGCCATTCAGTTAAAGCTACATGATCCCTAACAACAAAGTAAAGAAGAAAAATATCACTTCTAGAAGAGTAGAGGTCTCACCATCCCAAAGGAGAGACGTAATATCAGTTGTCTGGTTTTGTCCAAAAAATGGAGTCCTATCATACCTCATGAAGCATCCGTTGTCCATAAATGCCCGCCCAGAAATAGCAGGAAGACAATCATATAGAGATCGGGATCTCAACTTTAAGCATTGTAAACAAGCACTTTGGCCTACGTTTGGATTACATTCAGCAAAGCCATACACTGTGGTATTATCCATAGCAACTTTACTCGAAGCTGCGTAGAAGTTTGTTGTTCTTGGTGCAGCAATTTGAAGATCTATCAATAACCTTTTGCCTGCGTTTTGGAACGTTTTTGGCTGAGGTGCTGTTTTGTTGTCACATACTGCCAATTCCATATTATTAGCCTGAGTTAAAAAGTCATAGTTCTCATACCTGCATCCAAAACAACTCTAATGAAAAACACAATCCTATTTAAACTAATGTTCCAAATTTAATTGGGTCTAAGACTCATATTAAATTTAATATTTCTATCCCTGTAATCTAGCTAACAAGTTAACAATCACCGTACTTTAAACAGGAAGAGGGTAAAAGTAAAACTATAAAAAATAACATGATAGCATTCTTGTAAATTGTGTGAACTTTTTATGGCACGTGGTACGTATTTATAAAATGGATACGTGGTACGTAATTTTGTTATGTACACAAGCCATTCAAAGTGAGTTTTAGCCATCCAAAAGTAGTCTCAAGCCATTCCCAAACTATTTATGGTTTTCCCAATCTTGTAAATGAATAGGACATTATGGGTTTTTGACCCACAAAACCAAGTTTGTGGAGTGCTTGAGGAGAACTAGAACTTAGGTGCTAGTTTAAGACCATATAACGATTTATGTAGTAAGCATACATGATTTGGATGTTTTGGGTCAATAAAATCGTCTGGTTGTTTGATGTAAGTCATCACTTTGAGATCAGCATGAAGGAATACATTTTGAAAATCAAGTTGACATAGTCACGGAGCGTCCATTGTTGCATGACAACAAGAGAGAGTACCACCCGTATAGTTGTTGGTTTTATGACAGGACTGGAAGTTTCCTGAAAATCAATGCTCTGTTGTTGTCGAAAGCCTCGAGCCACAAGTCATGATTGTATCTTGTATGAGCATTATTATGATTTAATTATTTTCAATCTATACAACTACTTACAATCAACAATATTAGAATTATGTAAAAGTAGTACAAGAGATCGACCACGTGTCATTCCTTACTAATGTGGAAAATTCTTCGGACATGGCCTGACGTCACTCAGGATGTTAGAAATGGTAAAAGTCGTATGGATGCCGGCAGGTGGATTGGACACATTGTTTGCAGAGGGACTTTAAGGCACACCAAGTTTTGGATTTTATCTAAGATTTGAGGGGTATGTGATTGGAGGTAGAATGGGAGCAGTTGAAGGTTGATTATTGAGTTGTATTTGGTGATGTATAAGGTTTAGAGTGTTGATTTGGGGATGATGGATGTGTATTTGTTAGAGTGTAGGTTGAGAATGTGAAGTAGGTGAGAATTTATGAGAATTAATTAAGTAAACGAAAATTTATGAGAATTATGTGATACCTTTTGATGAGGAGAAATTATGCCAACTGTGGACATGACTAGAGCAAAGTTAGTTTTGTTTGTATGGAAATAGGTTTGCTGGTTGTGCTTAGCGAAATTTTAACCTCGCTAGACTAGTTAAACGAACTAGCTAGCGAGTTCACTAGTAATTTGAACTTTCGTTTAGGAGTGAGTGAAACAAATAATTTCGCTGAAGGAGGTTGTACATTCATTGGCTAAGCGAAACTATTAGTTCCACTGAATGGAGATTGCTATAGTTTCGCTAGATGAATGTGTATTTTGGCTCGATAAATATCCACAAGAAACTAAAGTGAAAACTGAGATCTAATGCCTTGAATGCAATGCAAAAAACTGTTCCGGTAGAAAGCTTGGTGGTTGATTTGGAGTTAATGAGTTATTGGATGCAAAAACGAGGCTTGGATGTTAGCCGGTGGCGGTGCATGATGATTTAGTGGTTGTTGTAGGTGTCTTAGCTCTGGTATCAAGTGTGTAATTACAAAAATCGCCTATATTCTAACCTTATATTTACATAATTTATCCACTATATAATACTAATTACAATATGCTCTCTACTAGTTCTTAGGGCTGGCAAATCGTGTATACACGTACCTGTTAAGACACGAACACGAAACATATTACCTGTACACGACACGATAAGCTATCATGTACCTTTTACCATTACCTGTACCCGTACATGTTTATAACAGGTATACACGATAAGACTTGTTTAAAAACAAGCATTCAAGAACCTGTTTAGTGAAATAAAAATTGTCTATAAGGATAAATAAAGTAAATATGTTATATTAAATTATATTTTTAATTTTTTAAAAATCATAACATATATTAACAGGTAAACATCTGTTAAATACACGAAAATTAACAGGTAGATTCGTATCTACCTGTTTAGTACATGCTACTTGTTAATGCCTTACCTGTTACCTGTTAAAACCGTGTAGGTTCATGTATTTGTGTCCGTGTACAAAATTACCAACCCTACTAGTTCTAAGCAATTCTACCAAAAGTAACAATAAAACTAAATCAAGTCATATTTGAGTAAGAAGACATATATATGTACCTCAAATGGCAGTCACTGTAAAAAGCACTACCACCATTGCCAAGCCCACAAACTTTTAGCTGACTTACAGCAAAGTCGAAACAATCCAGACAGTTTGGAATGGAAACATATCCCCTACACAAAGCAACAGCCCATACCGACTCACCGTTGAACAAAGTGTGTGCAGTCGCGTAGCGCAAACCGCTGATTAACTGCTGATGGAGACTAGAAAAGGTAGTGTTCAAGTTACTCAAGAAATACTTTGGGCTCCTACGATAATATGAACTACAAAAATGTTGAATCAGAGAGCTATTTCTATTAGTAGGTTGTGATGTCACTTGCTCCGCCATGGTTGCGAGCACCATCGCCACCGCTAGAAGGCTGAGTAACCACCTATTCTCCACTCGTTTCATGTTTCCTTTTGCCACTATAATTTGATAATTAAGTTTTGTACAGGAATTGAAGAAACGTATACCACACTTTGTTGAACAAAACATAGTCTACGAAAGAAAATTCATAACTAAATTCTAAATGTCAT
Source organism: Tagetes erecta (assembly GCA_030867185.1). Classification (NCBI taxonomy): domain Eukaryota; kingdom Viridiplantae; phylum Streptophyta; class Magnoliopsida; order Asterales; family Asteraceae; genus Tagetes; species Tagetes erecta. The sequence goes on along the minus strand of CM061491.1, from coordinate 18,781,956 downwards.
TTTCCGGTTATTTTAGAGACACAAAAACAAACACTTAAAAAAAAGTATATATGTCATACAAGTCATAATTGAAAACAACATTTTTTTGGTCATTGTCTCTTCCATGATTGAAGGCAACGTAATATAATTTTAAAACAGAAATAACAACTAATTGATGAAAGTAAAAAAATTTTAGACATTGAAACGAATAAAGCCAGATTACCTGGAGTAATTAATTACCCAATGACAAAATGCAACATCATACGTTTTGCGAAATTGATATAAAAGGTTGCTTCTAGACGTGTGATTAAGTAAACTGTACTCAAAATGATAAATTAATAAGGGGTTGTTTGGTAAAATCTGAATCATTAAATGCTGAATGGTAAAAAGGTCTGAATCATTAAGAGGCAGAGAGATATTAGATAAAACTTCATATGAGGGTAAATTTGGTACATGCTCTATTTAGTTTCATTCAGCACTTAACTGAATCATTAATGCTTTTTTTTATAAAACAAACTCTCTGAGTGTTAAAATCTGAATGATTAAACACTAAACTCAATTATTAAAAGGTAAAACAAACAGCATCTAACTAATAAAATGAGTTGTCAACTTGTCATTTTCATATTTTGTTGACTTTGGTATTTTAATTCCATTTTTTTTTTTAATTTAGCATCCGTTGTCTCCACGATGTTTTCAAAACTTGCCATTTCAATCCATTATATATATTTATTAGAAATGAACTGAACTATCCGGCCTTATCTCTTTAAGCCATTCAAAAGAAAAAAAAATTTAAACACACCCATTTTCAACTCCATGTCTCCAACTCACAGTCACGTTTTCATGTCGGCTACGATACAAATTAATGGTACTATTTGACATGTAACAATATCTGATATGATGACGGTGTTAATGGATAATTACTTCAATTTTAGGGATGGAGGAGATAATTAAGGGCAGTTTAATCTTTAGTCAATTTCTAATATTTAATGGTCAAACTGGATGAAGTTAACGGAAATGGATTGAAATGGCAAGTTTTGTAAACCTCGAGTATGGCTATACGCAAAAAAATAATATGGATGCAAGTGACAAAATCATAAAACCATACGAACAAAATAGCAATTTACTATAACTAATATCAAAGGAGTTACAATTGAAAGGCAAGAATGATTTAAGTATTTAATTAACGTTCAAATTGGAATGCAAAAATTGAGAGGCTTAGCTTATCAATATAACATTGTGATTCGGAAAATGTTAGTAAGTTTAAGCTAGTTGTGTACTAAAATTAAACGTCAATGGTAAAAGTCAAATTCTTTGGGTTCGATACTCGGTCAGCCTGAGCTAGCTACATACGATCGGTACATTTTTCTTTTGTGTGGGCTTCTTTGGTTTTGCATTTATAAATTTTAAAACCTAGATTTCTGATTCGTACATCATTTTTACATACACCATGATTCACATCCTTTTTAATAGCACAGAAGATCTTTATCATATCCTCTCTCATCATCATTTACCTTCTCCACCAATTCATCTACATTTGTGGCTTTATCACAAGACTTATGGCATCACCATCTCGGGCACCCGGGATCATCTTTGCTTCATAAGCCAGTTTTTTGGAATTGAGATACATATTAAACTTCCATTTTATGGTTCTTTTCGTCTACCTCTTTACCTTTAGATAGTATATATAGTGAACTTTGGACATACCCGGTTCAAAGTTCGGTGGCTACAAATATTATACATTGTTTCTTGATTAACTTACCAACTATTTATGGACATTTCCTTTAGCAAACAACTCAAATATTTTGTTAGAAAAACCCAATGGGTAGACATAATTACGACATCATCACCGGATCTGATCAAAAGCTAGTCATCTTCCATCTAAACTCTCTCATTCTACTAATTACGACACAACTTAACCTACATTCTCCTTTATATGAATACACATAAATTTTATTTTTTAAAATTCCGGGCCCTCAAACAACTGGGCCTGGGCAATCGCCCATCCCCCGTGTGGCCCCTAGAGCCACTCCAGATGGATTTCCATGTGATCCATATATATGTAAGTGTTCCTAGGGCAGATTAGCAGTAACTTGTGACACTTAGTGGTTCCCTCTCTTAATTCTTACCTAACAAACTGACCTTGAGGTAAAAAAATCTTAATCTTGCATCTAGCTCCTATTAAGCAGGCGACTAGCATCAACAAAAACCCATTCTGTTCCCAGGTAAGAAACTCAAGTTTATATTTGTTATCAATTAATTTCTCATGTCTCTGTTTTATCTTGTTGCACATGATTATGTTTTCATATCTACCTCTACCTATATTAATACATCACAACTTACTATCACGTGTCACACTCTAAGATCATCCACATCATTTGCCACATAAAATGACTGATCATCGCCTGGTTTATTTCCTTCAATTTACACCATTTGAAATTATTACTTAATTATGCAGCTTATGCAATCCAATTCAAAAAAGAATTCAGTTTCTTAAAAAAGATTTGAAATTCAACTTACAATAAATAAAACTCTAATCATAAATGTAAAATGAAAGTTTGACTTTCAAAAACTAAATTTAGATGAATATATCTTTACATTTTGTAGTTTAATTGTAAAACGAAAGTTTGACCAATTACCCTTACTCCTAAAGAGTAAGGTCGGTGCATCTCCACGTATTTCTCACGTGATTTTATACGTTTTCTTTCTCGTGCGCTTACATCTTGATAATATTTGCGGTCTTTCTGTTGCCCTCCATAGTTGCAGTTGATCTTCAGGTGTGTTTCTCCATCTAATTCGTTTATCCTTCATCATTTATCCTCTGTCTAATTTGTGTTCTTCTTCTAGGTCTGTTGTTCTGTTGTTATCTACTTGATTGTGATTGTGGTTGATATGTTGCTTGTGCGGCTGTCATCGGTGGTTTTGGTCTACGTTTTCTGATCGATCGACGTTTGATGGGTTATTTCTTCTTGACATGCAGCGGTTGATATTTATTTCCAGGTATAAGGAGTTCTCCGTTGTTGGCATCGCCAATTATCGGTCATTCACCTTAGTTGTTGACATTGCCAGTTATAGTTTCCGTCATCTGGAATTCATCTTAGTGGTTGCTACTTTCCAATCCGTGATTTTGTTGTGTCGATTTTTCTTCTGGCCAATTGCACATGCAGGTGCTGATTGTTTGTCTTTGGTTATTTAGGTTTAGCGATCTTGGTGATTTCTTTGTCAATTGGTGTTGGATTGCTTGTGGCTGGTGTTTTCGTGGATTTTTTTTATCTTTAGCGTGTCATGCAGTGTTGAATTGGGGGAGTATTGGGATCATGATTTGGGTTAGAGGCATGTGACTGGTTGGTTCTGTGGTAGTAATTTTCTTCTTTGCATTCAGGTAATTTTTTGTTGTTCTTGTATTTTTGGCTATTTCACTTTCTTTGTTTATTCCCTATTTGCTTTGTTGTTCTTCTTTGTTGTTTTGTATTGGAAATATTAATAGTTTAGAATATAGTGTTTTGACGATTGTCATCTTCAGGTATTATTGTTGCAACTTTTAGAATTATACATGTTGTTGTTCAATTGTAGGCCAACGACATGATTACAAACTCTAAAAAAAGTTAGATGCGTTGTCAATCAATTTAAGTGCCACTTTAAAAGTTTCATATGCTTTTTGGTATATATTTATGAAGTCACTATTGAATTTATGATACAACTCATACAAGCCACTTTCCATGAAACGCATTATTAGATGGGTTGTTAATTGATTTAAAGCTACTTGATAAACATCTTTTTTGAAGTATGTAGTATATGATAAATCAATTTACACTTGCATTTTTTGGTTGAACTCGACACTAGCTGCATTGACGCATATAGTCATTAACACCTATACAAAAAAAAATGGAGCATGTTTTAGTGTCCTAGACTTGACTCTGCACCTATAGTCACATCTTTAAATGCTCAGCACATATGACCATGTGATTACTGCTAACTGCACACACTCTTTGCTTAAAAATTCAACCTGAATGTTATATAACTTTGTTGAAAGTTGTGTCTACAACGCATGTACATAATTGTTTGCATAGATGTACACTATCCTATATTATATCCTTTCTGGCATCTTGAATCTACCAGCTTCATGGATTCCTAACATTTACCTTTATCTTTACATAAGCTGAGAGTCCAGTGATTTCTATTAAACGAGTATCTGAAATAAAGGCTGAAGACTCCCCGAAGATAATCGACATACGTGTGGTAAAGAAGTGGCAACTATACACGCCAGATAAACAAAAGAAGTCTGATATATGGTTCCTCTTCGTAGATGTTCATTTAAGCCTATCGCCATTGTTTTCACAATCATACAATTTATAACATTAAAAAACATGTTTACTTTGCCTTTAGGGTGACGCAATTGAGGCAATGTGCCTTCTCAAGGATGAAAACTACTTTGGTCCGCCGCTCCAGCTCCAAAAATGCTACTAATTAAATGGATATGTACCGAAGAATGACCGAGCTTACATGCCAATGGTCCCACACTAAGCATCACTAAACCTAGGATGACGAACAACAGTCGAATAAGTTGAAAGCATCGATATCCCAACCTACTACTACAAATTGGCAGACTACAAGGTCCTAGCTGGCCAAAAGCAGCATCCAAAGTTGCTCATAGGTAACCAGGTACTCCTCACCCGCTACACAAACAGCTTCCACTCTGCGTCCAGAACAAAAACATGATTTGTGTTCTAACGCTAAACAACTACCTTTTGCAGACTTTATTGGTAAAGTTTTTAGCATGACACCAGTTTTGGTAAGGCGAGGAAAAAACTCAGGAAACTAGCAACCTGAGACGTATCATAAGTATATGACTAATGATAATACATTGTTGATTGACATGTGCCTAATCTCAGTAACAAAATTCTAAAGATAATCCTGTAGTGATAACATTATGGGAAGAAAACAAACTGTAGAGCTATATAGACAGGTAGTTTTTTTATGGCAATGGTCATACCCCAATGATATTTACTTAGGTAATGTTTAGACTTGTGACTTATGACATTTTTTAGGTAACTTGCAGCTGGGTCAATCTTCAGATAGTTTTGAATCAAATTGTCTAATATGCTAATAGTTAAACAAGTTTTGGGGTGGCTTGAATCATTAATCAATTAAAGAATAACATCAGAAAGTATGTCTTTGAACAAAAGTTTTATATACTTTAACTAATAACTGCTGATGTTATTTCTCTTTTTCTTAAAATCATATTCTAGAATTTTGGAATGCCTAAAACTTCTCCCCAGTTCGATATATTATGCTTTGATATGTCAAATTACAAACTAGCCACCTATGGCAAATAAGACTACCCAGGGGGCATGGCGCCAACCCAGAATTAAGGTTTTGAAGAAAGGTGCCCATATTGTAGCTCTAGCCAAATAGTAACTAAGCAACTTAACTGCACATGTTGTGCAATTAGCAGCTGAATGTGTGTTAACTAGCAGCTTATGTTACATTTTGTATAACTAGACAATGTACATGACTAAACAGCTTTAGCTATGGAACTTTAACTATGCTTGCAGTCAACGTTAGCCACAAATGAATGTCCCGGCAGCAGCAACGCGCTGCCCGGCACATTATCTAGTTTCATATAAACGGTAAACTTCAAATTAATAAAAAAAACAATATGATTATAGATACCATATTATTAAAATATATAGTAATCTAAATTTGCAAAGAAAAGTACTTAAAAGTGTTTGTAAGCTTTTGCAGTTTTGCGTATAAGTTTGTTAATTTTGAAATCGATGGATTCATTCAACAGACTCGAACGACTCAGTCAACCCATTTCCCTAAAATAATAATAATAATAATAATAATAATAATAATAATAATAATAATAATAATAATAATAATAATAATAATAAAGGAGTAAGTATATATTTTTATTTAACCCGTGTGTTACACGGGTATATAACCTAGTGATATAATATAGATCGTAAAGGGCATAACTTTGAATTTTAGTGAAAGAAATCTAGGAAGCAAGCAAGACAACATGTGAAAGATATATGCATGATCACCTGACTCCACAGTCGCTGTAAATAGCATGAGCACCAATGTCAATCCCACATGCTTTTAGCTGATCAACAGCATAGTCGAAACAATCGAGGCAATGGTGAATGGAAAGATAGCTCATACACCAAGCATGGCCCCACACCGGCGCACCATTGACCAAAGTACGTGCTGCAGCGTTGCCACGCCCACTGGTTGTTAACTGCTGCCGTAGGCTTGAAAGGGTGTTGTTCAGGTTGCTCATGAAAAACTGTAGATTCATACTTTTCCATCGGTTACATGTATATGCAATGAGAGTGCTATTTCTATCCGTGGGCTGTGATGAAACCTGCTCCACCATGGTTATGAGCACCATCAGTACTATAACCATCCACCGGCTCACTACTTGTTTCATGTTTTTCTTCTTTGTTTTTTTTCTCTATCATGTTTATATGTACCGTAACATGAAGATACGAATTTTATAATTTAATGGACAAGAAAGAGTCAATGAGAGAAAATTCGAAAGTTATTTTTGAATGCTTTTTTCTACCAGTCAGTCAATGTTAAACATAAATACTTCTAGAGAAAGGAAATATAAAGAAGCTAGTTTATTAGAAGTCTTAGGGTCTGTTTGTTTTTTAGAAAAAGATCTTCTGGACCTTTTTTGTCTGCGCCGTGCAGACCACGCGCAGATGTTTTGGTCTGTAGACTGTTTGTTTTTCTGAAGACCTTTCACTTAAAAAACTCTGTCCGTCCTCTTTTTGAGGCAGACTTCACTCCATGTCTTCTCCCCTCTTCTCTTCTCCTTTTCACTAAACAAAAACAACAGACCCCTCACCACCACTCTTCCAGCCTCACCACCACTCTTCTTGTCGCACCACCACCTCTTTAGCCGCTGGCTGTCGCGCTATGGCGCACCACCGAGCGTTCAAAAGATGAAAACGAACTTTCCACCATCGGTTGTTGTTACTAAAATGATGATGCTGCAAGAATTGTGGCACAATTAGCTGTCATTTCCTTCCCTCCATCTCATCTTTTAGGATTTTATAACTGCAATGGTTTGAAGAAGAAAAAAGAAGAAAGAGGAAAATAAATGGATATAGTTGAAAGGATGAATGGATATATAAAGGATGAATGGATGAAAGTTAAAAGGATAAGTGATAAAGAGTTTATTTAACTCTCTAATAATTCAATTCAAGCCATCCTTTCATTTTAAAAATTTATTTATTTAAATTTTAGTTTATAAAACAAGTTTGCAGACGTTAAAAATCAAATAGTCTTCTTCTTGCAGACTGCAGATGTTTGGTCCACCTCTTCTTCTGCAGATGTCTACAGATGTGGTTCGCAAACTGCAGACATTTTCCTGCAGAAAAAACAAACAGCACCTTAGTGTATATGCTGTTTAATGTATTGACTTGCAAAACCTGATATTTATGTACAATTTGACCCGATCAACCTTTTTTGGCCATTTAGATTTTTTAGTTTTCTTTACTTTCAACCAGATATAAGACCCACCGCTAGATGCAGTGGCCGGGTTTTACTTATATGACTTCCACTACAAGAAACATAAGCATTAGCAGCGACACCAATAGCAGCGACATTGAGCATTAGCGGCGACATCCAAAACACACATTTTTTTCGCTGCTAATACTCAATGTCGCCACTATTGGTGTCACTGCTAATACGTTTTTCATCTGAGCGGGATTTATTCCCTCTAGACTTTAACTTTTTAACTTTATCTTTCATTTCATTTCCCTCTTTCTACATCAGAGCCGGCCATAGGGGTGTGCGGGGTAGGCGACCGCACAGGGCACCATCTCTCCGAGGGGCACCATCACAGAAAGCGACCCAGTAGTTTAAAGGAGATGGATTAAGGGTTTGGATGATGTTCTAGAGTTCGAACCATGTATTTTAAGGATTTAGAACTGAAAACAATGATTAATTTCGTCTAAAAATGAATTTTCAACTCCGCCGGAGTTTCTGCCGGAATCCGGCAACTCGCCGGAGAAGACAATGAAAATGGACGGGGTTGGGTGGGAGGTTTGGATGAATTAATTTAAGTTTTACACTTAAACCCCCTTAAGTTTAATATTGTTATATTTTTATTTGAAACTTTAAAATGAGTTTTAAAACTTGTCACTTTCGACCCAATGTTAAATAAAACTTTAATTCAACCAACTAACTTAACGAACTTAGCTTATAACTTTTATGAACTTGACGTTTTATGTAATTACGTTCTTTTTTACGTCAATGGTTATTTTTAGACTTAATAGTAATAGTCCCGTTATTGTTTATAAACTCCATTTTATAATTCAACTAACAAATCGAAACCAACTAAGTCCCCAAAAACCCACCAAGACATAATAGGAGGCATTTTTTTTATTGCTCGCACAGGACACCGGATTTCTCAGGACCGGCTCTGGAGGAAGGGATAGTAAATCACGAACAGAAAAAGCATGTGTTGGTGGAATGTTACACCAAACAGTGACGTAAGCCCAAATCTAAGCCACCACTTCACATGCAATCACAATTTATATGTTCATCCATTTCTTGTGCTGTACCACATAGCACGCAATTAACATTATCCAAGGGCATGTTTCTGTACATTAAAGCCACCCGCGTAGCCATAGGCGCAGCCAAGTGGAGATCCGGGAGGGTCCGGGCCCTCCCATTTTTTCCGGTTAGTAGTAGCGATTTGTCGTTTTTAGTTGATTTTGGTATATAAATTGGGTACGGACCCTCTTATTTTTAAACTCAGGCCCCCTTTGTTATGGGCACCATAACTTTAGCGATCTGGTCAAGTTCTTGCCACATATGAATATATAGTTACTGTAATAGGACCCAAACAAATTGATCATTTGATGAAGGTGAATTAAAAAGCAACTTCTTCATTGATTTAACCGAAAACACAGAATTGTTTACATCCGGCCATGTTCATTTATCCTTCTCATTGGATAAAGAGTTAAAGACACATTCAATTTAGGCACAGGCGGAGCAGTGAAGAGCCCAAGATACACCGAGATGCCTCTTAACTCTCGTTACGAATTGTAGTTTTCACCTCTTTAAATAGCGAGATACTACTTTTTCTGTCAGACCCCGACTCCCAGGGCCCGACCCATTGCATAATATTAGCCAATCATAAAAGATAATACATTGGAAGTCTTAATAAGAACACATTTATAGACCCAAATTGAAATTTCTATTATGTCTTAATATAATTAATAATTGTCTAACACTCGATATGAGTGCGTTACAGCAATTCTACTAAGTCTAAAGACACTATTCCCAAGTATCTTCAACATAGGCCATTCTCCTACGTGGAGAGTCGTTATTCGTCCGTCTCTAGCTAATCCTTCATAGCTAACGTCCACGGACATTCCTTTCACCTGTATCACGAGCTAAAAGACATCAACAACTATGGGTTGGTGAGTCGTAACCAGTGACGTAAGACATTTAGACATCATTCATACATATATATGTGGTGATAAGTATAATATACAAGTCAACTCTTCACTACGTTACTTCGTGACGTCAACTGACGTAATGCTTGCTAATATGTATACCGCTTATAGGATTATCTAAGACACCTACATGGCAAATCTAAGCCATAGCATTTCATAACGTCCCGGGCATCGGGTGTCCTTCCTGTTACGAGCAATCAGTCTACCTAATTAGATCCAAATAGACGCATACATATCCCGAGGCGGGGCCGGTAGTTCTCGAAAATCTACCCTAGAAGCTCTGCCTTAATGACTTGCCCTGTGGCATGAAGCGGCCATCCTGATAAATCAGGATGACTCGTCAAGAAGCTTATTACTACGGACCAACTCACGCCACAACCGGACGAACCTAGAGTTGAGATGCGTTGGATCACAAGGTGCGATCTACTTAATTATAATCACATATATTCAAAACATTTTATCAAATCATTTCATACTTTTCATGCAAGCTCGGATACAGCCCCCAAATCATAAATCATGTAAAAGTGGGGCGGTTAGACTCACCTTTGATGTAGACTACGTATCACAAGCTGGTAGCTAATCAAGGCAACCATGTAATCAAATCTTGTCGTCAGGATTTGTTCCTTTCTAGAATAATCTCATCGGTATTCTCTTACCGATGTGCATTACCTTAGTCATACTATATGGCTTAGGCAATGATTTTAGTCCTTGGTATAATCATTCTACTCAGAGTACTTCGACATCCGAGTCAGGGTTTCCTATGTTCTCATTATCAATCTATTTGACAAACCACATTATCATATCTTCGTGTTTCTCACACGATTCTATCGTTCATTGAAAACATATTGCATTCCTAGTAATATTACATGACTAGGAAGGTTCTATTCTAAAACCCTAATTTTTCCATGAACTTAAGTCATATAAATCTTAAATGAGTACGGCACTTGTGGCGTTACCTAGTAAGTCGGACAGAGTGGGGCCTAGGTCCGAAAGTCTCTCTAGATTTGAGCGGTACTTTGACAGCACTTCGCCTCGTTCTGCGGTCCCGAGCTCACGCGTTCGCAAGAGAACAATGTTCACTATAACGACGGGGTTCATGTTTTGTTTTAGCATCTTAGGATTGTATATATATATATGACTATATAAAACGGTAAGTACTTGAAGAAATCTAAAAACAAGTCTTACCAAATATCGAAGATACCCTGTAGACGTCTCGTGAGCAATTCCGTACTCGAATCGAACTCCCGAGTGCTTCCGTTCTTCTTCGAAAGCTCGCAGGAACTTCGTTGGAATTTTACATGGCGTTTCTGGACAGAATTTTAGAGAGAGATGGGTGCAAGAAGTGAAGGGGGTCGGCCTCCTTTTCTAGCACAAATTCATGTCCTACGTGATACGCGCATGACATGTCTCCACCTGCGCGCATCGCGTAGGTGAGGTGGTTTTGTTAGAAACCACGGCTGGCCCCGTTTTCACGTATCCGGTAATCTCCGACTTAGGCGATACGCGCAGGCCAAGCCTCCTGCTGTGCGTATCGCGTAAAATACACTTTTTTAATTTTTTTTATTCTCGTACAGGTCGGAGTATCACATTTTTTTACTATTTTAAATATCAGGATAATTCCATCGAAAGAAAATTTCTTTTAGGATAAATCTAAAAATCTTTCTAACATCCGCCACTGGTCCACTAGTTACAAATTTTAATTTGTTTGATTTTGTCATCCTAAAGTTCGCGCGGGCCTGTTGGTCTTTAACAAAGAAATCAAATAATTTAACAATCAAATTCATGACCATCAAATTCCTTCTCCACGCGTAACGTGTGTTTTGTTGAAAATCCATAATGCACAAAAAAAATTAATATTCAGAAATAATAGACTTTAAAAAAAGACTTTATCTATTCACACACACAACCTTTCTATCCATTTATTATTTTAACGGCCCGTTAAGTACTTAACGGCCATTAAATATATTTAACAGCCCGTTAAAGTTTTTTTTTTTTTTTTGTATTTGTAGTATAACAGTTTGTTAGGCCTTTAACGAAATTTGCAATAATTATTATGGCAATTAACTCATATTATTATAATATTAAATAATTCAAAAGTTCCTAACATGTTATTGTGTGAAATTTGCAATAATTATAAATTTTATGTGACGATTAGTTGGTGTTTCAAAACTAAAAAGAACAAGGTTATGATAACCAGGGCCGGCTATGAGGGGATGCACCGTGTGCGACCGCATAGGGCACTCGCTCGACGGGGGCACCAAATTTTTTTTAAAATTTTTTATATTATAAAAAAAAATTATAAAAGTTATATGTAAGCTAGAGGATTTGTCACTAAAGCTCACTGCTTATTATTTTTAAAAGCCCACTAGTTTCACTAAAACTAAAAGCCCACATGACCATAAGTCCACAACTAGTCCACAAAACTCAAATTTTTTTTGTCGATGCTGAAGAAAACGGCAGCAGGGGCTAGAGGATTTGTCACAAAAGCCCACTGCTAATACTTTGATTTTGTTATTTTTATTTATAAAATGTTTGTTTTTTCGGGTAAAAAACTTAGGGGTGTACGCGGTCCGGTTTTTACGGTTTTTGGATAAAACCGTAACCAAACCGTTACATGCGATTTTTACCATTAAAAACCAAAACCGAACCGTTTAAAGTAAAAAACCAAACCTAAACCGAACCATACGAACGGTTTGGTCCAGTTTGGATTTGCGGTTTGAGCTTTATAGTCCAAGTTTAAAAGCTTTAACAAACATCCCAAAATCTTGTCAAAATTTTATAAACTTTCAAAAGTACCGGTATTAAAAGTTGATTATATATCTGAATATTGCAATATTACGTGTTGTAACAATATAATGATAGTATATATAATATATAATGATAGATATAATGATATTATATGTATGTATAATCGATATACTAGTTATGACATATTTTAAGACCAACAAACTAATACATATTTTAATACTTTGCTTACAAGAACTCATATATAAGATATAATATATATATATATATACACACACGTGCGCGTACGGTCCGGTCCGGTTTTTTACAAACGGTTTTTGGTATAAACCGTAAACCAAACCGTTCATAACGGTCCGGTTTTTTACGAACGTTTTTTGTATAAATATAAACCGACCTCGAAGCCAAACCAATGACCGGTTTGGGCGGTTTCGCGGTTTGAAACCGAACCGTGTACACCCCTAAAAAACTAATAATAATTGGTTTATATAACTTAGAGCGTTGGTGGTCGGGGAGGGGGACCCTTTTTTCCTGGCCCGCACAGGGCACCAAAATCCTCAGGACCGGCCCTGATGATAACCATATGCAATTATAAGGTTATAAAAATAAATTAAAACTAGTTGTATGAAACATGTATGATGATAATATATAAGTTTGTTTCTTTCTACTTGTCTTTCTTTTCTCTTGTTCAAAAAGAGGGTAAAGAAGATATGTTAGATGAGAATATTCACGATTTATGTCATATTTTTTGCAGTATTTATTATATCTTTTAAATAAAAAGAAATAATAATAAAGTATGTTTCTCATATATATATAAATATATATATATATAAGGATGCATTTGAGTTTCTCATATGTTTCAAGTAAATAATCTAAATGATACATATAATTGTTTTACAAAATAGTCATTTTTGAAATTAAAAAAAAATTACCTATAATTTTAACTGTCATTTTTAAAAAAATTTTTAATTTTATAATTACATTTGTAGTATAACGGCCCGTTAAAAACTTAACGGACGTTAAATGAGTGTTTGATTAGATTGTTAGGTGTGTGAATAGAGCATCCCTAAAAAAATTAGCAATGTCCACCAATTTAAACCTCACATCTCCATGTATGTGTTTATGTCTCTATTAAGGTTTTTAGGCTCGTGAAATTCAAGAATGACATGATGTTTTGTAAAGTATCATCTTATAGAGGGTATTGTTAGACCAAATGAAAGATTACTTAAGGTCAAATTTGAGCTCAAATGCAGTCAAACTTTGTCAAAGTAAACAGTTAAGGGTCAGGAACGACTCCAGATCAAAGTCAAGGAATTCAAAGAGTTAGATTTGATTATTTTTTATTTTGAACGGCCAGATTTATACTTACATGTTACAAAATGAAAAGAAGTCAAGTGTCAAACTTTAAAGTTTGATGGAAAAATTGCTTGGAGTAGATTAATACTTGTAAAAAGTTCACAGAGGTTGTTTGTTTTTTATTTTTAAAGGGGACTAATATTTGTAAGCGTACAGACATTACCTTTAAAAGTTGTTTTTTTATAAAACATATCTAAACTCAGTTTTTTCATCTTTAAAAATAAGCTATATATGGATCTCTTACTTAAAACAACTTCACAAAAACCATTTTTATTTTTCACATCATCACCACCACCACCACTCACCAGCTGCCATCATCACCGACCACCACCACTCGCTGGCCCTCACCACTGCCGTCCACCACCACCTACATTACCGTTCACCCACCACCGCCACAACCACTCACCAGCCACCACCACCGCAAACCACCACCACCCCATTGTCGCCCAACGTCATCGCTCGCCCACCACCACCACCACCGTTCACTAGCTGATAGTTTTATATTTTCAGTTTGTGCAGACGATATCCAGTTTATAAAACAAACAGTCTTATATTTTCAGCTTATAAATCTTCAGACCACATCTTCAGTTACAAACATAAAATAAATGAAGTTAGACTGCAGACAATTTTTGTCTATAAAAACAAACAACACCTAAGTATCTAGTCTACTTCCACCATAAAAAAATTGATCACATTCGACTAAACAAAAAAGAAACTCAGGTCTGACTCAAGCTTTTTGAGGCCTCAAAATGAAACAGAAAAATGGCGTCTTTATCGTAAATTTTTTTATATAGTAAACAAAAACCAAAAAATAAGTTGATTTCCTTTATATTCTATATAGATATTGTATCTCTAATTTTTTTATAAAAAAAAAATCTTTTACATGATGCCAAAAATTAAGTTGATTTCCTTTATATTCTATATAGATATTGTATCTCTAATTTTCTAAAACAAAAATCCTTTACATTATGCTTTTGTTTATAAAAATGATAAGTAGAATCATTATATAAGTTAGAAAACAAATAAACTAAAGTTGAAATTGCACATATAATATATTACTTTTTTTACAGCGAAAAGAATAAAGTCTGACTACAGAGAGTTGAGTAGTCGAAGACTCGAAGTCCACATATTTCGGGAAAAACCCGACTCCAATTCGTGGGAACCCAATAATCCGTCCGCTTGTAGTCACGACAACAAGCTAGTGGTAAAATTCGTTTGGCTCAGAGATCGAACTTGTGTTGCCACAAGTCTCCTTTCGTTGTCTTCATTTGATTTGCCCATTTTAAAGTGGTGCTAATGGAAATAGAACTTTGGTATTTTTTTGGAGAATTCAAGCCTCTTACCACTACACCACATTAAAAATTGTTACAATAAATTACTTACGGATCCTGATCATACGGAGTTGTTAAAACTTAAAATGGGTTCCTTTAAATATTAATGGGTTTGTTTGAAAGGTTAGAATGAGT
The DNA here is from genome assembly GCA_030867185.1 of Tagetes erecta. Classification (NCBI taxonomy): domain Eukaryota; kingdom Viridiplantae; phylum Streptophyta; class Magnoliopsida; order Asterales; family Asteraceae; genus Tagetes; species Tagetes erecta. The sequence goes on along the minus strand of CM061491.1, from coordinate 18,766,934 downwards.
CAGATTCCCTCGAAAATGGCGTCCAGAAACAGGGGGTGTTCAAATCAATTAAGTTGAATGCTCAGTCAACTCTTTCAGAGAGCTTATGTTAAAATCATAAAATGGTCTTCAATTTATGTAAATCTTATTTTGAGCCGGTGTTTTAAATGACAAAATAATCTTTAATTGTGTGTTTAAACCTTAATGGTGCTTCAACCGGATGTTAAAATTAAATCAATTGGAGCAATAATTGGAGATAAGGTTTACATCAACTGTCTCGTATTCTTCTTCTGATCAAAATCCCTAAAATATTGATTTGAAATTTGAAAAAAATAGAAAAAAAAAAAAATTAACGGTCGTTAAGCTCACTTAATGGCGGACCAATGTAGGCCAAAACAGTTGAATCTTGGACCACTGGAGGGAATAAACCAAGTTAAGATTATTTTCGGACAATAGGTGTTAGTTGGGATTATTTTATGCCAATTTGCCTTAAAAAAACTACATATTATTCATTTTACTACAAGAATATTCTAAGACATATGATTCAAATAGATGAAGTATGAACGCATGGCAAAGGCATCAAACCTAATTATATAACACAAATTTTTTTCCTTCAAGTTTTTGTTTCTGAAACACAAATGATAACTCCATAGCTGCAACGTTGATCTAAATTAATAATTCACATTTAAACACTTTAAGAAACCGAACAACCAAATCGAACCTTGAATTCCCAATCATGAATCAATTTAACCTTCAATTCAAAACCAAAAAAGTGAACTAAAGCTTTTGTTTTATTTTTTTTTAAATTGTAATCACAATCTCCAGGTCCATAGTTTTTATTCCAGAAACGAATAACATAGCTATTTGTTTAACTAACGTGAAGTAAGTTACCGCAAATCGATTTAAATCACAGTAGTATCTTCATTCTGAATCAACGTTAAACAATAGTTTCTGAAATCAACTTTTTTAATTAAAAAGAAGACGAAATCAGGTATAAAAGACGACGGCAATAAGGAGAGTATTGCCTGAATCGATGGATGAAGCAAGCTATGATCGTGAATTTGCATGGAATCGAAGGACGACTATTAGAAAAAAACCCTAAGAACAACGACGTCTTTTGAGAACTTAGGATTTGTAATTGGGTTATTTGAATATAAAGGATCCGGATTCTGATTCATGGGTTCAAAAGATCCGCGACATAACTTTTTTTTTAGAACGACGGTTGGTGCAACGGTCTATGACCGAAGCACTCAGAGGTGCAAGACCGAGATCGAAACCACGCCTCTAACACCAATAGGTGTTTTTCGTCGGCATTGGGGCTCCTCCATTACTGCGAATGCAGCGGAGGCTCACCACAACCCTCCTTACGGGCCAAGTTGATCGGAGTCGAAACTCGTCAACCAACTGTTCCAGGGAAACACCGGTCAGAAACCTTTAGCCATGCCACGTAAAACCTTAGGCTCATACACAAAGCCGGGTGGTAACACGGGACGAGCTTCATTGCCAATATCCATCAAAAGTGACACTAATGGGGATAGAACTTGAGTTTTCTATGAAAAACCGAAATCATTTTACCACTAGGCCACAAGTTAGGGATGCGCCATAACTTATGAGACACGGTTTTTTTCTTCTTTCAATAATATGGCATTTGGATAATTGTGGGTTAAGAAGAAGACACGTGAAGTTAATGTGTTCTGAGAATGACACATGTACAAATAAAAGGAGAGGTTTAATTAAAAATTAACACATGGTAAAAATTGGTTTCTTTCATTATATTTTATAGATGGTTACATTGAGTTATAAATTAATTTTTTTACTTTACGTTATCCATGTCAAATGATTGACACTTTTTGCTTTTATCTTTTATTACGTATTTTCTCATTCAGCATGTGTATACATTGTTTTAACATAGTTATATTAGGGGAATGTTCCCGTATAAAATGAATTTTGTCTAAAAAACGTGAAAAGTGATATTTAGACACATCAAAACCGGCTCAAACGAACTCCAATTGAACTCATTCTTGCGGCGTTAGAACCGTGTCGTTAAACCCCCGACCCCCACCTTCTAAAAACTTAAACACCACCCACCCACCACCCAAAACACCTAAAACCCCCACCCCCAAAAAACCTAAATCACCCTACCCTCACCTTCTAAAAACCTAAACCCCACCCCTACCACCCGAAAAACCTAAAATCCCCACCCCCCCAAAACCTAAATCACTCGACCCTCACCTTTTAAAAACCTAAAAACCACCCACCCACCACCCAAAAAACCTAAAACCCCCCACCCCGACCCCCAAAAACCTAAACCCCTCACCCCACCCATATAAAAGCCTAAAATCTAAAAACTAAACCCTAAAAGTTAAATCCTAAGACTAAACCTTAAGGTAAAAACCAAATTTTAAAGCTAAACCCTAAAGGTTAAATAAGCTAAGATGATAAAGCTCGACGAGAAGGTTCTAACGCCGCTTGAATGAGCTCAAACGAAGTTCGTTTGACCCAGTTACGATATGATTTAAGTCACTTCTCATACTTTTAGAAAAAATCAATTTTGTATTTGATATTTTCTCAGTTATATTATAGGGCTAAATGCAATATTTATCATCAAAGTTAATATCATTGAACGATTTCATGGTATAGAACTTCAATTCTACTGATTTTAAAAAAACCATTCTTTGACTTTTTTCATTCATCCATTCCCTACATGTAATATAATTCCCATAATCAACTCCACTAAATATGAGAATGATATCTTCTAAATAATAACTGTATATTAAACTAAGTTTAATATCCGTGTGTTACACACGGGTTAAATAACAACATTTATAAAAAGAATTATAACCATTATGCTTAATGATTTATGAATATTTAGTATTTAAAGATATAGTTCCATCAACTCATGTATGATGGTAGGAAATTTCCCTCCTAAACTTCCTATTATAAAATAAAAAAATTTACCCCTAAAAATTACCCCCCCTAAAACCTTGTTTTATTAGATAGATACATGCTAAATATCTTTTGTTTTTCTTAACGATATTTAAAACTACTTTCAATATCCGAGTGAGTCTTTCTGAGATGCGATGTCAACCGTCCATACTGATTTTGACTCTTTAAGACTGACTCACTCAGAAACACCATCAAGAAGTTAACCCACCACTTAAGAAATACCCTCTCTTGAGTCAAGAGTGAAACCTGAGATATTTAGGATCTCAAGGTCGTATCCATCACCCTCATGCCATTGACTAAATATCTTACGCTTCCGTGATTTTTCCTAAGTCCCTAACCAACATGCTTTTGCCCCGTGCTAAATTTTCTGAAACCAAATCAAATCAAATTAAATATAAGACTAGTCACTATGGTGACTTTTTAGTTGGGTTGGGTTGTTATAACTAATTAAAAAAAAAAGAAAAAATAGCATATAGTAAACGACCCGGTTGAATTGAGAAACTAGTTCACAACCTTGAATACTTGCCACATGTCCTTATATTAATGGTTCCTATATAATTTTATTTTTTCTTTTTCTTTTCAAACAATTACATAAACCATTAGTTTTGTTTTTCTTTAATAACTTTTCATATATAACTTTTTAAAAAAATCTAAATACACAGTCTTATTTAGTTTTTAATTGCGGACATTCCGGTATAAATTTTATTAAAAACGGAGTTTTTTCGAAAAAAACTCATTTTTAAATAATATATGTATATATAGTTATTTATATTTTAAAATACTTCATTTTTATTTTTTTTATTTTTATTTATTGTTTATATTATAATAATAAATATATTTGATTTAAAAATTGTTTTTCTAATATTTGGTAAAAATAATCAAGAAACATATTTATTTATTAAAAAATTGGGTTGGGTTGGGTTGAGTTGGGTTGTGATAGTGTGTGAAAAATTAAGTTAGGTTGAGTTGTGTAGATTGAAATGAGAGAAATTAGTTTTTTAATGTTGGGTTGGGTTGTGGTGTTCACCACAGTGGGTAGTCTAATGTCGATCTTCACTATCAATGCAGACTAATATTAATTCTCTGTTAAAAAAAACAGAATATGTAATTTTTTTTATTCGTACATGAGGCTGCTAAGCTACTTAATTAATTTTTACAGGTTATGTATAGCTCTGTTATGACTTCAAGATCTATAAACATAGTGTTTAAACGACGTTGTGTAAACACAATCTTTCACTTCAATGTAATTAATAAATATTAGCGGCACAACTTCTTAATTACTTGTTTCCATTCAGTTCAATCTTCAATGTAAATAAGTTTGAAATTATATATATATATATCTTTAATAATAAAACTAACATTAATTAGCCAATTCTAGTAAACACAATCTTTGGTCAAAATTGACCCAAATCTTAAATTATATATACATAATGCAAAACATATCAAACATGACATTTATCTCTAACATATCTGCTAAACACACACGAATGGGTAAAAATAGGATACAATGATACATTATATGCCTCAAATTTTGATTTGATTAGATCAAACTTCAATTCTTTTAAATTATTCATAATATATTACACTTAAGCCATTTGATAGCACGTAAAAAAAACTATCATGATCAGTCAAAAGAAAAACTGCCAATCTTTCTACACATACTATCTATTATTACAGTTCCTTAAGCAATCTGTCAAGATCCTATTTGAATCCTCCAATCGTGATCAATGAAAATAGGCCTGGTTAGTTGTCTTTCCCTCAACGATGGATCATTTTGAAGCATCAAAACAACTTCAGACATAGTCGGTCTTTTAGAAACGGGTGATTGGGTGCACAACAAAGCAATCTCAATGATATTCATTACATGTTCTTCTTTGTATTCATTCACGTCCATTGTCTCGTCAACTAGCATCATAAGGTTGTTACTTTCATACAACTTCCATGCCTGTACGTCACCGGTTGTTTGCACGAAAACTCTTTTAAGGCACAAAATAATATATACTTGAGAAAAGGAAGGTATAGTATATATATCTAAAAGAGTAAATTGCAATGTTGCTCTCTGTGTTTTGATATTATTAACAATTTTAGTCTCACTTTAACAATTTTGGTCCATGTGTTTTTATTTTCTAACAGAAATGGTCCCAAACACTAACTCCATCCAATTTTCCGTTAAGTCTTTCACACGTGCCCCACATACCCCTCTTTTATCTAGGTTAACATTTTTATTCAGTCGCATGTCAAAAAAAGTGGGAGAAATGACAGTTTTTCACTCCGCATGTGAGAGATACTTAACGGAAAATTGGATGGTGATAGTGTTCGGGACCATTTCTGTTAGAAAATGAAAACACAGGGACCAAAACTGTTAAGAAGAGACTAAAACTATTAATGATATCAAAACATAGGGATCAAAATTACAGTTTCGTCTATCTAAAATAATAAACTCATATTTGAGAGAGGGAGGATAGTTAATTAAATAGAAGCCATCTACTGGCCGGGCATGCTAAACAAAAAGGTGTAAATCGTGTATCTTACATATTCCAGCAGGCCATTGATTGAGGATGCGTCAAAGTTCCTACAAGTACACTTTCGACCGCTAACTATTTCAAGGATCACGATACCAAAGCTGAAAGTGTCAACCTTATCAGATAAATGACCATAGCGAATGTATTCCGGTGCTATATAACCCCTGGTATATGATTAGAAGATATTTATCAATTAGAATAAATAAGTCTTTTGAGATGCCATGCATCATCATGCTTGACCCTGCTACTAGAAAAATGAGTGTTTTGTGACACAATCATTTTTGTAGCATATCACAACACCTTTGCGACATATCCTAGCTTTCATGTCGTCGCAAATGTGTTGTAGTTTTTGTCACAAAAGCGAAAAAAGCTTGCATTTACGCAACTTAAGCTTAAAGAACCATTTACATATTTATGAATTATATTTTTAATTAACAAACGTTTATTAATACCTTTATTTAGAGTAAATTACATATTTTTTTCTATTAAGTATACAGTACATTTCACTTGTTGTATTAGCTGTAGTACTTGGCTATGTTTAAGGCAACATGGGTTCGAATAGATGTTTTTTTAACAGCTGTAAGTTTATAAAGCAAATAAATTACACCACATCCTATTTTGTGAGGACTGAACTCAAGATCTAGCTAGTGTTTCAAACACAAGTGTGTTATCAATGGACTACTAACAACATTAGATGTTTGAGTACTTGATACTTCTTAGTTTTCTTTTCTTTTTTGTTCTATATTTTTTATTTATTTTTGGTTTTTTCTGTTGTTTTAATAATTTTTAGAGTTAATTACGTTTTCTTTGTTTTAAAAACTATTTTATTTTTTGTATTACTAACTTCGTTAACGAGTTTGTCATTTTAAAATTAAGTCACGACTGAGATAGAACATTTTTTCCTGAAGCTTTAGTCAAGTTAATTCAACAATGTAACATCACCACCACAACGATACAAAGTCCCAAACATGTCGCAATGAGTGTACAAAAGGCGTCTTGTGTTGGCACCAAACGGTAATGTCACAAACGTAGCACATGTAACGAAGTTCAAAATGCCCCGCATAAGGCGTCTAGATATAAAAACTAGTTTAATGTAAAGTATAACTTTGTTTTAAATAATTAATTTTTGTACAAGCTTTGAAATTATGTGATTTTCATGACTCCACATGTGTAGCATATGGATTGTATACTAGTATGGGAAATGAAAGGATGTTTTGTAAATCAAACTTACAACGTCCCGGCATAGTTGGCGGTAATAACATGACTTTGATTTTCAGCTTGAAACCTTGCTAATCCAAAATCTGCTATTTTTGGCTGAAAATCACCGGCAAGAAGAATGTTGCTTGATTTTATATCTCTATGAATAATTTTCACATAGAACTCTTTGTGTAGATGAACAAGACCCCGAGCTATCCCTAAGATAATGTCATATCGTGTTTTCCAGTCCAGGGTGCCCTTTTTTACTCCTGTACAATGAATATATGACAAGTATATCAAATATTTGCAAAAAAAAAAAGATACTATTGTGAACCCACACTAAATTGTTAAACGAAATTTACCCCATAAGTGCTCGTCAAGGCTTCCATTCGACATGTATTCCAAGACAAGTAGTAGATTGGAACTTTCACAAGACCATCCAAGTAGACCGAGAAGATTTCGATGACGAATGCGACTTATAAGTAAGATTTCATTTTTGAATCCTACTTTTGCTACACCATATCCAGCACTAAGCTTCTTTACAGCCACAACTTTCTGATCATCTAAAGTTGCCTATCAACAATGATGATAACTTGTAGTCATTTAACTTCCAAAGCAATTACATTATGACAACCCAAAACTTCTACTACAGCATAACAAAAATCTACATTTTATTACCTTGAACACCTCACCAAAACCACCTCTCCCTATAATATTCTCTTTACTGAAATTATTGGTTGCCAACTCTAGATGTTTATAGTTGTAGTAAATTATCCCCTCCAATTCTTGTGCATGTAAGGTTACATCGTCCAAAACTGAAAAATAAACTAGATACTATTAATTAATATCATGAAATCAATATGGCATATATATATAACAACTAAATTTTAGTATTTGACGTATAAACCTCCAAGCACAGGCTTGTCAGTTATAGTACATATATTCTTTAACCGATAATCGTGTGTTTACCTTGTTGGCCTCTACCAGTCTTTTTCCATCCGCACCACCATACGAAAGCTGCAATTACAAGAAACAAAAAGCTTGCACCTCCAACAACTAGCACGATTATGTATCTTTTTTTGCTTGAATCTCCTATAAAGTATAAACATGAAACTATTAATCAATACAATGGGATATTTACCATTTCTCTAGGTGATTTAGAAGACGTATATAATAAATCATTTTGTTGGAGTTTTCCCATGATATTTTTTGAAAATCCTCATTTTAACGAAGTTTTAGATATCTTACCTTAACCACTTGGGTTGGGGATCATTCGTTTTAGAAAGATTATAATAAGTTATTTGAGAGATCAAGTACGTTATGTTAACTAGATTTTTATAGCGAATTGTCTCAAAACCAAATTAAAAACACTAAAATCCATCTAGAAACCAACATGATGTTTCTAAACCACCTTGAAATTGTAAAGCTTCGCACTAATTTAGCCATTCGGTTCAGGCCACCATCCCTAACAACAACTGAACAAAGTGAAGATGAAACATATTATTTCTAAAAGTGTCAAGGTCTCACCATGCCAAAGGAGTGATGTAATATCGGTCGATTGGTTTTGTCCAAAAAATGCAGTCCTGTCATACCTCATGAAGCATTCGTTGTCTTTTATTGCCCGCCCGGAAGCAGTAGGAAGACAATCATATAGAGATATAGAACTCTGTTAGGAACAAGCGGTACGCGGAAGCGAAACAACACACACGCACAAACGAATATCACGCAGAAAGTTAGAGACACGAGAATTATAGTGGTTCGGTCCCGATTGACCTACGTCCACTTTGCAACTAGGGTTTATATTATTAGGTGCTCACAAGATACAATTACAATCATGGGTATATATAAGACTAAGATTAGAGTTAGTAAATAAGGCAACTTGTAAACCTAATTAGGGTTAACACAATGGGCCCCAGGCCCAAACCGGACCAAACCCAAAAAACCCAAAAGCCTTCAACCCAACAATCTCCCACTTGAAGGCTTTATGCAGTCCATAAATCCTCTATCCAAGTGACCCAGATTCAGTAACTTCAGTATCTTCAGAATTCAAGTCCTCCAAGCCTCAATCCCCATAGATTAGCTAAGACTTCATGATCATCCCTAGTTGCCACCCCCTCTCATTAATTATATGAAAGGGCAGTTGAAACTCTCCCGAGCTCCAACTCATTCTCTATCTCAACTGGTCCGCACAATCCCCCAGCTCCAGAGATAACCCGAGAATCACTCTCCTCATTTAGCAAGACTTCCATAGGAGAGATTTTCACAGTCCGATTAGCGGTCTTCAAAACCCATCGTTGTTTTGTAACTGTACCCGGAACACGTCGCGCGCTCCCACTGTCACTAAACCCCCGACTCGGTTTAAACCTCCGAACCCACTCAGCTTGAATCACCTTTGCACAAGGTTCACCTCTTGCAAATTGAACCTTCTTTTGCTCCTTAGATTCAGCGAGCCTAACTTTGTTTTGAGGAACGGTCATACTTTCCTCAGCAGATACTTCCACCATGTATAACGATCCACACCTGTTTCCACGAGCAATTACCAGATTACCTTTAGTTACCCTCCATTTACCTCCACCAAATTTTACTTCCAGACCCTGTTTATCCAGCTGACCGACAGAGATAAGTTTACTCTTCAAAGCCGGAATAACCCTAACGTCTTTCAAATTCCATGTGGTTCCCAATGGAGTTACTAAATTCAAATCACCTATGCCCGTAACATCAAGGATCTCACCATTAGCTATTCGTACCTTCCCAAAGTTACCAGTTTTTAAATTCACCATCGTCTCCCCGCTGTGCGTAGCATGAAACGACGAACCAGAATCCATGACCCAAGAGTTTGTAGACTCTACACAGCAAACCAATGCATCATCTCCAGAATCTTCATCTGAATGAACATTATTCACTGACCTTTCATCCTTTTTCATAGGACCAGGACACTCGTTTTTAACATGCCCTTTTTCACCACGGTTCCAGCACTTCACAGTCTTCCGAGCTCTAGACGAACTTCTTCCACGACTCCCACTGTTCCTATTATTGTCCCTTCCCCTGCCAACACTGAATATACCAGAAGATGATCCTCCACTAGAGTTTCTCCGGCGAACGTCTTCACCCAAAACACTATCGCGGATCCAATCAAACTTAAAGTTTCCAGTCCCCGTAGTTTCAGTGACCGTTGTCACAAACCCAGACCAACTTTCAGGCAACGAAGATAACAGAATCACAGCTTGAGTATCATCATCCAACTTCATGCCTACAGACGATAATCTAGACAAAATTGAATTGATTTCGTTGATGTGATCAGTAACTGAACCGTTCTCACGCATTCTCATCGTGAATAATTCCCTCATCAAGAACACTCTATTCCCGGCAGACGGCTTCTCATACATATTTGACAAAGCTGTTATCATACCACGAGCAGTTTTTTCTTTCATGATATTAAAAGCTACGTTTCTTGTCAAAGCCAATGTAATCTTACCCCTTGCCTTTCTGTCCTTTGAGTTCCATACCGCTTCATCAGCCTTACTCATTCCCGCAGGTTTTTCCTCCAGTACCATCTCCAAGTCGCACTCACCAAGTAACGCCTCTATTTGCATTCGCCACCATACAAAATCAGTACCGTTAAACTTGTCGACTCGAACCTTCCCGTCTTCAGACATCGCAAACGAGAACTAGAGAAACCAAGAATAATAAAAGCTTGAAGCTGAGCAACCTTCAATAATAACCAAACTCTAAACCCGATACTTTATCTCCTTCAAACACAAACGCAAGAAAACAACTTCCTATTTTCTTTGTTTGGTAACCTGCTCTTTAATTACACAAGCATCAAAGGTGGCCTTTTTTTTTTTCTATTTACGCATGGACAAAAAGAAACAAAATAGTTGTTCAAGCTGTATCAAAAACAAGAATCAAGGATTGAATGTATTCACAGTTTCCAATACAAACACAAAATATTCCTTTCTTTTAAACGTAAATTAACCAAGAAAAAAAAAACCCGGCGACGATGGCTTTAATTATACCGCAGATTAGGCGCACGATAATTTCAAGGATCCTTCGGCTATTCAATCAGCGAACAAACCCGAAAACCGAAATCCCAAAATCACGGTTTTGCTCTTTGAAACGAGATAAACAAACTTCTGCGAATCGTCTCAGTGTAAACCGTGTGTACAACGAGCCAAAGCTCTGATACCAGTTGTTAGGAACAAGCGGTACGCGGAAGCGAAACAACACACACGCACAAACGAATATCACGCAGAAAGTTAGAGACACGAGAATTATAGTGGTTCGGTCCCGATTGACCTACGTCCACTTTGCAACTAGGGTTTATATTATTAGGTGCTCACAAGATACAATTACAATCATGGGTATATATAAGACTAAGATTAGAGTTAGTAAATAAGGCAACTTGTAAACCTAATTAGGGTTAACACAATGGGCCCCAGGCCCAAACCGGACCAAACCCAAAAAACCCAAAAGCCTTCAACCCAACAAACTCAACTTTAAACATTTTATACAAACACTTTCGCTTACGTTTAGATTGCATTGGGCAATGCCATACACGAAAGCATTATCAATAGAAACTTTCCTTGTAGAAGCTACATAGAAGTTTCTTGTTCTAGGTGCAGCAATTTGAAGATCTAACAATAACCTTTTGGCTGCGTTTTGGAACTCTTTTGGCTGAGGTGCAGTTGTGTTGTCACATAATTCGTACAAAGCACTATTAGCCTCGGTGAAAAAGTCGTAGTTCTCATACCTGCATTAAAAAAAACTCTAGTTAAAAATGAAAAAAATGAACCGGCCATGTAAAAGTCTAGTTTGACTCTTTTTTATTCATGTCTATTTGGCATGTAACCGATTGCTAGCATTTAATTCTTTTGTGCATCACCAAACATTAATGTAACTTTACAAACCAAGCATTTTATGTCTTTTAACTTTCTTCTTACAAGAAAAAAGATGGGTTAATTTGGTGTTCCTGATGAAGACTACCATGAAAACACCATCATCAACCTAGTTATAAAAATGATCGATGTTTAGACACGGATTTGAATTACAACCACGTCCAAATTCCGTGTTTGAAAATCAATATAACCGCCGCTAAATATCGTTTGTCTACTAGACCCTTAACCATCACCTTTATCATCATCATTAAATCAAACTTGAAATGGATCTAAAAGTTACAAAATAGAAAATGAACCCATATATAAAAAACACCATGAACATAATGAAAATCAAAAGGTACACACAAACACCTAATTAGTAGCTTGATTATATATCTGAATCTTCGACTCCGTTTCTTCTTCACCTAGGACAAGAACATGTGGCTAGTTCTTTTATAGTAGAAGCTAGTACGTATTCCAACCCAACATGAGAAAAACAAGTCATAAGGGCAACTTTCGTTTACCAGTTTGAGGTTCAAAGCATGTTGCTTACGACCCAGCCAGCCGTTTGAATCATCTTGTTCGTCTAGTTCGTTCTATATTTTTCTTTCTTTCAATTTGTAATTGTTTCATCTCACCCTAATTAACGAGAGTAGTAGATTGTGCTCAAGAACATCGTCTTCTTCAATCTTCGTTCATTTTCATTTCTAATTCAATCATATATTGATAACTTTGAAAATTAAGAGATGAATTGAGAGAAGATTTGAAATTGGGAAATTTTAACTAAGTTCTCATTAACAACCAACAACATTCTTTTATAGTACAATATTCTCTAACTAACTCTTTGTTAAAAAGAATTATAATATTTACTAACTAACTCTGTACAACTCCTCTAGCTAATAGTACTAGCTAACATAATATGAACTAACATCCCTCTCAAGTTGGAGGAGAAGGACCTAACTTGGATATCAAAGCTTGATGTATGTTGATTAGTAGCCGAGTAGGAAGACTCTTGGTTAATAGATCGATCAGCAGGTTGTGTCTGTACGTGTAGGATATGAGATAATGAAATGAGTCCTTCTTGTAGTTTCTCCCTAACAAAATGACAATCAAAATCAATGTGTTTTGTTTGTTCATGAAACACAAGGTTCTTGGCTATATGGATAGCAGCTTGACTGACACATTTTAAAGGAGTATGAGAAATAGAAGTAATTGAGAACTCAAGTAGGAGACGAGTTAACAATGTAAGTTCAGCAGCGACTCGTCTCATGAATATGCACTCAGCTTCAGCAGACACAGTTGGTTGTTTCTTAGACTTCCAAAATATAATACTACCACTTGAAAGAAAAAAATAACCAGTTACAGATCGTCTTGAATCAACAAAGAGTAAGCCTTACTAACATATGGTAATGGATCCATCATCAAAATGTTACCCCTAACTTGATCATATACTGAATTTAACCCCAATAAAATTTGAACTAACTTTTCTTCTAGATCTTTCTTTAGCATTTCAACAGAAGCACCACATGAACAAGTATATAGGAACAGTTGATAATGAACTAATCTCATGCTAAATTGTTTTGATTTTAGCAAAATACATAGCAATACTACTATTACCTTGTGAGATGTTACTAAGACTCTTTTGAAGCTGATAAGATTTTGCATCATTTTCTTGTCCATATCTGTCACTTAATTCCTTCCATAAAACAACAGCAGTACTAGCATATATCACACTTTAACTGATTTATCTAGATAATGTGTTTAATATCCAATAAATAACCACATTGTTGCAACTGAGTCCGTTGATCTGAATTTGTAGTTGACCTAGTTACAGTACCATCAACAAATCCAAATTTATTCTTAGCTGAAAAGGCAATAGTCATGGCTTGTTTCCACAAACCAAAACCTAATCTATCAAATTGTTTGGAAACTAAAATCATTCCAAGATTATCACTTAGATGAAGATATAAAGGATTTGTTGCATGTGTCATTTGAAACTGAATTGTTTGTGTTCGTATTAGTAGTAGCCATGATGAATTTGATTGATTCAACAAAAATGAACACAGAAATGGCGATTTCAATCAACAACAACGAAGAATTTATGAAAATGAAAGATATATAAACGTGAAGAAACGAGATTCAAGACGAAAAAAGTTAAACAAATTGAAGAAGAAGAAGAAGAACGATAAATCGAATGCGGAAATGATTAGGAATCAAGAGCATGTTGTTCTTATACCATGAAAACTTTGAAAATAGATGAACTGAGAGAAGATTTGAAATTGAGAAATTGTAACTAACTTCTCGTTAACAACTAATTAACATCATTCTTTTATACTACAATATTCTCTAACTAACTCTTTGTTAAAACTAATTAATCTTCACTAACTGTGTACAACTCCTCTAGCTAACAGTAGTACAAGCTAACATAATATGAACTAACAATCATTAATGTTACACTCAACCTCCGAACCACCTCCTCTCACCCCGTCAACAATATTGACCACGAAAATCACAGCCGGCGTCTCGAAACCAAAGGTCCGCAGATTATGTATTCACCTCTAGCTTCAGTTCAAAGTTAGTGTGATCGTTCCTTGTTTATCTACAAATTAAACAGGGAAAGGATATATACTGCCTATCCTCTTCTCTACGACGACGGCGACATAATTCTGACGTACTACATCCTCGTACGTACACTTTATTATTATCTCAACAAAAATATATATGCAAAAGATAATCTTGAACACGCGGGTAAATAAAGGAACTATACATATATATTTCTATAGAAGATATATAAAATATATGTGCACGTACCTGACACTGCAATCGCTGTAAATAGCATGAGCACCAATGTCAAGCCCACATGCTTTTAGCTTATCAACAGCATAGTCGAAACAATCAAGACAATCTGGAATGGAAAGATACCCCCTACACCAAGCTTCGCCCCACACTGGCGTACCATTGACCAAAGTATACGCTGCAGCATTGCCATAGGTTGTTAACTGTCCGCGTAGCTTCGAAAGGGTGGTGTCAAGGTTGCTCATGAAAAACTGTCGATAGTTGGTTTTAAATCCGTTACATTTAGATGCAATCAGAGTGCTATTTCTATCCGTAGGCTGCGATAAAACTTGCTTCATCATGGTTATGATTATGAGCACTACCACCATCACCGTCACCATGCATGGGCGCTCTACTTGTTTCATGTTTTTCTTCCTTTTTTCTGGTTTCTTTGTTTTTTTCAGTTAATCTATGTTTAATGTACGTACCGTAACAAGAAGATAATGAGTTTCCTGAATTTTGGACAACAAAGTTAAGGCAATGAGGGAAAATTCATAGGTTATTTCCGAATGTCCTTTTAGTTATAGAGAGGAAATGTAAAGAAGTTTATTAAACGTGCATTTGTATAATGTTTGACTTGCATAACCTGATATTTTATCTAAGCCACATATTTTGACCATTTATATTTTTTTCATTTTTATCTTTAATAATTCATATTATTATTATTAGTATATTACTCCGTATTATTATTATTATTATTATTATTATTTTTATTATTATTATTATTATTATTACCCTACTACAAACTAAGTAATAGTCACCAAAATTTGCCACCAAAATAAATAGGAAAGCAAATTTAGCATTATTTTTCGCCTAAATACATATTATGGTGGCAAAAACTTCCTTTTAATAAATAAACCCTAACTTCATCAAAATTAAACGCTTCTTCAAAACACATCAAACACAACGACGAAGACATCTTCTCCAAAATTTCTCTCTGGTGGTGAGAAATCACTGGCAACGGTGCGCGCCACAACTATTATTATTATTATTATTATTATTATTATTATTATTATTATTATTATTATTATTATTATTATTATTATTATTATTATTATTATTATTATTATTATTATTATTATTATTATTTTATTATTATTATTAATAGTTTATGTGAGGTTAAATAGTTGTTTTATTTGTCCTTTTATGACATTCTAAGCTACTAAAACATAATATATTTAATATAAGTACAGCCCTTGTGGAATTGGTTGAATCATCAGTACCATCATAACAAAGAGGTCTCAAAGTTCTATTCCTCATGCATGCATCTTCTTATAGATTTTAAAATTTTAATTATAACTTTTAAGATATAATATATGTTTTTAAATATCAAATGCAATGTACGTTGCAACTAGTAGAAGCCTGCACGCGTTGATCAGGTACGCTAATTGCTAAGCTATTGGAATACACATATAGAATAAGTTTCAACTAGAAAGTCTAAATTTATTAGAAAGTTTAAGAAGGAATTTGAACCATTAGATCTAATACTAAATGAAGATCAATGACCCATAAGCATAAGGTGGCATAATGGTAAATAGTTATAATTTTAAATGGTAGGCTAAGGGTATATTAGTCTTGTCTCATTTTCAAATTCCATTATCTTTTTTAAACGTTCATAACTTTTACATACAACAATACTTTTTAATAAAAATTACACCAAAAAAACAAGTGTTTTTTATCTTCAAAACACATAATGTTCATGTATAAAAAATGAATTTTTTTTTTTGAAGTTTCAGGTCATTGTGTTATATTCGTTAGGTCATTGTGTTATATTTTTCAGCTTATTGTGTTATATTAGTCAGGTCATTATGTTATATTTTTCAGGTCATTGTGTTATATTCGTCAGGTCATTGTGTTATATTCGTCAAGTCATTGTGTTATATACCTCAAGTCATTGTGTTATATTCATCAGGTCATTGTGTCATACCCGTCAGGTCATTATGTTATATTCGTCAGATCATTGTGTTGTATACATATGGTCATTGTGTTATATGCATATGGTTATTGTGTTAAATTTATCTGGTCATTGTGTTAAATTTATCTGGTCATTGTGTTATATTCGTCAGGTCATTATGTTATATTTTTTATTATCAGGTCATTGTGTTATATCCATTTTTCAACTCATTGAGTTATTTTTCAGGTTATTGTGACAAATAACACAATAACCTGAAGAAATAACACAATTACTTGACAATGACACAATGAGCTGAAAAACGTGAAATTTTGTTTTGTTTTTTATATATGAATATTATACGCTTTTTAAAGATATAAAATGCTCGTTTTTTATGGTTCAATTTTTTTAAAAAAATAATATCGTATGTAAAAGTTATGGACGTTTAAAAAAAATGAGGTGAAACTTAAAATATACAGATATTACCATTTTTACTCTCCCATCTAATTTTAAAGGAGTGCCACATGTCAATATGTCATCATCTCATGACTTATTAATTAAACTTTTAAGAAAATTTAACTTTTCTAATATAACTCCACTCTACACATATAACAACAAATAATTAAGTTACCCGCTAAAAAGCCATTTGTTGTTTAGTCACGCTAGCTGATCTATGATGAAAAATGGTAAACTTGTTTGTCGCAACTCACAAGGTTTAGAATCTCATCTCATTAAGTCTAGTTTGATATAAATACAATGAAAGTTAGCAAGAAAATATAACAAATCTTCAAAAAGAGAACGATTGATATTAAAATAAATCAATGACCAAGAAACATGGTTCAACGTACATGCTAGAACTACGAGAAGATGTTAATGTTAAACACCAAAAGAAGATACAATATATATATATATATATGTTTGCACAATCAACCATTTTTCAACTAACCATCAACCGGCCCTTTCTTAATTGTTCCAAAATAAACAAAATGTTACAATATAAACAGGGATGAATCTGATTGTCATAAAATCACAAACATGCCAGAACATAATACCACTGATTAATGTAGAGGTCGTTTCAATCTAGCAATAATTTATAAACCACTTTTACCTAACAAATATTCCACTACAATCATAGTGTTAACATCATAAATTAATCACAAATCACAAATTTAAGAGCAAACTGTCAGTATATTTTAAAAAACCTAAAAATACTTATTATAGTGTCCCTGATCGATCCTTCCCACCATTTTGTTCACCACACCACCGGTTGAAGTTGTAGCAGCTAGAATCCCTAGATCGTCTACAATCACTCATCCAAATGTTCCAAGTTTGCTATTCCCGTCTCGCGTGTATTGCTATCGAATTTTATGGTTATGTATAATCTTGCTGCAAGTTATACAATAGGTGCTTATCTCATTACTCAATAAGTGATGTAATATTCTAATAAATAATAAGACGTTTAGAGTTTTAAGTATTATTAAGAAAAATATATCGTTATATTAAAATATGTTTCTCAACCGTCGTCTCATTAAACGAGATTAAAATTAACCAAAACCAGAGTTAATGATTTAGTAAATGAGGAAGCAGTGTAAAAATAAATGTAAATGTCGAAACATCTATTCTAAAGTAAATGGGCAAAACAAACGCCCAAAAGGTACGGCATGTGTACACATCATGCATGTGTGTAGTTTCCCACGCCACATTCCCATATTAGGCCAATTTAACACTCGTTCGACATATCCTACCGGGCTAGCACGACTAGCCTGGCCGGGTGATGTTTGTCAAACCAATAGTATCACTCAAAATTTTCCAGCTACTTCCCAACACTAACGGCTAAAATGTAATCCATGAGGAATTTCATGATTAAAGAGTAACTCAAACTAGGAAGTCAGCACGTGTTGTTAAAATCCATGGTTGTGGTTTTGAAGGCTATCATGGTATCAGTGCTACTTAAGAGCTTTAGAAATCATATATGATCCTACTATCAAAGCACTGACATTGATGGTTTACATTACTATCAACAAATAGAACTCCATCAAGGCTATCGTGGTATCAGTGCTGCTTAAGATGATTGGGCAAGTTACATCATATACAAAGATTCTGAACAATCGCCACCTGCATATTATCGTATTCTCCATCACTCTTCATCTCATGGGACGCTAATCAAGTCATAGCTATAAAAAAAACAGTTTCCAAAACAGAATGTTCGTGCCCATGGGAGACCATAAAATACCATTGTTTGTTTACATATGTGGTAAGGTTTCTCCTAAGGCTCTAGACTGGTTGATTATCCGGTTAAAAGTTAGATGATTTGGAGAGTGTATACGGAACTTATGGTCACCATTTTTCACAAGTTATGGGTTGCATGTGCTTGTCGTTTGAATTGGTACCAAACAGTGGCGTACCCAGGATTTTTTTTCATGGGGGTCGGAAATTTGGTAGTAATCGTTTAAATATCGATATATAATATTTTTTTCAATCCGGTTCGATTCGGTTCGGGTCGAACCGGGTCGGGTTAAATTAAAAAATGACAACAACTAAATTTGATGGGTCAAAATTAAAAAAAATTCATTTTACCTCCACTCACTTATGTTTAAAAGTAAAAATTTTCATTCCCTCCACTCAACTAACTTATTTAATGTCTAACCCTAATTTTTATCTATAAATACCAAACCAAATCTCTCTAATCACTTTCATCATCTAAACTCTCTCTCAATCTATTTAAGAATTTCTACAAATTTTCATCTTTTAAACTCTCTCTCAAATTTCATCTTTTTTTCAACAAATTTACAACAACAACTTGTGAGTTTTTTATTCTTTCTTTCATTTTTATTCCTAAATACTTGAAACATCCTCTATAACTTTACCATGTATTTACCAAGGTAAATAGAGTTTGGTAAATTACCATTTTGAGGTTCGAGTTAGGATTGTTTTTCTCAAACTATATAAAATAAATTTTTTATTTTGTTTCTTAAACTTCATATGCCTCTATTATACATCTTTTTTAAGTCACTAATCTACAAATAAGAAGTTAATGAAACCAAACCATGTTTCCAAACAATATTATGTTGGAAAACTTGTGTTATGGTATAAAAATGGTGATGTTGTGAACCTTGGTTCTACAACTAATTTTTCCACCATTCATCACTTCTCACTTGATTACTTAGCAAAAATAGTTAATTTATTTATATATTTCCTTTTTGTACTCATGACCATCCAAATCATCAACTATATTGATGGTTTTGTGCAATGGTGAAACACTTAAGGTTACAATAGCATAATGATTGACTATATATGACAATATAAATAAATATATATTACTATCTTCTAACCATAATATAACCCAATCCATTGTTAAATATTATGTGTCTCATATAGGCTACTAACTGGGCATTAAACTAAGTTTTCAAGCCTGTATGGGGGTCGAGGGTTAAATTTTACGGGGGTCGATCGAGAATTTAACATATAAAAACAAAAAAAAAAAATTTCGCAGGGGGAGCGGGCGCCCCCCAACCCACTAAAGTGGGTCCGCCCCTGGTACCAAAGTTTAGAAAATGGTGATAAGTTCGTTGATCATTTAACATTCAGAAAATGGTGATAACGTATTTATTACCTGACCTGTTATGCCATTAAAACGACAAGCACAACCAAACACACAGCTAGTGAAAAAGCTAGTGACCACAAATTCCATTTACCATCCGCAAGTCATCCAACTTTTTTAACTGGATAACCAACAAGTCTAGAGCCTTATGAGAAACCATACCACGTAGGTAATCATACAATGGTATTTTATGGTCCCCCCCATGGGCACGAACATGTTGTTTTAGAAACTGTATTTTATAGCTATAGCTTGGTTGGCGTCCGATGATGAGATGTAGGGTGGGGGAGATTACGATCAATATGTCGGTGGAGATTGTTCAGAATATTTGTATATGACGAACCATGTCCAATAGTATAAAGGGAAGCGGTTCAATAGAATTAGGCAAATGAAGGTGGGGTGCATGAGAGAGTTACATTGATAAGCGTTATAGACATGTGGGGTGGCGGATCATGTGTGATAGGTAATCAAGAAGGATACCATGTGGGATCGTTTGTTTCGAATCAGAGCTGGGTCGTCTTATCGATCGTTGATGGTGGAGTTTCTCTCTACATTTCGTTACACCCCTCAACCGGCTTGCCATAACACGAATTTGGATGAACCGAACTTGTCGGCCAAGATACAATTCTGTTAGTTCGGCGAGGTGTTTAAGATTTTGTTGCGTCAATATGGTGTGGCCACCAATATTTTACATTAATGAGGAGTTGGTTTAGGATGTGTTTACCACGACTATCAATCGTATGCCCAATGATCATTTGATTGTCAGCTGGCCCACCATCGGTAACGATCCATACACCATGGCGTAAGAGATCCAATCCTCTAAGATTCACGACCTTTAGTTTGTTACTCGCACCGTCTTTTTAGCACGAGTATCGCTACCCGTGTCAAGATATGCGAGCACGTCATAAAGGCCCAACATTTCTATCTATATTGTTTATTGACTGGCCATCTGCGCCCTATGTATCTACCTGGTAGATTATTTTGTCACACGTGGTAGAAAGCAAAGTCGTGGGAGTATTTATGGGGTATCGTTTATCGGCCAGATAGCCCAAATTGTTGGTCGATACTCTGGTTAGGTGGATTTGAGGTATCCAGCCCCGACTCTATGAAAATATTTGGACATGAGGTCGTTGACAGAGATGAAAGTGGTGGCAAACCTTGCTAATGCTGGTTATAGGTTTGTCAATAAAAACGGTCAAATTTAGGCATGGCAGCCATTGGTACATGAACCACTTTTGGTGGCGGAGGATATTCAACTGCCTTTGATGGTTGAGCGAGAGGGAATGGAGGATTATGTTTAGGTTTCGACTAAACAGGAGGGTAATCAACATCCACAAAAAGCTTATCGTGCAGTTAGGTTGCCTCGGTCAACCAACCAACTTGTCAATAGGATTTTGCAAAACCAGGAAGAGAAACGTATGCGAACATCTCAGGGTCGCCAGCTAGACCGGTTATGTAATGAGATGGGGTGCATGATGAACAAAATGAGTGAAATGCACAAGTATATAGATCGGTAGGTTTCGGATCGTCCACCACCACGAGTTTATCCAGACCACGGCTTGTTCTATACGTAGCAGCTCGACCCGTCCATGGCATCCTTGTCGCAGCAGCCCGACACGTCCGTGTCATTCTTTACTCAGCCAAGCACGTTCATGTCGTTGGTTTACTGTGCCCGTCCACGTCGATCTTTGGCTAGACCGACCCATGCATGCATGTTAGCTTATTTTTATTTCATTTATATGCGACCAATTTAATGTTATATAATGAATAATTTTTAAATTCTTATAGCATCCCAGACCCTCCTTTGCTTGGCCCGGCCATACCATGCTGCTCTTTCCTGTGTCCGACTTTTCGATGCAGTTTTATTTTTATTTCTACGAACAATTTAATGTTATGTAATAAGTATTTGTTAAAACATTTTATAGGCTCCCAGCACGTCCTCTGCTAGGCATCCTCCACGGTTTACAAACGAGGAGATCAAGTTGTCTGATAAGGAGTATAAGGAGTGATGATGATACCGGTGTATGAACTATATTAACTTTCAGTATTTGTACGAACTATTTAATTTTTATATTTTGATGTATGAACAATATTAACTTTCAGTTTTTGTAGTATTTGTAGTATTTGTAGAAAATGAATATTTTTTATTTGATTAGTTATAATGTAGGTATATGTTAAGTTTGTTTGGGTCGCTTAATTTCACTACTAAGTTTTATAAAAAGAATCACAAAAACAAACTTAATTTTTGTTTCGATATAATTTTTATATCAATCGACTCGTATTCTTATTCCGATCAAAAACTATAAAACGGCGACCTGAAATTCAAAAATAAAAGTTAACGCCGTTAACTTTTTTAACGACGGTCCATTAATGGCCAAAATTATAAAAGTTGGGACCATCAGCACATATTTCAGATATTAGGACCGGTAGTGACAAAAAACTAATAGTTAGGACTGTTAAGGTACAATGCTAAAAAAATGATAAAACTTGGTTGTATTTTCAGAGTTTTATCATCACATAGAAAAAAATGAGATGTGTTTTTTAACACTGTTATATCAATCGACACATATTTTTCTTTCGATCAAAATCCATAAACGTCGGTCTGAAATTCGAAAAAAACTTAACGACGGTTCGTTGGTGATAAAAATGATAAAAGTTTGAACCAGTAGCACATCTTTTGGTAGTTAAAACCGATAACAGCCAAAATAAATAATTAGATACGTTAATATTCAATATTCCCTTTATAAAATTATAATATACCTAACATTAGTTGACTTCATGACTTGTGGAAAGGGAAATCCGAACATATAGGAATTTGACATTTTCATGTCCAATAAACTATTGGATATGCAGAATTAAGTAAACGGCAAAGAAACCAAAAGGAGACTACATGTGGTTGCCAGTGGTGGTGAATGGTGATGGTGCTCATAACTACGGCAGAGCAACTAACATCACAACCTACTAATAGAAACATGACTCTGATGAGGTATTATTGTAGTTTGAACACACGTAGGAGCCCGGAGTATTTCTTGAGCAACCTTAACACCACCCTTGCAAGTCTCCGTCGACAGTTACCTGCTAACGGATACGCCACAGCACGCACTCTCTTTAATGGGGAGTCGGTATGGGGCCTCGCTTTGTGCAGGGGATATCTTTCGGCTCCAGATTGTCTGGGATGTTTTGACTTTGCTGTTGATCAGCTAAAAGTATGTGGGATTGCATCTGGTGCTCAAGCTATTTACAGTGACTGCAATTTGAGGTGCATGTGTATGTATATATATTTCATATTTCTTGCTTGCATATGTGATAGATTGTAACAATTGAAATATGAAATACGATGATTCTGAACTTGATAAGCCTGATTTGAGATAAGCGATCTTTAAATACAAAGCTCAAACTGAAGCTAACAAGACAAGAAAACAACAAGAACAAAGTATTTAAAACTAACCAACTTGTCCTCAAGTCAAAGGGTCTTAATAAGCAACCGGCTAACTCACTCAAAGTGCCCTCTGGCTTCTGCTGGGTCGACCCGTTTGTACCTTTTGGTAGACACCTTAACAAAGCCGCGTACTTTCTGAACCATCCAACAAAGTTCCTCCCTTGGATCTACAACGATAAAACCTATCATAACATTGTTTCATGGGTCCCATACTAGGATGAAAATTGCAGCCATAGGGGCGTTCGTTGCGTCCATGGTGGGAGCATTGATCGGATTCATGTTGGTAACTGTAGGTTGAAAAAGAGGGCCTTTTCAAGGACTTAGGGTCTGCATTTGTATGGTAGTGGTTATAAACGACACTTAAAAGGCGATTGTTGTAGAACCAGTGTGATTGTTAGTGAAGGTGGAGATTCGTTTGAGGGCTGATTTAGACGAGGAGAGGTGTAGGTAACAGTGTGGTCACTAAACATCATATTTAGACCTTGCTAATGAAACCAAATTAGTTTCTTGCAACCTGAGTTTCCAATAACATCTTTCTCTCTATATATGTTGGTTCAAAAAAGTTCATTATAATTAAAGTTGTTTAGGATGCAGGTATGAGAACGGTGACTTCTACGATGACAGTACTAGTAATTACCCTAGTGTAGTAATATGTAGCAACGAAACATCACGTCAACCAATAGATTTCCAAAAAGCAGCCCAAGGGTTATTGCTAGATCTTCAAATTGCTGCACCAAGAACAACAAACTTCTATGCAGCTTCTAATAGGAAAGTAGACGTTTTTGATAATGAAACTGTGTACGCCATTGCCCAGTGTAATCTAAATGTAAGCCAACGTGTTTGTTTACAATGCTTAAAGATAGCATCCAGATCTCTATATGATTGTTTTCCTACTACTTCCGGGCGGGCAGTAGCTATGAGCTGCTTCATGAGGTATGATACGACTCCATTTTTTGGACAAAATGGGACAGCTGATATTACATCTCTTCTTTGGGATGGTAATTAAGACCTTTACGCTTCTAGAAATAATATTTCCATATTTTCGTTTTTGTTAATGATGATGGCTAACATTGTGTTGTATAATATTTGTAATGCCTTTGTTTTGAAGAAGACTCGAGCAAGATGAGATACGTGATTATGATGGTTGTTGGAGGTGTAAGCTTTTTCTTACTTACACTCGCGTTTTTTGTATGGTATCATAGATGGAAAAAGAGAGACAGAGGCCAACAAGGTATAGTAAATATACCATTCCTTGAGCTACTCAAGTACTATTTTCACAAATTTAGATTTTATATGAAATTTTGCATTGGATTTCATGACATTGATGACATCTTACTCATGTGATTTGGACGATAGTTTCGATGAAGGGGACTGTCAACTACAAGTATAAACATCTGCAGTTGGCAACCAATAATTTTAGTGACGAGAATATCATAGGGAAAGGTGGTTTTGGTGAGGTGTTCAAGGTAATAAAACCGAGCTATTTATATGAATGAAGAAAAATGTATATTGTTCTTCTGAAAGCCATACAAGCTTGGAATTCAAGTAACTAACGGCGTTAGAAGTAAAACGAGTTTTATGAGTAGCAATTTTTTTTCTTGTATAATAGGGAGTGTTTGATGATAAGAAAGTTGTGGCAGTGAAGAAGCTTAAAGTTGGATATGCTGGAGCAAAAGCGGGATTCGAAAATGAAATCTTACTTGTAAGCAACATTCATCATCGAAATCTTCTCGGGCTCCTAGGATGGTCAAGTAAAGGATCCGATCTACTTCTTGTCTTGGAATATATGTCAAATGGAAGCCTTGATAGGTTCTTATGGGGTATGCTTCTCTAAACAACTTCAGTGGATTATGAAGAAAATATTAACTTTGGTACATTTGGTATGCTTATTTATACTTATTATAGGTGAAAAACGCGGCACTCTAAATTGGGGAAGACGATATGACATTATCTTAGGGATAGCTAGGGGCCTCGCTCATCTACACAAGGAATTTCACGTCAGAATAGTTCATAGAGATATAAAATCAAGCAACATTCTCCTTGATGATGATCTTCAACCAAAAATTGCAGATTTTGGATTGGCGAGGTTTCAACATGATGATGAAAGTCATGTTATAACCAAGTTTGCCGGGACATTGTAAGTTTGATTAACATGACTTGCTCATGGCATTCCTTATATATATTGCATTGAATCGTATTCATGAATTAATAATATATAGGGGCTACACGGCACCAGAATATGTATTATATGGCACGTTATCAGATAAGGTTGACACTTTCAGCTTTGGTATTGTGATCCTTGAAGTCATTAGTGGCCGAAAGTGTACTTATCAGAACTTCGATGGACCATCAACCGATTGCCTCCTTGAATATGTGAGATACAAATTTACACCTTCTCTTCTTACCATTTTATTAATTAATAACATAAATAGTAAGTAATGAATAGTAGTCATCTCATTGTATTTTCTTCAATGTTTCGCTATAATTGACAGGCATGGAAGTTGTATGAAAGTAAAAACCTTATAAAGCTAATTGATCAGACATTGGATATTAATCAAGAGGAAGAAAAACATATGATGAAGATCATTGAGATTGCTTTGTTATGCACCCAGTCACCGGTTACAAAACGACCCAGCATGTCTGAAGTTGTTTCGATGCTTCCAAATGATCTATCATTGGAGGAGAGACAACTTACGAAACCTAATTTCACTGATCACAGTCGAAGAATTTATATAGGCTGTTCATAGAATTTTAAAGACATTCTAAATCTCCCAAAAGTCAAAGAACTAGAGGTGAATGACCCAACTAGATGTAATGGAGAAGGCATGTAACACACTTCTTTAATGAACCATTATTACCCCCTGCTTGCTTTAAGTGATAACTAATTATTGACTAGCCAAACACACACCCCGGATAGTATGATCACATAAAAGTCTTTTCTGTTATAATATTGTCATCTCTTGACATGCTTCCTAATACGATGACCAACGACCCTCTATTCGATCTTTACTCGGTCCATACTTTTATGAGTCTATATATCTCCTATGATCCTAGACCGATCTTACATGGGACTACAAATCCGAAATTGCACGTTGAACGCAACATCCTTGATGGGTTGTGGCTGTCTTATACTCTAGAGTTCAAACTAAGTACTGCAGCATTGATGGGTCAGTTTTAAACATTCAGACTTTTGTTGTTGTTTTGAACATTTAAGCTGTACCATGGTGGTTTAATTCTTCAATTCTCAAAGACACTAGCTTTAGTTGACTTGACCACATGTTTAACCACTTTGTCAGTAATCATTTAGCGTAACAAAAAAGATCGAATTTTAATAATCTAAATTATAAGCTATTTAAAAACAATCAAAACTAATCGTTAGATAAATAACGTTCACAACTTTCATTTTTGTTACAAAAGACAATAATGATTGTGAACGAATGGCCAAACATACAAGATTGAAAAATCACTACTAGTAAATTGTTTTTTTGCTAAAATTTTTGCCACAACATAATATTTGACATAAGTTTTCAATAAAAGCAAAATTAGTGGCAAAATTTTGACAGAGTTGTCCAAAAATTACTACTTTTGGTACACTCACATTCGTGACAAAATTGTCATAAAACGCATATAGAGATAAATTCGCCACATAAACATAGTTGTGGGAAAAATGACGTTGCTAAATATTTTCCAACAATTTTCTAACAAAACTTCTCACAAGTTTCTTACAAAATGTAAGTACCACTAAATTTTGCAAAAAAAAATGCACAATCTAGTATTTCTTGTTATTTTCATACGTGTCATAATTTTACCATAATACCTAATAGTTATTATATTTTATTTTTTGAATTTTATGACAAATTTGCCACAATATAATATTTATTGGTTTGGTCACAAGTTTGCAACATTATTTGATATTATAGCTACTTTGTTAAAAATTTGTGTGAAATATTAAACTTATTAGCTTTTGTAACAATAAAACTATTTTCTAGTAATGAATGAGAATGTCATTGTACAAACTATTTTTTTTAACAACAAATTTAGACCACTTTCGAACAATTGGCTTATAAGATCATTTTCACTTCTACCAGCAAAAGAAAGCATGAAACTCATCTTAGATAAGAAAATTCTCAAACCTAAAAACCTTATGTTTCATTCAAGTGAGGTTGGTGTTGAGATTATAATTGTAGAATAATAATAATAATAATAATAATAATAATAATAATAATAATAATAATAATATTATTATTATTGTTATTGTTAATTTTTATTAAAATTACAGTGAAACCTCTATAATTTAATACTCGATTAATTAATAACGTTGATAAAATTAATAATTTGTCTTGTCACAACTTGGGACCAATACAAAAATGAACCTCGGTCGATAAAATAATAAGATAATACTTATTTTGATATCCCAATGTAAATATATTGGTCCTAGCGAAAGTATAGATTAATAATTATTAATATATTCTAAAATTTTAGGATTGTAGGAAAAAAAATCTATAGTCACTTGTTTTTTTTAAATGAACTATAGTCATTTTTTTAAACTTCAAATCTATATTGAGTTTATCTTTAAATCTTCCTATTGTACTTAAGAGTTGAGACACTGTATTCTCGTATTGCAAAAGTTGTGAAGAGCTGATGTCGCTTGCAATGCTTTTTTTCGAGTGACCAGTTACAAAGGTACTGAATATGTGAATGTACATGTGAATTTTGAAGGTCATTGTTTTTGTTTTATTCAATTTTTTTTAAGGTCAATGAACTAATTTGTGAGTTGCTCACAAATATAAGCCAACTCTTTAAATTAATAATTTATTGATTTATCGATATAATAATATCTCGTTATATTAATAAAATATCTCGGTTCTAACATTATTAATTTATAAAGGTTTTACTGTATTATTTTTGTTTTTATTATATAATAATAATAAATTGACATTTTTGTCTCTAAGACATAATAAATTGAGACGTGAAAGGACTAAACTATAATTGTTGTTAACGGTTAAAACTAACATAAATTATTCAAAGGATGAAATGGTTGCTCACAAATAAGTCAACTCTTTAAATTAATAATTTATTGATATAATAATATCTCGTTATATTAATGACTAAACTGCAAATTTGGTCCTTATGTTTTGATATCATTAACAGTTTCAGTCTCACATTAACAGTTTTGGTCCATGTGTTTTTATTTTCTAACAGAAATGGTCCCGGGCACTAACTCCATTCAATTTTTCGTTAAGTCTCCTTCATATGCGGAGTAAAAATGTCATTTCTCCATTATTTTTGGCATGCGACTGAATAAAAATGTTAACCTACATGATGATATAGATAAAAGATGGTGAAAAATATCATTTTTACCCCTCGGATGCGAGACATGTGAGAGATACTTAACATAAAATTGGATGAAGTTAGTGTTCAGAATTAAGTTAGAAAATAAAAACACAAGAACCAAAACTGTTAAAATAAAACTAAAATTATTAATAATATCAAAACTTACGGATCAAAATTACACTTTACTCTTATTTTTTAAACAATACCCACTTGTTCCTTTTAGTTTAAGTTATTGAAAAAGCTTCATATTCCCAATTTCCAAATCTCACTCAATTCAACAACACACACACACTTGATCTAATGGCAAATCCAAATCAACAACAAACCTCCATTCAGCCATGGATCCTTGAGTTCGTCCCCTTCATCGTCATCATCCTCATAGCCGCTCACGTCATCGCTTTGGTACGCCAATTCTTCTTTCAATCACAACCTAATTTCCACTTAACACTAATCACCATCTTTTTCATTTCTGTACAAAAGGTCTACTGGATATACAGATTAGCAACCGAGAAGCTTCCTGGACGAAGAAAGAAGCACTAGAAACGTTTATGTTTAGTTAGTGTATTAATATTTTCAACTTTAGTTTCTGTGTATGAAATCAATGGAACTGATGTTGGATGCACGGAAGGTGTTCGACGAAATGATTATGAGTGTGTTACTTTGTATGCATGATATTGGATCATAGATTTGAATTTATGCCAAACGAATTGCTGCCTATGTTTATTGAAAATCATTATTCAACCAAGATATAATATAATGGCTGGAAGGAAAAATACACACTGATAGCTAGTTTCAATTAGGTTCTTCAGTATGTGATAAAAGTTGCGAGGTTGAATGTAGAGACCGTCTCTGTTATTCCTACTACTCGTCACCCGCAGCACTTGCAGCACTTAGATCCACACTTAAGTCAAGAGTCTGTCACATCACACCATCGAATACATTAGTCAGTTTTTGTTTCCATTAATCTGTGACCATACTATACTAGTCAAAGGCGAGAGGGGCAGAGAGCTTGCCTCATCAAGGTGCTTACATGTGTTCATTGATGAATGTACAAATTAGCGATTAAATTGGTTTCTAAGCTTCCATATAGGGCCGCATTCGATATAGAAACAATTTTTAGTATATAACATTATAACCACAAGAATTGTATTATCCATTTCTACTCGATGCTTAGTAAATATAATGAGAGAAAGAGAGTGGGGTAAGCAGTTACGTTACCACCTTATGTATAAGATTTAAAGCTAAAGCTACA
Source organism: Tagetes erecta (assembly GCA_030867185.1). Lineage (NCBI taxonomy): Eukaryota > Viridiplantae > Streptophyta > Magnoliopsida > Asterales > Asteraceae > Tagetes > Tagetes erecta. Next base: position 18,737,067 of record CM061491.1, on the reverse strand, counting down.
AATGCGTTAGTGGTTTTCTTAGTTCCTACTTAAAACTGGTTATGTATTAAACAACTCGTTCAATACATAATATTTTTGAAGTATAGAACCGAAAAACCCATATAAACAAGTGTACCTAATTACCTATTACTTTAACTGTGATACATAAAGCTATCATGTAATTCATAACCTCCTCTGTTTTAATATCCCGCTACATTTGGTCAGTACTAAGTAAAAGTGCTAATGCTGACACGCGGTTCTAGTGGTTCTTTATTTAACAGGCTCAAATGCCGAAAATTTTGAAGTAAAGAATTGTGAGAGCCATATAAACATTTGTGCATATTTTTTTAATTGTAATGCATTAGGTTGTTATGTAACTGCATACAAGTGCTTAAGCAGTTCTAGCAAATCTTTACTTACAGTTGATTAGGTATTGATCACTCCCCTATACGTAACAGGCATAGAAAATTTGAATAAATGAAGCTTTCTAGTTTAGGAGCTTAAAAAATCAACGCCTCTCCTCGCCCAGGCGAGTTTTGACTACTATGTATGTGACATATGTTCAAGAAATATTTTGTAGGAAGGTTTACCTTTCCGGTTATGCGGCTGTACATGGCAATCACATCTTGTACAGTGGACTCAAAATGTGTTGTTGCATCATAACTCTGAGGGAGACATGAGAATTAATCACATCTGAATTAATAAGAGGTGGGGTTGAATTATTATTTATCTTTTGTGTAAATCGATATACTCACAGTAGATATGAAACAGTTATCCTCTTCACCCTGGTTAACGGGTTCAAATCTGTCATAAGTATCAAAAAAGATCTGGTCCACAGGTCCAAGTAAATCTATCCCAGGCTTCAGTTCTGTCTCAGGATTATCTGTCTCTGCTTCTGTTGTGACAAAAGCTATGAATTTACCTTTCGGGGCAACATTGTGAGAATACGAGCAACAGAACAGATACCTGGAAAAATGGCATTATGGTAATTTTATATATGCATTGAAAGTTAAAAATAAAAAATGCAAATCTTGGAATACATACATGTCAGATTTTCTTCCTAGCTGTTTCTGGGGTATTATTACTTGCACAGAATGTGCTTCGTTAGTGCTTGGGATGGGATGACTCATGATGCATATAGCACGAGCTACTTTACCGACCTTCTTTACCTGTTGCGTAAACACGAATATGGTATTTCATAGTGAACGAGGTAATTAAATGAAACCTAGATGGTTTACCTTATCGGGCAAATATGAGGGGTCGCATACTACTTTTTTGCACTTTGCAGTTTCACCTTCTGATGTCACGCCAACTACTTTTCCGTCTTCAAACTCTACCTGTCATATATTGCAGTGTCTCTAATCATATGCATTATGTCTTATTTCTAAAACAAGTTTATATGCATTAAGCTTTTGAAGTTATTAGCGGGTTACCTTGCATTCTGGTTTGTTGAGCATGTAGGTGCCACCATAGACTGCACTCAGGCGAGCAAATGCCTGGTAAATGTTTACTTGATTCAGTTAAATAGATAAGGTGACAAAGTAAATAAACTCTTCCAGTTTTATGGTACCTGAGGTAACTCTCCCAATCCATATAGTGGGTAAATATATGGGGAACCTCCTTGAAATCGCGCTAATGACTCTGCATAAAGCTATTGAAGACAGAACTTGGAAAATTATGACAGACGTTGCAGGTATCAAACCGATAAAAAAAAAATCTTTTTTCATGGATTCAAATTGGATTCCTGGATTCTGACCTTAACTCTCTTGATTAAATCTATGGCTGGTTGGTCCAAATAACTGTCGTCCCTGTAGAGTGCCAATGCGTGCCCAATGAAATCAACGGTATGATCATCCAGTCCATATTTTTTCCTGCATAAAACAAACATCTGAAAATAGTATCAAAGAAGCTAAAAGAACATGCTTTTGATGATCTAGCCAGGTATATATCTATTAGTTAATGACAAAAAGGGATAAGATAGTACGAAATAAGATCTTTTGCTGGTACTTTTGCGACATCCATCCCTTCATGTGATTTTGGATCACTATCATCATAATCCTGAACGTAAATGAAGAACTTGCGAGCACGACGCTTCTCAAATAATCCCATCAGAGGAGACTTAAGTGCTTCCACATCTGTTGCTGGTACTTTGTGAACCTGAAAGAAAATCAAAATTTTATAAAGTGTTGTGAGTAAATGGTAAAGAATATGCTCATACCTTTCCTTTGTTGAACACATAGCTTCCATCAACCGCCTTGAAATTAAGGTATTTTGTGACACTAGTGTGAATTAGAACGCGAACTAAGGTACCATTAGCCATCATGTACTGTAAACACAAATTAAGATCAGACAAATGTGATGGGATGATATTTTGTAGCATTTATACAACTTGCCTTGGGGACCATATCGACATTGTAGTCTTTGCTCGCGCCTAGTTCTTCAGGAGGCGCATCACCACCCTTGAATCGCTTCCAGAGCTGGTTTAGGTTTAGTGAAGTTGACTCACCTCCATAGTAATCATTCCTATCCATGTGTAGCACCTTCATAAGCAACCAGATCAATGATAAATAATCATACAGGTGTAGAACAAATTAGAATGATATACTTCATGTTCACTAAAACATATGTTCATATTTGACATCAATCTCTTTAACTTGCCTGTTAAATTATGCAGAAAATAACAGCACAAATACTATAACTACAACTAAACCCTAATCATGATTCAGTCCTCTTAAATTGCATATATGTATCGAACCAGATCTCATTTGTATGATAAATCAATCTGTTTAATGCATAATCAACAATCAAAATAGGATCTAAACGATCCGAATACAAATGAGTTAGTGAGGGCATACTTTGAGGCCATCTACGGAGAGGAGGCCACTGAGGATGCATTCTTTGAGACCGGTACCGAGAACAATGACGTCGTACTCTTCATCCATAGCAGTTAACAGAACATCAAATGAATTGATGAAATGGAGTGATTTTAATCAATAAAAGTTGCAGAAGAAGAGATGAGATCGAGATGAGAGAGATATAATCGGGCATCGTTTTGATGAACAAGTCTTAAGCAGAAACATTCGGTTGTGAACCCCGCCAAATTTCAAGGCTTTATTACTACGTGTTGGGTATCCATAAATCCTGCTTTAAAGCAAATATTTTTATGGTTTTTTATTACATATTCAACAGAAATTAAAATTGGGTTCTTAAAATGTAAGTGCTTATAAACATGATTTAATAACATTAATTAGTAAAATTTTAATAATCATAACTATTAAATATCAAGATGAATATGTAACTAATAATTTGACGTGACAATTCGATTTGTCACTTTGATTACCTATAAGTCAAGTAGTTATCTTATAGAGTTATAGCATTTAAAACCTGTTATAATTATACGAGTGATTTCTATATATTTTTATGAAATGATGAGTGAGTTGTATATATTTTTATGAAATAATTGTAAGTGATTGTGAAAAAGAAAAAAGAAATTAAGAAAATAGCCACCGCTTATTTGTGTAACTTTTTAATAATTATTGAACATAGTTGTGAATAGAGAAAAATTAAAAAAAGCAATGATAGAAGTATAAAACACTTATTATTTAATTAAAAAAAGAGAGAACGTGACTTGTTCTATTAATGGAGTAATTAACAATATTTAAATTTCTAATACTACCGACTATGATGAACCAACCCAACCCAATACTTTGAAAAATATTGTTTTTCTTCCACCTACAGGCTACATAACACAATCTTTTCATATCCTATCACAACTCAACCCTACTTTATCTAACTTGAATTTTCATACACTATCACAACTCAATCTAACCTAACTGAATCTATCTAATAAATCAAAGTTTTAGGGGGCAAATTTTGGGGGGAATTTTTTTAATTCATATTAAAAAGTTTAAGAGTGAAAATATTAAGTGTCATGCATGAGTTGGTGGACCAATATTATTAAATATTAAATATTTACAAATTACAAATCTTTAAAAATAATGATAATGAATTCTTTATAAATATTATTATTTAACCCGTGTGTAACACACGGGTGTTAAACCTAGTCTATATAATAAATCAAGGTTTTAAGGGAGATCAATAATGTTGTTTTTGGGGGGGAAGAATGAGGGGGAAAATTAGGGGAGGAAAAAATAAGGGGGGAAATTTAAAGGTGTCACCTTTTAGTTTATATTTTAATTTTTTTAATTTTTTTAATTTCATTAATAACCAATTTTGTTATTTTGGTTTTTCTATGTAATTTTAAAATTAAAATATTAAAATTTTTTGTTTACTTTAAAAGTATAAAAAGTGAATATGTTTTTTTAATTTATTACCAAATTATTGTTATTTATTCATTCATGTGAAATCTAAAAAATCATTAATAATTACTTAAGTATTATTTAATTATTAAAATGTTTATTTTGTTATATTAACCCGTGTGTATACACGGGTATTAAACCTAGTATTTTAATAAATAAATAATAACTTTTATAGTTACATTTTATAAATAACCTTTTATACTTATATTATATAAATAAAATTTTTATACTTACCATATATAAAAATAAGTTTTTTTATAAATAACCTTTTTATACTTATACTAATAAAACTTATATCGGTATTTTTACAAGAAAAAAAGTAAACAAGATTGTATATTTATATTTTAAGTTAGATATTACAATTAATTAGAGAAAAACTAAATTAATTATGTAACTAGTTCTTAGAAAAAGAAAATAAGAAAAAAAAAATAAAAATCAACCAATAAACAACTAATATTTGTAAGAAAACCTCGTACTTTTTGGGTTGTGAACTTCTCTAAAACAGTAAGTGTTGTGGACTTGTGGGTGTTTTCCCAAGTTCTTTTTTTAAATAAAGTATATGGTTTAACTACACAGTTAATCAGGATGAGTGACCCTCTGAAAAGTCCTTGTGTTGCAACTCGTTTAGCCAATGACTCTCTGAAAAGTCCTTGTGTTGCAACTCTTTTAGCCAGTGATCCCTTAGTCTAGTGGTTAAGAGGGAGGCGTGAGGATTTACCCTTCTTAAAGGCCCTGGATTCTAGTCCTAATATTAATATATTTGATATAAATAAATTATATAAACTGTTGTCGTTAAAAAAAACTACCCAGTTAATCATCATGAGTAGAGAAAAACTAAATTAGTTATGTAACTAGTTCTTAGAAAAAGAAAATAAGAAAAAAATAAAATTCAACCAATAAACAACTAACATCTGTAAGAAAATCTCATACTTTTTGGGTTGTAAACTTCTCTAAAACAGTAAGTGTTGTGGACTTGTGGGTGTTTTCCCAAGTTCTTCTATTTTTTATATAAAGTGTATGGTTCAACTACCCAGTAAATTAACATGAGTGACCCTGGGAAGTCCTCGTGTTGCAACTCTATTAACCAATGATTTTTTTGCCTAGTGGTTAAGAAGGAGGTGTGAAGTTTTGCCTCTCTTAAAAATCTTAGGTTCTAGTTCAAATATTGACTTATTTAATGTAAATAAATTATATAAACTGTTGTCGTTAAAAAAAACTACCCAGTTAATCATGATGAGTAGTCTAATGACTTCGTATAGATCAATGTCAATATTACTACGGTTTACATAGGGAATAAATGTGATGTTGATATACATCAAACATGATGTAAATTGATATTTAACATCACAAAACGGAAGTGTTTGAATTTGTTGTAATGACTATTTAGTGCAACGAAGATGTCAACTGTATATACATGTAATATGAAATTTGAATCCCGTAATCTACCAATTAATATGAATAAAGAAAAATTTTAAAGGAAAAATTGCATATATACCTTATAAACTTCTATTAATTGCGTATTTCCCCAACTAAAAAAATCAATTACATATATATACCCAGTGTTAACTATATTTTTAAATATGATCATACTAAAAATGAGTATATTTACATATTAAAGTTGTTTATAGGGGAAAATATGCAATTCATATTTTTGGCTGACGAAATATGCATTTAACGTGTTTTGGAGAGAGAAATATACATTTAGCCCTATTTTAAAATATAAACTAAGTAAATAGATACAGAAAAGACAAATTTAATTATTATGAAAACATATGCGATACTATGTAATCTACTTTTTAATATGAATAAAAGAAAATTTAAAAATTTAAACTAAGTAGATAGATGCAGAAGAAGATAAATTTATCTATTAGGAAAAAATATGTGCATAGTATTTAACTCGAATATGATCCGTGTGATAAATGAAAGGAGGGTTTGCCACATGACTTTTCCTATGTGGTATATCAAAAATGTTTAAAAATTTATCGAGTTTTTTTAGTTATAGTATCTTTTATTGATTAGGTTTATTCAAGTTTATCTTTAGAGTTATTAAGGTCTCGTATACATGAACGGTTTATGAGAGTTTTTTTTATTGATTTACAAAATGTTAGAACATTGTTTTTTGGAATGTTTGGTTCAACTTATAGTTTTTATTAATGGTAAATTGGCGTAAAATAATACCAACTAACACCTATTGCCCGAAAATAATCCCAACTCAGTTTATTCACTCCAGTTGTCCCAAGTCTAAATTTATTGGCCTACGGTGGTCCGTCATTAAGTGTACTTAATGGCCGTTAACTTTTTTTTTCCATTTTTTAGAATTTCAAACCGATGTTTTTACGGATTTTGATCGAGAGGACGATACGAGTCAATTGATGTAAACCTTACCTCGAACCGGTGTTCCAAACTAAGAAACGGTCTTCGATCGAATGTTTAAACCCTAATGGTGCTTCAATCATATGTTAAAATTAAGTCATCTGGAACACCAATTGAAAGTAAGGTTTACATCAATGGACTCGTATTCATCTCCTAATCAAAATCCCTAAAACAACGGTTTAAAATTTGAAAAAAATTAAAAAAACGTTAACGGTCGTTAATTACACTTAACGACGGACCACTGAATGCCAAAATAGTTGAATTTGGGACCACTGAGGGGAATAAACTGAGTAAAGATTATTTTCGACCTATAGATCTTAGTTGGGATTATTTTAGGTTAATTTACCTTTATTAATCAAGTGTTGTTTCATTGGATTACTTTCGTATCCCGTATCATTTGGTATCAAAGCTTTAGTTCTAAATGGCTTCATCGGTGAATCTAAGATGGAGCAAGTATATATATCTTCACGCAAAGTCACTTGAGAATCAAAGCTCTGATAGAACCTCTAATCCTCCTACTTGTCATAAAACAACAAACTTTATTCTAATCCTCCTGCTTGTCATAAAACAACAAACTTCATTCTTTCTTAGAGCACGTTTAATAGAGCTTTGGTTTATTAAATATTAACTTCTTATATTTGTTGTATTGGGATCTTAGATAAAAAAAAATGGCGAATGCTCAAATTATCAATTAACAAAAGTGATGTCATAGGAACACTAGCTAGCAAAGAAACACTACAAATAAATCACGTTACTAGCTAATAAAAGTGATGTCATATGAAAAATTAAAAGAAGAGGATGACACATAATTATGGTTAAAAAAATAGTAAACTACAAATTATATCCTCTATAATTTATAGTATTTGTAAGTTGGATCTTTTAATTAAAGTATTTACAAATAACGTCCTTATTTTCATGATTTTTTACCATTCTCATTCTTTAGACTAACAACCGTTACACAAGTCAGTTAAATTTACCCATGTACTCCTCATGTGAGGGTATAATATTCTTTTTACCCTACAACCCCCACCTCCTCTCCATCATCGCTACCAACATCTCACCACCTTCACTCCGTAATTTTCCAACTTCCACTTGTCTCACTATACCTTTACCTCTACACAACCACCACAATTTCTGACTACCACCACAAGGTCCACAATCATCGGTTACCAGGTGCTACAGCCATCATCGATTTTAGTTGCGACCACCTTCATCGGGTTTTCTAACAACTATTACCACTTCTGAAACCCACCTCCATCTTCACGTTTTCCGCCACCATCTCCCCACCTCCATCATCACCACCCTCTTCCACGTACACGCTACCACAATCAGAAACACAAATCCTTTTTTCGGTAATTTCAAACTTACACACACGCATCACAACCATCTCAGATTATCACAAGTTTTGGTTTAAGTCTTCGATTGAGAGGTCTGAATGGTGGTGTGACGCAATGAAGATGATGCCTGACGATGGGGACAAGTGGAACTAATGGGGTTGGTAATAGTAGTTGTTATTAGACGATGGTGATGGCCGATGGGTGGCTGGTTGAAGGGGGAGTTGATGGGTAGTTCATGGGGGAATTGACAAAAGATAGAGTAAATTAGATAGGGGTTGGGTTTTATGAGGCCATCTTAATTATTGTTAATAACAATATTATTAAATAGAAGGGTAAAAAGATCATTATATCCTCACATAAGGAGCACATCAATAGATTTAACTGACATTTATAACGATCGTTAGTCTAAAGGACAAAAATGGTAAAAAAAAACCATAAAAATAAAGACCCTATTTGTAAATATTTTAGCTAAAGAGCCCAACTTGCAAGTTTAGTTTCCTTAAACATAAAGAACGTAAGTTTACTCAACAAACATATACAATAAAATGTAATCCATCACACTAATAGTAAAATTATTGGTTTAGCAACTGAATGTGAAGTAAATGTTACCTCTATCTCAAAGAATAAAGAGTTTCAACCACCATTCCATCCCAAAGTTTAATTATACATAATCCAAGTACATACCATATATAAAGTAATTGTAGCCAGCCACGTTTTTACAAATATAACTTGCAGTCGTTTATTTATTTTATTTTGCAGCAGCCTGTAATTGAACATGGTTTGCTAACATTCATAATTAGCTTACATTTACGTACTTGATAGTCATAGAAATCCTATAAAGCTTTCACCACCCTGAGTAACGTAACCTGCACCACGTACGACCCATATGATGTGGTTAGGGATGTAAACAAGCCAAGCGGCTCGTGAACCGCTAAAGATTTGCTCGCCCGACACTCAAAGCTCGAAATGAGCCAAGCTCGAGCTCTAATATGTTAAACAAGCCCATCTCAAGCCTAGTCAAGCTCAGTGCTCCACTCGACTCATTTACACCCCAAAACACATTACTACAATGACAATTTCATCCAGTTTGGTTTTTCATACGAAAAGAAAGAAATATGCTTGTTCCTGAAGCCATAGTATAATATATTACAAAAAGTGAATTCTTTTACTGGAGCTAAGTTTTTAGTAAATAAAAAGACAGTGCTTGTTTTTAATCGATATAATTGTTTAAAAATATAATTCAATACCAGTAAATATGCGCGCTCACCCCAACTTAAGGGATGTACCAGAACTTTCATAATCTTGTGGAGTGCCATCAGAGTTGCAGATATTGGTAGATTGAGATGACTCCTCGTCATCACCAGAAGCATAATCACAAATAATGCGTTTCCGAACATTAGATATCCTCAAAAGCTGTATTCAACCATTTCAATGCAAGTATATATGTTGTGCTATTTTCATAATATACTAGAGTTAAAAACAGAAAGAAAACTAGCATGGCTCTTACTTCTTGTCTTAGTTTGTCGTTCTCCTCCATGAGTTTCTCTTCCTGCATTTTTACCAATTAAATCAGGTTGTTAAATAGATACAAAACGATATTCTACAACACTAAAACCATAGTTGTTAAAAGCCACAGCTTCAAGCATCTATGCCATGAATTTGGGTCATGCCCATTGACTGCATGCACTTATAGTTCCTAGGTAATTAAAAGTTAAAACCCATGACATGCACAATTAAGGGTATTTAATTTTTATTTTTACTTTAAATGAATCCTAATACCAATTAATCCTAACTCAAGTTTATAAACTTGTTGCTCTTTTTTTAGGGTTATTAGTTGTAAATAACTTCTTTTACTGTACATATAGCTTATATGGTTGTATATAAATATTAAACAAACCTTAAATAGTACTACGAAAGCTTATAAAATGTTTAAAGTCCCTAAAAAAGTATGTTTATGATATGAGCTTTTTTTTCCTCGAGCCCACACTTTTTTTGCGTCAGTCGCCTAGGCCCAAGGCGAAGCCTCTCACCTTAAGTGTGCTTCACAACTTTAATAACTATGACTAAAAAGACGCAGTAATATCCTTTTGTGTCACAAATTTCTAACACGACTATTGATTTGCATGTCCTAAGAACGAAATTAGTTGTTTTATAATAACATAAAAATGGATTCTGAAAGTTTGAGTTCATACCTTCTCTTGAAGATGATAAATCTCATTCATAATCACCTCGCCCTGAAACAATAGAACTATAATAAGCTCATGCCTAACTAAGTGCTCACGCACAAAAGCTGCAAGAGTCACTTTTGGAATTTCTCATCAATCTAGTTTCGTTTACTTCTTTTCTTTTTTAACAAAATTTTACCTAAACTAATTAAAGAGTAAATTTTTGCCACATGTCACAATTTTAGGCTATCCACATAAGCAAAATCCTATGTGGCAACACCACATTCACCTACAACTTAAATATCATAATATGATCATCCTTTTTTATTACATAGCGTATATATTTTTCAACCCGTGTAGTACACGGGTTACTAACCTAGTATTTTATAGAACATTTAAAGAGTTTGGGATGTGAGTGCTCTTAGAAAACCAAAAAATGTGCAAGTTTCACAAAACCAAAAGAAAAATAATAATAACTAACAAAAAAACAGCTACACCTTTTTGGCAACAACCCGGCTTAATCCGGCTTCAAGCGACTTCTCCAGCTGGTGCAGCTCATCAATACTTAAACCCTGCAGCTCCTCCCCTCTCAATCGCCTGCATTTTATGAAGAACCACACTCATGCATATATATAAATTAACAAGCATACATGTATATTATATATAAGTAGTTAATTCATATCATATATTTACATACATATATTCTCCATATTAATTTGCAAGTGTGCAAGTACATGCGTGTGTTTATATTAACAATAGAATATGTACCTTAATTGAAGGGTTCTTTCTGCAACTTCTTTGCTTAAGTTGGCATAGCGAGCATCCTCAACCAGCTGAAATCACAAAATAATATCTTTATACATAGGATGCATTAAAAGAAAATAAAATGGACCCCTTATCAATTAAGTTCCAAACTAAAAACAATAATCATCGTTATGTGATGTATTGCAACTATAGATCTCGGATAAGATCATCATACTCTCCGTGATAAGACGAGTTGAAATGGATCAAACTGAGGTGGATGGAAGGTTTTGTATTGGAGTCTTTTAATTATATTGTGCAAAGGATCATTTTTAAAGTTCAACCCAACTCAACTTTACGGGATACTCCATGCCTCGGTAAGAAACAAAGAAATAAAGAAAACAAATGTAGAGTACCTACATAGCAAGAAACAAAAATTAATAGAAAACCATGCTCGCCTGTAACTCAAGGGATGGATGATTTAACTTCTCAATATTTTTTGAGTGTAAGCTACGCCTTTCAAGTACTTCCTCCAAACTGTACAAGAGATACTATGTATTAAAAATATTAATACGTACATGGGACATTATTACAACATAATCACTTGACTCTAGTGTTCCAAAATTAAATCTTTGCACTTGTGTACCATGGGGTCAAGTTTAAGACTTCAAAAGGATCAACATAATCTAAAACTTATAACTATGATCAACACATATAACACATAAATTGTTCTCCAATATCCATAGACTCTTAAACACGATATAAATTACCTACAAATTTCCATCATAAATAAGCATATGTTGGTTACAAGTAACTCAATAACAAAATCAGTATGCTAATTTAAACACTTCATATGAATGCAACCTATCAAAGTGAGTAAACATAGTATGTGAGTATGTGAGCCATGTGATGGAATTGTTTCTTCTACTTTCCTAAGCTTACTTAAACTGTTGGAATACTAACGACATGCAACATTGACGATATGTCGATATTGTTTCTTCTCCAAAATAACTTAAATCTATTCGACCTCTAATCTGATATCCATCATTTTACAACCAAAAGATCATGAGTTTGAATCACCAGGTCAGTTTACTTTGTATAACATAAAAACATATCACGTACATACAAAGAATATCCCCCACCTTCTCAACCCCCTGAAACACCATATGCCAGAAAAATACTTTCCAAGAAACATAAGAAAGAAATGAGTGCTCATAAGCACCTCTGATTAAAGTTCTAAACAACTTACCATAAGTACTACATATACAAACAAATAAGCATCAAGTACAAGCCAAGATAATAAAAGATCATAAGCAAACAAAACATCAATCTAATCCAACAAAACACACAAAAACAGTCAATGAAATGCAGAACCAAGATTGAAGAAATTTAATATAAAGCCGACAACACAAATAGAACCAAAACACAATAATATTGATGAATGATATTCTCTGTATATGCCAAATAACTCATAAGTACCTCATATAAAGACATATTACAATCAATAATTAAAAAAAAAAAACAAAACAATGAAATAAGTATAATGACTCTAACTTATCATCTTGTTAAACTGTATAATTCAATATAAAGACACATAAAAGTAGGTAACCCTAGATATATATATATATATATACCTTGAACTGGAGTAATGAAAGAGCTTATCATTGGAAGAGAAGAGGATAACAGCAACATCAGCATCACAAAGTACAGAAAGTTCTTGAGCTTTTTTAAACAAGCCTCTTCTCCTCTTGGAGAATGTAACCCTTCTTGCAGTAGCATTCACAATCTTTTTAATCTCTACTTTTTCCTTAACCATCATATATATATATAACTAGCTACTTTTGGCAAAATTAATTTTGATCCAAATCCAATTGTCAACAAAACAAATATAATAATAATAACAAAACCAGCTAGCCTTCAAATCAAGGGTTTTCTATGAATGGAAACATTAAATTTTGCAGGTTGCAAAAAGAGAAAAGAAACAAAAAGACATCTTTTTTTTATTACCAAAATTGGGTGTAATGATCAATAGGAAACCCTAGATAAAATCAAGAACATGCGTTTACCCGATACACCCTTTTACCCGAATTGAAGATCTAGCTAGATATTGATATGATGATAGATTGATAGGTTAGTTAATTAGGTGGGGAGATGTTGTTCAAACATATATTGGATGAAGATGAAATGGGCGGATTGAAGTAAATTTGTTTGGTTGATGCCTGCAGGGAAGAAGGGTGAATTGGCCGGGGTAAGTGGTCTGGTTCTTGGGGTTTCAAAGAGAGGACTGTTGTATAAAAGGAAACCAAAGAGACACAAGAGTGTGTCCTCTTCTGTTTTTTTAACCTTTGTGTAACTTTTTTTTAATTGGAAATGATACCCTATATTGAGGACCCATAAACTTTTCCTTTGTTTCAAACTTTATTTGCTAGATGTTTGTTATACATGAAATGATGTTATGGAAGAAGCATGTTTCTATGCTTGTTTATTTTATAAATAGCAAAGTTTAATAATAGCATTTTGATACATAAAAAATAAAAAATTAATGGTAATTTTAAGAATTTTGTTAAGTGTCTTATCACCAAGCTATTGTGTGATGGATAGCTAGCATCTTGATCATATTGATTCTCGGCGGGGGAGATGATATATGATTCTGGATCTCTAATTGTCCTCTAATGTCCTTATATCACAACGTATTTAGCTGGGAACATTCTAAATCTATCACTATTGGTGAGAGTTTTTGTATGCAGGGGCAGCACACCGGTATGGAAGTGACGATGGAAAATGGACTTTCTAATTTGTCAGTAAACGATGACTTGAGCCAATTGATTGCTAGATTGGTTATAGCTAACCCATTGGATACAAAGGATGCATGGAGGTGGCCTGACGATCACATGACACGTTATTCCACAAGGAACATGCGGCTCATGATTCAAGAAAAAGCAACTGGTGTTGTGGCCATCCATTTTTGCCGAAACAACTAGGCATCCAACAAAGTAATGTCTTCAACTGGAAAGACAATCTCAACCGTCTACGCTTTCTCTCTCACAAATCTATTGGCAAGTCCGTACTCATTAACAGGAGATAAGGATTATATAAAGGCGGTACATCTCTTTTTCATAGCAACAACATGGTAGATCTAGAAGTATTGGAACACAATCATCTTTAAAAAAGGAAATTCGTCGGTCAACAGAGTCCATGGCCGGCTATGAGGGGGTGCACTGTGTGCGATCGCACAGGGCACCCGCTCGACGGGGGCACTAAATTTTAAAAAAAAATTATATTATATAAAAATATATATTTTTTATAAAACTTATGTGTAAGCTAGAGAACTTGTCACAAAAGCCCATTGTTTTTTACTTTCAAAAGCCCACTAGTTTCACTAAAAGCCCACATGGCCATAAGTCCACAACAAGTCCACAAAACTCTTAATTTTTTTTTTGTTCGATGTTGAAAAAATACGACAGCAGCGGCCAGCAGAAAAAAAGTTTAATTTTTTGGCAGATAGCGACTAGGAATTGGGGAGTAGTGACGATTTGGATCTTTGGAGACAAGAATTCAAGAAACTAGAGAGTAAAAAACTAAAAATAATTGGTTTATATAACTTAGTGCGATGGTGCTCGGGGAAGGGGACCTTTTTTCCTGGCTCGCACAGCGCACCAAAATCCTCAGGACCGGCCCTGACAGAGTCATATGCGATATTAAGGTGGTTGCATCTCTTTGGACGAAGGCTAGAAGCAGGTCAAGGGGTTCAAATGCGCTACTTAAATTTCTGTCAGAACCCGGTTAAGGAGTCTCTCTATTTTGCTATAGGTGTTGATTTACTTGTCTTTTCTCTGTTTGTTTTTTCTTTGTTGAACCTTGTGGGTTTTTAACTTCTTGTTCGTATATTTATTTTTATATAATTTGTTGTCGTCCAAAAAAAAGTTGATTAACAATAACCTAAAGGTAATTGATATGGATTTAACAGTATCATTCCATGTGAATTCGGAACTAATTTATAGTTGTCGTCTCTTAACTTAATATAACTCTTGTTTTTCTTTTTCAAATAGGTTGGCTCTTTCGCTTATTCCTCTCAGTTGACACTTGTCATACCTTTTTCTTTTCTTCCGATATCGGTTTTTATGTTAATAGGATCGGAACTTCTTTTTCCCGAGGCAACAAAAAGTTTTCGTCGTATGTGCGCTTTTCAAAGCGTTTTCTTGTTAGGTATATATAGTCATGAATTTTTCTATTAATTTGTATATTCAATAAATAAATAAAAGTTCTGTCTATAACATTAACATGTATAGTCTTGAATTATCAAAATTATTTTTCTTTAAAATTCGGATACTTGTTCTACCCACACATGTTATGTTCGTGTAGCTTCAATCTGATTAATAATCATGTACACAATAACACAAACCACATGTATGTATATATTTACATATATATGTTGACGTGCTGCTTTTATGTTTACCGGCCAAGAATTTCGTTCAAAACCTAACACAACCACTTTATTGATTGTTTTCCATTTACCATCCAAGATATTTGTTAATTTGAATTTTCAATGTTTAAGTACACTTAAAAAACATCGACATACTGATTGAATATTTTTTTTATTTATATATATATTTTTTAAGAATTTAAAAAGTTCAATTAATTGAGTCATTTGTTATGCTATTAGATTTTGTTTTCTTTGAATGCTCTAAAATAATATTTGGTTTTTAAAAGACATGTACGTAGGTTTATAAAAGCATAGTATAAATATGCAACTACTAGCTAGCGGTACCCTTGGGCTGTTAGCTTTGATATAATGTGCACGCGAATGTCTCATTGACTTTATGGGTCTAAGGCAAACTAAGAATTTAAGACCTTAATTTTACAATTTTTTTTAGTTTTTTTAACGGCAATTTGAATCATTGACGGGCTACTGACGTATCCGATCATTCTCATTCCTCCTCACGGAGAAAACCCTCAAACTCGACTTAAAAGCCCTATTTTTGTACCTTATAACCTCAACCACATGGCTCGGGATCATTCGTAATTTTTTAGGCTTAGTTTTTTTATATGAACAAATACAAAAGAAAAAGTAAAATTAACAAACATACAAGAAAAAAAAAGGTAAGAAATTGTTTGCATGTATATTAGTATGGATAACTAAATAAATTACCTTCCTATAAGAAAACATTCCTATATTTTTGTAACTTGTATTTGTATTAACAAAAAGAATTATACTGCTACTTACGCTGGGATTCGAACCAAAATAAACAAATTGAAAGATACATTTTTTAGCAGCAAATCCCATATGCTATTATTGTGAAATAGTTGAAATTAACTAAGATATGTTAACTAATGACTAATTTTTTTCTCCAAAATATGGCCTAAAAATATTTGTGACCTTAGGCATATGCCTGTTTATTTCTATAAATAGAGCCGCCTTTGATAATCTGATTTTAATTTGGAATGGTTGGGTCTTTGTTAAGGCTTTTCACTTTTTTTTATTAGACTGATAGGATATATTGAGAGTTTATTTAATTGGTTTTTCTAATCCGAAATCACATGTATACACAATGGTGAAATTCTTAGGTGGGCTTGCTTTATCTAGTTATATATAACATACCACCAACCAACTGTTTGTTGAAATGACGTTGTATATTTTGTTAAACTTTGAAGTTATAATGCAAGATGTGTTTGCTGAAGTGTTTTGTATTGTTAAATGAATATATGTAACATAGATACATAACGAACGTTTAAATCATATTCTGTGATGTATGTGTTTCGTTCTCTGTTTGTTGGATATGTTGATCTGACTGTTTTAGTTGTTGTTTGGGTTGTAGATCGGACAATAATGTTCGCTACTCTTTATGGTACGTAGTTGGTCTGGTGTTGGGTTTCGATGTTAAGTATTAGGGTTTTGTGATGATTGAATATGATGTTGGTCGGTTTGGTTTTGTGATTTTAATTTGAGTTATGAGGTGGCCTGGTTGTGATTGACCGGTGTCGAATCCATTAAATAAATAATAAAGTGAACCTAGTTGTATAATGAAAGTAAGGTTCGTGTCCTCATATGTGATCAAGGCTTTTAGCTGAGTTGATGTTTTATCAAGTAAAGCTCCTCCAGTACTAGAAACATTTATCAAACGCCTCTCTAATGATGCTAGCCTTTCAACAAAGTATTGGAGGAGTAGGTGCTCGGGTATACCATGTTATAGGCCTCGAGAACACAATTTTTGAAACCGCTCCCAATAATTGTGTAAAGCCTCACATTTTTCTTGCTTGATCCATCTCATTGTCACACCCGGGGCCAGGGGGCTAGACGTAACGAATGGTATTTAATAATCAAAGCAGCGGAAACATTATTATTCATTAATCGATTAATGTAATACATTTGTTCGACTATATAATGGGATTTACATAAAATTATATCCCAAAAGTAATAGAACTTAGATGTTGAATCTAACTTCTCTTGTGGATTCTGCGTCTATGACTTCTAAGCTCAACTCAAGTCTTCTAGAATGTATCGTCAAAGCAATAGCAAGCTCTATTCCGATTATTACATCTAACGTATCAAAACTGCATCTGAAAAGCATACTAAAAGATGTCAACTATAAAGTTGGTGAGTTCGCAGGTTTAAACAAATGTGAGTTGAACAAGTATGATGCAAATTAAATAAGTCCACAACCAAACCTGTACCCGGTCACCCAATCCCCATCTAATATGAATTGAGTTCCCGAATATTAACACCCAATAACTGTCACAAAAGTATTCATGTGCGCGATAATATGCACGCAACGACCACGTGCAAGTCTCAAAACCTCACGGGTCTCAGAGTTGGTTTCCTTTACAAGGGCACTGTGCGTGGGGGATTACCCAAGTAGTACTACCCATACGATCCGTCGGTTCATCCAGAATTAATGGTTGTGTAAAAACAGACAGTTGGGTAAAACAATGTCTTAAATAATAAAGCATCATAAAGTTTAATAAAATGAGTATGCTTTCCACCCAAAAATGTTAAAGAAAGTGGGCTACGAGACTCACGTATCATAAAGGCAAATATAACGAGTATGCTTTTCACCCAAAACATTAAAGAAAGAGGGCTACGAAACTCACGTATCATAAAGGCAAATATAACGAGTATGCTTTTCACCCAAAACATTAAAGAAAGAGGGCTACGAAACTCACCTTATAGCAACGTTCACAGGTTTGTCACTATAATCAAATAGTTACTCGTCCCTATAATCAAGTATTTATTGCTAATAAGCAAATAGTCACATATTCATTAATAGTTATGTCCTGTTAAATAATAATATCATTATTATTAAACCATAAATATGATCATTTCTTTTTTTCTAATAGTTATATTTTTAAGTACTAATTTAACACACGTGTACTCATATATCAAACTAATACTTGTATTTCTATTAAAAGTGTTTTTGTCTAACTACTATATATATCAATTTCATAACAAGTGTTTTTGTCTAATATTTTAAAATGATAATATCATTATGTTGAGCCGTACCAACTTTGTTATATTCTTAATAAATTAATACTAAATATTCTTTTTAAAATTACAAACATCATTTAAAACACTAAAGAAAAATGAAGTTTATTTAGCTTCGTATGTATAACATTAATATTAATAATAAAATAAAAACTTATTATCATATGAGTCTAAATTGTCTAATAATCTAAATTTTATGGATTTATATTAATTTTGATATGAATTTTATTCAAGCTAGTTGTTATGATAATAAAAATCATGATTTTAGATGATATACAGACCTTGAGTTGTTTTGGCACAAATATTTGTAGCTTCCAACTACTTTAACTTCCCAAATCAACTTGATTAAGAATTTTGCTGCTAAACTTCCAAGGATAGTATGTTCTTTCATGTATGTGTTTGAGGTAGGTAACTACATGAAGAGCAAGGGATGGGGTTGTTTAATATATTGCTAAGAAGGATATATGCATTGGGGAGGGGGTTACGGTTGCTAGGATTGGTTGGTTAGGGTGGTTGGGTCATCATTATAAGCATGGTTGGTGTCAAATTTTAAGGCATATGAGGTGTCATCAAAGTTGTGTTGTCAAACTTATTATTAGATAAGGAAATGATCATGATGATGATGATGAGCTAGATGGATAGATTCAAAGAGTTTGTAAGGGATATGGTAATAAAGATTACTTGACATAAGTTTGTTTTAGTATTATAAAAGTTTAATTAATCAGATCAAATTTGGTGGTAAACAAACACTAAGGATTACATGTAATACATATAATTTAAAGTTTAAAGCTAAAATATTTAGTGTTGTCACACTCATATTCAGTGTCATGTGATCCATAAAATAAAATTGAAGAAAAAATATACTATTATATATTTTCAACCTATAAAATGATAATAATTTCATTAGAGTTTTTTTTCTTTTAGTCATAAAGAAACTTTTGTGTTAAATAGTTATGGCTAAAATTGAAAATTATACTTTTATTTTTGGAATGGACATTTAAATTGGGACAACAAAAAATGAAAGATAGACATTTAAAATGGGACGGGGAGAGTACTTGTTTAAAAATAACATTGCAAGCTCATTCCATGTGTTTACCGACCCAGATGGTAGGTAATAAAACCAAACTTTAGCTTAGTCTTGCAGAGCGAATATGAATTCTTTTAGCTTAATCTAGTCGTCTGTTACATTATGAGGTTTCATCTCAAAACACACAACATGGAATTCTTTAAAGAACATGTGAGGGTCTTCATTCTTGAGTCCTTGAAAGACGAGTAATAGACAAATTAGACCATATTTTAGCTTAATGTTTTTCACGACAGGGTAATTGATGAAGATATGTTGTTGAGTGACATCATGAGTCACCAATTCCCTTTGAGTTTGTTCAACTGACAGGGTAATGGAGTCACCCACTCCCATTACCACTCCACACCTACAAATTAACCAAAAAGAACCAAAGTAGATTCCGTGTTACCAAAACTTCTATTTTTTAAAATGTTATGATATGAATGTGACAAATGAATGAAAATGCAATAAAAACATATACTAAAAATGTAATAAAACATGTATAAAAATGAACCTAACAGTGATGAGTTCGAAAATCATGAAGATTTCACCATGGTGTGGTTGACAATCATTTTTGTTAACTATTGTTGGGTAATGGTTCTGAAAAACATGTGTTCTTGAATATTATTGTTTTTGAGGTTGTTGATATTTAGTGTTGTTGCTATGTTGAGGAACTAGTATATGTGGCATGGTTTTTATAACTAAGCAAATCATGTTTGATTGCAAAGTAGGATTATCTTTCGTAATGGTTGATTGTTGAATCATTGGAGGTGTTGAGCATGTAGCCCGACTACATTGAAGCTATGACGATAACGATATTAACAGTTTTGTTGGCGTGATAAAATTTCAGTCGGTACAATGACCGAATATTAGCTTAAGCGTTTAACTTATATTTAGAAAGTTGAAATGTTTACCGAGATTTTCTTAGTTGAGTTCTTTACCGATAAATAAAATAAAATTTAGATTTTTTAAATTCAATATTTTTTTATTTATGTTAAAAGGATTTTATCCAATAGAAGTGTATAAATCTTAATTAAAAAATATAAAAAAATGCAAATCTAAACCGTACATTTTAATAGCAAACACGTGTAAGTGTGTAACCGTTTATGTTCGGGCCATTACACCTTAATCCACTAAATCAACGGTCCAGATCACACAATCCTTTCATTTTCCTTTTTAACCAAGAAACACCAACGTTCTTTACTCACACCGTCACACAATGGACGAAAGGATCCGCAAACCCGGATCCGACCCGAAATTCCTCCTCCACTTATCGGAGCAATTTCTCCGGCGCCGGCACTTCCACGAGTGTCGTAAATACGCTCAACAAGCTCACCAACTCAACCCTAACTTCCCCGGCGTTTCCCAAATCCTCGCCGTTGCCGACGTTTTACTTGCTTCAAATCATCAATCCGTAAAAACACTCACCGGAACTATACGTGACTGGTACAAAATCATGCAAATCAATCGCTATTCACACGATTTCAATCTCATCACAAACAGATATATTAACTTGTACGCGGTTTTAAACCCTGTAAACAACAATCTACCTTTTGCTGATGAAGCGTTTGAAATTGTGTGCGATGCGTGGTATGTGTTGTCTAATCGCGTTAGGAAACGAGAGTTTGATCAGTTTCTTAAGAAACATTTGAATGATAATGATGTTGATGATGATGATGATGATGAATTGAGCTCGTTTTGGACTGTTTGTCCGTACTGTTATTGTTTGTATGAGTTTCCTAGGGTTTATTTAGAGCTATGTTTGAAGTGTCCAAATGAGAAATGTTTTAAGGCGTTTACTTGCGTTGAAATTGATCGGCCTCCGGTCGAGGTTTTGAAGGAAGGAAAGTATTTGTGTTCTGGATTTGTGTTGTTAGGGTTTAGGAATGGTTGTTGGAATCCGTTTGTGATGTCGAATAAAACGAAAGCGAGTTGTAGTGATGATGATGATGATAATGTTGTCAAAATTTCTGATGATGAAGTTGAGAATAAGAGTGATGAATTGTTCAATGTTGCTGCAGAGGGAGGTGTGAAAATGGAGGTTGATGGGGAAACCGAAAAGCCGAATGGTGGTGGGAATGTGGGACGAAAGAAGTCTGTGGCTAAGAAGGTGACGGGAGTTGGAAACAGAGTGAGGAAACAGGGGATTGTGCATACTGAAAACATTGATGACTGTGAGTTCTTTTGATGATGAATATGGTGGTTGTTACTTGTTAGTGTGCAGGATGATACGCGGTTATGGTGCAGGAGGATTTTGCTGGTAAGGGTAGCTGCTTATGTACATATTTAGCGCGCCTCGTGTTGGTTTCTAATGTTTATAGTTTTAGATTATGGAAAGATGGTTAATTGAGCTCAGTTTTTTTGGTATGGAAAGCATATATGTTATGGTGTTGTTATTTAGCTTTGTTGTTTGCATTGATTTTAGTTTATAACTTTTTGATGAATGGAGATAAGAGAATGAATGCAAAAGGTTTTTGCTCAGCCAAAAGCTTTGTCAGCTGAGTTTGGGTCATCCAAAACATGATCATTTTTGTGTTGGTTCCGACTCTTGTTTCGAGTAGTATTGTTAAATTTTTGTTGGGTTAATGACGGCTTGGACGCATGTTTTGGGTAATATTGTTCATTTTCATGTTGGGTTTGTGTCGGCTTCAACTCTTGTTTTTTAGTAGTATTGTTCATTTTCGTGTCGGGTTTGTGTCTTGTTTTGAGTTGTGTGATGGTATTCATGTTCTCAGTTAAGGCAAGTTTACTTGTACTCATTTTTTAGTTATAGCCAAGATGTATTTCAAGTCGTATCAGTGGGTGGTCTTGACTAGGGATTAGGTAGGTATCTTATCGGTGTTGAAAATACCTGTACCTAATTCATGGAAAAGTAGGTACCGGTACTGAATCTATCGTTATGGTACAGGTACCGAATCTATCATTATGGTATGAGTTTGGTATGTACTGGTACGGTACCAGTATGGCAGTATGGTACGAGTATTTGTTACAAAATACAAGATATTGAATGACAAAGGTACCGAATCTATCGCTACGGTACCGGTTTGATACTCGGTAACATATGCTCAGATGCTCATCAACTCTTAGTACCCACTACCCACCCTGTTTTCAAAACCTATTCTTTCAGGAATTGGGCTTACTTGGGCCTAGAACTGGGTTGGGCGTAGTTATTAATCGAGTGCTTTCAAGATTGACCCAATAAGTTTTCATTTTTATTGTGTCACTCAAGTCTCAACAGTTAAGCCTCAATGTATGTTAACAGTTATTAATATATAATAATAATATGATTTCAAAGTTACATTTTAGATGTATCAAAGGAAAACGCTTAAATCGACTAGTTAGAGAGATAAGTGACCATGGTGAGACGAGAGGGTTGGGTGACAGAGTCGGTATTGTCAAAGTCGGTTCCAGAGTGAACTTTGTACTTGATCGATTATGGATGTAATTAATTTGCAATTTTTCGAACGAGTATGTAGTAACTTACAAGCATGGTAAAATGAACGGGCGGGTGGGTTTAGGTAATGAGTCAATCAAAACTAAAATACAAACTTGAAAATGGGTTCACACCCTAATATTTTTTGGGACGATCACATAGATACCCCTATAAACTTGCAAGTTAAATTGTGTTAGGTGAAATTTTTTGTTCATACTGCTATATATGGTTGTGGATTGTGGAGAATGACAAACCAAACCGCTCGGGTTGGGTAGCGGGTGGTTTATCATCTAGTATGAATTGGTTCTATGAAAATTTTGGACCGATCGATGTGCTAAATACAACTTTAGAGAATGGCAAACCAAACCGACTAGGTTGTCTAAGTCGTCTGGACAAATTAACCGATTTAATGGTATGGACTGAAGTTTTATTTTTATTAAAATCATAAGTTTGTTCTAACATTTTATGGTAATAAATACGATTTATGATAGTAATGCATATTAACTATGAAGAAGATCCAAAACCTTTTTACCGACATGTTTCAAGAAACCGAATTAACCTTTAAATCAACGAATCGTCAAAATCAAACATGTTGGATACTGAACTTGTCAAGCTGGTCGACTTGCTTCGATTTGGATGGTTTTGTCATGCCTCAATCCTAGGGTGTGACGTGTCACGTGTTGTAGCGATAAATAACAGATACAAAAGAAGTCTTATTAAATAAAGACCACAAAAGTAGATTGAGTTCGAACTTTAGACTTTTAATTCACCAGACAAATGCCCAACAATGGTGATATCATCCAAACAAAATCTAACTATCGACATTGCTCCAAGGTGTCCGATTCAGTCAATCTCCTATGTGGAGATTCTCTCTTTTTTTAATTTCTTATCGGCTACATCTCTAGCCCGAGCTAGTGTCTCCTGACCCCACATGCATCTGCAATACGAGAGAAAAGACGTCAACAAAAACAAAAACATTGTTGGTGATTCATAACTAGTGATATTTAAAACTTTAATCATTTTTGCGTGCATGAACGTTATCTATGTGTGCAAATAACCCAAGCTTATAAGTAAACTCTTCACTGACGTCGGCTCTTCGTATTAATCACGTGGGCCAACCTCAAAGTCACCGTGGTCTCGAACCACATAATCTAATCACGCGGATCAGACTTCATGCTACCTAGATGGATCTAATTAGACGCATATACATCTCGAGGTATATCATATATCCCTCCAGAGTCTGTACTATAATAACGTGTCATGTGGTACATCATCATATCCTTCCAGGGACTCATACCATGTCACCAAGAACAGCTAAACTTACGGAACATACAACCCCAAAAATGTAAACATAAAAAAATCATGTGACGGTTAGACTCACCTCTAGATTAGTCTTGCAGAAATCTCGAGTTTCACATCCTCTATAGGGTTATACGAAACATAAGGCAACATGTATTAACAAAAAATTGAAAAATATCCAAATAAAATATCCCGAATTTAAATATTGCAATGAAGACGAGAAAATAAAATCTCACATCAAGAGATTGATTCTTGAAGCAATGAAGATCGATGTGAAAATTCACCTAAAATTCTAAATTTGAACCGACCCAAAAAGATAACTTTGATTCTAAGAAGAAAAATTTGTTGGATGGTCGAGTTAATGACCAAAGGTTACATCAAAGGGCGGGGACACAAAATGACTTTTTATTCCTTTTTACCGCTTTCTTTATTCCACCTTATTGATTTTGCTTATTGTTAGCACTTTGTTGATGTTGACAAGAGACAAAGAAACACTTGAATCACTTTGGTCATATGTGTGACACTTTTCTTTTCTTTTGTACTCATCTTTCATTGAACTATGTAATAGCTTTGAATATCTAATTAAATATATTACATATATGCTTCAATCACATAAAACACATGAATCTCATCTCCTTCAACCTTATAGAATAATATATATTTTTATACAACATACATAAAGTTTTCAGTGGATATTTACAATACTTTTAGAACAAGTATATAATATTTTTCATGTTAGAAGAAATATACAAGATTATCACTTTATATAAATCAAAATACTATAAAAAAATACAAATCGTGAGTTTGTCAAAATTACAAAATTTAGCTGCTTAAAATAAGAGAGATAAATAAAAGTTTGCAATCAATAACATAATGCGACATACGAAACCTTATCCTCCGAGTGCATAGGGTTAAGAAAAGGTACGAGTCTTTTGATCTTTATTCAAAAGGGTGTTTTTCCCTTTTGTCATTTTCTTTCATTTCTTGTTTTACTATCAATTATTAAAGCAATTTAGGGCTCACTTTATATATTGTATTTTGTATTGTTTGTAAGTTATTTTCTACGTATCTTTTATATTCGATCTCTAGAATAATTTTAGTTTCAAGTGATGATCTTCTTCCTATCTAAGCTCGGTTGTTTCACGTTTAAGCTATGTTAGGTTTGCCTTCATCGAACCATCATCATGTTTCACATCCTTATTTTTCAATTTTTGAACGGATGGTCTTTCTCTTGTCCATTTCTCCTTTATGTTACTATACTAGATTTAAAACCCGTTCATACATACGTGATTTAGG
Organism: Tagetes erecta; assembly: GCA_030867185.1. NCBI lineage: Eukaryota > Viridiplantae > Streptophyta > Magnoliopsida > Asterales > Asteraceae > Tagetes > Tagetes erecta. The sequence goes on along the minus strand of CM061491.1, from coordinate 18,711,582 downwards.
GCATATTAATTTTGATAAGATCTTTAAATGAAATCTATTATAATAAAAGATCAATATTAACGGAAAACTCCCCCCCCCCAAAAAAAAAAATATATATATATATATATATATATCTTAGTCAATTGATTTTCCCCCTCAAATCTGTTTATAGTTCTTCGGTTTTTCCCTTCAAATCGCCCCCTTTAATTTTACCGTCGAAAACTCTGATTTATCACATTAGATTACCACCACATAACCAAAAGGTCTTTCTCTTCTCCCTTTCTCCTTCATATTATCACCACATAACCAAAAGGAGATGGTCCCATCTTATATGAATTATGATTCGAGAAAACATAAGAGGTTGACATACATAATATATTTGGTCGGTTTAGACATCATAGATCGTAGTGGTTTAGGAATACAACTAGGATTGATGAATTTGTATTTTGATTGTTTGTAAGTTATTTTCTACGTATCTTTTATGTTAATTCAAGTGATGATCTTCTTCCTATCTAAGCCCGATTGTTTCACGTTTAAGCTACATTAGGCTTGCCTTCATCGAACCATTCATCACGTTTCACATTTTTATTTTTCAATTTTTGAACTGGTGATTTTTCAATTAAATTAAGCTACAATATTAGGTTTAAACCCGTTTATACATACCTGATTTAGGGCATTATATTTTTAATAACATCTTTAAATGAAATCTAATATAATAAAAGATCAATAATAACAGAAAACTTCCCCCAAATTTTATTCATAAGAGTGGCAGTCAATTGATTTTTCCCCTTAAATCTGTTTATAGTTTTTCCCTTCAAATCATTCCCTTTAATTTTACCGTCAAAAACTTTGATTTATTGCATTGTATTACCAGTTACCACCACATAACCAAAAGGTCTTTCTCTTCTCTCTTTCTCCTTTATATTAGCACCACATAACCAAAAGGAAATATGATTCGAGAAAACATAAGAGGTTGACATACATTGTATATGAGGCCGGTTTAGACATTATAGATAGCCGTGGTTTAGGAATACAAGTTTTATTTTACAAAATTTTTAAGAAAGGATATAACAAGTAAAAAAGTTTGAAAAGAATGATGTATATAACAACACCCTGGATTAATTTGCAGTAGTTTAGAAGTACTAAGTATAATAGGTTTTCATTTTAAAAAAAAAATTTGATTCAAAATATGTAATTTGATTAAGTTGTCATATATTTAAAATCTATAAGACACAATAGTTATAAACAAACAAATACGTATTTTTTTCTAACTAACAATTCCTAGATTTTTAAAATAAATTCACAACAACAAGTCCACCGTAAGATTTCAACCCTTGATTAAATGCTACAAACATAGAAGTGTTATAAACAGGTCACCAAGTTCATTACACGTATTTCTGTTCAAACAGAAGAAAAAAATAAAAACAGATATTGAATCATTTATTTAAAAGATCGAAAAGTGGAATATTGTATATAGTGTGGGGAAAAAATAATTAAGAAATATTGAAAAAGGTAGCTTTATTCACATGAGCATGAGAAATTATAAATCAAGAAAAAAGAAGACACAAATAATTAATGTGTGTGTAATCAAATGCGCCGGAAAATGATTGTGTGTTCGAAGTGGTGCACTCGTCTCTTCTCGTCTCTCAAGTCTCAACCATGCATTTCTACTTTTCCTCTTTCATTCATTTTATGTACATATATATCTCCACTTGTTCCTTAGCCATATGGCAATTAAACTCAACTTTTATGAACACAGATTCGTTAATTAGGTCTAGGTGAGAATCTCATTTCTAAACATACAAATGTGTTATGGTGATATATCGATCTAGTGTTACATTGGTGCTAACAAGTCTTGGGAACCAATTATAGAACTGGTTTGATTATGTTTATTCATTTTTTGTGAACTGGTCGGTTATTTGTTGGACCAGTGATTTAGGCTAGATGATTGGATTAGATTTTAAACAAAAGTAAATTTTTTTTATTAATTTAGCATTCGATTAATCACATTTTAACTATTTAAGACTTCATAACAAAGAAAAGATCAGCATCAAGACATATAACTTTTTATATTTTGTTATAAACGATGTATGTATACATATATGTATGTGTATGTATGTATGTATGCGTAAAGAGCCGACCCATAAGAGGTGCAGGGGTACACACGACAGTACCAGGCACTCAATCATAGGGGCACCAAATTTAAAAAAGGTATATTGGTTTTCACTGGTCCCAACTATTACCTTTTGTCTTCTACTGGTCCCAACTATTAAATTGGTTACGGTCCCAACTTTTATCATTTTGGTAACCACTGATCCCGTCGTTAAATTTTTTTAACGCCGTTAAGTTTTTTCCAAATTCAAGACCGATGTTTTAGAACTTTTGATCGGAAGGATAATACTTGTCGATTGATGTAAAAGTTTTCTCGAAAAGGCTCTCTGAACGATAAAATTTTTACATTTGATTGATGCACCGTTAGGTTTAAACACCCGATCGAAGCACTATTTTTTTGTTCGGAGCGCCGTTTCGAGGTAACTTTTCCATCAATCGACTTATATTATCGTTTCGATCAAAATGCTTATAACATCGGTATTGAATTTGGAAAAAAACTTAACGGCGTTAAAAAAATTTAACGACGGGACCAGTGGTTACCAAAGTGATAAAAGTTGGGACCGTTGACAACCAATTCAATAGTTGGGACCGGTAGAAGACAACATATGATAGTTGGGACCAGTAAAAACCAATATACCTTTAAAAAAAGATTATATACATTTTTAGTTAATAAAATTTGAATGAGACCATTAAAAATATATATAGATGTTTTGAAGCATTTACATGAATTCGATTCTTTCCCAAATCTAAACAATGCATATAGAATATTGTTGACTAATCCAATGACAAAGACATAAGCACAAATTAGTTTTTTAAGTTAGGGGGTGTTTGGTAGCCTCTTAATGGTCAATTAAAGGTTTACCTCTCAATGGTTCAAAACCTCTGAAACATTAAGTGATAAAAAGATGCTGAATGATTAATAGGTAACCTCTAAATGGTAAAACCTCACACAATTAATCATATTTTTAAAACTTACCTTATAAGGGATTTTTAAACCATTAAAAGGTAGACTCTTACTGGTTATTCAGATGTTATTCAGATGTTATCAAACAGCCCCTTAAAGTTGTTAAAATCTTACTTACGAATCACAATGCCCAATAAAGACTTAATTAGTAGATTGGTAACGATAGCAATCGAGAACGAAATATTAGACGATATAAATTGCGAAGAGTTGATAGTTAAAGTTGTTAGCTATGAAGAATTCAAGGAGTGATTCACGAATAATCGGTTAGCTATTACAGTATATAATTCGAATATTGTGATTTTTTTATGTTTATTACTAAAATGGTTTGCTAAACGGTTATTTTTAAGGTTTTTTATATTAATTAATTCTTCGATGCTTAAGGGGATCTTTTTTTTCTTTTACAAGCTCGCACCAAGCACCAAATTCCTTGATGCTTAAGGGGATCTTTTTTTTCTTTTACAAGCTCGCACCAAGCACCAAATTCCTTAGGATGGGCCATCTATGTGTATGTATGTATCTATATTTGTATGTATGTATGTATGTATGTATGTATGTATGTATGTATGTATGTATGTATGTATGTATGTATGTATGTATGTATGTATGTATGTATGTATGTATGTATGTATGTATGTATGTATGTATGTATGTATGTATGTATGTATGTATGTATGTATGTATGTATGTATGTGTGTGTAGGCATGTGTACATAGTGTATATAACCACAATTTTTCTAACGTTTACCAATTATGTTAACCGGTCCGATCTATCTAACTAATCCAATCAGTATACTAGTAAGATGGCCGTCCGTTTGCCATATCAGTTTTGAAAAGTTGTCCAAAAGGTTTTATGTTTTAGTTTCAAGTTAATGTTAGAACTATCAACTATGATGATAAGAATGATTTTACAAGACAACTTTTTTCTTCCGAGTGGTAAGGATATATATGTGGTACAAGTCTAAAAACACGAGCGACAATTATATATTGAAGTACGTGCATAACTATAAGAGTCCTTTGTCCCCTACCTAAAAGGTTCTTTGACACTCAACAACAGCCTAGCTACCCTCACATCACAAGTATATTTACAGTTTCGTTTTTAGACGGATTTAGTGGTTAGTAACGTTTATTGTATACGTTGTACTATATATAGTGGACCAATATGGCATTATTTGTTAGGGTATAAATGAGTTGAGAGGCTAATAAATTATGAGAAGGGTGTTATTGCTACGAGTATTATCCTTAAATGTGTTATGAATCTAGCTGGGTAAAAAACTTTAAAAGCAAACTTATTATACATTTATACTTCTACTTTTAAATTACACCAAATAAATCTAATTCTTTGGTCTGAATCCATGACCTTCATTAAAAAAACAAGACATGTCTCTTTCATATAGACTAGTCTCACATTAGCATCTCTAAACATTTGTGTTATCTCCACAACTCGAACCATTTCTTAGTCTTCACTTCTTCTCGTGGAGTAAATTGCTTGACTTTTGAGTACTAAGGATTGGATGGACTCGGTTACTCAAACGGCCAGACGTGTAAACGTAATGAGTTCACATTTATATGTTAGTTGTTAAAGATTTTACTTATTGTTAGAACTATATTTATATTGTCTCTCACGTATTGTATCAGAGTTGTTGTTGCATTACTTATAGGCATACACAATATATTAATAACATGTGTTTGTAGCATTACGAAAGATAACTTGTCATTTATACTTTTTATAGTTGTAGCTATATATATAATAGATATACTATAGCATTTTATTCTCCCCCGTCATGTTAGCTAAATACGTACTATTATGACTCGTCTAACAACCTCCACGCACCCTCACATTTTTTGTGAGAATGTATGTTTGAAAACCTAGTTCGGATTTAGTGAAGTAGTTTTTTTTTTTTGAACGGCGATTTTATTAGAAAAAACAAAACAAACAAGCCACTAGCAAGACGCTAGGACCGAAAACAACCAAACCATACAACTTAAAACTCCTCACAACGATAGAGGGTTTGAGTACCAACAATGCCACATAACATTGAACCTATTTACACGGTATTTTAACCACCAAAACGTGTCCACCATAATCCTCTCTATAACACCATCAACCGAGAGTGGCCTTGATTTGAAGATAATATCATTTCGAGCCAACCAAATTTGCCAAATCGTTGCCATAAGAATAATCGCCGCTATTTTTCTACTTTTCTCCGATCCGCATAAGTTTTTGTGGCAATCAATCCGGTCTCTAACTGTCTCTCCCACGTTGCCGTTCCAATTACACCATTTAAAAATCTTGTACCAAATTTTAGAAGCGAAAGGACACTTAAGAAGTAAATGCTCCGTCGTCTCGGTTTCATTGAAACACATAGAACACTCGTCAGAACCCACATTAACCCCGCGGGCCAACAACGCCCTTTTGCAAGGAATTCTCTCAAGCCTCGACTTCCATGCAAAGCATCTGATTTTTAACGGAGTCCAAGTTGACCATTGAACCGGGTTTAAATCGATAGGAACTCGGTTGAGCTCTAAAATGTTTCTAAGACACTTGACTGTGAAAGCCTTATCATCACTTCCTTTCCATTCCCACACATCAGGAGCATTAGACAATAAAACCCCATGAAGCAATTGAGAACATTGTTGAAATTGTTGAAACTCCACGCCTAAAGTAGTTATATAACATAAACATGTATGATTGTTTTATTGACGGACTTGGAGTCTAGTCAATATTGCATCTAGCTTGTGTACTATATCTAGTGGACCAACTAAGAAGACATTATTATCTAGGGTGGAAAATAATTGAGACATGCGGTTATAAACCACTAGAGATCCACAGTACAATTAAGTTTAAACGAGTTTGAATTGAGCTCAAACATAAAGGTGATCTAAAGCCAATGTATTTATACCTTATAATAAATGAGAATTTTATATGTCACATTACATTCATGGAGCTACAGCATTCAACTCCCGCTAAAAAATGTATGATTTTGTATTTGTGTCTACATTCATTCCTCCACTAGGTTTAATACCCCGTGTGCTACACACGGGTTAAATAAAAATATTTAAAAAAAAATATAATCACTATATTTAAAGATTTGTAAATATTTTTGTAAAAACTACCATTAATCATAAATGTTTGTCTCCATCAACTTTGTAGTTTAATTTTTTTTCCCTCTTAAACTCCTTATATAAAACAAACGATTCCCCCCAAAAAAATAGGCCCCCAAAACCTTGATTTATTAGGTAGATTCATAATGACTTTTTCAAGAATTTATAAAATATAGTTTCCATCCATGCACACTAATAAATAAGGAATTTTCAAATTTACTTCATAATTATTAATTGATTAAAAGATTTCCAAATCTTTTCATAAAAATAATCTCTAAATAGTATCAAAAGTTTATGTACGTTTCATCTGCCCAACTCAATTATAAAAAATTAAAATATTCGTAAAATGATTAAATAGGATTGAAAATTTAATAAAAACTTCAGTGACTTTAAAGAGACAAATAAAACTTTATTACATTTCTACAAACTTACTCCACCTTTTATTGTAATTATACCTAAATTTCATCATATTTTTACGAGTATGGTTGTATTTGAAACAATAACTGCAATTACCGCATTCACTTCAATAAATAACTTTTAACTAAAACCACGAAGTGTTAATAGAGGACTTAAAGATTTTTATAATTTTTTTTTTCAAATATTACTACTTTAGCAATATGTTATTCAATATTATTAACTAATGTTGAAATCAATTTTTTATATTAGTTATCGTAACTAAACCTTTTCCATTATATTTTTACGAGTTAGTCGTATTATAAAGTCTATGTTTTCATGCATGGTAATTGTGTTTACCATTTTATAGAGAAAAGTAGAGACATGTGTAAATAACTAATATTAAAATAAAGGGCATTTACATATATCCCCTTCATAAGATAATTTATTACGTATTTACTCACTCCTTAAATTTAATTACATATTTCCCCTTCCTAAACCACATATATTACATATTTACCCAATTTCTTTAGAATAGTCTTTTGATTTACTATTTTACCCTTAATGATCTTGATAAATATATTTTTATATTTTCTTATGATTTGTGTTATTGTGTAAAAGAATGGGTAAATAAGTAATTTATTGATATATATAATTAAACTTTAGGCTTAGGTAAATATGTAATTGATGGGCTTAATGTGACATCTGCCCCGAACCCGAAATCCAGATGCCCGATTCAAACCCGAACTTGTTTTATATTTGTATTTAATCTTCTGAAAATAAAACAAGTAATAATTATTACGTCAAATCCTTCTATCGAATCGTACGTTATTTGTATCTTATTTAAATCAAACGTATTTACACCGCAAAATATCCGCGTATAACAAATAATAATTATTTGTTGACTATAAAACGCTAAGTATGTATAAATATATATATATATATACATATATATTTCGTAAAAGAAAACTATTAAAATTATAAAACAAATACTATAAACGTCTCGTAATAACCCCCTAACGTCATCAACGAACTAATGATGCTTCAACGTCTCCTATAAAAACGTTACGTCTCAACTCGGTTAACTTAGTTAGTTAATATATGCAAAAACTAACCTTTGGGCCAAATATGTAATGTTTGAAAGTTAAAACTTAATAACTAAATAAAACAAACACAAAACACCAGGGACCTAAAGTGTAAGTTACCCAAACCTGTCCCCCCCCCTGTCGCGTCCCCCCTGCAACCCGACCACAATGTTTCCGGCCGACCAACTCCGACCACCCTGTCCAGCCGTTTTTCTCCTTCGATACCCGCACCACGCAACGTCCAATCCATACGCATTTAATGCCACGCTCAATCGCTAGTTTATATCACCCAAACCACCCCACAATCCCGTCGTTCGAACCCCACTCCCATTTTGCTCCGGCGACATAAATTCCGACTATTCCGGCACCATTTCAGGTAGTTTTTGGTTCCATTTTAATCCTCTCAACATTCTACAACTCTCTAACACTTCAATTTCATTTCATATCAACTCCAGATTCATGAAAATCTCAAGAAACGGCCGCAACTTGTTCTTCACTCTAATCCATATCAAAACTTCACCAAAACGTAAGTTTCTTATACCAAAATAACCGTGATTCCATGGGGATTAAAAGCCCCATGGTTAATTTGTCTGGGATTATCAGGTTCGATCGAATTTGATGGTTTTGTGATCTAGGGCTCGAATGGGACTTGGGTCCTGGTTCAGAGAAAGTGTTAAAAAAATTAAAGTTCTATTTCTAAAAAAAAATGCGCGCCTGGTTCACTGGTTTGTGCGTGTGTTTGTGTTGGTTGTGGTCACGGGTTCGAACCACTTCCACCACTCTTTTTAATATTTAATTTTAACCACTAAAACCAACACTAATACACTATATTAATCTAATAACCTATTTAATTGTTAAAAATAGTTATTAAAGGTTAAAAAAAATATGTATAAGTGTGTTTTATTTAACAAAGATTAAAGTTTCTAATTCTTATACCAAAAACATTTTTTTTATAAAATATTTAAACGAAACGTTCGAACGTTCAAACTCGTTTAAAAACCTTAATCCGAAACATTTGACTTCGGACTTAACTCCGGTTACCACGGTTCCATTTCTAAATTAAAATCTTTATACTTTTATTTATTTATACATTATATAACTTTTAATAATCAAATGATTAAGTTAATAATATGTATTAAAGACTAAAATGTATAAGTTTAAATAAAGATTCTAAGTATTATTACCAATATATTACTAATGTTTTCTAAAATGGTTTTTGTAAAATACAAAGCCTTAAAATCTAACAAATCGGTTTCGTACAAAAATACTCGGTTACGATTCGTACCAAAAATCCCAAATCTCCGTGAATTCCTATTATTTCTATTCTAGTTTCTATGCTATATGTTTTTCTAAGTTAGGATTCTCATTATTTAGGTGATACTAATATTTGGGAAATCCTCGGTTCCAGTTGATTTATTTCTATACCATTTCTGTTTCGTATTCAAGGTGAGTAAACTCACTCCCCTTTTTACTATTTTGCTTTTGGGGCTGAAATATGCGTTTCAATATTATACTACGGTTTTCGTTTCGTTGTTTCTATTTCAAAATGAGATCATAAAATGTGTTAATCTTGTCGGCCGCTTGATGCAAAATTATGTGATAGTCAATGTAGTTGTATTATTTGTAATTTCCACCGGTACGATATTAGCGCTAATGGCTTGACAAGCCCACCTACACTAATGGCCTGATAGGTGATTAGACCCGGCGATTCTTTTGTTGATTCTATAGGTTAGATTCTAGTTGCTAAACGAGATGCTTGTTACTGAGTTGCTATGTCCCTTTAGATGCTAAAAATATTTATTGATAACTTATACAACGAGATGGTTCAATGACGGTTACTTGTCGGTTCAATAAATGTTATCAATAAATGTAACACGGTTGATTCTATGTTGATTCTATGGTCATGGTTGAATGATATAATGATATTGCTATACACATAAACTTGCGAAACATATTTATAATGATCTCGGATTTCATATTATGTACTATTAACTGTGTTTTTACTCACTAGCTAATTCTTTAGCTAACTTTATTTTCACATATTTCAGGTGATGCTTTGATATTGTTTTGCTGCTTTTGCCAAAACATAGGATTGCCTTGGACCTAGTTAAATAATAAAGACGATTGCAATTATTGTTCTGTTTTATTACTTTTACCGTTTCTATTTAAGGCTCATGTTCCAAATGTATTAATCATTATTAGACTTTAATAAATAAATACCATGTGCTTTGTTTACTATGGATATCCAATTCCAATGACAGCCCGGTGTTTCCGCCACCGGGCGGGGTGTCACACTTAAGAAGAAGAAATATATAAAAAAAAACTAAAATAAAAGACTAACATACAAATTAAACGATTTTCTACTTTAACAAATATTTATTTCATGTAATATTTAAGTTTCTTTCAAATATAAGTTTTATTAAAACTTTGAAATTATTTATTATTAATGATTCATCCGTGTAACACACGATCAAATAACTTTTTTTTGAAAACTTAAGTTATTCATATTTTTCATTACTATATATACCCGTGTAATACGTAAGATCTAAACTAGTATATCATACTTAGCTCATACAACTTTACAATATATAGTATAAAATATTACATAAAAAATACTACTTTATAACTATGCTAGTTTGATAACCCTTGTAGTACACACGGATTTGTAAATTGTAACCCTTTTTTTAAAAAACAAAATAGAGTATAATAATACTAAAAGTAAGCATCATAATAAGAATTATTATTATTAAAAATTCTAATGAGTTTACGAAAGAAACGGCATCTATATTCTAATTAACTATTGTGTGATTAATAAATATTGAAGTAAAAAGGGCTTTTAAGAGAATTAAATTATGGTTAATATAAAAAGTTTTATCATTGTGTCTTTTGATGTGTAAACAAATTACAAACGACACAATGAAAACATTGATTTAAAAAAAAATTTGGCGGACGACGCTAGTAATATGGTCTCCGAAACATTTTTTGAAATTTAATTTAAATTATGAGTTATGAATTTTTTTATCACTCTATTTTAACTTTTTAGTAGCATTCTGTCATTCTCATACTTTGTAATAGTTTGTACTATTTTTATACTTTGTAAGATAATTATAAGTCTCCATCAATCATTTTATCTATTTGAATTTGATGAAGTTATAACCACAAGTAAATAGCATATCTTAATTTTTTTTATTTGTTTGGACCTTCGATCCAAACGAAACGGCTGAATCTCATCGCTATTATTATAAATATATGATAAAGCTACACTTTTGGTCCTTTATGTTTATACAAACCTGTACTTTCAGTTCTTTAAGTACAAAAATCATAATTAACATCATTCGTCTTAAATTTGTTGCAGTCTTGGTCCTTTAACACCAACGGTGTTAAATACTTTAGTTAAGTCTAGGGCAACTTAGTCTTTTTACCCCTAAAGGACCATTTGAGTAATTTTATTTAAACTTAAAGGACAATTTTTGTAATTTTAATATCTTTTAGGGGTAAAAATACTAAATTACCCTTAATTTAACCGAAATATCTACCTATTCTAATAATTGAGTAACACATCCACATGTCACCAATTTAACAACTCCACATAGGATTTTGCTTAGGTGTCATGTTCTAAATTAATTTGATGGAGAATTTTTAGACGGGTCATGGTATGCTCCATATTCGAAATAACCCGATATGTTTAAATTAAAAATTCACAAATTATCATTAGTTATCTCCTAACCCGATATGTTCAAATACAAAATTTACCAATTATCATGATCTATATCTTAACCCGATATGTACCAAGTATCATGAATTATCTCCTAACCTGATATGTTCAAATAAAAAACTTATCAATTATTATGATTTATCCTAACCCAATATGTTCAAATTAAAGTTTTTACCAATTATCATTAATTATCTCATAACTCGATATGTTCAAATAAAAAAATTAACAATTATCATGAATTATCTCCTAACCCGATATGTTCCAATAAAAATTTACCAACTATTATAAATCATATCCTTTATTGTAACATATGATTTTTTATATGAATATATTTGTAAATATCCAAATCGATTTAATAAGAGATATGTTAAAAATAAATTTGATATGTAAATTGAGTTAAAACCTATAAAACTAAAATCCTTGTAGTACACGGGTACTAATCTAGTTTAACACCATTAGTGTTAAAGGACCAAAAATGCAGCAAATTTAAAGATAAAAGATATTAATTATGATCTTTGTACTTAAAGGACTAAAAATACAGGTTTGTAGAAATATAAAGGACCAAAAATGCAGTTTTGTCTAAATATTTTGTATTCATCAATGGCTCCAGCAAGATATAGTCATCTATGTTTTAGCATGAAACCTCCAATCTCACGTCCATTTTTTGTGGGCAAATTAATATTCAAGATACAATGAAGTTATATATTGTTCGTGTTTGAATGTAGACATGTAGTTGATTGTGTTCGAATGTAATTGATTGAGGTACTTTTGATGTTTGATACGAACTTATTGGCTTTGGGCAAAATTATGATATATGTTATGGTTTAATTCGTTTTGAACTGAATGACTGAAAAGTTGTATATGGTATTATGATTGTTTTCTATTATATATGTTTTGAGATGGTTTTATTTTTTAGGAATACTAGTTATTTGCGTTGAGATGAATAGATCGATCATAGGATGTGATGCATCGTCTTATTCTATTGTTTATGAATTAATTGAAAAGAAAGAAGACATTGTCTCAATACGAATAAATATAAGTATGAAAATGTACCTGTAGACGTATATATGAATCAATCTTTAGGAAAGAAATATGGTTTCAACCATGCTATTAGACATCCTTATTACTAGCTCATATTGTGATAATATGCTACTTTTATGTTTTCAATGCAATTATTGAAGGACTGATTGGTACTAAGGATAAGTTATATGAAAGTTAGGGGGGGAGAGGAGTGGTTGAACGACCTCGCCACCACTCGTTGCACTAGGTGTCGACCTCGCCACCCTCGTCGTCACTCATAACTCGTCCCTCCAGCTCATCCCTCCAGCTCGTCCCTCAGAGCCCACCCTTCAACGAGCTAGTCACCGAGGACCACAGCTCGTCCACGAGCCTCCAACCAACTACCTCGTCTCCTTCATCGTCATCACTCCCTTCGCCCTTACAAGTGATAAGGTTTTATGGTTATGAGAAATAAGTTTATGTGTTTATAAGTTATAAGATTTATGTTTAGGATTTCCTTATTCGTCTACTGAGTAAATCAAATTTGATCAGGCATACTTTTGTTTTGTTGTTTTTGTGTATGTTAGGTTATTAAGTTATTGGGGATGTACGGAAGAGGGCTCGAGCGACTAAAAGGAAAACTTGTATCTATCTAATATTTCAAGGTTTTAGGGGGCAGATTTTTAGGGGGAAATTCTTTTTGTTTTATAATAGGAAGTTTTTTAGGTAAAAATTAAATGGAATTTTACACCATGCATAAGTTGATGGAGCAAAATCTTTAAATTTTAAATACTTACAAATTTTTAAACATAATAATTATGATTTCTTTATAAATATTATTATTTAACCCGTGTGTAACACACGGGTATTAAACCTAGTTTATAAATGTATTGAACTTTTGTATTTTAAATTTAGGATTATTTAATCACCTTCAATTATTAGTTATTGGCCATTGTCACCTTCAAATATCACTTTGGCCAATATAACTCCCAACTAAACACTTTGGTGTCCATCTCACCAAAAGTTAACAAAAAATTAACCAAAAGTGACTTGAATTGGTAACTTTTGGTGATACGGTGTTCGTAACACAAAAGTTAACCAAAAGTGACTTGAATTGGTTGACTTTTGGTGATACGGACAATAAAGTGTTTAGTTGAGAGTTATATCGGCCAAAGTGATACTTGAGGATGACAGTGGCCAATAACCAATAGTTGAAGGTGATTAAATCCAATAACCCATTAGTTTAAGTATTGTAATATTTTAAATAAGTATATGAAAATATGTTTGTGATCTAGTAACTGTATAGATGAGTGTGTGAGTTGATTTGATCCGGTTGAAGGATCCGTATCCATTTTAAGTTGTAGGTGAATTTGATGTAGTCATGACTTATAAGATTTTGTCTGTCTAGATAGCCAAAAAGTTTGATATGAGTAAAAAACTGACCACATTATTATTTATCACTAGGTTAATAATCCGTGTATTATACGCGCTGAAAAACATAAACGACATGTAAAAAACAAAAATATAAAAGAAAAAAACTATAATTAAAATAAAAAAAGAAAATAAATAAAATATCAAATGTATGAAAACATATTACTTTTTAGAATAATAAACAAAAAGAGCTCATATCTACTGTTTAAACTTGGCGTATATAACATGAAGGTGATGAGTTCTAATCTCAAATGGTATGTGATTTTCTTTTTAGTAATAACGATTTAATATTTTAATTGGAAGTTGAAAAGATTATTATTTGAATGTGAAATTGACAACTAAACGCATCTAGTTATAACGTGTCATGCTTGAGATAATAACATGCATGTGGTAAAAACATTTTTTACATTATTGACAAAGATTTAACTTTATATTTGTGTGAGTAGATAAAAAACCCTAAATAATAATATACTTACACATAAACATATAATTATAACTATATAAACTATATGAAAACTACTTATATAAACAAATACAAATGGGTTAAACTCGTTGATTGAGGTCCAACTAGATAGACATAATTATAAAGAGAACCCCTTTAAAACGATAGAAAAGATTAACATTGGTAATGTCTCTTTATTTCTAATTCTATTTTTTTTAAATGTTCATAACTTTTACGTATATACGACATTTTTTTAACAAAGTTACAACATAAAAACAAGAATTTTTTTATCTATAAAACACATATAATATATATTGATATAAAAAAGCAAAAAAAGCATCACGTTTTTAACACATTTGTGTAACCAGCCAGGTTATTGTGTAATCGTTTTAAACTGACAAAGATTACACAATGACCAAATGAAAATTAATTATACACAATAACACAATGTGCGCAAGAGTAAAACAGACAATTGTGTTTTACATGTTATATAACAAAATAACACAATGACATGAAAACCTCATAATAACATGGATCAATAAATCTATTGTGTTTTTTTAACTATAAAACACTTATAATATTGATATAAAAAAACAAAAACAAAAACAAAAAGTCACATTTTTTAACTTATTGTATAATCCGTCGGATCATTGTGTAATCTTTTTGAACCGATGAAAATTACACAATGACCTTATGAAAATAACACAATGAAAGTAACAAACTTTGTAACAAACTAGATATGTTGTGTTTTACATGTTATCTTACACAATACATAACACGATATATCCATTATTTGTGTTTGTACCTTAGAATCAAACACAACGACAATGATGAACTTCACAACAAACTCGATCTATTATGTTATTGACTTTTTACATGATAAATAACATAATAATATAATGAAATCCATGCAATAACACAATTGCCTCTTGGCTAAAAGAAAATTTGGAGTTATTTACGGTTGTGACACCGTGTTTTTTGTAGTCTTTGCATCTTCATTTAATTTTTAGATCTAATAGTCAATATGTCTTCTTATATCTATACCTTCTAATAAAAGAGAGTTTTAGAGGACACATGTCATTCATTGGAGAGGGTGTTGGAGCATTTTTCCCGCTCAAAAACTAAGAATTTTTTTTTCTAAGCTATGTATGGAAAGAAATCGATAACATTGAATCACCCATAATTTTCTCTTCTAAAGTTTCAACCCACCTTATTTACATACCTAAAATCATTGAGAAAATGAAAAAAAAACAATTTAACAAATAAATCATCACAATTTACTACCTAGACCCATACATTTCGACCTGTACGCTCAACCCGGTACATATGAGTGTCATCGTGAATTTTGCCGGATATCTATCATGTGGACTATTAGTATGTCTATTTTTCTTAATTTTTTTAAATGGATTGGTATGATTTATAAGACATTCATTTTACAAACGTCGTTATCTAATTTGGTTAATACTGTATTGTAGTTTAAATCTATTTGTTCAAGACTCAAATTAGAGTTTTAATGAAATTTGTGTTTTTATTTCATATGTATCTTTCATATAATTTGTAGTTTATTCTCAAATGTTATTTTTTCTCAAAGTTTTAGAATTGTGTTTTTATATGTTTCCAGCCGTGTAATCCACCGGGTTTAATCTAGTTTTCTAATAAATTAAGCATTTTAGTATAACTCCACTTTAAACTCGACAAACTCGTGAAATTAACTTGTTTCTTTTTACATGTCTTTAAACACCTCCTGAGATCATAAATATATCTTCTAACACTTGTCATAAATAAACCCAAAAAACATTAAAGTTACCCTTGGATTAAACCGACCTACATACACCAATGTTCTTTTAATTAAATCCAGAGTTAATAGCCAAAATGGTCCATGAGGTTTACTAGATTTTGCAGTTTTAGACACTTTTAAGAATTTTTGCATAAATAGTCCCTGCAGGCCAAAACCTGTTGCTAAATCGGTCCACGGCACTAACAGAGTTAAAAAAATTCTGTTAGTTGATTATGAATTGACCAAAATACCCTTCTTCTTCTTCTTATTCACAGGGACCATTTTCGCAAAACCATCACCACCACCACCACTGCCACCACCACTTACAAAATTCTCCAGCCACCACCATCCACCACCCATCACCACCACCAACTCCGATCATCATCTCCGACCCCAACAACCCATAGCCAACCACCTTCGTTCAAGCCGACACCACATCCTTCAAACATTTCAGTCATCTACAACATAAAGCGTGTAGCACTATGTTTTCTGCAAACATTTCAGTCATCTACAACATTGATAATATATAGAATGAACACAATAATATATTAACCTTCAGTAACCTCCAAATGAGTTTAGTGATGATATCCACGTCATGAAGAAACGAATATGACATGCAGATGATAACGACGTCGTTTCGTTCTTTTTGTTGAAAAATTGTTTCATTCTCGTCGGAAAATCATCTCCCCGGCGAGATGATCTTATTCCGGCCAACATCTTTAACAGCTTCTTGTTACTGTTTTCAAAAACTTTCTCCGAACCCATCTCCGATTCGATATCGAAACGATTTGGATTGATGTTGACATTAGGGTTAGGGTCAGGGTTTTGTGTAACTGCTTCTTTTCGCCGGTGTTTAAAGAACTGAACTGAGACAAAGTTTGTTTGATCTCCGGCGAATCCAACGGTGGGTGGTTTAATCTCCGGTGATGTAGTATCAGAAACTGTGTTGTTTCAATGAAGACGAAGATGATAAATCAATGAAGTTTCTTGATTTTCTTGAAAGTTTTGGTGGTGGGGGTAGTGGTTGAAGATGGTGGTGGTGATAGTGGTGGAGGTGGTGGTAGTAGTTGAAAATGGTCCCTAGGGGCATTTTGGTCAATTCATAATCAACTAACCGAATTTTTTAAACTCTATTAGTGCCGTGGACCGATTTAGCAACAGGTTTTGGCCTGCAGGGACTATTTATGCAAAAGTTCTTAAAAGTGTCCAAAACTACAAAATCTAGTAAACCTCAGGGACCATTTTGGCTATTAACTCTAAAATCCAATTAACTACATGATATGATATTCAAAGAACGATAAAGAGGTCAACAATAAAGAATTAGGTTCAACTACAAAGTCTAAATTTCCTAGAAAGTTTAAAAAGGAATTTAGACCATTAGATATAATATTAAATAAAGATCAATGGCTCATAAACACAAGGTGGCATAATGGTAAATAGTTAGAACTTTAAATGGTAGGCCAAGGGTATATTAGTCTTGTCTCATTATCAAATTCCACACTCTTTTTTAAACGTCCATAACTTTTACATACGACAATACTTTTTAATAAAAATTACACAAAAAAAACGAGCGTTTTTTTATCTTCAAAACACATATAATATTGATATATAAAAAAAAGAATTTTTTTTTGAAGTTTTAGCTCATTGTGTTATATTCATTAGGTCATTGTGTTATATTTTTCAGCTCATTGTGTTATATTAGTCAAGACATTGTGTTATATTTTTCATTGTGTTATATTCGTCAGGTCATTGTGTTATATTTGTCTGCAATTGGGTTATATTCCTCAGGTCATTGTGTTATATCCGTCAGGTCAATGTGTTATATTCGTCAGGTCATTGTGTTATATTCGTCGGGCCATTGTGTTATATGCATATGTTGTGTTAAATTTATCTGGTCATTGTGTTATATTCGTCAGGTCATTGTGTTATATTTTCATCAGGTCATCGTGTTATATTTCTAATCAGGTCATTGTGTTATATTTTCATCAGGTCATTGTGTTATATTTTCATCAGGTCATTGTGTTATATTTCCATCAGGTCATTGTGTTATATTTTCATCAGGTCATTGTGTTATATTTTAATCAGGTCATTGTGTTATATTTTCATCAGGTCATTATGTTATATTTTCATCAGGTCATTGTGTTATATTTCATCAGGTCATTGTGTTATATTTCCATCAGGTCATTATGTTATATTTTTATCAGGTCATTGTGTTATATTTTCATCAGGTCATTGTGTTATATTTTCATCAGATCATTGTGTTATATTCATGTTTCAACTCGTTGTGTTATTTGTCAGGTCATTGTGTTATTTGTCAGGTCAATGTGTTATTTTCAGATCATTGTGTTATTTCATTAGGTTATTGTGTTATAACACAATCACCTGAAGAAATAACACAATGACCTGAAGAAATAACACAATGAGCTAAAAAACGTGAATTTTTGTTTTTGTTTTTTATATATGAATATTATACGTGTTTTAAAGATAAGAAAATACTCGTTTTTATGGTGCAATTTTTTTAAAAAAATAATAGCGTATGTAAAAGTTATTGACGTTTAAAAAAATGGGGTGAAACTTAAAATATAAAGACATTACAATCTTTACCCTTCCTTCTAATTTTAAAAGAGTGCCACATGTCATTATCTCATGGCTTCTTAGACTTTTTAGAAAAATTGGAATTTTTAGTATAACTCCACTCGAACAATAAATGAAGTAACATGTTGATTGAGGAATATATATAATTTCTTTCATTTCGTCAAAAGAAGTAAGAATTGAGACAACATAATTTTCACCTGTCACGGCTTCTGCATGGTCCCATTTGTTGTCTGTGTATCCCTCTTGCCCGACATATGTCGTCTACACTCTCACTCTCACTCTCACTCTCACTCTCACCTGCATATATTAATCCATCGACTTCAGCTCATCACTCAAACACTTTCTTTCACTAACTCTTTACTTTTCTCAAACAAACAAACAAACATACCCAGTATAATCACGTTACAAAAAAACAATAATGCAGTTTTTACCAAGTCATGGGTATGAGTACACTAATTGTTCAAGTTTTATCAGAAACTTGGTATATGATCATGGAGATTTATCTTCAAACACGGAGGCGAATGTAGCAGCGGAGACGGAGGCCGAGGCGAAGGCGGCAGCTGCTTGTAGCCGACATAGTGAAGCTGAACGGAGACGTCGGAAGAGAATCAATGGCCACCTTGCAACCCTCCGTAGCATCCTCCCTAACACCGTTAAAGTATGTAAACCATACTTTTTATTCGTTACATTTAAACATAAAAGATTTTATATTTATGTCATCCTATATTTGACTTGTTGAAATTTTGTTGTAAATTAAATTAGACTCTATTTTGTTAGAAAAAATGTTGTAAAAGTCTCTATTTTGTTGAATATTTGTTGCAAGTTTTTTTCTAACCTTAAACGGATATGTGGGTGGTGGTTAAGTGATGTGTTTCACGATTAAAAAACATAGAACTCGTTATTTTAAAAATTGATATGGGAAACGTCCCGGTACATTTTCTAGTAGTGACAGTATGATTATTTGCTCTCAAACTTGTGTTGATGGCAACATTGTTTTTGACAGGCGGATAAAGCTTCGTTACTCGCGGAGGTAGTGCGACGGGTGAAGGAGTTAAAGACGATAACTACCGAATTGGAATTAACCGGTATGGATCAAAGCTGTGAATATTATATGATTCCAAGTGAGGATGATGAACTTGATTTGACATACATTGGGGAAGATTCTAGTACAAAAAAGATTATGATAAAGGTGCGTATTAGTTGCGAGGACCGGCCTGAACTGATCGTGGAGCTAACGAGGGCGTTAGGAACGTTACGCGTTAAATTGGTGCGTACCGAGATAGGGACATTGGGTGGGAGGATAAAATGTTTGTTATGGGTTCAAGTTTCGTCGGTGACAAAAGACCAAGGGTTAGATGATCTACGAAGGGCGTTAAAGGCGGTTACGGACCGTGCATCGTTCTTGGATCTTCCTAGAAACAAGAGACCCCGTGTCTCGGGTTGTGTCTGATTTTGATTGTTAGGTAGGGGTGTCAATAATGTGAAACGGGAAGGATTTGGTCTTGTGTTAGTGGCCCTTTTGAAGGTGCATTTGTTGAATTCTTTGTACTTTGATGTCAAACACAAATGGATGGTTGATGATGACAATAAAGTAAGGATGATAGGTAGCCAATGGTTTGAAGGACAGTACTTGGTGAATTTCTTTTTAACAGAGGGTAGGGGCCGGGTGTGAAAAATATTGTTTTTAGAGTTCAGTTGAATATATAATCCGATATTAAAATATATTTTTGAAGTATATAATCTGATATTTTAACTTAAATAATGAAGTTCATTTGAGAAGACTCATATATTACAAGAAGAAAAAAAATATAAATTAGTAAAAAGCCTTGATAATGGTTTATTTAAAAAAACTCACTTCCCACACACAAATGTGTAAGGTATGAACTAAAATAAATCATTAAAATATTTTTTTCGTATGTATGATTAGCGTGTTAAGTTTATCTACACATGTGTAGGTTATATGTAAGTAACATAGCCTACATATGACTTCAACATGTGTAAGTTTACCAAATAAACGAAATTTCGCAAATTTTATTTCTTGAATATCAAAATTGATGAATAAATATTGCATTTTAATGATTTCCTATATGTTAAAAAAGTTTTTTCGTTGAAAAAATGAAGAATTTAATAACTTCTTTTTCTTTTCGCAATATTTAGACTTTTCGCATGAACCCTCCCCTTAACTTAACAAGTTTAGGTTGGAAATTAGTTTCGGTAATTATTTTCTATAAAACTTTGCATGTTAGAGTATTCACAGTTGAGTAATCAAATGTTTGAGTGAAGTTTTTATATTTCAGTGGGTTGTTGTTGGTTGTTGTTGGTTGTTGTGAGTTGTTACAAATAAGGCAAGCAAGCGATGGGATTGGTATGCCTCTTTTGGCAAGTGAAACCCGTGTCGTAACACAACTTAAGAGAATCTTCCAATATAAAGAGTTAGAGGTTGTTTGTTTCACCTTTTAATGGTTCAGTCAGTGTTAAATCATTAAGATTCAGCATTCAGAGCGTTTGTTTCATAAAAAAAAGCTTCTGAATGGTTTTGTTAAGTACTGAATGGTTAAGAGACAGAGTGTTAAATGAAACTTAATGGAGCATATACCAACTTTACACTCATCTGCATTTCTACCTCAGCATTCCTTTCATTGATAGAGCCTCTTAATAGTTCAGACCTCTTAACCATTCAGCACTTAATAATTCAGATTTTGTCAAACACCCTCTTAGCTTTGGTGAGGAGCCAACCTTTATTTTCATAACTACCCTCCATTTGCGCAATCATACTTACAGAGACTGAATAGAAGCCAAAGAAAATTCTTTGTAACTATAAGTCTATATGTGACACCCCGCCCGGCGGCGGAAACACCGGGCTGTCATTGGAATTGGATATCAATAGTACAAAGCACATGGCACACTAAAAGTATATTTTAATATCATTAACGCATTAATTGTTGTGACATAAATGAGGAATAAATAGTCATAAATTCAGAAATAAAGACCGGCAATCAAAGTAATTTTATTGTTCAATTATTCTAGGTCCGATAGGCATCCTATGTCTTGAAGGTATAAAACGCTCATACACCACCTGAAATATGTAAAAATAAAGTTAGCTAATTAAAGCTAGTGAGTAAACCACAATTGATATATAGTAATAAAGAAATCCGAGATCATCATAATATGCTGCGCAATCATACATGCATAGCTATTTCATATCATTCTCGACCATGACACCTTGAACACACATTGAACACATTGAACACACATTGAACACCATCATTGTATAGCAACTTGTAATCATTTGTCATGAGGAACCAACTCATGTTATTAATTAAAGATAACCTTTTTAGCAACCGTCACGTAACCGTCTCGATATAAGTTATCAATAATTAGTTTAGCAACTTAGGGACATAGCAACTTGTATCATCGTATAGCAACTTGTAACATAGTAACTTGCAACATTGAAATTGAATGGCCGGGTTTAAATCACCTATTCTGAAATACATGTAGGTGGGTTTGTCAAACCATTAGCGCTAACATTGTACCGGTGGGATTACTAAGTAACAATACTACTTTAAACTACCACATAAGGATTGCATCTTGCCGCGAACAAGACTAACACATTTAATGATCTCATTTGAAAAACAGAAACAAAGAAACGAAAACCGAAAACATTGTATAGTAATTGAACATATTTCAGCCCCAAAATGTAATAGTAAAAAGGGGAGTGAATTTACTCACCTTGAAATGCAATATATAACCGAAATATAACACAACAATAACGAACCGAGGGTTGCCCAAATATTAGTATCACCTAATTAATTGGGAAAAACCCTAACTTAGAAACGAAACGTACAATAACATAGCAACAAGAATCAAAACTAGAAAATTTAGGGTTTCGGATTTGGGATTTTAGGGTTTTAAATTACAAATTGAGAATTAGGGTTTTAAACTACGAATTGGGATTTTGGTACGAAACGTAATGATATTTTTGTTTTGTATATATATTTTATAAGGATCCGTTTTTAGTTTTCTACTAAACAAAACATTTGTACAATTTTAAAAATACATATAACCATAAAAATTATTATTTGTATATATGTATATGAAACTACAAGTTTTTAATGTTTTTAAAAATATATTTAACTTAATTATGTTATTTAAGTTATTTAGAAAGTATAATAAAATGTTTAAAGTATATAAAATGTTAGAATTTAATAAAAACGGGTCATGGGACTCGAACCCATGACCATTTGTTTAAAACCGAGTCAACAAACCACCAGGCCAAATCTGATTTTGTTATTCATTTAGATTTTAATTCTTTTATCATTATATTAGCAACTAAACCCATTTCAAATACAAACCCTAGAAACAAGGATCAATCCAATTCGTTTAAATCTGTAAACCAAGATCAAATCAATCATAGGGCTTTTAATCTACGTTTAATCATGAGCATTTTGGTATATTAAACTTACTTGATTATGATCGATTGATACGGGTTCGAATAGAAATGGAAGCCGACTGTTCTTGATGATTTTTATGAATCTGGAACGAAGATAAGCTGAAATTGATGGATTAGGGAGTTGTAGGAGATCAAGTGTGACATCTGCCCCGAAACCCTAACCCGAATGCCCGACTCGAACCCGAGATTACCTATCTTTAATTATCTTCTTTAAATGAAACGCCTCGTTATTAAAAACGTATATATATAAATTTGTCGAGCTTTACGTCTTTAATAAATAGCGATCAAATTATTGTTCAACGTTTACCAAACTAAATACTAAAAACAATTATCTAATCTTTAAAGTATATATATATATTATATATATGTGTTTATAAAAGAAATTTTATAAAAATTTTTAAAGATAAAAACGTCTTAAAGTCTTGAAATAAACATTAACGTCAAGAACGAAACAAAAACATAAAAACGTCATTTATATAACCGTTACGTCGCAACTCGGTTAGATTGGTTAGTTAATATAATTCATTAATTAACTTTGGGCCAAAAGTGTAAAGTTTCAAACTAGTATCGAAGTTATAAATGCAATTAATAAACATTTCAAATATGAAGGACCAAGTGTGTAAATTATACCCAAAGCCCCCCCCCCCTTGTTCAATTGCAGCCCGCAATTCCGGTGGTCTTCTTCGGCCACCGGCGCCGTTTTCCGGCGAAGTCATTTTGGTCGTTTTTAGCCATTTTAACCCGATCCAATATATATAAAATGACCCCTGGCACGATTCGAACCCCGTAACGCCCTTTAATCAACCTTTAATCGAGCCATCAATGTTAAAATTTCGTTTCTTTAATCGACATTCAACACCCACATTACTCAATCGATCCAAACGGCCGAAATCAATAAATTGAAATAACCAAAATGATCATCTTAACGTTGTGAATCCGTTGGTAACATTTAATTGTACGTTTATCACCGAATTAAGTATCCAATTAATCTTTTTACTCGCATACAACTCGGAACTCGTTTGGCTGGTTTTACAAAACAATCAACGCAATTCACTCAACCAAATCACTCTAATGCACGCTCATTCTCTCTCTGATAAACCAATTTTAACTGAAATCATCAAAGACTCGTCATTTGATTCCATGGCCGTCGCCTTCGATTCTTCGTTCATCCTTGATCTTGTGCTTCATCAATCCAGTAAGTTTAATATACCAAAATGCTCATTATCGTTCACTGAATCAAAGCCCTATGTTTGATTTGATTTTGATTAACAGGATTGAGGTCAATTGATGGATTCTTGATTCTAGGGTTTATGTTGAAATTGGGTGTTGTTAGTTTTAAAAGGATAAAAGAAGTTAAAAACGTTTTGAACAACAAAATTGAAATTGGCTTAGTGGTTAATTGTTGGAGTGGTGATCCGGTGGACCTGGGTTCGAACCCAGGGGCCTCCACAGTTTATAATATTTTTGTTTGATTTATACATCCAACCATTTTTATTATATACTTTAAACCTAACACTAATACAAAACCATATATATTTCAAAATGTTAAAAACTTGTAAAACATAGCCAAAATCATAATTTCTATAAACTTAGTTTCATAAAGTTATTTATTACAAATACTTTTGAATACTATAAAAATGTATTTTATATATTTCAAAATTATATAAATGCTTTTAAAATATATATAATATATTTTGACATTATATAACTACTTAAAATATCTATTTGAAGTTTCTATCATTTATCAAAATAAATTTTGTTACTGTGTTATTGTTTCGAATACACGCAATAATATATTTTTGGTTGTCAACGAAAAACCCCCAAATCCCAATCCGAAACCCTAGAATTCCGAATTCATTAGACTTCTATTGTTCCAATTCCAGTTTCTATACAATATGTTTTACTAAGTTAGGATTGTCATTTAAATTAGGTGATTCTAATATTTTGACGATCCTGGTTTCAATTCCGAACTATTTACTATTTGTTTCGTGCTCGAGTTCAAGGTGAGTAAAATCACTCCCCTTTTTACTTTTATATTTTGGGGCTGAAATATGTTCAATTACTATACAATGTTTTCAGTTTTCTATTTGTTTCCAAAAGAGATCATAAAATATGTTAGTCTTGACTCGCGACAAGATGCAATCCTTATGTGGTAGTTTAAAGTAGTATTGTTACTTAGTAATCCCACCGGTACAATGTTAGCGCTAATGGTTTGACAAACCCACCTGCATGTATTTCAAAACAGGTGATTTAAACCCGGCCATTCAATTTCAATGTTATAAGTTGCTATGTTACAAGTTGCTATGTTACAAGTTGCCATGCTATGTCCCTAAGTTGCAAAAATAATTATTGATAACCTATATCGAGACGGTTACGTGACGGTTACTAAAAAGGTTATCTTTAATTTACAACATGAGTTGGTTCCTCATGACAAATGATTACAAGTTGCTTTACAATGATGGTGTTCAATGTGTGTTCAAGGTGTCATGGTCGAGAATGATATGAAATAGCTATGCATGTAAGATTGCGCAGCATATTATGATGATCTCGGATTTCGATATTATTATGTATTCAAATTGTGGTTTACTCACTAGCTTTAAATAGCTAACTTTATTTTTACATATTTCAGGTGTTGTTTGATTATTTTTGCTGCTTTTGCCAAGACATAGGATTGCCTTGGACCTAGACTAATAAATCAGACATTTGCAGTTACTGTTTCGGTTTTATTACTTTTGTCGTATTCATTTAAGACTTAGGTTCAAAACGTACTACATCATTATTGAACTTAATAAATAAATACCATGTGCTTTGTTTACTATTGATATCCAATTCCAATGACAGCCCGGTGTTTCCGCCGCCGGGCGGGGTGTCACAGTTTGGTATCAGAGCCATGGTTATAGGGAACTAGGATAGGGTATTAGAAACACACCGACCTAGACTATAACCTAAGAGTCCTTAGTACAAATAGCTTGTGCTTAGAAAACTCTTCTAGAACTTATCTCCTTATTTCTTTTTATGAACATTTCTATGTCTTTCCTTTATCTTATTTCTTATTCGATTTCGCGAAGAAACTACAAGAGACTCGTCTGTATGATTAGGATCTTTCTCTTTGTGGAATCTCGTCATCGTCTTAAGTAAGTTTGAAACGTGGGAACGTGTGCAATCCGGAAGGGGGAACGCCTGTATCACGGATATCCTGTCTAAGGCAAGCATTTCGTATAAATCTCTTTAAGAGACCTGTATGCTTACCTGGGGATGTACGAGATGAGTGTAAACCTATAGGCTAAAGCACGCCTTCTCGAATACGTTGAAAACAAACTTAGCACTTTGATAAGTCTTAAGTGTCCAAAACCAAGACACATTCCTAAGCCTTCAAATTCTATTTATTTATGGATTGTATGATTACTATTTTCTATGATTTCAAACTATTTCAATGAGTTTCTATATTATTTCAAATGTTATCCCAAGGTTGCTTATTCACATTTCAATGATTTTCAATTGACTACTATGTTATGGGTTCTATAATTCTATAAAAATTCAAAGTACAATCATCATTTTCTATTCAATCCAAAATTCCATTACAACTTATGTTATCCAAAATTCTCTTATGTCTCGTTCAATTCTTTTTCTATCCTATCCTGTAGAATGGCAACAAGGCGTTAGAGACTCGCTAATACCACTACGACCCCAAACGTTCTAAATCAAAACTAAGATATTTGACTAACCTCAATCAAATTATCAAAACTTCAAAACAAATAACAAATCTAAGGTTCTAATCTCAATTCAATTATTGAATCCCAAATTAAAAACTTAATTCATGATTCTTGAAACCTCGTAACAGATTTACTGTTTTGACATGTTAACGCATTCGTTTGATTTATGAATCGAACGTTTACCCCCCCAACGTATCTCAACTTGATTATCAATACTCTAATATTGTCTAAGGTAATCATCTAAATCATAAGATTCTAAACCAACTTCTAATCCCCTACTAAATGATGCCATATTGCTATTTATAAATTCGTTTCCTAAAACTTAACATCAATTCACTACACAACTACTCTTAAGCTCATGTAACTAATATATTTCACTAATGAAATTCCGTACATCTTATTTCTATAAACTCATTCAAACCGAACGTGTCTTACGTATAAACTTTTTACTTAAAACACCATGTTTTAATTTGCGGTTTTGTAAAACCACCAACCAATAGTTAAATCTATTAAAAGTGATTTTTCTAATTTTTCCAAATAAAAATATATATATATTTAAAAAAAAATCTCCAGGTTTTAGTATTTGTAAAATATATAAAATGTATACATTTCATGATAAATGATTTCTTTAAGCAGGGATTGATTATTCTAAATGTTTGTTAAATATTTACATAACATTTCCATGTTTTCAAAAATATGATACAAACATTTGCAACGAACGTTATGATTCATGTTTTTCCAAATATCGAATATTCGAAACTTAGACTGTGTCATTCATTTATTTTCAAATCAACCCCTCTATTGATAGTAAATATTTAAAACTTTAACTTTTTCTAAACTCATTACCTAACTATTTAGTTTTTCTTTTCAAACCGCATTATAGAAAAAATAACATTACCCCTTATAATCTTGTTTACTTCCATAACATATACACCTGGTTCACCTAAACTTATGTTTCATACGAATCTAAAGGAAATAAACATCGAATCCATTATGAACGGAGTGATCTATGTAGTGGAACTATAAATTGGATTACCCAAAGCATCAAATCTTCATGAAACTAAATTTTCTAAAAATCTTAATAAACTAGATTATTTCATTATCTAATGTTTAAGAACTTGGCAATGCCATGAATAATTGGTATCTACATCTCACACATAAAATTTGGTTTTTTCAAAGTCTTAAGTTGCCACAATTTTGGTACTCGAATTTGACTAACTATGTCAATGAACAAAACTATTTACAAGAGCAATGACCATCTAATAAACTCAATTCTCTTGAATCATCTTTTTATGTATCATCTTAAACTATACTTCACAACAACTAAATACTATCGATTATGATTTCGAAAACCTATATGTATCATCATCTTAACTTAAAATATTTGTGTACATTTGACTCGCACGTGATCGAATAAGCTATGTGGTCCATGCAAAAGCTAAAGTAATTACGGGTGCACACGGAATTATGAAAGTTGGTGCATGGAAACCATAGCGAGTTTTATCACGTGTTTGAAAGCAATGGGTTGCACAAATCTCCATTTGTCATCATCGTCCAGTGCTTAAGCTGGTGTATTCTAATTCAACTCCTCAAGGCTAACGTATTCTTATTTAAATAACGCAAGTACATTTATAAGGGAAAACTAAATAATCGCATCTTTCGTTTCATCTTCTTCTGTTTGAGCAAATTTCGGGACGAAATTTCTATAAGGAGGGGAGACTGTGACATCTGCCCCGAAACCCTAACCCGAATGCCCGACTCGAACCCGAGATTACCTATCTTTAATTATCTTCTTTAAATGAAACGCCTCGTTATTAAAAACGTATATATATAAATTTGTCGAGCTTTACGTCTTTAATAAATAGCGATCAAATTATTGTTCAACGTTTACCAAACTAAATACTAAAAACAATTATCTAATCTTTAAAGTATATATATATATTATATATATGTGTTTATAAAAGAAATTTTATAAAAATTTTTAAAGATAAAAACGTCTTAAAGTCTTGAAATAAACATTAACGTCAAGAACGAAACAAAAACATAAAAACGTCATTTATATAACCGTTACGTCGCAACTCGGTTAGATTGGTTAGTTAATATAATTCATTAATTAACTTTGGGCCAAAAGTGTAAAGTTTCAAACTAGTATCGAAGTTATAAATGCAATTAATAAACATTTCAAATATGAAGGACCAAGTGTGTAAATTATACCCAAAGCCCCCCCCCCCCCTTGTTCAATTGCAGCCCGCAATTCCGGTGGTCTTCTTCGGCCACCGGCGCCGTTTTCCGGCGAAGTCATTTTGGTCGTTTTTAGCCATTTTAACCCGATCCAATATATATAAAATGACCCCTGGCACGATTCGAACCCCGTAACGCCCTTTAATCAACCTTTAATCGAGCCATCAATGTTAAAATTTCGTTTCTTTAATCGACATTCAACACCCACATTACTCAATCGATCCAAACGGCCGAAATCAATAAATTGAAATAACCAAAATGATCATCTTAACGTTGTGAATCCGTTGGTAACATTTAATTGTACGTTTATCACCGAATTAAGTATCCAATTAATCTTTTTACTCGCATACAACTCGGAACTCGTTTGGCTGGTTTTACAAAACAATCAACGCAATTCACTCAACCAAATCACTCTAATGCACGCTCATTCTCTCTCTGATAAACCAATTTTAACTGAAATCATCAAAGACTCGTCATTTGATTCCATGGCCGTCGCCTTCGATTCTTCGTTCATCCTTGATCTTGTGCTTCATCAATCCAGTAAGTTTAATATACCAAAATGCTCATTATCGTTCACTGAATCAAAGCCCTATGTTTGATTTGATTTTGATTAACAGGATTGAGGTCAATTGATGGATTCTTGATTCTAGGGTTTATGTTGAAATTGGGTGTTGTTAGTTTTAAAAGGATAAAAGAAGTTAAAAACGTTTTGAACAACAAAATTGAAATTGGCTTAGTGGTTAATTGTTGGAGTGGTGATCCGGTGGACCTGGGTTCGAACCCAGGGGCCTCCACAGTTTATAATATTTTTGTTTGATTTATACATCCAACCATTTTTATTATATACTTTAAACCTAACACTAATACAAAACCATATATATTTCAAAATGTTAAAAACTTGTAAAACATAGCCAAAATCATAATTTCTATAAACTTAGTTTCATAAAGTTATTTATTACAAATACTTTTGAATACTATAAAAATGTATTTTATATATTTCAAAATTATATAAATGCTTTTAAAATATATATAATATATTTTGACATTATATAACTACTTAAAATATCTATTTGAAGTTTCTATCATTTATCAAAATAAATTTTGTTACTGTGTTATTGTTTCGAATACACGCAATAATATATTTTTGGTTGTCAACGAAAAACCCCCAAATCCCAATCCGAAACCCTAGAATTCCGAATTCATTAGACTTCTATTGTTCCAATTCCAGTTTCTATACAATATGTTTTACTAAGTTAGGATTGTCATTTAAATTAGGTGATTCTAATATTTTGACGATCCTGGTTTCAATTCCGAACTATTTACTATTTGTTTCGTGCTCGAGTTCAAGGTGAGTAAAATCACTCCCCTTTTTACTTTTACATTTTGGGGCTGAAATATGTTCAATTACTATACAATGTTTTCAGTTTTCTATTTGTTTCCAAAAGAGATCATAAAATATGTTAGTCTTGACTCGCGACAAGATGCAATCCTTATGTGGTAGTTTAAAGTAGTATTGTTACTTAGTAATCCCACCGGTACAATGTTAGCGCTAATGGTTTGACAAACCCACCTGCATGTATTTCAAAACAGGTGATTTAAACCCGGCCATTCAATTTCAATGTTATAAGTTGCTATGTTACAAGTTGCTATGTTACAAGTTGCCATGCTATGTCCCTAAGTTGCAAAAATAATTATTGATAACCTATATCGAGACGGTTACGTGACGGTTACTAAAAAGGTTATCTTTAATTTACAACATGAGTTGGTTCCTCATGACAAATGATTACAAGTTGCTTTACAATGATGGTGTTCAATGTGTGTTCAAGGTGTCATGGTCGAGAATGATATGAAATAGCTATGCATGTAAGATTGCGCAGCATATTATGATGATCTCGGATTTCGATATTATTATGTATTCAAATTGTGGTTTACTCACTAGCTTTAAATAGCTAACTTTATTTTTACATATTTCAGGTGTTGCTTGATTATTTTTGCTGCTTTTGCCAAGACATAGGATTGCCTTGGACCTAGACTAATAAATCAGACATTTGCAGTTACTGTTTCGGTTTTATTACTTTTGTCGTATTCATTTAAGACTTAGGTTCAAAACGTACTACATCATTATTGAACTTAATAAATAAATACCATGTGCTTTGTTTACTATTGATATCCAATTCCAATGACAGCCCGGTGTTTCCGCCGCCGGGCGGGGTGTCACAGTTTGGTATCAGAGCCATGGTTATAGGGAACTAGGATAGGGTATTAGAAACACACCGACCTAGACTATAACCTAAGAGTCCTTAGTACAAATAGCTTGTGCTTAGAAAACTCTTCTAGAACTTATCTCCTTATTTCTTTTTATGAACATTTCTATGTCTTTCCTTTATCTTATTTCTTATTCGATTTCGCGAAGAAACTACAAGAGACTCGTCTGTATGATTAGGATCTTTCTCTTTGTGGAATCTCGTCATCGTCTTAAGTAAGTTTGAAACGTGGGAACGTGTGCAATCCGGAAGGGGGAACGCCTGTATCACGGATATCCTGTCTAAGGCAAGCATTTCGTATAAATCTCTTTAAGAGACCTGTATGCTTACCTGGGGATGTACGAGATGAGTGTAAACCTATAGGCTAAAGCACGCCTTCTCGAATACGTTGAAAACAAACTTAGCACTTTGATAAGTCTTAAGTGTCCAAAACCAAGACACATTCCTAAGCCTTCAAATTCTATTTATTTATGGATTGTATGATTACTATTTTCTATGATTTCAAACTATTTCAATGAGTTTCTATATTATTTCAAATGTTATCCCAAGGTTGCTTATTCACATTTCAATGATTTTCAATTGACTACTATGTTATGGGTTCTATAATTCTATAAAAATTCAAAGTACAATCATCATTTTCTATTCAATCCAAAATTCCATTACAACTTATGTTATCCAAAATTCTCTTATGTCTCGTTCAATTCTTTTTCTATCCTATCCTGTAGAATGGCAACAAGGCGTTAGAGACTCGCTAATACCACTACGACCCCAAACGTTCTAAATCAAAACTAAGATATTTGACTAACCTCAATCAAATTATCAAAACTTCAAAACAAATAACAAATCTAAGGTTCTAATCTCAATTCAATTATTGAATCCCAAATTAAAAACTTAATTCATGATTCTTGAAACCTCGTAACAGATTTACTGTTTTGACATGTTAACGCATTCGTTTGATTTATGAATCGAACGTTTACCCCCCCAACGTATCTCAACTTGATTATCAATACTCTAATATTGTCTAAGGTAATCATCTAAATCATAAGATTCTAAACCAACTTCTAATCCCCTACTAAATGATGCCATATTGCTATTTATAAATTCGTTTCCTAAAACTTAACATCAATTCACTACACAACTACTCTTAAGCTCATGTAACTAATATATTTCACTAATGAAATTCCGTACATCTTATTTCTATAAACTCATTCAAACCGAACGTGTCTTACGTATAAACTTTTTACTTAAAACACCATGTTTTAATTTGCGGTTTTGTAAAACCACCAACCAATAGTTAAATCTATTAAAAGTGATTTTTCTAATTTTTCCAAATAAAAATATATATATATTTAAAAAAAAATCTCCAGGTTTTAGTATTTGTAAAATATATAAAATGTATACATTTCATGATAAATGATTTCTTTAAGCAGGGATTGATTATTCTAAATGTTTGTTAAATATTTACATAACGTTTCCATGTTTTCAAAAATATGATACAAACATTTGCAACGAACGTTATGATTCATGTTTTTCCAAATATCGAATATTCGAAACTTAGACTGTGTCATTCATTTATTTTCAAATCAACCCCTCTATTGATAGTAAATATTTAAAACTTTAACTTTTTCTAAACTCATTACCTAACTATTTAGTTTTTCTTTTCAAACCGCATTATAGAAAAAATAACATTACCCCTTATAATCTTGTTTACTTCCATAACATATACACCTGGTTCACCTAAACTTATGTTTCATACGAATCTAAAGGAAATAAACATCGAATCCATTATGAACGGAGTGATCTATGTAGTGGAACTATAAATTGGATTACCCAAAGCATCAAATCTTCATGAAACTAAATTTTCTAAAAATCTTAATAAACTAGATTATTTCATTATCTAATGTTTAAGAACTTGGCAATGCCATGAATAATTGGTATCTACATCTCACACATAAAATTTGGTTTTTTCAAAGTCTTAAGTTGCCACAATTTTGGTACTCGAATTTGACTAACTATGTCAATGAACAAAACTATTTACAAGAGCAATGACCATCTAATAAACTCAATTCTCTTGAATCATCTTTTTATGTATCATCTTAAACTATACTTCACAACAACTAAATACTATCGATTATGATTTCGAAAACCTATATGTATCATCATCTTAACTTAAAATATTTGTGTACATTTGACTCGCACGTGATCGAATAAGCTGTGTGGTCCATGCAAAAGCTAAAGTAATTACGGGTGCACACGGAATTATGAAAGTTGGTGCATGGAAACCATAGCGAGTTTTATCACGTGTTTGAAAGCAATGGGTTGCACAAATCTCCATTTGTCATCATCGTCCAGTGCTTAAGCTGGTGTATTCTAATTCAACTCCTCAAGGCTAACATATTCTTATTTAAATAACGCAAGTACATTTATAAGGGAAAACTAAATAATCGCATCTTTCGTTTCATCTTCTTCTGTTTGAGCAAATTTCGGGACGAAATTTCTATAAGGAGGGGAGACTGTGACATCTGCCCCGAAACCCTAACCCGAATGCCCGACTCGAACCCGAGATTACCTATCTTTAATTATCTTCTTTAAATGAAACGCCTCGTTATTAAAAACGTATATATATAAATTTGTCGAGCTTTACGTCTTTAATAAATAGCGATCAAATTATTGTTCAACGTTTACCAAACTAAATACTAAAAACAATTATCTAATCTTTAAAGTATATATATATATTATATATATGTGTTTATAAAAGAAATTTTATAAAAATTTTTAAAGATAAAAACGTCTTAAAGTCTTGAAATAAACATTAACGTCAAGAACGAAACAAAAACATAAAAACGTCATTTATATAACCGTTACGTCGCAACTCGGTTAGATTGGTTAGTTAATATAATTCATTAATTAACTTTGGGCCAAAAGTGTAAAGTTTCAAACTAGTATCGCAGTTATAAATGCAATTAATAAACATTTCAAATATGAAGGACCAAGTGTGTAAATTATACCCAAAGCCCCCCCCCCTTGTTCAATTGCAGCCCGCAATTCCGGTGGTCTTCTTCGGCCACCGGCGCCGTTTTCCGGCGAAGTCATTTTGGTCGTTTTTAGCCATTTTAACCCGATCCAATATATATAAAATGACCCCTGGCACGATTCGAACCCCGTAACGCCCTTTAATCAACCTTTAATCGAGCCATCAATGTTAAAATTTCGTTTCTTTAATCGACATTCAACACCCACATTACTCAATCGATCCAAACGGCCGAAATCAATAAATTGAAATAACCAAAATGATCATCTTAACGTTGTGAATCCGTTGGTAACATTTAATTGTACGTTTATCACCGAATTAAGTATCCAATTAATCTTTTTACTCGCATACAACTCGGAACTCGTTTGGCTGGTTTTACAAAACAATCAACGCAATTCACTCAACCAAATCACTCTAATGCACGCTCATTCTCTCTCTGATAAACCAATTTTAACTGAAATCATCAAAGACTCGTCATTTGATTCCATGGCCGTCGCCTTCGATTCTTCGTTCATCCTTGATCTTGTGCTTCATCAATCCAGTAAGTTTAATATACCAAAATGCTCATTATCGTTCACTGAATCAAAGCCCTATGTTTGATTTGATTTTGATTAACAGGATTGAGGTCAATTGATGGATTCTTGATTCTAGGGTTTATGTTGAAATTGGGTGTTGTTAGTTTTAAAAGGATAAAAGAAGTTAAAAACGTTTTGAACAACAAAATTGAAATTGGCTTAGTGGTTAATTGTTGGAGTGGTGATCCGGTGGACCTGGGTTCGAACCCAGGGGCCTCCACAGTTTATAATATTTTTGTTTGATTTATACATCCAACCATTTTTATTATATACTTTAAACCTAACACTAATACAAAACCATATATATTTCAAAATGTTAAAAACTTGTAAAACATAGCCAAAATCATAATTTCTATAAACTTAGTTTCATAAAGTTATTTATTACAAATACTTTTGAATACTATAAAAATGTATTTTATATATTTCAAAATTATATAAATGCTTTTAAAATATATATAATATATTTTGACATTATATAACTACTTAAAATATCTATTTGAAGTTTCTATCATTTATCAAAATAAATTTTGTTACTGTGTTATTGTTTCGAATACACGCAATAATATATTTTTGGTTGTCAACGAAAAACCCCCAAATCCCAATCCGAAACCCTAGAATTCCGAATTCATTAGACTTCTATTGTTCCAATTCCAGTTTCTATACAATATGTTTTACTAAGTTAGGATTGTCATTTAAATTAGGTGATTCTAATATTTTGACGATCCTGGTTTCAATTCCGAACTATTTACTATTTGTTTCGTGCTCGAGTTCAAGGTGAGTAAAATCACTCCCCTTTTTACTTTTACATTTTGGGGCTGAAATATGTTCAATTACTATACAATGTTTTCAGTTTTCTATTTGTTTCCAAAAGAGATCATAAAATATGTTAGTCTTGACTCGCGACAAGATGCAATCCTTATGTGGTAGTTTAAAGTAGTATTGTTACTTAGTAATCCCACCGGTACAATGTTAGCGCTAATGGTTTGACAAACCCACCTGCATGTATTTCAAAACAGGTGATTTAAACCCGGCCATTCAATTTCAATGTTATAAGTTGCTATGTTACAAGTTGCTATGTTACAAGTTGCCATGCTATGTCCCTAAGTTGCAAAAATAATTATTGATAACCTATATCGAGACGGTTACGTGACGGTTACTAAAAAGGTTATCTTTAATTTACAACATGAGTTGGTTCCTCATGACAAATGATTACAAGTTGCTTTACAATGATGGTGTTCAATGTGTGTTCAATGTGTGTTCAAGGTGTCATGGTCGAGAATGATATGAAATAGCTATGCATGTAAGATTGCGCAGCATATTATGATGATCTCGGATTTCGATATTATTATGTATTCAAATTGTGGTTTACTCACTAGCTTTAAATAGCTAACTTTATTTTTACATATTTCAGGTGTTGCTTGATTATTTTTGCTGCTTTTGCCAAGACATAGGATTGCCTTGGACCTAGACTAATAAATCAGACATTTGCAGTTACTGTTTCGGTTTTATTACTTTTGTCGTATTCATTTAAGACTTAGGTTCAAAACGTACTACATCATTATTGAACTTAATAAATAAATACCATGTGCTTTGTTTACTATTGATATCCAATTCCAATGACAGCCCGGTGTTTCCGCCGCCGGGCGGGGTGTCACATCAAGAGGATCCAAATGAGTATGAAATTTACCCGTAATGATGCCCGGAAGGTAGAAGTCGACTGCTCGCCGGAAATTATGAATTTGGTCGAATGATTTGTTCAAAGTAGTGAAGAAGAGAGTGATTTGGTATTTTGGAATTGTTATTCGAGTCGTATAGACTGTTTTGGAATGGTTAATTCGTTGATTTGGTGCCTAATTATGAAATGGTATTTTTAGACTTTGAATCACGAAATTAAATCGAATCAATCCGCTGTAATCGCGTGATTTTTGGAGTTAAGGGGGTTCGAAACATGGCAATAATGGTTTAGGAAAGATTCGGGTGATTGAATTGGATTAAAACGCGTAGATTATGGGTTGCCGGAGCTCGCCGGAGCCTTGCCGGATGTGTCGCCGGATTTGCGAGGGTCAACAGGGGCTGGGTTGGGTAAAAAGATAAATTACACAATTGGTCCCTAAGGTTTTGAGTTGGTTTTATTTTGAGTTATAACTTTAATTTCAAGTTTAAAAACTTACAGTTTTTACCCAAAGTTAGTTTTATACACTATATTAACTAACTAACTTAACTACGTTGAGACGTAATGTCTATAGAAGTGACGTTTTTTTTTTGTATTTTTAGCTTGTTTATGACGTTGGAGGATTACTTTTAGACTTAAAAGCGATTTCCTTTTGTAGTTTATATAAAACCTCGTTTATAAAATACGATTTATATATTTTTGAAATTCATGCAATATAAATAAGAATTATTTATTACACTAAGGAATTTATTTGTAGATGTTGGATAAATATTTGGTCGATAAGCATTAAAGACGGGAAATTAATCATAATGCTCAAATCGTATTTATAGGTATTTTTTTAATATTAAAGCGTTACATTTAAAGAATTAAATATGAATCTAATTTAAAAGATAAATACTTCGGTTCGAGTCGGGTATTCGGGTGCGGATTCGGGGCAGATGTCACACTATAATGGTGTCATTCCCATTTGTCTGAATTAGATGTGATATTTATATAGGAATTTTTACATATTTCCCCTTCATAACCTTTTTAATTACATATATCCTTAATCCTTAATTTTTATTACATATTTCCCCTTCTATTAAAAGTTGACATAATTACCCTCTCTATCAATTCCCACATTTAAATATATATGTGTGAATGAGATTTAAACAAAACTTGTTATTGTTATATCAAATAACAAAGCTAGATCCATGACAAACTTTAATAAACAAGTTAATTGTAACGTCGGTCAAAAAATAAAATAATATAAATAAACATAATTGCTTTAACGATTTCGATTTTGATTGAAATTAAATGAGATATGTAAATAATAATTTAATTAGTTTATTAAGGGTAAAATAGTAATTCAATTAATTAATTTTAATTAAATTGATAAATGTGTAATATATGTGCTTAAGGAATGAGAAATATGTAATTGATTTTTAGGTTTGAGTAAATATATAATAAAATAACTTAGGAAGGGGATATATGTAAATGCCCCATTTATATATACCATTGAGCAATGAGACACAAGTCTTAAACAACCTGGTTTGCCGGAAGCTAATTGGTGGGAAGGGGGTTGGGCGTAGTTGATGTTGTTGACGTGAAGAAAAGTGATGAAAGGATTGCCAGAAGCTAATTGGTGCGAAGGGGGTTGGACGTAGTTAAGTTGTTGACGTGAAGAAAAGTGATGAAAGGACGGGGTTGGAGTTGAGATAATAATAATAATAATAATAATAATGATAATAATAATAATAACTTATCATTTTTCTCCTTGATACGTAATAAATTGTCCTTTTGGTCACTGAGACGTAAAATGACTAAACTACTCATGTTGCTAAAATTAACTGAAGTTGTACAAACTCACAAAGTGGTTGCAAATCTAGACGCCAAATGTTAAAAAAAACAACAACAACCAAAGTCATTGAATTTATACGAACTCACAAACTATTTTAGCAATTTACTCTTGAATATATCTCCGTAACCGTAACATACGAGACATAAAACTTCAACGCGCATGCGATGAAATCAAGTCGGTACGTCTTATATTTATATCTACTTTAATTTAGTACTATATAAGGTACTAATAAAATGGAAACTATATAAAGTAACAAATCAAAACTTCAAATATCATACGTACTATATATCTACAGCTGCACAACAATCTTTTCCAAATTCAAAAACAAGAGATCGAGTTGACGAAATGATAGGGATTTCAAATCATACCTTAACTTAACACTCATCATCTCTGCCTTTTATCTTCTAAACGCCCTCAGGCCTCACCTCTAATAACTCTGCACCTCTGTTAAACATTGCATGATGGATAGTGAATTTGGAGATATGGATCACATTTCAGAGCTTCCTGAATGTATTGTTCATCACATACTCTCGTCTTTCGATACTTTACCTCCCGTCGAGCTTGTTCGAATGAGTGTATTGTCTAAGAATTGGTTTGATCTAACTGCTTCTTTCCCCATGTTAGATTTCACAATGCATAGTTTTATATCTCGACAAAGTTTTTACCATTATGTTGAGTATACTACATCAAGATTTTGCCATCAAAATCTCATTGCACACACGTTCACGCTCACTACCATTCTGCATGATCCTAAAGAGTTGGATATTGTGAACAGATGCATTGAATTAGTTCTTACGAAAGGCGTGGAAGCGTTGGAGATTAATCTTGTTTACACGACAGATGTGCAAATGTGTCGTTTGCCTGACATGTTGTTATCGGTTTCTGTGATGAAAACTTTGAACATAAGTGGTTGTGAGTTGCCTTCTTCCTTGATGCTTGGTGTTGTGAAGCTTACATCTTTGATCCAGTTGACACTTAACGACGTCTCGATTGATGAAGATGCGATCAAATGCGTCACCACTGGTTGCCCTCTTTTACAAGTATTTGAGGTTAACAATTGTGATGGTTTTAAATATTTTTGTGTTTATGGGCATCAAAATCTTCAAAGGATTTTAATTACATGGAATGTTCATGTTGAGAGAATTGATATTGAAGCTCCAAATTTATCGCATCTTGTGGTAGCGTGTTCGCATGATAGAGGGACACCAGAAATGAACTTGGCTGCATGCAAAAAACTAACTGAAGTGACTTACTTTGGGCATCCTTTACCCAAGTCAAATGGTTGTGATAACTTCTTATCCAACTTTCCCTTCATTGACAGCTTGTTTTTGTTTACTAGATATAAAGGAAACAACCTAAAGTTGTCGAGTAACGCGTTGAGGACATTGATGTTACATTCGCACTGTGAATTGGAAGATATTGAAT
Source organism: Tagetes erecta (assembly GCA_030867185.1). Classification (NCBI taxonomy): domain Eukaryota; kingdom Viridiplantae; phylum Streptophyta; class Magnoliopsida; order Asterales; family Asteraceae; genus Tagetes; species Tagetes erecta. The sequence goes on along the minus strand of CM061491.1, from coordinate 18,671,778 downwards.
TCAAAACACCTAATTTGGAATTGTTTATTTACTCTCATAAAAATAATACACCATGTCCTCAAATAGTGGAGGTGCTCTCTCTCTGGCCTTTGATAGGGCACTCAACCCATTTGAAAGGTTGTATGCAATGCTATCCCAATGGTTGTATAGATGCTCTTTGGTTCCAAAAGCTCCGGCTATTTTTTGACAAGAAAAACGGATTCAAAGTTTTGAACTTGTATATTCACGCAGTTGATAGTCAGGTTCGTTTTAATCAGCCGTTTATGTATATTATTTCATTAAAAAAATGGCGTACTTGATACTTGACATAGTTCTTGCTTTGCACAGCCGGCCTGATGTACACAGCCTCACCTTACACTTTATGCAAGATGTTGTTTCTCATAGCCTGAATTAACCCATGACCCGTTGTTATATTTTCTTCAAAAAATAAATCTAACGCAAAGTTTTACATTCACTCCAACTGTCTTGCAGAAATTCAAAGAATTAGAGGAGCTAAAGACGACTGAGTTGCCACCTTATGATCTTGAGCATGTTGAGCTACAACTAGGCACCCATGAAGAATCATCTGCTAATGTAGCTTTCGTGGATGCGGTACTTTGGTGTTGTCGTCCTCGATCTCTAACTTTAATATCATCCAATCCTTTAACTGATTTTAAAGAACAAAGTGAGGTTGTCAAGGTAAGAGTTGCATGCATATGGTTTCTTTAGAAATATCCATTATCCTTGATTTATTGATCAAAGTATCAAAAATACATAATTCTTTATTTCACTTTCATTGCTGATTGTTTTGATTCTGTTTGTACACTGCAATTAAGTAGAGATATTATCATTTTTCTAATTTTTAATTTTTTCTTCAGTTTACATACGAGAAGCTAGTTCAACAAGAAGATCAAGGTCATAAAAATATTCAGATTGTGTCGCCTGCTTCTTCACTGTTGATGGATTTACCTCGTGAAGGAAAAGCGATTACCTTTAAAAAGAGAGAACGTACGCCATCTTAACTTCATAGACATGATAACGAACGGGTCAAAACTATGTGAATATGTATTTATTTTAAGCTTGGCAAACTCCTATATATATATACTATGTTTTGATACTATATAAGGTTTGGCAATATAGACAGATGCTTTATAATCAAAGCTCAAATCTTGACTATGTATTGATGGTTCGTTAACTCTTTTAGCCTGGTTGCTTGTGTGTGGTTAGGGAAACATTTAGTTTCCTTTAATTTATCCGCTGCACCAATGAACCTAAATTTATATAAATTTTAGATTGGTGATTCGTGGCTAGCTGATACCTCTTTTGTAACACGCGCCCTATGATTGTTTAGGGATGTCTACAGTCCTGTTTTGATTGTTTTTAGTTTAACTTGTTAGCCAAACTGTTAATAACACTTTTAAATTGTTGAAAACCAAAACTCAACCATTTAAAACAAAATTTGAACCAAACCCAACTGTTACTAGTGACTTGCTGGTATGAAAAATGAAAAAACCGGTTTGAGAATTATTCTTTACGTCTTCCACGCCTTAAGCAAATAACTCTTGCACACAAGCTAATTAGACCTTTTTCAAGCTGATTTGGTCAACTCACATGCATACAACAAAAAAGCTATTTTATCCATGTTTTTGGTCAACTCACCCTCAACAAAAAAGTTGTTTCTGTTAAGTGCTATTCTTTTTAATTCGTTTTCAATTGTAATCATGGTAAGCATATTTTTAGTCCAAATCATTACAACCCCTAGTGGACTTGGTGATAAAAGTTCAATTCTTGATGGTATTTGTGTGATGATTGGATTTGCATTTTGAAAACTGTTAATCATTAACTTAGTGTTTTGACCTTTGCTGAAAGATAAGAGCATTACTTTTCTTAATCTGAACCTAGAGATATTGCCTGCAACTAAGCAGATTTAAGCTTCGTTAATCAACAACAGTACGTCGTAGCGTACCTCACCACCTTCTCCAACACTAAGTAATTCTTATCAGTTGCGAAGCTTGAAGTTTTATCCAGGGGGTCCGAAAGTAACAACACTCGTAATGTTTCTCCTATCGCTATGTTTCGTGTTATATGTTCGGGTCAGATATTTGGTACGGGTCGGGTGAACCAATAAAAACTCTAAATATCTAATTTTACTTCATTCATTAAAACAAATTTTTATTACACATAAAATAAAGTTACAATAATTAACAAACACATGTCTGAAATATGTTAGATAATGTGTTTAAATAAAAGTAAAACTCTTAAAGTCGTTAGTTGGTAAGGATGAAATTGCATATTGTCTCACTACATAAGTTTGAAGACAAAATTTACTCTGACTTATATGTTTAAGCCTTTAAGTTATATTAACTTATTTTGTTGTGTTTTACTCTAACACCTACCCGCACGTAGGAATGCAGAAAACTTGTTTGAGGTTGAAAACTCTTTGCACTTTTTTCTAATGCTAATTAGAGTTGTCCATTTCAACTAGAATCACGCAAATTAAATTAGATAATTATCATTATTTCCTTTTCTGTTTTTTTTAATGATTGGAATTATAATTCTAATTGATACTAACTCGTTGCTTCCGTTGTAAATTCTCCATTTTTCTCTTGTCTTTATCCAAAGAAAGAGAATGATTTTGTGTCTCCGATGATGTCTCGGTCCGTTTTTTGCAAGTTGTTGAAATTCCCATCCTCACCTTCCAAATACATCAAAGTGTTATTCAGAAAATAACAAGAATCACCTCTGTTTTCACAGCTTGATATGACCATAAATCTGGTAACATCAAATAGTTGGGAATAGTTGTAATGATGTACAAAGGAAAGTTACACCACGTTGTGATCCCACTCTAAATTCTTTTACTAAAGTGTCAATTAGAACCTTGGAACCGGTCCGGCTAAGGGGTTGAACCGCTTTGAGTGTTACCCGGCCGGTCGGATCGGATAGAACCGAAAAACTGGGTGGTTGAGCCGGGAATATTTATTAATTTTTTAATTTTGGACTGGAAATTTTTAATTTTTTTCTATATTTTTTTATTAATTTTTTTAAAGTCATCTGTTACTTAAATCTGATTCAACCGATAAACTGATAAGTAGACCGATAGGTCGGGTTCAGAAAAATTAGACTTAAAAAGAGAGAAGTTTAGCCAAATTATAATTCCTAAATTGTCCTCTAATATATAATTAGATAAACTTAACCTAGTCGTATTTTACATTCTCCAGCAGCTATTATTTCTGCCGAGGGCCATAATCCGAGAAGAAACACTATTCACCTCTGCCGTTTCCGGCCATACTCCGACAGCAAGGTATTTTTCGATAGCCTTTTCAGGTGTATTAATATTGTTGGGTTTGTTGCTATATATATAGGGTTTTACGAGCGATTATAACATTAGAAGGTTGTTATATTCAACGACCTAAAGATGATATTGTCCCGAAAGGAATTCAGTAAAAAAAGAGATTTTATCATTTTTTACTGATTGTATCAGTGCAATTGATGTAACACATGTTCGTGACAAAGTACCTAATAGGCTAATATCGTGGTTGTAAGGGATGTCTGACAATGAATGCATTGGTTTCATGTACATTTGATTTAAAATTTACATGGATGGGAGGGTACAACATCGGACTTAAGAATTATAACGAATGCACTTAATAGATATGATAAACCTGTAATTCCGACAGTTAATTTCTTAAACCGAATTTGCTTAATTGTAAAATAATTCATTATAATACTAACTACAACTTGTTTATAGGTAGATATTATTTAGTAGACAAAGGATTACCTCATACATGTACCCTAATGACCCCATATATAGGTGTTAGGTATCATTTGAAAAATTACTCCACTCGTGCCCCCTCGAATGCAAATAATTAAGTTGTTTAACCTTCATCATGCATCATTACACAATGCAATTGAATGAGCATTTGGTGTCCTAAAAAAGAGGTTTCCTATTTTTGGAAGATTGTGACTCTGATCTTGAAGATCAGGTGTTACACGGGGTGTTAAATGAACCACATGAAGAAGAAAGTCTAAATACAAGAGATATACGCGTGGGAAGTATCAGTGCTAAACGACTAAGGAACTCAATTGCACACGAATGTGGACTGGCTATTTGACATATCCAAACAATGAAATAGATTTGACAAAGTAATTTTACGATAGTAGATTATAGGATTTCATTTTGACTTTGTATTGACTGTTATGGTTTGAATTAATTGGTTATTTGGTTCTTTATTTATGAGGGTATGCATAATTCTATTTAGTATAAGCCACCATTTACATATTCACATATGTGATTTCATTACTGTCAGCATGCAGAAATTTAACATGAGTAAACCCGAATCCATCAGAAAGAAGGAACAACTAAAGTGGACAAACAATATGGATAATGCATTCATACAATCTATGATAACACAACAAGATAATGGCAATAGGATTAATGGTACTTTTACTTCGCTAGCGTACAAAAATATGGTTCAGGAGTTGAGCACAAAGCTTCAAATGGATTTTACCAAAAATCATTTGAAGAATCGCTTAAAAACATTGAAAGAACGTTTTTCTCAATGGTATGATTTGTTTCGTGAAACGTCGTTGAGTGGGTTCTCTTGGAATTCTACTACTCAGTTAATTGAAGCAGATGACGAAGTCTGGGATGCATTAATAGCTGTAAGAGATTTAATTGTTTACTTGAATATTTAGGTTATCATTTATAATAATAATTATCTTGATTTTGTTAAACAGACAAAGCCTGAAGTTGCAGCGTTGAAGACGAAGAAAGTCACAAACTTTAATGAGATGCTAGAATTATTTGCAAGGGATCAAGCATCCGGTGCACACGTCAAAACTGCAAAAGAAAGGAATGCCCAATTGCAAAAGAATGACAACACAGAAACATTTCCAGAACTTGATGACTTCTTAACTGTTGATGTCGTAACTATGGAGAGCCAGTACAATATTGATAATGATATTGAAGTGGTAAATCCTTGTTCTTCACATGAGCTACCTTCAAGTGCTAAGAAATGCAAGAATAGAAAAAGAAAAGTTGAAGATTTAACCTCTAATATTATGAATGAAGTTGACACTATGGCTAATGCTATTTTAGAAGGTAACAAAATTATTCAGGAGACCAATAAAATACTAGAAAGAGTTTGTCATCGTGAGTACACAGGTAAGGAAATCTATAATGAATTGGAGCTGATTGGTTTGGATTCCGATGAAATACCAAAGGCTTTTAACTACTTGGCGGCCAACCAAGCATATGCAAGGAGTTTATTTAGTAGTCCAGTTCATATACGACTCGGTGTACTAAGAGAAATGATGGGTTCTTGTAACTAAGCGAGTTTGGGATGCATGTATTTAGTTGAAGTTTTTCTTGTTTAGTATCTTTGTAAAATTATGACTTTAATATCTTTGTTGGATATTTTACTATTTGGGTATGGATTTTGTGATTGTTTATGATGTTAATTTACATTATGTTTTTAATCTTATTCTGTAATCAGTTTTTTTAAATATCTTTCTTAGTGATTATTTTTGGAACTTGAAGTGATTAAACTCCTGCTATACAGCCCCTTAACATGAATTTGTAATTGAAGTTTTTTCTTGTTCAATTTGTACCAAAAACTACTAATGATCAAATCTGACCAATTACCTAAGTTAAGGCATCATGATCTGACCCATTATCAATTCTTGACTAGCCTAAAAAAGTCAATTTTTTCGTAATTCTGCTTTAATTCGGTGGTTTTTAAGGATCAAGTTTGGTTTACATTCATTGTTAAATCTTTGTAGTGCTTTCTAATATTTGCAAATTCAAATACAGCTGTTATGATCAAATTAATCCAGTGTGATCATTTGATTTGGATTGTACATTTAAAAATGAAAGGGAATAGAAATTAATGGGGTACTTGTTTAATGTTTGTTGATATACATTATACATGATCACTGTCAAGAAAGGATGCACATTGATGACTGAACTGCCAAACAAGAGTATAGTGGTGTGGTAAAAAGACTATAGTGGTCAGGGGCGTACCCAGGAAATTTTTTCACGGGGGAATTTTCCAGGGATCATTTAGCTAGCGTCACATAATAGTTTTTCATTACGGTTCGGGTCGGGTCCGGTTCATCGTTTAAAATCATCGTTGAAACGGTTTTAAACTCTAAAAAACATCGTTAAAACTCTTGTATTTACATATATTTAAAATCACACCGTTTTAGTCTTTTCTATATATTTAAAACCATCTTCTTTAATATCTGGTTTAAAACAACCCACTCAAATATTAAGATAATTATAAACACTATAAATAAAACTAAAAAAACCCACCCACAGTATTTTATAACTTTTTTTAAAAGGCTTCTTATGCTAGCATCCAACCAAGTAAATAACCATCACATGATGGCCTAGTGGTAAAAGGAGTTGGTGTAAGAGCTTGGTGTCCAAAGTGACCCAAGTTCTAGTCTCACTTGAGACATTAAGGGGGAATACTAGGTTATCTTGTGGTGACCAGTCACCAGCAATGAATGGAGAGACCACAACCAGGGTTTGAGTGTTATGCGAACGGCGGGTTAATTCTCGCTCCCTTGGTTGTGGGTGACCTATGAGCTGATTGCTTCATGTGTCTTGCTCTTGTGACGTGGGTGTCACAGGCCGGTTAGCGAGTCCGGTATACTCGTTTTTTTTTATCCAACCAAGTAAATAGGTAATGATATCCTAGGTTATATAGTAGAGTGTACAAATTTCGTTGGAAAAACAAATGAGTATAATAAAATAATAATAAATTCTATTTAAATAATAGATATATGTGCATCATCTTCTTCACCTTGTGTTTCACTGTGATATAATCTGTTATTTGAATCAACTTTCCGGCTCACTTCCGGCAAGAAATTCAACCATTCTTTAAACCATGATTCTACATTCATTCATGTTGTACTCTTAAAAGGGGACGATAGCAAAATCTTATGGGGGGCTTTTTGAAATTTCTGATATGTATAACATTAAAAGAAAAAAGTTTATGGGGGGCGGCCGCCACCCTTCTCTCCAACGTAGGTCCGCCCCTGATAGTGATGTGGCATAGAGAATAGACTGAACAGTTAAGAAAGGATTGTACTTTTGTCCCTTTTGTTAATTTTTTTCATCAATGTCTCCTTGTTCGGAGTTTATATCAAAAGTTGAGACCGATAAAAACTGAAAAGTGATCGCTGAAACCGATAAAAACCAATATACCTATAAACAATAGAAGAAAAAGATAATCAATTTTTATTGTTAAAAATCAAAACCAAACATTAATTTGATGAATTTAAGACTATGGTTAATTAATGGAGTTTGAAGATCTGAAATTGATTTTGTATTCGATAAGATTTTTTGTGGATGATGTGTGCAGCGACGTAGAAGACAAAGGAAAACGTCAATGAAGGTGGGTTTTATAATATTAATAATAATAAAAATATTAATAATAATAATATTAATAATAAAAAATATTTGTTATTTTGGTCCTTGAAATATAAAACGATTTTCTTTTTTGTGTTTTGGTTCCTAGAAGTTAAAATGACTATATTACCCCTAGATGTAACAGAAATTTCTAACAGACATTGAACGGAAAGATCAAATTAATAATAATAATAATAACAATTACAACAAATATTTGATATTTGGCCCCTGAAATATAAAGCGATTGACATTTTTGTGTTTTGGTTCCTAAAAGTACATTAAAAATGACTATATTAGGCTTGGAAGTAACATAATTTTCTAATGGACATTTGACGGAAAGATCACAATCATAAATTTTTACAAGGCCAAATACTAATATAACAAAAGAAAACATAATAGTTAAAGTGATAAATCAATACAAACTCATAAATCAAAATGGTAATTTACTTTTTCAAATATTTAGTTTAGAAATCAAATTCATAATTTTACACAAAGGGACCAATATAAATTACTCTATTATAAAGTATATGTTTTAATTGTTATCCGAAGTAAATTGTTAGAGTGGAGGTGGTGGTACCAAAAGGTACCCAAAACACCCACACCATTAAGTCATTAACCATTATTCAACTTAAAGGACATGTCACTTTAAAAAAAATAATTTAAAAAATCTAACCTTTTAAGTCTTTAACACATTAAACGTCAACTGTTACATCTAAAGAAATTGCAACGTCTCAAAGTTTTTTTTGCTTATATTCAGTAAAGGTACCTCGTTAACTTATGAATAACTTCATTTCTTTAGGGCAAAACGTGTCATGTATTCCGGGTTGTTGGTGTAAATGAAAATTACATTTAACTTATATCTCACCTTTGTGTTCCCGACAATGGCGGATGCTTATGGGGGCCAGGATGGTCGTCGGCCCCGCGTGTTTTTTCGACAGAATGAATGACTTTTACCTGATACATTAAATTTGTATATATATATATATATATGTTGATTTCGTCCCGTGTAAAATTCAATTTTATGGGTCCTGTTATTTTTTGCTTTTATGCTACAAACGTTCAGGATCAGCCACTGGTTCCCGAGTTCATTTAATGAAGGAAAAGAAAAGAAAGTGAAATAGATCATTTCCTTTCTTTTCTCTTCCTCTCATTTATTCTTCTTTTTCTTTGTTTTCCCTTCTCTACATTTACGGAAAGAATGTTACACTCCTCGACGGTTAGTTCAGATGTGGGTGTAAGTCCAACAACAAGCTTTTTATTGAATTTCACCATTTCTTCATAACGCTCGGCTTGTTCAACAAGTTTAGCCATGTAACCATGTTGTTCTTTGGTTTGGCTGTCGGAGAATGGCGTTGGAGACAGATTGACAGACGGAGATGGAGGAGGATCGAAAATAATTAAGAAGTGGAGAGAGAATATGTGCTTGTAATGAACAAAATGTTGTGTCGGTTATAAGAAAATCTTATTTTACACCCTCAACTTTAAAGAAGTGATAAATTTTGTTCTAAAAGTAACGGAGTTAAAAGAAATTTTTACTGAAAATAAGTTTAAAACTTGACACCTCTGCTAAGAATTTTCTAAGCTGAAAACTCTCTCGATAAAAAAAAATTGATAATAATTTATAAACTTGGACTTGGTCTTTTTTATACAACTACAAGAGGCATGCACATATTAAATACATCTAGATATTATGAGTTGGACGTATAACTACCTACATATACTTAATTCGTTGATGTCGAGTAACATGGAATGTATAATCGTTAAATATTAGGCAAACAAGCCTTAGATAATCTCTTATGTGATATATTAACAAAACTAACTCTACTGCGTTTTTTTCTTACAATGGTCTAAACTTTTAACTAGTTTTTTTACAACTGTCTGATGTAACACTGTTTTGTTTTTTTGAATTTAAACTGATATTTTAGGGTTTTGGACTGGAAGGAGGATACGAGTCGATTGATGTAAAACATACCTTAAACATGTGCTTCAAATGACAAAACAATGATTTAATCAGTATAAGTGTTACCGTTTTGTAAAACCGTGTCATCGTTTGGAACACCGTTTCGATGTAAGTTTTACGTCAATCATTTCGTATCTTCCTAATTAAATGCATAAACATCAGTTTGAAATTTGAAAAAAAAACTTAACGTCTTTAAGTATTTTTTAACGAATGACCATTGTAGATCAAATAAGAAAAAGTTGGGTCCAATGTAGGAAAAAAACGCATGTTGTGATTATTTTCGGTCAATAGGTCGCAACATGAATTATTATATATATTTTATACATGCATGTATGTTTAAGACGGCTAGTATATTGTAGTTATTATATATTTTTGTAGAACGATCATTCCCACACTCGTAAATCTATATCTATACCTTCTAATAAAAGAGGGTTTTAAAGGACACTTGTCATTCACCGGAGGCACTTAAATAATCGTTTTCCCGCTCAAAATGTTGATAACAATTATACTAGATGAAGATTTTTATTCCATAATTAATCAGTTTTTAATTAATTCAAATTAACAACATAATCAAATGAATATATTTCCAAAAATATATAGTTTTGAAAAAAATATATAAATCATATTAACTTTTGAATTCATTTGATTCCTTAATTATTGTTTTTCCATAATGTTATTTACATCTAACAAAAAAATGTATGAGTGACATAATTGGAACAAAACTGAAACGTTGTCACTTTTTTTTAATCTTTTTATAAATATATGGAAATTTCGCAGTCTTTTATTCAATTTTTAAAAAGTTTCGTGAATATTTATTTTACTTTATTTTAAAATGAATTTTAAAATTAATATTTACCAATTGAAACAAAACAATGTATGAGTGACATAATTGAAACAAAACTGAAACTTCGTTACTTTTTTTTGTTTTTTTAACAAATTTATGAAAATTTTGTAGTTTTTTGTTCAATTTTAAAAAGTTTTCGTGAACATTATTTTAATTTATTTTAAAATGAATGTTAAAATTAATATTTACCTATTATACAAGTTAATTACACAGGATTAAGACATCTTTTTAAAATTATCTAATTGAAACAAAACAATGTATGAGTAACATAATTGGAACAAAACTGAAACTTTGTCACTTTTTAAAATGAAAATAAAAATTAATATTTACATATTATACAAGTTAATTACACATTGACACCGGATTGAAACATCTTTTTAAAGTTATTTAATTGAAATAAGACACTGTATGGGCGGCATAATTGAAACAAAATTGAAACTTTGTTATTTTTCTACAAAGTTACCCGTTTTCTAAACAACTTTTACTTCTTTGTTTTTATGTAACTACTCGTGTAACACACGGGTGTTAATCTAGTCTACCTAATAAATCAAGGTTTTAGGGGGGTCATATTTGGGGGGAAATTTTTTGTTCTATAATAGGAAGCTTTGGAGGGAAAATTAAGTGAAATTTTAACCATGCATGAGTTGATGCTCCTAACTTAAATATTATTCCGTAATATTTATAAATCCATAAACATAATTGTTATAATTTCTTTAAAAATATTATAATAACCCGTGTGTAACACACGGATATTAGACCTAGTGTTTTATATATGATTGTTACTTAGGTTGTGTTGGCGGAGCGACAGGTCTAAGTTAACACAATTATGAAAACTTAACATGACATGAGCACAATAGAAACCTAAAAATTATGTCTACACATGAATTGTATCTAATATAACACATGAACTGTATCTAATATGATCATATTTTACCGATGAACACATACACATGATGCATATATTCGAAAGTTAGAGAAGATAAGGAGTCAAACTATTAAGGGCCAAACTTGTAAACAATTAAAGTTAGAGGGTTAAACTTGTTGATTAACATTTAAATAGTCTTCTACTAACCATACTAATCTATATATGTATATGCAATAGGTTCTTAATTTCTTATTGGTCTTTACCGTCTTTAAGTAGCGAATATGTACTAGCGTTCCTAATCTTTATTATTTTTACAGTAACGGACTATCGTTAAAATATATATTTTTTCAAATCCAGGCTGACGTTTTAGAAGTTTTGATCGGAAGAACAATACAAGTCCATTGATGTAAAAATTATCTTCAAACAGCGTATGTTTTACATTCGCTTGAAGCACCGTTAGATTTAAACATTCGGTTGAAGCACTGTTTCGTAGGTCGGAGCAACATTTAGTTGTCATTTTTATATCAATCGACTTATACTCTTTTTCCGATCAAATCATAAAATGTCGGTCTAGAATTCGAAAAAAAAACTAACGCCGATAATTCTTTAACAATGATCCGTTAGTTGCAAAAACGATATTTTGATAGCGACCGATAAGAAATACGTACTTAATAGTGTTAAAATTTAAGACTACATTTAAGATCTATATAAAAAATAAATAAAAAATAAACATGTCGATATCAATTTATGTAACGGCCAGCACCCAAATTTCTGCTCCCCGTATATATGTTTCCCATACTTATTCAACTTTCCCAAATATACAATAATCTATTAATTTCATCTCTCTTTCATTTTTTTTTTCTTTCAAGCCCATGTTTCGCATCACCCATTTTAATCTCCTCTCTCCACCCACATAAACCCTAATCACTTTAATCAATCCCCCACCCCTATTTTCACCGGAAAATGGGACTCAAAGGATTTGTTGAAGGGGGCATAGCATCAATAGTCGCCGGATGTTCAACCCATCCCCTTGATCTCATCAAGGTCCGGATGCAGCTGCAGGGCGAAAACTCACAGGTTCGCCCTGCACCCGCGCACCTGGGTCCCAACAATGCGCATCCACGCATGGGACCCGTTGCAGTCGGGATGCGGATTATTCAACAAGACGGAGCAGCAGCTCTGTTTTCGGGAGTTTCTGCTACCATGCTCCGTCAAACACTTTATTCCACCACACGTATGGGTCTATATGATATAATGAAGAAAAAATGGACAGATCCCGATACCGGAAACATGAAGCTGTGGAAGAAGATTGGTGCCGGATTGATCGCGGGTGGGATTGGGGCTGCTGTCGGGAATCCGGCCGACGTGGCGATGGTTCGCATGCAGGCTGACGGGAGGCTTCCCGCGTTACAGCGTCGTAACTATAAAAGCGTGATCGACGCTATATCACAAATGGCAAAAAACGAAGGGATTGGTAGTCTATGGCGCGGTTCATCTCTTACTGTGAACCGCGCCATGTTAGTGACTGCGTCACAGTTGGCATCATACGATCAGATTAAGGAGACAATATTGGATAAGGGTGTGATGGAGGATGGGCTGGGGACTCATGTGACCGCGAGTTTTGCAGCTGGGTTCGTGGCTTCAGTAGTCACGAACCCAATTGATGTTATTAAAACTCGGGTCATGAATATGAAGGTGGAGCCAGGTAAGGCTCCACCTTATGCAGGTGCAACGGATTGCGCGTTGCGGACTATAAGAAGTGAAGGTGTGTTGGCACTTTACAAAGGGTTTATTCCTACAATATCAAGGCAGGGACCATTTACTATCGTGTTATTTGTCACATTGGAACAGGTCCGGAAATTGTTTAAAGATTTTGATTTCTAAAGTTAAAATGACGATGTGATATCATAATATGATATAAATATAAATGATTTATTTAGGAAAATAATTAGTAATACCATTTTAAGGAAGTAATTTATTTGGATTTTGGAATAGATATTATATACTTTTTGATAATAAAATGAACTTTATTACGTGATGAAAGTTTAATGTTATTTGTTATCAGTTAACATGTTAATATATAGTTATATATCTTTGTAATTTGATTATCAACTTGATATGAGACTAGGTCGAACGTTCCAGTGACTGGATCACGTGATCGGATCTTGTGTATGTGCGTTGCTAAAAAAAGTTGCATGTCTAGAATCTTGAAGTCGTACTGACCAAAATTAAAAAGTCATTAGAGGCTAAAATGACAATTAATAAAAATCAGGAACTAAAACTGTAAATATATCAAAAGTGAAAAGAAAAAACTCGCCACGTGTCTACATGTTGTCGTGCCACGATGTGAAAGGCCGCTGATAACCGACCTTTCATATTAGGAAGTTTATAAATATATTTTCTACTTTTATAAAGTGATAAACATTTACACACATGACTGATATCAGTTGGAATTAGTCAATTAGACACAAAGAAGCTTGATGGTTTGGTTTGCTTTTCTGTAGTAAGTTTGATCATGTACGAAACTATGTTTAGACTTTTCCTGATAAACTAATATTATCTTTTTCATTATAATAGTAAAAGAAATCGTCCAAAAGTATAAAAGAATGTGTAAAATAAGAGTGAAAATAATAATTTTACACAAACTTAATTTGCTTATAATTTGTAGTAGAAAAATTCAAATGAAAATAGATTTATCATAAACTGGGTTAAGATCAGCTGATATTGTTTGTTTCTTCTTACAAAGACAGATTTCAAAGTATATTAATCAATGTCTTTGTTTACCACATCAATCGTGTATCAATCAAAGTAACCCAGTCTTCAATGTATTTGGCTTTTATTGTTTTTATTTTATTTTTAGTGTATTTTGTTTTTATAGTTACCATTAAAAAGAATAGACTGTGAGTATGATGTGTTATGAAGATTGATAATGATTAAGACATATCGATGTTGTGTAAGGATGATAATTTGGATTAAAAAAATTGGTGTGTTGTAATTGATTGATAAATATAAAGCAAAACAAACCCACACATTCCTCCTTTATAGACGCCACTTTAACCACACCTTCTCGGGCAACGCCCAATCAAAGTCCAAAGAGTTTAGTCATGGCGTGAAGGAAGTAATGATGTGGCATGCGATGGTACAATCATATAAATTAATATTTGGGAAAATTACAAGAACAATATACCCTTGATTTATCGGAAAAATTAAAATCAATTAGTGTAAAGGACTAAAGTGTTAAAAAATTCCCATTTAAGAGATGATTTCTATAGATACATTTGCTAAGGAAGTGAATGTACCATGTAACATAAAAGTTTATATTTTTCCTTAATACCTTCATATACATGAAAAAGCTTCAACTCAGAAAATTTTGGTAGGTAGCTCATAAATAATAACAAAATTACTAAAACTCTAACAAAAATAAATTTAAAGTACAGCTATTATTTAAAAGACTTGTGGATAAACCTAAATAATGTAGGGCAGCAAAAAAATAAAGCTTTGAGTAAAATAGGTCAATGAGTCACAAATGCATGGGGACCCGCTTCGATGGACAGTTACCAACATCATCAATTACACCAAGCAAGTGTCCAAACGTTATGGCTAGATATTTTGTAAAATGATTGGAGCTTAAACAAATAATGAAAATTACCCAATTGCCCCTCTCACAACACTTGACCCTCAAACTAACATAACCCTGTTAAGTGAGTCAAGCTCAAGCTTAATTAGAAACTCGGGTCCGGGTTTAATACATCTAGGCGTCATTAGGCTTGTCATAAATATGTATATTATAATAATTATAATTGCAAAATATGTATTGTATATACTTAAGATAAAATAGAAAAAAATTTATGCTTCAAATATTTAGATGTGTGAAAATGTAATACACGGGGAATAAAAACAGTTAAAACAAAAAATAAATGAATTGAGACTAAGCTTTAAGAAACGAAAAGGAAAAATACTCAAACCAAGTGAACTCAACGTTAGTCGGCTTGGCTCATTTACACCTCTAGACATTGATGCCGGCTCATTTACACCTCTAGACATTGATGCCGGCTAAAAGTTTTGGACTACATCCATAGATTGGGTATCGCCACAAGATATAGACATACAGTTTGTTTTTATTCACAAAAAATATATATGGCAAATGCAATTTGTCGATTTCAATCCAAGGTGCTTGCCCTTTGCCTATT
Source organism: Tagetes erecta (assembly GCA_030867185.1). Lineage (NCBI taxonomy): Eukaryota > Viridiplantae > Streptophyta > Magnoliopsida > Asterales > Asteraceae > Tagetes > Tagetes erecta. Next base: position 18,656,523 of record CM061491.1, on the reverse strand, counting down.
TTCAGGATAAGCATATACTACCAGTACCAAAACCTATTAAAATGCAATCTAGAGTGATAAAAAAAAGGATGATTTTAGTGACCTCAAATATCAATTCTTTGATCCTAAAACTTGCTGCTTAATCTCTTCAATCTTTGATGTCAATTCATCTCTGTTTCTCTGCAAATGCACCAAAAATTCATTTTCTAATCAAATTACTGTTGGAGGAAATCGCGAAAATAACCATTTTCCTAGGCTTCTAATACCACTCATATAACCATGTCAATAAAAATCACCCCTCTAATCATGTGCTACGCGATCCCAATTCCCAATGCTGATGTATACTTTAGCTTGTGTATCACTTTATACCCTTTTATGTAAATGCATCTTATATGCAGTCGAGTATCACCTTTCACTTGCATACACAAGAAACATGATCATTATCAAAGAATCATGGTAATGCGGACAAAAATCTGCGTTACATCTACATTTTCAAGTATATTGTTAATACTTATTTAAAGTTTTAGTTGCACTTTTATTCTACATATCACTCAAAGAAAAAGAAAGGCTACTCAATATCAAAACAATGTCTTTAATAACTCTACTGTCAGACAAATTCTGGTCCTCAAAAAGGCTCCTTGGGAGTGAAAGCGAGATACACTGCTAGAGATCACGTGTAACAGGCATTAGTGGACATAGTGTGATACGAGAGCAAAAGTAGATACGCGACACAGGGATCGCGTATCACATGGCTACAAATGTGATTTTTCTCTCACATGACTATATAACACACCTAGGATAAGGGCTACAGATTTTTTAGACCCAACAAATCCACATGTCCAGATCTCTATTTGTTATGTTAAATTCCACATTTGAAGACATAAAAGTATAAAACAGTCTCATTTAAACTGCAACATACCTTGAATAGCAAGTAACGTGTGCCGAACCAGATAGAGTAGCCGACACCCACTGCTTCCATCACTTTAGGAAACTGGTAACAGAAAATTGAAAAACAAAAGGTTATGATACATCAATATTTTACTTTAGCAAGTACAGAAACTACAAAACGCACCAAAGGTACATGATCAATGGCTCCAACTATAGATGTGGTTAACCACAGAGCTGTAATGCCGCCTACACCAAGTAAAGCGATTGAAAAGGAATCTTCAAAATCCAACTACAAAATAAGCACAAGCTTGTCAGAAAATATAAGGTGTTCGAAACAGGATTTCATATCCACAGGATCGAATTCAACACAAGATTACAAACAAGAACATGATTTCATTGAAACAATATATGTTTACATTGATAAGAAAAGACACACTTTACAATTGAATCAATCTATCTATTTATACTAATATATGACGGTTATTCAACTAACTTGTTTAACCGCCGCCTTCAACAGTCGTGTCCCTTCGATTCGCCGGTAACTTGTGCTTCAATCATCGTGACTGTTCTGTGAATACGATGATGTCTTTTTCTTAAACCTAATTTCATATTTACTAATCTAGTCCCTAGAGTATTGTAACTTTGCTAACAAGACTTTGAACAATTAAAGTCTAACATATGGTAAGCAACCCAGACCCTAAAATATATGTTTGTTTGATAGCCTGAAAATTTCAATGTTCCCATTTTGTGCAATTTCAAGCTAAAATAAGCTGTTTACTCATTGCCATCTTTACAAAATGAAGTTCCCGTCTATATCACACACAAGATCATGCGAGTTCTAAATTTTGAAGAGCATTTTAGGCATGGATTAATCGTGAAACATTTTAAGCGTATGGTTTAGAAAATAGTCATGAACAAAATTATACCTCTTCTTTGAGCTTATCTAGAAAATCAAATTGAAGGGATTGATCATCCGCAGCATCAGCATCTTTGAACCGATAAAATCCTCTAAACCCACTACGCTCATCAGATTGACCTTCGTGGACCCCCTCTACGTCATCAGTTTCTACTTTGACATACTGATTTACTCCATTTGACGCTTCCTCGGATGGTATTGTGTCTACAGATGAGTAGTTGACCACACCTGGTTCTAGTTTGACATACTGGTTTGCTCCACTTGATGCTTCCTCAGAAGCTGTTGCCTTTATTGATGAGTAGCTGTAATAGCGTAAGCCTGTGAACAAAAAAAGTAAGCCCCTGTTTGTTTCCCATGAAACTACAATCACCCAGGTCAACTATTTACACAAAGACCGACTCGTGCTTAAATTTCACAAGTTATTTTCTTCTACCATTGCAACACAAGTGTTTAGGCTGCATCACATTGGCCCATTAATACGAAACTTTTTGACATATAACTGTCTAGCAAACATATTACTCACTCCTAAGCAGAAGTAAATCTTTATGCTTTTGGGGAAAAAGGGTTACTAAAAGGATCAAACAGGGGTATTTAAATTCATCATTTTTCATGTCATTTGATCCACTAAATCATGGCGCAGGTTAAAAGTTTCTAGTTCCTTGAATGTATGTGTTATGATAACATTAACAATGTGTTGATGCACTTAATTCTTCACATCAACTATACTGAAATTCATCAACTTGGTAGAACAAAATGGACGATAACTTTAGCAAAAGAGTAGTTATTTAAAATCTAGGGCAGACAAAACAATTATCAAACAATATATAACCATCAAATTACATGTTTGTAAAAGAAATTCATCAAATTAAAGCTAGGGTTTATTTATAGTAGAAAAAAATGCACCTGGATTGTTGATCGGTTTGAAAGGGAGAGAGAAATGTGGTTGCAGGATGCTTCTGTATGGAAGATTTGGCAGACGATTGGGGATGCAACGAGTTGAAAGCTCCATTTATGGTGTTGGGGTTTTAGCTGGTTCGACTAGGGTTCTATAGCAAAGGAGATTTCTCGGTTTAAAGAAGCATCTTATATAACCCCCATGAAACCGAAGGTACTACCGTACTAGACTACTAGTAACTACTAGGGGTGTATACGATTCGGTTTCAAATCGTGAAACCGTTCAAACTGATTATCGGTTTGGTTTTGCGGTCGGTTTATATTTTATACAAAAAACCGTTCGTAAAAAATCGGACCAGACCGTCATGAACGTTTATAACTTTTACATACGACATTATTTTTTTAAACAAATTACACCATAAAAACGAGAATTTTTTTCTCTTTAAAACGCGTATAATATTGATATATAAAAAACGAACTTTTTTTTCACAATTTTTCAGCTCATTGTGTCTAACGGAAGACGTCAGGTCATTGTGTCTTCCGTCAGGTCATTGTGTCTTTCATCAGGTCATTGTGTGATTGTGTCATCCGTAAGGTTGTTGTGTCATTCATCGGGTCATTGTGTAATCTTATTTGACAAGTATTACACAATGATCTAATAATAATCACACAATAACACAAAAAGTATTTCAAAGATCTTGCTCTCACATCATCCTCCTTAAAAAATAAATAAACAAAACTTAAAAAAACTACTATTTTCACATTATGTCTTTTTTCATTGTGTCTAATTTAAAAAATAAAAAAAACGGTAATTTTTTTAATTTTTTCTAATTTTTCGTTTATTTATTTTCTGAAAGAGGAATACATGGGGAACAAGGTCTCCGAACCACTTTTTTCAAATTTGATTTATATTGTGAGTTATAATTTTTTTAAAAGTGTCATTGTGTCTTTGTTTACCATTGTGTCATTCTCACACTTTGTAACAAAAAATGACGTTGTCTTTGAACATTTCTCAAACACATATTAACAATTTGTGACACGGTGATAATTTCTAAACACATAATATGACACAACAAATATTTATAATAAGATGATATTATATAATGACTTAAGAATGAACCGATAAAAGTGATATTTCACTAGTTATAATAAAACACAATCACATGATATTACACAAGGACTAGACAAGTGCCGATTTTTTATTTATTTTTTATATATCAATATTATACGCGTTTTAAAGATAACAAAACGCTTGTTTTTTTGGTGTAATTTTTTTTAAAAAAATAATATCGTATCCAAAAGTTATGAAAGTTTTAAAAAAAGTCAACAAAAGTGGCTATGACTAATGTACCATTCCACCAATTTCTTTTCCTATAAATTGATCTCAACAATTAAAAAAGAGATCTAAAGGTCATAAATTCTTCTTAGTCTTTTTAGATTTTCAACACTATGTAGGATAACTCTCCTCTATATATATATATATATATATGAGTAAACTGCAGTTTTGATCCATATGTTATACCATTAATAATCCAGTCTCACCTTAACAGTTTTGGTCTTTGTGTTGTTATTTTCTAACAGAAATGGTCTCGAACATTAACTTTATCCCACTTTCCGTTAAGTCTATCACACGAGCCCCGCATCTAAGGGGTAAAAATGTTTTTTCTTCCTCTCTTTTATCTAGTTCATCTTGTAAGTTAATATTTTTATTATTCAGTCGTCTGTCAAAAAGAATGAGAGAAATAACATTTTTATTCCGCATGTGAGGGAGACTTAACGGAAAATTGGATGAAGTTAGTGTTCGGGACATTTTCTGTTATAAAAAAAACCCAGGGATCAAACTGTAAAGATGAGACTGAAACTATTAATGTTATCAAAACACATAGACCAAAATTGCAGTTTACTCATTATATATTTTCAACCTATAAGATGACAATAGTGACATTAAAGTCTTTTGTCTTTTAGTCATAAAGTAGCTTTTGTGTTAAATAATTAAAGATAAATTTAAAAATTATACTTTTATTTTTTGAATAAACATTTAAATCGGGCCAACCAAACAATGAAAGATGAACGTTTAAAATGGAACGGATGAAGTACTAACTAAGGCCCTAAAACTTTACAAATTTATAATGTAGTATAGGTAATAGTGTTTTTAGATGAGATTTACACTTTGTTTCAGAGTTTCAATAGGGTGGAAATAAAGAAAGTTGAAAGAAGTTGAAAAAAATACGTGTTTCAGAGTTTTTTTTAAGAAAGTAAATAGAAGGAAGGAAATGTAAGTTGAACGAAAGTTTTATTATAATTTTTCCTCCTAACTTTCCTTTCAAATTGAAAGGAAGTGAAAAAAATAAAAAAAATCATATTAAAATATTTATTTTTATTTTGTTTTTTTTAAACTTTAGGATGTGAAATGAATTTTTATATTTTTCTCTTTCTTTCTCTCATAAAATTGAAAATTCCGCTCTAAACCACTGTATTTACGTATTTACCCAACTCAAATTTAATATAACCTATACACCCATTCTTTATGATAATTATCATGTTGACCAAACTACCATTTCAAATACGAAAAACCCTACTACTAATCATATAAAAAACACCTGATAACCAAACGTCAAAGTCACCTTCATCTCTATCGTCTTCTATGTATCACGCATATGTATCAATCCTTTAGTTAGTATTGATGTGTACTTGGAATTAATACTTCGGATGTTGTTAGCGTATGGTGGTTTTCAATATCCAATTATAATTGAATATGCATTATTTTATAAGATAATTAAGTAAGGGTAAAATAGTTAATCTATAGTTTAGTTTTTACTAAGATATACTAACGTCATGTGGATTTAATTTATCATTGACATTTGACCATGTCCAATTGTCCATTGTAAAACAGATAAGGCCCACGTGTGATTTTGTAGAATTTTGCTATGGGCTCACGAAAATATTATTGTCAAAGAATTTGTTGGGCTTTAGCCCATTAACAAGTCACTTATCAGCAATTTGGGATTGTATGGTTTCAGCTGAACTGCAAAGTTTTGTTTATCATTATTAATGAAGATTTTTATAGTGAAAGTATATTAAATCTTTTATTAGTATGATTAACTAAATTTTTTTGGTTTCCTTCTGACGGACGGTTCGAACATGTTATAAACTTTGTTAGGTAATCAGTAATGTTTTGGATCTAGTTATATATATGATGACAAACATTGAATCAGATTTATGTATTAGTTTTTTTATATAAGATATGATACTGTTCATATATCCACTTAAAACGTTCAAAATTTACAATAAGGTGATATATGTAAGGGGATAACAAATTGCACCGCAACCCATTTTTGAACAACAAATCATATCCTACTAAAAACAAAGATTTGTTTTTTAGGGAACGAAAAATTTTATGCACTACCCACTGAATTCTATTTAGGAAAACCACTACCTTCGTGGCTAAGACACCAAATGTATCAAAGACAAAAGGAATGTTCACATGTTTATTTTCAAATAAGATTTTTTTTTGTGTTTACCAACTTTGCCTTATTCCAATTTCAAAGCAGTCTGGCCCACAATTAGGGATGAGATCGGTACCGTACCGGTACAACATAGTACCGGTACCGATTTTGAGGAAAAGTGGGCACCGAGTACCGTACTGAACTTATCAGTATGATACCGGTATTTGGGTACTGTTACCACATTTGTAACGATTTCGCATTTAATCTTTTCTTTACTAAATTTCATCGCTCATTCGGTTTAATTTTATACTTTTCAATATAACTATATACAGATGATTGTATAGATTAATATAATTTACTTGAAAATAAGAAAAATAGATGAATGGTTGTATAAATTAATTAAGAATCATATAAAATTCATTTGATTTAGAAGTTGAAAATCTTAAAAACATTACAAAATGACTTAAATTTCTCGAGAAAACTCATTTCTAACATGAAACAATTAATACACAACATTCATAACATCCATAGTTATTTCAAACAGGTATCGTTACTGCCTAGTTCCGGTCCTGAATTTTGACAATATCAAATACCGGTACCAGTTTTGGTAGGTCGGTACGATGCCGGTACTCGGCACCAAACAATCATCCCTACCTACAATAAACTTATTTTCTTGAGTCCAACAAGAGGGGACACCCATGTAAGGTCTACACAAACATTTTTCCTCCCCGCCCACCCAAACATAAGAATATCAGTTTGCCGTAGTATAGATCTTCATTCAAGCGGGTTAGTAAAAAAAATGCATGTGGGTCTTTTTATAGCAGAAATATCAGCCTGCTTAAGAACGTTACACGAAACATCCTTAACCAGATCATGCCTATATTTAAACCTTGTAACTCTTTGCAATATTGGACATGCAGCATGATCACCCAAGAAATCCAAATAGTTTATTTGTGTTTTTTTTACAATTGGGTTCGGTTGATGACAAAACCTAAAAACAAGTTGGATATTTAAAAAGAGTTCACTTGGCATTGGTAAATTGGATAAATGAGTTGCTTGGTTTGATGACAAAAACTAAATTTGATTGCCATGTTAACGGATATGTCAACACTATGTTCATGTGGTGTCTAATTAATTAACCTAAATAGCTGAAGAATCACGTTTTCCTCTTAATTGTTTCCAAAGTCATTTTAAATATTTGTCACTTTAGTTTAAAATAAACCTTCAAACACTAGATTTTCATTTAAGTCATTTGTTAATTTTTATATATATCAAACGAAAAATGTATAAATCTAACCACTTACTCCCTGGTGTATATGATAATTGACTTACCATAACTATCTAGGTTAATTAGGTATTTGAGAGACTTAACGACATTCTATCAGAAGTCATGACCAATTTGTCATTAATGGTTTCCAAAAAATTAGATATACAAAAAAGTTATCAAGAAGTAAGATCAAACCATCGCTCTTAACCACCCATTAGATGGGGGCATATCGGGGTTTTAAACTCGATCATTGCACTTCATCTCAGTACAAACAGTCTTTTAGTTGTACTAACAGTCGTTTTATAAAAGTAAAATCAAACCCCTTTAAAGTTCTCCGTAGGGGAACTAACTTATTTTCTTCTTTTTTTTAAAAAGTTTAATAGAATTGAAAGTTAAAAAAAACTAAAGATTTTGGCTAAAGTTGCTGATGTGTTTTTTTTTGTATTTGTAGTGCTTATTTATTTTTGGTTTATTACTTAGGGGCATTTACATATATCTCCTTCATAAGATCATTTATTACATATATACCCACTTCTTAAATTCAATTACATATTTCCCTTCATAAACCACAAATATTACATACTAGGTTATTACCCGTGTACTACACGGGTTTTAGTATAAATAAGTAAATAACCATACATCATTTAAACACTTAAATTTTCAAATGAAAGTAAATAACTAAAATGTACAATTACATGAGTAAGTTACAAACTTGTAAATATTTCTTGGTAAACATTTGATGCAGTGTTGGTAGGCTCACCACTTTGTATTATCACATAAATCTGCAAATCATCAAGAATCACACCTTACTAAGTAAGCCAAACCCATAGAACTTACCGAGAAAGGTAAAAAAATAGGAAATACTTCACTTGTTTGAAGAAAAAGCAAACACATACAACTCAAAAAGCCAAAACACATCCAACTCACAATAAATCTTCAGCTTAAACATAGAAAAAAATTGTGGCCTCCCAATAGTAAGTATAGTTTTTGTCTTCAAATTTATAAACACTAAACACCTAAAAGAGTAAACTAATATCTAAATGCATTAGACCATCATTACCATTAATTCAATTCATGTATACTATAGCAACGTTATTGATTTTCATGTCAAGCCTCATGACATTCATATCACGATTAAAAACAGACCTCTAAATAGAAAAAAAAGTAATATGGTCGTTTTTACTTTGCCGCAACTAAGCTCCCAATAGACTAATGAATAAGCTTACACATATATACACATTTGTGCAATGGATCTCAAATTTTAAAGGGTTTTATGCATGGCATACTCTTTGTTTTAATAATTAATTTCCTGTATTTCTTGCAAACCCATATGCATATTCAGTCTAAAATATCAGTTTTGTATGCCAAAAGTGATTGTTAAGGTTAAATAAAGGGAAACTTTTACCATGCCCTTAGGAGAATCGTTGTGGTAGCTCATGATATGATCTAGAAGGCTCCCTTGGTTTGATCCTATGCGCATTGCACTTCCTTATTCCTAACATTTTTTAACTAACAGGGCACAAACCCAGTGTAAGAGAGATCATAAATAGGCATATCTATTATCTGTGATGAATTTATAAACATTTATAAGTTAAAATATAAACAAAGATTAATTTGGAGTGTGAACAAATAATGTCAATCAATAACTTGTTTATACGAAAAAGAAAATTATGATCCTGTCCATGCTATATCAGCAACCTGAAACAATAACTTTAAAAACCAGGAAGAATGTTAAAAATCAATACAGCAAAATTGTATTTAATCTTGGAAGTTTTTCTTTGTAAACATAGATATTGGCCTTCTCATGAAGCAACCTGTTAAATACTTAAATCTAAAATCCATCAACAGTTGGCTACATGTAAACACTAATGAGAGATGTTGTGGTATTGAGCAATAAAGATAAAGTTGTTATGGTTTATATAAAAATGGGGACGAGATGAACATCAATTACCAGATTACTAAAGACTATTGGGGATGAGATGCAGAATAAGATATGTAGAAAAAGTAGTGATGATTTATATAAAAATGGAAATGTATATAATTTTGGAAATTAAAATGATGTAATTGAATCAATTATGAATAAAGAAAACGTGTATGCAATTTTGGGAAATGATTTGAGTGTAGTTAATATTATAAACGAATTGAAGAAAAAAAGCAATTGTGTCAAATTTATAAAGGAAATGGTTGTAAAAAAGGAAATGGTTTTAGTCAACTGTTTAAAAAATAATTTTGCTTTTAAGATTAAAAATATTGTCTTCCAAGCTAAACAAAGTAAAAAATTTCACAGCCTATGCTCCCGACAATAAAAATTTGACTAACATGTGCATGTAGGGTTAGTTTAATGTTTGAATCCATATTTTGATCTTAACTTCAACACAGTTCCAAAGTAAAAGAAACAATGAATGCTCTTATCAAATTAAATAAATTGGTCAACATATGTATTTGATAGAACCGAATACTCAAAGAACTAAAAAAACTATGTAACATAATTAAGCAGTCTAGTTTTTGATTGTTTGGGTTTCGTTTGAATCTATTATAACTGTAAATTTTTTATTCTTTGCTTACCTAGATATCTGATTTTGATACAATTTACTCCTAGTTCTAACTCCTAAAGATTTAAAACCCGATATACAAAAAGTGTCAAGATTCAACTTTTCCTTAATAAGCAGAACCAAATCCATGTCCATGTAACAATAATAATTCTAGCATTAGAACCCTAAAATTGAAACATTAATCCAAATTACAGATAGCAAACTTAAATTTAAAATAATTACTCACATGTTATAAAGCTTCAATCAATTACCTGAAAAAGACACATCTCTTGAGCTTTCCTGTGAAAGTGTTTCCTTGAGGCGAGTTCTAGAGAAACGGAAATTCTTTATGTTATAGGTTCCTTGAACAATAAAAGCTACATGTGCTGAGATGAGAAATATAATAAAAATGAAACAATTTTCCTTGCATATATGATTAAATCGATACACATTGCATATTTTTTAAACAAATATGTAACTTACAAACAGTAGCAATCCGAAATCAATCTTCGTTAAGTCTTACTAAAAATACATTTTTACTTGATTTTATTGTTGCATAGCGAAATTGAGACCTCATCCTTTTTGTATCTAGCCATGTCTACACCGTTGTCTGCCATAAACATAAGCATATGTCCTTTACACCAAATTTGATTTTACAACATTTAACAAATGGCATGTTGGCACGTTTCAAAAAATCCCTCAAATAATTAAAGAGTCCCCTTTGGCAGTTTATTCCAAATGGCAATTTAGGTGGCTATTGATTTGCATCAAGATATCATGAGTACAAGAGGTATATTTTGACGTGAGGCATATGATTGTTATATTCCAATGAGGGATTTCAGGTTAATAGTTGCCCATTTGACCACGTTTTTTTTTTCTGTAAGTGACTTTTAATATAAAACACAACCAACAAACCACATGAGTATAGCATTCTAACCAAATCCAATCATCTATACCACCAATCCCAATTCTTACAACAGACTAATACAATCAAAGGGTTAGTAGAACATGCAAAGTTAAATAACAAAACTCCACATTCAACTTCAAGCAGCAAGAACCCTAACATATTAAAAGAAAATAAAGGCATTCATATATGATTAAATTCAATAAACACCATATTATATGGGTTATTGGATTTAATCACCTTCAACTATTGGTTATTGGCCGCTGTCACCCTCAAGTATCACTTTGGCCAATATAACTCCCAACTAAACACTTTGGTGTCCGTATCACCAAAAGTCAACCATTTTAAGTCACTTTTAGTTAATTTATTACTATTTTTTGGTTAGCTTTTGGTGTTACGGAGACCGTATTACCAAAAGTTAACCAATTCAAGTCACTTTTGGTTCATTTTTGGTTAATTTTTTGTTAACTTTTGGTGATACGGACACCAAAGTGTTTAGTTGGGAGTTATATTGGCCAAAGTGATACTTGAGGGTGACAGCGGTCAATAACTAATAGTTGAAGGTGATTAAATCCAATAACCCTTAAATTATAGAACATTCATATACACCGCAAAATTGAACACATGTTCTTGAATAATCAAATTAAGCATAAAAATAGATGTGCAAAACCAACAAACAATCAATTCCTATTCAAAATGGTCATGTGAACTTTCATAAACAATCAGAAAGCATAAACAAACACATACAATGATACATACAAATCAATTCAAAACCCAGCAAGTGAAATTCATTTCAAATTATATACCCCTTTCACACCATCCTTTTCCATTCGCCAATTGATATCCAAAAAAAATTAAACACGATCGACATGCACTTAAATAGATTAGAACCCATAAAGTCACAACTAAATAGCAATCGAACAATGGGAATCACAAATCAAATGTGTAAACATGTTCATGGGACGAAATCAAAAGTGATAAGAAAAACCTTTATGAAGATGAGGATTATTGAGACTGAGATCGGAGCGATGCGATCGAAGATGATGAAGGAGGCGATGTTGAAGTTCAGAGAAAACCATATGATTAGGGTTTAAAAAGTGAGGGCAATGGATGTGAATTAGAATGTCGGGTAAGCACATGGATATCCATTTGATACAATTTAGGTCCGCGTATTTCTTTTTTCGATGTCATAGGCGGGAAATTGAGTGTGAGGATGGCTTAGAAATGGCCACGTGGCCACTTAGATACTTGATTATTAGTATTAGATTTACCCATTTTTTTTAAAATAACTTTTTAAATTACTATTTTACACTGACTGATCTTGATAAATGTATTTCAATAGTTACCAACTTTATGTTGTTTTTAACTTTTATTATTTTCATTCACTACTTTGTATGCGTTCGTTTGGAGCAATTCATAATCGAAAAACACAAAGAATGTGACTTTTGATTTTCAATATGGGTTTGTTCTTATTGTTTGTGTAAAAAAAGGGTAATGAGTAATTTAATATGCCAAAGGGAATGTGTAATTAAACTTTAGGTTTTGATAAATATGTAATTGATAGGCTTAGGAAGGGGAAACATGTAAAAATCTCTAAAGAAAATGGGTAAATATGTATTTTATGTGGTTTAGAAAGCTGAAATATGTAACTGAATTTAATAAGTGAGTAAATATGTAATAAATGATCTTATGAATAAGATACATGTAAAGGTCTTTATTACTTATTGGGGCTGATAATTCTGACACGGACACGTTAACATGACATGTCACATATTTAACTGGTTGTTTGATCTTAAGTGGTTCAGTTTCATTAATAGGTTCAGTTTTATTAATAGGCTCACACGTTAAAGACACAATAACTATCGTATCTTAACACGACACATATGTCACCTGTTAATTTATTATACTTTTTGAAGTAGTTAAATAATACGATAAGTAATCTGTTAATGTATCAACTGAGAACTACATATTAAGTTGAGAACTTGAGAAATATACTAGAAAAAGAAATGGCAAAATTTTAAAGAGGAATAGTAAAATTGAAACTTTATACATTTCTATCTTTTATATATGTTAATTTAAAAAAACTACACAATTATTTATACACATGAAATATTAAATAAATTATTAATCTAATGGTGCAATTGTTTTAAAAAAATATTAATGTGAATTGCAAAACATATAAATATTAAAAGATTTATAGATTTAAAATTAGTTTGTATCATGTAACCTGTTTTTTATCGTGAGGTACCGTGTTTCAAAAATGACATAATTAGTTATCGTGTCGTGTTCATGTTTGGACATATCGTGTTCGTGTTTTATCGTATCGTGTTTGCCACGATATACCAACCCTACTTATCCTGTCCTATTTGGTTTATAAATTTTTGGTTTAATACACATGTTTTACACACAAGTTAAATAATAATATTTTTAAATAAATTATAAGCATTATGTTTAATGATTTGTAAATATTTTAATCTTTAAAGATTTAGCTTCATCAAGTTATATGTGGTGAAAATTTCCATTTAATTTTCCCTCGAAAATATCTTATTATATAATAAATAATTTTCTTTTAAAATTTTAAATTATTATATAGATAGAGATGAACTTATGCTAAGATACAAACCTAACTTGTGGTGTTTTTGATAATCACACTTTCATTATTGGTCACAAACAAATATTAGTTTCAACATCAGTTGCTCCCTAGTCTTTACGGCATTCTATATTGACTGAGTTTTTTTATTTATCATTTTTAATTAATTTGTGCCTTTGAATTCAAAAGATGATATGGGACAAAGATGAAATGAGCAAGTCCTATGATGATAGTTGCCTCTACAACTTTCTTAGCAACTTCTTTTACTTGCTACTTGTTGCGTTGTATAACAATTTATCTGTAAAACAATTGAGTGAATGACAAAGTGATACTTTTTGTTAAAGATAACTTTAAAAATCAAGCCATGGCTACAAAATACCTTACATAAATTCATACAGTAATTCTAAAAATACTAATAATAAATATAGAATAATGAAAATAGGAAAAAGTAATCAAAACAACGTACTATTTACTAATTTACACATTACCAAATGGATAGTTATAATTAAAATCTAATTAAATCAGATGTCTTGATTATGGTAATATTGTTACAATGAACTTAACTATTACTAATCTAGAGAAATGTTTCCTAGAGAGTGGATTTTAGGTCGAAGTTTAAGAAATAATATTAACTAGTTTAGTATCGGCGTTACGCACGAGAACATAAAACAAAATATTAAGCTATTTAATTGTAGGTTATTAACAACTTTATTCGTAAGTTTCATTATTATACCCTATTAAATGTAAGATGACTCATAAACATTCTGATGAAAGAGGGTTCAAAATGTAAATATTCTTAAATTTCTAAAGATTCTTCTAAATATTAGGAGACCAAGTGTAATTAAGGTTATTTTAACATATTATTATAGATATATACATATTTCAAATATAAAAATATTATACTGAGACAAAATGTCTTATGATGACAAGTAAGTAAAATCACATCTAATGTTGACAACTAAGTAAAATAGATTTTGCTATATTATATAAGGATTTACGCACATCAAAACCGGGTAAAACGAACTCTGATTAAATTTATTTAAGCGGCGTTAAAACTGTATCGTCATACCCTAGAGGATTTTCATTATTTTATATTTATTAGTATTTTATAGTTTACACATATGTAAATTCTAACTTACGTTGTATAAATGTTACACAAGTCACACTGTGTCTGTGTAAGCTAAAACTTACACATGCATAAAATATAATTTATATTGTGTAAATTAAAATCTATACATGTGTTAATTTTTTAACAAATATGAATTTGCACATATGCATAAAAGAACATGATGTTGTAAATGTGTAATAATGTTGTATGTACAGCAAAAATAAGGGATATTGATTTCTATTTGTGCCAACTATCATCTTTTAGCTTCTACTGGTTCAACCTATTATTACTTTGGCAACTAACGGTCCGTCGTTAAATTTTCTTTAACGCTGTAAGGTTTTTTCCAAATTCAAGACCGATGTTTTAAGTCTTTTGATCTGAAAGATAATACAAATCGATTGATGGAAAAACAACATTGAAACGGCGCTCCGAACTACGAAACGGTGTTTCAATCGGGTGTTTAAACCTAACAATGCTTCAATAAAATGTAAAAAAATTATCGTTCAGAGAGCCGTTTCGAGCAAACTTTTACATCAATCGAATCGTATTATCCTTCGGATAAAAAAGCCTAAACATCGGTCTTGAATTCGAAAAAAACTTAACGGCGTTAAAAAAAATTCATTAACGACGGACCGTTGGTTGCCAAAGTGATAAAAGTTGGTACCGTTGACAGCCAATTCAATATATAGTTGGACTGGTAGAAGCCAAAAGGTAATAGTCGACACCGATACAAACCAATATACCTAAAAATAATGATAAGAATTGGTTTACGATGACATCTATAAAAATATCCCTAGTTTATATAATTTCTAGTGGTTTGCTAATGAACGTTACCTTAAATATATAGAGGGGTGTTAACATACACATATAAAATTCCATGCAAAGCTAGCGTACGAAGAAGGTCACGACGTTTCAATAGTTACGCACCAACTTAATTAGTAATTAACGTACCACCTTACACACATATGAATGTGTTACACTTGAACTTGAATGGTTTTGCGTCACATACAGGGATTTAGTTAATTACCATACCAAGGTACTGTATACTTAATTTCTAACCCATGAATGACTTGAGACTATTTTAAATAGTTTAGGATTTGTTGTGAATCACTTATATCTAGTTTAATTTGAATGGTACTAAGAGAGGAACACGTGCATGAGTGTTTCGTAATTATGTAGATAGGTAAATAATTACGTACCACTTAAAAATGTTGAACAATTCCTAGCCTTTGCAAGTCATTCAAACTCATATTCAAGCCACGCAAACGTACAAATATGCATGCCATTCAATATCTCTTAAAATATTCAAATAATATATCTTGCTAAAGATTATATATATATATGAAGCTTGATACATATATAATTACCTACCAACCAAAATTCAAGAACCTTAACCCATGAATAGTTTTAGAATGGCTTGTGACTACTTTTGATTGTCTTATGACTCATTTTAAATATTGGCTTATAACTAGTTTTCTATAAGTACATAATTACGTACCCGGTACAAAATAACATCACTTACCAAAATATTTATCTCATGCATGTTTTTCTTAAATTTACTAACAAAACATTATTGCAAGAGCAAGCTTCACATAGATTTGAATGTCTGAATTACACATGATACCCATCCCATATGATAGTTGACAATTCATAAACATATATATATAACCATAAACATAGACTTCTAAAATTCAAATCTTCTTCATATAACCCATTGATCCGTGATAGATGATCGATAACAAATTAATTACCGTCCTGTTAATTCAGTGATAGTAGCATCAGCATTGCTCACAGACTTAGTAGTGGACATGGAGTTATTAACATCTATTCTTATGTCACTCATGTTGACGTTTTGTCTACTAGGCGGATTTTGCACTCGTGATCGGTCACTTAGAAGCATCACCACTTCAGACATTGTTGGCCTCACAGAAACTGGAGACTGAGTGCACATTAGTGCTATTTCTATTACCTTCTTTATGTCTTCTTCTTTATACTTAGTCGGGTCTAATGTCTCGTCAACCAACTTTAAGTGCATGCGAGTTTCATATAGATTCCAAGCCTGACACCACAAATTCGACAAGTTAACTAAACAGTTACCTTAAAATTAATATCATAAAAAATGAAGATCTAATCGACGCCCGACTTACATGTTCAAGGAGGTACTGTTCACCAGCGGATTCGTCTGGGATGTCAGTGCATCGTTTACCACTAACAATCTCAAGAACAACTATACCAAAACTGTAGGTATCAACTTTCTCGGTCAACTGTCGATTCATTACATATTCTGGTGCTGTATAGCCCCTATAAGTAATTAGGAAATAAGTTAGTCTCGTCGCCATTATGTGACATTTTAATTGTTGAGTGGCTTGGCTCACAACTTAAAGGTTGAGGGTTCAAATCATGTAAGGTGCAAGTTGTGGTATATTTACGCTAGAAAATCTTGGAATTAAGATAATAATGTACATGAGTAGTAATGACATAAAACTTACAACGTTCCAGCAAATGCAGTACTAATGTGGGTTTGGTCCTCGGGTAGAAGCCTTGCCAATCCAAAATCTGCAATTTTCGGCTGAAACTCGTTGTCTAGTAAAATGTTGCTTGGTTTTATATCTCTATGGATGATGGTTACATGGTATTGCTCATGCAGATATGCCAGACCTCTAGCTGTGCCAAAAATAATATCATATCTTTGTTTCCAATTAAGAGTCCCTCGTTTTTCACCTAAATACAAAAATAATGAAAGAGTATGCATCAAAATTACTATAATCATGAACAATGTTCATATTTTCTTCAAAACTGCTTGCAACATGATATAAAATCAACGAACCGTATAGGTATTTTTCAAGGCTTCCATTGGCCATGTACTCGAGAACTAGAAGTAGTTCTGGTCCTTTGCTACAACATCCAAGAAGGCGAATAAGGTTTCGATGATGAACGTTGCTAATAACTCGTACTTCACTCTCAAAGTTTTCCTTTGTTGTACTAGAACCTATAGCTAATTTCTTAACTGCAACGATGTTCCCATCCTTTACTGTCCCCTGCTTGAAACACGACACAATTAATGTTCCAAACAAATAAAAAATGTTGAATTTGTATAGACTGTTTTTATTCATTCTGTTTGACATCAAGAAAACCAAAAGGTATATATATATGGTGAATTGAAGAGATGAGCACCTTGTATACATCTCCAAACCCGCCTTCTCCAAGCTTATTTTCTTCCCTAAAATCCTTCGTCGCTTTCCTTAGATCACTATAGCTATAATCCTTTGGGCCTTGCAATTCAGTTGCCCCATATAAGCCGCCTATACGTTTGAAAATATAATATTTTAGTCAATTTGGTTGGTCTAGTTTAGTTAACTTGACTAGAATTTTGATAAGTTGTACCTCCTGGCGCCGTTCTTCTTGATCGTCGATACCACACAAGAACAATTATTAACAAGATGAACAGTCCACCTACACCTCCAACCACACCTCCAATAATTGCTCCTTTGTTGCTTGAACTTTCTGCAAAAATATGATAAGTGAGAATGAGTTTGATGCACTATGTGCATTTTTTTGTAAGAAAAGACTGTTTAGTAGATGCATGGTTTTGTTAATTTGTAGAAATGGGACAAGGTCAGTAGATTGACATTTGTTAAAAGAAATTAGCATAGAGATGTTAGAAGTCTCACCATCGCGTAGAAATGGGACAAGGTCAGTAGTTTGATTATTTCTGAAAAATGCGCTGGCGGAGTACCTCATAAAACAACCCGAATCAACAGCCCTCCCATCAGTAACATCTGATGCACAACTTCTTATATTGGCATAAGCCACTTGCAAGCAATTTCTGCATCCGTCAGATGTCACCGTCTCTGAGCATTGTGCTATAGCATAAGCAGTACTTGTATTAATGTTGCTATCCACAACGGGTGCAGTGGCCGCAGCATACAAACCATTTATTCTTGGAGTTGCTATAGAAAGATTGGACAATAATCCATCCACAACAGTTTCGAAAAGGCTTTGTTGCGATGAAGTTTGATTACCGCATAAGCCTTGATTGCCTGGCAATGTTGTATCACCGTAGAAAGCATTACTTTCATACCTGTATAAAACACGATAACTATCACTCTCATGTTCTACAAGATATGATTTTCGCTAGATAGCTAAATAAAATCTAAGGGTGCGCTATTTTGAAAAAAAATAAAAAAATAGAGGAACTAGCTACTATATGTTATATGTACATCATCCCACAATATTATGCATGTCGTTTTGAAAGGTAATATGGGCTGTGTGATCTTGAGTCAGTCATATCATTTCATAAGTTATACATGTCATATTTATATTTTTTCTAATAGACAAGTTAATTCGGTGCTTTACACCGTATTTACGATTTTAATTTTCGATTTTTACTAACTGTCATTTTAGCCCTGATGAGTTTTCGACTTTGATCTCTTACTTTACTTTGACATATAGTATGACTTCAACATTCTGGATTAAACTAATTGGTTATTGTTTTGACATCTAACTTTTGATATTTCGTCGCTTTTTAATATATGACACATTACGGTTTTGCGCCGTGACGTACGGGACACGAGACTTTGTTATCCACGCATGTGACGAAGTCACATATGCAAGACCAGACCGCGTGACCAAACTGCTATAACGCGCGACCTGATCTTAAATCTACTTACATGATAACGTTTCAATATACCACTACATACGGCTTCGTTTAACATCTCATCATACTACTCAGTATAGCCACAATACAATTTATGTAATGTACCAGCAATGAAGATATACTTTGTGCATTAGATAGTGACATTTACATATATCACATTCCTAATTTATTTTATTACATATTTACCCAACCCTAAAAACCAATTACATATTTCTTCTTCCTTAAGCACATATATTACACATTTACCCATTCTATTAAAATTAATTAATTGAATTACTATTTTATCCTAAATAAACTAATTAAATGATTATTTACATATTTCCTTTAATTTCAATTCAAATCGAATCCATTAGGCCATTATGTTTACAAATTATTTATATTATTTTATTTTTTAATGAAGTTACAATTAAGTTGTTTATTAAAGCTCATCATTGATATAACTATGTTATTTGATATAACAATAATAAGTTTTGCCTAAATCTCATTTAAACATATATATTTATTTGTGGGAATTAATATAAATGGTCATTATGCCAACTTTTAATAGTAGGGAATATATGTAATAAAAATTAATAATTTGATATGTAATTAAATAGGTTATGAGAGGAAATATGTAAAAATCTCGAGATATAATGTAGCCGGCGATTATGTCTCACCTGTATTTGACCAAAAGACGCCTACCAAAGACGACCCTCACCTTAAATGTCATCTATATAATAGAACATATCACATATATGCATATGAATCTCCAAATATTGTCAAAGTCAAAACAAGCATTATTGAGACATTTTAAATACAGTCTACCTTCTTTTATTCGTTTATGATAAAATATTTAAATATAAAAAAGTTCTTTAATTGTAATATTTTAATAATAATTGCTTTTTTCCACCCTTAAAAATCATATCATATCAATATCATTATCATATTGTAATTGAGTTAGTCATCAATCATGTGAAAAGAATTACTAGTACTTTTTTTTCCTTAAAAACACAACCCACACGCAAGGCCGGCCCTTGGGTGGGGCAAGGCGGGCGACCGCCCCGGGGCCCGGTCTCTCGGGGGCCCGAAAAATTTTTTTTTTTAATTTTTTTAAATATAATTAACCATTTAACAATGATGTTATATCCCAAAGTAAACATTTACAACCCATTTAACCCAACTAGTCACAACAAAAAAAAAAGTTCTTCACACATTGACACACTTGAGGTCTACTTAAGGTCTACAATGTCCCAAGAAAGACTTAAAGGGTTGATGATGATGATAGAAATTGAAAATGATATATTAGAGGGTATGAACTATCAAGACTTGATCGAGAACTTTGCCTAAAAAATGCTAAGAGAGCGGTCCGGTTCAGTTAGGTATGTAAACTAAAACATTCGGCTACAATATTTTTGCTTTATTTTTTGTTATGACAATTATCGGCGTCTTACATATATATTTTTGCCAATTATTATACTTACACACTTTAGGGGCCCAAAATTTTTTTTTCGCCCCGGGCCCGTCAAAAATTAATGTGACGTAGGACCGGCCCTGCCCACACGTATATCTAATTTACTCTTACTTCGATATTACGTGTATATATACACACATACAGTATACTAACTAATTTAGACCAACTCAATCATTTCATTTCATTCTATAGAACAATTAATTTGAATAGAGTGAACTTTAATTTTAAAAGAATTTGCTATTGGATCAAACTACAAAGATATTGTTGTAATTTGTTCATGTACAGAAATGAAACAAAACTAATATTAACTTTAACACTCCGGGAACATGAAAATTTATGTTTTACTTTAACTACTCAACGACTACTAGTGCAACTGATATTTATTTACTAATTTGGTATAACTAAACTTCAGACATATGCCGTTAAAAAATTAAACACAGGAAGAATGCTCACCGTAGAAAACAACCGTCAAGAACCGAGCGGCCACCGTTAGCAATGCCACAGCTACGTATCGAACTGGACGCGTAGTCAATGCAACCGAGGCAGTCACGTGTCGACATATAGTTCCTGCACTGGGCCAACACGTAAACAGGATCCGTATTTCTTGTAGAATTTGCGGTTGCAAAGTAGGTGTTATTGTTGGTTAATTGTCTACGGACGTCTCCGAAAGTTGTATTAAGATTGCCGTAGAAATTTTGGAGGTTGGTTGCGTTGACTTGGCTACAAGACTGGATTAGTAAGTTTGTTTGGGGCTGTGATTTCGCCGGAATTGTGAGGAAGATGATGAACATGACGGCAACCACCAGCATCTGCCACCTTAAGAACCACCACTGAGTCATGGCTATTGATTTGTTTTTGTTTCAAGGTGGATTTTAACATTGAGAATGTCTACTTGGTATACATCCTATCTATATAATGAATTGGAACTTGACCAACCGACGACTTCTTTTTGCTTATTTATTTATTTATTTATCTATTTATTTATTTATTTATTTATTTAATAACAATAATAAAAATAAAATAATAACGAAAAGAATAATAATAATAATAATAATAATAATAATAATAATAATAATAGTATTAATATTAAAACAAATATATACACGGTGGCGGCTATGTGTGACACAACAACTAGTTTGTTCAAAGTCTAAGCAATAATGTTTTGCTTCATTAATATAAACCAATGTTCACATGAAGTTAGTTTGAACCATAACTAAATTAGCAGGGTTAACAAAAAAAGGGTTAGATTACATAATATTGTCCTATCATAATAACTAGGTTTATGTGTCGTTTCTCGTGTTGCAGCGGTCGGGTCTTAATGCGTATGTGAGTTTGTCACATGTGCTAATAAAAAGCTCCATGTCTCGCACGTTATGGTGGAAACTCATAATGGGTAACATATTAAAAGTTGACTAGCTAGTACGGTCAAAGTCGTAAACACGTAAAAAAAATTTAATGTCTCGTACATTACGGTGTAAAGTCGCATAGTAAAAGACGGAGAAATTTCCAAATTTAGATGTCAAAGCCAGGAAGCAAAGTCGTAAATATGTCAAAATAGAGTAATTGTTCAAAGTTGTAAAGTGATTAAGTCATCAAGGGTCAAAACGATAATAAGTCAAAGTCGATTGTAAAAAACGTAAATATTTCAAAGTTGAAGTCAAAACCGTAAACATCTAAAAGTCGAGGGGTCAAAAACATACATATGTAAAAATTTAAAATAAAAAATACGTTGGCGAATCGATCGGTGTTACCAACCTTCAAACTTATAATTATATACAATGTTATCACGAGATGATAGATGAGTGTATGTAACAATATAGTTATTTTTAGCAAATACTTGCTATTTTAAATTTTGAATTTATAAACAAGTTATGGTACAATCACTCAAAACAACATAGTTATATAAAATGCACTCAACGTTAACATTGTGTAGTGATGGTAAGATACTAAGATCGTTAAAAGACACAAGAACTTTTAGTACTAGAATATTATCGACGTCTGATTGAAAAGAAAAAGAAATATGTTTGTTGTTTTTATATAAAGACATAAAAAAATAAATGAAATAAAAATGGATTAAGAAAAATATTTTTGTATAATCAATAATCAAGATGTAGCCACACGGGTACAACTTTCTGTTGATGATTTTGGTGGTTAATTAGTAACTTGAAATGGACTCTAAACGTGTCTCCAATGACCCTATGACAAGCCACTGGGTTAGTATGACAAGGGTAATAGTAAGAGGGTCCACGAATAAATTTACTCCCAAATGAAACTAAAGGAAAATAGAAAGGCCCTTAATCAAGGTCTCCGAATCATACATCTTTGAAAAACGATTTTGGGTACTCTGTGAAATAGTCACATCCGAATGTTGCAATGAACAAAGTAATGTTGTGTATAATAAATGCCACAAAGTGTTTAGGTTCTGTATGGAAGCGGGTCCTGAAACCTACAAGTAAAGCGGATTGAATCAGCAGGATCCGTAGTACCAGTTTATAAAAGACTATAACCCATTGACCATTATGGAACACCTACATGGATCATATCTCGACAAGAGTAATGACAATGTATTACACCAAATCCTCTTGCT
Organism: Tagetes erecta; assembly: GCA_030867185.1. NCBI lineage: Eukaryota > Viridiplantae > Streptophyta > Magnoliopsida > Asterales > Asteraceae > Tagetes > Tagetes erecta. Next base: position 18,633,306 of record CM061491.1, on the reverse strand, counting down.
TCGGGGTTCTAGCGTAACTTCCCTCTTCACGCTGCAAGAACTTATTCAACCTAAAATCCCAAACCATAAGCTCTAACCCTCTTTCAAGTAATTAACATGAAAAACATATGAATGTTTAAACCTCCATAACATAAGATTAATGCTATGTTTTAAAGAATCGGAAAACTTCACTCTCAATATCTTAATTATTTTCTTAAGTCATTTACACACACCATTTGAGTTTACCATTACCTTTTAATCACCTAGATAACAAGAGCCGTCTTCCTAAGTGACCAGGAAGAACCTTAGCCAATCATAGGTTTGCGCATCGTCAAACTTTTAAGGTTTAGATTAAACATAAAACAGCATTTATGATATATTTAGAGATTTTACAATCTTGAAAAGATTACAAAACAAACAAAGGTAGATTAAAAATACAATTAAAGGGATGAGATAATTAAGAATTAAGAAAGTTGAAATGCTAGAATGGGTATATAGATGAAATTCGGATATACATAGGGTCGTGTCTAGCAAGGCACGACCCATGTCTTGTACTTCCAGATCTTACCATTCTGGGAAATTTTTGTCTTTTCTATATTGGACTAGCGGCAAGGCACGGCCCGTGTCTTCACGGCACGGTCTGTGTATATACGAAACGTGTTTTTATAAGCTTCAATGAATTCGGGGAGAACATTTTGTCTTTTTCGAGGTACACATGGTGTGCGTCTTCAAGGCACAACCAATGTCTTGATGAATTTTTTGACTTTTAATTTTCATTATTTCTTCATCTTTTGTTTTGTTTCGTTCTTTTCTAGTTAGAATAGCCTGAAATAACAAAGCATACATTTTCATAGGCATTTCATCTTTATTATTAGTTTTTTTTTTTTCATGGGTCAAGTTCTATAGTTAGATATGGTGATGTAGACTATGCTAAGGAACTTGACAAGGGAAGATATGTCAATGGGTATGAGTTTAAAGTTCTAGGGAGTGTGGTAAGTTGGAAAGCTCAACTTCAGTTAATTGTTGCACTTTCAACCATTGAAGCATAGTATATGGCTTTGGGAGATGATGTAAAAGAAGGGCGTTGGTTAAATGGCATTGTCTCAAAATTAGGGATTAAGATCGAAGATTCTATGGTGAAATGTGATAACTAGGGTGCGATTTAGTTGACTAACTAAGAATGTCAAAGTCAACCATATAACAAAACACATCAAAGTAAGGTGGCACTTTATAAGGGATGTTGTTAGTTCTAAAGAAACGAAGGTTGAATAATTAGCATTATGGAGAACTTGGTTGATATATTTACAAAGATTCTACCCGGAGGAAAGTTTGATTTTTATGTTGAAGGGTTGGGAGTTGCTTAGAGATGAATTCTTAACTTGAAGGTGGAGAATTATGAGTACTAAAGTTAAAATTGTGCCTGCTTGAAGTTAGAGGGACCATTTGTGCTATTTCTTATAGTTGTAATAATGGTATAGTTTAGATAGTCTCTAAAGACCAGGGGGCATATTGAAAATATGTAATGAAGCTGTTATTAGTTGTTGAGTGAAGCTAGCTAACAATGGTTAAGTAACTAATTGGGCATAAATAGAGTAAATCAGGGTTCTTGTATTTACTTATCAATTTCCAATTCCTTATGTAATCATTTTCAATTTCATAGATTCTTAAAAATGGAATCAGTTGAAAGTATTCAAGATCATTCAATTTCGTGAGATTTTGATCCAATTTACAACAAAAAAACTAAAAAAACTGTTTATTTTATTGAAAAGAATCCGTCATTCTTGGGTTTTTAGGGGCTGTTTGGCAAAATCTGAATCATTAAGCGCTGAATGGTTAAGAGGTCTGAACCATTAAGAGGTTTCATCAATGAGAGAGATGTTGGGGTAGAACTTCAGAAGAGTATAAAGTTAGCATATGTCCCATTCAGTTCCGTTCAGCATCTCTCAGTCTCTTAACCATTCAACACTTAACTGAACCATTCAGAGGCTCTTTTTTTTTCTGAAACAAAAGCTCTGAATGCTGAATGCTAAATGGTTAAGCACTGAACTGAACCATTAAGAGGTAAACAAACAGCCCCTTAGTCTTCAAATTGTTTCATTAACATATATCATATGTATGGCCAATCCTGAGAAAGTTGTACGAGTCATCAAAAAAAGACACTTCTATTGTATCTTGGTGGGTTTCAGAGGTAGAGCCTCTGGCTTTAACGGGTTTAATTTTTTTGGATTTTAATCAAATTATTACAATGACAAATGAGGTTTTTTCAACTATTCTCCATCAGTATCAGAACCAGAAACTTTGGTCGAAAGGTCAACATTTATATATGTGTATATATGTGTATATATGTATATATTATTTTATCGTTCAATGTTAAAAGATTTTTTGATCCCAAGTAAATAAATTAATAAATAAAGAATAAATGAATACAAATGTATATTTTTCAAGGAACAAATAAATGTATAAATGAATAAGTGAACATTATACTAAAATTTTGAAAAAGAATTTCAGAGTTAATACTTAATTAAGATCAGTCAACGAATGCTTTGTAAATGTGGGTTTAAAAGATATATTGAAATTACGAATACACTACTACAAAATTAGGCATTTGCTACCGAAATTTGCCACCGAAACAATCGGTTGCAAATTTTGCTACAACATTGTCACCGAATATGTTCGGTGGCAAAATTTATGACCACATGACGATTAGTGGCAACACGGTAGGAAATTTTGACATTGATAAATTATGGAGGCAAATCGGTTGTAAAACTTGTCACTATTTTTATTTGGTTGCAAAACGGTAGCAAAATATTATGGTAAAGGATATTTAAAAGGAATTAAAAGTTACGGTGACAATACAGTTACAAAATTTGCCACCGTTTAGCCTCCATTATAAATTGCAACCGGTTTAGCGGTGGCAAATAATAAAAAGGGGTTATGTTGAAATTAGGTTTAAATACTCACATTCATTCTTCACATCACATTTTCAACATACTCAGGTAGTGTTTGGTATGTGGGAATGGGACGTGAAATGGAATGAATCATTATGGGTGAATGAAAAAAAGTGTATTTGGTTAGTCAATGGAATGGAATGGACCATTACTAAGGAATGAAAAATACCTCATTTTCATTCCATCCATTACCCATGTTTTTTTCCATTCATTTAAGGAATGAAATATTTTTTTTAAGTCATGACAAGAACCATGAACCGACTCATGTCCTAAACCTTGACCCGACCCAAGACCCCATGAACCGATCATGTCCTGACTCATGGTTCGAACCATGACCCAATCCATGAACCGACTCACGACCTGAGTCATCTACCGACTCGTGACTTGACTCATGTCGATCCACGCCCTGAACCATGACCCAAACAATGATTCGGCTCATGACTTGACCCATGTCTCATATCATGACCCGACCCATATCCCGAGTAATCCATGACTCGATTTATGAACCGACTTATGACTAGATTCGTGAACCAACTCATGACCCGACCCATGAACCGACCAATGTCCTAACCCATTCCTCGAACCGTGACTCGAACCATGACCCGACCCATGTGTCGATCCATGACCTGACTCATGTATTAACCCATGTATCGAACCATGACCCGATCCATGGTCCAAACCAAGACCCGACCCATAACCATGACTAGTTATTTTTGTCGTTTATAGAGATTTGTATTTCTTTCATGTGCTTTTTCCTGCCTACCAAACAACAAGAAGTATTGATTCATTTTAGTTTTATATGGTAACCAAACAGGAGAATGGAATGGAATGATCTATTTCATTCCTTTGTCCATTCCTTTCCTTCATTCATTCCATTCCCTCGTCCATTCCATTATCACATACCAAACAGACCCTCAGCTTCAACAAATCGTCGTCTTCTCCTCCAACACCATCGTCCATCGACACCACTGGTTCTCCGGCATCGCACGCACCACCATCATCCATCACCACCATCTCCGACTCTCCGACCACTTCATCTTCTCCAAAATCGCATGAACTACCATCGTCCATCGCTACCACCGCCGGTTCTCCGGCATTGCACGCACCACCAAAAACGACAAGCGAATGATGCATCTCTGGAACTCGTTCATATGAAAGCAAAGGTAAATTACATCCACCTAGGTAGTTATAAAGTATATTATGTAATATATATGTTTCTAACTTGAAACATGTTTTGTTTGTGATGGTGGTAATAGGGTGTGCTGGCAGATGCACATATTCCTTGGGCTTGCTAGGCATTTTCATCCCAGTATGGAGAAGACTTTATTCAGACCCCAGAATTACTCTGGTATCGAAAACTGACTAAATTAAATCAATGTTGAATTTAAGATAATATTTACTCGAATAATGACGCTGCTTTAGTTGGTTATTAGTAATTTGTAATAATGCTAAACCTGTGAATTGTGGCAGGTGTTGGAGTTTATTCATGGTTAAGCTATGGAACCACGGTCTTCTTAATGCTAAGACGATGAATAACTGTCAGTTGATACTAAACGACTTTCGATACAAAAATCAAAACCAACTAACTGATCCTTGTGAAAACAAAAACGAATGATGTGTTTTCGAATATAGAATTTTGAATATTAGTTGAGCAGAAGGCCATATTGTTTTGTGTTTATGTATATTTGGTTGATCTTATGTATATTTGGTTGATCTTATGTTTAATAAAGTCGTAGTTAAATATATTTCCAGCAGAATTTATAAAAATTAAATAAAGTAGTATGTAATAATATTTATAAAAAACGGTGGCAAAATGGTTGCTATTTCAGGTTATGGACGGTGGCAACTCGGTGACAAAGTTACGGTAGCAATCCGGAGGCAAATTTATAGTGGCAAACCGGTGGCAAAACTTGCGGTGGCAAACCGGTGGCAGTTTTTGCCACCGCTATGTGGTCACTAATTTCAGTAGCAAAATTACATGTGGTGGCAAAACGGTGGCAATTGACCAACTGCTACGAAGGCTAAGGGTAGGGCTGACAATTTCTGACACGGACACGATAACACGACACGAAACGACACGGAATTAACAGGTTTCGTGTTTGACCTTAACAGGTGCCGTGTCATTAACAGGTTAACACGATAAAGACACGTTAATTATCGTGTCTTAACAGGTTAAAGATCTGTTAACACGATAAGTCACCTGTTAATATTTATTTATATGAAATGTTAGTGGAGAATGGAGGTGGAGATGACTTTAATAGACTTTTAATTTTTTTTCATATTCGTTTATCAAGTATTATATTGGTTAAATACTATTTTTATGTAATTTTGTTGTTTTGGGTCTTAAGAATTATCATATTAAGTCATATTTATTATTTAAAACTTATAATTTTTTTTGAAAATTTTAATTTTTTTAAAAATGGGTTTTTATCGTGTCATATCGTGTCTTATCGTGTAACCTGCTTTTTATCGTGTTCGTGTTCGTGTTTGGAAAAAATGACACGATAAGTTATCGTGTCGTGTTCGTGTTTGACCTTATCGTGTTCGTGTCTTATCGTGTCGTGTCTGACACGATATGCCAGCCCTAGCTAAGGGGACCGTAGTTCCGGTGACAAATCGGTGGCAAATACCTATCTACCACCGTTTTGCCACCGAAATTACGGTAGCAAAAGCTCAGTTTTGTAGTAGTGATATGCACGTAATTAAATCTCATCTTCTTCATCTAAATGTTCTCACGCCTATAATCATTTTTGCCGTAAAAACTAGCCGAAAATAAAAACAACCAATTCGGTGATACAGACTTCACTTTCTTCGTTTCATCGACAAGAAATACAATAAAAACAAAGTACACAACTCCCAACCAGAAAGCAGAAGGAAAAAACTTAAAGTCGGTCCTGATAGTATATGTGACATCGCCAGGCCCCGGGTTTATAGTATCAAAGTTAATTACGCTGTGTAGCATGAGGAAAAACCGATCAAACTCGTTGGGGGGGATAAACACCTAGCCTGTTATGGTTTATTTGTAAACATTCTTTCCCTAGGTTTTTTTTAATTTTTTTAATCATTTTGCAACTATATCATATCATGTGAGCAATCAATCATCCGAGAAATACACATAAAAAATGTTAATGAGATCGTCTTCGTAGGCTTAAATACATATCTCTCAGTGGCGGAGCTAGCTTAAAAGTTGAGGGGTATCCCTAAAATTTTTTCCTCAAACATTCATATAATCATAAAAAAACATGCTAATTGTTATTTGTAAATATTAGTTTAGTTTAGCCCAATTAGTGTTTTAGCCCATTTAATGTTAGTTAGTTAGTTTAGGCCCATAGGCCTCATTTTAGGGTTTCCACCTCTATATATAGAGGTTCATTTGTCTTGTTATTCATTACTTCAAGTAATATAATTCTAGTTCAGTTTCTCTACATGGTATCAGAGCCAACAAGGCTCTTAGTACAAACCCGATCCGCCACCTGAAAATCTGACCCGGTTACAACCTGTCTCGGTTCATATACCTGCTGCTCAGTTACCAGAATCTTTTTTCGAGACCTGATCTAACTACACCGCCACCACCATTAGCTTCGCCGTCCCCCGAATTGAACTCGCCAGAAATTTCATCGCCTCCCGCCACTGCACGCGCCGTCACGCGCCACCACCTCCCTGCCACGCGCCACCACTCGCCGGCGCGTCCGGGCGCGTGGCGCCGTCTCCGACCACCGTCATTCTTCCAGCATCATCGGAAGGGGTATACAACCAGGTCTGTGTGTTCAGATTTTTGATCCAACGAGTTTCTAAGTTCTGCTCCGGGTTTCAGCTTCCTGTTTTGTTAGATTTGCTCAGATCTGACTGCACCAGATTAAAATTTGTTTCCGTTCAGATCTCTGACCACCTCTTTCTGGCTACATCATGGGTTTGACATTCTGATCAGCTTTCTAAAGTTTGTTTTCTGATTGGTTTATGCTTTCTGTTCAGCTGTTTAAATTTAGATCCAGTTAAGCTACAAGATTCTTGTCCGGTTCAGCTTTAGTTTCCATCCACGTTCGGTTCAACATTTTCGGATCTGCTGAAAGTGTTCAGATTATTTTCTCCTGCTAATTAATTGCCTGTTCCTGTTTATTTTGTTGCTGGTTCTGATCTGAAAATTTTGCACGTCATCTCAAGGCCATTATTTGTTCAGCTTGTTACAATGGGAGACAAAAATAAAAGATATACAGTCACCAAGGAGGAATATGATATATTTCAACGGTTTCTTGCAGCTCAGCCGTTTCCGCAAACCAGCTCTGCCCGCTCAGGTACACTTTCTAACCTTGACTCATCCTGGATTGTTGATTCTGGAGCCACCCATCACATGACTGGGAATCAAAACCTATTGTTTAACCTGCAACATGTTCCTTATCCACCCGTTCGAATTGCTGATGGTTCATCATGCCCAGTTCAGGGTATTGGATCTATCACTAATTCAGAAAACCTTACACTTTCCTCCGTATTATTCGTTCCCAAATTTCCCGATAACCTTTGCTCTGTTAGTAAACTCACTAAACAAAATAACTGTTATGCAAAGTTCTATCCGACCCATTGTGTTTTTAAGGAACTAGGCACGAAACGGGTGATTGGTACTGGTTTTGAATTAGGAGGCTTATATCGTATGTCCACGTTGTTGTGCCCGATGGCAAACGTATGTGATTCGAGTATTATGAAAACTCACTGTCAGTTAGGCCATCCCTCTGTAGCAGTCATGAGGAAAATGAGACCGGATCTTCACATTCCCGATACATTTCATTGTGAGTCATGTCAATTAGGTAAACATATCAGAAGTTCTTATCCACCCAAGGTGTCGAGTCGAACTGATACTTTATTTGAGCTTGTACATTCTGATATTTGGGGTCCGTGTCCAGTCAAAACTCCTTTGGGTTTTCAGTATTTTATTTCCTTTATTGATGATTATTCTCGTGTTACCTGGGTTTACTTACTTAAATCTCGCAGTGAAATCAGTTCCGTCTTTCATGAATTTCATTCATTTGTGAAAAATCAGTTTAGCACATCAATCAAGACTTTACGTACTGACAATGCAAAAGAGTACTTATCCACTGAATTTTCTACGTATTTGAAAACGAACGGCATTGTACATGAGTCTTCATGCGTATACACACCTCAACAGAATGGCATCTCTGAACGTAAAAATCGCCATTTGTTGGATGTTGCTCGCACGATCATGCTTCATTCCCACGTACCAGACCGTTTTTGGGGTGATGCTGTCCTTACGGCAGCTTATCTGATAAACCGTTTGCCGTCATTTGTTCTTAATGGTCGAACTCCACTCTCTGTCCTGTTCCCTAACAGGAATCCGTTTCCGCTCGAACCTAGAGTTTTTGGGTGTGTTGCGTATGTCCATGATCATCGTCCGGGCAATACTAAACTAGATCCCCGAGCCATTCGTTGTGTCTTTCTTGGTTTCTCTCGGGTCCAGAAAGGGTATCGATGTTACAGTACTTCTCTTCGTCGATACTTCACGAGCGCTGACGTCACGTTTCATGAGTCATGTTCCTATTTCCCCGAGTCGTCCACCCCAGTTTCTGACATTTTTCCTGATCCTGACCCTGTTATACCTGAGTCTGTCACCATTCCTGTATTCCCGACTCCATTTGTCACGCCGGTTCCATCCGTTTCTCCGGTCTCGGATGCCTCAGATTCTGTTCCTGCTACATCTGGCCCATCGACAGAGCCTCAACCATTGTTGTTCACACATTCCCGGCAACATACGATGTCTTCTGACTCACAATCAGACCATGACCCTGTTCCGACCTCTGTTCCAGATCCTGACCCTGTTCCGACCTCTGTTCCAGACACTGACCCTGTTCCAACCTCGGTTCCAGACACTGACCCTGTCACGACCCCTGTCCCACACACTACCCCTGCCACTGATACATCTGAACCATCTGTTTATGACCCACCTGGTGCACCATATCCTGACATCCCGATTGCTTTCCGAAGGGAGCCTAGACATCACACCCGTTACCCTATTCAGGATTATGTTTCCCATGCTCACCTCTCACCTGAATGCCATGCTTACACCACTGCCATTGATTCCTACCCGATTCCCAGAGATGTGATGACAGCTCTAGCTCACCCAGGATGGAGACATGCTATGGAAGAAGAGATCGGAGCTCTTCGAGACAACCATACATGGGATCTTCAAACGCTCCCTCCCGGGAAGCGTGTTGTTGGTTGTCGCTGGTTGTTCACTGTTAAACCCAACCCTGATGGACCTGTGCCTCGCTTGAAGGCCCGTTTAGTTGCTAAAGGTTATTCCCAGGCTTATGGCATTGATTATGATGAGACTTTTTCCCCCGTTGCCAAAATGCCATCAGTTCGCATTTCGATTGCTCTTGCTGCTATTAATCATTGGCCGCTCCATCAACTTGATGTCAAGAACGCCTTTCTTCATGGTGTTCTTGAGGAGGAGGTATATATGGAGCAGCCACCTGGGTATATTGTTAAGGAGGAGGCCTCCAAAGTATGCAGATTACGCCGTTCGTTGTATGGCCTGAAGCAGTCTCCCAGAGCTTGGTTTGGTCGGTTTTCTGATGTTATGAGTAAATTTGGGATGACCCGTAGTGCATATGATCATTCTGTGTTCTTCAGACACCGTCAGGGCAGGAGGATCATTCTGGTTGTTTATGTGGATGACATTATTATAACAGGTGATGATGAGGTTGGGATTACCAATCTTAAACAGTTTCTTCAGTCCCAGTTTCAGATCAAAGACCTTGGCCGACTTCGATACTTCCTTGGCATAGAAGTATCCCGTTCTCCAAAAGGAATCCTTCTTTCTCAACGGAAGTATGTCCTTGAAATGTTGTCTGAATGCGGATTATTAGGCTGCAAACCAGTAGACAGCCCAATGCTGTCTACCGGAAAACTACTTCCAGAAGATGGAAGTCCGATGAAAGATCCCGAACAATACAGACGGTTAGTTGGAAAACTTAACTACTTGACAGTTACCCGTCCAGATATTTCATTTGTTGTTAGTGTGCTAAGTCAGTTTATGGCAAACAAGTACACGGGACACTGGGATGCGGCACTTCGTGTTTTACGGTACCTCAAGAATGCTCCAGGGTTAGGCATATTATACTCAGATCAGGGTCATTGTCGTGTGGGTGCCTTCACCGAGGAAGGTGATGGCCGTATATCTGGATTCTCTGATGCTGATTGGGCAGGATGCCCGTTCTCTCGACGATCTACGACAGGATATTGTGTGTTTGTTGGAGGAAACTTGGTATCTTGGAAGAGCAAGAAGCAACACACGGTATCTAGATCAAGTGCTGAATCAGAGTATAGAGCTATGGCAGATGTTACCTCAGAGATGATTTGGGTTCGTCGTCTTCTCAAGGAACTTGGGGTTGTTTCTAATGATCTGATGAGGTTATATTGTGATAATCAATCTGCTATACACATAGCCAAGAATCAAGTTTTTCATGAACGAACCAAACACATAGAAGTTGATTGTCATCTCATCAGGGATCGTGTGACCGGTACTCAAGTTGATCCTCCGTCCATTCAACCGATTCATGTGAAGACAGAGTTTCAACTTGCTGACATCCTTACAAAGCCTCTTCGGAAAACTCAAATAGATTTTATATGTAACAAGTTGGGCATGATTAACATCTATGCTCCAACTTGAGGAGGAGTGTTATCTGTAAATATTAGTTTAGTTTAGCCCAATTAGTGTTTTAGCCCATTTAATGTTAGTTAGTTAGTTTAGGCCCATGGGCCTCATTTTAGGGTTTCCACCTCTATATATAGAGGTTCATTTGTCTTGTTATTCATTACTTCAAGTAATATAATTCCAGTTCAGTTTCTCTACACTAATAAACAAACTAAAAAACACACCTAATAGATTTGTTCACTTCGTTTCTTTCATAACTTGAAATCGAGTAATCACATCCACGATTCATACAATAATATTTTTTTGTCTACTTTAACTTTAACCACACACATTCTTCAAACGTCTTTTTAACAAAACGTGTTTTATCATAAATAATCATCATCATCATGCATGTATGGTATTATTAATATCTGAATTCTTATCCTTATTTTTCTGTTATTTAAATAGTGACAGTGTCAAAAACTCTTGAAAGGAGGATAAATACGTGTGTGTTGTATACAGTATTTACTATACCATAACAAAAATTTAATACAACTAAATAAATAAATAAATAAACCTAAAAACAAAAGAAGTTAAAATTACATCACTTCTAAGTTTAGGTAAATAAATAAAAGCCGTTAAAAAAGGTAAATAAATAAAGTGATGTATTAGAGAAAAAAGAATAAACTAAAAACCTTTTGTTTTTAATATACGGTTAGGTTAGTATTTTAAAAAAGAAAATCAACTCATTTATTATAAGATTTGTTTTGGAGATTAAATACAGCTCCATAAACTAAAAACTTGTGCTTTTATACACATAAGCTTATTTACTAGAATACCCTAAAATCGAGTCATCCTCATCATTCATCTTCCTTCTCTGCAAGTCTGCAACATCATCGAAGTTCATCGGAATAAATCTCCGGCGAATATATTGTTTCTACTTTTTCTTAAATATTGTTGTTTAGGGGTATACTTATACTTAATCAGGGGTATCACATACAAAAAATGAAAGAAAAAGTTAAAAAATTTACACTACTCAACAAAATTTGAGCCGTAGCCTGGGATACCCCTTACGTTAACGTACATCCGCCCTGATATCTGCGTTATTTCCATATTTCCAACGAATTATCTCTTATTTTAGATCAACTTGATCTCAACCTATCGAGTCTTCGGGTCATCTTGTGGAAAACAAACTTGTCATATTCTTGGAAAAATTGGGGGCCAGCAATAAACAAAAAACTAGACGTCAATGTTTTGTTAACTATTCAACAGGAGGAACTTGTCAAAATTTTAAAGCATTTAGACTACTTTCATCAAGGAAGTTTATCGCTAAAAAAAATATACTCCATAAAATGGTTGATTATTTACTCTTTTATTAGTGTTACTAGCTTAGTTACCTGTGTATTACACAGACTGAAAAGATAACACAATATGTGACAAAAATATGATAATATGGTATTTTAACTATATTCAATTTGTTTTAAATTTGCATTTCATTTATCATGTTTGGTTACCTAACATGAATGAAATGAATCAATACTTATTCTTGTTTGGGTCGGGTCTTGGTTAGAGCCTAGGTTCAAATCACGGTTCGACGAAGTGGCCACGACATTGATCGGTTCATGGTTCAGTTCAGGGTCGGGTCATGAGTCAGTTCATGGACCATGTTATTAGTCGGTTCATGGATTGGTTCATGTGTTGAGTCTTGGATCGAGACATGGGTCGGTCATGGTACGAGACACATGTTAGGTCATGAGTCGCATTATGGTTTGGGTCATGATTCAGGGCATGCATCGACATGGGTCGGGTCACAGTTCGGTTGATGGCACGAGTCATGAATCGGTTCATGGGTTTGGTCCTGGCTCAGTTCATGGGTTGGGTCATGGTTTGAGCCCGTGGGTTAGGACATGTGCCGATTTATGGTTACATATATCGGGTCAAGGTTTGGGTCATGGTTCAGGGCATGCATCGACATGGGTCGGGTCACAGTTCGGTTGATGGCTCGGGTCATGAATCGGTTCATGGGTTTGGTCTTGGCTCGGTTCATGGGTTGGGTCATGGTTCGAGCCCGTGGGTTAGGACATGGGCCGATTTATGGTTACATATATCGGGTCAAGGTTTAAGTCATGAGTTGGGTCATGGTTCTTGTCATGAATTAAAATTATTCCATTTCTTAAAGGAATGGAAAATAAACATAGGGGATAGATGGAATAAAAATGAAGATTTTTTCATTCCTTCGTAATGATTCATTCCGTTTATTTGAGCAACCAAACATGTTTTTTTATATTCCCTCATAATGTTCCATTGCATTCCACCTCTCATTGCTGCATGCATACCAAACACTACCTTAAATGAATGGAAGGAAATGATTTTGGGGGTTTCTAAAATATAACTCGCCAATTGCTTTCAAATCAAAGATAATTGTTGTAATTGAGTTTAAATAAAGGTGATTTAAGTTAACCCTAAACTTGCCGCCGATAAAATATACAATTATTTATCAATAAATTAATTACAACAATCAATTGAAATTATCCGTACGTAGTTGTTCGACCGGTAAAAAAAATATATAATTATTGATTTTATGTGATTTGATTGATTTGATACGTTCTAACTTTTTATTCATATATTTTAAAATTTAATCAGTGTGTATACGAGTTTTAATCTGTATGTATACACAAGTTTTAAATCTAAGTTTTAGTATTTTCCACTCATTCATGCGTATGTCTTACGCCTTAAGCCCATGAAAGTCCATATATTGACTTGTTTTAATAGAACCAAAACGTAGTATGTGGACGATATATTTTTTTTTTGACAGGAATTAGACTTTAGACGAACGACTGTACGTGGAACTTATAACAATGGGCCCTCAATATTAAATCTATGACAGTGAGGTGTTTGGACTTTGTAATGCTCTCGTCAAACATTAATCGATTTTCTATTTGATATTAATCATTTAGATTAACAATTTTTATTTCTATATTCGGATGACTCTATAAGCCCATGTTAGAGGGATATTATCTTTTTTAAATAATTCATATATATATCTGCAAATCAATCAAAATATCAAATATAATTTTTGGGGTGGGGGGTGGGGTGGGGAGGGTGTTCTACAAAGAAGAGAAACCATGCATACAAAGGGCTGTTTGTTTTAGCTTCTTAATGGTTTAGTTTCTTAATGGTTCAGATGTCTAAATAGTTCAGCACTTAATAGTTCAGACTGTTTGTTTCACGAGCAGATGTCTGAATGGTTAAGACATTTTCCTTTGAATGGTTAAGCATTATACAGAGTCTGAATGGTTAAGAGCTATTATCTGAATTAAATAGTTAAGCAATATACTAGCTCTTAATGGTTCAGACCTCTTACTAATTCAGCACTTAATGGTTCAGACCTCTTATTGATTCAGCACTTATCCATTCAGATGCTACCAAACAGCCCCAAAGTGTAGGATGAACAAGAGGAAGACACTATGATATCGCCTATACAAGTAAAAAAGGACGAGGGGTCGAGGGTAATGCATATATATTTGAGAGAGATTTAACGGAAATTTGGATGAAGTTACGTGCGTACTGTTCGGGATCATTTTTTGTTAGAAAGTTTAATCACAAGGATCAAAACTGAAACTGTTAATGGTATCAAAACATATGAACAAAAAATACAGTTTACTCTTAAAACATATTATTTTAATCATTCTATTTATAGAGATCCATTCAAATGAGAACACTTTTAACTTGAAGACAACTTAGGAACCGTTTTAACTGTTGTATTTTTTATAATATAAATTCACATAAAGTATAAAGTATGATTTATATAGCTTTTCAATACATATAATATTTTTAAGTTTGTAATACAATATATATGAAAATGATGTTTCAACGAACATATATAAAATAAGAAATCAGAATAACATAAATTTATAGTTTAATACTTTAACAGATACGACTAAGACATGCAAACTAATTTATAATCGAGTAATTGCAATTTTATCTCGATGTTAATTTCAATATCTTTAACATGTGTTTAGTATTATTTTAACAGTTTACATCATTCTGATTTTTATTTCTAATAAAAATGATTCAGAATAATAACTCCATCTAATATCCATTAATTATCCTCCAGAGAGGTAAAAATATCATTTCTTGCACTCTTTTTGATTAGTAGGTCAGTGACTAAATAAAAATATTGACCTACATGTACATCCGGATAAAAATAGTGGGAGAAATCCCTCATGTGCAAGGCATGTGAAGAAATATTATCAAAAAATTGGATGGAATTAGTGTTTGAAACTATTAGTGTAAAAAATCATACATTTAAACAATCATATACAATTTCAACAAATTATAATTATATCCAACTGAATTTTCAAACTTAATATCTTCAAAGGTCATGAGGAATTTTAATTTGTGAAAAATTATTCCACAGCTTTGATTTGTTCAAACAAATATCTATCTGCCGGCAACAGGCGTTTACCGTTGACTTTGAAGCTGTTCTTTCAAGTTTAGCTTACATTAAGCCTTATTAATATTTTTCATATTTGCACATAAACTCCAATTACTGAACAAAAAACAAACAACATAAAAAACCAGAAGATGAATAGGTGGTTGTCATGGTGGATGGCTGGTCTGATGGTGGTGGTGGTGTTCATATCAATGGCGAATTCGGTTACGTCACAGCCCAGAGGTCGAAACAGCACGTTGATTACATATTATTGCAGTGTATATTATGGTAGGAGCCCAAAGTATTTCTTGAGCAACTTGAACACCACTCTTCTTAGTCTCCGTCAGCAGTTAACCAACGGTTCCCGATATGCGACTGCACGCACTTTGCTCAATGGCGAGTCGGTGTGGGGCCTTGCTTCGTGTCGGGGTTATGTGAACACTACTGAGTGTGTTGCTTGTTTTAACTATGCTGTTGATCAGCTAAAAGTATGCGCACTTGGCAATGGAGCTCATATTTTTTACAACGATTGCGACGTCAGGTGATCTAGACGCTTTCATATTTGTTCTTAATTAGAGTTGAAGCAAGAATAAACATAGAGAATGATTTTCGAAAACAAAAATATTATAAATCTTTGAATCCTTAAACTATTACATAAGGTTTTCTGAAAATTAGAGACTATAAGACTATAAACAGATGTGCAAATGATCATGCCAATCAAATCATTACGCGTTTCATGACCCTAACTGATTGAGTTTGGGTTTGACAGTAGAGTCAAACAGCCATACACGTTTGCTAGATGATCCGACTCATTGAAACCTTTCTAGTAGTAGCCTAAGTTATGATCAGTTGAACACTTTGAGCTGTTTCTTCTGTGTTTCCACTTTTGTTCAAACTGCCACCTCTTGATCAGCTCCTCATCACCTTTGGTAGTTAGTTTTTTGTTTCAAGAAATAACATAATTAAATATTTAATGTGTCTAGAGTAAGTGTAGTTTTAGTCTTTGTATTTTGGTACTTTTAAAATGTTCAGTCCCACCTTAACAATATAAGTTCTTGTGAATTTTAGTTCAAACAGTAATGGTTCGGGACTTTTTAGTTCAAACAGTAATGGTTCAGTCCCACCTTAACAATATAAGTTCTTGTGAATTTGTTAGATGTTAGTGAGCCTTGTTTTGATGCAGGTACGGGAATAACAATTTCTATGCCGAAGCTAATATTCGTGCTGGTGTGGTTATATGTGGCAATACAACATCATCACAGCCAGCAAACTTTAGGAGAACGGTAGATGGTTTGATGTCGGATCTTCGAACTGCTGCACCTAGAACATCAAACTATTATGCTGCTTCAACAAGACGGATAAGTGATAGTAACACTACGCTCTATGCTATTGCTCAATGTAATCTAAACTTAAGCCAAAGTGTTTGTAAAGATTGCTTAAACTCTAGATATGGTTCTTTAGACGCTTGTCTTCCTAGCACCACTGGGAGGGCTATTGACAACGGGTGTTTTATGAGGTATTCTAATACCCCATTTTTCGGATTAAACCAGGTTACTGATATCACACGTTTCCTTGACGATGGTAAGTCTCATACGCTTCTAAAAATCATATCTTGGTCATATTATATATGTTCATGTTTTTGTTCACAAATAGATGCTTTTAAAACCATTATTATTTGAGTTTAGTAAAACAATCGTACTTAGTAAAATAGTCATAGTAGCGCTATTGACATGGTCTTGGGAGTGAGCCGAGGGCTAATCTTTTCTCTATCCTGAGACACTTGCTAGCTCCTACCATGAATATTCAAGTTTATGGTCAAGTATTTGGACATTTTATATATGTTTCGGTTTTAAAAAAAGTTATATATATAAATGATTCACAGGAGATTCAAGTAAGAAAAGATACATAATTGGGGGAGTTGTTGGAGGTGTATGTCTTCTGCTGCTGGTACTTGCACTTTATTTATGGCATTCTCGATCAAAAAATAGAAGTAACCGGCGACATGGTACTTGCATTTTTTCTATAAGGACGATTTAATTTCTTATGAACTTATTCCAACCTACCATGGTGCTGTTTTTTGTGTTAAATTTTGATTTTTAATGCTTAGGTAAAATAACTGGATCAACCGCCATGCTTCAAGGACCCGCAAAATACAGCTATGAGGATATCAAGATAGCCACTGATAATTTCAGTGACAAGCACAGACTTGGAGGAGGAGTGTTTGGTGAAGTATATAAGGTAATTAATACTGATGTATAAGTTCTATCTTATGACATAATATAATTTCACTAGTTACATTTGGTAATTGATGCATAAAAGATGATTGACAGTATGCACATTTCCTATTGTTTATATTTTTTTTATGTATGATGATATTATGCAGGGCACACTCAAGGATGGGGATACCGTTGCAATTAAGAAAACAATTATGGCCTCTTCTAGAGGAAAACCGCACATTGATGATGAACTTAAGATCATATGCAACGTTCACCATCGGCATCTTATACGCCTTCTTGGATATTGCAACAAAGGGCCATTTTTGTTTCTTGTTCATGAGTACATGGACAATGGTAGCCTTGATCGGTTCCTCTATGGTAAGTTATCACATCCTACTTAGTTTACAAATGATCAGTTTTGCATCTTGTTAACTTACCTTTTATTGCAGCTGACAAGTCAAAAAATCTAAATTGGAGACAGAGGTTTGGCATAATATATGGGACTGCACGCGGTCTTGCATATCTACATGAGCAATATCATGTTACAATTATTCACAGAGATATAAAAACCAGCAACATTCTACTTGATCATGAATTTGAGCCCAAAATTTCAGATTTCGGGTTGATACGACTATTGCCCGAAGATAAGACTCATATTACCACCAAATTGGCAGGATCCAGGTACGTTAAACTACACTCAACAATATAAAAATTGGTTATTGATTTGGTGCTGTTAAAAACACACCACCCACCAAAAGTGTAAACCACCATATTTATCACATCACCAGTAACATATAAAAAAATAGTTTCGTAGGGGGAGCGGGTGCCACCCGCCCCTGCACATCACACGGGTCGTATGATTTCATGCAAGCTGTATGATAGGGTGGACATTTGTCCTACATATCATATTGCTTTATCATTTGTCACATCAATTGTTTCTTTTCTCGTATCATACGTCAAGTATGGCACGTTAGTGGGGTCTGTGTCGATGTTGTTTGTTTAGCTGCCACCTTTTTTAATTAGTTTTTTTAACTCTCTTAAATTCAAGGTAACCCTAATAACCAATGCTAATCTTACCAGGGATAGTGGTTACGTTGCACCAGAATACGCAATACATGGGCAATTATCTGAGAAAGTAGACACGTACAGCTTTGGTATAGTAGTTCTTGAAATCATTAGCGGGAAGAGGTGTCACAATGTTCAGGGTGATGAATCAGTTGGCCAAAGCCTCCTTGATCATGTAAGCATGCAAAGACATTAGAAAATTCATCTAAAATGGTACCACTATATTTACTTCTCATTCACTTCCTTATTTCATTAAATAGGCATGGAATCTATACGATAATGGCGCACATTTAAAGCTCGTTGATGAAAGACTAAACCCTAGTGAATATGCAGTAGAAGATGTGAAGAAGATTATAGAGATAGCATTGATGTGCACACAGTCTCCGGTTTCTACAAGGCCTGCAATGTCTGAAGTTGTTACACTTTTAAGTGACAAATCATTAGATGACATGCCAACAACAAGGTCTACATTTCTTGAAGATGACATAAAGATTAAAGTTGATACATCTATATCGTTGTCATCCGATGCCACTGCCTCAACCGTTCAGTTTTCTGGTCGTTAAACTTCAAGTATATCACATGGTTTATACTACATGTTATAAATGTATAATCCGATCGTATGTTGTCCCTACGGCTATAGAATGCTTAAAGATTGTATGTTCTCTTGGTTCATAGGTTTTATGTTTTATGATACGTAAATATGCAATAAAATTATTAACCTGCATAGAATTATATTAGAAAATAAGTTCGATTAGAAGTGTCGATCAAGTTCTGATAAACAAAGTTATGAAGATGTTTTGATTTAGTTTGTTCGATTAAAAGTGTCTCCTAGTGACCGAATGAAACCACAAGTTAAAGATGAGACAAACGAGGATCAAAATCCCAAACGAGGGTCAAAATGACTCCCTGTAAGTTTTACCATTGTGGGAAAATATGTCATATATATGGCCAAGGGTTGTCGATAGAGTGTCCGTGCACGAGGAAATTCCGCCACATGCACTTGAAGATGAAACTTGTTAAAATGTAGACGCCCTTTGTTGTCCATGATTGTGACATTATTCATGGAATCATAGCTACAATCGAGTAACAAGAAAACATGATGGATGACTGGATTGTCGACTACAAAACCACATTACAATAGAACGAGGTATGCTATAACCTCGTTAAATATTCTAGAAATCAAACTGTTATTACAATCCGATGAATATGCTATCACTAGATGGGAGAAGAAGAAATATAGTTGAGTCTATGAAAACAAGAAGACCAATATAGAGTAAGTCGTCTCAAAAGATGAGAGGAGCATCATAAGCTATGAACGCTTCGACAACTAAGAAGGTCTAAGAGGGCAAAAGACCTTTTAGGAACTAAAAGATGGCTGGTGAAGCATCTTGAATAATCCAACTAAAATGCATTTTCTGAAATCATGTGAAAAATAAATGATCAGTTAAAGAGTCAGCTGGTGATCATTAAACATAGGTTTGAAATACTAACAGATATAATAATTAAAAGTCAATTAACTTGTTATGATAAGACAAACTGTGCATACAAGACTATCTGTGCATAATCAACCCTTGATAAAAGCAGCCACGTATGGATTAAGCCATTTATGAATGAGGACAAAATGGTAAAATTTGTTATAATCACCCAAGAACCATGCGATGTGTTTTAGGCCAACAGATCTATCATTAACTGATTGTCGACTTAAATAATTTAATGATCATACTTGAACATAGTTGTTTATCATGTTATGAATACATAATTGCAAGTCAAGACATAAACATGAATTGATTTATCTGATCAATATGAACAGCAAAATGAATAAACTAATTGACTAGACTCACATGAAATCACCCCAAAATAAAACAAGAAAATTGGCTATAAATACTCACATGGAAATCGATTGATGAAATACAAATATAGACTTGAAAATGCACCGGGAATTTCCTTAATGATCACCTAAGAAATGAGGTCTTATACTAGCTAGAATGATAACTACATGTGGTCTGGGAAACTAAGGTTCTAATAGGAATTTGAGGTTTTAAGTAAATAATGTGTTTAAATAAGAATAAATAATATTTTGGTAACAAAGTTTATAATAAAATTAAATAAGTTAACAATTAAGTAGTAAAAAAATATTAATTCTTTATATAATTGATTATAGTTACTAGATTAAATAGAAATTGTTTAATGACATAAACTAACTAATTATTTAAGCTAATTAATTTCAAAACTTAATTATTTAAAAAGTCATACTAGTATTGTTGTAGATAATCAGTAACTAACTAATTCAATAATATATTTTTTCTTCCGGCCAATGGGCAATTATATCATTACATGGATCTATATATTTTGTTATTTTATTATATAACATGTAAAACACATTAGTACAATAAATCTATTTTGTCGTGAAGTATCTTATTGTCAATGTGTTATGTTGTTCGTATTGTTTAGTTCATGACACTGAGATGTTTTATTATAATGTACAAACAAAAATGGATATATTATGTAAGATAACAGGTAAAAATATAATAGATCTATTTTTTTATGAAATGTGTCAATGCTATTGTGTTATTTTCATAATGTAATTGTGTAATGATCGTCATTTCGAAAAGATTATGTAATGAGTTAAAAAGATATGATATTTTGTATTGCTTTTTATATCAATATTATACATATTTTAGAGATAAAAAATACAATAAGTCCATTTTGTTGGTAGGTTTTAATGTCATTGTGTTATTTTGATATCTAGCATGTAAAACACGATTTCTTGTTTTACTCTTGTACACATTGTACATATAATCTTCATCAGGTCATTAATTGTGTCATTTTCGTCAGTTCGACAAGATTACACAATGAACAGACGAATTACATTGAGTTAGAAAAATGTGATTTTTTTGTTCTTTAAAATCTTATATTATACGCGTTTTAAAGATAAAAATTGTTTATTTTTACGTTGTAATTTTTTTTATAAAAAAATAATGTCATATATATGTAAAAGTTATGAACATTTAAAAAAATGATGGAACTTAAAAATATAGAGACATTATCAATATTACTATTCCTTCTAATTTTAAAAGAGTGTCACATATCATATTTTATGACTTCTTAATAGAACTTATAACTAATCCCTTACGTACATAGGTAGGTAGGTTTGACAAAATATTTAAATTTATAGATATATATGCATAAAAGCATCACAAGTAGAGGTGTAAACGAGCCGAGCCGAGCCCGAGCTCGTCTAGGCTCGAGCTCGGCTCGTTTAAGTTTAACGAGGCTCGAGCTCGAGCTCGGCTCGATTCAAGTTTTAATTTCAAAGCTCGAGCTCGAGCTCGTCACAAACTTCTCAAGCTCGAGCTCGGCTCGGGCTCGACTCGTTTGATGATTTATTATTTTAATTTTAAATATTTATATTTAATTTTATATATATTTTTTAATTTTTTATATTTAATTTTATATAAACTTTTAATTATATATATTTTATACATAACAAAATACATATTATATATTTTTAATCATAATTTATACATATTTTAACTAATAATAATAATAATATATATTTATAAAATAAATAAAAAACATATAAATGAAAAGCTCGATAAGGCTCGCGAGCCGGCTCGAGCTCGAGGTGTAAAGCTCGAGCTCGGGCTCGATAGCTCGTTCGAGCTTTTTATCGATCCGATCTCGAGTAGCTCGCGAGTAGCTCGGCTCATTTACACCCCTAATCACAAGGGACCTTTAGCTCAACCGACATAGGATGAGAAGTGAAGATTTGAGTTCAAAGCCATAGATCTCAAGTTTGAATACAACCCCAATTAAGTTTTCCTGCAATAAACCTTTCGGCTACGGGTATTTTTTAGAATTGAAGATGGTGCTACCCAGCTTTTCTACGATTAGACATATGAGATATTTTTTGCCATATTGATTTCGTGTTAAGAAAAAGTTTCTTATAAATTAAAATATTCATTCATGTATGTCCAAACCGCATTTAAGCACACAACTAAATGATTTTATGAAGAGAGCCCACTACAATTTGACTTTGACAATAAAATTCATCTGGTGGCGGTGGTAACCGGACGTAATTAGCTTTAGGAAAATTAAATAGTCAACCTCATGCATATAAATATATACTTCAAATAATTAAACATGATCCATATGCATCTGACTGTAGCAGCAGGCCATTGGCCAGCAGCCATATAGTTGACCTATATGTCGATATATCCCTTCCCTTGTACCAACATATGAGAATATATATATCTTCTATCTTAATTTTCCTATCTTCATAGTTCATACCTAATTTGTATGTTCAACGCCTGGTGGTTGGCTGTGCCTGTCATTACGTTCATGATCTTGATTGTTTGACACTAACATCACAATTTTAATTAAGTTGGTAATTAATTAATATCTATACCTTCTAATAAAAGAGGGTTTTGGAGGACAATTGTCATTCAATGAAGAGAGTGTTGGGGCATTTTCCCGCCAAAACTAAAAATATATTATTTTAAGCTTTGTATGGAAGGAAATCGATAACATTAAATTACCAATAATTTTCTTTTTCAACGTTTCAATTTACCTTATTTACATTTCTGAAATAATTATTAAAACGGAAAACAAACAACTTATTCAGATAACTGTATCGGAATTTACGACCCAGACCCATGCATGCCGGCCCGCACGCTCGGCCCGGTACATATGAGTGTCACCGTGAATTTTTTCGGATATTCATCATCTGAATTATTGGTTTTTTAAAATTAAGTTAGACAAATGAAACATGTATCAATTACGATTACTAAAAAGTGAGTTTTTTTCAATTATTTTAAATCGGGATCTAATAGTGAAGAAAAAAATTTGCTACTTCATAACAAGGTTATAAAATTGTTAAGTTAAGTCGATCAAACTGAATAAAAATAATTACTAAATAGTATCCAGAATTTATACATGTTTCATTTGTCAAACTCAATTTTAGTAAATTCAAATATTCATAAAATTATTACATACGATTAGAAGACTTAATGATATTTTAGTGGCTTATAGTCTTTGTTGGTGTTACATAGCGTATCCAAGATGATAATGATTTATGATTTTTTTTGTTTACTATACTCGATAATAATTAAATATTTTTAGCTATTCAACTCGTGTAACACACGGGGTATAATCTAGTATCTAATAAATCAAGGTTTTATAGGGCAATAATTTGGGGGGAAATTTTTTTTTTCTATAATACAGGAAGTTTAGGAGGAAAATTTAGTGAAAATTTTCACCATGCAAGTTTTTGGAGCCAACTCCTTAAATGTTATATATTTACAAATCGTTAAACATAATGGTTATAATTTCTTTATAAATATTACTCCTATTTAACTCGTGTGTAACACACGGATATTAAACCTAGTAAATTAATAACAGTGTGTCGACAGTGTGATTAGACGGTATGCAGTGTACATGACATCTTATAGCATTCACCTTTTACTCCTTTTCGTTCTTTATCTTCTTATATTATAATAATTTTTTACGTGGTTATTTGGTTAAAATATTTTTTCGGTGCCTCTCATATTAAATAATACTGATTTTAAATAATTAAATATCTAAAATATAAATAATCTTCGTGTTCTAGTTATTATTATGCAAAGGTAGAAAGGAGGTAATCTTCTATATAATATAGCAAAATCATATTTGTTTACTTGACATCATTTGAGATCCATTTACTTAGTTGACATTATTTGAGAGATTCTCTCAAAATTAATAATATTGTTATATTTAAAAATTATATATCTATCTATAATAATTTAATATAATAATATTAATTTTCAATTGATCCCCTAATATTTAGCAAAATATTTAAA
The DNA here is from genome assembly GCA_030867185.1 of Tagetes erecta. NCBI lineage: Eukaryota > Viridiplantae > Streptophyta > Magnoliopsida > Asterales > Asteraceae > Tagetes > Tagetes erecta. Next base: position 18,609,181 of record CM061491.1, on the reverse strand, counting down.
AAAATTAAGACTATTTACATTTTCAATCCTCTCCTACTAAGGGTGTGTTTGGGCAAGGTTATATTTATTAAGGTATAAAAATAAAATTAAAGATAAAATTATTAATAACATACAATTAAATACATAATTATTTTTTTAAATATACACAACTTTTTATACAACACTGTTTTAACAAAAACTACACCATAAAATCGAACGTCTAATTCTCTTTAATTTGATTATAATATTGTTATACCAAACAACAAGATTTTAAATAAATTTTGTGTTTCAGTTTTACCATAGTACGTTTTATCTCAAAACTGATTGGAACCGTTCATGTCCATGAATATCCTTAAAATCATCACATGAGTGTTATTCCCCGAGCGTAGCACGGACACTAATGGTCCCGCAAACAAAAGATGGTTGAGTCGGTGTTTAAGGTTATGATCTGGTGCCTATGGAGAACCAGGAATGAGAAGATTTTCAAAGGCAAGTATCTAGTCACACTTAGAACAATGGAAGATATCAAAGTTACAAGCTTTTTATGGATAAAAAAATAGAGCCAACTTAAATTGGATTGATTGGAATATGTGAAAACCGTTCAAATTTATGTATCGCTTGTAACCCGTGTTTGTAATCTAGCTTCTTCCTAGTTCTTTTTTATTGTATAATCAAGATATTCAGATCTTGCACGCTACACTACATCCTTAGTTGCTCAGTTGGTCATATCTTGAATTGTCTAAATTTTTTTAACAGTAGTACCTTAATTTTTAAAAGAGTATATAATAGGATTTGAACTCATGACCTAATGTTCATAAGATATATGTGTTACCAATAAGCTACTAATCTCATCAGCTATCTCATAATTTCTTGATTATGGCTAAGCACGTATCTTTGTTGGTGAAACTTACTTTCTAAACATTGTTTTTATTTCTCATACTCTCATACCATCAAAACACGTATTTTAACTTAACTAAAGTCTAACAACAATTACCGTAATATATGATTGATAAAAATCTTAAATATAAAACGTGCATACGGTAGATACTTTAAATAAAAAAATATCAAGTTTTATTTGTATATGTTAACCTTACATTCCTGAAAGTGATGTTGCAAACATTTTATTTTTTTTATACCAACTTCACATTCCTGAAAGTGATGTCGCAAACAACTGATCGATCATGTTAATTTTAAACCTAAATAATTACAACTAGGGATCTTTTTATTATATGCAAACTAAATCTTTAATAAAGATCATATCGATCACGTTTACATCGTCATGGGAAATTTGATGTTAACAACTCCGAAATTGAATTTGACTTATTTTTTAGTAGAACGACAACAATTCATGATTATTATACAATATGCTAATGTCTGGATTAAAACCCAAAACTTTTAAAAGTGGTAAAACCCCTTATTTTTCTTTTAACCATTAGACTAAGAGATTCAGTTTTAAAATGCTAATAAAATGTTGGGTTATATTATTGAATCTAGGGGCGGAGGTATATAGTCTACCCCGGGCTACCCCTCAACTTTTTGCGCCAAAGGAAAATTTTTTTTACCATTTTATGTTTGGCTACCCCTGAAAATTTAGAAGGATACCTCTGAATCCATTACATTATCTAGCCCAAACTATATTTAAAATGTTTATTAATCCAAGTCCAAGCCACAAAGCCCAAGTTATGTTAAAAAGAATTTAGAAGGATACCCCTTGTATGAATGTTCGGAAAAAAATTTTTAGGATACCTCTGAATTTTTGGGTTGGCTCCGCCACTGATTGAATCTAGTAGTTGTTGGATTGTATAAATATTTACGCTTAAAAATAAGGATAAATACTAATGAGAGAGTTTAAAATGTAAACTAATTTTTCTTGAAAACCGTAAAAACTATAAAGCAAGTGTAAATTGAGAAATGAAATTATCACGCAGGTTATAACTGAGAGATGAAATTCTTACGTAAGAACACCTCTAGAGTGCGTGAGAATTCCATATTTGCGTGATTATTCCTTCCATGCATAGAAATTATCAAGCAAGTGTAAATTACACTTGCGTGATTACGGAATTTATCACACAAACATCTTTCATTCTCATGCATGCAAGTGATCTAACCAAGAGATGAAATTCTCACGCAAACATTTTTGGCAAGGAATGAATGGTAAGATCACTTGTAAAATATCCACGCATAAAAATTATCATGCAAGTGATGTAACCAAAATGAACTACTTAGATCATTTCACATGCAAAGAGCAGTTAGCATAATAACTCGCCTCAGATACTAAATGAAAATCTAGTCACAAAGTTACGTCATTTCTATTTTTATTTGAACTAGTAAACTTTCTCCGCGCGTTGCGGCGATGCACGTTTGCATACGATTATAATAACACGTAAACAAATTTATAACGACACATAAACATGAAATTCGAGTTCTAAAACAATTAAAAAACAAAAGAAAAGAAAAAGGGTTATTGGATTATAATACTTCTAACTATGGGTATTGGCCGCTGCCACTCCCAACTAAAATCACCACTCCCAACTATGGGGTATTGGTCGTTGTCACTCCCGTCGTTAAAAAAACACTAACTCCGTTAGTGTTTGGGTCAAAAAGTCACTTTGCAAACTTGAGGGGAAAATTTTATTTTTGTTTAATACATATATATTTCACCACTACCACCTACCAGGCTACCACCCTCACCACCACTAACTCCGGTCACCACCACCAACTCCGGCGACTTTCCGGTGACTCCGGTCACCACCACCATCTCCGGTGAGTTTCCGGCGACTCCGGTCACCACCACCAACTCCGATCGGAGTCGCCGGAAATTCACCGGAGATTGTGGTGGTGACCGGAGTCACCGGAAATTCGCCGGAGTTGGTGGTGGTGAGGCTGGTGTATAGAGGATGTAAAACTAAAGAGAAATTTAAAATCGTGAAAAACCTAATGTAACATCATTCTCAGATGTGCTATAACAAAGGAGTTGGTATCACTCATAACTTTGGAGTAAAATAATGAAACCTTAACGTGTGATGATGACATAAACTTGACATCTTGACCTAGGAATTTAAGAAAATTTTATTTAAGACTGTGGTTAAATAATATACAAATTAAAAAATAATGACGTAATAAACGCACCACAACGAACTTGAAATCTTTTGGTTTGCAAGAAGGTCGCAAAAACAACACAAACCAGTTGATCTACCTTTGACATTTGCTTAATTAGTTTCTATAACAACTTATTTTTATACAAAAATTCAAAGTGTGATAGTAACAAAACAACAAACAATCTTGTGACACGAGAGATTTAGACCAAAGTTTCAAAAATAGTGTATACATAAATTACACTTGACTTTCATCTTACATGACTACAAGTATATGACCATACAAGACCACTAGTAAATAATAGTTATGAAAGGATAAATAGGTAAAAAAGTATATGTCAGTTTGCACACCTCCCGCACACATTAAGGCTGGCTAGAGTAAATCTGAGGTAGGGATGGCCATGTATGTATTGACCCTGATGGAAACAACGCCCCACCCTTCCAATAAGGCTAAACTTTAGGGACAAAACTGGGGTCTCTTCATGCTGTTTATCCTTGTGTCCAGCTTTCAAATTCATCTTTGATTTGTGTGCAACTGCTATAAACAAATAGTTTCTAAAAAAAAATTCATTTTTTAATATTAACTAGTGATATGCGCCTGCTCGCGTATTGTGTGAGCATTGTATTTGACGGTGTTACAAACGGATAAATAAAACAATAATAAGAGACTCAGAATTAGCAATTGCATCGTGTCACATCACGATATCACTCTTCATAGCCCCAACAAAAAAAAAACATAAACAAACTGAAAAACAAAGCGACAACATTTATAAGTAACTTAGAATCAACGACCATAGCTTGATCATGTTGTGGCTGCAATGAGATTACGGATTTTTAAACCGACATTCCGTATAATTTTACAGATGTGCTAATAGGGACTGAAGATGAAAATTAACAAAAACTTGTGTCAAAAATCATAAAATAAAAAGTTCAATATTCATCAAGTTTCTAAATTATACATAGTATAATTTACACACAATATAAACCCATTTATATCAAAAAACACCCCATAACCAAAAAAAATTCTCACATTTTTTAGAGTTAGTTTGCAAATGAGTTCAAGAATAACATCCGAGGCAATCGTGGCACCTGAAACCCATCAACTCGAGGCATTTCTTCATAACACAGCAAGGCAATTCTTCCAAATGTGTTGCCTCGTCCCAAACCAACCAAACCTAGCACGACTTTTCTCAATTCTCCACCAAAGAAGTCGGGTTTTCTCAATCACCAACTACGAATCCGGGTTTTCTAAATTTTGGTAGAATTGATATATATGCCCGTTCAACTTGGGTATAACGAGTTTTGGATAGTAGATGAGGAAACCAATGATAAATTTGACCCTTTTATGGGTGGATATGGAACGGAACCGATGTTGGTTGAAAACGAAACAATACCGTACACAACAACAACCCATCATGTTTTGGAGGATTTACAACAACCCTACCCTGATGTCGGTTTGCTGTTCTAATAATTCTTAAAAAATTAATTAAAATAATTATATACAATATAATAATAATAATAATAATAATAAGGCAAATTGGCTTAAAATAATCTCAGCTAACACCTATTGATCGAAAATAATCCTTATTCAGTTTATTCCCTTCAGCGGTCCCAAATCCAACTTTTTGGCATATAGTGGTCTGCTTGTTAACTTTTTTCGATTTTTGCCGAATTTCAAAACAATGTTTTATGGATATTGATCGGGAGGAGGATACGATTCAACTGATTTAAACCTTACATCGAACCGGTGTTCCAAACGACAAAACGGTCTTCATGCGGGTGTTTAAACCCTAATAGTGCTTCAATCAGATGTTAAAATTAAATCATTTGAAAACAACAACTGAAGATATGATTTATATCAACTGACTCGTATCCTCCTCCCGATAAATTTTTTTATAATCCTTTTTCAATATATGTCTTTCTAAAAATCCCAAAAAAAAGTTACATGCGTCACTAAATTAAAGCAAACTCTTGTAACATCCGAGAAATCTTTTTTTTTTTTTAATGATCATTCAAACGTACATAAATTTCGGGGGAGAATTGAAATATTAAAAGAACTTCATCATCTTTATCTTATAACCATGCATATTGCCATACAACTCAAGGCTTGTATGAACGAGCTCGGGCCTACGACAATTTGACTAGACAACAATTATTCATTTGGTGGTTAGACGAAATTAATGGCATAGAAGATTTAATAATTTAGTCAACCTCATTTATTTAAATACTTAAAATAAATGTGAGCCATCTCATGTAGTCATGTTGAAGCAGCCACCAGTTGACCTTATATATATCGAAAGGGTAAATTGGTAAATGGACATGATGTTTGTAGTTGATATATCCCTTGTGCCAACATATGGGATCGAAGATATCTATTTTCACTCTTTTTTTTCTATCTTCATCTTCACTCTTATTTTGTTTCTCTCCTTAAATGGAAACACATACCCTGATAAATGTCGGATGCCGATGGTGGGCCGCGATGGCGGTGGTGGTGTTGGTTCTGATGGCTGATGGTGTAACATCACAATCAGATAGTAGAAATAATACTCTGATTAGACGTTATTGCAGTCAATATGGTGTCTTGAATGAGGAGTTTTTCTTAAGGAACTTCAACACCACCGTTGCTAGCATCAAGAGGCAGTTGGCCAACGCAACAGTGTACCAGGCGGTTGCACGAACCATAATCAATGGCGAGTCTGTATACGCAAGTGCTTCATGCAGGCAGTATCTCCCCATCTCCGAGTGCTTGAAGTGTTTGGACATTGCTGCCAAAGAGGTGAGAGTATGTGGTGTTGTCAATGGTGCTCGCGCTATCTACGACGAGTGTGATCTCAGGTAAGTTGATGCTTTATCATCCTTGAATCAAACTTGATCTCATCTTTCTAATCATGCAATTCTAGTGATTTTATGTATGAATTATAATTTGGGTAAAATGGTTGATATCATTAGTACCACTATAATTAATATCAGTTTGAACTTTAGAAAACCCCTAACAACGATATATACCTCTTTTTGTGGCCCTCTAGCTACTCATAACCTGATTTGAATTGTGTGGCATTTAAAGACTTTAAGTTTTACCACGAGGCTATCAAGTCAAGTGAAAAAAAAATAGTTTCAATAAGAAATCATAATCTCTGTTATAATATGAAATAATATTTTTGTCACTTGTCATTTTTTAAGAATACTAGGTATATTAAAACTGTCACGCAACACTAGGTATATTCAAACTGATGTGTGTTGCATGAAAATTGTTAAACGGGTTATTTTTACTTCTTGCATACCTTAATTAGTAGCCCACTAATAAAAATGTAGCATAACACAAATAAAAATCAAAAACAAAAAAAATAATAAAAATAGCCAACAAACTAACGAACATATGACATCAATCAATAGCAACACGACACCTCAAGTCACACACAAAATACTATTCATGAAATTTGTTTTCAATATAGCTAAACTTTATACTGATAGTATTTGTGGAGGATTAAAGTGTGTAGGTGTTAATCACCAAAAAATAAATCAATATGATATAAGGGCCCAAGAGTATTCCATAGTTGACACATTGAAATTATTAAAAAAGAAATACGTAAAATTCTAAAAAGAAATGATAGAATTGAAACTTAAAACATTAAAACCTTTAAATATTTCTATATTTTGCTTACACTACTATTTTTTTAAATACACAATTAAATCAAGAATCAACTTATTTTTAAAATTTTAGTACTACAGATGTGAAGTATTATGATAATATGATATATGCTTATAAAATTTTACACTACTGCATGCATGCATGCATGCATGCATGCATGCATGCATGCATGTATGTATGTATGTATGTATGTATGTATGTATGTATGTATGTATGTATGTATGTATGTATGTATGTATGTATGTATGTATGTATGTATGTATGTATGTATGTATGTATGTATGTATGTATATATGTATGTATGTATGTATGTATATGTATGTAGTAACATGATACTACATATATATAGTACGTATAAAAAAAACTACAACGTGTTCAATTTTTTAATCTAGCAATATTATAATTCTATTTAATGATATTAAAGTTTTTGAATTTTGGATGCAATCTAAAACAATAATAAAAAAGTATAAAAATGTTATGAACGTTTAAAGAAAAGAAGAGAAATAGTTCTCAGGTCTCAACCTATGGTTATTTCTCTCATGAACATACCCTAACACTAATTACATATTGCTCCCCTAATATTTAAGTAAAATTTTATAAAATATAAGAGTAATTATATTTTCATCTCTCTCCCGCAACACTTTCGTTCACAAAAAAAGTTAATTTATTTTTAAACGAATTTCCCCCACGATTTTAAAAGATATAACCTTTTCATATATATATTTTTTAAGAAAACACATACACCATAAACACGAGCATTTTATATTCTTTAAGTTGAATGCATTATTGTTATAGTTTTTTTAATTTAAAAATGTTTTACATTTCATATATTATTTTTTAATATGCGGGAATTTGGCCTAGTGGGATATCCGGCAGTGATAGGTTTGGTCGGGTCACCGTCTTGAGCCTAACATGTTTTACATATAGGTGTGGGTCACTCCTTGTTATCTGCTTGAGCGGATAGCTATTCGAGTGATAGGTTTGGCTGAGGCCGGTAAGATAACATAACAGGTCGGGGTGGGATGAGGTGTTGGGTCTTCCAATGTGGGAGATGCTTTCATTGCTTGTATAAATTAAAAGTCGTCGTTAAAAAAACATTTTCTATGCTTATTATACAATACATAATTAATACATAAACTTATATATGGTTAAAGTTATGTTGTACGTTTAATTGTTTGATCCTTGCTACACCCTGTGTAGGGCTGTAAATGAGCAGAATCGAACAGATCGAGACTCTATTTATGTTCGTTTGTTAAGTTATTAACGAATGGTTCACGATCACATAACCAAACGGAAGTTTATGTTTGTTAAGAAAATTTAAGATGTTCATGTTTGTTTGTGTTTGCTTGTTAAATTTGTAAATGAGTACAAACAAACACTAACATACATATATTAGCTTAAAAATACAAGAAGTCATTGTTAATACCAAAAATAAGTTATAATTCATCTAAAATATTTAGCAAATTAGCATAACAATTTAACAATGGTTATCCAAAAATAAACAAACGTTCACGAACACAGTACTGAATGTTCACAAACACAAATGAACGAACGCAGACCCTGTTCATGTTTGTTTGTTTTTCTTAACTGACAAAATTTTTCTGTTTGTGTTTGTTTGTTTGTTTAACAAACGAATATAAATGAACTTTCCGTCGACGATTTACCGAACGTTGATTCATTTACAGCCCTAAGACCGTGTGTAATGAGACGTTTTTGCCCCCTTAAAAAGCCCCAAGGCTCCTGAAAGCGCCCCCAACCATTACATAAGGGCGCTTTGGACCATTTTTTTGTCCCAGACATTGTGTACAAAACGCCCCATAATTTCTAAATCAAGATTTGTCCATGTTTTCGTTGGTGAATCCCTTTATAATTAATGATTATACAATGATTGAAAGGGACTCTATGAAGCTCTTTCGTTGGATTACACTGACATACGAGACTTTATCCACTACACATGGTCTAATCACAAAGACACATATGGAATTTTTATACTTATATTTCACATTCCCGAAAGTGATCAGGTCGGAAACAACTAAATATATGATTAGTTGAGCGGATTTGATCCTAAAATTTAAATATTATTCATTACAACGACCTGTAGTAGAGATATATTTTTTTAATTCGAAATCCTTATTTTAGCATATATTACATTTACATCATCATGGGAAGTTTGATGCTAAGTTGCTAACAGCTTTCAAATCATTGAATATCTCAAATGTGACTTTAATTGTTCAAGTCATTTATTAATTTACTAGCTCGCTTGAGTAGCTTATTCAAAAATTCGATCCATGGATTGCATAGTTACTAAATGTTTATAAAGATTGGTTAATGTTTCATGATTTTATATGGTAAGCCATTTGCTTGCAGCGCATGTGACCCGGGCACAAGGGATATGAATAAACATGTCACTAAGCCCAATTTATTATTATTGTAGTTTATCTAACCTTAGAAGTATACCTCACTTTTCGCTACAGGTATGACTGATATAGTTGTCGTAATATTGTCGTTAAACGATATTACTGACAAAGTTTCTAAAAAATCCGATTGTAGGAAAAACAAACTCGTACCAAATTTACTTTAGTCAATATTATGACAACTTTATCTATAAAATAATGACAAAAATGGTTGTCTCAAATTTTGCGACAACTTAATTACAACACTAGTTTTTTTTAACTTAGTTATGCTTTTGGTTTGCGACAAAATAACAACTTGTGACTATTATGTCGGGAAATTATAGGATAAGTTAAAGTATTTTTTGTTGTTGTTAGTTGTAAAAAAATTGTCATAAACTTATCGTAAATATTGAGTTGTCGGAAGTTTATCGGAAAATATTATATTAAAAAACACCATTTCTAGTTATATTAAAACAGCAAGTTTGAGTTATGCACTTATGCCAATCATCTTATCTCACCTAAATAAATTATCAGACAAAACAAAACCAAATTCATAATTAATTAAGCTGATCTTCAGAGGATCCAATTAAATACGATATATATATAGATCGAGTTAAATATTCGATAGTTTAGAAGTAATTTACTTTGGCCGGCCTTATTCAAGTGACAACGTACGTTTTAGATAATTCACAATATATGTACATCGATCGTAATATAGCAACTTCAAATTCACATAGAATCTTCTTCTTAAAACCAAACAATTTTAAACACATACTAGCTTGATGAATCAGGTACGTACTGTTTCATTCCTCCGGCTGTGATTAATTTTCAGTACCTAATTCCATGATTCAGCACTCCTAGATTACAATTGCAGCTTTGAAAACGCAGCATTCATCCCCTAAATCAGCTGCACTAAACACTAAACCCCTATTGAATAAAACCATTGATTATTTTGAACGATGATACACTTATATAAGAAAACCACACCTCTTAGTATTCATCCTATGTTCACACATTAAACCATCATATGGCCAAAACCCCCAAATTATGTTACCATTGTATAACTATAACGATAAATCTAAAGATATATTATATTCTTGTAACTAATTCTGTGACAAATTCCCACTAGTAACAATTTAGCAAAAGAAATAACAAATCCAGTGTCCTAATTCTTAGTTCCCAATTACACGATACATATATAATTGCTTGAACACCAAACGATAAAAGCCTAAAACCTAACAATCAATTAACCTTAAACCGAGATCAAATTCATACCTTAAACCGAGAAATCGATAGATGGGGAGACAATAAATTTGTAGCTTTGTGGTGTTCGGGCGTGTTCCAAACTTACACAGTTAAAATTTGTAGCACTCGCTTCTGCGTATGAATTAATAAAGATACCAAAGGAAAAATAAATCTTTTAACATATTCAAAAGTAAAAAAACATTTATAAATATACAAATTAAGATAATATTCTTTAATTGAATATGCAACAATTGAATACGTTTTTTTGAACGGCGAAACAATTGAATGGCCACCGATTGATTGAATATTCAACAATTGAATGCTAATCAGAAGCACCTACTGCATTTTCCCGCAACAATTTCTGCAAACAATTAAATATTATTCGGTCACTAAATATTAAATAATTGAAGCCAGTAGATTGATCAACAATTAAAAGTGTGAACGTGCGATCGATGAACAAGGAGGCATGCACCTAATGATTTGGTTCTACCGGATCTTGAACAAAAATGGCGAAACGAAAAGATAACAGGAACCTAAGAATTTTAAAAGCAACCACTACTAGAAAATGGTTTTTTTCTTATAATTGTCGGCTGTAAGTTTTAACACAACATAATATTTATCACAAGTTTACCATAATACTTCAATAAAAGCTAACAAGTATAATATTTCACACAAGTTTCTAACATAGTAGCTACAAAATAAAATAAAGTTAATGTTGTAAATTTATGATAAAACAAATAAATATTATATTTTGTGACAAAATTGTCAGATTGATATATACGCATATTGGTATGCACATATCGTGATAATTTGGTTGTTATATAATTCGTTTTGTCATAAATTTACAACTTTATTTAATCTTGTAACTATTTTATCAAAAATTTGTAACGGAACCAGTTGTCACGGGCAGTCACAGGTGTTTTGATTCCCAGCGTAGCGGATGAAGACCGGCAATTATCACAAAAATCCACGCCATTTAAAATTTTCATGTCACCTAACCTACGTCAACATATAATTATCGTTGCAAAAAAACTTAACGGAGGGACCACCAGACAGTGGCGGAGCTAGCCATAAATTTGAGGGGTATCCCAAATAATTTTTTTATACACGATAAAATAAACACAATCTTTAATATCGATAAATCAAAGGAACCAAAAGATATTTTTCTTCGATCAGAAGATTTATAATTAATGCTTAAACTAATATAAAGTGCACGAGAGGAAACAAAAGGTTAAAACATTTTTGTGATTTAATATTTTTTAACGGATCAAATAATTTATAGATTTAAAATAATCTCTATCCAACTTCACAAATTATTTTTTTAAGAAAAATAGAATATTAAATTGAAACACTACACAATTAGATAATTAATAAAGTCAATCAAAATACATGCTGACTTGCTTTGGAAACTGTGGTTTTTTAATAGTATGTTAAATTACAAAAATACCCTAAAAGGTGTTATCTTCTTCCCATCGTCTCCTTCATTCCTCCTAAAACTCCATTTATATTGAAAAATATCCAGTGAACTTATTTTTTTTATTTCTCTTAAATTAGGCTTTATTAACAACCTTAGGTATCAAAACACCAAACTCCACTGGATCAACAAAATCTTTTTGATAAATTGAGAGAAAAAGTAAAAAAATTTCACTACACATCAAAATTTGAGCCGTAGCCCGGGCTACCCCTGCCCATAAGATAGATCCGCCCCTGCCACCAGAGAAAAACTGATAGAGAGTTGGGACCGGTAGAAAAACTTTTAAAGGTAGGATTAATATTGTAGGCTAATGGTTAAAAAGGTTGGATTATTTCAATCGAATTTTGCTATTTTGAAGGCATAATATGATGACACTGATCAACTTAACCCAACCACACAATATCTTGTATTCTGTTACTATTTCCGCAAGTTTTTTTACATGGATACTGTGAATGTGTTATAGATATAACTACTTCCTACTTTGAGTTTCCTTTGTTAAAACTCATTGCACACAATGAAAGTTGTATCATTGTTTGACATCTATAGTTTCATTGCATTGGTTTGTATAAGGTACGAGAACTTCAACTTCTACGCAGAGGCTCATGTTGGGGGCAATGTTGGAGTATGTGGCAACCAAACATCATCTGATCAGCAAACATTCACACAAATAGTAAAAAACTTGTTATCAGACCTTCGAGTTGCGACACCAAGAATACCTGATTTCTATGCTACTACTACAAGGAGAGTGAGTAGCAATGTGACGGTTTATGCAATCGCACAATGTCATATGAACATAAGCCAGAGTGATTGTGCTAGATGTTTATCGATATCAACTACAACGTTACAAGATTGTCTTCCTAATATGTTTGGAAGGGCAATTGATGCAGGTTGCTTTATGAGGTTTTCTAATATAGCTTTCTTCAAAGACAACCAAAGTACTCATTTAACACCATTTCTCAAAGACGGTGAGACTTCTTTACTTACATAACGTTGTGAGGTGTTCGTGTGTTTAGAAGTCATTTAGTTCTTCACACAGTTTGTAACATTATCATTTATGATCATTCAGTTTATCGAACATACGCTTATGTGATTTGCAGGAAGTTCAAGCACTAAGAAAGCTATCATAGGGGGAGTTGTTGGAGGTGCGGGATTACTTTTGATTCTCGTTGTATTTTTCTTATGGTGTGGCCTTACAAAATCGCGTAATCGCAAGCAAGGTACATTTATATAATCGATTCAAATCTTAGCTATGGTGATCTAGAACAAAAAACTTGAAAAATTTCTCATTACATCACCGTGTTTTTAACACTCTAGATGTTCCTAACACATTCTCGTCTTAACGGGTTAATGCTTCATCATGTATCCTTAATGTTCAAATTTGATTAGCAGATAAGTCAACTGGAGCAACTGAATTGTTGCAAGGCCCCATGGCTTATAGCCACAAAGATCTAATAAATGCAACAAGTAATTTTAGTAAAGAAAACAAACTTGGAGAAGGAGCTTTTGGAGAGGTTTATAAGGTATATTTAGTAATAATTTCTTTAGATTTCTGTATCAATGTATGCTCGCGTAAGTCCGACACAGACCTGTTAACAAATCATGATGTTAAATAGGTTTGAGTTTGTGTTATAACATGTTTTACATGAATCAGGGGACACTAAATGATGGGGAAGTAGTTGCAATCAAGAAAACAACTATGGCTTCAGGAGGCCGAAAAGCATATTTCAATAATGAACTTAGAATTATAAGCAATGTTCATCATCGACATCTTATGCGTCTTCTTGGATACTGTACCGATGGACCTCACATGTTTCTTGTTCTTGAGTTCATGGAAAATGGTAGCCTAGATAAGTTCCTTTATGGTGAGTTTGGCCCTAAACTTTAGCTGATATCTATTTGAAAATTAAATCCTGACAGTCAGTGTAATAAATTACAGGTGAAAAACGAGGGAGCTTAACATGGAGACAAAGGTTTGATATAATCTTTGGCGTAGCGAGGGGACTTGCATATCTACATGAACAATATCATGTGACAATTGTTCATAGAGATATTAAATCTAGCAACATTCTACTTGACAATGACTTTCAGCCAAAAATTTCAGATTTTGGTCTTGTTAGGCTACTACCAGAAGATAAGACACACATCAGCACAAAAGTTGCAGGGTCATTGTATGTCGAAATAACTAAATACTCGTCCGTGTATATGTTATTCTTGAGATTAAAACATATACCCACTAACTGCTGCTAATTCTTACTGTATACAGTGGGTTTGTAGCACCAGAATACGCGAGCCATGGGCATGTGTCCGAGAAAGTGGATACTTACAGCTTTGGTGTTTTAGTCCTGGAAGTCATTAGCGGAAAGAGGTGCATAGACGGCATAGAAAATGGATCTGTTACACATAGCTTACTTGATCATGTAAGTATCATATGCATTACATTGACAAAAAAGTTTAACATCACGTAAACGTATATCCAACTATTTAGAAAGTATATTTCATATAACCTTTTGGACCTGTATCTTGTATGGCAGGCTTGGAATCTATACGAGAACGGCCTTCATGTAAATCTAATCGATACTAGCCTAGACCCAAGTGAGTACGTACAAGAAGATGTGAAGAAATTAATAGAATTGTCTCTGTCGTGTACTCAGACACAAGCTTCAACACGACCATCAATGTCTGAAGTTGTCTCCATTTTAAGTGAACGATCATCTGAGCAGATACAGCCAACACGGACTACGTTTACAGAAACCTATGTTACGGTTCCTTTAGACACTGCTACTACCTCTTCATGAGTAACAAATGCTAGTGCTTCAAATATATTCAGCTTGATAGCAGCTTGGGGAATATGGTGTGTGGTCATAAACCATGTCTTTGAAGATGATGTGGTTGCCATGTTTTCACATATTATAAAACAAATGATTCATGTTGTATGATATTAGTAGTAACATTGTTTTTTTTTTGTGGGTAAATGTACTGTTCAATTTGGTTCAAGTGTCACAACTGGTACCCTGTATGCATTTTACTTGTGGAACTAGATAAAAATTAAGTAAGGCCGCGCTATGCAACGACCATGTTTCGTGTATGTGTCTTCGTTACACGCATTGATAAAGTAGAGTCAAAGTCTAATATCTCGCATGTAACTCATAGCGGTGAATTACGAAAACTTAAAGGATCAATATGTAGAGATTTAAAAAGTTTAGGGGTGAATGTGTAAAGTATTAAAAGTATAGGGTTGAAAGTGAAAAAACCAAGGTTACATCATGTGATTACAAAATTGTGTAGAGATAAACATGTTAATACGTTTGTGACTAGATTGCATAGCGACAAGAATTACAAAATTGTGTAGAGATCAACATGTTTAAACTCCAGGCCTCAAATGATTATTAATAATATAAAAGAGCATTCAAAGTATATATATAATTTTTTCTTCTCATATTTAATTAAATAATAATTTTCATATCTTTAACATTATTTTTCTCTCTCCTTCATTCAAAACCGCTTTAAAAGAATTTTAAAAAGTTATACAAGGTCAACATCCTTCATTCAAAACCACTTTAAATGAAGAGTTAACTGTAGTTTTGGTCCTTGTGTTTTGATATCATTAACAGTTTTAGTCCCAGCTTAACAGTTTTGGTCTCTGCGTTTTTAATTTCTAACAGAAATAGTCCTGAACATTAACTACATCCAATTTTTCGTTAAGTCTCTTACACATGCCTCACATCTAAGGAATAAAATTATCATTTCTCCCCCTCTTTTAACTAGGTCGTCATGTTGGTTAACATTTTTATTCAGTCGCATGTCAAAAAGAGTGAGAGAACTGACGCTTTTACTCCGTATGTGAGAGAGACTTAACGGAAAATTAGATAGAGTTAGTGTTCGGGACCATTTCTATTAGAAAATAAAAACACATGGACCAAAACTGTTAAGATGTGACTGAAACTGTTATTGATATCAAAACATAGAGACCAAAACTGCAGTTTACGCTTAAAAGAATTTTAAAAAGTTATACAAGGTCAACGGTAGCTTTTTCCATTTTCTAAACGACCCCATTAATAATTTTTTTTTGTTTAATTGCCGTGAATGCTCCGGCCAAACCCATATATATCAATATAAACAGTAATTAACTTAAAAAATATGTCCACTTTTGGGCATAAGTGGCTGCCTAGAGCTCTACATAGCAACCAATTCTTGAATTTGAATCTTGCCAACCAAACATAAAAAAGGACATTTTTATTACGTTTACAGTTTTGGACTATATATATATAATAACTAATACACCAGTCAACAAAGACAGCAATTCTATTCTGATGGCTAGAGGCCGGAGATATATATTTAATTCCCATACTATTATTTTAGCTTCCAAATAACATTCCATGTCAGTTCACACAATGATATCATCATCGATTTTCGCCACACTAGTTGTGGTTTTCATACTAACCGCGACACAATTAGTGGCTTCCCAATCGCGTAACATGAACAACACTCTGCTAAGAAAGTATTGTAGATCAGACGTATCTGCAAATGGAGACTCTTACTTAATCAACATGAATATCACATTTTCTAGCCTTCGGAGACAGTTGTCCGTTCCACGAGTATACTATGCCTTTGATCAGACGAACACTGGTGAATTCGTGTATGCTTTCGCGTTGTGTAGGGAGTATCTCTCGACCTCACAGTGTCTGGCTTGTTTCGACTCTGCAGTTAATGAGACGAAATCATGTGGGATTGCGGATGGTGGTAACATGATTTATGATGACTGCAGTATCAGGTTAGTTAGTGGAAAAAATGTGATACTTTGTCTCTTATAATTTGTGTACAAGTCATTAGATCTTAGATTAGAAAGTCTATTTTTAAGAAAGTCAATTTTTTTAAAAAGTCAATTTTTTTTAAAGTCTATTTTTTAAGTCTAAGAAATAATTTGGTCATTAGATCTTAGATTAGATTAGATGGTCTAAAATATAATTTGAGAACTTAGATCTTAGATACAAGGCATAAAACTATTTTTCATTTATTCCTAACGGGCTAACGGCCTTTTCATTACGAGCGTAATACGTTTAACGAAATCACAAATGGGTCACGTCGAAATATATGGGCACTACACGTTAATGTCAATCGTAACCATGTAATAAGCCACAAACGTGATGTTTCCACCGCAATCAATGTTTTCAGAACCGGACCGGACATCGACCGGTCCGACCGGTTGAACCGTATTAAAGGACCGGATGATTTCAAAAATAATTTAGATATAAATATATAAAATATAGAAAAATTTTAAAATTTTCTGGCTCAACCTCTTTTTCTCCCGGTTCTATGAAGAACCCAAATCATTTAATTAATTACCAGTATGTTACCACTAGACCACAAATGAGGAATTTTTGATTAGATGATCTAATGATCTAGATCCACTAATTATCCGGTTCTGAAGTTGTTTACACGAGTTGTGAAAAGTATATATAGATCTTGTAAATACGGTTTGCATGGGTATAAATACCCCATGGTGTAACGTTAATCAATTAGAATTTAACACGTACAATTATCAGCACACTTTTAACACTTCTCTTTTGCTCGGATTATCGTTTATGTATAGGTACGAGAACTTTCGTACGTATTTTGACAATGCGGCGGTTATAGTAGATGATGTTGCCCGTCCAAGCCAGGTATGTAACAACGACACAACATCGCTACCAATCACAATGTTCAACCAAGTGGTAGGTGATTTGCTGTCTGATATTCAAAAAGCTACTCCAAGAACATCTAACTTTTTTGTTGCATCCACAAGGCAACTCCCAAACAATAACGCAACAGTCTACGCGATTGCGCAATGTGCTAAAAATGTAAGCCAAGACATCTGCAATAGCTGTTTGGATACCGCACATGACAATTTACAACTTTGTCTTCCTAGTAGAGAAGGAAGTTCTATTGACTTTTATTGCTTTATGAGGTACTCCGAGACTCCATTTTTTCAAAGCAATCAGACAACGAATATCACACCTTTCTTAAATGAAAGTCAAGGTGAGACATCTTATTTTCCTTTGACAACTATTTAAGTCTCCAGACGACAATTTTGGTCTGAAAATCCTCAAGAAAGGCTAGCTTTCTCGAAAATAATATGGGTGTAAAAAAGTTTCTATAAATTACTGACGAAAGCTAGGGTTCAGGTGTGTTGGCATTTTTTTTTTCTAACATAGCTATCTTTTGTTGCAATATTGTCGTATATTTGTCTCATATATATTATGGCATTTTTATTAGAAATTTTGTTGGAAACATGCTGGAATTTCAAACACTTGTTTTTTTTCCGTCAAATCCCTTAGAAGGAAAAACGTTTTTCTAGTAGTGTTTGGCTGTTTGCGCTAATATGTTAAGACAAATGTGCCACGTATTTTCGATGATAGGAAGTTCAAGCAACTCTGCATTGATAGTTGGAGTAAGTAGTGGTGCTGGTTTTGCGATCATTATACTTGCCTTGTGGTTATGGCATCAAAAGATGAAGAAAAGCAAGACTATTGAAGAAGGTAACCAATATTTAAATGCACACCATGGATGTAACAAGATGTTCATTACAATATCACCAAACACATAATAATTATGTTCCATGCCAAGTGCCAAACATGTTTAATTTCTTAGATTATAACCAATAACTTGTACAAATTGTTTGCACCATGTGATACCTTTAGGTGAATCTGCGCTACAACCAGATAAAAGTTATAGTTACCAGCAATTGCGATTATCAACTAATGATTTTGGAGAAGAGTATAGGGTTGGGAAAGGAGGTTTCGGAGAAGTATTCAAGGTAATTTTACTCCCTTGATCTAAAAAAGGGTATTTTACTATTAATACTTCAATGCTAAACCAATAAACGCCCCCAAACGCGACACCTCAACTAAACATCAGATGTCCACCCATTCAAATTTTTGGATGAGCCCCAAACAGATGGAGCCTCCAATGCTTCTAATTTCCTAGGTGGCGTTCGTTTGGTGTATTTAATGCGACATTGGAGCTGCCATAGGCTAGAATGTTGGTCACAAAAATAAACATGATGAAAAAAGTTGGTCAAATGGAAAGAATTGTATATAACTAATTAGTAAAAGGTTAAAATATTAATGTATGGAGATTGGAGAATGGATTTGAGACTTGTATCTTATTTTCATCAGGCAATATTAGACGATGAGAATGTAGTGGCAGTGAAAAGACTTCATGTTGATCACGCCAGAGTGAAATCAGAATTCGAAACTGAAGTGCGGCTTACAAGTAATGTTCAACATCGAAATCTTGTACGACAACTAGGTTGGTGTATTGAAGGGTCAGAGTTGTTTCTTATCTTAGAATACATACCACAAGGCAGCCTTGACAACTTCTTGTGGGGTAAGTTAAGTTTGCATTGCACAATTATATCTTTTTATAACTATTGGGTGTTATAGATATTCTTCATTAACACATTCTTGATAACTTCATCCGGACAGGTGACAAAAGAGGCACTTTGAATTGGGAGAAAAGGTTTAACATTATTTTAGGGGTAGCAAGGGGTCTTGCCCATCTACATAATGAATTTCATGTTAAAATAATTCATAGAGATATAAAACTAAATAACATTCTACTGGACAATGATTTTCAACCAAAAATATGCGACTTTGGGTTGGCAAGATTACAACCAGATGATCAAACCCATGTTAGCACAAGGCGGCTAGCTGGCACATTGTAAGTTACTATATATCTTCCCTTTGAATTATATTTTGATCTGGTTCAAAAACTTACTCTTTTACATTGCAATATGCTTCATGACCAAATTTACATAGAGGATACATGGCACCAGAATATGCGATCAATGGGCATTTATCAGAGAAGGTTGACATCTACAGCTTTGGTATTGTAGTCCTTGAAACCATTAGTGGTCGAAGATGTACCGATGAACATTTTAGTGGACCCGACACATCTCACCTTCTTGAACATGTAAGATATATATAGAATATTCTTAACCCTTTTTTTATCTTCAATGAGTGAACAAATTAAAAATGATAATAATATCATAATTAATAAGGATATATGCTAAATTTATCCATCCCCATTTTTTTCTAGTTATATACACCTTCTCCGTCAAATTTCCAATATCTGAGGAGAAGGAAAAAAAAATCAAGGGTGTGATACATTATTTAGCTTACCCCCAAAAAATTGGAAACTATACTTTGTAAATTAATGTGTATATATGATTATATATTATTTTACTTATTGTAGGCATGGCAAATGTATGAAAAAGGTATGCACGTAGACTTAATTGATCAAGCACTAGATGTTGAAGAGCACGAAAAAATAAATGTGATGAAGACCATTGAGATTGGACTAATGTGCACTCAGTCACCAGCATCTTTGAGACCTACAATATCTGAAGTTATTTTGATGTTGTCAAGTGGACTATCTTTGGGGCCAGAAAAACTAGTCAAGCCTAGTTTCATTGATCCTCGTAGAGTGATCTACATTGGTGCAATTGGGTCACAAAACAAGTAATATATAACTGTATGGATAAACTTGTATTGAGATCTTATAGTCTTGTATTAATTATGATTGTTTATGGAAATATGGTGTAACTAAAGATGATATATTGCTCTTAATTTATATTATTAGTATTAATTTAAACTTAAGCTGTAAATAAAACAAGTTAGATACTCGTGTAACACACGAACTAAATAAAAATATATTAAAATAAATAGTTAACCACACCCATTGCTATTTATAGACAAGGGATATACGACACTCTCAAGAGTGTCGCTCGAAGTGTTGCATGCATACTCAAGCGACACTTTAGTCCTTCGTCTATCCAAAAACTAAAAACGAACCTAATGACAATATCAAATTACTGCTAAACTATTACAAGTTGTTGTCACAAAAATAAACAACCAACAAAAACAAACTTATTTTACTCTAATAGTTTTTTCAGTCTGCTTTTAGACGGTTCATATTAAAAAGAAGATAAACAAATTAAAGTTTAAGAAGATAATTTTTCAAGGTTACTTTTGAGGAACCGTTCCATCTTGTGACTCATAATTATTATTTTAAATCAAATTAAAACACATAATGAAATAAACATAACCAAAATGCTGTTTGAAAGTTGGAGCTTGTAAATTTTCAAACCCACATACTCCCTAATCAAATAATCATCTACACAATAAAAAAAACCAAATAACTCGAAAACCTTACCTCAGGGCAACTGACTCTAAGTTTGGAATGAATGTGGTTGGGTGAAGACCACTTGGAATTTAGGAGGCCTTATTATATGTTTTTTTTCTAATAGGAAGGATGCTATGTTCCCGCTTCCTTTTTCAAAAATGTTTAAAATATTATGTACTAGGTTTAATATCGATCCGTATGTTACACACGGGTTAAATAGTAATATTTATAAAGAAATTATAACCATTATATTTAACAATTTGTAAATATATAACATTTAAGGAGTTAGCTCCATCAACTTGCATGGTGAAAAATTTAGCTAAATTTTACCTCCCAAACTTCCTATTATAGAAAAAAAAATCCCTCCAAAAATTGCCCCCTAAAAGTTTGATTTATTAGATAGACTAGATTTAATACCCGTGTGTTACACACGGGTTAAATAGTAATATTTATAAAGAAATTATAACCATTATATTTAACAATTTGTAAATATATAACATTTAAGGAGTTGGCTCCATCAACTTGTATGGTGAAAAATTTAGCTAAATTTTACCTCTCAAATTTCTATTATAGAAAAAAAAATCCCTCCAAAAATTGCCCCCTAAAAGTTTGATTTATTAGATAGATAATACATTTAATAATAAGTTTAAAAGAGGAAATATGTCACTTAAAAAAAGTCATGCACCTTCGATTGTAAAAAAAAAGGTTGATGTTGTTATTAAGAAAACGGTGTAGGAAGTAAAAAAAATTATGGTTGCTATGTCAGCCTCGGTTTTTTCTGTGAGCGTCCTGTCAAGTTAAATAAATCACGCGGGCACTGTTAAGACAACATTTGTGGTTGCCTGACTTGGTTTAGGGACCTTCATGTGACGGGGGTTACGTCCGTTACAATTCATGAAAGTCGACGTTAAAAAAAAGTAAAAAAATATGAAAAAGAGGTGTCTATAATAACATCTGATTAATTCAGTTTTACAAATTATCTTAACGATTCGTATTTCATGTGGTGAGTGATTCTCCTTCAGTCCGTGACCGTTGGGTCGTTGATGTTGTTTAAGAAATGTTGCATGGAATAAATATCTCCGTCAACTTCCTGTCGCTATTTATCAAAAATGGAAGGTAGCCCCAATTAACTAAAATGACAAAAACACACTCGATCGTATCGCAACCATGCATTTCTTCATTTAGGATCTTAAGATATATACCCATTTTTCTCATACTTCTTTAGTACCTTCAAACTAACCTCCCATAACAATTCTTTCAATGGCGAAAAAAACACCAAGCTCCATCGCAAGCCTCCGAATATCATCATGGATTTCAACCATGGTTGTCGCGGTGTTCATAATGATGTCCAAACATGTGGCTTCACAATCTGGCGATAGGAACAATGCTCTGCTTAGAAAGTATTGTAGAATATACACATCAACAAACGGAGAGTCTTACTTAACCAACATCAATATCACATTATCTAGCCTTCGGAGGCAGTTGTCCGATCCACAAGTATACTACGCCTTTGAGCAAACTACATATGATGGTGAGTTTGTGTATGCGTTTGCGTTGTGTAGGGACTATCTCACGACCTCGCAGTGTCTGGCTTGTTTTGACTCAGCAGTTAACGAGACTAAGTCGTGTGGGATTTCGGATGGTGGTAACGTGATCTATGACGATTGCAGTATCAGGTTAGTGGAAAGATTGTGATATTTCAATGACTAAGTTTCATTTTTGAGTATATTCAACTTTAAGGTTTTGTTTTATGTTAAGTAATCTAGTTCAATATAATGGAGATTAAAACTGATGATCATTAAATTAAGTTTAAGCATCAAGTCGTGAAGGTGTTCATGTTGAACGTTAAGTTTAAAACCTAGAAAAATTAAAGAACTGATAAAATAAAACTTTGGATAACTAATTTTATTTTGGGTTATTGGATTTTAATAATCTGAATTTTTGTATATTGGTCGATATTAATCTCAGCTTAAAAATTCTCATTGGCAATCCCGACTTGTAACTTATTTTACTACAATGATCCTCCGTTAAAGTTAACTTAACGTCGTTAATTATTTTTTCAAATTTCTGAACGATGTTTTAAAGCTTTTGATCGGGAGAATGATACGAATCTGTTGACGTAAAAATTATCTTGAGTCGATGCTTGAGAGAAAAATATGTATGAGAGATAATCTCAGAGATTTATTTATCTATTCCCCTTTATATTGATAAAGGGTCGGATGTTATTGCAAATTGAACAGTGTAGTACAGTGGTGTACAAGTGTGTCATGCATTATGGTACAAATAGGACTATTTGGTCTTTTTATGTATTAATGGCTATATAAAGCTTTCTCCCTTCACTTGTCTTTTTGGTTTTTCGGTCACCCACCTTTTGCTCTTCACAGTCACTGTTTCCGGCCACCTCCGTCGCCCTCACCTTCATCTTCGTTTTCTATGATTTCCATCCTTCGGATGATGTTCAGTGTTTATTACGTGGGATGATGGTGTTGTTGGTGCGAGATGTGTGGTAGGTGTTTGACGGTGCTTTTTGTTGCATGTCGGGGGGTTGGACGGTGGTTTTTCTGGTGCTATGCCTCCATGTTATGGGGGTGGATGGTGGTTTCTTTGTTGATATGTGTTTGGTTTGGATTTCAGATTCGGTGTTTGTTCGGTTACAGATATTAGATCTATAATTTTGTGATGTTGTTGTTTGATTACGGAGGTCCGATCTTCGATCTGGTGTTTTGCTTGGTTACAGATGTTAGATTTGTGGTTTGGAATTTTGGATTGGATTTGGTGATTGGGTTGTTGTCATCGATAGCCTCTTGGTCATTTGAAACCCTTCATCACTTCCATTTTAGGGTTTTGGTTAATTATCAGTTGGAAAATGAGTAGTGTTGCATTGTGGTGTACAAGTGTGTTATGCATGATTGTACAACTGGGGATATTTGGTCTCTTGGGCATCTGAAAGTATGATGTTTGTGTGATGCAGGTCTGAGATTTATGATGTTTCCAGTTGTATATTTTTTTCTTCTAGATATTGATATTGATATTAGTGTTTGGAAATGATGATGAAGGTGCTATTATTTTTTTTTGCATTTGAGTACCATATTTGGGGTTTGGTTATGGGCTATGATGAGGTTATGTTTGTCTAACAATGATGTTCCGTTGGCGTGGCAAATTTGTGGTTTGTCGGTCTATATCTGCAACCACACTGCAGCCACGGTGTGGTCGTTGAATACTCTGAGCCCCTTATAAACTTTATTATTTTGCTATATTTTGATTTGTTTCGGTTTATTTATTATTTAGCTATGAGGAATAACTTTGAGTTTCCTTGGTGCATTTGTTGATTTTGAGCTGTTTAATTGTTTCTGAAGTTGCTAAATAAAACGCTCGCGCAACGCGCCAGCGAGAGAATTTAACTATTATATTAATTAGTTTAGATGGATTTTTATGAGTTTAATTTGTCTTGTATTAATTTCTATTGTAAAAGTAGCAAATACTTATTAATATTTGCGGAAGGTTATCCTAAAATTGTCTAAGAAAGCTAACAACGTACTCCCTCCGTCCCATTATAAGTGTCCATATTGTCTTTTTTAGTTGTCCCATTTAAACTGTCCACTTTTAAAATTTATTGGTAAACTTCCAAATTTACCCTTAATAACATAAAACAAACAATATGATGGACCCACAATAATATTTATTGTCAAGGGTATTATTGTCAAATGACAAGCAAAAATACCCATCATTTAATGTGCCTAAAACTTTGTGTTTTTCAAACTAGGACACTTCTAATGGGACGGAGGGAGTACTATTTTTTTTTTAAAGTTGTGTTGCTTTACCAAAATTTGTGTTAGTCGTATTCAAATTTGTACCTTATGTTTAATAATAGGCATTGTTTGATTGAATTTTGTAATTTTTTAAAATTTGTGAAGTTAATTTTATAAGGTAAATTGGCTAAAAATAATCCCAACTAACACCTATTGGTCAAGAATAATCCCAACTCAGTTTATTCCTTCCAGTGGTCCCAAATCCAACTTTTTGGCCTCCAGTGGTCCGCCGTTAAGTGCACTTAACGACCGTTAACTTTTTTTTGATTTTTTTCGAATTACAAAACAAGGTTTTATGGATATTGATCGGGAGGAGTATACGATTCAATTGATGTAAACCTTACTTTGAACTGGTGTTCCAAACGACAAAACGGTCTTCAATCGGGTGTTTAAGACCTAATGATGCTTTAACCGGATATCAAAATTAAACCATTTGGAGCAACAATTGGAAGTAAGGTTTACATCAACTGACTCGTATTCTCCTCCCGGTCAAAATCCCTAAAATACCGGTTTGAAATTCGAAAAATATAGAAAAAAAGTTAACGGTCGTTAAGAGCACTTAACGGCGGACCACTGTAGGTCAAAAAAAGTTGAATTTGGGACCACGTACTAGAGGGAATAAACTGAGTTGGGATTATTTTCGGCCAATAGGTGTTAGTTGGATTATTTTAGGCCAATTTGTCATTTTATAAAATTAGTATTGATGTTTGATTTTTTTAGTTAGGAAATGGATAATAGATCCATCTATATGATTAGATTTATTTGAGAAGACCCATATATTCGAGAAGAAAAATTTATTAAAGAAATCTAAAAGCAATAAAAATACTTAGTAATGTCTTAAATTTTTTAAGTTCACTTCCTACACACAAATGCGTAAGATATAAACATAAAAAAATCAAAAATTTTTTCGTACGTATTTTTAACGTTCTAAGCTACCTACACATGTGTAAATTATGTGTAACAACATAACTTATATATAACTTCAACATGTGTAGCTTTAACAAATAAACGATATTTAATAAATTTAATTTTTTGAATTTCAAAGTTGATGAATATATATTGCATTTTAATCATTTTTCTATATGTTAAAAAGTTTTTGTTAAAAATATGAAGAATTTAGTAACTTCTTTTTCTTCTTGCAATATTTAGACTTCTCGCATGAACGTACTCTATCTATTACACCACCACTTGAATGAGTCAAATAAAGTTTGTTTGAGAGTCAAAGAATCGAATAAAGTTAGTTTTTATATAAACTTATGTCCTGATATAATGATATATGTGTAAAGAGTGAGGTTTTTTTGAATGGCGGCTATTGTATAGTGATTTGCAGATCACAAGTATAAGGGTGGAGCCTCATCTAACTTTGGAATACATGTTGTTTTAACCGGGTTCACGGGTTTTAGAGTTAAAAGTCGTTCAAGAAGAGACCTGACCACATATACAACCCGTACATATTGCAAGACTAGTGGAAGGAATTAAGGTTGCTCAGATACCACCAGTATGGCGGCCCATATAGGTTTAGATGTAACAAAATTAGAAGACAAATTCTTTAGGACCCAAATTAATTATATGATTTCTGGTGTTAGAAATTAATCTCTTTCGACTTATAAATCACATCTAAAGTTATCTATCTCATTTCCATCTAACTGCTCGTATACACTTTCATAATTAGGTATGTAACAATGACTCAACATCTCAGCCAATAGCAACTTTCAGCCAAACAGTAGATAATCTACTATCTGAGGTTCGAGATGCTACTCCAAAAACATCTAATTTTTATGTGGCATCCACAAGGCAAGCCTCAACCAACAACACGACAGTGTATGCGATTGCCCAGTGTGTTAGAAACGTAAGCCAAGCCATCTGTAAAAGCTGCTTGAATACTGCATATAACAATTTACAACGTTGTTTTCCTAGTACAGAAGGAAGTTCCGTTGACTTTTATTGCTTTATGAGGTATTCAGAGACTCCGTTTTTTCAAAGCAACCAAACAACAAACATTGCACTTTTCCTAAGTGAAGGTGAAACATCTTACTTTCAATGTTATAGCTTAATTCTCCGTTGATAACTTGGTTTGAATTCCAGAAAAATCACATGTTTTTTTAAAAGAATATGGAAAAAGATTAAAAGTCTATCAAAGTTCATAAGAGTCATTGATCTTTCTACTCATCTTCATCTTCATTCTCCACTAAATTTTCCTTTAAATAAATATTAACAGGTGACCTATCGCGTAACAGATCTTTAACATATTAAGACACGATAATTAACATGTCTTTATCATGTTAACCTGTTAATAACACGACACCAGCCTGTTAAGGTCAAACACGAAACCTGTTAATTCCGTATCGTGTAGTGTCATGTCGTGTTATCATGTCCGTGTCAGAAATTGCCTAACCCTAATTACATTATTACTTTGTTCCTTCTTGAGTACGTGTTTTGAATCTACCATCACATCCCTTTTATAGTAATTACACATTAACATAAATTCAAATATGCATCCAACATATATGTATAAGCCCAACACGATATTGGTGGATTTTATCTCAGGTATATATCAGGGTTTTCTTTAAGGATTTTGTTAGAAATCTATCGGAAAGTCGTCATGTACAAGAGGCTATTTTGTAGTAGTGTTTGAATAGTTGTGCAACTTCATGACAGGAAGTTCAAACAAGTCTGCATTGATAGCTGGAGTAAGTAGTGCTGTAGGTCTTGTTTTGGTTATACTTGCTTTGTGGTTATGGTATCATAAAATGAAGAAAGCTAAGATCCTTGAAGAAGGTAACCATATACATATATATAATGTAACATATTTCCAATGCAATAATTTTGAACATATCACATATAATGTTCCTGGACATATAATAATTATGTTTCATGCTAACCCATGTTTCTTATATTACAGCTAGTACTAACTGTTTGTACCATGCATGCTCTGTGTGATAATTTTAGCTGCTTCGGCACTACAATCAGATGAAATTTATAGTTACCAACAATTGAGATTGGCAACTCATGCTTTTGGAGAAGAGTATAGGGTTGGAAAAGGAGGTTTTGGAGAAGTTTTCAAGGTGAATAGTTTAATTTTTTAAATTGTATGTTCTAAATACCTCCCAACTTGAATCTACTGATTTGAGTTGTAAGACACTCAGTAATGTTATACACGTCATATGCGTATTACACTTTTTTACTATTTATACGACACATATATATTATACTTTTTCAACATATATACATCCCAAAAAATAATGATGAAACTTATAAGTGTATTGATGACATCACCTAACATATCTATCTATGTACGTAGCACCCTTGCATTTAACACCTAAGATTAAATATTGAATTATTGATCACAATAACTAGCTAGTAAACATAATGAAAAGAAGCATATTTAATGATGAAAGAGTTAGGGTGTTATTTTATTGTAAAGGATGTAAACATTTTGATCTTATAAGTCATGATGTATGGTTCTCTTTGAAATGAAGGAGAACTGTCATTTTTATTGGTACTCTACATAACACGCCTTTAGGATATCGTATTTGAGAATAATAGTTTATTATATTCCTTCAACAGGCAATTATAGATGATGGTAATGTAGTGGCAGTGAAGAGACTTCACCTTGGTTATGCCAGAGCGAGATCCGAATTCGAAAATGAAGTGAGGCTTATAAGTAATGTTCACCATCGGAATCTTGTACGACAACTAGGTTGGTGCATTGAAGGATCCGAGCTTCTTCTTGTCCTAGAATATATACCACAAGGCAGCCTTGATAACTTCTTATGGGGTAAGTTAGG
Organism: Tagetes erecta; assembly: GCA_030867185.1. Classification (NCBI taxonomy): domain Eukaryota; kingdom Viridiplantae; phylum Streptophyta; class Magnoliopsida; order Asterales; family Asteraceae; genus Tagetes; species Tagetes erecta. Next base: position 18,580,587 of record CM061491.1, on the reverse strand, counting down.
TTTCAACAAGAAGTGTTTTTAACTATCTTATCATACTAATATCTTTCGTTTATTGGAACTTATTAGCATAGGCTCGTCTTAAAGTTCTCTTTTTTACAGTTCACTATGAAAGGTTCACTCATGTCTTTAAATAAGGCAACTTTTGTAAATAAAAATGGAATGGACCATGTTGACTCTGTCTTGGTGCCGGCCACTCATGCATCATTAGCACACTCTTTTTGGCGAAATCGAAATATAAAACCTAGTTCTATCAATAACATTCTTGGGATGAATAATTGAATATGTACTTAACAAGTTCATCATGGATAGGTTCAAAAAGAGGCACTCTAAACTGGAATAAAAGATTTGACATTATCTATGGGGTTGCAAGGGGCCTTGCCCATCTACATAACGAGTTCCATGTCAAAATAATTCATAGAGACATAAAAGTGAATAACATTCTCATGGACGATGATTTCCAACCCAAAATCTGTGATTTTGGGTTGGCAAGATTACAACCTGAGGATCAAACACATGTTAGCACAAGGCTAGCGGGCACACTGTAAGTTTATGTATATTTTCCCTTCAATCTATGTTTGCTCTATCTAAAACAAACTGTTTTTAACATGTGGATATGTTTCATGACGAGATTAATATAGAGGCTATATTGCACCAGAATACGCAACCACAGGGCATTTATCAGAGAAGGTTGACACCTACAGCTTTGGTATCGTGATCCTTGAAATAATCAGTAGTCGAAGATGTACCGACGAACACTTCAATGGACAAGACACATCTCACCTTCTTGAACATGTAATATATCATAAACCTCTAACTTCCTCTTCAGTGAGTGAGCTAAAATGACAATCACATCATAAATATTTGATCGAACTTTAAGATCTTAGTGACACTTCCGTATGCAAACTTAACTATTCCTGTTCTTTTTGCCTTTTGAAAGAAAATAAAGAAGAAAGGTATTATAGCAGAATTTATTGCACATGTATGATGTATAAATTAATATTATTTTGCTGAATAGGCATGGCAGTTGTACGAGAGAGGCATGCACATGGAGTTGATTGATGAAGCATTAGAGATAGAAGAAGAAGAACATAAAGTAAATGTGATGAAGACCATTGAGATTGCATTGATGTGCACTCAGTCACCCACTTCTTTGAGACCATTGATGTCTGAAGTTGTTTTAATGTTGTCAAGTGGGCTATCTTTGGGGCCAAGAAAACTAATCAAGCCTAGTTTCATTGATTCTCGTAGAATGATCCACATTGGTGCAATTGGGTCACATAACATGTAACATGTAAATGCATGAATATAACTTGTATTGAGAGCGTATGCATATTTTGTGTGAGAAAACAACTCAATTGTGGACAATTAACTTTTGGGAAAATTCCCAAAATGTCCCTTTTGACCGTTGACTTCCCAAAATGTCCCCTTTGACTTCGCCATCCATAGGCGTCACGACTATAGTCGTTTTAGTCGATGCCTACGGAATCTAACAAATAACAAGCTTCCACGTGTCCAAAGTGGTGGACGACCATAGTCGTTTTCCGACAAAGCCCATAGGCGTCCGCCCATTCCCGAGAAAGCCCATAGGCATCCGCCCATAGTCGTTTTCCGACAAAGCCCATAGGCTTCCGCCCATAGTCGTTTTCCGACAAAGTCCATAGGCGTCCACCACTTTGGATATGTGGAAGCTTGTTATTTGTTAGAATCCGTAGGCGTCGACTAAAACGACTATAGTCGTGACGCCTATGGATGGCAAAGTCAAAGGGGATATTTTGGGAAGTCAACGGTCAAAATGGGCATTTTGAGAATTTTCCCTTAACTTTTTTGCATTATAGTATTTATGAATGTTTTTGGAAGATTAAATGTGTAATGTGTTGATACCTAAATTAGTTTCTTGTTTGTCGATCTTGCCTGCACTATAAGATCACTTCACCATTAATTTCTCCCTTTTTAACAACTTGCTTTCTTTTTCCACTGTACCGCAATCTTTCCTAGCATTTTCCGCCACATTCTCTATCTGTAAGTCTAGTTTAACTTCTCTTTCGACACAACTTTATTCTTTAATTTCTCTATTGCTTTCACTGTCTTTTCGATCCCATACAACAAAGGCAACAACTCTCCACTCATTTCAACAAAATGGTCACCTACATCTTTTAAATATATATAGGTGGCATCTCTACTCCATCAAAGTCCGGGTCAACTTGTTAACCATATATAGTACTTTGTGGGTCGGTCAACTTGTTAGCTCGATCTTTTTTTTTTGACAGAGTGGTCTTGATGATGGGTACTGGATCATGTGGCAAATGCCATAGGTGTTTTGTTCCGACTTTCGTTGAATTCGATCAATCATCTCAAGCCGCGATTTAGGACCCATTTTTCCAAGTTTTTGTAGCTCCAACATTTGAAATGCTATGTTTTGATTGAAAAATATATTTAATCTAAAATACTATTTGTCTCAAACCCTAGTGACGGTGGAAAAATCTTGCCTGTTAGTATATATGTCTAATCTTCGAAAACCTGTGAAACCTATCTCGAACAACTAGTTACTACGATCACGGATGGCTAGGGAAACCCCGTACGCGGAACTCCTAGGGAGCATTACGCTAGAAACCTCAAGTTCCTTGGTGCTTAAAATAAGAATAGTCCTAAACAAATTATTGACTCAACACATTCTAACTCACATAGGCACTAATTAAAAATTAAAAAAACTATAAAAATCCTATTATTGGCCTAAGATGTGACAACAACAATAAATCAAGGGGCAGAGATCTTCTCTTGAGTTTGTCACGAGCACTAAAATCCTCATAATAACCAACTTTAATTGCTAACCAATATCAATCTTTACTTTTATTTCTTTTAAAATTAATTCAATTTCAATTATAATATTAATAAATATCTTAATAATTCATGTGGTGGGGCATTCTTTTTCCGTCCATGACCGTTGGATCATTGACCTTGTTATACAAATGTTTCCGTAGATAAAATTTCTCCGTCAACTTCCAATTGTCATTAATAAAAATTGAAAGGTACACTATATATATATTAGTTAAAATGACAAAAACATCCTCTACATAGTAACCAATTAATTCTTCACTTAGATTTGTCCCAACCCATCATTCAAGATACGTATATAGCCATTTTCTGTTACGTTACATGTTTGGAATATAATTAATTCATCACAGTCAACAAAGACAGCAATTCAAATCCCTAAGAGGTACGTATATATATATATAATACTTCTCATAGTTCTAGCTATACCGTCAAACTAACCTTCCATACAAGTTCTAACAATGGCAAAAAATACCCCAAGCCCCGTCGTAAGCCTCCGAATGTCATCATGGATTTCCGCCATGGTAGTCGTGGTATTTGTAACGATGTCCAAACAGGTGGCTTCACAGTCTGGTCATAGAAACAATACGTTGCTTAGAAAGTATTGTAGAATATACCGCTCAGCAAATGGAGAGTCTTACTTAAGAAACATCAATGTCACATTTTCTAGCCTTCGGACACAGTTGTCCGATCCACAAGTATACTATGCCTTTGCGCAAACTACAAATAATGGTGAGCTTGTGTACGCGTTCGCGTTGTGTAGGGACTATCTCTCGTCCTCGCAGTGTCTGGCTTGTTTCGACTCAGCGGTTAACGAGACGAAGTCGTGTGGGATTGCCGATGGTGGTAACGTGATCTATGATGATTGCAGTATCAGGTTAGTGCAAAGATTGTGACTTTTTAATTAATGAGTTTCATGTTTGTGTATATTCAAACTTAAGGATTTATATATGTTAACTAATCAAGTTCAATAATGGAGACTAAAACTTATGATCAATAAATTAAGTTTAAGCAACATTTATAGGTGTTGACCATTTAATAATTGTAAAAATAGAAAATTACTAAAATAGATAAGTATAACGATATTTTTTCTAGACATTTTTGCTAGTAGCCTGGGGCTCTAAAACCCACGAGATTCCTCACGTCTTAGCTACAGGGTTTGTTACACGTGTCAGCCAATAACTCCCAATCAACTTACAATCCACCTGGCTGGTAGCGTGCAACCTGATGGCGTGGAGAATTTCGTGTGTTTCAGAGTGCCCATGGACTGAATTTATAAGCCTACAGACGGGTAACAAAATATCCATACACTTATTGGGTCAAAATACATGTTCATTTTGAACACTAGCTACTTTTGGTGAAAAATATCCACTTTGATAATTTTCTCATGTACTAAACTATTATTTAATTTATTCTGATAGTTAGAAGTAGTCGGCCACTTGTGAAGGTCGTGCACTAAAATATCAAGATCAAATCGTTTGGTGCACATGCATTAACTTATAGTATGATTTTGACATCTTAAAAATAAATAATATGCACTACAAAAGGATGAGACGGTAATAAAAATGAATATGGAAGAAAACCGTGAATAAAACGTTGTGCAAATACGGCTATATATGGGTAATATGAGTTCTAAAAACATATTGATGTAATTACCGGGATCACAAACAAATTAAACTTCTTTAGCGATGGCTCACCCAATATATGGGTAGCGGGGGTTCGTGGTAACACCATCGCCACCACCGCCTGCAATGGTGTAATGAGTAACGGGTGGAGGAGACATGTATCAAAGCCCGTAAGAGGAATGATACGTCCACAAAATCCCAAACCAGCAGTGACAGTGACTAAGTCACTGCTGGTCTGGGCTTTTGTGGACGTATCAGGCCGGGAACACGGAGAGAAGGTGCTATTTGGTCTTTGATTTTTGTATAACCTTAATTAATCAACTAAAAATACAAATAAATAAATAAATAAAAATAGGGTAGATAAAGTAATTAAGGTCATTAATTTTTTTACAATAGAGTAGATGATGGTCTATTAGTCCTAGTGAGGGTACATGCATCATGCATGACACTCCTACAAAACTAGGTATTTGAGACCGTCTTTTTAGTCCCAATGGTAAAAACATCTTTGAGACCGTTTCGCGACCGAAAATCCATTATGAGAAACCCGATAACTAATGCCCTATTGCGACCATTGTGCAACCGTTTTTGTATGTTGAGACCGATTGTTGCGATCGATATTGCCGTTTCAATCTTGCAACAGCGCGTTTTTCTACCGTATATTTTCCAACCACTTGGCAACTACAACATTTTGCGTCCAACAAATGTTGCGACTGACCTATTGTAAATGTTTAGAGGGATGCAAGTTGTGACCTTGAACTATTTTTTTTTTGAGTTATCTAGCTTCTTGTATTACGGATTAATTGTTAGCTAGTGTCAAAGCAGTAAATATGTACCGGTATTTGGGGAAGGTTATCTTTAAAAACTATTTTTTGTCTTAAAAAAACCTAAGAACGTACTATCTTGTTTAAAACTGTGATGTCTACATGAAATTTTGTGTTGTATTTTTAAAACTTGTACGGTCTGTTCTAAAGTCTGTGTTGTTTGATTTATTTTATGTTGTTTCATTGAATTTTGTATACATATTTTTTTATAACTTTGTACCGTCTGATTTTTTAGAAAAACTATTATTGGAATATGATTTTTTTAGTCAGGGGGTTGAATTAATTATAGATCTATCTACTAGATGAGTTCTCACGTTAGCTGAATGAGTTTAATCAAAAGTAGTTGTTTGAGACGATTTTAAGATGACTAAAATTGTTCTTGGTGTATTTAGGTAAAAAGTAGCTTTTGTTTTGTATATGTAATAAGAGTAATTTGTCAAAATAGACAATAAGCTTTATAAATTCAACCACTTTAATCCTTATTTATTTTGTTATATTAGTTTTAATCCTTATTTATTTTGTTATATTAGTATCTGACTTTACATATATTTACCATATGTCATTTTGTTATCTTCCGTTATAAGAAAACTCACTAAACTCAAGAGGCGATATATATATATAGTAATTTTCCGTCTTAAATATATTGGTATAATTGTATAAACTCTGCAACAATTTTGACAATTTATTTAGTTACTAAGGTATTAATTAATGTTGTTGTTAATAGTATCAATAATGATCGATGAGAGACGACTATATTTAAATTATCAAAAGCCGCCACCAACTTGTCAACTTCATCCCCGTATAACTAATATTTGTCTTCGTCAACTCTATCTGTAAACTATATATACTATACCAGCACTGTTGAGGGTCTCTCGTATATGTTATATTGTGCACACCTTAAAAAAGTTTAATGCCTCACTTGTTACGCTGTACAGTTATAATACGTTATGTATAACGAAGATATATTTAAAGTTAAATGCCTAAATGATAACTAAGTCAAAAACAAATATAGGATTAAAGACGGAACATACGTGCCAAGTAAAATAGGAAGTAAAAGTGTCATAAACATGTACGGAGTAAAATTTAGTTGAGAGCCAAAAGTATAAAGCTACAAAAAAACAAAGAAACAAAAAGAAGAAAAACAGTTTAAAAAACATAAAAAAAAGCCATTGATAAAGGGACTTGAACCTAGACCACATAAAACACCAACACACACAAAAATCAACTGGACAACAAATTCTAAACAACAAAGTATATACACACAAACAAATTCTCGAGATTTAAAATAATAAAAAACTCAAATGACCAATAGGCTCATGACACATGGCCGGCGATCAGTCACCTTCAACCTTACGGTTTATAATAAGTATAACATTTATATATATGTTTCTATTTTAATAATTGAGTAACTTATTCAAATATTAAATTTAACTATTCCATTTAAGATTTTGATTATATTTCATATTCTAATTTAATTTAATTAAAAATTTTAAACAGATCATAGTATACTTCATATTCGAAATAACATAAAATACTTAAATTAATTTTTTTTTACCAATTATCATATGTACTAATTAATTTAATAAGGTGGTAATATTTTCACAATCATTTAGATTGGACATATTATGGCACACCCTTCTCTCCATCTACATATGTGTAGATTTTGAGAGAGATTAATTACTAAAAGTTTTAATCTTAATTAATTTTTCTTATATCAATTATTTATATAGTTCTTGAAAGTAAAACAGGAACATGATACACATGTATGAATAAATTATACTTTATCCGTCTTATTTTAAGTGTCATGGGACCCACAACATAAAACTAAGAAAAAACGGATTATTATATATTTTCAACATATAAAAAACAATAATACCAATCAAATCTTTTATCTTTTAGTCATTAAATTAGCTTTTTTGTTAAATAATTAAGGGTGAAATTGAAAATTATGGTTTTCTTTTTGAAATGAACATTTTAATTGAAAAAAAAAAGAAAAATAAACATTTAAAATGGAACGAAAAGAGAGTAATTCACATCCCACATTAGACGTGAACTTCTGATAATTGATAACAATAGCTACAAAATTAACTAGTCAATATTTGCGACAACATTTTCGGTCATAAAATAGTTATAAAGTACATCCGTGACTGATATGTTTTGCATAAAGCCAATGCAACAATTTTAGTAGCTAATCCAATTTTGGGAGCGAAGTTGATACCGGTGGCCAATTACTACCAGTTTTAGCATTAAAAAAATAAAAACTCATGTTGTAAAACTTGTGATTGCACAAGAGTGCGACTGGCCGGTCGATCAGCGACGGAGCCTATATGTCTTGCGCCGGTTCAACCGAGTTATTCGTTTGCGATCTGTTTGTGATTGTTCTTTTGCTCATATTGCAAAACAAGTGGAAGGAATTAAGGTTGCTAATATAGGGATCTCTATCAACTTATTAACCACATCTAACGATACTTTCCATGTAGCTTTTCATATAGACATACAGGCTAAAGTACGTACACGTCTTTTGCTCATAGGTATGAAAACTTTGGCGTTAATTTTCGCAATTCAGAGGTGGTATTGGATGATAATGCCCCTCCTGGCCAAGTATGTAACAATGAATCAACATCTCAGCCAATAACAACATTCACCCAAACAGTAGAAAATCTACTATATGATATTCGAGACGCGACTCCAAGAACATCTAACTATTATGTCGCATCCACAAGGCAAGCCTCAAGCAACAATACAACAATGTATGCAGTTGCCCAGTGTGTTAGAAACGTAAGTCAAGCCATCTGCAAAGGCTGCTTGAGTACTGCTTATAATAATTTACAACGTTGTCTTCCTAGTAGGGAAGGAAGTTCCATCGACTTTTATTGCTTTATGAGGTACTCTGATACCCCGTTTTTTCAAAGCAACCAAACAACAAACATCGCAAGTTTCCTAAGTGAAGGTAAAATTAACCTCTTACTATTTATGTTTTAGCTTAATTTTCTGCTAACTAATAAGTAACAAATTTTGGTGAGCCTCCGTTGCATTCGCAGTAATGGCCGGGGAGTCCCAATGCTGACGAAAAACACCTAGCTATTAGTGTTAGAGGCGAGTTTTGATCTTGTTCGTTGTACCTCTGAGTGCATCGGCCAGTCATAGAACAGTTATTCTTAATAAACAAAAAAAAATCTTTTATAGTAGAGTAATTTGTAATAACCGTGAAACTTTCAACTAATGCCAGGAAGTTCAAACAAATCTGCATTGATAGCAGGAGTAAGTAGTGCTGCAGGTCTTGTTTTGGTTATACTTGCTTTGTGGTTATGGTATTATAAAATCAAGAAAGCTAAGATCCTTGAAGAAGGTAACCATATATATATAAATGAGTAACATATTTTCAATGCCATGTTTTTGAACATATATATCACATATACGATGCTGTATGTGATACTTTTAGCTGAATCTGCACTGCAACCGGATAAAACTTATAGTTACCAACAATTGCGATTGGCAACTAATGATTTTGGAGAGGACTATAGGATTGGAAAAGGAGGTTTTGGAGAAGTATTCAAGGTAACGTCTAGTTAATTTAACCTTTTTAAATTGTATTTTCTAAATACCTATTTGCTTTCCATTTCACACTTTTTTTAACGACAAATGATATTTGAACCTATGACTTTAGGTGTTTTATGTTCGAAACTGGATTTCATATTCACATGATCGAATTAAACACAATTAAAATTACACTAATTAAGAACATGATTTCATTGATATTAATATCGTTTACATTGATCAGAAAAGACACGAATACAATTGAAATCTAACTACCTATTTGTACCAGTAAAACTAGCGGTTAAGACGGTTAATTGACTAACCATCGTATCCCTTTGTGAATCGTCGCATGCGTTGAAGCCATTGCTTCAATCGCGTCCAAGTAATTCACTGTTGTGAAAATCCTTAACCTAGCTAATTATATAATATAATTTAATTAATAAATCATTGGACTATAAAACTAATACAAATGTATCCTAAAATATACTTTGTAAGGTAAGGCCCTAAACTGTCAACAAGACTTTAGACTATTAAGCTCCAACATTTTAAAGGCTTATTTATCAATGGATCACCACCCTATTGGTTCCATTTAACACTTCTATGTAGAGACATGCCGCTACAATATATCACTACTACAAAAATAGCAAATGCGAATAAAGTTTGCGACCAACAAAAATTGTCGCAAAAATAGCAACCATATAGCGACCAAAGTCATATGGTCGTAAACTTTGTGACCAGAAAAAAATCGGTTGCGATATATGCGACCGAATCAAAATTGGTTGCAAAACTTGCGACCGAACAATGATATGTTGTATATAACTCTTTTTCGCATCTGATATGGTTGCATCAGGCTTGTTTTTCTATTATATAGTTTGTGTGATAGAAAGTTATATAAGGTGTATAGATATGTGAACTAAATCAACTGATATGAAGTTGTACGCTACTATGTTTAAGATCATATACGTATTACACTTTTTTACCATCTATTTGATGTCACTTAGTGTATTGATGACGTCACCGGCATATCAATCTATAGTAGCTCCCTTTCATTTTTAACACCTAAGATTAAATATTGATCGCAAATAGTAAACATTATGAAAAGAAGCATATATACCGATGAAAGAGTTAGTGTGCTATTTTATATTTAAGCTTTAAAACGTTATGATCTTACAAGTCTTGATTCTTTTTCAAATGAAGGGATAATCATCTGATTTTTTGTGGGTGCTCTATTCAACGCTTTAAGGATATCGTAGTTGAGAATAATAGTTGTAATTTCCTTCAACAGGCAATTATAGATGATGACAATGTAGTGGCAGTAAAGAAACTTCATGTTGGTTATGCTAGAGCGAGATCCGAATTCGAAAATGAAGTGAGGCTTATAAGTAATGTTCAACATCGGAATCTTGTACGACAACTAGGTTGGTGCATTGAAGGATCTGAGCTTCTTCTTGTCCTAGAATATATATCACAAGGCAGCCTTGACAACTTCTTATGGGGTAAGTTAGTTTTACGTACACATGTAACGTATATTAGCATAGACTCATCATAAAGTTCATTTCTTACTGCCTATATATAGTTCTAATAAGCCAACTTTTTAATATAAAAAATGTAATATTATGGACTCTTTTGACTTTTCCTTGGTTCTGTGCTCATGTTTCATTAGCACACTCTTTTTGGCCAAATCAAAATATAATACCTAGTTCAATAACATTTTTGGGATGAAATGTACTTATAAAGTTCATCATGGATAGGTAAAAAAAGAGGCACTCTAAACTGGGAGAAAAGGTTTGACATTATATTTGGGGTTGCAAGGGGCCTTGCCCATCTACATAACGAATTTCATGTCAAAATAATCCATAGAGACATAAAATTGAATAACATTCTCGTGGATGATGATTTTCAACCCAAAATCTGCGACTTTGGTTTGGCAAGATTACAACCTGAGGATCAGACCCATGTTAGCACAAGGCTAGTAGGCACATTGTAAGTTTTTTATATTTGTCTTCCCTTTGATATATTTTTTATCTATTTAAAATATCTTGTTTTTAACATGGAGATACATTTATGACGAGATTCATATAGAGGATACATGGCACCAGAATACGCAACCACGGGGCATTTATCAGACAAGGTTGACACATATAGCTTTGGTATCGTGATCCTTGAAATAATCAGTGGTCGAAGATGCACTGATGAACACTTCAGTGGACCAAACACATCTCACCTTCTTGAACATGTAATGTATACTCAACCTCTTTAACTTCTTTTTCAATAAGTAAGCCAAAATGATTATCATATCAAAAAGATTTGGCCATTAAGATCTTAGTGACACTCCCAAATGCAAGTTGAACTTTTACTTTTTTTTCTTTTTGCTTTTTAGAAGACAAATACATATAAAGGTATTATAATAGAGTTTATTGCAAGTAAATGATATATGAATATTATTATGCTGAATAGGCATGGCAGTTGTATGAGAGAGGCATGCACATGGAGTTAATTGATGAAGCATTAGAGATAGAAGAAGAAGAACAAAAAGTAAATGTGATGAAGACCATTGAGATTGCATTGATGTGCACTCAGTCTCCGGCTACTTTGAGACCAACGATGTCTGAAGTTGTTTTGATGTTTTCAAGTGGGAAATCTTTGGGGCCAAGCAAACTAATCAAGCCTACTTTTATTGATTCTCGTAGAGTGATCCACATTGGTGAAATTGGGTCACATAAGAGGTAATATGTATATCAGTATATGTATAGACACAATTTGTATCGAGCACTTTTTCACATTATGTGTTATGTGTGAGAAAGAAACTCAATTGAGAACAATACTTTTACATTATATCATGATTGTTTTTGTAAGATCAAATGTGCGGATAACTTGATTAATTTATTTTTCTTTGGTTAATGGAATTTTATCTCCAAATTTATTATCATATTTTGATTAATTTATTTCTATGCTGTTATTGAATAATATAATTAATAATAGTTTAGGTATGTAATATTATGTATAACCAAACTATGGTTATTTTTATGCAAACCATAAATTGTTTTATAATGTCAACCCAATAAACCAAAGACTTCACCAACTCAATAAGGCCTTTCAAATCCTCCATGCCTCTAATTCCAAGAACCACAATATCTCTGTCACATTCTGTCATCCAATAATTTCAATAGTCTTCAATACCATAAATCCTCCAAGCTTCCAATTACAAGAACTAGCTATGCTTTCATATAACAAAAGTCTTCCAAGCTTCCAGTTGCCAAGAACAAGCTAAGACTTTAAATACCAATCCACCAGCTAGTTGTAGCAACCCTTCTCATCAATTACCTAAATACCATTGAAGCTCCCAAAAGCTCCAATCTAATCATCATATATAGCCCAAGTTAAGAGACAACCCCTCAGTAACTCATCTTCAATCTCAACAGGCTCCAACTGATATGCACTAACGGCTCTAAAGACTTTTAGAGGAAACAAATAATCTCCTCAATATATAACAAGCACTTGGAGAGAATTTATCATTTGGAATTTCGTTCTTAAGACCAAGTTCAGACATCAGAATGTGCTCAAGCACTCCTCAAGCTCCCACTGTCACCAAAACTTTGACCAAGTTCAGACATTAGAATGTTAGCACAAGCATTGAAAGTGTTGATACGAAACCTTCATATGATCAATTCTGAGCCAAATTACTGACTCATGAGTCACGTTTGAAGAAGAATTAATCATTGTTCTCTTCTTCCCTAGTGCCAGTCATGGCCATGGCTGCTTCTCATGTTCTTCAGCCATCACATCCTTCTTCAGATAACACAGTCCTATTAGATCTGTGATAAACCAGGCCAAAAAGCCTTGGCGTGCTATCATCAAAATTCTAGTGAATAATGTGGTCGTTTATGAAATGGAGGACAGTGGCATTCTAATCGGACCTCCAACATTTGTTTAAGTGGCCATTGTGGTGGTGGGTGGCACTCATCAGAGAGCCATGGTGGTAATAGTGGTCAATATGCGGCTCATTTGGCTATTCTCGATGGAGAATTTTGTGATTCTATGGTTTCTTCTTTTTGGTGTATTTAGGAATCATATGGTGTTGTTGATAGATATGATTTTAATGGTGGATATGATCCGTTCATTTTTAATGGTGATAGATGCGGTCAAGTGTATTTTAAGGTACCTTAAGGGCACTGCCTCATATGGTTTATGCCTTTATCGATCACTATGCGTTGATTTTCATGTTTACTCTAATGTTGATTGGGTTGGTTCCCCGATGATCGACATTCTACTCTTGGTTATTGTGTGTTTCTTGGTGGCAACCTTATCAGTTGGAGTTCAAAGAAACAACGCACCGTTGCCTGATCTAGTACCGATACCGAAGCTGAGTATCCTGCTCTTGCTCTAATAACCGCTGAGATTCGATGGATTAGTTCTGTGATGCATGAGTTACATATTTTATTATCATGACCACCTACGGTTTGGTGTGACACTATTGGAGCTACGTGCTTTGGCAGTCAATCTTATGTTTCGACAGAGAACTAAACACCTTGAGATTGACTTACATTTTATCGTGACATGCATGGTATTAGCTCGGACGTTGCATGTTCGCTAGGTTTCTACGGCTTCACATAATGCTAATATTTTGACCAAAGGTTATCATCCACTCATTTTCACACTCTTTAGTCTAAGCTTCACGTGGGCTCCCCAGTTTTACTTAAAGAGCATATTAGAGTGTATAGCTAGTATATAGATATATGTGATGCATATATAGGTTTATTGAGCGGGCCATGCAGTTGTTTCATTTTTTTGTCTTATGGTACATCATAATAATCATCAGATTAAGATACAAATGGTTTTGATATCAACTTTACTACTCTTCGTCTAATGTTTGTTGATCCATGACCCCACATCGAAAACTATTTCAAACCATTAACCTTTTCATGTTGGTCTTCAATCTAAGTTCTCAAATCAAAAGAAACATATGAACAATCGATTTACCCTTCTGCGGCCCGGAATGCTCCAACAATAAAAATTCTATGGAAAGGTTCGAAAACCTCTCCTGCATACTGATCGAACAAGAATTTATCTTTAACACCAATCAAACCATTTAGATAACAAGAGCCTGCGCATAGTTGAACCCAAAAGTTGACTCTTTCATTTAATTACATTCATAATTTACAAGAATGCCTTAACCTTATAATTATAGCTAAACAAACTTATGTTACTTAGACACAAACTCGTTATTAAGTAGCTAAAACAGCTACAAACCGCTATCTAATAAACAAACTTATAAACTAAACCAAACCAAACAAGTCGAGAATATCTAACTAAATAAAACAAAGTTTCAAAATAACCCACAACTGAGCTTGATAAGATTGTTCAAATGATAGTAACTATATATAGCAATACATACCCATGTATTACAGTAATTGAAAAGGTAAACTGTAAGAAAAGAGATGGCTATAGTTTATGCAAAATCAGATGAGCACCATACTTTGGTTGAAGGGTGAGAATAATATTAGGAGCATGGACATAGGATGGTGAAAATTCAAAAGAGAATCTTTGTAAGATCATTGCGAGGGCGATTTTAGCTTCTAGCAATGCGAAGTTTTGTCCAATGCAAATTCGAGGTCCCCAACCAAAGGGCAAGTAAATGACTTGGTTTTTTGTTGCCTTGGAGATTCCTTCAGAAAATCTACCTGGATTAAATTGCTTGGCATCGCTTCCCCAAAGTTGTTCATCATAGTGAATGAGCATGATCGGCAATCCAATATGAAGTCCAGATGGTAGTGATAATCCTCCTAGTGTGATATCCTTTTCAACCGTGCGGATTAGTCCAATAACCGGAGGATATAGCCTTAGTACTTCATGTAAGATCATACTCACCTACGTAGGAAGAAAGAAAAGTTGATTTGAGGTTGTAAACCGGCTAGTGTAATTAATTAATTAGCGAATTCACCAACTGCAAGCATAAGCACTTACTACTTTGAGATGATTTAGCCCATCCATATCTATGTCTTTGTCCCCAAAAACATGTAAAATCTCTTCTCTAGCACGTGACTGCCATTCTTGATGTCTACTCAATAAAATCAGCGTCCAAACAAGCAAGCTCGATGTAGTTTCTTGTCCAGCAAAGTAAAAAAGTTTACACTCTTCGATAACTTCACTAATAGTCATTCCATGGCTCTTGATTTTATGTTGCTCCACCTCATTGATATTAGCTTCAAGCATTATTCCTAACAAATCATGATGATTACTTTTTCCGGCCTTCATTTCCTTGAGCCTATTGTCAATGATACTACGTATAGAAAGATTTACTTCTTTATCTATTGCGTTCATCCTCCTATTCCTCTTTGTTGGAAGAAACCTACAACGAAGTCATAATCCATTAATACAGTCTTTTCGTATTAGCATAAAAAAATTAACCACATTTTCTGGTGACAAATAAATTAAAATATGAGAAACTGACAATAGGAAGCTTACCTAGATCCGGGGATGTAAAGTGAGCGTAGTGCCTCCATTACAAGTACACTTTGTTCTCTTATGAGTTCAAATATCCGCAGTCCTTCCTCATAACTACTTCCAAATGCGGTTCTTGATATCACGTCACTAGTTAAAGCTTGAAGTTGAGGCCAAACATCTAACTCGCATGATCCGTTTGACAAAACCAGATTCTCCCAATTCCCAAGCATTTTACTACAACTTAAATGGAAAGCTGAAACCATATTCTAGGTACATGTATGAAAACATTGTTTTATGAGAAAAATGCAGATATGAACTTGGTAATATTACAACTGAAAAATGAATGTTGTATATCAATTACCTTTAGCTTCTCCACATGGAAAGCCGGATTAATTATTTTTCGATGCTTAACCCATTGATCACCTTCATATGTTACTAATCCTGTTGCTATTAACCTCACCCGCGGATTACCTCTCGTCTTTCGAAAGTCATTGGACTTTGTTAGTACATCTTTGATAAGCTCTGGGTCCAAAATTGCCACTCTTGGGTTCCATCCTATCCATGTGAAGAAACTTCTTCCTGCATAAATAAATTTCTAAATTTACAATTACATGTATATGTATTGGCAAGTTAAAAACATCTTGTCATTGCAATAGCTGCAAAGGAGACTACAAGAAATTCCTAAGTTAGAAACCAAATTAGATTTAATTTCAATTTAATTTAATGAACTTAATTTGATCTGTTTATGACGATTGACCCACACGATTATCTAAATTCTCTCATGAGAAAGAGCCTTATTATTTTTAATTCTTCATAAACCTCATAAAAATGAAGTCTTAGTAAACTCAGTACCTCAATTAATTAGTCCGGAATCATATGCCAAATTAAATGTTAAAATAACTTCTAATTAAAAAATATATGTTAAAGATGCGGTAAGCCGGCATGCAAGATGGGACAAAACACCATAATTCATGCTGATTATCAACCCACTATTATGTATTTTAATCTATTTTGTAATTACGTAAGAATGTTTTGGATTATAGTTACGTGTTTTCTTTCTACTAAGTGCGTCGAAAACAATTTTACAAAATTAATAGCATTTTTTTTAATTAAAAAACTCCATAATTCACATAGAAGATGTGAAAAAAGTATCCACCGGGTTTTTATATCACAATCTTTTCAAAAAGTTCTAATTCTTCTTCAAGAAAAAGAAGGTAAATATAAAAAAGAAGTGACCATGTTTTTGCAGGGATTGATGAGAAAAAGCCACCACTTGAGATAAAACTTCTTCTCCGTTATCAATATCGATGTGCTTGGATTTTGATCGTTGAGACATTTCTTTCATGTCCCCAAAAAACAACTTGTATTTGTTTCCCTTGAAACCTTGATTCTTCAAGATCTTCTCCAGCCTCTTTGGTCTCAACCAGACCATGTTTACCATCTTCCATGCGTATAGTACAACTACTACAGCACAAGAGATAACCAATGTGTTTGTTAATTCATTCATCATAGTGTTTAAGTTTCTCACGCTATTGAAGGGCATGTGTTTATATATACATAAATAGAGAGGGAGTGGTCGGTTGATACAAGGGCATTATATTAAATATATATATGTACTTCCTTACAATTAGTAACGATCATCTCTATGCTAAGTAACAGGAAATGTGTCGGTTGGTAATTAGTTGGTGATCCAATTAGTTTTGAAAGTTTTTTTAAGCGTTCTAATATATGTATAACTAGTTTAGTGCCCGCGCTACGCTCGGGAACACAACATTCAAGTGATGCTTTTAAGGATATTCATGAATGTTCCAATCAGTTTTGAGACAAAACCGTTGTAAACCGGAACACATGATAAACTATTAAAATTAGACTTTTAGTATAGTAATATTATACTCAAATTTACTACACCATAAAGTGCTCAGTTTTATGGTGTAGTTTATTTTTAAAAAAAATCGTATAAATATGTTATGTATGTTTATAAAACACCGAGGTCTTTAATTGTATGTTATTATTAACTTTATCCATAAGTTTCATTTTTAGACCTTATCAAATATAAACCGACTCATGTACACCCTTTGTAGTAGATGGTTAAAAATATAAATACTCTTAAATTTTTTAGATTTCTTCAAAATATTAGGCAACCAAAAATGTAATTAGCTTTATTATGATATATTTGATATACATATTTTAAATAAAAATCATTATTGTGAGATAAACTCTCATATGATGCCACATAAGCCAGAAGCATTAAAATTATGCCACATAAGTTTTTTACGTTTTGCTATATTATATAAGGATAAGATCAGTAAGTCTCGTGGTTTATCATTTTAGGATAAGCAGAGAGGCTTTAACTAAGAAAATTAGGCGCTTATGTAGACTTTAAAACTTACACTAGTTAAGGATGGTTGTCAAAAAAAAGAAAAACAACTTAGCACACCCTTGTCTCTTTATGAGAATAAATCCGAGAATGGTGGCGCTTTCAGAAAATTAATTATATATTTAACGAGAAATTTGAAAAAAAAATAGAATAAAGTACGAGTCCTGCTTACGCCTATTGATTATTGGTTAAACTAGGTCCAACGTGTCACAACTCGACCGATGGCTGAATACTTGGGGCCAACGAAATTCAATAGATTGTTCATACCTCATGACACTAATATGATTTAAATAATATTAGATACAAGTTACATTGTTACAAGCTTTGATGTCAAATAACCAACAACAGCCATACAACATAATAATTGATTATTTATTAAACTAAGTCCAACATTTCATTGATGAAGCATCTTGATAAATCGCCTAAATCGTATTTTCTGAAAACATGTGAAAAATATTCGTTCAGCTAACGAATTAGCTAATGAGTAAACACATGTTTGGATACATATATCTAATGATTTAAAATGATTGAAATGATTCAATTCTCATGTTATGTCAAAACTTACAAATGCGAAGTGTATCATAACAAGGCAAACATAGGCACAATCAAACCTTATGACTAGCGTCTACTTAATCACATATATAGGCTACGTGTCGTTGACAAAAATTGTTTAATTGAAAAGTAGGTTACAATCACCATCGGATAGAGTATTGGGTAATTAAACTAAAAGGAACGACTAAGTGGTTACAATCACTCTCAGATAAAATATTCGGTGGGTTTGTCAGGCCAATAGATCTATCATTGAATAACCATAGTTTGAATAAATTAATGATCATGGTTAAATAAAGTTTAGTTTATCATCATATGCACACATAAATGCAAGTAATCACATAAAAATATGAATTGAATATAGTGAATAAAATGAATAAACATGATTAAAATAAATAAAGTGATTAAATAAGTCACATGAAATCACTTCAAAATGTAAAGTAGAAAATGGCTATAAATACTCACCTCAGTGGTGCTCAAACAAACTATTATGATGGAAAAGAATCAAGATCAATAGTCGTATTACGTTGGATGCTTTGGGAATTGACTGTATGTGATCAGACATTAGCTCAAATTAATTGGTATACGATCCAAATGCAAGCGTGACTCAACCTAGTCAACCGAAGGCAACAAGGATGGGTAAACGTTTTGAGGCATAGCGATGACTGAACATGATAGTTTGTGCTCGTGGAGCCTCTACAAGGCTACACGTACCAAGCATAAAGGCAATGCTACTCAACTAAAAACCTAAACTAAACTAATAAAACTAAGAAAACGATAACTGAACGATTGACGAAAGAAAGAAAAAAAAAGATCGCATGTAAGAAGCTTTACAAACTAGATGAGATTGTATGGCAACACTTCCTCGTCGAAACATAAAATAACTACGCACAACACCCAAAAAGGTATAGCACTTGCGAAACCATCAAAATTTGGTTGGTTTACTTGTTTAGACTCAAACTAGGAGTTGCAAGCTATAAAAACACAAACAAGGGTATTTATAGGTGTGAAATTGAGCAAAATGTTGGCTTTGGGCGATGTGAGTCGATTTCAGGTTAAGGATCTCGTCTTGCAAATCTGCAACAAACACCAAACTTGTTTTGCGATTCCCGCTTCTTTATAACTCTTTTTCCCGTGCGGTTTTCGCCTATGTTCATAATTTTCAGAGTGATATCACATGAAAGAGATTAATCCAATATTCATGGTGTCGAGAATTGGGTTTAAACCTTGGATCTTTGTGTGGGTTGAGAGTTACGTTCTTAAATTTTGTTTATTATTCTTGCTTTGTATAGGCTCAGTTTGATTCACCGATTAAACCTAATTACTCCTTAGTATACCAAGTATATATAAGAGCTCTGATTGGTCCAAAGTGATAGCCCAAGAATTGAGAAAAGTTGACAAGAAAGTCACCCGAAAGTGAACTTATGCCAAAACTATGAATCCAGCATGTAGAGCTTCTTGCTTGCTATCATTTACATCTAAGTCTTTCAATACAAAATGTCTTAAGGAATATATAATGAAGTTTGAATGATAAGAAGGTCGGGATAAGAGTGTTAAGTGTGTTCATGAAGCTTCCAAATTGTTTGATCAACTTAATTAATGATTAAATTATATAATTAAATGCAATAATAACTTAAATAATCAAAGTGAAATAATTACTTTTATTTTATGATACGACGGAAAAAATTTCATGGATATATAATATGATTGGGTTCTGGTTTACGTTTCAGATCAGGTCAAATGTTACAAAAAGTGAGCCAACAACCTAAGTGGTTCCCTTTGGGATAGTACTCGGAGAATACACTCATGGGTGGGGTGAACTTGAAAAAAAATCAAATAAAAATCAGTATATGCTCAAAAGTTTCATCCGTCAATCCATTTTCTTATATGACAGTGATTTTTAAATAAGATAAGTTCTATTGTTTACATTGGTAGAAAAACCTATATGGTTTACCATGTGCCTCGTGAAGAAATAAATATATAAACTAAATTGTGGCTTTCTAAGTGTGACTCTCTGTAGATTGAATGATATCACTTGACCTTAAAGCGAACATGAAAAGAGACCTGATTACTTACTGCTAGGTTTAATTGGAATCAATTGATGGCGGTTACTATGATACAATGCATTATTTTTGTTGAAATAACTAGAAAAATTTAATGTGGTGAAAGCTTGATTCCTGGTTATGATTCCATTGCATGTTTTTTCGAGCATGAAAAATGTTTAAGTGCGAGAATATTTGATGAGGTCTATTTTATACCAACATTCCCTATACTTTTTGGTTACTATTATTCAACTTTTACTTTTAATTGATTATATTTATATTTTGAGGATTTTAGGAGACATTGAGTTAAAAAGTTGAATTTTACTTAATAAGCGGTCGTAAATAAATTTTTATGTAAACTAATTGTTGATTAATTTCATATTCAAATTTTAAATATTAATTTCTTGTTAATTTCATACGTAGTCACATGTCCAGATTCAAGGAAATTAAATAAAATGAAGTCACGACTCTTGTGTAGCCTGTAGGTGTGCATAGCATTTGTTAATGTAAAAAAAAATATTAAAAAGTGTAGCAGGTTACGTTGAGAACAAGGATTGAGAACAAGGATGTAGCAGGTTACGTTAAAAAGTACAACAACAGTATAAGAGGAACAATAATAATTGAAGATACCAATTAAAGTGGAGGATCAAGGATTGAGCACATGAAGGCTTTGATTGTATTTTTCCGTTTTGTTTCGTCTTCTTATTCTTTTTCTTCAAAACCTTGCCATGGATTATTTGATGTGGGACAAAGTGAAAAAAAAAATTAGTTATTTAGAATGCAAGCCTTTGTCGTATATTGGAGCGGAGACAAAATCATAATTGGTTTTATATATGTAAGTCTTCCATAGCATGTTAAGTTCTTATGTTACATTTTACTCTAGCACATACTCGCGCACAGGGAGATGCAAATTTGGTTCGAATTTCTTGCTTCAATGCGACGCCCGCACGAATGCAACTCCGAGAAAAAAAAAACGTAGTCGTCGGCACCTCCGACATCGTTGTCAGATGAGCGGCCGACTGACATTTTCGGAATTTTCCTAAAAATAATTCATGACAAATCAAGCTTAGGAAACTAATTTGTAAGCAGTACCAGAATTTAACTTATCTAGAACATCGTAAAAAACTTGAATAAACAAGGATTCAATCAGTCGTTAATATACACACAGAAAAACTCAATCTCTTTATTCTCTTAATCCTTATTGCAAAGAGTAACACATTTGCAATTTATGTATTATAACATATTAAACATTATAAACAAATACCAAAACTATATATCATATAGTGTACATATATTGAGCATTTCTTTCTTGATAAAAAGAGAAATGGTTAGAGTTTATGTAAAATCAGAGGTGCACCATACTTGGGTTGAAGGGTAAGAATAATATTAGGAGCATGGAGATAGGATGGTGCAAATTCAAAAGAGAACCTTTGTAATATCATTGCAAGGGCCAATTTAGCTTCTATCAATGCAAAGTTTTGTCCGATGCATATTCGAGGTCCCCATCCAAAGGGAAAGTAAATGCCTTGGTTTTTGGTTGCCTTAGAGATTCCTTCAGAAAATCTATTCGGATTAAATTTCTTGGCATCGCTTCCCCAAAATTGTTCGTCGTAGTGAATTAGCATGACCGGCAATGCAATTTGAGTTCCAGATGGTAAAGAGAATCTTCCTAGTGCCGTGTCCTTGTTAACCACGCGAGCTGTTCCAGGAGCAGGAGGATATAGCCTTAATACTTCATAGAAGATCATAGTCACCTACACCGAAAGAAAGTAACGATTATATATATGGAGTCATGGAGATATAAGATTAGTGTAATTTGCAACTTAATCAATGGAGCATATAAGAACTTACAACTTTTAACCGATTTAGCCCATCGATATCTATGTCATTGTCCCCAAGGACATTCAAAACTTCTTCTCTGGCGCGTGATTGTCATTCTTGATGTCTACTTAATAAAATCATTGTCCACACAAGCAAGCTTGATGTTGTTTCTTGTCCAGCAAAGTAAAAAAGTTTGCACTCTTCGATAATTTCATCGATGCTCATTCCATATTTCTTGTGTTGATGTTTCTTGACCTCTTCCATATTTGATTCAAGCATTATTCCTAGCAAATCATCAAAATTGCTTTTTCCGACCTTCATTTCTTTTAGTCTATTGTCAATGATAGTTTTTATAGAATGATTTACTTCTTTACGTATTGCTTTCATCCTCTTGTTCTTCTTTGTTGGGAGAAACCTATAATGAAGTTAAATCCAAAGAATTAGCTATATTTAATTAGTATTATTGGTTCAAAAAAACTTAATTAGTATTAGATTAAATTACACTTTTCGTCCAACAAGTTTATATTATGTTTAGATTTCGCCATTTATTAAAAATATATTACAAAACATACTTATGTTTCAATTTTATAACAATTTACGTCTTTTAGTCTAACGAACATTAGATTTTAGGGTTAACATGTGTCATATACAACATTTTATCTTTCCACACACCATTTATGTATTTAACTTAAGAGTTTGGGTATCTTTTGAACAACTCTCACAAACTTTACTTATTCTCTTCCTTACCCATCACCACTACCATCGGCTTCTTTCACCGCCACCTCCTTACACCGGCCTATAAATAAACCCAATGTTCATAAACTATTTGTGAATTGTTTGGTGGGAATTTCGTTTAAGTTGTTCATTTAGCTAAATGAATTAACATTAAAAAAATTGTGTTTATTTAGTTAAAAGAATGAACATGAACACATGTTATGTTTGTGAATGTTTTTTTATGTTTGTTTGTTTAAATATACGAATAAAAGTTCATATATTCACGTTAAAAACAAAATTTTATATACAAAGTATTCTAGCTTGACGAAATCCATAAATTAAGTAAATCACCTTTCCATGTAGTTTAAGCTAAGCGTAAATGACGTTTTACACTTTCAGTAAAAGAAAAATTTTTATGTCTTGGAAACTGAAAAGGTCGAAAACCATTTATGTTGAGTTTTTTTACCATAATGGTGTACTTAAAAAACTTATTTACCAAAAAGGTGTAGTTTGAAAAATATTTATCAATTAAGTGTAGTTTTAGAAAACTATTTACTAAATTAGTGTTATAGTTATTAATACAAAGAATCTTAGCTTCTCACTCATAATTTCATTGATTAAATTTAAATAATATAACTTTTATTAATGATTTTTTTATCAAATAAAAAAGTTATATTATTTGAATTTAACCAATGAAATTAGGAGTGAGAAGCAAAGATTCTTTGCATTAATAACTATAACACTAATTTAGTAAATAATTTTCTAAAACTACACTTAATTGGTAAATATTTTTCAAACTTTTTTTACCATAATGGTGTACTTAAAAAACTTATTTACCAAAAAGGTGTAGTTTGAAAAATATTTACCAATTAAGTGTAGTTTTAGAAAACTATTTACTAAATTAGTGTTATAGTTATTAATGCAAATAATCTTTGCTTCTCACTCCTAATTTCATTTGTTAAATTCAAATAATATAACTTTTTTATTTGATAAAAAAACATTAATATTAACGTATGTATATTATTTATTAATTTAAATATCCTCAACATTGTTTACGACTTTTTTTGAAAAATATAATTTATTTTTGTTATGTAAACTAAAATCAAATCTTTCCATAAAAAACGAATTATTATTTAATATAATTATTTAGTATTTAAGAAGAATAACAATGTTTATTATAGAAGAGTTCATATCCTTAAAAAAAAGTAAAGTCATTTCTTAACATACTAAAGACGTTAAAGAAACAAACATAATGCGTGTAACAAAATAAAAATAAAAACGTAACGTGTTTTTGTAATGAAAGTCAATATGTTGATTTTTTAAGTGATGAAAATGATGAACTCGTATTATTTTGGCGTTAAAACTTGTTTAAGTTATGATTTCTTAGTGATTCTTAGCATTAGAACTTGTTTGGATTATTACTTATATGGTATAACTTAATATTATTGAACTTATGTTGTGTCTAAATTGGAAATCTTATGGTATTTCTTTGATAAATATACAATTATCCTACCCCGGTCCAACCCCGGTCCGACCGCGGTCCAACCGGTCCAACCAGTAAAATTAAAATAACGGTTCAGTGTCCGGTTCGGTTTCAAAACATTGGTTAATATAGTACTTCACATGCCCAGACGATTACTGCTGTTGTCATCTTAACCTAGGGGCTTGTCATAGGATTTTGGGATTCTTTCGGTTTGACCTCTATTTTCAAAAATTCTTAATAAGTAGCTACTTGTGAATTTGTCTAACTACTATTTACTTTGTTTACTTTCATCGTTTACATGTTAATTATCTAAATTTACTTTTGCAAAAAAAACTTGTTTTTTAAACTCTTTTTGCAAATTGAACTAAACAATGATAACGATTAACTATCAAGTGTCTCAGTATCCTTAATAAGAAATATGGTCATGTATAATAAGAAAACATAGACACGGAAATTTGAAGTGGCCATTTGGCTGTGGCATCTCAGAAGCAACGCAATAGCAAAAATATGATCACAATGTACGTGGTTCCAAATTTTCGATTGCAAATCGGTGGAAATATTAGGCACTACAAAACCGGTCATTGATTTCGGTGTCAAAATAAGGGGTTGTTGCAAAACTGAGACAATTGTCCAATTGCTACAAAATCATTTGCGACGGTGGTTTTGGTGAAAAACCGATGACAATATTAGCCACTACTAAATCAGTCGTTGAATTCGGTGGCAAAATAAGGGGCGGTTGCAAAAACGTGACAATTGCCCAATTGCTATGGAGGCATTTGCAACGGTGGTTTTGGTGAAAAATCGGTGACAAATGATCTTTTGTCTCCGTATTTACGGTGGCAAAAACCCAACTTTGTAGTAGTGTCTTGGACGATATTCAGTATATTACCTACACTATATCATAGCACCGGCCTAGTAGAAATTTACATCTGAGCACACGTAGATCACATCGATCGAACAAGACCACTTCAAATTTCCGTGTCTATATATTCATGTTTTCTTGCTTTGGTAATTATTTGATTGTTTGAATGATTAGAGAGGCAGATTGTCAGTTGTTTCCAACATTAATTAGTTTGCAAAAATGTTGAACATTTTAAGGTGATAATATGAAACATGCATACCTAGATCCAGGGATGTAGAGTGACCGCAATAACTCCATTACAAGAACACTTTGTTTTGTTAGGAGTTCAAATATATGAAATCCTTCTTCATAACTACTTCCAAATGCAGTTCTTGATATCACGTCGCTGGTTAAAGCTTGAAGATGAGGCCAAACATCTAGCTCGCATGCTCCAGTCGACGAAATCAGCTTCTCCCACTTCCCAAGCATTATACAACAACTCAAATGAAAAGCTGGTACCATATTCTGGGTAAACCAAATCAGCATTAATTATATATACAAAAAGCTAGTCATGAGGAAACTGGTTTTTGAGTTATTAATGCATGGATATGAAGTTGTATATATTAAATTAATACCGGCCTTTAGTTTGTCCACATGGAAAGCTGGGTTCATTAGTTATCTATGCTTAACCCATTGTTCCCCTTCTAAGGTTATTAATCCTGTTCCAGATAACCTAACAATCGGGTTACCTCTAATTCTTTGAAAGTCGTTGGACTTTGTTAGTACATCTTTCATAAGCTCTGGCTCCAAAATTGTCACTCTTGGAGTCCATCCCATCCATGTGATGAAACTTCTTCCTATAAAAACAAATTTAATTTCTAAGTCTACACTTACATACATGCAACTTAATTAGAACTTTTTAATACAACACACAAAGGAAACTAACCTTTTGTTCTAGTCAATAACAACATGATCATACCATTTAGTTGTGTGACTTTTATCCGGTTTTTACGTGGATCTAAGATTGTGCTTGGTCTGTTAGAGTTCATTGCATTTAAAGCTGAAATTCATTCCTAATTAATATGTTTAGTTGAATAATTTGTTTATGTATGTGAATATGGATACTGATTCATTTTGCTTTCTGTTTGGTATGGTTTGTCTATGATGATGGGTTGTGTTTTCTTCTTATGACATCTATTGCAGCCATGGTTACATTCTGTGAGGCGATATAATGATCGATCTTTCAACTAAATCTGATGTGATAGAATAGTGATTAACGAATTTTGTCTCATGTTTGTTTACTATGATTAACTGAGTTTGTTTATGTTTGTGCAAAGTTAAAGGAATGTTTTCTTTTTTTATTGTCAATTTGGTTTACAAGTAAGTGGTTAAGTAAAGTTCTCATTAAATATAATTAAGTAAATTAATGTTCTTTATTACGTATAAGTTTAATGATAATAAATAATTAAAGTACGTTATACGTTTAATAATAATAAATAAAGTTACAAATTTTTATACACATAAACCATTAATCCTAATCATTATCCTTATCCTTAATAATAATAAATTAGTAATTCAGATAAGCAACACAAATTATGAAAAATGTTTATGCATACAATAAATCACAACTAAGATTTTAGTTTTTAAGATTTCAATTAGTATTACTACGTGCGTAATGAACTTACGCTCCATGGATGGGAGCTCAAGTCTGAAATGCAACTTTGATTACGAAAACTACGCCACGATATGCAAGAGCCAGCCCTCGTAAATGGATGTAAATATGCACGCTTGTGTGTATAAATATTGTAAGGCTTAACATTATATCACAATCATGGGAATTGCTTCACCAAATATTAGCTAGTGGCCATTACTATGTTCAAATTCATGGAGATTTTATAATGGATGTTGTGCATATTAACTATTTGCAAGAATTAGCCTTTCCTTGAATCATTTCGATAGGGCAAAAGGAGAACTTGACAAGGAGAAAATGAAGCTTGAAGTGTTGTTGAAATTAAGAAATATATTCAAGGCTTTGTTGTTGTATAATAAATAAAAAAGATGGATCGAAGTTAGTTACCATGTTTTTGGAGAGAGTGATGGGGAAAAGCCATAACATGAGATAAAACTTCTTCTCCATTATCGATATCAATATGCTTATTAAGAGATGAAGATTTGGATAATTGTGAAAACAATTCTTTTGTATCCCCAAAAAACAACTTGTATTTGTTTCCATTAAAACCTTGCTTCTTTAGGATCCTCTCCAGCTTCTTTGGTCTCAACCACACCTTGTCTATCATCTTCCATGCGTATAGTACAACTATTACAGCACATGAGATGACCAATGTGTTTGCTACTGCATCCATGTTAGTTTAATGTGTAACGTTATTGCAAGAACGAACATGTACGTACGTGGGTATATATATACATAAAAATTAGAAAGAGTAGTAGTTCAAACATCTACATTAAGTACAGCGCCGCCTCATTTTAATATTAAAATTATGTGTAATTTGAATAAGTTTATTGTACCAATCACATTTTATATATGTTTGAAAAAAACTTTTACTTCGAGATGTGTTGACTTAGATTCAAATTCTACCAATCACATTTTCTTTAGTTTTGACAATAACTTTCTTTTGATCAATTTTAAATCAATCTTGTTTGTTTATATTCTTTATAAAATTTAGCTTGTTTTTGTTTATATAACATTTTTTTCATGTTCTTCATTCTTTTTACACACTAAGTAAAACTTTCTAATTAGTTAAGTTCAGTTTAATGCAATGACGGATCATGTACTAAATTGAATGAAGATTATTGAGTAAATGAGAAAGAAAAGAAGACTGAATCATTCATCAAATAGAATAAATATTAATGAGTTAAGTTTTCTTGCTAATAAAAAACTATTTAACTTATTTTATCAAAGCTACAAGTACCATGATACTATATATATATATATATATATATATATATATATATATATATATATATATATATATATATAGAGTGAGGTTCACCTACATAGTATTATAAATCTAAGAAGGCTAAGAAGCAATAAGAGATTGACATGTGGCATCTAGGAAAATTAGGAGAGGGGGCATTTTAGTCATGCCCACTTTTTTAAATATTCTCTCTCCACATGCAAGTCACATGTCAATTCCCCCACTTTTTTAAAACGTTTATAACTTTTACATACGACATTATTTTTTTAAACAAATTACACCATAAAAACGAGAATTTTTTTCTCTTTAAAACGCGTATAATATTGATATATAAAAAACGAACTTTTTTTTCACAATTTTTCAGCTCATTGTGTCTAACGTCAGGTCATTGTATCTTCCGTCAGGTCATTGTGTCTTTCATCAGGTCATTGTGTGATTGTGTCATCCGTAAGGTTGTTGTGTCATTTATCGGATCATTGTGTAATCTTATTTGACAAGTATTACACAATGATCTAATAATAATTACACAATAACACAAAAAGTATTTCAAAGATCTTGCTCTCACATCATCCTCCTTAAAAAATAAATAAACAAAACTTAAAAAAACTACTATTTTCTCATTGTGTCTTTTTTCATTGTGTCTAATTTAAAAAATAAAAAAAACGGTAATTTTTTTAATTTTTTTTAATTATTCGTTTATTTATTTTCTGAAAGAGGAATACATGGGGAACAAGGTCTCCGAACCACTTTTTTCAAATTTGATTTATATTGTGAGTTATAATTTTTTTAAAAGTGTCATTGTGTCTTTGTTTACCATTGTGTCATTCTCACACTTCGTAACAAAAAATGACGTTGTCTTTGAACATTTCTCAAACACATATTAACAATTTGTGACACGGTGATAATTTCTAAACACATAATATGACACAACAAATATTTATAATAAGATGATATTATATAATGACTTAAGAATGAACCGATAAAAGTGATATTTCACTAGTTATAATAAAACACAATCACATGATATTACACAAGGACTAGACAAGTGCCGAAATTTTTTTTTATTTTTTATATATCAATATTATACGCGTTTTAAAGATAACAAAACGCTTGTTTTTTTGGTGTAATTTTTTTAAAAAATAATATCGTATCTAAAAGTTATGAAAGTTTTAAAAAAAGTGGGGAAATTAGCATGTGCCTTGCATGTGGAGAGAGAAAGTCAACAAAAGTGGCTATGACTAATGTACCCTTCCACCAAATTCTTTCCCTACAAATTGATCTCAACCATTAAAAGAGAGATCTAAAGGTCATAAATCCTTCTTAGCCTTCTTAGATTTTCAACACTATGTAGGATAACTCTCCTCTATATATATATATATATATATATATATATATAAGTAGTACATAAAAAAAACAATACGTTTATTTTTGAAAACTTTTAATATATAAAACGTATGAAAAATTTATTAACATTTAAAGAAAAATACAATCAAATACATGCAATATCGCAATACTACATATACGCAATACGAAAATTTAGAAAATGAGAATTTTTTTTATATAAAGTTATTTATACTGAAATAAAAGATAAATAAACTCTTGATCTAATGGTGCAAATATAATCCTATATATATATATATACACACATTGGGGTTTTCTAGCTAAAAAGGGTCAAAATCCTAAGAACTGTAGGAAGCAATCACCATCATACACGCGTCCATGAGGGTAAAAGCTGGCGGAGGGGCATCTTCGTCCTTTTATACGTATGGTGTTGATTTAGAAATCTCGATAATTTGCACGATATACAGACTGATTTAGTTCATTCATGCATTTTCTTTTGATTACAAATTACAGTGCGCTAGGTTTTTGTAAACCACTCTCGATCTGTTATCCATAATCATTCATCAATGTCAAATCCTGATAGCGATGATGTTTTTGTTTGTTTTTGACGTTTTCGTTTTAAAGTTTGATGTTTTTAGAATATCCGATCAACATTCTGATTTGTTATCCATAATCATTCATCAATGACGAACACTGAAAGCAATGATTTTTTGTTTGTTTTTTATGTTTTCGTTTTAAAGTTTAATGTTTTACTAATACCCGATCGATGTAACTGATTCGCATTTTTACAATCCGAACCATTCTACAGTGATGATAGTGTATGGTGATTGCAGGTAATTTAGTTATACTCATTGTGTATGGCGTGTTTTTGACGTATTAATCATTGTTATGACGTATTCATATCGACTTCGGTGTTACTTTATTGCAGGTAAATTATGACGTTTTTTATTAGTTAATTTTTTCATATGTGTAGTGTTATTTTATGGATTCAGTCTTAAGCATGGTGTTTTTTATACACATGGTGTTAAAAACACGCAATGACAAATCTACCCCTAGTACCTACAAAATAATTACAAAAATATCACCGCGTCCATCTATTATAGGATATGGTTCAAGAGAGAACTCATTTTAAGTTGAGAATTAGAGAACTAGGATAGGGCCCAAGTTTGCTTGGTCGTGGCATTAGTATTAGATCCTAGATTGACCGTTAGGTTACTGATCTCCCCTTTATGATACGTTTTCCTTTCCTTTTTTGTCTTAAGCAATTTAAATCTATTACTGTCATTGAGTGTTTTTTATGTGCAGGGGCATAGCTTGATATGTCATTGGATATGAAAGAAGGATGTCCTAACACACATAGAATTAGATGCGCTGGAATTGCTGACCACGTGCCTTCTAAGGGCTAAACCGACTGATAACAAGGACACATGGAGATGGAATATGGCTGCTAACTTCGGCTTCTCTAAAAACATCAAGATTCTCATCAATCGATAGACAATTGTTGATTCATGTTTTGATTACTGTTGCAATGACTGGGTCCCTAAGAAAGTCAATGTGTTCAATTGGAGTGTTGTCCCCAACTGGATTCCCACTTGTGACTCACATGTAAAAGAAACGTCCCAATAAGCTCTCCGGATTGCAAGCTTTATGGTTGCGTTGATGAAACAGTATATCACCTCTTCATCGCGTGCAAGTTTTCGGAGAAAACCTGGGCCGAAGTGGCCTCCTGGTACAGAATGGATCCAATCTACTAGTTCGCAGTCAAGGATTTAATGGCAATCCCCTACTCCCTTAGGGGTGATAAAGATTACAAGAAGGTGGCCCATCTATTATTCTTAACTAACATGGAAGTTATAGAAGCATAGGAATGCAATAATTTTCAAGCATGCCACCCCAACAGACAACTCGGTCATTGGGGACATCAGAGCTGGAACTTCTCTTTGGATGAAGACATATGGCAAATCTAGGGGTCAGTTGTGCTAACCAATTTTCTTTCTGACCCTGGTTAATGGGCTTCTTTTCTTCGGTTACCTTTGTTTTTATCTGCTATGTTTTGTTGTTTTCCTTTCATTTGGACTCCCCTTGGGGGTTTTTAGCAATGTTTTCAGGATCGGATCGGACAGTAAATCGGTCGTCTTAGTGGTTCACAGGTTGGTCCGGTCGGACCGGTTGGATCGGTTTCATACAATATAAATAATAAATATATATATTTTAAAGTATTAGAATTTCAAATATAAGTTAGACTCTCTGATGTGTTGCAAAACACATGGGTTTATTATATATATTTAACCACATTTTAATCTTATTTTATGTAAATATATTTGGTTTTTAGTTATTTATTTTATTTTGTTTTGGTTTAGGTAAGTTCAAATAAAAGAAGCGGATTCGGGACACAAATGGGAAGAAAAACAAGTGAAAACTGGTTTGGAGACCAGGCCCAAAAGCCCATTTTCAGAAATCTGCCAGCTAGAGGGCCGCTGGGCAACCAGTTTAGTCCCTAGAGACCCGCTGGGCTCCTGATTTGTCAGATTCTCTGCCCAGAGGGCCGCTGGGCAGGAACCCTTAGTCCCCAGCGACCCGTTGGGCGCCCAGTCGCGAAAAAACCCTAAAAATCACTATTTAAACACTTTTTCTTACACTTTTAGGGCATCACCTCTTCACCTAAAATCACAAAAACGGCTGGAAATCATTGAGAGGGTCTTTGGGGGTGATCATAAGGGCAAATTGGTGTGGATTCAAGCTTTGATTGGTATTTTGATCTTTGATCTTGAAGATTTGAAGATTCTCTTTGAAGATCTTGAAGATTGTTAATGGGTTAAAGATTAAATTGCTGATTTGAAGATTGGAGTGGAAGATCTTGCTGATCCAAGCTTTGATTTGAAGATTGGTGGCTAATCCGGGTGTGATCTATTCTCTTTTGTAACTTTGCACTTGATTTCACTTAGTTATTGTTGATATGATGTTAGATCTAGACATTTTGATGTTGGATTTAAGGATTATGTTGATATTTGGCTAGATTTTGCATGATTACTTAGGCATTATGGATGATTGATGATGATTTGATGATTTTTGGTTGTTTATGACATGTTGGATGGATATTCTTTATGAGAAAGTTGGTTTATGATGATCTTGTATGCAATATGTGTGTTGACTTTATGATTCATGTTGAGATCTTGACTTGATTGTGGATAAAATTATCTTGATTTGATAACTTGATAATAGATTTCACATTTTTGGTGTTTAGTCTAATAGATTTAATCATCATTTGAGTAGATCTAGGAATAGATACTCATAAGTTAAGATTGATTTGTGGATTTGAGTCAATGTGCTAGCCGGATTCGTTACCGGAAGGTGAGGATTTGTAGATTTCATCATTTTGTTAGTTGGTTTGGGTTAAAATACTACGGGAGTAGGTTTTGCTTAATAGCAACTTGTGTTATCTAGTCTAGATTTATCATAAACCAATTGATCCCGTTATTTTAGTTTACTGATTGAGTCAGTTTCTAGGATAAATGGACTTGTAAGCCGAGAGGCGAGCCAGTTTAGGATCCCTTAGACATCCGGTAGTGATTTGTAGGCATTCCTCACACCGTGAGCTTCACATATTTATTTTAGGACTTTCTAGCACCCACGAGACCTTAGTAGTAGGTACTGATGTGTTAGATTGTTTTGAGTAGATATATACTCAGATCCGGTGCCGACATATCTAGAAAGCCGAGAGTTGTCAGATTATCATCAGGATTCCCGCCTAAGTAGTCATCATTTCACCCATAGTTCTCTTTTAACTTATTTCCGTCTTTAGTTTCCATTTTAGTTAGTTTTTATCCACAGTTTATTTTAGATAATTTTCCTCAGTCTAAATCTTATTTTTAGGATAATTTTAGGTAATTTGTCTTTTATTTGTTACTTTAGTCTTTATAATTAAAAATCCCAACTCTTTAACATCGGTTAGAACTCGATAAAGATCCAGTATTAGAGGACGCCAAACTCAAATCTCTTGGGTACGATATCCAGACTTACTTAACTTGCTACATACGACCGGTACACTTGCCGATTGTGTGAACTTGTTAGGTTTTTCCACTTTATAAATTTAAAACCTGATTTTCCGATCCAAACATATTTTCATAAACCACACGGTTCGCATCACTCTCAAACACAAGTATTTTAAGTTTTAAAACCATAAAACAAACACATTAATCATGTTAAACAAACATTTAAGTTTAATACAATGAGTTTAAACAAAGATAATCTAATTTTAAAGACAAACCAACTTAAAAAAATCAATTTTCCGATCCGATCCAACCGGTTCAACCAGCCGAATCCCGGTTCAACCGGTCGACCGGTTCGAACCGGCCGAGTCATTGTGCTAAAAACGAACATATATGGACCGGCTCAGTATCGTCTCCGAATCCCGGTTCAACCGGCCGAACCGAACCGAGTCTGAAAATATTAGTTTTTAGCTTCTTATTAATCCTTCTTGTTAATATATTTCTATTAACTTACGGTCCAAAAAGTAAAAATAAAAAATTTCAACAATCCATAAGCTTAATATTATGCTTTGATCGAAATAACATTTGATAAGACCATGGCATGACTTTAAGAAAAAAAAAATGCCATGTTATCCCACATACCATTCTCCTTATGTTGAAAAGGCATGATAATGAATAATAGTACAATGTAATTTTGTGTGTTTATACTTTGGCCACTAGAGGTTTGGAATTGTATTCATCACCATCTTATATGTTTCAAAAGAGATATAGTTGAGGGGTAATTTCTATTGAAAATCTAAGTATTTTATTTAATTTACAACCATGTTTAATTTATAGGCAAATAAGATGGAATTTAGGTTTGGAATTCGGTTATGCAACGCATGCAAGAATCAAACGAACGATAATAACCATTTTATTGAAGTTTTTTTTATAACACTTTACTTTTTTTGCTACGGATGTTTTAAAAATAGACTCCATTGGTTATAGGTATAACTTTATTACTTTTTAACAGCGTTTGATACCAGTGTTTTTAAACCGGCCGGTCCGACCGTGTTTTTTGAGAATCACGGTTCGATAGGTCACGGTCTGATAGATGTTTGTGAACTGCTGTGAACCGCTCGAACCGTTATCGAACCGCTCGAACCGGACCGTTTTGAACCGCTATCGAACCGTTTTTTCTTGGATTTTATGTTTATATCTATAATTTTTTGTGCTTTAGGTGATGAAACTCAATATGTTGATGTTTTAAGTGATGAAAATGATAAATTAGTTTTACTTAATGATGAAAAATTGGATACGTGGCGTGACATTTGAACTTATAACTTATGATGATGATGATTTGGTTTTATTTTGGTGTTAAAATTTGTTTAAATTGTAACTTTTTTGTTGTTTTTGGTGTTAAAATCTGTTTGATTTATGACTTTTGTGTTATAACTTAATATTATTGAGCTTAGGTTGTGTTTAAATTAGAATTCTTATGGTATTATTTTGATAAATGTATATTTCGTCAAACCCGGTCCAACCACGGTCCGACCAATAAAATTAAAATTACGGTTCGGTGTCCGGTCCGGTTTTCAAAACATTGTTTGATACTATAGTTTTAACGGGTCAAAATCATATGATCCTACTTTAAAAATTTATAAACATATAGTTTTAACGCGTCCAAATCATCTGATTCAATTATTTTACAACATGGTTATCCCAAATTTTTGCGATAC
The DNA here is from genome assembly GCA_030867185.1 of Tagetes erecta. Taxonomy (NCBI): domain Eukaryota; kingdom Viridiplantae; phylum Streptophyta; class Magnoliopsida; order Asterales; family Asteraceae; genus Tagetes; species Tagetes erecta. The sequence continues at coordinate 18,545,520 of CM061491.1, read as the reverse complement.
AGTGTTCCGGCCGCAACGCGCCGGTTGTAAAACAACTAGTTTTTTTAATTGAATATGTTTGATCAATTATCTCTAGTGAAAATTAATTAGTAGAGGTCATCAATAGAATAGAGGTGATAAGAACAAGATAACTGCATCCAAAACAATGACACTATAACGCTAATATACAAAGTATGTCCTATGCTTAATTTGAAAAGGTTTGATATGAAGAGGGTGAAGGACCGTGATTTGTGAAGGGCTTAAAAGTTAGGTAGTTGCTATCTATTGAATCTTTTATAAGAGGTTAGGTAGGTGGTTGAGTCGAAGTGGAGAAGAAGACTATATTTAGTATTATTGACAGCAATATGTATTTGTGTTTTTTTAAGATTTTATAGTTTTTTATTTGTTACACATGAGAATCTCCTACTTAAATATTTACTTTTTTTTTCAAATTTCTTTACCACAATGAATTGTTATAAGATCTTTATTAAAAGTAGATTCAAATACTTTTTACACACCACTTATTTTGGATGAAAAAAATATATTAATAGCGTTAATATAATTGTATATTTTACGATTTTAATATACGACATATGAACATATGTTATGACTATATATGAGCACATAAATCTTCTCAAAATTGAATACTGATTGGTAAAAAAATCTTGACCGGTGAGTTCAGCTTCTATTGTTCAATTATAATATAAGCTTGAATGTTTGATTCTAAATTGCAGGTTAATATAAACATGTACACTTGATAAACAAACTAGTTAAAATAAAATTTGAACTCTAATTATAAAAGAATTAGTTTATGTTGTTAATTTCAATCTGGATATAAGAGGTAGGCCGACAACAATAAACACCGAAGAAGGCCTTAACTTTAGAGTTAGCTTCAGGTCTCTAATAACATTAAGCCGCCCTTGACCAAACCGAGTCGAAAAAACCCAAACCAATTAACTTGAAAAATTATGTCCGGTTCAATCAAATTAGATCATTTAAAAACAGTGACTCCAGTAAAAAAAATTAGATCTGTCACTTAACAAAAGGAGTGGAACTCACCACACGGCAACACCGCCACCGGTGGTGCGGGTTTAATATTGTGGATGCCAGAGATGCGGACTTCGATGCCCATTAAGACGGCGGGAGTGGGTTAATCCTTACACCCCAATCACAACACCCCACCTCAAAACTACCAGCACACTACTCTCGCTTCATTTTTAGATGGGTGTCAACTACCCTCATACCCTCACTTTTTTTTAATGTCTTTAAATTAACAATTAAAATTATATCATAAAAACCATTATTTAAAAAAAAACTAACAAATTAAATTAATTTTTTAAACTAAAAAAATACAGCTATTAAAAAAATAAGCCTAAAAGTTGCAAGTCCAACCATGCTTGGCAGCAATTTCTCGTTTACGAGTCAACACTAGCTCTAGCATATCACACGAAAGGTGCTCGGGTGATTTTGTAATTTTTTTCAGATCGTTGTCATACTCTTCCTCCAAGCATATTTGTTCTTGTGTATCCATCAATTTTACGCTCCGCTCGTGTTTTTTGTTACGGAGGTGACGAAATGTTTAAACAATCCGATTTGTTCGACATGTAGCTCGTAAACTTGTCGACACACCCACCTTGGCTAGAACTCTAGCCACCCTTCTTTGATTTCCCCTTATAGCGATGAGGTGGTGGTGGTGTGGCGTTCTCGTTGAGGTCGGGAACATGGGCAGTGTGAGCATTGTCGTTTGTGGATGCGTTCTCGGAGTCGATTTTCTTTTTATTGCCGCATTCGACAAATCCTTGTGCAACAACAACTAAATAACACATTTTTTAATAAAAAATATATGTTTTCAACCCGTGTACCACGAGTCACTAATTTAGTTCGTTAATATACACACATAAAAATTCAATCTCTTTATTCTCTTAATCCTTATTGTAAAGAGTAACACATTTGAAATTTATGCATATAACAGATTACAAACATTATAAACAAATTCCGAAACTATATATCATATAGTGTACATATATTGAGCATTTCTTTCTTGATAAAAAGAGAAATGGTTAGAGTTTATGTAAAATCAGAGGTGCACCATACTTGGGTTGAAGGGTAAGAATAGTATTAGGAGCATGGACATAGGATGGTGCAAATTCAAAAGAGAACCTTTGTAATATCATTGCAAGCGCCAATTTAGCTTCTATCAATGCAAAGTTTTGTCCAATGCATATTCGAGGTCCCCATCCGAATGGAATGTAAATGACTTGGTTTTTGGTTGCCTTAGAGATTCCTTCAGAAAATCTATTCGGATTAAATTTCTTGGCATCGCTTCCCCAAAATTGTTCGTCGTAGTGAATTAGCATGACCGGCAATGCAATTTGAGTTCCAGATGGTAAAGAGAATCTTCCTAGTGTCATGTCCTTGTTAGCTATGCGAAATGTTTCAGTAGCAGGAGGATATAACCTTAATACTTCATAGAAGATCATAGTCACCTACAACGAAAGAAAGTAACTATTATATGGAGTCACAGAGATATAAGATTAGTGTAATTCGCAACTTAATCAATGGAATATATAAGAACTTACAACTTTTAACCGATTTAGCCCATCGATATCTATATCATTGTCCCCAAGGATATTCAAAACTTCTTCTCTGGCGCGTGATTGCCATTCTTGATGTCTACTCAATAAAATCATCGTCCATACAAGCAAGTTTGCAGTTGTTTCTTGTCCAGCAAAGTAAAAAAGTTTGCACTCTTCGATAATTTCATCGATGCTCATTCCATAATTCTTGTGTTGATGTTTCTTGACCTCTTTCATATTTGATTCAAGCATTATTCCCAGCAAATCATCAAAAGTGCTTTTTCCGGCCTTCATTTCCTTTAGTCTATTGTCAATGATAGTTTTTATAGAATGATTTACTTCTTTACGTATTGCTTTAATCTTCTTGTTCTTCTTTGTTGGAAGAAACCTATAATGAAATTACAATCCAAATAATTAGCTTTATTTAATTAGTATTAGTCGTTCAGAAAAACTTAGTTAGTATATTAAATTACACTTTTCGCGTTTATATTTTTTTGGATTAAAAATATATTAGAAAACATACTTTATGTTTAAATTTTATAACAATTTACGTCCTTTAGTCTAACGAATGTTGGATTTTAGGGTTAACATGTGTCATATATAGGACTGAGCAAATGGATCGAATTGAACCAAATCGAACCGGATGCGAAAACTGTTTAGGTGGGTTTTTAAGAACCGAGAACCAAACTGAAATTTAACATTTCGGTTCGGTTATTTCGCAGTTCCGAAGGTTCTGTTTGTTAATATTTAGGGGTCAAACCGAAAAATGAAAATGTCAAGTTTTTTGTTGTTTCAAAACAACAATAAATTGACTAATTCAATTCAAATCCAAGTTGGTGTATTCAAAATTTAATAAAAGTATTACAAACCTAAAATCCAAACAAATAAACATTTCATTCAACTCTAAACAGAATACTACTTTTATTTTTTAAACACTGCTTGATTGTATTTCATTTCAGATATTCATTCTTATTCATGAGATATGCATAATTCAAATGTCAAGTTGCAATGTCGTAATTATTGTAAGAATATAATGAAGGTTAGCCTATATGCAACAGTGAACACACAAAGGAACACAAACTACAAAGTTTTATACTATTATTTATTATATGACTTTATGGGGCAAGTCTCTGATAAAGATGATTAAATCACTTTGAACGGACTGATGAATGATGATTATTGGAGTTTGAACTTTGTAAATACGTATACAGTATAACATATGATACTAGGGTTAGTAAGAGGCAGCATGATCGTGTGTGTGTGTGTGTGTATATATATATATATATATTAATACTCATGTAAAGACTAAAGAGTATACATAAATATTAAAAACTAGGGTAGTTTTTTTTACATTCGGTTCCTTCGGTTCCATGAAAAGGAATCCTGATCCGAACCGAACCGAACCGAGAACCGTTTACTCACAATTTCATGAACCGAGAACCGAACCAAATCAGAGGATATTCGGTTCGGTTCTTATGGTTTAGTTTTTCGGTTATTTTTTGTCCGAACCACGAAGTGCTCACCCCTAGTGGGGTTGTGATCGGAGGCACTAATAATGTCGGTGGGGTTGGTGTGTGTGATGTGTTCGATGTAAGTCCCGAAAGTGAACTTTATTTGATAACTAGGTTTAATACCCATGTAGACACACATGCTGAATAAAATAAAATGATTCATTGAATGAAGAAATCATGATTGAAAATGCGATGTAAAAATCAAAATTATTATAATAAAATCAATATTGAAAACTGTTGGGATTTAAAACCATCCGTTGATGTTCAGTTATTCAATATTGCGTTGATTTTGCAACTAAAATATATTTATTCTAAAATGCTGAGAAATTAATTTTACGTTGTTTATAAAATTACTTTTCTTTTAAAAATGTTTGCCCCCAATCTTCCCCTTTATTTTTTCCACCCAAATTTACCCCTCAAAACCTTACTTTATTAGGTAGATAGCCCTTAATTATCTTTTTTTTTACTTTTAGGTTATTGAAAGTCAAATATCATAAAAGAAGCAAAAAGCTAGGAAAAAAAGAGGAGATAGCAAAGGAAGAAAGTAGGGCAATCCAGGTGCAGCAGAATTTGAAAAGCGGCTCTAACACTTGTATATTTTTTTTAAAAAGGAAGCTAGTCACCCTGCATTCATCACTAGGCATGCCCCATGTCTCAACCATGAAGAATCAGGCAGTTCAACAGTGAGGCACACACGCGTGCCCGACCCCCGTACCCTTCATGCAAAATTTGTACTAAAACAAGTAATGGAGTATCATTTTGGGTAAGGCACGCCCACATTTGTCAGCGGATTATCGGAATAGTACAAGACAGAGTTCATGGAGTAGACACCAAAGTTGAGGCACACCCATGTGCCTAACTGTCTAGTTTGCCTATAAATATTAACCTTGACTCATTAGCAAATGATGCGCCTCTAGAATTAACCCCCACACATGTTTTTCAATAATGTTTTCCGTATTTTCAGTTTAGTAGGTACTTTGTTAGAACATTCCAAGTAGATGGAATCCATGTTTTCCAATGATGTTTTAGTTACATTAATGCAAGTTAGATCTTTCTACTTTTTATTGCCATTCTTGCACAAGTTTGTAAATCCTTTGTTTAAGCCATTCGGTAATTGTGTGGTAATATGTAACGATATGTCCCTATGTAATTCTCATTCCAACTGAGTATGGTGAGATCCCTAACGAGGATTCATTGCAACTTTACTTTGAATATACATTAGTTAAAAGTACTTCATAACCCAAACAATTACTAACGTTGTCATCTTAGCCTGGGGGCTCATCATAGGATTTTGGGATTTCGGTTTGACCTCTATTTTCAAGGATTCGGTCCCCGGTGAGTAGCTACATGTGAATTGATCTAACTACTATTTAATTTGTTTACTTTCATTGTTTACATGTTTATTATCTAAATTTACTTTTGAAAAAAAAAAAGAAGCTCTTGTGAAGATTGAAGTAAACAACGATTAAAATTGTCTATCTATCGGGAGCCTATATATCCTTGGACGATATTCTGTATATTACTAACGTTATATTACACTATAACGGGAGCATTTTCCAACCTGTATAGTATTTGTAAAAGTAGGTTATAATTAGTATAAATTTAAAACGTATTTGTTCTAAAATGTTTTTATGAAAGAAAAATGTAGGAACAGTGCACAGCGGCCATATTAATTGTAACCTCACGTAGATCACACCGATCGAACAAGACCACTTCAAATTTCCGTGTCTTTGTTTTCTTGCTTTGGTAATTATTTGATTGTTTGAATTGAAAGATTAGAGATCAGGCATATTGTAAGTTGTTTCCAACGTATTAGTTTGCAAAAATGTAGCCCATTTTAAGGTGATAATATGAAACATATATATATATATACCTCGATCCAGGGATGTAGAGTGACCGCATTAACTCCATTACAAAAACACTTTGTTCTCTTATGAGTTCAAATATCCGCAGTCCTTCCTCATAACTACTTCCAAATGCGGTTCTTGATATCACGTCGCTAGTTAAAGTATGAAGATGAGGCCAAACATCTAGCTCGCATGCTCCGGTCGACGAAATCAACTTCTCCCACTTCCCAAGCATTACACTACAACTCAAATGAAAAGCTGGTACCATATTCTGGGTAAACCAAATCAGCATTAATTATATATATATATACAAAAAGCTAGTCATGAGGAAACTGGTTTTTGAGTTATTAATGCATGGATATGAAAATATATTAATTAAAATAATACCTTTAGTTTGTCCACATGGAAAGCTGGGTTCATTAGTTTTCTACGCTTAAGCCATTGTTCCCCTTCTAAGGTTACTAATCCTGTTCCAAATAACCTTAAAAGCTGGATGTTACCTTTAATTCTTTGAAAGTCGTTGGACTTTGTTAGTACATCTTTTATAAGCTCCGGGTCCAAAATTGTCACTCTTGGGGTCCATCCCATCCATGTGATGAAACTTCTTCCTATAAAAACAAATTAATTTCTAAGTCTAGCTACACTTACATACATGCAACTTAAATAGGACTTTATCCGGTTTTTACGTGGATCTAGGATTGTGCTTGGTCTGTTAATTAGAGTTCATTTCAATCTGGATTTTGGGGGTTTTGTTTGATGTTGTTTGGGATGTTTCTTTGTTGAGATGTTTATATTGATGACTGAAACCTGAGAATATTTATGTTGAACACTGATAACATACCATAAAAATCTTTATGTTTTAGAGTCTTATTGGGGTTGTATAATTGTTGCAAACTATGACTGAAACCACAAACTATGAGTTTTAGAGTCTTTTTTTGGCCTTAAAAATCTTTATGTTTGTGGTTTAGTCGATTTGGATCTTATTGGGGTTGTATAATTGTTGCAATTGAATCGTGTTGTTTGGTTATTGTTTCTTGAGGTGGCTTGATCATTGAGCTATTGTCTAAATTAATGTGTGTTTTGAATTTGTAAATCTATGATGATGGCGATTGTGTTTTGGTATGTCATTAATTTATTGCAGACATGATTGTTAGTTAGCGATGATGGAGCGTGTTTCCTTGGTGTGACATCTATATATTGCAGCCATGGTTATGCCCTTTGAGACTCTTTAAGGATAATATCCAATGATTGCTTTTGTTATTATGCATTGAAAGGAAATGTAATTAAGGAATTTTTCTTACGGTATTGGTTTATGTATGTGAATATGGATACCGAATCATTTTGCTTTCTGTTTTGTATGGTTTGTCTGTAATGATGGGTTGTGTTTCCTTCCCGTGGTATCTATTGCAGCCATGGTTACATTCTCTACGGCGATATAATGATCTTTCAACTAAATATGATGTGATAGAAAGGTGATTAAGGAATTTTGGCTCATGTTTGTTTACTATGATTAACTGAGTTTGTTTATGTTTGTGCAAAGTTAAAGAAATGTTTTCTTTTTTATTGTCAATTTGGTCTACAAGTTAGTGGTTATAATATAGTTGAAACAACTTCAAGGGTTTTGACTATCAGAAGTCAAATCCCTTGGGTAATGTTTGGGTTTGGTTTATGGAACTCAGACTAAACAATTCCTCTTAATTTATTCACTTATCAACAATTAGAGATTGGTTTATAGATCTTAATCAAGATTAATAATTGTTTAGAACAATGGTTGTTACAACGACCTATGACCGAAAGTCTAAAACACCCAGAGGTGCAACAACACTCTAACACCAATACGTGTTTTCCGTCGGCATTAGGGCTCCTCCAATACTACATATGCAGCGGAGGCTCACCACAACCTTCCTTACGTGCCAAGTGGAGCGGAGTCGAAACTCGTCAACCAACTATTCCGAAAAAACCGAACAAAAACCTTTAGCCATGTCACGTAAATTATGTGAATTAATATATGATGTAGTAATCATAGATCAAGCCATACCCAGATTATGTGAATTAATCGACAATGCTCTTTGTTGTATTATACTTAAAGGCAAAACAGATGATAAGACGAGGCATCTTTGCGTCTTTTCATAAGGATCTATATAGGGGAAACTGGTAAACAATATATTTGCTCAAATGCATACGTGCACAAACACGACTTGAAGCGTTTCGATTTGATCATTCTATGTGAAATGTCATAGAAACATCAACAAATTTTAATTTTATTCTGATTAGGTCACTCAAGCATTTATTGCTCAAATTCGATAACTAAACCTTCAAATCAAGCAATTATTGGATGAATTGGGTGACAAAACAAAGTTTCTTATTAAATATGAGTAAATAAATGTTCCTTAGTACGTATAAGTTTAATAATAATAAAACAAAGTTATACGTTTAATAATAACAAAAAAAGTTACATTTTTTATACAAATAGTTAATCCTAATCCTTAATACTAATAAATTAGTAAATAATATATTATTAGACATTAAACAAAGATTGTTGAATCACGTCCAAAAAAATACATTATCGGAGGATTTATACGTTGATATAATACAATAAATATTTTAATAATTAGATAATATTTATATATTTATAGATAATTTTCTAAATTACATTTCATTGAGTAAAAGACAATAATTTGATAATACATTAAAAAAATACAGTTATCTTCTATAATTTTTGTAAGCAATTTTTTTAGTATTTTAAATTTAAAAATTGAATGGGAAATAAAAATAAAAAATGATTATAAATGTATTATTAAAAAAAATACTTTCATCTTCTATATTTTTTGCTCCATCAACTAATGCATGGAATTTCCATCCCAAACTTTCTATTATATAACAAATATTTCCCCCTAAAAAATTACCCCCTAAAACCTTGAATTATTAGATAGATTTCATCATAATCATGGGAATTGCTTCACCAAAAAGTTGCTAGTGACTATTATATTGAAATTAATTTATGTAGATTTTATAATGGATGTTGTGCATATTAATTATTTCCAAGCTAGGATCATTATTCATTTGGATTGAGCAAAAGGAGAACTTGACAAGATTAAAGTAGGTAACAAGGAGAAAATAAAGCTTCAAGTGTTGTTGAAATTAAGAAATATATTCAAGGCTTTATTGTTGTATAATAGAAAAGAACTAACTAAAGTTATTTACCATGTTTTTGCAGAGAGTGATGGGGAAAAGCCATAACATGAGATAAAACTTCTTCTCCATTATCGATATCAATATGCTTATTAAGAGATGAAGATTTGGATAATTGTGAAAACAATTCTTTTGTGTCCCCAAAAAACAACTTGTATTTGTTTCCATTAAAACCTTGCTTCTTTAGGATCCTCTCCAGCTTCTTTGGTCTCAACCACACCATGTTTATCATCTTCCATGCGTATAGTACAACCACTATAGCACATGAGATGGCCCATGTGTTTCTTACTACATCCATGTTACTTTATTGTGTAACGTTATTGCAGGAACGAACATGTACGTGGGTATATATATACATAAAAATTAGAAAGAGTCGTAGTTCAAACAACTACATTAAATACAGTGCCTTGTTAATTGACCCTTTCATTTGTACTCTCTGGGGAGGGCGTTTAGCTTCTTGTTAACCCTCCTTATTACTATATTTCTATTTGCGGTCTAGAAAATAAAAAGAAAAAAATTTAACAACCCATAAGCTCAATATCATACATTGATCGAAATAACATTTGATAAGACCATGACATGACTTCAAGAAAAAAAAATAATGAAAATGCCTATGTTATCCCACCTACCATTTTTTTTAATTAAATATGTTGGATCAATTATCTCTAGAGAATATTAGTAGAAGTCATCAATAGAGGTGTAAGAACAAGATAAGTGCATCTAAAACAATGACACTATATCGCTAATCTACAAAGTACGTCATATGCTAAAGGTTTGATATGATGAGAGTGAAGACGGATCCAGCTCTCTATTCTATTAGTCAAACTTGGAGAACACGTAGCACTTGGACTTATAGATAAAAGATCGTGATTGGTGAAGGGCTTAAAAGTTAGGTAGCTACTATCTATCGGATCTTTTTTAAGAGATTAGGTACGTAGGTGGTTGAGTCGAAGTGGAGAAGAAGACTAAGTCACTCTATTTAGCATTATTGACAGCAACTAGCTAGGTTTATCCACTCCGCACGTTGCAGCAAGGGATTCGTTTGAGCTTCACATGTATTAAACTACTTAATAGATTGCCTAACCAACATGCGGATTCGTTTAAGTAGACGACCTAATTAATAAGAGCCATGGCTTAATATTGTTGCGGATTCGTTTAAGTTAATAAGAGCAATGGCTTAATATTGTTACGGTTATAAAATAGCAAGCTAGGAATTTATTTGAGGATCTATACCAAGTGTTACAAATGATTTTTTGAATTTCATACTCACCATTTTCACACTAACTTTTTTTTAATTGCAAGTTTGCAACCTTCCTTTTAATTACTTGAGAACTGCTACTTATTACCCTCAATCTTATCCCTAGTTTCACAAAAAGTTGCTTCCATCTTCAAAAGGAGCTAGCTTGTTGGAAGCAGTTGAGTTACAAAAAAGTTTGGTTTTGTTTTCCGATTTGGCACCTGATCAATTATGCGTTCTGCAAGTCGTCTGGCTTTGTCAAAAAATCTCATGAGCTATGTTTAATTCTCCCCAAACAACATTTTAGATCTTCAAGTATGTCTATAACTTGTGTCTAGTTTGTTATGTTGAACTTCCTAATTAGCAATGTTTTTAAACCGGCCGGTCCGACCGGTCGGACCGCGGTCGGACCGTTTTTTTAATAATCCCGGTTTAATTAGACACGGTTTGATTGATGTTTCTGAACCGCTTCGAACCGTACGAACCGGTCCGGTCGGACCGGAACCGGACCGCTATTGAACCGCTATTGAACCGGGTCAGTCATAAAATATATATTTTTATGTTTTGATTTTCATGGATTTTATGAATACATCTATTTATATTTGTGTTTTTTGTAATAAAAGTCAATATGTTGATTTTTTAAGTGATGAAAATGATGAACTCGTTTTATTTTGGCGTTAAAACTTGTTTAAATTATGATTTTTTGGTGATTCCTGGCGTTAGAACTTGTTTGGATTATTACTTATATGATATAACTTAATATTATTGAACTTATTTTGTGTCTAAATTGGAAATCTTATGGTATTGCTTTGATAAATATACAATTATCCTACCCCGGTCCAACCCCGGTTCGACCGCGGTCCGACCGGTCCGACCATTAAAATTAAAATAACGGTTCAGTGTCCGGTCCGGTTTTCAAAACATTGCTAATTAGTACGTGAGTTCAGTGCTTCCATTGCTCCATTAAAATATAAGCTTGAATGTTTGATTCTAGGCAGCAGGGAATGTTATTAAACCGGCCACACCTATCGAAGTTTGATTTTTTTTTTTAAATCTTAGTTTAATTAGACACGGTTTGATGTCTGGTCGGACCGGAACCGGATCGTTAGGAGGAGGTTCATTTGAGAAGACTCATATATTGCAAGAAGAAAAAGAAGAAACCTAAATCACTAAAAAAACTTATTAATGGTTTAGTTTTTTTAAATAAATTCACTTCCTACATACAAATGTGTAATGTATAAACTAAAAAAATCATTAAAATATTTTTTACGTATGTATTTTTAGCGTTTTAAGTTTACCTACACATGTGTAAGTAATCTAACTTACACATGACTTCCACATGTGTAGGTTTAACAAATAAACGAAATTCATTCAATTTTATTTTTTGTTTGTCAAAGTTAATGAATAAATATTGTATTTCTATCATTTTTTATTTTTTTGTATGTCAAAAACGTTTTTTGTTGAAAAAAATGAAGAAATTAGTTATTTCTTTCACTTCTCGCAATATTTGCTCTTCTCAAATGAACCCTCCCATATATATATATATATATATATATATATATATATATATATATATATATATATATATATAGATTGAGGATTTTCTAAAAAGGCTAAAAACTCTAAGAAGTGTAGGAAGCATTCACAAACAAACACGTGTCCATGAGGGAGAATAAACACAGAGGGGCATTATTGTCATTTTACGTGTTTTATGACGCTGCCATATTGAGATATGTTCTCATGGTGTTTTCTTATGTTCAGTTATGGCGTTTTTTTGACGTTTATTAATCCTGGTCATCACTTTCGATGTTCAGTTATGGCGTTTTTTTGACGTTTATTAATTACGAACATCCGATCATGTATGACGTGTTTTTGACGTTTTTCGTTTTTAATTTTGAATCTATAATCATTCATCTATGACCAATACTAAAAGCGATGATGTTTTTGTTTGTTTTTGACGTTTTCGTTTACTAATTACGAACGACTGATCAATGTTTTTGACGTTTTCGTTTATTAATTACGAACATCCAGTCATGTATGGCGTGTTTTTTGACGTATTAATAATTGTTATGACGTTTTCATTCGACTTCGGTGTTTACTCTATTGCAGGTAAGTTATGGTAAGTTATGACGTTTTTTATTAGTTAATTTTTCTGTTGTGTGGTGTTATTTTATAGAGCCAGTTTTATGCATGGTGTTTTTTATATGCATGTTGAAAACGCACAATGACTAATCTACCCCGGAACCTTATCGTGTGTCATTAAAAACATCATAATATTTACAATATTGCCACCATGTTAATCTTGACCGTAAACACCCTAAATCTAACGCCCCAGATTGCTTCTTAGCATTTTTAGAGTTTTTGTCCTTTGTAGAAAATCCCTCCTTATATATATATATATATATACGGTTTGATGTCCGGTCGGGCCGGAACCGGATCATAGTTGAACCGGGTTAGTATTAAAATTAATATATATATATATATATACATAATTTTCTTAGATTTTATGTATATGATCTATTTATTTTTCTGTTTTTTTTAATGAATATCAATATTTTAATGTTTTAAGTGATAAAGATAATAAGCTCATTTTATTTTAGCGTTAAAACTTGTTTAAATTATGATTTTTTGGTGTTTGTTAGAGTTAGGACTTGTTTGATTGGAGTATCTAGAAGCAATGTGGGGTAAGATGGTGATTGAATTAGGTAGTGTGGTGAGAGTGAGATATAATGTTGATTGGAATTTGTTTGTGGTTTAATGGTGGTCGTGGTGATAATAATAATACTATTTGTTCCTTACACGCATGGCACATGAGTAGAAGTGACAGATCGATGTATTGAATGATTGTTAGATAGATGGTGTAATTTTCTTTCTCGAAAAACAATTAATAAGTTGTCAAATTTCAAAAGACATAATTTGTAATTTACTCATTTAGATAAAATAATTGAAAGTCGAGGGACAAGCAACTCTTTAGAGTGGAACCATTGGTGTAATTTCGAGTAATATATTAATGTGTTTTTTTATCAATGTGTTTATAGTGTGGTATATTGGTATTTATGTACGTGGTTTTTCGTTTAGGTATTTGTAAACGCATGTCAGAACAATTAAACGACTTAGATGACCAGACAAAGTGTCACTCTTTGGCCAAAGTGTCACACTTAGAAAGCTCAATGTGTCACTCTTATGCCAAAGATAAAATAATTGTTCATATTTTTATGCCAAAGAGTGACACACTGTTCATATTTTTATGTTTTTACTATTTATTTTGATGTTTTAATATTATTATTTTATATTACATTGGAGCGGAGACTAAAACCACATAGTTGGTTTTATATATGTAAGCCTTTCATAACATGTTAAGTTCTTATGTTACATTTTACTCTAACACATACCCGCGCGCAGGGGGGTGCAAATTTGGTTCGGATTTCTTGCCTCAATGCGACGCCCGCATGAATGCAACTCCGAGAAAAAAAAAGAACCATAGTCGTCGGCACCTCCGACATCGTTGTCAGATGGGTGGCCGACTATATATGGTCTTTGTCGGGAAAACGATTATGATCGTCGACCACTTTGAACATGTGTGGAAGGTTGTTATTTGTTGTAATCTGTCTTCGTGGCGACCATGAATGACGAAGTCAAATTGGACATTTTGGGAAGTCAACGGTCAAAAGTGACATTTTCGGAATTTTCCCAAAAATAATTCATGACAAATCAAGCTTAGGAAACTATTTTGTAAGCAGTATCAGAATTTAACTTATCTAGAACATCGTAAAAAAACTTGAATAAACAAGGATTCAATCAGTCGTTAATATACACACAGAAAAACACAATCTCTTTATTCTCTTAATCCTTATTGTAAAGAGTAACACATTTGAAATTTATGCATATAACAGATTACAAACATTGTAAACAAATTCCAAAACTATATATCATATAGTGTACATATATTGAGCATTTCTTTCTTGATAAAAAGAGAAATGGTTAGAGTTTATGTAAAATCAGAGGTGCACCATACTTGGGTTGAAGGGTAAGAATAGTATTAGGAGCATGGACATAGGATGGTGCAAATTCAAAAGAGAACCTTTGTAATATCCTTGCAAGCGCCAATTTAGCTTCTATCAATGCAAAGTTTTGTCCGATGCATATTCGAGGTCCCCATCCAAAGGGAAAGTAAATGCCTTGGTTTTTGGTTGCCTTAGAGATTCCTTCAGAAAATCTATTCGGATTAAATTTCTTGGCATCGCTTCCCCAAAATTGTTCGTCGTAGTGAATTAGCATGACCGGCAATGCAATTTGAGTTCCAGATGGTAAAGAGAATCTTCCTAGTGTCATGTCCTTGTTAACCACGCGAGCTGTTCCAGGAGCAGGAGGATATAGCCTTAATACTTCATAGAAGATCATAGTCACCTACACCGAAAGAAAGTAACGATTATATATATGGAGTCATGGAGATATAAGATTAGTGTAATTTGCAACTTAATCAATGGAACATATAAGAACTTACAACTTTTAACCGATTTAGCCCATCGATATCTATATCATTGTCCCCAAGGACATTCAAAACTTCTTCTCTGACGTGTGATTGCCATTCTTGATGTCTACTTAATAAAATCATTGTCCACACAAGCAAGCTTGACGTTGTTTCTTGTCCAGCAAAGTAAAAAAGTTTGCACTCTTCGATAATTTCATCGATGCTCATTCCATATTTCTTGTGTTGATGTTTCTTGACCTCTTCCATATTTGATTCAAGCATTATTCCTAGCAAATCATCAAAATTGCTTTTTCCAGCCTTCATTTCTTTTAGCCTATTGTCAATGATAGTTTTTATAGAATGATTTACTTCTTTACGTATTGCTTTCATCCTCTTGTTCTTCTTTGTTGGAAGAAACCTATAATGAAATTAAATCCAAAGAATTAGCTATATTTAATTAGTATTATTTGTTCAAAAAAACTTAATTAGTATTAGATTAAATTACACTTTTCGCCCAACAAGTTTATATTATGTTTAGATTTCGCCATTTATTAAAAATATATTACAAAACATACTTATGTTTCAATTTTATAACAATTTACGTCTTTTAGTCTAACGAACATTAGATTTTAGGGTTAACATGTGTCATATACAACATTTTATCTTTCCACACACCATTTATGTATTTAACTTAAGAGTTTGGGTATCTTTTGAACAACTCTCACAAACTTTACTTATCCTCTTCCTTACCCATCACCACTACCATCGGCTTCTTTCACCGCCACCTCCTTACACCGGCCTATAAATAAACCCAATGTTCATAAACTATTTGTGAATTGTTTGGTGGGAATTTCGTTTAAGTTGTTCATTTAGCTAAATGAATTAACATTAAAAAAATTGTGTTTATTTAGTTAAAAGAATGAACATGAACACATGTTATGTTTGTGAATGTTTTTTTATGTTTGTTTGTTTAAATATACGAATAAAAGTTCATATATTCACGTTAAAAACAAAATTTTATATACAAAGTATTCTAGCTTAACGAAATCCATAAATTAAGTAAATCACCTTTCCATGTAGTTTAAGCTAAGCGTACATAACGTTTTACACTTTCAGTAAAAGAAAAATTTTTATGTCTTGGAAACTGAAAAGGTCCAAAACCATTTATGTTGAGTTTTTTATCATAATGGTGTACTTAAAAAACTTATTTACCAAAAAGGTGTAGTTTGAAAAATATTTACCAACTAAGTGTAGTTTTAGAAAACTATTTACTAAATTAGTGTTATAGTTATTAATACAAAGAATTTTAGCTTCTCACTAATAATTTCATTGATTAAATTTAAATAATATAACTTTTATTAATGTTTTTTTATCAAATAAAAAAGTTATATTATTTGAATTTAACCAATGAAATTAGTAGTGAGAAGCAAAGATTCTTTGCATTAATAACTATAACACTAATTTAGTAAATAGTTTTCTAAAACTACACTTAATTGGTAAATATTTTTCAAACTTTTTTATACCATAATGGTGTATTTAAAAACTTATTTACCAAAAATGTGTAGTTTGAAAAATATTTACCAATTAAGTGTAGTTTTAGAAACCTATTTACTAAATTAGTGTTATAGTTATTAATGCAAAAAATCTTTGCTTCTCACTCCTAATTTCATTGGTTAAATTCAAATAATATAACTTTTTTTATTTGATAAAAAAACATTAATATTAACGTATGTATATTATTTATTAATTTAAATATCCTCAACATTGTTTACGACTTTTTTTGAAAAATATAATTTATTTTTGTTATGTAAACTAAAATCAAATCTTTCCATAAAAAACGAATTAGTATTTAATATAATTATTTAGTATTTAATAAGAATAACACTGTTTATTATAGAAGAGTTCATATCCTTGAAAAAAAGTAAAGTCGTTTCTTAACATACTAAAGACGTTAAAGAAACAAACATAATGCGTGTAACAAAATAAAAATAAAAATGTAACGTGTTTGTGACTTCGTTACATTCGTTACGTTGATGACGTACACTCGCATTATGTTGGTTTCTTTAACGTCTTTAGTATGTTAAGAAATTAATTTACTTTTTTTTCAAGGATATGAACTCTTCTATAATAAACATTGTTATTCTTCCTAAATACTAAATAATTATATTAAAAAATAATTCGTTTTTTTATGGAAAGATTTGATTTTAGTTTACATAACAAAAATAAATTATATTTTTCAAAAAAAGTCGTAAACAATGTTGAGGATATTTAAATTAATAAATAATATACATACGTTAATATTAATGTTTTTTTATCAAATAAAAAAGTTATATTATTTGAATTTAACCAATGAAATTAGGAGTGAGAAGCAAAGATTCTTTGCATTAATAACTATAACACTAATTTGGTAAATAGTTTTCTAAAACTACACTTAATTGGTAAATATTTTTCAAACTACACCTTTTTGTTAAATAAGTTTTTTAAGTACACCATTATGGTAAAAAAAACTCCATTTATGTTTGATTAAATATGTTCATTTGTTTTTTCGTTTGTGTTTGTTAATGTTTGTGAATTTTTCGTTTAGTTTTCGACGAACGAACACAAACAAATACGAATAAATTATGTACTGATACAAGTAATGGAGTAGCATTTTGGGCAAGGCACTCCCACATTTGTCAGCAAATTATCGAAATAGTACAAGACAGAGTTCATGGAGTAGACATCACAACTTAGGCACAACCATGTGCCTGACTGTCCCATTTGCCTATAAATATCAACATTGGCTCTTTGCAGATGATGCGCCTCAAGAACCCCCACACATGTTTTTCAATAATATTTTCTGTATTTTCAGTTTAGTAGGTACTTTCTTAGAACATTCCAAGTAGATAGAACCCGGCCATGTTTTTCAATGATGTTTAGTTACATTAATGCAAGTTAAATCTTTGTAGTTTTCATTGCCATGATTGTGCAAATTTGTGAATCCCTTGTTTAAGGCATTTTTATTACTTTTACTCCGGTAATTGTGTGGTAATATCTGGCAATTTGTCCTTAAGTAATTCCCATTCAAATAGAGTATGGTGGGATCCTTAATAAGGAGTCATACATTGCAACTTTACTTTGCACATACATTCGTTAATATTACTTCACAACCCAGACGATTACTGCCGTTGTCATCTTAACCTAGGGGCTTGTCATAGGATTTTGGGATTCTTTCGGTTTAACCTCTATTTTCAAGGATTCCTAATAAGTGGCTAGCTGTGAATTGGTCTAACTACTATTTAATTTTTTTTACTTTCATTGTTTACGTGTTGATTATCTAAATTTACTTTTGCAAAAAAAACTTTTGTTATTAAACTCTTTTGCAAATTGAACTAAACAATGATTAGGATTAACTATCAAGTGTCTCAGTATCCTTAATAAGAAATATGGTCATGTATAATAAGAAAACATAGACACGGAAATTTGAAGTGGCCATTTGGCTGTGGTATCTCAGAAGCAACGCAATAGCAAAAATATGGTCACAATGTGGTTCCAAATTTTCAATTGCAAATCGGTGGAAATATTAGACACTACAAAACCGGTCGTTGATTTCGGTGTCAAAATAAGGGGCTGTTGCAAAACTGAGACAATTGTCCAATTGCTAAGAAATCATTTGCGACGGTGGTTTTGGTGAAAAACCGATGACAATATTAGCCACTACTAAATCGGTCGTTGAATTCGGTGGCAAAATAAGGGGAGGTTGCAAAAACGTGACAATTGCCCAATTGCTATGGAGGCATTTGCGACGGTGGTTTTGGTGAAAAATCGGTGACAAATGATCTTTTGTCACCGTTTTTCATCCGTATTTACGGTGGCAAAAACCCAACTTTGTAGTAGTGTCTTGGACGATATTCAATATATTACCTACACTATATTATAGCACCGGCCTAGTAGAAATTTACATCCGAGCACACGTAGATCACATCGATCGAACAAGACCACTTCAAATTTCCGTGTCTATATATGTTTTCCAACATTAATTAGTTTGCAAAAATGTAGCACATTTTAAGGTGATAATATGAAACATGCATACCTAGATCCAGGGATGTAGAGTGACCGCAATAACTCCATTACAAGAACACTTTGTTTTGTTAGGAGTTCAAATATATGAAATCCTTCTTCATAACTACTTCCAAATGCAGTTCTTGATATCACGTCGATGGTTAAAGCTTGAAGATGAGGCCAAACATCTAGCTCGCATGCTCCGGTCGACGAAATCAATTTCTCCCACTTCCCAAGCATTACACTACAACTCAAATGAAAAGCTGGTACCATATTCTGGGTAATTAAACCAAATCAGCATCTACCTAATATTTTCAAGTTTTCGGGGCGGCAAAAGAACTCATATGTGCGGCAAGTTTAGGCGGGATACCATTTGTTCGGAGGGAATCAATTTTGAACGATCAATGCTGTTCTTTTAATTTAAGAATTGATATGCATCCTTAACATAACCTAATAATCTTTTACAATTATAGATCCATCAAACCCAAGCATTTTATATGCTCCGTCCCTGATTTATTTTTCCAAAAACCAAGTCAATCAATTTGCTGATATCATTTGATTTATTGGGAGACAATCGGTTCCGGAAAATCATTTGGAATCAAATCAAAAGTTCAATTCATCTTAAACTTGAAAAGAATTTTCAATTGATGAAGGTTCCGTTTCAATAAAAAACTGAAGCTTCAAATCGAGATCGTTCGGGTTTTGAATAAAGTTCAAGAAGGCGCAACACGTTTTCGATAGTATATGGAAGAAGGTGAGTTTTGAATTTATTTTCAATTTCTTTGGTTTATTTGTTAACCACACACGCTAATGTATAAAGATGTGTTGTTAGGTTCACAGATCATTTACATCAATGGCTCACTCCGATTACTTCTCTATAATCAAGTAAAGCATTTCCGATTGTTTCTCTAGAATCAGGTATGACATCAATGGTTTGACTCCTTTATATACCGAAACGAAATTGTAATCTATTGTGTGTTGGGGTTGACTTTTGAAGTATTGATTGTTGATGCTGATTGGGAAGTTGAAAGTTTTGATTTTGTTTACACACTAAGTGTTGTTAATGTTTTTGTGAATGATTGATTTGGTTAAAAAAGTTGGATTACTTTACACACTAACTTGATGTCAATAAAACTTATTTGATCGTGAATGGTATTAACACTAACTTGCTGCTGTAATCTTTGTGAATTGTTGATTTGGTTAGAAAGATTGAACTACTGTATACACTAATTTGATGTCTACTTTTAAAGCTGAGTGAGTTTATTTTATAGCTTTAAAGTGGGTGATGATTTGGTTAAAAAGATCTTTAAAAGTGATAATGAAGTATTGAATTTGTTCTCAACTCTGTTCCTAAATTGGATGTTATTACATATGCATCATCATTGAATTTGTTCTCAATTCCATTCTTTAACCGGATGTCATTACAAATGCATCTGAAGTATTATTATTATTAATTTTTTTTGTATTATCAACAACATAGTAATGAAGCACTACAACATTAATTTCATTAAGGATATTGATTTTACCAGGGATAAATTTACGATGAAACTTAGAAATACCCGCATTTGAAAGTTACCTAATTTAATATATACCAATTTCAAAGGTATTGGAGTTTCATTGTTTACATGCTTGCAATCTAAACCATTATATGTTTTAGAAAATATATACCAATCTTAGAGGTATTGAAGTTACTTAGTTCAATATTATATATACCAATCACAATTCTGCACACTAAGTATTTCCAACCTTTGGGTTAAAACACAATTTGCAAATAACCATATGAGTGAAGTTTTATGAAGGGATTAGAATCTTTCAAATACAGTTTCTAATCTTTGCATTTGTTTTAGTATTTGACATCTCCTTATTTTAGTTATTTCTATGGTTATTTTGTTTAGCATCAATATGCTATTTACTGATGAATGGAACAGTATCAAAAGTCTTTTGGTTTATGTAAATTTGATTAAACTGGTTCTAAATGTTTAGAGATATGAGAAGGTATTGTTAGAGTTTATATTTCAACTGGTTCTATTAATTAGTGTATCTAAAACAACATCATGATAGCTCCAATAATATAATTGTAGTGCATACCATATGAACAAGCAACATTCATTGGCAGTATTGGCTTTCGACAGTAATTCATATCATTTTTGCATATGAATTTGTCAGTAACATTAATTTATTTTAAATATGCAGACATGCACAAAGAGCCCGCACTAGGAGTTGACTTACATATAGATTGAAGTTTTGAAGATAACCTTTGATGCATTCCAATACCTTGTATAGTTTTCAAGATTAAGTCTCATTTTTGTTCGCACAAAAGGAGTTGTCACTAATTGCATGTAGAATGAAGTTACCATTCTTGGGTTTCATTTACTTGTGTAGAATCAAGTTTCTGATCATGACAAAAATAATTGTTTATACATTAAAAATATATTTGTTTTTAATAAAAATGAATGTTGAGATTTTATACATTTTGAAGATACTTTGACTTTCAACCGGTCATAAAAAAGTCAAGTTTTCTTTGTTTAACTGTTTGATACGCAAGAAGAAAACTAAATATCTATAAGCAAAATTACATGAAACCTAAGATCTTTTTGCAATATAAAAAGAAGAAACATACATCGTCATTTGTAAAATTAACATGTTATCTAAATATATTCTATGATATCTTAAATTTTACATCTAGCGTTTTTTATTTGTATCTTTTAAATTTAGTCCGTGTGTATACACGGGTTTTAAACCTAGTTAGTTATATATATACCAAAAGTCATGAGGAAACTGGTTTTTGAGTTATTGCATTGATATGAAAATAAGTTGTATATATTAAATCAATACCTTTAGTTTATCCACATGGAAAGCTGGGTTCATTAGTTGTCTATGCTTAACCCATTGTTCCCCTTCTAAGGTTATTAATCCTGTTCCAGATAACCTAACAATCGGGTTACCTCTAATTCTTTGAAAGTCTTTGGACTTTGTTAGTACATCTTTCATAACCTCTGGCTCCAAAATTGTCACTCTTGGTGTCCATCCCATCCATGTGATGAAACTTCTTCCTATAAAAACAAATTAATTTCTAAGTCTACACTTACATACATGCAACTTAAATCGAACTTTTTCATACAAAACAGCACAAAGGAAGCTAACTTTTTGTTCTAGTGCAATGACAACATGATCATACTATTTAGTTGTGTGACTTTTATCCGGTTTTTACGTGGATCTAAGATTGTGTTTGGTCTGTTAGAGTTCATTGCAATTAAAGCTGAATTTCATTCCTAATTAATATGTTTAATTAGTTGAATAATTTTTTCTTACAGTACTGGTTTATATATGTATGTGAATATGGATACTGATTCATTTTGCTTTCTGTTTTATATGGTTTGTCTGTGATGATGGCCGGGTTGTGTTTTCTTCTCATGGCATCTATTGAAGCCATGCATGGTTACATTCTGTATGGCGATAGAATGATGGATCTTTCAACTAAATCTGATGTGATAGAATAGTAATTAACGAATTTTGTCTCATGTTTGTTTACTATGATTAACTGATCGAGTTTGTTAAAGGAATATATGTCACAACCCCAACACGGCGGGCGGTCCCAGGTGCCCGGGGGTTTACACGCGTGTGACGGATGGATATCAGGAGCAACGCAGCGGAATCAACAAACATACATACACACAGCTTAAAACATAAAGCTGTTCATACATTAAACTTCAAACTACAATTACATAGTTCTCAAAATGACAAATGATTGTTTGATACATAACATCAACAACTAAAGCTAGCAACTATTCTAGGTCCAGAGCGTCTATCTTCTAAGCCCGCAAGCCTTCTACCTGCTCTAGCCTCAACAGTGCTTTCCTGCATCACACGGCACCTAGGATGTGTGCCAAAAAGTTTTAAAAGAAAGGGTCAGCTTACGCTGGTGAGTTCATAACAAAACATTTTTACAAAACATTTCAAAACATTCAATCAATGATTGTAAAGACCTTGATCAACGAGTTGCCAAGCTCCATTGATCACGGAGTTACCACTAACTCCATCACTTACAAGCATATCATAAACATACTAGCATTATCAGATAAATATACACAGTCAATACGATAAACCCCTCAACAACTCCGTCAGGCACGTCTGCGCTGGAGCAGAATATATGCATATACCCTTCACTGAGTTTACCACCCGTCACCCTAAAAACAGAAGTGGTATTGCCCGATATTTACCGTAGAATGCTAGCCAACCGTTCAAAAACAACAGTTTAAGAACACAACCAATCCAAAAGAGTTTATACAAAAACTCACAATCATTTGTAACCAAAACAGGTTTAAGCAACACATCCAGTTTTGTAAAACATACAATCATTTCAAAAGAGTTTAAGTGTATGAACTCACCTCAACAAGATCACAACAAGCTCACAACTAGCTTCGGTCCTTGATCTAATCCCAACAATCAATCCAAATTCACGATCACACAAATAGCTATATCGACAATCAATCTCAATAGCTATAATCCACCTATAACGCGATATCACAACGTTATAAATAACGATTCCTAAGACTATGTAAGTCCTAGGGCATAACTAGCGAAGCATCCGACTAGACACGAGTCGTTGCCACCTACGCTTACCAAATCCCGAACCTCGGGATCTAAACGAATCCTACAGTGATATGTTATCTGTTCAAAACGGATATCATACCCCTAGGGTACGGATATTCAATCCGCACCCTCCCCGGGTAATCTACCCGTTAGTTGCGGGTGTTTAATCCCGCAACTATTTCCCCTAGCAAGTCCCTCGTGCTATGCGGGTATCTTCACCCCGCATTCCCATCGCGTTCCCAACCCGATTCCCGTCCTAAACTAGATCGAGAATGAAAGACTATTACCTCGTCGATCACCGATCTTCAGTCGCGCAACACCTTGATGATCACCGTTCTTCACTCGGACAGAACCTCGACGCACGCTAAGCGATCTACACGCGCCCGAAACTCGAAGCAGCGTTCCGACGCAGGGTACCGCACTCGAGGCGCGGTTCCGCAACAAAAAACTAAGAGGTTTCTCTCTCTAAAAGTCTAGAGAGAGAAGGAGAAGATGAGCAAGTGAAGAAGGGGGGTTGCACCCCTTTATATAGGCTGGTCGGGACATGCTAGGCGCTACGCGCAGCATAGCATGCTCCTCTGCGCGTAACGCGTAGGAGGAGAGTGCCAGCCAGCTGTTTTCCACCCGACTGATGCTAGGCGATACGCGCAGGGGCCTACCCTTTGATGCGCGGACCGCGTAACCTACATTTTCAGATTCCTCTCGTCGAAACACGTGGAATTCATATATTATGGGCTCCGTAACTCTTCTTCTAAGTCAAGATATGCTCGAAAGAAGTTTTCGGGCATTCCTCGGGTGTTTTCGCATTTGCCGCTTCGTTATAACTCCGATTTGAGTTCCGTTTTCGCCCACGCTCTTCATTTTAAGTCCTCTATCACCCCTAGGGTTTATCTCTATACATTAGGACTCTTTATTCAACGTGCTATTTACATGAACACCCGCCCATTATCGACATATACTTACGTCAAAATTTAGGGTTTTACAATATATGTTTTCTTTTTTTATTGTCAATTTGGTTTACAAGTAAGTGGTTAAATAAAGTTCTCATTAAATATAAGTAAATAAATGTTCTTTATTATGTACCACTTTAGTGTCTGCGCTACGCTCTGAAACACAACATTCAAATGATGCTTTTAAGGATGTTCATGAATGTTCCATTCAGTTTTGAGACAAATCGTGGTAAACCGGAACACATGATATATTTTTAAAATTAGATTTTTAGTATAACAATATTATACTCAAATTAAAGAGAATAAAGCGTTTAGTTTTATGGTGTAGTTTATTTAAAAAAAATCGTATAAAAATGTTATGTATATTTATAAAACACTGAGGTTTTTAATTGTATGTTATTATTAACTTTATCCATAAGTTCCATTTTTAAACCCTATCAACTATAAACCGACTCATGTACACCCCTTGTAGTAAAGGGTTAAAAATATAAATACTCTTAAATTTTTCAGAATTCTCGAAAATATTAAGGGACCAAAAACGCAATTAGTTTTGTTATAATATTTTTATATACATATTTTAAATAAAACAATCATTATTATGATATAAACTATCAAATAATGCCCACATAAAAGCTCTAAAAAGATGTCACATAAGCTTTTTTGTTTTGCTATATTATATAAGGATAAGTTTAATAATAACAAATAAAGTTATACGTTTAATAATAATAAATAAAATTACAATTTTTATACAAATTAATAAATCATTAATCCTAATCATTAGCCTTAATAATAATAAATTAGTAAATAATCTCTTACTTACTTGACATTAAATTAAGTCATTCAGATAAGCAACACAAATTATGAAAAATGTTTATGTATACAATAAATCACAACTAAGATTTTAGTTTTTAAGATTTCAATTAGTATTACTACGTGCCTAATGAATATAATTTACGCTCCATGGATGGGAGCTCAAGTCTGAAATGCAACTTTGATTACGAAAACCACGCCACGATATGCAAGAGCCAACCATCGTATATGGATGCAAATATGCACGCTTGTGTTTATAAATATTGTAAGGCTTAACATTATATCACAATCATGGGAATTGCTTCACCAAATATTAGCTAGTGACCAATATTATATTGAACTTTATGGAGATTTTATAATAGATCGGGAAAAAGGAGCTTGACAAGGAGAAAATGAACCTTGAAGTGTTGTTGAAATTAAGAAATATAGTCAAGGCTTTAAGGTTCTTAATTTATTGTTGTATAATAAATAAAAAAGATGGATCGAAGTTAGTCGTTACCATGTTTTTGCAGAGAGTGATGGGGAAAAGCCATAACATGAGATAAAACTTCTTCTCCATTATCGATATCAATATGCTTATTAAGAGATGAAGATTTGGATAATTGTGAAAACAATTCTTTTGTGTCCCCAAAAAACAACTTGTATTTGTTTCCATTAAAACCTTGCTTCTTTAGGATCCTCTCCAGCTTCTTTGGTCTCAACCACACCATGTTTATCATCTTCCATGCGTATAGTACAACCACTATAGCACATGAGATGGCCCATGTGTTTCTTACTACATCCATGTTACTTTATTGTGTAACGTTATTGCAGGAACGAACATGTACGTACGTGGGTATATATATACATAAAAATTAGAAAGAGTAGTAGTTCAAACATCTACATTAAGTACAGTGCCGCCTCATTTTAATATTAAAATTATGTGTAACTTGAATAAGTTTATTGTACCAATCACATTTTATATATGTTTGAAAAAAACCTTTACTTCAAGATGTGTTGACTTAGGTTCAAATTCCACCAATCACATTTTTGTTAGTTTTGACACTACAACTTTCTTTTGATACAATTTTATATCAATCTTGTTTGTTTATATTCTTTATAAAATTTTGCTTGTTTTTGTTTATTTAACAATTTTTTTTGATGTTCCTCGTTCTTTTCACACACTAAGTAAAACTTTCTTAGTTAAGTTCAGTTTAATGCAATAATTGAATGAAGATTATTGAGTAAATGAAAAAGAAGAGAAGACTGAATCATCCATTAAATAGAATAAAGATCAATAAGTTATGTTTTTTCCAATAAAAAACTATTTAACTTATTTTATCAAAGCTACGTAGTTTTAATAGTTTTACGTGTAACTTATATACATAACAACACCGTACTCACTTTTAGTTTTATAGTATTGCATATATGTAGTATCGTATACTACATATATGTGGTATCATACTATTACATATATGCAATATTGATGTATTATTATCTTATAGTTTGAATTTTAGGTTTATTTTATTTTGTTATGATATTTATCGTTTGTTTATTAATTTATTATTATCTTTAACTTTAGACGTAGTATAAATATTGATTTTTTTCATTTGTAATAAGTTTTTTTATAATATGAAATATTATGAACTTTATTATTGGTAATTTGATATTGTATGTAGACTTTAAGTAATTATTAGACTATTCAGCCATTTGATCGTTTTAAAAATGCATCGAGTACCATGATAATATATATATATATATATGTAGTACATAAAAAAACAAGTGATTTTTAAAAACTTTTAATATAAATAACGTATGAAAAATTTATTAACATTGAAAGAAAAATACAATCAAATACATGCAATATCTCAATACTACATATATGCAATACGAAAATTTAAAAAATGAGAATTTTTTTTTATATATGAAGTTATTTATACTCAAATGAAAGATAAATAAACTCTTGATCTAATGGTGTAAATATAAAATGTTTAAAGATTTATATATTTAAAGATCCAAATTTACCATCCTCTTTAAATTTCATCTCTTATTTTTTTTTATAATTCTCAAATTCTCAACTTAAAATGAGTTCTCTTTTAAACGTTACCATATATATATAATCCTATATATATATATATATATTTGGGTTTTCTAAAAAGGATCAAAACCCTAAGAAGTGTAGGAAGCAGTCACCATCATACACGCGTCCATGAGAGTAAAAACTGGCGGAGGGGCATCTTCGTCCTTTTATACGTATGATGTTGATTTGGAAATCTCGATAGTCTGCACGATATACAGACTGATTTACTTCATTCGTGCATTTTCTTTTGATTACAAATTACAGTGCGCTAGGTTTTTGTAAACTAATCTCGATCTGTTATCCATAATCATTCATCAATGGCGAATCCTGAAAGCAATGATGTTTTTGTTTGTTTTTGACGTTTTCGTTTTAAAGTTTGATGTTTTAAATTTATCCGATCAACACTCTGATTTTTTATCCATAATCATTCATCAATGACGAACACTGAAACCAATGATTTTTTGTTTGTTTTTTATGTTTTCGTTTTAAAGTTTGATGTTTTACGAATACCCGATCGACGTAATTGATTCGTATTTTTACAATCCGAACTATTCTACAGTGATGATAGTGTATGGTGATTGGCGGTAATTTAGTTATACTCATTGTGTATGGCGTGTTTTTGACGTATTAATCATTGTTATGACGTATTAATATCGACTCCGGTATTACTATATTGCAGGTAAATTACGACGTTTTTATTAGTTAATTTTTTCATATGTGTAGTGTTATTTTATGGATTCAGTCTTAAGCATGGTGTTTTTTATACACATGGTGTTGAAAACGCGCAATGACAAATCTACTCCTAGTACCATCGCGCGCGTCAGCAAACATCAAAATAATTACAAAAATGTCACCGCGTCCATCTATTATAGGGTAGGGTTCAAGAGAGAACTCATTTTAAGTTGAGAACTAGCGAACTAGGATAGAGCCCAAGTTTGCTTGGCCGTGGCATTAGTAATAGATCCTAGATTGAGCGTTAGGTTACTGATCTCCCCTTTATGATACGTTTTCCTTTCCATTTCTGTCTTAAGCAAATTAAATCTATTATTGTCATTGAGTGTTTTTTATGTGTAGGGGCATAGCTTGATATGTCATTGGATATGAAAGACGGATGTCCTAACACACATAGAATTAGATGCGTTGAAATTACTAACTGTGTGCCTTTCCCACTTGCGACTCACCCGCAAAAGAAACGTCCCAATAAGCTCTCCGGATTGCAAGCTTTATGGTTGTGTTGATGAAACAGTACATCGCTTCTTCATCGCGTGCAAGTTTTCGGAGATAACTTGGGCCGAAGTGGCCTCCTGGTACAGAATGGATCCAATCTACTATTTCTCAGTCAAGGATTTAATGGCAATCTCCTGCTCCCTTAGGGGTGATAAAGATTACAAGAAGGTGGTCCATCTATTATTCTTGACTAACATGAAAGTTATGGAAGCATTGGAATGCAATAAATTTCAAGAGTGCCACCCCCAACAGTCAACTCGGTCATTGGGGACACCAGAGCTGCAACTTCTCTTTGGATGAAGACCTATGGCAAATCTAGGGGGTCAATTGTGCTAACCAATTTTCTTTCTGACCCTGGTTAATGGGCTTCTTTTCTTCGGTTACCTTTGTTTTTATCTACTATGTTTTGTTGTTTTCCTTTCATTTGCACTCCTCTTGGGGGGTTTTTAGCTTCTTGTTAGCCCTCCTTATTAATATATTTCTATTAATTTACGGTCTAAAAAGTAAAAATAAAATTTTTTAACAATCCATAAGCTTAATATTATGCTTTGATTGAAATAACATTTGATAAGACCATGGCATGACTTTAAGAAAAAAAAAAAAAAGAAAGAAAGAAAATGCCATGTTATCCCACCTACCATTTTTTTAATTAAATATGTTTGATCAATTATCTCTAGTGAAAATTAATTAGTAGAGGTCATCAATAGAATAGAGGTGATAAGAACAAGATAACTCCATCCAAAACAATGACACTATAACGCTAAAATTTTTTTCAGATCGTTGTCATACTCTTCCTCCAAGCATATTCGTTCTTGTGTATCCATCAATTTTACGCTCCGGTCGTATTTTTTTGTTACGCAAGTGACGAAATGTTTAAACAATCCGATTTGTTCGACATGTAGCTCGTAAACTTGTCGACACACCCACCTTGGCTAGAACTCTAGCCACCCTTCTTTGATTTCCCCTTATGGCGATGAGGTGGTGGTGGTGTGGCGTTCTCGTTGAGGTCGGGAACATCGGCGGTGTGAGCATCGTCGTTTGTGGATGCGTTCTCGGCGTCAATTTTCTTTTTAATCCCGCATTCGACGTACATATCCTTGTGCAACAACAACTAAATAACACATTTTTTAAGATAAAAATATATGTTTTCAACCCGTGTACCACGAGTCACTAATCTAGTTCGTTAATATACACACATAAAAATTCAATCTCTTTATTCTCTTAATCCTTATTGTAAAGAGTAACACATTCGAAATTTATGCATATAACATATTACAAACATTATAAACAAATTCCGAAACTATATATCATATAGTGTACATATATTGAGCATTTCTTTCTTGATAAAAAGAGAAATGCTTAGAGTTTATGTAAAATCAGAGGTGCACCATACTTGGGTTGAAGGGTAAGAATAGTATTAGGAGCATGGACATAGGATGGTGCAAATTCAAAAGAGAACCTTTGTAATATCATTGCAAGGGCCAATTTAGCTTCTATCAATGCAAAGTTTTGTCCAATGCATATTCGAGGTCCCCATCCGAATGGAATGTAAATGACTTGGTTTTTGGTTGCCTTAGAGATTCCTTCAGAAAATCTATTCGGATTAAATTTCTTGGCATCGCTTCCCCAAAATTGTTCGTCGTAGTGAATTAGCATGATCGGCAATGCAATTTGAGTTCCAGATGGTAAAGAGAATCTTCCTAGTGTCATGTCCTTGTTAGCTATGCGATATGTTTCAGTAACAGGAGGATATAGCCTTAATACTTCATAGAAGATCATAGTCACCTACACCGAAAGAAAGTAACTATTATATGGAGTCATAGAGATATAAGATTAGTGTAATTCGCAATTTAATCAATGGAACATATAAGAAACTTACAACTTTTAACCTATTTAGCCCATCGATATCTATATCATTGTCCCCAAGGACATTCAAAACTTCTTCTCTGGCGCATGATTGCCATTCTTGATGTCTACTCAATAAAATCATCGTCCATACAAGCAAGGTTGCAGTTGTTTCTTGTCCAGCAAAGTAAAAAAGTTTGCACTCTTCGATAATTTCATCGATGCTCATTCCATAATTCTTGTGTTGATGTTGCTTGACCTCTTCCATATTTGATTCAAGCATTATTCCTAGCAAATCATCAAAAGTGTTTTTTCCGGCCTTCATTTCCTTTAGTCTATTGTCAATGATAGTTTTTATAGAATGATTTACTTCTTTACGTATTGCTTTAATCCTCTTGTTCTTCTTTGTTGGAAGAAACCTTTAATGAAATTACAATCCAAATAATTAGCTATATTTAATAAGTATTAGTCGTTCAAAAACACTTAATTAGTATATTAAATTACACTAGCTTTTCGAGTTTATATTTTTTTAGATTAAAAATATATTAGAAAACATACTTTATGTTTAAATTTTATAATAATTTACGTCCTTTAGTACGTTGGATTTTAGGGTTAACATGTGTCATATATAGGACTGAGCAAACCGGACCAAATTGAACCAAACCGGATGCGAGAACTGTTTAGGTGGGTTTTTAAAAACCGAGAACCAAACGGAAATTTAACGTTTCGGTTCGGTTATTTCGCGGTTCCGACGGTTTAGTTTGGTAATATTTAGGGGTCGAACCGAAAAATGATAATGTCCAGTTTTTTGTTGTAAAACAACAATAAAATGACTAATTCAATTCAAATCCAAGTTGGTGTATTTAAAATTTAATAAAAGTATTACAAACCTAAAATCCAAACAAATAAACATTTCATTAATTCAACTCTAAATAGAATACAACTTTTATTTTTTAAACACTGCATAATTGTGTTTCATTTCAAATATTCATTCTTATTCGTGAGGTATGCATAATTCAAATGTCAAGTTGCATGTCGTAATTATTGTAAAATATAGTGAAGGTTAGCTTATATGTAATAGTGAACACAAAGGAACACAAATTACAAAGTTTTATACTATTATTTACTATATGTGATTTTATGAGACAAGTCTGTGATAAAGATGATTGAATCACTTAATTAATTTGAACGAACTGATGAATAACGATTATTGGAGTTTGAATTTTGTAAATATGTATACTTTGCTTTCGTAATTATTTGATTGTTTGAATGATTAGAGAGGCAGATTATATTGGCAATTGTTTCCAACATTAGTTTGCAAAAATGTACCACATTAATTTTAGAGTTAAATATCATTTTAGTCCTTAAGTTTTTCATGTTTTTGTCATTTTCATCCATTTAAGAAAATATTGTCTACACTACTCTATTGTTTTTAATTTTATGCCATTTTTATCCATTTGCTTAACTCCGTTAGTGTAACCGTTAACTAAGCTCATGTTCATGTTTTTAAAGGGGGTTAGTTGGTTTTTTTAAGACTTAAATCCCTTCAAAACATATTTTAAAGTAAGGTAAATTACTATTTTGGTCCTTGATGTTTGATTAAAATCACGAATTTTGTCTAATAGTTTGTTTTCTACTATTTTAGTTCACTGTTTTCACACAAACTTGATATTTCAGTCCACACGACTAATGGTCATCCATATTTCCAGGTAAATTTGTGTGAAAAGACAGTAATACCCCTGGACCAAAATAGTAATTTACCATTATTATTATTATTAGTATTATTATTATTATATATTGTTTTTGTTGTTGTTAATATTGATATTATCGTTATCGTTATCATAAATCATTATCGTAATCGATATTATTATTATCGTAATCACTCGACTTGCCCAAGTGGATGAAAATGGCAAAAAATTATCGTAATCGATATTATTATTATCGATATTATCGTAATCGATATTATTATTATCGTTATCGTTTTGTTGTTGTTAAAAATATGAACACGAGCTTGGTTAACGGTGTAGGTTAACGGAGTTAACCAAGTGGATGAAAATGGCAAAAAAATTAAAAACAATAGAGTAGTGTAGGCAAAAAAAACTTAAATGGATGAAAATGACAAAAATAGAAAAACGTCATGGATTAAAATGGCAGTTAACTCTTAATTTTAAGGTGATAATATGAAACATACGTACGTACCTAGATCCAGGGATGTAGAGTGACCGCATTAACTCCATTACAAGAACATTTTGTTTTGTTAGGAGTTCAAATATATGAAATCCTTCTTCGTAACTACTTCCAAATGCGGTTCTTGATATCACGTCGCTAGTTAAAGTATGAAGATGAGGCCAAACATCTAGCTCGCATGCTCCGGTCGACGAAATCAGCTTCTCCCACTTCCCAATCATTACACTACAACTCAAATGAAAAGCTGGTACCATATTCTGCATGGGTAAACCAAATCAGCATTAATTATATATATATACAAAAAGCTAGTCATGAGGAAACTGGTTTTTGAGTTATTAATTAATGCATGGATATGAAAATTAATATATTAAATTAATACCTTTAGTTTCTCCACATGGAAAGCTGGGTTCATTAGTTTTCTACGCTTAACCCATGGTTCCCCTTCTATGGTTACTAATCCTGTTCCAAATAACCTTAAAAGCTGGATGTTACCTTTAATTCTTTGAAAGTCGTTGGACTTTGTTAGTGCATCTTTGATAAGCTCCGGGTCCAAAATTGTCACTCTTGGGGTCCATCCTATCCATGTGATGAAACTTCTTCCTATAAAAACAAATTCATTTCTAAGTCTACACTTACATACATGCAACTTAATTAAATAGGACTTTTTAATACAACAACACAAAGGAAGCTAACTTTTTGTTCTAGTCAATGATAACATGATCATACCGGCCATCTAGTTGTGTGACTTTATCCGGTTTATACGTGGATCTAGGATTGTCCTTGGTCTGTTAGAGTTCGAATTTGTAAATATAGGATGATGGCGACTGTGTTTTAGTATGCCATTTATTGCAGACATGATTGTTAGTTAGTGATAATGGGGCGTGTTTTTTTTGGTGTGACATCTATTGCAGTCATGGTTATGCTCTCTGAGACTCTTTAAGGATAATATCCAATGATTGCTTTTATTATTATGTATTGAAAGGAAACATAATTAAGGAATTTTTTCTTACGTTTGGGTTTGGTTTATGGAACGCAGACTAAACAATTCCTCTCAATTTATTCACTTATTAACAATTAGAGATTGGTTTATTGATCTTAATCAGGATTAATATTTTTTTAGAACGGTGGTTGTTGCACTGGCCTATGACCGAAAGCCTGAAACACTCAGAGGTGCAACGACCGAGATCGAAACCTCAACTCTAACACCAATAGGTGTTTTTCGTCAGCATTAGGGCTCATCCATTACTGTGTACGCAACGGAGGCTCACCACAACCCTCCTTACGTGCCAAGTTGAACGGAGTTGAAACTCGTCAATCAACTGTTTCGGATAAACCGGACAGTAACCTTTAACCATACCACGTAAATTAGGTGAATTAATATATGATGTAGTTAATCATAGATCAAGCCATACGCAAATTATGTGAATTAATAGACAATACTCTTTGTTGTAGTACACTTAAAAGGCAAAACAGATGATAAGACAGAGATGCATCTTTCCATCTTCTCATAATATATTTGCTCAAATGAATATGTGCACAAACATAACTTGAAGCGTTCTGATTTGATCATTCTAGGGGAAATGTCATGCATAGAAACATCACCAAATTTTAATTTTGTTCTAATTAGGTCACTTAAACTTTTTTTTTCAAATGTGATGATAAAACCTTCAAATCGAGCAAATTGCCGGATAAATTGGGTGACTAAACCAAGTTTCTCATTAAATATAAGTAAATAAATGTTCTTTAGTACGTATAAGTTTAATAATAATAAACTATAGTTATACGTTTAATAATAACAAATAAAGTTACATTTTTATACAAATAGTTAATCCTAATCCATAATACTAATAAATTAGTAAATAATCTATTACTAGACATTAAACGAAGTCATCCACATAATCAAGACAAATTATGAAAAATATTTATGTATATCACAATAATTTTTTTATTTTCTAAAACTTCAACTAGAATACGTGCGTAATGAATTTACACTCCGTGGATGGGAGCTCAAGTCTGAAATATTGCTTCACCAAAAATTTGCTAGTGACTATTATATTGAAATTAATTTATGGAGATTTTATAATGGATGTTGTGCATATTAATTATTTGCAAGCTAGGATCATTATTCATTTGGATTGAGCAAAATGAGAACTTGACAAGATTAAAGTAGGTAACAAGGAGAAAATGAAGCTTCAAGTGTTGTTGAAATTAAGAAATATATATATTCAAGGCTTTAAGGTTCTTTATTGTTGTATAATAGAAAAGAATTAACTAAAGTTAGTTACCATGTTTTTGCAGAGACTGATAGGGAAAAGCCATAACGTGAGATAAAACTTCTTCTCCATTATCGATATCAATATGCTTATTAAGAGATGAAGATTTGGATAATTGTGAAAACAATTCTTTTGTATCCCCAAAAAACAACTTGTATTTGTTTCCATTAAAACCTTGCTTCTTTAGGATCCTCTCCAGCTTCTTTGGTCTCAACCACACCTTGTCTATCATCTTCCATGCGTATAGTACAACTATTACAGCACATGAGATGACCAATGTGTTTGCTACTGCATCCATGTTAGTTTAATGTGTAACGTTATTGCAAGAACGAACATGTACGTGGGTATATATATACATAAAAATTAGAAAGAGTCGTAGTTCAAACAACTACATTAAATACAGTGCCGCCTCATTTTAATAAAAAACCATTGTTTTTAAAACCGGACTGTACATCGAACCGGTCTTCTTACCGGTTCACCGGTCGGACTGGTTGAACCGGATTAATGAACCGGATGATTTACAAAACATTTTAAATATAAATACATAAAAATTTATAAATAATCTTGTCCAACCTCTTTTTCTTCCGGTTCAACTGCCCGGTTTCCGGTTCGACCGGTTTCTTTCCGGTCCGACCGGCCGATTCACGCCTAGAGCGGTTCAAACCCCTAAACTGGATCGGTTCCATGCCTGGTTCCCGGTTCAACAGGTCGTGATTGGTGAAGGGCTTAAAAGTTAGGTAGCTGCTATCTATCGGATCTTTTTTACGTACGTAGGTGGTTGAGTTGAAGTGGAGAAGAAGACTAAGTCACTCTATTTAGCATTATTGACAGCAACTAGGTTTATCCACTCCGCGCGTTGAAGCGAGGGATTCGTTTGAGCTTCAAATGCATATTAACCTACTTAATAGATTGCCTAACCAACATGCGGATTCGTTTAAGTAGACGACCTAATTAATTAATAAGAGCCATGGCTTAATATTGTTACGGATTCGTTTAAGTTAATAAGAGCAATGGCTTAATATTGTTACGGTTATAAAATAGCAAGCTAGGAATTTTTTTGAGGATCTATACCAAATGATTCTTTGAATTTCATACTCAACATTTTCACACCAACTTTTTTTCTTAATCGCAAGTTTGCAACCTTCCATTTAATTACTTGAGAACTGCTACTTATTACCCACAATCTTATCTCTTCTTTCACAAAAAGTTGCTTCCATCTCAAAAGGAGTTTGTTGGAAGCTGTTGAGTTACAAAAAAAGTTTGGTTTTGTTTTTCGATTTGGCACCTTATATTATGCGTTCTGCAAGTTGTCTGGCTTTGTCAAAAAATCTCATGAGCTATGCTTAATTCTCCCCAAACATATATAAGCTTGAATGTTTGATTCTAGGTTTAAGTAGATACGGTTAATTTGATACGTGTTTATAAATCAGATCGAATCGCTCGAACCGATCCGGTCGGATCAGAACCGAATCGTAGTTGAACCGGGTTAGTATTAAAATATACTCCATCCGTCCTATTTTAAATGTCTAAATTTCATTTTTTGGTTGTCTCAATTTAAATGTTCATTCCAAAAATAAAAATATTATTTCCAATTTTACCCCTATTTATTTAACATAAAATCTACTTTATGACTAAAAGACAAAATACTTTAATGGTATTTTTGTCATTTTATAGGTTAAAATAATATAATAATCTATTTTTTCTTAATCTTTGTGTTGTGGGTCCCATGATAGTTAAATTCGGACGGAGGGAGTATGTCTAGGATTTAATTATTTTTCTATTTTTTGTAATGAAAGTCAATATTTTGATGTTTTAAGTGATGAAGATAATGAATTTGTTTTATTTTATCGTTAAAACGTGTTTAAATTATAATTTTTTGATGTTAGTTGACGTTAGGACTTGTTTGATGGGAGTATCTAGAAGCAATGTGGGGTAAGATGGTGATTGAATTAGGTAGTGTGGTGAGAGTGAGATATAATGGTGATTGGAATTTGCGGTTTAATGGTGGTCGTGGTGATAATAATAATACTATAAGAAGATTGAATTGTTCCTTACACGCATGGCACATGAACAGAAGTGACAGATGTATTGAATTGTATTGAATGGTGATTAGATAGATGGTGCAATTTTCTTTCTCGAAAAACAACTAATAAGTTGCCAAATTTCAAAGGACATAATTTGTAATTTATCTAATAGATAAAATAATTGAGAGTCGTGCGAAAAACAACCGTTTGAAGTGGAACAAATGATGTAATTTCGAGCAAAGTGTCACTCTTAGGTAAAAGATTAACTTATTGTTTCTATTTTTATGTTTTTACTATTTATTTGATTTTTTTTATTTTCTTATTTTATTTTACGTATCTTTATTAATTTGTTATTTATTGTCTTTACTTATTTACTTTTATTACTATTAGTGATAGTATTGATGATGCAAGGTTGTGTAAATACGTTCGTAACTATGTATAGCGTTATATTAAAACAAGTTGTTATACCGTGTTTAGATGAATTTATAGGTACGTACGGATATGAATGTGTTTTGTTATCAATGCGTTTATACTAGGAATGGAGCTATAAAGAGCCCAGGGGTATCCCAGGCTACCCCTCAACTTTCGTTACGAAGTACAATTTTTATCGGTTTAAGTATCAGGATACCATTTTTTCTTACGGTTTTAAGTATCGGGATACCCCTGAAAAAAATTTATGATACACTTGAGCGAAAATTTTCTCATAGGATACCCCTGATATTTGGTTCTTGCTCCGCCACTACTGTGGTATGTTGGTATTTATGTAGATGGTTTTTCGTTTAGGTATTTGTAAACGCATGTCACGACGATTAAACGACTTAGGTGACCAAACAAAGTGTCACTCTTTGGCCAAAGTGTCACTTACAAAGTCGAATGTGTCACTCTTAGACCAAAGAGTGACATACTGCTCAACCAAAGTGTCGCTTTTAGGCTGAAAAGTGACACATTGTTCCTATTTTTATGTTTTTACTATTTATTTTGATGTTTTAATATTATTATTTTATATTACACATCCTTATTTGTTATTTAATATCTTTACTTCTATACTTTATTACCATTAGTGATTATATTGATGATGTAAGGTTGCGTAAATACGTTCGTAACTATGTATAGAGGTATATGAAAACAAGTTGTTATGACGTGTTTATGTTTATAGGTACGGATATGAATGTTTTTTTGTTATCAATACTTTTATAGTGTGGTATGTTGGTATTTATGTACGTGGTTTTTTGTTTAGGTATTTGTAGACGCATGTCACGACGACTAAATGACTTAGATGACCAAACAAAGTGTCACACTTAGAAAGTCTAATGTGTCACTCTTAGGCCAAAGAATGACACATTGCTCAACCAAAGTGTCACTCTTAGGCCAAAGCGTGACACGTTGGTCCCATATGTTCTCACGCTTGACCTAAGTATCACTTTTTGACCAAAGTGTCACACTTAAAAAGCGCAATACGTCACACATAGGCTAAAGCGTGACATATTGGTCCCATATTTTATCACACCTAATTTAAGTGTCAAACTTTAACCTATACATGACATTTAGATCAGATGACTTAGTAAAAAGAGCCTGATGCCTCTAGTAGGACCCTTTAGGAATTTGCCATCAAAAAAAGGAATTTTCCCATTAATAAACTGTTATTAAACATTTAAAACAATATTTGATTTGACACACGACTAATTAAAATCATTTCGCTAATGTATATATCATAATATTTGATTTGACACATGACTAATTAAAATCATTTCACTAATATACATCATAAATTTGCGAATAGAATTTGGTTGGTTCAAGTCATTGCTTCCATTGTGTCATAAACCTCAATGATTCTAAACGGTGTAAATGAATTATATAGATCGATATTAATCATTTGTAAAAGAAAACATGACGTTTTAAACTCAAATAAAAATGAAATTGTTGTCATTTTAAAATCAAAGATCCAGTAAACCACACGCATAAACAATGGCTAGCTTGAAAATTAGGTAACTCGAACTCACACAAGACTTCAAGAATATAGGCGAAAACACACAAGAATGTGATCACTAACTCAAAGTTTTCATAAACTATTATACATAATACACATGTAGACGATACGATAGATAGATCAGTTCGTAAAGTTTCATAAACTGTCATACATTATACGATAGAAAACATAGAAGAATACATCTAGTTAATTAGTAAAAGGTTTCGCAAACTATATATCATATATATATATACATGTGAAGATGATACGTACGTACGAGCTCGAGAGAGAGGTTTCATCAGAAAGTTTGGTACAAGAAAGCATGCAACTTTCTGAATATGTTGGCGATGTTCCAGCAGCAGCATATATATATCATCATCATATCAAAAGTCATCCTAACATACTTTGATACCAACACCTCTCCAAACACCAACCCATGCATATATATACTATGCACACGTACAACAACACATACACTCATCATCACTTCACTCCACTTAACTTATTTACAATCATGCAAAGCCCCAGAATTAAAACTCCCCAGAAGGTTCATTTCATCATCACTCCATCTTCCATTTGCTTCTTAATTTCTTTCATCAAGATCTACTTATTTAAGCTTGTTTAACACTTTAATTTATTCTTTGTTTTTTTCCTTGCTAAAGTGTGCGAAGAACACTTGCTACAACAATGATCACGTTCGTTCACCAACTAGACCTGTGAAATCGGTCTCCGCTTCCCTTCCTGTTAAAACTAAGTCTATGGTATAGTATGACATTTTGATTCGTTACTGTCGGTAGTGGAACCAAAGCTTCTTACTTAATTCTATACTAACTATAACTAAGGCCGGGTCCAAGTCATGTTTTTCTAAATAAAACACGGCTTTTATGTATAAAAACCACAAATTCTAGTGACGCGAGGAGTTAGTGAACCCTCTTGACACTCTCTTGAATTAATCCACTTCTATAGTTACTGTATGGAGCTTAACATGTTGTACATGTTAATGGCGGTAAGAGGTTAAATTAATTGCAGGGTATCCCAACTAAGACATCAGTAAAAGAAAACATGAAGCCTTTGGACTTCAAACTACCAGCAATTGCTAAAGAAAACACCAAGTCAATGGAAGTCAATCTCCAAACCAAAGAGAGAGCAGTTAAACGCGCTCTCTTTAACTACTCGGTTAGTTGCTACTTTTTACAAATGTTTCTAGAACTGGGTATATATGCAATCTTAACATGGTTTTTAAGACAAATATCTAACTTGTTTTTGTACCTGGGCGATCCGCTAGTACTGGATGTCACATACATGGTAGGTCTTGGAATAAGCGAGTGATGACGTGGCAAAAAGGACTTGTCATCTGCTATTGACACTAACGATGTACATAGTATAAAATCCATCGTGCATTAGTGTTTATATGGAGAAAAAGATGTGATCCGTTGCTTAAAGTAGCGGATGTGAACATTACATTACGCTTTTTGTCACCTCATCATTGAGTTCTGCTAAGACTTACCACGTAGATGATATCCGCTAATTGAACTAGCAGATTACCTAGATTCAAATGCAAGTTCGATTGTTGTCTAGAAACCATGTCGAGTTGCAAATCTGCCAAGATTCAAAAAAATCTCATTTTTGTTAGTTATTGAGGATATCTTCTACTGATTCTCTAAACAGGTAGCAACAAAGATCTATCTAATGGAGCAACAAAAGAGACAAATAGAGAGGATACAAAAGGCATGTATAATAAAACTTGCAAGAATTGTGTTAAAACATCAATCTCAATTAAATTGAATTTGCAGTTCTTATAGTATCACAGTTACAAACAAAATGAATAATAATATTTTACCAAAAGGATATGGTAGAATCTTAATAGATGTTAACATATGTATTGATTACAAAACCGAAACTGAAACCAGATGATCGAGGAAGAAGAAGTCCGGATGTTAAGAAAGGATATGATCCCACGAGCTAAGTTGATGCCATTATTTGATCGGCCTTTTATTCCACGAAGGTTATAAGCGAATTCAAAAAAAATTATAAATTTACAAATATACTTGTAGTTAGTTTGGTTGATCAGTAGCTAAATGGTTTCTTGTCTACAGATCTACAACTCCCACAAAAGTTGCAAAAAAAACAAGTTCTGAGGAGAAGCATAGAAACAGTTTCTCGTGCACACGCGAATTCTATAGTTTGGGAGAAAATGAAGCACATTGATGATTATCCTCACTGATCTTGTATAGACAAGCCAATTAAGCTCATGTTTATTGAGCTGTTAGCCATTGATTAGGTGTTCAGACTTAGGAAGTGTGGTTTTATGTCTGAAGAACTGATTTTGAGTAGAATTTTGTTAAATAAAGTCAAGAAGCTGCTAGAATAAAGTGTTCGGATGTGGAATGATAGCCTGAAGACTGATAAACCCTTTTTTTCTCTTTTTACTGTTTGGTTACTTTATGTAACATGTATTGGTTTTGACTTTTGATTTTTGAATGAAAACTTGTGGATTTTTTCATCTCTTAATCACCTCCAATCATTTAACATAAAGACACATTATTTGTTGATACTTTCTAAAGGAATGACTGAATGTAAT
This sequence comes from Tagetes erecta, assembly GCA_030867185.1. Lineage (NCBI taxonomy): Eukaryota > Viridiplantae > Streptophyta > Magnoliopsida > Asterales > Asteraceae > Tagetes > Tagetes erecta. The sequence goes on along the minus strand of CM061491.1, from coordinate 18,504,151 downwards.
GATGGTGATAGTGTCAATAAGGGTGTTCGCGGTGGACTGGGCGGGAGGCAACAGTGTGGCTACAAGGTCAAAGGGAGGGGAAGGGGAGGGGGTGTTTCAATTTTTTGGTTAAATTTCTAAAGCATGAAACGTTCTAATTCTCTACTTGGCAATTCCAATTCAATTTGTGAATATGCAGAGACAAAAATGTGATTCTAATGACTTGATAACATATTAACATCATGCATAAGAATAAGACAGCGCGGCCAAAATTGCATCCAATGATGGTAAAGAAGTAAGAATGCATGATCATAGCTAGTCAGAACAGGAGTTCAATTACAAGCTACAGTTTCAGATGGAAAGAGACTATTTGTCAAAAATCAAGTCTATGGAGTTCAAACTACCTACATATTAAACATCCTTTCATATTATTGGCCTAATAAACATAATTCTAAAGGTGACTGTTTCAAAATCCTCGCGACGTGAGATTTGGTTCTTGTTACCTGGAGGATTCACATTGGGAAGTAACAGAAACACCGGCCCCTGGGACACACAGCATAAAACAGACATGTCAAGATGAGTGTACACTTAGTCATGTGTGTGAGTGAGTAATGGTCAACATTAACCTGACTGAGTACTGTAGATTGAATGTTGAGCTTCTATTCACACTTAATTGAGCGGTATATGTGTCGAACAAAGAACAGGGCAGCACGGAAGCCGACCATCCCAAGCATCAGAAAGAAACCGTAACAGATGCAAGCCATGTAACCAAAGAAAAATGATGTTTGCATGAATCCTGACATGTCAGAACGCTCATAATAGTAATACAAGCAATAGCCAAAGATGAAAACACCCGTCGAACCACCACAGAGAAAAGACCTGGTAATAATTTACAAAACAAATCAACTGTTGAACCAACAAAATTCCACAAGTCAGATGTAAAAAACAACATGATAGTGATTATTGATAATACATACCTCCACCACCATTCATGATCTTCAGCAGCAAGTTGGAAATAAGTCAGTGCCACAGTGATAAAGGCGGTAACAATGAGAAGGATGATGAAAACTATAAATAAGATACTGTAAATGGTATAAATCCTGTGGCCCCACACGCTAGCAAATATGTAGTAAAGCTCGATGTAGATTGCACTGAAAGGAAGAAAACCCGCCATGGCCATCTGTGGGATGGTTTTGCGGTACCAAGGCAAAGGTGGGATCTCTCTGGGATACTTAGTGGTGCGAACAGGTGCCTGAAACTCAGCCTTGCTGTTCTTTCCAGCAATGCCCCCCAATACCAGCAACGGTGATGTCACCAATGTCCATATTAAAACAATCACAACAATTGTACCAAACGGCAAAGCAGCAGTGGCAGTATAAGCGATTGCCACGGTGTTCAAAAAGCAGAAAGTAAGAAATAGAGGTCCACAAAACAGGCAGCCAGTTAATAGTAAGTTCCTCACCTGTTGATTATATTTAAAATATGATTAACATCAATCTTTAGTGTTAATTAAAATTATATCTAGAGTTGCATACCCAGTTAGTTCCTTCTAGTTGATGATAGAAAGAGGCTGCAGTGTAGCCAGCAATCCCAGATGTAAGTGCATATATGACAACCAATGCTGTGAACAGAGCTCCTCGATTGTATGGATAAAATACACCAACAAGAGCTAGTATGAATATAAAAAGCGCACTGAAAGAACAAAAAAGGTAATTAACCTTAACTTGTCAACAAGTAATCCACTAAATATGAAAATAACTAGTTTCCAGATATTTCACTTACAGAGCAAATAGCTGGGTGCCAGAACCAAGGGCGGCAGCAAACAGAGACTTGTACTTTGGATACCTGAAAACATCACCATGAATGTACTTCCACCCAGTTTCCTCTTGGTCATCAGCTGCTTCCTCATCATGAGCATACCTATTTGCAAATTCATTTGTAAAAATGATAAATGGAAAGGGAAAGAAGAAAAAATGTATCTAAATATATGAATTTAACTACTTACTTAACAAAGTCATTCTTAAGGACTCGCATAAGAATGGTGGCAAGGAAACCAGTTAAGAGGAGAACCGTCACACATGAGTTTATAATTGAAAACCAATGGATCTCTAGGTGATGTGGTTGGGAGGAAGACTGGGCGTATTTCTCCATCCTAGCTTCATATGGAATATTTGTTTCTTTCCACCTCACCGTGTACATAAACTCCACCTCAACTTCCTTGTCTTCAGTGAGATCTACTAAAGCATTAGGATCAGCTTTTGCATTTATCTCTATCACGCGATCGTTATTATAGTGAATCTCAAAGTGAAGATGTTTAAACAGGTAATATTTTTCTTCATTGGGGTCAGTTTTGTCTTTTTCAATCTTTCCTAGAAAGCCCCAGAAAGGCAAGTCATCATAGTACATTTGAAAATAATAATCTTTGGTAACAGCACTTCGGAATTTAGATACTTCGCCTTTTGTCAGTGTTTTTCTGCAAACAATTTCAGAGTCTTTTTCAACCATAAAGTCAAGCTTATAAGGAGCACTGACTAATCGATCTCCATTCAGTACTTCACCAAGAGCTTCTGGTTTCTCCTTTAAATGGGCTGCAAACAACGATGCATCAATGATGTAGAGCAGCAAGAACAATAAGTTAAATCAACAAAAAATTAAATAATACATAACAAACAAGAGAATACAAGAGTTAAGACAAGCTCACACACCTGGCAAGCAGAAAGGTAGATCAAAAAACCGGTATGTTTCACTGTAAAAGAAGGAAAATAAATGAGATGTGTTTTAAAAACCAGACGTGAAAAACAAATATGCTGCAACAAGCTGAAGTTTCTATAAATTTAAACAAAAATATGAGAAATAAAATATTTGGAGAACTAGAAATATTCTCTTCCTAATAATCCCGGGCCTAATTATCTACACCATGACAAGTTTCACTGCAACAAGCTGAAGGTTCTAAGGATATTAAATAAAATATGAGAAATTAAACACTTGGATAACTAAACATATTCTCTTCCTAATATCCCCGGGCATGATTCTATATAATATCACAATGTGTCAGATTTCCTTGCAAAACTTTTTAAATAATACACCACCACTTACAAAAAAGTTGCTCAACTTTAGATAATCATCTCATCTCACATATATACGCTCTAAAACACTAAAGACCAGAGAGTTTATCAAGGAAGGACTCCTACTTGTGACAACTGACAACATCTAAGGAACTTATATGCATGTGATAGAAGATCATACGGGCTGATTTTCTACATAATTAAATTATTTTAACATATAATACACAAGGACAGCGAAAAAGTCTACATTTGTTAGTGATGAAACTATATGGCATCTATTATCATAGAAAATTTCAAGTATACATTCATTACAAGCTCAAACAGTCTTTATACCTTCTCCTTGATGATTCATAACAATCATCAGTTTGAACTATACAATTGATTGTCACTCTAGCTCATTATTGTCTAAACAAACTACTCAACCCCAGTTCAGTGGCAGCAAAAACTTCATGTACATTTTTGCTTACAATGCTTAGGCGAAATGTAATGTACATCTAAACACAGCTAAAACATCATCGAACAATCTGAACCCCCAATTAAAAACACAAGAAACTAACCAAATAAAACCCTAAATAACATACAGAAACAAAGATCCACAAAAATAACAAAACAAAAACCCTAATTCCATCAAATTTCAAATCAGATCCACTAATTCAGAACTAGCAGTAGCAATAACCAAATGTAGAACAAAAAACACAAATCTAATCAGTATATAGAACAGAATTGGTAACCTAGGGTTATGGAAAGGGCCAACTTTGTTTGCGTATAAAGGTACTTCATCATTAGGTTTGTATTTGTGATCTGATGCACTTGATCGAGCTTCTTTAACGCAATACGCCAGTAACAACGCCACCATCATCCACCGTATCACCGACATTTTGTTCCGATAACTGATACTAGTAGATCCAATCTTTACATGTTCTGTGAATATGTGTAAGCTTTTTTTATTATATAGCACGGCATAATTTATTCAAGGGGGGTTTCGTGTTTGTTAGAAAGATTAAGAGAAGTTACATAAGTGGTCCTTCAAGTTTGGGTTCGTGTTTGTTCAAGGTTCTCGTGCGTTGCGGTCGGACATTTTTTTTTATTTGGCGGGTTATATGATGATGCTTATATGACTAAGGGACTGTTTGCCAAAATCTAAATTATTAAGTGCTGAATGATTAGAGGTTTAAACTATTAAAAGGCTCTATCAGTAGAGGGATGTTGAGGTAAAACTTTAGATGAGGGTAAATTTTGTATATGATTCATTCAGTTTCATTCATCATCTCTCTATCCCTTAACCATTCAGCACTTAACTGAACCATTCAGATGTTCTTTTTTTATGAAACAAACACTTTAAATGCTGAATATGAATGACTAAGAACTGAACTGAACCATTAAAAGGTGAAACAAACAGACCCTAATTAAGGGCATGTTTGCTTTCATTAGGAACATGAAAGAAACGTATAAAAATGCGTCAAGAACGAAATGTATTAAGTGGTGAAGAACTGTTACCCATGTCGAATTATAACGACAAACGTAAACGTGATATGGATTGTGAAATGGTTAAAAAGTAAAAACACAAAAGAAAAAATAACATAAAATTTAAAAACCTGAGGGGGTATGAGTGAAAACATAGAAATTTAAGAAGGACAGTTGTCGTTGTAAAAAAGCAAAGGGGGAAAACAGTAAAAAATGGTAGGCCGAGGACTCTAACGTGAGACTTGCAAGACCATATGGCACATGTGTTCGAGGCCAAAGCCAGCTAAGATTCGGCTACTCTTGTTACGACATGTGTCATGCCAATGTCATAGCCACTACAATTACAAAATTCATTTTTATTTATCATAGTCTTTAACAACATCTTATATGTTATGAGCTAGTTACACCAAGTTATTAATAAAAATCAATATGTATACTAAATGTAGGACCATATGGCACATGTGTTCGAGGCCAAAGCCAGCTAAGATTCGGCTACTCTTGTTCAACATGGGTCTCTTAAAACAAATTTCGAGTCTCCCAAGAGAACTCGTTTGTTTCCCAGTGTACAATAGCCGAAGCAGTATGTACTGTCGGGGTGGACTCAAGAACCCGAATTGTACCTTAAGAAAAGAGATGAACAAGATCAAAGATTTGTTAGAAATAATTTAAAGAGAAATAATTAGAGATCTTTTGGAGTTGATGAATTTTTTGTGTCTTTCAACTAAGACAAGACATGGTATTTATAGGTGATAATATGTTGAAACACCTCATTCACCATAAACCATGAATTTAAAGTCTTTTAATTCAAGTCAAACAATGAGTTAAAACATCCAAGAAATTTAACTCATGACTTAAATTTTATTTGAAACAAAATAATTATTAATTTTGTTTTTATTCCACCAAAATTTCCAACACTAAACGCAAAAACTCCTAAAGAAACAAAGTCTCTCAGCTTTCTTTTGAACCATTATTTTGATTGTTATTTGGTTTTTCAAAACCATGTCAAATAACCAAGCAATCTTATACACATATACCGACAAACTTCTATTTTGTTATTAGCATCCTCACTAAATTATAAAGTCATTGTTTTAATCATCAACCATAAGAGATAATATCTTAGGGTCCATGAATAACATGTTGTATTGCCTAGCTTGTACAATGTTCTTAATACTACAAGAGAATTTTGGTATGTTAGTGTAAGTTATTGGAAGATTAAATGGTGGAATCATGACATGTCATAAGGTATCTAAGTATCTTTGACGGTGACACATCATATCTTCCATAAAATACGATAATTTCATCTGATACAAGGCCATTAGCAGCAGGGATTTAGTAACAGCCACGAGAATTACAAGAAGAAATATAATCAAAATCTAATATAATATATAAGATATTGATAAAGGAGGACCTAAGTGTCACATGACACATTTAATCTAAAATACGATGGCACAGAAGCAACTTTGTGTATATTTTTATTCAATTGTTAAAGAAAGAGCAATACATTCATATATAAACGAATAGAAAGAACGTAAATATGGAAATGGATATGTATGGTAATACTAAAGAATAGGAGCTAATTGAGGACAATATTAGGGAAAATATTTTATTTCCAATATTTAAGACCACCTAAATGCTCATTTTCCCTTAAACAAGTGATGAATTCTTGAGGAATATTCGTGTTTTGCCGTATTTGTTTACTAGGTTAGTGCCCGCGTTACGCTCGGACCATAACACTCATATGATGATTTTAAGGATATTCATGGACATGAACAGTTCCAATTATTTTTTAGATAAAACTGTGGTAAAACTGAAACACAAAATTTATCTAAAATCTTGTTGTTTGGTATAACAATATTATAATCAAATTAAAGAGAATTAGACGTTCGGTTTTATGGTGTAGTTTTTGTTAAAACAATGTCGTATAAAAAGTTGTGTATATTTAAAAAATAATTATGTATTAATTCTATGTTATTAATAATTTTATCTCTAAGTTTTATTTTTATACCATATTAAATATAACATTGTCCAAACACACCCTTAGTAGGAGAGGGTTGAAAATGTAAATAGTCTTAATTGTTTAAATATTTTGCTAAATATTAAGAGATCAAATGAAAATTAAATATAATTATGTATAGATAGATATATAATTTTTAGAGTTAATTACACAAATGGTGCATGTGGTTTACCCAAAATAACAAGTTTGGGTACTAAGTTTTTTTTGTTATAAGATTGGGTATTGGTCTTTTAATTTGTAACAAGTTTGGGTATTAACACTAACAAATGTTAGTTTTATAGTTAACTTCAATGACATTTTAATGTTTTCATATTAGAAGGGCTATTTGTGTAATTAATTTATGATTGATGAACTTGTTTTGAAACTTACATGAAATATTATACGATAAATTAAAACAAAACACTCATTTTTTTTCAATGATTTTTTTTTCCGAACCACTAGGTAGCACTACCAATATTATTCATAAGACATCGGTTAGCACCACCTTATATTTTTTCACAACTTTTTGACATAAGTAACTTAATTAGACGAGAGGCTATTAAGAATTATATTATCTAGAGATCACTTCATCATTGTCAATCCCGCATTATTTCCCTCACCACTCGGCACCCACTTCATCATGTAGGAAATATATACATGGTAAGAAAATGAATATTTTATTTTTTATATTTGTATCTTATAATGTTTCATGTAAATTACAAATAATATATAAATTTCATAAATAGCCCTTCTAATATGAAAATATTAAAAAGCCCTTGAAGTTAACAGAACAACTAACGTTTGTTAGTGTTAGTACCCAAACTCGTTACAATTTAAAACACCAATACCCAAACTTGCAACAAAAAAACCTTAGTACCCAAACTTGTTATTTTAGATAAACCATAGGCCCCATTTATGTAATTAACTCTAATTTTTAAATATAATAATATTATTAATTTTGAGAGAATCTCTCAAATAATGTCAACTAAGCAAATGGATCTCAAATGATGCCAAGTAAGCAAATATGATTTTGCTATATTATATAGAAGATGCAATTAAAATAAATAGTTAGTAATAATATAAAGAATTATTTGTTTCTTAATGTTTGAGTTAAATAATTCAAAATTATTGATAAACACTTAAGGTCCAATTTGATATATTCATGTTACCGTGTATTTTTGTAATTTACTTTCATTTGTAATGTTTACACATTATATGTTTTGCTTTATATTAAATAAATACATACTTTCAGTTCATATAACACACATGTTATAATTTAGTTATATAATATAGTTAAACAAAGACATAATCACACTAATCTTTCCATGAAATACATTTTAAAAAGATAAAATTACACCAATTTTTTCATGAAATACAATTTAAAATAGCAAGATAACATAAAACTTTCCATGAAATACAATTAAAAAAACCTATTCTTAATCCAAAAGAAAACTGTAAGAGATTTTGTGTTCTCTCAAATGCTGATGGGAGTCGCTATAAACATGCCTTGAATAATCTTCTTCTTTCCCTTTTAATTTATGGGCACCTAACTATGAAGAGGTGGAGGTTACAGGTTGAGAAAGCGAATATGAGGAGTATATCACACCATCTAGCCAAATGACATGACCTTCACCTCCACCTCGACAACTCACAGTGTCATACACCTTTATGTTTTGATCGATGGAAAAAAATGTCTAATACGCAAGTAAAAGTAAATAGAAAATAGAAAATTATGTTATGTGGAAACAATTTTTTATCGCCATTGACAAGGTTATAAGACACTCAACTACTCAAGTATTGCTAGATGTATAATGCACTCGGGTAATTAATTGCTAGCTTCAATACCCGTATAGTCCAAACCCGTACGTTATGGCTTATTTTGGTTGAGTTCAAATTAAAGTAAAAGAATCTTTTCTGTTTAGTGTTCATTCCATAACAGTCAACTCGTCAAATAAAAGGTATATCAAATAATTGTTTTGGTACTTTCACAACAAATTTATGATGATTGATATCCTTGTCAAGATTATTCGAAATTTCCAACGATGGACTAGTGAACATTCTTGATTCAAGATGACAAAATTGATTAAAGACGTACGCATTTTGAGACGTTTAATTTAAAGCTCTGTGAAATAAGTAGACCGGTGAATAAATAGTCATAAAATGTTGTGAAAGTAAACAATACGAAACACTAAAGACTTGGGTACGTGATTCTAATAAAGTTTTATGAAACATGTGATCAATATAAATGAACAATCATGTGATGCACTCAACGTAAGGATGAACAATTTGTGAAAGCAGGAAGTCAGAAATTAAGAATCGTCTGCAACATGAAGACGAAAAAAACAACGAAAATATTATAGAAAAAGACTCAAACTTAGATCAACAATTAGGAGGGTGATTGTTGGGTTTGATCGACTGATCAAGTTTGAATGAAAGATAAATATATGACCAAAGTTGTATATAGTCTAAAGTATGTTTTAGTTGGACCAAAGTTGCTTAATGTCATATATCAATCACTAGGTTGCTTAGTTGAAAATTGTTCCAATATCTAATAAAAAGATGATCATAAAATGATGTTATACACGAGTTGATTAAAGTATAAAGTTTAAAATTATAAAAGATTGTCATAATATGATATAAATATATGTGACAGGTGGTATTCAGGTATAGATTTTGTATTTGGGTTTTTTAGCCCGCATATCGGATATTGAACCAATACGTCTTAGAAGTTTATTAGTGGGACTAGATTTAAGAATTGGATAATGTCATTTATAGTTTAATAAAGTGTTGATAGATGTTTGTTTGTATTTTTGAGCAAGTATTATATTATTCGTGAATAACAATTTAAAAAAAAATTTTAATAGCTTAGTGGTACCGTTTAATTAAAAAACCAAATAACAAGATTAAGTTCGACTAAATTTTTAAGGCTTTCGTTTATGAGCTTGGCTAATATTTCATTTGCAATCTACTCCCACATAGGCTCTATTATCATAGAACTTTGAAGCCTCTCACCCTTTGTAGAATGAACCATCCATCTCCAAAATTTCCAAAATATCCAACATGGTAATAACACCGTAGCCATTGGCGATCATTTTAAGTGTTGTGAATACTATTTCAAAAAAAAATACCCTTCAACTCGGTTGGCCAAGTAACCAATATTGGGATCATCTTTGGTGACACATCACATTTTCATTGGTTGTTTTTTTTATTTTTTCTTTATATTTCATTGTAATTAGTTTTAACTATAATCTAGTTTATTAATAATATCTTCTAATAATTAACATTTTTAAACAATCTAATAATACCATCTTGATTAGTTTTTTATTATGAACGTGCCAGTATAAATGTTATTAAAAACCAAGTTCGTTTAAAAAAAAATATTTTTTAATACAAAATAAAATCCAATATTATCTGTTTATTTTAATGTAAAATAAATATTATTTCTAATAAAATTAATAAAAGACCAAAATCATAAATTATATTTTTTATGTAATAAATATAGTAAAGATTGGTTGTTAATGAGAGTGAAAAGTTGGATATCGTTGGATTGTGTAGATAAAAGAGGGGGAAATTAGTTTTTTTATTAAAAAGTTGGGTTGAGTTGGATTTTAAATGTGGATAGTCTAATTGTTTGGCCTGGGTTTTTAGTACTATTAAACTTGGTTTGAAGTAACCATACATTTATATATCCGGACATCCGGTTATATAGGTGTAACCGGACTCCCTTGATGTTCCAAAACATTGTTTGAAAGTGAAGAAGCCTAATTAAATGACACAAATGACTAGTTAGATGAGGTGCATGGCTTGATAGGTAGATAATAGTGTTATTAAGCATACAGATCTTTAAGTCATATTTTTTTCAGCCAACTTTGAGCTAAGTCAAGAACTCGAGAAAAAAAACAAGTTGCGTCATAATCCTTTTTAAATAGCAAAATCAAATCTAGTAAAACCCATTATAAATTCATCAGATTTGGTGTGCTTTCACAAGCAATACAATCATTTAAAGACCACACAAATACAACAATCAAAATCCATTATTTAAAATTCTCAACACAACAACACAATATTATATGCCGAACACAATATTATATATTAACCAAATCCAATTAACAAACACCATTAGTTTTCTTCTTATTAGCTACAAACTTCCTCCAAGCATCCGAAAACTTCCTTTGCACCTCAAGTTCAGTTTTATTCACTATTCCTTTCTCTTCACTTATCTCATTCTTAGCAGTCACCTTAGCCGGCATCGTATCAAGCTCCTCAAGCACCTTAACAATGTCGATCACGAGCCGTTCAGCCAATGTTCTTGAAAAGTCTTCTCTTATTACCACTCTCAAAACCGTAATATGTTGTGCATCTGGTGGCATTGTGTAAGCGGGCACGATCCACCCAAACCGCCTCAACATATCCGATATCTCAAACTCGTTGTGTTGACTATGGTCTTTTAGCGAAAAGGCTACAAGTGGGACTCCATTGTCTTTAGAGACAATGTTAAACCGTCCGGTTTTCTCCAATCCTTCCTTTAGGACGATTGCATTTTCTTGACAGTTTTCCATGATGTTCTTGTATCCCTAAATATAAATTTTAACTTCACTATTAGTTTTATTTCGAAAAGTGGTCAGAAAACAACATTTTCTGACCACTTTATTGCCAACCAAACAGTTAGTTTTCTAGTATTGATGCAAATGCTAACTCGAAGACTAACATAAAGATGAAAACTAACCTCAAAACCCAAGCGAATGAGCTGATAGTATTGAGCTATTATTTGACTAGAACCTGTTACACAAATAATTTAAGGACATGAAATGCATAAACATTTGTGCAAATTTTTGGTAAATATGATAGTTTAATATATTACCTTTGGAGAAGTTGAGGGTGAAAGTTGGTTGATCAGCACCAAGATAGTTAATGTGAAAGATGAGTTCATCAGGCAAGTCTTCCTTGCTTCTCCAAATCACCCACCCGATTCCAGCGTAAACGAGCCCATATTTGTGACCGCTAACGTTTATACTCTTAACCAATGGTAACCGAAAATCCCATTCCAGTTCAGGGTAAATAAATGGTGCAATGAAACCTCCGCTTGCAGCGTCCACATGAATTGGTGTATCCCATCTACATTTCCATCACTTAAGTTTTAAGTATAGGCCGGGAACCATATATCATCGATATATATATAAACAGATCGACTTACCCAGTCTGTGCATTTTTTTCGACTAAGAGATCGTTTAAGCGCTTAACATCTTCAAATTCGCCATTAAGGGTAGAACCCAAGATAGCAGCCACACAAATAGTGTTTTCATCAACCATCTCCACAGCTTTTTCTGGATCCATCACATAATAACCCTCACTCAACTTCACTTCCTTCAACTCCACTTCAAAATACCGAGCAAATTTCTCCCAGCAAACCTTCACAATTATTAAACATATTATATTAACAAAACAAGTGTAACTAGTTTAACTTTGATCTTTTTTTACTACCTGAACATTGGCACCGGTGACAATGTTGGGTTTATCATAAGGTTTGCCAAGAGCTTTCATTTTGTTTTGCCATTTCCTTTTGAAAGCCAGTCCTGCAAGCATGATTGCTTCGGATGAGCCTACGGTTCCAACCCCGACAGCAGTCTCTGTGTCCCCGAGTGGTGCGTTGAAAAGATTTGCTATCATGTTCACGCAACGGTTCTGCGCGCATTTGGTTAATTAAACAAGGAATCATTCAAAAACAAGCTTTGAATTGCTAGACTGAATAAATAAGCACGTCTGAATTGAGCATAGAATAGTAACGTTCCCCTCTAGAAAAAGGTATATTGGTTTTTACTGGTTTAACTACCACTTTTTGTCTTCTACCGGTCCCAACTATTGAATTGGCTGTCAACGATCCCAACTTTTATCACTTTGGTAACCACTGGGCCGTCGTTAAAATTTTTTTAACGCCGTTAAGTTTTTTTCAAATTTAAGACCAATGTTTTAGGCCTTTTGATCGGAAGGATAATACGAGTCAATTGATGTAAAAGTTTTCTCGAAAAGGCTCACTGAACGATAAATTTTTTACATCCGATTGAAGCACCGTTAGGTTTAAACACCCGATTGAAGCACTAATTCGTTGTTCGGAGTGTCGTTTCGAGGGAAATTTTCCATCAATCGAATTGTATTATCTTTCCGATCAAAATGTTTAAAACATCGGTATTGAATTTGAATAAAACTTAACGGCGTTAAAAAAAAATTTAACGACGGACAAGTGGTTACCAAAGTGATAAAAGTTGGGACCGTTGATAACCAATTCAATAGTTGAAGCCGGTAGAAGACAAAAGGTGATAGTTAAGACCAGTAAAAACCAATATACCATAGAAAAAAATGTTATATGCAGACAAATACTTAGAAATGTGTAAAACATGGTCGTAAGTTTTCCTTTTTCACTATTACATACATATAATAATATTTTATTTACCCTTTAAATTTTATTATTTAACACGTGTAATACAAGAGTAGTATAACCTATTATAACATACAAGAGTTAGGTTCATTACATAAGCACTTTTAATTAACGAACTAAATTAAGACTGGTGATATTACGTTGTCTTTTACATATGTTTATTTCAGACATAAATATAAAGCTATAATAAATATCTTAATAGTATTAGAGGTTGTTTGTTTCACCTCTTAATGGTTCAGTTCAGTGCTTAATCATTCAGATTCAGCATTCAGAGCGTTTGTTTTATTAAAAAAGAGCATCTGAATGGTTCAGTTAAATGCTGAATGGTTAAGAGATAGAAAGATGTTGAATGGAACTGAATGAAACATATACCAACTTTACTCTCATCTGCAATTCTACCTCAGCATCTCTCTGATTCATAAAGTCTCTTAATGGTTCAGACCTTTTAAACATTCAACATTTAATCTTTTAGCGCTTATCAAACAGCCCCTTAGTCTTAATTTACATTCAAGAGCGGCTTTATGGATTGAAAAAGAAAAAAGCAAATGTCTTAGGCCATAAAAAATTTTAGGGATTAAATTTTTAGTGTTTTCACATTTATATATATATACATCCATCTCAAAATACAATCAAATGATTGTATGGATTAAATGGTTTGGTACATTTCTTTACTTGCTTGAGCTTTTGAGTTCAAGAATTTTTGCTAACAAGTTTTTATTAGTTTTTTCTAAGTTATAACCAAATGTTAGTATGCATCAAGTTGATCACTTTTCTTTATACTTGATCGAGAAACATCATCTCACTTTAATTAAATATATCTAGTTGGAAAATCTTTTCTTTAATTAAATAATTTTACGCAAAAAACCAATAGATAAATCAATTTGATTTAACTACTTGAGTTACAATAGCAAATTTAAAGTTAAGAATTTATTTATAAAATAATCTTGCATAACTTGAATTACAAAAGTGTTTAAAATATTTATAGATATTACAATATGAAGATAAATAAATATTTGTTGTTTACTGTTTATCTTAAATAGGTTTTATCATCTTAAATAAACTTCAACGTATTTCACTATTATTAACCTATATATATTACTATACTAGGTTTATTACCCGTGTGATACACACTGGTTAAATAATAATATTTATAAAGAAATCATAACTATTATGTTTAAATATTTGTAACTATTTAACACTTATAAATTTGGCTTCATCAACTCATGCATGGTGCAAAATTGCACTTAATTTTACCTCCAAAAATTCCTATTATAGAACAAAAAAATTTTCCCCCCAAAAAGATTGTTCCCTAAAACCTTGAAATATTAGATAGATATTAGTTAGATTACCCTATATGATAATAAATAACCTTAATACTTTATAATTTCAAAGAAATGTTATTTAAGAACTTATTGATTGGTTATTTGACTTATTAGTTGTTTATTTGATATTTGATACTTTATCAGTTGCTTAGTTGATTGAATTATTAGTTGTCGACCCAAAGATCGAAATTTAAGAAAAGGCCACAAAAATTTCATTTACCGTAAGCCTTTAAAATGGTTGGACTGCCCCTATTTACATTTATATAAATTATGGTTCTGAAAATAAAAATAGTTACATAATAAATAATAATCATGTCCCTAACATATAAAACCCAAGTATAAGATTAAATATTATATAACACAAAATAAAATATATTTTTGCTTACTATAAACCACTAACTTTTCTTTTGAATGACATATTAGTTGTTACTTGTTTGAAGTTAGTATCACAAAATATCATTGTCTTGATTAAGCCCAAGACTTTTAAAAAAACAAAATTTTCCACCTACCCTAACTACTATACTAGACTAAAAGATTATTAGCCACTAACCATGAGTTTTAGTTAGGACATATTCTGTCTCTAAAGGTTTAAATCTAGTCCATCTTTATCTTATAAAATCTTGTTAGAAAAAAAGTGAGGAGATATTCTAGTTCTAGCAATTGTTGGAAGCAAAACTAACTGGTATGATTTTGTTCCAAAAGAGTAAAGAAAAGTAATAGAAAAGGGAGACATGATATTATTTAAAATCCAAAAGTATCAATCCAGAAAAGATATCAGATAATATCTTTCAAAGTCATGTCTTTTGCTAAACACCTGTAAAGCAATAGGGCCGATTGAGAACAACCAAACCAAAAAGAGAAGACAAATAAAACGTGGGTATCCGGGTAATCTATAGTGAAAAGTGGTCCTATAATAAAAGATGACCTTATATGTTTTATGAATACAAACAATGCTATGTAGCTTAAACTCACCTATTTCAAAAAAATCTGGATATTAATTTGGGGAAAATCTACTAACTCACTCACCTGTAAAAATAACAACAAACTAGCGGTAAACCCTTTCAGCTCAAGGATCGAACGTGTTGTCATAAGCCTCATTTCTATTTGGATTAGAACTTGAGTTTCTTTTAAAAAATTAAGACATCTTATCACAACATCATATTGGAAGCTAGAACAATAATTAGTTAATATTTACTTATATTTCTCTCTCTTAAATGTTTCTCAATTAATTGATAATCGAGTTCAAACAAACATTGATTTGATTGAATTTTGGAAACAATATTTGGATATGTCTTCTATACTTCTACCGTTAAGAAGAGCAAAATTGGTTTTAAAAAATGAAAATCAGATAAATATTTATGAAGGGGAATAGCTAGCTTTCCGAAATCAAAGGGTAAAATTGTGAAATGATAAGGTGTTAACACACCTGTAAACCTTAGATGGCATGCCTTGTATGATGACAAGTGGCTAAAAAATTACTATTTTTATTAGTTTAAATAAGGGTCAACCTATACGGACACAGGACAGGCTAGCCAGACACGCAATATACGACTCGTATAAGGTAATAAGAGTTTGTATTACTGAGTTGTCAGGTTACAAAGTCTGCAACTTTCAGGGTGTCAAATATGCCAGTAATACGACTCGTAATACTTTTCATACGACACGTATTTAGTATCCATACAACTTGTATAATGTCTAATACGAGCCGTTTAGCTCATATCATACGACTCATATGAACCTCATATGAGTCGTATTATCTGATCTGTAAAAAATCATTCAAGCATACGGATATTTGAAAAGAGTAATAATTATTTGACACGATATAATATTCTGTTGAAATTCAAATATAAACGATCGTTCAATCGATTCAAATCAATATTAAACAATGAATTAAAAAACAATCGTTATATATTATACATTTACATTATACTAATTTGTTCCAAGTTTTCCTCTAAAAATGTCTTTCTAGGATAGTAACTATATTTTCGAAACTTTTTTGGATACTCGGGTAATTACAACGAGCAATATGGCGGTACCTATGGCGGTGATTATTGTGGTGGTAATAATTATGGTGGCGAATATTATGAGGGTGACAATGGCGACGGAGGTGACAATGGCGGTGACAATGACAGTAGTTTTATGAAACAAATCAGGTAAATATTTACTCATGATCAATATTTGGTAGCACAACATAATTTAAATATTAAAATAAAATAATTTTTTTAAGGTTTTCACATCACGTGAAGAACTAATCAAGTGGGCTCAAGATATCAGGTGAGACCATGGTTACATTATTGTCACCCAACGTTCAAAAAATAATGTCTGAGATGAGACGGTAAAAGTTCACCTTAAATATGATTGTGGGGGTAAATATAAACCATAGGGCCTACAGAAAAGAAAACGTGGCTCCAAAAAAACAAATTGTACATTCTAGTTAATAGGTAAATACGAAAGAAGTGTTGGTGAATGGGTTTTAATTGTCGTTGATGATTCGCACAACCATGATCCCGCTCAACATTTTGAGGGTCATGCGTACGCTAAACGACTTACCCCCACAGAATATAATATGGTGGTAGAATTGTACAGTTCGAATATGGAGACACATGACATATTACAAGTCATTCGGTAGATGAACCGGAAGTGTGTGGAAACAAGTAAAACTGTAAATAATGTCATTCAAAAAGATAAAGGAGAAATCTAATGTCGATGAAACTCCAAATGCAGATTCTTTTTCCCATAGCCGAGGGCCTCTTGCTCTGAAGCAGCTCCAGGAAAGGGAGAGTTAAGAGAGGGAAAACAGGTTTACTTTGCTTCGGTTAAACAGTATGTGAATTTTAGTCGTTCCAACACACATACTAAAAGAGTGGAAGAAATATTTTTATTCATAAAACTTCCATGGAAATTTGGCATGCATTTCCACATGTTATACTTATAGACGCCACATATAAAACTAACATTTACAAACTACCTTTTGTTTAGATAATAGGTTTACCTCGACTAACAAAACTTTTTGTATAACATTTGCCTTTATTAGTGAAGAGAAAAGAAAATAACTTTATGTGGGTTCTAACAAAATTAGACAATACGTTAACAACGTGCATGCATGAAGCCATGAGTGATAGTTACTGACTGTGATAAGGCTTTAATGCATGTGATAATGTATTTCCAAATGCTACTAAACTAATATGCAGGTGGCACATACAAGAAAATATTGTCAAACACTGCAAACAAAATTTTGATCACAAAAATTGGACAGCATTTGAGCGTCTTTGGTATACATTAATTAACACCCCAACATTTGAATTGTATAGTTGTAATTACAATAAGTTGTCTGCAGCTCTTATGTTTGATCAACCAAGTAAGGGTTCAACTAGATTTTATTTTTACTTTTATTTAATTTTTTATAAATATTTAAATTTTAACGGTGTTAATAATTTTCAGGAACTTTTAATTATTTGAATGATATTTGGCTAAACGACTATAGGCAAAAATTCTTTTCCGAATGGACAAACCGGCAAATAAACTTCAATCAACACACAAACAACCTGGTTGAAGACCAACATGCTTTGCTTAAAAAGTATCTTCATGGTACAAACAGTACCTTGGACAGACTCGTAAAGCATGTTGACAAAATTGTTGACCAACAATACATTGCGATAAAAGAAAGCTTTGGAAAAAAACTTGATCAAGAGAATGAGCAACCACAATTTAACATTTTTTTAGCACTTAAGAGATAAGAGAATGAGCAACCACAATTTAACTGTTCAAACAAGGTTAAATTGTGGTTGTTCATTCTCTTGATCAAGCTTTTTTCAAAGCTTACTTTTATCGCAATGTATTGTTAGTCAACAATTCTGTCAACATGCTTCACGAGTTTGTCTAAGCTACTGTTTGTATCATGAAGATATTTTTAAACAAAGCATGTTGGCCTTCAACTGGTTGTTTGTGTGTTTGATTGAAGTGTATTTTCCGGTTTGTTCACGTAGAAAAGAATTTTTGCCTATAGTCGTTTAGCCTAATATCGTTCAAATATTTAAGAGTTCCTAAAAATTATTAATACCGTTAAAAGTTAAATATTTATAACAAATTAAATAAAAGTAAAAATAAAATCTAGTTGAACCCTTACTTGCTGATCAAACATAAGAATTGCTACTTGTTGTAGTTATAACTATACAATTCAAATGTTAGGGTGTTAATTAATATAACCAAAGACGGTCAAATGTTGTTCAATTTTTGTGATCAAAACTTTCTTTGTAGTGTTTGACAATATTTTCTTGTATGTGTCACACTGTCACCTGCATATTAGTTTAGTAGCATCTGGAAATACATTATCACATGTATTTATTAAAGCCTTATCACAGTCAGTAACTATCACTCGTGGCTTCATGCACGTTGTTAGCGTATTGTCTAATTTTGTTAGAATCCACATAAAGTTATCTTCTTTCTCTTCACTAATAAAGTCAAATGTTATACAAAAAGTTTTGTTAGTGGAGGCCAAACCTAATATCTGAACAAAAGGTAGTCTGTAAATGTAAGTTTTATATGTGGCGACTATAATTATAACATGTGGAAATGCACGCCAAATTTCCATGAAAGTCTTATAAATAAAAAATATTTCTTCCACTCTTTTAGTATGAGCGTTGGAACGACAAAACTCACATACTATTTTAACCGAAGGAAGGAGAAAGAATCTGCATTGGAGTTTCACCAACGTTAGATTCATCTTTTATCTTTTGAATGACATTATTTATAGTTTTACTTGTTGTCACACACTTCGGGTTCATCTGCCGAATGACTTGTAATATGTCACGTGTCTCCATATTCTGACTGTACAATTCTACCACCATATTATATTTTTCGGGGGTAAGTCGTTTAGCGAACGCATGATCCTCCAAATGTTGAGTAGGGTCATGGTTGTGCGAATCATCAACGACAATTAAAACTCATTCACCAACACTTCTTTCGTATTTACCTATTAACTAGAATGGACAATTTGTTTGTTTTTAGCCAACTTTTCTTTTGTCTAGGCCCTCTGGTTTATAATTATCCCCACGATTACATTTAAGGTGAACTTTTACTACCATCTCACCCCAGACATTATTTTTAGAACGTTGGGTGACAATAACGTAACCATGGTCTCACCCGATATCGTTAGTCCTCTTTACCAGTTTTTCACGTGATGTGAAAACCTTAAAAAACTTATTTTATTTTTAATATTTAAATTATGTTGTGCTACAAAACATTGATCATGAGTAAATATTACCTTATTTGTTTCATACAAACTTTTGCCACCACCTCTGCCATCATCACCTTCGCTGCCATTATCACCTCTGCCACCATTCTCACCTCCGTCGCTATTTTCGCTGCCATAATATTCGTCCCCATAATAATCACCACAATAATAATCACTGTCATAGTTACCGTCATATTGCTCGTCGTAATTACCCGAGTATTCAAAAAAGTTATCACCCTTGTTTTGACCATCGAAAATATAGTTACTATCCCAGAAAGACATTTTAAGAGGAAGACTTGGAACAAATCAGTACAATGTAACTGTATAATATATAATGATTGTTTTTGAGTTCGTTGTTTAATATCGAATTCAATAGATCAGATGATCGTTTATATTTGAATTTCAACACAATATTACATCATGTCATATAATTATTACGTTTTTCAAAAATCCGTGTGCTTGAATGATTTTTTTACAGATCAGATAATATGACTCATATGAGGTTCATATGAGTCGTATGGATACTCAATACAAGTCGTATGAAAAGTAATACGAGTCGTATTACTGGCATATTTGACATCGTGAACTTGCAGACTTTGTCGCTTGACAACTCAGTAATACGACTCATATTACCTTAAGAGTCGTATTCTGAATGTCTGGCTAGCCTATCGAGTGTCCGTGTAGGACTGCCCTTAATATTTATGGTTAATAAAATTTACTAGTTTTATTAGTTTAAAGTTTGATGTAAAGTTTTATTTTTAAAAGATCGAATATATTAAAGGGATAAAGTATTCATGGTTGGAAATCATTGGAATCTATCAAATCAATTCTTCCACACAAGCGGCAATCTGTTAGCCATACGTTTGGTCTAGAAGATAAATTATTATTTCCTTGTTATAGAAAAGCATAAATCATTTTTTAATATGAATAAGATAAAGTCAAAAGAAATGGTGGCATATTATTTTATTAATCATTTTTAGAAGTTGGTTGGCGTAACGTTAGTTAAGAGGTGTTGTGTAATGATAGAGTTTGAAGTCTCAATCTGTTTTAGTAACGGACAATTATAAGTGACGTAGTAGAACTTTCTCAAAACTCCAGTTACAATAGAAACTTACCCAACCTTTATTTCATAATAAGTCGATTAAAGTCGAAAACTTGTTAACTAATCATTTCAAATAAAAAATTATATAAAAACGTTTAATATTATCTATTTTGAAACAAAGTTCAATATTGAAAAAGAAAAATGGCCGGTTTTGATTGGTCATGCACACACCCTCTAGGATTTCGTGAAGCATGGCCGGTTTAAATAAAAAATTACACACAACCAAGTGTTCTAGAGTCTTGCTATCGTCCGGTTTTTACGTGGTTTCTAATATATTGCCGTTCAAAAAAAAAAGTGTTCTAGAGTCGCTCGCCATTTAAAAAAAAATTACTAATATGTTTTAGAATCTTTAGTTTTTTAACAACGTTACGATCCAGTTTAAATGGAAAAATGTTCTTTTAATAAGATTTATTTATTCCTTTTTCAGTCAAAACCACACCTCAATTTTTAAAGGAGAAAATTCATATTAACTGAGAAAATTAAATGTCGTGGTTCAACTTAAAACAATTTTTGTTTTAGGAAAGATTTACACACAATACATCCTTATGTAGTTATGTTTATTTTTACTTTTTTTTAACAATATATATAAAGCAATTAAATTACAAGGCACTTTACTTGTGAGGTTTGAATTTAAAACTAGTCCTTTAAACACAATTAGTTACCAAAAAGCATCCAACCTCATTGATCATCTTTATTTTTATGACTATTAGGTCTTTGTTTCTTTTTTTTTTAGATTTTTAAAATTGAGGTATGTCTAATTCTTAGACTTTTAAAATTTACTAAATAGTTTTATATAATAAATAACTTATTTATGAAAATAAATATGAAATATTGTTATGTAAAGTAACAATAAATTAAAGTGATGGATATTTTGTTTGAGATAAGTTTATGGGTGAATAATGAATGTGTGGGTGATATGACATGCTATGACCTTTTTGAAAAAAAAAATGTTCTATATAATTTGTATGAGTTTTAATACATGTAGAGTCCATTATATTATCTCATGTTCAAACTCAACATGTTTCAAAGTTATTTGTATGTATCGGCGAGTTAAATTAAGATACTATTTATCTCGTTATTTATTTCAATCCTAACATACACATTGTTGATAGATCTTACTAAAATGACTGGATCTCAGTTAGTACGACGTTCAAAAGATTACATTTATTAGCCGTTTTCCCATGGTTTTTTTGGCCCAATGATGCCCCACACCACTACACGAGGGCATTATGTATGAATTTGTTTTTGACGTTTTTGTTATTAACGCTTGCGCCCCTCTCCACTAATCTCACTCCTTCATTTTCTCTTGGAATGATTCAAGAACATTATGTGAGCATCAACTCATTACACTTATTTTTGTTATAATGTCTTAGTGAGGTGATATTAACATGTCACAAAATGCTTTAAGCGACATTAATTATCATGTAGTCTGATGATCAACAAAGAGTTAGTTGTTGCTAAACATACTTACTAGGCCGTACATACCCGTGTCAAGTTAGTCACGTCTCTAAAACAATACGTTTTAATATTATTTATTTATTTTTTAGTAAACTGCGATTTTGATTTCTGTGTTTTGATATCATTAATAGTTTTAGTCCCACCTTAATAGTTTTGGTCCCTGTGTTTTTATTTTCTAACAGAAATGGTCCTGAACACTAACTTCATCCAATTTTCCGTTAAGTCTTCTTAACATGCGGAGTAAAAATGTAATTTCTCACACTCATTTTGACATGCGACTAAATAAAAATGTTAACCTATATGATCAGCTAGATAGAAAAGAAGAAATGACAATTTTACCCCTCAGATACGGGACGCGTATGAGAAACTTATCAGAAAATTGAATGAAGTTAGTGTTCGGGACCATTTCTGTCAGAAAATAAAAACACATGACCAAAACTTTTAAAATGAAACTAAAACTGTTAATGATATCAAAACACATAAACTAAAACTGCAGTATGCAGCTTACTCTTTATTTCTTCTACGTTTAGCCACTCGCATAGTTATATCATATATAACCTCAAGATCTAATACAGAAAATGAAATATATACCTGTAGTTCAGTGGTGACAGGATACTCATCCATATCAACATAATTTTTATTAATGGCAGCCATGATCAACTTGTCACACTCCGGTTCCATCCACGTGGTGACGAACGACGCGAGATTCAGCCTCGGGTTCCCGTCTAACATCAGCTCATCGTTTATAATCTGAAACGCAGCCTCTTTAGGGATCGAATCATCCGGCATCTTAAACCTGCAAATTTAATAAAAACAACATAAAACTTGGCGTGTAAATTAAGTTTGTGAAAATGTTGTAGATCGATCGGATCTGCAGTACGTACCTTGGGAGAGAAGTGCGGACGTATCGGGATGCAAATGTTGAGTGTAAAGAGGCATCTGAGTCTGATCCTATGGTTCTTGATAACACCATGGTTGCTGTTGATGTTGTTTCACTGTGTTTTGAGTGATGAGAAACAAATTAAGAGAAGAAGAAATTAAGAGCAAGTTTGATGAATAAGGGAATTGAGGACGCGCATTTATAAAGCCAATGGATGGGTGAAGATTGAAGAAATATCACTGGGCCCAAAAACATATTAATTTATAATCATTCAAGTGCCACAATGCATGCTACAATTATTTGAGAACTATTTTAACTTTTCTGTATTTCTTTTGATATCATTAGCCGGATCGGTTTTATATTTATACTTTTGGTCTTTGTGATTTTATTTTTAGTCGAAATGGTCCCAAGAACTAATTTGATCCAATTTTCTATTAAGTTATCCTCACATGCGGCATAAGAATGTCATTTTTCTCATTCTTTTTTATATGCGATTGAATAACATGTTAACCTAAATAATGACCTAGATAAAATAGGGGGAGAAATGATATTTTTAAAAGTGTTTATGGTATAATTGTGATTGCCTTCTCATTCATTGATAACCCATTATATAGAGAGTTGGTTACAAGATGTAAATTAGGAAAAGATAAACATGAACATAATATAATTATAATAAATCATCTAAATCTCCTACGAGTATATATCTTCTAACTGTAACAATCCCGGTTTTTGGGCCCGAATTTTTTTTTTAAACCCATTGGGCTTGACCCATCCATTATTGGGCTTAGGTCCCTCTTAAATTATTGGGCTTGGCCCAACCCTTATTGGGCTTAGGCCCAACTTAGATTATAGGCTTGGCCCATGTATGTTTACAATAAGCACCGATGATGAAACCCGTCATATTAAATACTCGAGTACGCGTAGGAATTATTTTTACTACCATGAGTTAGATAGACTTCTTCCCCACTAGTATCTTTAGTTAAGATATAATAAATTACACATATAATTTACATTAGACAATGAAAATAATAAAATACCAACTCCATAAATATAAAGACCACTACACAACCATGCACATGTATATATATATATACATACGTACAACATATATATATATATATTAACCAACCCATTAAGTAAACACCTTCACATATTTATATAAATACCATACAACATTTACCACCATACAACCATTATTATTTACACTACCAAAAATCATATACACATTATATATATATGCACCTTCTTAGTTCTTACGTACATACATATATGTACATATAAGTTCACTACAACTTATAATTAAACCAACTACAATCTTTATAAAAGCAACCTACACTTATATAAAATTTCACATACAACCAACACACTATATTAATCACCTACAACCATTATCATTTACACTTTATAATAAAAACAAAAACATATATACATACATACATTCACACGTACATATATATATATAAACATTTACATAAACTAAACCAACAATTACTAAATACAATTAACATTTTATAAAAACAATACAAGATTTATAAAAACTAAATAACAAAATAAATTAATAAATACTTGCACTCTACCTAAGCCTAATGTCACCCTATTACCCAACACCACCCCCCCTAACCACCAATGCATGTCAATTCTCCTTTCTTACCCAACTACCCATAATCTCACCAAATCCCATACAAGATTTTCCACCCTTCTCCCTCTTTCTTCCCTTTTCAGCCGAACACACCTACACACACACTACACCCACTTCATTTTTTTTCAATACAATCTCACAACTCTCACATAAACACTCTCAAACATTCTCTCAACTTTTAAACAACTTCTTCACCACCAAAACTCAGAAAAACTCAGCCATAACAAGCACCAAGGTCGACCAACAACACCACGACATCAACCACGAGCCGAGTGAAGCCACGAGACCAACAAAATCAACAACCGAGTAAACCGGAGCAAGAACCGTTCGTCCCCACAAGCAAGCGCGTCGAGACCAGCCTGTTGCAGTCGAGTTCCAGCCCCCATTGTGACTCTCATACCACCCCAAGTGCACCCCCACTCACTCCCAACCTCAAGGTAACGGGAAAACACCCGAAAACGCACTAACCGTGCATAAAACGTCCATTTTCATACACAATGGATACCAACACCTCCCATATATTTTTGAACACCTCTAAACTCTTATTTTCAGTAACAAAAGTATTAAAAACCATAAACCCATTTTCTAAACAAAAATATGCAAGTTTGACAAAAATAGTCAAACTATGCACTTTATTTTGAGAAAAACAACAACACCCAACTAACAACCTTGAAAACATAATTTTAAATTTTCTGGAACATCTTTATAATAAAATATGGTTAGAAAATAAATTTCATGATTTTTGGAGTTGTACATTATTTATTATGCATTTTTGAATATTAAAAATGGATAAATACACTAATATTCACAAAAACGTATGGGGAGTATAAAAATACAAATTTTTGTTATCTTACTGTTTTATATATGTATATAGGTGATTTTGACTGATTATTATTGATTGTTGATGGGTGAACATAAAAATCGAACAATAACCGAAACTAAAACGTACAAAACAACGAAAATACCAAAAACGTAAAAATACCAAACTTTTAATATCTCAGTAGCTTAAATATGTTAAAAATAAGTTAGAAAATAAATTTCATAATTTTCCTAAAAAGAATGTAATTACTATGAATTTTTGAATGTTTAATAGGATTAAAATACAAAAATTCGTATAAAATAATTAAGGACACTTTGGACCAAACTTACAGAACCTAAACTCATATTTAAGTATAAAATAACTATTTTAAGATTTAAAATGTTACCAAGGACCCTCTAAGCACGAAACGTAATCTTAACCGAACCGAACGCGTTAAAAAAAACGAAACCCAACGAAACAAGAAAAATCTGATATTTTATAATTCCAGAAGCTTTTATATATAAAAACTAAGTATCCCAACAAGTTTCATAATTTTTATAAGCCTAACCTATTTATTATAAATTTTCGAATACAAAAGACCAAGTAAATGGTAAAAAGCACAAAAATTAGAAAAATACCTTTTAATTAGAAATACCACTTTTTATACAGTATATATAACCCAAGGAAGTATTTTAAAGAATAAAAATGTTTAAAAAGATGTTTTGTAAATAAATCGTTCATACGTCGGTTACACACGCGTTAAAATACGAAAATGGCCAACGAACCTTAAAACTCAACTTTTGGACTAAAAAGCACTTATTTACTGATTAAATAAGCTATAACCAAAATTTCAACAATTTAGGAAGTACCAATTATTTTATACAAATTATTTAAGTTTAAAAACCCGTAAACCGACAACTACTAAAATAATTTGTAGAAAATAATTGAAACACCTAAAAACCATGAAACACCATATATTACAGTAACTAAGACCCCTTTTACTTATTATAAAAGCCCAAGATCAAAATAAGCTCAAAAACCCAAATCATAACCCGACACGTAACGATTTACCGCAACCGGAGAAACCGGTGAACTCGAAATCTACCCCGAACTTGATAAACACCTTAAGAACAGTAGGTTAACCTTAAAATAGGTATAAGACCAATACGCAACACTAACACACCTAGAAATGAGAAGTTATAACTAAAAACCTAACTTTAGGGCTAAAAGTGTCAATATAACAAAGTTGAGGGACTAAAAGTGACAACACTTAAACTTTCTGATTTTTATGAAAAATAAGTTAAATACTTACTGAATTAAACTAAAATAATATGGATTTAAGTATTAAAACAAGAACGAACCAACGAGAACACAAAAACGACTATACAACCGAAAGACAAACGCACCCGTTATGGAACGCCCGTAGACTTATATATTTTAGAATCTAACTTGATTAAACTAAACATAGGAAGTCCGCTAGGAGGTAGGACTCTCACGCAAACCATTTTCTAGGAAGTTCTTGAGCAAGCTACAGGTGAGTTCATGAACCCCCTTTTTTTTACGTAATGCTTTTGGGGCTGATACATACCTACTAAACTTGTTTATATAAACTGATTTTCATGGTGTAATACATCTGCTACTTGTCCCCGAACGTTGGTACAACTTTCGGTAGCCATTAACTTCTTGCAGAAGCCCTTTGATATGTGAATAGTACTATTTGGGAATCCCCCGCGTACAGTGGCATACCCCCCACTGAGGTTGAAAACCGTTACGCCACATGTTCAATGATATGACGGTGGTTAGCAGAGCATGTTAGCCCACTTTGGGTTAGGGGACTATTATTTATTGTATTCGGGTTGGGTATAATCCGAACAGGTTTGGCTACATATATTGTCGACCGTACACCATAAAATATAATGTTTTAGTGTCATAATTTTTACTAAACCATGAGCTCACCAACTTTATGTTGACGTATTTTTGGGTATGTATTTCAGGTATTTAGATGATTTATCGATGGAAGTATACAACTAGACTTTATAACATTGGATGTGCATTTAAACACGGTTGATAGCTTTAGAAGACCCTGATTAGAAGAAACACGCAAAGATTATAGACAAATTATAGAAGAAGACTACATGGGAATAGTATACCAACTAGTCTCATTGCTTTTGTTAGAGTTTACTATTGTACCCTTTGATGTACACTTAGAATACACTGATATTACGTGTAAACCTATGGCCCACTATCAATGCATACATAGTTTCCGCTGTGTTTTGTTGGATATTCAATCGTCACGGCCCACCCCCTTGGTCGGGGTGTGACAGATTGGTATCAGAGCCAAAGGTTAGCGCGAATTAGGAATCCCTCTTAGGAAATTCCTAGGCCCTAACCAAAACCCCTTAGGGACACTTAAGACATTGGACATGTAAGATTACTTTGACTTCTGCCTAAGATAAGTAATACATTTATACTTAAGATCAACCGATAGGACTCTAAGTGTTGCCTTTTCGGACTTTAAGTGTTTAGAGGATTTATGATTGGATTTGAGAATATGTGTATACTTTAGGATGCTTGCCCTACAACTTTTTGCACACATAACTAGTGAAAATCATAAGCAAGAACAAAACTATTAAACACAAGAATTTACATATATGACTACAATGGGAGAATACTAGAATGCCATGTGAGGTAAATTAACGATTACGGTCCGGAACGTAATGGTGAATTTACAGGCACATGAGCATTTGAGGAAATCCTAATGAGTCACCATACGTTTAAGACATGGAAACACCTATATAAAACCAAGACTAACTTAAAACAACGTTCGAATAAATATTTCCGACAAATAACCACTACACGTATCGAAGATTAGACCCTTAACAACTTTATTCAGCATTATATCTACACGGACACGAAGTTCCCGTCATTGTTTCGGCGAGATAACCATTCTTAGAAACCACGAAATCTTCTTCCTTCGAAGTACTTTGGGGTTCTCATTGAAAATGTTTTATGGACCATTCTTATATCTCAACCGCAATCATGACACATAGCTTGTACACCATCATTATCTTTTGACAACTCTTCTTATAAGTCATATGTAATATATCTTATTGTTCAATTCCCCCTGGCCTACTAGGAAAACCTTATACTAAACTTCAAAAAAATAGGTTGCTACAACAAACTCATTACCATAAGTAACGAAGGTTTATCGCTCTCTAATTCTCTGTTAGGACCCTTCACTAAAACCCAATCCTTTTCTTAATCCCCCCCCCAAAAGATTTAATAAGCCGATTACACCTATACGCCCAACATAATACGTTATACTAGTACTAACAACGAGTGTCTCTCACTCCCTCGAACATTCAGTGGATGACTTTCATTCTCACTAACAAACCGCTAATTACCTATCCGCGTTCTTGGCTAGCATTACCCACTATGACCATTACCCAAACTAATCATCTCACTCTAGACTTTAAAGTGATTGCTTCAATGAAGGATATGCACGAGTAATGGACAGACAGGAAAGATGGACATGAAAAAAAAAATGCATATGCATTAGTGATGTAAGTGCAAGAATGATAGACATACAGAGATGATAGAGACAACAAGACCGTCTTGTTATCATACCTTGTACGATAAAGTAGGTTTCCTAGCTGGCAGTCCCCATTCTCTTGCATATGCGGACCAACCACCCAAGACGATAAACATTTGCTACAAGGTGAATAAAGAGGATATGTAACATAAGATTAACTCCTAGCATTAAGAACTATTCTAACTTATCCGAATCTCCCATAGAATAAATTTCTAACATTATACTTTAGGATTAGGACCAACTTTATCTTCCCACTTCATCGAAAATTTCTCAACTCGTGTATAAGAAACTACAATAAGCAGAAGCTATTCGTTTTATTAGTGGACATCCTTCAATGCATACTATATAATCGCAAATATAAATACAATTGGATCGTCTCGAAGGTTGACCTAACCTAGGTTCAAATATGGTGTAATTATTAAGAACGTTCGTTACAATTCGACACTTGAAGATAACAACTAATGTCGCTCTCAAAAGGCGGAGAAATAAAGTAAGAATAGTTGCATGGAAGATGATTATGGACACACGCCTTTTAGTAAACTAGTTAATCCATACAGCGAGTTGTATTCCTTATGCTACCAACAATGGAAAACACCTTCAGAACACAACTCATAGGATAAAGGAAGATCCTTAGGGCCTTTTAAGTTAATATCAAGGGATGCCTAAGGTAGGTTGAGAGCGGCTACTTACATTGGAAAATAATACGACGCGAGCAAATTGAATATGGAATCGACCTAGTAGTGGCAAAGACATGATAAGACTATTAACTTCTAAGTATCGTTTTCGGAAGCTACAAGATGAATGTGAATATAGTTAGTGGAACCTTCCAAAAATCCTACCCATTCTTCTTTCGTTCTTACTCAGATAAAATTCACTTATTACTTTGGATGTAGACCGTAAATGACGCTCCCTTATTCATATAATACTCTGAACCCTCATCACCCCTACGAGTAAGTTATAAGGTCCAACGTGTGCGAAACACAATTATGACGATAATACGTAGGGATAGACCCGTGAACCTAAAGCTAACCTTAGAGAAAATTCGCCTCTACGAACTTATCTCCCACATCAAAGTTGCTTACATCACCATGTAAACATTTACTAGGAACTCTTTCTAAACCGTTATCATTCAAATAGAGAATACAACACACTGGACGCTAATTCCTATAAACAAATCAACCTAAGAGCATGCACATGATTTCTGTAGTTGTATAAGATAGTAAGAAAATGACTTTATACCTACTCTAACCCATAGTAAATCTTAACTCTCGACTTTTATGGACACTTACTTACCTTCATCTCCTATATTCCCTTAAAACGACTCTATACTAAGCATATGGATCTTCCGTCGTCATCAACGAACTAGCCTCTCTACGTTGTATCTTGCGGGAACGATTAAATAATTAATTACCTTTCCGTACCCCTATTAAATTTATCGAATTATGTAATCCCGATTAGGAAGACCGTGCGAAGAAGGTTATATATCCGGACATGCAGAATCCAAAATCATTACTTCCTCATAACTTAAATCATTTTCCATTTGTAACCCGACGCCACACTGGTTAAAGTTTCTATCATATATATATGCAATATGCAAGTGTCACAATTCGTTAGTCAAAAATCTATCCCTTAGATACCTTAAACGAGTACCTGAATCTTTCTTAATCCGCTCTTGATGATTACTCATCCTTGCAACTTCTATTTAAAATTTTAAAACCACGAAGGTGCCATTAGTTCGCAGACTACTTCAACTCTCTCAAGCCTACTTTAAAGAAATAGCGTAGAACACATCTTCGATCATATATGCTGAAGAGACGACAATGAAGGAGAGTAGAACTACTCGACGCCTAGGACAGAGAGATACAATACCATCTAGGTGAAACGCATGTGGTTGACACCATTTAGAGTAGAAAAGAAAGGAACAATACCCCTTGGAATGTGCACTTTAAGGATTACAACTCGATAAGACTCGACAACCCAAATACGAGACACCCAGTAGGAAGTTCCTACTAAGGAGAAGCCTAAGAATCAGGAGTTGAACGTATTAAAGGAGTCGTTCATAGTATGAAACGAATTAATGAGATAAGACAACACCATACCAAATCGCTTATCAGTACACAAGGTTATTATGTGCATCTTATGTGTTTACGTGCATTCTTGAAAACCTCATACTTAGAGAGTAACGTACTACTAAGATACCAACTCGACCATAATTTAAAGGACAACACCGAGGAAAAACAATAGGGAACCCATAGCGGATATGAACTAGTCACTTCTACAAGACAACGTAGACCAAATCCCTAGTTAGTAGAACGGTGATTATGTGCTTTTTATGTGTTTATGTTCATACTTGCAAGCGTAATTCTAGCAAGATAACTTGACGTTAAATAACCAACCTTAATTTAATTTCGAGGACGAAATTCTTATAAGTAGGGGAGGATGTAACAATCCCGGTTTTTGGGCCCGATTTTTTTTTTAAACCCATTGGGCTTGACCCATCCATTATTGGGCTTAGGTCCCTCTTAAATTATTGGGCTTGGCCCAACCCTTATTGGGCTTAGGCCCAACTTAGATTATAGGCTTGGCCCATGTATGTTTACAATAAGCACCGATGATGAAACCCGTCATATTAAATACCCGAGTACGCGTAGGAATTATTTTTACTACCATGAGTTAGATAGACTTCTTCCCCACTAGTATCTTTAGTTAAGATATAATAAATTACACATATAATTTACATTAGACAATGAAAATAATAAAATACCAACTCCATAAATATAAAGACCACTACACAACCATGCACATGTATATATATATATACATACGTACAACATATATATATATATTAACCAACCCATTAAGTAAACACCTTCACATATTTATATAAATACCATACAACATTTACCACCATACAACCATTATTATTTACACTACCAAAAATCATATACACATTATATATATATGCACCTTCTTAGTTCTTACGTACATACATATATGTACATATAAGTTCACTACAACTTATAATTAAACCAACTACAATCTTTATAAAAGCAACCTACACTTATATAAAATTTCACATACAACCAACACACTATATTAATCACCTACAACCATTATCATTTACACTTTATAATAAAAACAAAAACATATATACATACATACATTCACAAGTACATATATATATATAAACATTTACATAAACTAAACCAACAATTACTAAATACAATTAACATTTTATAAAAACAATACAAGATTTATAAAAACTAAATAACAAAATAAATTAATAAATACTTGCACTCTACCTAAGCCTAATGTCACCCTATTACCCAACACCACCCCCCCTAACCACCAATGCATGTCAATTCTCCTTTCTTACCCAACTACCCATAATCTCACCAAATCCCATACAAGATTTTCCACCCTTCTCCCTCTTTCTTCCCTTTTCAGCCGAACACACCTACACACACACTACACCCACTTCATTTTTTTTCAATACAATCTCACAACTCTCACATAAACACTCTCAAACATTCTCTCAACTTTTAAACAACTTCTTCACCACCAAAACTCAGAAAAACTCAGCCATAACAAGCACCAAGGTCGACCAACAACACCACGACATCAACCACGAGCCGAGTGAAGCCACGAGACCAACAAAATCAACAACCGAGTAAACCGGAGCAAGAACCGTTCGTCCCCACAAGCAAGCGCGTCGAGACCAGCCTGTTGCAGTCGAGTTCCAGCCCCCATTGTGACTCTCATACCACCCCAAGTGCACCCCCACTCACTCCCAACCTCAAGGTAACGGGAAAACACCCGAAAACGCACTAACCGTGCATAAAACGTCCATTTTCATACACAATGGATACCAACACCTCCCACATATTTTTGAACACCTC
The DNA here is from genome assembly GCA_030867185.1 of Tagetes erecta. Taxonomy (NCBI): domain Eukaryota; kingdom Viridiplantae; phylum Streptophyta; class Magnoliopsida; order Asterales; family Asteraceae; genus Tagetes; species Tagetes erecta. The sequence goes on along the minus strand of CM061491.1, from coordinate 18,471,293 downwards.
TAAACTCTTATTTTCAGTAACAAAAGTATTAAAAACCATAAACCCATTTTCTAAACAAAAATATGCAAGTTTGACAAAAATAGTCAAACTATGCACTTTATTTTGAGAAAAACAACAACACCCAACTAACAACCTTGAAAACATAATTTTAAATTTTCTGGAACATCTTTATAATAAAATATGGTTAGAAAATAAATTTCATGATTTTTGGAGTTGTACATTATTTATTATGCATTTTTGAATATTAAAAATGGATAAATACACTAATATTCACAAAAACGTATGGGGAGTATAAAAATACAAATTTTTGTTATCTTACTGTTTTATATATGTATATAGGTGATTTTGACTGATTATTATTGATTGTTGATGGGTGAACATAAAAATCGAACAATAACCGAAACTAAAACGTACAAAACAACGAAAATACCAAAAACGTAAAAATACCAAACTTTTAATATCTCAGTAGCTTAAATATGTTAAAAATAAGTTAGAAAATAAATTTCATAATTTTCCTAAAAAGAATGTAATTACTATGAATTTTTGAATGTTTAATAGGATTAAAATACAAAAATTCGTATAAAATAATTAAGGACACTTTGGACCAAACTTACAGAACCTAAACTCATATTTAAGTATAAAATAACTATTTTAAGATTTAAAATGTTACCAAGGACCCTCTAAGCACGAAACGTAATCTTAACCGAACCGAACGCGTTAAAAAAAACGAAACCCAACGAAACAAGAAAAATCTGATATTTTATAATTCCAGAAGCTTTTATATATAAAAACTAAGTATCCCAACAAGTTTCATAATTTTTATAAGCCTAACCTATTTATTATAAATTTTCGAATACAAAAGACCAAGTAAATGGTAAAAAGCACAAAAATTAGAAAAATACCTTTTAATTAGAAATACCACTTTTTATACAGTATATATAACCCAAGGAAGTATTTTAAAGAATAAAAATGTTTAAAAAGATGTTTTGTAAATAAATCGTTCATACGTCGGTTACACACGCGTTAAAATACGAAAATGGCCAACGAACCTTAAAACTCAACTTTTGGACTAAAAAGCACTTATTTACTGATTAAATAAGCTATAACCAAAATTTCAACAATTTAGGAAGTACCAATTATTTTATACAAATTATTTAAGTTTAAAAACCCGTAAACCGACAACTACTAAAATAATTTGTAGAAAATAATTGAAACACCTAAAAACCATGAAACACCATATATTACAGTAACTAAGACCCCTTTTACTTATTATAAAAGCCCAAGATCAAAATAAGCTCAAAAACCCAAATCATAACCCGACACGTAACGATTCACCGCAACCGGAGAAACCGGTGAACTCGAAATCTACCCCGAACTTGATAAACACCTTAAGAACAGTAGGTTAACCTTAAAATAGGTATAAGACCAATACGCAACACTAACACACCTAGAAATGAGAAGTTATAACTAAAAACCTAACTTTAGGGCTAAAAGTGTCAATATAACAAAGTTGAGGGACTAAAAGTGACAACACTTAAACTTTCTGATTTTTATGAAAAATAAGTTAAATACTTACTGAATTAAACTAAAATAATATGGATTTAAGTATTAAAACAAGAACGAACCAACGAGAACACAAAAACGACTATACAACCGAAAGACAAACGCACCCGTTATGGAACGCCCGTAGACTTATATATTTTAGAATCTAACTTGATTAAACTAAACATAGGAAGTCCGCTAGGAGGTAGGACTCTCACGCAAACCATTTTCTAGGAAGTTCTTGAGCAAGCTACAGGTGAGTTCATGAACCCCCTTTTTTTTTACGTAATGCTTTTGGGGCTGATACATACCTACTAAACTTGTTTATATAAACTGATTTTCATGGTGTAATACATCTGCTACTTGTCCCCGAACGTTGGTACAACTTTCGGTAGCCATTAACTTCTTGCAGGAGCCCTTTGATATGTGAATAGTACTATTTGGGAATCCCCCGCGTACAGTGGCATACCCCCCACTGAGGTTGAAAACCGTTACGCCACATGTTCAATGATATGACGGTGGTTAGCAGAGCATGTTAGCCCACTTTGGGTTAGGGGACTATTATTTATTGTATTCGGGTTGGGTATAATCCGAACAGTTTTGGCTACATATATTGTCGACCGTACACCATAAAATATAATGTTTTAGTGTCATAATTTTTACTAAACCATGAGCTCACCAACTTTATGTTGACGTATTTTTGGGTATGTATTTCAGGTATTTAGATGATTTATCGATGGAAGTATACAACTAGACTTTATAACATTGGATGTGCATTTAAACACGGTTGATAGCTTTAGAAGACCCTGATTAGAAGAAACACGCAAAGATTATAGACAAATTATAGAAGAAGACTACATGGGAATAGTATACCAACTAGTCTCATTGCTTTTGTTAGAGTTTACTATTGTACCCTTTGATGTACACTTAGAATACACTGATATTACGTGTAAACCTATGGCCCACTATCAATGCATACATAGTTTCCGCTGTGTTTTGTTGGATATTCAATCGTCACGGCCCACCCCCTTGGTCGGGGTGTGACACTAACACTCCCCCGTAGTTGCAGTGTCGGTAGAACGGACACGCAAACTAGTGCGAAACTCTTGAAACAAGTGACGCGGCAAACCTTTGGTGAAGATATCTGCATATTGAGCGGAAGACGGGACATGTAACACACGAACAAGACCCAATTGTACCTTTTCCTGAACAAAATGTATGTCAATCTCGACATGCTTCGTACGTTGATGCTGAACAGGATTGTGCGACAGGTAAATAGCAGACACATTATCACAATAAACAACGGTCGCCTTCCGTAAAGGCACATGTAACTCAAGTAACAAATTACGCAACCATGTGGTTTCAGCCTCTGCACTAGATCGAGAGATCGTTGGTTGTCGTTTCGACGACCACGAAATCAAATTGTCGCCCAAAAATACACAATACCCAGAAGTAGACCGCCTAGAGTCCGGGCATCCAGCCCAATCAGCATCAGAATAGGCGGTCAGTGAAGTAACAGCCGACGGAACAAGCCAGAGGCCAAAGTCAATAGTGCCACTCAAATAACGTAGAATGCGCTTCATAAAGGCGAAGTGAGGCTCCCTAGGAGCATGCATAAAAAGACATACCTGTTGAACTGCATAGGTAATATCCGGACGAGTGAATGTGAGATATTGTAATGCGCCTGCTAACGTCCGATATAAAGTACCATCAGATAAAAGGGCCCCGTCAGTGGCACTAAGTTTGGTGGACGTATCCACCGGAGTGACACAAGGTTTGCAGTTAGTCATACTAGCCCTGTGCAATATGTCTCGAGTGTAATTAGACTGTGATAGAAATAGACCTTTGTCACTCCGAGTAGCAGTAACCCCTAAGAAATGATGAAGAGCACCCAAATCTGTCATTGCAAATTCCTTGGAAAGAGTATCAATGATAGACCGTAAAAGCTGCAAACTGGAGGCGGTCAACACAATATCATCAACATATAAAAGTAAAAACGCACGTTGCTGGCCGTTGTTATAAATAAACAATGAGTTGTCGGAGGTGCTCCGGTGAAACCCGTTAGCCGAAATAAAATTATAGAATCTCATGTACCACGCTCTTGGAGCCTGCTTTAGACCATAAAGAGATTTCTTAAGCCGACAAACATGCGAAGGGTGCTGAGGATCAACAAATCCTGGTGGCTGATGCATAAAAACTGTCTCCTTTAAATCACCATGTAAAAAGGCATTCTTAACGTCTAGTTGATGAACCGGCCATGACTGAGAGATTGCAATGCTTAAAACAGTTCGAATCGTGGCCGGTTTTACAACAGGACTAAAGGTATCATCACAGTCAATTCCCACAGTCTGAGATTTACCATTCACAACCAATCTCGCTTTGTACCGTTCTAGGGACCCATCAGATTTAAATTTATGTTTGTATAACCACATGCATCGTATAATCGGATGGTTATGAGGTCGTGGTACAAGTTCCCATGTGTCATTATCCTGCAAAGCTCGAAATTCATTAGTCATAGCATCTAACCAATTTGGGTCCGACCGGGCTTTGGCAACTGTGGTTGGAACGGGGGAAAGAGAGGTGACATGAAGGTTCAAACGGTGATTGGGTTTAGAAATCCCAGCTCGTGATCGAGTGGTCATAGGATGTTGATGGTGAGTCGTGGTGTGCGAATTGGAAGGGATTGGATGATGGGCCGATGGAGGAGGTTGGGTATTAGGTTGTTGGGCCGATGGAGGAGGATGGGTAGTAGGTTGTTGGGCCGTGGGGTGTGGTTGGGCTATTGGTGCTGGTTGGGTAACAGTTTGATGAGGAATGGTTGTGGGCTGGTTTACGGATGGTGTTGTGGGTGGGGTAGTATTTGGGGTTGAAGGTTGTGGTATGGAAGTGGGTGTAGCTGTAGGAAAAGACGAGATGGGAAAAAGGAATTGGATCGTCGAGGAACGAGTAGGATGTGGGTGATGGTGGGTCGTTGTACGGAAATGAAGATTCATCGAACACTACGTGTCGAGAGATGTGAACGGTTCCAGTGGTTTGGTCATAGCAACGGTACCCCCGATGGTCGGGTGGATAGCCAAGAAAGATGCAACGCATGGAGCGTGGGTGAAGTTTGTGAGGAGTGGTGGCCGATGTGTTGGGGTAGCAAGCGCAACCAAACACGCGTAGGTGGTCGTATGTGGGGTGACTTTGGTATAGGGCGAAGTGTGGTGTGGTGAAGTTAAGTCTTTTGGTGGGAAGAATGTTGTGGAGATATGTTGTGGTGTGAAGGGCTTCAACCCAAAAAACGGGTGGTAGGTGAGCATGGAAAAGAAGAGTACGGGTGATGTCGTTAAGACGACGGATCATACGTTCAGCTCGCCCATTTTGTTGGGATGTTTGGGGACACGAGAAGCGAAACGTGAAGCCGTGGGTGGATGCAAACGAGCGAAAAATATTATTATCAAACTCCCCACCCATATCACATTGAAAAGTTTTTATTTTACAATTAAATTGGGTATAAACATAATTGTGGAATTTGGCGAAATTGGTGAAGGTTTCAGATTTAAATTTTAGTGGGTATATCCAAACAAAATGTGTGAAATTGTCGATAAGAACCATGTAGTATTTGTACCCGGATTTGCTTTTAAGTGGTGATGTCCACAAATCACAATGAATTATGTCAAAAGGTTTATATGTGACGGAATGCGACTCATAAAATGGCAAACGTTTATTTTTAGCTAACTGACACGAATGACATAAAGAAGAAACATGAGGTTTATTACAAGGGATATTAAATCTAGTACGTAACAAATTCAAAACAGATTCTCCGGGATGTCCTAGACGATCGTGCCATGGATCAACAGTTGAAGTAAACAAAGCAGACGGGATCATTGATGGAGTGAACGGGTATAGGTCTCCCGAACTATTGTGGCGGGAGATGTGAGCTCCAGTCTTGAGATCCTTCACAGTAAAACCAAAAGGATCAAATTCAACTGTAGTGAGATTATCAATTGTAAATTTGCGGACGGACAATAAGTTTTTAATAATTTCGGGAGTGTAAAGGATGTTATTGAGTGTGTAGGAGCGGTTTGGTGTGTGATGGTTTGTGTGGCCGGCCCCATGAATTGGTATATGATTACCATCACCAACATAAATCGATTTTACAGGAATAAATGATAATGGTGTGGAGATTTTACCTGGGTCATAAGTCAAGTGAGAAGATGCCCCCGTATCCATGTACCAACTTGAGTCATTGCCCGTGAGATTAGCCTGTTGCATTGCCTGGGCCAGGCCGTTGGCGTTGAATCCTCCTGAAAAATCCGAGAAAGCGTTTGGTGGGCCCTGTTGGCCGTTACTGGGCTGCTGTTGAAAATTCTGACCAATCTGTTGAGAATTTGGCCCAGCGACAAAGTGGGCCTGTGGCATCATATTGTTACGTGTGTTTTGACCAAGTTGCTGATTGGCCCACCTAGGTACTTGATAAAATTGGCCTGGCCCATTAACTGGTGGAGCAGTAGGATACGGGGAAGGTGGAGGTGTCCACCCTGAATTTGATTGCCATGAGTTATTCGTCCAATTTCCTTGGTTTTGACCGCTATATTGATTCGAACCACGTCCGCGACTATTTTGGTTTCTGCCCCGTCCTCTTGTATTTTGATTGCGACCCCGATTAGCTTGATAATTAGGGTCGTAATTTTTTCCTTGGTATCCCGTGGTTCGACCCGCATTTGGACGTTCAGACTGCGCGGCCAAGACAGTGGATGTGGCCCTTGTCATGGCTTGTTGTCTTTGCATCTCTAGGTGCAGCATGTCTCTAGCAGTTTCCCATGTGGGGTTTTGTTGGTTTATCATGGCACTCACAACTTCATATTCCTTAGGGAGGCCCCGAACAAGTTGTAAAACCCGTGCTGATTCACTAACCGGGTGATCTACATCTCCGAGTTGGTTCGCCAGATCCTGTAACTTCTGACAATATGCGTCCATGGATGCGCACGAGTTTAAAACTAAGTTATTAAACTCGTATTGCAACGCCGCGGCTCGAGCATTCTTGTTGTTCATAAAAATACTTTTAACTTTGGTCCAAGCATCAAGCGCCGTAGTGCAGTTTGGGAGTACACGAGCGAGTAATTCGTCAGATATTGTGCTATAGATCCACTGTAGGACAAGGGAGTCGAGTCGAGTCCATTGATCATATGTATCGTCAGATTTTTCGGGTGCTTTTGTGCCATCGACGTGATCCATTACGTTGAATGCTTTTGCTTGTATCTCAAAAAGTTTAACCCATGTCGAGTAGGTGACCTTGGTTCCATCAAGAGTTCTAACTTTCACTTGAATATTGGTGACAGAATACGCCGGGTGGAGGCTTTTGGTGATGCTATCGTTAACTGCACTACTTTCTGGTTTATCTCCGGCCATGTCGCGATCGTGATCACGGGTATGAGAGGGGCGGCCGAACTAGGGTTTTGATATTTTGTTATTTGGCTCTGATACCATAAAAGTGTTTATGGTATAATTGTGATTGCCTTCTCATTCATTGATAACCCATTATATAGAGAGTTGGTTACAAGATGTAAATTAGGAAAAGATAAACATGAACATAATATAATTATAATAAATCATCTAAATCTCCTACGAGTATATATCTTCTAACAATTTTTACCCCTCAAATGCGAGGCACATGAGAGATATTTAACGTAAAATTAGATGAATATAGTATTCGGAATAATTTATGTTAATGTTAGACTGAAACAGATAATAAAATTAAAACACAATAACCAAAACTGCAGTTTACTCTTATTTTTTTTACAAAGGAATCGAATGATCCAATATGAGACTCGCCATGGGTGTTTTGTTTTGCATTGTCAAATCAGGGCATGGTATATATATACGGGTTATATGATGTTTACAGGTTTCTTGTATAAAGCAATATGTCCTAAAAAAATTTAACACTAGTCTGACTAACGATATATATATATTTATAGAATGTGTTAATTTATAATATAAAGTGTGTAATTAATATGATTTTATATTATGTAGAAAGCCGGTGTCATATATAGTATAGGACTATATATGAGGTACGTAAATAACATATAAAAATGAAATTTTAAATGCTACTCCTATATAACTTCTAGACGTTTATAACTGGTTGCTTCATGCTTGTAACTTGTAAGAGATTTTATCTAACATTGAAATAACTACATATTTTACCCTTGTTCTTTCCTTTTTTTATATTTGTTGAGCATCACGTTTACATACTTATAAGATGTTAATATAATAATATTATATTATAATTAACCCGCATATTACACATATTGAATTATTAGTTAAAAACTTGTGATTAATACAAAGCACAAAAAAGAAAGAATCATATGATGTGTAAATATTACAAATAATAGTAAATCATTACAGGTGTAAACATTATTATGTTGCATACATCCATTTGTTTTGTAAATCAACGTTTGTGTCATTTTTTGTGGATTTAAACGATGAAACTCATCATCGGCTATCATATGGCTTCATGTCTGAGTTTAAAGGTTTTACGTGACATGGTTAAAGGTTTCTGTCTGGTTTTTCCCTTAAACAGATGACTGATCAGTTTCAACTCCGATAAAGCTGACATGTAAGGAAGGTTGCGGTGAGCCTCAGTTGCATTTGCAGTAATGGAGGAGAAGATGTGAGGGTCGGAATATTTAATATATGTGATTGTATTGAAAATGTTAACAACATGTTAATTATATTAAAATAAACAAATAAATCTACATTTCATATCACCGCTTCACATTAGCATCAAAAAATGTCAAAAATAATTACTAACTGCAACGTAAAAAAACATGTGAAAACAACATGCTAAAACCTATAATTTGAATAAAATATGAATGTGTGTGACATAATTAAAATAATTTTTAAACTTCGTTTTGCCTTCCTGAGGTTTGATTCAAATAACGTTTTGCATACAAATGTTTCAAAATTGTTATTTGCCTCCTTCTACTTGACAATATGTCTCAGTTTGACTCCAACCCACTAACTCCGTTAGTTTTCTAGTTAAAAATAAGTGTATTTTGGTTCACTTACATGTAAGGACTAATTACGTAACTTACTCATTTTAATAAAGGGACTAGTTATACAATTTATTATTATTATTATTATTATTATTATTATTATTACTATTATTATCAAAAAACGTCATCACCACACCTTCATCACCGCCACCACAGCCACACCACCGGTATTACACCTTTTCTTTGTATAATGTTCATGGTCAAGATCATGGTCTAGTTCAAGATAGGTGGCCGGATAAAAACGGTGAGTAGGCAACGACAATGTGGTGTAGTATCGGTGGTGTGGTTGTGGTGGCGATGGAAAAGGTGTGGTGGTGACGATCTTTTATAATAATAAGAATAAGAATAATAAGAATAATAATAATAACAATAATAATAATAATAATACTTTAAATAAATTTCTTAACTAGTCCCTTTATTAAAATGAGTAAGTTACGTAATTAGTCCTTACATGTAAGTGAATCAAAATACACTTATTTTTAACAAGAAAACTAACGGAGTTAGTGAGTTGGAGTCAAACTGAGACATATTGTCAAGTAGAAGGAGGCAAATAGCAATTTTGAAACATTTGTATGCAAAGCGTTATTTGAATCAAACCTCAGGGAGGCAAAACGAAGTTTACTCTTAGTTTTTTTCTATAGGAAACTACCTTTGAGGTATCGTGACAAGTCAAATCAATTATGAGTGAATATATTGCGCGTGTCGGTATTGGTATTAAGTTACGTGGTGTTCGTATGGGCTTTTATGCGGCGGGAAAACATACCAAAGTCACGCCACATAGCGCATTCGAGTTTTCCATAGTTTCTTTTTTCGTTGAATTGATACGTGTGTGATTTTTTATGCGTATGTCTTTTTTTTCTTTTCCGGTCAGTACTTATATTATTAATTATATACATGAATGGAACGAACATTCTATAAGAACACATAAGTTTTTAAAGATAGTGTTTTTTACTTGTAGAATTAAAACTCTTAAGACCATGTGTAGTAGGACGTTTTTACCCCTTTAAAGCGCCCGAAAACGCCCCAAAGCGCCACCTCTCCCATTATACAGGGGCGCTTTGGACTAGATTTTTGGTTGGGGCGCTGCCCACAAAACACCCATTATTTGTTGACTCCAAGATCTGCATATATTTTCATTGGTGAATCCCTCTATACATAATTATTATTCAATAATTAGAAGGGGCTCCATGGGGCTCTTTCCACTACATAACTTTGGGCAAAAAGCCCCTTAATGAGCTGGCATACACATGACATACAAAGCCCCTTAATAAAAATCGTCATTTACCACCCGTCCTTAATTAAATGCCACCCCTATATTACTAAATATCTAGTTAGGGATACTATTGTACGAGTAAATATCTGTTTTATGCAGAAATATATAATTTTGTTATTGTTATTTGGAATATTAAATTATTAAATATTATAACTAATTATTTTTAATTATTAATTATACTTAAAGTACTTGAAATTATTTAAGATATTTTTTTAAAAGAGATAAACGACTATTATTTTTAAATACTTTAAATATACTTAATAATTTTAAAAAATATATACTTAGTATCAACATAATTATAACAACATATCATATATATAGTTATGCATATATAATTATATATAAAATAAATTAAAATTATTCAAGCCGAATCGAACAGAGCGGACCTTCGCTCGTTGCTTGGCTTGTTTACAACCGAACCAAGTAGAGCTCGTTTACAATCGAGCGAAAAATGAGCGAGCAATTTTCGAGCAATTTCCAAACGAGCGACGAGCGATTTGGACAACCTTAGTTGTGAAGGTTGGGGGGAAGTAAGGAACGAAGCTTGGAATAACGCAAAATTGATTACATGTGGGCACGGGGTCCAATATCGGTAAAGGCAGAAGCGATGAAGTTGATTATTTTTGTTAAGAAAAATAAGCTAAACCTACAACGCAGCAAAACCGACAGAGGCGATATCAGACTTACGCAAACGAGTATTGGACTCCTTGTAGGCGCGGAGATGGAGTATAGTCAAAGTGAAGAAGATGAAATGTAGAAAATGTAGCGTTTTAGCATATTTTTAATTAGGTTATGATTATCTTGGGCTCATTACTATTTAGGTTAATGTCTTTTTTGGTTTACAATTTTGATCCTTGTCTTTAATGCATGTAGTAAAGTATTTCATAAAGTAGTTTTGATTTTTAGACTTTTGACATAAAATTATTTCTTGATTTACAACTTTGGTTCTTGTCTTTAGTGCATGTGTTTGATACATGTGGTATAGGTACTTCCGGTGTGTTTTTACATTGATGCACTAAGGTATAACTCACTTTAACATGACTTGTCATTTTATTACATTTTATTCAATATATAGTAATCACTTTGTTAGCAGAGAAAGACGTATGTGTATGTCGACGTTAACGTCGGTTCTAACCATCAAGACCTGCAAAAATTATAAAAGACATAAATGTCCTTAGCTTAATAGGTAAAACTAACCAGGTTAATAGAAATGGATGAAAACGACAAGCTTTCAAAAAGTCAGGGACCTAGATGAGAAAACATTTCTTTTGAATAAAAAATACATAACAAACCCAAAAAGAGGACGAAAATCTATCTAATAAATTAGAGTTTTTAGGGGGCAATTTTTTAGGGAGAAAACATAATTAATTTTATAAAAGGAAGGTTTAGAGGGAAATTGAATAGGAGAGTTAATAAAGACAAAATTTTATGATTAATAATAATTTACAAAAATTATTTATAAATTTTTAAATATAATAGTTATAATTTTTAAAAAATATTTTTATTCAACCCGTGTGTAATACACGGGTGTTAAACCTAGTAGCATATAATCTTGATTTTATAAAAACTTGATAATCTATTACCCTTCAGAATATTCTTCAAAGTGCAAAGTCTATAATAGTTTTGAATGTGTATAATATCTTCATAACTTCATTTTATATTCATGTACATTCTTGTCTTTTTGGCATGGACCTAAAATAAAGAATCACTAGCATCTACTACATTTTTGTAAACATTCTGCTTTATTTACTTGAAATTCACATACATTAGTGTACAATGATTGTTAAATACAAGGGATGTGTTTTCTCATTGATGTGTCGTTTTGTTTTTGTACCGTGATCCTGAACTAAGAATAAGCCAATGAATCATGTTCCAAATAAAGCAAAGATAATGGAATGCATCATCGTGTCTTCATGAATCTGTCATCAATTATTTCTGGATAAAAGTTTTTTTCATTTATTAATTGATATGATTCAAGGTAAATTTAGTGTGCTTTTAAGTTCAAACACTAGTAATAGAAGCTAGTCGTTAGAAGTGAACTTCCGGCAAGGAAGGAGCCACAAAGGGTGAGCACCCCTACACGAGTCTTATTGAAAACTACAGCAAGATGGGATAAAATTTACTTTGAGAAAGAAGGTGTTTATTGCCACTTTATTAGTAAACTTATCTTAAGAAAGGCGAAAACTTGACTATACACTAAGTGTGTAATTAGGTCATCTGGTATATTTTCATACTCGGGTGTAACTTGTAAGAGTTGACATGCCGTAAACAACACCTCCCTTAGTGTTTAATGGTTTAAGGGACGTTAAAGAAGAGTTTTGTGAGTTTCTTACGGTGTGAAACTACCTTTTATACAGTAGCCATAAATATAAAATGAACTAATGGTATATAATTCTAAGTTTGAAGGTTGGTGACACCAACACGTGTCACCGACCTATTCAGCAACGTATTTTTTTATTTTAAATATTTACATATTTATGATTTTGACCCTCTGACTTTTACATGTTTACGGTTTTGACCCCCACTTTGATATATTTACGTTTTTTATCATTGACTTTAACTTATTATCGTTTTGACCCCTGATGACTTAGTCCTTTTACAACTTTGAACCGTTACTCTACTTCGACATATTTACGAATTTGTTTTCCGGCTTTTACATCTAAATTTGTATATTTCTCCGTCTTTTAATATGCGACTTTACACCGTAATGTATGCGACATGAACATTTTTTACATGTTTACGACTTTGACCGTACTATTCTACTTTGACATATTTCGAGCATTGACCATCCAATTTTGACTTAGTTAAATTTTGATATTTACATTTGTTATATAACCGTCTTTTAATATGTTACGCATTTTGACATTGCACTGTAATGTGCAAGACATGCAACTTTTTTTATTAACGCGTGTGACGAAGTTACAAATATAAGACCCGACAGCCACAGCGCGTGACCCTACACATAAACCTAGTTTTATATTAAATTGAGGGGTGAAAGGGATAAGACTATTTAGTGGATGGTAAGATGCGGTGAAATCAATAATATACTCGATGGGTTTATTTACAAAATGCTAAAATAGTAAAATGTCACTTCCAAGTTATGGAAACTCAAGATATTTTTAAAGTAAAGCATCGTGGGGCATCATAATTCATAAATAGACAAATAGTCATATTGTCTGAAAGTTTTATGACGAATCATTGTGAAACCAATGAAAATGAGAGATTCAAATTATAAACTCTTAATTAAAAAAAATAAAAGAAATTATAAAATAAAGTTTATTTTCGGTATAAAGTTGTGAGAAAGAGGTTAAACGAACTTCTATTGACCTCATTCCGGCGACATTAGAATTATATCATCGAACTTTACAATGAGCTTTTAGTTTAGTTTTGGCCTTGGATGGGGGTTTAGGCTTTTTGCGGGTTGAGGGTTGGGAGAACTGTTTGACATGCCCGTTCTAAAACCTCCAGAATGAGATTGATCAAACGGCTTTTATTTGACCGTCTTCTCACGATTTTTATATTAGAAAATACATTTTATAAAATAACTTTCTTTTAGAAACTGTGTAAATAAAACTTTATTATTAGTTTGAAAATCTTTTAGAATAAAAAGAAGTGGTGTGGTAAATAGAGTGTTAAGAAAATAAATGTCATAGAAACATAACCAACTTTCAATTTTGTTCTAATTAAGTTACTCAAGTATATTTTGTTTAAATTGAGTGACTAGACCTACAAATCGAGCAATTGTTGGATTTTGTTTGTGTCAAGAAAGGAATCGAAGAGAAGATGTGAGGGTCAAAGTATTTAATATATGTAATTATATTAAAATATTTAAAAACATGTTAATTATATTAAAAAATAAAAAAAATTAACCTACAATTCACATCACCGTTTCACATTAGCATCAAAAAATGTAAAAAATAATTCTGAACTGAAACGTAAAAAAATGCAAAAACAACATTATAAAAACTATTATCTGAATAAAATATGAAAGTGAGTGACCTAATTGAAATAATTTTTAAACTTGAGTGACTAAATTAGAACAAAATTAAACTTGGTTATGTTTCTACAAAGTTACTCTAAGAAAAAAAAAAAGAAAAAATCATTTTAAAAAATTCATCTCTTTTATCGAAAGCGACAACAAAAATCAATTTAGTTTCAAACATGATCTCCTATAAGTCATGTGTCTAATTATGTTAGAGATTATTTTGAGAGCAAATTTTTTTTACTCCTAATTAAATCCTCTTATTCAAAACATTTAATCTCCATTTTCATTAATCTCCACGAAAACTTGAATTGATTTTCTTTTTCTAACGCTAGTTTTGATAGTAAGTTGATTTTCCTATATTGAATCCTTTTATCTAAAATTGACGAATGATAAATGGTTAAATCTTGTCTTACATCTAAATTTACATTTTGTTAAAAATTTATTAAGCTTACGAATAATGGCTTACATGTAAAATAATGTACGTTCATTCATGTAATTTATACTTGGAATTTAGTGACTTTTTATATTATGAATGTGATTATACCTTGGTAAAGTTCACATGTGACATGTGAGCTAGTGTTAACGCACACTTTGAATCTACGCTATAATCATAATTAATCATCATAGCCTAGCTATACTATAAAGTATAAACCCAAATTTACTGATGAAGTGGTAATTTACGTTGTTTCTATACAAAGGGTTAATGGTTTAAAATCGGCATGTAACAGAAGTAAATTAGGCGCCGTTAAAATAAACTAAGCTAACCGTAAACACAACAATATAAAAAGTTAAAAATTAGTACCGACATTATCCATTAGTAAAATGTTCAAAATGCAAGTATTCAATTCACTAAAGTCAAAACAAATCTAACTAAATCTATTCAATTACAATTTTTTATATCTTAGTGGAATTTTATCAAAAAGGTGCTCATTAATCCCAAAGAAAATTTCTTTTTTCCCTTCTGTATGATGTTACAAAAATCACTTTAACGAATTAAACATAACCAGGTATATCCGTTCGCTCGCGCGATGCGCGAGCGTTTTTTTTGTTGTATGTTTTGTTTGCAGTTAAAAGTTGTAAGTTTTACATTTCTATGTTGTTTTGCAAAATACAGCAATTAGATTTCCATGGCTTATAATATACCATCAGGAAAAAACAATCAATATATGCAATAAATAAAACAACAAAAAGCAAAAAAAAAAAGTAGCCAAACAAAAACAGCCAAGTATACCACCCATATAAAACACTGTTCAAAATCAACATTTTCCAACCATCTATCAATAAAAAGGGGAATGTGTACCAATTAATACATGAAAATCTGCACTCTTAACCTAATGGTAATTACATGACTTGAGTTCATCATTAAACACCCAGGTTTAAATCTCAGTTGTGTCACTTTTAGTGAAGTAAGACAATGAAACTCGTCTCAAGTTACCACCAGGCTTCATGTTCGAGCATAAAAGTTTTACGTGACATGATTAAAGGCTCATGCTTGGTTTTTTCTTTGAAACAGTTGGTTGACGAATTTCGACTCCGATTAACTTAACCCGTAAGAAGAGTTATGGTAAGCCTCCATTATGCTCGCAATGATGGGAGAGCCCCAATGCTAACAAAGAAGCACATATTGGTGTTAGAGGCGAAGTTTCAATCTTGATCTTTCACCTCTAAATGCATTGGTTATAGACCGTTGCTTCTAAAAAATAATAATTCATGAGCATAACTTTACATACCATGTTTTAGGCAAAAACTGAGATTCATCATTGTTTTAGGTTTAGTTGGAGATAGGTAAGTGTTAGTGGTTAATCAACAACTGTTAGCAATTATTTGTTCATTTATCTACTTTAAAACTGATTTGTCTAATGAAGCCCATGTCCCCCAAGTAGCTTTTCAAATGAAGGACTGTCTATATACCATACCAATCAATCAGAACATAAAAACTTCCCTGATATTTATCATGCAAACATAAAACCTTCCCTTCAAACTGAAACTGATCAAATTAGGTTCTGAGATTTAAAAAAAGACAACATACTTAAATAACCATCAATATATCAATAGTGGCTTGCTGAAATTAATCAAACACATATAAATCTTCTTGCTCCAGCCATTACACTCAGCTACCCATCATGCACTTACCTACATATCAACAAACCATCAAATTAAAAAACTCATTTCATAGCAATTTCAAACAAAACCTCATTTTTTTATGAAAATGATCTGCAAACATATATTATTCAATTATAAAATACTAATAATAATCATTTTAAAACTTTATTACATACAGTGATGATTTGCCCACAAGTCTTGCTTTCAGCTCATCCGCAACAGCGTCAATAAATTCTTCCGTGTTCAAATAGTGCTCCCTACTGAGCCTGAAAAGCATCCAAATATGCAATTTATATAGATAATTATATACCCGGACGATTTTAAATATAACCCATTTAGTCACATACTTGGATCCATGAATAATGAGTGCAAGATCCTTTGTCATCTTCCCGGATTCGACGGTTCCAATACATGCTGCTTCCAGCTTCTCAGTGAAATCAAGAAGCTTTGGGTTGTTATCCAGCTTTGCCCTTAATTACACAATTTATAAACTTATATTATTTGGTGTTTCAAACTAACAAAATACAATTCGAATATACTATTTTTTAATTGTAAACCTGTGGGCCAGCCCTCGGGTCCATGCAAAGATCGAGGCTATGCTATTAGTGCTAGTTTCGCCTCCTTTTTGATGCACCCTGTAATGGCGTGTTACAGTGCCGTGGGCTGCTTCAGCTTCAATGGTCTTCCCATCAGGACAAACCTATAAACCAGAACCAATAAATAAATATAAACATCACCAAAATATATAATATGAAATAAAAATTTGAAAATTATTCGATGGGCATACCAAGACTGATGTCATCAATCCAAGTGATCCGAACCCTGTAAATTAAAGAAAAACATAATGAGTTATCAACATCAAATATGAGTAAGATTGTGTAGCAATAGCATGTAATGCTTACCTTGTGCTAGGAAATCACTTTGAACGTCACCATCATAGTTTTTGCATGCCCATACGTAACCTCCGTCACTCTTAAGGGCATAAGCCACCATATCATCAATGAGACGGTGTTCATACCTAAAAATGAATTACAAGAAGGTTAAAGATGACATAATATATGATATATCTCCTTCCAAAATTGGTATAAATGTATAATATCATATGTTTATGTGACAAAAATCATAATATCAAATATGCCCATTTCAAATTTAAAAGTTTGGAGCAAAGGAGAAGGGTATAATGATCATACTATAAATTGTATTTTATGAAATAAGCTAATATGAAATTTTAAGTATTTTGAATGTGTATATTTGATATTAATTTTTGGTTGGGCAAATACAATACTATGCAAGTTTTCAGGGTCAACAATTATAAACATATAGAAATTGTATGTCTACTAACCATATACCAGCAGCCTCGAACTTTGACTTCCAGTTGCTTTCATAAATTTCTTGAAATATGTCCTTGAATCTTAATCCAAAGAAAATGATATGTCGATAACGATACAAGATAGCATGAAAGCCACTAATGCAAACATACCTTCCATCATATTTCTTAAGGATGGTGTTCTTCGTGCTAAGATAAAGCGGCCACTTTTTCTGATAAGCAGTGTTCATTGACGCCTCAGCAAAAGCAGCAATGGACTGTTTATCAACGTCAACGAAAAATTAAACATAAATCAGGTTTAATAGACATACCAAGATGAAAACTGGCATAGATAATTCTAATAGTTTAAAAAGAGATACCTCGTCAGTGTTGTACATTGACAAAGCTACCCCTCCAGCACCAGTGAAGCTGTAAACTTCCAAGTCTATCTTTTCACCTTCTCCTTCAGGAACTGAAACAAAAAAAATATCAACTTGTTTGTAGAAAAATCATCATAGAACAAACATAAATATAAAAGAGGATGAACGTGGCATTGTGTGAAGCAAAATTTAAATGGAAAATATTCATACCAAAAACTAGCTTCAGTTTTCCAGGTCCTTTAATCACTGCATCAGTAGCTTTGTATTGATCACCAAATGCATGTCTTCCGATGCATATAGGCTTTGTCCATCCTAGATACAACAGTCAACATTACAGTTCTTTCCTACATAATAAATAATATAAAAGAACGAAAACAGAAAACCGACTTCCAAGTCGTTAAATACCTGGAATTAGTCTGGGGATGTTTTTGCATAGAATCGGTTCTCTAAAAACTGTGCCTGAATAAAGTGCAAGTAAAGTGAGTTAATACTTAATACACACTGAAATTCATCTTTCCATCATCGTTTATACGAAGAACATCTCTAACCATTCAATATATTCCTGATTGTCCCATTTGGACTTTTCCACATGCTTTTCAAGGTGAACTCCTGCATACGAGCCTCATCTGTGAACGAGATACGCTATCAGAATCTTTATAACCGGTGCATTGTCTCCTTAAATAACACCATAATCAAACTTAGCATACCTGGGGTAATGGTGGCACACTTAATCGCAACATTGTACCTAAAGTAGTGAGAGACAAAAATATAAATGAAACAAGAAATTATATCATGAATAAATTTGTAATATTTGTTGAAAACAGAGACAGGGCACAGAATGTAGCGATAAGCAGACATACTTAAGAGTAGCTTCGGCACTTTCTATGGTAACTTTATCGTCAGTAGCATCACGGTTAGGAAGACCAAGGTCGTAATACTTTATGTCTAGATCTAAGAATGGGAAAATGAGCTGCAGTATATATATATATATACAGACACTTTAGCAATGAAATCCAAATAATCAAACATTCGATAGTCAAAACAATTAGGTAGCGTTTGGTATGCAGGAATGAAAGGTGGAATGAAATGAACCATTGTGACGGAATGAAAAAAATTGTGTTTGGTTGGTCAATGGAATGGAATGAACCATTACAAAGGAATGAAAATTACTTCATTTTCATTCCATCCCCACCCCATGTTTTTTTTCATTCCTTCAAGGAATGAAATACTTTTTTTTAAATTATGACTAGAACAATGACTCGGCCCATGCCTTAAACCTTGACCCGACCCAAGACTCCATGAACCGACTCATGTCTTAACCCATGCTTCGAACCATGACCCGACCCATGAACCGACTCACGGCCCGAGCCATGAATACTTGACCCATGACCTGAACCATAAACTGAATCACGAACCGAGCCATGAACCAACACGTGACCCGAGCCATGAATACTTGACCCATGACCTAAACCATGAACCAAATCACAAACCGAGCCATGAACTAACCCGTGACCCGAACCATTCCTCGAACCATGAATCGGCCCATGGCTCGACCCATAACCCAAACCATGATCTGATTTATGACCTCACTCATGTATTAACCCATGTATTGAACCATGACCTGACACATGGACCAAACCAAGACCCGACCCATAACCATGAAAATATATTTTTGTCATTTTTAGTGAACTTTATTTCATTCATTTATCTTTTTCATTCATACCAAACAAAACAATATAATGATTCATTTCATTTCTGTTAAAGCAACCAAACATGGTAATGTAATGGAATGATCCTTTTCATTCCTTTGTTCATTCCTTTCCTTCGTTCATTCAATTCCCTTGTCCATTCCATTACCCCATACCAAACAGACCCTTAGTATACAACCTTATCCTTAATCGATTGCCAAAAAACACGAGTCATTTCATCACCTGTACCAAAAAAAGATACAAGTTGTTAGTCCAGCAACAAGCTAACAACATCCTACAAATATAAACCAAGCATTAACTATTTGCATATGCCATTGTTACTTGACTTAATAACTGAGGACAGATAAAGTGTCACCATCATACAATGACATCCCACAACTTAGAAAATGTCATTTCCTTCATACAAACATAAGACAGTTTTGATTATCAATAAAAAACACACCAAAATGTAATCATGTATCAACATCTTTTAAAACTAATAGTGAACAAATGGGTAAATTTATATGAAAAAACTTCAATTAGCTGCTTTAAAAAGTGAAATGAGTTTAATTACTTGTAACAGAGAGAGTAAGATTAATACAAGATTTAGACTAAGGTCATACACACAATTTAATCTTTCAAATAAACACTGTTCTGTACCGTGTTCTATGATTAGATTAAACAAAAGTTTAGGATTTGAAAATCAGTAAACAATAAGAGATCAAATCAGAAACGAACGTTTAAGTATGACGAGTCAATAAACAGATCGAACGAAGAGAACATAATAAGCAAGTAAACATATCATAATAATCTGATGAAGTTGATAGATCGGAGGCTTACCGTCCATCTCAACGATGGGGTTTTCAACTTTGATCTTGGCGAGAGACATTTCCGATGATCGGAGTGAGAAAATGGGACACGGGTGTATGAAAGTGACGGAGTGAATGGGGTTAAAGGGAACTTTATTTATAGCACGGCGGCTATGGTTGTGTTGTGTGTCGACACATACGATACGATACAAATCATACAATAATATCGGACGTTAGGTAAGATGATGATGATTAATGTTTATTTTAACATTGTTTATTATTTGGATGAGCTAGCCATTCTTGAATTTTTAGTACCTCTTTTTCATCTCAAATGAAGATATTTTAGAAGCCAAGGACTAAGGCTTTAAACACTAGTTTACAAACTAATGTGAACTAAACAGTTTTTAACACATTATCCATACAATCAACATAAGTGTTACTAACAAAACATCATCTATCTATAGACACTGCTTTCAAGCATCAAAACTGGTCTCTATCTCCTATATGAAGTATAATCCTTTCTTATTTTCAATCTTATTAAATAATTAAGTCTCAAAACCTTGCTAGCGCATCTTGTCACCACCTCCACTTGTATCATAAGCTAAAATACAGTGAGTCATAATTAGTGACGTAAAACACCATTCATCTTGTGCACGCAAAGTAACATGTTTATAAGGTTTATAAGAAAATAGAAAATCAATAAAAACATCAAAAGTATAAATACATATTAATTATGTAAGAAGTTCAAATTTAGTGTTTAAGCTTGTGCATTTAACATGTAGGTCATATGTTTGATTCTCAAATAAAAATGATTTTTTTAGTTATAAGGAATTAATATATTTTAATAGAAAATTGAGATGATTGCAATCATTTGTTATGATTAATATAATGACATGTGACAAAGATTTTACATTTATACCAGTGTATGTAGATATATACCGGCCCAATCTAACCCGATCTGACCTGAATCAAATCTTAAAAAAAATGTTATATGGCGAGATACAAAATCTATACATATTCATAAAAGAAGGTTTTGATGTACACATGACGTTCATTTAGGCATGTTTCGGATCCATTTTCCTGCTCAAATAATTACACAAAGAAAATTTAGAAACAAATCATTTAACCTAATTACATCTTCCATAATTAATGGAGGCAAAGATTTCCTTTTTACGTATATGACGTCCTACATGAAGGAGAAAAACTTGATGCCATTTTTTCCTTCACAGATGAGGATTTCTTCAAGATTGAATCCTCAAATAGTTTCATGATGTATAGATTCCAGCAACATTTATATTTATAGTTTATTTTAAGAACTTTTTCTCAAATCCTAGGTACAAGTATGAGATACTTTTATATCTAGATTAATTAACATTTATATATTTTATATAACTCATACTTATGATTCATATGATAGTTTGTTTGAACAATTTCATTTTTAAGGAGTGATTAGGGTTACTTGACATATGTATGCATTTGTATACAAATAATCCAAATATGCTTATAAACAATAACATGCCCTTAGTGGTTATAGTTTGAATAATGGGAATAATGTATCCATCAAATTTGAATACTCAATGTTATGGCCATGACATTGTTGATCGTGGTCATGACAACTCACAGATCTATGTAACTTTTGATTCCACTCTTGAATACTCAAAGTCTTTTAAGTATGTACGAATTTAAATGTCTCATCCTTTATTTTTAATTACTAGTTATGCCTCTCCCAAATAATTATTTGTATATAAGTATAAAAATAATTATAGAGTATGACATAGTTGTTTACACATATTTACTAAAGAAACACAAATTACAACATGAAAAGTATTATGTAGTATGTAACTTTCTTTTAAATAATATTTTGTTGGATATTTTGTGTAAATGAGAGGTCAACTCTCAAGTAGTCGGTTGGTAACCCGAATGCATGTCCGAAACCTCGAGGCTGGCATTGTTGTAACCCGACCCGGTTTTGATACATCTAGAAGAGACTGTTCGGTTTTCCAACATTTAAGTTACTGGGTTTTATGACAATTCAATTGTCATGAATTGCAAGTCTTTTGCAATCCTTTTTATAAAAAAAACGATAACAACAAAACCTAGTGAACATGATCAGTTGGAGGCATCAGGTTCAATTCGAGAGAAAATAAAAAACGCATCAACAAGACACAATATCGATTATCTCATATGCAACATCTTCTTCGGTTTCTTTCAGACAAGTGTTCAAGTCCGGCAGTACGCTGCTTTCATCCGGTGTACCCTGGGAACAGACGACGAATCTGTTTAAGGGAATTGTGTCAAACACAAGCCCGGATCTTTCTTTCTAATATCTGTTTTGCAGGATCATCAATCTCGTTGTTGTTACCATCATGTACGTTGATATCTCATTGAAGTTTTACTAACCAGTACGGTTTGTATCATTTGTAAATTGTTCTTTATATGTATTTCTCATGTATAACGAAAGAATTGTTATAATATTTAGTTAATTATTTTAATAAAAGTGAACTTATTTCCAACATATTTCTTGTAGAAATAATATTAAATTGTTGTTTTCTATATGAGTTTATGAGTGTAACACATGGGAGTATATAGTAATTTATCCTGCCATACTTAAGTATTGCGTAATAACTTGGCGATGAATCGATGATACATCACATTCATTTATTTAGAAATAATGCATGGATATCTGCTTTATAGAACGTGAAAGAGAATATGAGGTGTAAATTTTAAAAGACAAACAACAAAAGGGTTCAAAATATAAAGACAAAGCCTCAATTTCCAAAAGAATATATATATGTATGTATATTTAACAAATACACACTAACAAATCACCCACTTTACTTTGCCTTCACCTTTGGCTGATGCAAGAAAATACATATTATATATGTACCCACTCTATATATTAATGCCAACCCATCACCAAAATATACCCATAAATTCTTTAGTATGCACCTTCTTAATTTCTACCATCTGTATCAGTGAATTAAGAGGGTGATACACTCGCGCTTCTTACTTAGACGATGATGTTACGACATATGGAGGTTTTGTGGTCGGCATTGGTCAGTCTTTTGCTTCTCGTTAGTGAAGGGATGGTGTCGGGTGTTAGTGTTAAAGTGGGTAACATGTCAAAGTTAGAAGATGCTACTTACTTCCATATATATTATGGTAACACCTTCAAAGTCATAAAAAATGATCTCGATGGAAAGAGCTATCTTCTCATCCAGGTTAGAAGAGGCTGCTTAATTACTTTCATATATATTGGTTAGATTGTCATGTAGAATAATTTGACTTGTTTATTATATATACTGAGTAATTCAAGCTTGAGTAATTAGTACGTGTGGCTAAATATTACTAGTAGTGACAGTGGTCGTATTAGTAGCTAGAATTGGTAGTAATGGCGTAGCATGGTCAGTGCTGGTAGTGATAGTGATAGTGGTAGTGGAGTAGGAGTAGCACTAGTGGAGAAGAGATTGAGGAAACATATATAGCTAGACAATAGTGAATTTAGGTGCTTCGAATATGATGAACTTGATCGCATTGCATACGCGTGTATCAAGTGGAAGGATAAGAAGGAAATCGAGTCGATCATGAAAAGTTGTTGTTCGCAAATTATCCTGGTTCAATTGGTAATTTCCTAGAATCAGGTTATATCTAGGGTAATTGCGAAACCAATGAAAATACATGTGCTTAAATCTAAGCTAAATAGAAAGTTTAACATTAACGGTTGAAACACTCTTAATATTTTGATCATCCATAGTGGCGAGGTGATAGTGAAAGAAATTAAAATGATTATTACATAGGTGGCTCGCCTTAGTAGTTTGTGAGAGTGACAAATGAGTGTAATAGTTGTGTGATAGTGATAGTGATTGTGTTTGTAATTATTATAGTTGATGAGATGTTAATAGAATTGATATGGCTCGAAAGATGATCTCCTTCTTATTAATAAGTGAGATTTATAATTACAATACTATCATTTGACTACCTAATTAAACTATAGGCTAAATACATAATACAATAACCTAGTCTAATACACCCCTCAGTCTAAGGAGGAGGATGACGAATGCTAGCTTAGACCGAATCTGAAGCCATCAAACAAAACATGTGGTAGTCTTTTCGAAACGCATGCTATCTCATAGTGAAGACAAAACATGTAAAACATGAATCTTCCATGTAAATGACGCTCACCTTGTCACAATATATTGATGTTGCTTAAAAGATTATCTCCTTCTCATTGATTACTGATATTTGTAATGAAAAATAATCATTTTGAGACTTTTTTAATATTTTGAGATAATGATGCAGAATAATTCAAAGATGGCACCAAAGACCAAATACTGCACACCAAGGATCAAATCATTTGTCATACCTGTATCTAACTTCTCCATGGATGTCAGTTATTTCCCAGGTGCATTTTATATTAAATGCTTTCGAAAGTAAAACTTACCTAGCTATAAGCAAACATTTCATACATAATTATATTTCAAATATGATCTAAGTATAATGGTTAGACGTTATTAAAGATTAGACTTGTTCATTGGCATCGGACAATCTAGAAAGAATCGGTAAGTAGGGAAGGACTGGGAACAGATGACACATGTGTGTAGGAGCACGAGGGTTATGCCGTAACAGAATAACAGAATGTGTATGGGAACACGCCAAAGTGACACGTGGTCCCATACACATTATGTTATTTTGTTACATCAAAATCTTCAGCATTTAGATGATTGTTTATTACAGACAAAAATATACATTATTGTTCATTTAGCTTTGTTTTTGTTTTGTTTGGTGTTATGCAGTATCATTCTTCGAGGTGAGATTATGCGTTTGTTTGTAAGTCTTTCTAATCTCCATATACAATTTTGACCAAAACACAATGAGGTATGGTTGTCAATTATACCTGATTGTGTTTTGATCAAAATTTTTCCTTTCTAATTAATTAGATTAGTATATGGTTCATTGACATCGCAAATCTTACTTACAAACATCATATTATTCTTTTTTATTTCAAATGCTATAATTTTAAAGAGTTGAAGGACATTTCACATTGCAAATACCAACCATGCACACATTGTAACTATTAACAATATATACAATATACTGCTAATAGTAACAATAGCATGAAGACTATTGTATTTGGTCATTCATATTGTGTACATGAAAACTAGTATTTAATCAGCATCGGATGGTGCATAACATAAACAGCTTCTAGGTCTCATGCCAACCATGAAAGGCATCACATCAGAGAACGTTGCGTCTCCATGTCTGCGTAAATTATACAACGAGGGAGAACTTCAAATGCTCAACAGCAGTGAGCCACAAATATTTTCACAGTATGCCGCACATTTCATAAGTTATAACGACGATCGAGAAACTCAATCATGCAATTACATTACTTTTCTCCCCATGGAAGAACAGGCTCCTCTTCAAGTACTTCCCTCGCTACTTCTGTATTTGTTCTTTAAAAGAGCTAGCGTTTGATATTGTGCGCGTTTTGAAAGTGACTATTCGATTACTTTGTTTTCAAGTTGCTTATACTCACTCTGAGAGTATAGTGTATGTAGTTTTGATTAATTATTTCTCATGAATATTGTCAATCGTTGAGTTCTTAGAGGGCGGAGTGGATCAAATACTTGGGAGTTTTTGCAAACATGGAAGTGAGAGCAAACGAAATCTTTGATGCTGTAAGTGTAGCGTTGTTCAATTTACGATATTTTAGTTACCTGTTTTTTAACAGTCAAACAAACATTCTATATTTCTATGTGTGCTTGTTACATTTCATGACTGTTGATGCTTTTATTGGGATATGCAGGTGAAAAGAAATTACAGGTGCTTGGTTAATTCTGCAGCAAACAAAGACCTTAAACCAGTAGTGGCATGGATGGAGTTTAATGATGTATGTATATCTAAAATAAAATTTATATTGTTAGACTCACTGCACTTGCAATTGGCTCCTAGATTAATGAAATTGGGACATAAGAAGATAAAGCTTATATATCTACATCTGCATCTTTCACTTGGTGCAGGGTGCTTGGTCTTTTACTGAAGAAGTATACAAGCTAAAGGTATATATATATGCTTCATGTCAAATATTGAATTATCTGATTGCATTGTTATAGGGAGGGCGTTGATAGTCCTCCGACTTTACCGGTAACAGGTTCTCATGGACAAAAAAAGAATATACAATAAGAAAATGCATTCACCGGAAATATTTTCTGAAGCATTCTATCTGCATACGCTTGAAACCCGATTTTTAAAAAATTTATAGTGTGTTTAGAGTTTGTGCGGTGGTTTCTAGTGTGAAAATGATTTCATAGTGATTTATGAAGAGTCTGCTGCCCCAACAAGCGGACTTTGACTTTGCATTTGCACTTATTGCAACACTGTGACCCAAGAAGCTTCAAGCCACTGCTAGCCACTCAAGTAGAGTCAATGCCAAAAAAGTCAAAGCCTGCCGGTTGAGATAGCATACTCTCCATAAACCTATATATATAATTATATATATATATGAAACAATTTTACTAAAAAATAGATAAACTAAGTTCTTCATTTTTTTTGTTCCTTTTCTTATCAAAATTTACTAAAAAATAGATATTATATCAGAAATGAAATATTACAAGCAGGTGATACTAACAAATTAATCGGCATTTTGATACCTGTACAACAGTATATAGAAGATGCAGGTGGAGAGAACTTGGATGGATCCATTAACCAAATAACATACAACATATCATCTATTGAAGATTTGGAACAACTTCATGCCATCTTATGTGTAAGTTTCACTCCATTTTATCAAATTTAAGGTCAAACTTATACTCAGGTCCTTGTTGTATTTTAGACTGTAGATGTAGTGATTGATGGAACAATAACTCCAGAACCGTTTGGCTACAACGCATCCTTGTTTCTGCAAAACCTTAATATAGAAGATAAATCTTGTTTGGGTTTTCTTCCATCTCAGAGCGTGTGGAGACACGATAAACGCCTTTCAGTTGATTTGGCTCTTGGTATGTTCTACTCAAGTCTTATAATTATGTGCTGCAGGTTGATTAAGAACTTTGTCTATAACTAAAAATATCATTTGATCTTATAAGCAATCTAAGTGGGTATTTAGGCTAACTTGTTTATAAACAACGCGATATATAAGTTGTTTTAACAAGCGATCCCAATGATAAACCCCGGCCCTTATTAAAACTCATTCTCATGCTAATTAACCATTACATAAACAATCTCTTACTGAACCTTCCAAACTGGATTGATATTTTCTTCATTGCGTTTTCAAGATTGGTTTGATGGAGCAGTGTCGCAACCACAACTAGTTCTCGCGGACCTAATAGAAGTTCTGTTTCCATCAGGGAATTATACAACTACTTACTTTAGAAACCTCTTAAAGGTACTTGAAATTATTTCCTAATTACAAACTGATATGGTTTTGTATTTGAACTTATATTATTTCTTTTTGAACATCTAAAACGCAGGACGAACCACCTATAAGCCTTGGTCCTGAAAACTGCACACGTGATACTTTAACTGCGATGGAGCCAACTATAATAACATGCGTATAGATTACAGTTTTCGATTTATATGATCTGTTTATCTTTTAAGTCTATTACCTTATTATTCATTGTTTACAACAGTTGTGGAATTTGAATTATAGTTAATTTTGTTTCAACCCACAAAAAATAAATAAATAATATAAGGACAAACTGGGTCCAACGGGTTATGCATAGCTTTGTTATGACCCCGAGGTCTATGAATGTAGTGTTTAAAAGACTTGGTTTTGCTATCCAAAAAGGGTTAGCGGCGCAGCTTGTTGCCCGTTTACCTTCTATTTCCATGTAAATCTATCTTTATTAATATAATTTAAACAGATTATTAGGACAAACTGCATGTGTTGAAGATGTTTCAATGTTGGGTTTTTCATTGTGACTAAAGAACATAAGTCATCCAAATTTTACCATGTTGTATAGCACTTTTAATCAACTAAAGAACACATTGGGGGTGTTAAATATGTTCATTATATGAATGATATAATTCAATCTCAAATGGTGTTAAAAATGAAATTTTAGAGAGAACATAACATAGACAAAGAATGTGAATTTCTTTATTTCTTTTCGGTTACACATGTTAGCTCTCGCTCAAAGACAGTTTATTGGCATTAATTTCAATTATTGTAACATCCTTTCGTTTAATAATAATTCATCTACACAAATTGCTTCGTTATGAGTTCGCGTGGTTATGAAGTCACGTAATCTTGAAATGAGCTACATTACCATCAACCCTTTAAGCTCCAAACAACCTGAAACAAACCAAGATTTACGACTTGTTGAGCTTTAGTGCCTTGTCTCAAAACTTCTTTTTGTTAAAGACAAGCATCAGATTAATTTACCTTTGCAAGGCGGATTGTGAGCGTCTGTTAGAAATAACAAAATATTTTTTCAGTTAGTTATTTGTATACAAAAGGTATAAAAAGATTATGCCTATAAATTAATAAATTGCTTAAATGACTTACCTTTGTGAAGGCTGTGTTGCAGGTTTAACCCTTGGCACTGGTGCAGGGTTAACTTCATCACTAGCAATGGGCACGGTCCTAACCTGTAACAATCGTATTACAAAACAGAACTTATAAGAAACCCTTTCTTCCAAGGATCAAATCTTTGTTATCGAACGAAATTAAATGTGTTAAATGACGTATACCAAGCTCTTGTAATGTAGATTGTAGAATAGTTCAATGTATCTTTGTTTTGCGTCTTTCTGGTCCTTGTTTAACTCCTTCCAAAACGCGTAAATGTTCCCCATATTCAACACTTTATTTGCATAAATCTTCCATGTGTAACTGAAAAAACCAGAAACAAATCATAACCAACAATGATCTAACTACAACTACAATATCATGTGTCAAGGATCAATATTCAATTACCATTCGTATATACGCTTCAAACCACCTTCTGAAATTTTATTCCAGTATCCAGGATCCTCTTTGCATTTCTGAAAAAAGTCAGCAATCTTGTTGCTAGATTCATCACCATAATTAGGATCAATCTGGAATCCAGAAACACCGTCTACAATGATTTCAGCTGGACCGCCTTGATTGGTTGCAAAAGTTGGTAACCCACAGTTCATTGCCTCGATAACCGTTAGCCCAAACGCTTCATATATAGCTGGTTGCACGAATGCCCCCTTTGAGTCTGCGATACAACGATAAAGCTCGCTATTTCTGTTTTTATCAGTTTGTGCTGCTATCCATCTTATTTGACCCTTGAGTTGGTATTTTTCAATCAACAAATGCATTTTCTTTATTTCTGCCATTTCTTCTCTGTCTTTCGATTTTGAAGGATCGAAGAAACCAGCCACAACAACAAGATTGACCAAGCTTCTTAGCCTCTTGTTTTCTCCAAACCATTCGGTTAGTCCTGTGATGTTCTTCACTGTGTCGAGCCTTGCCATTGAGAAGATGATTGGTTTATTTTTGTCTTCTAAATATCCTCTGTCAAATAACATAGATGTCAACAAGTTAGGAGTTCAGTTCCAGCAGGTTGTGATGAATCTATCTTAGAAAATCAAACACGTGTAACACGAAAATAATAATATTCATCTTACATGTGCTCGTCGTTTTCAGCTTTACTAAAGAGTAGTTCCTCTATGGCAGGTTGAAATGTAGTGAACCGTTTCTGCGTTTCTGTGTAAGGGAAATAAACGGTTTGATCAGCTCCTGGAGAAGCAATGTTGAACTTGGGATCAAACACATTGATGCCTGATACAACTCTATATAAACCGGGAAGTGTAAATGCTTCATGGCTTTCATATTGTCCAGGTCTATCTTTGCTGAAAACAAAACATCAAAAATGGTTTAGAGTCGAAAACGACAACAGATTTCAATAAATGCGTTTGTGTTTGGATGTCAAAGTGTCAAACCTTCCAGCAATTTCTTGGAAAGTACTGGTGATGATGAAATCTGCTGAATTCATTGCAATCAAATCAGCAGTGAATTGACAAGAAAAGTGATATTTTGAGTCCAACTGCTTCCATTTCAAGTCTGAATCTTCGTATTTAGTCTTCTCTAACGCGTGCGCAATCGTTCCCTGTAAATTTGCGGAAATGCATTCATCAGTATGATCTTTTATACATCTTGAAAACAATCAAACAATCATCACATACCAATGTTGTTCCAAGTTTGTTAGCCATTAAAGATGCAACCAGGTTTCCATCGGTATAGTTTCCAATGATGAGATCGGGTTTTCCTTCCATCATTTCAATTATTTTTGCACTTGCATCCTGTTAGTTTTAGTTTGAGTGATTAACATGCCATAGTTAAATACATTTATGAACACAAACACAAATCAGGATCAAACAAAGCATGCCTGAGTAAAGTTTTCGAGGTATGGATAGATATCAAACCGAGAGACCCATTTGCGAAGAACGCCTTTTTCAGTCCTAAATGGGATTCGAAGAATGTGCGAATGTTTTGTGTTGAGAACTGGTTCCAACGCCTGGCTACACTTGGTCCCTTTAGCATCAGGAAGAAGTCGAGTCACCTGGTTTAGATCAGAAAATGAAAAACAATGATAAAGGTTTTGCTTCCAAATGAAACCCGTGCATCAACTCAAAGACGTGCAAATCTTATTCTCACCACAAGAATATGAGGCTTGAAGCTGAGTCCTTGTTGTTTAATCCTAAGGAGCAATTCCTCTTCCATAGCCACAACTTGGTCCAAAACATAAACTACTTGGCCTCCGGTATCAGGCAAACCAAGAACATTGGATTGACCAAAATACCCATGAATCGAGAATAAAACGATATTGAACATGTTCGGAACCCTGCTAAAGAAAGCCTCGAGGTTCTTGGGGTCAGGTGCTTGAAGAACCTCCAACAGAAACCGAATTGTTTCCCTCACCCGCTCTGCAGTATCTCCCCATCCCTTCTCGAAACCCCATTCTTTAAATCTGTATATACACATTAAAGGTTGAAACTTAATAAAAAGAGAAAGACAATATTAAAGGTTGAAACTTTACCTAAGCTCAAAGCTTTGAAATGGCGTATCATTCGACAACGAAGAAAGCGAGGCGTGAGCTACGATTAGAGCTGCTTGAAGTCTTGACACCGTATTCAGCTTGTCATTTATCATAAGTTTCTGCACATTTAATTTTGAAAATGTTACAAACAAATGCGAAAATGTTATCAAGTTAAATTCTTTTCATACTTCTCCTTGATGATTTAACGTGAGTAAGTAATCAACTAGCAGCTGCAAGCTGCCAGATTGAGCATAAAGCTTAGAAGTAATAAACTTTGATGTGAAGTTAAGTCCATTTCCAATTGAAGAAGATAAGCTCATGGTAGGCAAATTAAAGGCCATTGCTCCAAAGTCAATCTCCAATGCATTTGCATCATTAGCCCTAAAACATATGAACATTGTTAGCAGCTTATACACAAGTTTTCAACCAATGATTTGACCATTTGGGACACTGCAAGATCTTGCATACATACCATGCCTCGTCAACAATCGTTTCCTTGAACTTCAAGTAATCTGCAGCAGTGATCCCATCGACTGATAGATCATAAGAGTTGACTTTAACGTACTCCCAGAATCCAGGGTTCGGTCTTACAGCGAAGGCAACGTAAGGAGGAACAACTGCTGCTTCCTGTGAGATTTATCAAAGCCAAAAACATTTTTTTCATAATTTTAAAACAAGCGTGCTCGTGGGTGTATGTAACATGCGTGTATAGAATCGATAGATACAGACCTGAGTTGTGCACAAGATGTAACCGAGTAAGCCTTCCAAGAGCTTAGCCTTTTCGTCCTTGTCCTCAATGACAGTCTCCATTTCTTGCAGCAAATGATGGAGTTTCATCATCCGCTTTCCTTGCTCTATATATTTTTGAAAGCATTTTTTCATATGATACCGGCTCTGCCTTAAAGCTTCGGGCATTGCATCGGCTACTGAATCAGAGCGTTTCATAATCGAGCTTGACGAAGCTGCCATTATAATATTATTAGACAAAGAAATGTTTGTTTTTGTTTCATTATGAGGAAGTTTGTGAGATTTATAGGCAAGGGTAAGTGTTAGAATATTGGTTTGGTGTTTAATAAAAAGATTGCTTTGCTTTGCTTATGGTTTTGTCAAGCATTTGGAAATAGAAATGGTTTTTAGAAATGTAGAAAGAGGGTTAAAGAAATGTGGAGTTAGTGTTTAAAAGGAAGGAATTTTAGTTGTGGCCGGGGGACAACTTTTATTCTTAATTTCTTAGCAAAGACATGATATGCATGAATCTTGCTTTTTATTGATTTCTTTTGAGACGACCAACATAACCCACATGCATATATTGTCAAGTTTTGCCATACGTATATTAATTTATATATGTGTGCTAGTTTATTGAATATTCAACGAATATGTAATTATAACTTATGGTTTAAATTACACCGAACAAACAGTATCGTTAAAACAAATCATTCATGTTTGGGGTGATTAGTGTTAAAATATATCAACTTTTGCTAATTGTTTCAATTCAAACTTATTTAATACGTGTTTATTATTCATTTCTTGTCTTGTATTTTAAGTGAGGGTGAGTTACTGAGTTAGATCATAAGTGTGTATCAATTTGCTTGGGCTTGGAGCTAATGGCCCATTGGGCTGGATTAAGTTGTAGACTTGAATTGAAGTGGGCCAAAAGTTCTTTCTCATTTTCTTAAATTACACCATCTAATTTAGCTTATATATGTCAAGATTTAAACTCAAAACCTACGATATATTATTTTTTTATTGTCTACTTAACATTTGGTCATCATCAAGAGGCTAAACTCTATTATGATTAATTATGATTTGTTAGGGTCACACATCTCCTTATTCTTTCTAATCTTTTGTGTTCCAAGATAATTTAATGATATTCCATATTTCATGTACAAAATTAAAATAATTCTTTTACAAGAGTATTCTATGTGCTCTTTAAATATTTTATTATTCCACTCTTTATTACCATAAATTAGCAAACATTTGGCATTCTTTTTTAGATATGGATGGGTCACGGTTCAATCCTTGACAATGGTATATACCGGTTTGTTTAATATAAGAGTATGATAAAAATATAAATTGTTGTCGTTGGAGTTGTTTCTCAAGTTAATGTAGTTTGTAAAAAATATTTATCAAAATGTTGTGTTAAATATATATTTATAAAAATAATGTAGTTAGATTTTTTAAACCTAATTTACCATCCAAATATTGATGTTTTGTAATGTCCTAAAATCTCAAAATAAGGATGGGTTTTAGTTAAGAGTTATTGTGAAAATAAAATAAAAGATAGAACATGGACTTAGAAGGGTTTTTTGGCCAAGTATTATTAAGGGTGAATCATGAACTAAAAAGATAATTAAAACCTGGGTTTTTCGGGCTTGGAACATAAACTAAAATGTTTTTTATTTATGTTTTTATGTTGAAATAAATTGATATGTTCATGTCCGTCAATATTCTTTTATTAAGAGTTGTAGTATATATACTGGTTGCTACGAATTTTAATAGTGTATTTTAGTAATTTGACTAAATCTATCTGTTTTGTCTTTTTTGACGCACAAGAATGACACTTTCAAATATGGTTGACTCAAGGATTTAGAAATGGACTTTTATAATTAATCACTTACCACATAAAACTTCATAGTCTAATGATTCCAGTCTAGCTGGTTGAGGACCCGGTTTTACAGTGGTGGTCCAGGGTTCTAACCTCCCTGCCTGTGAGATTTTTCAGGAAAAACCCCATTGGTTTTCCCGGTTGAACGCCTAGCCAAATTCCGATGTCAAGTGGGCCCGGTTAAGACAACATATTGACCGGAGTGGGGTGGTGGGTTCTTCATTGCGGAGGATGCGATCAAATGGTTGCAAAAATTGAAAGTCGCCGTTCAAAAAAAAAAAAAAACTTCATATTCATAGTACAATATTATAATAAGCTATAACTTTTAAGGGTCTTAAGTAGTGAGGAGCCTAAGCAACTGCATTATTTATTAAGCATATAAAGTCGGCTCTACACACTCATTATAACTCACTACCACTACTCATGGCTTAATACTGTTTTTATTTATGTTTCTTTCCCCATAACCAATCCGTCGTAACTTTATTTCTTCGTTTTCATCTTATGATATCATTTTGGTTACGAAGTTTACAAGCATATCATTTTACCCTTAACCACATGAATTCACAACTCGCTCCGTCACAAAACTGAAGTTAACTTTTCTAGATCAACACATTCATTCAATAAAACATAAAAAGAAAATTTAACCACGTAAACCATTGTACTGTATTAACCAAACTCCATTAACCATTCGAGTTAACAAAAATAGAGCACGCGGAAACTACATGATTAGGGTTTATTAAAAACCCTAGTCATCACTCTCTATACAAACACTCACTTACTCTGTAACATCATCCACCGCAACCGCTAATCGTTTAATTGTTCTTCATCGTTCGTCTAAAATCAACTAGTTCTTTGTTTTTTAGTAGAATTTGGTGTAGAGAAATACTTTTTAAATTGAAGGATGATGGATATGATGATTATTTCCTCAGATGATCGAATATGAAATAACTGAGCGCTCTTTTTATTTTTCTTCAATTCTTCTGGAATAAATCCAAGCCAGAAATCTGATTCATCATCATATCAT
The DNA here is from genome assembly GCA_030867185.1 of Tagetes erecta. Taxonomy (NCBI): domain Eukaryota; kingdom Viridiplantae; phylum Streptophyta; class Magnoliopsida; order Asterales; family Asteraceae; genus Tagetes; species Tagetes erecta. The sequence continues at coordinate 18,436,538 of CM061491.1, read as the reverse complement.
TTTCTTTATGTGATGATTATTTCTCCAGATGATCGCAGTTGATTAATCTGTGCGCAATTAATATAATTCTCTTTTTTAAGAGAATATATTCAAGCCAGAAATCTGATCATAACATTGTTTTAATTACATTAAAAATCACGTTTTTTGCGTTAATTAAAATAAAAACCATGGTAAATTGTCATTTTGATCTCTTGATTTGCACTTATTTGAATCATTCGATTACTTCGGACTAAATTGATAATGTTTTATAAAACCAAACATCAAAATGGTAATAACAAAAATAGGTCTCCATTTGCTTTATCTACGAGCTGCAAAAAATGATTACTTTCGGTCAACAGACGTGTCACGTACTCACATTATCAAATTAAAATCATACAACTTAACTGAAGTACTTTTTTTAAACATTTAGTGATATATCTTCATTCAATTACAAATTTAATTAACATGATATTACGTGGGAAACCATGAACCCAGTATCACATGTCACAGTATATAGTTAGTTATATTGTACTTGTGATAGATATATGTGTGGTAAGATATTTTAAAACGTTCATTTATCCTTCACATTGGTCTCCGTTGTCAAATCAAGCTAAAACTTTTTCAAATAAACAACTTTTTTGTACTTCTAAAAGCTAGACAATTGAATCTGGTCATTACAAAATTCTACACGATGCTTGCACTTTATGACCATAACTCCATAAGTTACACAAGTTATTGTAGATGCAAACCAAAATATCTTGGAACTAAGAATAAAAGAGTTTGAAATAAAACTTTTACTAGTATAAATGATTAATAGATTTTTCATCTTCATCCTTGTAATTACACTAAAAATAACTATAGTTTTTCTCTTCTTTTCAATTTGATAATACTTTTTTATATCTTTATCATCGTCTTTTCCATCTCATACACTCACAGCCACTTTCAAAAAATATTAAAAAAACTATAGAAATAAACAATAGATTGTTCAAATTTTCCAATGTACTTAGATTCCTCAAATACTTCATCTCATGATCATATTCACTCACGAGTACTACTGATAATCATTATCTAAAATATACAAAACTCTCTCACGAACATTTTAAGGACTCCACTATAAATACTATAAGTAGTGTAGGTAAGAAAGAATATTCATTTTCTTGACTGAGAGATGTTATTATCTACATAAATGGATATTATATTAGAACTCATTAACATAATATGATTTATTTAAAAGCACATTTATAAGTTATATAGTGTACATGTAATAGACACATGTCGAGTTAGTTGTCAAACCATGCTACACATGATCTCCAAAACCAAAATAAAACTGAGGTGCATTAATACTAGCTATATATATTCGATTAAGTTGCAGTCATTGCAAATATGTACTCAAACCCGTGAGACGAATAAAGCTTGACTATTTGGGATAACCTAATGGTGAAAGACAACTTCATACACTTTGCGAACACAGACAGCGTTGGATAGCCTAAACCCAATTCAGGCACTAGCCCGCCTGCTCGTAAGTACGACAACAAGCTAACGGTAAACCTGTAAACTTTGTTTATTTGGGTCTTGTACGTACTCAAGGTGACGACATTGTGACGTTATGTTAACATATGACAACATATAAAAGGTTGTAGAAGCAAACACACATATCTTAAATATATCTAGAATAAACCAAAGGGCTTTCTCCCGTCTCTTGAAGTCATCTATTCTAAAAAAAGAAATAAGTCATGTATATCTTTATAACCTTCAACATAGAACAAGTTTTGCTTACCACTTCATAAAAGAGCTTAATTACACGAAATCCACCAAGTGTTGATCCAAATATGCACACTTATTTTATTATAGGCGCAAAAAAATTAAAACAAACTGGATGCATTAAGAATTGATAATTGTTGTATGTTCGTCTCCAATTGTTCGGTTTGAGGTTGGGTGAACTTATATGTGTATGTATCTCACGCCTAATATTTAAGAAACAATTGCATATTTACCTTTATAAACACCCAATAATTGCATATTTTCCCTGTTAAAAAAATCAATTGAATATATACACTCAATGTTAGCTAAACTTTTAAATATGATCATACTAAAAATTGCTATATTTGCAAACTAAAGTTGTTTATAGGGGGAAATATGCAATTGATTTTTTTGGCTAAATAAATGTGCATTTAACGTGTTTTGGATGATACATTTTAACCTAATATTTAACGTGTCTTAGAGTTCAACTTATCACTCTTGGTTAAATGTCAGTTATATAAAATGATTTGTGACACTAAAATCTCACTTGTAACATAAGAAATTTGTAAGAAATGACATTATGGCACGATGTTCATGATACAAAAACAATACGTATGAGGAAGAGATAAGGGAAACACATCTTAATATCTTATCATAATAAGCCTCGTATTACAAATACCATTTATAATATTTAATAACAAAAATCTCTTTTAGATAAGTTTCGTATCTTAAAAAAACTAATAAACATAAACCTAATAGTCTTTTAATAAGTTGATTTAATTATTTTATACCAAATTCTCATGTCTAATTCACGCATACCATCTCACGTATTTATGTTTTAAAGTTTAGAAGAAAACTAGTTATAACACCGGGCTGTCCATCATATGTAAGTTTGTCATACGAGCTGATTAAAAAAAGTTTCATTTTCAAATGTTACAGTGTAAAGTCATAATACGTCACATATTAAAAGACAAATATTTATACAAACTTAGATCGTAAAATAATAACTAAGTGGCTGTTTGGCAAAATCTGAATCATTAAGTGCTGAATGGTTAAGAGGTCTAAACCATTAAGAGGTTCCATCAATGAGAGAGATGTTGGGGTAGAACTTCAGATGAGTATAAAGTTAGCATATGCCCCATTCAGTTCCATTCAACATCTCTCAGTCTTTTAACCATTCAGCACTTAACTGAACCATTCAGATGCTCTTTTTTTTTCTGAAACAAACGCTCTGAATACTGAATGGTTAAGCACTGAACTGAACCATTAAGAGGTAAACAAACAGCCCCTAAGTAAAAGCTGATGATTAAAATCATAATATGTTAACATAGAGTAAGGGGTCAAAAGTTGTAAATTGGCTACGTCATCAGCCGTCAAAGTAAAAATAAGTCAAAGTCGGAGATTAAAACCGTAAATATATCAAAGTTGAGATGAGGAACCAAACTTGTAAATATAACAAAATGAGAGACTAAATAGTTAAAAACAATGAAGGGGTAAACTTGTAATTTGCAAGGCCAGTATAACCCACCTTACAAATTAGAAGTTTATAAAATTTTCCTTTCAAATTTTTTAATATTGTGGATATGTAAGGCCTTGCGAACTTATCAAATTTTTACACGTATTCTTAAAGAATGGTTTTTTTTATTTAATTTTAAACACAAGTGATAATTTTAGTCATATAATAAAAGTCGGCAATTAGCCTTTATGAGGTTTTAGATTATTTAACTTAAACCCTATATTTATTTTCGTAATTACTAGAACATAAATTATTAAATTATGTCCCAACTCCCAATTGCACTTTTCCGACAATAACTTTGACCTTATTCGTGATTGGGTCCACCGCTAAACTTTCTTTTTGTACTTTCTTGCAGCCAATGGAAAAACAACATGTGTCAGTTAGTTGCCACGTCATCCTTTGATATCTTACTTTGATAATGTTATCGTCCTCTAACTGGATGTACTGTCCACGTGTCCATATGACCGTATCCACCCAGATTGTGTTTGAATAACGCGGTTACATGTATATATTAAACAAAATAATTTGTCATTTTATTCAATACAACTTTGTTTTTCGATTAATTTTTTTTATATTTATAACATCCAACTTCATGCTGAGCTCAGTTTATGAAAATTCAAGCTCGAACATGTTTTAAACTTTATATTATACTAAATTATACTTCGTATGATATATTATTAGCAGATAATTATTGTATTGTTATATAATTTGTCATGATTATTTTCCTTTATATAATAGGTATCTATCAATAAAAAAGATAACAACAATTTAACACCATAAACACTTTTATGCATGACTAGTTGGGTTCGAATAGGTAGCTTCACAACCTCGGGCTTTAGGAAACCAAAAGTACAAATGCAACCAACCCGTCTTTGGTGCCTCGTACCAACAAAAACTAATTAATATTTTTACATTTGTAGTAAATATTACGTAATAATGAAAGATAAATAATGTTATATTTACAACTTACAAATATATATGTACATATAAAATTTCATAATCCTTTTATAATTTTTTTATTCTTTTTAAAGGTATGTTAAATGTATGAAATTCTCCCTAAAAAGTGAGTTTTTAGTGACATTTTTTTTTATATGAAACTAAAATTTAGTTCGGATTATATATGCTATTTGATATATTTTATAGATACTAGATTAGTACCCGTGTATTACACGGATTTTAGTTTTATAGGTTTTAACTCAATTTACATATCAAATTTATTCTTAACATATCTCTTATTAAATCGATTTGGATATTTACAAATATATTCATATAAAAAATCATATGTTACAATAAAGGATATGATTTATAATAGTTGGTAAATTTTTATTGGAACATATCGGGTTAGGAGATAATTCATGATAATTGTTAATTTTTTATTTGAACATATCGAGTTATGAGATAATTAATGATAATTGGTAAAACTTTAATTTGAACATATCGAGTTAGGATAAATCATAATAATTGATAAGTTTTTTATTTGAACATATCATGTTAGGAGATAATTCATGATACTTGGTACATATCGGGTTAAGATATAGATCATGATAATTGATAAATTTTGTATTTGAACATATCGGGTTAGGAGATAATTGATGATAACTTGTGAATTTTTAATTTAAACATATCGGGTTATTTCGAATATGGAGCTTACCACGACCCATCTAAAAATTCTCCATCAAATTAATTAAGAACATGACACCTAAATAAAATCCTATGTGGAGTAGTTAAAATGGTGACATGTGGATGTGTTACTCAATTATTAGAATATGTAGATATCTATAATTATGAAATTAATATTATTTATATGAAATTTAAATATTATCAGTATGAAATTTAAAATTTAGTTTGGATATATATAAAAAATTAATTATAATAATCAACAACATATAAAAATTTATCAAATGTCAATTGCTCTTAATGAAATGACTGAGTGTCCAAATAATTTTTGTATATTATAATAGAGATACCTTGAGAAGTGAATCTCAGACTTAAGCTTGTTTACTAATCGATCTCTAGTAGATAGCTCAGATCGAGAAGTGAATCTCAGGCTTAATTAAACTTGTTTTTTAATTTTAATTTTCGCAGTTTATATATTGATATAGTCTATAGGTATAGGTAATTACATAATTTGTCCTTCAAAAGGTGGTCATTTTACGCTTATTTATCATTAAACTAATGAAAGTTAACCTCAATACACAGTCTCTTGAAAGTAGAAAACTCTCATCCATTGTTTTTTTAAATTTAACACCCAAATTTGTTATTTTACACATAGCTCAACTACTATATGTGTATTTAACGTTTTTTTAATTATACCTTATGACTTATAAACTGCAAAATGTTGATAATATAAGTTTATATATTTCAAGAATCAACAAAAAAAACATTTAGGCATTGTTCATATTCAAACGCTTCAAAAAACTATTTTTTTAATGACACCTCAAAGTACTATTCAACTTATGAAAAACACAACAAAGAACATGCAACCCTAACACCCCATATATGTGTTCATGTAACTAATCCCCTCAACGAAGGAAATCAAAACAAAATTAGTGTTTAAAGCAACAAACACCGAGATTGTTCAAATCCCATGAAAACAACTAACAAATATGACATTTTCACACGGAAGGAAAACAAGATTTGCAAAAACAATGAACCTTGTGGTAGGTGATGTAGACCCGAAAACATAAAAGAAATAATACACCCTATACATTCACTTTTTTTTATTCACAAATTAAACTCCTAACCTTGAGTTTGTGTTTTAAAAAACCCTAGATCGTGTCAAAAAAAAAAAAAAACTAAATCTACTAAAATTAAAAATTCTAGGGACATAAACTATTAAACTTGTACTAAAACAGCTAACACACCTAAAATTCAATGATAAAAACTACAATTTACTCTTACAATTAGAACTCTAGTCTATGTAGGCGACACATCATCCATTTTACCCTTTTACTTCACCTCACCCTAAAAATGATGTAACCTCCTTAACCCTGTTAACTTTTTTTATTAAATGTGTGTCAGCGGCCATTGATTTTTACTCGTTAACGGATTGCCCATTAACGCCCCTAGGAGAGCGGTGTCCAAAAACACCTCAGAGTAAAGCCCTTAGGCGTTAAAATGTTAAATCATACCGCATAGTGTTAGAACAATGAATGGTTGACATTATACGATTTTCGTTCATATTTTACGGATGTACCGCCTCTAAGAGCTTTTAAACCGTTCCCTTTCTAGCCCACTTGCTTTTAACCAACTTGTTTTGTCAACCATTGCTGGTTTATTGTGCTTTTATGGTTTCCATTGAATGGTTGACACCCATTTAGACAGTTTGGCTATCTCCAATTTGTATTTTTCTATGTCCTTTTCTACTTTTCCAAATTTTCAATTTCACAACCTTCTTGAAGGTATAAAAGTATAAACCTTGTTTTTATACTTCATAAATTTCAAGTTTATTTTTTCTTAATAGAATATAGTGATTTATTTTATTTTTATAAAGTTTTTCAGTTGGAATGATCTTGAAACCTAACATGTGGTGACTGTCCAAATCTAATTTTTTTTTATAATGAGTGGACTAAAAATAGGCAGCACCCATTTCCCCAAGTAGAATGAATATGGTTTTTTGTTCTACTTATATTAATTTTTAATCCTTGTTCACATTTGCATATTTTCTTTCTTTCAGTTAATTTGCTCTTCACTGTTCTATTTGGGTTGATCTTAAACAACCTCATCCAATTAACATTCAACAAGAACCTTTAATTTCATCATATTCAATCACAAAAAGTTCCAAAATTGGTACAAATTTTGATTAAATTTTCAATCTTTGTGGGAAATTCATCATCTTTCCACTGAATGTGAAGTGGGGTTTCATTCTTTTTTTAAAACAAGTTTTTTAGTGCGTGTTTTTAGTATGTGTTATCCACACACAGAAAGAAACTAGCATAATCTTTATTGACAGCACCAAAAGTTTATCTTTTTTCATATTCAAGTACCAACCCACCATGTCTGTTGCTCTGATTTGGGTTGTTTCCCCTAATTCTGAGCTCTGCAACCGATTGGAAACAACAAAGTTTGCAGATTTATCAAAATCAAGAAACTGTTTGAGGGCCAGCAAAATCAAGAATTTTGAAAAGAAAGACAAATGCAAATCTTTTTGCTACATGAATGCAGATTTCAGTGGGTTTTCGGGATCGAATTATGCGAAAAAGCCGGGTTTGATTTCGAGGGTGGTGGCTAATCCAGGTGGGGAATTGGCTGTTTCATCAGAGCAATTGGTTTATGATGTGGTTTTGAAGCAAGCAGCTTTGGTTAAAGAGCAGATGAGAAATAAGGAAGATATTGAAGTTAAACCAGATATTGTGCTTCCTGGGTCACTTGGTTTGTTGAGTGAAGCTTATGATAGGTGTGGTGAAGTTTGTGCAGAGTATGCTAAAACATTTTATTTAGGTTGGTTAATTTTTATTTTTTAATTATTATGTGTTTTATTATAAAAAAAAAAAAGTTGAATTTTTCATTCTTGAGTTTTTTTTTTTTGAAATTTTTTGTTAGAATAATTTGGTTTGACTGAGTTATATATAATCTGATGTTTACAGGAACACTGCTAATGACACCAGAGAGGCGCAAAGCTATTTGGGCGATTTACGGTTAGAATCTTCATCAATTATACTCATGTATCATGTAGAAAATTTTTGTTTGAGTATTTAGATTTGTTTTATGAGTTTTTTCTGTTGTTGTTATGAAATATCTGGTGTTCATGGTGATAACTCGGAGACTGCGGGCCCCAGTCTTTCTTCTGCATTAGCAGATTCAAGAAAACAGATTGGTGTAGGAGACACCTTTTGGTGGCTTTATTCTTAAATCTTGATGTTTGGTTGTTACATGTGATTATGTGAACATTTTTTAATTTCTTTGCAGTCATTTTCAAGAAAATTGCCTACTTTCTTGGTCAACTTAAAGTATAGTTGTGCCATGATACCAGTTTCCCACTAGTTGGTGGATTAACACAGTAGAAAATCTTTGATTTCAACTTCAAGTTTTGTGCTTTAGACCTGGCCTAACTATTTCATTAGAACTTTATTGTGCATATTTGCATCCAAAAACATTAAGTAGTTTGAAAATTTCACTGATTTTTTTTAGTTGATGATCTAAGAATCGGCAGATTCGTATATAGGCTAACTAGAATAAACATAAGTGGGATAGAAAGAGGTCAAACTAACATGCATAACTTTTTATCCGTCTCGACTGTCAATTATGATTTTTCAATACCTAACGTATGTTTTTTCTTGCTCCGAATTACATCAGTTCTCTCAAAGAGTGTTATTTATTTTTTGTGATTTTGCTTTACGTCAGTTAATTAAGCCAAAAAGAGCATACTTACGCAGTTACGCTTATCAATTCTGAAGTAGAAAATAAACTTGTTTGACCCTGTAAGTCAAACTAGACATTTCTTTGAAGCAAAGGAAGTAGGCGTTTGGATTCTATAAGATCTTGAACTTCCCATGAACTTGATTAATGATAAATGCAGTGGATTGTTAAATAAAAATAAAATTTGAGAAATGGTCAACAATTTTGATGTTTGACTTTTTGCTGTGTGTTTTTGTGTTTAAAACAGTGTGGTGTAGGAGAACTGATGAGCTTGTTGATGGGCCAAATGCAGCACATATAACACCCAAAGCTCTAGATAGATGGGAATCAAGGCTTGAAAATCTGTTCAATGGTCGCCCTTTTGACATGCTCGACGCTGCTTTATCAGACACTGTCTCCAAGTTCCCGGTTGACATTCAGGTCAAAATTAACAAATTTAAGAAAATGAACAAAAAAGTGCTGGTTTATGACCTCAACCCGCCCATCTTGTCACCACTTTTCTGTTCCTCATCTAACTATGAACTGTTTTGTTGCATATGTTGTTGACGGTTTTCATGATTCGTTTGCAGCCTTTTAAAGATATGATTGAAGGGATGAGGATGGACCTTAGAAAGTCAAGATACAAGAATTTTGACGAGCTCTATTTGTATTGCTATTATGTGGCTGGTACAGTTGGATTGATGAGTGTTCCTATAATGGGAATTGCTCCTGAATCACAAGCAACAACAGAAAGTGTATACAACGCTGCTTTGGCTTTGGGGATCGCTAATCAACTCACCAACATCCTTCGGGATGTGGGAGAAGAGTATGCGCTAATTTTCTTTTACTATAAAATGTTTTGGTTCAAATTTTTTTAGATCAAAGAGACTATATTCAATGAGTTTCAAACATAATCAACAAAATCTTGATTATCACTTGATATTTATAGCAAGTACCAAAAATAGTAAGTGTGCAGTTCATCTTATGTCAAACGTTTGACTTTTGAGGCATATTAGAACAATCTAACTAGCATTTTCAGGAAAATCTTGATCAGGGTATTGAATTTTGTATATAAAAAAACTAATCTTGATTGAATATCATTTATCAGCATTTTCAAGAAAATCTTGATATCGACATTGAAGTTTGTGACGCATACCACAAATAGCTATATCTTTTGTGTGCAAGAAATTAGATTTTTGTGGTCAAACACTTGCTTTTATAGCAAATGTCTTAAATAGTAAACATATATGCATAGTTCTTATGATGTGCTTGCTTTTGGTACAGTGCAAGAAGAGGAAGAGTGTATCTCCCACAGGATGAACTAACACAAGCAGGGCTATCAGACGAGGATATATTTGCAGGGAAAGTAACTGACAAATGGAGACACTTCATGAAAAAGCAGATCAAACGCGCAAGGTCCTTCTTCGATGAAGCACAACAAGGCGTTACACAACTAAGCTCGGCTAGTAGATGGCCAGTAAGTATCAAACATCTTAATCATGTTATTTGTTTAAAAACACTGGTTATCTGATCATTGCCATTTGCAACGACCATAATCGGTTTTATTATATAAAAGTTTGGATAAAAAGACTTGTTTTGTTTATCTAAATATTACAACTTTAAACAATAAAGTACTTTGATTATCTAAAATCAGTTTAAAAACACGCGTCCAAACACGTTAACTAAATATAGAGGCAATGTTATCAGGTGTGGGCGTCACTGTTACTATACCGTCAGATCTTGGATGAGATTGAAGCGAATGATTATAACAACTTCACGAGAAGGGCGTATGTAAGTAAGCCGAAGAAGCTAGTTTCTTTGCCGGTTGCTTATGCAAAGTCGCTTGTTCCTCCATCAAGAACAGGAGTTGTTTCAAAGATCTTGGACGTATAGATATGTCACACATATATATAATGTATACTCTTTATATATATAAACTCTTAGGAAATAGGAATGGTGAATATCTCTGTAAATTTGATGTTAAATGTTGTAATATGAATAACGGATGTTGATTATACCTACATGATAGCCTATCTGACAACAATTTGTACCGTTAAACTCTTTTGGATAACAAAACTAAGTCGTTTAAAAATCATGTTAATCTATGTTGAGTGGTCATAACAAAGCTATACATAACATGTTGGACTCGATTATGTAACTCAACAGCCTCACGCTCAAAAAATCCAAAAGTATCAAATGCAAATGAAATAAATACATGTTGGTTGTCAATGCATATTTTCTCGTATTTTGCCACTTTTCATGTAGCAGCAGTCTAGTCTGATGACTTATCGTGAAAACGCTACTTCACAAGCCACAAATGAGAAAACACATGTTAGATCCACATATGCATCATGTTTTCTTTCTATCTATCTAAATACCAAAATATTAATCGATTTAAGTATTAGTATTCCTTCCAAAAAAAGCTCATATAGTATACTGTATACATATATTCCATATCGATCAAAAGGTTTAAAAAATCATTCAGTTCCTACGTATTAATGGCTACGTACATAAAATAACTAGAAAAACAAATAACCCTTCAATACTTATTATTATTCATTTTTATTGGAGCATAATGAACGAATAATGATATATAGTCACCAAAAGGCAAAAGCATTCTAGAAGATTCTTAATTGCTTCGATATTGTGTCTTTCTGTTTCTGAAATTATTGATTAGGTGTAAGGAAAAGGTTAAGAGTAACAACCTAAGTAAAAGCATGACTTCTTTTTAGCTAAGGAGACACAAAATTATATATTTTTATATAGAGTTTAAAGAAAAACTTGATGAAGAATATTTTTTTTGTTGTGTGTTATTGTCTTATTGGTTGGTAGTGAGGTGTTGTTTGGGTAATGTTTTTTATTGGTTTAACTTTTATGAGTCTTTGTGTATTATATGTATCAGCATATTCTAACTTTAATGAGTTATTGTGTATTATTTAACTTTGGTTCAATGTTATGTGTGATCATCTTATCTTGAATAAAACCCTCACCCACCTTATAATTTATTTTATTTGTATATCGTCAACACCACCACCACCACCACATATGTGCAAAGAGATGAATATGAGCTTGAAAACAATGATCGGAGAATTCATTTGATATAAGATTTGTTTTATATTGTTTTATATTAAAGCGTTGTTAATTTTTTGGATCTTAAGGCACTTGAAAGGTCTTAAGGAGACTCACGTTCAAACATTTCGTATCATCGTATGTAAACATTTTCTATACTCATCTTGTTAAAAAATAAAATTTGGTTTAAAAAGCCATATGAATTCAAGTCGTTTGTTGAGTAATTGTGTGGGTCTAGTCATTTGTTGAATAACATAAATCTCTTGACTTTGATTTGTTCTTGAATTAATTGTATCAACTCTCTGGAAGGATTCAATTGTCGACTAGTCTTTCATAAATTCATCCAAACAAAATCAAAGTGCACAAATTAGATAAAACAACTCATTACACATGATCTAAATATTTTCATAAAAACACGAACCCCGTTAGAAGTCTCTCTTACTCGTATGCTTTGTATATATATTATTGTTTTATTAATATTTTGCGCCACATTTCATTCCACCAAACCGTGTTCAAGTCTCCTCACGTCTCTTCCCCGCAAAACAAAAAACCCCTTCGCGAATAAACCACTCACCCACCCCCGATCGTATCAATATGGCAACGATCGGACACAACAATCTCAATGCAAAACTCGTAACTAAACTTCATCATCATAATTCATTCATTCCCTCTCTTAATTCACTACTTCCTTTCATTTTTGTTTAATACTTCAAGCTACAATCATTTGCAGGTTTTGCTCGGAGATATGGGAGCTGGTAAATCAAGTCTCGTTTTACGATTCGTCAAAGGCCAATTTCTAGAATTTCAGGTTACCTTTTTCATCGTTTCAGTCTCTATTTTTCACGTTGACTTTCTAGGGTTTCAGTTTGATGATCGTTTGATCGGTTTGGTTTTGATTTGGTTTGTTGTGTTGGTTAAAGGAATCGACGATTGGAGCGGCGTTTTTTTCTCAAACCCTAGCAGTGAATGATGCGACGGTGAAATTTGAGATCTGGGATACTGCTGGTCAAGAAAGGTATCATAGTTTGGCTCCTATGTACTACAGAGGCGCTGCGGCTGCAATTATAGTCTACGATATCACTAGCTCGGTACGCTTTGATGTGCTTTAGTTTATGATTAGTTGATTACTGGATTGTTGTTTATAACTAGTTGTTGTGTTTATGAGATTATAGTCTATATTATCACTGGCGCAGCGATTATAGTCTACGATATCACTAGCAGATTGTTGTATTGTTTGATATGGCTTTTGAACTAGGATTTAACTAACAGTTTTTGATCAAGTTTAACTGGATGGAAGTGTATGCCTTTTTTTCTTTTTATGGGTTATTAAAGTATTGTATGCTACTTGTTGAATGCTCAAACATCTGTATTGATCGTTTCGGTTGTTAAAGTAAAATAAATAAATAAGAATCTTTAATACCAAAATCTTAGTGGCATGCTATTGTCAAATTGGAGTGTTTTCCATTGTAAAATTTTGTTTTTTTAATTTGATCTTATTTGTTTGAAGATTGAACTCACTTGCTGTTTATCTGGTTTTTTAGGATTCGTTTACACGGGCTAAAAAGTGGGTTCAAGAACTTCAAAAACAAGGTGAGCATTATTACTTTTGGGCTTCATTGGAAAAGACTAAAAGGGTTGTCATTCTGCCAATTCTTAGACTATGTGTATTTGTACAGGCAATCCTAACATGGTTATGGCATTTGCTGGCAACAAAGCTGATCTTGAAGAGAAGAGGAAAGTTACAGCTGAAGTATGGATCTTTTTTCTCATTTTTACATGTGTGAATTTTACCTCTTTGATTTTGCATGTTAGGAGATAACATATAAAAACCTGGATTTTTAATAGAATGGTCGTTTCCCCTCTACTTTTCATGTCTTTTTACATCATGAACACAACTGACAAGTTGACATGTGATTATGCCGTTGTTAAGTGGAACAAACAAGCACATAATAGTAGAGTATTTTATTTAGTTGTGTTTCATTTTATGTTTTTGGGGACCCTCTATGTTTTTTACATTTTTTTAAAGAAATATGTAATGATATAAGATCCCAGAGTCTAAAAAGATACTTACATATGTATTTTTTGTACAACATGACGTTTCCTTTAGTAGTATTCAGTTATTCACATCTGCGAATACATCCAAACCTTGACAGCAATATCTAGTTCGGGCATTCCAAACCTTAAGTCGTATTCAGTTGTCTCGTCGCTATGGTATGCTAATATAAAATGACAAATATATTATCCAAACTACCTGTACCACACCATCAGTCCAATAATAATTGACTTCTCTCTGGCTTAACTAGCATACAAAGCTGTACCATACCATCAGTCCAATAATAATTGCAACATTAGACATTGCAAACAAATTAACAAGAACAAACCATATGCCTAACTGCATAAGATACTTTTGTATTTATCTTTTAAACATCAATCAAAGTATATGTTTTGGAACAAATTTATCACAGGCGTTTACAACTATTTTCAAGATGGTTACTGTAGGAGTATCATGTGGATTGAGTTGTAAACTAGTCAACTTTTCACATGCTTAACTTACTATGCAGGAGGCCCGTGCATATGCGGATGAGAATGGTCTTTTCTTCATGGAGACATCTGCCAAAACTGCTGCTAATGTTAATGACATATTTCATGAAATAGGTATATATACATTTCTGTTTGGAAGATTTGTAAACTTGCACCTTTTTATTCATTATGCTCATTACTAGCCCCACTCTACCAACAGAAACCCTATTTTAATCATTGCTATAAAGTAGTTCAATCTGTTTGGTCATGCTTAGTTTCCCGTCACTCGATGACATTGTGGTGACTGTTATTAAACTACTATTGTTTTGCTTTTATTATATTATATATATCTGATATGAGACTGTTGTATGGTTTAAAACAGCCAAACGACTCCCTAGAGCTCAACCTACTCAAAACCCAGCGGGTATGGTTCTCGTGGATAGACCTGCCGTAGGAGCCGGTGCTGCATCATGCTGTTCATAAGTAATGTCCTAATGCTCAATTCATATACTTCATGACATTTTGCTAGAAACTATTCTGGTATAGCATAAAATTTTTATACTAATAGAACGGTATTTGTTGTTAGTTATGGTGATTTCTGAAATTTGTACCTTGACCAATGATGATAAAAACTAAGCACGTAATAATATATACTTTGATATGACACGAGCTGTATGATAATTCAACCTTGCTGGCTGTTGGGTTTCTGACTCTATCAATATATTACCCTGTTTGCAGGTATGTTTTAACTGTAATTATGATACATGCCTGGAAGCAGCCTATGATTTCGTGGTCGTGGAATGTGGGCATCCTCTATTATCTGATAAAAGATTGTTAATTTGTGACCGAGTTTGATGGCATTTCTTGTTTGAACTTGTAAATGATGTGCAAATGACAGTGTATGAGTAATTCTTGTTATAAAAGATGGTATTGTGTTAATGTTGTTTATTTGGTATATGTCATCAATCAAATAAGCTCACTAGAGAAATTAAATGGATGCGCATCTTCCATTAACAACAAAGCAATATGACAACATGAATCATTGTTCTTTGAGATTAAAAACACTAATCAAATACATTACTCAGTTGCAAGTATGCAACAAACCAAACAAATGCACTAACTAATCAACACATCAATCATGTCGAATCAATGAACACCATTGTTTGGCAGGGAGCACACGCTTTTACAACGAACACCATCCTTCCCACGTCCTATCCCATTCCTGAGATACTCATCACTCCTTTCAACTCCCATGCCTCCAGCATCCGACCTTGATTTAGAAGTCCAACAGTCTGTCGAGTCACCTGAATTCGGTTCCCAGGAAGAAGACATCCCAGCAAAGCTATTGCTCCCTGATGACTCCTGTTCTTCAGCATCTGCATCACCACCCCTTCTCACAGTCACATACTTGTGCAGACTCGGCTCCGTCACATCAGCATTAACCACCTTTTCAGACTCCACAAAAACCCCACCCTCTTTCTTGACAGAGATGACAGGATTCTTGTGGTGAAAATTTTGAATATCTTCAAGTAACACACTAGCATACGACACCGGGCTTGGGTTTGGGTTGATTAGCGTCTCTGGGTTGATGTCTAGGTCTCCAGATAGCCACGCTGATCGCGTTCTCGAGCCAATTTGATTATGTTTCAGATTCTCACCATTTGGTTTCTGCAAGCAAGAAACTGTTTAAACACATGCAATTTTGAAATCAAACCTTATGAACAATTGATGAGTAGTCTAAACAAACATCTTACCTTGCTGTGTTGCTCGGATCCGATAACGTTGGTGTCGATCTCACCCAAAGGATTCCTCTGGGCCACCGGCTTCCTGGGTGACGCAGCAGTCCGGATCGTTTCACCAGCCGTTCGCTTCGCTTGAATTCTCTTCACTCCACCACCACCGACGCCGGTAACAGCCTCTCCGACACCAGCATTGTTGCTTTTATCAGTGGCGGGGACCGAAACCATCTTCCCCGGCCGACTGCTACCACTACCGGCACCGGCAGCAACAGTGGTATTACAATTAGGATTTGGTGATTCAGATCTTCGATTTGGGGATCTGCTAACTCTCCGTCCACCGGTACCGGTTCCTCGTTCTTTACTGCCGGATCTTTCTCTACTTCTTCTTCTTGAAGGAGACGAAACCCTAATCTGTCGTTGCTGTTGACCTGAATCATCATTATCATTATTCTTAGAACTCATTTCCATATCAAAATCAAAACTCCTCTTGGAACCAGAATATCTCCGGCCACGTGTCGGCGTTTCACCACCTGCCGGTTTTACGCCGGAGTTGCTCCGGCTAAGCCTACCACATTGTATCAGAATTGCATCCACTTCTTGTTCCGTACAGCTTGACGTTCTCAACACCATCTTCCCCGATTCATCATCTCCGGCTGAGTCGATAACATTTTTCTTCCGCTCAACTGATTTACGGGTTTCTTGATCTGGGTGTGTATCAGTTTCATGATTGTTCCAATTTTTGACAACAAAAACATCTTTTTCAAGAGATTGTTGTTGTTGTTGTTGTTGTTGTTGTGTAGGTGAAGCAACAATGGGGATGATGGTAGTGTTGTTGTTCTCCGGGTGTTTGATTTGGATTTGGGGTGAAGGAATTGAATTATCGGTCTTGCTGCAACAAGCACCCATTTTTGTTGATAAATATGGATGAAGGATAATAATTGTTTGCTTGCTTGTTTTTAAAGAGCAAAGATTTCAAATTTAACGGAGGAGTTTGAATGTGGAAAATTAGCCGTTTTAAAATGGACAACCTTGAAGGGCGGAAAATGTAACTTTATATCATCTTCCCCACATGCCTCCCAACCAACACTAGCAAATAATTTTTTAAGCAAAGATGGCTCTAAACAAACTGAACAGATTATTTAAGGAAAAAACGTGTTTATAATTTATAAATTATAAATGGTTTACAAATGATTATTGAACGAGATCTTTTGTTAGTGTTTGTGTATTAATGAAACGAACATGTTCATTACTGTTCACGAACATTACTAAAAGAGTAAATTACAATTTTGGGCCTTTGTAATAGGCCAATTTGCAGGTTTTGACTTTTTCTTTAAATTTTTGCATTAAACGGCCTTTGGTTAAATTAAAGGGTCGGTTTTAGGCCTTTAAGTTAACGTCTGTTAGTTTTCTCCGTTAACTATTGTCATGTGTTAAAGGTGTAACATTTACGAAATTTGACTTTTAATTCTAATATCGAGTACTTAAAGTTAATGAGACTTATTGTATAAATAATTTAGCAAGCGAAAAACACTAACAATA
This sequence comes from Tagetes erecta, assembly GCA_030867185.1. NCBI lineage: Eukaryota > Viridiplantae > Streptophyta > Magnoliopsida > Asterales > Asteraceae > Tagetes > Tagetes erecta. The sequence goes on along the minus strand of CM061491.1, from coordinate 18,419,099 downwards.
ATAATAATAACAATAATAACAAAAACAAAACTTATCAAGTCATAATAATAATACTTGTTAACAACCAACATAAAAAAAAAGAGAACTATGCAAAGATGGGGGACTAAAAGTGTCAAAAGCCCAAAAATTTCCTTCTCCTTCCTCCTTCCACGCGCAGCAACAGTACCCTCACCTTTCTTCACCATACTCGAAAACTTCAACCTAGATTCAGCCTAAAATCAGACCCAATTCGGGTAATAAAGTGTTTAACCTGTCCATAGCTAACATCAAACGAGTAATTTGCGTGCAATTGAACAAAAAATGGCCTGAAACCTTACTCTTTCTTCACTTCGGTCGAACTCAAAAACCATAACCAAAACCATATCTAGACCTCACAATTTTTCAATTAAACACACACACACGACCACAAACACGTCGCAAACAAACCCCCATACCCAGATTTCGCAAAAACGAAGTAAAAATCTCGCACGAAGGGCTCAAAGGGCCGAACCCGTTCGTCACTCGATCACGTATGTAACCCACACCATTTTGTAAGTTTTTTATACCATTGAACTCGTTTTTTTTAGTGGATTAAAAGCCCCAACGTTAATTTTATCAAAAACCATGTAAACGAATCCAATTTGGGGGTGATGGATCTAGGGCTCGTATGGGGAATGTGGGGAAAATTTCGAATCAGTTAAAGAGGGGTTAAAAGAAATACAGGGGGATGGATTTACAAGTTAGTCACCCAGCTCAAGTGGCTGGGTGCATTGCAAAACAATGAAGAGGTCACGGGTTCGAATCCCCCAAACCGTTTTTCTTGTATATTTTGTATTTTGACCACTAATTCACATTTTTAAACATTCAAACTACCCACTAAACAAGTAAAAATTATATTTTTATCATTTTAATGTCTTAAAAACCCAAAAGTTTTCATAAACAAATATTAACTTTAAAAACTTTATAAAACCAAGTAACAAAACATGTATATATTTTTATAAAAACCTTGTAAAATGTTCATTTAACCAAAAATACTCATTTAAAAATCTATTTAAACGTCATACCGTGTTGGTAAAAAAAAAAAAAAAGTCAAGTGAACGACTTGTAATGACGATAATCTTAAGTAGGTTATTTAAAAATAAATAACATTTTAACCTATTTTTATAAAAACTTATAAATATACCAACACTCATAACTATTTCACAAAACAACTAAAAATAAGAGTTTGACTCGTACGATCTCGAAACCACATATGGACTAAAATTATTATGTTCGATTAATAGGATAAGCTACCGAGGGTTATTTCCGGCTTCCACCGTATATTTTCTTGAATAGATTTTGGAGCCGTTTAATGTGAGTTTACATACCCCTTTTTATATTTATACACTTTTGGGGTGAAACATGTTATATTATTCAAATACACTACATGCACTAAATCTATTTATCAACTATTTGATTCCATTTATGTCTTGGTTGTGCTTTATGTATACGTGTGGTGTTCTATTTTATGATCGATACAATCATTAACTATTGCTAGCCCAGCGACGTCTTAGATCTAAGGGCCTGACAAGCCTTTTTGGTGCTAAAGCCGATGCTAAGTCCGGCTCTTCAATGACGCATTCTAGTTCATTGAAGGAACCAAATTTCACTTAGCTGATCATATACTATATTCTATATTGTTGAGGCTTGATTGTACATTTGAGGCCGTACGTGTTGTTACATATTTGCACTAACCATTGTGGACATGGAATCGCTTATCATTGTGATCTATAAACTATTATCTATGTATTTAACTATGTGAACTCACCAACATTTTTATGTTGACATTATTTTCTAACATGTTTCAGGGAATACCAACGTTTAATGCTAGCTTCGGATCATGATCACTATAGGCTTTTGGACCTAGCTAAATTCTAAATCAATGAACAATTATTAACTATGTTATTTGTAATTTGCCAAACTTGTGGACAAATTGTACTATTTAATTTGGTGATACATGCTTATTTAAAACTCTAATTTGTAGCGTTATGTGGCTATGAGCAATCTCTAACACTCACGTCTCGACGATTATCCGCCTTTTATTTATTTAATTGGTCGGGGTGTGACAGATTGGTATCAGAGCCCATGACTGTAGGGATTTAGGTTATTAGAAACGGTGACCTAGACTACGGTATGTTTAGGGACCCTATATGAATTATCTCATACTTGCTTATGTGCTACGTGATGCTACATGCTATGTGTTACATGATACGTGCTATTTATGATTTAATGTCATGGCCTTTGCACACACTATGAAATTCCACAACTTAAACCGAACTTTAACAAATGAATTCAACATTAGCAAGAACAAATAGCTAAGACTAAACCCTTAACTTATATTCTTCTTCCCTTATCCGAGCTATCCTTCTTAAGCCTCATCATCGTTTACTATAACTCTAATTAGCTAAGTAACATTTCTCGATCTATTTCTCGACTCCATGTGGATATCTTATGCTTAGTGAAACTCTTAGGCAAATGCCTAATCCATTCTCATCAAGGTTTCGAATCAGTATAACGCAACGAGACAATGTGTATCTAGATAGTAAACACTTGTATCCTGAATTTCCTGGCAAAACGATAGAAAGTTCTATCCAAGGTTAGCGTATCGTATAAATCCCTTAAAGGGACATGTATGCTTACCTGGGGATAGACGTGATGAGCGTAACCCTATAGGCTAAATCACACCTCCCCGAATACGTTAAATCAAACTTAACACTTTGATAAGTCATTAGTGTCCAAAAACAAGACACATTCCTAAGCTTTTAAATTCTATATATTTACTTTTCAATGATTCTACGATTATCATTTATCTAAAGATTTCTAAATATTTTCATGTGTTTTCTATATTACCTTAAATGTTTGCTATAATTCCAAATAGATTATTCATATTCCTATGATTTCTAAGAACTTTCTATGATTCTAAGTGTTTACTATACTATGTTTTCTAAAAGATTCTATGATATTCTAAGTGGGACGAGGTGCTATTATTATATCAGATGTTTCTGTCGGTCAAAGATTTTGCTACAAAACCGTGTTATTCTACGTTCCATCATTCCATTCGTTTTTAAGCTACCATAATACCTATGCGATATACTCGCTAGTTTATCCATATAACACAATTACACCGTTGTAAACTATTATCTCAAATCAAAACTAAAACATATAGACTAACTTCAATCGAATTATTCAAAACTTCAAATCATATATCAATTACCAAATCTAAGGCATGCTTCTAATCCCAAATCAATTATTGACTCTCCAATCAAAGGTTTGTCATTATTTCTGAATTCTAGTCAAGGCTAAATCCCATAATTAAATAGAAGTTAACGGATTTTGCTACCCTTATAAGCTAATGTATTCGAATCGAACGGTAACCTTCAAAATATTTCAACTTGACTTCGATACTCAAATAGTTTCAAAACTACTCATCTAACTATAAGATTCTAATCCAATTTCTAATCCATCATTAAAACTATAAATCTATTACCAAATTATGAACTAACCATCAAAACATGTACTCGTTAATCAACTACGCGGTGCTATCCATAAACTCGTTATCCAAAAACCTAACGGAAACTCACTACACAACTATTCGCAAACTCATTAAACTACATGTTTCATCTATACATATGACCACTAGTGAAATTCTACGCCGTTAGTTTTCATAAATTAATCCAAACCCAATGCGTTTCATTTATAAACTCGTTTCTCTAACCCAATGTATAACCAATGGACTTTGTAAAATTACTGGTATTCGAATCACTTAAAATAATTTCCTTATTTTCCCAAATAAAATTTTATATATATAAAAAAAAAGGAAAAAAATTTGTTAATTAAAATAACCTTTTGGTTTTAGTATTTTGTAAAATATATATATATATATATAAATAAAATATATCATTTCATGATAAATGATTTCTTTAAAAAGGGATTAGTTATTCTGACGTTGGTCAAATATTTACACAATACTTTTCTTGTTTTCTCAAATATGACACAAAGACTTATAGTAAACATCATGTCTCCTATTTTCCAATACCAAGTACTTACAACTTAAATTTTGTCGTTTATTTCCAAATCAATCCTCTTAACTATGGTAAAGATTTAAACTTTCAGCTTTTTACTTAACTTTTAAAACTACACTAGAAAAAAACGACATCACCCCTTATAAACTTATTTACCTCCATAGTCAATACATTTGGTTTACCTAAAGCTACTGGACATATAAATTCAAACATCTTAGGAACCAAGTGACCTATTCATTCGAATTATAAATTGGATTATCCACATTATCAACTTTTCATGAAACTAATTTTTTCTAAAAATCCTAATAAACTATATTTTACATGTACACCACCAATTAATGCTTATGAGCTAGTCAATATCAGAAAACTTAGATAATTACATCTTACACACATAGAGTCGGTTTTCACAAACTTAAGTGTTACTATTCTAGTACTCGAACTTGACTATCTATACCGATGAACAAACTATTTATATGAGCAATGTCTACCTAATGAACTGTAGTTTTCTATTGAATCATCAATCTAATGTACACCATCAACTAATGCTTATGAACTAGTCAATATCAGAAAACTTAGATAATTACATCTTATGCACAGAGTCGGTTTTCACACACTTAAGTGTTACCATTCTAGTACTCGAACTTGACTATCTATACCGATGAACAAACTATTTATATGAGCAATGTCTACCTAATGAACTATAGTTTTCTTTTGAATTATCAATTTACCTATTATCTTAAACTGATTTTCCCAAGTACTATTTCTATCGGGTATGATAGCAATTAATACCTTTGCGTATCATCGCTTTAACTTAAGATTTTTGTGTACTTCTGACTCGCACGTGATCGAATGAACTGTGGAGCCCATGCAAAAACTGAAGTAATTACGGGTGCACACGGAATTATGAAAGTTGGTGTATGAGAACCCTAGTAAGTTTTGTCTTGTGTAGCTGGGTCATATTTAATCATCTTATTTTCACTTGACTTGTTTACTCATTTTACTAATCGCATCTAAGCCACTTAATTATGTGTAAGGTTACTTTATTCGTTTTGTCCATCCTATTAATCATAGTTATTCTCGATGGTCATTTAAATAATTCTATATCCATATACTGAAAATATTTTATTCGCAAGTTGGCATCCTATGCCATTTCTATATTGAGTAGCAAATAATATTTATTCGAATCTACATACAATTAGTTCACCCAAACCCTTATAAGTGAAAAGAGTTAAATAAGCAACTCTCATTGAGTCAAAACAAATAACTTCTTAATCTCGTGTATATTAAAATCATGTCTCGATCAAAATGCTCATCTTTTCGTTGATCGAATTCTCATATAAGAAAGTTTCTTACGAACTGGAACTGCCTGAGGAATTGGGTAATGTTCTTCCTGTGATACACGCTTCTAATGTTCCTAATTAAAAAAAAAGAGAGAGAGTGTTATACGATGAATATCTTATCTTACCTCTCGTTGAAGTCTAAAATTGATGAATCGATGCATTTTATTGAACGCCATTGGGAATTATGGACCGTGAAGTCAAACAACTCAAGCGTAGCCGGATACCGATAGTCAAAATTCGTTGGGAAAACAAGCGCGGACATGAATTCACTTGGGAGCACGAAGACCGTATGAAGAGAAATTTTCCTCACTTGTTTATCTAGTTCTTTAAATTTCGGGACGAAATTCCTAAAAGTTGGGGAGACTGTAACATTTACGAAATTTGACTTTTAATTCTAATATCGAGTACTTAAAGTTAATGAGACTTATTGTATAAATAATTTAGCAAGCGAAAAACACTAACAATAATAATAATAACAATAATAACAAAAACAAAACTTATCAAGTCATAATAATAATACTTGTTAACAACCAACATAAAAAAAAAGAGAACTATGCAAAGATGGGGGACTAAAAGTGTCAAAAGCCCAAAAATTTCCTTCTCCTTCCTCCTTCCACGCGCAGCAACAGTACCCTCACCTTTCTTCACCATACTCGAAAACTTCAACCTAGATTCAGCCTAAAATCAGACCCAATTCGGGTAATAAAGTGTTTAACCTGTCCATAGCTAACATCAAACGAGTAATTTGCGTGCAATTGAACAAAAAATGGCCTGAAACCTTACTCTTTCTTCACTTCGGTCGAACTCAAAAACCATAACCAAAACCATATCTAGACCTCACAATTTTTCAATTAAACACACACACACGACCACAAACACGTCGCAAACAAACCCCCATACCCAGATTTCGCAAAAACGAAGTAAAAATCTCGCACGAAGGGCTCAAAGGGCCGAACCCGTTCGTCACTCGATCACGTATGTAACCCACACCATTTTGTAAGTTTTTTATACCATTGAACTCGTTTTTTTTAGTGGATTAAAAGCCCCAACGTTAATTTTATCAAAAACCATGTAAACGAATCCAATTTGGGGGTGATGGATCTAGGGCTCGTATGGGGAATGTGGGGAAAATTTCGAATCAGTTAAAGAGGGGTTAAAAGAAATACAGGGGGATGGATTTACAAGTTAGTCACCCAGCTCAAGTGGCTGGGTGCATTGCAAAACAATGAAGAGGTCACGGGTTCGAATCCCCCAAACCGTTTTTCTTGTATATTTTGTATTTTGACCACTAATTCACATTTTTAAACATTCAAACTACCCACTAAACAAGTAAAAATTATATTTTTATCATTTTAATGTCTTAAAAACCCAAAAGTTTTCATAAACAAATATTAACTTTAAAAACTTTATAAAACCAAGTAACAAAACATGTATATATTTTTATAAAAACCTTGTAAAATGTTCATTTAACCAAAAATACTCATTTAAAAATCTATTTAAACGTCATACCGTGTTGGTAAAAAAAAAAAAAGTCAAGTGAACGACTTGTAATGACGATAATCTTAAGTAGGTTATTTAAAAATAAATAACATTTTAACCTATTTTTATAAAAACTTATAAATATACCAACACTCATAACTATTTCACAAAACAACTAAAAATAAGAGTTTGACTCGTACGATCTCGAAACCACATATGGACTAAAATTATTATGTTCGATTAATAGGATAAGCTACCGAGGGTTATTTCCGGCTTCCACCGTATATTTTCTTGAATAGATTTTGGAGCCGTTTAATGTGAGTTTACATACCCCTTTTTATATTTATACACTTTTGGGGTGAAACATGTTATATTATTCAAATACACTACATGCACTAAATCTATTTATCAACTATTTGATTCCATTTATGTCTTGGTTGTGCTTTATGTATACGTGTGGTGTTCTATTTTATGATCGATACAATCATTAACTATTGCTAGCCCAGCGACGTCTTAGATCTAAGGGCCTGACAAGCCTTTTTGGTGCTAAAGCCGATGCTAAGTCCGGCTCTTCAATGACGCATTCTAGTTCATTGAAGGAACCAAATTTCACTTAGCTGATCATATACTATATTCTATATTGTTGAGGCTTGATTGTACATTTGAGGCCGTACGTGTTGTTACATATTTGCACTAACCATTGTGGACATGGAATCGCTTATCATTGTGATCTATAAACTATTATCTATGTATTTAACTATGTGAACTCACCAACATTTTTATGTTGACATTATTTTCTAACATGTTTCAGGGAATACCAACGTTTAATGCTAGCTTCGGATCATGATCACTATAGGCTTTTGGACCTAGCTAAATTCTAAATCAATGAACAATTATTAACTATGTTATTTGTAATTTGCCAAACTTGTGGACAAATTGTACTATTTAATTTGGTGATACATGCTTATTTAAAACTCTAATTTGTAGCGTTATGTGGCTATGAGCAATCTCTAACACTCACGTCTCGACGATTATCCGCCTTTTATTTATTTAATTGGTCGGGGTGTGACAAAAGGCATGAGGGTATGTTGGTAATTTCACACATCCATTACCCCACCACAACCCCCTCTTCTTCCTCATGTATGCTTAACCTGCAATTGGGTTTCGATTGGGTTTTTTAACCACCACATCAGCCTCACCACGACACTATCACCTGCGATTGGGTTTCGATTGGAGTTGTAAAGAGAGTTGGATTTCATCAACGCAAGGTAATCATCGATCTGGTTTTGATCGGATCTTTCCTGCTACTAAGGGAGAGCAAGAAAGATCAAAACAAAAAATTAACCAGCGCCCTCTTTAGGTATGCAGAAGATCATATGGTTTTTGTATGTTGAATCCATGAACGGATGTGATAAATTCAGAGTTTTTTGGATGAGATGAAAGGATTGGATCTTGAAAATGAAGATGAAGGTGTTGATGTTAATGAAGATGAAGGTGTTGATGAAGAAGAAAGTGTTTGGATTTGATGAAGATGAAGATCTTGATGTTGATAAAGATGAAAGCTTTTGGATTTGATGAAGATGAAGATGTTGATGAAGGTGAAGGTGAAGGTGAAGGTGAAGAAGATGAAGATGAAGTTGTGTTAGTGAGATGTATTTTTTTGTTACAGGTGTTGAGTAGGAAGGAGGAAGAAGATGGGGCAACTGAAATTACCAACATACCCTCATGCCTTTAACACATGACAATAGTTAACGGAGAAAACTAACGGACGTTAACTAAAAGGCCAAAAACCGACCCTTTAATTTAACCAAAGGTCGTTCAGTGCAAAAATTTAAAAAAAGGCCAAAACCTGCAATCTAGCCTATTACAAAGGCCAAAAAATGTAATTTACTCTTACTAAAACTAAACGGAGACAAACAAATGTTTACGAACATAAATGAATACAAACACACATATTTATTTTAAAATAAAATCTGCATTTTTGTTACAAATATTATAAAAAATGCACCAAAAATAAATAAGTACTTATCTTAATTATCTTAACATAATTACCATAAACATAATTATCATAAAAAAAATAAAAAGTTTATCAAGATTAAAATTTAAATTATCAATAAGCTAAATGATCAATAAGCTACATTGTGTATAATCTATTTAATAAATTAAGGTTTTAGGGGCAATTGTAGGAGGGAAAATATTTGATCTATAATATGAACTAGTTTAGTGCCCGCACTACGTTCGGGAACACAACATTCAAGTGATGTTTTTATTGGCAGTTTTATAAAGAATGTAAAAGAGTGAAAAGCAATATTTTTTAAAATTAAATTTTTAGTATAGCAATATTATATTCAAATTAAAGAGAATAAAATGCTCAGTTTTATGGTGTAGTTTATTTTTTTAAAAAAATCCATATAAAAAAGTTATGTATATTTATAAAATACTGAGGTCTTTAATTGTATATTATTATTAATTTTATCCATAAGTTTCATTTTCACACCCTATCAAATATAAACCGACTCATGTACACCCCTTGCAGTAGAGGGTTAAAAGTATAAATACTTTTAAATTTTTCAGAATTCTTCAAAATATTAGGGGACCAAAAATGTAATTAGTTTTATTATAATATATTTTATATACATATTTTAAATAAAAAAATTATTATTATGAGATAAACTCTCAAATGATGCCACATAAGTCAGAAGCTTTAAAATGGTGTCACATAAGCTTTTTTGGTTTTGCTATATTATATAAAGATTTTGGGAGGGAAATTGTATGAAATTTCTCACTATGTATAAGTTGATGGACTAAATACTTAAATATTAAAAATTCACAAATACTTAAACATAATGATTATAAATTATTTTTAAATATTATTATTTAACCCGTATGTAACACACGGGCATTAAACCTAGGATAACGTAAACAAAAAACTTATTTGTGTTCGTTTGTGAAGTTTACACAAGCAGCAAAGTATATGAACAAACTGGGAGAGATAATGATTCTATCTAATGAATCTGATTGCATAAAGATTGTGATCACTTACTCTAATTATGTAATTTATAAAAGCAGCAAAGTATATGAACAAAACAACAAATCACACAAACTCTAATCCCACATGGACGATGAACAATTCTTGACTTGATCTTTGTATCAATCTACGCCTTCACTAATTCTCTGATGTCGTTCTTCTTCTTCTCAGTAAACGTATCGGAAAACTTACCCAGGGTTGCTCGAAATTCATCTCCGGTAATTGTTTCTTTCTCGAGTAACACATCTACTAAATTGTCAATCGCATCTCTGTTCTTCTTTATATGTGATTTTGCTATTTCATACGCTTTCTCGATTATACATTTAACCGATTTGTCTATGTCCTCTGCAAGTTTTTCCGACATTGAGTTTCTTGCTAACATCCTTAGAACCACATCGCTGCTTTGTACTGCTGGATCGTATAATGACCATGGCCCAATCTCTGACATTCCAAATCTTGTAACCATCTGTTCAAACATTGTCCACTTTAACTGTTAATTTCTGTATCTAGTTTTTATGCCCACCACCTGTTTGTAAAAAAGCGCCAGTGAACACCTGTTTGTGTATTTTGTTCATATTCACTGGCTTGACTCTTTTGGTCAAACAATTGGTCTTTATATTCTAAATATGTATGATGAGCGATGGTTTGAAGTTTAAGTTATAAAATACCTGTCTTGCTATTTGGGTGATTTGTTGCAGGTCCCCTGCTGCACCAGTGGTGATCTCTGGTTCACCGAAAATGACTTCTTCTGCTGCTCTACCTCCTAAACCAGCTACAATTCTAGCAAACAGCTGCTGCTTAGTGGTTAGTGATGGATCTTCGTTAGGTGTAAACCATGTTAGTCCCCGAGCTTGTCCCCTAGGGATCAATGTTACTTTTTGCACCGGATCATGTCCTTGAGTCAGAGTCCTACAATCACCATAGGATCTTAAAATTCAAACCAAACTGTGTCATAAGTCGTAACACACTTGCTTAGGTCATTTTCATTGCATCATTATGTTAAAGTAATGAGATTGTTAGATGGTGAAGTGACTACTTACGCGCAGATTGCGTGGCCGATTTCGTGATAGGCTACTAACATCTTGTTCTTTCCATCTGTCATCTTGGTTCCTTCCATTCCTGCGATGATTCTATCGATCGAGTCATCAATCTCTTTTATACTAATCTTATCCTTGCCTCTTCTGCCAGCAAGAATGGCTGCTTCGTTCATGAGATTCGCTAGCTCAGCACCGCTGAAACCAGGCGTTCGCATGGCAATAACACTTAGTGATACGTTTCTGTCAAGCTTCTTGTTTTTGCTATGAACTTTTAGTATTTCCTCCCTTCCTCTCACATCTGGCAAACCAACACTCACCTACACCAATTCATCATCAACATTAATTCAGTCCAAGATGGATTTTTTATTGTTTTCTTTACTAACCTGTCGGTCAAACCGCCCTGGTCTAAGTAGAGCAGAATCAAGAATCTCGGGCCTATTAGTAGCAGCAAGAACAATGACTCCAGTGTTACCGCTGAATCCATCCATTTCTGTAAGAAGCTGATTCAGTGTTTGCTCTCTCTCATCATTGCCTCCACCAATTCCGGTTCCTCTTTGCCTTCCAACCGCATCAATTTCATCAATAAAAACCAAACAAGGCGAGTTCTTTTTGGCATTATTGAATAAATCCCGTACTCGAGATGCGCCTACGCCCACAAACATTTCAATGAACTCTGATCCGGAGAGTGAAAAGAAAGGTACTCCTGCTTCTCCGGCTATCGCCTTTGCTAACAATGTCTTCCCAGTGCCTGGTGGGCCTACCAGAAGAACGCCTTTTGGAATCTTTGCACCCAACGCTGAAAACTTTTCTGGGGTCTTGAGGAACTCGACCACCTCCTGGAAATCTTGTTTTGCTTCATCAACACCAGCTACATCATCAAATGTTATACCTGTATTCGGTTCCATTTGGAACTTGGCTTTGCTCCTGTAATTAATCAACTTTATGTAAAAGACGTTCTTTTTATTCGATCCATTTGCATAGTTGTCAAAAGCGCAAAGGATGAGCCTTGGGCCAAAGGCACATAGTATAAATATGCCGTTTTTAGGGGTTTTAGACATGTTTAGGCTTTAGTTTTATTTCAGACTTGTTTGGGGCTAGTCATTGTTACAGACGATTTTTGGCCGGGACTTGGCATGAGAAAATGTGCCTGACCGCCTGAAAATGAGCCTTTTGAAGCTACTAAAAAATGACACACTGGGCTGTGCGTGAGGTCTAGGCCCCCGACCTTGTGGCTTTTGACAACACAGCCCCTTTGAGATAAATAAACGGGTGCATAAACATTGTTTGTTAGTTGATCATACCTTCCTAGTCCAAACGGCAAGTTAGGCCCTCCAGGCGTGTTTGGAGACGAAGATCTCAACAGTAAAGCACCAAGTAATATCAATGGAAAAGCAAAATTAGCCAGAAGATCAAAAACAGCTCCTACTATGTTCACTTCTGGTGGATGAGCTGCAAAATCCACATCTTTCTCTCTTAATTTCCTAACCAGTTGCTGCTGCAACCCTGGCAACTGAACCTTGACTCTCTGGATCTTATTATCAAGGGCTGGATTCACTATCTCAACGATCGCCACTGACCCATTCTCAAACAAGTCCACCTTCTTGACAACACCTTCATTAAGATACTCCAAGAATCTAGAATAAGACATCCTGCTTGAAGCAGCTGCAACCGGGCTCTCGGGTTCTGCTCTTGCTGCAGGGTGCACCAGTGCACCACTGCCAATGAGGCTCAGACCGGTTTTTAACAGGCTTCTCTTGGGAAATTTGGTGTCTAAAGTCAATTCTTGACATGGTATGCTTCTTGTATCCTTGGAATGGTTTTGTGATCTGGGAAGTGGAATGTGAGGGTTAAAGAGGGAAATTACAGTTGACATGTTGGTTTAGTTTTGCTATGAATATGATGAGTCTATAAAAGTTTGTTTTGGTTTTTAGAGGGAATATTTTGGGGAATTTAAATAAACTGGAGATGTTTCTAGCAGGATGTGATCACTTGGTAGTTTATAGATCCGACCCATGTATTCAAGAATCATCTAGAGTAAGGTATTTTGAAAATGTTTGTTGATGTGACAGTATATTGATTTGAAGAGTAACAGGTAGTTTTAAAGTTAATTTGAATATTTGATTATGAGTAAACACATGAATATTTGAGTTATGAAGGTTAAAATAGTCTCTTTGTATTTTCATACTCTTTTATAAATTCAATTCCTACTCCACCTTGTTAAATTTACTTAACACTTAACATGAACTTGATTTGTAATTACATAAAATGAAATACTGTTTCGAAAAATGAAAATACTATATATGACAATTATATTTACTTTTAGCTTTTTCAAGTTTTTTCAACCATACATTTGTTTGGCAAACAAAACTCAAAAGAGCTTTATTTTTGGAATTTTGTCTTCTTATCTGAATAATTAATTATCCCATAGCAAATTTTTGAAGAGGGGTTTTATAAAGTAATTATAATATAACTATAATAATAATAATAATAATAATAAATCAAGGTTTTAAAAAGAGCCATTTTTTAAGGGAGAAATTATTTGTTCTGTAATAAAAAGTTTGAGAGAGAAATTAAGTAATATTTTTTACCACCATGTATGAGTTGATGGAGCCAAATTCTTAAATATTAAATACTCACAAATCCCTAAACATAATAATTATAATTTTATTATAAATATTGTTATTTAAATAGTGTGTAACACACAAATATTAAGCCTAGTAATAAAGATGAAACAAAGTCTATTCTGAACTTGAAAGGCCATTTCCACCCCCATTTTTTTTATCAATCTTTTTATTTTCCATCTGCGCCAAACCATTTATTTATGGGCTAAATGCATATTTCCCCTTCCAAAACACTTTAAATGCATATTTACCCAGCCAAAAAAATCAATTGCATATTTCCCCCTATAAACAACTTTAATTTGTAAATATACCCATTTTTAATAAGGTCATTTAGTTAACATTGGGTATATATGCAATTGATTTTTTTAGTTGGGGAAATATGCAATTAGAGGTGTTTATAGGGGTAAATATGCATTTAAATCTTTATTTATAGGCACACTTATAAAAATTGACCGTTAAAAGGATTTTATGAGAAATGGCGAGGGGAAGTGACCCCAAAAATTTAATGTATCGTCGACCCCCAAAAGGGGTGGGACGGTGTTTCCACAAGGACGGTTATGGGGCCGCACCTACCCGACTACCTCACATGCTCTCTGCTTTCCTTATCAGTTTGCTCGAATTTCTATTAATTGACCCATATCAATGCTAATTCATTGTATTTGGCCATCATAAACGTCAACCATAATAATTTATATTAATCAGACCAATCTCTGTAACTAAAGTTGTCGCAAAGGACGGGGAATCCCTAGCATTTGTTTATTTAGCGCGATTAACTTTCTAGTCCGCTGAAATGAAGGTGATGGTAAAATCCTAAGATTCTTGAGGAGTTGAGGTATCTTGACTGAAAGAAATTTTTTTATTTCTAATAATAGGCGATTTTCTTTCATCTTATGTACTATTTGGCAAAATTTGAATCATTAAATGCTAAATGGTTAAAAGATTTGAACCATTAAGAGATTCTATCAATGAGAGAGATGTTGGAATAGAACTTTATATGAGTATAAAATTGATATGCTCCATTTAGCATCTTTCTCTATCTGTTAACCATTCAGCAATTAACTGAATCATTCAGGGGCTTTTTTTCTAAAACAAACGCTCTAAATTCTGAATAATTAAGCACTAACTGAACTATTAAAGGATAAAATAATCAGTTTCTTAGAAGTACTCTTTTTTTTTTTTAACTTTAAACTTCATTAGAAGTACTCTAATCGGGTAGTTTCAAAGGATGTTAATAAAATTGTTTATGTAGGGACACATTATGTCAATTGAACAAAGATGAGAGGGTGGGGTTTAGAAAGTAGATTATATCCGACAGACGTCTACCATTGCAAATCGTCATCATCATCAACATCATCACCGCTTCCGGTTTCTGCAAAATCAACCAAATTAGGGTTTCGATCATGGGCCATATGGCGATAGAGTCGGCGAAGACGGTATTAGAAGTTGCAGAAGTGGCATTCAAAGCCGTCGAATTCTCCCATCACCATCCCCTATATCACTACAAAAACGATCATCCTCACAACGCCAGCGACTTAAACGATCTAACTCAACCTTTAGAACGTGAATTAGAGGCTTTAAGATCGGATAATCAACGTCTTAGGGATTTACTTCAACACAATCTCAAACTCCTTCACAATATTTCCGAATCGCCTTGCTTATTGGATGATTGTCCTCCTGATGTATGTAACATTACATACCTTCTATTTACACTTATGCATACATACTTTTTATTGATGTATGGTTATGACTTGTTTGTTTCTTTAGTGTGGAGAGTTGTGATTGAGATCAGTTCTGTTACCTTTTAAGAGCAATTTATGCTAGTGCAACTCAAAACTGATATTTATTATTGAATGTTTTTTGAAACCTGAGTTGTCACATTGACATTTTAAGCTTATACTAGTGATTATGAATGAGTTAGTGTTGCTTTTCTCACTATTGTGGGAGGAATATCGTTACGTGGCGTTTTCAATAGCTTGATTTGCATGTCATTTTACGCAGACTGATAAGTGTTTAACTGCAGTTGCATACTCGTATTGTGGATACCGTAGAATCTCCTAAGTTCTTGAGTCAACTTAGGACTCTCCAAAAAGATTCAGTTGATGGAATACCTGGTAATTTTCTCTTGATGATGCATCGGGTTATATGTTTCGTTGATGTCATTAGGTTTAAATCCTTTTCTTTTGTGGCCGAGAATGAATTTGTCAGTTATGAATATGTGATCACATTGTGTGGATGTTCTTTTCTTAGGAATGGATCTTCAAGTAGATGAAATTCTAATCAATGTTGGCTGTGAAGAACCAAGTTTGTGGATTTGGGTCTCTGATGAAATGGTACATGGTAATGTAGAAGAGAAGAGTGGAATTGATAATGAGAGTTACATAGTTATAAGCCAGGAACAGGTAGTGGATGGCATTGCCAGTTTTATGGCCAGATGTATTATGTTAAACCCGAAAGCTAAGGTATAAGACATCCAACCTCTTGGTCATGTTTAGAATTTATTTAAACTGAAGTTCTCACAACCTTTTCTGGAAATGCAGAGTTTGTCACCTCAGGAGATGCAAAAGAGTAAGTTTCTAATGTTATGTTTAATACTTGAAATGGCGTGTAATTGTGACTTCTTTATTTTACAAGACCTGTTTTGACCATAGGAGGCAACATGAACTATAATTAAGCATAACATGACTTTTGTTTTTCTGGGTAGTTGTCTATTCAGATGCAAAGTTCTAATTGCATCTTGATTAGTTAAGGGATATGATTAAACTCCTCAAGTATTTATCTTGATTCTCCAATTGTAACCGAAAAAATCAACGAAGGTATAACAAATTGGCTTTCTTTGTTGCACTTTATTATTCAAGCTGCAAAGAGTGTAGACCTATATTGATATATGAAATGAAATAATTTTCCAGATCAAAACACGTAAATTTGAATTTGAAAGATGAGTGTCCATATTGCTTGTTTGACTAGTAGTCAATCTTAGGATGTACCTTGTTAAATTTTAGTTTTCCCTATTCAGTTAAGTTAATAGATATATAACACAAATGTTAGTTAAATTTAACCAATTAACCATACAATCAAAGAGGAACATGAACTATAATTAGTCATAACATGACTTTTTAATTTTCGATTAAGCTCTATAAATTTTTAATTTGCAGAGCTGACTAAGGCTTTGGGTGGCATGAGCAAGTTTGAGAAGTTATTAGAAATATGGGAAGCTGGACAGCTTTTCTATTTGATGGCAACCTGGGGACTAGCTTTAGCAGGGTGAGTTTCTGCCTCTTTTTCCTATTTTAGAAACATTCGTTATCAATTTTTTTAAGATGATCTCGTTCACAATAGATGAGTTTGCTATACAAATTATACCAACACCATAGCATCTCCTCTTCTAATAAATTGCTAAGCCTTGCCTCCACACAATGCCACTTGTCACCACTATATTAATCCTCACCATTTAAGTGTAATTAATGACTATTATATTGTTTATGATCCTTTCATATTTTGAGCAAAATAACTAAAATATCGGAATCTTTGCTTTATTTTAACTATTTTGAATATAAACTTATACTAATTTTATTTTTTTATCATTTCATCCGTGACTTACATTTTTTTTAACTGTTTAAAAGTTAAAATTATGTTAATTTAAAATAAATGTTACAAGAACTTGCATATTTTTTATTTTACTTATTTAAAAATTAAACATGTTATTTTTCCATTTTTACCGTTTCATCCGCGTGAACACGCGGGTGTTAACCTAGTTAGATTATAAATAAAGATTTATTTGCTGTAAACCAAAACAGAATTAGGCCATGAAACAAGTAGGTTCTATGAAAATGTCGAATTGTTCTCAGTTCAAAGATGGGTCTGCGAGTCTTGATTTTGAAGTAAAACCGACAACTGAAAATAAAAATGGCCAAAGAGCAAGTGTTGATTCTTTGAGCTTCTTTGAACAGGTTGTACAAGAGTCGAGCTCTCTTACGCGTTGCGGCAAGGGGAGTCCACGCGACAAGCAAAGTTGCTATGAAGGTTCTTTAAGATCTATGTAATGCACACCGGTCTTTACCATGAAACTGTACATATACATCTAATGTTCATAAGACTTGTTATGCTGGAAGTAAAAAAAGGATTATCATTTGTTCACACTTTTTCTAAGGTGTCACTGTCGAAGCTATTGTTTAGATTTAGGTTTAAGCTATATACTAAAAGTTTACTCTAACACTGCATTTCAAATTGGATTTTTATATTAAAAAGGTATATTGGTTTCTACTTGTCTCAACTATCATCTTATGGTTTCTATCGGTTTTAACTATTAAATTGGCTGTCAACGGTCCCAACTTTTATCACTTTGGCAACCAACGGTTCGTCGTTAATTTTTTTTTATTGCCGTTAAGTTTTTCCAAATTCAAGACCGATGTTTTAATCATTTTGATCGGAATGATAATATAAGTCGATTGATGGAAAAGTTATCTCGAAATGACACTCCAAACAACGAAACGGGTTCTTCAATCGGGTGTTCAAGCCTAACAGTGCCTTAATCGGTTGTAGAAATTTTATCGTTCAGAGAGACGTTTTGATCAAACTTTTAACATTAATCGACTCGTATTATCCTTCCGATCAAAAAACCTAAAACATCGGTCTTCAATTAAATAAAAAACTTAACGGCGTTAAAAAAAATTAACAACGGACCGTTATTTGTCAAAGTGATAAAAGTTTGGACCGTTGACAACCAATTTAACGACGGACCATTGGACTTGAAGTCTTCAAGTAATTTCACATGCGTAACTAAATTAAGATTCATAGTAGGAGCTTTTTGCTCTATCTGATGAAAAAATATAATATAAACAATAAGATATAATGGTTTTGGTAATATGAAGGTCATCTAAATCAAAGTTCTTAATTATAATCAAGTTACTATAGGGTCTTCATTCGTCTAATGAAGGTGTTTTGGTTCTTGCACTTTGCGATGTCTGTATAGTTATACATATTGATGTAGCATTTAATAGATAAACTTGTAATTTTAAGACCCTTTCCGCGCGAATTCTTTTTCTACAACCGAGGGCAAATAAACACTTTATTTTATTAAAAAGAACTGCAACCATTGCGCATCTTGTTTTGGTTTATTTCTTTACAATCTGCAATGAAAGCGTGCTTTTCACACAACCCGTGTAAGCTATACACGTAAGGCGTGTAAGCTATATGATTTTTGCCTTAGGATAGTGTTTTAGGCAACAATAACACCAGCGTGGTCCATCTCTATTTGCATGTTTTTATACCATTTAACATTTACCAACCATAATCTCTTCTTTCTATTCCTCTTCCTCTTCAATTTTGAATAGGTTAGGGGACAAGGTACAAAGGGGGCCATTTCCAGTATAGTTATTCGTCTACATCGATACCGTTTCACCTCCTCCTACTTGAAACTCCTTATTTGAACAACCATTCAATTCGATTCAGGCCAAGAGTAACATAGCGTTATTGTGCATGTGATATATGTAGTCTTCTTTGACGGTGATCACAAGTGTGGTCATGTGTTGTTTTTCTTTTATAGATTATTTAATCTACCACATTAATACACATCAATAACATCATCAATCACTAACTTTGTCACTATCACACTAGTACGTACCACCATTTTTTACCATCAAGCATATTAGTTACATCACAATACTTTTCCATTATCTTCATCACGCCCTTCTAATAGTCATTACTTCACCATATTATTAGAAAATTCCATGGTTGACTTAGTCAACTTGTCCATATTAGTATATTACAGCACACGCCACGCCAGAAAGACTTTGAGTTGACCCCACAAATGAAGACTTTTTGTTTCTTCGTCTCATTCCAATAGTTAATGAGGGGAAGCTTCATGTCATTTTTCCAAGTTTTTGAGGCTTATATATATATATATATATATAGGCTTCGAATTATCAAGAATTGCAATCTCTTTGTTCAGGTACGCGCTTCTACACTCTCTTTTCTCTTGAATATATATGTTTTGTATTTTTCTTCGTTACATGTTTGCTAGGCTTCAATCTCTTAATGATTCTGATATATGATATGTGAATGGTTCAGCATTTACGAGCTTATGTTTGAATGGTTCTGGCGTTATATTGGGCCAATGGTAAGACATTTGTCTTTCTTAAATGGTTCAGACCTCCTACTAGTTCAACATTTAATGGTTCAGAACTCTTACTTACCGACTCAACGCTTACTTTTTTATTCGGAAATTACTAAACAACCCCTTATAATTACTAAGAAAAAACCTTTAGAGCGAATTTTTTTTATAAGTGGGGTTTTTTAGAGAGTTTTATGGACAAGGGGTGTTTCTCCATTAAAGCTGACAAGTGGGGTACTCGCCCATGCCATGGGCAAGTTCGGATGCATATGAAACGTACTTGACCAAAAATTCATTGTTGTTTGTTGTTTTGTGAGAACTCGCCAATGGGAAGGGTGAGTTTTACATAATCTTTTACTTTTTGACCAATGTGACAAGTAGACTGACATGATGTTACTTTTTGTACTACTCACCCTTGATAGGGGCGAGAAACTATGAAGAATAGAGTTGGTCGGGTTGTTTGGTGAATATTGAAAGTTTGTATTATAAAAAAAGTTTTTACTTACTTAAAAACCAACAACTATAAACAACCAAACACACAAATATATTTCTTCACAATCTCCTTCTCATCTCCTGCCATTCAACTATTGCTTATTGCCTTCATAGGTGAGCAAGAGTTGTCAACTTGTCATTGTATCCCATTCAACTACAAAATGTCACATGATTTTAAATACGTAGAGAACTCAGAAGACAAGTTCTGTTTTGCGTTAGCATAGCATAAGTTTTTAATAGATGTATTAGTTGATTTTTGACTTTAGAGTGAAACTGACAAAAAATAGAAATACTTCCATTAGTTAAAATAATGAAGTATTGAAAATACTTTTAGAACAATATGTAGGCTAGAAATAATACTTTGATTCCTAGAACACCATTTACCCATGGTGATTCAATGCTAAATAATGTAAGAGTGTGTTGACTTGGTTCGCGGACTAGGTGTAGTTGTCTCACTCAAAAGTAAGCGTTAATAGTAGCATATTAACCCCTCCTCCTTGAATGCTTAAGTGCAATTCCTCGCGTCTCCTATTACAACATGGACGAAAAATACAGAAATACAAAACGCTACTAACAAGAACACAATCATAAATGAAAAGCTCTTTATATAGCATTAGACACTGCATCATGTACTTTTACAATGAAAAAATAATCTAATTAGGCTTGAAAAGCAGCCCTTGATCATCTTTTATTCCTTTACACTTTACCACCAATCTTTAAATCATATCGCTTTGTTCTGCAAAAACAACAAGTTAAATTACTTAGATGTAACAAAAGTACTATTTGCGTATTAGAGTTGAAAGATGTAACAAAAAAAGTATCTAGAAATAGCACGTGTACGTCGAAACAGAAAGAGAAACTAACATCTTCACATATGTAGTCTATTGACAAATCTCTTGATGAACCAAAATATGCATTTTCCAAGGCAATCAACAGGCCATGATACCACACCAAGCTGAACACAACCAGCCCATAGCTTCCAGTGCATACTTGTCCCATAACCGATGAAATCTTGAACCATGAGAAAAGAAACATGTAAAACTATGAACATAGCTGTAGCAACCCAAAACCATTTATGCTTACGAATACCTCTGAAAAAATTCTTCTTTTGTACATCTCTGGCATTGAATAGATTAAAGAACTGACAGAAGATAAAGATGTTAGAAACGACGGTTTTTATGTCCTGACTTGGACCCAGGACTGCATAACCTTTAACTTGAATGATAACCGAACAGATAGCCTGATACAAAACCTGAAAAAGTATGTTTTCGGTCATTTGTGCAGTTATAACTGATTGTTCAGAGCTAATTGGATGGGGGCACACTGCTGATGCCTTTGTTAGCAATGCTAAACCACCAAGAAAAGCCACTGCAAAGTTTATCCATGCCAACTGAAATATGGTTAAAGAAGCATCACCAAAAGCCGCCGTCTCGATAAAGCTTAACACAGTGCTGCTAATGGTTGTGATTAGAACAAGCTGGAGAAAACTTTGGATATTGTGGTAGATGCATTTTCCAGAATCAATTGTGCTGATGATTAAGTCCCCGTCCCACATGTGGATATCACAATTTTCTATCGCCTTTTCAGAGCTCCATGCTATTCCTATGTTGGCTCTCTTTAGTGCAGGAGCATCATCTGTTCTTTGTCCCAGAAACGCCACCACTTCCCCTTTTTCCATCAAAGTCTCTACAAGGAGTAACTTATCGGATGGGAGCGCCTCACCAAGAACGCGAATGTCGTCTACTTTTTCAAGTCTCTCCCTATCTGTGTAGTTTCTGAAAACTTCACCTGTGATCACTAACGATTCTGTATCACCTTTATGCACATCTTCACATTCGAGAGAAATGTCTTGCAAAACTGATAACTTTTTGCTTGAGACAATCACGGTTTTGACAAGACGTTCTCTTAATGCTCCGACTAGTGCATTTGTATCTTGGTTGTTTTCGTTTGTCAAGCCTAGTAAAGCTATAAAGATCAAGTCCTCCACATCTTGTGTTTGCGCATGAATAGGCTTGCATGCTAATGCAACTGTTGTCAGTTTATGTTTATGTTGCATGTCCATATCAGCTTGGACAAATTTTTGTGTTATTTCACCATCCAAGAGTGCTTAATTTGTGCCCTTCAATATCATAGTAGTGTTTGCACATATTCAGGATTTTATTCACCGGTCCATTAAAATGCCACACCATCTCTTCACCTTCATTCATCAAAACACCACACGGTTCTTCAAACAAACTTGCACCCTTTATCTCTATTATCTTCCATCTCTTTTCGCTCTCAAGTCCAAAATTATTTTTCACTCGGGAAAATGGCGTCTGCTTCAATGTGCCAATCCCTCCGCATAATGCTTCATTAACAACCGGGGATAGGGTAGGCAAAGGCCGTCCACTTATCTGTTCTCCTCCAATAATAAGTATTTCAACTTCCATCCCATTTTCAGTTATAAAAGCGTCCGTACAAATTCTCGTAACATGAGCCATCTTTGCAACACCATGTGGATCTTGTTCAGCGGCTTTCCCAAATAGTGTTTTGTTATTCCAGTAAACAATGGCAAGTGAAACAACAAAAGGCACACCCCCTGTCAGACCAACCAACGATACACTTAGTAACTTCGTTAGAGCTTTGATTGTGAACCTAGACTCTTTAATCATCCTTTTGAAGGTACTGGCAAAGCTTCTCAACACAGTTGGTTCAGCCATTGATTCTGGTCTATAGGCGTTATCTTCATCTATTTTTCCAACCTTAATTCGGAACATTAACACAAGGATGATGATAACACTTATAACCATCTGAATATAATGCATGTAAGTGTTCAACTTGTCTATATGGGTTTCCAGTTTGAACCTCGTGTTTGTATCACCAATGGCTTTGCTCATCATTTCACTCCATCCTGTGCTCGTATTTGTTGACGTAACTAGCATTCGAGCTTCCCCATTTATCACTCTCTCCCCATACGACAAAAATGGTTCCTGCTGATTCACTATACATGAATCACTTCCGCAATCGCGATCCAGTTCTAATGGTTCATCGCCTACAAACAAACCATCACATGGGATTTCATCACCCTTCTTCAATAACAAAATATCACCCCATACCAGTTCCGATTCACAAATAACTCTACTTACACCTCCCCTTTTAACATGGACTTTTCCCTCTTTTCTTTCTATGAATTGTAACTTCTTTTGTGCCCTTTTTTCTTCCCAGTACTTGCGGACGGAGACGAAGAAAACTAGAAGAATGACTGCGACGAGTACAACTACCCCATCGTAACAGCCATACTCTAGACCTTCTTGGTTGATCTGAAGTAAAGTTGATAGGACGACACACAGTAAAAGGAGGAGAATAGTTTTCCTCTTGACTTCTTCCCATACTAAATGGAAAAATGTATGTGCAGGAGCCACACTTAGGGAGAAATCATGTTGTCCCTTACGGTTTAGAGCTTCGTTTTCAGAGATGCCGTCGTCCGAATTTGTACGTAGTGCAACTTCAACTCCAGGCAGGCCTCCAAATTCTATAAGACCCACATGATTCTTCTGGCGCACAATGGACGAGATGATTTCACGTGGGCTACTCTGCGTTTGATTGCTGGTTATCGGGTTTATGAGGTGGTCATATGAAGTCGCTGAACTATCATTCGTTTCATCAACTTCTGGTTTCTGCTAAATGAAAAATATAAATATAAATATAAAATATATGAACTTTTTAGCTAGTTTTACTGAAAAACATAATAGTTAATCTTACTGATGCTTTATGTGCTTTAAATGCTAGGATTGAATGGAGGACATGGACAAGTCTTCTTATGGGCTGCCTCGAGTGTAAAGTGTTATCTACTGTCTGAAGCAATGGGGCAGTTTGATCTGCATTGACACCTTCAACAACGACCTCTTCAACGTCTTCATCTCTAGCCAGCTGAACGTACGCACACAACAAATTGAAATCAATATATATTAACAGATACTCAGATCAATAAACTATATGTATGTATAGGACGTTGGAGTGATGATCGATATAAACATTTTGAACTTGCTGATCAGGACTTGTATCCATGCTTTTGGATGAAGATCCCGCAAGAAACACTTGTACAGACCGGATAACTAGTATGGCCGTCTGCATTATTTGTATGGCACTACCAGAATCACCACCATGGTCCTCCGTAGGCGGTGATGATCGCAGCTGCATTTCAAGGTCCATACCATCATTAACCTCTTCCATCCTTGGATATATACTTTGTTCAAATGCTTATTTTGAATGATGAAAAACGTCAGGATAAATAAGTTTAAAAAAAGAGATGAGAGAAATAGAGTTGATGTGTAAATGCTCTGCGTGTTGAAGGGTGTATAAATAGAGGTGAGGAAATAGAAGAACAGTGCAACACGGCTTTTTGCATTGTCTTTGTTATTTCTTTCTAATTTCAAAGGATATTCACTGACAACATCCATGAAATTCAGTCATTAGTCATTACATACATGAAAAATAAGTGCCTGCAGATCGATTGGTAAATTTGTTGGAAATGATATATGCATATATTATCTAATCTTTTCACTTAAAAAATTGTTTTACATTTAGTTTTTATTTTGTTAGCTTTTTACCTTTATATGTTTGTATTTTGATTATTTACCGGTTTGTATATTTTAATATTGTGAATCTAAACTAGTATACGTTAGGAATTAATCAAGAGTTGAGAAAAAATAAACATGAATAAAGAGTTAAGAAAATTTGTTTTTTAGTTTTATTCATATTATTTGGATCTATCCGAATCTGTTCCGAATTGAATTAGGGTGAATTCGAATCGGATTGGATAACCTCCCATTAGGAACGGATAAGTGCGGATGGGGTCACCAAAATTTTAAATCCGAATAGATGAACACCCCTAGGAACAAGCATGAACGTCTTCTTGAGTACAATTTAAACGATTTAACGTTTTTGTTTTGACTCAAGCTGTAAACGTATTTAAAACCTTTCGTTTTCAGCACATAAGATGTGCATTTGTGAACTTCTCTCATGCTCAAGGTAACAGTTACTTTGTAGTGCCCCTTTTTATATACCATTTATAGTTGTCATTCAACCTAAGTGGAACAAGTTCCACTATAGTTCTCAATTACTTTTTGTTTCTCGACAATATCATGACTATATTACGACAACTATGTTTGTCTTAAAAATTACAATTTTTAGTAGTGATATACGGTATAAATATTTCATACTTTTGGGTAAGTTTTAAGTAGCTTTCAGGTAATGTAGGCCTGTAATTAGCTCGGATTTGAATAAGTTTTAATCATTAAATCACTAATAACACTAAATTAAATTTAATTGGTTAAGTATCTAATTTATTATTTTTCTTATTTGGAATTATTGTTATGTCAAGAAATGCACAGGTGAATATGTGAGGTTGGAATTAATATTGTGTATGTAAATAAACAAAGTTGTTTCATAAGGTGAATTGTGTGACTTGTGAGAGTTGTGACTTCAAAATTAAAGTAAATCTGATTTTAATTATGTTTAAACTAGATATTATTCTTGGGGCCGCAAGTTGCGACGGCCGGGACATCGTATATTGTGAGTGATGTCATTTTAATATTCCGGACTAACTCCAAATGCGACATTGCCACCTCTAAATTCAAGGTTCTCCTGTTAAATTAACTGTTTTATATCTAATGGGTCAAATTGGTTGAAAGTCGTACAAACTTAGATGTATTGGACTAAAATTTCATGTTTATTGATATCTTACCTGCTTAACGGGTCACAAGTATCAAACTGGTTGAAAGTCGCAACAACAAAATAACTCACAACATCAACACCACAGTTGAAAACAACAAAGTCAACAACAACAGTAGAAATGTAATTCAACACAGAAACAACCAATTCCAACAAACCAAAAGAAACGTTGCTTATGTTTTTGTTTAGTCTTACTTTAGCCTAGAGGTGCACATTTCGGTTATTTTAAAGAGCCGGTTTCAGCTCTTGTTCGCAATATGAAAACCAGTTCTGGTAAGAACTAATTCAGTTCTAGAACCGGTTTTTGGTGAAAAAACTAGAACTTATGTAACGGTTTCGGTTCTTGTAGAATCGTTTCCGGTTCTTAAAGAACCTGGTTTTTCTATGGGATGGCTGAAACTTTGGGCTGCTGCAAATCTTCAATCTCCATTAGACTTTCATTTAAAGTCGTTCATAATTTTTTTAGACTAAATAAGTAGTAACATTAAAAATGTTAAATCTATCTAATAATTCTAGATTTTAGGGGGGGCAATTTTTTGGGGGGAAAATATATTTTTGTTTTATAAATGGAAGTTTTGGTGGGAAATTGAGTGAAACCATTCTGCATGAGTTGATGGAGCCAATTAAAATTCTTAAATATTAAATACTAGATATTATACCCCGTGTGTTACACGAGTTGGATAACTAAAACATGTAACGATCATGAAACATAGTAAACAAAGATTCATATGACAAATAAGTATTACACTATAAATCATTACCATCTTTTGTACGTTTTCTAACACCAACAAAGACTGAAAACTCATATAGGAAAAATTAGAAGCATACTACATATATACTTGTTACTTATAACCTTACAAAAGTTAGATTAACAAAAGTTCAACAATAATGCAAAGAAAACCCAGCCTATACTATGCTAATAAATATTTTTTTATTAAATTTATGCAATGAATTTGCTGAAAAACCTGATCCAATTAAGTTATTAAAATGACACGTTTACTAAGAATATGCTAATTATTTGTGTAATTGATAGGGAAAGATATTAACTTGATGGTTGTATGTTGTGCAATAGTAGGAGGATTAAATATGTAACATTAATGAGCGGGAAAATGATGTCAACAATAGCTTCATGACATGCCATGTGGCATAAAAACTCTCTTTTATTAGAAGGTATAGATTTACAAATGCTTAAACATAATGATTATAATTTCCTTGCAAATATAGTTATTTAACCCGTGTGTAATACACGGGTATTAAATCTAGTATTACAAGAAAGATAGATCTTAAAACATTAAATAATTAATAACACTAAAACATACCGATTTTTTCAGAAATTGGTTTTTCTATGAACCGGAAATTAGGAAAAAGTATTATAAATTTATAACCTATTCAGAAGTCAGTACCTACAGTTCGGTTCGATTCTTGTATAACCGGTTATTCTAATAATCAGTTTTCGGTAATTGAATCGGTTCCGGTTTTTTCGTCACCTTTAGTTTTGTCATAAAACTAATGCTTGTGAAACAAAATTTGAAAAAAGAGAAGTGAAAAAGCAAATAAAAAAAATAGTCGTATGCTGAATAAAGGATCCAAAATTTGATCCTAAGCATCAGTAACTAGTTACTATATTTTGAGTGATTGTTTGTTTATTGTTGAGATCGTTTTAGCTTAGTTGATCCTGGTTTTTAGCCACTTTTGAGTGATAGTTTCATTCTATATTGTTTTCCATTTCATTTACAACTGAGTTTATATTCCTTTGACGACATTGCTTAATGCAGTTGATATGAACGTACTAACAAACGGGTACACAAGTCTTTCATTATTCTTAAGCTTCCAGAAAAAAAAAATCATATTTTATATATTCAACATTAACACGACTACACGAGTTATAATTTAGTATACAGATTAGCCGAGAAAAAAAAAAGTAAACAAAAAAGTGCTGAATTAAGATTATAAAAATAACCTGTCTAGTGGGGACCCATAACATTCACGAATGCTCTCGGTGCAAAAAAGTGAAGAAACCCACAAACCACACCCAAACAGCCCAAATCAATCCTTTAAGTTTATGTCTATTGCACTTTATGCACTTCCATTTTTTTAAATTACAACTAGATGTATACAACGCCTCTGCGCGAGGTCTTTTTTGTTCTTGATTAAGTATGTCTGATTTTGTGTTCGTGTTCAGAAGTCTTCTTAACGAAACTTTGTTATCAACCAGTTTTTCTTGGCTCACATTATAAAACCGAGTCACACGTTGTAAATAGAGAAGACCCTACTTATTGTCCACACACACCCAAATTAGAGGCCGGTTTTATAAAAGTTCATCATAGCCACATATATAACTCATGAGTTGGGAGTATCAAACTTAAACCCATTTGTACCAAAAATTGTTTGATTTTCTTTTTGAAGGGCAAAAACTTGTTTTACTTGGGAAATCATCACAGAAGCAACAACTATCAAACTACCGGCGAAAAACGCCGACAAACGGTGAACACAACAGAGAGAAGCAATAAGAGAGATGTTGCTTCATCTTTCTCTCTCTAAAAAACGTTCAAAGGCAAATAAACGGAAAAGGAAGGTTGGTGTACAACTTTAAGGAGAACCACCATCTTCATCATCGTTGTCGATGAGCATGTTGAGGTGGCATCCAGTGGCATCGCTTTTTCTCACGAGCTTGCAAAAATATGAAAGCAAAAGAGCACTAAATATAAAAAGAGGTGAAACAATGTGGACATGTGCAAGCTCACACAAACAAAACAACCATAAAATGACACCTCACATCAATCACCAACCACACAACACCACATCAACTCACTCACAAAATACTATTCATACACTTTCTAATTCAATATAGTATAATATAATATCACTAGTTTTTCAAACTTGGATGTACTATATTCTTCTCGTATATTAATTAAACTAGGTTTAAAATTAGACGAGTTAAGTTTAAAAATATATAAATAAAAAATTGAAACGTAATATATAGAGAAATATTTAAAACAAAATTTGGATATAATGGTTGATTGGTTACAAGTTTAAACAACTAAAAAATATGGTTGCAATCAATTTTGATTCCGAACCAATTGATTGATTAATTAAAGTTTCCAAAACAATTAATTGATTTTATTTGGTGAATTAAAATTACAGATCACGAAAATCAAGAAGGTGGAGGTACCGCCCCCTAGAAGTGGCGTCTAAAAAACATTGATTTATTATATTAGATGAATGTGTGTTTCTTTTTCGAAATTTCATTTCATTTTAAAAGTTGTTTTCCGGTATAGTTCATGTTCATGAACATTTATTTGTGTTGTTTGCATTCGTTTATGTTTGGTATGTGTTCGTGAACAGTTTATTCGTTTCTTTAACAAACGAACACGAACAACAAATCTCGTTCAATAAGTGTTTGTGAACAGTTTAATAAACAAATTAATTCCTTAACAATCGAACACAATCAAGACCTTATTCATGTTTATTCGTTTACTGCCATATTTCAACGTGTGTAAACGAGGCAAACTATGCAAAAGCTACTCAAAATCACCTGTGTTTTTTTAACATCATTAAAGAAAATAAAATAATGTATATTGGTTTTCACTGGTCCCAACTATCATCTTTTGTCTTTTACCGATACTAAAGATTTCAAAATCTTCAACTGCATTCAGGTTATCACTAATTGTTTGCTCATTGTGAGAAGAGAATATATAGATGGTTAAGTGTTAAGGCTTTGTAGAAATGATTTTGTTTGTTTGTTTGATTGCTTGTAGAGAGGGCATCAAAACTCGCTTGAGAGTTTGCCATTGTTCTTGGTTTTGATGGTGGTTGGAGGGTTTAAACACCCGCTTATATGTTCCGGTCTAGGCTTAGCTTACACGATCGCTCGCTTTTTCTATTTCACCGGTTATTCCTCTGGTGATCCTCAGGCTCGTCTTCCGATTGGGTACGTTAATCTAAGTTGTAGGTACCTGTGTCCATTATTCCAGGAAAACTCGCCGCCCAAAGACCCAGTGTTATAAAAGTTACCTCCTTGTTAATTATATTGGCCATGATTTGTATTGTTATATGTTTGTGTTTGCAGGGGATTGAGTAGTGTTGCACTCTTTGGGCTGGTGATAGTCAATATTTGGTTCGGGGTGAGTCTTCTAAGGCCGGGCATAAAGTAGAACCATTGTGGACCAAAGTTTAACTACTATATATGTACGTTGAGTCCCTTTTATTTGTATTGTTCATGAGAAGATTATCTCAATGGTGTAGATGTGATTGTATCATGTAGAAGGTGCCTTTTGGAATAATGATGGTTCCAAATACCTTTGTGCTTCTGTACTATGAAGTTGAATAAATGTTGTTAACAAGAAATGAAATGATCTTATTTAATTTGTTATAAATTTTAAGAGATTCACAATGATTAGACTAATCATTCTTAACTTTAAGATCATTCAACATATATGCCACATAAAATTTTCACTCGTTCTTTCGGTGAATATATATTATCCTCAACAGTTAACACTAACAGACACATTATTCACACATGCAACTCATCTTTTACCTGTTAAATACTAAAATGATATTGGATTTTAATAATCCAAACTTTAATGTATTGATAGATATTAGTCACAACTTAAGAAATCTTATGTGGCGGTCTCAACTTATAAGTTATTTTCCTTCACCTAGTCTTTTCTAACTATGACAAAAAATGTCCAAATAAGTTTTTTAGACACAAAATGATCTGTTACAAAAGACTCGATAAAAGTTTATAAGTTGGGACTGCCATAAGAAGTTTCTTAAGTTGTGATTAATATCGGTAAGTACACTAAAACTCAGATTATTAAAATCCACTAACCTAATACTTAATTATTATGTGGAAGAAAAAAACAATAAATAAATGTTGCAGATGGATGCATGCGGTGGCATGCGGACGAGAAAGGGCATCCAAAATCAAAGGATTTCTACAGGGCTGGTCCTAAGGTTTAAATTGCATGGGTGTCCAATAGGAGCCAGAGCATGTCTTGATTTTAATCCTTTCTGTGGTCTTTCACTCTTGTTAGACAAACAATAGTCAATAATATTTGTTAAAAACTGACTTTTAATTGTCAAGTTGGATTATGAGCTTACCTTGCTTGATGAAAATGAGCTCAATACTCAATCAGTTTTGTTAAAAATAAGGTTTTAATTGCCAAATGAGCCATAAGTTAATTTTGTTTAATGAAAATGAACCCAAATAACTTTAATTGTTATAAACTTAATTATGTTAACTATTATATATATATATTTATATTTAAAAACGGGTGCCCTGAGATCTAGCGTCTGGTTCAAACGCGTACATTACACTTGCGCTGTTGCGCAGGTATTTGATTTCTACATTGGAGTAAATCAGTGAAAGATACGTACCTTTCGTTTTGGAGAAACCCAAAAACCATTAAGGAGTCTTGATTGGGGTAAGCAATCTATTCACCTTTATTCGTTGCTACCAAACCAAATAATTCCTTGCTCCACTTAATTATGCTTCAACACAAAACCATCAAAATTAGTAAATTACCTAGATCCATAACTAAAGAGACCTAATTAATAAGTGACATGAAGAAAGAAATAAACCGTTAACCGTGCCTAGATAAAGAGACAAAAATAAATTGACCCAAAGAAAGAAATAACCGAGTACATGCAACAAATATATAAGATTTATCTTAAAACTAATTAAAAAAACACGGTATGATGTATTTTTCTATGTCCTTGAGGCTTGAGCATAAGAGGATTTTCAACTTTCATATTCAAGAGGGGTGGGGCGGTCACAGGAAACGTAAATTTTTTTCTTATCGTTATATTTTATTCAAAGGATCGTTCTTACAAATTAAAAAATTACGAAAGTTGTCGGAAAGGATCGTTCTTACAAATTAAAAAATTACGAAAGTTGTCGGGCCCATACATTACATTGTTTTCCTATCGTTATGTTTAATTCAAATGAACATCCTTACAAATAAAAAAATAGGCAGTATTTAACAAACAAAAACCTAAAATATTTATAATATATATATAGTGCGAGATAAATGATGTATATCTAAAAAAATTAAAATACAGTCCGAAAACCTTTAAAGATCTTTACAAACATTCCCATGATATATCAACCTAAATTCACTATAAATTCAAGTTTTAGTTATAATTTGAAAACCTGAAGTCTTTATCAACATTCAATCAAACATAAAAACTTTAACAATTAAAAAGCCGAGATCCAAAAGTGAAAGGAAATCAACCTCATGCTCAATTTTAGTATTAACTTAGTGTTCATGACTATTTTTGTTAGAAAAATAAAATCACATGGACCAAAACTATTAAGCTAGATTGAAATTGCTAATGATAGGGGTGTGCATGGGTCGGTTTTTGATTCAAACCGAACCCAAACCCAAAACTTCGGTTTTTGTGTTTTTAAAACCCATGGGTTTTGGGTTTTTCGGTTTTGGGTTTTCGGTTTCTGGACTGGGTTTGGGTTTGGGTTCGGTTTTTTCGGGTTTTTCAACTTGGACTTTAAACTTATTGTTTTAGTAGTAAGTATGAGCCGAAAACACAAACTCTTAATGATTTAAGAAACATGTTATAATACTAAAGTTTAAATTTATGTTTCCTTAAGTTTTAAACATTAAAAATCAACTACATTTCTAGAGAAATTTGTTAAAAAAACAGTAATCATAAACTAAATTTTAAATGTTCTCTTGCTTCAACAAAAAATAACCAATAAATCATAGATAAATTGCAATATGGGTCATATAATAATGTATTACAATATGAGCTTTTGTATAACATAAGTCATGTGCTTTACATATATGATATTTAGCAAACACATAAACATTATTGGGTCGGTTCGGTTTTTACGGATCGGTTTTTTTACAAAACCCAAACCCAACCCGAAAGTTCGGTTTTTTTAAAAATTAAACCCAAATCCACGGTTTCTGTTTGGGTTCGGTTTTTTTGGGTTCGGTTTGTCGGTTTTTTGGGTTTCGGATCGGTTTTTTCGGTTTCATGCTCACCCCTAGCTAATGATATCAAAAGAATAGAACCAAAGCTGCAGTTTACTCTAATGTTAATTAAATAAATAATTCTTTAGCGTAAAAATACCACTTTGCCCTTGGTTTGGTGTAATTGATAAACTGTTGTTGGTAAATTCCATTCAAAAGACGATTCTTGTAGATGCATTTGCTAAAACACCAAATGTGAAAAATACTATATAACATAAAAAACCATTCTTGTAATTTTCCACGTATTTATTCATATTTTAACTTTCACGTTTACTCGTTTACAACTTTTAAACAAAGAGTTGTATATATAGTGTATGTATACAACTATTTTGGTCTTCATCTAAGCAGTTAATACTTTACTAGAAGATATACTATTACCGTATAATTAATGGTCTATCTTTTGATAAAACTTTTTTTTAAAAGCCAAACTTTTTTATTTAAATAACTAAGTTAGATACCCGTGTTTTACACGGACTGTTTTAGAATAAGCTGTTAATTGAAAAAAATGTTTGAAATTACATAATATGATTAAAAATAATTAACAGTACAAAAGAACATCTATAATTCTATATATATTTTTTTAAACATTTTTACGTACATTTCAAAAAGCATAATTTTGGCCAAATATAGTGATTAATAATACGTAGTACTGCATAAGGTGATAAATAAATATAGATTATAAACATCTACACCACTGAGTCAACTATGCTATAATTATCCAAAACTTTCAAATTTGATAATTGATATATGTTTATTTAGGTACAACAAATAAGCTATTACATCTAAATCTTATCATTTAGTTATGATAAATTGAAAATAAAAGAAGGTATATAATAATATTACTATCATTTGGATCTCATATAGTCGACAACAAACTTCGTAAGAATATGAAAAAAAAAATTGCTAATTAAGAGCAAAAGGAGGAGAATTTATACGACAATTGAATGTTTTTTATGAACTGATTTGAATAAGATATTGAATGTTTTGAGGTGTTACTTTATGAAGACAAATGGCAAAAGTAGTTTAATAAATTAATATGTGATAAGTGTTGTTTAATATTATGACAAGTGGATGAAATTGATTTCTTTTATCATATAAGATAGTTTTATTGTGTGAAAGCTTAAAGTCGGCCTTTAATAACAAGTCCCGTATTTTTTATTATTTCTCTAAGTACGTTCTTCTGAATTTTGCCCGTAGACGTCTTCGGAAGCTCCTCCTTGAAAATGACCGACTTCGGCACCATAAATCCCGGCAACTTACTTCTACAAAACTCCATTATCTCCTCTGCAGTGGTCACCGGCGACTTCCGCCCATCGTCCTTCAAATTCACGAAAGCACATGGCGTCTCCCCCCAAAATTCATCTGGTCGTCCCACAACTGCGGCCTCATTCACCGCTGGATGAGAGTACAACACTGATTCCACCTCCACCGTACTCACATTCTCCCCGCCACTTATGATTATATCCTTTGATCTGTCTTTAATTTCTAAATACCCATCAGCGTGCATCACGCCTATGTCACCCGTGTAAAACCAACCATTTCTAATACATTCAGATGTTGATTTTGCATCCTTCAAGTAACCCAACATGACACACGCACCTTGTAACACAATCTCCCCCATCGTCACTCCATCAGGGGTCACACTCGCTCCCGATTTAGGATCCACAACATCCACCCTCGTCATCCCGAGGGTTTTGACTCCTTGTCTTGCTTTTAGCCGAGCCCTCTCCGTCTCCGACAACCGGTCCCACTCTCTCTTCCAAGCACAAACAAGCGATATCCCATTCGTCTCCGTCAATCCATACCCATGCGTCACCTCAAACCCTAACGACTCAATTCGTAACAACACAGCCGGCGGGGGCGGTGCTCCCCCGGTCAGTATATGAACCGTGTGACGAAGAGGCGCAAATCCCGATAACATATTAAGCACCACAGGAGCACCACACATGTGTGTCACACCATGCTCGTGTATAGCATCGTATATTATCGATGCATCGAACCGTCTAAGACATACGTTCGTTGCACCAAAGGCCGCCATACCCCAAACATACCCCCACCCATTCCCATGGAACATCGGTAACGTCCACAAGTAAACCGATTGTTTCGGTATAAACCACTCTAGAAGCGACGAAACAGCTCCAATGAACGTCCCACGGTGGCTATGAACAACACCTTTCGGGGACGAAGTCGTCCCCGACGTGTAATTCAACGTTAACGGATCCCAGTCGCTTTCCGGTCGAACCCACTTGAAACCCGGATCACCTTTTTCCACCATAGCTTCATAAGTGTCGATAAACGCTCCGGAACTTGCCGTAGGTCCGTCGTCTGTGATTAAGACAAGTCTCGGGTGAGTCCATCCATCAGGGAGCATGTTAACCGCTTGATGGACAAGATTAGTAAGCTCGTGATCAACGAATACGAGTTTCGACTCGCCATGATGGAGAATAACAGAAATGGTACGGGCGTCTAAACGAGTGTTGACGGTGTTAATAACAGCGCCAGTCATGGTGATGGCGAAATGCAGCTCATAAGTGGCGGGGATGTTGGGTGCGAGAACTGAAACGACGTCGCCTTTGGAGATGTTGAGGTGGGATATGGATGAAGCTAATCGGAGACATCGGTGAAAGGTTTGTTTCCATGAGTAGGTAATTAGATTGTTGTATATGATTGATGGTGAGTTTGCGTATACGGTGGCTGCTCGTTCTAGGAAGACGATTGGAGTTAAAGGAGTTGAGTTTGCGGCATGAGGCTTTTTTAATGCATCCATTTGTTTTAATTTGTCGAAGTTAGTTGGAGATGAATTGAAGGAAATAAGTTGTTATCACTCTATTTATACTTTTTTATCGGCATACTTTTCTATTACAATTTACAAGGGTAGAAATCGGTTCATATTTAAAATATGAAGGTAGGTTATATATTTTGATAATTTATAGCATGATTTTGTTATGATCATTCGAAGTTTATTAATACCATACCTATTTAATTAGGGATGGCGGTATCAGTAATCACAACCGCATGTCGTTGGGTTTTATAAACGATAGTCGTTAGTTTTATAAACGATAGTCGTTGGGTTGTATCAGGAATACTCGAGTACTTTAGTACAAGATTAGAATCTATCTAATAAATTAGAGTTTTTAGGGGGCAATTTTTTTAGGGAAAAACATAATATTTTTTATAAAATGAAGGTTGAGAGGGAAAATTGAGTAGAAGAGTTAATAAAGACACAACTTTATGATTAATAATAATTTACAAAATTATTTATAAATAATTAAATATAATAGTTATAATTTTTTAAAAATATTTTTATTCAACCCGTGTAATACACGGGTGTTAAACCTAGTAGTGATGAATGACAAAGAAAACACAATTAAGAATTTTAAACATAATTTATCAAATAAATCAAAGTTTTATGAGGCATGAATAGGAGGAAAATTTGGGGAAGAAATTTTTAAAGATTTGTAAATTATTTTATATATTGTATATAACATACATTTATTTTCAAGTAATATGTCACATCTAATAGAATACTTACTCATTACGTCACATCTATAGAATCTTAAGCTATCATTTTTTTTCTTATGTGACATTTGATAAATGACTATATCTTAGGTTTACTATAGTATCAACTTTTAAAACTTAAAAAGCTTCGTACAATAAAATGTTTTGACAGTTTATTTCGAATAACTAAATTTATTTTACAAGTTGTATTACCAAATAACCATAATCATATTATAATATAATATAAGATTTTCAACCAAAACTATTTGAGTTTTTTATCGAGTTTTTTATCTTGCAACCTTTGTTTGTTTGCTTTTAAATTTAAATATTGACTATATATGCATACAGGAAAAAAATATGTAATGTAACTAAATATTTAATCTAATAATGTTTACTAATTTAATTGAGCTATTCTCGTGTATCACACGAGTATAAACCTAGTGTAATATATATAATTTAGATAAAATAAGGAAATATAAAGTATTTTTAAGACAAACCTTGGTAAAACCGAAAGACAATATTTATTTTTAAAA
This sequence comes from Tagetes erecta, assembly GCA_030867185.1. NCBI lineage: Eukaryota > Viridiplantae > Streptophyta > Magnoliopsida > Asterales > Asteraceae > Tagetes > Tagetes erecta. Next base: position 18,382,215 of record CM061491.1, on the reverse strand, counting down.
TGATAATTTTTAGTATAACAATATTACACTTAAATTTAATAAAATTAAGTGGTTGATTTTATGGTGTAGCTTTAAAAAAAAATTTAATTTCATTTAAAAAAAGTTATGTATGCTTAAAAAATAAGGATTTATTTAATTGTAGGTTATTACTCACTTATTTATAAATTTCGTTTTTATACCCCTATCAACTATAAACCGACTCATTCACACCTCTAATAGGAGATGGTAGAAAATGTAACTATTTATAATTTTTTAAATTTTTTTTACTAAATATTAGGAGACTAAAAGGTAATTATTTAAATATAAAAATATTATTGTAAGATAAAACCTAAAAAAATATCACATAAGCTAAACACCCTTAAACAATGTCACATAAGCAAACTATGTTTTGCTTTATTATATTAGAGATTAGAACTATCTGTGCCTTTATGAATATCCTTAAAATTATCACTTGGGTGTTTTTCACCCGAGCATAGCGTGGACACTAGACTAGTATATATATATATACTAGTTTAGTGCACGCGCTACGCTCGGGAGCATAACATTCAAGTGATGTTTTTAAGGATATTCATGAATGTTTCAATCAGTTTTGAGACAGAACTGTGGTAAACTGGAACACCGGATATACTTTTAAAATTAGACTTTTAGTATAGTAATATTATACTCAAATTTACTACCTTATAAAGTGCTTAGTTTTATGGTGTAGTTTATTTTAAAAAAATTGTATAAAAATGTTATGTATATTTATAATACACCAAGGTTTTTAATTGCATGTTATTACTAACTTTATCCATAAGTTTCATTTTTAGACCCTATTAAAATGTAAACCGACTTATGTACACCCCTTGTAGTAGAGGGTTAATAATAAAAACTCTTAAATTTTTCAGAATTCTCCAAAATATTAGGGGACAAAAAATGTAATTAGTTTTGTTATAATATATTTTATATACATATTTTAAATAAAAAAGTTATTATTGTGAGATAAACTCTCATATGATGTCATATAAGCCAAAAACTTTAAAAATGTGCCACATAAGCTTTTTACGTTTTGCTATATTATATAGAGGAGAGTTATCCTACATAGGGTTGGAAATCTAAGAAGGCTAAGAATGATTTATGACCTTTAGATCTCTTTTTTAATGGTTGAGATCAATTTGTAGGAAAAGAAATTGGTGGAAGGGTACATTAGTCATAGCCACTTTTGTTGACTTTCTCTCTCCACATGCAAGGCACATGCCAATTCACCCTCTTTTTTTTAAAACTTTCATAACTTTTGGATACGATATTATTTTTTTTAAAAAATTACACCAAAAAAACAAAGCGTTTTGTTATCTTTAAAACGCGTATAATATTGATATATAAAAAATAAAAAAAAATTTCGGCACTTGTCTAGTCCTTGTGTAATATCATGTGATTGTGTTATATTATAACTAGTGAAATATCACTTTTATCGGTTCATTCTTAAGTCATTATATAATATCATCTTATTATAAATATTTGTTGTGTCATATTATGTGTTTAGAAATTATCACCGTGTCACAAATTGTTAATATGTGTTTGAGAAATGTTCAAAGACAACGTCATTTTTTGTTACAAAGTGTGAGAATGACACAATGGTAAACAAAGAGACAATGGTAAACAAGAGACACAATGACACTTTTAAAAAAATTATAACTCACAATATAAATCAAATTTGAAAAAAGTGGTTCGGAGACCTTGTTCCCCATGTATTCCTCTTTCAGAAAATAAATAAACGAAAAATTAAAAAAAATTAAAAAAATTACCGTTTTTTTTATTTTTTAAATTAGACACAATGAAAAAAGACACAATGAGAAAATAGTAGTTTTTTTAAGTTTTATTTATTTATTTTTTAAGGAGGATGATGTGAGAGCAAGATCTTTGAAATACTTTTTGTGTTATTGTGTAATTGTTATTAGATTATTGTGTAATACTTGTCAAATAAGATTACACAATGACCCGATGAATGACACAACAACCTTACGGATGACACAATCACACAATGACCTGATGAAAGACACAATAACCTGACGGAAGACACAATGACCTGACGTTAGACACAATGAGCTGAAAAATTGTGAAAAAAAAAGTTCGTTTTTTATATATCAATATTATACGCGTTTTAAAGAGAAAAAAATTCTCGTTTTTATGGTGTAATTTGTTTAAAAAAATAATGTCGTATGTAAAAGTTATAAACGTTCTAAAAAAGTGGGGGAATTGACATGTGACTTGCATGTGGAGAGAGAATATTTAAAAAAGTGGGCATGACTAAAATACCCCCTCTCCTAATTTTCCTAGATGCCACATGTCAATCTTTTATTGCTTCTTAGCCTTCTTAGATTTATAACACTATGTAGGTGAACCTCACTCATATTATATAAGGATATATATATATATATATATATATATATATATATATATATATATATATATATATATATATATATGCATAATTATATGTGCATTTGTAATTCGAATTTCGAATCGAAGTAACATAAAATACAAATTTTAATACGATATTAGACTTCTAATCGAACTTAAAATTCAAATTGTTGATTTTTTAATCGACTCGAATTAAGTTTCTAAGTTTTTAAAACCCGATTCATATATTGAACTCCTCTCCTTAGATATTTGTTTCTCTATTTTGTTAATTTGTAGCATGATTGAGTTTACAGGAAATCTTAACATGTGTGGTCTATTTGGGAATTGGGAAGGTTTTAGTATCTATTTAAATGATAAGGTAGGTTATATGTTAATTTGTTCCAAAAACAAGTATATAACAGATTTTTGCCCAACTTAGTTTTACCCGATTTTTCATCAATATTTGCTAGAAATTAATTGGACGGCTAATTGGATTGTTTTTCTTTTTAAATATTTTTTAATTTTAAAAGTATGTTTATTTAAATTATTTCCTTCCTTTTTTTCTTTCTTATTTTTTTTCTTTCATGTCCTTTTATTTTGAAAGTCAACCATCCATCTTTCTCGTTTATACTTTTTTTTTCTATTTTTAATAAAACTCAAGAACACAAGTTTTTTCATTTCCTTTTTTCTTTTAATAAAACTCGGAAACACAACCTAAAGTCGATAACAAACTGAGGGTGAGGATATAAAAGGAAAATTTGTCATTTTACTTCTTATATTGTAATAGGGTGATACAAGGTGTATAGGGTTGTGTAAAAAAGAAAACATCATACACAATCAAATCTGTGTTACGCATCATATAAGGTGATGATATGCGTCATATAGATAATAGATGTGTCAGTCAAAGACATCCCACTCGGCCACTCCTGTTGTTAGCCCTATCATTTTCGCAAAGCCTATATGCGGCGTAGTAAGTTATATAAGCATCATATAACGTGGATTTTAAATTTCAAGCTTTTTAGATTCAAGTCAAAGACAACCCGCTGCTATATGACGTGTTTACCCCTCCTATACACGTCGTATAGCTTTAGTCACACAAAACTGATTATTTGTCAGACTTGTTATTCAAGAACTTTTATCATATGATGCATATATATACGAAAGTTTTGTCTAATATGTAGACCTTATACGACACGTATCACCCTATACGATGCCTATAGTGTTGTTAAGTACGAGGTACAGCTTTCAAAAAGATTGCAAGTGATGTAATATTCTTCCTAAATTTACTCATTGTTTCACGACTAACAGTAACTACAATGCATTATCCATTAAGTTGTCCATAATATTATCACGTCTGTTTTATAAAAATATAAACCAATCAAACCAAACCAGCATTTCCATACAAGGTACTGTAGTATCATCACACAAATAATAGTGTCAATCTGACTGAAATTACAAGCATCATAAAGAACATACAAACGCTAGACAACATGACGCTGTTCTAAAATAGTAACATCGATAGTAACAATTCATTTCTTCACTTAAAGAACATATCTAATACCCTGTACGATCATTCTCCCTTACCCGTTGCAACAGGAGGTTGAGCCACCTCAACCCGCTCAACTGGAACTTGGGTGTTTTCAGGAAGCAAAGCATGAGTTTCGTCAACCTTTGTGACACACGCTTGTGGGTCCATGGCTACTTCAGCCAAAACTTCAGAAGTGCAACCAACAAGCCTCTCTACTGAGATTTTTTTAACATCACGCCGCATCCCAATGTCAGTAACAAACCTACTTAGACAGTATATACCACAGCCCACAACAGCCAAACCAGAAAAACTGGTGGTCATGAATCGAAGCGGAGATGAGAAAATAGCACTAGTAGCAGCTAGAAAAGACGCAGCCTGCCCGCTTCGCCCGACACTGATGGTTGTGAAAACGAGTAAACCTGTCTTACAGTAGATTGCAAAATCCTCACAGTTGTTTTTAAAAATATTGTAGACACCGAATCCATTCTCAAGGAGGAACTGTGCACGATGAAGGACATCCTCGGGTGGATCAGAAACAGCAAGAGTGCACGTTCCACCTCGAGCTTTGGCAAGAAAAATGACGTGAGAGACTGAATATTTGAAAAGATAAAGGTCACCGCCAGATAGAAAACAGTCCAAACATGAAGCAATGACACCGTCAGCATTTGACTGGTCACCACATTTTAAGCAAGGATTGTCAGAATTTGAGGGCGATGAGCTTAGAATAAAACGGTCTAACACGGTTCCAGTGCCAATTTCCTGACCACCACCCCGAGTGAAATGGATCACCTTATCATCACCAACATATATCCCTGCAACAAATGAAACACAAGTACTTTAAGACACTTAATTACAAGACAGCTAAAATAGTAAGTTTGGTAATTAATGATAGATTTAACTAAGGGTTTATAAGTTAAAATGAACTTTTTTGTGACGTAATGAAAATAAAACGCATCAACCGCTTTAACGAATGATAAAGACATGATACCTTAGATGTAGCATAGTGTTTATTATGTAGTTTAGCAAGCAGGATAGATATTTAACACAATTGTATAATACTGAGGTTCTATAATGTCAATCACTGATTTATACAGGCAAGGCCGCAAGGGCATTTGGTTGAGGTGGACGCAAGACATTTGGCCTTGTTGTTTGTGTTCAGCTTTTTCATCCTTTGGGAGGGGTGGGTGGGGAGCGAAGAAGAGTTGGATAAAAAGAAAATAAGGTAAGTATGTTGTTACTAGCCTACATTTATACTTTTCAGATGCATATTTAAACCATAGAAACAAACTCACATGAGTAATTAGCAATAAACTACAGCTATTAAGTGCCACAAACTCACAAAGTCAACAGAAGACCTACCACTTCAGATGTATCCACATAGCATGTTGAAATATTCAAATAACCGCCTAATAACAGGTAAACCTTCCTACTACAATTTTATGTAATCTTGAGATCTTAATAATTTATCATTTTGTCAAGTTGCAACCTTAGTCAGAGTTGTCAAACAATATATATAATCAAAAATAGTGGCAAATGTTCAATTATATAACTTCATAAATAAACCATTTCAGTTAGATAATAAAACTCCACTACATTGTAAATGCCAGTCTAAACACGAGTAAGCTAAGCTCAACAAGTCTCATTACAACCTCTGTACCCAACCTCACCATCAGCATGCCATGCTTACACATCTCTTTTCTGAAAATAAGTATCAGCCTTATTAGCTATCAGTAATATAAAGGCCCATACACATAAAGCAAGTAAAACATCTTGTACTGAAACATCCTTCAATATATCTTTAAAAACGGCTAATAACTTATGACGGCATGTTATGATTCAATCAAGCATGACATAAGCAAACAGGTCTATCCTAAAGTTGTCTACTGTCACTTCGAGCAACTTTAGTTACAGATATTTGTATCTTTATGCACCAGGAATCCAGGAAAACCAACCTCATATCAAAATTTTAGAATTTTAACTGGAATACCAACCTGCAAGAAAAAACTAATACTGATAACGCTTGTTAAACACGTCAAAAGCTACTAAAAGTTTCATGCTTTTCTGTAACATAAATTTCCTAGATTATTGCCAAGATGCCAAGCCCAGACCACAAAGAACCTTACTCAGGAAAGCAACGGTGTGTGCCCGACACATGTCAACTGCCATTAACATGTATATGACAGATAAATGAATAATCCACCAGTTCATGCATATCTTGCTTAACAATATCCTAAGCTCACTTTCTGAAATTAATTAATACTATGGTGCATATATTTTTATATGTGTATGATCATTGCAAGGCAAAAGAGCTATTGGTATTTAGATACATCGAGTATCATATGGAAAAATCAATTGAAATAAGATATGTTCATTTAAGTGTATTTGCAGCATTCAACCATTAAGACAATTCTTTTTTCTTAAAAAGAGTATATTGCAAGACCTCAAGAATTTTATGAAACTTTTGACCCAAAACATGCTAAGTGTTGATAATGGTTCTCCCAGGTCATGAGTGACTCATGACAAAAAGGTGGATTAATGTTGTTACAAGGACCTTAAGTGGAGTAACGCTTATCCTAGGATAAAAAGTTCAAGCAAAGTTGCAAGGTTTTAAAATCATTAGTCAATAGTCACCATTTATATATTCTCATGGATGGTTGTTGGTTTGTTCTGTTTTGTATTGTTAGTTGACCAATTCAAAACAATATCAACTTAACTATTGTTATGGTCTATTTCGCATTTCTTATACTATTTAAAGTTAAAAAGCCCTTAAAGTTGTTTTTAAGATCGAGATCAATGAGTTATAAGAGATGGGAATGTCCCCTCTTAGTATTTCCAGTATTGCAAGCTATATTCAAACTTTTTTCCTCCAATATTTCTAAACAGCAGTACAACTATTTTTATTTCTCCTTATAGAACCGTGGTATGAGAGACTTTTCGCAAGAGCCAAAAGTGACCAAGTTTAGGTTCCAATCTGTCTCTAGCAAAAGAAAATAGTATATTAACTGATACATGGTGCCATGGCAAACACCACTCACTATCAACTCCTTGTCATAAACGAACCCCGATATGAGTATATTACCATGGCATTATAATAAACTCCAACACTGCTGGCCATCTAAAAAGCCAACAATGCATAAGAAGCTAAACGACGAATAATTAATTCAAAACAATCATAAACTTGGATATGTATGCTAAATAATAGATTGTTATGAGGCACAAACTATCTTATTGTTGACATTAGTCATTGTACCATGTCTGGATGTATGTTTAGGCATATAAATGCTATTCATATACCACAAAAGCAAATATTTAACACAATTTCCTCTATAAGGGGAAGTTTTCGATTGCAAAATTAGATGCGTATATCTAAACATGTCTGGATCAAAACACATCGCGATGAAACAAAATAAGGAAAAGAAACCCTAAATTGAAAGAAAAGTACCATGATGAGCGTAGAGCCAAGCGGTACGCCATGAATAGATGTGATCGCCTGGTTTGAGTTGAGATTTATCGATTTTGTTGGACAGAATTTGCTTCATCTCTTCCATTCCAACGAAGATTATTGCGATTGAGATTGTGATTGTGATTGTGATTGTTGCTTCGTTAAAGAGTATTTGTTTTGTATTGTATTGGCAAAAATAAAAGTGGTAATAAATTTGGATCCGCGTGTTATCCCACTTCGCACCGGTGCTACGTTAGCGTGTTGCCGTTGTTATTTTGTTTCTTAACCTTCTTTTAACTAGTTTTATACCCGTCCAAAGGCCGGGTCCCGACATGTTATCAACGACCGACAATGGGTCTTATATGCAGTGTTATTCTTTTATGATAATTCGTAATTTCATACACGTACATTACTACCAATAACCATAAGCATAATAAAATCTTCCATGTGAATCTTATCACATTTGAACAAAATCACATGACTGATGGTGTCATGTTTGAACGACGACAGCGTTGATTAGGGTGATGTAGATCTGAGCCACACGATTCCTTCCACCATATTGTCATCCATGGTTGTGGTTTTGAAGGCTATCGTGGTATCAATGTTGCTTAAGAGCTTTAGAAATCATATATGATCCTACTATAAATCACTGACATTGATGGGTTTAGGAGCTTCATGTTGCGATATTAAAACTGAGCTAGGATCAACCCAAACTTACAAACACCGCAATTTATGACCCCCACCCCGGGTAGATGGCATAACTATACAATATTGATTAAGAGTACAAAGAGCAACTTCAATCCACATTGATAATTCCCAAAGAATTAAAACATACACCACATCAAATATATAGTGACGGTTTTGCATAGGAAAATATTACAAATAAAACAACCATTTAGCAATTAGACCTCATAGAAAGATAAGAAAAATATAGTTTCTGCATATTCTCTTATACAATTTCATTTGTAGGTGACCTCAACAACGGCTAAAGAATCAAATAATAATTACATAAAAATAAGATCACATAAGCAAATGTTAAATTTAAGTTAAAAATAACTTATAGATGCAGTTCATGCTTAAAATGCATCTATGACTTCTTCCACTCCAGGGTGGGTAACTCCTTTCACGCATGCTTTCAGTACTTGGAAACATTTAGTTTAAATACACCCTTGACTTCTTTCACGTCGAGGTGAGACAGGGTGGGTAACTCGATATATAAAAACCAATTAACCTACTTTACTTTATTGGGACTATTCTAACAATTCCCTTCTATATTACCTAGTTCTCCAAAGCCATATATAGTAGTTATTCTTCCAGTAACCTACTTTGTTGTCCATATATCTTTAGCATGCGGTTTCGACATGCTATTAACGGCCGCTAATGGGTCTCGTGCTCTCAAGCAATGCTTTTTTCATAATACTTTTTTTAATGAACATTAAAATAATCACTCTTGAAGTACATCCTATAAACTTTTAAAAATGAGCATTACTGAAAAAAATAATCACACCTTCATTAAAAATAGATCCCTTTCTAAATATTATTTTTTCCACTAAGTGCATCAAAACTTGAAACACATAAACTTTGACTAACTGCCCCATTCAAAACACAAGCATTCCATCTCATGACCATGTATCAATTATCAATCCATTTGCTTTATATATTTCTTGAATGCCCTTTACCATGAAGAATTAATGAGTCTTCTTACAACATGAGCTAAATTAGGCTTGTTAATAATTTGATCTCTTCCAGTCGAACTGTTACTTCTCCTTGCATACCAGAACTAAAAAACCATTCCAGTCATAATAAAAGCTTCCAATTCTAACCATATTTCCAAATGAGATCACCACATTCAAGCAGAAAAGCATTTCTTCTGATATGCATTAGTTGCATTTGGTGATCAGTTGTTACAATGGAAGAGCTAGTATGAGATTTGAGCATCGTTTTTGTTGCCATTAGCATGGTGTCTAACAATGAAAAAGCCACAAGCCTTCATAATCAACAATTTGAAGAATAACCAATTTAGTATTCTGTAAGTCACCAAGAAGTGGTTGTAAAAAGGAACTAATGAATTAAATTTATATACAAGGGCAATACTTACTTTGGGTTTCATGAGATAATGGCTGATAAGAAGAATTGAACCGTCTCTTTTGAAGTGTTTCAATGACGTGTTGGAACCTGTTTTATATGACCATTAGATAACACATAAATAAAACATTAATCTATTAACAAATAATGTATTAAACATGCTACTAAAATTAACAGTATAAATTTTCATAATATTAATTTAACCTCAAGTAGATATAAGTAGTTACTTGAATAATTAGAATCATAGAACACTCAAACAACTTATTACTTCACTAATACAATTTCAATATTAAACAACAAATTCACCTCTCATTGTGAATATGACCCAAATCCAATTCTCAACTATGATTTAGTTGATTATGGGACTCCCTCTCCCACTTGACGGTTCCTCCAACTGCATATCTTTGTAATTGTAATTGATAGGCCTCTTCACTTCTGGTGCGTCGAGGGCATCACATGATTGAAAAAAAACAGGTTATGATTCTGATAGCAACATTTACATGGAATTGAGAGTAATGCTGATAAGCGAATCCAAAAGTGGAATCAATTGGTTATATTATTGTGTTGAAGAAGAAACATACAGTTGCAACTTCATATCCATTAAATCTTCAGGATTTTCCTCCGATACACTTCTACTTAATCGATTTCATCTTCTCCAAGGAATAGAGGATGTGCAACAGTGATAATTCAATCTAACTGCCGGTGTAGATGGCTTGGATTTGATTTGAGAGCGTTTCTACATTCCAGATCGAAGCTTCCTGGTGGTTAGACTCACCGGGAACAATGTAATTCTTTATCAAACAACAAAACCAATATCTGTGCACAAGAAAATAATGCCCATGGCATGGTTTGTAACTCACACCCAGGCTTGCAATTATGCACGTTTTCAATTTACTCAAGAAACATAGGCCAAAAATCATGTCCTATAATCGTGCAAACAAAAAATTTTAGCCACAACAAAACGAAATTGATGAAATTATGTATATTTGATGAATAGAAAATCAAAACCTTTTAGCAATAGATGGAGAAGAATTGGAACGCTTATCGTTCTAGTTCCATGGAAGATGGCCAGAGTCTGCAAATCCCGCCACTGTAATATCAATCATGCATCCATAGCCACCTTAAACCACCATCCAAAGCTTCCATTAGCAGATCGGAAATCATCAATTTGATAAAGCCAAAAGTTAGGGCTTTATGGATGAAGGATTGGAAGAGGGAGAGTTGGGGCGTAGAGGGAATTGAGATAGAAAGGGGTAGTTTGTATTCTTCACTGGCGGTTTTGAAGAGATATTACAGGAGACGTGGGTAACCTCCAAATAACCGACCGAAAAAAACTCAACCGCCTAGTTTCTACGGCCAGGATTTGATTTCAGCTTGATCCTACGATCGAGATTAAGTCTCCCGGGTGGTTACACTCACCGGGAGCAATATAATATATAATGATAATAATTTGATAATTTGACGAGTAAATAAAATCACACGTTACGTTCTTACCAGTAATGATCGTTATTTTTCTTATTAAATCAAGTTATGTGCAGTGGTGAAGTCAGAATTTGAAGCCAAAGGAAACCAAAGGTTATAATGTTTTGTTTCGAGAGGGTCAAACCCAATATATATATATATATATCTATAAAAAACCAACTACCTCAACAAACCAACACTACGGACGGAAAAAAATGAATTAGTGGAGGGGTCGTGACCCTCCCCCGTCCTTTAGAAGCTTCGCCAATGGCTATGTGTTTGTCACGTAAAGATAATAATGTCTTTTTCCTCTTTCTAATTCTTTACCCCTTTTAATACCATATCTTTCTCAATTATTTCCAATGTACCCCACCATTTCAAATTATGGTTTTGAACCGGATCTTAAAATTGATTGAGAAAGATGAGTATTAAGAAAGGAGGGAGGGGGGGGGGGGGGGAGATAAGGAAGAAATAAAATACATGTTTACCTTCACATGATAGGAATATGGTTTGACTTAACCACAAAAGTTAAAGAGCAAGTGACTGTTTGGCAATTACTGAATAATTAAGTGCTGAATGGTTAAAAAGTCTGAATGGTTAAGAGGCTCTATCAATGAGTGGGATATTGAGATAGAACTTCAGGTGATGGTAAGTTTGATATTTGCTTCATTCAGTTCCATTCAACATCTTTCAATCTCTTAACCATTCAGCACTTAATTGAACCATTCAAAGGCTCTTTTTTATGAAACAAACGCTCTGAATGCTGAATCTGAATAATTAAGCACTGAACTAAAACATTAAGAGGTGAAACAAACAGCCCTCAAAAGTGCAACCAACTATAAACATGAGGGACATTTTTTGTTATTTCATTAGTTAAATGATGAAAGTTTCAATTCTAAAGGACTAAAAGTGTAATTTAATCTAGTTTTAGCCTTTTAACTTTTATAATTTTACATCTCATTTTTAAGAATATGATACACACGCACCTTAAGGATGTTGTAGAATGCTAACATGGTGATACACATGCATCCGATAGAAATTGTGTTTTTTTTTCATTTACAAAATCAATTTGGGGCGTATGTGTGAAGGATTATGTTATGATAAATATGTTTTTAAGAAAATTTAGTGAAAATCATCTGATGTCGCATGTTGCCTAGGAGACTAGGTCTGTTTGTAGAAAGGATGGTTCACAACATGATGCATGATATTAACTTGTAATTGTTATATCATATGTGAGGTTGTTTATTTTTTCCGAGGTATGCTGGAACTCTAACCACCATTGATGCCTTGGATTCTGTTCGCTGGTTTAATTCTCATTTACGTATTGTTAAGGGAAATGACATAAATACTATTGGTGCCTTACACCGCCCTCGGGGCGTTATGCTTCAAAAAATTGTTATTGACTTTATTGAGATCACAACACTCAATTGATGACCCAAACCAAATCTAACCATTACCACCGATCAATTTGACCAAAATTCAACAAATTCTGTTTTTTCATCCTATTTGAACAACCAAACCAAACCAAACCTACACTACTCTCATAATTTATACTCTCGAAAACTTTTACAAACAAAAAGTCTTCTTCCTTAAAAGTATATAATCGTTTGTTAGCTCATGATGATGATCATACATGTTCCAACGAATACGATGGATGGGAAGAGGTTGCGACTTGCGAGTATGATACAATACGCGTGAGAAATAACGTCACCGATCTCATCTTCACATTGAGCCTATTCTTTTCTAAGTATCTATGTACCTTTACTTTTAATAGTAATTAAATAATTTTCTTTTAATCCGTTTACCCACCACCATACCTTGGGATAGGTGTTTAGTCGTCATGTGGTCATTTATTAAAAAATTAAAATTAACAATGGCAGTTGGCAATGTTAGACACTTAGACAAGATTGTAAACTTTTGAACATACATGGATCCAATGTTGACCTCTCCTTTGTAATGATAATAAACATGTTGATGATGTTTTGTACTACACTGTTTGATTTTAAGGTAAACACTATTCCTTCTATTGAGTATGGATTAATATGCCTTGCCTTGAATTTGAAATAACCTATTTAAAAAAATTAAAGAGAACATAATGATACCAATTCCATGAAATATTATCCAAATAACTTAAGAATAACAAGTAATCAACGCCTAAAACAAAAACCAAAGATTCAAAAACAAAATTCTTTAATTCAAATAATCAACATAATCAACGAAAATAAACCTAGAACCATAATACACTAAAAGAACCACAAACTTATTAGTTACTAGGTTTAATACCCGTGTGTTATACACGGGTTAAATAATAATATTTATAAAAAAATATAACCATTATGTTTAAAAAATTATAATTATTTAATATTAAAGAAATTGGCTTCATCAACTTATATATGCATGATGAAACAATTGCACTAAATTTCCCTCTTAAATTTCCTATTATAGAACAAAAAAAATTTCCCCCAAAAAATTATCTCCCCCAAAACCTTACAATATTATATAGACTAGGTTTAATGCCCGTGTGTTACACACGTGTTAAATAATAATATTTAAAAATAATTTATAGTCATTATGTTTAAGTATATGTAAATTTTTAATATATAAGTATTTGGTTCATCAACTTATGCATGATGAGAAATTTCATACAATTTCCCTCCCAAAATTCCTATTATAGATCAAATATTTTTCCTCCTATAATTGCCCCCTAAAACCTTAATTTATTAGATAGATTACTGATTACATAGTTGGTATTTTTGGTTAATTAACAACTAAATTAATAAGTAAAATCTACCTATTCTATAATTGAGTAACACTTCCACATGTCACCATTTTAACTACTCCACATAGGATTTTGCTTAGGTGTCATGTTCTAAATTAATTTGATGGAGAATTTTTAGACGGGTCATGGTATGCTCCATATTCGAAATAACCCGATATGTTTAAATTAAAAATTCACAAATTATCATCAATTATCTCCTAGCCCGATATGTTCAAATACAAAATTTACCAATTATCATGATCTATATCTTAAACCCGATATGTACCAAGTATCATGAGTTATCTCCTAACTTGATATGCTCAAATAAAAAACTTATCAATTATTATGATTTATCCTAACCCGATATGTTCAAATTAAAGTTTTACCAATTATCATTAATTATCTCATAACTCGATATGTTCAAATAAAAAAATTAACAATTATCATGAATTATCTCCAAACCCGATATTTTCCAATAAAAAAATACCAACTATTATAAATCATATTCTTTATTGTAACATATGATTTTTATATGAATATATTTGTAAATATCCAAATCGATTTAATAAAAGATGTGTTAAAAATAAATTTGATATGTAAATTGAGTTAAAACCTATAAAACTAAAATCTGTGTAGTACACGGGTACTAATCTAGTAAGAGTATATGAACACTCGCAAACAATAAGTGGAAATAAAAAAATGTGGCTGCTGGGATTCGAGCCCAGGTCTCCACGGCCACAACGTGGAATTCTTACCACTAAACTACAGCCACTTAGATGTTTAATCAGCACAATTTAAATTATATGTACAAAGGCTAACTAACTTCTTTTATTCAGTAATTTTAATTTACTAAAGATGCAAAGGTGAGTATTTTTTACCATGTAATGTGCCTAACAGTTTCTAGTCATTGTTAAACAAATGATACAAGTTGATTTTGATTTACAAAAGATTTTTATTCTATGAAAAATATATTTACGATGAGTATCTTATTATATTTAAGATGTAGTTTTTTATTTAAAGAATATACTAACGAATTGTATGGATTAATAGTGAAAGTATATTTACCAATCAACACAGACAAATTAGAATCGATTACAAGATAACATATGCACATAACATTGAAATATTATATCACAACTAGCTATATTCACGCTATCGCGCGTTGCATAACAGTTGTTAAGCGGGTTATTATTTCTAGCAAACCATATTAACAACTCTCAAACATGTATGTAACACAACACAAAAAAATCAAATACAAAAACAAAACACAAAAAATAACAAAAAAAAACCCAACAAACAAACGCACACACAACCAATAGTAACACAACACCTCAAATCATCAACCAATATCAACACAATAGCGTAAGCCACACACAAAACACTATTTTATGACATCAACCAATAACAACACAACACCTCAACCCATCAGACAATAGCAACACAACACCTCAACCCATCAATCAATATTAACACAGCACCTCAAGCCACACACAAAACAATAATTCATGAAACCAACCAATAGAAACACAACACCTCAAACTACCAATCAATAGCAACACAACATACAAAACACTATTTATAATGTTTGCCTTTCAATATAGTTAATTATGTTATTCATAATCCGGTTACATTGACATCGGTATTGGCTCATCTTACTATAGTTACTAGCATTCGCAAGTCGCAACATCCATAACTTGTAACTCTTTTCTCATGAGTGGCTTCTTTTCCTATCAGCTTACATTATTCGCAAGTTGTTCTCCTAAGTGATAATTGAACATCAATATAGTAATGATATATTGTTTTTAAAAGGTCCTAATTATTATCTTTTGGTTTCTACGGGTTTCAACTAATAAATTGGTTGATAACGGTCTCATTTTCTATCACTTTGACAACCAACAGACAGCCGTTAGAAAAAAATTAACAATGTTAAGATTTTCCAAATTTCAGACCGACGTTTTAGGTTTTTGATCAGAAAGATAATACGAGTCAATTAATGTAAAAGTTACATCGAAACATCGCTACGAACGATGAAAAGACATTTCCATCAGGTGTTTAAAAAATTAAACCTAATGAAGACTTAATTGGATGTAAAAATTTTATCGTTATTGAAAAAATTAATCTCTCTATTTTAATCTATTGAATATTTCAAACTTCCCTTTCGATTTCCCTTAAAACCAGGTAATCAACTTTTCATAGACCTAAGGGTACCCGGGGCATGCTCGAGTTGGTGGACAAGTTCATCGAGGTCACGAGCATGTTGATCCGAGTGCTACGAGGTCAACACGCGAGGTGGTGTACTTCGGTTGGAGATACCAGAGTTTTGAGATGAAATTTATGGCTATTGAATTATATTTTGGTTTTAATTTTTTATCTTACAAACAAAATGTCTAATAATTAATCCAAGAGGAAGGGTTGAAATTTGTGGATCTCTCCTTTTTGGGATAAGAATAGTTTAAAAATTAATACCTCTTTAGTTCTATTTTAAATGTTTATTTTTTCTTTTATTATCTTAATTTAAATGTTCATTTTAAAAACAAAGGAATAATTTTTAATTTTACCTTTAATTATTTAACACAAAAGCTAATTTAATAACTAAAAGATAAAAGACTTTAATGACATGACATTATTGTATTTTATTAGATTGAAAACATATAATAACCACATTTTCTTACATTTTGTTTTATGGGTCCCATGACACTTTATGTTTAAAAAACATTACATTGTTAGTCCTTTACTCCAACCCCGTTAAAAATTATCGTTAAAGTGTGTCACGTGCAGATCACGTGAAAGCAAATTTGTCTTTTCCAAACTATTTACAACTAATGTTTTGATTAAAACCTTAAGTTATATCAAATATAAGTTGTAAAAGGGTTGAGAAAAGACATGTTTCCCTCACATAATCCGCACGTGACACACTTTAACAGGATTTTTAACAGGGGTCAGATTAAATGACTAACTTTGTAACATTTTATAAACATAAATGACGTTTGGTGAAAAATTTAACAAAAAAGGACCATTGATGAATAAGAACGTAAACGTACGTAAAGGATGAAAAATATAATTTGTTCTTGGTTTTAAAAAAAAAATCGCACAAAATAACACATAGCACCACTAATTTACTAGGATAGCATTCAGCGGGTAGTGCATAATAATATTTTGTCCTCCGAAATCTAAAGCTTTATTTTAAGTAGGATAAAGTTTGCTAATTAAAATACGATTGCGGTACAATTTATTGTCTGTTTACCTGTCATTTTATTATAAAATCTTTTTAATATTCATTGAATTCAACTGATTGATTTAAATTCATAACACTAATATGACAACTTTTAGAAAATCATTACTAGTTGATGTATGTAATAAACTTTACTTGGAGCATTCATGTAGTTTACTCATCCACGTCCTAATGTAATTTTATTAAAAATCAACGTTTTTAAAACCTTTAATATAATTAGAATGTTTGTTTCGTGACAAGTAAAAACTTAGGATATCACAACAATTTACACAACAAAGGTCGAAAGGTCTAGGTAAATTCCTAAACCATTATTGCATACCTATTATGGGCTATGACCAATGAATTCTATATTCCTATGCAATATATGATAAATTTTCCACCCTAGATGTCAATTTAAACTTCCATTTAAAGAAAAGTTCAAGCCAAACCCTCTCATGTTATATCCTCACCATCAATATTTTAGAAGCGACATTCGGAGACTTTTGGCCTTTCATTATATTAGTTGGTGTTCACTAACATACAACGTTGTTTTTTTCATTGGATTACCTTAGGTAATCGGACTTTATTTGCTTCATTTTAAAAAAAATTATAATTCATTAGACACCATAATAACCATATAATTTGATTAAAACTATAATTTCTGAAGAATAATCATAACCATGATTTGTAGCTGAATTGTATGATCAAAAAACATCAATATTAAATAACGTCTAACATTATTATGAGCATATCATGTAAAATAAATATTTTGAAAATTGGTCCGGACAAGCCGTTCAGACGGAGTTTGGAGCCTTTGGCGGTTTGGTTCGGGGGGTTTGAACCGTTTTGAGCCTGACTGGTCGGACGGTTCAGAAATAGATAGCCAAACCGGAAAAACGAAGTCGAACCAACAACTTTCAGAATTTTTCTATACTTTATGTATTTATATAGATAATATTTATAACATTTCTTAAATGCTATCCAACTGATCTACCATAAATACTAAGAATTAAAACCATTTACCATGAACATTGAGAATTAAAACTCTAAAAAAATATTGAAGATTTACTAAGAATGAAAGAAAAAGAATTCAAAATCTATACTTTTCTTTCAACAAAATTTCTTTTAATACTTTCTAACCAATATTTGTTAAGTTTTCTATATAATAATAAGGGGTAACTTTGTAAAAATGTAACTAAGTTTGTCAACTGTTTCAATTAAATATCTGAAACTTTATTTGTCTCTCTAATATCACTGAAGTTTCATTAAGTGTTCCAATTTTATGTATTAATTTACGATTATTTGAATTTTTAAAAATTGACTTGGGCAAATGAAATATGTATAAACTTTGGATACTATTTGTGATTATTTTTTTTCAATTTGACTTAAACTCAATAAATTTATAACTTTATTATTAAGTTGTAAATTCTTAGTCATCACTTTTAGATCCCGATTCAAATTGATTGGAAAAAAACTTTCACTTTTTAATCATAATTCATGTATGTTTCATATGCCCAACTCAATTTAAAAAAAAAATCAAACATTTGTAAAAAAATTACATAGGTTTGGAACACTTATGAAACTTCAGTCACTTTAGAGAGACAAAAAAAATTGAAGGTATTTAATTGGAACAGTGAGTAAACTTAGTTACATTTCTATGACATTTTCCCTAATAAAAATTAAGAAAAACTAATAATATTTTGTCTAATAATTTTTTAAATAGAAAAACTAAGGACATTGAAGTCAGGAATGGGTTTAGGGATAAGCTAAGTGAGCTCCCGAGCACACCAGCCAGGATGTGCCAAGCTCAACTCGTGAGATTATTCACGAGCTACGTAACTCACCGGTTTACTCATGAAGGGCTTGTGTTTTTTTACTGTCGGGAACCTTATGAGTTAAAAAGTTAAATCTTATGACTATAACTGTTCCTTTGTCACGAGTCATGAAAATTTAAAAATAATAAAGTAGTCTTACAAGTGAAAAACTGACATGACATCAAAATTAGATACTTGAAAAATATTGATTTTCGGCATTGCCGGCCGTCGTCTAGTTACATTTATCACTAACTTGCAATCAATAGACAACACGCCTCTTTTTTAGGCCTTTTTGTCCCAACAAGAAACAACCAAATTCGAAATTCGCTATCCCCTTGTATAAATCACTAACACAACACTCTACACCAATTTCATCAACCACAAAATGGCCACTGAATGTACGATCCCAGTGATCGATCTTCTCGATTTTCCCAATCAATCATCAAAACTGATCGCCGCTAGTGAAGATTGGGGCTGTTTCAGACTAATCAACTTCCAAGACGTACTTCCGGCGGCTCTAATGTCCGATATGAAGGATGTGGTCCGATCTCTGTTTGATCTACCGGTGGAGATTAAGCGACGCAACCTTGATGTCATCACCGGTAGCGGTTATATGGCTCCGACGCCCAAAAATCCGTTTTATGAAGCCCTAGGGTTGTACGATATGGCGTCTCCTACTGATGTTCATAACTTTTGCACTCAATTGGGTGCTTCGTTGCATCAAAGGTATGTTTCTGATTTTCTGTCACTGTTTATTTTGACGATTAATGGTGTTGACTTGCAGCTTTGATAATGCTGAAGTGATCGATCGGAGAAAATTATGTTTGAAGATAATTGAGTGTTATTTAATTAATTAATTAATTATTTATTGATACAAAAATAATCGATATGCATAAAGCAATGAAAACACAACTACTCCCTCCAATTTCATTAAAAGCGTTCTGATTTAAATAACACAAAATTTTAAGCATGTTAAATGATTATTTTCTTTTTTTTTAACTTGACAATAACTCTTGGGTCTAGTGGTTAGCCTATGCATGTCACAATATAAGAAACTATAAATCTTATAAAGGGGTCTAGTGGTTAGCCTGTGAACCCGTCAGGCCAATGCAAACATGACCTATTTAAACAAATGTATTTATTGAGTGACCAGAGCGCAACCTAAACACGTGAACTCTATATTAGTTTTTTTTATGTTTCCATGTCATGTTAGCACTCATAACCTTGATATGTGTCGGGTTTTCGTCTTTTAATTTTGTTACAAACTTTTTTTCATAGTATGTATTATGTTTTTTTTGTTTTTACCAGGGAGACGATTACTAGATACGCTGATGCAGTACATGAACTTTTTAGAAGGATCGGAAATAAACTAGCCTACAGTTTAGGGGTAAAAAGTGAAAATACAGGAATAGAGAATTGGCCATGTCAATTCAGAATAAACAAATACCATTTCACCCCTGAAACTGTAGGCTCCTCTGGTGTCCAAATACACACAGACTCGGGTTTCCTGACCGTCCTCCAAGACGACGAAGGAGTCGGTGGTCTAGAAGTCATGAACAAGTCTGGTGACTTCATCCCCGTCGACCCATGGCCCGGCACCCTTCTTGTAAACCTTGGGGACATAGCAAAGGTGCGTCTTTTTTTTTTCTTTTTACTATTCATTGTCTAATTTGGGATAATGGTGTTTGATGATACATGAAGGTGTGGAGCAATGGAAGATTGTGCAATGTGAAACATAGGGTACAATGCAAAGAAGCTAAGATACGAGTGTCGATTGCATCATTTCTTTTGGGACCACGTGAGACGGTGGAACCTCCAGCAGAACTTGTGGACGATGACCATCCCCGTGTGTATGTTCCTATCACGTATGAAGAGTACAGGAAGATGAGGATCTTGACGAAGTTGCAGGCAGGTGAAGCTCTTGCTCACTTGGAGACACCACGATCCGACAAGTGATTAAAATGTAGAGCTTTAGTCTTTAAAATGTGGATCAGAAGAAGTATTTGATTTGCAGATGAGTATCAGTTATTATTAGGGTCATCTTCATATGGTTTATCTGTAACCATACAAAAGCAGTTTAATTAGTAGATGTATAAGGTCATGAAAATATGGTTTTTGAACTTGGACTAGTGATGAGAAAATTAATGAAATCACAAATCTATCTACTTGCTAGTGTATATAACTATATACTAATCTCTAATTATTGGGATGTTTGATTGTCCATATTCAAAATGCTAATTATTTCAACAAGACGACAACCAAAGCACACCAAATGGTCTAAAATATTTCAACAAGACAACAACCAAAAGCACACTAATGGTTTAACTTTAAAGATTGAGAGATAGAATGACGCTATTTTTTTTTTTTCATATGTTAGGCTTAAAAGGTGGAACAATAACAAGTGTCTAAAATGTAAAACAACCCTTAATCAAACATTTAAAAAGTAGAACAAACCCTCAAACGGATGTTTAAACGGCAAACGGGAGTTTAAACATGCAGACTTAATAAATTTAGAAGTATTGAATCTTAACAGTCCATACTATATGTTTTTTGCTGCTATCAATCCAACTTTTAAAATATGTGCTAACGGTCTTAATTTTTATTATTTTTGCTACTGTAGACCACTGTTAAAAAAAATAACAACGTTAATTTTTTTTTTTTTCTGAATTCCAGGCCAATGTTGCCATTTTTGTGTAAAGTCTTTATTTTACTTTTGCAATGTATCTTACTAGTTCCAAGATATATATTTATCAGACTTTGAGTCTGTATTGGAGTGTTTAACTTGTAAACACCGCGTGTTTAACTTGTAAACACCGGCTTACCACGTTACTATAGCTAAAGAGCTTTTAGCTTCCAAATTCTTGATTGTGAGCTTCTACAACTTATGTCATCAGGTCTTAAGATAATAAATGATAGCCATTAAAAAAACAAAATTGATAGTAATGTTATTAAACCGGTCGGTCCGACCGTGATTGGACCGTTTTTTTGGGAATCTCGGTTCAGTTAGACACGGTTTAATACGTGTTTATGAACCGGTTTGAACCGCTCGAACCGGTCCGGTATGATGGGAATCGGACCGTAGTTGAACCGGGTTAGTATTAATATATATATATATATATATATATATATATATATATATATATATATATATACTAGGTTAGTGACCCGTGGTACCCACGGGTTGAAAACCATATATTTTATATATTAAAAAATGTGTTATATAATTGATGTTGCACAAGGATTTATTGAATACGATATAAATAGGAAAAGTAACATGACATTACTAATTTGTAACATTATAGATGTAGAGAAGACTATAGCAAAAGCATTTAAAGAAAGACTAACTTAATGAATTTAAAAGTAAATGGCATGCCTTTAATTGGGTAGAGGCAACACTTTTCCTTAATTTAAGGTGTTTGACATACTCTACAAACCCAAGATGTAAAATCATGGATAACAATTACATCATAGCATTCTTGATGAACACGTATTTGACAACTTGAGGCATGTTCCTACCACCCATCTCCTTAATCTGTCATTTCCAAACAAAAAAACCTTGGGTTGAAGAACTATGATTCATGTAGATTAAAAAAACCTTGGATCCAAAATCAATTACTAAACATCATAGAGATTAAAAGAAGCTAAGGAGCATGGTGTGAAGTAATTATATGGTATGAAGAACTATGATTCATGTAGATTAAAATGGAGATGCAAACATTGTTAAAACAGAGAGCACCAGATTTCAAGAAAGATTTGACACACACATCAAAACTGTGAACAACAGTATTAGCAAGGCAACTATAAAGAGTTAAAGGCATTATTGGTAAATAGCTATGAATCTTGAGATCACCATCGTTCGTGGTAGAACATTCCATGCGCCTTGTGAAATCACATTCTAAAATATCATGAATCAAGCATTAATGGTAAATTGATAATCAAATCGACGGTAATCTAAAATTAACTTTTGGAAAGTAATTGAAAATTAAATAAGAATAAAATTGACAGTTTTGGTATTAAAGATTGTGTTTAATTTTATTAATGAGTTGCTATAAAATAGTTGAATTTCTTTTAGAATGGCACCGTCAAATTTTATAAACATGGAAAGCTTTAATTTAGGTATTTTGAATTTTGATGTGAAATATCTCAACTTTTATTAAGCTTTTTTTATTAAACGGTTCCTAAATTATAGTGAACCAAAGATTGAGATGTCAAATATCATAATTTTTCTAATGACAATAAATAAAGTTCATGAAATACGAACCTACATGATGCTTGATCATAAAAGATTGTACATAAATCGTGTTATCATTCATAAGACCTCCCAATTTAGTACAAATAGAATGGGATTTGTGTCAATCAACACCAAATGCAATACACAATCAAAAAATTTAGATCAGATTAGTGGTCAACAGAAAACTATTCTATAAGCAAAAATCTGGAATTGAAATATGAATCCATACAACAACTATACTTATAAGCAAACTAAAACAATCATTCAAATGAAAGGGGTTTTGTTTAACAATCACTAAACAATAACACCAAATTAAATTCACAATAAAATAAGTTTAGTCATAGTTGGTAAAAAAAACTATGAATAAGGTCAATAATGAACAATACTGTGTTAACTGTATTCAAATTTTGGTTTTCTTAATAACATAAACATTCAATCATCAAAGATGAAGATGTAAAAGATTGATGACCATCGATTAATGTTAAACATAAACATAAAATAGCACCTAGTTTATTAAGAGACATTCGACAATTTTCATAAGCATAAACCCTAACTAAGAGTTTCAAATGAAGATGTAAGAAATCATGATCATCAATTGAAACACTTTGACATATTTAGTGAACATAAACCCTAATTTAGAATAATCAATAACAAAAGAGAAGAAAACTTTCTTACAATATGATGAATTGATGATGCTAGATCCGTAACCCACTAACCCATAAATGAATTTCGCAAAACCTAGAGTAGCCCTTTGATTTATCACATTTACAGTTACACCAAAAGCTTGAAATTTGAAATCATGATTATGAAGAAGAAGATGAACAGGAAATGAACGAAATCAGGAAATAAAAAAGGCAATGAAATCAATATTGACTGTCACTTTCATGGTACATACTTGTTGATTGAAATCAATACAAACTTACCTGAGTTCGTTGAGAGGCGTGGAGATGATGATGCATCATCTCATTCTGCATCTGAGCCAAGAGGATGAACAGAAGAAGAAGATGAAGGCATCTAATCGGAATAAAAAGCGTAAATCGATGAACTGGAGAAGAGGATGAAATGGAGAAATGGATAATCATAAGCAACCTAAGCGGCAGAAAGGAAGAACTCCAGAGGAAATTAGGGTTTAGGTTTGAAAATTGTGAGAGATGTACGGGTTAGTAAGTATTAGTAGGATCCGTTTAAGTGGAAACGATTACCCATGGAGGATCCGCGTATGTTTGCTGAGAATGAAGGAGGAGCTGACACGTGGCAAATGTGATGTGGAGGCAGTGAGAGATCGACATGTGGCAGTGAGTTAGTCTTTTATTAGTATAGGTAGATAGGAGATGTATAGATTAGAAACCTTGTTTTATTAAGGAAACCCTAGAAACTGTATGTGTGAACCATAATTTGCCACATCTATAATTTTACCATCTTTTGTCTTTTACCTCTTGGGGTAAATTGGACAATTTACCCACAATCCTCCCCTTCTTTTCCTAACATAGATTTGGTTCTCTCTCAAAATTATATCACAATTTTAAAACTCATTACTCTCCTTCTTAAGAACTCATCTCTCTCTCTCTCTTTTGAAATGATCTTCAACATCACCCTCTACAATCTTTCTTTAATTTCAAATCGTTCAGATCCAAGTTTCAACTATTTCAAAGTTTCAGATCGTTTAACTATTTCCACTATTTCAGATCCATGTTTCAGATCGTACGAATCCACCTTGTTCATCGAAGGCTACTTCTTGCTTTGTTCAACATGTCTCAGATCTGGTTATGCCGAAGAACAAACTGACGGAACTGGCGAGTTTTAACTAGGAGCGAGTTTTAACTGGAGTTTGAAACAAAAATCATTGGTGTAGAAACTGTTCATCTTCTCCATCCTTCAAGACTAGTGATTGCAGCTGTTTTCCTTCATTGTTTCAGAGTTGTAGGTATCTTTGATTTTTCCTTCATCTTTCCTCTTTTATTGCTGTGATTTTAAGGTTGTTTGTATTAAATACTTGTGATTCTGATGGGATTTCCAATTTTTGTATTAATCAATAGTCTGCGACATATATAGTTTGTGTGGAAGTAGGCTTTAAATATTAGAAAGGGTGTCGTAAATTATTTCAACTATTTCACAAGTTTCAGATCTTAAATATTAGAAAGGCTTTAAATATTAGAAAGGGTTTTTCTTTTGTTAAAGTAATGCCATCATTCTTTTCTTCGGATACAAGTTCAATCCATGATAGTATTTTATTTAATGTATGACTTGGAATTTTATTTAATTAATGTATGAATTAGAGTTTTGTGATAAGATCAGAATTGACATGTAATGTTTTTCAGTTTTTAAAAATATGTAACACGATGAAACATGTCTAACTGTTCGAATGTACTAGTTATTTTTTTAAGTGTTTTTAACCATCTAGTTTTGTTTTTAATATAATATGTAACACGATGTAACAAATGTACTAGTTATTTTTTCAAGTGTTTTTAACAATCTAGTTTTGTTTTTACTGTTCGAATGCTTGACATACGTACCGGTTAGTTTTCAACAGGTTGTTCAAATTTCTGTTAAATATGTAACAGTATGTAACTTATGTAATTTTGCTTTGTTGCTATTTTTAAAATTAAGTTAAATATGTAACAATATGTAACTTTGATTTTTTATTCATATATCGGATTTTATAACTTTCTATAAGTATATAGTTCCAATTAAAATATGTAGCATAATGCATTTTTTAGCTAGTTTAAGGTGTCGTAAATTATTAAATTGATGGATTGGTGTTAAATATGTAACAATATGTAACATTTTTTTATAGATATTTGTCTTTTTAGATCCAAATATGTAACATGATGTAACATAAGTATGTAACAATATATAACTTATGTAATTTTGCTTTATTGCTTTTTTAAACTTAAGTTAAATATGTAACAATATGTAACTTTGTTTTTTTATTCATGTATTGGATTTTTTAACAACTTTCTATAAGTAAATAGTTCTAATTTAAATATGTAACACAATGTAACATATGTAATACTATATCAGAATTGACATGTAATGTTTTCCAATTTTAGTAAAATATGTAACACGATGTAACACGTCTGACTGGAGTTTAACCATCTAGTTTTGTTTTTAATAAAATATGTAACACGATGTAACACATGTACTAGTTATTTTTTCAAGTGTTTTTAACCAGCTAGTTTTGTCTTTGCTGTTCGAGTGCTTGACATACGTGCTGGTTAGTTTTTAACAGGTTGTTCAAATTTCAGTTAAATGTGTAACAATATGTAACTTATGTGATTTTGCTTTATTGTTTTTTTAAATTTAAGTTAACTATGTAACAATATGTAACTTTGTTTTTTATTCAAATATGTATACAATGTAACATATGTAACTTTGATTTTTTTAAAGATCCAAATATGTAACACGATGTAATAAAATATATAACACGATGTAACATATGTAACTTGTCGGATTGACACTTAATCCATCTAGTTCTTTTTTGTAGGTAAAGGAACTTTTGTATCAAAGATGAAGAGATTATCAAGAAACGAAGCATGATTGAAACTGTGTAACACTATGTAACAAACGCAATCCATACAGTTTTGTTTTTTTTAAATGTATGTAACACGATGTAACAAATGTAATTCTTCAGTTTTTAATAAAATATGTCACGTTGTAACATATGTAACATGATGTAACAAACATAATCCATGGAGTTTTGTTTTTATATAATATGTATCACGTTGTAACATGTGTAACATGATGTAACAAACGTAACATGTCTTGAGTGACACGTAGTCCATTCATTTTTGTTAATATGTAACAAGATGTAACAAACCTATCAATCAGTGTAACAATGTGTAACACACGGATCAGATAGTGTCAATGAAATTAAAAAAGTAGGAGAGAGAAATTATATTAAATTGAAAAGTAGGAGAGAGAAATTATATTAAATAAAAAAAGTAGGAGAGAGAATGTACTAGAGAGAGAATGAGATGAATATAACAAATGTCTAAAATACCCTTTTAGTACTTTATATTATTAAAAAATGACAAAAAAGGAAGATCAATTCTTAGCCATAGATCTAATCAAATCAATGGTTAATATGGGGTTTCTAGGGTTTTTCCAATATGAGTGGGTTTTCATTCTAGCCATCCCCTATATATATATATATATATATATATATATAAGGCACACTCAAATGAGAACACCTCTTAACTTGAGTACAAAAAGTACAACTTTAACGAATCATATATAAGGTCAAACTGTTGATTTTTTTGTAATATAAATTGACCAAAATGCTTATAATTCAACTAATTTTAACATCTATTTAAAAAAAATATGATTCGTCATGTCGTTTGTTAGAATGCATATATGCACCCACGATATGTGTTTGTGTACAAGTGATTTAGGTGCATATATGCATTTTAACAAACGACTTCACAAATCATATATTTTTTAAATAGATGTTAAAATTAGGTTAATTATAAGCATTTTGATCAATTAATATTATAATAAATACAACAGTTAAAGCGGTTCCTAAGTTGTTCTCAAGTTAAAAGTGTTCTCATTTGAATGGATCCCTATATATATATATATATATATATATATATATATATATATATATATATATATATATATATATATATTTGTGTTTAATTTTCTTCGATTTTATATTTACATCTATTTATATTTGTGTGTTTAGGTGATGAAAATCAATATGGTGATCTTTTAAGTGATGAAGATGACGAGTTTGTTTTATTTTGATATTAAAACTTGTTTAAATTATGATTTTTAAGTGATTAAAAACATGAATTTTTTTTACTACTTTTGTGGTATAACTTAATATTATTAAACTTATGTTTTGTTTAATTGTTTAAATTAAAATTTTTATGGTATTACTTTGATAAGTATATATTACGTCCGATTTCGATATAACTAACCAGCAAAAAATTATAAGACCAACTTAATGTCCAGGCTGATTTAAAAAGCATTGATTAATATAGGTAAAACTCAGTGAACATTATGTAACTCCCAATAGGTTTTTATTTCCCGTTTGTTCTAAATAGTTCAAGTTTTCCAAATTTTACTATTTTTTCAATAACGTTATGGATCGGTTAGGGTATGTCAAGAACTTGTGAAATTTTTAATCAGGGAACACTTGATTTCAAGTGGGACCCTTTATTATGGAATATCAATCTTTGGAACATGCACATTCAGAAAGCCGACATGAAGTATGAAATTAACAATATTTTATTTTATCATTCAACCGGTGTACATACCTGTATAATACGTGGGTTCTAACATAGTTAAATGAATAAAATTACAACACTATCTCTGAGGTTGAAATCAAATGACGGTGTAATTTATAATTATAAATCTGTGTTAAAAGAAAAAACAATGATAACTCATCGTCTGATCTAAATATGTTACGTACACTTTTAGTACCCCAGCCAGCCATAAGTTCCTCCGCCAATAAAATTCTCTCCGGTGAACGACGGTTGTTCCAAAATTAAGTTGATTAATCTCTCATCGTTTCCGCTTAATTACTGGTAATCATCCTTTTCTCATACGATTACATGATTTACTTTATCTAGGGTTTAATTAATACTAAGCCTTAATTCCCCCAAATTAGACCTTAACTTTTATTACACATATGCAGTGATTTTAATGTTAACAGATATGTACATATATAATCATATGCAAATGTCTATAATAGGTTCAATATTATTGTTTGAACTAGGTTAGATGGGTTAAACCAAGCTGTCACAAAGCAAAAAGCCACATAGATCGACAATCACCACCACCATGTATTGCCCAAACTGTAACAAAAGCGGCAAATGTGTACTGAGAGATTCAAGTCGGTGCCAAGGTCAATGGGCAACAAATCACTACTCATCATCTAAGGGAAACACCCACGTTGGCCACTATAGCCACCACCGTCGCCATTCACCTTTAGAAACAACCAGTAACCAACAGGCGGTGATAAGAAAACTGAACGCCAACCAAAATATGACCAAAAATAAGCTTAACATTAACGGGACTAAATATATTTACCAAAAAATCAAGCTTTGACAAGGACCACAATTGTTTCATCAAACCTTCAAGTGATGAAAGTTCAAAAACTAATGACTTTAAAAAAAGTATATGGGTTTTCATCGGTCCCAACTATCATCTTTTGTTTCTATCGGTTCTAACTATTGAATTGATTGTCAATGGTCCCAACTTTTATCATTTTGGCAACCAACGGTCCGCCGTTAAATTTTTTTTCTAATTCAAGACCGATGGTCTTTTGATCGAAAAGAGAATATGAGTCGATTGATGTAAAAGTTATATCGGCGCTCCGAACGATAAAATTTTTACATCCAATTGAAGCACCGTTAGGTTTAAACACCCGATTGAAGCACCGTTTCGTCAACTGTGCGCACTTTCGATATAACTTTTACATAAATAGACTCGTATTCCCCTTTCAATCGAAAGACCTAAAACATCGTTCTTGGATTAAAAAAAGAGAAGTATCCTCAGAGTCTGAGTTCTGATACCGTTCAATATTATTGATTGAACGAATACAATTGATCTCCTCTGCCCTATACATAATTATAATATAGACATTACTAATACAATTGTTATTGCTAACAATCTCATCCTAAAATAACTCATAGAATCACGAGTACTGCTGTGTTACAAGATAATAAACCACGTACATTAAAGCGCAATAAATTGTCACCCATATACATAATAACCAGAATTAGAGTGCATGGGACATTCTTAATTTATACAATTGTGATTGCTAACAATCTCATATTAAAATAACTCCTAAAATCACGAGTACATTTTATAATTATGTTGAAACCAAATCAAAACATTTTGAATCAAGCAACGAGCCACATGAAGAAGGTTGACCAAAGGGTAAGCGAAATGGATGCCAAACCATAAGTCCATAACATGATCACTGAACACTCACTCTCACCAGCCCCAAAAAACTGTGTTATTGTACCTGTCATATTAACAAGCTTCACAAATCCATACAGATTTTGAAAAAAAAAATGTCACTTAATCACCATCTAGAGCTCATACCGATGTTCATGGCTGGTGGAAGCGCAAACTGTAGCAAAAGAACAAAAATGTAGAGAGGGTCACCATGTAATAGGCCGAAATAAAGCGCACTTTTCACTATCAAAATGCCAAAAAGTGGCAAGAAAATGTAACGAACTACTGCGATTCCTAACACCAGTGGTATTGAGATACCAGTCCCTTTGAGACCTGCAAATTATGTACTTCTGGTAAGATAAAAAAAAATGAGTTTATGAATGTGAAATCATAGTTGGTACTACGTACCTCTTAATAGGTTCGCACCCATGATCAATGTTATAGCTGGAACCGCTGCGTCCCTGAGATATTAGCGTCTGTTAGTGTACTATGTTTTCATATGCGAATAGGTAAAAGAATGGTTAAAAGATTATACCCTACTAAAGATGCGGAATCTTGAATCACTCGAAGTGGAGCTGTGGTGCCGATTAGCAGCCTGCGCACTGGCTCGATTGTTCCAATCACGAACCCGATCAACTTTAAAAAAATATTGTTATGTGCATATATGTTAAGAAAACATTAAGATTTGGAAATAATAGTATACATACCGCTCCGGTTGTTGATGGCGCGAACACCGCCTTCAGGTTAACGTGCGTTGAAAACTTCCTCCAATGTAGCTTCATTGAATCTAACATCACCTATGCAAACCGCGATATGGCTTTAAAGATGAAACATAAGATCATTGAACAAGTTCCAAAACAAAAGTCAACCTTCATTTTTCCTTCGACTAAAGAAGATTCAGACTCAGACGAAGGAAGCAGAGGTTGGGTCACGTCCTCTTGCACGGCTTGTGTTTGGTTGTTAGCACAATCTTTGGAGAAAACCCTTACTAGGTTGTAAACATATGACCATAAAAATACAGCTCCAATCTGATAGGTTACTGATATACTATTAGTTACCAAACTGAAGCAAAGAACATATATACTTTTAGTGACCAAATAGCTAAGAATAAAGGTGAAGTGAAAATGCATACTGCCAAAGATAGTGAAGCATAAGCCATGGCATACTGAGAGCAAACATCCGAATCTCCGAAGGGTGTACCTTGTTCTTTGCACACAGCTGGTACTATGATCAAAAGCAAGTTTCCAAGGTTTCCTGTCATGTCACAATCCATAAATCTGTTATTATTTTAGGTTTTTCTTTACCACGAGACCTGCTACCAATAAACTATGGGACCCATCAATATTCTGTTATATAGAATGGTGGTAACCACTACAACTCATGTTGTAGTTTTAGGCTCTATTTATACATGATGGTTTTAATGTACAAGTAAATACCTGCGGAACAGGCACCGAGTACGAGGCCCTTTAGATGTTGAGGTGGTTTAGCAATGATCATAAGCACCCATCCAAGCGCCGATCCGATTATGAATGTTAGAAGAATATTAACAGGCATAAACCACCTGCAGGTGAATTTTTGATCTTTGAAAACTGATCATATAAACAGCATATATAGTTAAGAACAACTCACAGTGAGATGAGGCTTTCATAAGTGATCGTTTCAGTCAGATTGCTTCCTGCAAGTGCTGGATTGAACACGTAGAACACAAGCTGTTCACAAAGAATGGATCTTTTTAATACACATACACACCAGTGTTGTAAAAGTCGGTCTAGGCGGTCGATTAATCAGTAATCGGTGAATTACCTTGTATATTTTCTAAAATCGGTTCATTAATCGGTAGACAGTCCTAGGCGGGGCTAGGCGGTCCTAATCGTAGTAATCGGTCAACGAAAGTCAAAGCATTTTAATGGGTTTTAAACCTTCAGTTTATCGACCCGGTCCATAACCCATGGGTATAACCTTAGGCGTTAATTTCACTTTTCACAATCAAAACATAGAATTTTAATGTATTTTAAAGTATTACGTTCGCATCAGTGTGTGTGTATAATACTAAAATTCAAATATAAAAATTCAAAATCCATGAATGTGGAAGTATTATATCCATATCAATGCGTGTGTATATATGTCTAAAAATGAAATTTACATATAAAAACACCAAACCGATTAATTACGATTAATCCCGATTCCTAGCTCCAAGATACCTCACCGCCCGACTACTGCCTAGCGAAAACAAATTATTTATTAAAACTAAATAACAATATTTAAAAAGATTGATTATATTAATAAATATTTTTTAATATAATCCTAATCATAAACTTTTGGCTCCATCAATTTATAAAAAAAATTTCATTTAATTTTTCCCTTCAAACTTCCATTAACAAAACAAGTATCTGCATAAAAACCCTTAACTTGTTAGATTAATTTAATTATGATCTTGGGATTATACATATATTAAATTTCAAACTATCTAAATATTTTTTTTAGCACTAACACCTTCATTTTCAAGGAGTAATACACCATAATCTGTTTACAGCAACAGTAGAACCTCTGACCTAGTGCTTTTTTTTTTTGAACAACAACACCGGAAACCCCCTGGTTAGACCACCCGAAGGCAACCATCCCATTACGAGCTACACCACAGAGGCTCCCGTTGCACCTCCCAGCCAGGGATAGAACCCATGACCTTGTGACCCCTAAGACTTGCGTCTTACCGTTGGACCACCACCCCAACGGCACCTAGTGCTCCTAACACAAGTATACTACCAATATGCCATTAATCCCATTGGCCAAACTATTTAAATAGCATGAGTTTTTTCACGTTGACCACTAAATTTTCATTTTTTTTTTTGCATTTTAGCCTCACATGTTCAGTCATTTTAGTGTTTTCTTTTTGTTTTCACTCTTTGACATCATATTGTTTGTCTTGTTTTTTGTAGTTTAAAGTTTTATTTTTACGTTTTAGCTCCAAATCACGTCGCATAGCGTCGGAAAAACCGAATAAAATCACCCTGCATAGCTTGTTCGAGTAATTTTCTATGGTTTCATTTTTTGCTTGATCTGACACGTGCGTTTCTTGATGTGTATGCTTTTTTTTCTCAAGTACTTATGTTATATACATAACCGTAAATGACACTCAAATAGTTTCTTTCTATAATAATCAGATTAACAAATGACACGCAAGCTTGAAATTCACCTAGCAAGTAAATGAAGTAATCAGATAAACAAGTTTGTTAAAGTAAATAGTTTTTTTCTTTCTATAATGACCGTACGTTTTAACCCGAGCTTAGAACCCTTTTGACCCGAATCAAATTTCCGTTGTCTAGTTTGACCCAAGCCCATTTTGTGGAATAAATATAATATAATATAATAGAACATGGACAAGATTTGAGTTAATGAAATTAATTAATATATAGAATTGAAGACGATGAAAAGTAGGTTGCTTACATGATTGAGTTGCTTCCTTGTGGTTTGTCCTAAAAGACTAATTGAGTCCAAAGCCAAAAATGATCCAAGTGCAGTGACTATGAGCACTTTAAGAACAGGCATAGAAGCAGCACATAACAGATCTAAAAAACCCATTTCTAAAACAAGTCAAATCTTTCCGGCCACAAGTTTCAGACACACACACACACATGTATATAATGTATGTATGGCTAAGGATTAATAAAAAGTACGATCTTGTCATCAGAGTACTGTGAGAGTAGCTTTAAATTAATTTAAAATTAAGTCAAACGAATTCATTAATTAAACCGGTGTTTTGTCAAACTTTAACATCTTAATTTCTACTCTCTTCATTTCATTAGAATAGCCTTAGTTTGAAAAACACAAAGTTTTAGGCACAATAAATGATTGGTATTTTTGTTTGTTATTTGACAATAATACCCTTGATAATAAATATTATTGTGGGTCCATCCTATTGTTTGTTTTATGTTATTAAGAGCAAATTTGGAAGTTTACCAATAAATTTTAAAGTGGACAACTAAAAAAGGCAATATGGACACTTCTAATGGGACGGAGGGAGTACTTTTTAGTTTTAAAATTTACTTTTTATCTTAAAGTTTTAGTTTTAAACAACGTTTTGAAAACCGACTGGACACTGAACCGTTATTTTAATTTTACTGGTCGGACCGGTAGATTCGCGGTTGGACCGGGGTAGGATAATTATATATTTATCAAAGCAATACCATAAGATTTTCAATTTAGACACAACATAAGTTTAATAATATTAAGTTATACCATATAAATAATAATCCAAACAAGTTCTAACGCCAAAAATCACTAAAGAATCATAATTTAAACAAGTTTTAACGCCAAAATAAAACGAGCTTATCATTTTCATCACTTAAAAAATCAACATATTGACTTTCATTACAAAAAACACAAATATAAATAGATGTAAACATGATATCCATGAAAATCAAAACATAAAAATATATATTTTATGACTGACCTGGTTCAATAGCGGTCCGGTTCCAGTCCGACCGGACCGGTTCGAAACGGTTCAGAAACACCAATCAAACCGTGTCTAATTAAACCGGGATTATTAAAAAAGGCAGTCTGACCACGGTCCGACCGGTTTAACAACATTGGTTTTAAGGTTTAGGCTTTATAATCAAGGGTGGGGGTTAGTTTTTTTT
This sequence comes from Tagetes erecta, assembly GCA_030867185.1. NCBI lineage: Eukaryota > Viridiplantae > Streptophyta > Magnoliopsida > Asterales > Asteraceae > Tagetes > Tagetes erecta. The sequence goes on along the minus strand of CM061491.1, from coordinate 18,347,760 downwards.
TTTATTACGGTTAATAAGGGTGGTGGTTTTAGTTGTTTGTGTGGATTTATCCATGAAAATCAAAACATAAAAATATATATTTTATGACTGACCTGGTTCAATAGCGGTCCGGTTCCAGTCCGACCGGACCGGTTCGAAACGGTTCAGAAACACCAATCAAACCGTGTCTAATTAAACCGGGATTATTAAAAAAGGCAGTCTGACCACGGTCCGACCGGTTTAACAACATTGGTTTTAAGGTTTAGGCTTTATAATCAAGGGTGGGGGTTAGTTTTTTTTTTTATTACGGTTAATAAGGGTGGTGGTTTTAGTTGTTTGTGTGGATTTATCCAAATCCAATCCGAATTGAATTCAAGTTGGAGTTTGATGAAATTCTAAAATATTTAAATCCGAACAATCTAATTCAAATAATCTAATATCAAATTCGATAAACACCCTAGTTCATGAAGCACATATTTATCGTTATATAATGTAAAAAGTCTTCCTCTTTTTTGACTAATTAGGTACAATAACCAAATCTTGGAGTGATCATTTCACGGGTTAAACCGTGAAATCTGTTTTAAAAGTCTGGCCTGAGACTGTATGTAACCGTTTATATATAAAAAGATGTGGGTTCGAGGTTTTCAAATTCTACTGTTCACAGTGTGACATCTGCCCCGGACCCAAATCCGAAGACCCGGCTCGAACCCGAAGTTCTATCCAAAAATGTATTCGTACTCTTTTATTTATAAATGTAACGTTTCGAGAATAAACTATTTAAATAAATATGTTGTGCAATGTATCCGATCAAGTTATTTTCTACAACGTCACCATCAAGCTAAACGTATATAATCGTCGCTTAATAAATCATTCCGCCTCAACCCAGTTAAATTGGTTGGTTGAAATAATTTGTAACTAACTTTGGGGCAATAATGTAAATATTAAAACTTGTTTTGAAAGTTTTGGGCAAAAGTTAAAACCAATACAAGTTTAGGGGCTGTTTGGGTAAATTAAAAATTCAAACCAGCCTTTCTCCCCCCCCGTACTTCCGGCGACAACAGATTCCGGCCAGTTTGGCCGGAAAAATTTCCAACTCCGGCGAGGCTAAAAAAAAACCGGTTTTTAGCACCTTTCAACAAGTCTAATCTATACAAAATCATCCTAGTGTCATTCTAAGTATGTTTCGAACGCTTAATCGAGTTCTAATCACCTAAACATCAATCAAAATCTTAAATCAAAACCGGTTAAAAAAACCCACCATCTCAATCGACTCAAAAACGTACCAAACGGCAAGTGGAGTTAATGAAAATGTTGATCTTGGCATCTCGAATCGATTGGTAGTAACTGATTTTACTTTAATTCCTTGTTCATCCATCAATTACCCGTTTTTCGTTCATAACTCAACTCAAAGTCTATCGGCATCAATCTGTTAACCAAAACGCAATTCATTCTACCTGCACCTACCTCATCACGCGATTTAGCCACCTACAACTTCAATTTCTGGTATCTATCATCTATAATCTATAAGTGATTCCGTTTCAATCCGAGTTTGTTCTTCAACGGTTAGCCATTCAATCTTTGATCTTATCTGAAATTGATATAGGGGTTTTGTTTATCTCATCACGTGGACGAAATCTGGAGGTTGAATTGGATTATAACAGCTTCTAGATACAAATTCAAAATCTGAGCCGTCGTGTTCTTGTTCTTCACCATTATCGTTCCAATTCGATCGTCACCAAGTAAGTCCATTATATCAAAATGACCGTTTCAGAGTGTAGATTAAAAGCCCTATGTTTAATTTGGGTTTGATTATTTGATTCGAACGAATTTGGGATGTTCTTGTTCTAGGGCTTGTTTGGAATTGGGTGTTCTTGGCTTGTAACCCATAAGAATTTTAACAGCCGAGCTTTAAATCAAAAACGCGCCTGGTCCAGCGGATAGGGCGTTGGACGTGAGTGGTTTGGTCGTGGGTTCGAGTCCCACTGACCACTTTATTTAATTTTTACCTTTTAAACCCCCTTTCTTCTAAGTTATATATATATTCCTCAAAATTATGTACAAATATATATTATTTCAATTATAAAACTAGAAATGGATTATTATAAAAACATATCCTATACGAAAATACAAATTACGTTCGTACCTAAATCCCCAAATTATATTCTTAAACCCTAATTTCCAATTGGTACGTTAAAACCCTAAATTCCCAAATTATATTTTGAAACCCTAATCCCCAATTGGTGCGTTAAAACCCTAAATGCCCAAATTATATTTTGAAACCCTAATCCCCAATTGGTACGTTAAAACCCTAATTTTTCCAATTATATTTTGAAACCCTAAATCCCCAAATCCAAAACCCTAGAAGTTCTATTTTCTTGATTCTTGTTATTACGTTACTTGCTTCGTTTCTAAATTAGGTTCTCCCGGTTAATTAGGTGGTTCTAATATCTGGGCGATCCTCGAATCTCTCTAGTTGCTTTCTTGTGTTACTATTATCTTTGTTTCCAGGTGAGTAAACTCACTTCCCATTTTACTATTTTTGCTTTGGGACTGAAATATGATTATTATTACTAAACTACGGTTTCTTTTCTTTTTGATTCTATTTACAAATGAGATCATAAAATATGTTAATCTTGTCGGCCGCTTGATGCAATCTTATGTGGTAGTTAAAAGTAGTTGTATTATTACGTAATTTCCACCGGTACGATGTTAGCGCTAACGGTCTGACAAACCCACCTACACTTTATGGCACGTTAGGTGATGTGTTGCCGGCGATTCTTGTTGTTGATTCTATGTGTTGGTTACTAGATACTATCCTATGATACTTGTTACTATGTTGCTATGCCTCTAGATGCTAAAACAATTATTGATAACTGATTTATCGAGACGGTTAAATTGACGGTTAAAGGACGGTTAAATGACGGTTAGACGACAGTTATCATTAATTGTAACATGAGTGGTTCTCATGACACGTTGCTAAAAGTTACCCTGCGGGGTATATGTTTCTTTGTTTCTATGTGATTCTATGGTCACGGTTGTGTAATATGGCGAAATTGCTATACACATGAGCTTGCGCAGCATATTTCTAATGATCTCGGATTTCATACTATGTATTAATTACTGTGTTTTTACTCACTAGCTATTCTCGTAGCTAACTTATTTTAATCATATTTCAGGTGGCGTTTGAAGTTGATTCGGTTGCTTGACACGTAGGATGCCATGGACCTAGAAAATAATAAAAACAATGACGTTTCTGTTTCCGGATTTATTCCTGTTTTTAAGACTATTTATTGCCTGTTACGTCACAACATTGAATGCTTAATAATATTAAAATATATTTCTTAGATGCCATGTGCTTTGTACTTTGATATCCAACCCACTTGACAACCCGGTGTTTTCCGCCACCGGGTAGGGTGTCACACACAGGTTCGGTCCGGTCTCGGGCCCAAACCCGTGAAAAATATATCAAAACCATAAGCCTGTATACATGTTTTATCATTCTTATTATTTTTATATTTTAGGTTTAACTATGAATTATATTATATTATATTATTATGTATGAATTGTAGTATAATACTCCAATATATTAATATATCATTTATGAAATCTTCTTTTTTAATTAAACATTGTTCTCGATTAATTCAACCACTCTTAATTAATTCAATTATCTTAATCCTAATTCTTGAACATTTTCATTCGTATTTCCTCTGGAACATTGTTCACACCCTTCAACTCTTTTTTGACAAATATATGTCTAAATTTAGTAAAGACTCAATCAACAGTAATACTTCTTCAAAGTAAACAATCTTTTCATCATCATTTATAACATTAACAATTGAATGTTTATTGTGTTTTCAACAAATGTTTTTAGTTTAACAAGATGTATATTTACATCTACGCATGTCAAAAGTCATTGATATATGTATTAACACAACCATATATTTAAAGGTCAAACCACATTTTCATACATTTTCTTTGACATACGAGGTTACAAACATAATTACTTACATTATCTATTATACCAAAAAGTAAGTTATTAGCAAGCATGCGTACACATATACCTTTTTAACTGAGTTTGCGTACATATTTAAGCTGAACTTTTAAACTCTTTGTTATTCTACTTGGATACTAATATATGTTTTTGTGTTATAAAATGGACAATACCAACAAAGTAAAATATGCCTATATGGCTATATCACTTTGCATATGTATGAGAATCTTTTTTTTTTTCAAACATGCCTATTTTCCGGGTAAAGTTGTCAAGCCCGTTAAGACCGACCCCGCTTAAGCTCGTCTAATCCCGAAACCGCTACAAATTATATGGACCCGGTTATGGTTTTTCCATTTATGCTAATCGGTTTTCTGTTTGGTTTGTACTTTAATGGTTTAATCCGGGTAAAACCCGTTTAAACACTCCTAATGAAATCGGATCAAATCACAATATGGGGTATGGCTAGAAATTCATCTTTTATTAAATTTAACATTCTTTTATATAGAAAACTATCTATTAAAACATCCTCGATATAAATGGAGTTCTTCATAACCTTTTGAAGTTCTTTCCTCCCATGAAGGTTTAACTAAAAAGGTCCAATTTTGTAGAAGTAAATTGGATTTTAATAATTCGAATTTTGTATATCGGTCGATATTAATCTTTAACTTTAAAATTTTCAGTGGCAATCGTAACTTGTGATTTTTTTACTACAATAATCCACCGTTAAATTTAACTTAACGCTGTTATGTTTTTTTGAATTTTAAACCTATCTTTTACAGTTTTTTTTTATTATAAGGAGGATATGAATCTATTAATGTAAAATCTATCTTGAATCGGTGCTCTAAACGAATAAATTTTAACATCTAGTTTAAGCACCGTTAGATTTAAAGACTAGATTGAAGATCATTTGGAGCACCAGTTCAAGGTAAGTTTTACATCAATAGACTCAACATAGGTCACAAAAATTGAAAAAAAAACTAAACGACATTAAGTTCACGTTAACCTAAAAACCTAAAAAGTCATGAAATGATAAAGTGCGACACGCCTTTAAAATTAGAAGAAAATATAATATTGGTAATGTCTCTCTATTTCAAATTTCATCATTTTCTAAACTTTCATAACTTTTACATACAACATTATTTAATTTTTAAACGTGCATTTGTAATATTTAAAACTCTTATAATATTGTAATAAAAAAACGAAAAAAAATTCATGTTTTTTTTACTCATTGTGTAATATGTCAAGTCATTGTGTAATTTTTTCGAACTGACGAGAATTACACAATGTTACAAATAAAAAAAACTAACAAAAGTACTAGACAACAGAAGTCACAAGAGTATTCATTAACTGACAAAAAACTAATACCATTTCATAAAATTGTCGAAGCCGTTATATTACCTCCGCCACAACTTGCGGAGGGTGGCCCAATGTGCATGGAAATCTGTCCATTGCCTTAGGCACCTAAAAATCTCATAGGTCATAAAACTAGCCCAATAGCTCATAAGCCCTTTGAAAAAATAAAAATAATATCAACCTACTTCGTGTACAATGAATGACAACAATGAAAGGAAATGAATCGACAAGCAATTATAATAAAAAATCTCTCAAAATCGAAACTCAATCCTCATTGAAACTCATTGATTTACATTGCATTGATACCACCGAATCTATTTGAGTTTGAGTTAAAATCTGAAAATCATTTGTTTGGTTTAAGTTAGTTCAAGTTTGATCAAGGGAGACACTTTTAGTTTGAGTTAGTTCATCCGTTTGATTCAAGGTTAGTTCATTCAAAATTTGAAAATCATCCCCGATTGCAGCCTCTAGTTTTGAATTTTTGGTTCATTGTTTAGAAACTAGAAGTTTCGTTAGGGGTAATGTCATAAGACATAACCAAGTTTTAATTAGATCACTCGAGCACTTTTTGCTCAAATTGAGTTACTAAACCTCTAAATCGAGCAATTATGGGATTTTGTTTGTGTCAAGAAATGAATTGAGGTGAAGATGAGTGATGGGAGGTGATATGACGCCTAAGTGGAGTGTAGCTGAACCAAAAAGAAAACATGCGAAAATAACATGTTAAACCTATAACTTGAATAAAATATGAAGGTGTGTGACCTAATTGGAACAATTTTTAAACTTGAGTGACTTAATTAAAACAAAATTGAAACTTGGTTATGTTTATATAAAATTATAAATTCGTTTCTATCTTAAGATCATTACTAGAAAATTACTAATAATTAAATGAATTTTAAGGATAATGTGAAGCTACAAACATGTGATTAATGTTAGATAATAATCAAATGTGACAGCGAAAATGATGGAAAGACATACGACACATGTTTTCTAAGCCCGGATAAAGGAAGGGGAGTGTTATTAACAATAAAGTATAAATAGTCCTCTAATTTTATTTTCGTCTTAAGCCTTCAAATACCTTAAGCCGCCCTTAATTACTCGCAGGTAATACCCAACTATGTAACAAACAAAACATAAGAGTGTATATTATGTGTTATGTATTATTGTGTCATGGTTTACTTTGAAGTGTGTAAACTAAGTTAGGTTTGAAATGTGAAGTATTTGCTTGAAATTATTAATTAACGTTAGCTGATCTACACACTATTATTCATTTACTTGTATATTGCTATGTGTGAGCTGTACTTAAAAAGTTAAAATACAAGTAGGATCACTTAAGAAATCACTTATTTTGAAAACAAAGCCCCAAAACTAGTTGAACAAATTGCAACTACACAACAAATTAAGATCAGAGTTATTAATTCGCGTTACTAAGTAAAAAGAACCAGCCACAAACCGTTAAAACCATCAAAACTGAACCATTAAACTATCAAGCAAAACCGCCATAACCAAAGCGTCAAATTATGGTTTAGCTTAAAGATCAGGCTAAACCGGCTAGACCGGACCTGCATATATATACTAACAATCTAGACAGTTATTTCTCAAAACCTTAACCACAATTCTACAGTGGTTGGATAGTGCCAACAAACTTATCAATAACTACCTATAAGACCACGCACTTATCTAATATAGCTATTTCCCAATCCCACTTATCTAAAGAAAAAAATCGATGATAACTCATCGTCTGATCTAAATCTGTTACGTGCACTTTTAGTACCCCAACCAGCCAACCATAAGTTCCTTCACCAATAAAATTGTCTCGGTCGATCGACGATTGTTCTAAAATTAAGTTGATTAATCTTTCATCATTTCCGCTTAATTACTGGTAATCATCCTTTTCTCATACAATTACATGATTTACTTTATCTAGACTAGGGTTTAATTAATTTCCCCCAAATTAGACCTTAACTTTTATTCCATGTCCCTCTCAGGTTTTTTGCACGTGACTTGCTCTCATCTTCTTCCTCTATATTGTCTCCCGTTTTCTTTTTCTCCCAATTTTGTTACCGGTGATGCGATCTGATGCTTTTTGGTGAGTTTTGGGTTGTGTCTGTTGTCATCGATGGTTTGTTTTGATCTTTTCTAATTCTCCTTTTGTTTGTAGGTGTGATCTGCTGCTGTTGGTCATCGGTGGTTATTGTCTGCCCTACATCTCCTCTCCGATTTAGCCACCTGCCCTACATCGGTGGTGTTGTTAGGTTAAACCACAAGGAGAAAACCTCAAATGGAGAAAAACGTCATGCAGGTACTTTTTTTTTAATTTATCACGCAGTGTTATATTGTTCTATCGCTTCTTCCATCCAGGTGATTTTATGTAGCTTTGTTACTGCAATTTCTCATTATTTTTGTTTGTGCTATATGTTAGTGGCTTTGCTGTTCATGTTTGTTGACACAACTCTTACTTCACTAGCTTCTACACTTTGATTATCGACTGTCTTTTGCAGACTTTTTTTTTTTGCTGTTGTTTGATATGCTTTGTGATCTCCTAAAGTTTATATGACCTGCAATGTTAATTATTTTGTTATGAATAACAGCTGATTGTGTCCAGATATATGTTTATTACATAATCTATATGTATGTGCTTAACAATTAATAGTGTCCAAAGCTGTTGTAGCCTACATTATAGGAATGGCAACAAGACATTAATTACACTAATAAGCAATGCCACACAATGTAAACATTAGAATCCGTGATGTGTGTATAATGACTGGTGGTCATGGTTGTGGTTTTGAAACAAGTATTTATGGGTATATAGACTAGAGAAAAAGAGAGAAATATATACATATAATAGGAAAACAAGTTCGCATTATAAAGATTGTGTTATTTTATGAAGTAGTTGTACTCAAACACTAGGCATTTTTAAACACAGGTTTGTAATTGTTGGAGGTTCATTATTCATACATGGTTATGTGAAACATATGCCCTTTTATTTAGCCAAGAAACTATATTGTTTTTTTCTCTCAACTTCATGAGGAGCACAATGTTCCACTTTTTCATTTGAAAGGTAGCAGTGGTTTGGACCTTAATTGTGAATGCTTAAACCTCCTCCTCATGTTGATAAGCAAGAAGCCATTGTTTCTAATGGTTGTGTATAAACACAGGGAGGGTTAACTAAGCAAGAGATTATATTGGATTGAGTTAACTTTCAAGATTGGTGACGAGTTGTATTATTTGGTACAAACTGTTGTTTACCACACTATAAAACAACTTACTTTTTTTGTGTTTTAAATTCTAACTCATAAAATGTATGGCCCTATTTCATTCACCCTTTTTCTTGTAGCTCTGTTTCTGATACTTGTTCAAGTGCTTAAATTCAAACCTACAGCTATTGTTATGCGTTTTCCCCAAAATCTTTGGTATTTGGCGATCTTGTTGAATCATTTAACAACATGGCAGTTTGTTCAGATTCTTTTATATTTTATTTACATCGGAAAAGAATTGTAACTTTGCGTGTTCAACCACCTCTTTATGATTTATAGCGTTGGTTGATTCATATGATTTTTTTTCAAATCATCAATCTTTTTGTGTTCAGATTGATACTACTGAAGTTCACCAAATGCAAGACCATGGTATGGTACCAGTCGAAGAAACAATGATACCAAAGTCAACGAAAAGGAACCCTGCTGCACGAAAGCTTCCAAAGAATCAGACACAAGAAAAAAACATGCAGCAGGGTGCTCATGAATCACTTCGCCCCTCTAAAAGAAACTCCAAAAATGACCCGCCCCAAATCTTCCAACAACAAGAGAAGTCAACTTCCGATTCTCTACCAGATTCTTCAACTAGCAATGAGTATCGTTCCTTGAGACGCAAGTATTTACTTCTCAAGGAAGAAAGCTTCAAGTTGGGAAGAGAAACAAAAGAGATCCAAGATGCAGTTAAATCTTTAGAGGAGGAAAAGCTATTGTTGCTGGATGAACTTGTTGTGTTGGAAGGCCTAGTCGACCCTTCTGAGATGGACCACACTCGGCACTCGCCTTAGGTTTTTTCACTTTTAGTCTCTTAACTGGCTAACAAGTTTAATAGCTGAAGTATGTATGTATGTAAAACTTGTAGTTGCCGCTTGAATTTGCAGCTTGAATGGAGCTTTCTGTTTGATAAAATCCAAGTAATGTTACATATACAGTGTTTTTAATGTTAACAGATATGTATGTATACAGTGTCTTTACATACACGACCCACATATATATACTAACAATCTAGACAGTTTGTTGGTTAAACCTTAACCACAATTCTGCAGTTATGGCGGTTGGATAGATGCCGACAAACTTATCATTAACTACCTATAAGACCACACGTACACTTATCTACCTATAAGAACACACGTTTTATTGTGTTTCAAGTTGGGAAGAGAAACAAAAGAGATCCAAAATGCAGTTAAATCTTTAGAGGAATGAACTTGTTGTGTTGGAAGGCCTAGTCAACCCTTGTGAGATGGACCGCCGTCGGTTTTTTTCACATTTGATCTATTAACAGGTTAACAAGTTTGATACCTAAAGTATGTATGTAAAACTTGAAGTTGCTGCTTGAATTTGCAACTTGAATGTAGCTTTCTATTTGATAAATTCCAAGTAATGTTACATATACAATGTATTTAATGTTAACAGATATGTATATATATATATATATACATAATCCTCTGCAAAATGTCTATATCACATTTTATAAGTTGAAGTGTAACCAAAACTTTTTGCAATATCCTATGGAGTTGACTTTTCTTGAATCAATTCAAGCAACGAGCCACATGAAGAAGGTTGACCAAAGGGTAAGCGAAATGGATGCTAAACCATAAGTCCATAACATGATCACTGAACACTCACTCTCACCAGCACCAAATAACTGTGTTATTGTACCTGTCATATTAACAAGTTTCACAATCCATACTGACTTTGAAAAAAAAAATAATGCCACTAAATAACCAGTGAGAGCTCGTACGAACCGATGTTCATGGCTGGTGGAAGCGCAAACTGTAGCAGAAGAACAAAAATGTAGAGAGGGTCACCATGTAATACGCCGAAATAAATCGCACTTTTTACTATCAAAATGCCAAAAAGTGGCAAGAAAATATAACGAACTGCTGCGATTCCTAACACCAGTGGTATTGAGATACCAGTCCCTTTGAGACCTGCAAATCATGTACTTCTGGTAAGATCAAGAACATGAATTTATGAATGTGAAATCATAGTTGGTACTACGTACCTCTTAATAGGTTCCCACCCACGATCAATGTCACGGCTGGAACCGCTGCGTCCCTGGGGTATTAATGTCCTTTAGTGTACTATGTTTTCATATACAAATAGGTTAGAAAATGTTAAAAATTATACCCTACTAAAGATGCGGAATCTTGAACCACTCGAAGTGGAGCTGTGGTGCCGATTAGCAACTTGCGCATTGGTGCGATTGTTCCAATCACGAACCCGACCATCTGTAAGAAAACATTGTTATGTGCATATATGCTCACCAACGGCTTTTAACGATCATGTAATATATTGATTAAGATTTGGAAACAACAGTAGACATACCGCTCCGGTTGTTGATGGCGCGAACACCGCTTTCAGGTTAACGTGTTTTGAAAACTTCCTCCAAAGTCGCTTCATTGAATCTAACATCACCTATGAAACCACAGTATGACTTTAAAGGTGAAACATAAGATCATTTTACCAGTTCTAAAGCAAAAGTCAACCTTTGTTTTTCCCTCGATTTTAGTTGAAGACTCGAACTCCGACGAAGGAAGCAAAGGTTGGGTCAAATCCTCTTGCGCGGTTTGTGTTTGGTTGTTACCAGAATCTTTGGAGAACACCCTTACTAGGTTGTAAACATATGACCACAAAAATACTGCTCCAATCTGATAGATTTCTGATATACTATTAGTGACCAAAATGGTGCAAAGAACATACTTTAAGTAACCAAATAGGTATAAAGGTCATGTGAAAATACATACTGCCATAGACAGTGAAGCATAAGCCATGCCATACTGAGAGCAAACATCAGCATCTCCAAAGGGAGTGCCTTGTTCTTTGCATACAGCTGGTACTATGATCAAAAGCAAGTTTCCTAGGTTTCCTGTCATATGACAATTTAAAAATCCGTTATTATTTTAGGTTTTTCTTTACCATGAGAACTGCTATCAGTAAACTTATGGGACCCATCAATACTCTGCTAACCAACAAAATTAGGTAAATCATAACTCGCATTGGGAATGTGCCCTTCAAACTCATGGGACTCGTCAATACTATGCTAACCAACAAGATTTTAGGTAAATCAATCATAACTCGCGTCGGGCATGTGCCCTTCAAACTCATGGGACCCATCAATACCCTGCTAACCAACAAGATTAGATAAATCATAACTCGTGTTGGGCATGTGCCCTTCAAGAGGCTATCATGATAAACCGGACAAGACTGAACCTGAGACCTCTCCTCTATAGTAATGTACAAGTATTTACCTGCGGAACAGGTACCGAGTATGAGGCCCTTTAGATGTTGAGGTGGTTTAGCAATGATCATAAGCACCCATCCAAGCGCCGATCCGATTATGAACGTTAGAAGAATATTAACAGGCATAAACCACCTACATTTGCAGTTGCAGTTGCAGTTTTTATCTTTAAAAACTGCTCAAGTAAACAACATAATCCACAACTCACCCAAGAACAACTTACAATGAGATGAGGCTTTCATAAGTGATCGTTTTAGCCAAGTTAGTACTTACAAGTGCTGGATTGAACACAAAGAACACAAGCTGTTCACAAAAAATGGTTCTTTTCAATACCCACAATCACAAAATCTAATCTTTAGTCAAACTATTAATTATCTTGGGCTTTAATCAGATTAACAAGTTTCTTGAACCAAATAGTCTCTTTATATAATGACCGTTTATCATCGATCATGATGAGTTGATGATGATGAAGTAGAATTGAAGAAGATGAAAAGTAGCTTACTTGATTAAGTTGCTTCCTTGTGGTTTGTCCTAAAAGACTAATTGAATCCAAAGCCAAAAATGATCCAAGTGCAGTGACTATGAGCACTTTAAGAACAGGCATAGAAGCAGCACAAAATAGATCTAAAAACCCCATTTCTAAAACAATTTCTTAACTTCCACAAATTTTAGAAACATAAAAGTAATATATACACATTCATACATACATGTACCTACTACCATGCAGGGCTGTTTGAAAGTGGATCCAGCCAATTCACATTTAATATCTTCATGATGCATGTCTAACATCACCTAGCTAGCTATTTTAAATATTTTTCTATTCTTCACATACAAGTTTTAAATCTGAATAATTGACTTTTGGCAGCTGGTTAACTACCCTCCCTCTAGCATTTTTATATTTAGAATAATTATGGTTAATCTCTAACAGATTTGAATCTGAAATATATATATAATTTTCTGTCTTAAACATAGTCTTCGAACCCGTAGACATGTTAGTGAAATAGATTGTGTTTGCGTCGAGTTGGCGGTTTAAAAAATATACGTTAATATATTAGTGATCTAAAAATCTTTTATTCTTTTAAATTATATATATGTTTCTGTTTGAGATTAAAAAAAGTCTCTATGTTACTCGTACCTACCACCACGCCCGAGGTGCTCGTGCTTAACAGCTTCTATGTTTATCTATACTATCTATAATGCAGATTGGAAGGATGCCCAACTTGTCAACCACGTACTGCTGTTTTATGCAGAATGTACAAGTGATTTTAAGGGTATTTTCGTCCTTTTAACGCTCAAATTTAAACTTACATTTCTGGCTTTGACTGAAAATTATTCGGGATTGAAACCCCCCTTCCTCGCCAAAACAAGCTCATTTAACTCTCTCCCTCATTTCTGTTGAAACAATCAAACCCTAAAAGTATCTCAGACGGCTCTGGTTTTTCTTTCATGAAACTCGGTTTCATACCATCATCCGATGCTATTGATTCATAGGTATGCTTTTTGAAACCCCCTTCATCATCGCAAACAAATAACTCTCTCCATTTTATTGATTCAATCAAACCATTTCATTTCAATTCAACAAATTACGCTTCTTTCTGGAAACTCAGTTTCTAACCGATGAAGAAGATAAGGGATTCACTGATATACCTAAAATCGCTGCTTTGATTTCAAACGTCTGTTGTTCTTCGCCTTTGTTATTCATCATCATATTCACTTTTGATTAATTCACACAACGTTGGTTTTGAGTTCTCAATTGCTGAAGAAGCTAGAAGAGGAATTCATTGATTTAACAAAAATCGCAGATCTGGTATTTGCTCTATTCTCTGTAATGATTTCTAATTTTTGAAAGATTCAGGTTTCAGCAGGTTTTATTAGATTGTTTTGTTCCGATTATGATTTTGTTTTATTGTTTTTGATAGATAACCTGTTTTGATTCATAGGGTATGCTTTTTGAAATTGAGGTAAGATCCTATTGATTCCTTTCTGATTTGGTTAATTATTTTGTTACAAAATTGAGGTTATGGATGTGTATTAGTTATCTGAGATGCTATTGACTCATTGTATTTATGTTTGTATGAACAGTTTCTCGGTTCTTTGCTTCCATCCAATCTGCATTATTAAAAAAATGTTTGATTTTTAGTATGATTTGTGAATTTTGATGGTTTAATATTCAATCAGTTTAAGGATTTACCGTTTTTTCCCTAATTTGTTTAACATCGGCTTGATCGAAGTCAAAATTGCATTTGTTTTTTTCTAGATCTTCATGTTCATCTAAAGATGACAGTTTAAAGATTCAGATACACATAGCAAGATGAATTAGGAGGTGTTCTTTTTATTAGATATATATTTTTTATATAATGCTACATACGTTTTGCATAAACACTTACTAAATGATGATCAAGGTTACAAATCATTTTTGCATAAACACTTACTAAAGGGTATTAATGAAGTCTACAGTAAGGTGAGTTTTTGTGAGATTTTAATTTTTTTATGATGGCAAGTAAAGTTAGATTTGATCTCAGTATTGATTAGCATCCCAATCTTCTTGAATATGTCAATCCAATAATCCAATTTTTGTAAACTATTATGATTTTTGGTAGCTATCCATCTTGTCCATTCGATGAACTAGCTATCATAGTTGTAGACTTAAACTTGAAAAATTTAGGGTCTTTTGAGACATTTAAAGGACCATCAAAGATTTAATCTTATGTTAATGTTAGATGTATGTTAACAAAATGCAATTTTGAGATGATCGATTTGTTTGATTCATGTTAATCATATACATTTCATAGGCTATGAACATGGTTTTATATATGTTAGGTATGCTATGAACATGTTTATTATGCTATGAACATGGTTTAATTGATATTTGCTACGCTATGAACACGGTTTGTTATTTTAGTTTTTGCAACCTTCTAATAAAAAAATAGCTTCCTTTTTGGTTTGTGTTAACCTTAAAATTTCAATGTTTTCTCCTGGATTTTCAGGACCAGCCTAGAGTTTTTACTTCGTAAGTTTGTGACAGTGTTTATATCAATTTAACATTAACTAACTTTCTGAGTTAATCAATAAACATATGGTTGCATATATCTTTACAATATGTTGCTTTATTTGGTTGCAATTCTATAAAAAAACTACAAGGCCGGTGATTTTTAGGATATCAAAATCATTATGTATCAATGTTTGATTTGCTCAATATGGGCAAAATGGGTTCATGTTAAAGTTGAAACGAGTCATTTTTGACATGTGATTGGGTCGATTTGGGTCAAAGGTAGCAAACTAATTAGCTTGAAAGGAAATGGGTCATATGGGCTTTCTATGTCACATGTTATATTCTCTTCACTTTCACTTACATTGTTTTATTAACGATGATTTATTTTCATTGGTAGTATTGCCATAAGATTATTTTAATACTTTTGATTCTTATCAACTTAAAGAGGTTGAATAAGGTATGTTATAGTAAGTAATTTTGGTATTTTTGTGTTAATTATCTTTACGAACGATATTTGGTTTTCTTTATTTGACCGATTGAAAGTTTGAAGTGTTCTTTAAGCTCTTGGTTAAATTTAGATTATATGAAAATAAAGAAGAAGCCGCTATAAAGAAAGAGGTTTTTGGTCGACCTATTCAGGTGAGATTAAATCTATTGTTGATGTCAAGGAATAACTATTGTCATTATAAGTGTGTTATGTGTTTTAAGAATATATGAATTCTAAATTAATGTTTCTGATTTGTAGATAGTCAAGTTATGTGTGGCAAGTTTTGACTTCCTTTGGGTAACTCATGATTGTTGCAACGATAATGGTAAAGCTCCATGGTGAAAAGGTAAGTTTAAATGCTTTGCATCATTTTTAATTTAAAGCAATAATGCATATTTATATGTTGGATCATTTTTCATTTGAAGCAATAAAAAAGCTAATTTGTTAAAATTGTTGTTTATAGATTCATATATGAAATTGAGCTTGTTTGCTGATAATGGTTAGCAAGTGGTCCCAAAAATTTGAAAGTTTGCATATTTGTTTCATTGATCCATAAAAAACATCATCCTTCTAAAAGTCAATACAAAATATAATTTGTTTATTAGTTTTCTTGTCATATATACAAGTTCATTGACAGCAACTGTTCTAAAATAATTAATTTTCCAGTCAATGAACTTGTATAACGTCACCTCTGAGCTGAATTTGCCATGAACTATCGCATGGAGTACTTTGAAATTAGTAATAATTGTATATATGAAACTACTCTTAGAGGTTTAAGTATCAACTCTTTTTGTTGCTGTTGTTATTAATCATCATACCCATTGTTGCATTATCATGATCACAAAAGGCTGTAAATTGGTTTCTTTTCACTAAATTAAAAAAAAACAACTGTTGTTTGTTAATGGCTTTTCCACTAAAATGTTATTGAATAGATACAACTTTGAAGCATATTTTGGTAACAAATTGATGGAATAAATTATGTTGTTTTGCTGCAAATTTTGGCAGTTTTGCTGCATTTTATACGGTTGTAATTTGTTGTTGATTTTATATTGTTTTATTGTTATTTTGCAGCTGATTTTGCCACATATTTCGCGTAAAAATATGTTGTTTCGCTGCATAATTTGTTGATATTTGACCTCCGTTTCGACCCATATATGCTCCTAAGTTGATGCGTGATGGTAACAATCTTAAACATATCTGCTTCTAAGTGGTTTTATGATCTCTTTTCAATTTTTTTTCTTTTACCAATTTAAAGTTGAAAAGTGTAGATTTCATTGCAAGTTTTTTATATAGGGAAATATAGATACAAAGTAAGGATGTGGATGAAATAAAATGGTAATTCATTTTTTTCTATTCATTAATTAATGGGTTTTACAATACATTTTTGACAAGTAATTATAAACTCCAACCGTTGATTAGCTTTACATTTGTAGTTCAATAAAATATGTTGCAACCTTTTATTTGGTTATGCATTGAAATTGAGTTTAGGGGCTTAGTTAGAAACTTTGTTTACGTGATTTACTTTTTATCAACAATGATTTGATAGTAGAAAAACGACTATTTTTTAGCCAAATTAGAAGACTTTTTGGGTTTACATTCACATTTATGAGATACCAAATCAATTTATATGCTCACAAGTGTAGATTTTGTAAAATTACCATCATACTGTATGAAAACAATATGGATCCTGATTTCTTACCTAGATTGACCCGTTTACATCTATCTAACTTCAGTTTATGCTTCAGGTATGAGCACTCGGCTAAAGTTCACTTGCAATTTTGGATAATTCTCTTTTTGTTGACTCAAGTTTTAATGTTTTATATATGCCATCTACACTTCCACCATTTGATAGATCAAGAAGCTTCATATGGGAACATTTGGCTGCACATGTGTGTACTATGGAGGTAATATGTGATGCTGATTGAAGTACTTTGCATGAACTTTAATTGGCTATAAAGGTGTATTTTCGTTTGTTGCTTATTGCAACGAAGTGCAAAAATGATTGTAGTAATTGTGTATATCAATAGTTTTGAAAGTTTGCTTGCTTTTTTCATAATATGAAGTTAATAATTATATCTATTAAACATTATTTCTTACACTGTTTGCTAGAGTTGAATAACATTCACTAATGTGAAGCCATATGCTTTGACCATAAAGTTTTTATTTGTTGGTCATACTAAATGGATTTTTCGTTTAATTGTTTAGCTTTTTGTCACGTGGGACATGCATATTGTGGTTGTTAGGCTGTTATGTTTAAATGATTTATTCGTTATGTTTATTTGTGGATATCCATTGCTAACACCAATACATCACTAGAAGATGTTTGCTAATACTTCTATAAAAAAGTTTCTTAAACAGTTTTTGATATTTTTAAGTTCGAATTACCATTTTATATGAATTTTGAACCTTTTATTTATTGAAATTGCAGTTATAATTAATCATATTATAAATAACTTTATAGTTTACTCAAAACTTGTAGTGTGATATAATTTAAATTGTATCTTCATCCTAGGTTCTCTTTTATGCTCCATACGTTAGTTTTGTTGAGTGAATTCATAAACTTTCATGATGTTTAATTTGTATCATGATTTAAATTAATATTGATATGAAACTTTGCATCCTTGATCGTTTCTATTATGGCCTTGAATTTGTTTTTAGATTATTTATGTGCATATGAAGCAAGAGGTAGTTTTTAAACTATTGTTTTAGAATTAACAAGTATCAACCTGAAAATTCATACTTTTAATCATGTCATGTCTAATTATGTGTATTATCATCTTTTTCTAACATGTTTGAAGACATTAGCCCAATAATTTTGATTTTAAATTATGGGATAAATTTGTGGATATAGATGATGAGGCAAAGATAGGAGAGGGAGGTGAACATAGGTGAAGAAGTTGTGTGGATAAATAGCCAAGAGGCAGCAAAGCTAGCATCAATGAACAAGTTATGGATGATTCATGGACTATTTTATGGACTATTTTATGTGGCCAACATATGTATGTTGACAATGACAATAATGTAACATTTTCCTCTTATATAAGAGGATGCTCAAGCTGAACTCTAAATAATACAAATTATATTTCAATTATATGCGGAAATATTAACTAAGAATGTGTTCTTGATACAAACCATATCCCATTTGTATCCATGAGGATATGTGAGATTAAGAGCTTGAGCTTAGATAATTAGAATTTGATTTTTTAGAAAATAGCATTTGCTCCACCAAATACATTCTTGGGTAATTTTATGACGTATATGTACCAACATGGTGCTTACTAATCTAACAATTTTCAGAAAGAAAAAAAAACAATATGACTTTGTGTAAATATTAAGATACCTTGTTACAAGTGCGGTAATGAAAACCGTCGTCCCGCCGCATCGCGCGGGCATCTACTAGTTATAAAATAAAAAAGTCTTCATCTTTTATTGACTGACTGACTAAATAAATAGGCACAAAAATCAAATCAAATCTATGCGATACTGCATGAAATTCATTTTTTTAACCACTTGATGTAAACATAATATCATTATACTCGAAAACCGCAACGTAATGATTGAGTTTGAAGCTCCAATCTTTGGTTATAAGCGGTCTAGCAGGACTTTATTAATGCGATAATCACAGCAAATGCTCACTCTATCCAACCCTTCTTTCAAACCAATAGAAGTCAAAACTCGTTAACCAACCATTTCTAAGAGAAAATCATGAGAAAATCATGAGAAAAACCTTTAACACTCTTTTGTATAAAAAATATTTATAAAAACATCGAATTTTAATATAAATGAATCCTTGATAAGTTTTTTAAGTTGTTTCCTCCAATTACAGAGTTTTGTAAGGCAAGATGATATTTTAAATATCAAGATTAGGTGTGTCTTTTTCATTTATTAATTAAAATTGCTTTGCAATTATATATAATAATAAACAGTAAAGATGCATGATACTTTGTAAATAAACCATCAACTTGGCCTCTAGCCACAATATACACTGCTAAACGCCATATCTGTTCGATTTTTAAGATGACAAAAGTGGCACTATACATCGTCATTATTATTTAAATGCATTATAATCATTCCTTTTAATTTAATATGTATAGTAATAATAATAACTGTTATTACTCCGTATTATTTAGAAAGCATTATTATAATCATTAAAAATATCATGCATGCAAACCTATTTTAAAAGACTTTAGTAAACTATAGTTTTTAAAATCTTTAACATGTTTAGTTTCATCTTAAGAATTTTTGTTCCTTTAATTTTTTTCTTAACACAAGTGGTCTTGAGTTCTAACTCCATCAATTTTTCCGTTAAACTTTTCTCAATTCTCATGCCCCACAATTTACTCAAAAAAAACAAAGAGAAAGGTCTTTTTCCCCCTTCATGTGTAGGACATGACACGGTGAAGGTTTAACGAAAAAGTTGACGGAGCTATGACTCGGGACAATTTAGTTAGGGCTAGACACGTTATGACAATTCAAATCCCAACTGCTGTTACATATCCAACACCGAGCCAATATTTAGTATCATTACTTGGTAAGGATGCATGTAAATACATATAGAAGCTCTTAGCTCTCTAGTTAGGATAATGATCGTGTAATCATTGATCTGTGTACAAGATAGGCTATGGTTTTGAATCACTAACGGATTTACAAGATTTTACCTCATTGAATCATAACTTGAGAGAGATACAAGATTTATTTCTCTACAAGTTTAATGCATTTATCCATTTTTTTTAAGATTTGTAGAAAACAAGACTAGATGAAAGATTAGAAAATTGGGATCGAATCGTTTTCAATATTTGAACTTATCACGACTTAAGATCTAGACAGACTAGACTACAAGCAGCAAAGATTACACACGTTAACATGTGATATTAACATGTATCACACGACACGTTTTTAATTCATTACACGTGTTATGTTCGTCAAAATAACTTCATTAAACCAAAAAAAATTTAATGGTATTTAATTAATAATTAATAACTAGTTAATTCACTTGTTCGACGTATAGTCAATTCACTTGTTCATCTAAAAGTTTTACGTAGACTATTATTCCTTCAATATTAATTAATGGTATTTAATTAATAACTAGTTATTTTTATTTTTTAATGGCTATTAATAACTATTTATAGTAACGAAGAATTGCAACAAACTTTTTTAATTCAAACTTGTAATAATAATAGACCTTTAGAACCTTATACATCGATTGGTTTGAAACAAAACCCGAATACTCAATCGCTTATTAAAAAAATAGAACTCATAAATAAAAAAAATTATTATTTTGTTTTTAAATCCAAATTTCATTCAATTTGATGTAAATTTAAAAGACAAAACTTGAAGAAGAGGAAGGGGGGGGGGGGGGGGGGGGTTGTTTTGACAATTGACAAGTAAAAAAATATGAAAAGGAGATATAATCAGACAAAGGCAATGTACACCTATTGAAGCAAAAAAAAAGTAGAAAACTGTATAGCATCATTGTTCTGGGAAAATGATATACAACTGCCCCATGAATATGAATAATAAAAATAAAATAAAAACTCAATACACCAAATCTACATTTGCAATTTTGCAAGGGCAATTCATGAACACTTAAAACTTCCTATGCAATGGTGCACAGACAGATACACAAACAAAAAAACAAATCCAAAATAATAAGATGACTAATTCATGGTGAATTTACAACTCACAGAAGGTGATAATAAACTCGTTTAGGACGGCTCTGCCATCTTCGTTAGATCTAACTCTTCATCAGAATCGATCACGTCTTCAAAATCATAGTAGGGGTTCACCTGTGTAACAGGATCAAACTTATATGTAACCCATCTGTTTAATATAAGTAGCTGATTAAAAAATGGAAAACATAACATAACATCACATACCTTGGGTCTAGGGATGGTGGCTTCAAAACTATGAAAGATAGGGGTGTCAAAATTAGGGGATTTCAAGACAATGTATGCTCCTTTGTTTTTGTATCTGTCCTCTGTTGCCTGACAAGTCAAAATAGATGGTGTTCATTTCTAAAACATGCTTCGGTACAACTTTTTTATTGATACAAAGAATATGATTGTAAAAAAGTACAAAAGGTTTCAAGTTTCTTCATAGAGGTAGGAAAAATGTTCACGGAAACACACAACGCTTATGAAACGACGGCATTGCACTCCATTACCTGATCAGTGATGTTCTAGCTGAGGAGGGGACATAGTCATGTGTCTAAATTTTACTTCTGGCATATGGCTTGTAGTCGTGTTTTATGACTTTATCAACATTCATGGTCACATTGCACTGACTTTATAGTCTAGTTAATGTTGGATAAAGAAAAATTGTTCAAACATTTCTGGAGATGAACAGTGCTTTGGGCTGATTTGGTAATTCAAAGTACACAACCGATACAAATAGGTGGTAAAAATGATGATGTCATTAGGCTACAACGGTAATTATACTTCTTTTGATATGGGCTAGGTTGTTAATTGGAAACGGCAACAAAGCTGATAAAACTTGAAAACAGAACATGTTATGTTTTAGATTTTAGACAGTATAAGATCATGCTTACCTAGTTCCTAAACCATCTTTACTGCCCACCATTAATCTGTTTCATTGTTTTGTTTACTCTCACATTGCATATGCAAATTATATTAATAATTTGTGAAAGTTATAACAGATACTAAATAATATACTTACTTAACATCAAATAACAATAAGAAGCATCCACCATTTTAAACTTAAACTAACTATAACAAAACAATATCGGTAAACAAGTTTACAGTAGTACATAAGTAATTAAATAAGTTTAAATTAATAGAATGATGCGTAAATTCAACATGATACCATTATTCAAATGCCGTCAAAGAATAAAACTTATTTAATACGATATCTGAATCCAAAATACCATTTATTATTATTCAATTGCAACTGAGCAATACACAATTAGATCATTAGTTATTTCTGTTCACCATTATATACTTTGCATGCTCTTAAGAGAAACTAGAATTGAAGCCACCCGATCAAAACAGTCACATGTTCATCCTCACTATCCAAACACTAAGCCCCACTTATAAAAGGTAAACAAAGTTTAGCTCTTGAATAAAAAGAATCATCTTACGGTCATACGCTATGTCAAGTTGAAATATCTAATAACAGACCCAGCTTGTGCACATATATAAAAAATAAAGATCTAGAACATATGATAGTTCTACTAAAGCAATCAAACATAATATATAGCATCAATAATATACATAGGTAGCAGCGTTAAGTAGAGAAATTAAGATCAGCAAGAGAAAGACACACCTGAAACTGTGGATAGTCAGGAGCACTGAAGACCGTAATCAGTTTTCCAGAAGGTACTACATGATCGATTGTGTACCCTTCATCCATTCCTCCAAGACCAGGCCGTTTTTCCCGAGCATCAGGACCTTCATGAGACCTAATAATTAACTGAAATAATAATTATAACAATGATCATCATCATAGAGGTATCTAAAACGGAAGAAAGTATTCATAGCTCATGGCATTTCATTACCTTAAGACTAAATTTCTTTAAGAAGTCTTCAGTGCAATCTGGACCCCACAAAAGGCCAATACCTCTTTCTTTGTTTGGAGAAAGTCCGGGTTTCATAGACGGGTCAGACCATAAAACATCTCCAGGAATCAAATTCGGGCCTTCCCATGGAGGGTTAAGTACGGTTCGTCTAGCTTTAGATAACTCCTCTAAAGAACCAAGAGATAAAGGTACCGACTCTGCGCTCAGTACAACTTTACGATTCTTCTTTCCTTTAGCTCGCTTTGATGGGGTCGCTGGTATATTACGAAAAACCCCTCCATGCGCTGTATAAACACGCCCTGCTATAATTGAAGCAAGAGGAAGTCCTTCAAAACATCCTAAACACTTTCGATAAACATGTTTTCCTCTATAATTGTCACCATATTTAGCCAAAACTTCTTTTTCAAATCCATATACTGATGTACAATATTTGGATTCATGATTCCCACGAAGCAAGAAAACTCTGTGTGGCATAAAGACCTACAAAAAAATGCCATATCAATATGAGAAACTCAACCTCCGTGATCGAAGTAAATTTAAAAAACGGTTTATCAACCAACTTTTCTTATCTCTAGCCTTCAATTATAAAACTAGCATTAACTATGACCATTTAAGGTATTACAAACAACCCCATGGTAGATGTTTTAAAAGCATGTTTAATAAAAGGATAAATGCTACTAATCCATGGAATTAAACAAGAGACTTTAATTAAATCAACTGCAATGCTGTCATACAAGCTCATTAACCACAACATACTGTTAGATATATGATCTAATCTCAGTTCAGTTCTTGTTAATAGATCATAATGACAACACATTTATCCGAAGTTTAACCAAAACAAACCACACAGTTTAAACTGTAACTACAAAAACCAAAACAACATTAACCATGAACATATATACAACACAAAAACACAATCTTTACTGATCTAATGTTGATAAAGACTAATAATTGAAGAAAACAAAGATCCATTACTTACTTTCCAAGCCAATAACAGAAGAAATGTCTCAAGTCCCCAAGCACCCCTATCAACATAATCACCATTAAACACAAAGAACCTATTTTCACATGGAAGCCCTGAATCTTTCAACAAAAACAACACATCATGCAACTGCCCATGCACATCTCCCACAACCACAACACTTGATCCCACTTCTTCACCCTTATCAGGTTCAATCACAACACAATTAGGCTCTTTATGCAAAATCTTGGAAGCAGTGAGAACCAGAGCATCAAACACTTCCACCGGCAACACCGTCGGAAGTTCCGACGGCCGGAGATTCCTCGACGACCAATCGAAGATCGACATGAGGGTTGTGACCCAATCTAGGGTTAAAACACCATCAGATGGCCAGGTAATGGGGATCTGAAGATGGGTTTGTGAAGGATCATGTGAGGATGTAGGGTTTCTGTTTTCGTCTGGTGGTTCGCCGGCGGCGACATTGATTTGGGCGGTCTCCGGTGGTGGTGATGGTGAAGAATCAGTAGAATTGGGTTGGGAAAACATTTGGTTGATGATTAAGAAAGGGAATTGTATGTGAAATTTTTGGATGATTGAATTGTTGTGTGAAGAAACAAGAACAAGACTTGTCAAGTAGACAACTTTGATATAATTGTTTTAGGAAAGTTGCTTGATTAATGAATTTTAATGTTTATAATCAAAATCACATCTATAATTAATATAGGTTAGACACCATCTTGGTAAGGCCTAAAGGGATCGATACAGGGCCGGCCCATAGGGTGTGCGGGGTGATCGACCGCACAGGGCACTCGTTTGACGGGGGCACCAAAAAAAATTTTATATAATTTTTTTTTTTTATAAAAGCCTCTTAAGTGACAAGATTACCCATTTCACTACTTAAAGCCTATTTACACGGACCCGGGGTTTTGGAGTTGCATTCGTGTCCGCAGGTCGCGCGGGCGTCGCATTTTGGGAAGGAATTCGAACCAGATTGCACCCCCCCCTGCGCGCGGGTAGGTGCTAGAGTAAAACATGACAAAGGAACTTAACATGCCATGAATGCTTGAATATATAAACTAAGAATTTTTGTTTCTCCACTCCAATGTGGGACAAAGTGAATAACACAAAACTTTTAGAAATCTCATTCAGATGTCCAAACAAACAGAACCTCTTAACCATTCAGCACTTAACCATTCAGACATCTTAACCATTCAGCACTTAATCATTCAGCATTGCCAAACAGCCCCTTTGATTTTCTTATGTTTAATTATCAAACGTTTGTTTTTTGGTTAAAAAATTAGTTTATATAATTTAGTGCGTTGATGTTTCGGGTTAGGGGGCCTTTTTTTCTTGTCTCGCACAGGGCACTCGATTCCTCGGGACCGGCCCTGGATCGATAGATAAACGGTTTTGGATGGGAGATGATTCAGAGAGTAGTAAGCTATATATTTAAGAAGTACTTTAAAGATAAATTGAGTTTTTTTTCATTTATGGTCTATTGTATGGTTATGTTAGATCATGTTAAAATTAATTGTTTTACTTGGCTCGTGAGATTAATTTGAATTCCTCTAAGGAATGAGCTACAAGCGTAAAAGCGGTTGTATGTGGTGTGAGCGTGTAAGGTGCATTATCAAAGAGTCATAAGACGTTTTGTCATCAAATGTATGTGAGTGTTATGTAGTTCCAACTAGTATATCATAGTAAAAAACAATATGAAATGATACCACTTTATATTTGTCCTCCCATATATTTGGGATAAGCTCACGAATTTAATATAGTTATTTCATTAATTTAACTTTGACTATTGATGTATTAGTTTTTGATTTGTTATGATGCTCTCATAACTAAAATAAAAAAATCACAGATAAATATTTATTGTGTTAAAAGTTACTAAAAACACATTGCACTTCAATTCTTCTAACACTTTCAAGCATTCTTTAAACTTTTTTAGCTCGTTTATGTTATAATATTTAAAATGACTTTAAAGTTTTGTTATCTTATTCCCGTTGGATTGACTAAAATACTATTCAAATTAACTAAAAAAATTTATGTAAATATTATTTTTAAGTTAATTAAAAAATAAATTATCAAATAGAATGAGACTAATAGCAATTTTGTTATTTATTTCCTTGGGTAACTCACATGTGTCATAAGATCCAAAGTATTTGGGATGTTTGGTGTATCGATCCTTTAAGAGGTATTAGGGACAAATAGTCAAATGTTGTGTTGGTTGAGGGGTTTTTTATTGTTGTTTGGGTGGCTCTTTGTTGTTGTTCGGTTGTTTTCTTTTTGTGTTGTTTCTGTTTTCTTGTTCTCCCTTATTGGCGTTGTATCTATTTTTTCAATGAGTATTCATTGTCGCCTTTCAAATAAAAGGCAACCCGAAGGATATAACCTAATAGTTTAGATAGAGGTAGATTGTCATTATTACGAATTAATATATTGATTTATGCATTAAATTAAATTTAAGCTTTACTATGCACAATATTAACTATCAAAATTATTTAGTTGCCATCATAGAAAAATAGTGAAATAAATACCATACCATTTAATTAACTCAACTAATTTGAAGTTTTTAACCCATAACATAATTTCAATTTAAAAAAAATGAACACAATGGTGCGATTATGAAGTGATTCAGAAGGTTCGGTTGATCCACACACCAGTGAATCATCATATCATATCATAGGGTTTATGATTTGTAATTCAACAAAACCAAACCAACTTCAACGATGAACAACAACATGCAATTGCCATTTTCCGGCGATGGATCATACACGCCTATGCCACCACCTACGTCGTCTCCTCCGCCATCTCCGACCAACCCTAACGCCTCCGCCGGAGAACAAACTAATAATGCGTTGCCAGAAATCAACGATGACGTCGTCAAGCGGAAGAGAGGACGGCCACGAAAAAACGCCGCTGATGGATCCATGACTCCGGCGACGGCGGCAGCGCAGTCCGGTGACGTTTCATCTCCGGCACCGGTTTCAGGGAAGAGACCTAGGGGTAGACCGCCTGGTTCTACAAATAAACAACAAACTGTTGCTGCTTCAGGTACATTGTTACTTACATATAGTTAGGTTTATTTTTTATTCATTGGTATCAACATTTTATCTTTATATGCTTTTTTTACCCTTGGATAATTGGTTCATCAATTAGGTTTCAATAACAAACAAAATTGAAACCTGACATGTATGTACTAGAGCTATTGGTTGGTTTTGGAAATGGATTGATGTGTACAAAATTTGGTAACATAAAATAATCAAAGAAATGAGTCATTTCTATACAAAAAAGTAGAAGAAAACAATAGTAGTAGTAAACAATCACTAGAAAAAGATAGTGAGTTGACTATAGTCTATAGTATAGTAGCAACATATATAAGAGCAAAGATGTGATAAAAGGTAACACTAGAAAGACATATACACTCCTTGAAAAAGTTTATTGGTGTGATAGGCTTGAGTAGATGGGTCAGTTTGTGTAACAGGTTGAAACATGTCGATACACAGTGTTAGCATTATTTATGTTAAGTTGTTTGTTTTGTTATCATGTGTTAGTTAATATTGTGATGGACTTGGACATGTTAAAATGGGTCAAGTGGTTATCAAGTGATTTATTTGAGTGTTACTGTGATAATTGCTTACAAAATCATAACTACAGGTTTACCAGGAGCAGGATTCGTGACGCATATTCTTGATGTTAAATCTGGAGAGGTAGATTTTGGATCCTTCTATCCTTTGAAGTCTGAATTTTTTTTATGTTCGGTATTGCGATGCATTTGTGTTTGATTCTTGGTGAATTGTATTTGGTTAAAGATTAAGCTTTGTTTCATGGGTTAATCTGATTGATATTGTATTAATGTTCCATGTTTATTATTTTGTCTAGAAGAATATCAAGAAAACAATCATTTTTATGTGGTATACTACCATATCATACGGCTACTGTCAGGATTTTTTTTTTGGTTGTTTGATTTATGTTCTACTTCAATGCTTATTTCTATTCATAGAAATTTTTTTATATGCATAGTTTGTTGTGTACAGGATGTAATGGCAAAACTTCTATGGTTCTCCCAGAATAGCACAAGAGCCTTGTGCATACTTTCAGCCAGTGGTACCATATCAAATGTGACACTTCAACAGGCAGCAACTTCTGGTGGAACTGTCACTTATGAAGTATGTTATTGAATTTAAATTCCCTTCACATAAGTATATAATATTTTCAAAGAAAATCACGAAATTGGCCGGTTTTTTCAATGTGATATAATTTTAAATAGTTGCTGTGTATCCACTTTGATCATCATTATTTATTACTTGTAAATTACATGTACAGGGACGGTTTGAGATCCTTTCTCTTTCGGGTTCATTTATAGTGCCTGAAAGTGACAATCAACGTAGCAGATTATGCGGACTAAGTGTTGCACTTTCCGGACCAGATGGCCGTGTATTAGGTGGTAATGTGGCTGGGCTTCTAACCGCTGCATCACCGGTTCAGGTTTGTGTTTTGTCATCCCATTTCCTGCTCCCCGACCAAGCACCAGACCCTGTAACCACAGTTTCTTGGTTTTTTGGCAGGTGGTTGTCGGTAGTTTTGTTCCAGCAAGTGGAAAACAGTCAAAAGAAAGAGGAAGCAGTGAAGCAGAAGCTGTGACCGGTCCAGCGGATCCAGTGTCTGGAAGCCTGAGCGGGTCTTCGGGCGGGGTCCTTGGCAGCCCTGTTGGCCAGAGTAATAACAGTAATCCACAAGGCATGGGTAATATGTTTTGGGGATAGATAGATTTGAAGATGTGCATGTTTTTTTAGGAAATGCATGTGACTCTAATTCTTTTTTTTTTAATTCTTTTTTTTTGTACTTGGTGTACAAATACAAGGTAATATGCTTTTAGGGATTGAACAGTTAGTTTTTTTAACTTGTTTGATTTTACTCAACACAGGCTTTTGCTTATTGTTTGAGAACAAAATCTAAAAAAGTCTGGCAATGTTTTTTTATATAAGAAAAAAAAACATAAGATTAGAATTAGAATGCCATTTTTGTCTAGGAAGCACAAGGCTAAAAAACTGAGTATTGAGTAGATATGTTAAATGCATGTTAAAAAATAGCAACTTTTCAACGGTAATAAGGTTATAATATTATCCTATAGAGTTACATAGCAAGAATTATGTAATTTCTATCGTCTAAGTTTAACGTACTTTCAACTACATCCCAATCAACACAATACAGCAATACTCTTGATAATTTTGCATTGCAATATTGCATCAAGAGGCTGGCTAGAAAGATAAAAGAATGTGTTTGACGACGTCTAACCCGTGAAAATCATAACCTGAACCAAAACTGAAAGGGTATAAGCCAAAGCTAACGAACTGACAACAACAACAGGCCCAACAAAGCCCACATAATAAAGCTTCAGCCCGGACCAATCCATGAATCACAAAGGCATGCTGAAAGGCTCGACCCATAAAATACTCAAAGTGCAGAGTTGATTATGCCACATGACTCACAAAAAGGAACAAGTACCATCTTAGCAAAGGAAAGCCTATATAAAGCTCAAAAAGTTTATTATGTTATGTATGACTTCACACCTAATACTTCTCTGGTTCCTTTGTACTTGTACTCACTTCACCTACTGATCTCACGTCGGAGAGTCAACACAATGAACAACTTTTCCTTATTCCTTGCGTTTCCTTGATGTGTTGCTACTCGTGCATGTCTTGGTTCGTCGTTTGAAGATCGATCCGCCATCTAGGAACTTGACCTGCCTGATAAC
Organism: Tagetes erecta; assembly: GCA_030867185.1. Taxonomy (NCBI): domain Eukaryota; kingdom Viridiplantae; phylum Streptophyta; class Magnoliopsida; order Asterales; family Asteraceae; genus Tagetes; species Tagetes erecta. The sequence continues at coordinate 18,318,210 of CM061491.1, read as the reverse complement.
TTGTTTAGAAGAGATTCATGAGAACATCATAACAAGATTATGGATTAGGAATTGATCTAGGATTTATGTCTTCTGTGTTATAGCATCTTGTTTGGACACTACCACTTGGAGGAGTTATTGCTTCGATGTGAGTATAGATATAGATTCAGTTCCTTAGTCATTCACTTAGGTTTCAAGACACATTGCGAAGATTGTTTACTGGGAAACATTATATTATATGTAGGGCTCATGTGTGCGTGAACCGTTCGGAAAGAAATCCATTTAATATATGAGCGAACAAGAACAAGAAACTTCATTCGTTTAGGTAAACAAACAAACACGAACAAAAATCATATTTGTCCGTTTATGCTTGTGAACATCTGTGTTCATTTATGTTCACTTATTTAAAGACTTTTATATTATACATGTTTATTATACTGGTTAAAGAATAAGAAAATGAAACCCTATTCATGATAATTAACTCAAACATGCTAAGATAATTATAGTGGACTCATTTTTAGTGCACTCCACGTAATTTTGTGATAAAAACCATAGATTTATTCGTTTGTATTTTTGAACGTCCAGTTGTGTTTGTTTATCTTCATAAACATTTATTTGTGTTCTTTCACCTCTGTTACGTGAATAGTTCACCAACATGATTATTTCCTTGATGAACTAACACGAATAATAAATCTCTTTCGGTAAGTGTTGTAAACATGTTTATTTCCTTAATAAACGAATATGAACAAGGCCTTGTTCATGTTTGTTCAATTCGTTTTATTTTCGGTTTCTTAACTTGTATGCAAATGGAACATTGATAGAAGATTTTTAAGTAGCTTAACTTTTGTATCTATTCATGCTTCTATTGTCAAAAGAATCTGAAACCAATAAGATACCTGTAGAATAAAGGGTTCTTTAAATGTTTCATCCCTAATGGGTCATGGATATACTACCATTGCAGCCTACCGCAGCTTTAAATATGATTTTTTCGGCAACCTATGTAAAACTGATGATGTCAGCCACCGACAGACTAACATGTTAACGATTGTTCGGTTGTAAGTTATTGTTGGTTCGTACGCTTGGATACATTTTTTTTTCGTCATGCCTGGTATTTTACGACTACACTGGACAGCCAAGACATCCTAATATGAACAATTTCAAAGAAAACACAAAAAAAATCAAGCCAAAAACATGGTTAACTTCAACTACCATGGTGTCATATTGCAAGCATTAATCGCTAACTAGGAGTCTGGTCAAAGGGTTTGTATCTCGGCTCGTGTATCTTTTACTTCAGTTGTAATGTGCCCACTTGTTGGTCTGCAAGAATTCAAATTCAGAATCAAATCATAGCTCAAATAGTTAGATAATCTAATCATACACTTTCATCTTGAATGATGTTATCATATCTAAAGACCTGACTTACAAACCACTTAACACCTTAATGGTGTCATAGAGCAGCCACTGTAAAGTCACAACAGGCCCCACAAGCATGACCCTGATCGGTAGACTTCGAGTAAATAAATCCCGCAGCCCAATTTTCTTCACAACCTGCTTACATATCAAGAAACAAATGACCGAATTATGATGCTAGAAGTAACGAATCAAGCTATTAAAATAAAAAAGAAAAGACAAATTGGATTTTAATAATCTAAACTATAACCGATTGGCTGATAATAATCTATACCGACAATTTGAACAATGACACAACTTCCATGCCATGAACAAGTCCTGTAAACAAAATGAAGTGTAAATCTCTGGTGATTATGCAACGGATTTCCTTGACAGCACAAATGTCGGTATGGATGATTATCGAACAGTAGGTCATACTTTAGTTTACTAGAATCTAAGTTGCAAGACAAAGGTACAAAAAAATTAATGACCATCTTCAGACTGCTAGTCTTATTGTTATTGAGAGAGGCGACAATATTATCTGCAGGGTTTGAAATAATACTCCCAATAGATCCAGCAACATATCCGGCTAAACATGTAACCCCGAGTTGTTGTGTGATAGAACAATCTTCTTTTTTTCTTTGAATTGCATTACGGTAAAGAAAATCAACCGAGTGCTCGAAAGTAGAAAACATGATCATGGAAACTGCCCAGAAGAATAAAAAATATTAAGAGTAAATAGGCGCATAACATAATATTTAGTCGGTTTGACTTGATCGTATGCTAGCATCAGATTACATGGCAAGTTACGACCCCAAAGTGGAATGAGCCCTTTGTAAAAGCTGCAAGAAGAATCAGTATGATTAGAGTATTTATAGTTTAAATTTTAAAACTAAAGAGGCGCTTAGATGTGTGTTTTGATAAGGGATAATGAAAATTAGATAATCAACCATACTAAACAGATCATGTTCGGGTTCATCCAGTTTAACTGAATGTTGGTTATGTAAAGGTGGACCGTTTAATTAAGCAGGTCGGACATCTCAACCCGTTTATGACCTGTGTAACCCATTTATTACAACTCGCCAACCCGTTTATTACATGTTTAACACATTTACATTCTGATTACAACGCTTTGACTCATTTAGATATGTGGATTTAATTGGCTGGTTTTTACAACATTTAAGTGTATTAAGGTTAAGGTTGATGCAATTGATATAAAAAAATATATGGGTCATGTTCGGATTCAACCCATTATAATTGCTGAGGGACGTTTCCGAAAAAGTGGATTTTGTCTAACAAGTGAGATTTAGCCGCATCAAAACCAGGTCAAACGAACTCTGATTGATCCTTCCTCTATAATTGCCACCCCTAAAACACTCTTCTGGTCTATCAAAAGTGAATCCATACACCACTTAATAAAAAGATGAAAGTTAAAAAATTTACCCACGAAGACCTTCAGACGCATATAGCTTTGGAAACCCGTCTCCTAGGCCCTTAGCAAAAGGCGGTTGAGCTTGAACACGAACTTTGATAGCCTCAAAAGGACAAAGAGCCACATTAGCAATCACTTCAGCAGATGCACTACTAAGGAAGAAGATGAGACTCTTGTTTTGATCTTTCAAAGTATTGGAGTAAATCTTATTCAAGTACTCATAAAGACCAAATCTACAAGCTCCTTGAACACCATATCCAACAAACTTCCCCGCCCATCCTCTCCTGAAAGCCGAAACCCCGCCCTCTCTCAATAGAGTTGTAAAACTTGTAGAAATGCTACTATACTTTAGCGGATTCACCTACATTCCAAAACACGTTACATTCAAAGATTCAATACAACCACACAAATACATGCAGCCTATTCTAATCATTGAGATTTTTATTACCTGATATGTTAGTAACTCACATATGGAAACAGCCTTAAAAAAAGTCTGATAGCTTAAAAAAAAGTCTAATAGCTTTTTCTTGTTATTAGTGTAAATTTTAAAGCCAATAACTTTAAAAAAATGGTATATGTATTCAGCTCATGAATATTTTAATTTTCTAATGGGTTGAAACCTCTTAATGATTCAGAAATCTGAATAGTTCAGCATTTAATGATTCAGACTGTTTGTTTCAAGAGTAGATGTCTGAACGGTTCAGACATTTACCTCTGAATGGTTAAGCATTATACAGAGTTTAAATGGTTAAGACTTGTTATCTGACTGGTCAGACATTTGTCTTTGAATATTTAAGCAATATAATAGCTCTTAATGGTTCAGATATCTTATTGGTTCAGCACATAACCGTTCGGACGTTGTCAAACAGGTTATGCATATATGGAGTGTGTGATAATGTATATAAAAACAGAATTTGGGGATAATGAACAGTGGTTTGATATTTGAAATTGAGTAAGTTGAAAAGTGGAATTGAAAGGGCAATAATAAGCAAATGAAGAAGAAAGAGTAAAAAGCAAGAGATGATGATGATGATGAACCTGCATGTTGACTTTGAGGACATCGAGTGGAGTAATGGCGAGATGTGTTGCTCCGGCGCTGAACATTCCTCCGACGGCGCAGATACCATAATATTTGGCCGAAAATTCCTCACAGAATTTCGATTCATTCATTTTCCGATGATTTTGATTTTGCTGTTCAACTCATGAAGCAAACATCACTTTATTCGCATGGTTTGCTTGACTTAAACCCCTAAAATGGAATATTTGAAAGGGGTGGGTTTATGCGATCACCGTTGTTTACAAGGGAAAATAAAGGTAGCTAGGTTAAATCCTACGCTATCACTAACGGACAGGAACATGCTGCCGTTACGTAACAAAACCCGAACTTTAATTTTCTGTTGAATTAAATCAAATATTCATTTCAGGCCTTTTATTTGATGCTCAGAGGTTTTTGAATTTTCTCTTTGAAGTGGTCTCGAGTTTGAGTATCTAAAACGTTAAACTAATAATGAATAATTAACATTTTGTCTTAGACCTTGAAGTTGAGAAATTGATGATTGGTAGATTTTGACTTATCACAAAGTTATAAATTGTCAAGAATGAGATTTTTCGAGTGTAAAATGCAATTAAAGATATAATTAGTTAATGATTAAAGACCACATTCAGAATTTGACACGATCCACGTACAAGGACTATTTGTGTACTTTAATAATAATCAACTCTCAACTTAAGGTGTTTAATATTCATTGTTTGTTTGGTTTGGTTTTAACTTAAAACCGAAGTCAAAGACGAATAAATAATTGCTTATTTATTTAGATTTTGGGGGTGGTTGGGTTTAGGTTTTTAGATGGGAATAAAAATGAGTATGGTGATTAGATGTTTAGATTAAGTTTTTTAGTTACTTTTTTCTTCATCAAAATGTGTTGTTAGAAAGTGTTCTTTTGTTTATTATTTGTCTGTGTTCCTCCTAAAGTCCTCCTCTATTATAATAATAATAATAATAATAATAATAATAATAATAATAATAATAATAATAATAATAATAAAAGTAATAATAATAATATAATAATAATAATCCTTATATAATATAGTAAAACAAAAAAAAATTATGTGGTATCTTTTTAAAGCTTTTAGCTTATGTGACATTATTTGAGAGTTTTTCTCATAATAATGATTTTTATTTAAAATATGTATATAAAATATATTATAATAAAACTAATTACATTTTTGGTCCCCTGTTATTTTGGAGAATTCTAAAACATTTAAGAGTATTTATATTTTTAACTCTTACTACAAAGTGTGTACAATGTAATTAAGGATATAATTGGTAGATTGGTAGATTTTGAAGAATTCTAAAACATTTTGTCTTAGACCTTGAAGTTGAGAAATTGATGATTGGTAGATTTTGACTTATCACAAAGTTATAATTTGTCAAGAATGAGACTTTTCGCGTGTAAAATACAATTAAGGATATAATTAGTTAGTGATTAAAGACCAAATTCAGAATTTGACACGATCCATAAGGACTATTTGTGTACTTTAATAATAATCAACTCTCAACTTAGGGTGTTTAATATTCATTGTCTGTTTGGTTTGGTTTTAACTTAAAACCGAAGTCAAAGACGAATAAATAATCGCTTATCTATTTAGATTTTAGGGGTGGGTGGGTTTAGGTTTTTAGATGGGAATAAGAATGGGTGTGGTGATTAGATGTTTAGATTAAGTTTTTTAGTTACTTTTTTCTTCATCAAAATGTGTTGTTAGAAAGTGTTCTTTTGTTTATTATTTTCCTGTGTTCCCCTTAAAGTCCTCCTCTATTATAATAATAATAATAATAATAATAATAATAAAAATAAAAAGTAATAATAATAATATAATAATAATAATACTTATATAATATAGTAAAACAAAAAAAATTATGTGATATCTTTTCAAATCTTTTAGCTTATGTAACATTATTTGAGAGTTTATCTCATAATAATGATTTTTTATTTAAAGTATGTATATAAAATATATTATAATAAAACTAATTACATTTTTGGTCCCCTGTTATTTTGGAGAATTCTAAAACATTTAAGAGTATTTATATTTTAACTCTTGTTACAATGTGTGTACATGAGTCGGTTTATATTTGATAGGATTTAAAAATGAAACTTATGGATAAAGTTAATAATAACATACAATTAAATACCTCAGTGTTTTATAAATATACATAACATTTTTATACGATTTTTTTAAAAATATACTACACCATAAAACTGAGCATTTTATTCTCTTTAATTTAAGTATAATATTGTTATACTAAAAATCTAATTTTTAAAAATATATCATGTATTTCGGTTTACCACGGTTTTGTCTCAAAACTGCATGGAACATTCATGAACATCCTTAAAAGCATCGCTTGAATGTTGTGTTCCCGAGCATAGAGCGGACACTAAACTAGTACCATATATAGGCACTTTGGTTAATTATTTGGTTTTGGGATGGTCGTAATGACCTTTTGTATTTTTATAATTAAAAGAGTAAACTAAAGTTTTGGTCCATGTGTTTTGATATCATAAACAGTTTTAGTTTTATCTTAAATTTTGGTCTTTGTGTTTTTATTTTCTAACAAAAATGGTTATGAACACTAACTCCATCCAATTTTCCGTTAAGTCTCTCACACGTGCTCCGTATCTGACGGTTAAAATGTCATTTCTCCCCCCTCTTTTATCTAGGTCGTCATGTACTCATGTATGTTAACATTTTTATTTAATCGCATGTCAAAAAGAGTGGGAGAAATTAGAAAATAAAATCACAGTAATCAAAACTGTCATTAATCTAACATACTAAAATCGTTTAAAAAGCGAAACCAAAACTTCACCTTTTAAAAAACTTCAACCCAAATTGTCGGTTACGATTGGCCGGGTTCGTTGTTTTAGTTTGATTACGCCTATAATTTGATTCCTTGCAACATGACAACCAAAACAACTAGTGATACCCTTATCACAATTTAATGAACGTTCAACTCACGTCGATCAATGATCGAGCCGTGTTCATTCGAATAGAATACGAACTGGGCGAATTAAATTGGTCAAATTGAGACTTTTAAAAAATGTATTCGTATACAATCCACATTCGACTTAAGATATATGTATTTGATTCGATTAAGTTATTCGAATGTATTCGCTTTAAAAAATATAAATAAATAAATAAACACATCAAACAACAATACAAATGTAGCACCAACATAACATAAATTTAAAACACCACCCAAATAATATGTAAAATATTAACACATCAACAAGTCTGAAATATGTTTAAAAAAAGGTTTATAACTGCATAATTAAACATAAAAAAAACTTTAAACAAGTTCAAAACTTATAGAACCAACAATTAAACAGTTATCATAGTACCAAATCATGTCCATATATACAAAATAACAATTAAGATTGGGTAATGGGTTAGCTTAAATTTGAGTATTTTTAACTTTACTTCTAGCCCATTAAATCATACCATATATAGATAATTAATTACATATATTATAATATATATTAAAAATATATATTTTTTATTCGAATTGGGTGAATCGAATGCGAATACTAAAAATCATATTCGTATTCGATCCACATTCGACAAAATTATTCGAATCGAATGCGAATGACCGAAAGTCAATTTCGAATGACCTTAATCAAATTGAATCGAATTTCTAATAATTCGAATCAAATTCGAATAATGAACACCCATAAGGTCGAGGCTTGCATTATGCAAGTTCATACTGATATATGATTTTTAGTTTTATAGCTCAAGATTTATTCTATACGTTTCATTTAATATATGGCGAATGTTAGTCATTAATCTCTTCGTCTCAACTTCAAATGATATATGCTCTATCCAATCTAAGTATAAAGATTAATTACTCGAACTCGATCATTTGGTGCTAAGAAATTATATAAGGCGTTTGACGATTAATAGTGATTTCTGCATGCGCCCGGCCTATTGCGCCTTTATTTGTTTCTAATTATGTCAAGTGCGCGCATGGGCATTAGAGACACCGCAAAACTTGTAAATTATAATATTTTAACTCTCTAAATGTTGTGTACAATCTACTTGTTTTAACTCCCTAAATGTTGTGTACAATCTACAAGTTAGATATAATGAATGATGTTGCTTGGCTTATGTTAGTTTGTGGGATAGAAAGATACTACTACAAGAACACAAACATTTATATTTCACTACTTGATCCTCCATCCAAGTATTTTTTTGCTTTCTCTAGAATCATTACAGATAATTGTTTAGAACTTCTCGTTAAGCATGGCGATTACTCTCTAATACGTCTAAGTAGATAAAGATAACTTATTCTTCTCCTCGAATACCGGATGTACGAGACGACCAATACCAAAACAATAAAAGTGGTTTGTAAATGGTTATATTCTCTCTTGCTTTCACTTTGGCTATATGATCTTGAGAATGGATTTTTATCATTGAATATGTATAATCAGTTGAAACGTATTTTATGTGTTTCTTAGTTTTTTAGGTTTACTTTATGGATTGATGCATACAAAACAACCAAAGATCAAACTTTGGAGATTGATCTAGAAGTCAAAGTGTTGGTTGAAAGTATCAAAGTTCAGTTTATGGAAGAGTCGTTGTTTAATTGAATTTAAAGTGAGAGAGAAAGCAAGAATATATAAAACTTGTCACTAGATGACTATTTTTTTAACAATGGTTGGTGTAACGGCTGAACGATGTACTTAAAGAGAAAAAGACCGAGATTAAAACCATACATCTGTTTTAGTCATGTAACAAGTTTCTCATTAGAATTCCATCCATTATAATAAGTGATTATTACTTTTCGATATTCACGCGTTGAGCACTACACAATTCAAATGAGATGTAAAGTATATTTCCTTACATAACAGAAAAATATGTTTTGTTCCTCTCTACCCCACATGCCCAAAAACATTTTTTAATTATTATTTATTTTTTAATCTTTTCTTTACAGAAAATCTTTTATATTTTAAACTCATTTTGAAAATACTTGGTTTTATAAAATTATATTAGTTATTAAATTAGTTTGTTTCTTAAGGTTTTTATCATATGTCAGTTGACCTTCACTACTAAAAAATAGTATTTTATTATAAGTGTCAGTCACAAGTCTGTCAAAGCACAGTATATGTCACAAAATTTTAATAACAACTAACAAATTTAATATTTAAAAAAATTTATAACAATGTAACCGCAAGATCAAATAATACTGCAAATTTATGACAAAATGAACAAATATTAGACTTATGACAAATTTGCCATAAAATTCAAAAAGTAAAATATATAAACTGTTAAGTTTTGTGACATAATTTAGAAATAACAATAAAATATTAAATTCTACGGTTCTTGTTGCAAAACTAAATGACAAATGTTTTTCTTTTGAAATTTGTGAGAAGTTTTATGACAAAATTGTTGGAATATATGTAGCAACGTGATTGTTTCCCACAACCATGTTTTTGTGGCAAAATTGTCGCTACATTCGTGTTCGTGACTACTTTACCACGAATATGTATATATAAAAAAATTACCACTTTAGGTACACACATTCGTGTCAAAGTTGTCACAGACACATATAGCGACAAATTCGCCAAAAAAAACATGATCGTGGGAAAAAAACGAAAAAAAACTATTTTCTAGTAGGTACACTTAACAGTTATTATATTTTAGGTTTTGAATTTTGTGACAAATTTGCCACAAAGTCTAATATTTATTCATTTTGCCACAAATTTACAATATTATCTGATCTTGTAGCTACTTTGTTAAAAATTTACTTGAAATATATATATGAAGCTTATTATCTCTTATTGAAAAGCTATGACAAACTTGTGCCAACATTTCTAGCAAAAAAAACTATTTTCTAACAGTGTTTGGACTTTCTATTTGTAATTGACCCTATAAATTTTATGTTTCTTCCTAGTTAGAGATGACAACAAGGCGAGTTTAAGTCAGGTATAAGTTATCCCAATCTCATACCCGACTCAAAACCCGTCTGTACGTAGCGGGTATTTAGGGTATCGAACATACCCACGAGTGATCGGGTATACTTCATAGCATCATTAAAATTACCTGTTGGGTATACTCGTCGGGTTTGTATTGCGTATACCCAAATACAAACGTACAAGCATATTAGAATAAAATGAATAAAAAGAAATATCAAATAACTAAAATAAATAATAGGTAATTTAATCGGGGCATATAATCGGGTAAAATGGTATGCCTAATCAGATAATGTAATATAAATAAAACAAATAAAAAGAAATATCGAATAACGAAAATAACTAAAATTAAATACATAAAAGAATATCAAATACCCGATCTCATACCCGTTTTCCCAACCCAACCCATTCTAAGTGTCTCAGGATTCGGGTTTGATTGACATCCTTTTTCCTAATGATTGATGCATGGGTGGTTGTATACGTTATCCACAACGGTGTCCTGACATCATCATCAGGAGAAAATTTGATGTTGATGACACAAATACTCATATAGTTATTTATGAGTGGTCTTTAACACATATGACCTTACTTTGATCATCATCGAAAAATATGTAATTAACGAATTAGGCATGTATATATGAACCAACAAACATACTCTTTTTTTAGAGAGAGATATTAAGCAGCAATTTTTGGTCATAATAGACTTGTTATGGCGACACATATGGAGATATCAGGAGTTGTGATGGTTGCTAAGGTATTATCCTAAGGAACGCTCTCTATCAATATATATGTTCATACAAATGTGTTATGTACGACTATTTAGTTTTTGGTCGTTGACAATACCTGATGTCACAACATTCAATGCTTGGTGGTCCGACCTTTGGTGCTCTTAACGTTTATTTATATATGGTCCGTTGAGGGGTTCCTGTCGTCATATATGGTCCAAACGGGGCCTTGAATTGAAAATTAACGGTAAGGGTGACCCTTTCATAAACCAACATATCTTATTTTTAATTCATAACTATTGTAAGGTTGTAATATATCATATCATATATAATAAATAAAGCAGCATCAACTATAAAAGTACGTATTGCATGCCAAAATCGTTATCTTTTTAGATCTTTCTTTATAACCGTATCTACCGTTTATGTGATCGATAAAGTGAAAATATTACTTCTAGAATAACTAAATATCAAATCTCAATCCTTTTGGATTCAGGTAATGAAACTAAAAGTATATGATAATAAAACTAAACTAGACCCTTTTTGTGGTGTTAATTGTTGCATGTTTAGGGACTTTGTTTACATTAAAGTATAGTATCTTTAATAATACATATAATCAACCAATCCAATCTTTTTGGATGTGTTTCCTACTTTTTGACAACTGCTAAGGCAAGATAAGCTTTGGACATACCCACCAAACCTAACTCACTAATGGAACCAGGGAAAGAAATAAAGGCAATAACATGTGAAATCACTCTTAGCTAGTCAATTTATACAACTAAAAGATTAATTTCTAGTGCTTTTAGTTTATATAATGTGTGTTTAGAAAGTTAATTAGAGAAATTGAAATCATTTTGGAATATACGAATTATTTTCTTACTATAAATCACCTAGCTTGATCATATATATGTTAGCATCTAAAACATACACGAAACTGAACACACACTCACGAGTAATAACAAACACGAGACACAAGGATTTAAATGTGGTTCGGTCGGTATGACCTACGTCCATTTTGCTGCAACTAGGTATTTATTTATCAGGTGCTCAAGAAATTACAAGTATAATGATATCAATATATATATATAGAGACTAATTTAGGTTAGGAAACTTGATTCTTAAGTTAGGCCCAAAACCACGCAGATTACTCATTTTTACCGGCTATCACTAACAAGCCTACATCATCCAACAATATAAAGCATATGAAAATTATGTGAAGAACGTGATTCATGAAACATACATAGTTAAAATGTTATCAAAGGATAAAAAAATTGATTCCTTTAATACGTAACTTTTTTAGAACGACAATTATCTTGACATTAGTTAGGTCATGCACCACACTCATATAGAGACTCATTGCCTCACTCCGGCCAGACTATGTTGTTTTAATCAAACTCACGTTGGCATTAGAGTTTGTCTTGAGCGTTCTCTCGGGAAACCATACCGTCAGCTGTCACTTGACAGTCGCTGTGCCACCACAATAGCATAATTATCTTGCGTAACACACGATGTGAAGAAAACCCGGGTGAACTCAGTATTCAAATTGACAACCTCATACACGGTCTAGCTCAAATCTTTCACTGCCTAACTTCATAAAAAATGATACAATTTAATACGTAACTACTAAACGATTTTCATGTAAACACCTCTCTCTCTATAAGCTAAAAATTAAAGTTTTACACTAAAAAGAATGAGCTAACATCTAAATTTTAGTATATACTAGTTCCTAACCTAAGTGGATTCCTAGCACATTTTGTCATTAAAGCATGTGCCATGTGTTTGTGCCCTTATCAAAGTATTGTGGTGATTGTCAAAAAGTTAGTTTAAAACAATTATGATAGATAGTAGTCATTTTCATATAATTATCATCCCACTTGTTTAAGATCAAGTATGGGCCGGGGCCATCACAATTAATGTCGTCTTTGAAAAACTTATTATGAGTTGAAGGAGAAGATATATATATATATATATGCTTAAAGAAACTAAACATCATTTCGAATCCTAAGACCGATGAAAAAGTTACTTAGAACCACATAAAGATAGTAGGAATAAATGATAAAAACATCCACTAAAAAACTCAAAGACGGAAGAAATGACTTTTAACTCGCCTATTTTACGATATCTAGCTATTATTACCATGTAATCATTTTACAGTCTCTAGCTATTTTAAAATAAATTTAAATAGTCGTTATTTATTATCATGAACTAATGAACTTTTCGTTCATTAACCGCAAGTTTGGCATCACATTACATCTTCCTTTTAAAAAACAACTGAGGTTAATGACTTAAAAGAGTCACTAAACATTAAAGGAACATAAAATTGTTCGATCTAATTTTTAGAAAGTAGTATTGGCTTCTAGAGTAAAAGGGTCAAGCCATATATGCTCACTTATTTGGTACACTTCTTGTTAGTTTTTTTAGAACGGCGGTTGATGCAACGGTTTATAACCGAAGCACTTAGATGTTCAAGGTGGACCGAGATCAAACCCCGCCTCTAACACATATAGGTGTTTTTCGTCGGCACTGGGGCTCCCCCATTACTGCGAACACAACCCTCCTTACGGGCCAAGTTGATCGGAGTCGAAACTCGTCAACCAACTGTTCCAGGGAAAAACCAGGCAGAAACCTTTTAACCATGCCACGTAAAACACTCAGGCTCCGACACGAAGCAGGTGGTAACCCGGGACGAGCTTCATTGCTAATATCCACCAAAAGTGGCACTAGTGGGGATAGAACTTGAGTCTCCTATGGAAAATTCAAGTCATCTTACCACTAGGCCACAAGTGGGGGATACACTTCTTGTTAGGTTACTATCAAATCTTGGAATTTTAAAACCGTTTATAAATTCGTTACACGCGTTACGTTGAATGCATTAAAGTGTGATGTTCACGCACGATACGACGCATATTTGACTTAGTTACATACGTTATGTTGGTGATATTACGAAAATCAAGCTTAAATATTAGAAACTTGAGGGCTTAAGTTAAAGGTTTTGTTGGTTAGATTTAGAATGTGACGTAGATACTAAACTAACATTTATAGTTTTAAGTCATAAATACAATAAATGAATAAAAATCTATTGTATTTTAGCATTCTTGTTTACAAAATTACAAAAGCAATAGTTTGTTTCTTCATAAAAGGGCTGTTACAAACATGACTATAATACAAACTAATAATTGTTGAGATGGAGAAAATATTTCAGAAATATAAGAATCTTATCTTTTCAAGTTGAAAAGGGAACTACAAGTTTAAAAAGTTTGTAGCATGCATGCTTTATATAAAAGAATATATTCACTTTTCACTTTTTTTAAATGGGTCCAAAGCCTTTGTCATCAAGTGGAAATAATCTTAAGAAAACGAGTGTTCATTGTGTTTAAAGATTTTAGCAGGATTGTGGCCCTTTTGAATCATTGTAATAAACTTCTAAGATTTATCTAACTTGCACTTGATCCTCGCTTAAATTTAAGTGTATTTGAGACAAAAAAAAATATGGTGGGTAATTATAAAAAGGGATAATTTTATAGAAACATAACCAAGTTTTGATTTTGTTCCAATTAAGTCATTCAAACTTTGTTTTGTTTTAATTAGGTAACTAAGTTTCGATTTTGTTCCAATTAGTGTAAAAGTTTGTCCGGATGGCATAAAAATGGTTATCGCTTAAAAAGTTAGCATCCGACGCTCCTACTTTTATATGATTTTCTTTGTTTTCACACAAATGGCCGGTTAAATTCTGCCACAGCCATGCAACACCACCAACAACTAGGAAGGTTCAAAAAATATTTGTTAAAAGGAATAAATTGTATGTTTTTAACTCTTAAGAAAATAAATAATTTGGATTTACCGTTGTGTCCAAATAAAGGTGTATTGCCACATAACTTTATTATAAGATAATAAGAACATCAAAGTTAAGTCTTGATTTAGTCTTCATAACAAGTTGATCAGTCACCCATGGTATTGATAACTAATCGTTTCATAGCAATAGCTTAGAAATTAGAATAAAACATATTGGTATCTTTAAAGTGCATGCATTGTAATATGAATTGATTCATGGATATAAAGCTAGGGTCGGGTATAAAGATACCTCAAAATTTGATACCGGAGAACATCAATTTATACCCATATAATGAACTTTATGAGTATGATTAAGGGACTATTTGGCAAAATCTTAATCATTAAGTGTTGAATGGTTAAGAAGACTGAACCATTAAGAGTCTCTATCAATAGAAGAGACATTGGGATAGAACTTCAGGTAATGTTAAGTTTAATATATGATTCATTCAGTTTCATTCAGCATATTTCAATCTCTTAACCATTCAGCACTTAACTGAACCATTCAAAGGCTCTTTTTTTATGAAACAAACGTTCTGAATGCTGAATCTGAATGATTAAACACTGAACTAAACCAGTAAGAAGTGAAACAAACAGCCCCTAAGAGGTCTAGGTATTTCATACATAAAGTTATCAAAAGAATCATTAACTTTAAAACTAAACCGTCCTATTCAACTTAATTTCCTGCGTTTTTAAGTTAACTTGGTTTATGTAATATAAAAAAAAATAAAAAATCTAAATTTTCCCAACCCATTTACTTCTGAAGAACTTCTTCAGAAGAAGTGAGATGTGGTGGGCATGCAATGGGTACGGAGTCAGACTAAATATTAGTAATCTCGGTCTTTTATTTGGTTGTAAAGTTTGTGTCTTATATCCGTTACGAATTTGTTAGGTATCAGCTTATCAAGACATACCCGTCAAATTATTAAAGAAAATACTCGTTATAATTTTTAAGTACACTTTGTTCTTACCATTTTAACTTTTATTAAGTTTTATGTATATATGAACTACAATAAATTAAAACATGATAAAGTATATATATGTTAGCATCATCATAAAATATTTGAAATATATAAAATATGTTATTGCAATATAAATTTCAATAAATAAATTCACCGCTTCCATTACACAGAAAATATAAATAATCATTAGATCATATGTAGTAATTAGTCCCAAAGAGCCTCCATTTCAGTTCCACATCAGTTTTGTACAACAATTAAGAAAATATGATGTTTTGTATACAACGTTTAGAATGATTTTGCCCCCCAAAAAACCTAGGGGTGAGAAGGGGGTGTTTTTGGGCACTTTAAGATGTTTTTGGGTGATAAAAAAACCTCAAAAATGTTACAGTGCATATGGTCTTAAATATATATTCTAGAAAAAAAAATAATTTTCCACCTAGTAAACCTAGCTACTAGAATAAATATTAGGTCAAGAGAAAATAAAATCAATCGGGCATATGGTTTGGGTATGTGATCAAGGTATATGGTTTTGTGTAAATAAACTAGGTATCATCTGATCCATACCCTTTCAAGTGTTTCAGGTATCATATATTTCTATATGATTTTGTTTCCTTACCATCCTTGTTCATTCCCTAATCTATATGATTTCTATATGAAATCACTCACATTTTAAGTTAATTATCATATCAAACACACTCAATTTGTTAGTTTGTTATATATCTGAATACATGTTGTTGAAGCTTAAACGATGTTATTCAAAAGCTATAAAGACTAAGAAGATGCATGCATGTTACGAGTAACATGACCTTGTAATCTTCAAATAAGCATGAATCGGGTTAGGAATGGAGTTATGAGACTCATAACCAATCAACGGAAAGGTTTCGAGACACTAGATAAAAAAAAAACAAGATAATTTGCGCGGGAGACGTAATCTTACCTCCATTTGGACGTAAGTTAAGTCGTATGGCCGAAAGGTCATATTTTGGGACATAAGATAGAGGTACCGGAAGTAAGAGTCGAAATGTCCGATTTTGACCTAGCTAAGACGATGACGAACCAGTTGAAGAAGAAGGCAATCGGACATTTTGACGAAAATTTTGAAAAATAATATGAGCTTGAAAAATATGCTAGAACAAAAGAAAATATTTTAATTTCACTTACACAAATTAAGACATGTGGATCCGTACTAGCAAGCCGAAAATGAAGCTTTGTATAACGAGAACATGGAGAAATACAACATGCCTTGAAATGACAAGTTTTTTATAATTATAAATTGTTGTTATAAATTTCAAATTTTGTAGTATTATTGTTTCAGTTTTATTTTCTTTTCTTTAACAACATATTTATTATGGAAATAACTACACATTGATATAATTAGATTAAGATGACATGTAGGTAAACCAAGCATGCAATGTTTGTTAAGGTTATTTATCCATAATGCTCTATCTTTTGATATCTTCCATGATGCAAGATAGGTAAAAGTTTGTCCCAAATAAAATGAGAACCATAAGATTATCTACTATATATTGTCTAGTAGTTTGCTCACTAACTGATTTGGTCGAAAAAACTTTCGAGTGATCAGCCTTCCATTACCAATGGTCAACTGCATCCATTAATTAAGAAACTGCATCCATTAAGAGGATGCATGTTATGTATTGACACTACAGGAAAATTGATTTTTAGCGACGACTAATGTCGTCACAATAGGCCAATTATGTCGTCGCTAAAGCCTTTGGCGACGACATTTGGCGACGACAACGTTGGTCGCCAATGCTTGGCATCCTTTGCTTTTTGACGACGACATTTGCGACGACAAATGTGGGGCCCACCTTCCAGGGAAAAAAAGGAAAAAGAAAATCCGAAAATTTTTTGTGACGCCATTTAGCGACGACATGTCGTCGCTAAAAATATTTATTTTTAATAAAAGTTTATTTTTTTAAACACATTTAGCGACGACACGTCACACATTTAGCAACGACAAGTCGTCGCTAATTTACGTCACATATGACTTTTAGGGACGACAAACTGCAGTATTCAATTGCAGCATTTCACCTTTAGCGACGACATGTCGTCGCAAATGTCGTCGCTAAAATGCCTGATACAGCAACTACCTGCTTCATTTTCCAGTTTCCGCCCGGTTTTTCCGGGTAATTTTTCAGTAACTAAACCTGTGTTTAAAACCTGTTTATGTATCCTAACAAACAACCACAACACATCATCAACAACATCTAGCTAACATCATCATCAACATCATAACAATTCTAAACACCAAAGTTTTACAAACCTTAGTTAGCGAAACTAGTTTTTACATACTAAAAAGTGTACCAAAGTTTACCAAAGGCCCTAACACATCAAATGTATCAAAGGTTAATGTTTAACAAAACTACCAATTAGTCGTCATCTTCAACATTAAAGGGGGGAGGGGTCATATCAAGCTTCCTCCAGAGCGGGGCGGTATATTCTGCCATCATCTGCTGCACCTCATCTTCTGTATATCTTCGGCTATTTGACGAAGAGGAATCGGCAGCAAAGGCGGATTGAGATAGCTTTTGTCCTACACCTCGTGTCCAACCACGACGCTCTCCCAACACCTCTTGCATAATTTCATTTTCAGTCAGCGTGTTTTGGGGATCATCTCTCATCTGGATCATTTGGTCCTGCATTTTTACAACAAATATAACATAAGTTCAAGTAAAAAATTACTTACATAGTAAAAACAATAACCACTTGGTAGACATGAAGGTAAATCAAAAATTAAACAACATTTCCCATATTGAAGGCAGTTCATAAAAGTAATCAATACAAATAAGTATCCATTTACATAAAAAAATCATAAAGAATAACAAAAATCAAACTACCAAGTGTGAAAAACGATGTAATTAACTTACATAGTTTTGTGCCGCCTCCGGCTCTGTAAAGGCACCATTTCGAACCCTCATTTGCCTATAAAGTTCAATGGGGCTTACTCCCCGCTGTAAACACATGTAATTAACATAAGGTTATTTAGTGTCATTTATAATGTCTCATATTTAAATTTAAAACACCTTACATTTTCATAGCGAACTTGGGCCAGATTTTTCCGACCGTGGCGAACGACAATCTTTTGTTTCGCCCGACAACTTTTGTTTGCCGAAGAGCGTTTTTGAAACTTATCACTGCACCGATAATCGACAAACTGGCGCCACTCTTCTTCCCCATAATTGCTAGGAGGCATTTGCCTAAGCGCCTCTGCATTGTCTATCCCCCCTCTACGTTCAAAATGTGTGCGGCCGAAGTTGTACTTTTTATTTTTGTAGATGATCCCAAAGTACGTGTTCAGCCCATTTCGAATGATGTCACCTCCAGGCCCATTTAGATGTCTCCTCACATCATAGTATTCCTGCAAGATAAAAGTAACAATTAGAGACTTATATATTTTCATAAATACAACATTGAACTAGAAACACTTCACCTGAAGCTCGTCATATAAGGTACAAGTGTGCTCTGAAGGGACTTCTTTCCATGTGTGATAGTGATAGGGGATCTTAGAAATTAGAGTCCCCACCAGAGAGTTGAAGTTGCTGCTGTTAGGACCAACAGCGACGTAGGTTCCCTGATCTCCCTTCTCAAACTTAATCTCTAAGATTTTCCCGGAGTTCTTTTTTAACACAGCTTTTAAGTTTAGGTTTTTATTTTTAGACCGTTTCCCTGTTCCCCCTACAAATTTTCAAGAAAATACAAATATTTAAGAGGAATAGATTGACATCTGTAAAAAAGAATACAAGAATACACCACAGTCTCCCCCAAATTTCAACAACAACAATAATTTTCTAGCTTATAAATAACACCAATTTAACAACCCAAATTTTTCTAGCATTTTAATCAACCTTAATTTTTCAAGCCTTATAATCAACCAATCACTTACAAGAACATTAACAACAAAACTTCAACAACAATAATTTTTCTAGCCTTATAATCAACCCAATTTCAACAACAACCCAAATTTCAACAACAACAATAATTTTCTAGCCTATAAATAACACCAATTTAACAACCCAAATTTTTCTAGCATTTTAATCAACCTTAATTTTTCAAGCCTTATAATCAACCAATCACTTACAAGAACATTAACAACAAAACTTCAACAACAATAATTTTTCTAGCCTTATAATCAACCCAATTTCAACAACAACCCAAATTTCAACAACAACAATAATTTTCTAGCCTATAAATAACACCAATTTAACAACCCAAATTTTTCTAGCATTTTAATCAACCTTAATTTTTCAAGCCTTATAATCAACCAATCACTTACAAGAACATTAACAACAACAACATTAACAACAACAACATCAACAATAACATTAACAACAACAACAACATCAACAAGAACAACATAAACAACATCAACTACAGCAAAATCAACAACAACAACCTCAACCTCAACAACAACAACAAAAACATCAACAACAAAAACATCAACAAGAACAAGATAAAGATGAAATGTACATACATTATATGTTGTAGGTGTGTTGTGGTGGGTTATTATGTTGGAAGGAATTGGAAATCGTCTGTGTTGTGCCTGGAATCGCCGGAAGAGATAGAGAAATTGGGGAGTTTAAGAATGACCAGATCTGGAAGCAGCTGTGATATAATCCGCGTGAAGCACTTTTGGCGACGACATGTCGTCGCCAAATCCTTAATTTGTCGTCGCCAAAAGTCAAGCGGGATTTTTTCCCACCAACCCTCTTTATACATAATTATTTTATTATAAATAATAATAACTATTAATAATAAATAAATACTTATTAATAATAACTATTTTTTTAAAATAAAATATAATTATTTATAATAAACTAGGAAACGTAAAAATTCGGAACGAGTTCGGGTCCGCCCCAATGTGTTTGGGTTGGTTTGTTTCGGGCCAATGTATGCATGTATGTATGTATGTATGTATGTATGTATGTATGTATGTATGTATGTATGTATGTATGTATGTATGTATGTATGTATGTATGTATGTATGTATGTATGTATGTATGTATGTATGTATGTATGTATGTATGTATGTATGTATGTATGTATGTATGTATGTATGTATGTATGTATGTATGTATGTATGTATGTATGTATGTATGTATGTATGTATGTATGTATGTATGTATGTATGTATGTATGTATGTATGTATGTATGTATGTATGTATGTATGTATGTATGTATGTATGTATGTATGTATGTATGTATGTATGTATGTATGTATGTATGTATGTATAATAGGCCCAACATGTACATAATAGGCCCAATATGTACATTATAGGCCTATCTAGAGTCGCTTCAATCAATCGATAGTCTATTGGGCCTTAAGTAACCTTTGTTATATGACATAGATCATATATGTACATAATAGGCCCAATATGTTTCTCAATCATTCGTTTTGGCCGAACATGATTCATTCATATGTATGTATGTATGTATGTATGTATGTATAATAGGCCCAACATGTATAATAGGCCCAATATGTACATTATAGGCCTAATTAGAGTCGCTTCAATCAATCGATAGTCTATTGGGCCTTAAGTATCCTTTGTTATATGACATAGATCATACATGTACATAATAGGCCCAATATGTTTCTCAATTATTCGTTTCGGCCAAACATGATTCATTCATATGTATGTATGTATGTATGTATGTATGTATGTATGTATGTATGTATGTATGTATGTATGTATGTATGTATGTATGTATGTATGTATGTATGTATGTATGTATGTATGTATGTATGTATGTATGTATGTATGTATGTATGTATGTATGTATGTATGTATGTATGTATGTATGTATGTATGTATGTATGTATGTATGTATGTATGTATGTATGTATGTATGTATGTATGTATGTATGTATGTATGTATGTATGTATGTATGTATGTATGTATGTATGTATGTATGTATGTATGTATGTATGTATGTATGTATGTATGTATGTATGTATGTATGTATGTATGTATGTATGTATGTATGTATGTATGTATGTATGTATGTATGTATGTATGTATGTATGTATGTATGTATGTATGTATGTATGTATGTATGTATGTATGTATAATAGGCCCAACATGGGTATAATAGGCCTGATATGTACATAATAGGCCCGTACATAAAAAGCCCAATAGGCCCAATATGTTGTTAATAGGCCTAATTAGAGTCGGTTTAACCGTTTGATAGTCTATTGGGCTTTAACCTTCATTTGTTATCCTAAGTAAGCCCAATATGTTTCTCAATCATTCGTTTTCGTCTAAACAAATTCATCAACAAGTATGTACTATGTATGTATGTATGTATGTATGTATGAAGGAATGAATATGTGAATGTATGTATGTATAATAGGCCCAACATAATATAATAGGCCCGAAATGTAGATAAAGGCCCAATTAGCCCGATATGTACAAGATAGGCCCAATATGAGTATAATAGGCCCGATATGTACCTAATAGGCCCAATAAATAAGTATAATAGGCCCAATATCATTTGGCGACGACATGTCGTCGCCAAAGTCGCCGCCAATAAAATGGAGGGAATTTTTGACGAAAGCGGGAAAAAAATTCTAAAAATTTAAACAAATTTTTTTTGGGACAACTTTTAGCGACGACATTTAGCGACGACAAGTCGTCGCTAAAAGTATTTTGACTTCTTCATTTTTATTTAATTAATAAAGAATATTAAAAAAAAAATTTGCTCGACTTTTTGGCGACGACATGTCGTCGCGCAAAGTAATTTGACTTTTTTGGTCAATATTTATTAATTAACGAAAATATAAATTTAATTTGCGACACCTTTTTGGCGACGACAAGTCGTCGCTAAAAATAATTAAGTTTTTTGGCCAAAAAGTAATTGATAAATAAAATGGAAAATTTGTTTGCGACGATATTGGCGACGACAATGTCGTCGCTAAAAAGAAATTGACTATTTTAGTCAAAAAAGCAAATTTTTTTGTCGTCTAGCGGGTTTTTAGCGACGACATGTGTGTCGTTGCCAAAAAGTTGGTCGCCAAAACTCACTTTTCTTGTAGTGTGAGTTTGTAAGGGCCATGAAGCTCAACAACTTCTCCATTTGCGGTATA
The DNA here is from genome assembly GCA_030867185.1 of Tagetes erecta. Taxonomy (NCBI): domain Eukaryota; kingdom Viridiplantae; phylum Streptophyta; class Magnoliopsida; order Asterales; family Asteraceae; genus Tagetes; species Tagetes erecta. Next base: position 18,295,832 of record CM061491.1, on the reverse strand, counting down.
TTTCCGCTTGAAGACCAAATAGTACCAACCATTGTCATGTTTAGTGCATCTTTCAAGCTGCACAAGTGATTTTTTTTAGAATAAACAAGTTATGAAATAAGACATATTCTTCCAAACCCAGTGAGGCTTGCTTTTAAGGGCATAGCTCCGGCTCTTCTTTTGTTATGGCGAATGGATGTATGGCCTTGAACCAAAGACTTGATCGTTATGTTTCAGCTCTCCACCATCATTTGGAAAAAAGAAATATGTTTGCGGATATAAGGGAGCCGATGTTTAGTTTTATTTTCTAGTTGTAGTTATCTAATATTTGTTTAGTCTAGTTCTTTCCTTTTGTTTTTATTTTTTTATATTTATTTAAATTATTTTTTAAATAAAATTTATTTTAATGATATGAAAATAATCTACATCTACGTAAAGGTAGTTTTAATTTTTACCCTAAGTGTCGCATTTCAACATATTCACGTAAGATTTTGCTGAATTGTCACAACCACATTCAATCTTAAAAGAAATTTAACTAATTGTTGGATTATTCAAATTTTTAAAGACTACAACTAAACTACATTTTTATTTGAAAACAGTTCATTATGTTTGATTTTGTCCATGGATTTGTGGTCTACTACTATTGGTAATTATCCTTTACGAAAATGTTGTGGTTTCGAGATTCTATAATTCAGATCTATTCTCATGATGAATGATCATGATAAAGAACATGATTCATTCATATGTATGTATGTATGTATGTATGTATGTATGTATGTATGTATGTATGTATGTATGTATGTATGTATGTATGTATGTATGTATGTATGTATGTATGTATGTATGTATGTATGTATGTATGTATGTATGTATGTATGTATGTATGTATGTATGTATGTATGTATGTATGTATGTATGTATGTATGTATGTATGTATGTATGTATGTATGTATGTATGTATGTATGTATGTATGTATGTATGTATGTATGTATGTATGTATGTATGTATGTATGTATGTATGTATGTATGTATGTATGTATGTATGTATGTATGTATGTATGTATGTATGTATGTATGTATGTATGTATGTATGTATGTATGTATGTATGTATGTATGTATGTATGTATGTATGTATGTATGTATGTATGTATGTATGTATGTATGTATGTATGTATGTATGTATGTATGTATGTATGTATGTATGTATGTATGTATGTATGTATGTATGTATGTATGTATGTATGTATGTATGTATGTATGTATGTATGTATGTATGTATGTATGTATGTATGTATGTATGTATGTATGTATGTATGTATGTATGTATGTATGTATGTATGTATGTATGTATGTATGTATGTATGTATGTATGTATATAAGAACATCAAAGTTAAGTCTTGATTTAGTCTTCATAACAAGTTGATCAGTCACCCATGGTATTGATAACTAATCGTTTCATAGCAATAGCTTAGAAATTAGAATAAAACATATTGGTATCTTTAAAGTGCATGCATTGTAATATGAATTGATTCATGGATATAAAGCTAGGGTCGGGTATAAAGATACCTCAAAATTTGATACCGGAGAACATCAATTTATACCCATATAATGAACTTTATGAGTATGATTAAGGGACTATTTGGCAAAATCTTAATCATTAAGTGTTGAATGGTTAAGAAGACTGAACCATTAAGAGTCTCTATCAATAGAAGAGACATTGGGATAGAACTTCAGGTAATGTTAAGTTTAATATATGATTCATTCAGTTTCATTCAGCATATTTCAATCTCTTAACCATTCAGCACTTAACTGAACCATTCAAAGGCTCTTTTTTTATGAAACAAACGTTCTGAATGCTGAATCTGAATGATTAAACACTGAACTAAACCAGTAAGAAGTGAAACAAACAGCCCCTAAGAGGTCTAGGTATTTCATACATAAAGTTATCAAAAGAATCATTAACTTTAAAACTAAACCGTCCTATTCAACTTAATTTCCTGCGTTTTTAAGTTAACTTGGTTTATGTAATATAAAAAAAAATAAAAAATCTAAATTTTCCCAACCCATTTACTTCTGAAGAACTTCTTCAGAAGAAGTGAGATGTGGTGGGCATGCAATGGGTACGGAGTCAGACTAAATATTAGTAATCTCGGTCTTTTATTTGGTTGTAAAGTTTGTGTCTTATATCCGTTACGAATTTGTTAGGTATCAGCTTATCAAGACATACCCGTCAAATTATTAAAGAAAATACTCGTTATAATTTTTAAGTACACTTTGTTCTTACCATTTTAACTTTTATTAAGTTTTATGTATATATGAACTACAATAAATTAAAACATGATAAAGTATATATATGTTAGCATCATCATAAAATATTTGAAATATATAAAATATGTTATTGCAATATAAATTTCAATAAATAAATTCACCGCTTCCATTACACAGAAAATATAAATAATCATTAGATCATATGTAGTAATTAGTCCCAAAGAGCCTCCATTTCAGTTCCACATCAGTTTTGTACAACAATTAAGAAAATATGATGTTTTGTATACAACGTTTAGAATGATTTTGCCCCCCAAAAAACCTAGGGGTGAGAAGGGGGTGTTTTTGGGCACTTTAAGATGTTTTTGGGTGATAAAAAAACCTCAAAAATGTTACAGTGCATATGGTCTTAAATATATATTCTAGAAAAAAAAATAATTTTCCACCTAGTAAACCTAGCTACTAGAATAAATATTAGGTCAAGAGAAAATAAAATCAATCGGGCATATGGTTTGGGTATGTGATCAAGGTATATGGTTTTGTGTAAATAAACTAGGTATCATCTGATCCATACCCTTTCAAGTGTTTCAGGTATCATATATTTCTATATGATTTTGTTTCCTTACCATCCTTGTTCATTCCCTAATCTATATGATTTCTATATGAAATCACTCACATTTTAAGTTAATTATCATATCAAACACACTCAATTTGTTAGTTTGTTATATATCTGAATACATGTTGTTGAAGCTTAAACGATGTTATTCAAAAGCTATAAAGACTAAGAAGATGCATGCATGTTACGAGTAACATGACCTTGTAATCTTCAAATAAGCATGAATCGGGTTAGGAATGGAGTTATGAGACTCATAACCAATCAACGGAAAGGTTTCGAGACACTAGATAAAAAAAAAACAAGATAATTTGCGCGGGAGACGTAATCTTACCTCCATTTGGACGTAAGTTAAGTCGTATGGCCGAAAGGTCATATTTTGGGACATAAGATAGAGGTACCGGAAGTAAGAGTCGAAATGTCCGATTTTGACCTAGCTAAGACGATGACGAACCAGTTGAAGAAGAAGGCAATCGGACATTTTGACGAAAATTTTGAAAAATAATATGAGCTTGAAAAATATGCTAGAACAAAAGAAAATATTTTAATTTCACTTACACAAATTAAGACATGTGGATCCGTACTAGCAAGCCGAAAATGAAGCTTTGTATAACGAGAACATGGAGAAATACAACATGCCTTGAAATGACAAGTTTTTTATAATTATAAATTGTTGTTATAAATTTCAAATTTTGTAGTATTATTGTTTCAGTTTTATTTTCTTTTCTTTAACAACATATTTATTATGGAAATAACTACACATTGATATAATTAGATTAAGATGACATGTAGGTAAACCAAGCATGCAATGTTTGTTAAGGTTATTTATCCATAATGCTCTATCTTTTGATATCTTCCATGATGCAAGATAGGTAAAAGTTTGTCCCAAATAAAATGAGAACCATAAGATTATCTACTATATATTGTCTAGTAGTTTGCTCACTAACTGATTTGGTCGAAAAAACTTTCGAGTGATCAGCCTTCCATTACCAATGGTCAACTGCATCCATTAATTAAGAAACTGCATCCATTAAGAGGATGCATGTTATGTATTGACACTACAGGAAAATTGATTTTTAGCGACGACTAATGTCGTCACAATAGGCCAATTATGTCGTCGCTAAAGCCTTTGGCGACGACATTTGGCGACGACAACGTTGGTCGCCAATGCTTGGCATCCTTTGCTTTTTGACGACGACATTTGCGACGACAAATGTGGGGCCCACCTTCCAGGGAAAAAAAGGAAAAAGAAAATCCGAAAATTTTTTGTGACGCCATTTAGCGACGACATGTCGTCGCTAAAAATATTTATTTTTAATAAAAGTTTATTTTTTTAAACACATTTAGCGACGACACGTCACACATTTAGCAACGACAAGTCGTCGCTAATTTACGTCACATATGACTTTTAGGGACGACAAACTGCAGTATTCAATTGCAGCATTTCACCTTTAGCGACGACATGTCGTCGCAAATGTCGTCGCTAAAATGCCTGATACAGCAACTACCTGCTTCATTTTCCAGTTTCCGCCCGGTTTTTCCGGGTAATTTTTCAGTAACTAAACCTGTGTTTAAAACCTGTTTATGTATCCTAACAAACAACCACAACACATCATCAACAACATCTAGCTAACATCATCATCAACATCATAACAATTCTAAACACCAAAGTTTTACAAACCTTAGTTAGCGAAACTAGTTTTTACATACTAAAAAGTGTACCAAAGTTTACCAAAGGCCCTAACACATCAAATGTATCAAAGGTTAATGTTTAACAAAACTACCAATTAGTCGTCATCTTCAACATTAAAGGGGGGAGGGGTCATATCAAGCTTCCTCCAGAGCGGGGCGGTATATTCTGCCATCATCTGCTGCACCTCATCTTCTGTATATCTTCGGCTATTTGACGAAGAGGAATCGGCAGCAAAGGCGGATTGAGATAGCTTTTGTCCTACACCTCGTGTCCAACCACGACGCTCTCCCAACACCTCTTGCATAATTTCATTTTCAGTCAGCGTGTTTTGGGGATCATCTCTCATCTGGATCATTTGGTCCTGCATTTTTACAACAAATATAACATAAGTTCAAGTAAAAAATTACTTACATAGTAAAAACAATAACCACTTGGTAGACATGAAGGTAAATCAAAAATTAAACAACATTTCCCATATTGAAGGCAGTTCATAAAAGTAATCAATACAAATAAGTATCCATTTACATAAAAAAATCATAAAGAATAACAAAAATCAAACTACCAAGTGTGAAAAACGATGTAATTAACTTACATAGTTTTGTGCCGCCTCCGGCTCTGTAAAGGCACCATTTCGAACCCTCATTTGCCTATAAAGTTCAATGGGGCTTACTCCCCGCTGTAAACACATGTAATTAACATAAGGTTATTTAGTGTCATTTATAATGTCTCATATTTAAATTTAAAACACCTTACATTTTCATAGCGAACTTGGGCCAGATTTTTCCGACCGTGGCGAACGACAATCTTTTGTTTCGCCCGACAACTTTTGTTTGCCGAAGAGCGTTTTTGAAACTTATCACTGCACCGATAATCGACAAACTGGCGCCACTCTTCTTCCCCATAATTGCTAGGAGGCATTTGCCTAAGCGCCTCTGCATTGTCTATCCCCCCTCTACGTTCAAAATGTGTGCGGCCGAAGTTGTACTTTTTATTTTTGTAGATGATCCCAAAGTACGTGTTCAGCCCATTTCGAATGATGTCACCTCCAGGCCCATTTAGATGTCTCCTCACATCATAGTATTCCTGCAAGATAAAAGTAACAATTAGAGACTTATATATTTTCATAAATACAACATTGAACTAGAAACACTTCACCTGAAGCTCGTCATATAAGGTACAAGTGTGCTCTGAAGGGACTTCTTTCCATGTGTGATAGTGATAGGGGATCTTAGAAATTAGAGTCCCCACCAGAGAGTTGAAGTTGCTGCTGTTAGGACCAACAGCGACGTAGGTTCCCTGATCTCCCTTCTCAAACTTAATCTCTAAGATTTTCCCGGAGTTCTTTTTTAACACAGCTTTTAAGTTTAGGTTTTTATTTTTAGACCGTTTCCCTGTTCCCCCTACAAATTTTCAAGAAAATACAAATATTTAAGAGGAATAGATTGACATCTGTAAAAAAGAATACAAGAATACACCACAGTCTCCCCCAAATTTCAACAACAACAATAATTTTCTAGCTTATAAATAACACCAATTTAACAACCCAAATTTTTCTAGCATTTTAATCAACCTTAATTTTTCAAGCCTTATAATCAACCAATCACTTACAAGAACATTAACAACAAAACTTCAACAACAATAATTTTTCTAGCCTTATAATCAACCCAATTTCAACAACAACCCAAATTTCAACAACAACAATAATTTTCTAGCCTATAAATAACACCAATTTAACAACCCAAATTTTTCTAGCATTTTAATCAACCTTAATTTTTCAAGCCTTATAATCAACCAATCACTTACAAGAACATTAACAACAAAACTTCAACAACAATAATTTTTCTAGCCTTATAATCAACCCAATTTCAACAACAACCCAAATTTCAACAACAACAATAATTTTCTAGCCTATAAATAACACCAATTTAACAACCCAAATTTTTCTAGCATTTTAATCAACCTTAATTTTTCAAGCCTTATAATCAACCAATCACTTACAAGAACATTAACAACAACAACATTAACAACAACAACATCAACAATAACATTAACAACAACAACAACATCAACAAGAACAACATAAACAACATCAACTACAGCAAAATCAACAACAACAACCTCAACCTCAACAACAACAACAAAAACATCAACAACAAAAACATCAACAAGAACAAGATAAAGATGAAATGTACATACATTATATGTTGTAGGTGTGTTGTGGTGGGTTATTATGTTGGAAGGAATTGGAAATCGTCTGTGTTGTGCCTGGAATCGCCGGAAGAGATAGAGAAATTGGGGAGTTTAAGAATGACCAGATCTGGAAGCAGCTGTGATATAATCCGCGTGAAGCACTTTTGGCGACGACATGTCGTCGCCAAATCCTTAATTTGTCGTCGCCAAAAGTCAAGCGGGATTTTTTCCCACCAACCCTCTTTATACATAATTATTTTATTATAAATAATAATAACTATTAATAATAAATAAATACTTATTAATAATAACTATTTTTTTAAAATAAAATATAATTATTTATAATAAACTAGGAAACGTAAAAATTCGGAACGAGTTCGGGTCCGCCCCAATGTGTTTGGGTTGGTTTGTTTCGGGCCAATGTATGCATGTATGTATGTATGTATGTATGTATGTATGTATGTATGTATGTATGTATGTATGTATGTATGTATGTATGTATGTATGTATGTATGTATGTATGTATGTATGTATGTATGTATGTATGTATGTATGTATGTATGTATGTATGTATGTATGTATGTATGTATGTATGTATGTATGTATGTATGTATGTATGTATGTATGTATGTATGTATGTATGTATGTATGTATGTATGTATGTATGTATGTATGTATGTATGTATGTATGTATGTATGTATGTATGTATGTATGTATGTATGTATGTATGTATGTATGTATGTATGTATGTATAATAGGCCCAACATGTACATAATAGGCCCAATATGTACATTATAGGCCTATCTAGAGTCGCTTCAATCAATCGATAGTCTATTGGGCCTTAAGTAACCTTTGTTATATGACATAGATCATATATGTACATAATAGGCCCAATATGTTTCTCAATCATTCGTTTTGGCCGAACATGATTCATTCATATGTATGTATGTATGTATGTATGTATGTATAATAGGCCCAACATGTATAATAGGCCCAATATGTACATTATAGGCCTAATTAGAGTCGCTTCAATCAATCGATAGTCTATTGGGCCTTAAGTATCCTTTGTTATATGACATAGATCATACATGTACATAATAGGCCCAATATGTTTCTCAATTATTCGTTTCGGCCAAACATGATTCATTCATATGTATGTATGTATGTATGTATGTATGTATGTATGTATGTATGTATGTATGTATGTATGTATGTATGTATGTATGTATGTATGTATGTATGTATGTATGTATGTATGTATGTATGTATGTATGTATGTATGTATGTATGTATGTATGTATGTATGTATGTATGTATGTATGTATGTATGTATGTATGTATGTATGTATGTATGTATGTATGTATGTATGTATGTATGTATGTATGTATGTATGTATGTATGTATGTATGTATGTATGTATGTATGTATGTATGTATGTATGTATGTATGTATGTATGTATGTATGTATGTATGTATGTATGTATGTATGTATGTATGTATGTATGTATGTATGTATGTATGTATGTATGTATGTATGTATGTATGTATGTATGTATGTATGTATGTATGTATGTATGTATGTATGTATGTATGTATGTATGTATGTATGTATGTATGTATGTATGTATGTATGTATGTATGTATGTATGTATGTATGTATGTATAATAGGCCCAACATGGGTATAATAGGCCTGATATGTACATAATAGGCCCGATAAGTACATAAAAAGTCGATAAGTACATAAAAAGCCCAATAGGCCCAATATGTTGTTAATAGGCCTAATTAGAGTCGGTTTAACCGTTTGATAGTCTATTGGGCTTTAACCTTCATTTGTTTGTTAATAGGCCTAATTAGAGTCGGTTTAACCGTTTGATAGTCTATTGGGCTTTAACCTTCATTTGTTATCCTAAGTAAGCCCAATATGTTTCTCAATCATTCGTTTTCGTCTAAACAAATTCATCAACAAGTATGTACTATGTATGTATGTATGTATGTATGTATGAAGGAATGAATATGTGAATGTATGTATGTATAATAGGCCCAACATAATATAATAGGCCCGAAATGTAGATAAAGGCCCAATTAGCCCGATATGTACAAGATAGGCCCAATATGAGTATAATAGGCCCGATATGTACCTAATAGGCCCAATAAATAAGTATAATAGGCCCAATATCATTTGGCGACGACATGTCGTCGCCAAAGTCGCCGCCAATAAAATGGAGGGAATTTTTGACGAAAGCGGGAAAAAAATTCTAAAAATTTAAACAAATTTTTTTTGGGACAACTTTTAGCGACGACATTTAGCGACGACAAGTCGTCGCTAAAAGTATTTTGACTTCTTCATTTTTATTTAATTAATAAAGAATATTAAAAAAAAAATTTGCTCGACTTTTTGGCGACGACATGTCGTCGCGCAAAGTAATTTGACTTTTTTGGTCAATATTTATTAATTAACGAAAATATAAATTTAATTTGCGACACCTTTTTGGCGACGACAAGTCGTCGCTAAAAATAATTAAGTTTTTTGGCCAAAAAGTAATTGATAAATAAAATGGAAAATTTGTTTGCGACGATATTGGCGACGACAATGTCGTCGCTAAAAAGAAATTGACTATTTTAGTCAAAAAAGCAAATTTTTTTGTCGTCTAGCGGGTTTTTAGCGACGACATGTGTGTCGTTGCCAAAAAGTTGGTCGCCAAAACTCACTTTTCTTGTAGTGTGAGTTTGTAAGGGCCATGAAGCTCAACAACTTCTCCATTTGCGGTATATTTCCGCTTGAAGACCAAATAGTACCAACCATTGTCATGTTTAGTGCATCTTTCAAGCTGCACAAGTGATTTTTTTTAGAATAAACAAGTTATGAAATAAGACATATTCTTCCAAACCCAGTGAGGCTTGCTTTTAAGGGCATAGCTCCGGCTCTTCTTTTGTTATGGCGAATGGATGTATGGCCTTGAACCAAAGACTTGATCGTTATGTTTCAGCTCTCCACCATCATTTGGAAAAAAGAAATATGTTTGCGGATATAAGGGAGCCGATGTTTAGTTTTATTTTCTAGTTGTAGTTATCTAATATTTGTTTAGTCTAGTTCTTTCCTTTTGTTTTTATTTTTTTATATTTATTTAAATTATTTTTTAAATAAAATTTATTTTAATGATATGAAAATAATCTACATCTACGTAAAGGTAGTTTTAATTTTTACCCTAAGTGTCGCATTTCAACATATTCACGTAAGATTTTGCTGAATTGTCACAACCACATTCAATCTTAAAAGAAATTTAACTAATTGTTGGATTATTCAAATTTTTAAAGACTACAACTAAACTACATTTTTATTTGAAAACAGTTCATTATGTTTGATTTTGTCCATGGATTTGTGGTCTACTACTATTGGTAATTATCCTTTACGAAAATGTTGTGGTTTCGAGATTCTATAATTCAGATCTATTCTCATGATGAATGATCATGATAAAGAACATGATTCATTCATATGTATGTATGTATGTATGTATGTATGTATGTATGTATGTATGTATGTATGTATGTATGTATGTATGTATGTATGTATGTATGTATGTATGTATGTATGTATGTATGTATGTATGTATGTATGTATGTATGTATGTATGTATGTATGTATGTATGTATGTATGTATGTATGTATGTATGTATGTATGTATGTATGTATGTATGTATGTATGTATGTATGTATGTATGTATGTATGTATGTATGTATGTATGTATGTATGTATGTATGTATGTATGTATGTATGTATGTATGTATGTATGTATGTATGTATGTATGTATGTATGTATGTATGTATGTATGTATGTATGTATGTATGTATGTATGTATGTATGTATGTATGTATGTATGTATGTATGTATGTATGTATGTATGTATGTATGTATGTATGTATGTATGTATGTATGTATGTATGTATGTATGTATGTATGTATGTATGTATGTATGTATGTATGTATGTATGTATGTATGTATGTATGTATGTATGTATGTATGTATGTATGTATGTATGTATGTATGTATGTATGTATGTATGTATGTATGTATGTATGTATGTATGTATGTATGTATGTATGTATGTATGTATGTATGTATGTATGTATGTATGTATGTATGTATGTATGTATGTATGTATGTATGTATGTATGTATGTATGTATGTATGTATGTATGTATGTATGTATGTATGTATGTATGTATGTATGTATGTATGTATGTATGTATGTATGTATGTATGTATGTATGTATGTATGTATGTATGTATGTATGTATGTATGTATGTATGTATGTATGTATGTATGTATGTATGTATGTATGTATGTATGTATGTATGTATGTATGTATGTATGTATGTATGTATGTATGTATGTATGTATGTATGTATGTATGTATGTATGTATGTATGTATGTATGTATGTATGTATGTATGTATGTATGTATGTATGTATGTATGTATGTATGTATGTATGTATGTATGTATGTATGTATGTATGTATGTATGTATGTATGTATGTATGTATGTATGTATGTATGTATGTATGTATGTATGTATGTATGTATGTATGTATGTATGTATGTATGTATAATAGGCCCAACATGGGTATAATAGGCCTGATATGTACATAATAGGCCCGATAAGTACATAAAAAGTCGATAAGTACATAAAAAGCCCAATAGGCCCAATATGTTGTTAATAGGCCTAATTAGAGTCGGTTTAACCGTTTGATAGTCTATTGGGCTTTAACCTTCATTTGTTATCCTAAGTAAGCCCAATATGTTTCTCAATCATTCGTTTTCGTCTAAACAAATTCATCAACAAGTATGTACTATGTATGTATGTATGTATGTATGTATGAAGGAATGAATATGTGAATGTATGTATGTATAATAGGCCCAACATAATATAATAGGCCCGAAATGTAGATAAAGGCCCAATTAGCCCGATATGTACAAGATAGGCCCAATATGAGTATAATAGGCCCGATATGTACCTAATAGGCCCAATAAATAAGTATAATAGGCCCAATATCATTTGGCGACGACATGTCGTCGCCAAAGTCGCCGCCAATAAAATGGAGGGAATTTTTGACGAAAGCGGGAAAAAAATTCTAAAAATTTAAACAAATTTTTTTTGGGACAACTTTTAGCGACGACATTTAGCGACGACAAGTCGTCGCTAAAAGTATTTTGACTTCTTCATTTTTATTTAATTAATAAAGAATATTAAAAAAAAAATTTGCTCGACTTTTTGGCGACGACATGTCGTCGCGCAAAGTAATTTGACTTTTTTGGTCAATATTTATTAATTAACGAAAATATAAATTTAATTTGCGACACCTTTTTGGCGACGACAAGTCGTCGCTAAAAATAATTAAGTTTTTTGGCCAAAAAGTAATTGATAAATAAAATGGAAAATTTGTTTGCGACGATATTGGCGACGACAATGTCGTCGCTAAAAAGAAATTGACTATTTTAGTCAAAAAAGCAAATTTTTTTGTCGTCTAGCGGGTTTTTAGCGACGACATGTGTGTCGTTGCCAAAAAGTTGGTCGCCAAAACTCACTTTTCTTGTAGTGTGAGTTTGTAAGGGCCATGAAGCTCAACAACTTCTCCATTTGCGGTATATTTCCGCTTGAAGACCAAATAGTACCAACCATTGTCATGTTTAGTGCATCTTTCAAGCTGCACAAGTGATTTTTTTTAGAATAAACAAGTTATGAAATAAGACATATTCTTCCAAACCCAGTGAGGCTTGCTTTTAAGGGCATAGCTCCGGCTCTTCTTTTGTTATGGCGAATGGATGTATGGCCTTGAACCAAAGACTTGATCGTTATGTTTCAGCTCTCCACCATCATTTGGAAAAAAGAAATATGTTTGCGGATATAAGGGAGCCGATGTTTAGTTTTATTTTCTAGTTGTAGTTATCTAATATTTGTTTAGTCTAGTTCTTTCCTTTTGTTTTTATTTTTTTATATTTATTTAAATTATTTTTTAAATAAAATTTATTTTAATGATATGAAAATAATCTACATCTACGTAAAGGTAGTTTTAATTTTTACCCTAAGTGTCGCATTTCAACATATTCACGTAAGATTTTGCTGAATTGTCACAACCACATTCAATCTTAAAAGAAATTTAACTAATTGTTGGATTATTCAAATTTTTAAAGACTACAACTAAACTACATTTTTATTTGAAAACAGTTCATTATGTTTGATTTTGTCCATGGATTTGTGGTCTACTACTATTGGTAATTATCCTTTACGAAAATGTTGTGGTTTCGAGATTCTATAATTCAGATCTATTCTCATGATGAATGATCATGATAAAGAACATGATTCATTCATATGTATGTATGTATGTATGTATGTATGTATGTATGTATGTATGTATGTATGTATGTATGTATGTATGTATGTATGTATGTATGTATGTATGTATGTATGTATGTATGTATGTATGTATGTATGTATGTATGTATGTATGTATGTATGTATGTATGTATGTATGTATGTATGTATGTATGTATGTATGTATGTATGTATGTATGTATGTATGTATGTATGTATGTATGTATGTATGTATGTATGTATGTATGTATGTATGTATGTATGTATGTATGTATGTATGTATGTATGTATGTATGTATGTATGTATGTATGTATGTATGTATGTATGTATGTATGTATGTATGTATGTATGTATGTATGTATGTATGTATGTATGTATGTATGTATGTATGTATGTATGTATGTATGTATGTATGTATGTATGTATGTATGTATGTATGTATGTATGTATGTATGTATGTATGTATGTATGTATGTATGTATGTATGTATGTATGTATGTATGTATGTATGTATGTATGTATGTATGTATGTATGTATGTATGTATGTATGTATGTATGTATGTATGTATGTATGTATGTATGTATGTATGTATGTATGTATGTATGTATGTATGTATGTATGTATGTATGTATGTATGTATGTATGTATGTATGTATGTATGTATGTATGTATGTATGTATGTATGTATGTATGTATGTATGTATGTATGTATGTATGTATGTATGTATGTATGTATGTATGTATGTATGTATGTATGTATGTATGTATGTATGTATGTATGTATGTATGTATGTATGTATGTATGTATGTATGTATGTATGTATGTATGTATGTATGTATGTATGTATGTATGTATGTATGTATGTATGTATGTATGTATGTATGTATGTATGTATGTATGTATGTATGTATGTATGTATGTATGTATGTATGTATGTATGTATGTATGTATGTATGTATGTATGTATGTATGTATGTATGTATGTATGTATGTATGTATGTATGTATGTATGTATGTATGTATGTATGTATGTATGTATGTATGTATGTATGTATGTATGTATGTATGTATGTATGTATGTATGTATGTATGTATGTATGTATGTATGTATGTATGTATGTATGTATGTATGTATGTATGTATGTATGTATGTATGTATGTATGTATGTATAATAGGCCCAACATGGGTATAATAGGCCTGATATGTACATAATAGGCCCGATAAGTACATAAAAAGTCGATAAGTACATAAAAAGCCCAATAGGCCCAATATGTTGTTAATAGGCCTAATTAGAGTCGGTTTAACCGTTTGATAGTCTATTGGGCTTTAACCTTCATTTGTTATCCTAAGTAAGCCCAATATGTTTCTCAATCATTCGTTTTCGTCTAAACAAATTCATCAACAAGTATGTACTATGTATGTATGTATGTATGTATGTATGAAGGAATGAATATGTGAATGTATGTATGTATAATAGGCCCAACATAATATAATAGGCCCGAAATGTAGATAAAGGCCCAATTAGCCCGATATGTACAAGATAGGCCCAATATGAGTATAATAGGCCCGATATGTACCTAATAGGCCCAATAAATAAGTATAATAGGCCCAATATCATTTGGCGACGACATGTCGTCGCCAAAGTCGCCGCCAATAAAATGGAGGGAATTTTTGACGAAAGCGGGAAAAAAATTCTAAAAATTTAAACAAATTTTTTTTGGGACAACTTTTAGCGACGACATTTAGCGACGACAAGTCGTCGCTAAAAGTATTTTGACTTCTTCATTTTTATTTAATTAATAAAGAATATTAAAAAAAAAATTTGCTCGACTTTTTGGCGACGACATGTCGTCGCGCAAAGTAATTTGACTTTTTTGGTCAATATTTATTAATTAACGAAAATATAAATTTAATTTGCGACACCTTTTTGGCGACGACAAGTCGTCGCTAAAAATAATTAAGTTTTTTGGCCAAAAAGTAATTGATAAATAAAATGGAAAATTTGTTTGCGACGATATTGGCGACGACAATGTCGTCGCTAAAAAGAAATTGACTATTTTAGTCAAAAAAGCAAATTTTTTTGTCGTCTAGCGGGTTTTTAGCGACGACATGTGTGTCGTTGCCAAAAAGTTGGTCGCCAAAACTCACTTTTCTTGTAGTGTGAGTTTGTAAGGGCCATGAAGCTCAACAACTTCTCCATTTGCGGTATATTTCCGCTTGAAGACCAAATAGTACCAACCATTGTCATGTTTAGTGCATCTTTCAAGCTGCACAAGTGATTTTTTTTAGAATAAACAAGTTATGAAATAAGACATATTCTTCCAAACCCAGTGAGGCTTGCTTTTAAGGGCATAGCTCCGGCTCTTCTTTTGTTATGGCGAATGGATGTATGGCCTTGAACCAAAGACTTGATCGTTATGTTTCAGCTCTCCACCATCATTTGGAAAAAAGAAATATGTTTGCGGATATAAGGGAGCCGATGTTTAGTTTTATTTTCTAGTTGTAGTTATCTAATATTTGTTTAGTCTAGTTCTTTCCTTTTGTTTTTATTTTTTTATATTTATTTAAATTATTTTTTAAATAAAATTTATTTTAATGATATGAAAATAATCTACATCTACGTAAAGGTAGTTTTAATTTTTACCCTAAGTGTCGCATTTCAACATATTCACGTAAGATTTTGCTGAATTGTCACAACCACATTCAATCTTAAAAGAAATTTAACTAATTGTTGGATTATTCAAATTTTTAAAGACTACAACTAAACTACATTTTTATTTGAAAACAGTTCATTATGTTTGATTTTGTCCATGGATTTGTGGTCTACTACTATTGGTAATTATCCTTTACGAAAATGTTGTGGTTTCGAGATTCTATAATTCAGATCTATTCTCATGATGAATGATCATGATAAAGAACATGATTCATTCATATGTATGTATGTATGTATGTATGTATGTATGTATGTATGTATGTATGTATGTATGTATGTATGTATGTATGTATGTATGTATGTATGTATGTATGTATGTATGTATGTATGTATGTATGTATGTATGTATGTATGTATGTATGTATGTATGTATGTATGTATGTATGTATGTATGTATGTATGTATGTATGTATGTATGTATGTATGTATGTATGTATGTATGTATGTATGTATGTATGTATGTATGTATGTATGTATGTATGTATGTATGTATGTATGTATGTATGTATGTATGTATGTATGTATGTATGTATGTATGTATGTATGTATGTATGTATGTATGTATGTATGTATGTATGTATGTATGTATGTATGTATGTATGTATGTATGTATGTATGTATGTATGTATGTATGTATGTATGTATGTATGTATGTATGTATGTATGTATGTATGTATGTATGTATGTATGTATGTATGTATGTATGTATGTATGTATGTATGTATGTATGTATGTATGTATGTATGTATGTATGTATGTATGTATGTATGTATGTATGTATGTATGTATGTATGTATGTATGTATGTATGTATGTATGTATGTATGTATGTATGTATGTATGTATGTATGTATGTATGTATGTATGTATGTATGTATGTATGTATGTATGTATGTATGTATGTATGTATGTATGTATGTATGTATGTATGTATGTATGTATGTATGTATGTATGTATGTATGTATGTATGTATGTATGTATGTATGTATGTATGTATGTATGTATGTATGTATGTATGTATGTATGTATGTATGTATGTATGTATGTATGTATGTATGTATGTATGTATGTATGTATGTATGTATGTATGTATGTATGTATGTATGTATGTATGTATGTATGTATGTATGTATGTATGTATGTATAATAGGCCCAACATGGGTATAATAGGCCTGATATGTACATAATAGGCCCGATAAGTACATAAAAAGTCGATAAGTACATAAAAAGCCCAATAGGCCCAATATGTTGTTAATAGGCCTAATTAGAGTCGGTTTAACCGTTTGATAGTCTATTGGGCTTTAACCTTCATTTGTTATCCTAAGTAAGCCCAATATGTTTCTCAATCATTCGTTTTCGTCTAAACAAATTCATCAACAAGTATGTACTATGTATGTATGTATGTATGTATGTATGAAGGAATGAATATGTGAATGTATGTATGTATAATAGGCCCAACATAATATAATAGGCCCGAAATGTAGATAAAGGCCCAATTAGCCCGATATGTACAAGATAGGCCCAATATGAGTATAATAGGCCCGATATGTACCTAATAGGCCCAATAAATAAGTATAATAGGCCCAATATCATTTGGCGACGACATGTCGTCGCCAAAGTCGCCGCCAATAAAATGGAGGGAATTTTTGACGAAAGCGGGAAAAAAATTCTAAAAATTTAAACAAATTTTTTTTGGGACAACTTTTAGCGACGACATTTAGCGACGACAAGTCGTCGCTAAAAGTATTTTGACTTCTTCATTTTTATTTAATTAATAAAGAATATTAAAAAAAAAATTTGCTCGACTTTTTGGCGACGACATGTCGTCGCGCAAAGTAATTTGACTTTTTTGGTCAATATTTATTAATTAACGAAAATATAAATTTAATTTGCGACACCTTTTTGGCGACGACAAGTCGTCGCTAAAAATAATTAAGTTTTTTGGCCAAAAAGTAATTGATAAATAAAATGGAAAATTTGTTTGCGACGATATTGGCGAAACTACCAATTAGCGAAACTAGTTTTTACATACTAAAAAGTGTACCAAAGTTTACCAAAGGCCCTAACACATCAAATGTATCAAAGGTTAATGTTTAACAAAACTACCAATTAGTCGTCATCTTCAACATTAAAGGGGGGAGGGGTCATATCAAGCTTCCTCCAGAGCGGGGCGGTATATTCTGCCATCATCTGCTGCACCTCATCTTCTGTATATCTTCGGCTATTTGACGAAGAGGAATCGGCAGCAAAGGCGGATTGAGATAGCTTTTGTCCTACACCTCGTGTCCAACCACGACGCTCTCCCAACACCTCTTGCATAATTTCATTTTCAGTCAGCGTGTTTTGGGGATCATCTCTCATCTGGATCATTTGGTCCTGCATTTTTACAACAAATATAACATAAGTTCAAGTAAAAAATTACTTACATAGTAAAAACAATAACCACTTGGTAGACATGAAGGTAAATCAAAAATTAAACAACATTTCCCATATTGAAGGCAGTTCATAAAAGTAATCAATACAAATAAGTATCCATTTACATAAAAAAATCATAAAGAATAACAAAAATCAAACTACCAAGTGTGAAAAACGATGTAATTAACTTACATAGTTTTGTGCCGCCTCCGGCTCTGTAAAGGCACCATTTCGAACCCTCATTTGCCTATAAAGTTCAATGGGGCTTACTCCCCGCTGTAAACACATGTAATTAACATAAGGTTATTTAGTGTCATTTATAATGTCTCATATTTAAATTTAAAACACCTTACATTTTCATAGCGAACTTGGGCCAGATTTTTCCGACCGTGGCGAACGACAATCTTTTGTTTCGCCCGACAACTTTTGTTTGCCGAAGAGCGTTTTTGAAACTTATCACTGCACCGATAATCGACAAACTGGCGCCACTCTTCTTCCCCATAATTGCTAGGAGGCATTTGCCTAAGCGCCTCTGCATTGTCTATCCCCCCTCTACGTTCAAAATGTGTGCGGCCGAAGTTGTACTTTTTATTTTTGTAGATGATCCCAAAGTACGTGTTCAGCCCATTTCGAATGATGTCACCTCCAGGCCCATTTAGATGTCTCCTCACATCATAGTATTCCTGCAAGATAAAAGTAACAATTAGAGACTTATATATTTTCATAAAGTGTGCTCTGAAGGGACTTCTTTCCATGTGTGATAGTGATAGGGGATCTTAGAAATTAGAGTCCCCACCAGAGAGTTGAAGTTGCTGCTGTTAGGACCAACAGCGACGTAGGTTCCCTGATCTCCCTTCTCAAACTTAATCTCTAAGATTTTCCCGGAGTTCTTTTTTAACACAGCTTTTAAGTTTAGGTTTTTATTTTTAGACCGTTTCCCTGTTCCCCCTACAAATTTTCAAGAAAATACAAATATTTAAGAGGAATAGATTGACATCTGTAAAAAAGAATACAAGAATACACCACAGTCTCCCCCAAATTTCAACAACAACAATAATTTTCTAGCTTATAAATAACACCAATTTAACAACCCAAATTTTTCTAGCATTTTAATCAACCTTAATTTTTCAAGCCTTATAATCAACCAATCACTTACAAGAACATTAACAACAAAACTTCAACAACAATAATTTTTCTAGCCTTATAATCAACCCAATTTCAACAACAACCCAAATTTCAACAACAACAATAATTTTCTAGCCTATAAATAACACCAATTTAACAACCCAAATTTTTCTAGCATTTTAATCAACCTTAATTTTTCAAGCCTTATAATCAACCAATCACTTACAAGAACATTAACAACAAAACTTCAACAACAATAATTTTTCTAGCCTTATAATCAACCCAATTTCAACAACAACCCAAATTTCAACAACAACAATAATTTTCTAGCCTATAAATAACACCAATTTAACAACCCAAATTTTTCTAGCATTTTAATCAACCTTAATTTTTCAAGCCTTATAATCAACCAATCACTTACAAGAACATTAACAACAACAACATTAACAACAACAACATCAACAATAACATTAACAACAACAACAACATCAACAAGAACAACATAAACAACATCAACTACAGCAAAATCAACAACAACAACCTCAACCTCAACAACAACAACAAAAACATCAACAACAAAAACATCAACAAGAACAAGATAAAGATGAAATGTACATACATTATATGTTGTAGGTGTGTTGTGGTGGGTTATTATGTTGGAAGGAATTGGAAATCGTCTGTGTTGTGCCTGGAATCGCCGGAAGAGATAGAGAAATTGGGGAGTTTAAGAATGACCAGATCTGGAAGCAGCTGTGATATAATCCGCGTGAAGCACTTTTGGCGACGACATGTCGTCGCCAAATCCTTAATTTGTCGTCGCCAAAAGTCAAGCGGGATTTTTTCCCACCAACCCTCTTTATACATAATTATTTTATTATAAATAATAATAACTATTAATAATAAATAAATACTTATTAATAATAACTATTTTTTTAAAATAAAATATAATTATTTATAATAAACTAGGAAACGTAAAAATTCGGAACGAGTTCGGGTCCGCCCCAATGTGTTTGGGTTGGTTTGTTTCGGGCCAATGTATGCATGTATGTATGTATGTATGTATGTATGTATGTATGTATGTATGTATGTATGTATGTATGTATGTATGTATGTATGTATGTATGTATGTATGTATGTATGTATGTATGTATGTATGTATGTATGTATGTATGTATGTATGTATGTATGTATGTATGTATGTATGTATGTATGTATGTATGTATGTATGTATGTATGTATGTATGTATGTATGTATGTATGTATGTATGTATGTATGTATGTATGTATGTATGTATGTATGTATGTATGTATGTATGTATGTATGTATGTATGTATGTATGTATGTATGTATGTATGTATGTATGTATGTATGTATAATAGGCCCAACATGTACATAATAGGCCCAATATGTACATTATAGGCCTATCTAGAGTCGCTTCAATCAATCGATAGTCTATTGGGCCTTAAGTAACCTTTGTTATATGACATAGATCATATATGTACATAATAGGCCCAATATGTTTCTCAATCATTCGTTTTGGCCGAACATGATTCATTCATATGTATGTATGTATGTATGTATGTATGTATAATAGGCCCAACATGTATAATAGGCCCAATATGTACATTATAGGCCTAATTAGAGTCGCTTCAATCAATCGATAGTCTATTGGGCCTTAAGTATCCTTTGTTATATGACATAGATCATACATGTACATAATAGGCCCAATATGTTTCTCAATTATTCGTTTCGGCCAAACATGATTCATTCATATGTATGTATGTATGTATGTATGTATGTATGTATGTATGTATGTATGTATGTATGTATGTATGTATGTATGTATGTATGTATGTATGTATGTATGTATGTATGTATGTATGTATGTATGTATGTATGTATGTATGTATGTATGTATGTATGTATGTATGTATGTATGTATGTATGTATGTATGTATGTATGTATGTATGTATGTATGTATGTATGTATGTATGTATGTATGTATGTATGTATGTATGTATGTATGTATGTATGTATGTATGTATGTATGTATGTATGTATGTATGTATGTATGTATGTATGTATGTATGTATGTATGTATGTATGTATGTATGTATGTATGTATGTATGTATGTATGTATGTATGTATGTATGTATGTATGTATGTATGTATGTATGTATGTATGTATGTATGTATGTATGTATGTATGTATGTATGTATGTATGTATGTATGTATGTATGTATGTATGTATGTATGTATGTATGTATGTATGTATGTATGTATGTATGTATGTATGTATGTATGTATGTATGTATAATAGGCCCAACATGGGTATAATAGGCCTGATATGTACATAATAGGCCCGATAAGTACATAAAAAGTCGATAAGTACATAAAAAGCCCAATAGGCCCAATATGTTGTTAATAGGCCTAATTAGAGTCGGTTTAACCGTTTGATAGTCTATTGGGCTTTAACCTTCATTTGTTATCCTAAGTAAGCCCAATATGTTTCTCAATCATTCGTTTTCGTCTAAACAAATTCATCAACAAGTATGTACTATGTATGTATGTATGTATGTATGTATGAAGGAATGAATATGTGAATGTATGTATGTATAATAGGCCCAACATAATATAATAGGCCCGAAATGTAGATAAAGGCCCAATTAGCCCGATATGTACAAGATAGGCCCAATATGAGTATAATAGGCCCGATATGTACCTAATAGGCCCAATAAATAAGTATAATAGGCCCAATATCATTTGGCGACGACATGTCGTCGCCAAAGTCGCCGCCAATAAAATGGAGGGAATTTTTGACGAAAGCGGGAAAAAAATTCTAAAAATTTAAACAAATTTTTTTTGGGACAACTTTTAGCGACGACATTTAGCGACGACAAGTCGTCGCTAAAAGTATTTTGACTTCTTCATTTTTATTTAATTAATAAAGAATATTAAAAAAAAAATTTGCTCGACTTTTTGGCGACGACATGTCGTCGCGCAAAGTAATTTGACTTTTTTGGTCAATATTTATTAATTAACGAAAATATAAATTTAATTTGCGACACCTTTTTGGCGACGACAAGTCGTCGCTAAAAATAATTAAGTTTTTTGGCCAAAAAGTAATTGATAAATAAAATGGAAAATTTGTTTGCGACGATATTGGCGACGACAATGTCGTCGCTAAAAAGAAATTGACTATTTTAGTCAAAAAAGCAAATTTTTTTGTCGTCTAGCGGGTTTTTAGCGACGACATGTGTGTCGTTGCCAAAAAGTTGGTCGCCAAAACTCACTTTTCTTGTAGTGTGAGTTTGTAAGGGCCATGAAGCTCAACAACTTCTCCATTTGCGGTATATTTCCGCTTGAAGACCAAATAGTACCAACCATTGTCATGTTTAGTGCATCTTTCAAGCTGCACAAGTGATTTTTTTTAGAATAAACAAGTTATGAAATAAGACATATTCTTCCAAACCCAGTGAGGCTTGCTTTTAAGGGCATAGCTCCGGCTCTTCTTTTGTTATGGCGAATGGATGTATGGCCTTGAACCAAAGACTTGATCGTTATGTTTCAGCTCTCCACCATCATTTGGAAAAAAGAAATATGTTTGCGGATATAAGGGAGCCGATGTTTAGTTTTATTTTCTAGTTGTAGTTATCTAATATTTGTTTAGTCTAGTTCTTTCCTTTTGTTTTTATTTTTTTATATTTATTTAAATTATTTTTTAAATAAAATTTATTTTAATGATATGAAAATAATCTACATCTACGTAAAGGTAGTTTTAATTTTTACCCTAAGTGTCGCATTTCAACATATTCACGTAAGATTTTGCTGAATTGTCACAACCACATTCAATCTTAAAAGAAATTTAACTAATTGTTGGATTATTCAAATTTTTAAAGACTACAACTAAACTACATTTTTATTTGAAAACAGTTCATTATGTTTGATTTTGTCCATGGATTTGTGGTCTACTACTATTGGTAATTATCCTTTACGAAAATGTTGTGGTTTCGAGATTCTATAATTCAGATCTATTCTCATGATGAATGATCATGATAAAGAACATGATTCATTCATATGTATGTATGTATGTATGTATGTATGTATGTATGTATGTATGTATGTATGTATGTATGTATGTATGTATGTATGTATGTATGTATGTATGTATGTATGTATGTATGTATGTATGTATGTATGTATGTATGTATGTATGTATGTATGTATGTATGTATGTATGTATGTATGTATGTATGTATGTATGTATGTATGTATGTATGTATGTATGTATGTATGTATGTATGTATGTATGTATGTATGTATGTATGTATGTATGTATGTATGTATGTATGTATGTATGTATGTATGTATGTATGTATGTATGTATGTATGTATGTATGTATGTATGTATGTATGTATGTATGTATGTATGTATGTATGTATGTATGTATGTATGTATGTATGTATGTATGTATGTATGTATGTATGTATGTATGTATGTATGTATGTATGTATGTATGTATGTATGTATGTATGTATGTATGTATGTATGTATGTATGTATGTATGTATGTATGTATGTATGTATGTATGTATGTATGTATGTATGTATGTATGTATGTATGTATGTATGTATGTATGTATGTATGTATGTATATAAGAACATCAAAGTTAAGTCTTGATTTAGTCTTCATAACAAGTTGATCAGTCACCCATGGTATTGATAACTAATCGTTTCATAGCAATAGCTTAGAAATTAGAATAAAACATATTGGTATCTTTAAAGTGCATGCATTGTAATATGAATTGATTCATGGATATAAAGCTAGGGTCGGGTATAAAGATACCTCAAAATTTGATACCGGAGAACATCAATTTATACCCATATAATGAACTTTATGAGTATGATTAAGGGACTATTTGGCAAAATCTTAATCATTAAGTGTTGAATGGTTAAGAAGACTGAACCATTAAGAGTCTCTATCAATAGAAGAGACATTGGGATAGAACTTCAGGTAATGTTAAGTTTAATATATGATTCATTCAGTTTCATTCAGCATATTTCAATCTCTTAACCATTCAGCACTTAACTGAACCATTCAAAGGCTCTTTTTTTATGAAACAAACGTTCTGAATGCTGAATCTGAATGATTAAACACTGAACTAAACCAGTAAGAAGTGAAACAAACAGCCCCTAAGAGGTCTAGGTATTTCATACATAAAGTTATCAAAAGAATCATTAACTTTAAAACTAAACCGTCCTATTCAACTTAATTTCCTGCGTTTTTAAGTTAACTTGGTTTATGTAATATAAAAAAAAATAAAAAATCTAAATTTTCCCAACCCATTTACTTCTGAAGAACTTCTTCAGAAGAAGTGAGATGTGGTGGGCATGCAATGGGTACGGAGTCAGACTAAATATTAGTAATCTCGGTCTTTTATTTGGTTGTAAAGTTTGTGTCTTATATCCGTTACGAATTTGTTAGGTATCAGCTTATCAAGACATACCCGTCAAATTATTAAAGAAAATACTCGTTATAATTTTTAAGTACACTTTGTTCTTACCATTTTAACTTTTATTAAGTTTTATGTATATATGAACTACAATAAATTAAAACATGATAAAGTATATATATGTTAGCATCATCATAAAATATTTGAAATATATAAAATATGTTATTGCAATATAAATTTCAATAAATAAATTCACCGCTTCCATTACACAGAAAATATAAATAATCATTAGATCATATGTAGTAATTAGTCCCAAAGAGCCTCCATTTCAGTTCCACATCAGTTTTGTACAACAATTAAGAAAATATGATGTTTTGTATACAACGTTTAGAATGATTTTGCCCCCCAAAAAACCTAGGGGTGAGAAGGGGGTGTTTTTGGGCACTTTAAGATGTTTTTGGGTGATAAAAAAACCTCAAAAATGTTACAGTGCATATGGTCTTAAATATATATTCTAGAAAAAAAAATAATTTTCCACCTAGTAAACCTAGCTACTAGAATAAATATTAGGTCAAGAGAAAATAAAATCAATCGGGCATATGGTTTGGGTATGTGATCAAGGTATATGGTTTTGTGTAAATAAACTAGGTATCATCTGATCCATACCCTTTCAAGTGTTTCAGGTATCATATATTTCTATATGATTTTGTTTCCTTACCATCCTTGTTCATTCCCTAATCTATATGATTTCTATATGAAATCACTCACATTTTAAGTTAATTATCATATCAAACACACTCAATTTGTTAGTTTGTTATATATCTGAATACATGTTGTTGAAGCTTAAACGATGTTATTCAAAAGCTATAAAGACTAAGAAGATGCATGCATGTTACGAGTAACATGACCTTGTAATCTTCAAATAAGCATGAATCGGGTTAGGAATGGAGTTATGAGACTCATAACCAATCAACGGAAAGGTTTCGAGACACTAGATAAAAAAAAAACAAGATAATTTGCGCGGGAGACGTAATCTTACCTCCATTTGGACGTAAGTTAAGTCGTATGGCCGAAAGGTCATATTTTGGGACATAAGATAGAGGTACCGGAAGTAAGAGTCGAAATGTCCGATTTTGACCTAGCTAAGACGATGACGAACCAGTTGAAGAAGAAGGCAATCGGACATTTTGACGAAAATTTTGAAAAATAATATGAGCTTGAAAAATATGCTAGAACAAAAGAAAATATTTTAATTTCACTTACACAAATTAAGACATGTGGATCCGTACTAGCAAGCCGAAAATGAAGCTTTGTATAACGAGAACATGGAGAAATACAACATGCCTTGAAATGACAAGTTTTTTATAATTATAAATTGTTGTTATAAATTTCAAATTTTGTAGTATTATTGTTTCAGTTTTATTTTCTTTTCTTTAACAACATATTTATTATGGAAATAACTACACATTGATATAATTAGATTAAGATGACATGTAGGTAAACCAAGCATGCAATGTTTGTTAAGGTTATTTATCCATAATGCTCTATCTTTTGATATCTTCCATGATGCAAGATAGGTAAAAGTTTGTCCCAAATAAAATGAGAACCATAAGATTATCTACTATATATTGTCTAGTAGTTTGCTCACTAACTGATTTGGTCGAAAAAACTTTCGAGTGATCAGCCTTCCATTACCAATGGTCAACTGCATCCATTAATTAAGAAACTGCATCCATTAAGAGGATGCATGTTATGTATTGACACTACAGGAAAATTGATTTTTAGCGACGACTAATGTCGTCACAATAGGCCAATTATGTCGTCGCTAAAGCCTTTGGCGACGACATTTGGCGACGACAACGTTGGTCGCCAATGCTTGGCATCCTTTGCTTTTTGACGACGACATTTGCGACGACAAATGTGGGGCCCACCTTCCAGGGAAAAAAAGGAAAAAGAAAATCCGAAAATTTTTTGTGACGCCATTTAGCGACGACATGTCGTCGCTAAAAATATTTATTTTTAATAAAAGTTTATTTTTTTAAACACATTTAGCGACGACACGTCACACATTTAGCAACGACAAGTCGTCGCTAATTTACGTCACATATGACTTTTAGGGACGACAAACTGCAGTATTCAATTGCAGCATTTCACCTTTAGCGACGACATGTCGTCGCAAATGTCGTCGCTAAAATGCCTGATACAGCAACTACCTGCTTCATTTTCCAGTTTCCGCCCGGTTTTTCCGGGTAATTTTTCAGTAACTAAACCTGTGTTTAAAACCTGTTTATGTATCCTAACAAACAACCACAACACATCATCAACAACATCTAGCTAACATCATCATCAACATCATAACAATTCTAAACACCAAAGTTTTACAAACCTTAGTTAGCGAAACTAGTTTTTACATACTAAAAAGTGTACC
Organism: Tagetes erecta; assembly: GCA_030867185.1. Classification (NCBI taxonomy): domain Eukaryota; kingdom Viridiplantae; phylum Streptophyta; class Magnoliopsida; order Asterales; family Asteraceae; genus Tagetes; species Tagetes erecta. Next base: position 18,268,568 of record CM061491.1, on the reverse strand, counting down.
AAAGTTTACCAAAGGCCCTAACACATCAAATGTATCAAAGGTTAATGTTTAACAAAACTACCAATTAGTCGTCATCTTCAACATTAAAGGGGGGAGGGGTCATATCAAGCTTCCTCCAGAGCGGGGCGGTATATTCTGCCATCATCTGCTGCACCTCATCTTCTGTATATCTTCGGCTATTTGACGAAGAGGAATCGGCAGCAAAGGCGGATTGAGATAGCTTTTGTCCTACACCTCGTGTCCAACCACGACGCTCTCCCAACACCTCTTGCATAATTTCATTTTCAGTCAGCGTGTTTTGGGGATCATCTCTCATCTGGATCATTTGGTCCTGCATTTTTACAACAAATATAACATAAGTTCAAGTAAAAAATTACTTACATAGTAAAAACAATAACCACTTGGTAGACATGAAGGTAAATCAAAAATTAAACAACATTTCCCATATTGAAGGCAGTTCATAAAAGTAATCAATACAAATAAGTATCCATTTACATAAAAAAATCATAAAGAATAACAAAAATCAAACTACCAAGTGTGAAAAACGATGTAATTAACTTACATAGTTTTGTGCCGCCTCCGGCTCTGTAAAGGCACCATTTCGAACCCTCATTTGCCTATAAAGTTCAATGGGGCTTACTCCCCGCTGTAAACACATGTAATTAACATAAGGTTATTTAGTGTCATTTATAATGTCTCATATTTAAATTTAAAACACCTTACATTTTCATAGCGAACTTGGGCCAGATTTTTCCGACCGTGGCGAACGACAATCTTTTGTTTCGCCCGACAACTTTTGTTTGCCGAAGAGCGTTTTTGAAACTTATCACTGCACCGATAATCGACAAACTGGCGCCACTCTTCTTCCCCATAATTGCTAGGAGGCATTTGCCTAAGCGCCTCTGCATTGTCTATCCCCCCTCTACGTTCAAAATGTGTGCGGCCGAAGTTGTACTTTTTATTTTTGTAGATGATCCCAAAGTACGTGTTCAGCCCATTTCGAATGATGTCACCTCCAGGCCCATTTAGATGTCTCCTCACATCATAGTATTCCTGCAAGATAAAAGTAACAATTAGAGACTTATATATTTTCATAAATACAACATTGAACTAGAAACACTTCACCTGAAGCTCGTCATATAAGGTACAAGTGTGCTCTGAAGGGACTTCTTTCCATGTGTGATAGTGATAGGGGATCTTAGAAATTAGAGTCCCCACCAGAGAGTTGAAGTTGCTGCTGTTAGGACCAACAGCGACGTAGGTTCCCTGATCTCCCTTCTCAAACTTAATCTCTAAGATTTTCCCGGAGTTCTTTTTTAACACAGCTTTTAAGTTTAGGTTTTTATTTTTAGACCGTTTCCCTGTTCCCCCTACAAATTTTCAAGAAAATACAAATATTTAAGAGGAATAGATTGACATCTGTAAAAAAGAATACAAGAATACACCACAGTCTCCCCCAAATTTCAACAACAACAATAATTTTCTAGCTTATAAATAACACCAATTTAACAACCCAAATTTTTCTAGCATTTTAATCAACCTTAATTTTTCAAGCCTTATAATCAACCAATCACTTACAAGAACATTAACAACAAAACTTCAACAACAATAATTTTTCTAGCCTTATAATCAACCCAATTTCAACAACAACCCAAATTTCAACAACAACAATAATTTTCTAGCCTATAAATAACACCAATTTAACAACCCAAATTTTTCTAGCATTTTAATCAACCTTAATTTTTCAAGCCTTATAATCAACCAATCACTTACAAGAACATTAACAACAAAACTTCAACAACAATAATTTTTCTAGCCTTATAATCAACCCAATTTCAACAACAACCCAAATTTCAACAACAACAATAATTTTCTAGCCTATAAATAACACCAATTTAACAACCCAAATTTTTCTAGCATTTTAATCAACCTTAATTTTTCAAGCCTTATAATCAACCAATCACTTACAAGAACATTAACAACAACAACATTAACAACAACAACATCAACAATAACATTAACAACAACAACAACATCAACAAGAACAACATAAACAACATCAACTACAGCAAAATCAACAACAACAACCTCAACCTCAACAACAACAACAAAAACATCAACAACAAAAACATCAACAAGAACAAGATAAAGATGAAATGTACATACATTATATGTTGTAGGTGTGTTGTGGTGGGTTATTATGTTGGAAGGAATTGGAAATCGTCTGTGTTGTGCCTGGAATCGCCGGAAGAGATAGAGAAATTGGGGAGTTTAAGAATGACCAGATCTGGAAGCAGCTGTGATATAATCCGCGTGAAGCACTTTTGGCGACGACATGTCGTCGCCAAATCCTTAATTTGTCGTCGCCAAAAGTCAAGCGGGATTTTTTCCCACCAACCCTCTTTATACATAATTATTTTATTATAAATAATAATAACTATTAATAATAAATAAATACTTATTAATAATAACTATTTTTTTAAAATAAAATATAATTATTTATAATAAACTAGGAAACGTAAAAATTCGGAACGAGTTCGGGTCCGCCCCAATGTGTTTGGGTTGGTTTGTTTCGGGCCAATGTATGCATGTATGTATGTATGTATGTATGTATGTATGTATGTATGTATGTATGTATGTATGTATGTATGTATGTATGTATGTATGTATGTATGTATGTATGTATGTATGTATGTATGTATGTATGTATGTATGTATGTATGTATGTATGTATGTATGTATGTATGTATGTATGTATGTATGTATGTATGTATGTATGTATGTATGTATGTATGTATGTATGTATGTATGTATGTATGTATGTATGTATGTATGTATGTATGTATGTATGTATGTATGTATGTATGTATGTATGTATGTATGTATGTATGTATGTATGTATGTATGTATGTATGTATGTATGTATGTATGTATGTATGTATGTATGTATGTATGTATAATAGGCCCAACATGTACATAATAGGCCCAATATGTACATTATAGGCCTATCTAGAGTCGCTTCAATCAATCGATAGTCTATTGGGCCTTAAGTAACCTTTGTTATATGACATAGATCATATATGTACATAATAGGCCCAATATGTTTCTCAATCATTCGTTTTGGCCGAACATGATTCATTCATATGTATGTATGTATGTATGTATGTATGTATAATAGGCCCAACATGTATAATAGGCCCAATATGTACATTATAGGCCTAATTAGAGTCGCTTCAATCAATCGATAGTCTATTGGGCCTTAAGTATCCTTTGTTATATGACATAGATCATACATGTACATAATAGGCCCAATATGTTTCTCAATTATTCGTTTCGGCCAAACATGATTCATTCATATGTATGTATGTATGTATGTATGTATGTATGTATGTATGTATGTATGTATGTATGTATGTATGTATGTATGTATGTATGTATGTATGTATGTATGTATGTATGTATGTATGTATGTATGTATGTATGTATGTATGTATGTATGTATGTATGTATGTATGTATGTATGTATGTATGTATGTATGTATGTATGTATGTATGTATGTATGTATGTATGTATGTATGTATGTATGTATGTATGTATGTATGTATGTATGTATGTATGTATGTATGTATGTATGTATGTATGTATGTATGTATGTATGTATGTATGTATGTATGTATGTATGTATGTATGTATGTATGTATGTATGTATGTATGTATGTATGTATGTATGTATGTATGTATGTATGTATGTATGTATGTATGTATGTATGTATGTATGTATGTATGTATGTATGTATGTATGTATGTATGTATGTATGTATGTATGTATGTATGTATGTATGTATGTATGTATGTATGTATGTATGTATGTATGTATGTATGTATGTATGTATAATAGGCCCAACATGGGTATAATAGGCCTGATATGTACATAATAGGCCCGATAAGTACATAAAAAGTCGATAAGTACATAAAAAGCCCAATAGGCCCAATATGTTGTTAATAGGCCTAATTAGAGTCGGTTTAACCGTTTGATAGTCTATTGGGCTTTAACCTTCATTTGTTATCCTAAGTAAGCCCAATATGTTTCTCAATCATTCGTTTTCGTCTAAACAAATTCATCAACAAGTATGTACTATGTATGTATGTATGTATGTATGTATGAAGGAATGAATATGTGAATGTATGTATGTATAATAGGCCCAACATAATATAATAGGCCCGAAATGTAGATAAAGGCCCAATTAGCCCGATATGTACAAGATAGGCCCAATATGAGTATAATAGGCCCGATATGTACCTAATAGGCCCAATAAATAAGTATAATAGGCCCAATATCATTTGGCGACGACATGTCGTCGCCAAAGTCGCCGCCAATAAAATGGAGGGAATTTTTGACGAAAGCGGGAAAAAAATTCTAAAAATTTAAACAAATTTTTTTTGGGACAACTTTTAGCGACGACATTTAGCGACGACAAGTCGTCGCTAAAAGTATTTTGACTTCTTCATTTTTATTTAATTAATAAAGAATATTAAAAAAAAAATTTGCTCGACTTTTTGGCGACGACATGTCGTCGCGCAAAGTAATTTGACTTTTTTGGTCAATATTTATTAATTAACGAAAATATAAATTTAATTTGCGACACCTTTTTGGCGACGACAAGTCGTCGCTAAAAATAATTAAGTTTTTTGGCCAAAAAGTAATTGATAAATAAAATGGAAAATTTGTTTGCGACGATATTGGCGACGACAATGTCGTCGCTAAAAAGAAATTGACTATTTTAGTCAAAAAAGCAAATTTTTTTGTCGTCTAGCGGGTTTTTAGCGACGACATGTGTGTCGTTGCCAAAAAGTTGGTCGCCAAAACTCACTTTTCTTGTAGTGTGAGTTTGTAAGGGCCATGAAGCTCAACAACTTCTCCATTTGCGGTATATTTCCGCTTGAAGACCAAATAGTACCAACCATTGTCATGTTTAGTGCATCTTTCAAGCTGCACAAGTGATTTTTTTTAGAATAAACAAGTTATGAAATAAGACATATTCTTCCAAACCCAGTGAGGCTTGCTTTTAAGGGCATAGCTCCGGCTCTTCTTTTGTTATGGCGAATGGATGTATGGCCTTGAACCAAAGACTTGATCGTTATGTTTCAGCTCTCCACCATCATTTGGAAAAAAGAAATATGTTTGCGGATATAAGGGAGCCGATGTTTAGTTTTATTTTCTAGTTGTAGTTATCTAATATTTGTTTAGTCTAGTTCTTTCCTTTTGTTTTTATTTTTTTATATTTATTTAAATTATTTTTTAAATAAAATTTATTTTAATGATATGAAAATAATCTACATCTACGTAAAGGTAGTTTTAATTTTTACCCTAAGTGTCGCATTTCAACATATTCACGTAAGATTTTGCTGAATTGTCACAACCACATTCAATCTTAAAAGAAATTTAACTAATTGTTGGATTATTCAAATTTTTAAAGACTACAACTAAACTACATTTTTATTTGAAAACAGTTCATTATGTTTGATTTTGTCCATGGATTTGTGGTCTACTACTATTGGTAATTATCCTTTACGAAAATGTTGTGGTTTCGAGATTCTATAATTCAGATCTATTCTCATGATGAATGATCATGATAAAGAACATGATTCATTCATATGTATGTATGTATGTATGTATGTATGTATGTATGTATGTATGTATGTATGTATGTATGTATGTATGTATGTATGTATGTATGTATGTATGTATGTATGTATGTATGTATGTATGTATGTATGTATGTATGTATGTATGTATGTATGTATGTATGTATGTATGTATGTATGTATGTATGTATGTATGTATGTATGTATGTATGTATGTATGTATGTATGTATGTATGTATGTATGTATGTATGTATGTATGTATGTATGTATGTATGTATGTATGTATGTATGTATGTATGTATGTATGTATGTATGTATGTATGTATGTATGTATGTATGTATGTATGTATGTATGTATGTATGTATGTATGTATGTATGTATGTATGTATGTATGTATGTATGTATGTATGTATGTATGTATGTATGTATGTATGTATGTATGTATGTATGTATGTATGTATGTATGTATGTATGTATGTATGTATGTATGTATGTATGTATGTATGTATGTATGTATGTATGTATGTATGTATGTATGTATGTATGTATGTATGTATGTATGTATAATAGGCCCAACATGGGTATAATAGGCCTGATATGTACATAATAGGCCCGATAAGTACATAAAAAGTCGATAAGTACATAAAAAGCCCAATAGGCCCAATATGTTGTTAATAGGCCTAATTAGAGTCGGTTTAACCGTTTGATAGTCTATTGGGCTTTAACCTTCATTTGTTATCCTAAGTAAGCCCAATATGTTTCTCAATCATTCGTTTTCGTCTAAACAAATTCATCAACAAGTATGTACTATGTATGTATGTATGTATGTATGTATGTATGAAGGAATGAATATGTGAATGTATGTATGTATAATAGGCCCAACATAATATAATAGGCCCGAAATGTAGATAAAGGCCCAATTAGCCCGATATGTACAAGATAGGCCCAATATGAGTATAATAGGCTCGATATGTACCTAATAGGCCCAATAAATAAGTATAATAGGCCCAATATCATTTGGCGACGACATGTCGTCGCCAAAGTCGCCGCCAATAAAATGGAGGGAATTTTTGACGAAAGCGGGAAAAAAATTCTAAAAATTTAAACAAATTTTTTTTGGGACAACTTTTAGCGACGACATTTAGCGACGACAAGTCGTCGCTAAAAGTATTTTGACTTCTTCATTTTTATTTAATTAATAAAGAATATTAAAAAAAAAATTTGCTCGACTTTTTGGCGACGACATGTCGTCGCGCAAAGTAATTTGACTTTTTTGGTCAATATTTATTAATTAACGAAAATATAAATTTAATTTGCGACACCTTTTTGGCGACGACAAGTCGTCGCTAAAAATAATTAAGTTTTTTGGCCAAAAAGTAATTGATAAATAAAATGGAAAATTTGTTTGCGACGATATTGGCGACGACAATGTCGTCGCTAAAAAGAAATTGACTATTTTAGTCAAAAAAGCAAATTTTTTTGTCGTCTAGCGGGTTTTTAGCGACGACATGTGTGTCGTTGCCAAAAAGTTGGTCGCCAAAACTCACTTTTCTTGTAGTGTGAGTTTGTAAGGGCCATGAAGCTCAACAACTTCTCCATTTGCGGTATATTTCCGCTTGAAGACCAAATAGTACCAACCATTGTCATGTTTAGTGCATCTTTCAAGCTGCACAAGTGATTTTTTTTAGAATAAACAAGTTATGAAATAAGACATATTCTTCCAAACCCAGTGAGGCTTGCTTTTAAGGGCATAGCTCCGGCTCTTCTTTTGTTATGGCGAATGGATGTATGGCCTTGAACCAAAGACTTGATCGTTATGTTTCAGCTCTCCACCATCATTTGGAAAAAAGAAATATGTTTGCGGATATAAGGGAGCCGATGTTTAGTTTTATTTTCTAGTTGTAGTTATCTAATATTTGTTTAGTCTAGTTCTTTCCTTTTGTTTTTATTTTTTTATATTTATTTAAATTATTTTTTAAATAAAATTTATTTTAATGATATGAAAATAATCTACATCTACGTAAAGGTAGTTTTAATTTTTACCCTAAGTGTCGCATTTCAACATATTCACGTAAGATTTTGCTGAATTGTCACAACCACATTCAATCTTAAAAGAAATTTAACTAATTGTTGGATTATTCAAATTTTTAAAGACTACAACTAAACTACATTTTTATTTGAAAACAGTTCATTATGTTTGATTTTGTCCATGGATTTGTGGTCTACTACTATTGGTAATTATCCTTTACGAAAATGTTGTGGTTTCGAGATTCTATAATTCAGATCTATTCTCATGATGAATGATCATGATAAAGAACATGATTCATTCATATGTATGTATGTATGTATGTATGTATGTATGTATGTATGTATGTATGTATGTATGTATGTATGTATGTATGTATGTATGTATGTATGTATGTATGTATGTATGTATGTATGTATGTATGTATGTATGTATGTATGTATGTATGTATGTATGTATGTATGTATGTATGTATGTATGTATGTATGTATGTATGTATGTATGTATGTATGTATGTATGTATGTATGTATGTATGTATGTATGTATGTATGTATGTATGTATGTATGTATGTATGTATGTATGTATGTATGTATGTATGTATGTATGTATGTATGTATGTATGTATGTATGTATGTATGTATGTATGTATGTATGTATGTATGTATGTATGTATGTATGTATGTATGTATGTATGTATGTATGTATGTATGTATGTATGTATGTATGTATGTATGTATGTATGTATGTATGTATGTATGTATGTATGTATGTATGTATGTATGTATGTATGTATGTATGTATGTATGTATGTATGTATGTATGTATGTATGTATGTATGTATGTATGTATGTATGTATGTATGTATGTATGTATGTATGTATGTATGTATGTATGTATGTATGTATGTATGTATGTATGTATGTATGTATGTATGTATGTATGTATGTATGTATGTATGTATGTATGTATGTATGTATGTATGTATGTATGTATGTATGTATGTATGTATGTATGTATGTATGTATGTATGTATGTATGTATGTATGTATGTATGTATGTATGTATGTATGTATGTATGTATGTATGTATGTATGTATGTATGTATGTATGTATGTATGTATGTATGTATGTATGTATGTATGTATGTATGTATGTATGTATGTATGTATGTATGTATGTATGTATGTATGTATGTATGTATGTATGTATGTATGTATGTATGTATGTATGTATGTATGTATGTATGTATGTATGTATGTATGTATGTATGTATGTATGTATGTATGTATGTATGTATGTATGTATGTATGTATGTATGTATGTATGTATGTATGTATGTATGTATGTATGTATAATAGGCCCAACATGGGTATAATAGGCCTGATATGTACATAATAGGCCCGATAAGTACATAAAAAGTCGATAAGTACATAAAAAGCCCAATAGGCCCAATATGTTGTTAATAGGCCTAATTAGAGTCGGTTTAACCGTTTGATAGTCTATTGGGCTTTAACCTTCATTTGTTATCCTAAGTAAGCCCAATATGTTTCTCAATCATTCGTTTTCGTCTAAACAAATTCATCAACAAGTATGTACTATGTATGTATGTATGTATGTATGTATGAAGGAATGAATATGTGAATGTATGTATGTATAATAGGCCCAACATAATATAATAGGCCCGAAATGTAGATAAAGGCCCAATTAGCCCGATATGTACAAGATAGGCCCAATATGAGTATAATAGGCCCGATATGTACCTAATAGGCCCAATAAATAAGTATAATAGGCCCAATATCATTTGGCGACGACATGTCGTCGCCAAAGTCGCCGCCAATAAAATGGAGGGAATTTTTGACGAAAGCGGGAAAAAAATTCTAAAAATTTAAACAAATTTTTTTTGGGACAACTTTTAGCGACGACATTTAGCGACGACAAGTCGTCGCTAAAAGTATTTTGACTTCTTCATTTTTATTTAATTAATAAAGAATATTAAAAAAAAAATTTGCTCGACTTTTTGGCGACGACATGTCGTCGCGCAAAGTAATTTGACTTTTTTGGTCAATATTTATTAATTAACGAAAATATAAATTTAATTTGCGACACCTTTTTGGCGACGACAAGTCGTCGCTAAAAATAATTAAGTTTTTTGGCCAAAAAGTAATTGATAAATAAAATGGAAAATTTGTTTGCGACGATATTGGCGACGACAATGTCGTCGCTAAAAAGAAATTGACTATTTTAGTCAAAAAAGCAAATTTTTTTGTCGTCTAGCGGGTTTTTAGCGACGACATGTGTGTCGTTGCCAAAAAGTTGGTCGCCAAAACTCACTTTTCTTGTAGTGTGAGTTTGTAAGGGCCATGAAGCTCAACAACTTCTCCATTTGCGGTATATTTCCGCTTGAAGACCAAATAGTACCAACCATTGTCATGTTTAGTGCATCTTTCAAGCTGCACAAGTGATTTTTTTTAGAATAAACAAGTTATGAAATAAGACATATTCTTCCAAACCCAGTGAGGCTTGCTTTTAAGGGCATAGCTCCGGCTCTTCTTTTGTTATGGCGAATGGATGTATGGCCTTGAACCAAAGACTTGATCGTTATGTTTCAGCTCTCCACCATCATTTGGAAAAAAGAAATATGTTTGCGGATATAAGGGAGCCGATGTTTAGTTTTATTTTCTAGTTGTAGTTATCTAATATTTGTTTAGTCTAGTTCTTTCCTTTTGTTTTTATTTTTTTATATTTATTTAAATTATTTTTTAAATAAAATTTATTTTAATGATATGAAAATAATCTACATCTACGTAAAGGTAGTTTTAATTTTTACCCTAAGTGTCGCATTTCAACATATTCACGTAAGATTTTGCTGAATTGTCACAACCACATTCAATCTTAAAAGAAATTTAACTAATTGTTGGATTATTCAAATTTTTAAAGACTACAACTAAACTACATTTTTATTTGAAAACAGTTCATTATGTTTGATTTTGTCCATGGATTTGTGGTCTACTACTATTGGTAATTATCCTTTACGAAAATGTTGTGGTTTCGAGATTCTATAATTCAGATCTATTCTCATGATGAATGATCATGATAAAGAACATGATTCATTCATATGTATGTATGTATGTATGTATGTATGTATGTATGTATGTATGTATGTATGTATGTATGTATGTATGTATGTATGTATGTATGTATGTATGTATGTATGTATGTATGTATGTATGTATGTATGTATGTATGTATGTATGTATGTATGTATGTATGTATGTATGTATGTATGTATGTATGTATGTATGTATGTATGTATGTATGTATGTATGTATGTATGTATGTATGTATGTATGTATGTATGTATGTATGTATGTATGTATGTATGTATGTATGTATGTATGTATGTATGTATGTATGTATGTATGTATGTATGTATGTATGTATGTATGTATGTATGTATGTATGTATGTATGTATGTATGTATGTATGTATGTATGTATGTATGTATGTATGTATGTATGTATGTATGTATGTATGTATGTATGTATGTATGTATGTATGTATGTATGTATGTATGTATGTATGTATGTATGTATGTATGTATGTATGTATGTATGTATGTATGTATGTATGTATGTATGTATGTATGTATGTATGTATGTATGTATGTATGTATGTATGTATGTATGTATGTATGTATGTATGTATGTATGTATGTATGTATGTATGTATGTATGTATGTATGTATGTATGTATGTATGTATGTATGTATGTATGTATGTATGTATGTATGTATGTATGTATGTATGTATGTATGTATGTATGTATGTATGTATGTATGTATGTATGTATGTATGTATGTATGTATGTATGTATGTATGTATGTATGTATGTATGTATGTATGTATGTATGTATGTATGTATGTATGTATGTATGTATGTATGTATGTATGTATGTATGTATGTATGTATGTATGTATGTATGTATGTATGTATGTATGTATGTATGTATGTATGTATGTATGTATGTATGTATGTATGTATGTATGTATGTATGTATGTATGTATGTATGTATGTATGTATGTATGTATGTATGTATGTATGTATGTATGTATGTATGTATGTATGTATGTATGTATGTATGTATGTATGTATGTATGTATGTATGTATGTATGTATGTATGTATAATAGGCCCAACATGGGTATAATAGGCCTGATATGTACATAATAGGCCCGATAAGTACATAAAAAGTCGATAAGTACATAAAAAGCCCAATAGGCCCAATATGTTGTTAATAGGCCTAATTAGAGTCGGTTTAACCGTTTGATAGTCTATTGGGCTTTAACCTTCATTTGTTATCCTAAGTAAGCCCAATATGTTTCTCAATCATTCGTTTTCGTCTAAACAAATTCATCAACAAGTATGTACTATGTATGTATGTATGTATGTATGTATGAAGGAATGAATATGTGAATGTATGTATGTATAATAGGCCCAACATAATATAATAGGCCCGAAATGTAGATAAAGGCCCAATTAGCCCGATATGTACAAGATAGGCCCAATATGAGTATAATAGGCCCGATATGTACCTAATAGGCCCAATAAATAAGTATAATAGGCCCAATATCATTTGGCGACGACATGTCGTCGCCAAAGTCGCCGCCAATAAAATGGAGGGAATTTTTGACGAAAGCGGGAAAAAAATTCTAAAAATTTAAACAAATTTTTTTTGGGACAACTTTTAGCGACGACATTTAGCGACGACAAGTCGTCGCTAAAAGTATTTTGACTTCTTCATTTTTATTTAATTAATAAAGAATATTAAAAAAAAAATTTGCTCGACTTTTTGGCGACGACATGTCGTCGCGCAAAGTAATTTGACTTTTTTGGTCAATATTTATTAATTAACGAAAATATAAATTTAATTTGCGACACCTTTTTGGCGACGACAAGTCGTCGCTAAAAATAATTAAGTTTTTTGGCCAAAAAGTAATTGATAAATAAAATGGAAAATTTGTTTGCGACGATATTGGCGACGACAATGTCGTCGCTAAAAAGAAATTGACTATTTTAGTCAAAAAAGCAAATTTTTTTGTCGTCTAGCGGGTTTTTAGCGACGACATGTGTGTCGTTGCCAAAAAGTTGGTCGCCAAAACTCACTTTTCTTGTAGTGTGAGTTTGTAAGGGCCATGAAGCTCAACAACTTCTCCATTTGCGGTATATTTCCGCTTGAAGACCAAATAGTACCAACCATTGTCATGTTTAGTGCATCTTTCAAGCTGCACAAGTGATTTTTTTTAGAATAAACAAGTTATGAAATAAGACATATTCTTCCAAACCCAGTGAGGCTTGCTTTTAAGGGCATAGCTCCGGCTCTTCTTTTGTTATGGCGAATGGATGTATGGCCTTGAACCAAAGACTTGATCGTTATGTTTCAGCTCTCCACCATCATTTGGAAAAAAGAAATATGTTTGCGGATATAAGGGAGCCGATGTTTAGTTTTATTTTCTAGTTGTAGTTATCTAATATTTGTTTAGTCTAGTTCTTTCCTTTTGTTTTTATTTTTTTATATTTATTTAAATTATTTTTTAAATAAAATTTATTTTAATGATATGAAAATAATCTACATCTACGTAAAGGTAGTTTTAATTTTTACCCTAAGTGTCGCATTTCAACATATTCACGTAAGATTTTGCTGAATTGTCACAACCACATTCAATCTTAAAAGAAATTTAACTAATTGTTGGATTATTCAAATTTTTAAAGACTACAACTAAACTACATTTTTATTTGAAAACAGTTCATTATGTTTGATTTTGTCCATGGATTTGTGGTCTACTACTATTGGTAATTATCCTTTACGAAAATGTTGTGGTTTCGAGATTCTATAATTCAGATCTATTCTCATGATGAATGATCATGATAAAGAACATGATTCATTCATATGTATGTATGTATGTATGTATGTATGTATGTATGTATGTATGTATGTATGTATGTATGTATGTATGTATGTATGTATGTATGTATGTATGTATGTATGTATGTATGTATGTATGTATGTATGTATGTATGTATGTATGTATGTATGTATGTATGTATGTATGTATGTATGTATGTATGTATGTATGTATGTATGTATGTATGTATGTATGTATGTATGTATGTATGTATGTATGTATGTATGTATGTATGTATGTATGTATGTATGTATGTATGTATGTATGTATGTATGTATGTATGTATGTATGTATGTATGTATGTATGTATGTATGTATGTATGTATGTATGTATGTATGTATGTATGTATGTATGTATGTATGTATGTATGTATGTATGTATGTATGTATGTATGTATGTATGTATGTATGTATGTATGTATGTATGTATGTATGTATGTATGTATGTATGTATGTATGTATGTATGTATGTATGTATGTATGTATGTATGTATGTATGTATGTATGTATGTATGTATGTATGTATGTATGTATGTATGTATGTATGTATGTATGTATGTATGTATGTATGTATGTATGTATGTATGTATGTATGTATGTATGTATGTATGTATGTATGTATGTATGTATGTATGTATGTATGTATGTATGTATGTATGTATGTATGTATGTATGTATGTATGTATGTATGTATGTATGTATGTATGTATGTATGTATGTATGTATGTATGTATGTATGTATGTATGTATGTATGTATGTATGTATGTATGTATGTATGTATGTATGTATGTATGTATGTATGTATGTATGTATGTATGTATGTATGTATGTATGTATGTATGTATGTATGTATGTATGTATGTATGTATGTATGTATGTATGTATGTATGTATGTATGTATGTATGTATGTATGTATGTATGTATGTATGTATGTATGTATGTATGTATGTATGTATGTATGTATGTATGTATGTATGTATGTATGTATGTATGTATGTATGTATGTATGTATGTATGTATGTATGTATGTATGTATGTATAATAGGCCCAACATGGGTATAATAGGCCTGATATGTACATAATAGGCCCGATAAGTACATAAAAAGTCGATAAGTACATAAAAAGCCCAATAGGCCCAATATGTTGTTAATAGGCCTAATTAGAGTCGGTTTAACCGTTTGATAGTCTATTGGGCTTTAACCTTCATTTGTTATCCTAAGTAAGCCCAATATGTTTCTCAATCATTCGTTTTCGTCTAAACAAATTCATCAACAAGTATGTACTATGTATGTATGTATGTATGTATGTATGAAGGAATGAATATGTGAATGTATGTATGTATAATAGGCCCAACATAATATAATAGGCCCGAAATGTAGATAAAGGCCCAATTAGCCCGATATGTACAAGATAGGCCCAATATGAGTATAATAGGCCCGATATGTACCTAATAGGCCCAATAAATAAGTATAATAGGCCCAATATCATTTGGCGACGACATGTCGTCGCCAAAGTCGCCGCCAATAAAATGGAGGGAATTTTTGACGAAAGCGGGAAAAAAATTCTAAAAATTTAAACAAATTTTTTTTGGGACAACTTTTAGCGACGACATTTAGCGACGACAAGTCGTCGCTAAAAGTATTTTGACTTCTTCATTTTTATTTAATTAATAAAGAATATTAAAAAAAAAATTTGCTCGACTTTTTGGCGACGACATGTCGTCGCGCAAAGTAATTTGACTTTTTTGGTCAATATTTATTAATTAACGAAAATATAAATTTAATTTGCGACACCTTTTTGGCGACGACAAGTCGTCGCTAAAAATAATTAAGTTTTTTGGCCAAAAAGTAATTGATAAATAAAATGGAAAATTTGTTTGCGACGATATTGGCGACGACAATGTCGTCGCTAAAAAGAAATTGACTATTTTAGTCAAAAAAGCAAATTTTTTTGTCGTCTAGCGGGTTTTTAGCGACGACATGTGTGTCGTTGCCAAAAAGTTGGTCGCCAAAACTCACTTTTCTTGTAGTGTGAGTTTGTAAGGGCCATGAAGCTCAACAACTTCTCCATTTGCGGTATATTTCCGCTTGAAGACCAAATAGTACCAACCATTGTCATGTTTAGTGCATCTTTCAAGCTGCACAAGTGATTTTTTTTAGAATAAACAAGTTATGAAATAAGACATATTCTTCCAAACCCAGTGAGGCTTGCTTTTAAGGGCATAGCTCCGGCTCTTCTTTTGTTATGGCGAATGGATGTATGGCCTTGAACCAAAGACTTGATCGTTATGTTTCAGCTCTCCACCATCATTTGGAAAAAAGAAATATGTTTGCGGATATAAGGGAGCCGATGTTTAGTTTTATTTTCTAGTTGTAGTTATCTAATATTTGTTTAGTCTAGTTCTTTCCTTTTGTTTTTATTTTTTTATATTTATTTAAATTATTTTTTAAATAAAATTTATTTTAATGATATGAAAATAATCTACATCTACGTAAAGGTAGTTTTAATTTTTACCCTAAGTGTCGCATTTCAACATATTCACGTAAGATTTTGCTGAATTGTCACAACCACATTCAATCTTAAAAGAAATTTAACTAATTGTTGGATTATTCAAATTTTTAAAGACTACAACTAAACTACATTTTTATTTGAAAACAGTTCATTATGTTTGATTTTGTCCATGGATTTGTGGTCTACTACTATTGGTAATTATCCTTTACGAAAATGTTGTGGTTTCGAGATTCTATAATTCAGATCTATTCTCATGATGAATGATCATGATAAAGAACATGATTCATTCATATGTATGTATGTATGTATGTATGTATGTATGTATGTATGTATGTATGTATGTATGTATGTATGTATGTATGTATGTATGTATGTATGTATGTATGTATGTATGTATGTATGTATGTATGTATGTATGTATGTATGTATGTATGTATGTATGTATGTATGTATGTATGTATGTATGTATGTATGTATGTATGTATGTATGTATGTATGTATGTATGTATGTATGTATGTATGTATGTATGTATGTATGTATGTATGTATGTATGTATGTATGTATGTATGTATGTATGTATGTATGTATGTATGTATGTATGTATGTATGTATGTATGTATGTATGTATGTATGTATGTATGTATGTATGTATGTATGTATGTATGTATGTATGTATGTATGTATGTATGTATGTATGTATGTATGTATGTATGTATGTATGTATGTATGTATGTATGTATGTATGTATGTATGTATGTATGTATGTATGTATGTATGTATGTATGTATGTATGTATGTATGTATGTATAATAGGCCCAACATGGGTATAATAGGCCTGATATGTACATAATAGGCCCGATAAGTACATAAAAAGTCGATAAGTACATAAAAAGCCCAATAGGCCCAATATGTTGTTAATAGGCCTAATTAGAGTCGGTTTAACCGTTTGATAGTCTATTGGGCTTTAACCTTCATTTGTTATCCTAAGTAAGCCCAATATGTTTCTCAATCATTCGTTTTCGTCTAAACAAATTCATCAACAAGTATGTACTATGTATGTATGTATGTATGTATGTATGAAGGAATGAATATGTGAATGTATGTATGTATAATAGGCCCAACATAATATAATAGGCCCGAAATGTAGATAAAGGCCCAATTAGCCCGATATGTACAAGATAGGCCCAATATGAGTATAATAGGCCCGATATGTACCTAATAGGCCCAATAAATAAGTATAATAGGCCCAATATCATTTGGCGACGACATGTCGTCGCCAAAGTCGCCGCCAATAAAATGGAGGGAATTTTTGACGAAAGCGGGAAAAAAATTCTAAAAATTTAAACAAATTTTTTTTGGGACAACTTTTAGCGACGACATTTAGCGACGACAAGTCGTCGCTAAAAGTATTTTGACTTCTTCATTTTTATTTAATTAATAAAGAATATTAAAAAAAAAATTTGCTCGACTTTTTGGCGACGACATGTCGTCGCGCAAAGTAATTTGACTTTTTTGGTCAATATTTATTAATTAACGAAAATATAAATTTAATTTGCGACACCTTTTTGGCGACGACAAGTCGTCGCTAAAAATAATTAAGTTTTTTGGCCAAAAAGTAATTGATAAATAAAATGGAAAATTTGTTTGCGACGATATTGGCGACGACAATGTCGTCGCTAAAAAGAAATTGACTATTTTAGTCAAAAAAGCAAATTTTTTTGTCGTCTAGCGGGTTTTTAGCGACGACATGTGTGTCGTTGCCAAAAAGTTGGTCGCCAAAACTCACTTTTCTTGTAGTGTGAGTTTGTAAGGGCCATGAAGCTCAACAACTTCTCCATTTGCGGTATATTTCCGCTTGAAGACCAAATAGTACCAACCATTGTCATGTTTAGTGCATCTTTCAAGCTGCACAAGTGATTTTTTTTAGAATAAACAAGTTATGAAATAAGACATATTCTTCCAAACCCAGTGAGGCTTGCTTTTAAGGGCATAGCTCCGGCTCTTCTTTTGTTATGGCGAATGGATGTATGGCCTTGAACCAAAGACTTGATCGTTATGTTTCAGCTCTCCACCATCATTTGGAAAAAAGAAATATGTTTGCGGATATAAGGGAGCCGATGTTTAGTTTTATTTTCTAGTTGTAGTTATCTAATATTTGTTTAGTCTAGTTCTTTCCTTTTGTTTTTATTTTTTTATATTTATTTAAATTATTTTTTAAATAAAATTTATTTTAATGATATGAAAATAATCTACATCTACGTAAAGGTAGTTTTAATTTTTACCCTAAGTGTCGCATTTCAACATATTCACGTAAGATTTTGCTGAATTGTCACAACCACATTCAATCTTAAAAGAAATTTAACTAATTGTTGGATTATTCAAATTTTTAAAGACTACAACTAAACTACATTTTTATTTGAAAACAGTTCATTATGTTTGATTTTGTCCATGGATTTGTGGTCTACTACTATTGGTAATTATCCTTTACGAAAATGTTGTGGTTTCGAGATTCTATAATTCAGATCTATTCTCATGATGAATGATCATGATAAAGAACATGATTCATTCATATGTATGTATGTATGTATGTATGTATGTATGTATGTATGTATGTATGTATGTATGTATGTATGTATGTATGTATGTATGTATGTATGTATGTATGTATGTATGTATGTATGTATGTATGTATGTATGTATGTATGTATGTATGTATGTATGTATGTATGTATGTATGTATGTATGTATGTATGTATGTATGTATGTATGTATGTATGTATGTATGTATGTATGTATGTATGTATGTATGTATGTATGTATGTATGTATGTATGTATGTATGTATGTATGTATGTATGTATGTATGTATGTATGTATGTATGTATGTATGTATGTATGTATGTATGTATGTATGTATGTATGTATGTATGTATGTATGTATGTATGTATGTATGTATGTATGTATGTATGTATGTATGTATGTATGTATGTATGTATGTATGTATGTATGTATGTATGTATGTATGTATGTATGTATGTATGTATGTATGTATGTATGTATGTATGTATGTATGTATGTATGTATGTATGTATGTATGTATGTATGTATGTATGTATGTATGTATGTATGTATGTATGTATGTATGTATGTATGTATGTATGTATGTATGTATGTATGTATGTATGTATGTATGTATGTATGTATGTATGTATGTATGTATGTATGTATGTATGTATGTATGTATGTATGTATGTATGTATGTATGTATGTATGTATGTATGTATGTATGTATGTATGTATGTATGTATGTATGTATGTATGTATGTATGTATGTATGTATGTATGTATGTATGTATGTATGTATGTATGTATGTATGTATGTATGTATGTATGTATGTATGTATGTATGTATGTATGTATGTATGTATGTATGTATGTATGTATGTATGTATGTATGTATGTATGTATGTATGTATGTATGTATGTATGTATGTATGTATGTATGTATGTATGTATGTATGTATGTATGTATGTATGTATGTATGTATGTATGTATGTATGTATGTATGTATGTATGTATGTATGTATGTATGTATGTATGTATGTATGTATGTATGTATGTATGTATGTATGTATGTATAATAGGCCCAACATGGGTATAATAGGCCTGATATGTACATAATAGGCCCGATAAGTACATAAAAAGTCGATAAGTACATAAAAAGCCCAATAGGCCCAATATGTTGTTAATAGGCCTAATTAGAGTCGGTTTAACCGTTTGATAGTCTATTGGGCTTTAACCTTCATTTGTTATCCTAAGTAAGCCCAATATGTTTCTCAATCATTCGTTTTCGTCTAAACAAATTCATCAACAAGTATGTACTATGTATGTATGTATGTATGTATGTATGAAGGAATGAATATGTGAATGTATGTATGTATAATAGGCCCAACATAATATAATAGGCCCGAAATGTAGATAAAGGCCCAATTAGCCCGATATGTACAAGATAGGCCCAATATGAGTATAATAGGCCCGATATGTACCTAATAGGCCCAATAAATAAGTATAATAGGCCCAATATCATTTGGCGACGACATGTCGTCGCCAAAGTCGCCGCCAATAAAATGGAGGGAATTTTTGACGAAAGCGGGAAAAAAATTCTAAAAATTTAAACAAATTTTTTTTGGGACAACTTTTAGCGACGACATTTAGCGACGACAAGTCGTCGCTAAAAGTATTTTGACTTCTTCATTTTTATTTAATTAATAAAGAATATTAAAAAAAAAATTTGCTCGACTTTTTGGCGACGACATGTCGTCGCGCAAAGTAATTTGACTTTTTTGGTCAATATTTATTAATTAACGAAAATATAAATTTAATTTGCGACACCTTTTTGGCGACGACAAGTCGTCGCTAAAAATAATTAAGTTTTTTGGCCAAAAAGTAATTGATAAATAAAATGGAAAATTTGTTTGCGACGATATTGGCGACGACAATGTCGTCGCTAAAAAGAAATTGACTATTTTAGTCAAAAAAGCAAATTTTTTTGTCGTCTAGCGGGTTTTTAGCGACGACATGTGTGTCGTTGCCAAAAAGTTGGTCGCCAAAACTCACTTTTCTTGTAGTGTGAGTTTGTAAGGGCCATGAAGCTCAACAACTTCTCCATTTGCGGTATATTTCCGCTTGAAGACCAAATAGTACCAACCATTGTCATGTTTAGTGCATCTTTCAAGCTGCACAAGTGATTTTTTTTAGAATAAACAAGTTATGAAATAAGACATATTCTTCCAAACCCAGTGAGGCTTGCTTTTAAGGGCATAGCTCCGGCTCTTCTTTTGTTATGGCGAATGGATGTATGGCCTTGAACCAAAGACTTGATCGTTATGTTTCAGCTCTCCACCATCATTTGGAAAAAAGAAATATGTTTGCGGATATAAGGGAGCCGATGTTTAGTTTTATTTTCTAGTTGTAGTTATCTAATATTTGTTTAGTCTAGTTCTTTCCTTTTGTTTTTATTTTTTTATATTTATTTAAATTATTTTTTAAATAAAATTTATTTTAATGATATGAAAATAATCTACATCTACGTAAAGGTAGTTTTAATTTTTACCCTAAGTGTCGCATTTCAACATATTCACGTAAGATTTTGCTGAATTGTCACAACCACATTCAATCTTAAAAGAAATTTAACTAATTGTTGGATTATTCAAATTTTTAAAGACTACAACTAAACTACATTTTTATTTGAAAACAGTTCATTATGTTTGATTTTGTCCATGGATTTGTGGTCTACTACTATTGGTAATTATCCTTTACGAAAATGTTGTGGTTTCGAGATTCTATAATTCAGATCTATTCTCATGATGAATGATCATGATAAAGAACATGATTCATTCATATGTATGTATGTATGTATGTATGTATGTATGTATGTATGTATGTATGTATGTATGTATGTATGTATGTATGTATGTATGTATGTATGTATGTATGTATGTATGTATGTATGTATGTATGTATGTATGTATGTATGTATGTATGTATGTATGTATGTATGTATGTATGTATGTATGTATGTATGTATGTATGTATGTATGTATGTATGTATGTATGTATGTATGTATGTATGTATGTATGTATGTATGTATGTATGTATGTATGTATGTATGTATGTATGTATGTATGTATGTATGTATGTATGTATGTATGTATGTATGTATGTATGTATGTATGTATGTATGTATGTATGTATGTATGTATGTATGTATGTATGTATGTATGTATGTATGTATGTATGTATGTATGTATGTATGTATGTATGTATGTATGTATGTATGTATGTATGTATGTATGTATGTATGTATGTATGTATGTATGTATGTATGTATGTATGTATGTATGTATGTATGTATGTATGTATGTATGTATGTATGTATGTATGTATGTATGTATGTATGTATGTATGTATGTATGTATGTATGTATGTATGTATGTATGTATGTATGTATGTATGTATGTATGTATGTATGTATGTATGTATGTATGTATGTATGTATGTATGTATGTATGTATGTATGTATGTATGTATGTATGTATGTATGTATGTATGTATGTATGTATGTATGTATGTATGTATGTATGTATGTATGTATGTATGTATGTATGTATGTATGTATGTATGTATGTATGTATGTATGTATGTATGTATGTATGTATGTATGTATGTATGTATGTATGTATGTATGTATGTATGTATGTATGTATGTATGTATGTATGTATGTATGTATGTATGTATGTATGTATGTATGTATGTATGTATGTATGTATGTATGTATGTATGTATGTATGTATGTATGTATGTATGTATGTATGTATGTATGTATGTATGTATGTATGTATGTATGTATGTATGTATGTATGTATGTATGTATGTATGTATGTATGTATGTATAATAGGCCCAACATGGGTATAATAGGCCTGATATGTACATAATAGGCCCGATAAGTACATAAAAAGTCGATAAGTACATAAAAAGCCCAATAGGCCCAATATGTTGTTAATAGGCCTAATTAGAGTCGGTTTAACCGTTTGATAGTCTATTGGGCTTTAACCTTCATTTGTTATCCTAAGTAAGCCCAATATGTTTCTCAATCATTCGTTTTCGTCTAAACAAATTCATCAACAAGTATGTACTATGTATGTATGTATGTATGTATGTATGAAGGAATGAATATGTGAATGTATG
This sequence comes from Tagetes erecta, assembly GCA_030867185.1. Taxonomy (NCBI): domain Eukaryota; kingdom Viridiplantae; phylum Streptophyta; class Magnoliopsida; order Asterales; family Asteraceae; genus Tagetes; species Tagetes erecta. The sequence continues at coordinate 18,245,663 of CM061491.1, read as the reverse complement.
TATGTATAATAGGCCCAACATAATATAATAGGCCCGAAATGTAGATAAAGGCCCAATTAGCCCGATATGTACAAGATAGGCCCAATATGAGTATAATAGGCCCGATATGTACCTAATAGGCCCAATAAATAAGTATAATAGGCCCAATATCATTTGGCGACGACATGTCGTCGCCAAAGTCGCCGCCAATAAAATGGAGGGAATTTTTGACGAAAGCGGGAAAAAAATTCTAAAAATTTAAACAAATTTTTTTTGGGACAACTTTTAGCGACGACATTTAGCGACGACAAGTCGTCGCTAAAAGTATTTTGACTTCTTCATTTTTATTTAATTAATAAAGAATATTAAAAAAAAAATTTGCTCGACTTTTTGGCGACGACATGTCGTCGCGCAAAGTAATTTGACTTTTTTGGTCAATATTTATTAATTAACGAAAATATAAATTTAATTTGCGACACCTTTTTGGCGACGACAAGTCGTCGCTAAAAATAATTAAGTTTTTTGGCCAAAAAGTAATTGATAAATAAAATGGAAAATTTGTTTGCGACGATATTGGCGACGACAATGTCGTCGCTAAAAAGAAATTGACTATTTTAGTCAAAAAAGCAAATTTTTTTGTCGTCTAGCGGGTTTTTAGCGACGACATGTGTGTCGTTGCCAAAAAGTTGGTCGCCAAAACTCACTTTTCTTGTAGTGTGAGTTTGTAAGGGCCATGAAGCTCAACAACTTCTCCATTTGCGGTATATTTCCGCTTGAAGACCAAATAGTACCAACCATTGTCATGTTTAGTGCATCTTTCAAGCTGCACAAGTGATTTTTTTTAGAATAAACAAGTTATGAAATAAGACATATTCTTCCAAACCCAGTGAGGCTTGCTTTTAAGGGCATAGCTCCGGCTCTTCTTTTGTTATGGCGAATGGATGTATGGCCTTGAACCAAAGACTTGATCGTTATGTTTCAGCTCTCCACCATCATTTGGAAAAAAGAAATATGTTTGCGGATATAAGGGAGCCGATGTTTAGTTTTATTTTCTAGTTGTAGTTATCTAATATTTGTTTAGTCTAGTTCTTTCCTTTTGTTTTTATTTTTTTATATTTATTTAAATTATTTTTTAAATAAAATTTATTTTAATGATATGAAAATAATCTACATCTACGTAAAGGTAGTTTTAATTTTTACCCTAAGTGTCGCATTTCAACATATTCACGTAAGATTTTGCTGAATTGTCACAACCACATTCAATCTTAAAAGAAATTTAACTAATTGTTGGATTATTCAAATTTTTAAAGACTACAACTAAACTACATTTTTATTTGAAAACAGTTCATTATGTTTGATTTTGTCCATGGATTTGTGGTCTACTACTATTGGTAATTATCCTTTACGAAAATGTTGTGGTTTCGAGATTCTATAATTCAGATCTATTCTCATGATGAATGATCATGATAAAGAACATGATTCATTCATATGTATGTATGTATGTATGTATGTATGTATGTATGTATGTATGTATGTATGTATGTATGTATGTATGTATGTATGTATGTATGTATGTATGTATGTATGTATGTATGTATGTATGTATGTATGTATGTATGTATGTATGTATGTATGTATGTATGTATGTATGTATGTATGTATGTATGTATGTATGTATGTATGTATGTATGTATGTATGTATGTATGTATGTATGTATGTATGTATGTATGTATGTATGTATGTATGTATGTATGTATGTATGTATGTATGTATGTATGTATGTATGTATGTATGTATGTATGTATGTATGTATGTATGTATGTATGTATGTATGTATGTATGTATGTATGTATGTATGTATGTATGTATGTATGTATGTATGTATGTATGTATGTATGTATGTATGTATGTATGTATGTATGTATGTATGTATGTATGTATGTATGTATGTATGTATGTATAATAGGCCCAACATGGGTATAATAGGCCTGATATGTACATAATAGGCCCGATAAGTACATAAAAAGTCGATAAGTACATAAAAAGCCCAATAGGCCCAATATGTTGTTAATAGGCCTAATTAGAGTCGGTTTAACCGTTTGATAGTCTATTGGGCTTTAACCTTCATTTGTTATCCTAAGTAAGCCCAATATGTTTCTCAATCATTCGTTTTCGTCTAAACAAATTCATCAACAAGTATGTACTATGTATGTATGTATGTATGTATGTATGAAGGAATGAATATGTGAATGTATGTATGTATAATAGGCCCAACATAATATAATAGGCCCGAAATGTAGATAAAGGCCCAATTAGCCCGATATGTACAAGATAGGCCCAATATGAGTATAATAGGCCCGATATGTACCTAATAGGCCCAATAAATAAGTATAATAGGCCCAATATCATTTGGCGACGACATGTCGTCGCCAAAGTCGCCGCCAATAAAATGGAGGGAATTTTTGACGAAAGCGGGAAAAAAATTCTAAAAATTTAAACAAATTTTTTTTGGGACAACTTTTAGCGACGACATTTAGCGACGACAAGTCGTCGCTAAAAGTATTTTGACTTCTTCATTTTTATTTAATTAATAAAGAATATTAAAAAAAAAATTTGCTCGACTTTTTGGCGACGACATGTCGTCGCGCAAAGTAATTTGACTTTTTTGGTCAATATTTATTAATTAACGAAAATATAAATTTAATTTGCGACACCTTTTTGGCGACGACAAGTCGTCGCTAAAAATAATTAAGTTTTTTGGCCAAAAAGTAATTGATAAATAAAATGGAAAATTTGTTTGCGACGATATTGGCGACGACAATGTCGTCGCTAAAAAGAAATTGACTATTTTAGTCAAAAAAGCAAATTTTTTTGTCGTCTAGCGGGTTTTTAGCGACGACATGTGTGTCGTTGCCAAAAAGTTGGTCGCCAAAACTCACTTTTCTTGTAGTGTGAGTTTGTAAGGGCCATGAAGCTCAACAACTTCTCCATTTGCGGTATATTTCCGCTTGAAGACCAAATAGTACCAACCATTGTCATGTTTAGTGCATCTTTCAAGCTGCACAAGTGATTTTTTTTAGAATAAACAAGTTATGAAATAAGACATATTCTTCCAAATCCAGTGAGGCTTGCTTTTAAGGGCATAGCTCCGGCTCTTCTTTTGTTATGGCGAATGGATGTATGGCCTTGAACCAAAGACTTGATCGTTATGTTTCAGCTCTCCACCATCATTTGGAAAAAAGAAATATGTTTGCGGATATAAGGGAGCCGATGTTTAGTTTTATTTTCTAGTTGTAGTTATCTAATATTTGTTTAGTCTAGTTCTTTCCTTTTGTTTTTATTTTTTTATATTTATTTAAATTATTTTTTAAATAAAATTTATTTTAATGATATGAAAATAATCTACATCTACGTAAAGGTAGTTTTAATTTTTACCCTAAGTGTCGCATTTCAACATATTCACGTAAGATTTTGCTGAATTGTCACAACCACATTCAATCTTAAAAGAAATTTAACTAATTGTTGGATTATTCAAATTTTTAAAGACTACAACTAAACTACATTTTTATTTGAAAACAGTTCATTATGTTTGATTTTGTCCATGGATTTGTGGTCTACTACTATTGGTAATTATCCTTTACGAAAATGTTGTGGTTTCGAGATTCTATAATTCAGATCTATTCTCATGATGAATGATCATGATAAAGAACACCCTCTTGCCTTCTTTGACATGTCTTAACACGTTACGCGTAGAGTTACTTGTACAAATTCAATAAAAGATTGATCGAAACTTGTGCAATTGATTTGATGTCATTTTAAGGGTACGGAGCCATTCCTTGTTTTTCTCATATGAATGTCCAACGAAACTTTAAAGTTAGTGTAAGTTCGATTAAAACAACATAACTCTTCAAAGTTGAATGAGGGACCCCAATATGAACTGTGTGACCTTAGTTGCATGCATATGTTGAAAATCACCGTTAAAAAGTACATATACAGTAGTGGCATCATACCGAACTACCAAACTACATACATACTAATGGCATGTTCCAACTTTTTTCATGAACATTTAACAAATTTCTTCTTTTTGTTTACTTTCATTGAAAGATAGATAACCAACAGGCAACTTAACAAGTTGTAACTCTAAGTCTTTTAAATATAGAAAAATTAACTCTTTTAAAAACTATATTCACGCGCATTGATGTTACGATGCATGACCATTTGTACTTAGAATGAGTATTGCATAGCCTCACGCACAAAAAAAATTCAAATGGTATCAATGTAAGTTGGTTGTCAAAACACATTTTCTTATGTTAGATCGCTCTTTTTGTCAAGACACGTTTTCTTATGTTTAATCACCGTAGAAGAAGCATAAAAATAGTTTTTTTTAAATAGCTAGCTCACCCATCATAAAACCACCACCATCACACCTCTAGTACTTACTTCCATCTTGCAAGTGTTGTATATATAAAATAATATAAAGCGACTTAAATTCATCACACGTATAAAAAATCGAAAGCTATACACACACTAATGAGATATATAATAATAATATATTTACAAACCAATTTTGGATTTAACGTTACGCGACATTAAATTGTGAAACCCAAAAGTTAAACATCAGTTCACATGGCTATTCGACCTCTGTACATTGTTGTACGAGCCATTTAACTTAAAATATTCAAACCTTTATCAAGTTTGATTTTATAGCAACAACAACAATAATTCAAAACGATTATAAACAAATTTGTAGATCCTGTACCATGTGCTTTTGAACTCTGTCTGCCTGCCACTAACTTAAAAGTAGGGGTGAGCATAAAACCGAATTAACCGAACCATAACCGAATTAACCGACATAACCGAACCGAATTAACCGAACCGAACTATTAACCGATGGTTATGGTTAAGGTTCTTCGATTAACCGACACATTGGTTATGGTTATGGTTAAGGGTATCCCATAACCGAACATTAACCGAACCGAACCGATTGTTATTAATATGAAATAAATTTAATATACTACTCATTATTCTAGTAATAATCTAGATGAGATAATTCATATACTCAAAATAAGCTTCTTTTTATTAATCCCACATTGCTTCTTTCATCAAAATGTCAAGTAAGAAGTATTTTTTTAAGTGAAATTGTTATCCCACATCGCTAGTCATATGAAACATTGAGTAAAACTAAGCTTATAAAAGGATATGCCTAGCTTCCAAACTTTTTTGTTTAAGAATTTGATCTTAGTAGTCTTTTTGTACTAATAGTCCATAAATTCTGAATATATTGGTTAATTAACCGAAATAACCGAAACCGACCCATAACCGACGGTTAACCGAAAAGCGGTTAACCGACCAAACGGTTATGGTTATGGTTATGGATTTGGCATAACCGACCAAGCGGTTATGGTTATGGTTTTAGTCCAAAACCGACCCAAACCGACCCATGCACACCCCTACTTAAAAGTATTCACAACCGTCCACCAATTCACACCACTTTATTCCTCACGCCTCATTCAACAACTCACTCCCAAACTCTTCAATTCCCCTTTGAAAATTGAAAAAAGGGACGTTGTACCTGTAACGTGACGTACCTCATTACAGGTACACCCTTGTCTCTTTTATCTTTTTTAATAAAGATAAAAGAGACCAGAATTGTAGATATATAATAAACCTTGTGTTCAAAATAATTACGGTAAATAATTATTTGAACACGAGGTATTATCATGTTGTCTACTAACTTTACGTTGCACCTCCGTTGACACGGGAAACTCCCCACACTTCCTGCACCTCGTGATCGCCAAAATCTGGCGACACGAGGGGCAGGAAGAATGGGAACCAAGCCACATATCAATACACCCGACGTGAAATCCGTGTCCACACTGCGGAAGGACACGGATCTCGTCTCCATCGACATACTCCGCCAAACAAATCGCACACTCTCCTTTATTTTCTTCGTTTGTCGAGTCGTAAACGAATTTGGGAAGCGATTCAACTATCTTCTTCTTAATTCCTTTATTAGCGGACGGTTGGTTATGATTACGGCGAGTGTTGGTGGTGGATCCGCGACGGAGCCAAGCGCAACGAGCTACTGAGATTAGACCTAGTACGCAAATTAAAGCACAGAGTAGAGCTGCGAGGATGACGACGAGATCGGACTCAACGGCGACGGCTTCAGGTGGCTCTGCGGTGGCTTGATCGAATGATGAGTTAGTGATGGATGATAGGAAACGAGGCATGATTGATTGAGTTTGTAGAAGGAAATTGAAAATAGGGTTTGTGTTAGAAGATGAAAGTGTTGATTTATATATAGAGAGATAGATAGATAGATAGATATATAATGATGATGATATGTGGTGTGTGTGGGGACTGAAGGTGTAGCTGGAAGTGCACATGGAGGTTTGTAACTGACGAGGGGTTTATCTAGTGGTTCTCGGCTGTAGCATGCTCCACATATTTTTATCTTAATTTCAACAAATGATATTTTAATTATAGTTAGCGTTGTATTTGCCACTAAAATGAAATGTAAAAATAATGTAACACAGGGAGACCTGAGTTTAAAAATTTGAGTGTAATTTTTTATTTCGATTAACTTAGCCTTAAAGAAAAGTATAGGGTCTTTATTATAGAGGGGACCGAAATGTATTGCTCTCAACTGTTCACTGGTCGGGACCTCGACCTTAATATTACGTTTTATTTTATTATAACGGTTTTTTATTATGTCAACCGTTATGTAGAAAAAACTAAATTTTAAAAAAAATATAATATAAAAATTCTAAAAGTCACGGGTTCTATTTTTATAGTACATAATGAATAAAATAAAAACCACCTATTTTTTATTTATCATTTTAGTGTCACAAAAGGAATAATAATAGGGGGTGGTTGAAAGCATTCAATTTGCTAGGTGAATTCCCTATGTAAAAGGTAAAGAAACTTTCGAGTAAATTATGTGTTTAGTCCGAAGATTGGAGGATTTTTTAGACTTTAGTCATACGGTGAGATACATTGGATTTAAGAATTGAGATTAGTTAGGATTAATGTTGATTAATAGATCTTTTTTTTTGACAGCAAATAATACTAGATAGATAAAGAGGCTAACAAGGAGCTAAAACCCCGAAAAAAGTACAAATACAGGAAGAAGAAAACCAAAACAAGAGCAAAAAAACAGAGAACAAACCCAACAACACATAAATTAACCTGGATTAAAAGGAAGATTTCGTAAAAAAGGGATGCCTTTGCTATTGCTCCGAGTCTTTAGCAAAAGAACCGCCAAAGCCATTGCCTCACACAGAATCATATTAATCGAGGGTGTAATCCGCTCAAAGAGAACTTTATTCCTGTGTTTCCAAATGCTCCAAGTAGTGGCCATGAGCATGACGTGCAAAGCTTTCTTGAAATCCAAGTCTCCCCTAATTGTGTTCGGAATCTCCATGATATCCCTGAACGAGAAAGCATAAATTGGCCTGATTCTGCACCACGAACTTATCTTTAACCAAGCTTCAGCCGCAAAGGTGCAAGATGTGAATAGGTGCTCAACGGACTCCTCAAATTCGCCACATAGCAAGCACGACGTAGACTGCAAGGCAATATTTCTTTTGGCAAGAGAGTCACACGTAGGAATTCTGTTAAGGTCCACTTGCCAATTGAAGATGTTGATCTTGCTGGGGGCCCACCTATTCTAAGGAAATTGGTACCCATCATCGTCTCCCGCGTTCTTCTGAATGAGATTTTTCACGTGCCTGGTAGAAAAATCTTGCTCACCATGGTTACCCCAATTCCAAGTGTCAGCACCATTTCCTACACACACATTAGCCAGCCGCAAAGTCAAGTCGGCAAGATCTGTTTTCTCCTGAACCGCAACCAACTCTCTTTTCCACCTCCAGCTCCATATCAGTGTATTATCCTGCAAAATAAAACAACCACTAACCAATATGCCTTTCGAACGTTCGAGAGTAAATAAAGATGGGTAAAGAGAGGCCAAAGGTTGATCAGCAATCCATTTATCCACCCAGAATCTGATGTCTTTTCCATTTCCAAGAATACCAATAAGCAAACATGAAAGGTCAATGTTTATGGCGCTGAAATCTCTATCAATTTTAGCAATATTGTTCCAAACGCCCGGGCAAGACAATCTGACAGGCAAGGGGCTCCAGCTTCGAGAGTTATGGTGTAAGGACCAAATAACGTTCCACCAAAGCGCATGTTTTTCATTCCTAAATCTCCACCACCATTTAGTAAGAAGTGCCATGTTTACAGATCTTAAAGGAGTGATGCCAAGACCCCCTTCCTTCTTTGGCCTACAAACTTTCTTCCATGGGATCCAATGAATCTTTCGTCTGTCCTCGTTCCCTCCCCATAGAAATTTCCTCCTTATTTTCTCCAGTTTATTTATCACTTGGATGGGGGCCCGATACAAAGAAAAGAAATATATAGGCAGAGCTTCTAAAACAGATTTTAAAAGAGTAACACGTCCTCCGATCGAAAGCGTTTTAGCTTTCCATCTAGAGAGTCTAGCCATGAAGATGTCGATAATAGAATCCCAATTTTTTACAAGACTCATATTAGCCCCAACATACAACCCAAGATAAGAAAAAGGCAATTTCCCAATTCTACAATGTAAGATCGATGATAATCTTTGCAACTCCAAATTGCCTATACCCACCCCATATATAGCACTTTTGGAAAGATTTACCTGTAAGCCAGAAATCATATAGAAGCCTCTTAGTAATCTACCTATATTTCTAACTCCCATTTCACTACCCTTACCAACCACCACCACATCATCCGCAAATAGGAAATGGGAGATAACCGGGCCGTTATTTGGCAATTTCACCCCTTCGAAGACACCAATTTCCACAGCTCTCTTAATAATACACGACCATGCTTCCATGGCAATGATAAAGAGAAAAGGGGAGAGCGGATCTCCTTGCCTGAGACCTTTCTTGCACTGAAACTCACGCGTGGGACTACCGTTAACCAGAACAGAAGCACGACATGACCCCAAAATAGCTTGAATCCATTTCCTCCATTTTAGAGGAAAATTCATTTGTGTGAGCACATTGTCAACAAAATCCCAGTGAAGAGAGTCAAAAGCCTTCGCCATGTCCAGCTTCAAAACTATACCATTCCCTTTGCTACGCTTTAACCATGAAACGACCTCATTTATAATAAGAGGCCCATCCAAGATCGATCTGTTGGCAATGTATGCGCTTTGTTCATCCGCTATTAAAGACCCCATCACACCTTTCATCCTGTTCAATAGCACTTTGGAGATAGCTTTGTTCAACACACCAATAAGGCTGACAGGCCTAGAATCGTTAGGCGTTAATGGATCATTAATCTTGGGTAATAACGCAATAAACGCAGCCATACTCCCTTTGCTAATAGACCCGTTCTCATGGAACTGGATAAAGAGATCATAGAAATCGTTCTCTAACAGCGTCCAGTACCTGCGAATGAAAAAGAAATTGAAACCGTCGGGGCCCGGGGCTTTGTTGCCATCACAACCCCAGATAGCATTCTTAACCTCCTCTCTTGAGAATTGGACAATCAAGCCATGTGATTGAGAATTTGACAGTCTTTTGATTCCTGGAATAATGAATGGCGGTTTGACATATGGCTGGAAATCAAATTTTTGCTCAAAAAAGTTTGCCATGTAGCTTTTTATTCTAACAGGGTCCGTAACCCAGTACTCATCAATCATCAAACCATGAATCCTATTAGAGGAGATATTGGAGTTAATCATAGCATAGAAAAATTTTGAATTCTCGTCACCATCCAAGGCCCATTTCATCCGAGATTTTTGAATAAAATCAGCTCGCTTTCTAGCTTTTATCCCTTTCCATTCCTCTAGAACTTTAGCTCTTAGCTGCAGAGAAGTTTCATTCAGACCCCCCTGATCAGCCAGGTTATCCAGATAGTTTAACTGGGCCTTCAATCTATCCAAAGCCTCATTTTCTTTCTTCCTTTTAGTTGCAATCCAGGTTTTAATGCCTGTTTTAATCCATTTCAATTTAACAGCAAGCCTCTTATCTGCAGGACCTGAGAAAACGAACGAGCTACACAGACGGTGGATTAGATCATCAAACTCAAGCATTTGAACCCAGGAGTTAAAAAACTTGAAAGGCACTGGCCCGTAATCATAGACACCAACTTGTAGAAGCAATGGTGTGTGATCAGACCATATCTCTCTAGAAAGAGCAGTAAGTTTGGCGTCAGGCCACTTATTGAAAAAGTTCTCGCACACCAACATCCTGTCAATTTTACTCAACTTATTACCATTACCCGAGAGATACGTAAACCGCTGACCACCCATGGCGTACTCGAAGAGACCAGCTTCAGCAATAAAGTTATTGAAGTCTCGCGACGAAGCATAACAGAACTCGGAGTTCAGTCTTTCCACCGGATACCTGACAACATTAAAATCACCAAGTAAGAGAATTAAGCTAGAGCAATTTGAAATATAAGACAGTAAATCATTCCACAACTCCCTTTTCGCTATAGTATCCTGAGGAGCATAGACGTTGATGACAGAAATCTGCAGGTTGAGCCTTGGGAGTAATCCATTTATGACTAAGAAGTTCCTAGACTTGACACTGGAATGTCGAACCAACATTGAAGGATCCCAAATCGATGCAAGCCCTCCCGATCTCCCGGTCGCATTAACATACTCCACCTCTAGCCTAGATCTGCCCCAAAAAGATTGATACCGGATTCTCGACGCATCAGCTAATTGGATTTCTTGCAAAGCGATAAAATGAACACCATGACTTGATTTTAGCCCCCTAACCCATTTTGCTTTTTCATCATCCCCTGCTCCCCTAATGTTTATAGACAAGCAATTCATTGAAGATCTCTGTTCACTCCCTCATTTTTTATGATTGCCTCCAACATGTCTCTGTGACCTCCCAAATCAATTTGAACCAAAGAGTTTACCATGATGGTACTAGCAACCTCATCCTCAATTTGCCCATCATGTACAGACTCGTCATCATCACTTCTATTTTGCATTTGGTCTAATGGATGAATACTCGCCTCATCCACTATTCTCGAACACGAATCCCCCACACCTTCTTTAGCGTATACCCCTGGACCAGCCTCTCCTTCTATATCATCTAAAATAACATGGGGAACACAATCGCTTACCTTTTTAGCTCTGTTTAAGTTAGCCTGATTAGTAATAGTTTCATTGGAGTAAATTTTTTGCGACGAGGAGGTCTCATCAGACCCCGTTTCCATTAATCCTGAGACGTTGCTCTTTCCTCTTTTTTGAAACTTGTTCCTTCTTCCACACAGCAATCTACTACTCAAACGCAGCCTATTTAAGCAACAAATTTCTTCATTGAGGTCTGGCAGCTTGAATCTATTTTTCTTGTTCTTACCCCTGTTGCTAGGATCTATAAAATGGTTGTCGCACCTTGAGTTATTAGATGAATCACCCGAGTTATTAGAAACAACGTTCTGGGCCATAACTACCTCAATTAAAGGCCCTAACCCAAATGGGTCAGACCCCATCGAATTATCCTGAGCACCGCTAAAAAGGCCTTGGTGATTATTGTTTTTATTCTGGCCTAGTACGTTGTCAGCAAGCCCATCCATGTTAATGCCCCCATTAGAGTTATCATACCCATTTTTATCCAACAAAGACCCAGTGATGTGGTCTAAATTATACAAATTAAATATAAATATTCCATACACTTTTTGGGTTTCTTTTAGTCTGTTTCTACTCCTAATTGGTTCATATTTATATTTTTATGATTTTAAGAGACCGTGAGCTAAATGATTTATTTTCTCTCAAATTTCCATCGAACAAATTAATAAAATCTTTAAAGTGTTTTTGTTGACTTGCAACTTATATCAGTTAATTAAAATAAAGCGTCACGTTTATTTATTTGAATTGGTATTAGTTGGGAATTCACAATATATATATGTTCACGTGGATATGGAATTTTGTATATATGAGGCTTTAAGAATTTAACTTTCATTCATATTTTTGGATCCTCTTTTACAAGCCCACATGAATAATTAAAACAATTAACCTAATTCTTTTCTAATATAGATGTGTGTGCGGCGGCTAATAAAGAGGAGGCGAGGAACGAACGAGAAAGAAAAGGGAAGCAAGCTGCTAGGCACGTCATCGAAGTCAAAGTTTTGATCGACAATTTATTAAGCAAGCTAGCAGGCTGCTGAATTATTTTTATTCTTTTTCGATGAACGGTAACTCTGTTTATGTTTCGGTTTTTGTTTCTACTTTGAACATGCTTGGCTAAACTCGTTAAAACTACCTAGGCGTTATGTTGATTCGTTAACTTTGTTTGAACTCATGTTTGGATTGTTGGTTATGGTTTATGTTTAATTAAAAGTTTGAACCTTCATGATTGTTTAATGCATTTTATATGTTTGAATTGGTTGATTTGATATTATTAATCCATGTGTTCTTGGTGATCGTCTATGTCACGTAATAGGGCTCGTTTAGTCATTAACGTGAGTTGTGATTATTATGGTTTAACTGCAGTATAACCATAGGATTAATAGTGTTAATTAAACCGGTAATAATGTATAGCCAATCTAGATATCCGTGAGGTGATAGGTTGTTAACAAGTCTTGATTAGTCAATTTGCTAGGTTTAGGTTTTTGTGAAAATTCCGGCTTAGTGTTAATTATTAATCTTGTTTGTTAAATTAAATAATTGGGTTTAAATGGCTTTAAGGGTCGTATCGTGAGATAGATCTTTAGCGTGGGTCAATTAGGCATAATTTGATTAGATAACCGTGAGGAAGTTTAATCCCGTAACCGGTGTGCTAATAACTTAATAGTTATCCTTTAGGTTTCTTCTCGAGAAGGGTCGAGGGTCTTAATTAGGAAGCTTTTAAGTGAATAACTTTAGATCCCGGTTCCATAACCATGAATCCAACGTGAGTGATAACTGAAGTTAACAATGATTCTAGCCTAGGTGGTTTGTTTTCTCTAATCTGTTTTAAATCCGTCTTTAAATCGTCAGTTTCTATTTTTAGTAACTTTCCATTTTTAATAACTTTCTATTTTTAGTAAAAACCCCCCTTCTTAAATAATCTTTTAATTAAAGTTTGTGTCTGTTTAGTCGAGTCTTAATTAGTTATTTAACGTAGTATATAAAGTCTGTGGGTCGACACCCGGACTTACGTACGCTGTAGTACATCCGATCGGTCCACTGCCGGTTGTGTGTAGTTTAGTAGTTCGTCTAGGTTTTATAAATATTAAAACTAGGTGTTTTTAGGTATTTATTTTATATATATATTGCACGCATCACCCAGCGGGCCCCCCTCTAAGACTTTGTTCCGAACTCTTTTTCCCATGATATAACTTTTGCACAGCAATCATTTCAACAAACAAGTCATTAATAACATTAAATTCCAACGGCTCCAAATCCTCGAGTCTTGCAACAAGCGACTGTTCGAATATTGTGTCATATGGCGGCGTGACAGGGATTGCCGGACTATTCCGATTCCCCGCTTTCTCCGGCGACCCCTCTTCGGCAATCAGTTGCTCGCTTTTTTCCTCCGATGTCGAACCTTCTCCTACACCTTGACTGTCCGCTAGCCTCGAGCTACCTTTCAAAAAATTTGGGGTCCAGGGTGGCGGTCCTTCGTGAATCCAGCATGTGAAACTAAGGTTTGAGACGTTCATTGTGACCTTGCTTTCGATCCTAGCACCGCTCTCAGAAATTACCGCAACCCTGCCATAGCTAAGATTGCCACCGGAGCAAGATGCGGTGGAGCCCTGCACAACCACCCCACAGGTCTCCGCCACTGAGTTGATTAAGTCAGCACTAAACAGATTGGGAGGCACCCCAAGGACATTGACCCATGCGATTCTTTGAAACTTCAGCCTCTCCTCTTTCCATAATTTCAGCGACGAGAACATAACCTTCCATCCTTTTTCGGTTCTTTTTAGGTAATCTAGAGCCTCCTCATTGCTGTCAAAAGATAAGAGAACCCTTAAACCACCCAAGTATCTGACATTACATCCTGTTGGTCCATTACTTGTGTTGAGGTAGAATTCCAGGTTTTCCAAAATTGAGATGTTATGTGTTATGCCAACCAGGGACTTGTCGCTGCAACGACCCACCGGAGTAGCTTGTTGTTGCGCCATAGTAGCCTCCTTGTACGATCGAGTATCTTTTGCGTTACCATCCCTGACAACCCGGTACTCCTTCCTGACTATTAAATTGATACTTCAGTTTAGACTCATAGGATGACAGGCCCCCCCATTACCTAGCTAATCCTATGTAAACTTCAGTTTTATCATAGGATGACAGGCCCCCCCATTACCTAGCTAATCCTATGTAAACTTCAATATATGAGTCTTCTCAAATGAACCTCCACCTATATATATATATATATATATATATATATATATATATATATATATATATATATATATATATATATATTTGATGTGAACACAATACTTCAGTTTTCATGGTTTTGTATATATTTGTTCGAGAATAATCTCAACTTAGTTTATTTCCTGTGGTAATCCCAAATATAACTTTGTTGGCCTCCAGTGATTTGACATCAAGTCTACTTAACGTTCGGTTATTGAAACAGTGAGAAATATCATTAAAACAAGCCTAGCAAGATACTATGCCATGAAACAAACAAGTTCTTGATCAATTACAATAACAATAACAAGAGCAATACCAACAATTACTAGTTTCATCACTATCACACGCACACACTACCATAATTTTTAACTATGACACATTTGCCTACGTGACAATACCCTTTCACTATCATACTCAGGGGCTATTTGACAACTTATGAATTGGTACGTGTTGAATCACTAAGAGGTCTGAATTATTATGGGCAAGTTTGTTTCACTTTTTATGATTAAGTTAGGTGTTGGATCATTCAGCATTCTACATTAAGAGCATTTTTCATTTAAAAATAGCCTCTTAATGGTTCAATTAAGTACTAAATAGTTAAAAGACATAGAGATGCTGAATGAAATTGAATTGATCATTTACCAACTTTACTCTCATTTGCACTTCTATCATAACTTCCATTCCATTGATACAACCTCTTAATAGTTCAACACCTAATGATTCAGATTTTGCAATAAGATGTCTGAACATTAAGTGTTAAACCCGTAAGATGTCTGAACTATTAAAATATAGTATATTGCTTAACTATTCAAAAACAAATGTTTCATTAATTCGGACAAGAGGTTTTAACCATTTAACCTTAATATAGTGTTTAACCATTTAAGTACAACAGCCTACACCATAAAACAAACAACATAAACATTAAATATTAAACCATTCAAACGTCGAAAACATGAAAATGAAGAAACTTTCCTAAAGAATGTAATCAGGTCACGACCCTTATAAGGACAAAAAAACACATGGCATGCCATTATATATACGTGGGTTTCAATTCAAACACACACGAAACAATTGCAATAACAAAACAATGGCTAATCTACGCCGCTTCTTCTCAGCACCGCCGACCTACTTCTCGCGTACGGCCACGATCCTCTCCACCCTCCGATCGGAAATTTCAAGTCGATCAATCTCTGATTCGCCGGAAAAGGTTCACAGTCACCAAAACTCACCGATCAATCATGAACACGAAGAAGATAAGAACCAGAAAACCGAAGAAGAAAACGTAGAAGATGATGATGGCGATGAACTTGATATCAACAAAGAAACGGGCGAGATCGGTGGTCCTCACGGTCCCGAACCTACTCGTTACGGCGATTGGGAACGTAATGGTCGTTGCTCTGATTTCTAGCTCTACAAATTTCGGCTCAAGAGGTTACATTTCATACAGTAGGTTTTTTCAGATCTTGTTATGTGTTAGTTCATATTGTGGATTTGTTTTTAACTTTTCATTACCTTCACTGATTGTAATCGAATAGATATGTTCAGTTTCATTTAGTAATAAGGAGATATGGTGATTTGTGTGTTTATAACTGGAGTTGAAGCTCAATTGGTCCTAAGTTTAAATCACTAGAAGATGAAACCCCATTTTAGCTCATTTTGAAGGCATTGTACTGTATATGTGATCAAATCTATGCCAATTGATGCAAATCTTTTATACATATAATGTAACTAGGTTCAGAATAAATAAAATATTGAATAGTTAGTATTGTAGGTTTAGTAATTATAAAACGATATTTTTAGTTTTTTTCATTTGAACGGCCAACGGATACTATAAGCCTGGCCATTCGGGTAAATCCATTGGCAAAAGACCTGTCATTTTAGGGTAAATCACTGTCCGAAGATGAAGACCGCTGTAGTAAAACCCCTTGCCTACCTGAAACATGTTGCCTCAAGTGAAGATTCGAACCATGGACTCCACATTTGAGGGCCATGGGACGCCTCCTCGCAATGATTTTTTAGTTAATAACGAGGATTTAGAAATTATAAGACCATAGTTTTAGTAAAATAGGAATTATCTTTTTTTCTTTCTTAAGTTATTAATTTTTAGTTTAATGTACTTGAAGTTAAATATCTCACATAAGTTACTAAGTATTGCTTTTAGCTAACCTTTTTAAGTTATAAGGAGTGAAATAAGAGAAGTTGGTCATGCTCACAGACATAATGAGTTACTTGTTTATTAGGTATCCGTATACAACATAATTTAGGGTTTAGATCAATAATTAAATGCGGTAACCTTATGTTAACTGGTCTATGCTATGCTGCAGATTTGATATTTTGATTGACGTTACAACATTTTGATCACTTGGAGGTATTCAATGACAAATCTATCTTGCTTGAACTTGAATATTTTCTCTTTAAACGTGCTTTTGTCGTCTCTTCTTTTTCATCAACAAATGAAATGAACGTATTAAGGCGTCTTGATTGGTTGTTGCTCTCGGTTGACTCAGAAAGGGTTGGATAGTGTTTGTAAAATTGGCGTAGTGTTTGTGCAATGTAGATGGTAATAGCAAGAAAACATGCTAATCCACATATGAAAAACAGGCCTTGAAAGCTTGCTAACTCGAGCCGGTCAACTTCAAATTTTGTTCCTTCTGAGCTGCAAGCACTTCTCAGTAACCATTTGTCATGAATCCTTTGCAGATCACCGTTTTCTGATAGTTTTAGTATAGCTGTTGACATGTCGGCTACCAACGGAGAGTCCCGTGGGAAGGCCTGTGATAAAATAAGATTGGAAAAATTAAGATTGACTTTAGAAGTTAAATGATCTTTCTGTGCAGAAAGAGAATGTATGACTTCCAGGATCCAAGACTTGATTTTGATATGATTCAATATTTCAAGTAGTATGTGTTATTAGTCATGGGAAGTGAACTGTTTAAATCATCTTACTTTGTTATTAAGTTACAAACAACTCAGCATTACTGCAAAAAAAAATGAAGAGAAAAAAAAACTACATGTTGCTAGAATGATTATGTTGCAGAAGTGCATAGTGTGTTTTAAATTCACACTTGTGCAAGAGTAGTTCTTTTTAAAGCTAGTTGCTTGAACATTATGTATCAATGAAAACTTTGTACTTACAAATCCCCATCCATTTCTGGTGAATTCTTGACCAACAATGCTGAAATCACAACGTGTTGAAAGAAAGAGTTCCATATATGGACGTTCATGAACAACTGCAGCAACACCGCCATTATTGGGGCCGTCTCTCAAGGCCTTTTCAAAGTCTTCCGGCAATGAGAGAGGAATGAACCGATCTCCACGGATACCATATTCAGTTATAAGATAGTTATGGACAAATGAGTTTTCTTGGTATCCAATGGGGTCGTTGCTTGCCATTAAACTATCAATCCCTTTAATAGGTGAATAAAGTCTTTGAACAGTCAAGATTGAGGTCAAACTAGCGGTATAACTTGAGTTTATTATCAGAACCACAAATAACCATAGAATAAGAATCATACGACCGAGAGTGCTCAGCGTATTTTCTCCTGCATAAACCATCATCAAGTTAGATCATACAATTTGTTGTTCCGTTACGGAAAAGAGGCTTCATGGTATGCAAGGATGAAATGAATCATTTGGACCAGTTAAGTTAAAGATAGTAGAAATTGCAGTGAAGAAATAACTTTATTTTTAAATAAAAAACAATACTTACTGTGGGAGGAAAACAAAGTTGAAAAGCTAAACCTGCAAAAAAAAACCAAATGAATCAGATGATAATCTGTAATAAAACAGGGCATTGGAGATTTGGAGATGGTGTTTGAAAGCATTTTGAATGTGCATTAAAACTGCCTGTTTCAAGATGCAAATCCAAACACCCTTCGAGGTAACGGGCTTGGTGTAGAACAAATACAGAAAGACGTACCACAGAACTGTGACAATCTGCTGCTTAGGAGGACCGCGAAATTCATCGTTTATACGATGTTCTAGAGTCCATACAACAGCTCCCACAATTATAAAAAACATTCCTGTTACAAACCACAGTGAAGGAGAGAATGGTCTAAGAAAAGCCCAAGTATTGGAATTTGACCTCCATACTGGAGCCACCACAACAAGCCCGGATTCAATAAATGGTTGTGAAAAATCTGCTAGTCGTGTCCGATTAGTAGTTATAGCAATGTCTCCCACTGCAGCATCATAAACCTGCATAAAGTTTGCCACATTTCAAGAAAATCTACCTAGGATCATATAGGCATGCATCACTTTTACTGTTTGCATAACGGGTCAAAATGGTCCTGCCTGGATCATCTTGAAATCATTCAGTCTAACACTGCAATTTTCTTTATAGATAACTAGCGTGTCAAATATGATTAGAAAGTTATACTTAGGCCGCTTTATGCCATGAAAATACAAGTATGGGTGACTTTCAACGTGCTTGACCCATTTCTTTTTAGGCTCGTATTTTTTTAAATCTACTTTTTATTGAGCGATCTAAGAAACTAAAAGGAAATACTCACACCGGCTTCTATCAAGCTCAGGAGCTCGGTATTGCTAGGGTTCTTGACATTGTCTCCAAAGGATTTAAACTTATAAGGAACACCATAAGGCAGTAAGTTTACAGCAGATGTAAAAACATCTATGCAGTATCCGTCGAATGCATCAGTCTCCTTTGAATGTCCCACAAATTCTGTAAAACTGACTCGATTTGGAACACCGATTTCCAACTGTTTCCCATTCTCAGGGAAAACCCATCCACGCGGTTTTTGCATTGTTTGACCAGGCCAAATCACAGTGTGTAATGCTTTAGAAGAACTTGACTGGTTGGCTAGATTCATGTTGACATTTTCTGGAGGAAAAGTTGACAAACCTGAAAAGTTTGACCAATACCCAATTTTCCTAACACCAGTACCAATCACATTAATAACTTCATAATCAGGAAAAACCATGGCTTTTTCAGAAGTAAACTCAATAACTCCTGTTAATCCTTTCATTTTAACCTTTAAGATATCTTGAAGCAATAACTTCCCACCATTAAAGATACTTAAAGAATCAAGATTCAAGAATTCGCCTTCTAGCCCGGTTAATCTAAGATCTTTCGAGAATGAAATGTTTCCACCTTGATCAAAATAAGCATCAAGTGCATGTGCAAGTAGCCAGACAGTATCATACGCGTATAAGCAGTAAGTACTCAATCCTAATGTGGTTAAGTTTCGCCACTCAGAAGCAAATTTTCTTGTGAGGTTTGAATCTTTTATGTAGGATTTTAGTGTAATAAACCCTTGCATAGTATCTAATGTCTTCAAATTGAGCGGCGAACTAATGTCAATAACCGTAGAGAGCCAATTAGTAGCAATCCAAACGTACCCATAATCCAACATTTTAAGACTATTCGCGACTTCAAGGATATCTAACCCCCAATTAGCATAAGTGTGGACAACAAGCACTCTAGACTCCATTAAAGCTACTTTAACCAAAACATCACTTATGTCTGTTTTTGTGGCTTGTGGTTTGATAGGTGCTTTATGGGAGATCTTACATCCTCTAGCTGCTAATTGATCTCCTAATGCAATAATTCCATTTCTACCATAATCATCATCCATGTATATTGCTATAACTTGTCTCCATTCATAGTATCTGACTATGTCTGCTATAGCAGCCATTTGATAAAGATCACTGTGAGTCGTGCGAACAAAGAACGGATATTGAAGTGAAGCTAATGTTGGATCAGTGGCTGTGTATGACAAAACAGGAACTTGAAGCTCGTTTGCCAATTCGGAAATCACATGAGCTAAAGCCGAATTCTGGGGGCCAATTAAGGCCACAGCATCTGTTTCCATGACTTGTAAAGCTGTTAACAGAAACAAATCAATTCAAGATTTCAAATTACTTTTAAGAAATTAATCAACATTGGCTATAAAAGTTTGCTGCCCTTCTTTTCTTCTTTAAATTATAATCACATTACACATAATAACAAAAAGTGTTAATTACACAAATGGTCAGTGGCGGAGCCAGTCTAGTATCTTAGGGGTATCCTTTGAAAAAAATTTGCCCTATACTTGTACAATTTTTTACGTACACTCGTACAAAAAGTTTTTTTTCATACACTCATAAAAAACATCCTTTTTTTGTTAGCAATATCCGGAGTTTTATCAATATTTTTTTGAAAATTATTAACAATATTTAGACCATTTTAACCAATATCATCATTTTATTAACACTTTTTTTAAAATTGCCAGTAAAAATATGTTTTGATTGTTCAGAGGTATCATTTTAAGTGTTCATGCGTATCTTAAACATAAAACGGAAAAAAAAACATTAAATTTTATGTTACGCGCGAAAAGTTGAGCCGTAGCCCGGGCTACGGCTCAACTCTTTATATGTCCCGCCCCTGCAAATGGTCATGTGGATTAGGAAAAGTAAGAGATTTGGATACTAAGCAAAAAAAGTAACGGGTTTCGGGTTTATTGTTGCAAGTATTGTAACGGATTTGGGATTTAAGGCTAACTACCATTAGTTTTTCTTTTATTTTCATTGACATGTATTTAACTAGAACAGCTAACGAAAGTTAGCCTATAACCCAGACCTGTTACTTCTTTTACTTAGTACCCAAACCTGTTACTTTACCCAAACCAAAGGGACCCATTTGTGTAATTAACTCTTATAGAAGATATATAATGAACAAAGCAAATGTTTAGAAACTTTACCTGCCATCATACTCATGAACCCACTATACTTAGAGTCATGAAGTGTTATATTCAGTTTGGTTCCATTAAGAATAGTTGGATCAGAATTGACATCTTCAACTGCAGCCTCTAAAGCAATCTTGGCCACCTTCCCAATGATGGAATCAAACGTCAAGATAGACGCAATATTTACGACATCCGGTCTTGTAGAAACATTAGTATTATTAACTCCATCACTAAAACATCCATTGAAATTAACCACCAAAATCAACAATGCCCAAACAAAGTTCTTATGCATTTCTCTCACAAAAGGCGGTTTCAGTTTCCAATACCCTGATATGCAAAAAAACAAAAGATCATAGTTTCAGTTGAACAAAATTACTTGTATATAAACACATGGTTTAATCTATAAGCAAGGTTTTAACCAATAACTTTTAAAGTTGATACTTGAGTTTATGTGAGGTAAAGAAGAAAATTTTCAAATCCCATTTAAGCAAAACATCAAACATGTGGTGCTCATCTTCAAAATAAATAAAAAAAACCATCAAAGCGATCTGAAATCTACGACACGGGTAAATGACATATGAACAAAAGATATCAAAGACAAGAACTTACGTACACAAATCAAGAAAGTTTTGTGAAATGTGAGAAAGATCGCAGTTTTTTTGTATAGTTGTATATATACATGTATGTATGTATGTATATGTGGAAAGAGAGAAGAGATTAGGTGGTGCAGCACGAGCAGGGATAGTGAAGTGATAATCGTCACAAGATATATTGTTGAATGATGGATGTAAGAAATTAAATAAATGGCTTTGCCACTAAATTTGTAGTGCCAATTGTCCCTGAAAAGTGGTGTGGGATGTAGACACATGCAGTTCACGTCACATGTTTCTTATTGCACCTTGCCTTTTTTGTTCCTTTAAAAGTCAAGACATTGTTGCTTGAAAATGTTACCATGGACACATTTAATTTGAAAATCACAAGGTTTTATCATGAATAAATAAATAAATGAAAAGAGAAGAGAAGAGATTAAAAACCAAATTCATATCAGAATCATTGATAGTATTAGTTTAAAATAAAGAAAATTATGATAGACATTCGATTCCATAACTAGATCTATCCCACTAACTGTTGGAATATTAGTGATAGAATCCGTTAAAAGACAATTTAATGGAAAAATTGGATCGTTGAAACCGACGATGATACGTTGGAAATTTAATACGGTCACACAATATGTCAATTAATGGATGACTAACCAATAAGTTTCTAACAGAATCGTTCATGGGTGATACACCAATGTTCTAGTAGTGAGTTATGTAGTTTTGCTTGGCCACGTGTCATAAGCTCATTCGTTGATAACTTTGTTTTTCTAGTTTTTTCATTTTCACACGTTTTTTATGTTACATGCCAGTATTTTACAAATTCATAACAAAACAATTGTTTTTTCTAATTTTTTCATTTTTACACATTTCTTTATGTTACATACCATCCTATTACAAATTCATTACAAAACAATTGTTTTTCTATATTTTTCATTTTTACACATTTCTTTATGTTACATACCATCCTATTACAAATTCATTACAAAACAATTGTTTTTTCTATTTTTTTTTCATTTTTACACATTTCTTTATGTTACATACCATTTTGTTACAAATTCATTACAAAACAATGATGTGGCCGGAATAGGCAACCTCACATGGCTTTTATTTGTCCACCCTTGATCGAGTCTTAATCAATGTTTTGAAAACCGGACCGGACACTGAACCATTATTTTAGTTTTATTGGTCAGACCGTGGTTGGACTGGGGTCTGAAGAATTATACATTTATCAAAATAATACCATAAGAGTTTTAATTTAAACACAATGTAAGTTCAATAATCTTGAGTTATAACATAAAAGTCATAATTCAAACAGATTTTAACACCAAGAATCACCAAAAAGTCATAATTTTAACAAACTTTAACATCAAAATAAAACCAAATCATCATCATCATCATAATTCATAAGTTCTAAGTTCAAATGTCACGACACGTATCCAGTTCTTCATCATTAAGTGCAGCCGGAGTGGACTCGGGGTGGGCGCGGCCCCGAAGCGGCCCCGAGCGGGAACACCGCCCACCCCCCCGCGGCCCCGAATTTTGGGGTGGGATTTGGGGTGACTTCCCCGTCCTTTTCCCCGAGCTTTTTTAAGTGTTGGACATGTGGGGCCCAGCTAAAAATCAGCTTTTTAATTAAAAAAGTGGTGTGGGGTGGTGTGGGGTGGATACCGGGTAATTTGGGGTGAATGTGGGGTGAATGTGAGGTGGAGTAAAAAGTGTGGGGTGATGTGGGGTGGTGAGGGGTGGACTCCCTTCACCCTAAGTAAAACTAGTTCATCATCTTCATCACTCAGAACATCAACATATTGAGTTTCATCACCTAAAACACAAAAAATTATAGATGTAAACATAAAACTCAAGAAAAAATGGTTCAATATATAGCGGTTCAAAACGGTCCGGTTCGAGCGGTTCGTAGCGGCTCACAAACACGTATCAGACCGTGACCTATCGAACCGTGATTCTCAAAAAACACGGTCCGACCGGTCCGACCGCCCGATTTAACAACACCGGTCTTAATTACGTTTTTCAATTGTATGAACTTTTCTAATGCATGCATACATTTTTTTTTTGAATGGGAGCTTCATATAAAAAGCCAAAACTACCGGCCTCAAAAAAGGCACCACACAGAGCAACAAACAACAACATAACCCTACTCCAAATTAAAACTAAACCATTGGTTCCAACCAAAATTATAATATTTAGCCATATACTTAATCCACAAATAACTTACTGCATGTATACATACATATCTATATATCCTTGGACCTTGGCTTTCAATTAACTAACGTATTAAGTTGTTGGTATTCACAGTTCACACAACTCGTGTTCGAATGTTTAGTTCGGCCTTTTCTTTTCTTTTTGTTTTTAACTTTTTTGTAGTCACATTTACAATTTGTTTCTTTCGATGTTTTGTTATGTATACACCGTTATGTACGAGATATAATAATATTTTTTATTTATACCGACCACAACGTATCAAATTAGTGTAAAGAGGTCACAACCGCGTTG
The DNA here is from genome assembly GCA_030867185.1 of Tagetes erecta. Classification (NCBI taxonomy): domain Eukaryota; kingdom Viridiplantae; phylum Streptophyta; class Magnoliopsida; order Asterales; family Asteraceae; genus Tagetes; species Tagetes erecta. The sequence continues at coordinate 18,221,534 of CM061491.1, read as the reverse complement.
CATCGTACGCATGCACCAAGCGTTAATTTCATCATCATAACGTGTTTGATGAGGTCATGCACGCAATGCATCACGTACGTATAAATCTAAAATCTAGTGATATAGTAAAACTAAACAAAACTTAAAAGATGAATTTAAAAAATATAATATTATTTATTTAAGTTATAAAGATGGAAAATAAGACGCTAGTGCCAATGTCTAAATGTAGTATTTTGAAAATCGAACCAGAGCAATCGGTTAGACCGAGAACCGGGCATTGAACCGGTCCGGTGAGAGAGCTTTTGAACGTGACCCGACTAATCCGATGTGAAGTTCGAAACAAACAGTGTGTGTCGTTAACTTCACCCTCCAAATCCAAACTCCTTTAATCTCAATCAATCTATTTCATCACATGTTCCTTTTGCGTCTTCATCCAATTTCTCTTCATTTCATCATTCGACTTTTATGTAAGTTCTATGCCTTTTTCAAGCTTCAATATGTTTGTCCAATTACATTTGAAACCCTAAACCCCAAATACCAAAGGGGTTGGTTACATTTAACATTACATTATTTGCTCTTTATCTCTACAACCAAAACAATTACAACAAATTCAGGAATTGAAATCTCACCATATGGTTATTTAGTCAACTATCTTCTTATGATTAGATCAAACCCATTTTGTTTCGATTATTGAATGTGACTGTTATGTCACTTCATGGGTTTTTGTTTCTTGTTGATGTCTTAATCTTACAGATGAGATAAAGAAACATATTCAAGTTGATGACTCATTTACTGATAGCTGCACACTATATTGAATTTAGTTACCATTGATTTTATATTCAAGGTGATAACTTGATCCTTACCTACAGTTTTTAGAGTAGTTAAAAACATACACGGGAGCTTAACTTTTTAGATGCGTTATGTTGGATTAAAAACATACATGTTTCATATAGTTTTGTTAAAAGTCTTCATGACCCAAATACAAAAAGTAAACTAATCCACCAAAGGCGTAACAATATTTTCAAGTCGTAAACATTATACCGTCGAGTCATAACGTCATATACTTTTCTATGAGTAGTTTTTCAGATAGTTATGTGTTGGAATTTAAAGTGACTCTCTTTGTAGCATCTGCATCTACCTCTTGTAATTTACTGCTTAGGTTAACAAGACACGATTGATGTTTGCGCCTAACGGGCTAAGTTTATAGCGACTCTCTTTGTAGCATCTGCATCTACTTCTTGTAATTTACTGCTTAAGTTAATAAGACACGATTGATGTTTGTGGCTAAGTAACTTGTTTATGGAATTCAATTGATTTTTAGATAAATGCTTTAGATTCGAATGTCATGGCTAGCATTTTTGTTGGGATAGCTTCCGATTCTGGATTATTTGCTTGTTTATTGATTTAAAGGTGTTGGTTTATATTGTTGCTGATCTGGAATTTAGTTGATATTTGAGGCATATGTTCACCTGGTATTGGAAATGTGAAGATGCTTTTTGTCTGTGGTAATTTCATATGGAAATTAAATAGTTTCCGTGTCGAACTTAGTTGAATCAGGTTTGTACTAGGGATGGCAATGGGCCGGGTATTAGTAATCCCAGGCCCGTACCCGAATGTAAAACCCAGTCCCATACCCGGCCCAATACCCATCGGGTTTCAATCGGGTAATTACCCGTCGGGTATTAGGCTTACCCATGGGTATCGGGTATACCCGTCAATTACTTTCACAATATAAAAATGATACATACATACACAGTAAAATGTATCAAATCCAAATAAATAAATTCTCATGATATATGAATTTAAAAGAAGCAATAACGGTAAATATCAAAAGATTATTCATTCTTTAAACAATATCAAAATGAGTAAGTACTTTATTTTTCAAAAAGCTTATACTAGTTCATAAAAAAAGATCCATGAAACAAAGATACTAACTTGTTTTCATAGAATATAAATTCCGATTGAACAGCTGCTGGAGTTTGGAACTGAATTAATTTCCGATTCCTTGAATATAAATTCCTTGATTGTAATTTATTTTTGGATCCGCCACTAGATATGACTTTCTCGGTCTTCTATGCAATTTTTCTTAACTAGGCAATGGATTCTTCATTCAATTCAAACAAGCATTTGAAAGAACAGTAAGGATCTTCTCATTTCTATCATCTTATATCTAATATACATTTAGTGGGTTTCTTTAGTTAATTGATTGATGGAAGATGATTTTGAGTTGGAGAAAACATAACTTTGTGTTGTACCTAATGCGTATCAGATTTGTCAGCAACCTAACTGGATCCTCCATGCTTGAGCTTTTTGTACTTTCAGCAATATTTCCTGTATGTTCTCTGTTCTTGATTCAGTCGTTGTCAGAAGTTTGTTGATAAGTTGTTTCTGGCGTTCTAATTTTGATTATGTTTTGGTCAATTCAGATGTTAATTCTGCTGCGACATATCATGGGCATCTGCAGAATAGGTAAATCTGATTACTGTATGCCTTTTGTGATTGGAGTTTATACTTACATGTGTAGCACTGATGTAAGACAGAAAATGGAATTTTTTGTTTATAGCAGTCAACTAAATGGTTTAGAACAACTGTTTTGCTTAAACATGGATCAAGATTGAGTTTTTAATCTAGTAATTACAAAATCTACACTCCAGTTAGAATATCTTTAAGCAGCTACATCCCCATTAACAATTAACACCACAAACCATCATTCGGCAATGAAACATTTACTTTCCCATGTTATAATCATTACGGGTTGAGGTATGAGACAAAAATTTCCCTCCATGGTGTCTACATTTTAGTTATAAAAGATCAATCCATCCTACTCTTTTATGAATCTGCTATGTGGTAGATATCAATCAGCTAGTATATAATAATGAAGCATAAGTTTAGTTTCTTGTGTATAAGTATTTACATTCGAAAGTTTCTTTGGCTAGAAGCCTCTGTCATTTATGTTATTACCATTGAATTAGTGATGTTATCATCTCCAGATCATGTTACAGCTGATACTTGGTCAAATAAAAAAGAAACTTCAACAGTTGCAACTAGAAGTCAAAGGTCTTACATGCTCACAATAATAGTAGATTTCCTCTCCTTTGTTCTTCCAATCACTTTGTTGTGTACGGTAAGTTTCTTCAGTCTAGCCTAATCTATTCATATAAACAACATACAAGGCTTGTAGTTCTCTGCCTGCAACTTTTTTTCTCGTAGGAATAAAGTTTATTTTACCAATCTACCCCCATGGTTATTATGAGAAAGCATCAGCATTCACCTAAATTCTGTGAAACTGTACACAAACTTAATACTCATTAATTAACAATATGACTAAGTAGAGTTTATACTTGCTTCTATATGTTTGGCTTGTTATTTTCTGTAATAGTTGGAACATATGAAATAACAGGTTCTAGCAGATTGGACGTATCTGAACGGAGCTCTATTTATGTTGGTTCTGCTTTTCTTTGCTGCATCTAACAGGTAGTATATGATTGCTATTTTTTTAATATTTTGGTGTGTGCTATTGTAATTGCTGTGTCTCTGAATCATGTTTAATATGACTATTCAGTTACCTTAAATTGCCTTTAATCAATTGGCCTTGTAAGTGATTATTATGTGACAAAGTCTTGAATATGTTTCCCATGCAATGCAGACATGGATCTTCCCAGGATAAGGAAGAAGTCATTCATTCTTTGAGGACATACGTCTCATCATATAGGGTTTTTATGGTAACCTCAACATGGTTATATTTTATCTTTTTATTAGCATGTTCTAAATTATTATTTGTAAATTTAATCTATATTTTTATTTTTGCAGATGCTTATCACATGCATATGTATTTTGGCTGTTGACTTCAAAATATTTCCTAGAAGATATGCTAAAACAGAGACTTATGGTACTAGTTTGGTAATTGCTTTTCCTTGCCTATTTAGCATCTTTTTATTTACTGAAAAATTATTTGTCGTGTTGTGCTAGTCTATGCTGATCTGTACATCTGTTTTTTTTTTGGTGGTGGTCAGATGGATATTGGAGTAGGTGCATTTGTCTTTGCAAATTCCTTCGTTTCACGTCAAGCTCGGGGTGTTTCAACCATGTGAGTTGGTTTACTTGCAACAATTAGATTTCTTCTTTTAATATGGCAATTAAAATCTTGTATTGGTAGAAATGGCATGTAGATCCTCACATTGGTTGGGGCATATGTGATGATTGTGGTTATAAAATAATAACTTCTCAAACTGTTATATGAATTGGAAACCAATATAACACAAATGTTTGTTAACCAACCATATAATGATATTATACTACTGATTACAACCTTTATTATAATTCTGCTAACAAAGAAGATCTGTTCACTCTATAAACGACAAACAAGTATGTGTGTTAAATTTTCACTAATTGGTTGACTACTTTCTTGGTATCTTAGGGGTTTGAGAAGTGCACTAACCTCTACCAGCCCACTACTGGTTCTGGGGTTTGCTAGACTTGTTTCTACAACTGGGGTTGACTATCAGGTCAATGATCTTTCGCCCAACTTAAAATTCTGTAAACAATGTACGTCATTCCTTGTCTTAACTCGCCATCATTCTGTTCATAGGTTCATGTGGGAGAATATGGCATCCACTGGAATTTCTTCTTCACGCTTGCTGGTGTAGCAGTTTTAACATCAGTTTTTAAAGTTTCTCCAAAGTATTGCGGGCTTGTAGGTTCATTTGTACTAGTAGGTGTGTGATATCATTTCCTTCATTTATTATCATTAATTTACCTTATGTTGTTACGTAAAATATTTTTTCTTACCTTATTACTTCGTTTTATATTTCTAAATCTTTAGGGTACCAAGTTTGCCTAATGAATGGATTGAACTCTTATCTACTTTCCCCTGAAAGGGGAACAAACATTATTAGTCAAAACAAGGAAGGAATCTACAGCATATTTGGTGAGGTATTTTTTACAAATTTTTTTTGAATAATTTTGTATTTGTGTTGTTTTTTTAATAAAAATTCTAGAGTCCAAGGTTATATTGATATTTTATCTTCAGGGTATTGGGGCCTGCATCTGATTGGTGTATGGTTGGGCAACAATGTTTTGTTTGGAAAAAATGCTAACCTGAGAACTAACAGATGGACAAGGACGAAAATTTGGATTCTATTTATTTTCTTCTGGTATGAAATATATTTTAGCAAATTTATTTTTTTAGTATTCATTCAAGTGACCATCTCTCCATTAACATTTCCAGGTGCTTGACGTTGATTCTAGACCGTTTTGTTGAAAGACCTTCTCGAAGAATGGTTTGACGCTCTAATTTCATATAATATGTTCATTTATTTTTTTAGGTTCAACCATATATACTCCTAGTGGGGCGTATTTAATATAGAACAATTATTAAGTAGAGAACTGTGAAAATCACATAGTACACTTGTACGTCTCTGCTGATTTAAAATGGAATGGAGAAAGAGTGTGGTAGACCTTTACATAACCGCCTTGGTTTTCTTTGTTGTCTATTTAAAATTGGTTGCGTATTAAACGTCCCTCTACCCTTAAAACTTTACATAATATAATATTTACCTGACCAAAAAATTCTAATAACTTAAAAGTTCTTATTTACCTATTTCATTAAATACAGTTTATAATTTGACTATTATACCCTTCTCTTTCTCCTTACTCACCGGCCTTTTGTAACATAATACATGTTTTAAGAGAAGGGTTTGAATGACATAATTAAAAAAATGAATATATTTCATAGTATGTTTTATGTTCAGTAAGTATAAATGATAGAATTAGGTTCAACTACAAAGTCTAAATTTCCTAAAAAGTATAAGAAAGAATTTGGACCATTAGATCTAATATTAAATGAAGATCAATGGCTCATAAGCACAATGTGGCATAATGGTAAATAGTTAAAACTTTAAATGGTAGGCCAAGGGTATATTAGTCTTGTCTCACTTTCAAATTCCACCCTCTTTTTTAAACGTCCATAACTTTTACATACGACAATATTTTTTAATAAAAATTACACCAAAAAAACGAACGTTTTTTTATCTTCAAAACGCATATAATATTGATATATAAAAAATGATTTTTTTTTGAAGTTTCAGCTCATTGTGTTATATTCATTAGGTCATTGTGTTATATTTTTCAGCTTATTGTGTTATATTAGTCAAGACATTGTGTTATATTTTTCAGATTGTGTTATATTCGTCAGGTCATTGTGTTATATTTTCATCAGGTCGTTGTGTTATATTTTCATCATGTCGTTGTGTTATATTTTCATTAGGTCGTTGTGTTATATTTTCATCAGGTCGTTGTGTTATATTTTCATTAGGTCGTTGTGTTGTATTTTCATCAGGTCGTTGTGTTATATTTTCATCAGGTCGTTGTGTTATATTTTCATCAGGTCGTTGTGTTATATTTTCATCAGGTCGTTGTGTTATATCTTCATCAGGTCGTTGTGTTATATCTTTATCAGGTCGTTGTGTTATATTTTCATCAGGTCGTTGTGTTATATTTTCAGCAGGTCGTTGTGTTATATTTTCATCAGGTCGTTGTGTTATATCTTTATTAGGTCGTTGTGTTATATTTTCATCAGGTCGTTGTGTTATATTTTCATCAGGTCATTGTGTTATATTTTCATCAGGTCATTGTGTTATTTCAGATCATTGTGTTATTTCATTAGGTTATTGTGTTATAACACAATGACATGAATAAATAACATAATGACTTGACAAATAACACAATGAGCTAAAAAACGTGATTTTTTTTTTGTTTTTTATATATGAATATTATACGCGTTTTAAAGATAAGAAAATGCTCGTTTTTATGGTGCAATTTTTTAAAAAAAATAATATCGTATGTAAAAGTAATGGGAGGAAAGATCAAATACAAAATTGATTTTGCCTAAAAAGTGTGAGAAGTGACTTAAATCACATCAAAACTGGGTCAAACGAACTCCGTTTGAGCTCATTCAAGCGGCGTTGGAACCGTCTCGTCGAGCTTTATCATCTTAGTTTCTAGGGTTTAACTTTTAGGGTTTAGCTTAAAAATTTAGTTTTTACCTTAAGGTTTAGCCTTAGGGTTTAGCATTGGGATTTAGCTTTTAGGGTTTAGTTTTAGATTTTAGGCTTTTATATGGATGGGGTAAGGGGTTTAGGTTTTTAGGGGGTGGGTGGGTGGGGTTTAGGTTTTTGGGGGGTAGGGGTGGGGGTTTTAGGTTTTTTGGGTGGTGGGTGGGTGGTTTTTAGGTTTTTAGAAGGTGCGGGTCGGGTGATTTAGGTTTTTAGGGGGTGGGGGTGGGGGGTTTTAGGTTTTTTGGGTGGTGGGGGCGGGGGTTTGACGACACGGTTCTAACGCCGCAAGAATGAGTTCAATCGGAGTTCGTTTGACCCGGTTTTGATGTGTTTAAATATCACTTCTCACGCTTCTTCGGCAAAATCCATTTTGTACGGTAACCTTCCCCAAAGTTATGGAGGTTTAAAAAAATGGGGTAAAACTTAAAATATAGAGACATTACCATCTTTACCCTTCCTTCTAATTTTAAGGGAGTGTCACATGTCATCATCTCATGGCTTCTTAGACTTTCTAGGAAAATTAGACTTTGTAGTATAACTTCACTCCTTATAAATGATATTACACCAAGTAATATTTTTTTGTTAAAACATAATACATCTAAAAGGGGAAATTGAATTTATATGTTTGTTGATTACATTTGCAGTGCAACGTCACATACGTCACTTTTGTGTTGGCTACAAACCTTGAGGTAATTAATATTTTTGGTTATTATTATTATTATAGATTTTATTATGAATTTTTGTTGCAATATGGCTTTAAATTTAATAACTAAAAGTCATCAACAAACTCCAGATGTTGGGAATATTAATGCTTTCAGATTATATCCCGGGTGGTAAACTATCACTACTTGAACAAGCAATCAACCGAAACTTGCTTGCATTTTTCATTGCGGTAAGAAACGACACGTTGATCAACTTTCATGCCCAAAATACAAAATTTGTTTGCTGGGTCTGAAAACCAAACTAGTAACATTGTATCCATTTATGCAGGCAAATTTGCTGACAGGAGTTGTGAACTTATCCATCAATACACTGTTTGTGTCACCACTCACAGCCATGCTTATCTTGATTGCCTATGGTCTTATCATATGTGCAGCTGCTGCATTTGTAGATTACAAAGGTATTAAGTTAAAGTTTTGGTAAAAGGAATATAGATTCTTTTTTTTATTTACTTTTTGGTACATTCCAAGTTTTTGTTTAGTTAAGTCATCTCACCTAGTCATAATAATTCTGATTTATTATTATTGATACCAATGTAAAAAGATGTTACTGAATTTATGTACCATTTGAGTTCAGTTTGTATCTTTGGTGGATCAAATAATCCATCTTAATGTGATTGCATAACTTTTTTATGTACCATAATTAAAGGATTAAATACATGTGTGGTTATACGGTACTTAATATTGGTATGTATATGTGTACCGAATTTCAATGGAGGGAATGTAAACTGAATTTCAAAAAAGGGCTTGGAGACTTTATTTTCCCTGTTGTCTTTAAAAAATATAAGAAAATAAAAAAAAATAATTTTTTTACATAACAAAAGACATAATGAAAGAAAAAAAAGACGATTTTTTTTATTTTTTTCGTTTGATTTTTAAGAATGACGGCGGAGGAACAAGACCTTCAAAACACTTTTGAAATTCGATTTATATTATGAGTTAGTAATATTTTTAATTAATCATTGTGTCTCTTTTTACACAAAACACTTTTGAAATTCGATTTATATTGTGAGTTAGTAATATTTTTAATTAATCATTGTCTTTTTTTACACACTTGTAAAAAAATACTTTATATGTGAACTTTTTTCTTGAAATAGCATATACATTGTAAAAACATATTTTATTATACACATAGTCTTACAAATCTTAAAAACTGGCCTCTTATGAGAAGAAATGCTTTTTTTAGAACAGCAATTTAGTCTATTCCTAATAAACTTTATGAATATTTACAATGTCAAGGATTGAAACCTTAGACCTTTAAAAAATAATGCTCCTAGAGGCAAAGCCTCTTCCATCGGGCCACTAACCCCAATAACAAGAAGAAATGTGTTTAAGATACTTGAAGAGGAGTTAATTTAGATAAGGTGATACGAGCTAAGGTGCTATCATGTTAACAACAATTTGGAGCTTGGAGCTTATGGAAGGTGGCGTGTATCGAGACAATCCACAAGAGCATCCCTGTCATGTGGGAAGGTTGAAACTATACCAAACTAAACTCCTGTCTTTATTTTTATAATAACAACTTCTAGATTCTCTAGAATAAATTCATGAAAAACCTGCCACCCAAAATCATGTACATGTTATTAGGGTCCAAGAGGGAGTGATACATCTTCTCTATGTCTATTGTTGAAATCCAATCACCACCAAACATCGGAACCGCAACTAGTGTTTCGACACATAACCTCCAACAAGAATTAGGGTGTAGCCTCATAATGTGTTGAGCACGTTCGTTCGGTGTGGGTCTTAAGTGAAGTTTATTTGGATTCAAATTAAAGAGAACATGTAAGGATAAGATTTAAGAAAAGATAAAGTACATGCAAGTGTGAATATAATGTTGGAGCTAGCTAGCGGATATTTTAATTATTTATTAATAAACTTGAAACAAAAGATAAGCAACCACATATCAAAGCTAGCTTATGATGGGATGCCAACCTTTTTCTTTTATCGGGTGATTTGATTTTGATGTATGTCAACTTGCTTCACCAATTCATCCCCTAGCTAGCTTTATGTTATTAATCCTTATATATATATTCCGTTTACAAGGAGACATTTTGATGGTCATGTTGTGTTTCATAATAACTATTTAAAAGATTACAAGTTTAAAACCCGTGATATGTGTAAACTGTGATATATTTATCACTGGTTTAAATCCCGTGATGTGTAAATGGTCAAGTTGTCTTCTTGTCCATTTCATCCTGCAGTTTAATTACCTTTTGAATTGTGTATGTATACTTTGGCTCATTATTGGTACATGTTTTCCGTGATTTTGGATCAATATTTAACTTGCATTACATCAGCTTAATTGTCTTGTCTGTGTTTCCTTTAAATTGTATATATTTTGATTCGTTATGATTGTGATTATACTTATACTTAAACTGCTACACGTACTTTTGATTATTTGCTTTAAGGTTTGTGATTAATTATACATTCATGATTCATATTGGTGAATACACATTATGAACTCCATGATAATAACATCTCTCCATATTATTGATCGTTTGCGTATACAATGATGATTCTTCGTTGATGTCAGGGGCAGAGACAAGTATAAAGGGCAAGGGTAGCCCGGGCTACGGCTGAAATTCGTTGCGAGGTTTAAAAAATATATATATTCTCCGGTTTTAGGTATAAGGATACGCCTAAACAATTAAGAGAATACCTCTGAATCTTTGATTTTATTTTATGAAAGAACAGAGAGGATAAATCTATTAGGTATTTTTATAATTTTGTGGTGTTATTTTTATTACTGTATGAACATTTGGAGAAAAAGTTTTTTTAGATACCTATGAATTTTGGGGCTGGCTCCGCCACTAGTTGATGTTCTCTTTTGAGATTAAGCTCAACATTCACGCTGCAACGTGCTAGTAGAATCATACAAATATTGAAGATTACTAAAAATTTAAATCAAATACTAATAAGCATATTAGCTTTACATGCATGAAAGGTTTAGTAAAGCATATTATAACAATTCAATTATGATTATTATTTAATGATAGAGAAAAAACAGGAAAAAGAATAGTTAGCTCACATAATTATAACAATAAATGGTATATTTCCAGGCATGAAAAAAAGAAGATTAAATAAAAAAGGATGAAGTTTCAACCCCACCACAAAGAAATTAAAGGAGTGGAAAAAAAGGGTACATAAATACAGATAGACAGACAAACAGCATCATACGTTTTTATCACCCACACAATTAAGTTCCATTAGCATCAATTATATTAATATGCTGCCCTCCTTTTCAATTCTTTCTATTTCTTTTAGATTAACAAAACTTAATTGTACGTATGTTGGGAATAACTACCTATAAGAGAATAAACTCTTGGAATATTAGTATATACTAATTACAAATTAATATTAAAACACCAAATAATTTACAATAAGATGACAAGTAAACGGACAATAAATTACGCCGTCACCCCCTTTTAAATAGCAAAACCTACAATCAGCGAGAGTCCTGTCCATCTGTGTAACTAGAATCAACCATCCGCGGTTGCATGTTTGATTTCTTATTGAAGGGGCGAACCTTAGCAAAGAGGAGTAAACCGAAAGACTCCTTAACCAGTCTTTGACATTTATGCCACAAGAACAAGACACAGAAGACAATCAACTAGAATATACAATCATCCATTGCATGTTTGATATTTTATAAAATATTTAAGTGTTATTTGTTTTTTCAGAAAAGGTATGCGCATCTTCTTATGTCTGCGCCGCGCAGACCACACGCAGACATTGTCATCTGCAGACTGTTTGTTTTTTCGAAGACGTTTCATTAAAAAGGTCTACGCAACCTCTTCCTGGTGTAGACTTGGACCAACCACTTTTGAGATTTTTTAAGGTCTGCAAAGGAAAGTTAAACACCTTCACCTAGTACACCACCCACTGTCCATCACCACCATCACTGTCTACCACACCACCACCACCACCACTACCCACCATTGTCCAACACCACCCACCATTGTCCACCACAACCACCACCACCCACTATTGTCTACCATCACCCACGTCCCCCCCACCACCCACTATCAACCACCGTCCCCCACCCACCACCATCCATTACCACCATCATTGCCCCCCCACACCCACTATCCACTACCACCACCCACCATTGTCCACCACCATCACCCATCATTGTCCACCATCACCCACCGTCCCCCACCACCACCACCCACTGTCCAACACCGTCCCCCACCCACCACCATCCAGTAGCACCACCACTGTCTCCCACCACCACCATCCATTGTTCACCACCGTCCCCCACCCACCACCATCCAGTACCACCACCACTGTCTCCCACCACTCCCATCCACTGTTCACCACCGTCCCCCACCCACCACCATCAGTGTTCCCCCCACCACCAGTTTATTCCAGCAGACTGCAGAAGTTAAAAAACAAACAGTCTTCTTGTTGCAGATTGCAGATGTTTAGTCCATCTCTTATTCAACAGATGTAGTCCGCAGACTATAGACATTTTTCAACAGAAAAAACAAATAGCACGTTACTCTCCCCATCCGATCATAAGATGTTTACTTAGTCTCCCTTGTTAATTAAAGTCTTTTTCAAAATCTAGTTTAATAATGACCACACGCCATCTTATGTTATGATGATGGTTTGGGAACAGCTGGCAAATGACCCATTTAATTCTTGTGTATTATAAATATCTGGAACAGTATCATATACATATGCATGGGTTGTAGTACGTTGTACGTGAAGCAGAAATAGTTGTACATATTCCTTCCTTCCTTCCTTATCTTGTGGTACGTGACGTATGATTCTCACATCCACCATCATGTATCTTGCCTATTTCTTAAGCAACTCATCACCCAACAACCAACCTTTTCAATTCAATTCAATTCATATCTTCTCATTTCCATTTCAATAACTTATGCTTAACTTAATTACATAAATTTACACTTTCAATCATCTCTCCATTTTTCAAAAACCAAACCAAAACACAAATCATATACTACTTATATATTATTGTTATTAATCAATTAGTACTTACTAAACAAAAGGTAACTTAACATACAATCAAATCAAATATATAAATATTAACCAACAAGCAACAACAACAACAATTGCAACAAAGTCTTGTAGCATGCATGGATGATTGAATGATTAAGCTTTGAAGCACCAAATATGATGATGGTGATGATGATGGTGGTGATGATGATGGTGATGATGATGTTGATGATTGTAAAAGAAATCATCTTTTTGAATCAAGCCTTGAACATGAGAAAAGTGTTGGACATTACAAGGGATGTTGATTGGACCAGGGTGATGAAACCCATATTCTTCTTCAGCTTCTTTAAGCAAGTCCATGAAAAGTGGATGATACAGATGAATAACAGGTATCACAAACCTAGCTTTTTCTTCTTCACCAACCATTACAGCCATGTATCCTTTTGGTACATCAACATGATCTTTTTGCTTCATCACATCACCTTCAAAACTCAAAACATCTCCACTTCCCATATATATATAATGCCCAGTTTGATTATTAAACAACTTACTTTTACAACAGATATGATATGATATATAAGGCCAGGTTAGGATGAGAGAATAGAGAAAGGCCAAGGATCAGAAGCTGAAATAGCTAGTAAAAAGATGGTTAAACAAGAGTTTGTTAAAGATGTTGGTATGTTGCTCATGGCAGCAGCAGCAGCAGCATATATAAATATATATATGTATGTATCAAAGATTTGTTTTTGTTTTTGATCAAGGAGGAAATGGGGAAGGTGGGTATATATAGCCATATAGGAGCTTAAAGGGCAAGAAAGTAATTTAACAAGAGCTAGTGTGGAAGAAGTTGTCTTTAGTCATACGCAAAGAGACGCTATACATACATTTTGTATATATTTACATATATATTTACAAGTCAAATTATGATTTGGTCTGCCAACTGCCCAACTGGAAATTGATTTTAATAAAATGGAAATTTACTGGTTTGGCAAGTGGCATACACATTGCTCATGTTTTCTTTTATTCTTTTTTTTTAAACAACTTGATGATGTTAGCTTACAATAAGCATGTGATGTTCAAGGTACCTTTTATTTATCTGAAACGTTCTAAAGCTTCACTGTTATAGAAGACGCTAAGTAAACTAATAATAATAATAATAATAATCTCTTTTTATAACATATTTATATCATGTTTTCATACCATTTCTTGAATTGGGCTTTGACCCAGACAGAGTCTAGCCCACTGTAACATTCTGGAAATGTCAAGAAACCTTGAATAAGGTAAAGTTTAAATTTTGTGATTATTAGGGTTTATTGGTAATATTTTTATGTTTGGAATAAAATTTAAAATCTTACGGTGAGCAAGTTATAGTGAGTTTATTCTATGAAATTTAGAAATTGTTGTTAAAAACAAAGTTTAAGCGAAAAGTGCAAAAGGGAAGATGTGCAATCAATAGAGGGGTTAAAGTTTAATGATCTACTAGGTTTAACACCCGTGTATTACACACGGGTTGAATAAAAGTATTTTTTTTAAATTATTACTATTATATTTAAAAATTTATAAATAATTTTATAAATTATTATTAATCACAAAATTTTGTTTTTATTAACTCTCTTACTCAATTTTCCCTCTCAACCTTCCTTTTATAAAATAAATTATGTTTTCCCCCCAAAAAGTTGTCCCCTAAAAACTCTAATTTATTAGATAGATTAACGTGTAAATGTGTAATAGAAGCATTGTAATTTTAAAAAAATTAAAAGAAAATAGTGTGTTTGTTAATTAGTATTAGTACTGTAATAGTAATTGATTATATACGCTTTGTTTACAAAGTCAAGTATGGCTGAAAATGAATCATCTGACAGGTTTCATGTTCATGGGTTATGTTGTAGTTATTATAGCTATATGAAGCTAAAAAAACCTGATGTATTACAGGACATGATGTTCACAAATCACAACCTCAAAGCTAACAGGCAAGGACCCTCATATGGACACAAAATAAGGTATGATCCCTCATATGGTCCCTCGGACGGACACATTGTATGTGCGCATTCTTAAAGTCAAGCATGTAAGGCTCAAAGTGCTTTCATTTCAGGGGTGTTGATAAATGATAAGGTTATGCTCACTTAGGAGATAGAAAAAAAGATTATCGTAAAAGTCCAATGTATCAAATGATCAAGGGAGTCGAAAAGCTGAACACAAAAAATGTATGATTGCAATTGTCTTAAGCTAACCACAAGTATATTGAGTTACTAAGATATGTAATAACATGATCGGCCGGTTTCATACAAACCCATCTGCTTCTTAGATATACTCATCACCACTATCACCATCGTTAACTCTACCCTTGTCTATGTTATATCACTGTCATAATGGTTTTAATATTTATTGCTAGTATTGCTATTATATACACGGTCAATATCATTATAATACTCACCATCAAATATATAGTTACTATCCCAAAATAAATGATATTTTAACCAAGGAATTTACTAAATGATAACAAGAGTGTCAATGAAAAACTAAATAGCTTTATAATGTTTAGAGTAAACTGTAGTTTTGGTCCCTGTGTTTTAATGTTATTAACAGTTTTAGTTCCATCTTAACAGTTTTGGTCCCTGTGTTTTTATTTTCTAACAGTTTTGGTCCCGAACACTAACTCCATCTAATTTTCCGTTAAGTCTCTCACACATGCGAAGTAAAAATGTCATTTCTCTCACTATTTTTGACAAACGACTGAATAAAAATGTTAACCTACATGATGACTTAGATAAAAGAGAGAGAGAATTGAAATTTTTACCCTTCAGATGTGGGGCGCGTGTGAGAGATCGACTTAACAGAAAATTGGATGCAGTTAGTGTTTGGGACCAATTCTGTTAGAAAACAAAAACACATGGACCAAAACTGTTAAGGTATGACTAAAACTGTTAATGGTATCAAAACACATTGACTAAAATTGCAGTTTACTCTGATGTTTATATGACAAAATTTTAAGGAAATCTTGTATCATGTCATATAATTTACACGTAAATCAAGGGATTAATATTTTAGTGTCAAATAGTTTACACGTAACTCCAAGAATCATTCTTCAAGTACTCAAGTAAACCTAATTAATAAGTACTAACCTAATAAGACTCGTATAGAAGTATACGAGGTCACATCTCGTATCCCTCTAAACGAATATCATAGGTACATCGTTCCAGCTAATTATACGAGTTGTGATACTACAAATTTAACGGTTCTAACAATCACAACATTTGTATTTTTTACCAAAAGGTATACGAGTAGCAGGGCCGATCCTGAGGATTTGAGTGCCCTATGCGAGACGAGAAAAAAAGGCCCCCGCCCCCTCAACCCAAAGCACCAACGCAGTAAATTATATAAATTAAATTTTAACCAAAAAACAAACGTTTGATAAATAAACATAAGAAAATCAAAGTATTCAAATTAGTGAATTACGTTTTTTGCAATAATGGGCTTCCAGCCTTGATTAATCGATAATACACTTGATTGTGTGAGCTTTTAGTTAATTAGTTGTAATGAGCTTTAGCCTTTAGGTGTGGACTTTAAATATTTGCTTATTTGTTACATGACTATTGACTAAATATAAGTTTTATAAAAAAAAATTATATAATAATTTTTTTTTAAAATTTGGTGCCCCCTTTAAACAAGTGCCGTGCACGGTCGCGCATGTCGCACGCCCCTCTAACGAGTAGTGTCTTCCATACGTATACGAGTCGTATATGAGTCGTTTTTATAACCGGTTGGGTGTACCCGTAATAGGTCACGTAAGGAGTTAGGACCCGTACGTCTGTTTAAATTTGAAGGATGAGTGTGATTAAACTAAACTTCAATATAATTGAGTAATAAAATAAAATAAAATAATAGCGTGTGACAAAACATATACATTTCAGCTGTGTCGATACCAGTTAGACACGTGCAGGTTACAGTAGTAGGTAAGCTCGGCGATCACTTTCACTCACTCACCCACCCGCGATGTTTCTTGATTTGATTGGAATCAAACCATCATTTATATCTTAATTATGTGATGAGTTTAAGATAGAAAAAAATAAACAAAAATGGCAGGTGAGAAAAAGATTTTGGATTCTGAAGAAGCTCTATCAACATCACTAGCCGAGTACACCGCCAGTTTATCGGATAAATTTGCCAAACAAAAGGGTTCATTCACTGTTGTTCTCTCCGGTGGATCTTTGATCAAATCACTCAGGTACTTACATATATGTGTGATCTTTTTTATGTTCAAAGGTTACATTAGTTACTGATGATCATAATGAAATTGAAGGAAACTAGTTGAAGCTCCGTATGTTGAATCCATTGATTGGTCAAAATGGCATGTGTTTTGGGTGGATGAAAGAGTGGTGCCTAAAAATCATCATCATAGTAATTATCTCCTAGCTTACGATGGATTTTTGTCCAAGGTACCTACCTAATCATCATACTATATTTTATTATTTTTTGTTTTCAATTAGCTAGAGAACGTACACTAGTTGTTTTTTACCACAGACATGTTAGCGGCTATTAGTTAGTTATTTATATGTTTTTTGACTAGAGTAAGTGGTATTTTTTTTTGGTGTTCGACAAATTAGTTACTATTTACCTGATCATCTTTATTCTCTCAGACATAAACTCATTTTATTTTATGTGAGAAGCTCTCTTTTGGCCCCGATTTGGAAAGCCCATTTTTTTAGAGTGATCTGAACCAAAAATCTTCTCATTTTATAAAGCGTTATATACATAATACATCTCTTCAACCACTTGGTCCGAGTATTATTGGTTGTACTAGCTTGTCCCTGTTGATCAAATTTGTAATCATGTTATAAAATATGAATATACAATCATGTGTCTGACAATTGTTCTTGATCGAGTTTGTTCGGGTTCCCGTTTAGGGTGTATTACTAGGATGGTTTTAGGTGAGGAAGGAGGTCACGAGTTCGAGAGAGGGGGGGGGCGAGAAAATCTTTACCCAAAAAAAAAAGAAATTTTGGCTCTTTGGTTCACCAAGCTAGTGATGGTGTTTGCAATTGCAATTGCAGGTGCCAATTCCTTGTGGTAATGTATATGCCATCAACGATGCTTTATCCGCAGAGGCTGCAGCTGACGACTATGAGACATGTGTGAAACATCTTATTCATAACAATATAATCAGTGTATCTGAGACAAGTGGGCTTCCTAAGTTCGATCTTATGTTACTGGGGATGGGACCAGATGGACACGTTGCGTCCTTGTTCCCCGGACACCCTCTACTTAAAGAGAAGAAAAAATGGGTGGCCTTTATCAAAGAATCACCAAAGCCACCTCCAGAAAGGATCACTTTCACATTCCCAGTAATCAACTCGTCCGCAAACATTGCGCTCGTGGTAGCTGGGGCAAGTAAAGCACATCCGGTACATGTTACTCTTGGCAATGGCAATGGTGAAGATGAGGTGTTGCCTGTTCAAATGGTGTCACCTGATGAGGGGAAGCTCACATGGTTTTTGGACAAAGATGCAGCTTCAAAGCTATAGGCCACATTTTAGTTTGTGCTGCAAAAAAATGTGTTGTGTTTGTGAGTGTGAATTTGATTTTGCACAATAAAATATTCTGAAAACCAAGAGATTGTAATGTTAATGCATATCTTTTTACACTAATAAATCTCTATGATCCTTTTTGTTACATTTTCTTGACTTGGTAAAAACAGGTTGAGTTGAAATAGACCAAGTTTTATTGGATTCACACCAATTTTTCTTTTGTAAGGGCAATTTCTAATGAACAAATTCCAAGACCATGTGTAGTGCGGCTCTTTAGTCCAACAAAACGGTCTTTTCTCACCCTTGAGGTGTTTCTCACCCCATGAGGCATTTTTTGTGTCAAAATCCTCTATGGTGTTTTATACATAACGCCTCAAACCTTTATT
Source organism: Tagetes erecta (assembly GCA_030867185.1). Lineage (NCBI taxonomy): Eukaryota > Viridiplantae > Streptophyta > Magnoliopsida > Asterales > Asteraceae > Tagetes > Tagetes erecta. The sequence goes on along the minus strand of CM061491.1, from coordinate 18,202,908 downwards.
TTATCTTGATTTTGCTGCTAAAGCTGAGGTGGAGTGAAAATAGGAGCGTCATCCCCTTTATCACTACACGCGGTCTAATAAATAGGATTATGAAACCATACTATAATAAATGTAAGGAGTCTAGCTGTAAAAATATTTGAGGGGTTGCATATTTTTCTTTCATTTGGTGTGTTTATATAACTCAAATATTTTTTTTTTCTTTCTAATTTGGTGTTTATGAAAATTGGTTTGAACTGTATGTGTGGTTTAATTCTTTAATTTTAAAGCAAAACCGGCCATTAAAATTTGTAAGTAATTTTATGTTTGAGAAAGTTGAGTGTGGTATGATTCTGTCCGGTTTATAATGATTAAAGTAGGTATTTGTTTCACAAAAGAATAAAGCATGCCTCTTTTTTTTTCTTCTTATTCTAAACTGACCCTTCATGCATTAATTTTCCGTTTACAATCCATTTTTATTTTGTGCTTCTTTCATTAATATTTACATAAAACATTCCTGTTTTCTGAATTTATTTAACTAACAAACTGAATTGTACTAAAACAGTTGTGTATTTCTAAAGCTAAGTATTTAACTATTTTTCTTTTCTATAATAGAATTTGATTTGAATAATGTATTTTTTGATATTAATTTAAGTAATTGTATAGTTAATTATAATAGTTTTTTTAATTAAAAACCAATATACATAGTTGTCATGCGTAAACTTATGTATTAAACATGTTAATCTTAATCGACTTACACAACGACCCACTTACAACCCGTAAATTGATTTGGTTCATTTTGATAAATAGGTTAAACGAACCATATTCGGGTTGACCTGAATTTATGTTATCCGGGTTAGAGTTGGAATTTTTAACACGAATATGAATACGGATCGAGTTAAGGCTGCATAAATCAACCTGGCAACCTGCCAATCCGTGTCCCTTCAACCCACTAACCCAACACGACGGACACCCTGACTTTACCAATTATAGTTTAAAATCATTCTGAAAAGGGGATATGTGTAGTCAACAAAATCAAGCATGATGCAATGGTTTGAAAGAGAAAGTGCGAATAAGAAAGCAAAAGCAAAAGTGTATGTAATGGCATGCAAAGTGTGATCGATATTTTATCATTAACAACACTTATAAACTGTTATTATTAACCCAAACGCATGACATATTTAATCCATCGACAAACATATAGAATGATGACATCTCAAATGTGTAAATCACATCGAGACATAACAATTTCATACATGATCACAATGTTTATGCATGTTTACTTATTGTAATTTGGTAAAATATCCAATTTATTTTATATCATTGACCCGTGTTTACAAGATGTATGAATGTGTGTTTTGTGCATCTTGTTGTGGGTTAAAGGAAGTCTCCGTAACGAAGAATGATTGTGTGGGAGAATTATAAACTAGCAGCAACGTAGGAAGTTTTCTCTCCAAGTATTGTTATGCACAAGAATATACGAGTTCTTGGTTGCAAAGTGAGTATAGTGAAGTTGATAATATTGGATGGTATGAAAGACTATGTGTAAAAATGTCGTTAAAGGGTGATATGGTAAATCTTTTTTAAGTTGATGAGTCCTTTGAGGTGGGGGTGACAGAGTAACATGTTAGGTTACCCACACATCTTTCTTTTATAAACAACTAGACAAACTTTTAATCAGCCTTCAAGGAAATATAATTATATCACCACATGATATCCCAATCATTTCTGGTCAACAAAGATTTTGACTTTACAAGAAATCGATTTGAATGTTGGAGAAGCGAAAGGAAAACCTCACAACTTAATTCGTTCGATAAAAACAGTAATAGAACATCGATCTTTTAGAAGCCTCCGATTGCGTAACACAAACAAAAACGTAAGCTTTTGATCGTCGAAACCGTCTAGTATCAAGTATAAAATTTACATAGGATACAATACAAAGAAACAAAGTAACCAATGATCACACAATCAATTTCAAAGGTAGATTTAGAGTAGAGGAAGAGTTAAGTTTAATGGGTTTGGTTTGGTTTTGTTAATAATAAAATATAATGTTCACATGCCCACTGCCCTGCAACAAGTATCAATCCATTCATTCATCACCCACCAACAAAGAGAGAGACAAAAGTAAAAGTTTTTGTTTGTGTTTCTCTTCATTTCAATTTCAATTTCATTTTCAATCTCATTTCATGGTGGATACTATTAATCTCCATGCCCTTATTATTCTATTCTTCTTCTTCATCATCCTCTTCCTCATCCACTGCTGCTGATACTAATGCTAATGCTAACAATAACACTACTAATGTTATTGAAGCCACCATCAGCATCACTCATAAGCTACTAGCTAACTTCATCTCAAATGTCGCCGGAGTAAATCTCATCATCACCGGACTTGTTATCGCCGCTGCTATTATGTACTCCACCACTAGGTACTATTATTATTTATTCAACTCCACTTCAAACCCTAGAAATTAATATTAGCCCCCTTTTTGAATTGGTGATGAAAACCAGTCAATCTTCTTCTTCTTCTTCTTGGATTCATTTGAGATCTGTTTTATTCTTAGTTACTTCTTCCTCACCAGCTTCATGTTCTTCATCCGATCGGTCAGTCTTTTATCCAAATCACCATCTAAACAAATCATATCATTTGATTTAGATTTGATTATGCTACTTTCATTTGGTTTTTAGTTTCTTCACCCTGTGAAGATTTGGATCCTGCATTGATTGTGGATAATTTCTCCTTTCGATTGGGACAAATAAACCTAGTTTTGTGTTTCAATGAGTGAATGAAAAAAGAGATGTGATTTGAAGGTTTGATATCAAGATTTGTGTTTAACTGAAAGTGAGAATAAGACAACCCAATAGTTTAGCAAAAAGTCATAATCTTGTTAAGTTTCAGTGGTTAACTGGAACATTTTCTTCATTTGTGTGCATATGTTTACTAAATTTAGGTTAACTTTTATCGACCGTAGCAGCGCGTGGTATTATTAGAAACCAAGCCTTAACAATTAGTTATTGACTGGACCTAATATTAATGCTGAACATTCTTCATTTTACACATTGTTCATGTCACTCAGGATTTGCCTTTTTTTAGAACGCGCATGTACAGTAGTAACAGATTATACTAGTTAGTAAAGTGGGGAGTTTACAAATTGGTTGCGGGAAACCATTCGTGGCTAGCGAAATGTATTTGTTCGTCGATGTCTGAAATCGTAAAATAAGTGGAGGCATTTCGTTATCCTTTTTTTCTGTTAATAATTTTGCTTATCCATCTAGTTATCTTTGTGATACTCTATACATGATATTCTAGAATATTGTATCAAGTATGAACTTTTATATGTAAGTAGACGGCAAAAGGCTAACAGAAAAATGTGTTATTTTCTGGCACCATGATATGGAAAATACAATACCATCAATAATCATTTAAGCAGGTTTCCCCCTAGTTAGCTAATTTATGTAATGAAATCAAAAGGGTAAGTGGCATCACTTGATATAATTTTGCGAAGACAAAGCTTTGATTAGTGAGTTGTGAGATGTGAGCTTGTGATTGTTGATTGATTTGTTGTAAGTTGTAATATTTACACCGTTTAGGGTCCTATTGGCTAAATATGTGTTATTATTGACTGATTGTAGGGGACGTCTAAAATCACCATGGTCACGTAGGAAAAGAAAACATCCGCTCACTCCTCAGCAGTGGAGGAATTTGTTTACACCAGAAGGGAAGCTTCGAGATGGTGTTAAATTTCTTAAAAAAGTTCGCAGTGGGGTGTGTTCCGCTTTCATGTGCTTTTGTGATTTTTACCTTAATCAAAATTTTCCTTTTTTTCTTGATAATTTATTTATTTGTAGGGAGTTGATGCAAGTATCAGGTCAGAGGTTTGGCCTTTCTTACTTGGAGTGTAAGTTTTTCTTTTGTAGTTTGTAAGTTATACGTAAATAGAAGAAATGACTTTCTTCCCCTGCTGCAACTTCCAAGTCCTAATGTGAACATTATTTTGTCTGTTTTACAGTTATGAGTTGAATAGTTGCAAAGAAGAAAGAGATAAAATAAGAAGTCAGGGAAGGTATGCATACTGTTGTCATTTTCAACTTGTAGACGTTGTTTCTTTTTCTTATGATAAATGTATTTTACAGAAAGAGTTACGAAAAGTTGCGGAGGCAATGCAGGAAGCTATTCAGGTGCAACAGCAACAACAATAGCAATGGGGAGGGTATCGACTCGGCAGAATCAGAGGATGTTGTGAGTGCTAGGGAATCTCTTTCTAGTGAGGAAATAAATTCATCTCCCGTGAATCCCATAATATTGGAAGAAGATGTTGGTGGTTCAACAAGATTCATAGATCCAAACATTTCTGACTCCGAGTCAAGCGACTCAGATTCTTCGCAGGATGCGGAGGTAAGCCAAACCTTCCCCTCCTCAGATAACAAGGAGGAAAATGAAGAGTCACCTTCACCTGAGGTCCAGTCAAAGCTTCGGATAACCGAGGATTTCTCCACCTGGCAGCGGATCATCCGCCTTGATGCTATTCGTGCCAATGGAGACTGGATCCCATACTCCAAAACTCAGGCGGAAGTCTCTGAGGAACGCGCCCTACGTTCAGCCGAGGCGGTGGGGTTAAAAGACTACGAGCATCTGGAACCATGCAGGATATTGCATGCGTCACGGTTGGTTGCCATTCTTGAAGCATATGCAATGCATGATCCTGAAATCGGCTACTGCCAAGGAATGAGTGATTTACTGTCTCCGATAGTCGCTGTAATGACAGAGGACCATGAAGCTTTTTGGTGTTTTGTGGGATTCATGAGAAAGGCACGTCACAACTTTAGGCTTGATGAGACAGGGATCAGAAGGCAGCTGAGCAGGGTGTCGAAAATCATAAAGTCTAAAGACTCCCATTTGTATAAGCACCTGGAGAAGGTGCAGGCGGAGGACTGTTTCTTCGTGTACAGGATGGTGGTGGTGCTGTTTAGGAGAGAATTAAGTTTTGAGCAGACACTATGCCTGTGGGAGGTGATGTGGGCTGATCAAGCAGCCATCAGAGCGGGAATTGGTAGATCAGGATGGAACAGGATAAGGCAGAGGGCGCCACCAACAGAGGATCTGTTGCTGTACGCGATAGCAGCATCCGTGCTGCAGAGGAGGAAACAGATAATAGAAAAGTACAGCAGCATGGATGAGATAATAAGGGAATGCAATAACATGGCAGGACAACTGGATGTGTGGAAGCTCTTAGATGACGCCCATGACTTGGTGGTATCGGTTCATGACAAGATTGAGACCGCATCTTTCCGAGATAAATAGCAGTTGTTGTTGCTGTGGCTATTCATCAGAGTACTTTATTGTAACTTTTGTTGTTTCTTTTTTGGGGGGATGATTATTGTAGTTTCTTACAAACACATATCATGATGATCCAACAAGTATCTACTACCATAACAAGATTGAGAATGAATCAAGAAACCTAAATTGAATACAAATTTATGTCTTGTTGTGTTATATGTATGCTTCTTGCTATTTTATTTTAGTTGTTGGGTAATTTTACTCATGGTTTGATGGTTGGAAGATATTTACTTTCTGTATTTATTTTGATTTTCTTGTTTTCGTTTGTAATTTACTTGTACATCAAAAAATATACATCAAATCCCTTAGTAATTGGGATTCAGTGCCCAACTTGAGTTCAAGCCTTATGGGTGCCTTCTTTTTATTATATCTGTGTTTTTAGCTATGGGTATTTGTTATTGGCCGTTATTGGTTCCAACTACCGAAATATATGCCGATGGTCTTAACTTTTAATGTTTTGCAACCAACGGACTGTTGGTTAAAAAATATTAACGGTGTTAAACAATTTTTGAATTCTAGACCAACATTTTATGGCTTTTGATCGGAAGAAGTATATGAGTCGATTAACAGAAAAATTAGTTTAAAGTCATGCTTTAAACAACGAAATGATGCTTCAATCGTGTGTTTAAACCTAACAATGCTTCAATCGGATGTAGAAATTTGTCGTTTAGAGCACCGTTTCTAGGTAAATTGTTAGTTTGGAATTCGAAAAACTTAACGCCGTTAAATTTTTTTAAGATGGTCCATTGGTGACAAAAATAATAAAAGTTAGGGTCACCAACACATATTTCAGTATTTGAACCGATAGATGCCAATAACAAATAGGTGAGACTGATAAAATGCAATACTCCTTTTAGTTTATTTCATTTTCTTTGTAACCGACTTGTTTATTGAATTTGTCGTTTCAATGTAGTTTTAATCTTTTATATAAATTTTATCAATGTTGAAATTCTATATCATTGCTGGTTTTTTACTGGTTTAGATTTTTTATGCGTTTCAATGTTAATTTCTTAACTCATGTCTTGAAATTTATCAACATAAGTTCACGATTTCACTGTTTACTTTAATCTATATTCTTTCATCATGAGTTTGGCAAATCTGGACAAAATATTAATTTTATTCAAAATCGAGTCTTCTTTACACCATAACGTACAAAACAACTGATACGTAGGGAATTAACATACTTTCTTTTAGTGCTTTGTTGTAAATATTTTTTGGTTCAAAGGTATTGCTGTAACGTACGTGTCTTAATAGTAGTTAGAAAATTTATTTAAAACATAAAACTTTTAAAATTTTATTAATGAAAAATTACAAGACTAAATAAACATAAAAGAAATACAACTACTGGCCTGGATGAGGTATGCAAGGGTTTAGGAAAATCAATTTTACTTTTAGGACATTTTTCTTACATTTTTATTTTAAATCACTAGATACTTTTAGAGGGATTGTCAACGGTGACCGAGTTTTAGCAACTGACTTTTTTTTCTTCTGCTAAGGACTAGTCGTCTGCAAAGGGCATTTTCATTTTTTACCCCCAAGTTTAACATAATGACTTTTACATCGCAACTTTTAGCGAGGACATGTTGTCGCTACATATCACATGATTATTATACCTGTTAATGTAGCGTAAATATGATGCTCACGTGTTATGCAGATGGTTCTCTTGAAAGATGTAAAGAGAGATTGGTCATTAGAGATTGAAAAGGCACGTATTGATTATTTTGAGACATTGTGTGGTATTGATAGATACAAAACATAACATTTCACGTGAGTATCATAGATATTAAACGTTTAAACACTCACAGTCTATAGATACAAAACATAACATTAAGTATGATTGAACGAGTGAGTGTGATTATACGAGGAATCTCAAAAGTGAGGATTTAATCGTATACATCCGAAAAAAATAATAATATACAAGTCATTTTTAATTAAAAAAACAGAAATATCAATAGAGGTCTAGAGACTCGAGCACCCTACGAGCTTGGATGTGAAGAGCCGTGAGTCGTTGGTCAGGATCAAGAGTGGAACCAAATTGACTTGCAGCCCATATCAGAGATGCGGATTTCTCACCCAGCAGACGTCTGATATCGTCATGTATGCCTGCCATCGGTGCTCCTTCCCGCCCATTTACATGTCCAATTACAAGCAACAAGAACTCTCCACATTTCATCCTGATCAACCAACAATTTTCTTTTAGTACAAATTTCTTTTGTACATGTTTATACTTTTTACTTAAAATAGCAACCTTGAAAAGTTTCTTACACTCATCATTTAAGATCAAATAGCTTAGGTACCTCAATTATTTATTAGGTAACAAACCTACTAAAACTATAATGACACAAGAAACTCATTTTTGATTTGTCAAATGAGTTAGACATATCTAAAGCGAACACTTTGCCCTATTCAGGTTTATTTTCAATTATAATCTAAACCCAATGAAATAAAGTTGAACTGCATGAGACACTAGATCTGATTTGCCTTTTGCAGCTAAAATTATGCAAGCCCCACATGTTCATGTTCCTCAACAGCAGGGAGCTTCGGGAGTTTGAGGAACTTTATCACCGGGGGAGCTCCCTAATAGCAACTCAATCCCACCTTAGAAGCCTACTATGACTCTGACTAGGCTTCTACTTCTATTACCAGACACCCTGCTAGTCGTTATTTATATTCTATCTCATGACAATCAAAGAAGCAAGCAACTCTGCTAGTCTGCTGGAACTAAACATCAATGTTTTAAAAATTACTTTGCATGGTTCACACAATCATATGATTGTTTCTCTCAAGTGTGATGGGTGGAGCCCATAACCCTGATAAAACATCAATGAAGAATATTGAAATATGTTACAAGTCATAGTTTCATACCAGCTTGTTAAACATATAACATTCCATGTTAAAGTGATTAGCTAAAAATTTGTTACGTCAGTTAGTTTATAAACCTAGTAATAAGGGCTGTCCTCCATATAATGAAGGATATGAATATATATAATAGTAGGATAGACACCAGCTGCAACCACAATTAAACATGGCAGTTTAAACTCATGGTTCATAGAAATGGAAACGGAAAACACACATACACAAATTAGTTTTCTAAAATTAAATGAATTAAAAAAAACAGATCGGTTCGTGATTATTGATTATTAACTAGTGTCATAGTTACTTAGGAAGATGGGAAGGGGTAAGGCAGCAGACTACATACCATTGAGATGTGGAAGTGTTTGGGAGGAGTTGAATGGCTAACTAAATTGTTCAACCTTAGTTTAGTAAAATGTCAATTCAACAGAGGACTGATATCATATTTCCTTTATATAAGAACAAAGGAGATGCCAAATGGTGTCGGAATTATAGAGGGATTAAGCTACTAGACCATATTATGAAATTACGGAAGAGAGTAATTGAGACTAGAGTTAAAATAGAAACTCAGGTTAAAGTAAACCAACTTGGTTTCATGCCAGGGCGCTCAACTACAGAAGTGATGCACACTCTAGGGAGAACGATAGAGATACGTACATGGAGAAGAAGCGACATATGCATATGATATTCATTGACAGCCTGACAGGCATACGACATTGTGCCACACAACCTAATTTGGGATAGTCTAGTCTCTAGAGAGTAAGAGGAGTCACGGTATTGATTTCTTTCGTAGAGGTAGGCTTCTACCAGAGGGGCCGTGTTAAGCCTGTTTATTTTATCGTGGTCCTAGATGAGCAGTTGAAGTCCATTCAAGAGACAGTTCCATGGTGTATGTCTTCAGTGAATGACAGTTTGCTAGTCGGGGGGACTAAACAAAGCTTGAATGCATGGTTAGATGAGTGGCGTGCAGCTCTAGAGGGAAAAGGTTTAAGAATTAGTCGTTCTAAGACCGTACCTTCACTATGACTTCAGTGGTGCATCCGACAATGAGGACACACAAATCACCATTTAAGGCCAAGTGGTTCTAAACTTAAGTACTTAGAATCATTCATTCATTTGTACAAAAAGATAAGGACGTAGATAGTGATATAGCGCACCATTCCTTTTGTTACAGTAAAGTAGTAAACCAACTTGGTTTCAGACTGGACTTGTACTAAACATACATAACCTATCAAACATGACTTGTACTTAACAACTTTCCGTTCCAAATCCTTATCTGCCTCATTTACCCGTACACACTTTCAAGTTATGTTGCACAATCAGCTAAGGGCATGGATTGCTTATTATAAAATCATCTAAGAGTTAGAAGCATACCTCAAATTTTCGTCTACTTGTTTGTCTCTTATAAGCAATGCAACCTCTTCTATGCCATTACATTCCTCAAAATCCTGATATAACCAGTCAACCACAAAGAGTAGTTAGATATAATCAGATGCATAAACTGAATCACGTCCTGAAAAAATACGAATGATAAAGCATATGAAGTATGAACTAACAGATTAAGCAAAATATGGGAAAAGGGCTATCTTTATTGTATCAGTATATTTATAGGTATAAGTGTATAACTGTTTTGAAACCCCCTGAAGACCATTTGATTACAATTATATAGCAAAAAACATACCATTTGATTGATGGATGAGTCCAACATAATTGATATAAGAGCATCTAAGCTTGCCCCTTGCTCAAGTACTCCTCGTGTTGCTAATATGTTCATCAGAACCTGCATAGATTAAATCTCGGATATTTCTTAAACTTGGCTTTCCCTAATTATCTATCTAGAAAGGAGCTTTTACAAAAATAATTCTTTGACCAAAAGGAATATCTATATTAACTGCTACGCTCTCAATAAATGTGCTGATTAGAACTAAATATATAAAACAGACTCAGAATTTGTTGACACGCGTGATATAATCATTGCTTCTTCCAGAAAGACTCTTAATTCAGCAGGGCCTTATATCTTTTTTTATTGAAGTTAGTGATGTTGCTGACAAAATGCCACTATTTTCATATTAGAAAAAAGGGTTTTAGGTCTACAAGATTTACTATTTCACCCTTTGTCCATTGAAAAAGGATGTCAAGATTTCTTGGCCAATTCCTGCTCCGGATTAACTATGTCAAAATAGCCGAAGCTGAAATAATTTTAAATAATCACTGCCACAAATAATAAGACTAGGATAGCCTTTAAAAAAACTATTATTGTGCTAGATTCTCAACCAGTCAAAACCCAGCCCAATGCCCAAACGATACTTTAAAATCTGGACATACTCGTCAAGTATTTATGATAAGCACTTAAACCATAATTGTGGACTTTGCAGCCACTAAATAATTTATTTTTAAAAGCAGAAAATGGGGAAGAACTTGATGGAAGAAGATGTTAGTCATGTCACTACAGAAATTGTAGTCATATAACTTACAAAATGAATTCACTTCAAAGATACAATACCATTTGCTAGTCATTTGTATTATATACTTGTATTACACAAGATGGTAAATTTTAAGTACTTTGAACTATCATAGACAGAATAAAAAATACTAGTATAAGCCTTCGGTTTTAGTGTACACTTATCTTGCACATTAAACTTTATGGATCATGAACACATAATAAATGTACCATGTTAAATGTACCCGTATCCGCATAGCATAGATTACAAACTTTCCATATGGTTTTTACTTCAATTTTCAGTGACATGTCTAGAATGGGCTATTATTGCTACATACGCCAGTTGTATCCTCTACCACTACTTGGTAATGAAAGGTGTAAGGCACAAAGTGAAAACACATTAGGGGCTAAGGCAACAACTCATGTACTTCTAAGTTGAAATTTCTCAAAATTAGGGTAAGTAGGAGGCTTAGATGTAAAAGCAACAAAAGGGGTGATCAAACTATGAAACGTTTACTTAATAAAAACGTTGATACGTAAAATTGATCAGAGAGACACTACCCCTGATAGTAAATAAAGCTTACTTTGTTGTACGTTGAGCAACACCTAAAGCCTCAGCTTTTAGGACCTAAACACCTCAGAGCGCCTAGCGCTTTTTTAAACCAAGATCTACTAACAGAAGGCTTTGCAATAAAGAACAAAAAACACAAACTTGTATATCCTAAACTCCTAATCATTCTCATGATGTCAATCGAGAACCATTTCATGCTTATAATAGGGAACAACCTGAACAGCCTTGAACTGATGTGCCAAAACCATACTCTCCTTATGCAGTAAACAGCATCCTTCCAAAACTCTTAATGCAAGTGAAACTTCAGCATCCGTTGAAGGACTTTTTATCTTCAAGGGTTCAACACTAAAGATATGATCCAAATTACTCACTATCTGATCCTCAAAGTCTTGTAAAGAGTGTTGAAACAGAACTGGTACCACTATGAAGCAGAAAAATAACACCATGCACATTTTAGTTCCTCTTCATTTCACAGTTCTTATATAACCCTATGGACACAACTAAATAGCTCCCGAGCCTCAACAAGGCTAGGAAACAACAAGTATGATACATACATACTAAAAAGACCTAACAAAAGAGAAGTGAATAATACCTTGGAGAGAGCGAATGGATTGGGTGTGACGAAAGAGGTTAATGGTGGAATGAGAAGATGCGATGGATCGAAGAAACTTGAGGATGTTGCGAAGGCCGTGTAATCGTAGAAATGAAAAATCGGATCGTGCGTCACGGAGACCGGTTCGTAGTGCGAGGGTTACTTCTCTGTACAGTCTTTGATCTTCCAATGAATGCACCAGATCACTCACCGGCGAGGTTTCAGACGATTTGTTGTTGTTGTTGTTATTGTTATTCTCTGATGATGATGATGATGTTTCTTCTTCTCGGTTGTTTCCGGCCAATTCGCTCCAAAACGCCTTCTTTAGATGCATCTCTCCGGTCTCCTCTCACATACACCGTCTCAAATCACTCCCTTATGCTTAACCAAACTTGAACCCATGGTCTTCGTCCTTAGATGTCTCGTTCTAAACCAATTGATCTATACCTCGTTTGACTAGTGGTAATCCTTCTCTTGGTCAAGGGTTCGAGTATGTGACGGATTATGTAAATTAGTTACGTTGAAGATTTATATCTATATTTAAGGTCTGTTTGGTATGATGTAATGAAATAAACGAAAAAAATGAATGGATAAAAAAATAAAATGGATCATTTCATTACAAATCTTGTTTGGTACTTTACAAGAATTGATTGGTCTAGGCAGACTAAATTAAATAAAAGTTTATTTAGTAAGGCCCTATTTGTTTTTGCCTCTTTTCTCTGAATAGAGGAAAACGTCTGATTCGGTCAGACGTAATCAGACGTGGGGTGTTTGTTTTTTTTCTGGCACTAAGAGGTTCAGCGTCTTAATAGCATCTGAACCAGTAAGAGCTTTTAGTGGGTCTGAAAACCTCTTAACCCAAAAAAACGTCTCCGACGACTAGAGGTTCGTCTCTAGCCTCCACCTCTTAATGATTCAGATTTCAGACATTTGAACCACCTCTTAAAATTCAGATGTGGTATTCAGATTCACACTTAAATCTCTTAAAAAAACAAACGGGGCCTAAGATGTGAATAGTGTTTGGTTAATCTTGTTTGTTTACATATTTACGGATTATGTAAACTAGTTGATTTACAAGAACTATTGGTTAATCTTGTTTGTTAGGTCACTTGTTTTGTATTCTTAGCTAGTTTATAGTTGATTTGCAATTAAATCATATGAATAGTGTTTTTAAAACAAGTCAATAAAAGTGTATAGCTAAACTAAATACCTTTGAAATGATAGTTTAATTGACTGTTCTAGGTAGACTAAATTGCTAGATTAATTGGCTGTGAAGTAATTGTCTAGGTTCGGTTTGTTTACCTTGTCTATAGATGTCAATTGAATTAAATGAATTACCTTTGTTGTCTGTGTTGTGAGGTAGGATTGCAATTAGATACTATGTCATAATCAACTAGATAACTGTGAGGGAGTCTAATCTTATAAACTGGTTTGCTTAATAACTTGATAGAAACCCGTAGGAGTTTTATTAAGGGATCATTTCAAAGATCCCAGTTCCATAACTAAAACGTGTCCATTAAATGGATAACTTAAATAATATGGATCCGGTCTAGGTCATTTACTTCCATCTCTTGATTTCAACTCTCGTCTTCTGTTTAGTTAACTTTGTTTATTTGTTTAATTTAGTTTTTAAGCAAAAACCTGCCTTTTCATAAATAATAATATTTAAGGTCTATGTCTTTTAGTTAAGTTTCCATTTAGCTAATTAAACGTAGTATATAGATTCTGTGGGTTCGATACTCTGACTTACTTAACTATAGTACATTCGACTGGTACACTGCTGATTGTGTGTTTAAGATAGTTAATCGAGTCTAAGTTTATATTAAAACTTAGGTGTCTAAAAAGTTAGTTAGTTAATATATAGTTTAGCACGCGTCAGTTGACGTCTTCCTCAAACGTCAAACTGACAATTGATGGTTGAAATATTGTATGAGGTATTGGCATACCTGGGGTATAAAGAGAAATGTCGTTGAGCCCGGATTGTTATCATCATTAATCAAATTGAGACAATTACTATTTTTAGGCCATTTAGGTAAAACTGTGAACACTTATGAATCTGGTATTAATTTCATCGGTCACGTTACATAACAAAAAAATATAATAGAAAACTAAACATTATTTGACTTAATATGTATCGATGAATCACTCAATACACATGGAGGTTCACTAGAAGTTGTAGTCTATTGGCAAACGTGTCGTCCTTCAGAAGGAAACCGTGTATCGAAAGGACACAGACTTTCAAAAACACACAGTCTGTCAACAGATAGTGTGTCTTCAACATTCTAGAAATTGTTAACATAACACACCTTTGATGAGTAAAAGTGAAATAAAGAGAAGGATAAGGTGTGTAAAATGAAACAAACGGGTAATATTTTTTTGGAAAAATATCATCGAAATAGCAATATTTGTGTTTTTATGATATTCTAGTGATACAATATGACATTGGTAACGTTGAGTTGGCATCATTTACCAAGTGGTGATAATAAATGTGACATCTGCCCCAAACCCGAACCCGAATGCCCGACTTGAACCAGACACTATTTATCTTTATTTGTATTCGTATTTAATATCTCGAAATTATAACGCTTCGTCATATGGATAAAAATGTCGGACTTTATGATAATTTTCGTCTTTAATAAGAAGAAAACAAATTGCTATAAACGTTTGCTAAATTTATTACTAAATACATTAATTTAAAACTCAAAAGTGTATAAACGCATTTTATAAAAGATTTCATAAATTTTGTTAAAGATAAATACTACTAGGTCTAAAAATTGTCATTAAACGGCAACCGCAACATAATCATTCAAAAACGTCACTTATATTAACGTAACGTATCAATTCGGTTAAGTTAGTTAGTTTACATAATATATAAATTAACTTCGGGTCAAAAGTGACAAATTTAAAACATGAATTAAAGTTTAAATTGGAATCTGAAATCATAACAAACTTTAGGGGCCAAAGCTGTAACTTATAAATCCAAACCCCCCCCCCCTGCGAGCAAACCGTGTTTCCGGTGTGTACTGTTCCGGCCACCTTGGCCGGAAAATCCCCGAAGTCCGGCGAGGCTCCAAAAAACTGGTTTTTAGCACCTTACAACAAATCAAATCTATAAAAAATCATCCTAACACTATTCTAAGTGTGTTTCGAACATCTAATTGACTTGTAAACGTCTAAACATCAACCAATTTCTCGATTCAAAAACCGGTTCAAACACCCACTTGATCCAATCGACTGTTAACGTATCCAATTTATGATTTCATTCAATCCATTATGTCTTCTCGGCATCTTGAATCGATTGGTAGTAATTTCCTGCACTTTAATCCTCTGATTCATCCATCAATTAACCATTTTCGGTTCATAACTTAACCCAAAACCAAACGACACCAATCTTTTAACTAAAACGCAATTCAATATACCTACACACTAATAATCACTCGAAATTGCTCACTGTTGTTTCATTCCCTCTCAAAAACATCAAGAAATTCGTATTTGATCCTCAAAACCGTCGCGTATTGTTCTTCAATTCATCAACTCGTTTCTTAATCGATCAAGTAAGTTTCATATACCAAAATACTCGTGATTCAACGTAGATTAAAAGCCCTATGGTTGATTTGGGTGAGATTAACAGGTTTGAATCAATTGGATCGATCTTCATTCTAGGGTTTACATGGAAATGGGTATCTTTGTGTATTAAAGATTAAAAGTTTTAACAGTCGAGTTAATAAACAAAAATGGTCTTTGGTTCAGTGGGTATGTCACATGAGTGTGTGCGTGATGACCCGGGTTCGAGTCCCTTTGCCACCACTTTCTGCCTATTTTAATATTGAATCCTTTTTACCTATTTTTAACACTAAATTATAATTACAAATATTATTCCGCGGGATACCCAAATGAATTTTAAATAAATAATATATATACAATTACGTTTCGTATCAAAATCCCCAAATTGTATTTCAAAACCCTAAATTCCCAAATTATATTTCGAAACCCTAATTTTCAATTGGTACTTTAAAACTCTAAATTCCCAAATTATATTTCGAAACCCTAATTTTCAATTGGGACATTAAAACCCTAATTTCCCAAATTATATTTTGAAACCCTAAATTCCCAAATCCGAAACCCTAGAAGTTCTAGTTTCTTGATTCTAGTTATTGTGTTACTTGCTTCGTTTCTAAGTAAGGTTTTCCCGGTTAATTAGGTGATTCTAATATCTGGGCGACCCTCGGTTCTTTCTAGTTGCGATTCTAGTGTTACTATTATCTTTGGATTTTCAGGTGAGTAAACTCACTCCCCTTTTTCCATTTTACTATTTTGGGGCTGAAATATGTCTTTTACTATATTGCGTTTTCTATTCGTTTTCTAAAAGAGATCATACAAATATGTTAATCTAGTTCGCGGCTTGATGCAATCTTATGTGTTAGTTAAAAGTAGTTTTATTGCTTTGTAATCCCACCGGTACAATGTTAGCGCTAATGGTTTGACAAACCCACCTGCTTGTACAACATCGATAGGTGATTTAAACCCGGCCTTTCTAATTCCATGTTTACTACGGCGAGATGCTATGTTGCTATACTATGTTGCTATGCTATGATGCTATACTATGCCATGTCCCTAAATTGCTAAATGATGACTTATATATCGAGACGGTAAACGACGGTTATTAAAAGTTATCATTATTTATTTCATGAGTGGTTCTCATGACAAATGGCTAAACGAGATACTATGGTTTCTATTGTGGTTGGTGTGCTATTCTATTCTAGGGGTCCTGGTAGGGTGATATTACGAAATTACTATACATGTGGGATTGCGCAGCATATCTTGTTGATCTCGGATTTCAATACTATTACTATTCAATTTGGGTTTTACTCACTAGCTTGTGTAGCTAACTTTATTTTTCGCGTATTTCAGGTGACGCGTGATTTTGGCTTGTTTCTTTGCTATTCAAGACATAGGGACTTGGACCTAGAAATAATACTAATCATGACTATTTCATTTACTGTTATTTGGATTGTGTTTTGCATTTAGGACTTATGTTTCCCCAACTTATGATAATAATTATTAGACTTTAATAAAAGTAACACCATGTGCTTTGTTTACTATGGATATCCAATTCTATGACAGCCCGGTGTTTTCCGCCACCGGGCGGGGTGTCACAGTTGGTATCAGAGCCATGGTTATAGGGAACTAGGATAGGGTATTAGAAACACACCGACCTAGACTATAACCTAAGAGTCCTTAGTACAAATAGCTTGTGCTTAGAAAACTCTTCTAGAACTTATTTCTTTATTCTTTTTATGAATTTCTCTATGCTGTTTCTTTATCTTATTTCTTATCCGATTTCGCGAAGGAGCTACAAGAGACTCGTCGGTATGATTAGGATCTTTCTCTTTGTGGAATCTCGTCATCGCCTTAAGTAAGTTTGAAACGTGGGAACGTGTGCAATCCGGAAGGGGGAACGCCTGTATCACGGACATCCTGTCTAAGGCAAAGCATTTCGTATAAATCTCTTTAAGAGACCTGTATGCTTACCTGGGGATGTACGAGATGAGTGTGAACCTATAGGCTAAAGCACGCTTTCTCGAATACGTTGAAAACGAACTTAACACTTTGATAAGTCATTAGTGTCCAAAACCAAGACACACTCCTAAGCCATTGAAATTTCATTTACTTAATGATTCTACGATTTTCATTCCTACGATTTATAATTGTTTCTATGAATTTTTATATTGACTTAAATAATATTCCAATTTCATTTACTAATGTTTCTAAAGTTTCTAAGTGATTTCCTATGAAATGTTCAAAGGATTCTACGATGTTCTAAGTACTATCACTATTTCATTTAATCGAAATTTCTAAAGTTTCTAAACTTTCTACGTGATCCTCTATGGTATGTTTCAAAAGATTCTTCTATGATATTCTAAGTGGAACGAGTTGCTATTATTACATCGGATGTTTTCTATCAGTCAAAGATGTTGCTACAAAACCGTTATCCTACGTTTCATCATTCCATTTGTTTCTAAGCTACAATAATACTTGTGCGATATACTCGCTAGCTTATCCATATAACACAATCACACCATTGTAAACCAAACACTTCAAATCAAAACTAAGACATATCTAAATCGAATTATCCAAAACTTCAGATCATGCATATAATGCATATATCGATTACCGAATCTAAGTCGTACTTCTAATCCTAAATCAATTATCGATTCTCCAATCAAAGGTTCATGATGATTTCTAAATTATAGTCCAGGCTAAATTCCACAACTAAATAAAAGTTAACGGATTTTGCTATTCTTATAAGCTAATGTATTTGGATCGAACGTCTACCCTCCAAATATTTCAACTTGACTTCTATACTCAAAATAGTTTCAAAACTACTCATCTAACTATAAGATTCTAATCTAATTTCTAATTCATCATTACAACTATAAATCTACTATCAAATTATGAACTAACCATCAAAACAAATACTCGTTAATCAACTACACGATACTATCCATGAATTCGTTATCCAAATCTAACGAGAACTCCTTACACAACTATTCCCGAACTCATTCAACTAAATGTTTTCATCTATACATATGACCACCAACGAAATTCTACGCAACTAGTCTTCATGAACTAATCCAAACCCAATGTGTCCATTTATAAACTCGTTACCTTAACACAACGGGTAATCAAAGGACTTTGTAAAACTAACGGTAGTTGATTTTATTAAAATAATTTTCTTATTTTCCCAAACCAAAATATATATATCGTTTTTTTAAAAAAGAAATTTTAATAACCTTTTGGCCTTAAAATCTTGTAAAACAAAATAGATATATATATATATATATACATACATATAAATTTCGTGATAAATGGTTTCTTTAAAAAGTGATTGGTCAATCTAACGTCGGCCAAATATTTACACAAACATTTTCCCGTTTCTCAAATACGACACAAAGACTTGCAACAAACACCATGACTTCTGTTTTCTTTTCCAATACCAAGTACTTATAACTTAAATTGTGTCGTTTATTTTCAATTCAATTCTCTTATCTATGGTAAAGATTAAAACTTTCAACTTTTTATTTAGCCTTTAAAACTACATTATAGAAAAAACAATACCATCTCTTATAAACTTATACATCTGGTATACCTAAAGTTGTTGGTCATATAAATACAAATACCTTAAAAGTTAAATCCAGTTGGAACTAAGTGATTTATTCATTCGAACTATAAATTAGATTATCCGCATTATCAAATTTTCATGAAACTAATTTTTTCTAAAGATCCCAATAAACTATATTATTACATGTACATCATCAACAATGCTTATGAACTGGTCAATATCAGAAAACCTAGAAAATTACATCTTACACACATACAGTCGATTTTCACAAACTTAAGTGTTACTATCCTAGTACTTGAATTTGACTATCTATATCATTGAACAAAGTTATTTATATGAGCAATGTCTACCTAAAGGACGTTAGTTTCTTCTGAATCATCAATCTACTTATCATCTTAATATGATTTTCCCAAGTACTATTTCTATCAAGTATGACAACAATACCTATACGTATCATTATTTTAACCTAAAATTGTTGTGTACTTCCGACTAGCACGAGATCGAATGAACTGTGGAGTCCATGCAAAAACTGAAGTAATTACGGGTGCACACGGAATTATGAAAGTTGGTGCATGGGAACTATAGTAAGTTTGTCTTATTTAGCTGGGCCATATTTAATCATCTTATTTTCACTTGACTCGTTTACTCATTTTACTAATCGTATATAAGCCACTTAATTATTTGTAAGGTTACTTAATTCGTTTCAAACATTCTATTAATCACGACTATTCTCGACGATCATTTGAATAATTCTAAATCCTTATACCTAAAATATTTCATTTACAAGATGGTATCCTATTCTGTTCCTATAATGAGTAGCAAACAAAATTTATTCGAATCTACATACAAATAGTTCAACCGAACTCTTATAAGTGAAAAGAGTTAAATAAACAATTTCTCAAAAAGACAAAGCAAATCAAAAATAAATAACTTCTTAATCTCGTTATTTAAAATCGTGTTTCAATCCAATGCTCATCTTTCCATTGATCGAATTCTCAAGAGTTTTTGCGAGATGAAACTCCCTACGAGAGGGGGCAGTGTTCATCCCGTGTTTCATGTTTCTAATATGAAGAAGTACTTATCCAACAAAAATCTCATTGTGCATATTGATAATGAATCGATGCAATTTGTTGAACGGCCATTGGGAATTATGGACCGTGAAGTCAAACAACTCAAGCGTAATCATATACCAATCGTTAATGATCGTTGAAACTCAGAATGTGATCATGAATTTAAAACCAAATGAAGGTTAAGTATCCGCACCTTTTTGCTTTATTTTTTTTTTCCTACTGCGGTTTGAGCAAATTTCGGGACGAAATTTCTTTAAGGAGGGGAGACTGTGACATCTGCCCCAAACCCGAACCCGAATGCCCGACTTGAACCAGACACTATTTATCTTTATTTGTATTCGTATTTAATATCTCGAAATTATAACGCTTCGTCATATGGATAAAAATGTCGGACTTTATGATAATTTTCGTCTTTAATAAGAAGAAAACAAATTGCTATAAACGTTTGCTAAATTTATTACTAAATACATTAATTTAAAACTCAAAAGTGTATAAACGCATTTTATAAAAGATTTCATAAATTTTGTTAAAGATAAATACTACTAGGTCTAAAAATTGTCATTAAACAGCAACCGCAACATAATCATTAAAAAACGTCACTTATATTAACGTAACGTATCAATTCGGTTAAGTTAGTTAGTTTACATAATATATAAATTAACTTCGGGTCAAAAGTGACAAATTTAAAACATGAATTAAAGTTTAAATTGGAATCTGAAATCATAACAAACTTTAGGGGCCAAAGCTGTAACTTATAAATCCAAACCCCCCCCTGCGAGCAAACCGTGTTTCCGGTGTGTACTGTTCCGGCCACCTTGGCCGGAAAATCCCCGAAGTCCGGCGAGGCTCCAAAAAACTGGTTTTTAGCACCTTACAACAAATCAAATCTATAAAAAATCATCCTAACACTATTCTAAGTGTGTTTCGAACATCTAATTGACTTGTAAACGTCTAAACATCAACCAATTTCTCGATTCAAAAACCGGTTCAAACACCCACTTGATCCAATCGACTGTTAACGTATCCAATTTATGATTTCATTCAATCCATTATGTCTTCTCGGCATCTTGAATCGATTGGTAGTAATTGCCTGCACTTTAATCCTCTGATTCATCCATCAATTAACCATTTTCGGTTCATAACTTAACCCAAAACCAAACGACACCAATCTTTTAACTAAAACGCAATTCAATATACCTACACACTAATAATCACTCGAAATTGCTCACTGTTGTTTCATTCCCTCTCAAAAACATCAAGAAATTCGTATTTGATCCTCAAAACCGTCGCGTATTGTTCTTCAATTCATCAACTCGTTTCTTAATCGATCAAGTAAGTTTCATATACCAAAATACTCGTGATTCAACGTAGATTAAAAGCCCTATGGTTGATTTGGGTGAGATTAACAGGTTTGAATCAATTGGATCGATCTTCATTCTAGGGTTTACATGGAAATGGGTATCTTTGTGTATTAAAGATTAAAAGTTTTAACAGTCGAGTTAATAAACAAAAATGGTCTTTGGTTCAGTGGGTATGTCACATGAGTGTGTGCGTGATGACCCGGGTTCGAGTCCCTTTGCCACCACTTTCTGCCTATTTTAATATTGAATCCTTTTTACCTATTTTTAACACTAAATTATAATTACAAATATTATTCCGCGGGATACCCAAATGAATTTTAAATAAATAATATATATACAATTACGTTTCGTATCAAAATCCCCAAATTGTATTTCAAAACCCTAAATTCCCAAATTATATTTCGAAACCCTAATTTTCAATTGGTACTTTAAAACTCTAAATTCCCAAATTATATTTCGAAACCCTAATTTTCAATTGGGACATTAAAACCCTAATTTCCCAAATTATATTTTGAAACCCTAAATTCCCAAATCCGAAACCCTAGAAGTTCTAGTTTCTTGATTCTAGTTATTGTGTTACTTGCTTCGTTTCTAAGTAAGGTTTTCCCGGTTAATTAGGTGATTCTAATATCTGGGCGACCCTCGGTTCTTTCTAGTTGCGATTCTAGTGTTACTATTATCTTTGGATTTTCAGGTGAGTAAACTCACTCCCCTTTTTCCATTTTACTATTTTGGGGCTGAAATATGTCTTTTACTATATTGCGTTTTCTATTCGTTTTCTAAAAGAGATCATACAAATATGTTAATCTAGTTCGCGGCTTGATGCAATCTTATGTGTTAGTTAAAAGTAGTTTTATTGCTTTGTAATCCCACCGGTATAATGTTAGCGCTAATGGTTTGACAAACCCACCTGCTTGTACAACATCGATAGGTGATTTAAACCCGGCCTTTCTAATTCCATGTTTACTACGGCGAGATGCTATGTTGCTATACTATGTTGCTATGCTATGATGCTATACTATGCCATGTCCCTAAATTGCTAAATGATGACTTATATATCGAGACGGTAAACGACGGTTATTAAAAGTTATCATTATTTATTTCATGAGTGGTTCTCATGACAAATGGCTAAACGAGATACTATGGTTTCTATTGTGGTTGGTGTGCTATTCTATTCTAGGGGTCCTGGTAGGGTGATATTACGAAATTACTATACATGTGGGATTGCGCAGCATATCTTGTTGATCTCGGATTTCAATACTATTACTATTCAATTTGGGTTTTACTCACTAGCTTGTGTAGCTAACTTTATTTTTCGCGTATTTCAGGTGACGCGTGATTTTGGCTTGTTTCTTTGCTATTCAAGACATAGGGACTTGGACCTAGAAATAATACTAATCATGACTATTTCATTTACTGTTATTTGGATTGTGTTTTGCATTTAGGACTTATGTTTCCCCAACTTATGATAATAATTATTAGACTTTAATAAAAGTAACACCATGTGCTTTGTTTACTATGGATATCCAATTCTATGACAGCCCGGTGTTTTCCGCCACCGGGCGGGGTGTCACAATAAAAGAGTTTTGTAACGCAAAGTTAACGATATATTTTATATGTTGAATAATTTGGCAAAAATAGGTTTTTCAAAGGTATCCTTTACCCTTTCAATCTTACACTTGACTAGTAATTTTTGGTTGGTGACCATTTAGTGTACTAGCACCTTCCGGTGTGGTGAAGAACTTTGTGGTCTTAAGGTCACAAGTTCAAATATCACTAGCGTTAATATTATGTTGCAAATAACATAAGTTGCCATTTAACTATCCAAGCATATCAAGTCATGGGATTTTACAAGCTAGTAGGTTTCCTGTAGGACGGGGTCATCCTCAAACGTCAAACTAACACTGATGGTTGAAATATCATTTGAGGTATTTGACATACCTAGGCTATGAAGAAAAATGTCACTGAGCCTGAATTACAATCGTCATTAAAATTGCTACGGTAGTTAATCAAATTGGTACAATTACTATATTTAGGCCATTTAGGTAAAACTATAAACATTTATGAATGTGGTATTAATTTCATTGGTCATCTTACGTAATAAAAAATATAATAGAAAACTAAACATTATTTGACTTAACATGCATCGATGAATCACTCAATACACGTGGAGGTTCACTAGAAGCTGTAGTCTATTGGCAAACATGTCGTTCTTCGGAAGGAAACTGTGTATCGAAAGTACACAGACTTTCAAAACACACAGTCTGTCAATAGAAAGTGTGTCTTCGACATTCTAGAAAATGTTAACATAACACACCTTTGATGAGTAAAAGTGAAATAAAGAGAAGGATAAGGTGTGTAAAATGAAACAATCAGGTAATATTCTTTTTGGAAAAATATCATCGAAATGGCAATATTTTGTGTTTTTATGATATTCTAGTGATACAATATGACATCGATAACGTTGAGTTGGCATCATTTACCAAGTGGCGATAAAATATGAGTTTTGTAACGCAAAGTTAACGATATATTTGATATGTTGAATAATTTGGCAAAAAGAGGTTTTTCAAAGGTATCCTTTACCCTTTCAATCTTACACTCGACTAGTAATTTTTGGTTGGTGACCATTTAGTTTACTAGCACCTTCCGGTGTGGTGAAGAACTTTGTGGTCTTAAGATCACAAGTTCAAATATCACTAGCGTTAATATTATGTTGCAAATAACATAAGTTGCCATTTAACTATCCAAGCATATTAAGTCATGGGGTTTTACAAGCTAGTAGGTTTCCTGTTGGACGGGTTGGTGTCATCCTCAAACGTCAAACTAACACTGATGGTTGAAATATCATTTGAGGTATTTGACATACCTAGGCTATGAAGAAAAATGTCACTGAGCCTGAATTACAATCGTCATTAAAATTGCTACCGTCATTAATCAAATTATACAATTACTATATTTAGGCCATTTAGGTAAAACTATAAACATTTATGAATATGATATTAATTTCATCGGTCATCTTACGTAATAAAAAATATAATAGAAAACTAAAGATTATTTGACTTAACATGCATCGATGAATCACTCAATACACGTGGAGGTTCACTAGAATGCAGTCTATTGACACACTTGTCGTTCTTCTGAAGGAAACTGTGTATCGAAAGTATACACACTTTTGAAAACACACAGTCTATCAACAGATGGTGTGTCTTCGACATTGGATTTCTAGAAAATGTTAACATAACACATATTCGATGAGTAAAAGTGAAATAAAGAGAATGATATGGTATGTAAAATGAAACAAATAGGCAATACATTTTTTGGAAAAATATCACCGAAATGGCAGCATTTGTTTTTATATGATATTTTAGACTTTTAGTGATACAATATGAATTTTGTATCGCTGTGTTGGCAATATTTAACCAAGTGGCCATAAAATATGAGACTTGTATCGCTAAGTTATCGATATATGTAATAGGCTTAATAATTTGGCAAAATAGATTTTTCAAAGGTATCCTTTACCCTTTCAATCTTATACTAGCATTTGTCATTGTGGAGAAGAGTTTTGTAGTCTTAAGGTGACAAGTTCACATCTCACGAGTGTTGAAATTATGTTGCAAAAACATAAGTTGCCATTTAACTATCCAAGCATATCAAGTCATGTGGTTTTACAAGCTAGTAGGTTTCCTTTTGGACGGGTTGGTGTCATCCTCAAACGTCAAACTAAAAATTGATGGTAGAAATATCGTATGAGGTATTGACGATTAAGAAAAATGCTGTTGAGACCGAATTGTTATTTTCATTAAAATTGCTATCGTCATTAATTAAATTGAGAAAATTACTATTTTTAGGTTGTTTAGGTAAAACTGTGAACATTTATGAATGTGATATTAATTTCATCGGTCATCTTACATAACAAAAAATATAATAGTAAATCAAACATTAACATTGTAGCGCACCTAACGGTGGCTAGTGAGTTGGAAGGAAGAGACTAACTCTTATGAACTCTTTGCATGGTATTTCGGGTTTGAGTGACACATTTCCAGAGTACTAAACCTAAGTTTTTTTAATTCTTTTACTTATTTTGATGGTTGGGTGACCACGATTTTAGATAACGTAACAATTTTTAATCACTTCTTTGTTAAAGCATTTCTTGATCTTTATTCAAGTTGTTTGATGATACTTTAGCCGATCCGTCTGTAGATATCCTCATACCAACTTAGTATTAAATCCCTAAAAATAGTAGCAACAACTTCACTTTGCACACATTCACGATGCAAATACGAATAGAACGGTCTTAACTAGAGTTTACTTTAATAATAAAACATAAACATTTTTAAGAAGTTAAACCCAAGTGGGTTGTTACTTGTGAATTGATCTAACTACTATTTACTCTGTTTAAACATTACGTTAATTAACGTGTAAATTATCGAGAGTCTCTGTGTCTTTAGACGATATCCAGTATCTTACCAACAATATATTACACTGCGGCAAGTGCGCTTGCCCACATGTGTAGTATTTGTAGAAGAAGGAAATCGTTATAAATTTAGAGCTTGTTAGTTATAATGTATTTTTGGAAAGAAAAATATATACTAACACTGCATACAGTTTAGCCACATCAAAATCGGGTCAAATGAACTTCGATTAAACTCATTCCAGCGACGTTAGCTAACTTAACTCTAAAAAATGATTAATTTCACATATACATTTATAAACTGGTCAAATTTCATATTTACCTAATAAAAATAACAATATATATACCGTTACATACTTAACAAATTTCAAACTAGTATTTTATTAGTTTTTTTTTTTACCATGCATGCATTCTTCTCACATTTCAAACCCCCACCTCACACCCACCCTCAAAACTTTTAAGTCAAATTTCAAATCATCTACTACTCCTTAAACACACTTTACTCTCAAAATAAAGCAAGTGTTAGAAATGATTATTGAAATATCAAATATATGTGTCTGAACACTTGTGTTTATTTATAAAAAAAACTAGAGAAAATTTTAATTCAAAGGCTGATTTACCCAAAATTTAATGCATGTGAGCTCACACTTGACTAGAGGTAACAATAGAAATCTTATCTCTAAGCCTCAATCCACCTTATAAATAACCCCCCCTTTTGCTCCATTTCTTCATCAAAAAATGGATGTGTATCTTAGCAACAAGACCATTATTCTATTTTACTTTCTAGTCCTCCTTAGTTCACAAACAGGTATGAAATAAACTCTTCATTTCTTAATTATATATGCTCAATACATTAATACTTATGGCTAATTCCTTTTTCTTGTAGCAATTTGCTTCACCAATGTTGCAAACCTTTATAAAGTGAAGATGTACCCAAAGAGGTTTGATACGGTGTATACAGGCGACTACAATGATCCCGGACCCAATCCCAAGCATGATCCAAGGAGGGGAGGTGGACATCGTCCACCATGGACTCGTTAAGTTCTTGTTGTTGTTGTCGTTGTAGTAGACGATGCTTAAAGTTTAATAATAAAGTTTTTTATCTTCAAGATCAACACATTTTGCTATTAATGCAAACACACAAACGAGCGATAAAAGTAAGGCGTTATACATATATATATAGTAATGAAATATCAACACAAGAGAAAAGATATGTTGATTATATACAAAGGTTGCAAGGTTAGCTTTCAAAACGAAGCATTAGACGACATCCATATCCCAAGTGACACAATACCAATCGTTGCAAAAGCTTGGATCAGTTCATAGACAACGTTTTGTTGTTGTATAGGTAAATTTTCCCAGTCCGTTCGCCTATCAACAACACAGAAAATAACATGGTCATGACTAAATGGGATGCATGTGCCTTGTTAACATCAAACAGTCTGCAAAAATAAAAAATAAAAAAATGCATACCCCAAATCAGCAATGACAATTGTTACATTATCTTGCGAATATTGGTCCTGCGGTAGAAGAAAACAGAAGTTAGAGAAAGTGGGAAATGTAAATAGGCAAAAAAAGTCGAAAAAGGTAATATGTCTACCAAGGCCATTTGAGCTAGAGCTTCAGATGCAACCTGTAGCAAGAATATATTAAAAACTGATATATATAACGTTAATCGGTTTATGGCTACAAGGAAGCTAGTTACCTGAACGTCTCCATGTTCCTTAAGTTGGTTCCTGACAAAGTTGACTGCGTCCGAGCTGAAATCATTAAAATTTATGCAGTTAAAGCCATTTCCTAATAAAATAAACCTAAAGGAGACGAATGAAGGCAAAATAAGCGAGACGAACCTTTTAATGTAATCCCATAAGCCATCAGTTGCTAACAATACAAACTCTGCGTCAGGACCGAGTGCAACTTGATAAATATCAGGAGTAGCAATAACCAAGTCTCCAACAAACCGAACTCTGTGTCGGATAAACCCAATTTTTAAATAACAAGTTGTCTGAAAGTTATCAGCTAATCATACATGTTATGCGGCCAATGTAGTAGAGGCATTGCCTCTTAGGTTGTAGGTCCGGGGTTCAAATCCAGGTATGGATGTAATTTGGTGTAATTTAGTAGTTTAGTAGGATATGTAATATGTTTGCCGTTCAAGAAAATCATGCATGTTATGCGAACTGTGTAATTAAATCAAGAGGAATATTCTGAACTATATAACTTATGTCAAGGGAACTAGGTTGTTGCGTTAAACTTCCTTAATGCTCCCAAGATTATTAGGAGTGCTCTGATTAAACATTAACAAGATCCAGAAAGAAGTGGTGTAAATGAGTCAAGCCAGCTCGCAAGCTACTCGGTCTAAAGCTCGTTCGAGCCAAGCCTTAACGAGCTCGATCCCGATCTCGAGGCTAAAATAATGTTCTTTTTGTTATCGAGCTCCAGCTTTGCATAAAAAAACTCGACTAGGCTCGCGAGCCTTATCGAGCCTAGTAGGATTTTCTTTTTTATTTAATATATTTAATTACGATTTCACATTTATTAACAAATAACTTAATAGGCCATTGTTATCAAGCTCGAGCCAAAGATTGGCGTTGTTTAATCACAAAACAAGCCTTGTCGAGATGAGCTCAAGCATTTTTCCACTTTCACGAGCCAAGCTCGGGCTTAAAATGTAGGCTCGAACCAAGCTCGAGCTTCAGGAAATTTTAACAAGCCAAACTCGATAAGTGTCAAGCTCGGGCTCGGCTACACCCCTAGAAAGAAGTTACATAAAAACATATGAGAAAGCTTACCGGGATATAAATTTTTCTGACCATCGTCCTTCTGCAACTCCCTTTTTCAGCATCCTTTCGATATTTAAATTGCGTATCAATGCAAAATCCCAACTACTAATATATACGATTATCAAGCAGTTAAAGGAGAATAAGAGAACTTACTCATTCTTCTTTGTCTTAAAGCGTATGTCACCAAAGGCACGGGACACAGAGATATCTCCACAAATTCTACCATCCGAAATCTGTAGAGACCATACACACAGAAAATAACTTTTGCAGATCAGCATTGTAACATAACAAACCACATTATTTCGTTGTAATTTTCATCTTAAATGCAGCAAGTACCAATCAGTTTCATAAACAGCCAAAAGCAAATATGCAATATTGAACAAAATCACATCAAGATTATTATTTGCCATTTGCAGCTAAAGAGTAAGTGAGTTAACTGAAGAATAACATGAATGCAAGTGAAGAAGTTAAAAAATGAAATGAGAAGAGAAGAGAATAACAAACATACCCATCCACCCGCTTCTCTAATTCGTTTAATTTCTTGAAGAGAAACTTTGTTTCTTCCATAGGGTCTGTGAGAATTAGTCAACTCTTGTGCTTTTCCAGATTTTGAAAGAACCTGCCATCACAAAGATGATGCATACATTGTTACTTGTAAACAAATAAAGATGATGCGAGGTTGGGTTATAAATGGTTTGAATTGGGTATTACTGCACATGAATCGCCGACATGGGAGATGAAAAGCATATCATTTCCTAGCAACATAGCAGTAGCTGTGGCACCAGATTCATCCTCCTCCCCACTCATCTCAAGCCTTTAAACAAATGAAACAGCATCTAAACAGGAAATGAAATCATACTAAAAACACATATATACTAGTTTAACAATTGTTTGTGAGTGTTAGTATATTACCAATTTATAAGTTTTGCATCAGTGTTCAAGAAAGCTTGTTGCAAAGCGTTTTGTATTCCAACAAAGTCCTTTTTATTCAACATTTCAACAGCCTTTAAATACTCCTTGTATAGCTCCTCCCTGAGGTTGCCAATTGGCACACATATTAACATCAATCTCATAGTATGTGCATTAGCATGTAGTATGTTAAAACTAGAAGGACCATTATAAAGCATGTATGTGTTGACGGTTATGCTCTAACAGTCATGTCCTGATGTCCTTTTATGACACTGATTCATCCCTATATATATGTTACCTATGTACGAATTGAATCTATCACAATATCTATTCAGTTTATGTTTATATATGCAAGCGTGTTTATGTGTTGTATGAATAATGGTAAACCCATTGAAGCCTTTGGTGCCAACAATTGGCTGAGAGCCATAGGTTGAAGTACGATGGGACTGGGATGATCAAGATATGGAAGTACCATGGGACATGGAAGAAAACTGGGTCGAATTGGTTAGGACCCGTGGAACTGCAATCTTCAAAAGAAACCCCTGGATCAATCATAAATGTGATGTTTTTAATAACTTTGGATGATTTAAGATTGGCAAAAGGCGGGAGAAAAAGCAAGGGAAACAATCTGCACTTAAACTAAAGTGCGCAATTTGTTATGATTGTAAAGGCAAAGGACACGCCTTTTGGAATTGTCCCTCGAACAAGACCAATACCAGGCCACTACGATTATCAGAAAATTCAAAAGGCAAGCAACCCATGGTGAGCAGTGAAAGGGGGAAAACAAGGATCAGGATACACACTTCAAGATGGAAGATGGTCACATTATGGTATGTAAGCAATTCTATTCCCAAACACGTAGCCTCATCTAGAAAGATTTTTTGTAACTATAGGCAGAATTATTGTGAAGATAGTATGAAATATGAATAAAGAGTGGCTATGTAGTCTGGGAATAGGCGATGCAACTGTTACCATAGGAAGCAACATATTTATAATACCATGTGTTTCTCATGTGCCCAATCTAAGCATTAATGTGGTAAGTAAAAAGCAGTTATATGTGCAAGGGTTTGAAGTGCACGAATTAGGATCAAGATGTGTTATCCAACAAATGTTTGATGACCCAAAACCTTCTGGACACAGTCAAGATAGTGACTGTGTTGACAAAATTTAAAAGGCACTTGATTTGGAAAGAAATGTTGCATCTGATATGACTAAAAGGGCAATCACAGAATGTGTCTCACGAATAGGAGAATTCTAATAAGGGATTTTATGATGAGAACAAGATGAAGCAAGATAGTGTGATCCCTAGCAACCTTAAAGGCCCGATAGACTTTATTGACATAATCCTATATGAAAAGTTGTCTCACGAATAGGCTGCATAGCAGACAAAAAAACTGACTTACTAAATCTCTGCAAGACAGTGTTGAACATGGGTGGAACTGTGGAAGTGAAGATATGCCTACTTCCAATGATCAGGAAGATGCAAATCAGAACGCAACATGGGTTGGTGCCAACAGGAAATGACAAAATTGATATCTTATATAGCAGTTGAAAACAGTTTACGGTTTTTTACGACCGCCATAACTACCACATGTAATTATATAACTTCCATAACTATCACAGGTAGTTATATAACCGTCATAACTACCAACGGTGGTGGTTATAACCTTCATAACCACCTTGGACCCCTTCCAAGGGCACTCGCTGCCTATCGGACCTCTGTTGCTTACACTAAAGTCATAATCCGAAAATCATAATAAACTCAAACAAGCGTATGATAATATTGGTCAACCAATTACACTAAAAGATGTATAACTGAAAACAAAAAGAGTTAAGGTGACCTGAGAAAGTTGACAGAAGAGAAACCAGCATGACCATCAAAAACGGCAGCAAAATAAAAACCTGCTGCAGGGTCATTGGAGAATATAACAGCATCATCTTCCATCTCATCACGAGCACCCTGTAACTTGGCTGAACCCCATTTGATCCCCGATCCAACACCATAAGAAGGAGCTTCAATTGCAATGGCTGAACAACAACATCGCCTGCTACTACTCATTACATTTACATTATTACTCTTACTCTTCTTTAACTCAACACCGTTGCTCTTGTTGTTGATGTTGAGTATAAATCTTTGTAAGCGTGGACTCCATAAAGCCATATTGATCGATCAAACACAGAAAAAAGTGTAGCTTGGAAGAAGAAGATTAGATTAAGAGAGTGAAGAAGAGATAAATGGGAGGATAAGGTAGCTGAGAGAGAGGATAAGGTAACTGGCTTGTTTAACGGATTAGATTATCTCCCTCTCATTTTCAACTAAAACCACACTATCATTAATCAAATAGGGATTCCCTCCGTTGTTTTACTTTCTCATCGTGAAATGAAGATGATCGTGTGAGTCAATGGCTTGTGACTCTGCAAGTGTCTAAATTGTCGTTAAAAATGATATTTATTTAAACTTGACAAATTGGCTTAAAATAACCAACGTTACAACTTATAGGCCGAAAATACCCAATTATTTCCTACGGTCCCAACTTTTCATTATTTTGTCAGGAATGGTCCCACGTTAAAAAAGCACCTAACGCCGTTAACTTTTTTTTTTATTTCAAATTGATGTTTTAGGGATTTTGATCAAGGGGAAGATACGAGTCAATTGATGTCAAATTTAACTCGAACCAATGCACTAAACGCCGAAACTGTGCATCGAAAATCCCTAAAACGATAAAACGTACACCAATTGAAGCATTATTTCATTGTTTGGAGCATCGGTTTGAGGTAAGTTTGACATCAATTGACTCGTACCAATTGATCGACTCTTGAAGTTCATCGTCTCACATGTAAATTCAGATGCTATTGTTTTCTTCTACCTTGTTTACTTAAACACCAATATACTGATGACACCACCAAACACAAAATTTATAAGATTGGGGGTTGTAGTTCTAACATTATTACATAACTAATGATTTATAATAAAATTTGACATATAAATTAACTATATATGAAGAAACTACAGCTACAACAAATCTGGGGAGCAAAGTCCAAAATACAAATACAAAACTAGATGAATTTACTCATCATAATCGTCGTCATGGGTATCCATTTTGGTGATATGCTTAAAGGGATCAGTCCGCATATACGCTTCAGGTCGATAAAACCCCAAATCATTCATCCTATTGCTTATTGCATGGAGTATCGCTTTCTTTTTCCCTCCATATTCATCTTTGTTCTGTTCCACCAACTCATTGGCCTCTGCAGCCAAGTTGTTGACAAAGGCAAAAATATTATCCTCCCACAGCTTCAACCTCTCTATGTCGTAACCCACCAGTTTTCCAGTCTCCCATATGTCCCTCACCTGCTCTTCCACAAACGGGGTTCTTTCTTGTGCGTATCGAATCATCTCATCTTTTTTTGTCTGCATAATAATCAACAACAAAGTATAAACAGTGGAAACTTCTAAATGATGCAAACACTGTTCAGCTACCTTTGCCATCTGCAGTTTGTACTAATATACTTAAGACAAAATCCTACTACTGCCAAGATTCGTGTTCATGAAAAACTATAGGCTTGAATTACAACTTGATATCTGGAACTAGTTTGTTCACTATAACTGTTATCCTTCAGTATTAGCCTCACTTGTGTTTATAGTAGTTTAACTTTAGTTAGTTAGTTAGTCCGTTAGTTAGTTGGTTTGGCTTAGTTAGTGTTAGTCAGTTTGACTTTGTCTGTATATATGTTAGGGTTTGTTCTGTTGCAAAAAGCATGAATGAAATTATTTTTCAGTTTTTTTTTCCAAAAAACATGGTATCAGAATAGTGAGCTCTTGATACATCGTATTCTTCTCATCATTCAAAATGCTTAAATCTTCTTCTTCGTCATCTCAAATGATTCCATCGCTAACCTAGAATCATGACTGATTCAACAAGTTCATCTGCATCAGTCAATAATCGAATTGATTCCTCTAATCCTTTGTATCTCCATCCATCTGATCCCTAGCATGGTATTGCTGTGGTGGTTTCGAAATCATTCGATGGATCTGGCTGTGGCGTGTGAAAAAGAGCAATGACGATTGCTCTCTCTGCGAAGAACAAGTTTATTCATTGAAGACAAGTTGGCAAGACCTACTGATCAAGCTCAGCTTGCTACTTCTTTTTCTCCTTCTGGTCATTCCTCTTCTGTCCCGCCTAAATTTAGATGCTCCTCGCAGATCTTGAAGACATCCTAATCCGCCTTCATACTTACAAGACTATGTTTGTAATAATGTCACAAGTTCCTTTGCTGACTGCTTCACACTCTTACAAATCCATGTTTTGTTATCACTTGCTCATGAATTATCTCCCCCAAGTTAGAATCTTATACAAAATCTTGATGCTCTACATGAATTATCTCCCCCAAGTTATAAACAGGTTGTTCAACATCCAGCTTGCCAAGAAGAGATAGATAACAAAATTACTCCTCTTCAAGCAAATCAAACATGGGATGTTGTTGATCTTAAATCCGGTAAAAACCCAGTACATGTAAATGGGTTTATAAGATCAAATATACATCTAATGGCAGTATTGAAAAATGCAAGGCCCGTTTGGTTGTCCATGGTAATACTCAACAACGCGGAATTAATTACAATGAAACTTTTTCCTACTTCATTAAAATGACTACTATTCAAAGTTTGATAGCGGTTGCTGCCAAAATGAAGTGGTCATTATATCAAGTAGATGTCAACAATGCTTATTAAAATGGCAATCTATATATGGTAAGGTAAATTGTCAGTTGTTTCAAAACTAAAGCCTATGTTTGTTCTCAAAATGATTATTCCTAATTTTCAAAACATATGGGCACATCTAGTATTCATGAAGCAGTTTATATTGATGACATTTTGGTCACGGATAATAATCATGATAAGATTCTAGGCCTCAAGGTTTTTCTTCATTCTACTTTTCAGATTAAGGTTTTTTTGGGCATGAAAATTACACAACGCTCTACCGGTCCTAATTATGACCCAAAATAAGTTTGCTTAAATGAGTTTCATGCTCCTTTATTGTATCACTAACTTATGGGCAAGGTGAATTATCTCACTCATACTCGACCCGACTTAGGGGCTGTTTGTTTCAGCCTCTTAATGGTTCAGCACTTACTAGTTCAGACTGTTCGTTTCGTGAGCAGATGTCTGAATGTTTTAAGACATTTGCCTCTGAATGGTTAAGTATTATACATAGTCTGAATGGTTAAGAGTTATTATCTGAATTGGTCAGACATTTGCCTTTAAATATTTAAGCAATATACTAGCTCTTAATGGTTCAGACTCTTACTGATTCAGATCTCTTATTGGTTCAACACTTATCTATTCAGATGCTGCCAAACAGCCCCTAATAGCTTTTGCGGTTCAATTCCTTAGTCAGTTTATGCAAGATCTTCAGGATGGCTTACAGTCCAACTGCATCTTAGACACGCCAGAAAACTAAGACTAACTGAACCCAAAGACGACTGCTACAGCCATGAACCGATGAGCTCAAGAGACATGAGGAAGCTCAACTCTTCAACTTACCAAATCCCGGGACAAAATCTTAACATTACTATGCTAATCCAAGACAAACCTCATTTCTTTATAAACAAACACTTAGTAAACCACAAAAGAGTTTGAAACATATCTACTAATCCCTTTTTAGATTCTCATGCTAACACACACACTAAAGTTAACATGAGGAAAAAGCTAGCTAATATGATCCAAAACATCTGTTGCAGTCAACAAAATAACAATCAAATTCAGAAGAAGTTCAAATTGAGTACCAGTTTTTTTCTTCTCCATATCTTCCGACGCCCAACGTCACCGTTGTTGTTGCCCTAAAACACGAAATTGAGAAAATTTATATATGCAAGAGAAATTGGGATATTGGTTGGAGATGTATGAATGGACCTTGCAATGGATAGAAAGGTTAGAACGTCGTGTGTTCAACTCCTGAAACAGATAATTAGTGTGTTATTGAATATTTGTAAGAGAGAGTTGTGATACAAGTAATGAAGTATGTGTGTAGGGAGAGTTTATGGATTGTTTACAGGTGAATATAAAGGGTGAGTGCCGGTGAAGCAGAAACAACTCGTTGCCATTGTTGTCATCTGTAAGCTCAAACGCAGGCTTATCCCAAGACAATTTATTATGAAACATAAGACTAGCTCATTATTTTACCTTATTATTATATTTGGGCTAAATGCATATTTTCTAATCCAAAACACTTTAAATACATATTTACACAGCTAAAAAAACCAATTGCATATTTCCCCTTATAAACAACTTTAATTTGCAAATATACCCATTTTTAATAAGGACAATTAGTTAACATTGAGTATATATGCAATTTATTTTTTTAGTTGGGGAAATATGCATTTAAGGATGTTTATAGGGGTAAATATGCAATTAAATCTTATTGTTTTACTTATATTATTAGATATCGAGATTTGATAATTTCAAATTGGTCTCGTTCCAAAACGAGACACGTTATATGTCTATATTTAAGTTATAAGTTGTTTGTTTTATTTTTTAATGGTTTAGTTTAGTGTTTAATTATTTAGATTTAGCATTCAGAACGTTAGTTTCATAAAAAAAAAGCTTCTGAATAGTTCAGTTAAGATGCTAAATGAAACTGAATGAAAAATATACCAACTTTACTTTCATCTGCATTTATACTTCAACATTTTTCTCATTGATATAGCATTTTAATGCTTCAGACATCTTAACCATTCAGCACTTAATGACTTAAATTTTGCAAAACAGCCCCTTAGTCATGATGCAATGTAAATGAAACTAAGAAGGGTCCAAATAATATAAAATTGGTCTAAATATACGTATCAGGCCATAACAAAAAAAAAACTTAGTGAAAACCACTAAATCTAAAATAGAAGATGAAGTGCATGTGTGTTGAGAGGTAACACAAATCTAACATTTTTTTATCTTATACCATACATAGCGTTTAAAAAAGGGTTTTACTCGTTGATGATGGCGTGAAGATCATGGGCCCCAAGAGGGTGTCATGCTATTATTATCATCGCTTCATATCGGCGAGGATGAAAGTTTTGCCGAAATGTCATCACATAGTGGTCCTTTCCTCACTTAGGTCGGTAGGTGTGCCCACAGAAAGATGCATAGACACGTCATACTTACATTCTTCGGTAAATGTATAATCTAAGTTAATTTAAACAACTATTAAATAATCAAGACCAAATAATAATACTTTTAACTTAATAATTCATAAATAAATTGACATCTTATATAATTGGTTTTGAATTTAGATTCATTTATCTACTTAACTTCATATCTCTTTATAATTTATACTTTTATGGTTAATTTTTTTTATTTGTTTACATTAGCAAGTTTATAAGTTGCTAATATTGTACTCACTCCGTCTCATTTTAAATTTTCATATTTCTTTTTTTCGTTGTTCTAATTTAAATGTTCATTCTAAAAGTAAAAGTATAATTTTCAATTTTAAACCTAATTATTTAATACAAAAACTATTTTATGACTAAAAAACAAATGACTTTAATAATATTATTGTTATTTTATAAATTAAAAATATATAATAATCAATTTTCCTTAAACTTTTCGTTATGGGTCCATTACACTTAAAATGAGACGGAAAGAGTAATTATTTATGTTTCTATCTGCTAGATATATAGTTTTATATACTTTACTAATATTTCAAAATCAACATCGGTCGTATATACGTTCAAATAAGTTTCTAAAACACTTCATCTTACTGTCTCTAACATAAATAAATTAGTTAAAAAAACATGTATGTAACATATAATAATTCAATCAAACGTAGTAAAGGTTTTCACATTTCCTTTCTTTGAATTCAAAGAAGAACCAATACGATGAAGAAGAAAAGAAAACACTAGAAAAATCGAAACTGCCTGTTTAATCTTTGATCAACGGTCACAATCATTTCGCAACGAAATCTACGGTTCTGACAAGTCATACGTTACGATCCTATCAAAGTCGGTGTTTGCACAATTGCACCCTTCATCTCATTCATCATCTTTCGGATCCACAATTTCAACCCGATTATCACCTGCAATTTCCTCATCTCTCTCTCTCTCTTAATCAATCAATCGAAAGAAAGAAACATCGTATCAATCAACCATGGGTTCACTCAAAATCGAAGACATGTCTCTTCCAACTCTGTTCGATCAAGCTCGCAAAATTCACATCCTTGCAACCGATTCAGCTGTCGACAAGGTATGTATATGTATATGTGTTTTTGCAATCTTCAACAGCTTTAGTTACATCCTATTATGCGATTATGATTCGTTATTTGTAGGAAACATTGAGAAAGGGGTGCGAAGCCTTACAACAATGCGAGGAAATGATTAACAAGCTAGGGCTTTTTTCAACTAACGAGACAAAGGAAGATATTAGTACTACAAATCTCAAGTATATTCTGGTATATTTTGTTTTCATATAGATCTGTTGTACGTGTTCTGTTTTGATTAGACGTAAGTTAGGGTTTTTGTTTTGTTGTGAAACAGGTTCCGTTTTATCTTGCTGAACTGATAGAGAAGAGTGGTTATGATGATAGGATTGAGATTTTAAAGGCTTCACAGGCAAAATTAAAGGTATTTGTTAGTAAATTGAGATATATAGATGTGGAATATATGTATATATGTATGTAACTTTTGAGTGTTTTTAGGAGTTTCTTTCGTTTTGTGATGCGATGGAGCTTGTACCGGAAGACGAGTCGGAACATGGAGGTCAGAATACTGCTGTGGACAAGAGGGCTAAGAAGGTAGCTTGTTTGTTACTAACCGTCTGTTCACTGCTTTAATTGCTAATGGTGAATTGTGTTGCTGTTGCATCTGTTGTGCTATTGTTTTATGGTGTTAAGGTGCTGTGCTAACTTCAATTGGTCTAATTTAGATTGCTCGGTTCAAGCGCCAACGTGCTGCAGAGGCGAAGTTGTTGGAACTAAAGGAACGGAAGGAACGACGTGGCCGCTCAACCAGAGCTGCTGCCTTATCTACTCCCGTTGATGCTGGTGATGATGATGGGCTAGATGATGACGGGGAAGAAGAAAGGGAGGTGAGTTTATTGCATTAATATGTTTCTTGCTATTGCCCTCTATGCTTTCTTGAGAACAAGCATTGTTTTTAGAGTGACCAGGGTAGTAAACATGGTAAACTGTAGTAGGAATAACAGTTAAACATGTTTCGTGAACACACTTAGCTTTGTGTTGTTCTGTTTCTCTCCAGCTTGTTCTATCGTCTCTTTAAGTTTTAATACTGGCTTTCACCTTGAAGATATGATTTATCTTGCTTAGTCTGTAATTTGTTATCATTCTTATTGATGACGAACTAGCTATTCTATGTCCTTTAAGTTTTACCTGGCTTAATTATGTCTTTCATTACTCTTAACATTTGATCTATTATTATCCCAAGTTCCCAACATTTTGGAGAAGGCCCAGTTTGTGCTATACAAAGCCTAACGACTATGGTTGTTAATTGTTTTAATAGAATCATTGACATGGAAGTTCACGTATGAGTTTAACATCAACACAGTCAGTCTGTAATAACAATATATCACTTGCACTCTTGAGGTTGGAAAGTTGTAGCAGTGATATAGAAAGAACGGAATTGAAAGTATTGAATGTTATATGCTAGCCAGACTTATGTATTTTATTTGGAAGTCTGATTGCCTTTTTTTCTTGCGCTTCACTTTAAATTCATTTATCCGTTTGTAAATTTTCAGGCATGGCTTACTTCAATCTCATTGGCTATCTGCAAGGTTAGTTTTTAATATTTTTGATCCAGTATCTTATTTTTGCATATTCAGCTAATTGTTTTGTGATGAAATCATATGTTAGGCTCTTGATCTAATGGAAATGCTGAAGAAAGAGGAGGAAATGCTTTCTGCAATAAAGGAAAAGCAAGAGCTGGTATATAACAGCTTAGTTTATCAATACTATAATAGGAAAAAGACTTGATATTTTTGGAATGACCAAAAAATGCATCATATTCATATGTATTGTAATTTCATTGTAAGCCTGCCTGATTATGTTGTGTTCAGGAAGGAAATACCGAAGTTTCACAGGCCGTTCTTGAAGAACGTGCGAAGACCGTAGAAGACTGGCATCGCAATGCTGCTGCTAGAGCTCGGTACACCAAAGCCGCAGCACCTATTACATGTGCAACTTTTGCTCAAGATGTTTTGGAAGGGAGAGCAAAGGTTTCACAGGCGCATGATCACAAACACCAACCACTCATGTTTGGACCAGCTAGTCTTGTTGGTGGAAACATAACAAGTGAAAGAGAAAGGATTGCTGCACAAGTTTTTCAACCTGGTCACAGGTATCATATATGATTCTGCATTACCGAATACACATCTTTTTGTTCTTGTGAGATTATATATGTTTTTTTCTCTCCTATAAGTAACAATATGTTTTGGAAAAATCAGATTGCCAACTATGAGCATAGAGGAAGCTGGATTGAAGGAAATGGAGATGATGAATACATGGCAAGAGAAAACAGCTAAGATGATAGAAGAAGCCAATTCCTCGTGGCACAATGACAAGTGGAAGCCAAGAGCAGGTGGTGGTGGTGACGATGATGATGAAGATGAGGATGACGAGGCTGCCCAAGACAAGGCAAGGGCTTTTGACGATTGGAAAGATGAAAACCCCCGAGGTGCAGGAAATTCAAAGCTCACACCCTGTGGCTAGGTATTCATTCCTCTCTCTGCTCCCCAAACTGAAGTGGTTCCAAATGGTTGGTATCTCATTCTCATGTGTTGGTGATGTACACGTCATATTTTTTTAAGATACCATTGAGAATTGACATGTGTAATAGCGAGCTTAACTTTATGTAGACCGGTAAACCGATAAACACTGTATAAAACAAAGTGGTGTTCTGTTAGTATTTCCAAATAAAAGACATGTGCAAATTCTTTGTTAAAGTTGAGTTACAATCACTTATCATGCCAGTAAGGGTTTATTCCTTGCATGGATCTTGATTATGCATTTCATATTGAATTGGAGACCCTTGTTGGTTTCTTATTTTTTGTAGAGTAGAGCATAAGGAACAGGATACAACATTTTACATTATTGAATTGGTGAACCTTGTTGGTTTCTTATTTTTTGTTTTTCTCTCATACATGTCATCAATCAAAAGATTTAGATGACACCCACTGCGGCACTATACACCAACCATAACAGTTGACATAATATTCCTACCATAACAGTTGACATAATACTCCCCAATTGTGATTAAACAAAGATTTGCTCATTAAACACCTAAATATATCCAAATGTCATCAAACAACTGAATCTCTCATGCTTGACCCAAAACACATAATCAACTTTCAAAATGTATATGGGAGTCAGAACTGCATGATGATCAAGAGGAGTTAGATTTTGTTGGTTGATTAGGGGACGTAAGGAGGATCAATGAACGCCCAGTGGAAAACTTGTTCATACTGGACCGCAACATTATCCCATGAACTATCTCTCTGCATTCCTCTTCTCATCAACCCTTCCCATGAGCTCTTCTGCTCCCTGTAAGTCTTTATAGCCACCCTTAGTGCCTACAAACATCAATAAATCAAACAGTCTCAACTTCAAGCCACCCACTTGTCCGTTAAAGCATTTCAACTAAATGTGGTTTTGAGTTTAGGAAGGTCTAATGAATTGGCAACCAAACACTGCAATCAAGAGATTTTTAGTCTCTATCTTGCACAAATAAGATTTTAGGCCTCTTTTGAGTTACCCTTTACAAGAATCTGTGGCTTCCTTAGTCATTTTCCCAATTTCCCTAGTATAACAATCTCGAATAATGAGTTCAGGTTGGGATATAACTTACATCCAACATGCGTTCTCTTGTCAACGGTGAAAACGCCCATCTGTAAAACAAATCACAAACCAATGCAAAACTCACAGGTTTATCAACACAAGAAAACCATAAACAGTGATCAACAAATAGAGTAGGCTTATGACGTGGACGAGTACATACCCGGTACCTTCTTCATCATATGGACTGAAAGTCTTGACAGTTTCCTGGGATTCATAGGGGTCTATTAGTTTTACACAAGTTATAAATCACACTAAACATGCAACAGTCTCTTGAAGTTAAACTCACTCTAAGTCCTCCGGTTTCATGGACAACTGGTACAGTTCCATACCTCATTGCATACAACTGATTTAGACCACACGGTTCATATCTTGATGGCATTAACAGGATATCGCAACTGCACATGAAATTTATCATAAAAGGAGATTTTTATCATACTGGGAACTTCTCATATAGCGTGATTTATTTACCCTGCAGTTATCCGGTGAGAAATAGGAACGTTAAATCCAACCCATCCCCGGAATTTATTTTTAAATGCTACTTCAGTTGCTCTCATCCACTCTTCATACTGCTTCTCTCCAGATCCAAGCATAACCTGCAAAACAAAATCATCCGTCAATGGAAACGCAAGTTCCTTTCTTTAAATGAAGTTTGCAGTTAGTTGCCTACGAATTGAACATCATCTTGCAGCAATGTTGGAGTAGCGGAAAGTATTATATCAATTCCTTTTTGGTAGTCCAATCTCCCAATAAACCCAATCTGTTGCACAAAAGTCAAATTTCACAAAAGAAGAAGTTGTCGAAAACCAGCCTATCATTGGAGATGGATAGTTTACCAACGGACAATCTGGCCGAACCGGAAGGCCTAATTCCTTTTGCAGAGCAATCTTGCACTCGAGCTGCATTTCACAAACATATTAATGATTATATTGGTACGTAGCGTTTAGAATAAAAATCAAGTAACTTGCAATGACCACCTTTCCTGAAAGGTCATCAACATTGTAATGACAAGAGATATGCTCATCAGAAGATGGATCCCATTCAGTAACATCAATGCCATTTGTGATCCCTGCATAACCATGTAGTTATCATCAAAGCAAGATGGTCTGTTAATTTTTTATAATAAACTACAACACGTACCGTTCAATACAAACTTCCGGCTACTCAGAAGCTCGTTTAGACCATATCCACCTTCCGGGGTTGTTATTTCCCAAGAATAACCCTGAATACATCAGTAACCAAAACATTAATATGTTTGAATAACTACAAATGATAAAAAAACATCAGTACATAAAACAACTTGTTTTATTAAGCACCAAAGTTTTGAACTATAAGTACCTGGCTAACAGTTAATATTCGGTCAGCAGTTACAATTGCGCCTTTTAAAATGTTAACAGCCTGACCAGTGTCAAGAGGATGTGTCCTTGCCCAAGTAGGAAATATCCATTCCAAAGCTCCGTACCACTCGCGAGGCAATCCTAGCTTACTATAAGTCGCTGCAGGCTCAACTCCCTAACGTATGCGAGAAATTAAGATTAGACATTTTCCATTCTATTCCTTTGGTCTATGTGATATGATTGTCGGCGTACCTGGTGTGCAAGATTATGAATCACAATGATGCTCCGAGCGTCCTTGTAGATTCCATGTGGACGATATTTTGCTGCAAGTAG
This sequence comes from Tagetes erecta, assembly GCA_030867185.1. Taxonomy (NCBI): domain Eukaryota; kingdom Viridiplantae; phylum Streptophyta; class Magnoliopsida; order Asterales; family Asteraceae; genus Tagetes; species Tagetes erecta. Next base: position 18,159,989 of record CM061491.1, on the reverse strand, counting down.
TCTAATACACAAAACCAAATGAGTTTCAGCAGTTACAGAACAAGAAATGCAAAGTAGGATGTATATGAAAATGAGAGAGGTGTTATTGTGTTAACTGTTAAGTACATACACTGGCACAAGACCCGCATGCCAATCATTAGCGAGGAACAAACATTTTTGTCCATACGTAAACCCTCCTAAAGGAAGCACTAAAGGAGCCTCACACGCTGCGTGAGAAAGTAAAGTGAACCGAAACTGCGTAATCGAAAGAAAAAACATGTTATTGTTGATACAGAATATATAACCAACCAACCATCAATCATACTCAAATAGTACCTGGTTATCGCGAAATGCACCATAAACATCACCATACGGGTTTCCAGGACGATGATAGCAAGGGTGGTCCACGAACACCTGAAACCACATTTCAATGTTAGATCTGATTTCACAATCGTCAACGACAACATTGCAAACTTACCCAGTCAACACCTTTCCTGTACTCATGGAAAAAATCAACTTCCTGAAACCCACCAGAGCAGTAAACCTTAGTTGGGCAATCAAGATTGGTAGTGGCTGCAAAATGTTTATCACCATGCAAATATCTTGGAGAGACAACCATAACGCGGTGTCCACGTGCTGCAAGTGCAACCGGCAAGGAACCGGAAACATCTCCTAACCCTCCTGTCTTTGAGTATGGTGATGCTTCAGAAGTAACAAATACTATGTTGTATTTCACTCCTGATTTAATGCTTCCTTCATCATCTTTTAACTTTTCAACATGAGAGTTTGCTACTTCAATGTCACCTGGGATTTGTCATATGCAACACTTTTTTAACAATAAAGAAATAATTAAAGCTGCATGCATTTGTGATTTACTTCAGGTTTTAAAAGGGTTAGAAATGAGTGATGGATATGAAGGTTCAAAAGAAGTAGTTAAGTTTCTGATTATAGATGAATGAATAAATATTGCATTTCATATTAAACATCAATGAATTTACAACAAAGTGGCAGGTAAACGAGCAACAAGTTGTGCCGTCAGAATAGCAAAATCTAGCCTACTGAAGACAAAACCTTGACCCTTAGGTGTCGAAACATTGCTATGAATGACTCGCTGAACCCTGGTCAAGAAGTTCACTGCCTCAGTGGCTAGGAAGCCAAATGTGTCAAATGCTAATGGAATAAATTAAAGAACAAGATACATTAGTTACCAGATTGGGGAATGAGTTGAAACTCAGCAAGTGAATTTGAACAATCTTCTTCTTGTTCTTTAGAATTAGAGTTGGAGTTGTTATTGTTGTTGGTGATGACCCTTAACTTGATACAACTCCTTGTGAGTTTAATCTTAGGAGAAGAAGAAGAAGAAGAAAAACACAAATTGTGATTGAAACTCAATTTGTTGGGAATGAAAAGAGGAAATGAAAGCAAGAGTGTCTTCATGAATGAAAGAAAAAGAGAATAATTAATGGTTATGATATGGTGTGTTGTGTTGTGTTGGCTTTTATAAAAGGAGAAAAAGAGTTAATAATATAACTGATTGTGGAGGAAAAGGATCTTGAGTTATGCTTGTTGTCAGAGTGAAACTTGAACATCAAGTAAACAAAAAGAAGAAAAAAAAGGTTCCACCGAGACTTGAACTCGGGTTACTGGATTCAGAGTCCAATGTCCTAACCACTAGACCATGGAACCATCTTATGTCTCTTTTTTCATTACTATTCTCATATCATATATGATGTTTATATTCAACAACAAACAAAGTATTAATTAAAAAGTTTCAAAATAAATTAATTAATTAAAACCTTTCCACAGGTTGCTAGTGGGTCTTAGGGCTGTTCAAATCGCTCGCCGCCCGCTCGCCGCTCGCTCGGAAACTGCTCGGAAAATGCTCGCTCGTTTTTCGCTCGATTGTAAACGAGCCGCTCCGCTCGGTTCGGTTTGTAAACGAGCCAAGCAACGAGCAAAGGTCCGTTCGGTTCGGTTCGGCTCGAATATTTTTAATTTATTTTTTATATAATTATATATGCATAAGTAGCTAATATGTTGTTATAATTATGTTGATATTAAATATATATTTTCAAAATTATTAGTTATATTTGAAATATTTGAAAATAATAGTCATTTATCTCTTTTATTAATTGTTTTATATACATTATATAAACATCAACCTTAAAATCTAGAAAAAATTGCAGTTAATACTAGTTTTTCTTAAAGCTATAAATTTGTATTTATGTACATCATATTCAACTTTAAACTTGTTCCTTATAAACTAATTTTAAGAAAAAAATTACAAAAAGTAATCCTCATAAATTCGCTCGGCGCTCGCTCGAAAAATACTCGGTTCGATTTTGGCTCATTTACGTTCGGTTCGAATTTGGCTCGATTTGTAAATGAGCCGCTCGGCTCGGTTCGATTTGTAAACGAGCCAAGCAACGAGCAAGCCCTCGCTCGGTTCGGTTCGGCTCGTGAACAGCCCTAGTGGGTCTCATGTAATTATTTATTTAATTGATTAACGTGTCTATGGTCATGTAGATTATTTAATGAATTGATGAATTAACTTTACACAAATGTGAAAGGTCAATATTTTTTACTTATTCATTGATTAGTGGGTCCTTAATTAGGAGGTTTTCAATTTTTTTTAAAAAGATGAAGGTTAGTGGTTTCATTTTCGATAGTATTGTATTGTATCAAAAAAGTATAATTAACTTTGTGGAGTTGTTAAGAAATTACTACCGGATGATTATTATTAATACTTTTAGATTTTTACCTTTTTGTGAATGCTATTATGATCTAAGTGGTCTTATTTTGTGTCCCGTGGCCCGTGCTAGGAAGCATTACTCCTCTTTTCATTCCAAATTCAAGAATACGACCAATACGATTGATTGGTCTGTGCGCCTCTCTTATTACTTTTTTGTATTCCCCTGTTCTTCGGATACAATTCGACCAAATCTCAATTTGTGGAAAGCCTTTGATGGCTTCCTTATGAAAAATCCATTTTTATTTGGGTATAGACGAATGTTTTTTATAGTGACTTATGATGTGACGGTTAGGTCTTGTATTTTTTTATTTTTATTTTTTTGAACGGCAAATTTATTATTTTTGTGTTGTGGGTGAGGTTTGAACCCACAACCTTTTGATTGTAGGTCTCCCCTCTTATAACTTGTTACACACACTATAATTTTATTTTTTTTTTTATGATTTTGACATTTGTATTGAGTGTTTTCGCTAAGCGTTTTGCTTACTGTTTTTGGGAGTGTTCCCCTGAGCATTTTATGATTTCATATGGATGCTTGAAAGTATTTTAGGAGGTGTTTGGTTTGGAGAATTGGAAATGTAATTTTAATTGGAATTTAGAGGAAAGTTTGAAAAATCAAAATATGTTTGGTTGATTGTTTTCTAATGGAATCAGAATGTGAAATACATAAAAAGACATAATTACCTCTTAAACTATCAAACAAACATTTCGATTTCATACGGTTTAAGGCGATACGAGGATCGGGTCTAGTGTTTGTGACTTATTACACGCGCTATAATGTTGACGTTATGATTTTGACATGTGTCGCGTGTTGTGGTGGCATCGGTGCTTCGTTAGACACGTAAAAAATAGTATTGTCTCGCACGTGGGACGTAACATTAACGTAGTTATGCATAGATAAAAAAAAGTTTTATGTCTCACAAGTTGCGATGTAAAATTGTAATGGTAATTTAGAAAACAATTTAAGTGGTGTACTATATTAAATTAACAAACAAAATTAAAAAAAAAAGATTCATACTCAAATACCATTATAGAATATACTAGGTTTAATACTCGTGTGTTACACACGGGTTAAATAACAATATTTATAAATAAATTATAACTTTAATGCTTAATGATTTGTGAATATTTAGTATTTAAAAATTTAGTTCCATCAACTTATACATGGTGGTGAAAAATTTCCCTCCTAAACTTCCTATTATAAAACAAAAAAGTTTTCCCTCTAAAAATTACTCCCTTAAAACCTTGATTTATTAGATAGACTATGTCTAATACCCGTGTGTTACACACGGGTTAATTATAATATTTTTAAAGAAAATTATAACTATTATGTTTATGGATTTATAAATATTAATATTTAAGTTAGCTCATCAACTTATGCATGGTTAAAACACTTAATTTTCCCTCCAAAGTTTCCTAATATTATATAACAAAAAATTTCCCTTTAAAAATGGCCCCTTAAAACTTTAATTTATTAGGTAGACTAGGTTTAATACCCGTGTGTTACACACGGTTAAATAATAATATTTGTAAAGAAATTATAATCATTATGTTTAACAATTTGTAATATTTTATATTTAAGAAATTTTACTCTATCAACTTTATGCATGTATGGTTAAAATTTCATTCAATTTCCCACCCAAATTTCCTAATATAAAAAAAAATCCCCCAAAAATAGTCCCCTAAAAGTTAGAATTATTAGATAGATTTCCATAAAGATATGAACGGATTTTGGATGTCATTAACTCATTAAGTGAAGGATTTGGTTGGAATTAATTTCAATTTGAATTCATCATATATCTTAGCAAACATGTTTGAGAATAATGACCATTAATTGATACGATGAAATTGAGTAAGAACATAACAAGATTATCTTAAACACTTACTTCTGGACAATGTTTATTAAACTGAACAATGTTTACATATTAAGCCCTTAACGTTTGTGATTTACTTCAGTTATGCACAATTCTTTAACAAAACAAAACATATAACATATCAAACAAAACATACCAAGAATAAATTTAAATTTCAATGCCATTAAATTGCAACAATTCTTGAATACCAAAAAAATACTTAAAAGTTTTTGAATTTTTATATGGATCTAAAACTGTTTTTAAAACATTGGATGTAATATAGTTAGTAGTATGACTCAATTGTTTTGGGGGTTGTAAGCGTTGTAAAAATCCTAGGCTCTTTTATAGTTTTTTTAAAATAACTATTCATTAAAAACAACTAGCAAGAAACTAAATAATATACAAAACATTTAGAAATTTAAATTACATCATTGGGGCGAAGATATCGGACACTCTAACCTCTCTTCTTAGTCCATAGAAATGACAAGACCTTTATTTGGATCTTGTGTACGTATCAAGATATCTGGTACATGTACATAGTAAATTTATAACATGACCTTTATCTAAAGTTAAATTCATTTGTTACCAATAAATTGCTTCAAAGTAAAACATCAACGAAAATGCTGGTGAATATCGGTTATAAAACCGCCCAATTGTTTATAAGCATAAATGGATTAATATAGATTAATCATACAAATTTCATCAGATACAATACACATCAAGATCTTCGCATGTATACTAATAATAGTTTGTTATGAGGTTGCTCGTGGAATCATCAATGCCTAAGAAAACGTAATCCTTTCAACATCAAACCATTATCAGCCTTGTTTTCACATAATATCTCCATTTTGAATCAACATTAGGTAAACTTACAAAACTCTCTTTGATATTTGATACATGTTACCTCACATAAAACAAACCCAAAGAATTAGGGCGATTTTCTACGATTTAAATATCTACTGAGGGAGGAGAGGGTACAATACTAACTCTTTTTATTAGACGAACAAACTTTTTATTCCACCTATCATAGTCCATGTATTAAGTGTCTTAAGTAAAACTTGAACCACAATCTTTTAATTGAAAGTTATACATGCACTTTTGTCATTAGATTAAGCTAGTAATTGACAACGCTAACTCTTTTAACCCCTTGCTAGTTGCTACCAAGCTACTGGTTGTCAAACACTAACTCTTGTAACGCCTTGGTTTCATCTTCAAATCCATTCCCACTTTTTAACTTTTACAAATGTTTTAAAATCATTATTTTCCTCCGTATCATTAATTTAATAATATAGTATAATGAAGTTGGTAACAATGAGTAGAATGACAGAGGTGAAACCTAGGTAAGGTTGGTTACAAACAAAAAAACAAATTATATAACTAGCAAACGCTAAAGTCGGTGATACACACAATGGGCGTTGTTAGATTAATAATTAACTAATTATTTTTTCGTCTCAACCGTTGCGTGAGGGTTAAATACATATCAACAAGCAAAAGTTACAACAACGAAACCATCAACAATGTCGTATAGTGAAATAATGCCGATGCCACTTGATACCATCAACATCGGCATTATCTTGTTAAATGCGTGTTAACCACTTTTATTGATTTTGTTGAAGGTACATGTTAATTTCTTCATTTTTTAAATGTTCGTAACATTTATATACAAAATTATTTAAAAAAAATCCGCCAAAAGAGCGCTTTTATCTTTAAAATGAGTATCATAGTCGTTATATAAACAATAAAAAAAGTTTTATTTACGTTTTTCAGTTGCTCGTATTATGCCTTATGTTCGTCATTTTTGTAACTTTTTTTGTGTTTCACAACTGATAAAATCTACAAATTATAATAGTGAAATAACACCATTGCATACTCCTAATTTCCCTACACTAATAAAAGTTATTGATTGAATCACTTTTGCATAAGTATTTATTAAAATTCATTTTATTTAATATCATAAAGTTTGAATTTAAAGTTCAATTATGTTTTTTTACCTATATTAAATCACTTTAATGAATTTTATACTCTATACAATATAAACTGAATAGTTTAACGACGAATTAATAGAGTTTCCCATCACAATAGTAAAGTTAAAACGAAGAATTCCTACAATTTCGTTATCATAATAGTAAATTTAAATTTTCTTATGTATTAAATTTACATTTTAATTTAAATTCAAAAAGCTATATATTTATACACCTTAAATTTGTTTAAAGAAAATAAAGCTTTGGTTTTAATATCTATATGTTTAATTACAGTATAATGGAGTCAAATTTTGGTTTCTATCTCTAATATCTTAAATTTTATGTTTGAAAAATTTAACACAAAATAATTTCATAAGAAAACTACACAATTATCTAAATATTTAATTTAATATACTTTTATTCAACTCATACATGTGTTACACGGGTCTAACCTAATATGTAAATATATTGATGAAATAACAATAAACTTATCTAATACATAAAACACAATTATGAATGCACACAATGAGTTGAAACGTAAAATACAATATTGGATGCATATTACATAATGACCTTAACGTAAAAGCAATGATGAATACATATTACACAATTACCTGAATATAATACTCTTTTCCTCAAATTAAGTGAATGCCATATGCCAATTAACCGAACAAAAGACAATTAACGTAATACACAATGATTAAAACCCAATGATGTGTAAAAAGACATTATTACGAACAAAAGACACAATGACGGACAGAAAGACACAATAAGGAACAAAATACACACTGACTAACAAATATACACAATGACAAATAAAAGACACAATAACTAGAAGAAATATAAAATGTCGAGCAACTTAAAAAAACGTAAACCTTTTTTTTTAATTTTTATATAATGACAATAATACTCCGTTTAAATATAAAAAAACGTTTTGTTTTTATAGTGTAATTTTTTTAATAAAATAACATTGTATATAAAAGTTATAAACGTTAAAAAAATAAGGGAATTGATATATGTTGTGTATGTAAATATAGAAAAGTCAACAAAAATGCCAAGACAAAAATATCATGTGTATCTGTGGAGTATTTAAAATTTTAACTATTTACAATTATGGTACAAATTCTAGTAGCCCTTAAGTCTAGGATCTAATGGTTCAAATTCTTTTTACACTTTTAAAAATAGTGGAGTTTTTAGGATAATCACTCTTTTCAAATAATAATTGTAAAATAACAAAAATAAAATAAAATAAACAATTTTTTCAAATATACATATAACATTTTTATTAAACACATGAATATATGACTCAAATAGTTATTAATTTTTAAAAGCAAAAGAAGCTTGTATAAACTTTCAATTAATAAAAAAATAAAAAACTTTGATCATGTTACATTAAATTTTAATAATCCAATGTGTTAAGACTTAGATATATTAATTTTTAATAACAATTTGACCAGTAACAAATTGACGAATGGCAATTGTCCATTTTTCAATTTTGTTACAATTTGACATATCGTTAACTATATTATTTCTAATAATATGACTTGTGACGTGATAATTAGAATGCTTTCTAATTTTTTTAATTTAGTCATAATAAAACATTAATCTTGTGGTGCATTTCGTTTCTAAAGTACTAAGGCGACAACATATTTTCAATTAATTTTATCTATACTGAATTTTAATTGTAGATTTTCAATCGATATTGTTTGTTTATAACGTCTAGTCGTCTATCCTAACTTATAATTTTCTATGTTTTATTATTTTCAACTCAATCAAGAAACTTTTCATACGATTTTTTTTGTTTAAAAAATGTTAGTTTGTTATCACAAACAACATTGACCGAAACAAAGAAGTTAACGATATTTAGATAAACAAAATTGAAACCCAAAATATTGACCAAAAAGTCAAAATACGATTGTATTGTCATTGTGTTGTGTTGATCCCATTTGTTTTGAAGTTGTATATGTATTGAGGGTGAGTATTTGTATTTGTTCGTTAATTGTTATACAGTCATCGTCACTTCAATTGTCCCTACGAATTTCTCCGATCCCACTTCCAAATCCGATCACAAAACCTTCATCTCCTTCAGGTTCAATTCTCTTTTCATTCACATCCCACCACTGCTTAATTAATCTCAGTGGCCTTTTTTAGTAGGGTTTTTAATCCGATTCAATTCAATTCAAATTTGATTTAATTGTTTCCTCAACGTCGTCATCGACAAATAACACGTATCGTTGATTGCACGAAACTCATTGCATTTGCTTGCAATTGTGATTATTAATGCTCTTTGTACCTTTTATTCAACTTTTTTTCTTTGTAGGGCTAGTTAACAAGTAGGCTTATTATTTTTTGACATGTTTTTGTTCCATTGGTCTTTGATACCTTTGGTTTAGTAGCAGCAATGTTTCAACCCCTAAAGACCAAGGCTTTGTGTGTTTACTTGCCACGTTATTGTAAATACTGAGTTTGTAATGATTTCTTTTTACAAGTACAGATAATTACATAATATTTTTGGTTTGTTATAGGTTACAGTGTGGTCACTGATCTTGTTTAACATGTTATTAACTGAATGTAGAGAATGAGATGTTGATTTGTTTCTAGTCATATGTATATTTATTTATAATTGTGGTTAATTGCTTCTGCAGAAGTGTCATTTATTATGAGTAGGCAGGCGATTCATTAACCAACATTTGTGTGATTCTATCGAAATCGAATCCTATTTAGCAGAACTAAGTTGTTGATGGGAAGAATCATGTTAGTGAACTGTATAGTGTCATAAACACGTCGATTGGATTGGATCACTTTTTTCTGATGCAATCTGGTGTAGCAAGTGAAAATAAGAAGTTGAAATACTCCAATTTGAGTTACAACATGCCTCAGTCAGATGCTGGTGTTGTTGATGGACAAATTCCGTTTCCAATTGAGAAGATAGTACAGTACCCGTTACCTGGATATGGTGCTCCAACTTCGGTTAATTTTAGTCCTGATGATAATCTTATATCTTACTTGTTTAGTCCTGATAATACATTGAGCAGAAAAGTCTTCGTCTTTGACCTCACAACGTGTAAGCAAGAATTGTTTTTTAGTCCTCCTGATGGTGGGCTTGATGAAGATAATTTATCAGAAGAAGAGAAGTTTAGGAGGGAAAGATTACGAGAGCGTGGTTTGGGAGTGACACAATATGAATGGGTCAAAACAAGCTCCAAGCGGACTACAATTATGGTGCCTTTGCCTGCCGGGGTTCGTATTAAGATGAGTAAATTATGTGATAATCTTAATTCTCTTTTATTTATCATTTTGTTTTATTGTTTGTGCAGATATATTTCATGGATCATTCTTTACAACCGCAGCTTAAGCTTCCCAGTGGTTCCTCCCCAATTATCGATCCACATCTTTCTCCTGATGGTACTATGCTCGCTTATGTAAGAAACCACGAGCTACATGCATTAGATCTTTTGTACAACAAGTCAAAACGATTGACTTCTGGCGCTAATGGGACCACCAAGGTTAGTAAACTTAGTCTTGACAATCTACATGCAATTGAATATTGCATGTACAAAGGCTTTTTATCAATGTGATGGATCTAAAAACTATGCATTTGTACAATTTGTATGCATCTTGTTTTTCCTCTATGGCACTTTTATCTACGTTGCTTTTGATAAATGATCTTGAAATTAGGATGGGACTTTCTGACAAGTTGAAAATAGAAGTTTTTAAAGGAGTCTAATTATGCGTGTTGAAAGTGGTCATGTGATTCAAGCTTGGATAATCGGCTGTGATTAAATAGGGTGCATGAGATAGTGTTTGATGTGGTTTTGTGCTTGAATTGGTAATAATCACTTTTGATGGTGTTGGGGGGTTTGGTAGGTTTAATTAGTTAAAAGTAATTGATAAAACGTAGGATATTTATGTAATTTACTCTTCCCTTTGATAAACTTTTTTTTGTTGCAACTACCTGGTTAGTATCAAATTTATCATTAAAGTTTTTGATTATTTGACCCTATGGCTTTATCTATTATGGTGGAGGTATCATCAGATGCCTTCACTGTATACATATCCAATAAAATTTTTGCTTAAGTTTGAGGCTGGAAGTGGTTTATGACTATGCGTAAATCTGTTTGCGCATAAGCTAGTAATTTTATGGATATATATGCTTCAAATTCAAATCTGATCGCTTAACACGGATGCCCTATATCCTGTCTTCATATTATGTGTATTAAATGCATAATTTACTTTTTTAAAGTGCAAGTTAATGAACATGTCACTAAATTAAATTTTTGTTGTTTATCACAGACGCATGCTGTTGCTGAGTACATAGCACAGGTGAGATTCTTGTTCCGTCAGCCCACTCAAGACATAAAAACACAACCATTTTATGTTTTATTATATTTTAGTGTGTGTAAACTGTAGGAAGAGATGGGACGAAAAAATGGTTACTGGTGGTCACCGGACAGTAAATACATAGCATATACCGAGGTGGATTCATCAGAAATACCTCTTTACAGAATCATGCACCAGGGTAAAAGTACAGTTGGTTCAGAAGCTCAAGAAGAACATGCTTACCCTTTTGCAGGGGCCATAAATGTTAAGGTTCGTCTTGGGGTTGTTCCTGTTATTGGTGGATCCGTTACTTGGATGGATCTTTGCTGCGGAGCGAACCCTGATGATGAATATTTGACCAGAGTCAACTGGATTAATGGAGATACTCTTGTTGCCCAAGTATTAAACAGGTCTCATACCAAACTGAAGCTCATGAAATTTGATATTAAAACCGGTCAAGGAAAATGCATCCTGGTTGAAGAGCACAACACGTGGATCAACGTACATGATTGCTTCACACCTGTGGATAAAGGAAATGGTTTTCTTTGGGCTAGTGAGAAAACAGGATTTAGACATCTTTATTTGCATGATGAAAACGGAGTCTGCGTTGGACCGATAACGCAAGGTGATTGGATGGTAGAGCAGATTGTGGGGGTCAATGAAGCCTCGGGTTACATATATTTCACTGGAACTCTAGATGGGCCTCTCGAGTGTCATCTGTATCGAGCTAAACTGTTCCCACAGAATGAATTAGAAAGTCCGGTCAAGCTGACAAGTGGCAAGGGAAAGCATCTGGTGGTGCTTGATCATCAGATGCAGAAGTTCATAGATGTTTATGAATCATTGGATTCACCTCCTAGAGTGTCGCTTTGTTCTTTGCATGACGGAAGCCTGATTGTATCTCTTTTTGAGCAACAAACGTCTACTCTCTCAAGAGTTAAGGAGCTGCAACTTGAGGCTCCCAAGATTTTCCAAATTCAAGCAAAAGACGGTACAGTTTTATACGGGGCTTTATATAGACCTGATGAAGAAAAGTTTGGACCTCCTCCATATAAAACTATGATCTCTGTCTATGGTGGTCCGGGCGTACAGCTTGTCAGTGATTCATGGGCCAACATGGTTGATATGAGAGCCCAGTTTCTTAGAAGTAAGGGCATCCTAGTATGGAAGGTTAGTCCCCAATCTCGGCTTCTATATGATTCAATGGTCAACTTTGAATTTTGATTGAACTTGTGTTTTTCCTTATTGCATGAAACTAGATGCAACAAACTAATTAGACACCCGTTAACACTTTGTGTATTTTTTACATTAAACATTAAAATGCAACTGGAAGAACCATAATGTTAGAGATAACATCTATTTTTAATGAATCGATTTAGCAGTTCATAAGCACTTATACATTTGGTGGGTTTTAATCTGTTTGGCTTCCCATTTTAGCTACTCACATAGGTTATGCATTACTAGTTAATGGTGCATTATAAAACTTGTAGCAGTTCTTTTGGGGGTTGCATCACTGCATGAAGTTAGTATTAGATGTTAGACATTTATGGTGATAGTAAAGTTTGTATTCATAGTTAGTATGCTCAGTTCTAGCCTTTTTTAAGGCCTTATGTAAATGCCCTATACAATGGGTCTTTTGTAATTGAGATAGAGACAAATAATTATTCCATTAATATCCTCTTTGATGGTATCAGAGCCATCATAAGAGACATCACGCTTACAATCCTTGACCACATCCTTACATTACGATCTAAAGATAACAGGAGAAAACCTGATTGGCGAAACCTCTAATAGCGAAACAAAACGGGTAGTTTTATTGTAGGTCTGATTGGGTTGGCCTGCTAACACTTGTTTTTTTTAATCTTTGTTGTAGATAGTTAATACTTTTTTAAATAGTTAATATTTAATATGATTGCAAAACTATAATATTAGTAATCTTGTTGGTGACATGGCCTTTTTAGCTGACTTGTTAAAAATAAATTATAAATGTGAGTGGTAGATGAAATTATCAAGTGTCACAGATGGATAACAGAGGTGGTTCGAGGCGAGGACTAGCGTTTGAAGGTGCAATGAAGCACAACTTTGGGCGTTTTGATGCTGAGGATCAGGTTGCTGGAGCAGAATGGCTGATAAAAGAAGGGCTGGCAAAATCAGGTGATATTGGAGTGTACGGTTGGAGCTATGGTGGATACCTCTCCGCCATTTGCCTGTCAAGGTTTCCTGATGTTTTCAAATGTGCGGTTTCTGGTGCACCTGTGACCTCATGGGACGGGTATGATTCTTTCTATACAGAAAAATACATGGGTATGCCTGATGAAAACAAATCGGGTTATTCATATGGGTCGGTGATGACCCATGTGGGTAAGCTGAAGGGGAAGCTGCTGCTGGTTCATGGGTTGATTGACGAGAACGTGCACTTCAGGCATACAGCTAGGCTCCTGAATGCATTGGTGGGAGCTCGAAAGGTTTACGAGCTGTTGATATTCCCAGACGCACGCCATATGCCTCGCCCTCTTAAGGATCGGCTTTACATGGAAGAAAGAATTTGGGACTTCATTCAGAGGACTTTATGATTTCATTTTGCTGTTTTGTTTTTAGACACATATATTTCTTTCTAGCTTGTTTGTTGCCCAGTATCTATAACACACACTTTGTGGTTTTACATCCATCTTATTTGTTAAATAAGTTTTTCAATAAAGTTGTCTTAAAACTCCTAACGTTTATCATATAAGATTATAATCCCTCGGCTTAAATTATGACTTATGATGATGTTGATTGATTATTAAGTATTTAATAAACATTTTAAAAATAAAATACACGTTAACGTTAGCATTTAATTTCTTCATCTCTATGGACCAGTTACACTAGGTCCAAATTAAAACATCATGCAGCATCGACTATTATATTGACCCAATCAACGTACAGAATAATATTATATCCTGTGGTACAATGTGTTGTACTGTTGCACGTTAAACTTATAAGTTATATCCAACAACATGCCTTTTACATGTTTATTTATAAAAACCTATAAATGGCACAGATGTACTTTTAAGATAAACCAGCTAAAAATGCAACTCCAGTAGAAGGTAACCATGAAGATCCATATATAAATTGAGCCACCGTAAAGCGGCTTGCCTCTGTGGCTGTAGTGATGACCCGATAACCTGGCCATTTTACCCGTTGACCGGTGGCGGAACCAGGCCCATTGTTCATATACTCACCGTAGTACAATGTGTCAAGTGCAAACGCTCCATTCCATTCTAGCCAACCCCTCGGGTGAATGTGATCACCCATATAAGACTCCAAGTAGACTGTTCGCGAGTAAAGTTTCCACGGCCGCCCAAGAAACGTGGGAAAACTCCCCTTTGATGCCTCCAGATCAGGTTGTGCTAGGAGCCGACAAGCGTGGATTGAGATTCCCGTGTTTTGATTCGGGTCTTTGCGGTTTTGAGCTGTAATGGTGACCTTTTGGAGTGCCATTGGTTTTCGTGCGTATATGTCGCATTTTTGGAAAACGACGGCCGCATTGCCAAAGATGAAGTCCACCGTACCATAAATACTACATTCACGGTAAAACTGACGCTGCGAATGGACATATAACGTGTCTTGGTATCCGATTATGTCGCATCGGTATACGACTGCATGGTCAGCACCAACTCTGAGTGCCACAGCTTGGTGTTTGGCAGGGCCAGCGTAGTTCTCAAATGTTATATCTCTAGCAATGAAACCAGCACCCGTTGCAGCTGCACATTTTTGTAAAGTCACAAACCTTAATTACGTTACGTTACAAAGTTGGAAAATATTATTACCAAATGATGCAGTGTGGAATGTTGTGACTTGGTCAACAACCCTGTTGACTCCTCCTGTAATGACCGTTTTGCCCTTTCCATCACCTATAAACATCACATTTGTCTTCTTCCTTCCTACCTTTAAATTATCTTCTTCGTACCTAACAAAAACTTAACTATTTGACATAAATCAATCAATAATTTCCTTTTGATTTGCTCCTTATAATAGAATATGTCACTCAACTCTATTTTTCCTAAAATTAAACTTTTTAACTGTTCTCAATTTTTATTTTATTTTATTTGAATGTCATTAAAGAGACTTAGTGTTACTGTAACACAACATATGTACCTTTAACAAATAAGTGTTCGTTATTGTTAAAGGTACATCTGTTGTGTTATATATAGGACACCTATTTCTTTCTTTCTATTTTAATAAAATAGATAGAATGAGAAGGGTGTTCAAATAACTATGAAATAGAAGTTAGTGTACCTTCCTGCTTTTACGTAGATTATGAACCGTCGGCTACCAAACTCAGGCGCCCTCTTGATCGCCTCAGCAATCGTCTTACACGTCCCAGTTCCATCCTTGGCCACAACTATATCGGCTTGCACACCGCCCACAGGGGCCTGCAATAACCTTCTCTCGTTCGGACCTAACCACGTCGGGAACGACATTAACTTCCGACGCTTGTGCTCAATCGGAACGCCCTTAAAATCATTCACATATATCGCCAAACAGTTACTCACCAACTCAGACAAGTCCTTCAGCTTCTCATCCATCTGTTGTTTCACATACCCATTTTCCACCTCCATCAACCCATCCCTACACGTCTCCTGATTCGTCAACGCCGCGCTAAGCCACGTCATCACATCCTCACTCGACCCGTCCTTAACCGAAGCCAAGGACCGTGAAAGCTGGTCAACCGAATCCTCCAAAAGCTCAATACAATCCTCGTACGCGGAGCGTACACTTGCATCCATCTCAAGGTTACTAATATCAGTCGACGTGTATAACGCCTTTCCCACGCGCTGCAGTGTCATGTTCACTGAAATGTGGATCATGTCTTGATCAGTTGCGTTCAATGAGCCTGGAAAGTTTAGTAGAGAGTTTAAACATAGAGTTTGGTAACGAGTCTGGGAACAGACTCGTGACATGGCTTCGGTGGGACGTGAATGGGCGGAGCGTGATTTGAAACGCTCCGTTAGTCCCACCGACACCAGTGAGACGACTATAAGAGTGATGGCAATGATTAGGATAAGTTTTAGCTTGGAATTGGATTTGGTTGGAGATGAAGATAATGAAGATGATGATGAGAGGGAGGTGGACTTTAATGGTGAGTTGCCTGAATATTCCATGTATATATTATATATATATTGGAAATTGAAAAGGTATGGTATAATTTGATGGAGAAAAAGTGAGTGTTGTTTATATGGAGAAGAATGAGGAGGAAGAAATTGTGAAGTGGACGTGAGAAATGAAATGAAGGTAGGATATTAGCTGGTGGCAACTACGTACGTACGTACACTCACTTCATTAATTCATTGGGGGTATTTGGTTTCGGTTTTTTTTTGATAAGTTAATTGTAACTTGAGATGTCACTTCACAGTTGAAAAAAACGTGGACGTGGGAAGTTTTTTAAACTTCGTTTTGTTTTGTAATTAATTATTGGTGTTTTGTGAGTGGTTGATTTTGTGTAAAAATAAATTCGCCAGAAGAATATTAAAAGAACGTAACATTCTTCATGTGACAATAAGCCAGGGTTGATAAACTCTCATTGAGCTCAAGACTTGAAGGTTAGAGCCAGCCTATAATGAATTGGTGATAGTTAGTTGTGTAGATTTAGGAATAATTTTAGAGTGTCTTAGGCATAAAAAAATAATCTTTAGAAAAGTGTTATTTTAAGTTAAAATCCATCCTGAAAATGTAAATTTAAATCCCTTGTCAACCATGAATAGATGTAATACGAAATTTTGTTTTGTTTTTTTTAAACAACAAATTGATGGAACGGTCTATCTTTGATTGATGCACTCATGTACGAATCGAGATTAAAACTCCGCTTTCACTTATAAGTTATAACACATTTAGTTTTTTCTCTTGCCACGTGTCACCATATCAGTGGAACAATTTTTTTTTTCTTTCCCAAAGTTGTTTCCACATATATATACATCTAGATTTTTTGTGTGGCTTGAATGGTTAGTTGCTTTTGTTGAAGTTCTCTCCTTGGGGTTCAAGTCTCATGAGCTGAGTTGATCTTGGCTCGGGCTTGATTTGTTTAAAATCGAGTTGAGTCGAGCTTGTTTTTAAACCAAACTTATTCGAACGAGCTTATTTTGACACCCCAATATATAAGGACACGACACTAAATTTTTTATATGCATTGATAAGTAAGAATATTCCGGTGATATCCCAATATCAAAAGATTTATTGACAACGATTAAACTACACAAAAAAGTTCACTTTGTAACTAAAAAAACAGCCTTACAAAAATTGTGCTAAAACATTACTAGTACACGTTTTATATCAATGACAAATATGTACGTTATAATGAAAATTAAGTAGTGCTAAATTTGTTAGCTACAAAAGCAGCTGTTAAAGTAGTTATTGTTGATGAACAGCTGGAAACATGTTAAAGTAGTTAATCGATTGCACTGGTCATTTTTTTTAAGAACAACGGTTAGCACAACGGAATAACATTATATTTAAATGAAGTGCAATGATCGAGTTTGAAACTCCGACATGTTTCATCTTGTGTGTGTTTAAAAGCAACGCTTTAAGGGTTCCCTAAGATGAAAGCTCACCCTATTCTCGGAATGGCCAGATGACAAAGTTTTTAGCCAATTAGGCAAATATAAAGCAGCTTCTATCTTTTTTTAACGACAACTTTCACTAAAAACGATGTCAAACTATCAAAACTAGCAAGTCACTAGAAGACAAGGACGATAAAAAAAATTAAGAGAAATTCCTCCATTTATTCGCTCCGGTGAGGCCCGTTAAGGCATTGCTCCACGTCACCCTTTTAAAAGAAGCTTAATTCGCACTTTATAATATTTAAGGTCATAGGTTTTGAAATATATATAATTCATGAATGAGCATGCATTCAACATATATCTCTCAAGTCTTAACTCGATCACGTCAATATTCATTACAAAGTGTCTTTTGATTTTAATTGAGTAAACGTAATTATACTAAAAAGACACCGACGTTTCTTTTTGTACTAGCTAGCTAGCATTTGATTTTGATTTTGATTTAAATGGGTATTTGTCTAATTATCAATAATTAAGACTTGACTAAAGGTAGCTATATACGTTCTTTCAAACGGATTGTCGGCAGGAGGTGTGTTTTTGCTTAATTTCAATATCAAAGAAAAAAACCTCAATTATATATAACTCCAAAACAAAAACAAAAAAACCCATAACCGGCCTGTCATATCTCATAACAAATTAAGTGTTCGATTAATCCATCATTTTCGCCAAATTTCTTTTCTAACCTTCCTATGGAATTCCACATTGAATTGGCCGGGTACGTACTCCGGGTTACGTGGAAGCGAATGGTGGCTCTGCATGGCTGTGACGGGTGGTTCCTTAAAATATAGCACGGCCATTATTGTTCATCATAACGTACACTTAATGTTGTGGTCAATGTTCAGTATAAGCACCAATCAACTGAACCAAATTAAAGGTACGATTTGAAGCAATGTCAAATATAATGGAAAGTGTGCATTAGCATTAGGAGGATACGTACGTATGAACATAAAAAGGTGAATCAAAACGTACATTAAACTAATTAATAATGTGTTGTTAAGATATGGTTTTCATTGTAATAGTAAGTTTTATTCTTAGCTGGATCTCAACTCTTTTCTATGGATTCAACAATGCCACTCATCTTCATGGTGGACCCTAAATACTCTTTTTTTTAAAATAGAATTTAAAAAAAAATACCATTCAAATATAATAAACTTTTAATTTTGTTCCAATTAAATCACTCATAATTTATTTTGTTTCAGTTTTATAACTTAACTTTATAAAATGTTCTAATCTTAGGTAATTGACTTATATAATAGGTAAAGATTGATTTTTATTTATTAATATTCAATTTAAATAAAAAAACGAAAAAAAACATATCTACATACACATTAATTAACATTTTCTTTTCATTCACTAAAATAGAATCACTTTAAATAAAAAAATCATAAACTTAATCATACACATATAACACAATTACCTTTTTTCATCACTGTTTACGTTTACGAAATCAATTTTAAAATTTTCTTTTGCAATTTTTTAACTTTTCGTCACTTTTTTATATTTCTACAACTTTACAAATTGTTTTGCAATTTTTATTTCAATTGTTAAAACTTTTCATGAATATTTTTATTTAAAAAAAATAAAAATCAATGTTGACCTATTAATCAAGTTAAATATCTAGGATAAAAACACTTTTAAAGTTAAGTTATCAAATTGAAACAGAATAAACTTTAAATGACTTATAGATTGGAACAAAATTGTTGGCCCGTCGAAAAAAATCTCAAACTGAAAAAATCTCAACTTTCAAACGTATTTTTTAAAGAGTCTCCCTTAAAAAACATTTAACGCCGTTAAGTTTTTGGAATTTGAAACTAATGTTTTAAAGTTTTGATCGAGAGAAGAATACGAATCGATTAATTTAAAACTTACCTTGAACCGGTGCTACACATAATGAATGCTTCAATTGATGTAAGATTTAACGTATCGTAAAACCCGTTACATCGTTTGCAGCACCGGTTAGGAGTAATTATATTAATCCATTTGTATCCTCCTTCCAATAAAAAACCCTAAAACATTAGTTTCAAATTCGAAAAAACATAATGACATTAGGTATATTTTTAGCGTCGGCTCTTTAAAAAAATATATTTCAAAGTTAGGATCTCTAGTAAAATTTTTCTAAGTTGAAGGTTTGGATTTTAAATTAAAATTCCTTCTTTTATATACCCCTCTTGTCTTATTTTTTTCTGTCTAAGTTTGATTAATAAAAACACTCTTTACCGCGTCAACGGAATGTTTTTCTTAATAAATCAGAGGATGGGCCCTGCAAAAAAACTCACTCTAGATGACTTGATTGACTTTGTAGCAATTTTGAAATTGATTACAATTACTAAAAGTAACTTCATTTTAAATATTTTCAACATTTTAACTGTAATTAGTATACAATAAACTAACATACAATTAATAATATGCAGGGCCGGCTCTTGGGGTGTGCGGGGTAGTCGACCGACAGGACACTCGCGTGACGGGGGTATCAAATTTTAAAAAAAAAATTATATATAATTTTGATTTTCACTAATTCAAATACTTTGATTTTCTTATGTTTAATTATCAAACGTTTGTTTATTGGTTAAAAATTTAGTTTATATAATTTAGTGCGTTGATGCTTCGGGTTAGGGGACCTTTTTTTCTTGTCTCGCATAGGGCACCCGATTCCTCGGGACCGGCCATTGGCGAGGCTAAGAAGGGACCAAGGAGGGTCCGGGCCACCCCAGTTTTTTCCGCCCGAAGTGTTGTTTTGTTGATCGGTTGTTGATTTTTTATATATATATATTGAGTTTGGCCCCCCTGAAACAAAGCATTATAAAAAAAATAATGGGTTTTTTAACTTTGGTCCCCCCGGGCCAAAAATCCTGGCTTCGCCACTGGGACCGGCCCTGATAATATGTATAATGAACTCTAACAAGAAGATAAAGATTGCATGCCGGCAACATGTTCATGAGTATCTATCTAATATTTCAGAGTTTTTTTTGGGGGAAATTTGAGAGGGAAAATTTTTTGAGATATCAAATTGGGCTTCAAAACTTTATCGTTATTTACGCAACTTGCACTCAATGATTTCCAATCAATTGTGTTCTATATTTTTTTGTAATATGTTTGTGGTTTCAATCAATCCGGTTGTTGAAACTTTACTTATTATTTCATTTTTTATAAATAAACTCTAATTTCAAATTCAGTATGGTGTATAACCAGCATTCGATTTTGATAGCATGTTCAATCAATCCGGTTGTTAAAGCTTTATTTATTGTGTTCTATATTTTTTATTTTTATCCTTTTTATTTATATATTTTAGATTTATTCCGTGTGTATACACGGGTTATAAACCTAGTTTGTTATATTTTGAAACGTAACATATTTGGTAACCAGGTCGTGTTTGTGTTAACACATGATATATCTAATTGTTTTATGTTTAATTATACAAAAAGGTTTATTCCACTATTTACGCTTAGCAAGTGTTTAATTGTGTTAACACATGATATGATATATCCGAATCCCGGGATGACTACCCTTTTAACTAATAGTTAATTCATCATTTAAAGTTGTTTGCTTTCAATTTGCAAGTCAATTCAAATCAAATCCAACTCAAGTTTATTTTCATGCATTTGTTTTATTTCTTTCTTTCATTTCAATAATCAATTAGTTACATTAAGCATTGACCACAAATTCCTCGTGGATTCGACACCATACTTACCTTTACTATTAAGGGTGAATAGGAACTCTATTTACTTTATTTTTGACCGACTAGACGACCTCGATCAATA
Organism: Tagetes erecta; assembly: GCA_030867185.1. Taxonomy (NCBI): domain Eukaryota; kingdom Viridiplantae; phylum Streptophyta; class Magnoliopsida; order Asterales; family Asteraceae; genus Tagetes; species Tagetes erecta. Next base: position 18,138,776 of record CM061491.1, on the reverse strand, counting down.
TACTATATACTTGTTAATATCGTGGCATTGAATTAACTTGAGCGTCAAATTGTTCACAGGGCTTAAATCCCCTGGACCCTGTAACGTGTTTTCTAAGTAGAGATTAAGAACACACCTACTAAGGAACAAGATGGACCCGAACCGAAGGAATGTCACCCATACCCATGAATTGAAGCATCTATCCGAAACCATCTGAGTGACAAGAAAATGTTTCAACAAACCGAAAGAATGTCACCCATACCCATAAAAATATGTAAACAGTAAACACCATCCGACTTTCTTAAGGTTTATGTGAACGTCTAGAATGCCTTTTTCAATAAAAAAAGATATAATCAACGATTAGAATGATATTGTTGCGTCTATATCTTGGATAGCCATTGGATAATGGTTAACTGGTTTGTCACAATAATAATGAGTTTTAATGGCTCCACACCTTGAAAAGTGAATTAAGTTGAGTTTTTGGATTTTTCAAATTACCAGTTTTCTACACTATATTTCCATGCTACATTTCTTATCGACATTTCGTCGTAAACTTATTTTTTTCGTGATCGATACTATCGTACATACTAGTCCTCGGAATTTAACCTTTAAGCTTTTACCAACAGTTGGATATATAACTCTAGTTACACCACTAGCTAGTCAGAATTCATTTAGGGTGTTTGTAACATCCTAATGATAACTGTAGAAATATATTAAAGCAGTAATAGTAGAAATTAAGCTAAACAATTATTAATATCAATTATAAATAAGGCAGGCATGTGCAAAGTTATAACAGATAGCTATAGAAATGACAACCACTTCACATGGTGGTGTGCCCATGCATTCACTCTGTCATATTCATGACTCATAAGTCTTATTCTGTAAACTATAATGTTCATTTACAAAATTCCATTTAATTATTACCAAATAATACTAATGATTTAATTCTCTAGAAAATAATTAGTTGAGTTGTTGCATTAAATTAAATTAACTCCGTCCATCTATTTAGAAATATAAAATATAATATACTAGGTTTAAACCCCGTGTATACACACGGGATAAATCTAAAATATAGAATTAAAAAAACATATATGTAACAGTTTGTGAATTGTAAAATGATTATCTGATTGTAATTTGAATTGCACATACACAATACATAAAATCAACTAATATCTGGTAAAAGATAATAAAAAACTTATTAATCACATTAATAGAACTCAAACAATCATAATCTAACATTCAAAAATCTTAAATGATTTTTTAGATTACTTATTAATCACATTCCGTTTAAGTATTAACATTGTAATGTTATCCTCATAAAAACAGACTTAAAAGTCAATAATTTTCAGCTTAAGTATGTGCTTAACTATTTGTTATTATAAAATCTGAAGTATTGTTGTCCATGAATCTGCAATTGAATATGAAGCATTACCCACACAATAAAATAATCTACAATTGAATTCCTCCCTTTATCTTTTTGACTAATTACCCTTGAAACTGGTTTAATAACCTGGAGTATAATACTTTATATATTTTACTACTTAGATACAATAAGTATTTGAAAGTGTCCATATTTTTGCATCATTTGTTTCGTTCAACTGCGACAATGTAGTTTTGCATAATTTATGATCGCCTCAACAGTAGTTCAACATCAAACCATAAATAGCTTCAACACAACTTTTTCAGCTCCCTGCAACAATGATTTAAATGACCACTCGTAACAATAAACATATAAGCTCAAATTGCAACCGTTGCTGTTTCATCAATCCTTTAGTTTCCTTTTTTATCCTATTAAATGTTTATTAACCATTTTTCTATTCATTTTGGAATAACAAATAAGCAACTTATTTAAATATGTGTTTTAGTTCATACTATTCAATTCAACATACACATTTGATCAACTGGTATATTTTAAAGTTACATGCTTAACTAAATCATTAAACTATTTGCAACAAATTTTGGTGTTTTTTCTTCAAAATTTACCGGGCCTCAAAGAGAGAATAAGCATAATCAATGTGTGGATTTAAAAGTTACCTTTAATAATGGTTCTAAAAATCATGTAGACACAAAAACTTGTAGAACGTTGAAAGTTCAAGCAAAGCCCATCCCTCATCTGGTTAGATTCTACACAAATCACCATCATGATTAAAACTGAGAAATTAAATAAATTAGAGAAACAATGAAACAAATATATGTATTCTTTTCATCAAATCATATACGAAACCATTTCAACAATATATAACAAACCTCTTCTTGAAGGGATCTAAAATATACAGCAAAGCTATTCTTCAAAGAGTTCGCTTTGAAAGGAGATTCCATTACATGAAATCTAGGTACTTATCAACATCAACAATAATCGCCTAATCAGAGACAATATCAAAAGCATAGTCAAATTAGAACTAATACTCTAGAAAATTTAATCGATTTAGAACTAAACAAATCAAAATCATTCAAGTACAAATATATAAGAAGGATGGATGATGAGACTGAGACGATGAACAAAAACATTCGATATTATGGTTAACGGAAGGAAACAATGGAGAATAACAAACTAACCTTTCACTCTTTCAGATCGATTAGCAGAGATATAAGTATATAACAATTACCATAATAAATTTTCAAAAGGAAATTGGAGGATTTCATTCTCAAATTTGCCTTCAAAACATGCGTGATTTTAGGATAATAAATGGAAATGGGAAATCAGTGAGAAGTTTGGGAAAGTTACCATTTGCCTTTAATGCCGTATTTAATAGGGATCAAGTTAATGAAAGTTTTGGCTCTTAAAATGCCGCCCAATTTTGCCGCCTAAATGGGTCTTTTTGCCGCCCCAAATGTCTGAATTATTAGATAGATGCATGTAGTAGGTTTATTGATATTAATGTTGTGCGCCATCATTGTTTACATATCAAAGTCATGAGTTACTAAAAACCGGACCGGACACTAAATCGTTATTTTAATTTTATTGGTCAGATCGGTCGGACCGTGGTTGGACTGGAGTCTGACGAAATATACATTTATCAAAATAATACCATAAGAATTCTAATTTATACACAACATAAGTTCAATAATTTTAAGTTATAACACAAAAGTCATAATTTAAACAGATTTTAACACCAATAATCACCAAAAAGTTATAATTTTAACAAATTTTAACACCAAAATAAAACCAAATTATCATCATCATCATAAGTTCTAAGTTCAAATATCACTCCACGTATCCAATTTTTCATCATTAAGTAAAACTAATTCATGATCTTCATCACTCATAACATCAACATATTGAGTTTCATCACCTAAAACACAAAAAATTATAGATACAAACATGAAATCCAAGAAAAAAAACGGTTCGATAGCGGTTCAAAACGGTCCGTTTCGAGCGGTTTGATAACGGTTCCAGCGATTCGCAGCGGTGAACAAACTCCTATCAGACCGTGACCTATCAAACCGTGATTCTCAAAAAACACGGTCCGACCGGTTTAACAACACTGGTTACGTCACCAAGCTAGGCATTCAAATTCCAAAATGATAATTGTGATTTGAGGATAAATAGGAGGCCTTTAGGCATGTAAGTTTACATGAGAAACTCACTAAAACGAGATTTAAAATAACATCAAAGCTATATACACCCAAATCCAATGAATACTTGTTAACAATTAATGTCCACAAATTTGATTTTAATAATATATTACATTCAATTCCTTTTAAAGGTAAGAACTTTTTAGAAGAAAATTTTCTCATGTGATAGATCGAGCTTACGACTTTTTAGTTGCTAGACACATTTCTTATTATCAAGATCCAACCCCCACGGCCCCACTCATTAATTTATATCACTCTTAAGACTTAATTTCTGCTTATTAGTTTAATTAACTTACAACATAAGACTATCACAATAGTTAGTTTTGGTGAATGCATGGGTTGGCTCGTTATTATTTATAGTAACTAGGTTTAGGACCGGGCCGCATGGTCGAATCTTGCGCATATATATGACTTCCGTTCATTTATTTGTGATGGGTTAGCTAGGTTAATATGGCCGGCCAGATCAAAGAGGTGGTAAATTTATTGCAGACAGATTTAATAGGAAGATTGATCGATAGATGGAAAACTAATATGCTTTCTAGTTTCTATCAATGGGCTATATATATACCATGTTTTTGTCATGTCTTGGGCTCACTTGGGATATACTATATAGTCTGTTTTTATCTTTTCTATTAAGGTAAAAACTTTGTTAATTGGAATCTCTTCATTCAAAATTCTCTTGAGGTGGAGTAATGGGGAACTCTTGAAAATACCTTGGGTCAAATGGATTTGTTTCTTTTAAGTATAAATTGTTTATAAATCGTCCTTAAGCCAATCAAGAACTCATTTAACCTAGAGAGCTACGATGGGCAGGGTACTGTATACACAAGGAGCATGTAGTTAGTATGACACAGTACGTTTGTTCGATTGTAAAAGGTAAAGCTCAAAGATTTCATTGATTGTGAATTAAACTAATGTTAACTTACATTTAATTAAAACTAAGAAAAGGGAACACAAATCACACAAAGATACAATACAATCAACAAATTATCACTTTCAGGTTTGGATTGTGTCTCACTTTGTATAAACTTATTTATTTATTTATTTATCATATGTGAATAATATATGCATATTATCCCTCGTTCTAAATGCTTTTGGTTGCAAATTCATCTAGGGTAGTCACTTAATTTTGTTTTTTTTTTGGATTTTGTAGTTTTGGATTACCACTAGATGAATTTGGTGAAAAACTCAAGAAATAAATAAAGTTTTTGAAGTTTAGCTTCTACCATGATCATGTAAGCCCTACTAAGCAATATAATGGTAACATGACCATGTTCGGCGTAAAATTATCTTTTTAATATAGTTTGAGCTTCGTATATAACATACTCACAAAACCCTAGTTCTCTCATGCCCTAAACTTGTTTTTGAGCGTCCACTGAAGGAAGAGAGCCAAGATTGAAGATCAATTGCCTCAAGAAAGGATTCAACACTATACAACCCACTTCTACTTATTTTGGTTTTAAAATCTCTAGATCTACTATATTTTCCTTCATTTCTACGTGTACGATTGTGGTTTTGTAAGCTCTACGAGCTAAACAATTTTTAACACTTGGATTAGATGAAACTTAGCATGCTTAACAACTTATAGACAACTCTTGATGTTTTTTTACATCAATATATGTTGTGATGAAATTTGATTATTCTTCAATATTATGATGAACAATCATTGGTGTGATAACACTTGTTCATATAAATGCATATTTTGTAAGTTTTTATGATATTTGACTAGGAATGGTGAATGAATGTTGATTATCTAGTAAAATTGGATAAATGGGACATCCGTATCCTTATGTTTGAGAAAATCGAGATGTATGTTATGAATCTATGCTATAATTGATTATGAATTTGTATGCTTAATAAGTTTAGACCTTAGGTTTTGTAAAGATGATATGATGTTCATGAGTTGAAGAATAATTATAACTTTGTCTACTTTACGTAATTTAAGGTGGTGACCATGTGTTTATCGAGTTAACTTTCCAAAGATTTGTAGAACTAGGTAACCCTAACAAGAGTCTTGTTCACCTTTCACTAAGACATAAATGTATCATTAATTCTTCATCGCATAACATTAGGTGGCTATTATGTGGCTATCAATCTAACTTCCTGACAAGTTATATGATTAGGTAGACTTAACGAGGGGTATAATCTACATAAGTTTGTGCTTGTTGCTGTTGTATTGCTAAGTGCATTCGAAGTCCGAGTGATATATTTCCTTGATTATTATCTTCATCTTTGTCTTCTATCATTATTTAGCATTTCGAGTCATTGTGTCCACGGATCGATATTTGGTTATTTCCTAAAGCTATACTGCCATACGATAGGTGCACTTGCATAGTGCGTGTAGTAGTTACTCTAAAAGTGACGTTTTTATAAATTTAAAACTCGCTATGTGAAAAATCGTTGTTAAAAAAATCTATACACTTCGCACATCAATTTACCAAATTTTTAAAAGCTATATAGACATAACTTGTTTCAAATGTTAGGTTTAAAAGATAATTGTGAGGCTATCAAATCTAGTTAAATTGACTTCACGAATACTGGAAAAAGAACACACCACCATGATGTATTGACCTAACGAGTTGTGACCGAAATAGAACACAACATTATATTGCATTGACTTCACGATTTAAACACCGAAAAAACATAAATAAAATATTCTCAAAACTAGAGTGTAATATATAAACTAGAATGTAATCTCAACAACAATATACCAATAAAGGATTAATACAAGACATAGAAAGTTGGTCGTATTGATCACACAATTCGTGAACGAAAAGGAACACACGCTAGTATGTCGTCTTAATGAAAGTTGATTAGTAGAATATGATATCCAACAAAACACATTTTTTTCTATTTTTTTCGAATTTCAAACCGATATTTTAGGGATTTTGATCGGGAGGAGAATACGAGTCAGTTGATGTAAACTTACTTTCAATTGTTGCTCCAAATGGTTTAATTTTGATATCCGGTTAAAGCACCGTTAGGTTTTAAACACCCGATTGAAGACCATTTTGTCGTTTGGAACACCAGTTCGAAGTAAGGTTTACATCAACTGACTCGTATTCTCCTCCCGATCAAAATCCCTAAAATATCGGTTTGAAATTCGAAAAAAATAGAAAAAAAGTTAACGGCCGTTAAGTGCACTTAACGGCGGACCACTGGAGGCCAAAAAAGTTGGATTTGGGACCACTGGAGGGAATAAACTGAGTTGGGATTATTCTCGGCCAATAGGTGTTAGTTGGGATTATTTTTAGCCAATTTGCCATAAATATTTCATACACTTTGATTAGTTTTTGGGTTAGTTTTTGTTTAATGTTACTCCTAAATGGTTCAATTTGGATTATAAAACTTTTAGAATTTCATTAGCTAAAATCATATGTTTTAACCAAACATGAAATCAAGTTTTTATTTACTATGATTGGTTGTAGAAGCATTTATAAACTAAAAACAAAGATTTTAATGAAGATATATAATTGGTGTAAGAATTATTTGTAAATTGATTCAAAGTTGATAAAAAACCATGATAACATACATAGCCACGTGAGTTGACCATATTAAATCTCACCTTCAAATGTTTAAGTGGTTAATTGTTTGTGAAGTATTTGTTTTATATTTGGTCCATGTAAATGAAATTGAAGAAATGAGTTTGTGGATGTAAACTCGCGTGAAGATGATCCCCGTTGTCATTTAAAGGGAGTAATTGGGCTTCTAAGGCCCACTGACTGAGTTTGTTATGTTCACGACTATATATGATAATATGAGTGGCCAGTAAGCCAGTTTGTTTATTTTTATCATCTGGGTTAGATGAATCTTGTCTTGTTTTCACTTTTGACTCTTTGGTTTGACTTTCACTTACGATTAATTACGTGTGATTTTAGTAAAACTTATATCCCTTTAGTTCATAATCATTAGAGGCAGTGTTGTAGAACTCGCTAGGCGGTAGTCGGGCGGTGAGGTAACTTGGAGCTAGGAATCGGGATTAATCGGGATTAATCGTAATTAATCGGTTTAGTGTTTTTATATGTAAATTTCATTTTTATACATATATAAACACACTGATATGAATATAATACTTCCACATTCATGGATTTTGAATTTTTATATGTAAATTTCAGTTTTATACACACACACACACCATTGCGAACGTAATACTTTAAAATACATCAAAATTCTAAGTTTTGATCGTGAAAAGTGAAATTAACACCTAAGGTTATGTATTTAAGGACTATAACCCATGGGTTATGGATCGGGCCGATAAACTGAAGGTTTAAAACCCATTAAAAAGCTTTGACTTTAGTTGACCGATTACTACGATTAGGACCGTCTAGCACCGCTTAGACCGCCTACCGATTAATTGACTGATTTTAGAAAATCGACTAGGTAATTCACCGATTACCGATTAATCACCGATTAATCGACCGCCTAGACCGATTTTTACAACACTGATTAGAGGTTAGCATGTATCTATAACAACGTTTAGCTTTCTTTTGATTATTGGATTATGAGCCTGACCCAAGAGTTAACTTATTCCTAGCACTTAACGTTATTTAAAAAACTAGGTCGACCAAAAGATCTCTAATGTAGAGCGGTGAAATAGCATTCTCATTGTCTTTTAAGATCATGCTGGGCAGTATAATGCACGGATAAACTACGCTCTTAATCTTCACTACAGCCATAGCCTACGCAGGTCGTTTAAGTATACTCCATTTTGCCTCTAAAACACTGGAAGGTCGCCTTACATACTTTATTGCCGATTGTTGTACCTTCTTGAACTTCTTTTTTTTTTTTTTAGGTCGGTTGGATATGGAAATGCTTTCATAAACTTCGACCAAGTAGGGTATATCTTGTCAGAGAGATGGTATCCATGTTTGTATTCTCCCCCGTTTACATGAAATGGACACTTAGACACATTTTCATTCCATTCGATGCGAAATAGAGGAGATTGTTGGTGAACATTGATATAGTTGTTTGACCAGGGAGCAATGTTTTCAGAACCGGACCGGACATCAAACCGGTCTTCTTACCGGTCCAACGGTTGAACCGGTTGGACCGGTCGAATCGGATTAAAGGACCGTATGATTTTTAAAATATTTTAAATATAAATACATAAAATATAGAAAAAATTTTAAGATTTCCGGTCCAACCTATTTTTCTCCCGGTCCAACCGCCCGGTTTTCAGGTTCGACCCGTTCTTTCCTGGTTCACGAATAGAGCGGTTCAAACCCCTAAACCGGACCGGTTCCATGCCTGGTTCTCGGTTCAATCGATCCAGCCGGCCCGGTCCGGTTTTCAAAACAATGCCATGGAGTACCGATGTGTCATTATTTGCACTAAATTAATTAATATACAGCCTACCCTTCGTTTAATTTAGTATATAAAAAAACATTATTATATGATATGTGTCTTAATCCTTCCTTTATGATATTTGTAGGATATTTAGCATCATAAGCAAAATAGAAGAAAGAAAACATGAAGAACTGAGTGAAAATGAGGATATGTATCAAGCATGGATGTGCAACAGCTAAGCATAGTCATGTCTAGGGGTGTTCATTATTCAATCACGATTCGAATAATTCAAATTCGATTCGATCGAATTCGGTTAAGGCCATTCGAAATCGACTATTGGTCATTTGATTCGAATAATATTGTCGAATGTGAATATAATACGAATATGATTTTTAGTATTCGCATTCGATTTGCCCAATTCGAATAAGAAATATAATTTTTTTAATATATAATTTTAATACATCTAATTAATTATTTATATATGAATATGATTTAAGAACTTGAAGTAAAGTTAAAAATACTCAAACCCAACCCCATTACCCAATCTTAAATGTTGTTTCTGCATATGGACATGATTTGGTGTTGTGACAGCTGCTTAATTGTTGTTTGTACTGGTTTTTAACATGTTTAGAGTCTTTTTCTATGCTTGATTATGTAGTTTTAGAACTTTTTTTAACATGTTTTAATCTTGTTGATGTGCTAATATTTTGCATATTGTTTGGGTGATGTTTTACACATTGTTTGGGTGATGTTTTAGACTTATGTTATGTTGGTGCAACATTTGTATTGTTTTTTGATGTGTTTGTTTATTTACATATTTTAAAACGAATACATTCGAATCTACCCGAATTCGAATAACTTAATCGAATCGAATACATAGATTTTTATTCGAATGTGGATCGAATACGAATACAGTTTTTAAAGTCCAAATTCGACCAATTCGATTCGCTTAATTCGTATTGTATGAACACCCCTAGTCATGCCACAACCTTGCAAAGTGATAAAGCACGACCGTGCCTAATTATGGAACAACGTATTAGAAGATTCATCATATTAATTTGTCTTAAAAAGCAGCTAATCACGGGCGTCCCTTGTACAGAACGTCGTTTTGAGATAACTTTTACATCAATCGACTCATATTCTCCTTCCGATCAAAAGCCGTATAACATCGGTCTTGAATTAAAAAAACTTAACGACGTTAAAAAAATTTTAACGACGGCATGTTAGTTGTCAAAATGATAAATGATGTGTGTAAAGTGTATAGATTTTTAACAATGATTTTTCACACAATTGGGTTTTAAATTTATAAAAGACGACAATTACTTTAAAACTAACTACACACAATAGACAAATATACCTATCGTATAGTAGTATAGCTTTAGGCAAGAACCAAATATCGATCCGTGGACACAATGTCTCCCAATACTAAACCTTCATTACTATTTAACCGGTCAAATAAGAATGAGTTGTAAATATTTTATATAACTAAATTAGCTAATAATTAATCTAATTGAGACAAGTTAACACAAATGAAGATAATCAATCAAAGAAATGTATCACTTAGATTTCGAATCCGTTTAGCAAAACAATGACAACATGTACGAACCTTCGGTGAGATCATTTTCTACACATCATACATGGAAGTAAATTAGACTCCTGTCAAGGTTATCTAATCATATAACCATTCGGAAAGCTAGAACGATAAACACACAATAGCCACCTAAAGTTATGCCATGAAGAACCAATGATACTATTAAGTCAATGTGAAAGATGGTTTGGACTCCCGTCAAGGCTATCCAAACCCATAAATCTTTGGAAAGTTAACACGATGAACACATGATAACCACCTCAATCCACGTAATGTAACAATAGCTATTCAACTTCTTCAACTTATGAATGTCCTAACTCGAATACATAAACCATAGATTTGCACATTATCAATAGTTACACATACACAAAATTATGAGATATCCATAACAAACACAATGGTTTTTCCAAACATATGTATAAGGATGCACACTTGTTCAACTTTCCTAAACATTCAATCCTCATTCACCATTCCTAGTCAAATGCCATAAATTACATACTAGCATATGCAATTCATGAATAAATGTCATAACACATACGGTTTTCCAACATAATATAGTTACAACACCCACAAGATTTAATATTTCATCAAGTCAAACAAGAACACACATAGCCATTGAAGAAATTTCTTAGCTTTGTATAAGCATTGACATAATCATCACCAAATGTTGCTTACTAGTTGTCAAAGTATGCTAAACTTCATCTAATCTAAGTGATATAGAGTATTTAGCTCATAGAGCTTACAAAAACCACAACCACACTCATAAAGATGGGAGAAAACATGATAGATCTAGAGTTTTATAAACCAAAATGAGTAGAGGTGGGTTATGTAGTGATGAATACTTCCTTAGAGCAATTGATCTTTAATCTTGGATTTCTTCCTTCAATGGATGACCAAAAAGACGATTTGGAGCTTTTGGGACCTAGGGTTTTTGAGTTCTAAGTGGATGATTGAGAGATGAAACTCAAATTAGGTTAAAAAGAGGAGTACTCGCCGAGCATGGCCATGTGCTAAGTAGCATGGCCATGTTTCAATCATATTTCTTATCAGGCCTTGCATGGCCATGTCACGATCAGACATGATTGTGTCTCCATCAAGTTGCTTATCAGGGCTTGCATGGCCATGTCTCCATCAGACATGGTCATGTTAGAGGCTATTCTTCAAAATCTTCACTTATTTCTTTGAGTTTTCCACCAAAATCACCAAGTTGTCATCAAAAACTACAAAATCCAAATAAAACACAATTAAATGACTATCCGGATGAATTTGCAACAAAAAACGTTTAAAATGAAAGATAACATGCATCATTAACATGTATATTTATTCACATATCAATAAAAGTTGGGGACCATTTATTACCGGCCAATATTACCTAAAAGAAATAATAAATGTTGTGACATGCAAGCTAGCACTAGTGTTTCTGTAGGGAGAGAAACTCATTCTAGCTTTCTATAGATTTTGTTTACATGCCTAATCACATGATAATTAATTCTTTACCTACTGCACACACTATTTGAGCATAAAATTTGAGTGGTGTACAATTAAGGTGCTGTTTGTTTTTTCTGCAGGAAAATGTCTGCAGTCTGCGGACCACATCTGCAGAGATATGCAGAAGAAGAGGTGGACCAAATCTCTGCAGTCTGCAAGAAGAAGACTGTTTGTTTTTTAACGTCTGTAGACTGTTAAAATAAACTTAAATTTAAATAAATCGAGTTTCAAACTTAAATCAACATTGAAATTTAATACAAAGGGTAGGGCCAAACAAAACTCCATTTCACCCTTTCCTTATCTTTAAGCTCGATAAAAATTATGTCTAAAGTTTCTATGGAAGAAAAGAACTCTATTATCACAACAAAAAAGGGAGTAAATAATCACTACAAAATGAATAAAAATGGGATATAGTTTACTTAACAGTTATCTGGTGTTTGAGTAAATAATCAGTCAAAAAATAAATAACATGAGATTAGTTAATATTACTGGTTCATTGCGTGCATAACCAAGTTAATAAAATAACAACACATAACTTATTAAGTGTACATATTTCATAACCCATCAAGTATATTATATCTTCAATGTTCCATAAGAAATTATCTTATCTTATCATCAAAACAATATGAACCCAATAATATAAATATGGGTTAGTTTGAGTTTGTAATATAATTATATTGGGTTCAATCAAGTCAAAGCATCAATATATATATAGTTAATTGAATTTGAAACTATATCACAGTAAACTCAAATAGCTAATTTAAAACTTATTAGATATAAATTTTCTAATCTTTAGCACATCAATACAACTATGTATCAATTTCCAATCAGTACATATATGAAGCTTGAGTAAAGGAAAACACTTTGATTGGAATTATCTTGCCTTTTGTTCATCTAAATTACCACTTGACTTATAAAATCTTGGACATGGATTCCTATTCTTCCTCTGACTAACTGATTAGGTTGAACAAAATCAACACAAAGTTCTCAAAATCAGTAATAATGGGTAAAGCAACAGGGTACATATATATATAAAGCTTTTAATCAAGAACAATGAGTTAAGTAACCAATTCATACACAACAAAAGTAACAAAATCAAACTAAAACAATAACACATATCTCAAAATCAGTAAAGAGAAATACTTTGATTGAATTAATTTGTACCTGTAAAAAAAAGTGGATGTGTGGTGGTGCGACACTGCGACGGGAAGAGGGATGTGACGGCGACTACGATGGCAACGGCAACGGCGACGGTGGAGGTGGTGGTGCGAAGAAAAGAGGGGTGGAGGAGGTGGTGGTGAGGCTGGAAGAATGGATGCTGGTATGTGTTGTTCTTGCTTAAGGATTTTAGGTGAAGAGAAGGGAAGAAGAGGTGAGAAGATATGGATGTATGTCTGCACCAAGAAGAGGACGTGAAGAGCTTTTTTAATGAAATGTCTTCCAAAAAACAAACAGTCTGCAGACATAAACATCTGCGCGTGGTCTGCGCGGCGCAGACAAAAGAGGTCAAGAAGAGTTTTTGTGAAAAAACAAACACACCCTAAGTTTAAAATACACGTACTGTTATATATATACATCAAGTCATCTGCTAATTGACTTGTGGGCAAGTTATTCTAACCAACCGTCGTGATGTACGTACGTTTACGTGCGTGCGTATACATTCATACATACGTGGTTTCGTATGTTGAGATAAATGCATAAGTACTATTAATAATATTTCGTAATGATGGAATATTACAAACAAAATGCTTACTGTTGGGGTCTTGAAAGCTAGTTGTCCCTTAACTAGGAATCAATATGTCGTTCCAATAATCACCAAAACCAACAGCATCTAACGTACGTACGTACTATCAGATCGACACCTACCTACGGACATATATATAGATAACTCTAACAAAAGATCGATAGGTCGATTTCAAAGATAGTTGTCCCCAACAAGGAAACGGCACCCCACAACATGCACATACGCTACGTACAGTTTCAATTCATGAACCATATATCTAACATTAATATATGTCTCCTAGCTACCCACCTCTTCAACAACATATATATTCTTGTTACTATTTAAACCTACTTAAGGGTGCCTTCAACGGTAAGGATGAGTGGTGAAAGGCAGAAAGTTGACTCTTCGAATTGGCAATATCCACCCAACCGGAGAAGAAGGAAGCTAGAATACAAGGAGAGAAGAAAACTCACATCATTCTACGTCTCGAACCTAGATCCAACATGCGACCCAAATGAGCTCGCTGAGATTTTCGGTGGTTTTGGAAAGGTGGCGGACATTTACGTTGCAGGAAGAAAAGATAAAGCCGGGTTCTACTTTGGTTTTGTAAGGTTCCAGGACGTAAAAGACAAAGAAGATCTTGAAAATCAACTTCAAGGTGTCAAAATGAACAACTTGATTCTCTCTGTTAATTTGGCCAAGCACGTGAAAGAGGAAGCTCAAAATCCTGGAAGTAAGCCGCTTCCCCGAAAACCTCCGTCGGTGTTTGCGCCAAATCAATCTATAAGAACCGGAAGCTCGTATGCAGACATCGTTAAACCTTCCCCGGTGGCTCAAAAGTTGGATATAACCATAAATCTGGAATCAGAGGACTCGGTGGCATCTCGACATTGGCGGGTGACTTCCGTTGTCGGCAGGGCCTTAGACTTCCAAAAGCTTAACTCCTTGACTAGGTTCTTCACGGACGTCTCAAATCCCCCTCCAATTATCAAATACATCGGAGGATTATTTGTTTTAGTTTCTTTCACTAACCCTCATGGTGTCAAGGCGTTCATGGAGAATGAGATATTATGGAAAACCCATTTTTCCAAAGTGGAACCTTGGTCCGGTCAATCCCTCCCATATGAAAGGATTGCTTTCGTTAAAATCTATGGAGTTCCCATTAACCTTTGGGATAAATCGACCTTTGATCTCATCGCTGGGCAATGTGGGAGGATCATCCAAACGTCAAGTGCAAATCTGTACGATATAGATCTCTCAGCTGAACCGATGGTCATTCTGGTGAATTCTGCACATAAGGTGTCAAAAGAAGTTAGCATACAATGGAATAAAAAATTGTTTAAGTGTTGGATCATTGAAGAAGATTCAAAATGGAAGCCAGAGTTTCTTGGCAACCCATCTTCAAGCTTCTCCAATAATGATCAGTTTGCAGACTCGGGCGCCGGTGAATCTCCGGTGAAATCCGTCAACGGTTCCATCCCAGGCGCCGACAAGCAATCATTACACTTGGGGGAAGAAAACAAGACCGTTACCGACATTAATGGGAACGACCTTTCGATTAACCATGACCTGGAAGAAGGAGAAATTGAAGCTAATGATATTCCCGAGATTATGGAGGAAGATATCATTTCCCCAAATAATAAAAGTTCTCAAATAAATAATTTGGTCGTTAACTCAAATCTTGACCAGGTTCAACATTTGTCAGACATGCATTCTGGGCCTTTAATGGACCATCTTGATTCCTCCTCTAACAAGTACAATGGGCCCAAACCAGTTCCCAGAAAACGTCCAAGAATCCTTGAGCCCCTTGAAAGCGATTTTCCTTTGGATCTTAACCGTGTTTTTGGGCCCACGAAGTTTTCAGCAGGTTGTGTATTCACTCTTGACATCTCTTCAAACAGTATAATCAGCTCTTCCCATCCTCCCCCCCACCTCACTCCCTCGACATCTCAACCTAATCCCCTTCCTTCTCACTTGTCATTTCAATCGGATCTTCCAACCCCTCCCATTCAGTCAGAGATTCCGGGTCAATTTCTAGCTCAATCCCCTTCGATTGAGCTGAGAGACTCCCTCCATAACCAGGAGTTAATTTCCGAGGAGCAAAATTTGGATAATTGCATTAATAGAAACCATCATCAACCCATCCTAGAGGCCCAACCGATAGAGGATCAACTTGCTACCGATTCCTGTCAACCAGTTATTGGGCAACAGGAGGAGCAAACAACCGATGAGACTTCTAGAGAAGTAACAGCCACTTTGTCTATGGCGGAGGAACTCGGGGCAAACATGGAAAATCACGTTGAGCTAGTTATCGAAACCATTAAAGGAGAGGGGTCAACCACTGTGATCCAATGAATCTTTTATCTTTAAATTGTAGAGGGGTCTGTGGTGCTAGGAAACATGAGTGGTTAAAAGACCTAAAGAGGAGGAACAACATTCACTTCATAAGCATTCAAGAGACACAACTTACTGATATTGACAGGATTCCTTTCTCTTCCATCTGGGGGGGTAACAATTTTGACTCTCTTGCAGTGGCTTCATCGGGCAGATCTGGCGGTCTGGCATGTTGTTGGGATAGCTCTATTTTTCAACAGAATCAGGTATACAAGTCCAATAATTACATTATTGTTTCGGGTCAGTGGTTAGGGATCAGGGGTACGGTTAACTTGGCTAACTTATATGGCCCGAGGGATCTAGTCGACAAACGCAGAATCTGGGAGGAACTTATTCATCTAAAATCTTTGTCCGATGGTATTTGGGTGTTCATGGGAGATTTCAATGCCATTAGAAATCCTAATGAAAGATCCACTCATCCTGAAAATGACAGTAGCATCGATGATTTTAATGATTTTATCCAGCAGGCAGGTCTTGTTGAATATCATATGGGAGGTCAATCTGAATTTACATGGATGAAAGACGACGGTTCAATTTTTAGTAAACTGGATAGATTCTTGGTGTGTGAGCGCTTCTCCCTCCAATGGCCATCAGCGTCTGTTACATGTCTTTACAGAAAATGGTCTGACCATAATCCTATTGTCCTCATTACGAGTTCGCTCGACTATGGTCCTTGCCCGTTCAGGTTTTACGACTCATGGCTAATTGATAGTTCCTTAATCGACGTGGTAAAACTATCTTGGAGTTCATATAACATTCTTGGCGCTCCTGATTATGTGTTGGCAAGAAAACTCAAAAAGTTAAAAGAGGATATTAGAGAATGGCACAAAAATAAAAAAAGAGAGGAATCAGAAGTTGAATTAGACCTTGAGAAGAAAATCCAAATTTACGAATCAAAGGCAACTCAAAAAACTCTCTCCAATGCTGATTTAGAAATTTGGAGAAACATCAAAAGGTCATTGCTCGATATGGATAATAGGAAGAAAGCTGACCTTAAGCAAAAAGCCAAGATTAAGTGGATTGTGGACGGGGATGAGAACACATCCTTTTTTCATGGCATTATCAACGGCAATAAAAGGAGGAATAGAATTCATGGTATAGAGATTGATGGGCGATGGGAAACCGATCCAACTCTCGTCAAAAACGAAATTCACTCCATTTTTAAAGATAAATTCACTGAGCCTCACCCCTGTCGTCCAAAGTTAATCAATCCGAACTTCAAAAAACTCTCTTCCATTGATGCGGAAGCTCTTGAGTGTGAGTTTTCGAATGAGGAGATAAAGGAGGCTGTTTGGTCTTGCGGTACTAACAAATCTCCCGGTCCTGACGGCTTTTCCTTTAATTTCTTCCGAAAATTTTGGGACATAATCAAATCTGATGTTCAAAATTTTGTGAAAGCTTTTGAACACAGGGGATCTCTTACCAAAGGATCTAATCCTTCATTTGTGGTAAACATTCCAAAAAATGCCAATCCGAAATTCCCTAAGGATTACCGTCCCATTAGCCTCATCGGGTGTTTACCAAAAATTCTTGGCAAGCTTCTTGCGTCTAGATTACAAAGGGTCATTCATCTAATCATCGGCCACGAACAGTCGGCTTTCATCAAGGGGAGAAGTATTTTCGACGGTCACATCATCATCAACGAACTACAAAATTGGGCAGCCAAAAGCAACTTTTCCGTTATGTTATTCAAAGTTGATTTCGCAAAAGCCTTCGATTCTGTGAATTGGGGATTTCTTGACGATGTGATGAGGCAAATGAACTTTGGAGAAAAGTGGAGAAAATGGATAGCGGGTTACCTTAAGTCTGGTCGAGCTTCTGTTATAGTGAATGGCTCTCCCACGGATGAATTTAATTTGTCCAAGGGAGTTCGGCAGGGAGACCCTATATCTCCCTTTTTATTTATTATTGCCATGGAAGGGTTATCAGCTATGATTTGTTCGGCCGTTCAAAAAAAATTTTTTAAAGGTGTAACCCTTCCAAACAACGGTCCATTGCTAACTCATTCTATGTTTGCGGATGATTTATTTTTTATAGGTGAAAGGAGTGAACGGAACGCAATCAATCTCAAGAGGATCCTTCGGTGTTTCCACATCATTTCAGGTTTAAAAATTAATTATCAC
Source organism: Tagetes erecta (assembly GCA_030867185.1). Lineage (NCBI taxonomy): Eukaryota > Viridiplantae > Streptophyta > Magnoliopsida > Asterales > Asteraceae > Tagetes > Tagetes erecta. The sequence continues at coordinate 18,120,619 of CM061491.1, read as the reverse complement.
AAGAGTAAGCTGCTTGGTGTTGGATTGGATCAGGGAAACCTTTCTTATTTAGCAAATATCTTGGGATGCGAAGAAGCAACTCTTCCCATTACACACCTTGGGATGCCACTCGGAGCTAATATGCGGCTATCAAAGCATTGGAAACCAATTGTTCAGAAGTTCAAGGATAGGTTATCCACTTGGAAGGCTCGAAATCTCTCGTTCGGGGGGCGCTTAGTGCTTATAAAATCAGTTCTTCAAAGTTTGCCTCTGTACTTTTTCTCTATGTTCAAAGCTCCATCGAAAGTAATTAATGAACTTGAGGCAATTAGGAGGAAATTCTTATGGGGAGGCAACGCAGAGAGGAGAAGAATTCATTGGGTGGGATGGGATATAATTTTGAAATCACGCAAAGATGGGGGGTTGGGCGTGGAAAGCCTCAAATCAATGAACTTAGCTCTCTTATCCAAGTGGCTTTGGCGGGCGGTTAATGAGCGATCTCACCTTTGGGCCAAATGTATCATGGCCATTCATAATGTCTCTTTCGGCTCTTTGGAGGACTTAAACAAAAATTCGCTTAAAGGCACATGGTCTACCATCTCAGGTATTCAAAGCGACTTAATTACTAATGGTTTTAATATTAACAGGTTTCTCAGGAAGCATGTAGGCAATGGTGATGACACGCTGTTCTGGAAATCAACATGGTTCGGTCTTGTCCCTCTTAAAAATATTTTCCCGAGCTTATACAAAAGAGAAAAGGAGAAAGATGTTAGAGTTTCACAACGGATTGTCAGGAATGCAGCAGGAATTATCATTTTCAACTGGGAATGGAAAGTTCAGAAGCTTAAACCAATCCTTGCCCAAGACCTTAGGGATCTGGAAGACTCTCTTTCAGATTACAACTTTCGTGACGGAGATGATGGGTGGATATGGCACGGAGAATGCTCAGGTCTTTTTTCTACTTGGTCATCTAGAATGCAACTTCGCAAGGCGCATATTTCAGTTTCATGTGATTCTATCTCATGGTTGAGATGGATTCCTCCAAATGTTTTGACTTTTATATGGAAGGTGGATCTTGACCGCATCCCAGTATCAAGCAGTTTAATCCAACGAGGCGTCCCAAATATTGCTCCTAATTGCTCTCTATGCTCTCAAGGAATTGAAGACACTGATCATTTATTCATTAGGTGCGGCTTGGCTATGGAGGTATGGATTAAGGTTTCCTGGTGGGTCTCGTATGACTTTACCCAAGTCAGGACGGTCAAACAACTCACCATTCCTCCAACAAACCATAGACTATCGCCTCTCCAACACAAGGTGATTACATTAATTGCATATTCTACTATTTGGTTTATATGGAAGTGTAGAAATAACTGGATCTTTGAGAAGAAACGATCTTCAGCGATCAACATTCTCGAAGACATAAAAGCCCACACTTTCATTTGGGCTACCTACAGATGCTCTAAAATTCAGGGTGATTGGGAGACTTGGTGTCGAGATCCTTTTAGAGGCATTCGGGAAATCTAGTCTTGGTGTAAGTCTTTTATTCCTTGTTTTTTGGATGTCCTTGTTTGTTTGTTTTTTTGTATTTCTTCGCTAGCGTTTTGCTAGTTTTTCAATGAAGTTTCATTGTTGCTGTTCAAAAAAAAAAAAAAAAAAAAAAAAAAAAAAAAAAAAAAAAAAAATATTTAAACCTACTTACATGTTCACCACTAATTAAGTTACATTTAATTTGTAACCATATTTACTTTTTTTCTTTTTGTATTTGAAGTTTAATATGTCTCATGTATATATATGTTCCACAAATTTAATGAAGAGTGAGTAAACTTTAGCTACGTACCGGCCATGCATGTGCTCGATCTTAAATGTGTAGGGAACCAATATATATGTCATTGAAGCTTCACTAGTACGATAGGATAGGTCTTGCAGATCTGATCATCTGGAAAAAGAAGTAAAAAATGTTTAAAAATTAATATGAATTAATGAGGGACAGACAAGTTAATTAAGGTGAAAAAGAGATGGTTGAAGACAAATTGAAGTGGGAGAAAAACATGACATACATTCATTCATCCCATCAAAGATAAGGTGACATTGACAAAACATCACATGTTGTTGTGTACAACAACCTCACACTATAATGCATCTATGCCAATGAATAGGGACGTGACATGTGGTTCATTACCCTTTTTGGTACAAACAACTAAAAGCTACTTAAGTTATATATAATTAATCTTTTAATTGAATGACTTATAATACGTTACTATTTAGTGTGGATGATCATGATAGATTACTAAAGGTTGTATATAAAATTAATATGCTTACATGACTTGTCACGTAATCTAGAAATTAACTAGAATAATCGATCAGAACTCACTTAACATACGAGTCTTGGGTTTAATGTAAAGACTATTGTGGTCGGGTTGGACTCAATGGAGGCCGTCTAGTACGTTAGAATTTCATGGTCGGGTTAACCATGTTTAAGTTGTTAACGCCTATATTTATTGTTTCTTGTAAAGAAGTGGTTTCAAAAGAGTCCAAGTCTTCTTCATCCATATATACCACTTCCTCCTTCAAGTTTTTCATTACTTTCTCCATCAATGTCACGATTGCTTTTCTTCATTTGCTTCCATTTTCACCATCCTTCAATGTCGATTGGAGACTATATTCTTTGGAGATCGAAAGGAATTTTCAAAGCCGCCGCCGGGTTCTTTTTTATTTGTTTTCTTTACTAACTCATCTTATAAATACCCTATCATGTTATTGCAATCTTCTTGTACCGAACATAAAAAATACCCTAGTTGTAGCAACTTGACGTAGACCGCATAGATGTCCATAACTTTTACCAACATTATTTTTTATTTGTTTTCTTTACTCACTTAATCCTAGTTGGAACTTTAAATGGTATGTCAATAATATATTAGTCTTTGCCTCATTTTCAAATTTCATCCTATTTTTTAAATTTTCATAACTTTTATATACAATATTATTTTTTAATAAAAACTACATAAAAAAACGAGCTTTTTTTATCTTCAAAATGCATATAATATTGATGATAAAAAACAAAATTTGTTTTTATGTTTCAACTCATTGTGTTATTTCTTCAGGTCATTGTGTTATTTAGTCAGGTTATTGTGTTATATTATATTAGTGTTATATTATAACTTGTTTTTAATACAAATAAAACATACATTATAACACAATATGTCAAATCTTATAATTTTTTTCATTGTTGATAACCATATGTCATAACATAAAATCTCAAATCCATTACTTGTTTTATTTGTGTAACATTTCAAATATATTATAACTTCTTTTTCACGTTTTAGCTCATTCTGTTATTCGCTAGGTTATTATGTTATTTCATCAGGTATTGTGTTATTTCATTATGTTGTTATGTTATATTATAACTTGTTTTTTAATACAAACTAAAACATAAATAATAACACAACATGTCAAATCTTATAACTTGTTTTCATTGTTGACATAAACATATGCCATAACATAACATCTCAAAATCTATTACTTGTTTTATTTGTGTAACATCTTAAATATATTATAACTTGTTTTTTCCAGCTTATTGTATTATTCGTCGTCAGGTCATTATATTATTTCAGATTAGTTTGTTATATATACAAATATTATTCACATTTTAAAGATAAGAAATTTCTTGTTTTTATGGTGCAATTTAAAAAAAAATAATGTCGTATGTAAAAGTTATGGACGTTAAAAATTCGAGTGAAACTTGAAATATATAGGCATTACCAATTGTACCATTCCTTCTAATTTTAAGGAAGTGTCGCATGTCATAATTTCATTACTTCTTAGACTTTTTAGTATAACTCCGCTCTTTTAGTCATATATTATCCTACAATCTAATTAAACAATAAACAAAGTATCTAATAAATCAAGGTTGTTAGGAGCATGATTGAACTCCAAAAATCTTTTATTGGGCGCTAATTTTAAGTATTCCCCCATTTTTCAATCATTATTCCCGCTTATCTGTTCCAGGGTTTCATTAAAGTGTGAAAGGGAAAGAAGTGAAAAGAAGTTGAAAAAAATAAGTGTTCCAGAGTTTTTTTAAGAAAAAAAATGAAGGATGAGAATTAAGGGAAGTGCTTTATTATGATCTCATCTCCTAACTTTCCTTCTAGATTGGAAGGAGTAGAGAGAAATAAAGAAAATCATATTAAAATGTTTACTTTTCTTTTCTTCAAATTCTAGAACGCGAAATGAATTATCATGTTTTTCTTTCCTTTCTCTTCTTTTCTCTCCTAAACTTCCTTTCTTTTCTTTTCCTTCCGTTATTAAATTCGAGAAGAGTAGTGTTTTCGTCATTTCACAGTCCGTTTCATACAATTACTAGGTTTAATTCCCGTGTGATACACACGGGTTAAATAACAATATTTTAAAAAATATAACTATTATATTTAAAAATTTGTAAATATTTAATATTTAAGGATTTGTAAATATTTTATAAAAATACCATAATCACAAATTTTTTCCTCATAAACTTCATTTTATTTCTTCTCTTAGTTTCCCCCCCATTTTCCCCTCCTAAAAAGGTTTTAGTGACCCCCCTAAAACCTTGATTTATTATGTAGATCCATTCAATTCCATAATTAGTGTCTTCATTTTTTGCTAATAAACATAAATTGGAAACCAAATATGAAGAAATCTATCCGTCAAACCATTAATTATCCTGAATCTAAATCTATATATCAAACCATTACCTGTCAAGTGCATTCATTCAAAATCGAATTTTAGGTTTTATTTTTTATTGTTTATGAATCGTTCTTGATCAAAACCGTTTCGACATAAATTTGATTGATATTTTATGGTATGTAAACTTGATTTCATTTGTAGTTTGTTGAATAGAAGAGAGTCTAAACTGAATATATGGTTTGATTTCATGTATTTTTATATGTAATCGTCCTTGATTAATTCCCCTAAAATCAATGTAGTTCCTCCTTGGCGTTTGTTTTCGAAAAAGTTTTCTCCTTTGGTTAGATTTAAAGTTATGAGGAATGTAACAAAACTTTCTGACTTCAAGTCAATTTAGACGAATAGGTTGATCTCTTGTATACGATCGACCTTTTAATTACTAGGATATTCAGAAACAAAATGAAATTATGTAAGTAAATCACACAAGCAAGATCGTTCATATTTTAAATCATGTTTCATGACCCATTATGTACACTAGCTTTAATATTGTAGACTTGTAGTTACCTACCTATATATGGTATTTGTTAACTTGCATGTTGTTAACCATGTCTGCAAATTAGTTTTTGGAATTAAAAGCTATTTGGTGTTGGTAGAAGCTAGCTTTTAAGTGTGTTTAGCCTGTTTAGGTGGTTGTGGTATTTATAACTCAATTGGTTTTCTAAACCCGTTCAACTTTGCCATATTGTTTTTTGATTTAAAATCTTGACGTGTTATATATATGTTGCACATAGTTTCAACATTACAACAAGATTAGTGGAGATTATAGGTGAATTGGGTCACTACTTTTTTGTTATATGCTGAGATATTAATTTATTTCCATTGTTGTACTTGTCTACGACATGATATGATATGCAAAGTCATCAATAAATAAGGGGTGCTCAAATATATCACAAGGTGAATTCAACATACGAACCAAAAATCTGATATTTAAATCCGAGTTATCCAAAAATCTGATATTTAAATCTGTATTTTCGAATTAGGATAGCAATATTTAAAATATTTTTAATAAATTTAATTTGTTTTGATTACTTCATACTATTATGTGTGAATCTTATATCTTCATTATTAAATTGGCAATGAAGCTCGTCCTGGGTTACCATCCGGCTTCATGTCTGAACCTAAGGGTTTTGCGTGGCATGGTTAAAGGTTCCTGCCCGGTTTTTCCCTGGAACAGTTGGTTGACGAGTTTCGACTCCGATCAACTTGACCCGTAAGGAGGGTTGTGGTGAGCCTCCGCTGCATTCGTAGTAACGGGGACGCCCCAATGCCGACGAAAAACACCTATTGGTGTTAGAGGCGGGGTTTCGATCTCGGTCCTTGCACCTCTGAGTGCTTCGGTTATTAGCAGTTGCACCAACCGCCGTTGTAAAGAAAAATAAAGGCTCTTATTCTCATAATTTCTTCACAGCCTCTAATTTTGTTCACCTCCTTCCCTAGAAGCCGAAGGTCCAAGAAACTTTCCAATTCAAGAAAATTCAATCCCTTTTGTTCTTCGTGTTCATGTGCCAAATAAGGGCTTTAGCCACGTTTCTTTTTCATGGCTGAAGGTCTTTGGTCACATATTTTTTTCAAGTCTAGCGTGACTAAAGGTCTCGTCATTTTAGGAACCTAAAACAGTGGCTAAAAGGTATTGCTAATTTTTAGCTGGAATTAATCATTTTTTTTCCAATATAGGGTGGCTAAAGGGTAGCATGCCACATGCATAAATTGCAAGTGTCGCCCGTTTGTATGAAATATAACAAAAAGGTACTTTTGGCCACTCCTTTTTGGAAAACCTGTAGCTAAATGGTATATGTTGTAATAAATCATATTGTCCAATTTTAGTGTGGCTTAATGGTAGCTACAACCATGGGCGGACACATGTGTTTTTTGCGCGCTTAATGTAAATTTATATACTTAGTTTTCATCCGACACCATACCTTTTTTTATAACCGACACAATTGTTATTCTAAAAAAATATATGACACAAAGAAATTGGTGGAAACAAAGAAGCATCATGGATATTCGTTATTTTATCGTTTATTGAAGTTAACATTAGTTTTACTGGTTGCACGACAAGTGTTGAGAGGTGCTTTTCTTCAATGAAGCATGTGAAAGTCGTATCTACGTAATCGAATGTATGATGAATATTTGAATGATGCTTGTATTTGTTATATTGAAAAAGAGGCGTTTGCAAAATTTGTCAGTAACTATGTCATGTAGCGGTTTCAAGACATGAAGAAACGTAAAAAATAACTTAAATATGTTTGTTTTTTAATTTTCATTGACGTTAATGTTTATTGTCTGTTTTTTAATGACAACGTGTTTAATTTCATGACCCGACCCGACATTTAAACGACCCAGCATTTGAGTATTTGATTGACAATTGCATTAACATTTGATCGAACCAAAATATCCCGACACCACAGAAGTAAAAAAATCTTGGGTCCGTCACTAGCTACAACCACATAAATACGGTTAATAAATAACCGTTTGTATTAAATAGTCACAAAATGTATTTTTAGCCACTTATATTTTAAAAACTCATAGCTGAATGGTATGTTGTAATCAATCATTTTGTTAAAGTTGGGTTTAGTTTTTACTTATGCTCAATTGTAATTAGGGTTTCGTTGTTATTCAAGTCAGGTTAGTATTATAAATATTTTTCTAAACACTCGATATTCAATATTTGTAGATATTATATTAAATTGTTTGTATGTGTGTGAGGGACCAACTGAGCCCATGCATTGCCGTAAGAAATTTTGGAAAAGACACACTTCAAACACCTCCTCAAACGTGAAAGTGATCTAAGTGATGATTGTTACATATATGACTTGACATTGTGAGATGCTTATACCCACCACATGTTTGCCACGTGTTCCTAACCCATCCCTAATTCGATCATCTTCTATCGCCTCTCACCTACCTTCATCATGTGTGCATCAATTCATTTGAGATCTAACATTCTAACTTAAATAATTATCCTTTAATTGAAAAACCAATGTAAATAAATAGTAATATAGTCAAGTTTTGTGTTTTTTTATTTGGCCATCAAAATAACCAATTAAACAAGTAGTAATATAGTCAAGTTTTGTGTGTTTTTATTTGGCCACCAAAATCATAGAAAGGCCAAGCAATCCCTCAAAGTTATATGATTCGACTTCTAAGGTCGAAGATGTTAATATACATTATTAGATGAAGTTAATGTTTAGTATCAAGCCACAATCCCTCAAAGTTAATTCGTAACACAGAACGCTCGCCGCAACACGCGAGCGATTGAATCCATCTAGTTAAAATTAAAAGTTGAATGAGCAAACTCATAAGTGGGTTTTTCCGTTTTTTAATTACTTGGACCGTAAAGGTAAAATAGAAAGGAAAAAAATGTCTGGCATTTTTACTCTTTCATGATATTATATTATAAAAAATTCCATCAATATATAAAGTTTTCAAATAATGACAACTAGATTTATTTGCTAGCTCACGCGTTGCGCGAGCTTTTTCTGTCAGTTTTCTCTTTGTTTTTTATCGGCATTTAAAAGTGATGTTAATATGATTTACATATTGGCTCGGATTATAATACCAAATTGTCACGGTTGTGGTACAAGTTGTAAGTGTAACCACATAAGAAGAAAGAGATAAGAGAGTGAATGCGTGTGTAACCACATAAGAAGAAAGATAGAATATGAGGTTTTATGATAATTATAAAATAACAAAAGGGTATGGTGGTTTTATGAAGCATAATTAACTGTAGTGTTGTAGTTTAACAGCTAGGCACAACCACATTAACAACCAATAACATACCAACATACACCACCATCATTTAACATCATATATAAAACTCTTGTGGCCAAAATAGAAAACACAAATTAACACTAATAACATACCAACATACACACCATCATTTAACACCAAATAAAAAACTCTTGTGGCCAAAGTAGAAAGCAAAATTTACACTATTTATCAACTTCCTAAATTATTAATGTATAATTTAGAGGCTAACGTTTGAAAAGGGTATTTGATTTAATAATCTAAATTTTGGTTTATTACATATTAATTCCAACTTAGTAATTTTTTGTGTTAGTCTTAACTTGTAACTTAATGCCGCTAATTTTTTTTAATTTCAAACTAATGTTTAGGGCTTTTAATCGGGAGAAGAATACGAATCAACTGATGTAATACTTATCTTGAACCAATGCCCGAAATGGCGAAACGTCTTCAATCGGGTGTTTAAACTTAATGATGCTCCAATCAGATGTTAAAATTTTATAGTTTGGAGCATCGGTTCAATGTAAGTTTTACATTAGTTGACTCGTATCCTCCTCCTGATCAAAAACCCTAAAACATAAGTTTGAAATTTAAAAAAAACTTAACGGCGTTAAGTTAACTTTAATGGCTGTAAGAAAAATAGCAAAAGTTAGAACTGACATATGAATTTCCTAAGTTAAATTAATATTAGTCAATAAACTAAAGTTCTGATTAATAAAATCATATTTCTGTTTCAAAATTTAGGGAAATGTCATGTATCACATGTGATAACAAAAATAAACAATTAAAAGTGAGTTTGGCTAAAGTACAAGAAAGTTCTAAAAATAACCCTCATGACCAAAAACTCTTCGTTGACCCTTTTGACTAAAATTTCTGAAATTGTCCCCCTTACTAGTATTCTAAGCCTACCTGGCGAGCCAGACTATTTTGGTCTTGAGACACCCGTATATCAAAGTGGGCGTCTATTTTTTTCACCCATATATTAGAGTGCATATGTTCGTTTTTAAAAATAAAATATAAAAAAAAGTTCCTACGTGTTTGGTTTTTATTGGTTGTGAGTAAACTCATACCAATGTAGGTATTATTGACGTCTTTTTCGAAAGGCATTTTGAATACAATTTTTTTGAGGTGACATTTTAAAGAAAGTTTTGGTGAAATGGGGTATTTTGAGGATTCTCCAGCTAAAATCTCTCCATCAACTTTTTACTAAGGCAACATGTCGTCACCTTCTCCACTGGAGACAGAGTACTTCGTGGAGTAAATATTTTCTGTCAAAAAATCAGAATCATGGTTTTAATTATGTTAACCTAATGATCAGAATGGATTTTAATAATCTAAAATTTAATTTATTGACTGATATTAATCTCAACTTAAAAAATTTCTTGTGACAGTCCCAACTTGTAACTATTTTCCTCCACCGAGCTTTTCCTAACTGGTATAACTCCATTAGATATTTTAGATGATGTGGAGGGTTAAAGAGTAAATTCAAGAAATACAAGGACCATTTGTAATATTAATCATCTTCTTCATATACTACCACCATCACACCACAACCACCGCACTCATTCCCGTCCGCCACCGTATTCCGGCGACTCCCACCAGTCCGGCAACCATAAAAACGACGATACAATGTCATCACTGCTCCAATGTATGAATGAAAGTGGTTGTTACATGCGGAACGATGCAGTAGAGGCAACAATGACGAAGATGGTTGCATAAACAGCCGCGTAAGCAGCAGCCATGGTGGTCGAACGCTTGAACGTGGTGGTTCTGGGTCTGCACATGATTTCAGTTAGATGGGCGACAATGACGAGTTCTAAGGATCAAACCTGTAGCTAGCTAGCTATTTGAGGATTACAAACTAGATCGATAATGCTACGGTGGTTTTGGTGACTGTTGGTGGTGGATGCAAGCTTGGGTGGCCGTACGGTAATGGTAACAGTGGTGGGTTATGGTGATGACTAGGTTTTGGTGACTATGGGTGGCGGACTGGAATAGGAATGGGTGTGATGGTGGTGGTGACAATGGTGTGATGGTGGTTATTTATGAAGAAGGTGACTAAATTTTACAAATGGTCCTTGTACTTCTCAAATTTACTGTTTAACCCTTCACGTAATCAAAAAACTAACAGAGTTAGTACCAATTAGATAAAGGCTAGTGAAAAATAGTTTACAAGCTGTGACTGTCACATAAAAATTTTTAAGTTGCGATTAATATAAACTAATAAACTAAAAAACTAAAGTTCATAGCCCTTATATATGCTAATTATTTTTTAGATGGTCCCTAATGAATCTTCCAACATACACACATATATAGGACAATTATTGTGTATATAAGCTTATTTGCGTACAAAGTGTAAGAGACCATCAAATTGCAACACATGCCATAAATTTCCACAACACTTATGTACCACATATATATATAATCGCAAGATGTATGTTTGTAATTACGTATCTTGTACAAAAGTCATATATATTGTTTTAATTAGTTATAATTATTCAAAATCTTAATTGCACCATGATTATATATTGATCGGAAAATTATGTGATTTGGTTTGCCAATCAGTTGCAAAACTTAGGACTGTTTTTTTTTTCTCAATTTGCAAGTTGGATATATATATATAATATATATACATATAGTGTGTGTCTTTTAATTTATATATATTGCGGCAGTATATAACATGTTTGAAACAATTATAAATATATATTATGTCCAATAAAACGACATATGTAGCTTATAATTATTAAGCCCGGCCATATATATACTATACATAGAATGTATGTAATTAACAATACGCGTGGATGCATGTCTCTCTCTATATATATATAATAATAATAATTAAAGTTGAAGTTGAAGTTGAAGTTGAAATTGAAGTAAAAAGCCAAAGATGAAAGATGACATGCAACATCAATGAAAATGAAAGGTAGGGACCCATATGTATACACTTTTGTTTCCCAGCTGTGAATTGAATTAATTGATCCAACTTATAAATTGTCACACTTTAGCATCTCTCCTGCGCGCTTTAATTTGCCCATTTCCATCTTATATATATATAGTTGAAAACGATGAGGAATAAGCATCAACCTAGCTTAACCTACCTACTTTTTCCAATTTCTTTAACTTTTTCCTACTTTTTCCTACATGTTACGCGTGTACTTCATTAATGATCTGACCTTTGTCATATTTACAACTTTGGCCAGTATATATTATTTATTTGTTTAGTTATTTTCTTGATGAAGAGCGAATTGTATCGAACCTACATGACAATCGTATATTTATTTAAAGAAAATCGATTAAATATATATTTATCAATATGAAAATTGTATAAATATAGCTAGTGATATATCATTTACACTCTTAAAAGGTTGTCATATTAATTGTTGGAGTGCATGGGATGAAATGAAATGGAATTTAATTTGCATGATGGAGTTGAAAAGCAAGCCCATGTTTTGGGAATAAATTATAAACAATTAAAGTTTCATTCCTACTTTTAAAAAATGTCGATCATAATTGAAGGATAAACCGTTTAACCTTTTTAACATCAAAGTTTATAAGGATTTGTCTGAAGTGTTTGTTTGTGATAAATTCATTTTTTATTATTTTAAGATTCTTGAATAAGAAAAAGCTAGGGATCCAACTGTATTTTTTTCAACTCATTTTATTAAAAGAATCTAAATAAATTCTTTATATATATATATATATATATATATATATATGGTGGGCATTATTGCAAAACATTTTTTATCGTGAAAATTGAAACTGGTAAAGATCCTAACCAATTAAATTTAGGACTTTTTTTTATCCTATCTTTAAAGCATAATATACAACACAAATTTATAGTGGTTAAGAGTAAATATATGTATTTTAACCAATAGTTACACTTAATTTATTGTCTTGAAAAGTATTTATACTTCCCCACACCCATAGCATATATTATTTAATTTTGGAGTAAATGATTCAAAGTAGATGAAATTTATATAGAGATTAAGGGACTGTTTGGTAGTCTCTTAATGAAATTATTAAGAGGTTACCTTTTAACCGGTTAGTATTCAGTTTGTTTGGTTCGTTAGATAAACACACCTGAATCGGTCAGCGAGGCTCTGACCCATTCAGCTTCAAGATGATGTTGAATGACCTTTGAATGAAAAGGAGACCATTTTACCCTCTTCTCCTCATAAGCCATGCTCATTTTCTGTTACGTTCTCTATCACCATCGCTGCTCAAATCCTCCCCATCACCATCGATGATCGTTATCATCCACTCGTTCTCACCTTCGTAAGTCGTCTCTTTGGTATGTGCCAATCTTCTGCCCTCTCTTGCTCGATTACAGAAAAGCAAAGCCACGTACTAGGATTTTGATTTTGGATTGTTCCTGTGAAACTAACCTCTTGTCTTCTCTCTTGCTCGATTAAATGAATTTGGCTTGTGTTTGTGATGAATTTGGTTTCTCTCATGAGTAATAGAACAATTTTAATAATGTAGAAGATATTTTCTCATTAGGTGAAAATAGTACGATGATGGCTTCAATTAAGGACAAATACTCGATCACCATTTTATCAATAGTTTGTAATTAAAGATTCTTAAAGAGATTAGATGAATTCTTTTTTCCTAGTTTGGTTCGGTTATCTTTGTTTGGAAAACATGTTATGTAAGAGTTTAAAGAAACATGTTTTAATTAGTTGATTTTTTAAACTTTTTTCTTAGAGATCGCACTCCAATTGTTTAAGGCTTTGAACAAACATATACATTTTATTTAAAAAAAGAGTTCAGAGGGGTAAAATAGTCATTTTGTACATTTATTCAGAGGTTTAACCAAACAAAATTTACTGGTTTAGCACTTACTGGTTCAGATCGCTTCTTACTGGTTCAGACCTCTTAATGATTCAACACTTAATGGTTCAGATTTTGCCAAGTAGCCCCTAACTTGTTTTTAATAATATATACATGCATTTGGATATATGAAATTTATTTCACATTTTAAGAGTTTTACTTAAATACAATTTTTAAAACAAAAGATATATAACCCTATAAAGCTGGAACTCTCAAACATATCGTGTCTCACACCGTTTCCTTAAAGAAATATTACCAAAGAAATTCTTATAAATAGATAAGATTAATAATTTAACAAATTTTCTTAGTAGTTTTGTAACATTGTTTAGCTGTGCTAATGGGCCCTTTAGCATGTTTAGTAATATTTTTTCTTTGCCACGACAAGACGTACATGAGCTGACTTGAGTATTTTAAGAGTTAAGCTCGAGCTTAATACTTTGAGTTTTTTAAATAATATTCAGTCGGACATGATTCAAAAACCGCGAAGTTAAAAGATATAAGAACAAAGATGAGAGGGACTCATAGGTATGCACTTTTTGTTTCCCAGCTGTGAATCGGTCGAACTTTAATTTGTCATCTTTAATTAATTCCCTTTAGCATCTGTCTTGCTTGCTGTGGATGCATATATCCATTTCCAATTCCGTCCCCATCTTAAAATGGTAAAAACGATCAGGAATCAGAATCAACTACTTTCTCAAATACTTCAATTGTTTTCTACATGTAAAAGGACTTCGTTGATCGATCTCACATATTTACAACTCTGATCCGTCCATAATATTGTTTGTTTGCTCGTTTAATTTCTTGATCAAAGAGTGAATTGGATCCAACCTATATGAAATGAAATATACATCTTTCATAGTTTCATGGCAGGTGTTTTTCGGTTACTAGCTACTTCTAGAGACATATCTTTGCATGTGCACTCTGAAAAGGTTTCCATATTAATTTTTGTTGTGCATGGGATGAAATGCCCGGAATGGAATTTTAATTTGAACAAGAGTTGAAAAGGCAATTAATTAAGCCCATGCAATTTTGGGAATTAGTTATAAACAAATTAAGTTTCATTTATACTTTTCTAATTAAAAGCCAGAATAATAACCATAAAACCTTTTTAACATCCTAGTTTATAGGAACAATTCTACATCTTTCCCTCTAAATTCATAAAATTACATATTTACGCCATTTATCTACTTAAAAATTAAATTGCATATTTCACCTTCTAAATTCTTTTTAATTGCATATTTACCCAATTCAAACATTCAGTTACATATTCCGCCTCCAAACCTTTATAATGTATAAACTTACCAATTTTGATCTTTTATTAAAACAGTTTATTTGGTAATTATTTTATTCTTACTTTTACCAAAACTTTAATTGGAACTTTACCCATTTTGAGTTTTTATTTTGCTAATTAGTTTTTTTTTCTTTTACATTAAAATAGTTTTTTTGCGACTCTTTCTCGTTGACTAAATGATATTTAATAACAATCATAAATAATACAAGTGATAATCATCAAAATGAAAAGGCAATTGCCATAGTTTTAATTTTGATGATTGTTACTCGTATTCTCTGTAATTGTTGTTACTCGAATAACTCATGATAGATGAAAAGCTAATGACCAAAATGTAAAAAATAAAGTATTTTAGTAAAGATGTAAAAAATGAATCCTAGTAAAAACACATATTAAAGGAAGAAAAAACTAATTAACGAAACACAAAAAAATTAAGAAAAAAACAACACATCATAAAACTTGTTAAAGTGACTATATATTTAAAGTTGTAGTATAATGTAGTGATAAAATGGTCATTATATAAACTAGTTTTAATAAAATAAATCAAAATGAGTAAATTTATAAGTTAAAAAGACTTGGAAGGAAATATGTAAATGAATTTTTAATTTGGGTAAATATGGAATGAGGGTTTGGAAGGGATATATACAATTGAATTTTTTTGACCGGGTAAATATGCAATTAAATAAGTTTAGAATGTGAAAAAAGGTCATTGCCACTACTTTATAAGGATTTGTTTGCACTTTTAGATCATGTATAATGAGGCGTGATGCCCATAGATAACGCTTCTTAATGCCTCATTACGGCCCCCACACCTTTACTAGGGAGTGTTATGTTTAAAAATATTTGAGCGTTACTAAATAATGCCGGAAGCCTCACGCATCCCAAACACAAACATTTTTCATTAAATCAGATTAATCATTTTCATAGTTTTGTAATAACTGAGTAATGACGAGAGACTATTTGAAGATGAGGTGGGCAAATCAGGTTTAAAAAACTATTTTTTGTAAAACCGGGTAGGTTTCTAACCGATTTTTTCAAGTAAAAACTCAACCCTATTAAACCGATTCGTGTCGCTTTTAACTGTTTTTTCCCGGTTAAACCGGCTTTTTTTATAAATAAAACGGTTTTTAAACCGGTTTTCTTGCTCCAAATCCCAAAACCTATCTTGAACCGCCGGTTTAGTTTTTACTTGCTAACGGGTTTTCAAAACGTTTTTATTTTCTTAAAACATTTTGGGTTTTTTGGTTTTTTTTAGACCGGTTTTTTGCTCGATCACCTCTATATGAACATTAGTCATTACATTATTTTTTACTATAATGCCCTATATAACTTACACATGACATAAATTGCCTATAAGAACATAAAACAGTACACATTGTCTTAGATTGTATAATTTCGATTTTTGTTATTTTAGGATTCTGAATAAGAAAAGGCTAGAGAAAACGGGGAACAAACACTCAATTCTTTCAATTCATATATTATTATTTTAAACTTGTACATCTTTAAAAGAAAACATCTCCGAAAGTAATTACAAATGTCCTCACATTTTCAGTACGTTTTTAAATCCTTTTTTAATAAATCTAAAAAATCTTTATTTATAGATTTTAAAATAAGAATAGATTTTTTGAACGGCGGCTATTAGGATATTATTTTTTTTTTTATTTTTTTTTTTTGGAAAGGTACCATTAGACGCAACTTCCAATGTGGTGTAGTGGTAAGAGGCTTGGATTCTCCAAAAGAGACCCAAGTTCTAGTCCCACTACCACCACTTTGGAAGGGGCAAATGGGGGCAATGAAGGGAGACTTGTGGCCAACATAAGTTCGATCTCTGAGCCAAACGGGTTTTACCGCTAGCTTGTTGTCGTGCCTACGGGCGGACGGGCTAGTGGGTTTCCCCCGAATTGGAGTTGGTTTAATAGGTGGGCTTCGGCTACCCAGCGCTGTCTGTGTTCGCAGAGCGTTTGGGGTCGCCTTTCGCCATTGGGTTACCCCGGGTAGCCGGGCTTTATTCGTTTCGCTGTCCAAAAAAAAAGGTACCATTAGGCTATTATATAGTGATTTGGGTGAAGCCTCGTTGAATTCTGACATACGTTTTATCTTAACTAGATTCACAGGATTCAAAGTTGAAGGACGTTCATAAATGTTTTCCAAGTGATCGGTATTGGCCTTGAGGCCTTCCACCACAAAGAGGGGATTGAGCCTTGATCACTTACATAAGATGAAGTACTGTTTTAAATTTTAGGTTTTTTTACATATTTTCTCTTTCTAAACCCATCAATTACATATTTATCCAAGCCTAAAGTTTAATTACATGTATCCCCTTTGACATAATAAATTACTCATTTACCCCTTCTTTTACACAAACCATAATAAAATATAAAAATATATTTATCAAGATCATTAAGGGTAAAATAGTAAATCAAAATGCTATTTTAAAGAAATTGGGTAAATATGTAATATACGTGGTTTAGGAAGGTGAAATATGTAATTGAATTTAAACAGTAGGTAAATACGTAATAAATGATCTTATGAAGAAGATATATGTAATTGCCCCTTAATTTTATATCCAACCATATACACAATCTTGATATTTAGATAAGATGTTTAGTTTATAATCCAATATTACTCAAACTCTTTTATACTGCCATAACAATATTATATATTATTTTTTTTTTTTTGTCAAAACAACCACCTGATCATAAAAACTATCTTATAAAAAATTTTATTCGAATTTGCAGCTTGTAAGTTTAAGAATAAAATAATTTTTTTTGTAAATTTAAACTATGTGTTAAACCCGTGTGGTAACACGGGTTATCTATATATTATCAACATATTTTTTTTTTGTAAATTTAAACTATGTGTTAAACCCGTGTGGTAACAGGGGTTATCTATATATTATCAACATATTTTTTTTTGTAAATTTAAACTATGTTGGGACGTTATGTGCAAAAATTAGGTCTGTAAACGAACAGAAACATTGGCATGTTCGTGTTTGTTCATTTAACTTTAACCGAACACGACTTTCAAGTTCATATTCGTTCAGTAAGAAAATAGAAATGTTTGTGTTCGTTCATATTTTTTCATTAAAAAGCTAAACAAACAGTTCATGCACATAAACAAACACAAACGTACAAAATTAAATAAACATAAACAAACAATTAATGAACACAAATGAAATACATCATAAATCAACCAAATTAAACACATTTGTAACTTAATGTTTAATTAAACATAGTTCTTCAAAATAATAAATGTACAAAATCATTCAAAATGTTTGTCAAGAAGTTAACAAATGACTAGAAAGAATAGAAAAACAGAATTATCCATATGGAATCAAATCTCAAAAAGAATAATATGTATATGAAATTTTGTTTAATTATGCATAGAAAACTTGTCTTAATATTTAAATTTTCTTTTTTTTTATATTAATAAAAAACAGAATTATCCATATTTAAACAAACACACATAAATGAACTTAAATAAACGGACATAAAGGAACACATATGAACAAACATAAACGAACGTTCACGAACATAATTGGACGAACACAACATGTGTTCGTGTTTCGTTCATTTAACTAAACAAACAAATTTTTTTGTTCGTGTTCGTTCATTTAGTTAAATAAATAAACACAAACGAACTTTTCGCCGAACAATTAACAAACTGTTCATGAACATTAGGTTGATTTACAGCCATAGCAAAAACTAGGTTTGGTTGTTGTTTAAATAACCACTCGTCATAATTTTTCTCACATTCTCTCTCCCACTTCTTTATCTTGTTATTGATTGAAGAGCATTAACTCCTTACGTTATTTTTTTAATATAATACTTTTTGTCTAATCACCATTCATATGACGAAAATACTCTTTAAGATACTCTTAGAGGTTTAAACCTTTAAGAAATAAAAACAGAATTTATTCTTGTTACTATGATTATTTTATGGCTCTTTATAAAGCAACTACTCTACTTTCCACATTGAACATTAGAAGTTGACATAAAGGAGGCAAATTGTTTAATTAATTTATCTCATATGCAAATTGCAAATGTGGAGGAATTGACCTTCTCGATCCCCATTCACAAATAAAAACGAATTTATATTCTTCTCCTTTTCATATTAATTTTACAGCTAATGTTTGCATTGCAATAAATTCTTCTATATATAATACAAACTGAATACTACAATACGCGTGACATTTTTGTTACCATCAGTATCATAACCACCCATGCTAGATTTTCAAGGATTTTTTTTGCTTAATTTTTGTTTTATTGCATCTAAGTTATTACAAGTTAACAGATAAGAAAATCTAGCTCTCTAGTTTACAAAAGGGTAATTCATAAAGTTTATGTTTTCAGTTAAAATTATAAATATGAATTTTTCCTGGAAGAGTATATATGAAATATTTTAATATATAAGAAGCTTAATTAAAGAAGATAAACAACAAAAACCGGAAGAAAACAAAGATTTATTAACGTGAAAATTCAAAAAATGTCTATTATGACCGGATTTGCCTCAAAAACTAACCAACCAGAATTTTCACTCTTTAAAAGACATCGACACCTTTATAATAAAGTTAGCTGCCTTCAAAAACTAACCAACCACACACAAGACAACACATATTAATAAAAGGGTTATTGGATTTAAACACCTCTAACTATTGGTCATTGGCCGTTGTCACCTCCAAGTATCACTTTGGCCAATAACACTCCCAACTAAATACTTTGGTGTCCGTATCACCAAAAGTTAACCAAATCACTAACGCCGTTAAGTTTTGCTGACGTGGCACGGTGACGTGTCCTATCTCTGCTTACGTGGCACGGTGATGGCGGCCAATGATCAATAGTTAAGGGTGCTTAAATCCAATAAGGCAATAACCCATTATTTATCTATATTTAACTAGGAATTGACTTGTGTCACGTGATGCGACGACCGGGTTTTAGTTGGTGCATATGTCGTGTCATATTTGTGACTTCGTTACATGCGTTACGTTATTGATTATCTCATGCACGTTCTGGTGTAGTATAATGCCTCGTACCTTGTAATGTAACGTGTCAAAGTAATTAAACGCTTCCATCACCAGTAAGAACAAAAAGCGAGAAAGGGGGTCGCCCTGTCTCGATCCTCTTTTCAAGTGAACTTCTGAGTAAGCGACCTACTTAATAAAATTGATGACTGAGCAGAATTAAGACAACATTTAATCTATAAACACCATAAAAGCGGAAATTTATTTATACCATTATATTGTACAAAAAAAATCCTAGTTAACAGTGTCATATTGGATCAAGTGGTCATGATGTGCATTGAATATCTACACGAGGGCTGGATATTTTTGTTTTTTTCTTTGTATATTCTTTTGTTTTAGTTAGTTTTTTTAATTACTTTGACGACATTACGTTGCAAGGTACAAGACATAATATTACACCATAACGTGCAATAGATAATTAATAACATAACGCATGTAACGAAGTCACAAATATGACACGACATATGCACCAACTAAAACCCGGTCGTCGCATCACGTGACACAAGTCAATTCCTAGTTAAATATAGATAAATAATGGGTTATTGCCTTATTGGATTTAAGCACCCTTAACTATTGATCATTGGCCGCCATCACCGTGCCACGTAAGCAGAGATAGGACACGTCACCGTGCCACGTCAGCAAAACTTAACGGCGTTAGTGATTTGGTTAACTTTTGGTGATACGGACACCAAAGTATTTAGTTGGGAGTGTTATTGGCCAAAGTGATACTTGGAGGTGACAACGGCCAATGACCAATAGTTAGAGGTGTTTAAATCCAATAACCCTTAATAAAATTACTTGAGTTTTTTTACAAACAAATTAAAGTCGTCTGATTACTAACAAAAGTCAACAGTCGTCCAACTACTAACAAAAGTCGATAGTCGTCCGAGTAGCATACATAATTCAAAAGTCGATAGTCGTCCGAGTAGCATACATAATTCGTATGATTTTAGTTTCTAATCCTACATTTTATGAATATAAAATCAAAAGAGACCCATTTTAAAAAACATATATATAGTCAGAATATATATATTTTGAATTTCTCCTCTATTAATCAACGAATGATTTCAGCTTGATATATATTATTACTATTATTTTTTTGGAAGGCTGCTTGATATTATTTGATACCTAACATTAAAAAGAGTGGAGATTTGTTTTTATTGATGTATTTTTTTTCTTGGAGAACTTGATGACAAAAGACTGTAGATGCAAAAGATGAGCCGGTCCAAATCCTTTCTCTCCCCCCCCCCCCCCCAACCCCCCCCATTGTGTTATGATTTTTTTTTTAATTTCACGATAGTACGTGTTGATATTTGCATATAAGTTAAGTTGATACTTACTTTAATTATGTTAGTTAATGGAAGTAAAAGAACCGTATACTGATATACGTATATATACTAGGTTTAAAACTCGTGTAATATATAAATAAAAATTTAAACATAATATATAAAAAATTATTTAAAATAAAATTTAAATGTAATGATTGATCGGTTACAAGTCTAAACAAATAAAAATATTGGTTACAATAAATTTTGATTCCAAGTCAATTAATTGACTAACTGACCGTTTCAAAATAAAATGATTGATTTCATTTTGTAAATTAAAATTATCACTCATAAAAACAAGAAAGTGGTGGCAAAAAAAATCTCTCAAAAAAATGACGCAAAAAAAACTTGATTTATTATATTAGATTTTGTATTTAGGTTATTTTATCAAGTGTTATTGGATTTAAATACTTCCAACTATATATGTGATACTGGTTGTTGCCACTCTTAACTAATATCATCATTGTCACCCCTCTCAACTTAACACTTCACTTTTTGTGTCACTCCGTTTTTATCCACGTAACATTTTTATCCTACGTGACATGCTTACGTGAGATAAGCATGGTTAACGTGTGAGTGTATCATATTAATTACAAGTGAGTTACAAGACTTAATACATAAATCCGTACATATATACTTATGATTATTGATCTTATATATATATAGATCAAGCAAGGTTAAAGTGTCATAACGTGGCAGATATAGCAAGAGATAACAAAAGAGAGGGTAAAGTTGATATTATAATGAAGCATGACATATATGGCCTGTTTGAAGGGTATTGATTCCTTATTCTTTGGATCTTTCGAGTGAATCTTTGTGTATGGGACGAGAGAGAATAAAGATACTAAAGTTGTATTACATTACAATTGTGATGAGATATGATATTACAAGTATTTATATGAACAAACTAACGGTAACTAGCGTAGGGGTTAGTTTAACCGTCATAACTAACGAGTGATCATTAGAGGCCAAGTTGTATATCAAACATGCAAGTTCAAGTATTTAGGATTGTTCGTGTAAAGTGAAGGGGATATTGATTGTAATGTGGTTCACCGCATTCAGAGAAGATTGTGTAAGTGGAGAGCAACTACAAGCGTTTTTACGTGATAGGAGATTCCAAGAGAAACTAAAAGGGAAGTTTTATAGGGTTGTTGTTCGACCGACTATAGATTGGTGGTTAACCAAGATGACACAAATACGAAAATTAGAGGTTGTAGAGACGAGGATGTTGAGGTGGTAGTAGCTGTTTCGAGGTAACTTTTCCATCAAATAACTTGTATTATCCTTCCGATAAAAAGACTTAAAACATCGGTCTTGAATTTGGAAAAAAACTTAACAGCGTTAAAAAAAATTAACGACGAACCATTGGTTGCCAAAGTGAAAAAAATTGAGACCGTTGACAGCCAATTCAATAGCTGGGACTGTTAGGAGCCAAAATGCTATAGTTGAGACCAGTGTAAACCAATATACCTTTAAAAAAAGATGCATTTACCAAATTGGCCTTGTGTTGTCTAAATACACTGAATTATGAATGCATCCAACTATTGCAGAAGGGTAGTGGAGGAACCAACAATGGAATTGCAAAGGCAATGGCAATGAGAGTGGTACAGTACCAGCCATTTAATGCAGAAACATGCATATGTGATAAAAGGGTTGGAGTTTTGGTACTACATAGTTTTGGTGGGAGTAGTACATGTAATCAATGTTTATGGAAATTGTGTTGGGGACCAAAAAGAAGAGTTTGGAGTTTGTCAAATTTACTCCCTCCTATTCATGCTATGACATGTTCTTATACATGATTATTTTCATATACGTGTCAGATGGAAAAATTTCGGCTTGCTAATTTAAGTAAATTACTTGTCTAGTTAGCATCATGTTAGTTTATGAATGTCACATCATCCTCAGAGCCACACTACACAAGCGGGATCACTTGGCTCAACTCTTTAAAGTCTCGATAGCATGTATACAATCATATGTATCTTTCACTCCATAATATATACCATTTTACTTGTACGCTTCATGATTAATTTGACCAAATGACAAGAAGACGGCTAACAACAGGCTCTGGTTACTCAAACTAAAATTTGTTATAGAAAATTCGAGGTGATGTGGTTGAAAATAGTTATATTAGTTTTAAAAATAATTCATAAAATCCCTTTAACATTTTAGGTTGATGAAACTAAAGAGAATTAAACAATATATAACATGTAACAGAAGTAAAGTGTCCCAATGCTCATTTTGGAAAGGATTAACATGGATAACATTATGCTATTTAAAGGACCCAAATTATTTTACTTTCATTAAATGAACAAAAACAAAATGTAGACGAATCATACTTATTTGAGAGAACATCATAACAGGTGTCACTCATATAAATGTTTTCCCCAAAAGTTATAGTGAACCAACTTTGTAACTTACTGCTAGTCACATGACAAAACCATCAAGTTTAGGAATTATTTCTTGTTGTAGATTGAAATTGAAAGATAAGATAGAATAAAGTAGAAGTTGTGCATTAGTAGTTTAATTGCAATTATAATTGGAACATTATGCTGAATTTAGAAACTCAACAAAGCTAGTGTGTGATAATTAGATCATGCAAAAGAAATATATTGAATGCCGACTGTTTTTTATTAAATTTTAATATAAAAGATTCAAAAGCTTTTTAGTTAAACTACATAAAACCAATTATAAATTACTCCATTTTTTACCCGTCCAACTTTCGTTAAAATAGCAAGAAGATAAAAGAGAAAAGAAAACAAAGTTAAAAACAAAAAATGAAATTGCACCAAACATGTTGACCCTTTCACTCTAGTTTTCTCATTTCAATCTATTTTCACAATCATAAAAGCTTTTACAGTAAAGTGACACATAAACAAAAAACAAGTTGTACCGTAACATCTTTTGATTACAAACCCGATTCCATTAAAAACAAAGCTTTAAGCTTTAGGAGTCGAAAAACTAACAGAGATGACCTATTAAACCACGTTTAGAAACTTCACAGGCTCCAAGGCTATCAAAACCAAATGTGTCAACCCAGAAAACAACTAAGATTTGATATCCCAGATAAAATCAAACACGTCTATCATTTTATTACTGAAGAGTTTATCATTTCGAGTTTTTTTAAATACACCATAAAACGACGTCCTCTTTCAAATATATTTATTATATTCAAAATGACAAGAGAAGGATTTAAGATGAACCGAATGGCACAAAAAGAAATGATAAATTAGATAGTTGGAAGTGCCATATTGGGAAAAGAAATACAACTACTAATTGCATTACAATAGTTATAAACATATAAATAAAACATATTCAATTCACAAGTGATGTTATTACAAATTTTGGGAGGACAAAAATGTATGGGACCCACAAGTGTTGTCGTTTTGTAATCACAACACCCGTATAAATCAATGAAGCAGGTACCAAGAACTTATACTATACAAAACCAAACCATCCATCCTCTGCTCTTTTGTTTCTAGCATCTCCTATTTTTATGTTACCTTGCCTTGTTGCAACTTGTTTTTTGGAACCACAAGCACCATTCAAGACCAATTGGTTTGTTTGTTTTGTTTTGTTTTGTTTTGGTTTGGTTTGGTTAAATCAAAGCTCTCAACTTTCTTTTAAGGATAAAACAAGAAATGTATGCTGAAACTGGCCTCATGTTCCCTTGTTTATCATCTGAATTTGATGATTTTTGTCACTCACAAAAGTTCATTACTTGCTTGGTATAGATCTTATGCTAATCTCTTTTAATCTTTACATTCATGGTTCTATTTATTTGCTGAACAGATTAGGGTTTTTGAGTTTCTTGATTCAAACCCTTAGTTTCAAGAAACACAATCTTGAATTTTTTAAGGCAATTATGTGTTTTCTTTGCCATTTTCAGAGATGTTTTTCATTTTTCTTGAATAGAATAAACATGACGAGTTAGTTTGTTTTATGTCTACACAACTCCCTATTTGTTCCACTTTTGTTAATATCTGATGTCAACTTGTATTATAAAGATTAGTAAAGATTCACCTTTCCACCACTTGCAACACCTCTAATCAACAAAAAAGGTAGGGGATAATGGAAAAGTTAAAGTAAAGGTACCACTCAGCTTGTAATTTGCTCCAATGGTTTTGTTTATGTAAATGCTAATTTGGGAAAGGCCAAATTGACCTCTTAAAGTTGCCTTTTCTTTTGTTCAAAGACCAACACTAACTAGTCTTGTTTCTTAGATATGCTAAGCATAACAAAGTAATATAGACAAGATTATTTACAGAAAAAAGTCCTTACATTTTAGCTAATGGATCAAGTTTTTTTAGTTTAAACATAAAATAAACAAATGGGTCTTTAATAATGTTAGTGGAGGATGGTTATTCTTTTAATATGCTTTGCTTTGATTTGCTTTGAAATTTCAAGTTTTGCTTTTTATGTCAAATATTCTCAATTAGTTTGGTAAGTTGATTCACACATCATGGTTACATCATTATTTGTTCATGAACTTGTTTCTGTATTGGATTGTTAGTTTCTTGCTTGATTGTTAAATGAGAAT
Organism: Tagetes erecta; assembly: GCA_030867185.1. NCBI lineage: Eukaryota > Viridiplantae > Streptophyta > Magnoliopsida > Asterales > Asteraceae > Tagetes > Tagetes erecta. The sequence goes on along the minus strand of CM061491.1, from coordinate 18,095,174 downwards.
TGTTTTTGTTTCTAATGGATTGTTATATGTAATGTTCAGGATAACTTAATTCAGACCTCAACTATATCAGATTATGATCTTGGGGGTGAAGGGGATCTTTTTAAAGCACCCGAACCGATAATCGAGCAACCATTGATCACCCATGATCCTATGTCATCTGCCATGTCAGTCATCTCTTGTGTGGAAGACACAATTTCCCAACAAGAGCTTAAAGTTACGGATATCGAATCACTTCAAAACGAAGAGTTTTTAAATGATGTGTTCTATGACTGCAAAAACTTATTGGCAAAAGAAGCAGCAACTGAAACTGGAACTGAATCATCACCATTATCTGAAGTTCTAAGCTTTGGTTTCGGGGTTAAAACGGATGAAACCCCTGTTGCAATGGAAAATGTTCATCCAACAACTCAAATCCCAAAAAGCATGAGCTCGGATAGTCTAAACACTATGGATTGGATTCAAGGGGCTCAAGTTAAATCCAGTTTTCTGAACTTCAGTGAAATAGATTTCGGCAATGCTTATGGTATGCGAAGGGCTTTCAGTGAGGGAGACATAAAGGTATAATTCACAACTTGTCATGTGCATAGGTTTGTTTATTCATCTAGACTTGAAGCTTTAAGATGACAGACTCATGATACAAAATGTTTTTCTTTTATGTTAGACTCTATCCGATGCCAACACAAGCCTCGGTTATTATCCCATTGGGGCGCCATCACTAATGACTGAAGACCGTATGCACAAGCTTTCAAGATACAGAAACAAGAAACAAAAGAGGAACTTTGGCCGAAAAATCAAGGTAATGGTTATTATCCGTCAACACTTGTTCTGCAAGTTTTTTTACTTCATAAAACTAAATGTAAAGTTGAAGGCTTCTATCTAATGGTTTGTGGTTTTCAGTATGCTTGCAGGAAGGCTTTGGCGGACAGTCAGCCTAGAATCAGAGGAAGGTTTGCGAAAACCGACGAATCTGACATCTTGAAAAAGTAATGTAGAAATGATTAGAAATGAAGCTGAGTAGACAGAGCTGATGAAATATGGATGTTATCTGACGGAAGGGTCAAAGTCAAGGCAGGTTTTGCTAAATAAGCGTAGGAGGTTCGGTATACCAGCAAAACCTTTAGCATCTGTTATTAAGTGTAATAATAATAATATTACTAGTATTATTCTTATCTTTCTAGTCCTTGTAGATCCATGAATGTCGGGGTTGCGTTGTACATAAGGTATTTGTTGAATAACGACCTACTTGTTTCAAAGTTGTTATATCTTATATGCATGGCATGCTAGCTAACAGACTAATGTTTTGAATGATTGTTTTTGCCCCCTCGCCTAACGAACTTCAGGTTTCATGTGAATCATGTTGATAATAAATGAATTTTAGCTTCAGGTTGTTTCAGTCTATGAGAACTGTCTTTGTGCTGATGGGTATGTAGCTGCACAAGGAACGGGTCGAATTTTGTTCGTCGTTAGCATATGAATGTGATTTGGTTTTACTAATGATGTCCATTGAGTTGTGTAACTATAACGCCGCTACTACATCCAACACTGGATTAGCGTGACCAAAGATGACATAATGTCGCTACCAAAATCGTTCTTAAACCGTCTTGTAGCTATTTGTTTGTTACATAAAAGCTGATAATTGATGGTTCTGGATTTATCTACAATTACAAACATTAATAATAACAAAGAATCAATCACTTTACTAGACTTTTTATCTGTTACAGTACTCCAAAAAACTAATAAGACAGTACAACATGATATAGACAGAACAAGAACATGTTCATTAATCTTCAGCAGTAAAATCAGGCTCTGTTGGCTTCTGCGGAATCAACGGCGGTAACTTCTCAGGAATTCTACCTTTCCTTGCACCGTTTCGCCTCAAAGCGCGAAGAGCATTCGCTGCAAATCGTGATGCGTAAATTGTAGCACCCAAACTAGGTGAGCTCCCGCCAGCTCCACTTAACGCATTTTGCAGCCTATCTTCTTCTTCCCGAAGCGAGTCCTCCAGTTTCTTCCTGCAATGCCGTCGCCATGCCGCCTGTATGAAACAAGCCGCCCATGTCCTCCATTGCTGCGAATAAAACCTGAAAGTATGCCTTAGCTGCTTACTATGAAGTCTTCTGAACTGAGATGCTACAAATTTCAAATCATCAGCCATCAATGCAAATGCCTCAACTTCTTCAAGCGCTTGAACGGTTCGTGTGGAGATGGGCAGGTTGGATGACGTATGTGGGTCCAAGGCCCATGTAAGAAGCTCCTCACCACAAAAATCACCTGCTTTCAGATGCTCCGCGTTGAAGAAACCGGTCCGACCACCGTTGGTTGTTGTCGTTAATAGTTTGCCTCGCATTACAAAATGCATCTCATCGACTGGGTCCCCTTCCCTCACAATGTAGCTATCCTCCGTGTAAAGAACGGGCTTCAAACGGTCACACAGGGCATCCATTAATTGATCATCCATCTTCTCAAACATGGGCACCTGAAAACAAACAATGGATTAATTAATGTATATTAGGATATCGATAATTTATGAAGTTTAAAAATAGACAAACGAGGTGACCATTTTGCAGCCTATAAACTCTGTAACGCAAAAAGGAAATGAAAACTGACCCTTTTTAGGAGTTGCAAACAAAGATGGCGTTTTATATCCCTTCTGAGGTCCTTAGGAAGGTTCCGGATCAAATTATCTTCATCAACACCTCGTGTTTCCTGCCATTTATATTGTTCATATCTTCTAATTCGCTCCTTAAGAGTTGGTGGAAGCAAACGGTGGGACATCCACTGCTCTGCATCCCGTCTTTTCACCCTCATTTCCTCCAATCTTATGGTTGTCGACTGCAGGTATGTCTGTTGTAAAAACACTCAGCACCGTTAGATCTTAATATATCAGTTACAGAAATATCAAAATTTATATTCATATCTCAGTTACCAACCTGCATGTTTCCAATGAGAAATGAGAATAAAACCAAACCAGATATAGAAATAAACACCGCAAAGCAAATTTCCCAAACAAAGGTGCTTGTTTTCAGGTTTTGACCAAGGGAACTGCAAATTTGACCAAGAAAACAATAAGACGAATGGACTTTACAAATCAATATAAACTCAACCACTAGGGAGCGATTTTGTTCGAACCTCAAATTTTGCAGACCCCACCAGAAACAGTAAAAGAACTTTTGTGGAAAATCAGTTGAGTTCACAACACCAGATTGAAGAGCAGGAAGAAAAATTCCAAATTCATAAGGAGGATTGTCCATTTCTACTATAGAACAGCTTGAATTCAAATATACCGCGTCATGTGTTTCATCATCACAATAAAATGAAGAGTGCACACATTGTGAAACATTTGTCCCAATACTTGCTGATATATTCCCACATGCCTGTCGCCAGCAAGTTGTCTCGCGTTCAATAGAAAATAAGTACCAAAAGGCCCCGAATACCTACAATCCCAAAAGATGGTGAAATACTCAGTAACATGTGTATGATACATATGTGTGTGTAAGTATGTATAAAACTGTCGTATGTCTAAAATGATAGAACAAGCCAACAAGGCGTTCGTTGAATGTAAAAGAGAGCCAACAACACCAGCATATATAATATAATCTATGTAATAATTTGTGCCACCTCTTACATGACTAGCCAACATGTAAAGAAAGAGATTGAAAGCAGCTCCAGCCCATGCAGTTTCAGTAAGTATGCCAGATGTTCTTGTGACCTCCTTATACAGAGGATAGATACGAAGCATCCTCGGGATGTATTGGAAAAATACGACAAATTTCAACAGGTTTTTTGTGTTCAGAGATTTTGAGCCACCCATCCTCGGTATAATGATCAAAATCACAACCTGAGATAGTAACACAAGATGATTAATTAGACACGTACAAAAAGATGCAACAATCTTGATTATATATGACCACAAGTTATCCATATATCAGAGTCATAATCATTTGTACGCAAACATTCAAAACTGTGACAAACCGCAATAACCAGATAAATGCAGATCCAAACACTCTGATTAAACTATGTGTGACACGTTTATTTGGGATGAAGGGAGTAGACTGAGCATACAGCATTAACTATATAACTTGTAAGATGTGCATCTAATACATATTGGTTCTGACCTGCGGCAATGGAAGAACTGCAAGAATGTCAACTAGAAAGTACGAAGACAAATATCGCTTTGCGATCTCCCAAGAATCCTCAATAAGAACACCCCTACCAAATACTCTAGAAGAAGGAGGTATAAAACCAGTACGAAACTGAAAGATGATATGAACTATATAGAAAATATCCGTGAAGGAACGCAAAACACTAGCTATTATCTGCAACTTATCGTCCAAATCAAGGCACTTCTTGTCATCTTTCACTATTGGAATATAAAAGAATAACGGGTCGACTGAAACAGCAATCAGACATGACAACACGAATATTTTGTTCCACTTTTGGAGGAACTTCCCTTGCGGATTAAGCGTGTTCTTCCAAGAACCAAGGCTGTTACTCAAAACCCTGTTTAACGAACGGGATTCCATTGATCGTTTCAAGCTTTTAACCCCTCCTGAACCATGTTGAAAGCTTTTTCGAAACATACTGGAAACTGAACCTAAGGCCGCTCTAAATCTCGGCGGAGAGCCTCCGTTGCTACTTTTTTCTGATTTCCAGTCCTCAAACCTGCTCAGATTATTACAAATATGACACACATAATACAATATATACATATAATTCAAACTGATAGTCCTAAACAAGAAGCTAACCTCACAAACTTCTCAGGTCGATTCATCGCTGTATAAAATGTCTGAAAAGAGTTTCAACCGCTAAACTCGCACTAATGTGGTACCCTCATACCCATAAACCAAAAGGGGTGCCTTGAACTGACTCAGAAAACTGATAGTGAGCCACTGCATATACATGTATAAAAAAAACTCATTTAGATCAAAAATGTTTTCTAAATATGCATAATAGCTATGCAATTGGAGACCCAAAAGCAAGTACTAGTTGCAACATATATCACCAATTACACATAAAACCTGTGTTTCAACTATATAGGCCTTCTTGTATCTACATAAAAAAGTGGTGATTTGCTAGTTGTGTGTTTATTCAAAGTCAATAGGCCCAGATGATCATTTTCCCAACTAAAGCAAACAACTTTTTTAAACATAAAAGTAAACAAGTTGTGTATGCTTTAGATTGATCTAGAACCAAATACATTAAAACAACTGATAAAAGAAAATAGAAATAAGAGTTTGTTAGAAACAAAGTAAGATGGTTGAAGATAACAATTTGTTATGATCTAAAAAAGTCAGTTTGGGTAGACTTGACAAACCAATACAGATAGATCAATTCAGAGTGAAACAAATAATAACAGAAAAAACTTACAACTTCATGCCTGGTTCAAACAATCCGTGATTCAATCAACATAAAGAGAATAAACCCCCAAATGAACAACACCCACAAGTGAGATTGGATATAGAAAGATGGAAGTGAAATAATAGTAGAAAAAGTGGTAGAAGAAGAAGGAAGAGATGTTAATGGATTTGTGTTGTGGGTGTGAAAAAAGATGATTGATTTGAAGAAACAAAGAGAGAAGTTTCTTGGATATTTCTAAGCAGTTTACCGAGTCACGATGAGAGAGAGACAGTCAGACAGGAGCGGGAGAAACGGGTCGGACCAAGTCCACGGGATCATACAATCAACACAAACACAAATCCTTTTCTTTCCTTTTATGTTCTTGCCATTTAGGTGCTCTTTGTTTTCTTAAAAAATGTCTATGCAACCTCTTATGTTTATACCGCGCAAATTACACCTAGACATTGTTATCTGCATACTGTTTGTTTTTTTGAAGACGTTTCATTAAAAAAGGTCTACGCGACTTCTTTCTGGTGCAAACTTGGACCAACCACTTCTGAGATCTTCTAAAATCTGCAAAGAAGAGTTAAACACCTTCACCTAGTAGTCTAGTACCACCACCCACTGTCTATCACCACCATCACCGTCTACCACACCACCACCACCACTACCCACCATTGTCTACCACAACCACCAACACCCACCATCGTCCACCACCACCACCAGCCATTGTCAACCACCGTCCCTCACCCACCACCAACACCGTCCCCCCACCACCCACTACCACTACCACTGTGACACCCCGCCCGGTGGCGGAAAACACCGGGCTGTCATAGAATTGGATATCCGTAGTGAACAAAGCACATGGTATTACTTTTATTAAAGTCTAATAGTTATTGTCATAAATTTGGCAAAACCCAAGTCTTAAATGCGAAACGACAAATTCATAACAGCAGTAAATGAAATAGTCATGTTTAATATTATTTCTAGGTCCAAAATCCCTATGTCTTGAAATAGCAAGGAAATAAGCCAAAATCACGCGCCACCTGAAATACGCGAAAATAAAGTTAGCTACACAAGCTAGTGAGTAAAACCCAATTGAATAGTAATAGTATTGAAATCCGAGATCAACAAGATATGCTGCGCAATCCCATATGTATAGTAATTTTGTAATATTACTCGACCAGGACACCTAGAATAGAATAGCACACCAACCACAATAGAAACCATAGTATCTCGTCTAGCCATTTGTCATGAGAACCACTCATGTAATAAATAATGATGACTTTTAATAACCGTCGTTTACCGTCTCGATATATAAGTCATCATTTAGCAACTTAGGGACATGGCATAGTATAGCATCATAGCATAGCAACATAGTATAGCAACATAGCATCTCGACATAGTAAACATGGAATTAGAAAGGCCGGGTTTAAATCACCTATCGATGTTGTACAAGCAGGTGGGTTTGTCAAACCATTAGCGCTAACATTGTACCGGTGGGATTACAAAGCAATAAAACTACTTTTAACTAACACATACGATTGCATCCAGCGGCCAAACTAGACTAACATATTTGTATGATCTCTTTTAGAAAACGAATAGAAAACGCAATATAGTAAAAGACGTATTTCAGCCCCAAAATAGTAAATAGAAAAAGGGGAGTGAGTTTACTCACCTCAAATACAAATCTGATATAGTATAGCAACGCAAGAAAATATTAAATAGAATCGAGGATCGCCCAGATATTAGAATCACCTAATTAACCGGGAAAACCTATTTTAGATACGAGTCAAATAATATAGCAACTAGAATCACGAACGTAGAAATTCTAGGGTTTCGGATTTGGGATTTTAGGGTTTTAAATTATAACTTGAAAATTAGGGTTTCAAAATATAATTTAGGATTTAGGGTTTTGAAATACAATTTGGGGATTTAGGGTTTCAAAATCCAATTTAGGGTTTCAAAAACCAATTTGGGGATTTAGTTACGAGATGTAAATATATATTTTTATAATAACCAATTTCTAGTTTTTATAATTGATATATTAGTTGTAAACAATTTTGAGAAATAGATATATATAACTTAGAAGTAGGGGGGGGTTAAAAGATAAAATTTAATTAAAAAGCGGTCACTGTGGGACTCGAACCCACGACCCTACGCGTTTTAATACAGCGGCTTCACCACTGAACCAGGCGCGCTTTTGTTTCTTGAAACGGACAGAAATAGTTTTAATCTTTATTACACAAGTATACCCATTTCCATATAAACCCTAGTTTTGAAAATCAACCAATTCGTGTAATCTTGTTAATCAAATCCAAATCAGTGATAGGGGTTTTAATCCCTATGAACACACAATCATTTTGACATAACAAACATACCTGGATTGGAAAGTTTTGGAATAAAAATAGAACAATGACCCGAATGATCAAAACGACGGGTACGATTTCAAACTGGTATTTAGAGGCTGCTAGAGTACGATTCCTTTCGCAGATTTAGTCTTCAGGATTAGTTGGATGAAAGCCCCAGTGTAATTGCAACAAATAACCGTGTTTTGACGCTCAAATTCTGAGTTGCAGGTCACGAGTAAACACGGATCAAAGCTTGTGTTCTTGATGTTGCTTTGGTAAAATTGAGATCGTACAGAGAGAATGCGAGTATGAGAGAGTGAACTGGTGAAATGAATTGTGGTAATTGCTTTCGAAAACAGCCGATAAGTTTAGAGATTGATTAGGAGAAATTGGTGATCAATGGGCTGATAAATTCACAATTAAATGATATGGCCTGATCCTAATCGACGAAACGATCGTTTTGATTACAGAAATTAACTGATAATCAGTGTTGGGTCGATTGAGAGGAATAAGTTTAAGAAACGGTTTAAGGAATAGTTTTAGACACTATTTCGGTTGCTTATTTGTTGTTTTGAGAGTGCCCATGGGTTCGAAACTTGCTTGAAATCATTTTACCATGGATTAAACGAGTTGAAACGAGCCAGAAACGTGTTTTAATGGTCGCCGGAGCAAGTTATGGTGCTGGCCGGAAAAAGGGGGGCGCCGGAATCACGGGGTAACAAAGGGGGGGGTTTGGGTTTAAATATTTTACAAAACAGCCCCTGAGGTTTAAGTAACTTAGTAAGTTGAGTTTTAAACTTTAATTACTAGTTTGAAAGTTGACAGTTTTAGCCTAAAGTTAGTTTTATATAGTATTTTAACTAACTAACTTAACTACGTCAACTTGTAACGTTTAAATAAATGACGTTCATATATATTTAGTTCGTTTATGGCGTCGCGAGACTATTTCGAGACTTGGAGGCGTTTTGGCTTAACGTTTTTACAAATTTTCTTTTACGAACTATATATATATTTATTTATATATATATTTTGAGTTTTAATGCCATGGATAGTAATTATTAGCTACGCGTGAATATTTTGCGGTGTAAATACGGTTATTGAATTAGGACGGGAATAACGTAGGATTGAATGCGTTTATTCACACTAATAATAAACGTTACATTTTGAAGAAAAATTAAATACAATTCAGTTTGACGGATAACAACTTCGGGTCTGAGTCGGGTATACGGGTTCGGGTTTGGGGCAGATGTTACAGTCTCCCCTCCTTAAAGGAATTTCGTCCCGAAATTTGCTCAAACCGAAGTAGTTGAAGTTGAAGCGAAGAGATGCGGATATTTGGCCTTCATTTGGTCCTCGCGTTCCCAAGTGAATTCGGGTCCACGCTTAGACTCCCAACGAACCTTGACGATTGGTATCCGACTCCGCTTAAGTTGCTTAACTTCTCGATCCATAATTTCCAATGGTCGCTCGATAAACTGCATAGATTCATCAATTTGGATCTCGTCGAGAGGCACGATAAGATTTTCATCGGACAAACACTTTCTTAGATTAGAAACATGAAACACGGGATGAACACCACCCAATTCCTCAGGCAGTTCCAACTCGTAAGAAACCTTCCCGATCTTTTTAAGAACCTTGAACGGGCCCACATATCGGGGAGCTAGCTTTCCCTTTTTGCCAAAACGGAAAACTCCCTTCCATGGAGACACCTTAAGTAGAACCATATCACCGATTTCGTATTCCATAGGCTTCCTCTTTTTATCAGCATAGTACTTTTGCCGATTTCGAGCTGCTAAAAGATTTTCTCGGATTTTGCGGATTTTATCGGTGGTCTCCTGAACCATCTCTGGCCCAGTAATCTGAGAGTCACCGACTTCAGTCCAACATAGAGGAGAACGACATTTACGACCATAAAGGGCTTCGAACGGTGCCATATCGATGCTAGAATGGTAACTATTATTATACGAGAATTCGATCAACGGAAGATGAGTATCCCATCTACCTTTGAAATCGATAACACAAGAGCGAAGCAAATCCTCGAGAGTTTGAATGGTTCTCTCGCTTTGACCATCGGTTTGTGGATGATAAGCGGTGCTGAGGTTTAGTTTAGTACCCAAAGCTTCTTGGAGACCCTTCCAGAAACGAGACATAAAACGACCATCACGGTCAGAAATGATATCCAACGGAACCCCATGGCGACAAACAATCTCCTTCACGTAAAGCTGAGCCCGCTTTTCCGCCGAATAAGTTTCTTTGATTGGCAGAAAATGAGCAGATTTCGTTAACCGATCAACAATCACCCAGATGCTATCATAACCATTTGAAATAGGAAGTTTAGTAACAAAATCCATGGCAATACTTTCCCATTTCCAAACAGGAATTTCGGGTTGCACAAGGAGACCAGAAGGGCGTTGATGCTCGGCTTTTACCCGTGCACAAGTCAAACACTTTGCAACATATCGAGCGATCTCTTCCTTCATACACGGCCACCAATAGTGAGGACGAAGATTTTTATACATTTTATCTGCACCCGGATGAATAGAATAACGACTTTTATGGTTCTCATCCATAATAAGTTCACGGATAGCACCACGGGTAGGCACCCAGATGCGATTCATGTAGTAGAGTAGACCATCGGCTTTTGTTTCTAACTGTAAATCGGCACCAGGGTTCATCTCATCTCGGAAAGTCTCCTCCGAAACAACCAAACGTTGAGCTTCAAGAATTTTGGACTTAAGGTCAACACGAAGGGTAGCACAAGATAGCATAACGTGTTCTTTGCGGCTAAGAGCATCGGCAACGACGTTAGCTTTGCCGGGATGGTAGCGAATTTCGCAGTCATAATCGTTCAATAACTCGACCCAACGTCTCTGCCTCATGTTAAGTTCTTTCTGATTTAGAATATGTTGCAAGCTCTTGTGATCGGTATAAACAAGACACTTGGTGCCGTAAAGATAATGCCTCCATATTTTGAAAGCAAAGACTACAGCACCCAATTCGAGATCGTGAGTAGCGTAATTCTTTTCGTGGATTTTGAGTTGTCGCGAGGCATAAGCGATTACTTTACCCCGTTGCATTAGAACACAACCGAGACCATGTTTTGAAGCGTCACAATAAACAACAAGGTCTTCATGACCGTCTAGAAGAGTAAGAATCGGAGCATTACACAATTTGTCTTTTAGGACATCAAACGCTTTCTGTTGGTCGGAACCCCACACGAAAGGTACATTCTTGCAAGTTAAAGCTGTGAGGGGAACCGCAATCTTAGAAAAATTGGCAATGAATCGACGGTAGTAACCCGCTAGACCGAGAAAAGAGCGGATTTCGGTTGGAGTTGAAGGCGCTGACCAGTTTTTAACGGTTTCGATTTTTGCCGGATCCACTTGAACACCTTTTTCGTTAACAATATGACCCAGGAATTGGACCTCTTTGAGCCAAAATTCACATTTAGAAAACTTAGCATATAACTGCTCTTGCTTTAGCATCTGGAGAATGGTACTGAGATGTTGTTCATGCTCGACCTTAGATTTAGAATAGATGAGAATATCGTCAATGAACACAATGACAAATCGGTCCAGATACGGTCGGCACACTCGGTTCATCAAGTCCATAAAAACAGCAGGAGCGTTGGTCAAACCGAAAGGCATAACCGTAAACTCAAAGTGTCCGTATCGCGTACGAAACGCAGTCTTGGGTATGTCATCTTCGTGCACACGCAGTTGATGATAACCCGAACGAAGATCAATTTTTGAGAAACACGTTGCTCCTTGGAGTTGGTCAAACAGATCATCGATACGAGGCAAAGGGTATCGATTTTTGACGGTAAGCTTGTTGAGTTCACGATAATCGATACACATTCGGAACGAGCCATCCTTCTTTTTAACAAATAAGATTGGTGCACCCCAAGGTGAAGAACTCGGACGGATAAAGCCTTTATCGGATAGTTCTTGAAGCTGACTGGCTAACTCCTGAAGTTCGGAAGGTGCCAGACGATAAGGGGCTTTCGCCACGGGAGTAGCACCCGGTATAAGATCAATACGGAATTCGACTTGTCGTATAGGTGGTAGACCAGTTACATCCTCGGGAAACACTTCGGCAAAATCTCGCACAATAGGTATGTCCTCCAACTTCTTTTCTTTCTTTTTGTCGACCTCAACGTGAGCCATGAACGCTACATAACCCTTACGCAAACATTTTTGAGCTTTAACACAAGACATAAGTTTCAGACCGGTAGGAGATTTCTCCCCTGAAACATTCAGAATTTGACCCGATTGGAGAGGAATGCGGACTACCTTTTCCCGACATAGAATTTCTGCGCCGTTAGCGGATAACCAATCCATACCGATAATAACATCGAAGCTACCGAGCGTCATTGGTAAAAGATCGACATGAAACACGTGACCTTGAAGTTTAAGTTCACACCCCATAAACGAGGTACTAATAGAAACATTTTTCCCGTTAGCTATTTCTACCACATAAGGTTTATCAAGTCTAACACGGCCCACAGTAAAAGATGAAGCAAACTCTAGGGATACAAAGCTTTTATCGGCACCCGAGTCAAATAAAATAGAAGCATAGTGATCATTAACGAGGAACATACCGTTCACCACGTCGTTGTTGGCTTGGGCCTGGTTGGCATTGATATTAAAAGTTCTGGCCCGACCCGCCTGATTAGCATTAGCATTTGTGTTTACGTTGACATTGATCGGTTGCGGGCAGTTGTTGCGGAAATGGTTTGGATCCCCGCAGTTATAGCAGGCACGCCCTGGGTTCACCCGATTGTTGTTTGCAGTGTTCGGGGCGTTCCAACAATCTTTAGCCACATGGCCGTACCGTTGGCAGATCGAGCACTTATGACATGGTGTGTTGGGAGCATGGTGAAGTGGGCAGAAATTGCACTTTGGCAGAGTCCCCGTATAGGGCTTACGATTAGCATTTCCCCCCTGTTGAGCCATAGGAGGGTTTGGAGTAACCACAGCATAATTAGTAGCGTTGTTCTTGCGCTTCTTAGAACGGGATGATGATTCGGGTTTGAACCCTTTGTGAGAACCTCCCTCGGTCGCTTTGGTATCATTGCTCGACGAACCCTTGAGCCGTTTGTCCCCTTTCCTGGATAGAGTACCAGCTTGCACGTGGTTTTCCGTGAGACGACCTGCTAAGGTCATGGCCTCACCCACCGTGGCTGGCTTGCTTCCCCAAACCGCATCCTGAATAGTCATCGGTAAACCACCGATGTATTGTTCAATTCCCCGGGAGTCCGGGGTAACCATGTTGGGACACAGGGTGCTGAGCTGGGAGAAGCGATCATTGTAGGCTACGTTCTCACCACTGTCTTGTTTCAAGGCCCAGAACTCGCCCTCCAGTTTCCGGATCTCACTGGGAGGACAGTACTTGTTGGTCATGGTAGTTTTGAACGCCGCCCAAGTAAGAGCAGTAACAGCAGCTTCACCTAGCCTGCGCTTTTCGTCATTCCACCAAGTCAAAGCACCCTTCTGAAGGACACTGGTGGCATAACGGACTTTGAGGTTCTCGGGACACTCGCAATTTGTGAAAGTACTTTCCATACTCTCGAACCACTGAAGAAGCCCCGTGGCCCCTTCATTGCCATAGAATTTGGTCGGCCCACAAGAATTAAAATACTTTAACGAGCACCTGGGCTGGTTATTTTGATTCGCCGCGTTGAGCTGGTTCACAAGCCCAGGCAAAATACCGGCCATCTGGGTTGCGATAGTATTAGCAAGTCGTTGATTTCTACCCGCCATTCTACAAGATAGAAAACGAATTCGTGAGACACGGAATATTCTTTTTAAAACATAGTTCATAGTAAACACTTATGGAATTTGAATGGTATTTAGAAATATCATAGAATCTCCTTAGAAAACACTTCATAGTAAACATTTAGAAACCATAGAAACACAATCAAATAGTTTAGGGTGACATTTAAAAAAAAATCACAAAGAACTCATAGAAATAATTAGAATTTATAGAAGAATGATAGTATTAGAAAAATGATTAAATGGAATTTGTAGGCTTAGGAATGTGTCTGGGTTTGGACACTCAAGACTTATCAAAGTGTTAAGTTCGTTCTCATCGTATTCGAGAAAGCGTGCTTTAGCCTATAGGTTCACACTCATCTCGAACATCCCCAGGTAAGCATACAGGTCTCTTAAAGAGATTTATACGAAATGCTTGCCTTAGACAGGATGTCCGTGATACAGGCGTTCCCCCTTCCAGATTGCACACGTTTCCCACGTTTTCAAACTCACTTAAGACGATGACGAGATTCCACAAAGAGAAAGATCCTAATCTTACAGACGAGTCTCTTGTAGCTCCTTCGCGAAATCGGTTAAGAATTGAGATAAAGAAAAGACATAGAATAGTTCATAGAAATAGTAAATAAATGAATAAATAAATTCTGAAGAGTTCTCTAAGCACATTAATTTGCACTAAGGACTCTTAGGTTATAGTCTAGGTCGGTGTATTTCTAATACCCTATCCTAGTTCTCTATAACCATGGCTCTGATACCAACTGTGACACCCCGCCCGGTGGCGGAAAACACCGGGCTGTCATAGAATTGGATATCCGTAGTGAACAAAGCACATGGTATTACTTTTATTAAAGTCTAATAGTTATTGTCATAAATTTGGCAAAACCCAAGTCTTAAATGCGAAACGACAAATTCATAACAGCAGTAAATGAAATAGTCATGTTTAATATTATTTCTAGGTCCAAAATCCCTATGTCTTGAAATAGCAAGGAAATAAGCCAAAATCACGCGCCACCTGAAATACGCGAAAATAAAGTTAGCTACACAAGCTAGTGAGTAAAACCCAATTGAATAGTAATAGTATTGAAATCCGAGATCAACAAGATATGCTGCGCAATCCCATATGTATAGTAATTTTGTAATATTACTCGACCAGGACACCTAGAATAGAATAGCACACCAACCACAATAGAAACCATAGTATCTCGTCTAGCCATTTGTCATGAGAACCACTCATGTAATAAATAATGATGACTTTTAATAACCGTCGTTTACCGTCTCGATATATAAGTCATCATTTAGCAACTTAGGGACATGGCATAGTATAGCATCATAGCATAGCAACATAGTATAGCAACATAGTATAGCAACATAGCATCTCGACATAGTAAACATGGAATTAGAAAGGCCGGGTTTAAATCACCTATCGATGTTGTACAAGCAGGTGGGTTTGTCAAACCATTAGCGCTAACATTGTACCGGTGGGATTACAAAGCAATAAAACTACTTTTAACTAACACATACGATTGCATCCAGCGGCCAAACTAGACTAACATATTTGTATGATCTCTTTTAGAAAACGAATAGAAAACGCAATATAGTAAAAGACGTATTTCAGCCCCAAAATAGTAAATAGAAAAAGGGGAGTGAGTTTACTCACCTCAAATACAAATCTGATATAGTATAGCAACGCAAGAAAATATTAAATAGAATCGAGGATCGCCCAGATATTAGAATCACCTAATTAACCGGGAAAACCTATTTTAGATACGAGTCAAATAATATAGCAACTAGAATCACGAACGTAGAAATTCTAGGGTTTCGGATTTGGGATTTTAGGGTTTTAAATTATAACTTGAAAATTAGGGTTTCAAAATATAATTTAGGATTTAGGGTTTTGAAATACAATTTGGGGATTTAGGGTTTCAAAATCCAATTTAGGGTTTCAAAAACCAATTTGGGGATTTAGTTACGAGATGTAAATATATATTTTTATAATAACCAATTTCTAGTTTTTATAATTGATATATTAGTTGTAAACAATTTTGAGAAATAGATATATATAACTTAGAAGTAGGGGGGGTTAAAAGATAAAATTTAATTAAAAAGCGGTCACTGTGGGACTCGAACCCACGACCCTACGCGTTTTAATACAGCGGCTTCACCACTGAACCAGGCGCGCTTTTGTTTCTTGAAACGGACAGAAATAGTTTTAATCTTTATTACACAAGTATACCCATTTCCATATAAACCCTAGTTTTGAAAATCAACCAATTCGTGTAATCTTGTTAATCAAATCCAAATCAGTGATAGGGGTTTTAATCCCTATGAACACACAATCATTTTGACATAACAAACATACCTGGATTGGAAAGTTTTGGAATAAAAATAGAACAATGACCCGAATGATCAAAACGACGGGTACGATTTCAAACTGGTATTTAGAGGCTGCTAGAGTACGATTCCTTTCGCAGATTTAGTCTTCAGGATTAGTTGGATGAAAGCCCCAGTGTAATTGCAACAAATAACCGTGTTTTGACGCTCAAATTCTGAGTTGCAGGTCACGAGTAAACACGGATCAAAGCTTGTGTTCTTGATGTTGCTTTGGTAAAATTGAGATCGTACAGAGAGAATGCGAGTATGAGAGAGTGAACTGGTGAAATGAATTGTGGTAATTGCTTTCGAAAACAGCCGATAAGTTTAGAGATTGATTAGGAGAAATTGGTGATCAATGGGCTGATAAATTCACAATTAAATGATATGGCCTGATCCTAATCGACGAAACGATCGTTTTGATTACAGAAATTAACTGATAATCAGTGTTGGGTCGATTGAGAGGAATAAGTTTAAGAAACGGTTTAAGGAATAGTTTTAGACACTATTTCGGTTGCTTATTTGTTGTTTTGAGAGTGCCCATGGGTTCGAAACTTGCTTGAAATCATTTTACCATGGATTAAACGAGTTGAAACGAGCCAGAAACGTGTTTTAATGGTCGCCGGAGCAAGTTATGGTGCTGGCCGGAAAAAGGGGGGCGCCGGAATCACGGGGTAACAAAGGGGGGGGGGGGGTTTGGGTTTAAATATTTTACAAAACAGCCCCTGAGGTTTAAGTAACTTAGTAAGTTGAGTTTTAAACTTTAATTACTAGTTTGAAAGTTGACAGTTTTAGCCTAAAGTTAGTTTTATATAGTATTTTAACTAACTAACTTAACTACGTCAACTTGTAACGTTTAAATAAATGACGTTCATATATATTTAGTTCGTTTATGGCGTCGCGAGACTATTTCGAGACTTGGAGGCGTTTTGGCTTAACGTTTTTACAAATTTTCTTTTACGAACTATATATATATTTATTTATATATATATTTTGAGTTTTAATGCCATGGATAGTAATTATTAGCTACGCGTGAATATTTTGCGGTGTAAATACGGTTATTGAATTAGGACGGGAATAACGTAGGATTGAATGCGTTTATTCACACTAATAATAAACGTTACATTTTGAAGAAAAATTAAATACAATTCAGTTTGACGGATAACAACTTCGGGTCTGAGTCGGGTATACGGGTTCGGGTTTGGGGCAGATGTTACAACCACCACCATCCACCACCACCCACCATTATCCACCACCACCCACCCACCATTGTCCACCACACCACCATCCACCACAACCACTACCACCACCCATCATTGTCCATCACCACCACCCCCCATCATTGTCCACCATCACTCACCGTCCCCCACCACCACCACCCACTGTCCAACACCGTCCCCTACCCACTATCATCCAGTACCACCACCACTGTCCCCACCACCACCATCCACTGTTCACCACCGTCCCACACCCACCACCATCCAGTACCACCATAAGTGTCCTCCACCACCAGTTTATTCCAGCAGACTGCAAAAGTTAAAAAAAACAAACAGTCTTCTTGTTGCAGACTGCAGATGTTTAGTCCGCCTCTTCTTCTACGGATGTCTGTAGATGTGGTCCGCAGACTGCAGACATTTTCCTGCAGAAAAAACAAACAGCACCTTACTCTCTATGTGTTTACTTTCACAACGAATCCTTTTTAATTCCTGCAGAAAAAACAAACAGCACCTTACTCTCTATGTGTTTACTTTCACAATGTATCCTTTTTAATGACAGTTTAGATCATTCAAAGGTTACGATCTCGTATGATATATCTATTTCTTGAATATGAAATCTTAGTTTTAATTAGAGATTGTTCTTAGGAGAAATGTCACATTTGGTGAAAAAAGACTTTAGTTCGATTTAGAATTTTTAATTTTGTTACATGTGGTTTAATGGACGATTTATAGTACTATATTTAATCATGTCTAGGACATTCTACTTGGTTTGGTTTAGTTAGTGATTAAAAGTTAGTGTGTAAGTTCATTGATCTAATTTATGTTAGTTGTGAAATTAAACTAAGTTATGTTTGTTCGGTAGATTAAATAACTTTATTACAAATTAAGATTTGATAGTAAGTAACAAAACCTAAAATTGGACATGATTGCCTATTTCTTGTCACATACCTAGTCATAGACTCATAGATATCATGTGTTTGTTGTGTATTAGTTTAAGGGACTATTTATTTCATTTTTTAATGGTCCAGTTCAGTGTTTAATCATTCAGCATTCAGAGTGTTTGTTTCATAAAAAAAGAGCATCTGAATGGTTTAATTAAGTGTTGAATGGTTAAGAGACAGAGAGAAGCTGAATAAAACTGAATGAAACATACACCAAACAACCCTTTTAAGCTTTGTTTTTGTTAATCAAATTAACAGTTAACTTTTTAACTTTTTGTATTTGTTGTAATAATTAGACAAGACATGTGGTTTTAAAAAAAAAATTCTTGTGGATACAACATATTGTACGTGTCTTAGTTGCCTAGTGTCACTACAAGAAAATAAACCTAACACTCATAGGTAATTTTTTATAAACTTTGCCGTTGGAAAATTTACAATGGAACTATGAAGGTATTCATCGCAAAATAGGTATTATTATTTTTCTTTGAAATTAATATGACGCATGTCGGAAATCCATCACAGCATCATCGACCGCTGTATATCCATCGGTAGTGCGTTTGGGAATGAGGAACAATAATTTACTCTAAGCACCTTTCTCAAATTAGATTTCCTGTAAGTTTGTCTGATACTTTCTGAAGGAAATTCAACAGAATTCTTTTCATTTTCCAACAAACACACTTCCTGAAAATCAGGTTTTCTAGATCATTAATTAGATAGACGTCATGTGCTTTAAGAACTTCAAACACACACTATGAAAAATTTACTTTGAAAGTATGAATAATCGTTGAATGGAAGTCAAGCGTACATTGTTTCCCGAAAACATGTCAAGTAGATGAAAATCATTAATTGTTAGTGTGCACCTGCAAGGTATTGAAATTTATATACTTTATCATGTGGGTCTAGCCTGCCATGTGAAAATCATTGTGTTGTGACACAAAAGCAATTTATGGTCAAGAAATATTAGGGGGTGTTTGATAGCCTTTTAATGGTCATTCAGAGGCTTATCTCTTAATGGTTCAAAACCTCTGAACTATTAAGTGATAAAAAGATGCTGAATGGTTAAGAGATAGCCTATGAATGGTAAAACCTCATCCAATCCATCATATTTTTAAAACTTACCTTATAATGGATTTTTGAACCATTAAGAGGTAGATTATTACTGGTTATTCAGATGCTACCAAACAGCCCCTTAGTCACTAACTGACTATAACCATATGATTAGCGACTAAATGTTTAAATAAAAAATATTTGGCGTTTCTAAATCATCAACAACAAAAGAAAAATTCTCAGTATAGCTATTAGATCTGTTATCATAATGGCAACGCCAATGTTGTGGCTAGTGCCTTAACGAGATTTGAAAGATAAATCAAAATTAAAACAAGTTTGTACCTTTAGGCTTAGCCTTTAATTTATTTGGATCACTAGAGTAACTATCTGTGTATTATATGGACTGAAAACTTGACATAATTTGTAATAAAAAAATTGGTTATATGAAATGTTGACTATATTCGATTTGTTTTAAAGTTTATGATGTGTTTTTAAATAGTTTGGATTAAAATCTAAGAGTACTAACGGTTTTTTAAACTGTATTATAAATAATTGTTTTAATGTTTCTATAAGTAATCAGTATATTAAAAGTCAACTAAAATTAGAATTATAATTTATTTTTTCTTAAAGAAACAAAACAAAATTATAAATATTCAATTTAAATAGTATGATTCTAGTTGAAATCTTTTATAAAATATAGTATTATGATGTATTATGTACGTAATACTTTCGGTAATTTTCGTTAAATATCATGTTCAATTTGAATGGTTGTAGTTGAAATCTTAAGAAAAACATTATTATGCTTTATTATGCATAAAAATATTTTTCATAATTTATAGTGCTTAAGTTGATAATCTAGTTAAATGTCAAGTGATTGATTATTTACTCAATCTATAGTATAAAAATATATAATTAAGGGTGGAGGGAGTGGTTGAAACGAGGTGTGGCGAGGATGATGTCGGCAACATCGTGGACGATGCCTGATGAGTGGGTATTGAATTGATATTATATGTGATTAAATGCTAATGTTTATGTGTTTTAACGTGGTTAACACTTTAGAATTAGATAACTATGGTTGAATGTGTATTTGTAGGTTAAATGAATGTTTCAGGAGTTAACGGGAAGATAGTACGCGGTGGAAAAGTCACGAGATGAAGAATAGAAGAGTTTGGTATTGGAATAGATGGCCGTAACTAGTAGCCGTAACTTAGAGGCCAAGGGCCGTAACAAAAATTTGGGCCACCGTAAGTTACGGCCTGGCCATAGCTTACGGTGGTCTCTGACGAGAATTTTTATAAAAACTCAACCTCAAGGGTTTTTAGAGATATCTTTCATTCCATTCGACTTGGGAGGCTAAGGGACGAACCAATGGAGAGCTTTACTCAATTTTTCATCATTCCAAGCTTATGAATCATCAATCCATCATCCACCATGTCATTTAACATCAAATATGAAGATCCATTCATCAACATGAGTGGCTAATTCTGTTGTGGTTATTTCCGGGTAAAGGATTATTCCATGACATTTGTTTGGTTCTTTGGTTAGGTTTGTTTTCTATTTAATGTTCTAAAATGAGCTATGTGGTTTAGAGATTGTTGTGATTATTACTAAACTAATTGATTGGTTTTCAGTTTTCAACATTTTCGTTGTCTACTCATAAATATTAGTAATTGGTAATTGTTTGACAATTGATTTATCATTACATTACATAGAAGTCATATTTTCATGTTCAAAACTTAAACTATTGAACTTATCATTGTCTTTGAATCCGAATCCTGGGAATGACTACATTTTTGTTTAATAGTTAATTCATTGTTTAAAGTTATTTGCTTTCAAATTCAACTCAATCAAAACTCAAGATTTGCATTTATGCATTTATGCATTTATTTAGTTTATTTCAATAATCAACTAGTTACATTAAGCATTGACCATAAATTCCTCGTGGATTCGACACCCTACTTACCCTTACTATTAAGCGTGAATAGGAACTCTATTTACTTTATTTTTGACCGACAAAACGGCGTCTTT
This sequence comes from Tagetes erecta, assembly GCA_030867185.1. Classification (NCBI taxonomy): domain Eukaryota; kingdom Viridiplantae; phylum Streptophyta; class Magnoliopsida; order Asterales; family Asteraceae; genus Tagetes; species Tagetes erecta. Next base: position 18,074,112 of record CM061491.1, on the reverse strand, counting down.
CAAAATGACGCCGTTGCCGGGGATGATGGCAGCGACATCATGGACGAGGTGGTGCCCTCGCTTGATAAGTTTCCCGAGTTTACATTAAAATGTGTATTCACAATTGTTTAAACGTTATACAAGCATATAATCCAAAGACAATTTGGTTACTGATGTTATTATTACTACGCCTTTAAGCTCAGACACGAAATCGAATGGTAGTCCAGGCAAGCTTTATTACCATAATCCATTAAAGGTAACATAAGTTGAAATTAAACTTAAATTTCATTTTAAAAAACTCAAATTATCTTCCTACCGGACCACAAATTTAGCGTGAAATTAATTAGGTTTATAATTTATAATCTAACAAGTTGAATGTCATGTGGTGGGGACCATTGTACCGGATATTTTTAGAGAAAACTTTAGTTATTTTCAAAGTGGATAACTGTCATTGGATGTCCTTGCTGTCTCTAACAACTTCATATATTTAAACGATCATATCTTCCATTTTAATTTAAGAAAATCTCACATTTTATGAATAATATAGATGTGAAAACTAGGGGTGTCAATCGTGTCGGGTTAGCGGGTTGAAAGACCACAGGTTGAAAGACTGGGGTTGAATTATCCAACCCTAACCCGACCCATATTCCTATTCGTGTCAAAATTGTCAACCCTAACCCGGATAACATAAATTCGGGTCAACCCAGATATGACCCGTTTAACCCATTTATCAAAATAAACGTAATAAATTTATGAGTTGTAAGTGAGTTGTTGTGCAAGTCGGTTAAGAGTAACATGTTTAATATGTGATTTTGCGTATAACAACAAGGTATATTGGGTTTTAATTAAAAAATACTATAACTAACCATATATTTATTTAAAATCATAAAACACATTATTCAAATCAATTTATTTATCATAAACAAAAATAATAATAAATATTTAGCTTTGAAAATGTAAAGGTAAAAAATTAAGTGGTAATAATTTTTTTTATTATGAGTACTAATACTAAAGATAAAAGTAACTTAACACTCATTTTTAGAAAAGAAAAAAATAGATGAATTAATTTTGAAACCTAAACGGGTTGGCGGGTCAACCCGTTTTTTAAATGTTTCAACACAAAAATGACCCGTTTTTATACGGGTCAACCCTAACCCGTATTTTTAAACGGGTTATATTTGCCAACCCAAAACCTGATTATTTTCGTGTCGTGTTCGGGTCGTGTTTCGTGTCGTGTCGAGAATTGACACCCCTAGTGAAAACATTGTATATTTTGAATTTACGATCTCTCCTTGTGAAAGAGAATAAAAGCCATAAATAAATGCATTGATAGTAATTCTTTTATAAAAGTTTTTATGATAAAACTAAAAATCATTTTCTGTGTTTCTATAAATTTTACATATATAATAGTACTAAAAAACTATGTTCAATACTTGTAGTCAATGAAGATGGTTTAGTTGTTGACATATTACAATTTAGAATCACGTATAATACGAATGAAAAGTCACCAACTGAGGAAATAAACCAATCATATAAATGTAATGTTATTAATATATATCACACTAGTTCTTAGAATTAAATAACATTGCACCCAATGATGATATTTTGTTAAGAGTATTAAATCTTTTTTTTTGAAAGGCGGAAATTAAGAGTATTAAATCTAATTGTGTACCAAGGAAATCAGGCTATAAATATCATATAAAAGAAAGGAGCACTATAAGTGATTATAGTGGATCAATGAAAACTTTACTTTAGACAATTATTTAATCTCATTGTAGCCTTAGTGTTAAGTGTTAACTATTAAGTATAATGTAATAATGCTAAGCTGAAGTGATTAATATAGGGTAATTTAATACTTTATTAAAATAAAGAGCTTCTATGAAGCCGGTATTGTAGAAATCACGCTTTGTGTTTGAAGCGATCTGAGCCGTTAATCATTCAAACATGTGCTCAGATCATTGCGTTTATTTCCACGCTCTCTTGCGTGTGATTATGTCCATGTTCTCTTGCATGAAAATTCCATCTTGCATGATAATCCTCGTGCAAGTGCAATTTATTTTTTCGTCAGAACTTCATCATTACTTTTTACCAAAAATATAATTTGAATTTTAAACTTTTTTTGTGTGTTCAAGTGTCACCTATGATAAATTCAATGTTTTAGATGGATTGAGCCAAATGGCATTGTTACCTATGGTATGAAATGAAGATAACTGGGTGAGCTAGTGACATATCGATATCGATGATCGAAATTATATTTAAAAAAACAAAATAAAAAACTAAAAAAACTATACCTTTATCTTCTTGCTAGTTAGTGTTTTGTTAATAAAATAGATCGTTCGAAGTAAAAAGGATGAAAAATAAGATTTTTTAGTATGAATATAAACATGTTCCCTATTTTTAAAAAAATAGCCAATTCAAATTGCGTTAAAAAATTAAACGACGAATCATTGACTGCTTAAGTGATAACCATTAAGAGTGTTGACAGCTAATAATTGAAACCAATAAAACTTAAAAGCTAATAATTATATCGATAGAAACCAATATATATAAAGAAAATGGTAAGTTAATAAACAACTCCAACATGCCTAACTCCGAGATGAAAAATTGGGTGTTGAATTTATTATGAAACAATGTGTTGAATTAAAAGACAAAGTGAAACAGAAACCGACAAAAAAGCATGGCAAAAGGGAAAATAGTAAGTCATCGGAGGCCATATTCAGATCCATATGAGATAATAGGATGAGCAAACTCAAACGAAACGAGTTTTTTCTTCAATTTCACCTGATGATCGGAGTTTAGATTCATTCACTTTGTTACCTACTTATCAATCTCTCCGGTGAAGCTATCGGAATAATTTTTGCTGATTTTTAAGATGAGCTGCTGCAATAATAATAATAATAATCTGGTAGAGATGGAGTACATTAAAAAGCATCACAGGCACCATATTTCAGATAATCAATGCACTTCTGTTCTTCTTAAGCACATCAAAGCCCCTGTTCATCTCGTAATTTATCCATCCTATCATTTACTTGCTATGTTTGCTGATTTACCTTACGTTTTTTTCTAATCTATATGTTTTAATTTAGATCTCACAGTTTTTATGTTATTGTTGTCATTTTTGGATTAATTATGGTCAAATTTCATTGTGTGTTAGGGCTCAAGTTATTTGACAGACCTGATTTGATAAAAGATGATTCTTTTGATATATGTTTATGCCAATAGTGTTCAATGTAATCAGGCAAGCATTTTGGAGCTGCTATAACTTCATAGCCAGGGGAATTTTGATATAATATGCTTACATGGATCATTGCTTGTTTGATCAACTTAGCTTTGCTGAATATAATAAGATTGATGATGTTTAATTGTTTATAGAGTTGGGAACTTCAAGGTTGCAATTTGAGTGTTATGATAGTACTTTTGGCATTGTTTTTGTATGATGATATGGTTTATGTTACTTATTTTACAGGTTTGGTCATTGGTAAGGAGATTTGATCAACCGCAAAAGTACAAACCGTTTGTGAGCAGGTGTGTTGCTAAGGGAAATCTTGAGATTGGTAGCCTTAGAGAAGTTGATGTTAAGTCTGGCCTTCCTGCTACTACAAGCACAGAGAGGTTGGAACTTCTTGATGACGACCAGCATATCTTTAGCGTTCGGATTATTGGTGGTGATCATAGGCTCAAGGTATATCAACTTATCTACTTATGGCTTTTATCTATTATTCTACTTTTAATGTTTTTCCACACAATAAACTGGAATTTATACAGACCATACGCTAGTTGTTGCCTATGGGTAATAAGCAACTAGAAAATGTGTGATACAACATACCTTACCAACCCACCCCTCAATAAAGAGTAAGTTATTAAAGAGAAAAACATTCGCATTTCTTATGGTTGCAGCGTGTACACTACAATGGTAGTTCAACAAAATCTAGAAAACATAGGCCGCATAATTGACACAGACATGTATTACATGTTTGGAACTATATATGAAAACCAACTGTTTCTTTCGTGCATATGTGTCTGTCTGCTTGTAATAGTTATGAGGTGGATTGTGTTTGTTAGTTCCTTGTGACTAAAGATTGTATAGTTAAGCGGCACCCTATTGTGCATCTGTGTTATAGCACAAATGAACTAATTATGCTATTTTACTTGCACTTGGGAAAAGGATGAAAATCAAATGGTGTTTATTAGGTCCTATAGCATTTAGTTATATACATTAATTGCTATATAGCTTAATGTTTTTTCAACATATATCTTGTGAGCTGACCTTGCTGTATGTGTTTTTATGTGCTCATGTGTGGCATGTGATGCACATCCTTTATGTTGAACAATGTGAAACTGAATTTTAAAGTGTTTCAAGTTTACTCGTCTTCAACCAACAATACAAGTGTTAATTATCTCGGTGTTTCTGTTTTCTTTTTTCAGAACTACTCTTCAATTATCTCAGTCCACCCCGAAGTTATTGAAGGGCGTCCAGGGACACTAGTGGTTGAGTCATTTGTGGTTGATGTACCAGAAGGGAACACCAAGGATGAAACATGCTACTTTGTTCAAGCATTGATCAAGTGCAATTTGAAATCTCTTGCTGACGTGTCTGAACGTCTTGCAGTCCAAGACAGGACTGAGCCCATTGACCGAATGTAGGTGTGAGACCAGGCTGCACGTACCATGGATGAAGCTTCTTTTAAGGCTGTTGGCTTTTTGGTGACGGACTGGTACCAGCTGTTCCTCCACTTGTGTTTTCTGTCGTTAGTTTCAGTGTGTCATGTTGGACTGTCCGTCTCTAGCCTCAAAAACCACAGTTGTATTAAGATTAAAATGCTAAGTGGTAAAGTCAACCAAGGCAACAACAACAACAAAAAAACAAAAAACAAAAAGTATTTGTTTGGATTTAGCTTGGTCTAGTTGTGAATAAATATGGTGAAAACAAGAATCTCATGTATTTACCAGAATTTTTATTTGATGTAGCTTAAATAACGACTAGAAGTCCCTAGAAGCTCATTCAGTTGATCGTGCTAAACCTCTTGTGTTAGAAAACTGGTTTTGAGAAACGGTGAGCGATTTATATATTATTTAAGGGTTATTGTAACATTAGTGCTTACTTTTCGGGTCGTAATCAATAAAGAGATGGTAATGCCATGATTGTGAACACATCATGGGGAAACATCCTTTGTATGAATAATCAATTGCCACTAGAAGATCACCTTCCTCTTGTCAGTGCTTCTTGATACACTATGTTTTCTGCATGTAGTGACTTCTGGAGAACCAAATTTTTATACAAGCAGCAAAATGAGCAGTAATGATTAATATGTCTATGTAAAGGCTACAGGCAGCCAAATGAGTGGGTTAAAACGGGTCAGATTAAAATACTTTGTCAAGTTAAGTCAACTACATTAACACCGGAGTTGTTTGGATACAACATACCGGGCGGACTAATATAAAGACACGTTTATATATACACTAGATTATACCCCGTGTACGTGTTACACGGGTTGAATAGCTAAAACATGTAACGGTTATCAAACATAGTAAACAAAGATTCATATGACAAAAGTTTAACAATCATAGCAAGAAAACTTATTCTATACTATACTAATAAATATTCTGTTATTAAATTTATGTGATAAATTTGTTAAAAAACCTTATCCAAATAAGTTATTAAAATTTATCAACTTCTAAATCACTTATTTAACATATTTTTGGACCGAAATATATCGATATATATTTTGATAAATGATACGTTTACTAAGAGTATGGAAATTATTTTTGGGATATATATTTTGGTAAATGATACGTTTACCAAGTATATGGTAATTATTTTTGTAATTGAGGAAAAATATATTAACTTGATGGTTGTATATTGTGTAATAGTAGGAGGATTAAATATGTAATATTAATGAGCGGGAAAATGATTTCAACAATAGCTCCATTGGATGCCATGTGCCATCAAAAACCTTCTTTTATTAGAAGGTATAGATGTGTTTATGATAGGTAGCGTTTAGCAAGTTACGGTTCTACACTTACTAACTACTCACGCATCGTAAGGTAAGTTTTACGGCTCTCTTTTATTTAATTAATTTCTTTTGGAAGAAAAATCTACACATGTAATACTTATATCACTTGTTTACGTAGTGTAAACATATCATGCAAAGTCCTTATATATCAAACCGTTAATTAAGGGTTAGACAAAGCGAGATAATTTGAGTAGTACTATTAGGTTCAACAAACCCCACTCGCGTTAGTCTCGCTAACGAACGGGTGTAATATTGATCTAACCTTTATCACTATTTATGAAAGACGTGGCAGAAGGAAAATAACATCAAACAGTCAACTTAGGTTTTGTAATGCTAGAATAACTTGCACATTAACTAGAGATATAATTGTTGTATATGTGAATCTACGAACATTCAAACATTATTTGCTTATAAACTTGTGAACTAACAAATCATTGTGATGATACATTTTAGCATGTTTTATCAAGTCACTAAGGTACACACTAGGCTAGGGGCATGCATGGTGTCTCATACTTTTGGACAAACTTTTAAAATATTTTCAAACAGTTATTTACTTTGGGTTTACGCTTTGTCTTGCTTACTTTATCTTTGTTTTCGCATTACTCTTGCTTCCGCTACTTGACTTTTCAAACGTTGATTTTCTAATGTTGAATGAGTAAACAATATTTATTTTCAAATCATATAGTGGTCGTTCAACATGGTCGATGACTACTATCCTGATGTCACGCGCCTCGTGGTAAAAACCCGCAGGTGGAATTTAACGGTGTGACATGTACTATGATAGACTGAGTGGGAGGTATTATTCACGTTATACTATTTTCTTTTCTTTGTCATAACCGATGCTCAGTTATCAGTTTGGATGGAGGTTTCTTCAATAATCAGGGCTTGGTTATTGGTTTATTGGTTTGCGTAGAAGCCATAATTAATCCGAGACTTTACACACCCCTAAAAATTAGATTGAATATAAATGATTTTTTACAGCAAAACGAATAAAGTTCGCCACCTAAGGTAATCTAATGGCGAAAGGTGATCCATATGCTCTGCGAATACAAACAATGTTAGGTAGCACAAACTCACATACTTTGGGAAAAACCGACTCCAATTCAAGGAAACTCACTAACCCGCCCGCTCGTAGGCATCATAACAAGCTAACGGTATATAACCCGTTCGGCTCAGAAGTCGAACGTTGTATTTGTCATAAGTCTCTCTTCATCACCCCCAATACCCCACCCAAGTGTGAACAATGAATATATAAAACTTGAGTTTTTTAGAGAATTTAGACCTACTATCAATAAACCATATTGAAAGTTGCAAACTTGCAATGTTGAGTATATATATGATATTTATAAGTTTAGATTGGCATTTAGCCTTCCTTTTATGCCTCTTAATTCTTAAAAGTCTACAATGTTTATACAAGTTACCACATATACCTTTTAAATCCAATTAATACTCCATTGTAGGGATCCAACATTCATTCCTTATAATAAGATAGAAGGAGCACAAAAACCATTAGCCACTTTGGTACCATACAATAATTTGTGCATAGTCACTTTTATTTGATTATATAGGAAAACTAATGGGGAAATATTTTTCAATTTAACACAAGATTTTGTTAACTGGATTGATTATAAGCCAATTATATATATATATATATATATATATATATATATATATATATTTTAATCATAACCTAATCGACTTGCAATACTATTAATTTACTATCTATTAATTAAGTTATTACTAGAACATTTGGTATTTAAGCTGGTTATATAAGACTTTTACTCATATCTCCATCATCATTTATAACTCAAAAATGAGGTTCATTAAAATGTAGAAACTATAGAATTGAATAACCACAACATAAAGAAATGCAAGTTATGACAGAAACAAGAGTTAAACTAATCAACTGTGATATACAATTGACAACTAATCTAAACTAAGATTACATGATCTGTTAACTACTAATTAGTTATACTACACTACTAATTAATCAAAGAGATGTTTTGAACAAGTAATTAACAATAAAAATCTCTAGTCTCCAGAACTGCCTGTGTTTCCTCTAACTTAACTAATGCCTTTGTATTTCGCTTTGACATCATGTCCAATGCATTAAGCACACATGCTTATTGTATCCGGTATGATCTCAAGACAACGTACACTACCGTCCCAAAAATGGCACATGTACATGTAAAAAGAAGGCAGATGATCGTTCGAGACTGAGTACCGACTAGCTAGCTACCTATCTTCAATTCGTTTAGTTAAACTAAACTAACTGAATGTCTGTTGGATGTGTTGAACCAGGTCCTCCGCGCTTAGCTGGCATTCAATTCCAATCTATCACAAAATAACCCAAATAAATTGTTACTATAATAAATGCATCAAAAGTGTGTTTGAATGTTTGATACATGAGCTGCAGATCATAATTATATCTTTAATAGTCAGTTTAAGTGCAAGTTTAACACAATCATAAACACTTGATATTGATATTTATCATGAAATAATAAAAGAATTATATGGCTAACAACCTTGATGGTGAAGGAATTGACCATAGTTTCATCAACAGTGTTAATACCAGCTTGGAGTATTTCAAGCGAAAGGTCTTCAAGAACCGAAACTATTTTCGTTGCTTGGCCTGGTAACCGCGGTGAGATGGTCTTTAGAAGAAGATTAGGGCCTGAAAACTTCACCTCAACATCAGCAATAGGTGATTTTGAATTTGCGACTAACTCGTTAACAATATCCGAATTCGAGGAAGAACTAGAATTAGGCGAAGGGTCAAGTGCCATCGAAGAAGATGGTTGTAAGTAGTTAGAGGAATTAGCAACTAGCTGAGGTTGTTGCAGCCTGGGTCTATAAGGGCTTATTGGCTGTGGGGTTCTTGGACTAATGGGCAAGAGTAGTGGCCCGGGGCTTAGAGGCGGTTTTCGAGGACTGAGCGGTGAAGGTCTAGGACTTAAAACATCAGTGTACACTTTTCTTTGCTTTTTTGCTTCTAGTGATTGAAGCACTTGTTGCAACTCAGTGATGTAGTCAACTACTCCTCCTATTATTGATGCTTGATCACCCTGCACTTCAAAATGTTAACATATATGATACAAATGATCAAAAATACAAAACATATGCATAGTTGCATGCATGAATTAATGAACCAAAATAATAATATTAAGTGAAACATATGCATACCCTTTTGACATAAAAGCAAGGCATTAACGAACGAAGAACGGTTAAGTGTTCGTTCATTTGCTTCCTCCGGTTCCTCTCCACCGTGATGTGTGACACTTTCCCATCTTCGAGCTTCTGTCGTTTGGTACTGGGCGAAGTAACTAACATTGTCTCGGTTTCTGCTTCGAGGGCTAACAAAGAAGAAGTGGAGTTTTGAGAGACCAAAGGATGGTTGATGAGTAGAGGTTGTTGTTGTGCATGATCATCCAATGATGTGAACTCATGATCATCCTCAAGAACTTGAAGTGTACCGAAAATGTCGTCAGATATGAAGTTTTTGTCTTCAATGAAACCATCAAAGAAATCAGTTAGGTTTTGATCAGCCATGTAATGTAGTGTAAATGATGATTATTTTACGAGAAGAACCAGAAATGCAAAAAGATTGAGGGGCAAATAAAGAAGGTTGCAGGCAGGCAGGCATGCAATGAATTGAAGATGATGGTTAAGTTTTTGGAGGATCTAGAAATGATAAATAGCAAATCACGGGACATTGATGGCCATATCTGATCTGGGATAGTGACATCATCTACTCCGTCTATTCATTTTATTTTTATTCTTAATGTTTCCAAATTTGTTTCATTTAAGGATTAAGCTTTGTTAAGGTTCTTGTAATTGTTGGGGTTAGTAGTTTAACGAGAGATGTTTTGCCTCTAGAATTAATGTCTCAGGTTCAAACTATAGAGTTTAGTGCAACGCAACCACAAATCCTCATACCACCTCTTAATACTTTTACGATACAGCGACACCACACCACACTAAACCAGATACTGCAATATATGTTTGTGTGAAAATGAGAAGGAATTAACTAAGGGATGGTGCACGGCGAGCTAGGAAGGATGCACTACCGCCAATCCATAACACACCACGACATGAGTCGACATCCATAGCAGTTTTGCCACATCGCCTTGACATCCATTTCACGCACTGTGACTTCTCGTAGGGTGTTAACTTGTTAAGGACTTAAGGATGTACGTATGGTCTAAGTAGTTAAATAGATTTTAATCCCAATATGTATTTACTTTATATATACTATTCCTATTAATATATAATCACCGAGCATAATATACATTGCATGATTTAAACCTATAACTATAACTATTTAGTTAAGAAGTACATTGACCAATTATCACGAAACAATCCTTTAAGACTACGCATCCACAACACAATCCATGGTTGCGTCCGTCCCAAGGGTTCCATTAAGGTGGAGGTACATTTCAAATTTCATCTGTCATCATCTACACACTGGTAACTTTTTGATTTTTTTAACTCATAAAATCAAAGAATTAAATATATATCGAATAGTTTGCATGTGAGAATTATATATATGCTAGTACTTATGGTAAAATATGTTAGGCTATAAGTAGTGAATGAGGGTTATAGCAAAAAGTGTATTTAGCTGTAAGTACATACAACAAAGTGTATTTTAACCAATAGGTGAAAATTTAGCGTGACATGTTAGCTGAAAGTGTTTTGTAAACAATTTTTAATGGTTGTGAATACTATAACTATAACAGTTTTAAAGATCTTAGACTTTTTGGGTTCAAATCCAAACCGTTACGTTTATATATGTAATTTAGTGACACTAATCTCTAATCTAATAAAACAAAAAACAAAGGGTATTTTATTTAGTGAAATGATGACTAACAAGAATCAATAACGTCAGGCCAGAAACCAATCACATATTTTTGATTTTTGAAACCGATATGAGAACATTAATTCTTGCTGCGTTAATTTCTTTGGGAATTGAATGTGGGCATTTAGTGAATCATGTCTTAACCGTTGGATGCTGTTTTTGTCGGCATCTTTTAGCTAGCTAGTTGACTTTTATTTAATAATAAAACATTTGAACTCTTTTTTTCTTTTAATATAAAATTCTATTATATGGCGTCTCAAAAATATTTGAACAGCAATTACTATTTTGTTTTTTCAAATATTAGTAACAACTTGATCATTATAAATTTTAAGTTACTACAAATACAATACAAGAGTATTATTAATTAGTCTCAGATGACATAAACTTTCTTAAGATTACAAAACAATCAATATAGTACGCATAATCTTTTTGTTAACTAGGTTTAATAGTCGTGAATTTTTAAATATTTATAAATATTTGTTATAGAAATATTAATCATAAACTTTTTGTCCCGGATATTAACTTATGAGAAAATTTTCACTCAATTTTCTCCCTCAAACTATTATTTATAAAGCAACTTTTTTCTACTATAAAAATAGAGCCTAAAATATCTTAATTTATTATGTTACATTTTTCAGCAAAATAATACTAATGAAAGTTTGTTAGCTATATTTTGTCTTGAATATGATCATCATTGGTATAAAAATAATAGTTTTTTCATCATAAATCTCTCCAAAGTAACACAATGTTTAAAATAAATTTTAGTTAGGGGTTGATTTGCAAAATCTAAATCATTAATTAAGTGTTGAATGATTAAGACGTCTGAACTATTAAGAGACTCTATCAATGAGATGGATGTTGGGTTAGAACTTCAGATACAGATAAGTTTGGTGCATGCTTCATTTAGTTTCATTCAACATCTTTCTGTCTCTTAACCATTCAGCACTTAACTGAACCAATCAGAGGTTCTTTTTTTATGAAACAAACGATCTGTATGTTGAATTTGAATTATTAAACACTGAACTGAATCATTAAAAAGTGAAACAAACAGCACCTTATTCTAATTATAAATTTATCTAAAATAATAAGAATATGTGTAATAACTTGAACCAAAATTAAATAAATGCAAGAACACAAGTAAAAATAGAAGGCAAACTATCCGTATATAAAATCATAAATATGTTCAGATCGATGACCCACAGTTTATGTTCACATAGAGATTAGAGAGTGAGCTGGGCTTACAAATGACCCACGGTTAAAAATTATAAACACATTTTGTACTTTAAGGTACGGGGCTCAACAAATTAAGGGTGTGTTTATACACAATCTCCTTTTTACTTGTTTTTTTTGAATGATAGTTGCACCACCAGCTAATTGGTGGCTCAGGGGAGTATAATGACCGAGCCTAGAAGTCCACGGCCTATCCCCTGTAAGAGGTATTATTTGCGTCAGAGTGTGGCAGCTCCCCTAAGAAAAGAATACTCTTCTTGAGGCCCCGACCAACCTTCCAAAGAGCAGAAAAGTCGGAGTCTAAGACTCGTCAACTAACCGCCCCGGGGGAAAACCACAGCAGGAACCTTTAACCTTTTCTGTGTAAAAACCCTCTCCTCAAGACTAGAACCCATGACCTCTAGGAAGTTAAGTGTTTTAGCCCATCATTGAAATGCCGTTGCACCAAAATACCAAATGGCCAACCGCCTTATATCCCTCTTTTAAAACATTTTTAAAACTTGTTAAAATATGCCTCAAACTTTTATTATCCTTATTCCTTAAAAAAATGTGTTTCTAAATGAGATTAATAATATGCGTATATAAAAAAATGTTTGATGTCGGTATTTAATGGTGCGGTTAACTTTTTGTGCGGTCCGGTTTATTCGGTTGTAAAATCTTTTTTATTTGGTCATGAAATCAATTTTTTGACCTAACTTAACCGAATTAAACCGCTTTAGTAGGTTTATTTGGTTATGGAGTTTTTTTTACCTGACCGAACCGAAATCATCCAGTTTAGTAGGATTATTCAATCTGGTTATCCGGTGAAACCAACTATGATGCGGTTTATTCAGATAACCGAACCGAATAAATCATGGTTTTTGTTACTGAAAACCAAATTCACAATTTGGATACTGTTAGTAACCGAACCAAAAATCAAATTTGCATTTCGATTCGTTTTGTCGGTTACAGATACGATTTATTCCGACTCTTTTCGGTTTCGGTTAGTTTTGACGTCCATAATCGATACTAAATTACTAACCAACTAAATGCAATAGCTTAATCCAACATTATAATTAAGAAATGAAATCTTAATTTAAGAGAAAAATATATTTTTATAAAAAAATGTGGATATTGTATTTTTTTAAAAACTTTAAAGAGAGAGTGTAACAAGTAAAAAAACTTTAAAAGGGGGTGGATATAGTAACAACCACGAATTAAATTTTAAAATTTCAAATAAATCGAGTTATTATGTTTTTATAGCGGGTTCGGATTTGAATTAGATTCGAAGGATTATGATCGAATTCAAAATCAAAATCAGTTTTTAATTTGAAACAATACTTTATGTTTATTTTCAAAAATACTAAATACATATTAAAAATTTTCAAATGATAAAAAATTAATAAGTCAAAAACAAAATGATAAAAGTCTAACAATCAAACTATATAATAAAGAAATATCAAAATTATAAACTAAGATATATTTTAGGGAGGTGAGAGGCTGAAACGAGATTATAGATTTTGGAAACGGCAATCGCTTCATCAAGGGACGAGGAGCGAAAATTGAAGACGACTAAAGAAAAATCGAGATTAGAGAGTTGGAAATGAAAAGTGGAATATTTAAAATATTATATTAAATCATTTATATAAACCATAGATAAAATATGTATAATATTATATTATATTAATAACCAAGCATATTATAAGTATATTAAATTATACCCCATATGTAACACGAGTTGAATAATTAAAAATAGTTATTTATTGTCGAGCCTAATAAACCAAGAATCATATAACGAGTAAGAACTACACTCAAAATCTGATCAAAATCCAATCAAAATCATACAAATAGATGACAGCTTGTACTAATACAAATTATGAACTTTAGTATAAAGCTAAGACCTAGACCGATAAATTATTTTAGTAGAAAAAACAATGTTTAAATAGTATTTAATACAAAAATCAATACTTTGTAATATTATTGATATATATTTTAGTAATTGATCAATATTTTTACTTTTGTAAAACTATGGTAATTATTTTTAACTAATAGGTAAATACATGTTATATGATGGTCGTATGGTGTGTAATAGTAAGGGGATTAAATATGTAATATATTATTGAGCGAGAAAATGATGCTATCAGTGTCTCCATTGCATGCCATGTGGCATCAAAAACCCTCTTTTATTAGAAGGTATATAGATATATAGATTTTAGTTTCGAATAAAAAATAAATCACAAATTTAAAATTCAAATTCGATTTTTTGAATCGAATTTGAAAATTGAAATCGAACTTAAAAATTCAATTGAATTTCAAGTGAAATCGAATTTGAAGTTTAAAACCTTATTCAAATAGGGTTAGTCTATGCATACTCCGGCTTCCTACTTGTCATGCACCCCCTCTAATTAAATTATAAAAAAATTTCATATCCTCTCCCTAAAAATTTGTTTTTACAAGTTTCAACAATATGAGATTTAATAAATTTTAAATTATTTCGTACTTAGTTAACGGTTAATCATATTAAAGTTTATCTTGAAACTTTTTAAAAAGTCCGATAGAGAAACAAAAGGTTTTCGATTAAAATATCAATTTGCCCTAATAATATAAAGTAATAATAAATAAATTAACTAAAAATCTTAAATACAACAATCTAACTTTTTAATTCAACTTTGTTATTTATTATATTCAAACTTATAATCCTAACTTCAAATTCTTAGTAAAAATCATACCTAATTCGTAGAAAATATAGTCATCTTTCGAACTCTTAGTTTATGGAGAAGCGCTGACGATTTCATTCTTGATGTATGGTGATTCAAGTTTTTATGCATTTGTCTACGTAATATTATTTAGAGACGAGTACAATTATGGATGTACTTATTGTTTTATAATTCAAATTTGATACTTTTAATAATAAAAATAATGTTTTATCAGTTAAATTGTTAGATTTAACAACATGATCAAAAGTTAGTAACGTTAATATTCTACTTGATATGATTCAATAAACAAATATCTTTAAATTTTAATTTTGAAAAGTACAAACAGATAGGAAGGGATATAAACGTTAATATTAAGAAAAACGTTTGATGTTTTTATCAGGTAAACAATTTGAATGTTGAAGGAAACCAATATTACACTTCCTTCTAATTTTAAAGGATTGTCAGTGTCATCATCTCAGGTAAACAATTTGAATGTTGAAGGAAACCAAGTGCCATGCATATAGTGTAATGTAGTATTCAGTGACGGATCCAAGAATTTTTGTTAGTTGGTTCACTATTTTAGGTGCTTTAATTTTCATAAAATCGGACATAAAAAGTTTCTGGTCGGTTCAACGATTCGGATCGGGTTACTAAGTTGGTTCATCACATAATAAAAATGTGATAGAATAAGTCAATATTACACTTTGAAAATTGAAAAGATATGAGAAAGTTTCACGATTTGAAGCCATAAAAGATTAAAGTTCATTAAAAAAATGAATTCTTATAAAATGTCTATATGGAGATTTGAACTTGTGATCTTTTATTGACTAACTCCATTAAATTCCAATTCATTTAGAAGAACTTTATTACCTTAAGTCCACTGATAATTATCTATATGAGTTCACCTCAAAATTTTCTATGAGTTCACTCTGAAAATTTCTATATAATCTATGGTAGTATTGTAGTTGACACAATGATCCTTAATAATCCTTAGCGCAATTGGTTATGATGAGGTCCCCAAGACTCATAAAAATGGGAATTAAGGTCATGGGATCAAGTCTCACACAAGATAAAAAAATGAAACGGTTTATGCTGGGCCGGAAGGTTTTCTCACCTAAGTTGGTTCTCTCCTGTGAAGGTTGGGTATGCAGTCTCAGCTAGAAAACGAATAGATGATCCCGATTAAAATAACATATATCCTCCGAATCAGGGTCGTAAAAATTGTCGCTAAAAAGTATCGTAGTATATATAATATAAACTAATATTGATTTATGATAATGCAGAAATACACAAATTAATGTGGTGGTGTTGGGTATCAATCCAGGGAAAGAAGAAAACAACAATACATGCTAATTAAGGTTGCATGTCAATTTTGATTATTGTATTTTAGGTCATAAATGTATACATCGATCCACGAACACCAAACCAATGAACCAATTAGGCTTCTTATTTAATTTTCCAAACACATCCTGGTTACTGGGTCCATACACTTAAATAATAATGATCATAAAATCTTTACTGTACATGCATGTATTTCAGTGCGCGCTTCAAACTAATAATAATAAATTGCAAAAGTTAGGTAACAGTCTCCAAATACTGCACTGCACATTGCAGAAATATTATAAACAGCTAGCTAGCTATAGCCACATATGTATACTTCATACTTGCTTGCTTGCATATACGTACGTACTGCATGGTTATGTTTATGTATGTACATATGTGTATGTGTATGTGTATGTGTATGTGTATGCAGTGGTAGCTGCTGCAAGTTGTCTGAACAAATCAAATTTATCTGTAAATGAAATGAATATGAATATGAATGTGAATGTGAAGAAGCTTCAATGCGTATACAGAACACGGTTTCTCCGTGCTTGGTCCCACTCCCAATAATTTCTTCTCATTCAAATTTTTCTTCATAATTTCACTCATTTAAATTAGCTATTTTAACCAACTTTTTAACAAACTTTCGGATTATATATGTGTCCATGTTTATCTATGATAATAATTTAGTTGGCGTCTCTGTCACATGCAACGACTTAATAATACGAGGGTTGACACGTGTCATAGTTATGTGGTTGTTTATGTCAAAGAAGCCGACTAAGCTATTATATCCTGTTGGCCTACAAGATATATAATGGTTTAACCGGCTTCTCTGGAACATATAATCCCGTAACTGTGGCACGTGTCGGTGTTGGTCATTACAAGCAGTGGCGAAGCCAGGATTTTTGGCCCGGGGAGGCCAAAGTTAAAAGACCCATAAATTTTTTTATAATGCTCATGTTTCGGGAGGCCAAACTCAATATATATATATATATATATATATATATATATATATATATATATATATATATATATATATATATATATATATATATATAAATCAACAACCGACCAACAAAACAACACTTCGGACGGAAAAAATTGGGGAGGCCCGGACCCTCCTGGGTCCCTCTTATGCCTCGCCAGTGATTACAAGATAATGGTTTAACCGTCTAAACCGTTATCTTATAGACTGATTAGTATGAACATTTATATATATATATATAGACCCGTGTTTAACACGGAATTGAGTTATAAAAATTTAAATAGTTAAACTAAAAACTTTATAATAAACTATTCAATTGTATACATCTCAATCGAAGATTTGGTAAAGATTATTTGTGTTATTATTATATTTTTCTAGCCGGTTTATATTAATATAGATTTGTTATATTTTTTCGCCTTTAATCCTAGTTTCAATTAAACCTAGTTTTCAAAAAAACATAACAAATCTAAAAGTTAAGGAGAGCAAGACACCTCATCAATGGATTAACAATATATGCCAAGTAATTAAGCATTTAAGAAATAGGCATGCTAAGAGATTGACACTTGACAAAAGTAAGTTTGATTTATTATATTTTATAGATAATTTACGTACTTTTTTGGTTTGAATTTAAATTTGTTCACTATTGACCATGGAAAATACATATTAATGTTAAGTACAAAAGGTTGTGCTATTTCTCTAGTAGTGGTATATATATGCATGACTCGTAATTATTAAAAACTTGTGCTTTTAAAAAGCTTGTGACCTGAAACCTTTACTTATTGAAATAATAGTTAAGATCAAGTATTGGCCGGATGTATTTATTGTAATTGCAGGGACATAAATATATATATATATTTATTGAATATGTATTCCTAGCTTCTGGACATGATATAATTAAAACTGAGGGCAATATATGTGAGACAAATCTAAACGATGATTTGAAGTACAACTTCTAGTTTTTTATGTAGTAAACACCGACAGCCTTTATTGAAGCTTTATTACTTGTTGTAAAGTGCTTTTAGTTTTTAGTTTGCTAGCTAGATATATTCAACTACTAGGTTTAATACCCGTGTTACACACGGGTAATTAATAATATTTATAAAAAAATATAATTATTCTATTTAAACATTTGCAATGTTTAATATTAAAGATTTGGCTCTATGCCTCTATCAACTCATGCATGTGAAAAATTTACTCAATTTCCCTCCAAAACTTCATATCATAGAATAAACATTTCCCCCTAAAAATGACCCCCTAAAACCTTGATTTATTAGATAGATAACTAATGACATTTTGGTTTTCTTTAAAAGAATGTTTTAACTACCTGTTTTTATAGATTAAATCATGTTTCATTTTACAATGATATATTACATGAAAATTAATAGAAGGCAGACACGTAACATATTACGTCATTATTCATTTTTAATAGCAAAACCTAGTCTATTAAATATTTTATTTATATATCTTCAGGTTATAACATTACTATGCATGATCAGTTGGACTCGACCAACTAGCTCCACACCCTTGGCGCTAGGAAACCAAATGTAGCAAATACAAATGGCCGGTATAAACGCTTGTTGGTTGTCAACGCCAGTGTTTAGGGAATAAACCCTCAAAGACCTTCCTACCATCATAAGAAGGCCAATATAACAATTTTTTTAATATTTAGTTCAAGACCCAAGGGGTTGTCTGGCAAAATCTGAATCATTAAGTGTTGAATGGTTAAGAGGCCTGAATCATTAAGAGGTTCTGTCAATGGAAGAGATATTGGAGTTCTAGTAGAACTTCAGATGATGGTAAGTTTGGTATATGTTCCATTCAGTTCCATTCAACATCTCGCTGTCTCTTAACCATTCAGCATTTAACTGAACCATTCAGAAGCTATTTTTGACGCTTTAAATGCTGAATGATTAAGTACTAAATTGAATCATTAAAATGTGAAATAAACAGTCCTTCAATGATGGACCAGTCACCCTAATGATGTCTAACACTCTTATAACCACCTCAACTTAATCTCCAATGACAATCCCGTCATCAAGATTCCAAGTAAGAATGAAAAGCTTGCAATTGTCTTTGATCTTATGCACAATGGGATGCAATATTAGAATCGAATTTAATAACTTGAAATTCAATTCAAATAAAAAATTATCAACACAAGTATTGTTTAAAAATCTCGAATCGAATTCGACTTATCTTTTCTAAATCCAAATCATGTTTTAGAATTACAAATTCTACTTTTTGCGATTGATCACAACTCAAATTTGAATGTATTCGATTTAATTAACTGCCCTACTGTCTCTAATATATCTTAGTAATAAAATAGTATCCAAAAGTATAATTTTGTTATTTGAAATTTTGGAGGTATCATGAAAATTTTAAACTCTTATACAATTAATTTCCGGAGGAAGTGGGGGCATGGATGTTTGAGAGATGTCAAGATCAAAACATGATACCGTTGGGAGAAGCGAACGGGATTTTTTCTCATACTTGATTTGATATATTTTTATAAATCACTACTTATGGTCTTATAAAGTCATAAAGATGAAAAAATAAAGTTTAGAGTAAATTACAGAAAAGGTCCTTTATGTATGGATCAAGTTGCAGATTTAGTCCTTAAACTTCACTAATTACAATAAACATCCTTTATGTAAGGGTTTTGTAACACTTTCGGTCATTTACACTAACTTTTGTTAGATTGTTAGTTAAATCATATGTTTAATGACCATTTTACCCTTCAATTCTATATTTGAGCAAACAAAAAATATAAAAGAAACCAAATAATAAAAAAACTCATTTACTTTACAATTATCCCATATTCATCTTTCTTCTGGAACATCGTCTTTGTAACGTCTTTATCTTTTCATCTCTCCCTCTCAAATTTAAAGACCTTCATTTTCAAAACTTTAAATTAAACCAGGTTCCTTCTTTTTGTCATCAAAGTCCATGACCACCTACACCACCCCCATTTTTATCAATTTGCCACGCTCAACGGAAAAACGCATGCCAACACCTTCAAACAGAGCTTTGCGGCTGTTCAGACCACCACCGAACATGTGATATATGTTGTAGAATCAAGAACCCAACTAGATATATATTATTAGACATTTAAAAATCTTTGATTCTACGTTATCAAACTTTAGTAATCAAATGAACAAAAAATGATTTCACTAATTCGTCTTCCTTGAAATTGAACCACCACTCACCTTCCTAGCTGGCCACCATAACGATAACCTCCTCCGCCCTTCCCAATGGCTATCTCCTAGACCACTACAACCAATGAGTTCACAACAAATTTGAACTACGAAGATGTATAGTTGGGGTAGGAAGCCATTGTTTCCTTTTCTCCGATGATAAAGAACCTTAGATTGTGACGTTTTGATAGTGCTTATATCTGATTATCAGTCATCATACCATCACGGCACCATGTGAACCGAACTTTAGTTAACTTTAGCCATCAGGATTAATGAAAAAGATGAAGGGATCAAGAATTCAGTATAGTAGATTAGTAGTAAACATTTATCTTCAATATTAACTGTTTATATTTTCTGAAAAGGAAGAAGATGAACCAGTGGAGTGGTGGGGTGACTAAAATGGAGTTAGCTTGGAAGGAAGAAGATTACGGTAGAGTGGTGGGAAAATAAAATAGTTTTTTTTAATATACTGTTTTTTTGTTTGTTTAAATTAAAATTAAAGGGTAAATGTGTCATTAAACATATGATTTAACTAACAATCTAACAAAAGTTAGTGTAAAGGACCTAAAGTGTTACAAACCTCTTACATAAAGGATGTCTGTTGTAATTATTGAAGTTTAAGGACCGAATCCGCAATTTTGTTCATACATAAAGGACCTTTTCTGTAATTTACTCTAAAGTTTATGGTCTTACAAACACCAGCTTTAAATTTTGTTCGTAGTGAGTTTTTCTCCGACTTTAATGAGTTTTCTCCTAGTCTTTATGATTTCCTCCTAAATGTAATTTGATAGAAAAAAAGCCAAAATCAGGTTTACACTTTAACAACTCGCACTAAATTAACCAAACCACCCACGCTTGTCTTTGGATTTCATAATGTTAGTTTATTTAACAAAAGTACTTTGTTTTAGCATAAAAATAAAAGAAAATGCACAACGTACCTATGCAACGGCATGTTGTCATCAAAAGGATTGATAGTCATAGTGTATGTTACTACCACAGTAATCTTTTTATTCTAATAATTGATTAATTCATCCACATGTCAAGATTCTATTTCATATATAATTTTGCATAGATATCATGCTCTAATTTAATTTGATGTATAATTTAATGCGGATCATGGTATGCATGCCTAGTATTTAAAATAACTTGATAAGAACTTATTTGATGGATTGATATTGTTAGCTACATGATATGGTTAGAAATTGCATTCAAATAGAAGATGAAACGCCGTTGGGGGTGGTGGCCCAACGGTAAGACGCAAGTCTTTAGGTTCCACAAGATCAGAGGTTCTATCCTTGGCGGGGAAGGTTTGAACTTTCCTATGAAAATGATAACGTTTTAAAAAAGTCATACCTAGGAAAAAAAACTACTTACATACAAATGACAAAAATAAAAGTGAAAGGATGAAAATGGAAATTAACTTCTTAATCCAATATATGAAAAGATATAATAGGTAAACTTGATTTGAACTTTCCAATAATCATTTTTTTTAATTGTGGTTTCCCCTTGATTATCTCACCACCCCTCATTTTTATCATTTTGGCTATATATCCTTTACTGCCATCTCCCCTCCAGATTTATTTACAAACTTTTGTTTGATCAATCATCTGTTCAAAGCCACACCAATCGTAACTCTGCTTTCCGCCTCTTTTCGGAGACGTTTGCAGAGCTACATCAACCGCATTTTACACACCCAATGGCACCAACCGGAACGACAACGTTCACTTCTGGTACCATGGCTCGGTCCCCTAATCTTAATAACCAGACCAATGAAGGTTCATGTCCATCTATCATGTATATTTGTCTTTGTATGTATATTATAAAATGATAACAAAGATATATTTAATCTTAGATCATTATACACAAGCAACCTTTATGTTAGAGTAACTTTATAGAATAATAACCAAATTTTAAAAATGTTTTATACAGTAACTCAAGTTTAAAAGTGATGTGATTAACCCTATATATAATGATGTATACAGGACTAACAATTGATCAAGGGGTTGCATGTGTGTTAATGTTGGTGGCTTTGGCGTTAACGTATCTCATTCACTAGTTTGATTACGTATTTACAAGCGTGTCACCCTTTCATTCTTTGAATACACCGAATTTAGGAAAAGTGTGACGAGGAACGATGCAAAAGATCGAGTGTCGCTGCTTAGAATGGTCTTGGAATCATGTTTCTTGAAGCAAATATATGCTATATATAGACATAGATGTGTAGTCTTGAATTGGAGTTTAAGGGATGGAAAGGATGAAATGGTAGAGAAAATTATGGTTTAAATTATGTAGATTTATCATGTATGTGTCATGTTAATATTCATGAATTGAAATCATGTATTTTCCGTTAAAGTTTTCAGATGCATAATGAAACATTGTGCAATATATAGATCATCCGAGAAGTAATTAACTTGCATGCATGTATATATCATGAAAGGCTCAAGTGTTCATACTAATGTTGGATTCTATTGTCATATACTTCTACCAGTTTAGTATTCGCGTCACGCTTCAGAACAAACACCCATGTGGTAATTTGAAGGATATTTATGGGGACACGAACGGTTCCAGTTAGTTTTAAAATAAAACTGTGATAAAATCGAAACACAATATTTATTTAAAAAAATTGTCATTTTAGTATAACAATATTATACTAGAATTAAAGTGGATTAAATGCTCGGATTTATGATGTATTTTTTAAAAAAATAATGTCGTATAGAAATGTTATGTATTTTTAAAAATATTAAGGTATTTAATTGTACGTTATTATCAACTTTATCCTTAAGTTTCATTTTTATATCTTATCAAATATAAACCGACCTATGCACACTCTAATAAGAGTAAATTGAAAATGTAAATACTCTTAAATTTCAAGATTTTTCTATTGTAATTTGTGTTATTATAATATATTATTATAGATATTTATACATATAAGTTTTTATTTTATACCATTTCAAATATAAGCCGGCACATGCACACCCCTAGTAGAAGAAAGTTAAAATGTAACTACTTCTAAATTTTCAAGATTTTAATAAATATTATGGACCAAAACGTAATTAGTGTTATTATAATATTATATATATAGTTATATATATAATGAGAACAACCCTCAAACGATGCCACGTAATTAAATTGACCTTCAAACTGGTTTTAGGTTATAAGTGATGTAGTTTCTAAATGGTTTTAGGTTCTAATTAGGCTTTGGTGATTTTATCTCTTGATATTTAAGTGTTGCGGATTCAAAATTTAAATAAAAGATACCGCTTTTTCTAGCACAATCTTTCACATAAAGGAGTTGTTTGGTAAAAATCTCAATTATTAAGTACTGGATGGTTAAGAGGTCTGAACCATTAAGAGGCTCTATCAATGGGAGAGATGTTGGGGTAAAACTTTAGATGATCGTAAGTTTGGTACATGCTCCATTCAGTTACATTCAGCATCTTTCTATCTCTTAATCATTCAACACTTAACTGAACCATTCGGAGGCTCTTTTTTTATGAAACAAACACTCTGAATGCTGAATCTAAATGATTAAGCACTGAACTGAACCATTAAATGGTAAAACAAACAGCACCCAAGTCATCAACCATGTTTACTAAATTACTAGTCAGTAGTCTTGCTCGGTTTACATATAAATGTTAGTTGTATATTGTATACGCTAATACTCTAATACTCCCTCCCTCCCACCTTTTAGTTTCTAGTTTAACTAGTTATATGCATTGCTTGTGCGTTGCGAGAGCGTTTTATTTGACGATTTTATAAACGCATAAAAAAAACAATCATAAGGGGCTCAGAATTAGCGACTACATCGTATCACAACTCGATATCGGTTTTATAAACGCATAAAGAATTCAATCATAAGGTGCCCAGAATTAGCGACTACGTCGTATCACAACTCGATATCACACTTCATAGCCTCAACAAAAACAAAAAAATGTTTTAAAAAAAACAAAGCAACAACATTTATAAATTTTTGTTTTCCAAGTTCAACCTTTTTTCTTAACCTTTTCTCGACTTCAACTTTTTTTTTCTTTTCCTTTTCAACTTTAATTTTTTTCGTTTTTAATTCTTTTGCTATGACATTATGCCGCATAATGCAAGACAACATGCTACACCTTAACGTACGAGACATAATACATTTATATACTACACCGTAACTTCCGAGGTATAAATTTTTTTATTAACGTGTGTGACGAAATCACATACGCGAGACCCCCGGCCGCCGCATCGCGCGGCCTGGTCTCGTATATCTAGTTTAATCAATAAAACAACTTTAAAAAATATTTTCACATAAAGTACAACCTTTTTAAGTATATAACCACATAAAAAACAAATTTTATCAACAAATCAACCTTAAAAAATCAAATCTTTTCACATAAAAACCACACAATTTTACCTTATTTAATCATACCAAAAACAAATATATATCTATACCTTCTAATAAAAGAGGGTTTTAGATGACACTTGTCATTTAATGAAGAGGGTGTTGGATCATTTTTCCCGCCAAAACTAAAAATATTTTGTTTTAAGCTATGTATGGAAGAAAATCGATAACATTAAATCATCCATAATATTCTCTTCCAATGTTTCAATTTTCCTTATTTATATCCTTGAAATAACTATTAAAACGGAAAACAAACAATTTAAACAAATAACCGTATCAGAATTTATGACCCAGACCCATGCATGTCGACCCATACGCTCGGCCCGGTACATATGAGTGTCACCGCGAATTTTTCTGGATATCTATTATCTGGATTATTTTTTTTAACGACAAATGTGGGACCATGCTTCGGAAGATATATATTATCTTAATCGGACCCACCTATCTATTTCCCGATCGAGACCGCATCCTAACCCCATAAGAGGAAACCCACATTTGGTGAGAAAACCTTTTGGCCCAACCTAGAACCTCTATTTTTTATTTTTTTATTCTAAGTGGGACTTGAACCCAAGACCTCCTCATTTTTATAAATCTTGGTTACCTCTCCTTAACCACTTGAGCTAAGGATCATTGGTGTCTGAATTATTTGTATGTCAGTTTTTTCTTAATCTTTTTTTAATTAATTGGTGGGATTTATAAGGTACCCAGTTTAAAAGCTTTAATATCTAATTTGCAACTAATAGTGTATTTGTAGTTTAAATATAATATCTGTTCATGTATTATGTAGTTTATTTTCAAATGTTACTTTTTCATAAAATTTTATGTTTACGTTGTTAGCGTTCAGCCCGTGTGCCACACGGGAAATAACCTAGTTATATCAGTAAAAAAAAGTTCAGAAAAAATTTAATATTTTCACATAAACTACACCATTTTACCTGATATAACCACAATAAAAACAAATTTATCAAAAAAGATGACTTTTGAAAAAATCATACATTTTCACATAAAATTACATCATTTTACCTATATTAAGTCACAACAAAAACGAAGTTCATCATAAAAAAATTTATTTCAAATAAAAGAACACCTCTATATACCTTATATATACACACTAAAAACAAATTTCTCAAAAAAAAAATCATCTTTCGAAAAAATTGAATATTTTCAAATAAAACACCTTTTTATCTTATATAATCATAATAAAAATAAAGTTATCAAAATTACAACTTTCAAAAAAATCAAACATTTTCACATAAAAGAACACATTTACCTATTTATAATAAAAAGAGTTTCAACAAAAAAACAACTTTCGAAAAATTTTAATATTTTCACATAAAACCACACCCATTTACCTTATGTATTAGTCACACTAAAAACCAATTTTACCAATATTTTCACAAAAACTACACCCTTTTACCTTATATAATCACAATAAAAACAAATTTATCAAAAAACAAAACTTTCAAAAAAATCAAACGTTTTCACATAAATGCATAATTTTACTTATATCTAATCACAACAAAAACAAAGTTCATCATAAAAACAAAATTTAAAAATAAATTTATTCACTTAAAACCACTCTTTTATACCTTATATAATCACACTAAAAACAAATTTTAAAAAACACAACTATAAAAAAAATAATTATTTTCATAAAATCACACCTTTTTACTTTATATAATCAAACAAAAAACAAATCTAGTCAATAAAACAACTTTTTAAAAAATTAAATATTTTTACATAAAGTACAACCTATGAACTATATAACCACACAAAAAACAAATTTCATCAAAAATCAACTTAAAAAAAATCAAATATTTTCACATAAAATCACACCATTTTACCTTATATAATCACACTAAAACCAATTTTATCAATAAAAAACTTCTGAAAAATTTAATATTTTCGCATAAACAACACCATTTTATCTAATATAACCAAAATAAAAACAAACTAATAAAAAAGACGCCTTTTGAAAAAATCATACATTTTCACATAAATGCACATCATTTTACTTATAACTAATCACAACAAAAATGAAGTTCATCATAAATACAACTTTAAAACATAAATTTATTTCATTTAAAACCAAACCTTTATACATTATATAAGCACAAACAAAAAACAAATTTAATTAATAAAACAACTTTCAAATAAATTAAATATTTTGACATAAAGTACAACCTTTTAACTATATAACAACACAAAAAACATTTATATTGTCACACCCCGACTCCAGGGCCTGACACGTTGCATAATATCAGCCAATCAAATAAAATAATCATATTACAGCGGAAGTCTTTCATAATAAAGACCACTAAAAGTCAACCCAATTTGAACTTTTAACAATGTCACTAAGTAAAACTACATACAAAGTAACTATCTAAGGACACTGCTCCCAGGTGTCCAAATCGGGTACTTGCTCCTATGATGAGAGCATCAAGCATCTGATCCTAGCTAAGCCTCTTCGACCTAGCTAACGCCCTCGGGCGTTTCCTGTACCTGCATCACGAGCTAAAGGACGTCAACAACAACGTTGTTGGTGAGTCGTAACCAGTGACATAAGACAGGTAAAACATTTAGACATCATTCATTCATTCATATATGTGTGTGGTTAATAAGTCATCTACAAGCCAAATCTTCTCTAACGCCATATCTGATGGTGGCCAACTTTCGTTAGAGACCTGTTAACGTATATGCCGCATACAGGAATAACCGAGATACCCTTGCGACCACTCTTGGTCTCTTGTTTCTTATTGCCTAGGCGGGTGGTACCTCTCCTGTTACGAGCAGTCAGTCTACCTAATTGGATCCAAGTAGACGCATATACATCCCGAGGCGGAGCCGGTAGTTCCTTAAACAACTACCTCTTAGCGCGAAGCCCTGCCCTAATGACTTGCCCTGTGGTATGTAGCCGCCATCCCTATCCAGGGATGACTCTTAACGCGAAGCTTATTACCGCGGACCAACAACACAACAACCGGACGAACCTGGAGTTGAGGTGCGTTGAATCACCAGGTAGCGATCGTCCTTATAACCACATCCATATTCATAACATTCATATAAACATTTCATACTTTTCATACAGCTCGGATACAGCCCCGAAAATATAAAACATAATAAAGAGGGGCGGTTAGACTCACCTTCTGATGTAGTCTACTTATCACGAGCTAGTGGCTAATCAAGACAACCCTGTAAAACATTTCATACTTATTAGGATTCATTCCCCTGGGGATAATCCTATCAGTGTCTTTCTCACTGATGCATTGCCTTGGTCATACTATGTGACTTTGGCGATGACTTTAGTCCTTGGCGTAGCCATTCCTCTCAGAGTGTTTTCAACATCTGAGTCAGGGTTATCCTACGTTCTTATCATCATTCTTTTTGAAAAGCCACAACATTATTTTATCGTGTTCCCACACGATTCTATCATTCATTAAAACATGACTCATTCCTAGTGTATTATCATAATATAACTAAGAATGTTCTACATATAAAACCCTGGCTTTTCCCCATGGACTTAAATCATAATAGTCTTAAGTAAACAAGGGATTTATATACTTTACCTAGGAGTTCTGACAGTGCTTTGCTCTGTCTGCCTCGGATCTATCTATCTTTCGGCAACTTGGCAACCCTTCGCCTTGCCAGCTTATAGATCCAGCTCTTAACTTGGGGAATCCAACACCGTTCACAATGACCAACATTGTAACGGGTTTGTCTTCATCATCATCATCATCATCAACCTAATCCTCATACATACATGTGTACATTTATCACTATATGTACATATGGTAAATAACTCGAGTAATGCTAAAACGAGTCTTACCATCCTAATTGAGGAACGGGAAGTTACTTCTAGCAATTCCCGATCTTTAACATCAATTCCATAACAGCCCGCATACTTCACTGTGGCTTTCCGGAATGTCACATCTCATTCTACTCGACCAACGCCATAAGCGTCCGGTTATATCTTCGGCTCGGTTCGCGTATGTGAATTCCTTAAAAACCGACATACGCCGAGAGCCAATATACCATCGTGTTCGTCTTTCCAAAACGGACATTTATCCATCATCAAACCATCCATACATCCTCATCTTGACCGACATGCAACACATCAAGTTTTCCTGTTTTCGACAAGAAAACTTGTTACAAACTGATCAGAGGTAAAATCATACTTCCAGACCTCTGATCGTAATTTCCTCCGGTGGAAATGTTCATCTATGTCTCAGGAACCTACAGTCCAAATTTCGTCACTAACCAACGGTCGGATCTCCGGGAAAGTGACGATCTTTGAGACTGCATTTCCAGTGACGGAAATCCGATCAGTCTCGGTTTTCAACATAAAAATCGTACCTCTGGGTAAGATCTTCGAAAACTGAACGGTAGATGTGAGCATTCATGTGTTGGGAACAACATATCCAAAATGTAGACGTAGCCAACGGTTAGATCTTCCAGGATCCTTCCTGGAACATAGCTGTGTTTTCATGAACAACACATGCATACATCTTAGGACGGTTTTCCGACATTTACACAACTTCAACGAAAGATTCAGGTTAAACGGAGCTTACCGTTGCGTTCGGGAGGTCGAGAAATGGTTTCGGGGTGAAAACATCTTTTTCCGGCGTCGTCGAACCACCTCGGACCGCCGTCGGCCGCCAACGGACCGCCACCGGCCACCGCCGGACCACCACCTCCAGCCAAGCTCCTCCTCTCCAGCCCTCCTTCTCTCCAAATCACACCTTTATGTGTGTGTTTGTGTTTTGAGAAGTGAGGATGAAGTGAAGCATGTGCTTCATATATATAGTGGAGACTTGTGAGCCGGTTGCTCACACCGCGTCATCCGGCATTGCGTACGAACTCGATTTTTCTTGCGTTTTCTAAACATCATTTCCTGAAAATAATATCCTTAACTTAATAAATATTCTCGAAATATTTATTTCGTTAGATACTACGTACGTATCCGCGGGCAAACTAGCCCGGTACGCGTTTACGTCGCGTATTCAGTACGTTTAGCCGTTTCAGACACTAACGGATATTATACCTCTTTGGTACGGAAATCCAACCCGTACCATCCTCGGGTATCCCCTACCCGTTTGTTGCGGGTGTTTAATCCCGCAACTCATTCCCCAGCACGTTCCTCGTGTTATGCGGGTATCCTTACCCGCATTCCCTTCGGGTTTTAAACCCGTTACCCATCCTAAACTAACGAGAAGGAAAGGCTATTTACCTCGTCGACCGCCATTCTTCAGCCGTGCAGAATCTTGACGACCACCATTCTTCTATCGGGCAGAACCTCAATGTCTACCGTTCTTCAATCGGGCAGAACCTCGACGCCCGCTAAGCGTTCTTCGTGCGACCGACACTTGATGGAGCGTTCCGACGCAGGGTACCACGTTCACCGCACGAACCCGTAACAAAACTAGAGCTCTCTCTCTCTAGAAAGCTAGAGAGAGAAAGAACAATGAGCAACAATGGGAGGGGGGGTTGGCTCTCTTATATAGCCCGTAATCGTGTGCTACGCGTACCGCGCATCTCACACCCTCCACCTGCGCGTATCGCGTAGGTGGAGTGGTTTTGCAAAACCACGCGCTGACGCAGTTTACTCGCACCCGGGTTTTCATGTCCTGGGCGATACGCGCAGGCCAAGGCCCTCTCTTGCGCGTATCGCGTAGATTAAAGTTTCACTTTTGTTTTTATCATTATATAAGTTGTTCTTGTTTTGGGTCGGGGTGTCACATCTATCAAAAAAACAACGTTCAAAAAATTTTAATAATTTTACATAAAACCACACCCCTTTACCTTATATAATAATCACACTAAAATCCAATTTTATCAGTAAAAACACTTTTTTCACATAAACTACACCACTTTAACTTTATATAATCACAATAAAAACAAATTTATTAAAAGGACACTTTTCAAAGTATCAGGCATTTTCACATAAATGCATAACAATTTACCTATACACAATAATAACGAAGTTCATCATAGATACAACATTTAAAAAATAAATTTATTTCACATAAAACCACACCTTTATAGGTATAAAATCACACCAAAAATAATATTCATAAAAAAACAACTTTAAAAAAATCAAATATTCGCGTAAAAGCACACCTTTTTATCTTATATAGTCAAACCAAAAAAGAATTTAATCAATAAAACAAGTTTCAAAAAAATTCAATATTTTAACATAAAGTACAACCCTTTTAACTATATGGACAAAAGCAAATTTCATCAAAAACTCAACTTTGAAAAAAATCAAATATTTTCACATAAAACCACACAATTATACCTTATTTAATCACACCAACAACAAATTTTATAAAAAAAATAACTTTAGAAAAAAAATAAAAATACGTTCAATAAAAGCACACCTTTTAACCCTATATAATCTAACAGAAAACAAAGGTAATAAAAAAACTTTTAAAAAAATTAAATATTTTTACATAAAGTACAACCTGTTAACTATATAACCACACAAAAACAAATTTCAGCAAAAACTCAACATTAAAAAAAAATATTTTCACATAAAACCAGACAATTTTACCTTATTTAACCACACCAAAAACCAATTTTATCAATAAAAAAAACTATCGAAAAAATTTAATATTTTCACATAAACTACACCATTTTCCTTATATAACCACAATAAAAACAAAATTTATCAAAAATACGACGTTCAAAAAAATCATACATTTTCACATATATTCACATCATTTTACCTATGTCTTATCACAACAAAAACGAAGTTCATCAAAAAAATAGCTTTTAAAAAATAATTTTATTTCACATAAAACCACACCTCTATACCTTATATAATCACAACAAAAACGAAGTTCATCAAAAAAATAGCTTTTAAATATTTTCACATAAAACTGCACCTTTTTACCATATATAATCATAATAAAAACAAATTTATCAAAATGGCAACTTTAAAAAAATCAAGCATTTTCACATAAAAGAACACGATTTACCTATTTATAATCACCTCAAAAAAAAGTTTCAATATAAAAACAACTTTCGAATAATTTTAATATTTTCAAATAAAACCACACCCCTTTAGCTTATATAATCATACTAGATACAAATATTACCAATAAAACAACTTTCGAAAAAAAATTAATATTTTCACATAAACTACACCATTTTACCTTATATAATCACAATAAAAACGAATTTATCAAAAAACACAACTTTCGGAAAAAACACACGTTTTCACATAAATGCACATCATTTTACCTATTATCTAATCACAACAAAAACAAAGTTCATCATAAAAACAAAATTTAAAAAATAAATTTATTTCACATAAAACCACACCTATATACCTTATATAATCACACCAAAAACAAATTTTATAAAAAACAACTTTAGAAAAAAAATAAAAATATGTTCAATAAAAGCACACCTTTTTACCCTATATAATCTAATAGAAAACAAAGGTAATAAAAAACAACTTTTAAAAAAATTAAATATTTTTACATAAAGTACAACCTGTTAACTATATAACCACACAAAAACAAATTTCATCAAAAACTCAACTTTTAAAAAAATCAAATATTTTCACATAAAACCACACAATTTTACCTTATTTAACCACACCAAAAACCAATTTTATCAATAAAAAACTATCGAAAAAATTTAATATTTTCACATAAACTAACCATTTTACCTTATATAATCACAATAAAAACGAATTTATCAAAAAACACAACTTTTGGAAAAAGCATACGTTTTCACATAAATGCACATCATTTTACCTATTATCTAATCACAACAAAAACAAAGTTCATCATAAAAACAAAATTTAAAAAATAAATTTATTTCACTTAAAAGCACACATTTATACCTTATATAATCACACTAAAAACAAATTTCAGAAAAAAAAAAACAACTTTAGGAAAAAATAAGAATATGTTCACATAAAAGCACACCTTTTTACCCTATATAATCAAATAGAAAACAAATGTAATAAAAAACAACATTTAAAAAAATTAAATATATTTACATAGCGTACAACTTTAAAAAAAATCAAATATTTTCACAAAAAACCACACAATTTTACCTTATACAATCAAACCAAAAATAAATTTAATCAATAAAAAAACTTTCAAAAAAATTAAATATTTTCACATAAAGTACAACCTATATAACCATACAAAAACAAATTTTATTAAAAAATCAACTTTAAAAAAATCAAATATTCTCACATAAAACAATACCATTTATCTTATTTAACCAAAACTTTCAAAAGAATTTAATCTTTTCATTTAAACAACAACATTTTTACCTTATATAATCACAATAAAATCATACATTTTCACATAAATGCACATCATTTTACCTATATCTTATCACAACAAAAACAAAGTTCATCATAAAAATAACTTTTAAAATATAAATTTTTTTCACATAAAATCACACCCAAAAATATTTTTTTTTTAAATCATCATTCGAAAAATTTAAATATTTTCACATAAAACCACACCTTTTTACCTTGTATAATCACAATAAAAACAAATTTATCAAAATGATAACTTTCAAAAAAATCAAGCATTTCCACATAAAAGAACACAATTTAGCTATTTATAATTACCTCAAAAACGAGTTTCAACAAAAAACAACTTTCGAAAATTTTAATATTCTCAAATAAAACCTACCTTATAATCACACTAAAAACAAATTTGACCAAAAAAACAACTTTCAAAAAAATTTAATATTTTCACATAAACTACTCCACTTTACCTTATATAATCACAATAAAAACAAACTAATAAACAAAGACGACTTTCGAAAAAATCATACATTTTCACATAAATGCAAATCATTTTACTTATAACTAATCACAACAAAAACAACGAAGTTCATCATAAATACTACTTTAAAAAATAAATTTACTTCATTTAAAACCACCCCTTTATACCTTATATAATCACACCAAATACTAATTTCATAAAAAAAAACTTTTGAAAAAAATCAAATATTCTCACATAAAAGCACACGTGTTTCTCTTATATAATCAAACAAAAAACAAATCTAATCAATATAAGCACTTTCAAATAAATCAAATATTTTCACATAAAGTAGAACCTTTTAACTATATAACCACACACAAAACAAATTATATCAAAAAAACAACTTTCGAAAAATTTTAATATTTTCACATAAAACCGCACCCCTGTACCTTATATAATCACACTAAAATCCAATTTATCAATAAAAAACTATCAAAAAATTTTAATATAAACTACACCGTTTTACCATATATAATCACACCAAAAACAAATTTAAAAAAAAACAACTTTTGAAAAAAATCAAATATTTTCACATAAAATACACCTTTTATCTTATATGATCAAACCAAAAACAAATTTAATTAATAAAACATATTTCAAAAAAATTAAATATTTTCACATAAAGTACAACATTTTACCTATATAACCACACAAAAAACAAATTATATAAAAAAAAACAACTTTCAAAAAATTTTAATATTTTCACATAAAACCACACCCATTTACCTTATGTATTAATCACACTAAAAACCAATTTTACCAATAAAACAAATTTCGAAAAAATTCAATATTTTCACAAAAACTACACCCTTTTACCTTATATAATCACAATTAAAACAAATTTATCAAAAAACACAACTTTCAAAAAAATCATGCTATCTAATCACAACAAAAACAAAGTTCATCATATAAACAACTAAAAAAATTATTTCACATAATAACAAACCTTTTTACCTTATATAATCAAACCAAAAACAAACTTTTTAAAAAAACCACTTTCGAAAAAAATCAAATATTTTCAAAAAAAGCACACTTTTTAACTTATACAATCAAACCAAAAACAATTTTACTCAATAAGACAACTTTCAATAAAATTAAATATTTTGACATAACGTACAACCTTTTAACTATATAACCACACAAAAAACAAATTTCATCAAAAAATGAACTTAAAAAAATCAAATATTTTCAAATAAAACCACATCATTTAATCTTTATTTAATCACATCAAAACCAATTTTATCAATAAAAAAACTTTCGAAAAAATTTAATCTTTTCACATAAACTACACCATTTTACCTTTTATAATCATAATAAAAACAAATTTACCAAAAAAAAAGGCCTATTATGCAATTAAAATCAACAACATAATAGTTTAGTGAAGATAGATGAAAACAACATCAAAGTCACAGCCAACAACTGTAATAAAATCAACAACACACCCAGCAATGCAGGTAAAAGATCCTTACAATGACGATTACCTTTTCACAACAATTTAACCACAACGTATCTTATTATGCAATTAAGCCTAATGACAATCAAACCAGTCAACAGTTGAAATAGCAAAAGTGGAAGAAATGGCAACTATATACAAAACAACAGATAACAACTCAAACACACATAACACCTTAAAACCAACCACATAAAAATCATAACCAAGAACAGTTGTGATATTTTGTATATTTATGATATTTTTCAGATAATCAAGCAAATAGAAAGAAGGTAATACCGCTCTTTAGTTAGTTGATGACCCACGAAACCATCACATCTCGTACTACTGCACGCCCTTGTACTGCAAATCCACAAGATACCATCTTGACTCCATATACCATGTTGCAATTAGATGTGATTCTAGACTTCAAATTTATATCTTCAAACATATGACAAAACCTAATATTGATCAACAAAATAGTTAATAACCCAAATGTTAAGTTCTCAATGTTAATATAAACTAACTTTAGATTCAACCATGTTGCAAGAAAATGGCTCAAATACTCTTTATTTATGGGATTGATGTTTTAGGGTTTTTTACCTTCTAATTTTTCATACTGCATATTTTTTAATGCATATCATTATCAAAAACCTCCAAAGTTTAGGAGCCAAATAGAAGAATATAAACCTAAAAAATGTGATTCAATGTATCAACTGTGAATCATATATAACCTGAGTTTATTTGATTCAATACGTTGGGCAGTAAACGTCTATGATTCCCTTCTTGATCCGGAAAAACATGACAAAGTGATTTAAATCAGTTTATCAAATACTTAGTAATTTAACGACCCAAATTCCATCATTTTTGTTAAATTTAATGTGACTTGGTTAATAATATTGTTAGTTTAATATGATTTAGTCAAAGAATTGACCGAGTAAAGGGGGGAAGACGTGGACTAAAGGTTGAGCCAGATACTTAGCTTGAAGTTTGGAGATCATGGGAATTGTGCAACGTGGGTTTACTAGTTGTTATTTTTATATTTAAGCAAGTAGCAGTAGGTAGTTTTCTCAAGAGTGAGAGTATTTTCAATTCAGTATATTTCATTCCTTGTAATCGTTTATTTGAGTTCATTAAACACAGAAAATCGTCCCAAAATCTTGTCATTGTTTCCTGCTATACCTCTGATTAACCAACAATTTTATTGATCAAGTTGCTTTAAACCTTATTAGGATTCCAAAAATCAAAGTAAAAAAATAACTTTTTTCTATGAATGTGTCAAAACTCAAAATCACATAATAGCAGCAAAATATATTCGAGAGATGTGTTTTTGTTATGTTTACCTCGTTGTCTACATATAATAAGCTTCTGACATCTTGTTGTTCAATGCAAGAAGCTATTAAATGCCCTCCAGCAGCTAACCATGGTGTAATAGCCATTGAAATACCAACAACCAGAAACAACAAGGAAGACAATTTAGAAGTCATAATACCTTAAACATAACACAAACTAAAAGTTATAACCATTAGCTATGCTGTGTAATATTTACAGCCAACAACTACATCAACAACATGTGTGACCAAGGGTATGGAAAAATCAATGAGGACCAAAAAGAACCCGGTTGTCCGTTCGGATTATTTTAAAAAATCAGTTCCTCACTCGATCTGAAGCTGAAACAGTTCTTTTTCTATGTTTTCTTTCCCTTAAAAGTGGTGTAAAAATGATACAATAAGATAAATTTCAAAAACACTTAATACCTTTTCATCATTTAACCCAGCATCCTCAAATGCAGAAAAAGCATCCGCAGATTACACTTCTGCCGACTGAAAAGATTGAATTCGACTATCAGAATGAACTAAAATTAACCAATGAACAAAGAGTAAAGAGAACAAAGAATAATACCTTGTAACTGTAGTAACCAGCAGCATATCCACCTGTTATTGATCATCACAGCAAAGAATTAAGGAGATAAATAAGCACATAAGAAGTCTTTTCCATCACTGATATTAGATCAAATGAAAGCAATGGAACCAACCTGCAAAAATATGGCTGAACCCACGAAGGAAGAGATCCTTTGGAAGTGGAGGAATCAGATGAAAATGGATCACAGACGAGTAGAAAATTTATTTGAATTTTAAGTTTATTATTTCTTCGGTGTATATCTTTTATAAGTTTGAAGTTATCTTTTAGTTTGTTATTATTTCATGTG
The DNA here is from genome assembly GCA_030867185.1 of Tagetes erecta. Classification (NCBI taxonomy): domain Eukaryota; kingdom Viridiplantae; phylum Streptophyta; class Magnoliopsida; order Asterales; family Asteraceae; genus Tagetes; species Tagetes erecta. Next base: position 18,037,046 of record CM061491.1, on the reverse strand, counting down.
TATTCAACACTTATAAGTAGGGAACATGGGTATTGAATAACTTAGTTTTTTATTGCGTTTAAATTTATAGTTTAAATTTATAAAACTCATTTATTGTTTTATGAAGCTTTTGATTACTTGAAGGGTTTAAAGCATGTAATTCCTTTTGTGGCATCACTAACATTTACACAAATAGGCTTTATGGGGCCTTTCACTTACACTTTTAGACTTCTAGACTTTTAGACTTTGCACCTTATGCTTTAGGTCTTAAGGTTTAGGCTTTAGGGCCTTTAGGTTTAGGGCTTTAAGCTTAAAGGATTTAGGCTTTCGGCTTTAGGCTTTAGGCTTTAGGCTTCTGACTTTAGGCTTTCCGCTTAGGCAATAGGCTTTATGCTTAAGGCCATCAGCTCCTCAAAGCTTTATAAGCCCTGAGCGTTCGGCTTTGTAGGTCTTCAGCTTTATAGGCCTTATGCTTTATTGACCTTAGCTTTATTGTCCTTGTCTTTTATAGAAATTTTGGGCTTTAGGCTAGGTTTTAGGCTTTAGACTTTAGGCTTCAGACTTTAGGCTTTCCGCTTAGGCAATAGGCCTTATGCTTAAGGCCATCAGCTCCTCAAAGCTTTATAAGCCTTGGGCGTTCGGCTCTGTAGGTCTTCAGCTTTATAGGCCTATGCTTTATTGACCTTAGCTTTATGGGCCTTGTCTTTTATAGTTCTATCTCTAAGGCTTTAAATTTGATGATTATTGAATTATAGGCTTTGGTTCTACTGGATCCAAATTTTGGGCTTTAGGCTTTAGTGTATAATGTTTAGGTAAGGATAGACTTTAACAACACAAACACACATAACACCTTATAACCACATAATCAACACAAAAATCAGAATCAAAGCACAAAAATGGACAAAGCAATACCTACAACTAAACAAAAATAAATAAATCAAAACAACCAAAATAGAAGAAAAGCAAACCTGGAATAGAGGACAGGACGAACAGAAAAACAACGGCTAGAAGATGAACACAACAACAAAGGTAATGGATGTAAGCGGACACATGTTCAACAAACACTAAGAAGAAAGTTGCAGCCTCAGTTCAAGATCACGTTACCTAATCAAAGATATGAATACACATTCAGATCAAGCAATCAATCAACATATATTATGAAATCTCTACATAAATTAAATGCTTTAGCACTATAATTGCAAGTTGTATTGTATCCATCAAACCCACCAAAATTTCCCAAAGAAAAGTAATTTTTAAAAAATCAATTTATTAAATAAGTAATTTTATTTTTGACTATGAAGGTTAAAAAGTGTTGCTATTATAGTAAAGATACGGTAAAGCTTGTAGCAGTGACAAGTTTTATATAAGCAAACAACAAAGACAACCCCGAATGTAGTTGACAGCTTGACACCTCCATGTCTTTGACTTTATATGATGCAAAGAGAACAAGTCAAACGGATTGAATGTTAATCATATTTTATGATAAATGAATATGATTAAATGGCCGAGCTCACAAAATAATTCAAAACGGGCTTTAACAAATATGTGTCACGCGGGAGAAGGTTGTTTTAGAAAGTTGAAATAAACGTAATGTGACTTCAAACTCATTTAACCCATTCACCCTAGTTACCTGGTTTGAAATAGAACATAACCCAAACAAGATTACGCTATAGAAAACAGCAAAATAAAAATAACCAACAAATAGTAACACAATCTAACACAAGGTTCCACTTTTGACTTATTTATCCATTTTAATTTTGTGTAATTAAAAGTAATGTTCCACCTTTAATGTTCAAACCAAATCCAAACATATTGAAATATAAAGTATTTATTTCAAATCACATATTTGAGATATGAAGTGTATGACCCATGTACCATGTTGCAATTAGATGTGATTCTAGACTTCAAATCTAAATATTCAAACATATGACAAATCCTAATATTGATCAACACAACAGTTAATGACACAAATGTTAAGTTCCAATATATGTAATTACAAGAAAGAAAGATCCATTTTTGTACATAAACTACAAATAAGAAAAATAAAACAAATAAAATTAGTGTTTTAACTTTTAAATAATCAGATTGAGAATGAAAGTAAATACTTATGCATCCAGTTTATACGACACATCCACTAAAGTATACTACAAGTAATTATCAATGAGACTCGTACGTTGAGTTTAAGAACAAATGGATTACTTTTAATGAAATGTAATGTAAATATGATCTTAAAATCAGTGTAAAGATCAAATGAAATCATGCAAGAAACTACATAGGGTTTGTTAGGTTGCAGACTTACAGTAGTCAAATGCTAGCTAGTTTTGTGGTCTTCGGGAGTTTGTTTCGGCATGTAGATGGCTTTTCTGGTCTTCAAAAGCTTGTCGTTAGCCTTACAACAACTATGATTGTTGATCAAAAGAGATGTAATTGTAGGGACTCATTATTGTTCCCCATACCAAAACACAGTTCGTTGTTCTGTAGCTACACGCCCTTCTTTTTCTTGTCGAAACCTGCATGTATAACCTCTGTTGCAACATAAGGTTTGCTTTGGAATGTAGGACAGTAGTTTGTAGAATATGTGCTCAATCTTGATAGCACCTGCATATAAATACGTCCAGTTTTAAATATAACCACTTTAGAGATTTGACTAATGGTGAACTCATGTAACAAGCTATGTGTTTAGTCAGAAGTTGAAATGTAGATGAATTTCGGTTGCAATTTACTAATAACATGTCAAACAGGGCAGTTGCTAATCAAAAACAAAGAAAGGTACTAATAACTAAGGTATATTTGTTGATACATGTTTTTATGTTGTTAGCATTCTTAACACATAGATACTTGTAGGCTGAATCAAACACTTACATGAATGTCAACGAAGAGAAACCATAAGTCTTGCTTGGAGTGTATGGTTTCCACCTGTTTATGACCCTTTTTACTAGTGGCATTGGTGAGTTTGTTGGTCTAATGTCATATACACGTTTGGACATTTTTGACTTATCCGTTAGTGGCTGCAAAACAGAAGAGATATATAGTGTTAGTAAGCCAAATATAAGCTATCAGATAAGTTGCTGTAAACGTCTATGATTCCCTTCTTGATCTGGAAAAACTCCTTATGCCCAAAAGTAAGCAGCATGACAAAGTGATTTAAATCAATTCATCAAATACTTCGTAATTTAACGACCCAAATTCCATCATTTTATTGATCAAGTTGCTTAAACCTTATTACAATTCCAAACATCAAAGTAAAAAAAATAAGAACTTTTTTCTATGAATGTGTCAAAACTCAAGACAAATAAATAAAAGATGAATCACGTGAATTTGAATATGTCTTTGTGTTTATACAAACAGAGAATTTTCGTTTTTACCAGATGTATCCACAGGAGTCTGAAACGGGTTAACAGCCTCTAGAAACTTCCGCACAGTTTGTTGAATCTTCTCCAACCATGATGGATTGCTTGTGCTTTCCATATCTAAAACATATGAAGATTTTGAAATAAATGACGCTAATTAACTATAGGTGGCACAATTAGCAAGTTGGGTGTCATGTCAAAATGGGTAACTACTTTGTACAGCTTCTTAGGCCAACTCATACACACTTTTTCATCCATTTTTTTTATTTCATAAATAGTTGAGTTAACGGGCTTAATTATATATTAATAATTTAGAAACTTGATGAATAGTACTTTTTATGTTTTTAGACTTTTGACACATATGTTTTTTATTTTCAATTTTAGTCCTTATAAGTTTTTATTTATAAAGTTGAAAAGAAAAACAATTGTAGTTGGTTGGTGTAAAAGTTTTTAGTGCCATTTTTGTGCATTCTCTTTTGTTTTAGTGGTTTATCTGTTTTTTGTTGTATATGTGCTTTGTTTAAGAGGTGTTCTCTTTCTTCCTTTTTGCGCATTTTTTCATTTGTAACTAATACAAACCGGCTCTTTTATATATATCACCAAATATTTGTACAAACACCTCTTGTGCAAAATAAAGCGGCTCCTTTTATATATACCACCGAATACTTGTACAAACACCTCTTGCGCAACGCGCAAGAAATCGTCTCCACCTAGTTTGATTAAAAACTATGTTATTGTAAAAGGAACTGTAAGTTTTTAACAGAAGATTTTTGTACTTATCAACCCATTTGACCTGTTAGTATACAACATAACCCTAAGTCCCTAACTGAACCACTTGTAGATAGATCAGTCAAAACTGCAATATCTAAAGTAAATGCATATAGGGAGATCAGAAAGAACAATTATTCACCTGACATGTCGCTTTCACCATCTGACTCGTATTTATGGGAATAACTAGAATCGTCATCTCCAACGCCATTCATGTGAACATCATCCTCGTATTTATGACGGTCTTCCTCCGTTTCCGTATCATACCCATTGTACTCATCATCATGTGCGTTATCAAATGTATCATCATCATCATAATTATCATCATCGTCATCATCATCATAATTATGCCTTGTAGTGCCAGCATCTTCATTTTGCTCCTCGTTCTTTTTTCCTGTCCAACGCGAACCAATCTCACGACCTAACTCTTCCCTTGACAGGGAATTGGCATCTTCAGATGCATTTCCTCCTGAAAAAGGGATGACATGATATGCAAATATTGCTTAATAGTTGTCATGAAAGTCTACAGTAGTTGGCCCCGCCCGAAGGCAATAAGTTTTGCCCAAAGGCCCCACCCGAAGGTGTAAAACGTAGCCTTAGTTGGCTATGCCCGAAGGCATAAAGTTTTGCCCGAAGGCCCTACCCGAAGGCATAAAAATGCAGTCCGCCCAAAGGCACTGAAAAATAGTTGCCCGAAGGCATTGTAAAAACATTTGTATGTTTTCTCCCCGAAAAAGTATTTAAAAGCGGGCAAAGAACTCACCTTTGAAGCGCACAGCAAAAGATAAGACATGCAACACAGATTCCCTAGATCGCTCTACAACCTGCTTAATAGTTAATAACTAAGTATTAACTAAAAAGTCGTACTTATATATATAGATAATAATATACATCGCATTCACTAGGGTTTCACGTATTCGGTTCGTTTTCATATATAATAGTTCTCACACCACTTATAGATACACCACACATCACAAGCTATTGGCAATTAAATAGCCTTCCACACAATATATATCATACATTTTTTCATTAAGTCGGACCAGACACACATTATCATTATTTTAATTAATAACTTCATCGTTAGTTTCATGTGATCCATATAATAATCTACCTTGTCACGTTACAAACGGTCCCTCTATCATTTACACAAATAAATACATTAACCTACGTACCCACACCATTTGCATTATGCAAGTAGATACATTAGCCCACATACATACACAAAATTCTTGTTTTCATACGCATACACATATACGGTTAGGCATACTACTAAATTCATACTACTATACATATAACAATACTTCTTTACACGCGCATACATATTGTTACATACATGTTTTCATCATACACATACATACCTATATATACTTTCACTCGATTAAACACTGCATTGTTGCTGTTTTTCCTGTTTTAATACCTGAATATATTGCCGGGTCACACCAAATTAAATCATCATCACATACCTAGAACTACATTCACCTAATAAACATTTATTTTCTCGTATATATATACACATACATATTGTTGCACACACACATACATTCATACAATACTTACAACATGTACTCACAGCTACTGGTTTGCACTAAACTCATACAAGTACCACATATTCATCATATACATACTTACCATGATACATGCTCCTGATTTCATTCCAGTTCACACACATTGCATATATTTATACATACTGTTGTACGGCTGCTCCTATACACATACATATATATGCATATACATATAAATACTCACGCACACGCATATTATATATACATACATGTTTAGCACATTCACAACACATACATACATACACCGTAACCTATATATATACATCATTCATATTGTTTCTGTTATACAGCTGCTAGACACGTTTACACATCACCTACATCCATACATACAACGTCTCACACATACATACACCAAGTTCTATATAAAACCGAACCAGAAACGCAACCGAATACGGAACCGTAACGCGATAACTAGCAGAAATACACGATAAACACGTACCGATAATCGAACGGGTAAGCGGATTGTTGTTACGATTGCAAGGGGGAGAGGTCGGGGTTGGTAGCTCGCCGGATTTGCAGGTTTTTCCGGTGTTGATTGTTTCTCCGATCAGCCACAACGACGCGCAAGATTTGACCGGCTACAGCGACAGGATGAGACCAACGCGACGTGATGACGATGATGGTTCATGGAGACGATGCGGCTGGTGTAAAGGTGCGGCATATTAGGGTTTTGATGAGTATGTGTGTGTGTACAGTCGCCGTCGACGAAAAGGGGGGAGAAGGGGACTGGTGGTTTGGGTTTATATAATTTAAATTTACACATTTGGCCCTTGAACATTTATAGCTTATTTAGTTTGGTTTGAAAGTTTATAAAGTGGTTTAATAAATTACAAAACAAGCCCTACACCTATATAAAGTTAACGGAAATAGTTTAAGGAATGGTTACGGTGTTATCCTGAATTTGCGAGTTGTCACAGAAAACTTCAAAAGGATATGTGATAGGCAAGCCTCGGAAAACCCAACCAGTGCACCGGACCCACGCCCACAAGAATCAAGCCCAGATCCAAACCCAGTGGACTCGGGTCAGAATCAAGGGGTGATCACATGCATGGTGTCGATTTCCCCACGTATTTTATTTCACAACCAATTTCATTCTCCTTTATTTTTGTTTATTTGATTTAGTCAAGCAGCAAGTTTATTCTTTCCAAAAGCGTAGGAGAACGTGGGGTGGTAGTTTTCATTTCCTCTTTGTTATGTACTGGAAACTTATGAATGAAAGGCAAACTTTGATAATTCCAAATTTTATTCTCTGTTGAGAGTATTTTCTTCCATTGCTATCCTAGTAATCGCAACATTAGGAGGTGATCTAAGAAACTAATTTGATCTAGTGTGGTGTGTTTGTGTCGTGAGTTCAAGTTAGATTGCCCAGCGAGAGCTTCGAGTAGTGTGACTGCAACTCGAGAGGACCACTGGCGAGCTATTCGTTTAATTTTGGGTGCAATTGATCCATATGCCCCCTCCAACAAATAAATTCCAACAAATAAATAAGCCACTTTATTGTTCCTTCTCAACTTTCTAAGCAATATTAACATCCTTATGGATTTTAAACATTTGTTAGAAACTATACTATAATCCTATAGTTCTGTTTTGATTAACCGGCTCTACTAACTGATTTCTTTTTCATCTCCCATAGATCACATTAGATGGCAAAACTATAGGTAGCTAACTTAAAGAGACTAACACAATAAGGGTTTTCACTAAAACTGAACAACACTAACAGTTAGCTACAGAAGTCATATACTAGCAACAAAGACCAAGGGCAAACAAATAAATATGGACCAGTCTGATGAATTCCAGGTTAACAAACTACAGAGTTGAGCGATTGCAAAAATTGCTCAAAATTATAAACAATGTACCTTACTTTCTGGCACATGAGAATGATCATATTCATGTGCAGCATTAGATGATTCATCGGGGTTATATTCTTGTGCAACTTTAGATGGTTCTTCATTCTCTTCAGCATGCTATCAAAGAAAAAGAAAAATGGTTCAATAGACATGAATAGTACACAAAAAAAAATCAGTAGAGAATAACACGAACTACAATGAGTACCTCCTCCTCAATATTATCAAGAGAAGCATCCTTGTCATCATCTTCATCGTTGTGGGCCACTCCAACCTGAACATCAGCAGGGGCCTTGTTTAGATCCTATTAGAAGATCCTTTGTGGAAAATCAGGAGAAATTGTGTTGCAAGGAACAAACAAACATCATAGGGTGCAAAATCATGGAGAGATGTGTTTTTTTAAGTTTACCTCGTTGTGTCAAAACTCAAAAATCACATAATAGCAGAAAAATATATTCGAGAGATGTGTTATTTTAAGTTTACCTCGTTGTCTACATGTAATAAGCTTCTAACATCTTGTTGTTCAATGCGAGAAGCTATTAAATGCCCTCCAGCAGCTAACCATGGTGTAACAGCCATTGAAATACCAACAACCAGAAACAAGAAAGAAGACAATTTAGTAGTCATAATACCCTAAACGTAACACAAACTAAAAGTTGTAACCATTAGTTATGCTATGTAATATTTACAGCCAACAATTACAATAACTACATCAACAACATGTGTGACCAAGGGTATGCAAAAATCAATGAGGACCAAAAGAATACGGTTGTCCGTTCGGATTATTTTAAAAAATCAGTTCTTCACTCGGTCTGGAGCTAAAACAGTTCTTTTTCTATGTTTTCTTTCCTTGATTTACTTAAAAGTGGTGTAAAATACTATAAGATAAATTTCAAAAACACTTAATACCTTGTCATCATTTAACCCAGCATCCTCAAATGCAGAAAAAGCATCCGCAGATAACACTTCTTCCCACTGAAAGGATTGAATTCGACTATCAAAATGAATTAAAATTAACCAATGAAAAAAGAGTAAAAAAGAACAAGGAATAATACCTTGTAACTGTAGTAACCAGCAGCATCTCCACCTGTTATTGATCATCACAGCAAAGAATTAAAGAGATAAATTAGCAAATAAGAAGTCTTTTCCCTCGCTGATATTAGATCAAATGGAAGCAATCTTTATAGGAATCAACCTGCAAAAAATATGGCTGAACCCACGAAGAAACCGATCCTTTGGAAGTGGAGGAATCAATTGAGTTCTTTTACCAACCCTTTGGTCAACAATCAACATCATAGATAGATTCGGGTCCACCAGGAACATACTTGCTATGCAGCTCCAAGTCAAGGGTTGCAAACTTGAGCTACAAAATAGCATTATGAATAAAGAATGTTTATCACTTTTTATGCCTACTTACTTATAGCTAAAGTAGGGGATCATAACCACATTAATATGCCAATCTTTAACAAATGAGCTTATAGCTAAAGTAGGGGATCATGCCCCCAACATGTAGTTGGACATATTTCATCTTGTCATTTAAGTCTGAGAAAACATTACGCTATGGCAACAATTCAGGTGACGTACAAATAACAAAAAAAACAAGAATTATCACTATAGCTCTTACGTGGCAGGTAGAACAATAAATAAAATGGCATCTTCCTAACTAGAAGTGACAATACGACATCAACGTGTCATTCTTCCAATTCTGACATAATCTAAGTTGGTATAATACTCACAATGCTTTATTTCCACACTTTGAATCTGATTTTGAATCCGTAAAACTAAAAATACACAAAAAGTAATCTAGCAAGCATCATACTTCATAGAGTTTCGCAATTAATCCTATAAAAGGTCTTAATGCGTGTTATTTGTAAATATTAGTTTAGTTTAGCCCAATTAGTGTTTTAGCCCATTTAATGTTAGTTAGTTAGTTTAGGCCCATGTGCCTCATTTTAGGGTTTCCACCTTGATGTGGTCTAAATTACACGAATTAAATATAAATATCTCATACACTTTTTGGGTTACTTTTGATCGGTTTCTACTCCTAAATGGTTCGTATTTAAAGTTTTACTATTTTAAAAGACCATTGGTTAAAAAGATTAATTTTTTGACTAAACTAACTAATATATAATATGCATGCAGGATGATCACGTGGACAGTAATGTGAAATAATTGAGAATTTTTCACAAGTTTATATTTGTGATTATGTAAACGTGGACCAAAAAGTCAAGAAAAGAAAATTCCCTTACAACCCTAAATTGAGAATATAAAAAGAAAAGTGGGGTGCGTGACTTGGGGAGTTGCCGTCAGAGGTTTCACGGGAGAACGCAAGACTTTGAAGAGAAAAGTGATTTCAAGGCTAAAGTCAAGAAAACGGAGTGAAGTAAAGGCACGGGATCAAGACTTGTCGACTCACGTCATCGGGTTCTTCAAATCCATTGTTTTTATTTCCTTTTAATATGTTTCTTGAACTTGATTTTGTGTTTATTTTGACAATTATGGTTGTTGGCTAAACTTTTTGAACCGCCTAGGCCAATGATGAACTAGTTGCTTTGTTTTTATGTTTGTTGGATTGTTTATGACGTTGGTTTATTTTATGATTTAGTAAATTATTACTTTTGGTTGGTTGATGCATTATTACATATTTGGTTTGGTTTGAGTTAGTTTATTTATTCCACTTAGTTCTTGATGAATGTCTTTCATATAATAGAATTAAGTTAGGTCGCGGACTGTGTGTTAGTGACTATTTTATGGTTTAGGTGCACTAAAATCATAGGAATAATTAATCGGACCAAACTAATAAAAACGTGTAGCTAAACTAATATCCGTGAGGTGATAGTTTAATTGGTAGGTCTAAGTAGGTGAATTGCTAGGCTTATTTCTGTGAAGAATTGGTTTAGTTTTGGTTTAACTACGGTGTCTACTAATATCAATTGAATCAAAGTGACTACCTTAGGTTATTTAATTATGAGATTAATAATCGACATAGGTACTAAGTCATAATCATTAGACGACTGTGAGGAAGTCTAACAACTAAACTGGTTTTAACTATTAACTTGATAAAAAAAACCCGTAGGTTTCTTCTCGAAAAGGGTCGAGGGTCTTGTCGGGGTTTGGGTCAAGTGATCATTTTACGATCCCAGTCCAATGTCAAAATATTTTCCAACAAAATAATAACTTAAGCAACTAGGGAGTCGGGTCTAGGTGGTTTATCTTTTCTCATCTGTTTTCGTTTCCAATCTTTCGTGCCACTTTCTATTTTTAGCAAGTTACCATTTTTGCAAATCCCCCCTTTTACATAATCTTTTATTTAAAGTTCGTGTCTATTTAGTCGAGTCTTAATTAGTTAATTAATTGCAGTATATAGAGTCTGTGGGTCGACACCCGGACTTACGTACGCTATATTACATCCGACCGGTCCACTGCCGGTTGTGTGTGAAATAGTTGGTTTGTCTTGGTTTTATAAATTTAAAACTTAGGTGTTTTTATTTGTTTATTTTTATATATATATTTGCACGCATCACACCTCTATATATAGAGGTTCATTTGTCTTGTTATTTATCACTTCAAGTAATATAATTCCAGTTCAGTTTCTCTACATGGTATCAGAGCCAACAAGGCTCTTGGTACAAACCCGATCCGCCACCTGAAAATCTGACCCGGTTACAACCTGTCTCGGTTCATATACCTGCTGCTCAGTTATCAGAATCTTTTTTCGAGACCTGATCTAACTACACCGCCACCACCATTAGCTTCGCCGTCCCCCGAATTGAACTCGCCAGAAATTTCATCGCCTCCCGCCACCGCACGCGCCGTCACGCGCCACCACCTCTCTGCCACGCGCCACCACTCGCCGGCGCGTCCGGGCGCGTGACGCCGTCTCCGACCACCGTCATTCTTCCAGCATCATCGGAAGGGGTATACGACCAGGTCTGTGTGTTCAGATTTTTGATCCAACGAGTTTCTAAGTTCTGCTCCGGGTTTCAGCTTCCTGTTTTGTTAGATTTGCTCAGATCTGATTGCACCAGATTAAAATTTGTTTCCGTTCAGATCTCTGACCACCTCTTTCTGGCTACATCATGGGTTTGACATTCTGATCAGCTTTCTAAAGTTTGTTTTCTGATTGGTTTATGCTTTCTGTTCAGCTGTTTAAATTTAGATCCAGTTAAGCTACAAGATTCTTGTCCGATTCAGCTTTAGTTTCCATCCACGTTCGGTTCAACATTTTCGGATCTGCTGAAAGTGTTCAGATTATTTTCTCCTGCTAATTAATTGTCGGTTCCTGTTTATTTTGTTGCTGGTTCTGATCTGAAAATTTTGCACGTCATCTCAAGGCCATTATTTGTTCAGCTTGTTACAATGGGAGACAAAAATAAAAGATATACAGTCACCAAGGAGGAATATGATATATTTCAACGGTTCCTTGCAGCTCAGCCGTTTCCGCAAACCAGCTCTGCCCGCTCAGGTACACTTTCTAACCTTGACTCATCCTGGATTGTTGATTCTGGAGCCACCCATCACATGACTGGGAATCAAAACCTATTGCTTAACCTGCAACATGTTCTTTATCCACCCGTTCGAATTGCTGATGGTTCATCATGCCCAGTTCAGGGTATTGGATCTATCACTAATTCAGAAAACCTTACACTTTCCTCCGTATTATTCGTTCCCAAATTTCCCGATAACCTTTGCTCTGTTAGTAAACTCACTAAACAAAATAACTGTTATGCAAAGTTCTATCCGACCCATTGTGTTTTTAAGGAACTAGGCACGAAACGGGTGATTGGTACTGGTTTTGAATTAGGAGGCTTATATCGTATGTCCACGTTGTCGCGCCCGATGGCAAACGTATGTGATTCGAGTATTATGAAAACTCACTGTCAGTTAGGCCATCCCTCTGTAGCAGTCATGAGGAAAATGAGACCGGATCTTCACATTCCCGATACATTTCATTGTGAGTCATGTCAATTAGGTAAACATATCAGAAGTTCTTATCCACCCAAGGTGTCGAGTCGAACTGATACTTTATTTGAGCTTGTACATTCTGATATTTGGGGTCCGTGTCCAGTCAAAACTCCTTTGGGTTTTCAGTATTTTATTTCCTTTATTGATGATTATTCTCGTGTTACCTGGGTTTACTTACTTAAATCTCGCAGTGAAATCAGTTCCGTCTTTCGTGAATTTCATTCATTTGTGAAAAATCAGTTTAGCACATCAATCAAGACTTTACGTACTGACAATGCAAAATAGTACTTATCCACTGAATTTTCTACGTATTTGAAAACGAACGGCATTGTACATGAGTCTTCATGCGTATACACACCTCAACAGAATGGCATCTCTGAACGTAAAAATCGCCATTTGTTGGATGTTGCTCGCACGATCATGCTTCATTCCCACGTACCAGACCGTTTTTGGGGTGATGCTGTCCTTACGGCAGCTTATCTGATAAACCGTTTGTCGTCATCTGTTCTTAATGGTCGAACTCCACTCTCTGTCCTGTTCCCTAACAGGAATCCGTTTCCGCTCGAACCCAGAGTTTTTGGGTGTGTTGCGTATGTCCATGATCATCGTCCGGGTAATACTAAACTAGATCCCCGAGCCATTCGTTGTGTCTTTCTTGGTTTCTCTCGGGTCCAGAAAGGGTATCGATGTTACAGTCCTTCTCTTCGTCGATACTTCACGAGCGCTGACGTCACGTTTCATGAGTCATGTTCCTATTTCCCCGAGTCGTCCACCCCAGTTTCTGACATTTTTCCTGATCCTGACCCTGTTATACCTGAGTCTGTCACCATTCCTGTATTCCCGACTCCATTTGTCACGCCGGTTCCATCCGTTTCTCCGGTCTCGGATGCCTCAGATTCTGTTACTGCTACATATGGCCCATCGACAGAGCCTCAACCATTGTTGTTCACACATTCCCAGCAACATACGATGTCTTCTGACTCACAATCAGACCATGACCCTGTTCCGACCTCTGTTCCAGATCCTGACCCTGTTCCGACCTCTGTTCCAGACACTGACCCTATTCCAACCTCGGTTCCAGACACTGACCCTGTCACGACCCCTGTCCCACACACTACCCCTGCCACTGATACATCTGAACCATCTGTTTATGACCCACCTGGTGCACCATATCCTGACATCCCGATTGCTTTCCGAAGGGAGCCTAGACATCACACCCGTTACCCTATTCAGGATTATGTTTCCTATGCTCACCTCTCACCTGAATGCCATGCTTACACCACTGCCATTGATTCCTACCCGATTCCCAGAGATGTGATGACAGCTCTAGCTCACCCAGGATGGAGACAGGCTATGGAAGAAGAGATCGGAGCTCTTCGAGCCAATCATACATGGGATCTTCAAACGCTCCCTCCCGGGAAGCGTGTTGTTGGTTGTCGCTGGTTGTTCACTGTTAAACCCAACCCTGATGGACATGTGCCTCGCTTGAAGGCCCGTTTAGTTGCTAAAGGTTATTCCCAGGCTTATGGCATTGATTATGATGAGACCTTTTCCCCCGTTGCCAAAATGCCATCAGTTCGCATTTCGATTGCTCTTGCTGCTATTAATCATTGGCCGCTCCATCAACTTGATGTCAAAAACGCCTTTCTTCATGGTGTTCTTGAGGAGGAGGTATATATGGAGCAGCCACCTGGGTATATTGTTAAGAAGGAGGCCTCCAAAGTATGCAGATTACGCCGCTCGTTGTATGGCCTGAAGCAGTCTCCCAGAGCTTGGTTTGGTCGGTTTTCTGATGTTATGAGTAAATTTGGGATGACCCGTAGTGCATATGATCATTCTGTGTTCTTCAGACACCGTCAGGGCAGGAGGATCATTCTGGTTGTTTATGTGGATGACATTATTATAACAGGTGATGATGAGGTTGGGATTACCAATCTTAAACAGTTTCTTCAGTCCCAGTTTCAGATCAAAGACCTTGGCCGACTTCGATACTTCCTTGGCATAGAAGTATCCCGTTCTCCAAAAGGAATCCTTCTTTCTCAACGGAAGTATGTCCTTGAAATGTTGTCTGAATGTGGATTATTAGGCTGCAAACCAGTAGACAGCCCAATGCTGTCTACCGGAAAACTACTTCCAGAAGATGGAAGTCCGATGAAAGATCCCGAACAATACAGACGGTTAGTTGGAAAACTTAACTACTTGACAGTTACCCGTCCAGATATTTCATTTGTTGTTAGTGTGCTAAGTCAGTTTATGGCAAACCCGTACACGGGACACTGGGATGCGGCACTTCGTGTTTTACGGTACCTCAAGAATGCTCCAGGGTTAGGCATATTATACTCAGATCAGGGTCATTGTCGTGTGGGTGCCTTCACTGAGGAAGGTGATGGCTGTATATCTGGATTCTCTGATGCTGATTGGGCAGGATGCCCGTTCTCTCGACGATCTACGACAGGATATTGTGTGTTTGTTGGAGGAAACTTGGTATCTTAGAAGAGCAAGAAGCAACACACGGTATCTAGATCAAGTGCTGAATCAGAGTATAGAGCTATGGCAGATGTTACCTCAGAGATGATTTGGGTTCGTCGTCTTCTCAAGGAACTTGGGGTTGTTTCTAATGATCTGATGAGGTTATATTGTGATAATCAATCTGCTATACACATAGCCAAGAATCAAGTTTTTCATGAACGAACCAAACACATAGAAGTTGATTGTCATCTCATCAGGGATCGTGTGACCGGTACTCAAGTTGATCCTCCGTCCATTCAACCGATTCATGTGAAGACAGAGTTTCAACTTGCTGACATCCTTACAAAGCCTCTTCGGAAAACTCAAATAGATTTTATATGTAACAAGTTGGGCATGATTAACATCTATGCTCCAACTTGAGGAGGAGTGTTATTTGTAAATATTAGTTTAGTTTAGCCCAATTAGTGTTTTAGCCCATTTAATGTTAGTTAGTTAGTTTAGGCCTATGGGCCTCATTTTAGGGTTTCCACCTCTATATATAGAGGTTCATTTGTCTTGTTATTTATCACTTCAAGTAATATAATTCCAGTTCAGTTTCTCTACAATGCTTAAATAACAGTCACTCCATTATACATATGCATAAACTCTATATACCATCCCAATAAAACAAAAAGTCAATATAACTTCAAATTAGGTTTAAACATTGAGACTGTTACCGGAAACTTTGCTTTGCCATCATCAACAAGAGCCTTAAACCGATTCAAAATCAACGAAACCAGCAAAAACCTAGCATAAAACCTCAATTCCTTAAACCTTCAAAATAGCCTCTATTCAACACCGCCTCATAAAAAATATACGATTCAAGCAAAAACCACGCCTCATTCAAGAACAGTCTTACAACCAACCACATAAATTTCAGAATCAACAACAGTTGTTGAACAGTTTCATTAACAAATAGACAAAAGAAACTTACATATGCAAAAACTCTATATACCATCCCAATTAAACAAACAGTCAATATAACTTCAAATTAGGTTTAAACATTGAGACTGTTACCGGAAACTTTGCTTTGCTATCATCAACAAGAACCTTAAACCGATTCAAAATCAACGAAACCTAGCATAAAACCTCAATTCCTTAAACCTAAGCGCTCGATCCTTCAATTGCTTGTAACTCGAACTTCAAAATAGCCTATATTCAACACCGCCTCATAAAAAACTATACGATTCAAGCAAAAACCGCGCCTCATTCAAGAACAGTCTTACAACTAAGCACATAAAAATCAGAATCAACAACAGAAATAGACAAAAGAAACTTACAGTTGTTGAATCAAAACCAGTGCTTCTTCAACTGATCAAAAACCTTCTAAACTGTTCGATTTCAAACAACAAAGGCAATGTATCTCAGAACATTGATATGATACACTTGGACACAGAAGTAGATATGATACACTTGAATCAAGCACAGTGATCTGATCAAAACCCTTCTAGACTAATTGAACGTTAAACGATGATGTGCGAATGTGATTTGGAAATTTTGGAATGAAATTTTTTAGTTAATAGAGAATTGTTGTAACTCTAACTAATTGAACGTTAAACGCAATTATTATAAATTACAATTCCATTACTTGATTTGATTTTATGATCAAACAATTTTTTGATTAATAATTCATTTGGTTTTTGTTTGATGGTAACTTATAGATAAAATTTTTAAATGTTGAAATGGGTTTGTGTTTGGATTTTAATCGGGTTTTGTCAACGTAAATGTTACACGAATCATGTCTAAAACATAACTAAGATGAATGAAATATTAATGGCCAAAGTTTATGCGGTTGAAACACAAATGATGTTGGAAAAAATAAAGAGGAACTTTAGGGGTGTTTTTTTTCAAAAAACGTTTGTGTGTTCTCTTATGTCTGCGACGCGCAGACGTTTACGATTGAAACACAAATGATGTGAAAAAAATAAAGAGGAAGAGTAAGTTTGTCCACTTTGAAGGAGAGAAAAACATGAAGTGGTATATAAATATATGTTGGTCGTCGGGTCTAGCTATCGAAACATGTACTTCAATCGAATATAAAAATTCATCATTTAGAGAATTGTTTCGTGCTAACTTTTTACATCAATGGATTCGTATTTTCCTTTCAATCAAACCTTGAACAATGATAAAGGGGGGGTCCACATGATAATGATAAGTCAGTTATAATCACCCAAGAATCAGGGGTAGGTCCTTTCGACCAATAGATCTACCATTAGTAACTGTCGGTTTCTACAAATTAATGATTACGCTTGCACAAAAATTGCTATCAAACTATGAACACATAATTTGCAAGTAAAGACATAACATGAATTGTTTTTATTGATAACATGAAATCTGATAACTGAAATAACCTGATAAACTGAAATCTGATAACTGATTTAATAGGTCACATGATATCACCCCAAATTGAAAACCAGAAAAGGGGCTATGAATACTCATGTGATAATTCTTGATCGACTGAAAATGAATAAAACTTGAAACGTCACCGGATATTCCTTAAGGATCACCTAAAGGATTTATCCTATGTTAGAACGATAACTGAAAACTAACTTGAAGTCTAGGGTTCTAATTTGGAATATGGGTTTAAGTCGTTGCTTGTTATAATTTGAAAATATATAATACATAATATTAACAGCTATATTTTTAACTTTGATTCAAAATGAAATATGGTGATTAAATTGTACATAAACCTTATCTCTTTACGAAAGCGATTAAAATAAATGGTCCGTTAAATGACACGACCTGTTTTTGATAAAAGGTACTAATTAACTTGAATAAATAATCATATGTATTTAATAATAAATGTCTAATTAAACCATAGTCTTAAATGAATAATCATGTTTAAAATAAATCTAATACTTAGTAAAAACCCGTAAGTAGACTTTTTATAAAAATCCAAACGTCCATTTGAAAATTTTAAATCTAACACGTTTTATATATGTATCATTGTATATATATACTAGATTAGTACCCGTGTACTACACGGATTTTAGTTTATAAGTCTGAACAATTTAGATATCAAATTTATTTTTAACATATCCCTTATTAAATCGATTTGGATATTTACAAATATATTCATATCAAAAATCATATGTTAAAATAAAGGATATGATTTATAATAATTGGTAAATTTTTATTTGAACATATCGGATAAGGAGATAAATCATGATAATTGTTAATTTTTTTATTCGAACATATCGAGTTAAGAGATAATTAATGATAATTGGTAAAATTTTAATTTGAACATATCGGGTTAGGATAGATCATATAATTGATAAATTTTTTATTTGAACATATCGGGTTAGGAGATAATTAATTCATGATAATTAGTAAATTTTTAATTTGAACATATCGGGTTAAGATATAGATCATGATAATTGGTAAATTTAAAATTTTAAATCTAACACGTTTTATATATGTATCATTGTATATATATATTTTTAGACTTATAAAACTTTTACCAATAGCTTTATAAATAATCCCACATAATTATTAAAATGATTATAGGAAGTTAATTAAATTGTAAAATTTGGAATTAAAAATAAAACAAAACAGTCCCAACCAGACTCGAACCCGGGCCCTCGTGAGGTTTATTTCAGCACCCGACCACTAACCACTTTGTTGATTTAATCTGAAAATAAACTATTTTAACCTTTTCGTTCCTTAAACCCATTATATATATAAACCCTAGAATCTGATCACCTACAAATTGATCCTTGAAACGAATCTGTAAATGAAATCGAATATCACTGCGATATTTAGCATATGATAACGATCAAAACGAGGTATTTAAGTACCTGAATTGATTAAAGATTGAAGAAAATGGAAAAAAAATGAAGAACACGCTGCTTCGGATCAAATTGACATTGCAAATGTTGATGATAACAAAATTAAACGCACAGATTTACTTAATGATGGACAAGGAACAAAAGCCCTATGAATTCGAGACTTGAAACATACCTGAAGTAGGTTGTCGATTTGGAGCAGAGACAACGAAGAACAAAGGATTAATTCGACTGATGTGTGTGTTTGGAAGTGGAATTGAAGTTGTAGAAAGATTATGTGATGTCGAATGAATGTATTGGGCGATATATATAGAGCTGGAATAGGTTTAGTGGATCGAATTGAAACCGAGTTGATTTCGGATGAAGTTAGGCTTAATTCGAACGATTTTCTTATGATAATTGTTAATTAACGCGTTCTTATCCATCCAATTGATTGTAGGAGTGTTTTAGATAAGGTTTCTTTGATTTTTATCGACTGTTTTAGTTAATTTCGATTTGAAATCGGCCGGATTTTATGGGTTTTGGTTTGGGTCAATGATAACAGCCAATAACTTGATTAAATGGTGATGTTAGGTTCGAAACTAGTAGATAAAGTGATAATGCCGGTTTAAACGAGTCGAAACGATGGAGATTGGATTGAATTGGAATGGCCGAAGTTGCCGGTGGGTTACCGGAAATGGTTTATAGTTTAGTATTAAAGTTTAAGTTTGTGTTTTATTAACCACACATCAAACCCCTTAACTTTAACTTTAACTTTAACTTTAACTTTAACTTTAACTTTAACTTTAACTTTAACTTTAACTAACTAACTAACTACAATTTATTTATAGAAACTTATACTTTTATGTAACCCCACTATTAGTAAATTTTATAAAAAAATCGTTTTATAACATTTACTAGGTTAGCACCCGTGAATACTCACGGGGTTGAATGATAAAAATATTTATATAATTTTATATTAAAATGAGTATTAACTTACTGTGTTACACCAAATTAAGTAATAACACAGAGCAAACAAAGTACATTATAAAATATAAATTAGTTATAATTAATATACACATCTAAACCAATTCTCAGTCCACCATCATGACTATAAACAATATGAAAATATTAGGATAACTTAGCTTTTGAACATTTTTAAAAAGTGTATGTTAGTTTTAAATATATTCCATCTTTATTAATAAATGTAGATATAGATGTAGATAGGAAAGTGGTGAGGAGAGCTGAGAAAGTGACAAGTGGCACAACGTGAATCAATTGCTTAGCGATTTATTAGAAGAGAAGATTTGATAACTAAATGATTATCATAAAATAAATTCTGACAACGTAAACCTTTATTTTCAAACTCCTTCGAGCGATTACAATATCATTTAAATGGTTCGGGTTTACATAAAAAAGAATCGGGGCAAATGTTACATTAAAAATATCTAGTTTCTTTTTTGGAAAGGTGGACTCTTATAGGTGGGTGATGCGATAAATCGGTCTATAAAAATATGAAATAAAACCTATGTTTAGACACTCAAATTTAATCCTAATACTTCTAAACTAGACCACACTAAGGCAAGTATACTTGTCATGAATAATAAAGCTAATGGAAGACTAGGTATCGAACCCTAGAGACACTAATGGATAACTAAAATTAACTAAGAAAAGTTGTTGTTTTGTTTGAAAAGGTTTAAGATTTTTGTTTTTAAAAATTAATAAATTAAAAAGAACTGAAATAATAAAGTTAAATAAAGACGACAAAAAAATTGGCTTTTGAATTTAGGGTTTTTACATGTTTCCCCTTCCTAACCATCTTAATTACATATATCCTCAATCCTTAATTTTTATTACATATTTCCCCTTCCATTAAAAGTTGACACAATTACCCTCTTTATTAATTCTCACAAATAAATATATAAGTGTGAATGAGATTTAGACAATAACTGTTATTGTTATATCAAATAACAAAGCTAGATCCTTGACGAGTGCTTTAAGAAACAAGTGAATTGTAACGCCTTTCAAAAAATACAATAACATAAACAATTTGTAAACATAATGGCCTAATGGATTTGATATGGATTGAAATTAAGGGAAACGTGTAAATAATTATTTTATTAGTTTATTAAGGGTAAAATAGTAATTTAATTAATTAATTTTAATGAAATAGGTAGATGTGTAATATATGTGCTTAAGGAAGGGGAAATATGTAATTAATTTTTAGGGTTGGGTAAATATGTAATAAAAAACTTAGGAATGAGATATATGTAAATGCCCCCATAAATCAAGATGGAAGAAATGTTACGTAGGTTACGACTCATGGTTAAGACATGTTGACTAAAGAGGAACTTGGTTCTGGAAACGGAACTAGGATCGGTAAATTCTAACTCTAAGGGTGTCCTAAAGATCCTGGATTGCTCTTCGGGTGTGAATATCGGATTACCTAAGAATAAATAAGCTCACTAGTTGGTTAAATCCGCTTTCGGTTTCTCTAACAATAGCTAAATACCCTATGATTGGGGTCCCTCTCAGTTTCACCACTCTAATATATCCTAAGACACAAGGGGTAGTTCTCAAATGATTTAATGACACGTACGTACAAATTACCTAAGTCCTAGGGAATGTTCCTTTCGTATCCTTTACTCCTAACACTTTTGTAACTAGACACGCCGACTAGTTCTCACTTCTCGGATCTCGAACTAGGTTAAACAAAGGGATCTATGAAAATCCTAATCAATATTCCTATGGTTCCTACGTTTAGAAGACCATTCAACAACCGCAACACAAAGTCAACGATATATATACCAACCATACATGAACGACATTCACAAAGTTGCATAAGGAAATTAACTAAGCATTTCATCAAACCAAATATTTATTAACACATCATTAAAATCAAGAAAAAACCTTTAGATAGCTATTAACCCGTTTCACAAAAACCATATTTCAATCTTTTTACCAAAACGTCATAACCACTCGTACATAACCTAGGTAACTAAAACAATTAGCCTCTAAACATTATCAAAAACATAGAAGAAATTAAGTTCAACAAGTTCATGAGTTTAAAGTAAAGAGAATGAGAAGAAATCATGTAAGTCAATGATGTGTTGCAAAACACATGGATTTATTATATATATTTTACCAAATTATAATCTTATTTTATATAAATAGATTTTATTTTTAGTTACTTATTGTCTTTATCTTTTTTTTTCAAGGTAATGATAATGAAAGAAGCGGTTTTAGGGCGAAACGGGACGAAAACGAAAAGAAAATGAGTCTCGTGACCGGCTCGGAGAACCGTTTGAGCCCCCCAGGAACGCCCAACGGTTCTCTGGGCGCTGGGAGCTGAAAACAAGGCAATAAGCCCCGCCCAGCGGTTAGCTGGAGGTCTCCCACGCAGCCCAACGGTTCCTCGGGCCTTCCTAACTTGAAAAACCCTATTTTTTTCACTATATATTCATCTTTTGATAGATTTTAGGGAATAATCTCTTTACCTTAACACATAAAATGGCTAAATATAAGGGTTTTGAGGTTTGAGGGCATATTTAAGCTTAGATTCAAGGATTTGGATGCTAAACTTAGAAATTTGAAGCTTAATCTTTGGGTTTAGAAGATGGATATTGAAGATTGAAGCTTGGATTGAAGATTTGTTGTTGTTTGGTACAGATCAAGGAAGAGATTAAAGATTTTGTGAGTGAATTGAAGATCAAGCATGGATTTGAAGATTGGTGAAGTTTTGTTGGTTGGTTGTATCTAAAATTCTCCTCTTTTGTTCATTGCTTCTATTTTAGACATTATCATGTTAGATCTAGTGATTATTATGCTTGATTTGATTATTGTGATGATGATTATTGACTAGATCTTATATGTCTACTAAAGCAAAATGGATGAATGATGATATTTTGATGATTTTTGGTTGTTTATGATATGTTGGATGGATGTTATATGTGAGAAAATTGGTTTATGATGATCTTGTATGCCATATGTGTGTTGACTTTATGATTCATGTTAAGATCTTAATTTGATTGTGGATAAAATTATCTTGATTTGATAACTTGATAATAAATTTCACATTTTTGGTGTTTAGTCTACTAGATTAATCATCATTTGAGTAGATCTAGGAATAGATACTCATAAGTTAAGATTGATTTGTGGATTTGAGCCGATGTGCTAGTCGAATTCGTTTTCGGAAGGTGAGATAGAGTTTGTAGATTTCATAATTTTGTTAGTTGGTTTAGGTTAAAATACTGCGGGAGTAGGTTTTGCTTAATAAAAACTAGCAACTTGTGTTATCTAGTCTTCATTTACATAAACCAAATGATCCCGTTATTTTAGTTTACTGATTAAGTTAGTTTCTAGGATAAATGGACTTGTAAACCGAGAGGCGAGCCCGTTTAGGATCCTTAGACATCCGGGTGTGATTTGTAGACATTCCTTACATCATGAGCTTCACATATTTATTTAAGTCTTTCTAGCACCCAAGAGAACTTAGTAGTAGGTATTGATGTGTTAGATTGTTTTGAGTAGATATCTTCTCTGATCCGGTGCCGACATATCCAGAAAGCCGAGAGTTATTAGATTATCATCAGGATTTCCGCCTAAGTAGTCATCATTTCACTCATCGTTCTCTGTTAGCTTATTTCCGTCTTTAGTTTCTATTTTAAATAAGTTTTTACCTTAGTTAATTTTAGATTATTTTCGTTAGTCTAAATCTTATTTTTAGGTAATTTTAGATAAAAATGTCTTTTACTTGTTTTATTTAGTATTTATAATTAAAAATCCAAGTCTTTTACAACGGTTAGAAGTCGATAGAGATCCAGTGTGACACCCCGCCCGGAGGCGGAAACACCGGCATGTCAAGTGAATTGGACATCAATAGTACAAAGCACATGGCACACTAAAAGGCATATCTTAATATCATTAAAGCATCAATATCGTGACATAAATGAGAAGTAAATAGCATTAAAACAGAAATAAAAGCCAACAATTAATAGCGTTTAATTCCGATTTATTCTAGGTCCAATAAGCCTCCTAAATATCTCGAAAGCAAAAACGCTCAACATCACCTGAAATATGTAAAAATAAAGTTAGATATTTAAAGCTAGTGAGTAAACCACAGTTGATAAATAATAGTATAGAAAATCTGAGATCATCCTAATATGATGCGCAATCTTACATGCATAGCTATTTCGTCATATTACTCAACCTTTGACCATAGAACACATGAACACATTGAACACCATCATTGTATAGCAACTTGTAATCATTTGTCATGAGGAACCAACTCATGGTGCAATTAGTGATAACTGTCATTTAACTGTCTCGAATGTAAGTTATCAAAAGTTGTTTTAGCATCGAAGGGACATAGTAACATAGCAACAAGTATCATAGTATAGTAACTAGTAACCATTGTAGAGAATCGCCGGGTTTAAATCACCTATCGATGTTGTAAAGTGTAGGTGGGTTTGTCAGACTATTAGCGCTAAAATTGTACCGGTGGAAATTACAAGTAATATACTACTTTAAACTACCACATAAGATTGCATCAAGCCGCGAACTAGATTAACACATTTAATGATCTCATTTGAAAATAGAAACAAAGAAACGAAAAACCGAAAACATTGTATAGTAATTGAACATATTTCAGCCCCAAAAGGTAAAAGTAAAAAGGGGAGTGAATTTACTCACCTTGAAATGCAATTAGTATCGAAACACAAGAAACGCAGCTAAAAAGAACCGAGGGTTGCCCAAATATTAGTACCACCTAATTAATTGGGAAAAACCCTAACTTAGAAACGAAACAATAGTAACAAGAATTAAAATCCGAAATTTAGGGTTTTGGATTTAGGGTTTTAAAGTACAAATTGAGAATTAGGGTTCGAAACGTAATTGTATTTTCGTAACTGAATAAATTTTATACGAATCCATTTTTAGTTTTTTTCCTGAAACCATATTCATAACCTTGAAATATTATTTGTATATATATATGCTTTTTTTATCATTTAGAATGTTATTTAAGTTATTAGAAAATATAATGTGATGTTTAAAATGTATAAAAACGATTTTTAAATGAAAACGTTGGTAAGGAGATTCGAACCCGAGCCACCTCGTAGGCAACCAATGTTCTAACCACTGCACCAAATGCAGTTTCTGTTATTCAGATTCAACCTTTATCTTTTTATGCCTTCACAACCAACCATCCCCCTTTTCCATATGAGCCCTAGAACCAAGATCCCCTAAATTGATGTTGTTTTCGCTAGATTAAAACCAATTGATCATAGGGCTTTTAATCACCATTGAATCACGAGCATTTTGATATAAGTAACTTACATGATTAGTACGATTTGATACGGATTCAAAAGAGAAACTCGACTGTTCTTGGTGGATTTATGTGAAATCTGGAACGAAACAGAAGAAATTGGTGGATTAGGAAGACGTAGGTAATCGATAGGATTAAAATGATTATAAAGATTACCTGAAATGGTGCTTAGAAGGTGAAGAACACTAAGCTCGCCGGAAAAAAAAATGTTTGTTCGATTGTTTTGTTAAATTTCAGAGAAAAATGGATTGGTTTCGAGTTGAACGAAGTTTAGTCGGTTGTATTGGAAGGTCAGAATGCAAGGGTACACGAGTGATTACTAACTAGCAGTCCAATTTAGAAGTCATCGATTTCGTTTTGAAAACATAATCAAATTTGCGTCAATCACGCTGAAATCACGGTTTTTAAGAACTTAGACGGGTCGAAACATGGTAATAATGGTTTAGGAAAGATTCGGGTGATTGAATCAACGACCATAGCTGATCATGTTGTGGCTGCAATGGGATTGCAGATTTTTAAACCGACATTCCATAGGGGCTGCAGATGAAAACCAACAAAAACTTGTGTCAAAAATCAAAAAAATAGAGAGTTATTATTCATCAAGTTACTAAATTATACATAGTATAGTATAGTATAGTATAGTATAGTATAGTATAGTATAGTATAGTATAGTATAGTATAGTATAGTATAGTATAGTATAGTATAGTATAGTATAGTATAGTATAGTATAGTATAGTATAGTACAGTACAGTACAGTACAGTACAGTACAGTACAGTACAGTACAGTACAGTACAGTACAGTACAGTACAGTACAGTACAGTACAGTACAGTACAGTACAGTACAGTACAGTACAGTACAGTACAGTACAGTACAGTACAGTACAGTACAGTACAGTACAGTACAGTACAGTACAGTACAGTACAGTACAGTACAGTACAGTACAGTACAGTACAGTACAGTACAGTACAGTACAGTACAGTACAGTATAATATAATATAATATAATATAATATAATATAATATAATATAATATAATTTTTTAATTTCATTAATAATCAATTTTTTTTATAATTTGGTTACCTATTCAATTTTTAAAACTCAAATATTTAAAACTCTTTGTTTTCTAAAAAATATAAAAGATGGATATATATACTTTATTTATTATCAAATTATTGATACTTATTTATTAATGTATAATTTGAAAATCATTTATAATTACTTAAATATTATTTTATTATTAAAATATTTATTAAATTATATCAACTGTGTATAACACGGGTATTAAACATAGTTTAGATTATATTAAGCTTTAATGAATCAAAGGATAAATTAGTAAGATGTGCACAAGTCAAACGAACTGTTAATATACACGGGTAACTTAAAGACGATATCATTTTAAAAACTCAATATTTTTAGTCTAGTGACATAGTTTTCATGATAGTATCCAGTTCACTATAACTTATAATAAAGGGGCATTTGCATATATCCCCCTCTAAACCTTATTAATTGCATATTTACCCAACAAAAAAATTTTATTGCAAATTTCCCCTTATTAGGAAATAATATTGCATATTTACCCTTTTTGATATATTTTAGGAAAAACTAAATTATACATTGACTATTTTACCCTTACTTAATTAGCTTATAAAAATATTGCATATTAAATCATAATTGGATATTAAAAACCATCATACAACAAAAACATCCAAAATATTAATTTCAAGTACACACTAATACTAATTAAAGGATGGATGCGTATGCGTGATACATAGAAGACGATAGAGATGGAGGAGACTTCGACATTTGGTTATATGATGTTTTTTAGATGATTAGTAGTAGGGTTTTTAGTATTTGAAAGGGTAGTTTGGTCAACATAATAATTATCATAAAGGATGGGTATATATGTAATATTAAATTTGAGTTGGGTAAATACGCAAATACATTGGTTTGTAGGGGGATATATGCAAAAAGTCCTATAATAAAATAGAAGGGAAAATGTCACAGAAACATAACGAACTTTCAATTTTGTTCCAATTAAGTCATTCAAAGTTTGTTTTGTTCCAATTAGATAAGTTAAGTTTACTTTATGTTTCAATGCTAGGTATTAAACCTACTTAGCAAGTAAACATTGGTATTTTATTAAAAAAAGTACATATGATCACACATCTTCTTCTTCTTCCTCATGGTTTTCAACCCGAAATGGTTTTCTACGTGTAATTAATGACAATTATGATAATGGCAGTGTTAGTATATCAGAAACATATATAGTTATTGTTACATATTTAGTTATACTATATGTGATTGATCAATTCAATTCTATAATTCAAAATATTGTTAACATGATTACATGGAGTTGTTTTCAGAACCTCATGCATACATACTTGGTCCAATTTTATAATTCAATTTTAATGGCATATTTTGTTATTGTTACAGACGGCTATGGAGTTGTTTTAGTTTTGCAAGTTTAAAAAAAAATCATAGTTTTTTGAGATTTTTTTTGAAAATAAAAAAACCGTATTTTTTTCTCAATCTTAAAAAAGGTTTCACAATTTAAAAGTACTCTTTTTTAAATTTTATTCTATTTTTAAAAAAATATATATATGGTTACAAGTAATATTGGTCAAATACCTATGATTGAAACATAAACTAAACTTAAGTTACCTAATTAAAACAAAATAAAGTTTGGATGACCTAATTAGAACAAAATTGAAACTTCATTATGTTTTTATAAAATTACCCCTAGATAGAAAAGAGAAAAAAATACATCAAATCTTAATTGTTTGTAAACAAACCAAAATAGCACAAAGAAACGTTTGTTCATGTTCCTTCGTTTATATATAACCAAACAAACTAACGAACACAAACAGTTGAACAAATGAACTTTTTATTCATTTTCAATTGTTCAAGAAAACGAACTAAGTTAATCTATGTTCATTCATAGATATATTTATTATACAAATACGAGTAGCATTTTTACACATTTACAACACCACTTTTTTTTTTATCTATATTTGCAAAATCACGTTTCTTAAAGTTAGCATATGTGTAAAAATAATATAAGAATTAATCTTTACTAGCTACGGCGAGTTTTGAAAAGTTTCTTGTTCTCTCATTCGGGTGGTTTTCTAATAAGCCTTCTGATGATTAAACAAATTTGCAAATAAACATAAATGATGAAACATAAATAAAAGAAAATAAACAAGCTTAAACACAAAACACACGAATGAACAAACATCAACCACAATACCAAAACGAAACAAAACATTTTGTTAATGTCCGAATGGCTATGGACGATCGCTGTTCAATGTAAAAGTTTGTATTTTGATCAGTTTCACTTTACAGAATTGAAAAACGCCAAAACACCAAAATTTTAACGTCGATGTCAACGCATCAACAACCCTAACTATGTTCTGTGAAGAATAAATGAAAAGAAGAAAAATAACCAAAGATTAGTTTTGTTGTCATGAGGCAATAAGCAGAGCATCTAAATCTACCAAAACTGCAAATCTCTGCACGCCATATATGATGTACAAGTAATTATTATTCTCCACCACCACTGATTGGAGTGGGCAACTACAATGAAATAAACACTAGCGCCAGCTTATTAGTCATGATTCATGTAGCTGTATGCTGTTGATGATGCAAAGCATACTTCACAACCTCATAGAAAGATACCACAATTCCGACTGAAGGACCTGCACGCCCTACACGAGGCCCCACACCTGTAAATAGCCCCCTCATTCCACCATCCCTGTTGTAACAAAC
The DNA here is from genome assembly GCA_030867185.1 of Tagetes erecta. NCBI lineage: Eukaryota > Viridiplantae > Streptophyta > Magnoliopsida > Asterales > Asteraceae > Tagetes > Tagetes erecta. The sequence goes on along the minus strand of CM061491.1, from coordinate 18,008,217 downwards.
AAAAACGATACAAAATCAAAATACTAGAAGCCAAAAGGTTGCTTTACCAGTGCAAATTTCACACTGGAGACCGAAGACTCATCTACTTAGTGTCACGTCATGTTATGTTTTATCCTGAACAGGTAAATAGCTAGAAAGAGAAACAAAATGGGTCAATAGTTACCTCCTGTAGTTTTAAAAGCATAACCTCCTAAATAGTTATTAGATTATTATTGAAGTACTATGATTTTTTAGCACCAACCAACCTCACATGAAACGTCGATACCCACCCTGCCCATTTTGCACCTCTAGATACATTAAGATCAGAGGTTGACATGTAATGGTTTACTATTTAGTAACAAAATGATGCTTGCTTTAAAAAAGAAACAAACCTCCAAACCTCCATTAGAGTCTGCCTCGTTGTCATCCTTAATGCTCTACTAGGATCCCTCTGTAATAACATTAAAAGTGAAGCAAAAATAAAAGATATAAATATTGGGATACATTATTTATGCTACTAAACCATAAATATTATATTCTAATAATAAAATCATGGTTGTTCAAAAACTTGTCTTACAAACAAAATGCTCACGATCCAAGTTTCAAGAAAATACCTCTATTTGTCTTCGAGTTTTTGCAACATCAAGTGGGCATGTGGCAGCAGCAGCAAGGCTACCTGCAACAAAACCCGAAGAGAAATTTGCTCCAACCACACTAACAGCATTGGCTTCCTCACCCACCAAACCCAGTATCCGTCTTCTAACTGGCTCAAGAGTTGACCAACATATTGCAGAAAAAGGTACATCACGAGCTAGCTGTGCCCCAAGGCCTGTCCAAAGAGCACGATAACTTTGCACTGCAGTAAAAAAACAGAGCCGATTAGAATTAATAACTTCAAATCAAAATCACATTGTCATGAAAAAAGCACCATGAAAGCATGCATTTCATGTAAACTGTAACCAAGTCAAGAAATATACTATGACATTATTTTCAACGAAGTAACATAAACAACAGAAAGAAGTGTTAAAACACATGTTTAATAGCTTACTGTTCTTCATATTCTCTGTTGTCTTGACATTAGATAACACATCCACCCATGTCTTCCACACCCCGGGAGCTTTTTTCCCACTGTTGAGGTCTTTAAATGCCTAAATGTGCATGTATCCAGTTTTTCATTTATTAATAACATGCGGTCACCAAAAGAAGAAAAAACAGAGCAAGAATTATTAAAAGCACCTGCATGCGAGTTCTAGCAAGTTCTATAGGATAGCAGGTAATGCAAGCCAAAGAGCGTGCCAATGATCCAGCCAGTAAAGGGGCGTATGGGGTCATGCTTGGAGCATTCTGAGCTGTGAAACCTTCAAACCAATCACGGAATATGTCATAGCACGGGAGATAAATTCCCACCTGTTCAAACATAATATTGAAATTTAATGTAAAGTCTAACCATAGTGTTATTTGACATCAAATAACGAGTCAAACCATCAAGAAACTTACAGTTGGTACAGCCAGTGCAAGACCAGCATTTGTGCCTCTCCATAATCTTGCAAATCCCTCCTGTAAAAATTCCCATTAGATATTTCAATACGACTTCAAAAACTAAAGTATAGCATAAAGAAGAAAGTAGGCGAGAAGATGTAAACCTGTCGAATAATTTTGTAGAAAACATCCAGTGTTCCTTTGTACTCGAAACAGTCTGGCGGACAGATTGACACCGTACCATGTACTCCAGCACGGGCGCATGATGGAGAACATCTCAGATCCGCAAACATCTAAGTACACATAATTTAGAGGATACTTTATGATGATATATAAAAAATATAACCAACCCTGATTCAGATATCAATTAACTATAAAAATGTTATCTTGCTACTATTACACCCAAAAAAAGTTATAACAAATGCTACAATTTACTAACTTAGAGACAACTGAACCACGAAAAGAAAGAATCAACTAATATATATGAGATACACATAATCACAGAGAGAGATTAACAAATATCATACGCTATTTCCCTAAAAACATGAATGGTTGAACTGGTGTTCATAAATCCAATTCTCAATGTCATTTCAAAGTGACAGAAGTCATTGGTTTAACTACATCCTTGAACCCCAAACAGCATGGTTGAGCTCTCCATTACAAACTAACGCCTGACGGATGCAGAAATGTAACTACTCTCAAGTTATTTCTGTCTCAACTCTCAAGAGTAATGCTAACCATTACTGTTTTAAGGATAAAAATACCGCTAATAGTTAAATTACCTATCCCCAACTTTGATTATCAAGTACTTATTCGTTTGTTTATGATCCTTCAAGTAACAACAATCACATTGAAACTAACATCCCCACACACCCTTGCTCAACACTAGTCTCCAGGTTAGTCAACACACGTCATTATTAACATATGCAACTGCAGACCCTTCGGCACAAGTTAGAACACTAAATCCTGTTAAAACTATTATTAACAGGCAGCTTAATTGTTTGTGTCTGATCCTTCAAGTCACAATAATCAAATTGAAAACTAACATCCCCACACACCCTTACTGTACACTATTGTCCAGGTAAGTCAAGACGCGCCATTAGTAACAAACGCAACCACAGCAAATTCTAATACTTGAAAGGTTGTTGATACCAAACCAAAAGTTCTAAAAGTGCACTACTTAATTACCAACAGGTAGCTTATTACCGAAAGAATGGACAAGGCTTAAATAACACACATACCATGTTTGGTCCAAAAACCGCCATTCGAGTGGTTTGATTCGTCATGGGATGCGAGTAAGCAACACCTGCAGCCTGTGCTTGCAGCCTCGTCTATAAAACCACAAACATACATTAAAACATAGAATCATTACATGATCCCAAACCACAAACATTAAGCTAGAAAAATGATAAACAAAGCAACAAAATTAAAACCTTTAACAGCCTTTATAACAAAACACAAGCCCTAAAAGAAAAACGATAAGTACATACTTTGGCGACATCAAGAGGGTTAACAATAATGGCGGAAACAAAGGCGGCACCGGCAGCGGATAAAGCTCTCTCCGGAAGCCCTAATTTGTCATTTTGTTTCATATTTTGTTGTTGCAGAGAAGATTTAAACGGTTGAAACTTGTTTGACGAATCAGAAATTAACTCAAGTTCATATTCATGGGTGGATCGATTGGGATTCATGAATAGATCGTAGCGCTTTGAATCGTTGGTGTTTGTCATTTGCCTTCAATTCAAAACTTTGACCAATAGGAAACTAATCCTGAAACAAAAGTTGTATCAAGCATCGTATTTAGGGTTTAGTATCATTATAAGAAGAAAAAATGATACCTTTTGATCGCAGCTTTTATTGAAGAAGAAGAAAATAGATCGGAGGAAGAATTAATTGATGCATGGAAATATAAACGCCACAAAGAAAAGAAAAGAAAAGAAAGAATAAAAATTGTTGATTTTTGTGGGCATTACTAAATATTAGGGGCACGGCTGTGTTTAGACGTGTCACATTCTAGAACAACCGCAATGCTTGAAATTTTCCATCCATCAAATCTCATATATTTATTCACGGCATGTTTATTTTCTGTTTTAAATATTAGGTTAGTGTTTAATTATTTAATATTTAGAGCGTTTATTTTATTAAAAAAATTATATTGTTTCAGTTAAGTGTTAAATGGTTAAAAAACAGAAAGATGTTGAATGAAACTAAATGAAGTATATCTATATATATATATATATATATACTTTAACCTCATCTATAGTTTTACCCTAAAATCACTACCATGATAAAAGCCTTTTAATGCTTCAGACATCTTAACCATTCATCACTAATGACTTAGATTTCCCAAAAAACCCTTAGTTTTGACCATTTGAGTTCAATTGTAGCTTTACATTAGCTTTGCATAACAATTAAGAAAATGAGGTGTTTTGTACAAAACACCTAGAATGATTTTACATCAAAAAACGCCCCAGGGGTGAGAAGAGGGTTTTTGGACTGCAGTTGAGGCGTTTTTAGGCGATAACGCATGGTCTTATAATTATAATTCATAGATTATTAAAACTATTATTATTAGTGCTTAAGTTCTTCTTTTCGTGACTTATGACCTGAATCATGTTACACTTCCATTCATAGACGGGTACTCAGATCACCCCTTATTATTCTTACAACTAACCCCCTTGAATTTGGCCCTCCTCCGTTCAAAATCTATAATTTATTGCTTGACAAAGATGACTTTCGATATCTCATTCTTAAGTCAAATTCTAAATTCAGCTTTAGTGGTCCTCTGATCTTTACCTTCCAATCAAGCTTAAATTATTCAAAGATAAAATTAAAAAATGGGCTAGTGATGAAAAACTAAGGATGCAGAAACTAGAAACACACCCTTTGGAATGATCTCAAGATTTTAGAAGAAATCATCGTATCCTAATCATTAACCAAGGAGGAGTGGTCTTATAGAGAATGTAAAAAAAAGTTTAGTTGATCTAGAAGAGCATAACATCAAGAATAAATGACAAAAATCTAGAGTCAAATAGGCAACTCAAAGTGACGACAACTCTATATACTTTCACAGTTGCATCCAAGCTATAATAGCCTCCAATCAAATTCATGGGATTGAAGTAGCCAAGTCATGGATCCAAAAGCTTAATATTATCAAAAGAGAGGTTAAATGTTTTTTTAAAGACCGGTTCAATGTTGAATTTTCATCTCCATCATCTCAAATTCTCAATCTAGCTTCCTATCAAACAGATAATAAATACGAAAGAAGATAAATTTAACCATTAACAAAATTTAACTAAAATAAAATCCATTACTAAATGAAAAAAGAGTTTACCGCATAAAATTTTTTCACACACTAACATTTAACCGACATATTTTAAACTAGGTTAACACCCGTGTGTTCACACGGGGTTGAACATTAAGGAAAATGTATATACTAAAGGAATAACAAACATATCATAAACGCGCAAAATAATGCAAATTAAAACACGAAAACTGAATTTATTTATTAAAAAGAAAAAACCGAATTTTAGTAATTTAAAGCTAAAGTTGTTTAGTGATAAAATAATTAAGTGAATCATTTTTTATTATTATAATAATTGTTTTTTATAAAGATGAATTACAAATGTTTTGTAATCAAAGAGTGAGAAAATCTAAACTAATATACTTATTTGTGGAAAGGTATTAAAATAAATCTTAAATTGTTTAAAGAAATAATACTGTATTTTTGGAAAGTTTATGAAATACTTAATGGGGATGCATCAGGTGACGACATGTGGTACGATGTGGTAACATGTGTTAGCGATTTATTAGAAGAGAGGATGTTGATTGATGAATATACCTTACTCTCTATCCGGTCCCAAGCATCTTGATATCCGGTTCTCACCCACCACCATATGTTTGTTTCCGATCTCTTCGTTTTGTTATTTCAGACATGACATGGGAGATGGAAGAAGAGGTGGAAACAGTTGTTCTGGAGAAGATTTGGGACTTACACGACAAACTTAGCGATACTATTCACTCCATTTCTAGATCTCATTTCCTTCACTCCATCAAAACCCTAACCACCACTTCCAATCATCCCATCCAAGAAGCCAAGAGTTTGAACTCTATTCGTACCGCTCTCGAAAACCTCGAGGATCACTTACACTTCTTTCATGTGAGTTCATTTCTCTCTTCACAATTCGCTTCATATTTGACCTAATTTGTACAAATCACTTTATGTTTATCAATTATCATTGATGTTGGTCCTTTTAAGCTGTATTTGCTAGAACTGGCAGCTTCACTTAACATTTTAGTAGCTTTTGTATCTTAATGTTTACATTTTGGATCATGGCTTAGATTTGTCAATACTTATAGTCTAAATGTACTAGTTCCAACTGCAGCACCATGAAAAATACAATGCCTTACTTGTTTTCTTATGGTTTTTACTTGGAGTTATACACTAATAACGGCACACGGGCACTATTATTATACTGAAACAGAAGAAAGGAAAAAAGTATCAAGTCCCTCAAGTGATTTTACTGTTTTGTATCATTATGAATCAAAATTAATTAGTGTAACACAAGTATGAGTGGCAGCTGGGCTAAGTAAGTGTTATAAGAAGGCAATTGGCCAACATTTTGAAGAATATTTTGTATTGAAGCCACTTTTTATTTTGCTAAACAACATTAGGAAATTTTCTAGTGTTTGAGCTTCACGCTAAAGAAATCACTAGGTTAGCATGGGGAACTTTTTTTAGAATAGCGGTTGATGCAACGACCTGTGACCGATGTACTCAACGGTGCAAGGACCAAGATCAAAGTGGAACTTATGCATAAAAGTACCAACTTATAATGTGCATGATCACCTAAATGGAAATCATATTAAATCTAAATTTATATCCTAGGCTTCTTAGCTTCTAAGAACACCAATAGACCCGTCTATATTTTATATTTAGATAATTGCTATTATAACTTTATTAGATAAATAGTATTAGTTACTGTATTTAATTAGCACTCTTAGTTGGGGAATGTTTAAGTAGGGATTAAGAGAACTATTCTATAATGCTCGTTGTTTTTGAGAACCCGATTTCTGTATTTTTATCCTGTGTTATTCGAGATTTGGATTATCTCTTGATAGTTGATAGTAAAATGTTCTAAAGGAGAGCATCTATATACAAATATAGGTTATGTTGTTTTTTATTTCGTTTTATCTTATTTATGGTACAATTCATTCTACTTTTCTATTTGCATCTTATCAATACCTAATGACAAGGGTAAGGATTCATTCAACGCTCAGTAGTCAAAGGCACAAGGCGCAATGGCCTCATACATTGCCTCAACACTAGGCTAAGAAAGGCGTACGCATGAGACATAAGAAACATTAAATAAAAATAAACATGACAGATATAGAAAATTAATGCTGATTTATACATATAATAAAAGAAGTAACAAAAAATAGCAATTAAATAAACCAAAAGTTCTAAAGTAATGCAAATTCATACAAGCATTCGTTTGTTTATCACCATCACCAAAACAATCTGAACGTTTGTTCTCAAGTTCATTTGAATAATGTGCTTCGAATTTGTCTCCGGTCTCTTCTCTATGTAAATTGTAATATTTTTCGTCTTCTAAAGCGCATTGAACTGATTGAAGATGAAGGTTGTGAATTATTTTCGATTTTCTAATGCTCCTAACCTCTCTAGCCCGCCCTCATTTACTACATCAAGCGATGTCAAGTCGTCATTCTCAAAAGTTATCTTTTCTTCATCCATCGTTCCAGTCAACCACTAATTACAATCATCTGTCATCCAAAGTTATAGGTTCATAGACAACATCTTTATCATGACGATTCTTGAGTGTTTGGCTGTGTTTGATAAACAAAAGATCTTACACCTTCTTGTTCTCTAATCAATTCCTTTTCTTCGATTGAATCTATTTGAAAATGATAAATTTTATATAGTTAAGGGATTAAAAGAACTTATACTTAGAAAATTGGAACACTTATATGTGTAGGTGTGCTCTTGGTTTTAAAAAGCGCGTTTTTTTCTGAAAAGCGTACGCTTTTCACGCTTTTTTCACGCTTTTCCGCTTTACCGCTTTCTCGCTTTTGGAAAATAAGCAGTTTTTCAACTATTATCTGGGATTGTTAAAATTTTAACATGTTAATGGGCATACAAAGCCCATAAAAGATCCCGATATAGCTGTTGGTGGCAAAAGTTAGCAAGATTTTACCCTAAATTGTCAAATTGAAGGTAGTTTACACTTTACAAAGCCAAGAAGGAAGACTTAAAATTTGGGATTTTACCTTAAACCTTAGTTGTTATATATATTATTGATTTATTTGTAATATAATTAGATTATATATAATATATATAATTTATATATTATTTTTAAACATGTGCGCTTCGCGTATGAAAAGCGCACCGCTTTTTCGCTTTACGCTTTGATTTTGGACCTTGTCGCTTTTGTGCGCTTAACGCTTTTTAAAACCAAGGTTGTGCTTCAGTTTCTTTCACAACCTTATGGATGGATTACATATTCAATCAAACACTTTGACAACTAATTGTTGCACATAGGTGTGTAAATGAACTTAGCCAAACCCAAGTTTGACTAAGCTTGAGCTCGGCTAGGCTCGGGATCTAGTTTTTCTTATTTATATACATGTTATTATGTTCACATATAATTTTGTTATATAATTGTGTTCATATATATATATATATTATAGTTATATAAAACATAATGTATGTAATTTTGTTATATAATTATGTTCACATATATATTATAGTTATATATAAAACATAATGTATATTAGTTTTGTTATTTTTATAATTATATATAAGAATAATATTTGTTATGTTATTGTATTAAACATAAGTTATAGGCTCGTGAGTCTAGTGGACCTTGATATATGAAGTTTTGGCTCGAGTTCATTTGCTAAATGAACTTCAGTTAGGCTTGGGCTTGAGATCGTTTAAGCTGGACTCGATTTGACCTTTCAGCGTGCTGATATCAAGTAGTGCATGAGTGACTTGGCTCGTTTACACTTCTAGTTTCACATTTGGGTTTGCTTTGCCATATAACAGATAAAAAGGAATATTATAGAGTGGACTTGAATATAAAAGAAAAAAATCATAAACAACTTGTACATGTATGCATGTGCGTGTAGATGTGTACGCATGTGCGCACACGTATACGCACGTGATTCCTCTTTCTATATACTACGGCTATGTAGCCTCTTGCTCTAAAGCAGCCCGGGAAAGGGAGAGTAAAGGGAGGGAAACCAGGTTTATGTAACACAAAACTATCTTGGGAACACTTTGAACATGCTTTCACATTTCTATTTCCTTCTACTTGATGTTGCCAAAACTGTGAGTACGTATTTGTGTTACGAGCATCTTGCACAAAGTTATACTTTCACGTGGGATCACTTTTCTTTGATTGTATTGATGCCGAAGCACCTTCAGAAGTCATATTTCTGTGGGGAAAAAAAATAAGCAAACAGCAGAGTGAAACATAATTTTTTGCAGCACTATTACAGCAGTGAACATAAACATAATGTTTATTTAGTCCAAGTTCAGTTCATCATAGAACAATCACAAACATGTCGAGTCCAGGTTTAGCTAATCTCATTTATTTGGTGAAATTATATATATATCAATGGAGGTGCTTTTTTCAGGGTTATATTTCAATAACAAAATTGTGTTATATTCTGTGTTATATTTTCAGAACAAAAACATGTCTAGAATGGGAAACACAAAAGCGGAAGATCTCGGATATGTGTCTGCGTAATTGGGCAGCTTTGTGCCTGAGACTTAATAGAAAGAGTAAAGTAGATTGTGTTGATAATAGGGTAGCAATATAGGTTAATATAAATAGTAAGAACTGTGGAAGATCTTAAATCTGGGTCTGATCTTGAACTTGAAGATGTGTCCGCGTAGGTAGGCTGATTTGCATCCGGACACTCTGAGTAGAAGAAACAATATAGGAGACTGTGTTGATACCAGGGTAAGAATTTTGGCTAAATAGATAAAGTAAGAATCATTGTCCAATGGTAAAAATTGGGAAACATAAGAAAGAACAACAAAAAGGGTTTATTGTTCAATTCGCCTGTCCTCGACTGCTGGACCGATGCGATCACGTGTTCCTGGACCAAGACATTCACTCACCTCACTGGCGCCTAATGAAGCAGCTCAGCTTGAGTCTGTTCAAGGTGCCTAGGCCTTGCCCAACTTGCTTTTACCACATAGGGCTATGATTGAGTCACCTGAGCATCTGTCTTGATATATTTTTGGTTGTCATTACATTCTGTTTGTCTTAGCTGCAAGCTAAAGAAGTAACAGCATTATTAACAGTATTTGGGTGTTAATGGCACTGATGCATGTTCTAGGCTTCAATCAAATATTAGGGATTTAGGGAAACGATGCTGCAACCTGGGTTTCATCTTGCTGGGTTTAGCATTTCATAGTACATAATAATGTGGAGATGACTTGTGAAAAGTTAAGAGAAAGTAGAAACGCGAAGCCATCAGCTTATATGAACTGTTAAATTGGACCTTTGGCTAAGTTTGCATCAGAAAACAAAGTTGGATTCTTGTTGCTGATAGCTGCCATAGGGTATAACTATATCTATCCGTCTAGGAATTATTGACCTGCCTCTATGTTTCCCTACCATCTCCTTACTTGCTTCCATCAATGATCATATTGCAATGTGCAAGATCACTTGTTTATGTGTTGTAAACTTGTAATATAGTGTAGTTATGAATCTATTCAAAAGGTGACGCAATATGTTATTTTTTCTTGTTTAAATACAGACTGTGATAAAGCAGCAACAGGCAGAGAAGGATGTTGCAATTGCTCGGTTGGAACAAAGCCAAATTGTGCTTGCATTGAGATTGGCTGACCACCATGGTAAAAAGTACAAAGTCATTGAAGAAGCACAGGATTTTGTGGGTCAAGTGCAGAATCATGTAAAATTTCTCCTACCAAAAAACAGCAGCGTACCAGAAGAATCCTATAATGTCGGAAAGAGGTCAAACATTTTAATCAAAGTTATCATCTCGAGCTTTAAGTTAGCCAAGAAGTCCCTCAAAGTTGATAATCCTGGTGCTGTGTTAGGGAATGCTGCTATATTCGCATTGAGCATGCTGGCATTGTTACGTCTTCATCAAGTAGCAGAAGGGGACCGTCACATATTAGATCTCCAACAAAGACATCATGTTAATAATAAACTTAACAGAAATGTGACCAAAGTTTATATGCCCGAAGGAGGTTCTTCTAATGGACTAGATGTGCTATCGGGCAGGGGTTAAAAAACTAGAACAGTGAGCATGATTTGGTGATTCTTGCTTCTGAGATGCAATGCACAGTTATTTTGTTGGTTTGATGGTTGTATGATTAAGTAACAGACGGTGACAAAAAGTAAATTCAGATGTTTGCTTTAAATATTTTATAACTGAAGTTATTTTTATTTATAAAGTCTATTTTTTTTAAAATAAGATATGGTTTTTGTTTCTTTACGTTGTTGAAAGCTAAAGATTGATTTTTTTATTGCAATCTTCTTTTTAAGACATCATTGACCCTGAAGAAAAAGTCAAACGTCAAAGATTTATTAGTTCAATATTTGTGTGCAAAACGCAAAAGCATTCATAATATACAACTATATTTATCAAATTTTGCTTCCCACTTAGCTTTCGGTAGTCGTACTTGCAATTGCTAAACAAATTAAAGGTCAAAACGTGTGAAGACGACTCTGTTTCAGTTTAAAATCAAGATAATGACATGTTTTGTTCCAGTTGTTTTTAACGACATTTTGGGTTATTGATAGGCCATTGGCCACCAATTATTTTCATTCTTTAACTTTAAACTAGCACATCTTAAAGAGAAGCTTGTACATCCGCCCGTTCTTATTGTTCTTGAACCAGAGACCATTATCAAGATGAAACCCACCTTAAATAAGAAAAAATATATTAATTTAAAATTTTATTTTGTCACATGTGAAAGTTTTAAGACCTTTTGGATTGAAGATGATTTTTTTTTTCCTTTCAACAATAGCAGTTGTATATATAAAAAAATAAATTACATCACACCTCATTCGTGAGGTTTGAATCTAAGACCCTAGTGCTTTAAACAGTGTCATCAGCTTACTCACCACCTAAAATTTTTTAAGTATAAATTTTCGCATGATTATGATTTTGACCCCCAGATTTTGATCATTTTGACCCTGATGACTTAGTGCATTTAAAACGTTGACCCTTACTCTACTTTGACATGTTTACGACTTTAACCCTATAGGTTTGACTTGGTTGACATTTTGACCGCTAAGTTTAGTATTTTTTCTTCTTTTAATATGTAGCGCATTACGACTTTATATCGTAACGTACGAGACATGAAACTTTGTTTATCAATACATGTCATGAAATCATATATGTAAGACCCAACTGTCACATCCTGCGGCCTAGTCTTAAGTTTAGTTTTAAACAAATCACAAAAGGTATACCGTTAAAAGTTATATATAGTTTTTTTTTCCAAGTCACCGATTTAGTTAGTCGTAAATATCTGGTCACGTTTTAAAGCGACTTTACCTCATTTATCATGTTTACATGTCGGCCCCCTTTTTGATTTTTCACATTAAATATGTTAAAGTAAAATTTCCACTATATACTCATCTATCTAATAAATCAAACTTTTAGGGGGCAATTTTTGGAGGGATTTTTTTTTCTATAATAGGAAGTTTGGGAGGTAAAATTTAGCTAAATTTTTCACCATGCAAGTTGATGGAGCCAACTCCTTAAATGTTATATATTTACAAATTGTTAAATATAATGGTTATAATTTCTTTATAAATATTACTATTTAACCCGTGTGTAACACACGGGTATTAAACCTAGTTTTGAGATAAATCATCTAAAAAGATTTATAATAGAATAGTTTAGAATTTGATAGGTAATATATATCGACAACTTTCCATCTATTTGACTAATTGAACATGTTTCATATTTGACTTACATAAAATATGAAAAAGAAATCAGACAAAATTTTCCATGTTTAACTCAAATTGACAAATCAATTTAAAACAAACTGTTCACTTTTTTTTTCTTGGTTTTCCTGCAAATCAAAGGGGCAACAAGAAGACATTTACACAACATTATTGGTTACTTTTAATCACAAAAAGTTAAATAGATAAATAGTAAATTGCAGTTTCGAGTCTTTCTGTTTTGACACCTTTAATGAATTCTGTTACACTTTAACAGTTTTGGTTACTGTGATTTTTATTCTTAACACAAATGGTTCTGAGCCCAAACTCCGTCAACTTTTCTGTTAAACTTCCACACGTGCCCCGTACGTGAAGGAAAAAAAGCAAAGTGAAATGTCTTTTTGCCCTCACGTGTGGGGGACATGCGAAATGTTTAACAGAAAAGTAGACGGAGTTAGGACTTAAAACCATTTGTATCAAGAATAAAAACCAAAGAGACCAAGATTATTAACATGAGACTGAACCATTTAAATTCATTGAAACATAAGGAACAAAATTGCAGTTTACCCATGTATAAATCTTGGAAGTTTAGCTAAAAAGTGGTCGCGCAGTTAAATTTAAAAGCATATTAAAAACCATTATTTACATGTGAATTAAAAAAGATAATGTCCACCTAATAAATCACCGAAAAAACATACTTTTATTGATTTGACGTTCTAAATCTTGTCATCCAAGTTGTCATCCGTGTCATAAACCCTCAAATATGTTACAAAACGAAATAAGAGGCGTGTTGTTCAACGAGTTGTTCAAACAATTAGAATTGCTTTTGGCAAGTCAAACAATGAGCTTGTAACATCGTACAATTGGGATGGGAATATTTTTGCTTACTTTTAACATGTGAAACATATCTTTTTTCTCGTTTATTTCATTTTCACAATCTACAAAACTACAAGTTAAGAGAGGCAGCCGTTTTTCGTTTATTGGTCCACTACTGGGTACCCATTGTCCCATCCAGGGGCGGACCCACTTTAGTCGGGTGGGGGACGCCCGCTCCCCCTGCGAATTTTTTTTTGTTTTTATATGTTAAATTCTCGATCGACCCCCGTAAAATTTAACCCTCGACCCCCGTATAGGCTTGAAAACTCAGTTTAATGTCCAGTTAGTAGCCTATATGAGACACATAATATTTAACAATGGATTGGGTTATATTATGGTTAGAAGATAGTAATATATATTTATTTGTATTGTCATATATAGTCAATCATTATGGTATTTAAACCTTAAGTGTTTCACCATTGCACAAAACCATCAATATAGTTGATGATTTGGATGGTCATGAGTACAAAAAGAAAATATATAAATAATTAACTATTTTTGCTAAGTAATCAAGTGAGAAGTGATGAATGGTGGAAAAATTAGTTGTAGAACCAAGGTTCACAACATCACCATTTTTATACCATAACACAAGTTTTCCAACATAACATTGTTTGAAAACATGGTTTGGTTTCATTAACTTCTTATTTGTAGATTAGTGACTTAAAAAAGATGTATAATGGAGGCATATGAAGTTTAAGAAACAAAATAAAAGATTTATTTTATATAGTTTGAGAAAAACAATCCTAACTCGAACCTCAAAATGGTGATTTACCAAACTCTATTTACCTTGGTAAATACATGGTAAAGTTATAGAGGATGTTTCAAGTATTTAGGAATAAAAATGAAAGAAAAATGAAAGAAAGAATAAAAAAAACTCACAAGTTGTTGTTGAAAATTTGTTGAAAAAAAGATGAAATTTGAGAGAGAGTTTGAAAGATGAAAATTTGTAGAAATTCTTAAATAAATTGAGAGAGTTTGAGAGAGAGTTTAGGTGATGAAAGTGATTAGAGAGATTTGGTTTGATATTTATAGATAAAAATTAGGGTTAGACATTAAATAAGTTAGTTGAGTGGAGGGAATGGAAATTTTTACTTTTAAATATAAGTGGAGGTAAAATGAAACTTTTTTTATTTTGACCCATCAAATTTAGTTGTTGTCATTTTTTTAATTTAACCTGACCCGGTTCGACCCGAACCGGATTGAAAAAAATATTATATATCGATACTTAAACGATTATTACCAAATTTCCGACCCCCATGAAAAAATTTCCTGGGTACGCCACTGGTCCCATCATGATTCTTACCATGGGTAATATTTTATTACATCTATTAGGTTAGGAACGAAGGAGGGGCGGACGTATAAAGGCTTTAGGGTAGTCTGAGCTAAGGTTTATATTTTCGTAAGAAACGCAAATATTTTTCTTTCTGTTTTATCGCTATTTAATCTCACGGTATATTATAAATCACTAGTTTAATGCCCGTGTGTTACACGAGTAGTGACATGAAAAACAGAGAAGTTTAAATAGTTTAGCAAACGAGTAAATTTGTAGAAAAATAACAAAGTTTTAATTTTGTGCTAATTATGTCTTTTAATAATTGTTTTGTTTCAATTAGATAACTTTAAAATGGTGTCTCAATTCTATGTAATTAACTTGTGTAGTATGTAAATATTAATTTTAACATTAGTTTTAAAATAAAGTAAAATAAATATTCACGAAAAGTTTTTAAAAATTGAACAAAAAACTATGAAAATTTTCATAAATTTGTAAAAAGTAAAAAAATGACAAATTTTTACAAATTGCAAAACCTATAAAATAAACTGTGAAATTTTAAAAAGTTTGTAAGAGTATTTAGTTGATGTGAGAAAAAATACAAAACGGGTCTCAAATTAATCTAAAAATCAATGTTTACTTATTATACAAATTAATTTACCTAGGAGTGGAACACTATTTAAACTTAATTTATGTAATTGAAACAAAACAAAATTTGAGTAACCTAACTGGAACAAAATATAAGTTCGTTATGTTTCTATGTGATTTTCCCTTTATAAAAGAAATATTTAGAAATAACTTACATATTATTACATTAAATAAAGGTTTCTTAAAGCTTGGAAATTTTACATACAACATTGAAACCATATTTAATGGACAATAGACATGTTTATATTTGACAAGGATCTCGTCAAGATTTGGCTTAGCAATATAGACACATTGACAAAAAAATTACATTTTGCAATGCTAAATATTTTTTAACAGCTGAATGCAATTTGCTAGATTTAAATAACATTATCGAAAAAAAATAATCAAGAAGCAAATGAATTCAAAAGGTAATATGATTGTTATATTTTCAATACTATATTTTTTTTATCGATATTGGATTTTAATAATCTGAACGTCTGCACATTGGCCGATATTAATACCAACTTAAAAAATTCTTTGTGGCAATCCCAACTTGTAACTTTTTTCCTACAATGATCCTCCGTTAAAGTTAACTTAACGCCGTTAATTTTTTTTTTTATTTTTTTTGAATTTCATATCGATGTTTTAAGGCTTTTGATTTGGAAGAGGATATGAGTCTATTGATGTAAAACTTACCTTGAGCCGGTACACCAAACAACTAAACGGTCTTTAAACAGGTCTTTAAACCTATTGGTGCTTAAATCGAATGTTAAAATTTCTTCGTTTAGAGCACCGGCTCAAGGTAAGTTTTACATCAATAGACTCGCATCCTCCTCCCGATAAAAGCCCTTAAACTTTGTTCTGAAATTCAAAAAAAAGTAACGCCGTTAAGTTAACTTTAACGGATGATCGTTGTAGGAAAATAAGTTACAAGTTGAGATTGTCACATAAAAATTTTTTAAGTTGGGATTAATATCGGTCAATATAAAAAAGTTCAGATTATTAAAATATGATAACCCTATATTTTAAAAATGTTTCATTTGATTATCTTGTTAAAGTTGAATTAATTAAAAAATAATTAATTATGGAATGAAAATCTTCATCTAATAAAAATGATATCAACATTTTGAGCGGGAAAATAATTCTGTAAGTGCCTTGATTGATTGACAAGTGTCTTCTAAAACCCTCTTTTATTAGAAGGTATACATATAGATTATACATTTTAGAAGTCCAAGTGTCTAGACCAACTCCCAAATCAAATACTTGTAAATTAAAAAAAGGGTTATTGGATTTTAATAATCCGAACTTTTGTATATTGGCTGATATTAATCCCAACTTTAAAAATTTACCTGTGTCAATCCCAACTTGTAACTTATTTTCCTACAATGATCCTCCGTTAAAGTTAACTTAACACCGTTAAACTTTTTTCGAATTTTTGACCGAGGCTTTAGGGCTTTTGATCGGGAGGACGATACGAGTCTAATCATGTAAAACTTAACTTGAGTCGATGCTCCAAACGAAGAAACTTTAACATGCGATTTAAGCATTGTTAGGTTTATAGACCCGATTGAAGGTCGTTTGGTTATTTGGAGGGTCGGCTCAAGGTAATTTTTACATGAATAAACTCCTATCGTCCTCCCGATCAATAGCCCTAAAGCCTCGGTCAAAAATTCAAAAAAAATTTAACGGTGTTAAGTTAATCTTAATGGAGGATCATTATTGGAAAATAAGTTAATTTTAAAGTTGGGATTAATATCGGCCAATATATAAAAGTTTGGATTATTAAAATCCAATAACCCTTAAAAAAAGAATGAGAATTGAAAACTTCAAGCAGCAGCAACCAACGACAAACAACGACTTCTCCATGCCTCCACTATCGCCTCCTTCCTCCTCCATGTCTCTAGGTATTCTTCATTAGATTAGGTTTACAAATCTATACATCTAGTATCGTGTATTGTTATTAAAGTAGATTTACAAATATTTAAAGATGAAACTACAGTCAAAACAAGTTCTTATTGATAATTTAAAAAAAGTGTCAAGAAAGTGATTATATTGGTCCAAATAGTCCGGATATTGATGAAATCCAGGATATTGATAACGTTATTGATCCAAGTACACCTTAAACTTCAATGCATTGAAGATAAAATCTAATCAATTTGAAGGATTTTCATTTGGATCCCAATGATATGCCACCTAAAGTATACAGAATATATTGCTATTTATGGTACAAATAAAATGTGGGTAACCAAGGTGAAAGACAAACTTAATCATCTAAAAGCTTTTGTGAGTAGAGTAAAAATAGGGCCTTAAAAGAATATTTTGGACTAATAGGTTGTTATCATAATAAGGCGGTGCAAAAATATTTCAGTATCATTAAACAGAAACGACCCAATCATGAGACATATAATAAGCTCGGTAAAAAAGAAACGATTTCAAAACGGGCTCGATTAAGTGATATCATTCAGAGTGTTAGATTTTGTTGTGAAGTTATTTAGCATTTCGTGGCCATGACGAATTGGAAAAGACTCGTTCTCTGGGTCTTTTTCTTGAAGTTTATTAGTGTCAACAACATAGATATTGATAACCACACATTAAAGAATGCAAAAAATAATAATAAATTGATATCTTCAACGACACAAAATGAGTTTGTTGAATGCTTTGCGAAAGAAGTCACTAAAACCATAAAAATAAAGATGATGTGTTTGGGTGCTAGTAGATGAGTCTAGTGACATGCTTTTAAAGAACAAATGGCTGTAAATAAAATTGGAGTTGTGAAAAGGAGGTTTATTGGAATTTGATGTGCCATCATTTAAACTAAACTGTTTTACTTAAACCTCTTAATTAACCTATAAATCGGAACGATAATACTTGAATATATATCTTAATCGTTAATTTTTAGTATTTCCAGTATATTTGGCTCTTGGATACAAAGGAAGTGAAACATGAATAACTAATGAAAAGAAGCCAAGTATCGAGCATGGGTGTGCAACTACAGAGCATGGCCATGCCACAACACTACAAAGAGTTCAACTGAAGAAAAAAAGACAAAATGTCGAATTCTGAACCTAGTGACATGTGTACGGGAGTGCCTACTAACGAGAATCATGTGTTCTAGAAGCTTTTAGAAGATTGTATTGCTCCCGAAAAGAAAACAATGTGCACAAGTGTGCTTATTATTGTGCACGATCATGCTTTGTACAAAAGATAACTTTATAAAAGATTCGTCCTTAGTGTTTTTGAAAGGGCCTACACATAATCGTGATTGTACCCGTGCATGGTTGTGGTCGACCCAAAATCCAACCTATAAATAAAGGCCTCGTGTCTTTATTTTGTAAGATCTCGCCACACCACAGCTTCAATGTATAGAAAGTTTCAACTCTTTTTTGAGTGTAGTAGGAATCCGTATCATAATCCAAACCCTTAGAAGCTATTACACATTCACAAATTGTTCATGATGTTCATATCATGACCTAGGATGAGTGTGCTCATACACATTCACAAATTGGCATAAATTAATCTTATTCACTAATGGGGTATGTTTGTTATCTTTTATCTTCTTGCGAAGATCATCCTTAATCTATGTGAGTTGCTAGTCTTTTTATTTGAGACCTTGATTATCACATAATGAACTAATAAAGTCCTGGTGGCAAACCGCGATTTGTATCTCAATGGATGAAACCCATTGAGAGTATTAGTGGGGCGGCATTGTGCTAAAAGCCGTTGTGTTTATGCACTGTTTTTTACTATTCTTAAAAACAAATATTAACGTAATCACTCTCTTAAAACAAAAGTTTCTCTAGTAAAGGTTTCGACCTTTTCGTAAATCTATAGCGACGCTAAGACAAGTATCGTGTCTAGATACAAGGCGACTACTACCCTTGGCTACCCTGATCCGGAGCCTCACCATAGGGTCGTCATGGACTTAGATATATGCAATGGGACTCAAAATACAAGAGTTATAAAAGGGGGTATCCTTGTTTGATATCCTATATCCCCTATATGCAAGTAGTCTTCTAGACTCACTACAACTACCCAATTGCTTGTGATAAGAAGGGCATGAGGCAGCCTTATTCGGTAGAACTGACCATTTATATGTTAGTATACTTTAAATATATTCCTGAATCATGAGTTGACTTTTGTGATCCGCTATGGCTATTTAACTACTTGTGATGAGGAGGGAAGGAGCTAGCCATACCCGGTAGAACCAACCACTTTGTATTTTATACAAAATATACAATATAAGTATTAGCTATTTAGCTTCAACTGAATTACTAAATTACTTAACATTAAGATATTTTAAGAGGATTCAAAGCCCAAAGAAAATCATGTTACTATATGATATCTCCTACTATTACTAACCATTATTATTTACTTTTCTTACATTTTTCTTGCTTTTACTTTTATGCATTTTTTTTATTAAATTGATAAAGATAGATTTACATGGAAATAGAAGGTAAACGGGCAACAAGCTGCGCCGCTAACCCTTTTTATACATTTTACTTTTATCTCAACACCCACTCACTTATTGTCTGACTAGACGACAACTGAAATCAATTATTGATTCCACACCTTGTGTCCGTGGATTAATATTTGGTTCTTATGTAGATTATACTACGCGATGACATGTATACATGTATTGTATGTTTCTCTAGTCAAAAGTAATAATTATTTTTATAAATGTAAAACCTTATTACGTGTTCAAAACTAACCTAAAAGTAACGACACAAACACGCACATAATAATTTCTCATGTGACAAATACCTATGCTTTAACTCTTAAAGAAACCATTGTTTCTTCATTAGCAAATAAACGTTGAGCACATATCAAGTAAGTAATAAGTTTTCTTACTTTCATTGCTTAAACGTTAATGGGGATTATCTGATTTACTTTTATAGTTTATTTTTGTTTAAATAGGCAAGGGGCCAAGGTTGTGCAAATAACATGCGATGAAAGTTTAATGGTTCTTGGGTGTCGGCAACAGTCTAAGAAGTGGTATTTTACCATTTTATAGCAACAAGGGTTTAAAAGTTTTGATTTTGAGAGACACATTGTTTTTGTCATATTACACACATTGTTTTTCCCATCAATTATAGTTAGTGATTATGGCGGTTGTAAAAAAAACATCCCAGTGTCAAAAACAAGTTTATGAATATCTTTCCATGATTGTTAATACGATTTTTGCTTCTTGTCAATGTAAAGCAATTTTTACAGGTGTGTTACGAGAGAAAAAAATTATGGCTGTTGCAAAAGATGTGTTACGAGAGAAAAAACAGAGGGTGAAAAAAGAAATTTTAAAGATGAAATTTTTTTTATTAACGAATGTAACGAAGTTACATGTACAAAACCTATCTGTTTTTATTATAGTGCTTGGTCATATAACTAGTTTATATATATCTCTTTGAGTAAATTGCCAAAAAGGTCACTGAGTTTGTACCGTTTCGACCACTTTGGTCCTTATGTTTTTTTTCTTGCCATATTGGTGTTTGCTTTTTTAAAAAATTTCCATTTTGGTCCTTCCGTCAACGTTTTCTGTTAGTTTTCTGTCAAATGACCGAAATACCTTTATTTATTAAACTGCCGTTTTGGTCTTTTTCCAAACTACTTTCTGCCATTTTGGTCCTTTTCCCAACTTCTATCAATTTGGTCATTTTTCCAACGTCGGCCATTTTAGTCATTTTTTCAACTTTCATCTTTGAAATCATCTCCACCTCAAGCAATGTGATGACAACCGCCCCCACCATGACACTCTCTTCCACCGTAAAACATTATATAAACATTAACAAAATGCTAAACACCTAAAGAAACAAAACAATCGATGACTCAATTAAAAAAAGAAAACGGTTGATTTTTAAAATATGTAATAATCACAAAAGATATATATACTAAACATTATTAGTTATTAGCGTCGGTCTCAACCTCGGATAGAAGAGAAGAAAAATTTATAATACTCCTAATAACATTTAAACAAGCTAAAAGGGGACTGAAAGTTTTACTTTGTCTAAAGCCCCAAAAACAATTGAGTCGTCCCTGCTCCCCAAAGAGGGGAAGAAAATAGGTTGCTTGGTGGTGGTGGTCGGTTGGGAGGTGGACGAAGGGAAGTGATATTCGATAAGATTTTATTTGGATGAGGTGTGTAGCGACCGAGAAGACGAAGGGAATGGTCAAGGGAGGTGGCATCGGTGGTGTGCTATGGAGAAAACTTGCTCAATAATGTTGTGTTTTATAAAAATAATAATATCAATAATCAAATTGTCATTTTGGTCCCTGAAATTAGGGGTGTCAATCGTGTCGGTTGACGGGTTAGCGGGTTGAAAACCACGGGTTGGCGGGTTGAATTATCCAACCCTAACCCGACCCATATTCTTATTCGTGTCAAAATTGTCAACCCTAACCCGGATAACATAAATTCGGGTCAACCCAGATATGACCCGTTTAACCCATTTATCAAAATAAACGTAATAAACTTATGAGTTGTAAGTGAATTGTTGTGTAAGTCGGTTAAGAGTAACATGTTTAATATGTGATTTTACGTATAACAACAAGGTATATTTGGTTTTAATTAAAAAATACTATAACTAACCATATATTTACTTAAAATCATAAAACACATTATTCAAATCAAATTTATTTATCATAAACAAAAATAATAATAAATATTTAGCTTTGAAAATGTAAAGGTAAAAACTTAAGTGGTAATAATTTTTTTTATTATGAGTACTAATACTAAAGATAAAAGTAACTTAACACTCATTTTTAGAAAAGAAAAAAAATAGATGAACTAATTTTGAAACCTAAACGGGTTGGCGGGTCAACCCGTTTCTTAAATGTTTCAACCTAAAAATGACCAATTTTTATACGGGCCAACCCTAACCCGACCCGTATTTTTAAACGGGTTATATTTGCCAACCCAAAACCTGATTATTTTCGTGTCGTGTTCGGGTCGTGTTTCATGTCGTGTCAAGAATTGACACCCCTACCTGAAATATAAAATAGTTGTCATTTTAGTGTTTGGTTTTGTAAAAATTTGTCATATTGGTCCATGAAATGTAAAATGACTATATTACCCTTGGATTTAACGGATAAATCTAATGGACGTTGACGGAAGGACTAGAATGACAATTTTTTATAAAAACAAACACGAAAATAACAAGAAAAAAATATAAAGACCAAAATGATTGAAACGGTACAAACTCAAAGAACTTTTTAGCAATATACTCTATTTTTTTAATAAGAACATTGACATTGTGAGGTCTATTAATTTACCCTCCCTCTTATTCTCTTAATACTTGGTTTGTCGGTGGCGAGTGGGCCTCCAACCCGATCACAGACTAAAACTCACGTAACACCAATGCCTATTCACAGCCCATTCTCCAAACATAATTATTTCCAAGATATTGCTTTGTTTTTCCAAATCATTCATGTCAAATTATACTGTTTTAAGTTTGACTTGTTTGTTGTTACTTAAAAAAAAGTCCAAGAAAACGCTAGTTTTCCTCAACAAATACAATAGAGATTACTTTATATAAAATTAAAATTTTTAGCGGTATTTTGAATCATTAACGAGTCACTAACTCACCCGATTAACTCTATTATCCGAATATGGAACCTTAGCTTCTAGGTTGGCATATCCCTGACGGGAAAGCTCAAACATTGGTACTTCCTTCTTAGTCCCGGCCTGAGACCATTCTCAGGAGGAAACACATCTTAGGTGAGAAAACCCCTTGATCAAATTTCGAAACCTTAGGATCTTTCATGTTTTGAAACCGTTCCAACACATATTCAAAGAAAACTTTTACAGAGAACTCTTTTTTGATATAGCAAATGCAATCATCATTCAAATACAAATAACCCATCCTTTTACGTAAATCCGTCTTCACATACATCATTGAGGAAAAACATCTCTCTACACTCGCGGCTGCAATGGTAAAGTAATGCTAACTTCAGTAAACGTGAAATATCCAATATGTTTCTTTGTGTTCCGTCATTTTTTTGCAAGATTAAATATACCTTTCA
The DNA here is from genome assembly GCA_030867185.1 of Tagetes erecta. Taxonomy (NCBI): domain Eukaryota; kingdom Viridiplantae; phylum Streptophyta; class Magnoliopsida; order Asterales; family Asteraceae; genus Tagetes; species Tagetes erecta. The sequence continues at coordinate 17,985,018 of CM061491.1, read as the reverse complement.
CATTGCCAAATATTTATCTCCTCTAATATTAGCAATGTAGTTGCCAAGCTCATATATAAGTTGTTCTCGCTCTTCATAACTAAAACTATATAGGTACATCTTAGTCAACCTTATAGTATTCTTTGAAACATCAAATGCAGAAAACTTATCATCTCCGCTAAACAACCCATACACATGAGCAATTCAATTGTTACCTCGTTTAACGGTGGTAAGCTCTTGAACTTGAATATCCGACACCTTGTTGAAATTATCAGTTATTTCAATGTCTCTCTCTCTCTCTCTCACACACACACACACACACACACACACACACATATATATATATGTAGGGGTGCTCATTATTCGAATACGATTGATTCGAATCAAATTCGATTAAGGCCATTCGAAATCCATTTTCGGTCATTCGAATTCGATTAATCGAATAAATTTGTCGAATGTAGATCGAATACGAATATTAATTTCATTATTCGCATTCGATTCGTCCAATTCGAATAAGAAATATATATTTTTTTAATATATATTTTAATATATCTAATTAATTAGTTATATATGAACATGACTAATGGGTTTAAAGTATAGTTAAAAATACCAAAACTCAACCCATTAGCCAATCTTAATTTTTGTTTTTGCATATGGACATGATTTTGTGTTGTGGCTGCTACTTAATTGGTTAATTGTTGTGTCTACATGTTTCGAACATGTTTAGAGTTTTTTTTGTGTTTGATTATGCACTTTTAGACCTATTTTGAACACATTTTAGACTTGTGGATGTGCTAATATTTTGCTTGTTTATTTATATTTTTTAAAGCGAATACATTCGAATGTATTCGAATTCGATTCAAATTCGAATAACTTAATCGAATCGAATACATATATTTTTATTCGAATGTGGATCGAATACGAATACAGTTTTTAAAATTCTCAATTCGCCCAATTCGTATTAGATTCGATTCGAATGAACACCTATATATATATATATATATATATATCTATCATAAGGTCATCCGTAGTAGACTGTTGTGACAAAGGGTATGAAAATGAAAAAAAGCTCGTAGCAGAGTGTGTGATAGTGATAATGGTGGTAGTGGGTGGGTGCTAGTGAAGAAGTTAATAATTATTAGTGTTGATGAGCTATATTAATATGATAGGTGAAGAAAAAGAACAATAAAAACCGGTTCTTGTTAATTTTAGCGATTTGTGTCCCTGCATTTACAAAACCGTAATTCGCCCTCTAACATTTCATTTTTGGCTCCATTAGCACCCAAAATCCTAACGTCATTAATTTTCTACGTTAACTTTGTATAAAATGATTAAAATACCATGTTAATTAATGCAGGGATGCAAATTATTAAATGTGACAAAACACATGGATGCAAATAACAACTTACTCTAAATAAAAATCAAATTATCACCACCATACAACCATCATGTCTCCAACACCACCACATTTTCATAATGACAACCACCACCTCTTCAGATTCCACCGTCTTCAGCACCATCCCCTACAACCATTCCACAATAATACCATCATCACCATGACCTAACCACCACATCACCGTCGCCTACAACTAACATCATCGTCAACTACTACCACCATCACCATCGCCTGCCTAAATCCAACAATAAATCAAACACCACAACCACCACACCTAAATCGAACACCATAATCGAGCATCACATTAGCTACCTTCTCCAACCCACTGCACACCACTACCACCACCGGTTCGTTCATATCCAATTTTTTTCTCTGTCTCCTCTTTCCATATACGTGAAATTTGAAAATTGATACCTCAAATGGAATCTGAAAATTGAAACCTAACTACCACCCAAATTCAAATAGAACACCTAAATCGAATAACCAAATCAAATAGATGATGGGTATTGTAGTGAGATGGTGACAGAATCGTTGATGTGGGGACGTCTGTGGTTTGGTTGCCGTTGGTAGGGAGCGACATCGATTTGAATAGATGATGGCGAAGATGCTCCTCGACAGCGACGTTTGTAGTATGGGACCGTGAAGTTGGTAGTAGGCGACAATGATGTGGCGATGGTGATGGTGGAATGGTGGCAGGTGATGGTGTTAAAGACGATGGAATATGAAGAGGTGGTTGTGGTCAAAGTGAAGATGTGATGGTGTTGAAGACATGATGGTAATATGGTGGTGATAATTTGACTTTATTTAAATTAAATTGTCATTTGCATCCTTGAGTTTTATCAATTTTAGCGATGTGCGTCTTTGCATTAACAGGGTATTTTAGTCATTTTAAAAAGTTAACAGATAAATTTAACGAAGTTAGGAATGGAGCCAGATTTGAAATGTTATAGGGCGAATTATGTTTTTGTAAATGCATGATCGCAAATTGCTAAAACTGACAAAACACAATTATGCAAACGACAATTTACTCTAAATCTAAATCTATGTGATACTTCAACAATTATTGTTCATGTTCTATTTTTTTGCATGTGTATTCCTTGCTACGTCACTTGGGTACCCTTCGGGTCGGCTTAAGGTTTTTTTAGGCGTAAAGCGAAAAAACATTTGAAGACCTATCGCTAAAAAACCTTTCTTCTTTTATTCATGGTTGGGACCAACACTAATAAACTAACAATGACCCTTTTTAGAATTAAACTAAGCTAATTAAACAGTTCTTTTCTCCTCAGTCTAACCATAATCTTACTTTCAGATTGGTTTTGACATGTAAAAAACAACAAATCAATATATACAACCGAACAAATAATAATCAATTGAATACTAAATTAGTATCTATTGGGCTTGCAAATAAATACATTCTAATTTATATTGTAATCTTCGCTTTGAATTCGCAACAGAATATAGAAGTTTTAAAATTTTAGGGTCTATGAAAAAATAAGGTCTAAAACAAGGCCTTATTTTTTACTATAACGGCCCGTCCCTAGGTACCCTTTAGTAGTAATCAATATGCTTATTGTTTTTTTGACAATAATTTTTAGATTTTATATGATAAAATCACTACAACCCACTCACTATATGAATATATGATTTAAACCGGATGTTTTAAAAACAAAAGTGTTACTAGTACGCTATCTATCAATGATCAATCACTTAATTTGTTCTTAAAATATTGAAGAAGGCCATGCACACTTCACGAATATATTTATTTTCTTTCTAATTTTGGTTTTACTTTTGTATTTTGTGTTGGCCAATATCTTACATTTTCGATTACCTTATTACCCTTTTAAAGGAAAAAAAGGAAGAAGAATTAAATAATACGGTCATATACAGGTCACGTGACCTCAGGTCCCAAACATAATTAAGACCATGATCTACACACTACACGCTCAGTGTGTGTATAAAAAATTTTCATGAGCAATTATGATCCCATCATTTGACACATCTCAAGACCCACTTCTTTCCATCAACATTTTGGGTGGTAGGAATATTTTTTTTAAATGTCTCATCTTTTTCTTAATACTGTATTTGCGGTAAGGCTTTGGCTTATCATCGTTATTTACTAGAGTTTCAAGACTTTTGTGACGGGTTTTAGCTGTCCATTTCTTTTGACGCTCCTGGTACGTATATTTGTGATAGTGATTTTAGACGGGTTTTAAACACGCTATCAAATTTTTAATTTATAAAATAAAATGATTTGTACTTCGACAATAAAACAAACCACATGATTTGTACTTCGATCCAAGGACACAAATCCACTACCTAATTTTTACTACTAAGTTAAACATTTTAAAATAAAAAGTTGAAGATTGTAAAAAATAAAAGAAAATGATATTTTTGGGTTTTTGTTTGGTAAAATTGAATAACTTAAAAGGTCAAACGTAATTATCAAATTGTATGTTAAACAGTTTAATTATTAATAATTTATGAGGCGAAAAACGGGTTTGATCAATCCTACATTGATAAGAATTTGGGATGAGACTTTGGTGATGGTTGGCTTGAGGATTGGGTTAAGAGGAAGGATCAAATTAACAACTAATTTGAAGGCTATCGGGCTCCTGCAGACGATAATATTTCCTCAAGCTGTCTTCAAAAACTGGCCCTGTAAGCTGGTCTTCTCTTGATCGATAAGGTGTCGGCTGAAATCACCAAACCGTGCGATTCTAAAGAAGTTGGAAACATTACATAACCACCGCCAAATATTTCATTATCGCACAAGTTTTCATATTTATCATCTTTATAACGAATTGCTCTTTCTAGATAACAAATCTATTAGTCTTTGACATCTTTAAGATTAACAAAACTCTCAGGATATTATTTCTTTCTAAGTAATATATCTAATTTGCACATAACTAGTCGTGACCCTGCTTAGGTATCTACTAAGACTTGTCAGTGGAACTTAGCAATATTACCGGATAGAAGTCATTTTGGCCCACTAAGGCTCGTGCTACTTTGTTGGTATACCTAACCCTATAACATGTATTTCATGGATATGATGCATTATCATATATATTTTGAAGGATTTAGAAAAAGACTAGAAACGTTTCCATAGATCTGGTTTGAAACCCAAAACTTGTCACTCGAGTATGGAATGGAACAAAAGCCTCACAATGGATCTGGTGATATACCAGAAGTCGTCTGCTCATCCTTTTATGTTAAGTTAGGTTTTCCCCTCACAAATGATCAATTTTCGGAAATCAAAAGATAAAAGACATCAAAATACTAATAAGAAATGTTAACATAATAAGATTCAATAAATCCAAAAAGAAGAAGATACTAGATGGTTACAACCATTAAGTTGCCAACACTTATCACAAGAATGCCTGAGCTATGTAGGATGCTACAAAGTGAAGTTGATATACGTATAAAGTGATCTTCATCTTAAGGAACTACTTAGTATACTAACTTTATTATTGGTGCTATTTATTTGAGGAGAAAAAAGTGTGAAGAAGGTGTACACACCTAAACGAAATGATCGATATGATGTTCCTATTTACATGCAAAGTCGGAGGTTGAGGACGGTCGTGCACAGGTACAATGCTTAGTGCTTTTTCCCGATAGACTTTTAAAATATAGTGTTTTTCTCATATAACTTTTAATATATAGTGTTCTATAAAATTGAAAATATACCGCTAGGACGAGCTCATCATTCTCATGCATCGACCTAAGTTTCGTTAAAAACGGAGAAAGTTCAAATATAATTTTATTATTATAAAACAGTCTCATATAATAATAATTGTTCGTCTAAATATTTCATATTTAAGAGCCATTTAGTTAGTTTCTTACTCGTTTGATAGTGTTGGTAATATAATTATCATATATATATATATACCAACTGCTTATATATGACTACGAGATCGAGCGTCTTAACTTATAAATAAGATACGAATTTCTATAGGTGTTAACTACCAAAGACCACTAAAGTGATAACATTTGTGAAACGTAAAGTTTTTAAGACTATTTGTAGGGACAACGTAACACTCAGTTGGTATGGAATATCTACGAACGGATCGACAAAGTTACCCCAAAGTAAACGGAATAAAGAAATAAAAAAAATACTTTCCTCAAGGGAGTTATTTAAAAATATTACTTTATCTGAAATCGTTGTCACACAATCATAAAAAATAAAAAGACTAAAAAACAGCACATGCGTTAGTACTCCGACATTGTTGTGTCACTCATACTCAAAGAGACCATCCAAGGAACTCTGACTAACTAGTCTCTTGCTCCCAATTCACTAGCCATTGCTGAGTATACCACCATAAATCTACACAGATATAAACAACATGAATGAGAGAATAACCAAGACATGGAGTCTTGGAAGTTTGTTATTAGTTAACAAAATTTCAATTCAATGAAAAAACATAACTTAACTATCACACACACCAAAAGTAGAGTTTAAATTATAGGGATTTTTACATATATCCCCTTGCTAACTAACCTTATTACATATTTCAATTCAATTCGTAAATCCTATTCTCGATCCTTCTCTTCTTGTTCACATCTCTGAAACGTGGCTGTTATTCCAGTTCTAAATTTCTGGTTCGCGTCTTTGAAATGGCACATCCGGTTCGAATCTTCAGATTTGCAAACCCTATTGATCTCGACTGCTTTCTTCTCCATCTAAGGTTCTTCCGGTCCAAACAACCTGGTTCACAAACCTGTTCGATGGGCACATATGATTCTAACTTCTAAAGATTTTGTTGTGGTTGTTTGGCCTTCGTAACATAACAGTACAGTAATATGAGTATATGACTTCAAACACTAATTAATTATGTTTTATTATTAGATGGAAACCCACTTTTGCAAAAGCTACTAACAACAACAAAAAAAGTTAAGAAAATGGTTTTTAACTTTAACGATAAGTTGTTGTATGTTAACTTCAATTTTACTTTCATCAATTTGTGTGAACGAAGTTGGTAGAATCATATATAGAACTAAGTTCATGCCTCCATCTGCATTTAGTTATTTTATATGAAAATAAATTAAGTACAACTTATTCTTTTCACAAAATGTTTTGAAATCGAGCTCATGCAATGTGTTCCTTCAAATCTCATTGTAAAGATTTATTTGATGTTTTGTAACACTAAAGGAAAAGGAGCTAATCGAGGAAATATAGAATTGATGATATTAAAAACCAAAAATCTGTAGATAGTTATTTTATAAACTAAATAAGGGGTAAAATAGTAATTAAATAGAGTATTTTTAATGAAGTGAGTAAATGTGTAATATATATGATTTACAGAGGGGAAATATGTAATTGACTTTAATGATCTGGTATATATGTAATAAATGATATTAAGAGGGGATATATGTAAATTTCCCTAAATTATAAGCATAAAAGGAATAAACATAAACAAATCCTCTACCCAAGTAAATCAAAGAACTGAGCAAACCATGGTAATGCAACCAATAAAGATCAAATTTGCATTAATGTAAGAGCATATGCTTAATTATAAGATTTGAAAGTTGTTGAATCGGTTCACACTACATGGAATGATCTAACATACTATATACTAAGCTGAATATACAGAAAATAATATTGAAAAAAAACGTGGGGTGGATGCTCTAGAGGTGTTTTCCTAACAAATGAGCCAATGTTGTTATTTATAGGTAGAACACTTAGTCAAGCATTGTGGAGTGCCTCAGCTCTGATGCCTTCTCCATTATCTTTGTCTTGTACGTTTCCGAAAAACGTTGAGACACGAGGGCGTGCCCCCGTTATCTCCTACTCTATGACCATGTGTCAAACTGTCAATACATGGGGGCATGCTTACCAAGCCTGAGGACGTGCCTTACTTTTGACTTGTCTTTTTCTTCTTTGCATGGCATGGGGGCATGTCTTTTAGACATTGGGGTATGTCTAGCTTTTATTTTCTTTAAAATATTTGGTCTTCTTTTTGCTAATTTTTCTTCATTTTTACCTTGCTTTAATACATGAGTTTCATGATTTTCTTCAATTTCGAGACTAAAAATACAAAAGAAGACAATTAATGACTATATCTCGTTTTTATTATTAAAATAGCAAGGAAATGGAGATGCTTTGACATAAGGGTTATTGGATTTTAGTACTCCTAACTATAGGCGCGCTATTTACTACTGTCACTCCCAACTATAGGTCAAATGTGTCAACGGCCAATACTCAATAGTTCGAAGTATTAAAATCCAATAACGCTTGATATAAAGTATATATTAACTTTTGTTTATATAAGTGAATAAGGATAGTATGTCGGGTTTGCCCTACCTGCATCATGTATTACAACTATGGCAATTTGATTTTGTAATCGGAGCCGATTTGTATGAAGAAAAAATAGTGGAAAAGTAAGTTTCACTAATACCATTTTAGACATGAACTCATTAGGTCATTTTTAATTTCGTTAATTTAAAAAGATTACACAATGACCTAACGGATCTCACAATTAGTTAAAAATATGATGTTTTGTTTTTATCAGTATATATGCATTTTAAATATAAAAATGTTCGCTTTTATGGTGTAATTTAAAAAATGTTATATGTAAAAGTTGTGAGCGTTTTTAAAAAAATGTTGGAATTTGAATAGACTAACATTACCAATATTACCATTATTTTTAATTTTAAAGGAGTGTCATGTGTCTTTACCTTAGTTCTTCTTACACTTTTTAAAAGACAATTACTTTCTAGTTTTTTTTTAACAGCAAATTTAATTAAAAAACAAAATCTCAAAGTCACTAGCAAGACGCTAGGACCGTATAACAACCAAGCCAAAAGAAACACCAAAAACTACGACAAAGGTATATCAAACCACCTATGCCACATAACATCCAACCTATTTGCCTTATACTTAAGCCAAAAATAAGTATAAACTCTAATCTTCTTCATAACTCCGTCCACATTTAACGGGCATGAGTTAAAGATGAAATCGTTTCTTGCTAGCCATATAAACCACACTGATGCCATCACTATAACCGCCACTTTTTCCTTCATTTTCTCCGAGCCGATCATAATATTATGACAATCAATTCTGTCTCTAATAGTGTCCCCCAAAGCACTAGATAAACCACACCACTCAAAAACTTTAAACCACACCTTTGCAGCGAAAGCACAATGAAGAAGGACATGGTTTGATGTCTCAAGGTGGTTAAAACACATTGAGCATTCTTCCGATCCCACTTGAACACCACGACCAGCCAGAGCCGTTTTAACCGGGATTTTATTGAGTCTCACCTTCCAAGCAAAACATCTCACTTTTAACGGAATCCATTTCGACCATATGACCGGGTTTAGATCGACCGGCGTCCTATTGAGCTCTAAAATATGCCTTAGACTTTTTACCGAGAAAAGCCCATCATCACTCGCTTCCCACCTCCATTTATCTGGCCCGTCTGCTGAATCAATTACTTTCTAGTTGACCCTTGTCATATAAATATTCAATTTAATTTGCATTATTTTAGTTGAAATTTTAAAACGTAGCATTATTGTGATTTAATATGAGCATAAATACTTTTCATAATTTGTGATGCTTATGTGGATGACTTACTTGAGTCAAGTAACAAATTATTTACTCATATATTACTATTATAGACAACGATGCAAAGTTAAATTACAACTTTTTTTTAGTACGTAAAATAATGGTTGCATTAGGTGAAGTTGCATTAGGCGTATTGCAATTTTTATTACTACCTAATGCAGCTTTTTTTTACATAATTCAAATTTTTTTTCAAATCAACCCTTTTTTAAATGCAACTGTTTGACAAAGAGTTGCAATATGTTAAAAAAAGTTGCATTAGATCTAATGCACATTCTTCTAATGCATCTGTTTTGAAAAAAAATTTACAATAGGTTCATTTTTTGATAGTATTATCTAGTGATCTAGTGGAGGTGATGGGCTTTGTCTTTCTTAACGGTCTCGGTTTCTAGTGCAAACACCAATTTACTGATATCATTATCTACAACTTTGATTGGAATCACTATTTTTAAAAAGATTTATAACAATAAAATTTAGGAAAGATGCCAAGTTTTCATATATATTCATTTAAAACCATATTTTTAAAATCTATAGTGGTGGCAGGGGCACCATAAACCACATCCTTCAATTTCTTTAAAAATTATCAACCAAACTAAGTGTTACGTAGCAAAACTCTAAGTTTTTTTAATATATGTCGCCCCAGAGCCCTGGTAAAATATGATCAACGAGCCTTTTCTTATTTTTTAATGGTAAAATATACAACAATGCTTCGGAGGATAGATGTTATCTTAATCAGACCCACCTATTCATTTCTCAGCCAGGATCGTACCCCCAACCCTCACAAGAGAGAACTCACATTTGATAATAAAATCTCTTGGCCCATAACCTCTCATTTTTATTTTTATTTTCTAGATAGGATTTAAACTCAAGACCTTCCCATTTTTTAAGTTTTATACTCCCTCCGTCCCATTATAAGTGTTCATATTGTCTTTTTTAGTTGTCCCTTTTAAAGTGTCCACTTTTAAAATTTATTGGTAAACTTCCAAATTTGCCCTTAATAACATAAAACAAACAATATGATGGACCCACAATAATATTTATTGTCAATGGTATTATTGTCAAATGACAAGCAAAAATACACATCATTTAATGTGCCTAAAACTTTATGTTTTTCAAACTAGGACACTTCTAATGGGACGGAGGGAGTAATTAAGTATCTTACCTTAGCTATTTGAACTAAAGATCATTGATACATCGTTTTCTTATTAAAACACTTTATTTAAATGTGTTGTTTGAAAATCTCCAAAAGTGTGGAGATGACTTAAAAATACAATAAATGGGTCATATAACACATGCATAACCATAATTCGTTTGTACTTAAATTATTACTCCACTATGAACAGCCATCAAATTTCATTTCGTTCAACCCTACATACGCTCTGCCTTTGATATTGTCTCCACAATGTAATATATAGATAATGGAAATAAACAGAACATTATATATTATGAAAACAAAACGAATTATTTAATTATTCTTTTAGTTTACTTTAATTTTTTGTAATTATAAGGGATATTTGAAAGGTATATTGATTTTAAATGTTTTTAATTATTACATTTTGGTCTCTACCGGTTATAACTAACAAATTGACTGGTAACGATCGATCCCAATTTTTATCATTTTGACTATCAAAAGACCACCGTTAAAGTTATTTTAAAGGCATTAAGTTTTATTCGAATTACATACTGACGTTTTAGAGTTTCTGATCGAAAGGAGATTATTAATCGATTTATGTAAAAGTTATCTAGAAACAACGCTCCGAATGAAAATTTTTTACATACGATTGAAGCACTGTTATGTTTAAACACCCGATTAAAATACCATTTTGAGGTAAATTTTATATCAATCGACTTGTGACTTCCTTCCGATCAAAAGCCCTAAAACGTCGGTATGAAATTCAAAAAAGAACTCGACGCCGTTAAAAAAAATTAACAGCAATCTGTTGGTTAGCAAAGTGATAAAAGTTGAATCGTTATCAGCCAATTCGTTAACTGAGACTCGCAGATACTTAAAGGTAATAGTTGGGACCTTTTAAAACCAATATAGATATTTAAAGTATAAAAAATACTAGAAACATATACAATATTAATAAATCATGAAATTAAAAAATGTGAAGATGCTTTGTTTGCATATAGGGAGGGCCGAACCGTTTTAGAAGCTTAATATGAACTATAGTGCCCTTTTTAAATATTTTTGTTATAAACTCTGTTTTTTTAATCGTACTCAACTAAATTATTAAATCAAATTTACAATTCTACCTTATTAATTTAGGCAAAGCAAGGATTAGAAATCTAAAACTAACACAGAAGAAGAGTAACCTAAACAAGAGTTAATTAGAAATTTAAAAATGACAATGAAAGTATGATAAACGTGTTAATATCTTTTCTTTTAAGTGTGTAATAGAGTTTTTCTTTACGACAGAGAAGAGTAACCTAAACAAGAGTTAATTAGAAATTAAAAAATGCAATGGAAGTACGATAAGCATGTCAATATCTTTTGTATTAACTGTGTAATAGATCGAGTATTTTTTTTAACAACATGGTATTTGCTAGTAGTCTAGATTTGAACCTGTGATTTTTAAGGGAGGCAAAACACTAACTCTAACTAATTAATAAATCTTTGATTCTAAAACATGCATCTAAAGTTACTCATGCATAAATCATGTAATGGATATTTTTATAATAAAAGTTTAGATACAAAGTATGTTTTATATAGTATAAGAGAGACATAATAGTAAAAAAAGACATAATGACATATTAAAAATTATAACTCACAAACACAAATTGAATTTTAAAAAAGTATTCAGAGATATTGCTCCCCTGTCATCCTCTTTAAAAAATAAATGGAAAATAGAAAAAAATCAACATTTTTATCGTGTCAAAAATTTATAAAAGACACAAGGAAAGTAAAGAAACACAATGAAACGTTATATTTTTTCGTTTATTGTTTTAAGGACGACGACGATGGAAATAGTGTTTTTGAATCACTTTTTTTAAATTCAATTACGTTGTAAGTTATAAATTTTTTAACCATCCTTTGTGTTTTCCTTTTTACAATTGTATCATTCTCACACTTTTAATCATTTTTACACTTTTAAAGATAATTTTACTCTATACTTATTACCTATATATAAATTTATGAACAACCATTTCATGGGGTGGCCTAGTGGTTGGGAGGACTTGAGTTCTCACATAACACCCGAATTTGAATCCCGCACTTGGTAATTCACCCGGGGTGTCCAACTCGAGACGATAGTCATATTTTCACACCATGGTAGTAGCTTAAAGCCAATCGTAGGGGCCGAGATAGCATTTCGAACCCTCGCATTTGGTTTTGGGCTACCAATTGAGCAGTTTGACATATGTGAATTTCTGGGGCGGAAATGTTATAGGACTAGGTTATGAGATCGATAAACTCAAATTATTATTTTTTTTAAAGTTTGAACATATTAGTTTGATGTTTTGGGTTCTTTTGTAATTAAATAAAATAAATTTTGTATGTAAATGTAAAGAGGAACTATTTATTATAGTAGATCATAGTAGATTAGTACTTGTTTATTATATAGGATTTTGGTAATATAGGTTTTAACTAAATTTAGATATAAAATTTAATTTTTAATATATCTCCTATTAAATCGGTTTGGATATTTATAAATATTTTTCTAGCAAAAATCATACGATAAAATAAAAGAGATGATCTATAATAATTGGTAAATTTTTTATTCTAACATATCGGGTTAGAAGATAATTCATAATAATTGATAAAAAAAATTTATTTGATGGGTTAGGGGATAAATCATGATAATTGGTAAAGTTTATATTTGAACATATCGGGTTATTTCGAATATAAAACATACCATGAACCGCTTTGAAATCCTCCATAAAATTAAATTTGAGCATGACACATAAGCAAATTCTTTTATGGAGTAGTTAAAATGTTAACATGTGTATGATAGAATAGAAAATTAGTTAAACAATTTAAGTTTATTGTTGCAATAAGTTAATGAATAATGAAAATTATCCGGTATATACACTACAGAGTAAATTACTTTTTGAGTACATGTTATTTGGATTCTTTAGCTATTTGAGTTTAAAACTAAAACTTGTAACATATTCAACATTGTGGTTTTTATTTTATAAGTTTTTAAAGTTTAAATTACTAACGAAGTTAGGCTCTAACAAAATAATCAAAATGCCCCTAAACTCGAATGATTATTTGTGTGTGTGCATGCGTGTGTGTGTAATGTATTTATATTTCAAAATTATTAAATCATTATGTTTTAAAAAATTGTTTTAAGCGTATCTTTTAAACCGTTCGGTTTTTCAAATTTTAACCGCATTTAAAAAAAATACTCGTTCGGTTTTTATAAACACGTTTTTAACGCATATTTTAAAAACATTTGTTTTTTTAAATGTCTTTTTTTAATCAAGGATCTTAGTTAAATGACTCGTTTAAACCGTTCGACTATCTTAACTTTATTTTTAATCTACTCGCCTTTATTTAACCACTAGATTATACCCCGTGTGTTACACGAGTTGAATAATTAAAAATATTTAATTGTTATCGAGCATAATAAACAAATTAGAATCATATGACGAGTAAACATTACACTATAAATTATTACCATCTTCGATACATTCTCTAATACCAACAAAAACAAAATCTGTATAAGAAAAATCAGAAGACAAATTACGCACAAGGATAAAAATCCGATTAAAATCGTACAAATGGACGACAACTTGTACTGATACAAGCCATGAGCATTGATATAGAGATAAGAGACCGATAAACTAATGTAGTAGACAAAAATAATGTTTAAATAGAATTTAATATAAAAATTAATGCTTTGGAATATTATTGATATATATTTTAGTAATTGATATTTTTACTTTTGTAAGAATATGATACTTATTTTTGTAATTGATGGAGAAATATAATACTAATATGGTAATTATTTTATAACTAATAGGTAAATATATTATATGATGGTCGTATATTGTGTAATAGTATGTGGATTAAATATGTAATATATTTTGGCGGGAAAACGACGCCAACAATGGCTCCATTGCATGCCATGTGGCATAAAAAACCTCTTTTATTAGAAGGTATAGATTCTTTTTATACAATTCATCTTAATTATTTAAAAATAACGTTTAAGTAGCATAAATACTAAATGTTTTTTTAAATATTTCAGTTTTTTAACGTCTCTTAAATGATTTTTAAAAGCGCTTGAGTTATTGAACTTCGTCTAAATCATTTGTCTTATCTATTTAGACATTCAAATATTATGAACGATTTTTCGAAGATATTTGTATATATATACTGAAGGGTTTAAAAGGGACTTTTAGTACTGTTTGCAAAAAAACATCTAGAAAATCAAACGAATAAAAAAAGACGTTTATATTAAACAAGATGTTTAAAATATTCTTAAATAAAATTGATGGTTAAAATGTTAAAAAACCAAATGATTTAAAAGAGTTATTTAAGTTGGATGAATGGTTTAAAAAAGACGTTCAAAAAGCCTAGCTACTAGTTTTCAGTTCATTTAAAAAGACGTTCTGAAACTGAACAATATAATACGTTCACTTATATATTGTCCTACTTAAACGTCTTTTTTAAATAAGCTAGACGATTTGAATGGTTAAAAAAATGTTTGAAAACCAAATGGTTTTGGTTTTTTAAAAGGTAATTAAAAATCGATTGTTAAAAAAGCGGTTGTTTATATAAACCGAAAGATTAAATAATTTTGGCAAAAAAATTCTTTAATAAAGAAATTTGAAAAACATAATGGCTAAGAATACAAGCCACAAGTTCGTTATATTACAAGTTTGAATTTTAGACTTAAATGGTTAAAGACTTAAAAACATATGCAGTTAAAATATAATAATATATTAATTAACTTTAAAAGGTGATTTCAGAAATCAGATGGCCATTTAGAGATTCATGAACAAATTTAATTAATATGAATAATATCGATATTCATATAAGGAAAAAAAATTATAAAAATGAAGATTGAGACATAATAATGAGGAAAAGTTTGATTTGGTTTTTCATTCTCATGGACAAGCACACCTTTGAGTGAGGATTAAGGTTTGTCATAAACCCCACATGACATGCAACCTACTACAATTATTCCTCAAAAACATGTTATCTAATTTTAACGAATTTTATCTGGTTTTTTTTTCATTTAATATGAAATCACAATCATTTACAGTACATGACTGAGAGAGACATAATCGGATGGGTGTTAGAGAGGTTAAATCACGTTTTTACATGCTATATCTGATCGAGTTAATAGCTGACACAACATGATTTAAATTAAACTTATCTTCAATTCATCACATATAGAAAACTAAAGAGGTTTTAAGTTTTAACTTGAAAAGGTCTCGACTTGTACAACTTTTTATTAGTTAAAAGTATCCGTGGTTTATTTATTTATTTTTTCTTTTGAAACAAAGAATTTCTTTATGTTAGGCCGTCACACTCCTTAATATCTAAGAGTCTTGTTGTCCCACTCTGTTTAGATTATGTTGTATTAACCGGGCTCACGCTGGTTTCAGAGTTTAGCTTGGACGTTTCCCCGTGAAAACCATACCTTCGGCTATAACTTGACAATCATTTTTCCATCATAAGAGCATGACTCTTTGAGTCTTTGACATAGCACACGGTGGGAAAAAACTCTGATGGGCTTAAGATTTGAAATTACATCTCAAATAAGACATAACTCAAATATCTCATTGCCTAAATCCATTAAAAGTGACATAAGTAAGAATTCAACTTTTGGGCGAAAAACCATAAATGATATTTTTTTCATCATATATTGTTTGACTACTTAGATTATTAATTATTATCTTTAATTATAATTAAAAAAATCTAAAAAAAGTATTTATTTTACCATTGGTTGATATCATTCTCCAACAAAAATGGATGAAATAGAGTACTAAAGTTTGAATCCCCTTAACTAAAAGACACAAGCATATATCATTATAAGGTAAGATCCTTTTAATGGTTTGATAATTCTATTATTATCTAATATTAGAAAGTTAATTGACATGGTATAGTTAGTATAGGTGATTGGGGATATATACCTTGACTTTACAAAGTACGTCCAGATTTATAGTTGTATGCAAATGAAAGTGAAATTAATTATCATGCAAACCCTTTTCATGTACAATGACTTGGCGACCATCACAACCACGCATTTATATCACCAAATCCTACCACATATGTAGTCATACCAAACTCTTACTTTTTCACGTAAAAGTCTATTTAATACAATTAATTTTTTTGATTTTAATTAAAATCAATATTTCATGATATAAAATTACATAATTGATCACGGAAATTGCAAATGTAATCATGATATCAAAAATACTTTATGTTCATGAGCTTATTTTCTATAGAAATACAAAGAGAGCTCAAGAAGGATTCATGACTGACTTTTATATACTTTAGGGTTATTGGATTTAATCATCTCTAACTATTGGTTATTAGTCGCTGTCACCCTCAAGTATCACTTTGGCCAATATAACTCCCAACTAAACACTTTGGTGTCCGTATCAAGATGATCATCTGATAATTATCGGTTTCGGAATATATGGGCACCAGATGTAAAGATATAATGACTTAAAACAATCTAACATCTCACTACCTCGATCTATATAAGGTCTCATGTATGCTAAAAGGTTCTAACATGGCTCTGCAAAGTTAACGATATGAAGAAATGGTAAAAACCACTCTCGGGTGCATAAGGGTTCCTGAACTAGGTTACTTACCGATCTCAATAGTCTAATATATTATCCTAGAAATTAACTAAATCTATAAACTAAGGTAATGATCCACTAGATAAATGTGATATAAGGCAAGATAACACAAATCGTTAGTTGTAGTTAAGCCAAACCCACTTGTGTGTGATCTAAACCTAACAAAACAAACAACAAGATGAAATCTACAACCTCTCATCTCCCGGTCTTAAGATTGGCAAGCATATAATTCAAATTCAAAACTCAGGTTTGTCTCATGGGTGACTATTCATAGATCTATAAAATTAATGTTTCAACAATCAAGTTTTAACACTAAAAATGTTTCCTTCATTGAAAGTTATTAGAATTAAGCAATTTTAATCACAATCAGAATAGATATCATCATGGATCATACATACAACACATATTTTACATCCAAATCTCATAATTTATCTTACGTTTAAATAAACACTCATCCAATATGTTATATTCAACCAAAAGTTAGCAAATCACCATCAATCATCCATAATGCCTAAGTAGTCATGCAATATCTATAAATAATCATCAAGTAAAAGGCTAGATCTAACTTCTCAACAATAGAAAAGAAAATCAAGTGCGAATGTTCAAAGTTAGATTAAATCACACACAAAAGGGCTAAAGACTTTCAGTCAAAGCATGGATCTTCAAGATCTTCAACTTCAATGTTCAAACCAACAACTTTTGAGCTTCAATCCATCACTAATCTTCAAGGGAAATCCTCAAAGTCTTTAAGTTTCAAGATCAAAACACCAACCAAAGCTTCAATCTCTTTAAATTTGGATCCAAGACCCTTAGACTCTATTCTTAGTCGTTTTTATTAAAAAAAAATGAGAGAGGTGATGCCCCCCTCCCCTTATGTAAAAAATAGGGTTTGGTTCAAGGAACACTTAACAAACAGTTAGACCTCCTAAAATTCAGCGCCAGCCCATGAAGGACCATTTTAGATGGAAATCAAGCATGGAGGTCTTTCATGGCTAGAAATTCTTTACTTTTCATTTTTTCTAATATCCTTTTCGGGTTTGATCCGTTTCTTGCATCTGAATCACTTGTTATGTAACAAACTTGTAAAACTAAATAGAAATATACCAGGTAAATAAAAAAAACAAAGATATTTACCATAAAACTACGATAAATGTGGTCTTTGCATGAAAATTACATGTGATTTACAACGCATTTATGTCAAATAAGTTAAACCTGTCACAAAATACTTAGACTTGTGACATGTTCACGTGAGTAGAGATATTAATCTTAATCATTGTGAATACCCGCGTATAGACTTTTACGAATGTGATTAAAAAAATTAACTATGTAAATACACATTACTTGAAACTTGCTTCAGAAAATAATAAATACAAAGCAATTTTATAAACTTAACAATTTCGTCATACCAATAATTATATATTTTTTAAAATATCGTTGGTGGCCATTTGGTTTATCAGCCTTGCAAGTGTGGTGAAGAACTCTATCACTTTAAGGTTACAAGTTTAAAAATCTCACTAGTGACAAAATCTTTCAACAACTAAAAGTGGATATCATTAAGCTTTTCAAACATGTCAGGGGTTGTACAAGCTAGTCGGTATCCTCCTATACGAGTTGACGGCACCTTCATGGCTCAAGTGTCACACTAACGATTGAAATCTTAGTTGGGTTATGAGCATACATGGGCTCTAAAGAGACTGACGCTAAGAAGATAATCCAGATTTATTATTGTCGTTAAAAAATTATATTTTTTATGATTATTTAATTTAGTTTTTCTAACGAACAACAAAAAGATTGAGGCTTTTACATATCTTTTCTTTCTGTTTTTAACACTTTTCCAATTGAATGTTACCGGCAATAATTAAAAGCGTTACGAATTGTTAAAACATAACTATCAAATCCATAATCTAAAAGAAATTAAATTTCAAAACGCACAAAACATACAAATAATTGTGTAATTAGTTTTTTTTCCTTTTATTTCAACATAATAAGTTACTCATCAAATAATAAATGTTTTAACAAACCAGTTAATTCTCCTCTATTAAATTATATTCATGACCATACCATATAACCCACGTTTACATATCTTTCTCATTACTTTCTGCCTTTTTAGACTTCCACGTTACAAGTGTAAACCCGGTCGAGCCGGACATTAACCCGACCCATGCCGCGTGCTTATTTTTTGAATTGACACCACACCGCCCACTTAATACTTGACACACCTACCAGTCAAATTAAAATCTACCCTCACCGCAAATCACGCCTCCTCGTGTCATCCAATTATAAAATCCATTTTCATACACTAACCTTTTCTAATCTCATAACTTTTTTAACTAATAATCCAATTCTAGCTTAAGCGAAACATGACTGACCCATACGAATATAGACCCATGAAAACCACCAATTTATGGCATAGTTCTCAAGTTTGAGTGCGGATCCCAAGGGTTTTCTTGTAGTTGGTCTTCGGGCGGTGGTTTTCTTTCTGAACTGATGTATCAGAGGTCCGACTTCAAATTTGGTTATTCAGAGAACCGGCCGAGAGGATTAACTCTACTTGGGTAACCAGGTTAGAGGGTTAAGTCAGGACCATGTATTGTTGAAAAAATAAAAATTAAAAAAACCAAAAAGGTGAAAGAAAAAAGCCCGGATCAAATTTACAACATGAGAAATATAAGGTCTTACAAATTTATTAGAAGATAATAATTTCATGTAACTTAAATAATACTCATGCGTTATAGATATGAAAAGTTGAAGTAGAATGAAATTAAGAATAAACAAACATTAAAAAAATATTACACCATTATTCTTCCTCTTCTAACAAAAACTCCCTCAAATCTTCTTTTCTTAGAAGATACATAAACTTTTTTTCATCCTAATAAATATATTGATAGTAAAATAATATTACTATTACGATGACTGGCTACTGCCGTTTTACAAAACTGTCATCACTGCAAAATTGGTAGTAGGGTAAAAACAAGTAACCCAACTGAGAAATAAATAAACTTTAAAAACACCCTGTCATTAAAACATCTGCCGGAAGAAAATCGCCGGTGATATCTTGAAAATAATCATCGACTTTTAGTATGCTAGAAGATGTAACATCAAGCATCATGTTGTTACACATACCAAAATCTTCATCCCATAACGTGTTGTTGTTGTTGCCCCATATTTGTGCCTCATCAAAAGAACTTGTAGCAAAGTTATCATCAGTTACATATTCTGACGATGGAGCTTCGGTTTTGATCTGGATCGGGTCGGGCATGTCCAAATCAAAGTCTTCGAAATCTTCAACTGTTTCAATAGGCGAGTGTTTGACAAACGGTGATTCGACTTCGGTTATGTTCACATCATGTGATGGATACTCAAACATATTATCCAAAAACTGAAGATCCATTTCTAGCTGGTTAAAGTCCAAATCACCATCTTGAAGTTCTTGACCCGACCCGTTTTGCGACTGACATTCATCCACTTCTTTGCTGGCTTGATCTTCTTTCGAACTTGTTTCGCTTTCGAACTGCAAAACCGAAGTGGGAGATTGAAGATTGTTCGACTCATCACCGGACTCGTAACCGGAAGTTGACGGAACACTTATTTCCGGCGCCGGGTCTTTAGCCGGAGGCGTAATAAAATTAGTCAACGCATCAGGACCACGTAGCTTAATAGCTGCATTGTCATAAACCATTGCAGCCTCTTCAGCAGTGTCATAAGTTCCAAGCCATAACCGTACACGTCTCGCCGGGTCTCTAATTTCAGCAGCCCATTTTCCCCAGGGACGTTGACGTACGCCTCGGAACTTTCTAACACTCCCATCACGCACCGCGCTAGTTTTCATCGTCTTTTTATTTGCTTGTAACACACCTTCACTTTTCTTCTCAATCTTTTTCTTACCAACAGTAGTAGGTTTACACGAGATTAGTACGTTCACTTCACTCACATACTTTTTAACGCGTCGTCGTACAAACAACTCATCTTCTTCATCACTTGACGAATCAGTAGCGTCAGGATCCGTCATTGAAATACGTACAACTTTTGGGAGCGAGTCATTTTTCCGGTTACCTGGCTTTTTTACCTTTGTGGGTATTAAAGAACTAACGGCCATCATTGTTGTAACGTTTTTGTGTTGGGTGTATTTGATCGGGCGTAACATTTCAAAGCTCTCCATACCTTTTAAAAACAAGCTAATTAAAAAATCGCATACAAATGAGTGAGAAAGAAGCTTCAGACGGTATCAAAACTTCAAATCAAAATTATTTTGAAAAAGAAGTGTCGTGAAGAGAAAGGTTTTTGGATTATCAAAAGGTTCTTTTATGAGACAAAAGAAGTGGGTGTATGAAGCTTGGAGTTTATAGAGATTATGTCAATGGAGGATGAGAGAGAAAAAGAGTATGAAATGAAAAGAAGATGAAAAGAATTTGGAAGTTGAGATTATGAGAGAAGGGGCTAATCAGCGTTTTATAGGATGCGACTAATGATTTTGGAATTTTTTTTTGTAAAATAAAAAATAATAAAAAAATGGGGGAAAATATCTTGACCGGAAAAAAGATTCCGACGAGAAAAACAGGGCTATGGCATGTCGACGAATGGTAGAGACAATGGTCCAATAAGTGAAGTGGAAGCAATGCTGAGTCAGCACATAGTTACCTCGTATTTCGTAAGACTGGTCACGTGACACCCAGGATGCTCGGTTCTGTTAAAATCATTTTCGCAAATTTAATTTAATTTAAATCAAATCAAATAATCACCACCTCAATTTCTTTCTTTGACCAAATTTAATTTTTTCACTAATTGCAAATTAATTAATCCTCTTGGTAATTAGCTGTAACTTGGCTTTATCGCTGGTAACAGAAGTTATATCATCCCTTCATTCTATTTCGCATTTAACGTTGTAAAATCTTAATTTAAATACACATTAAAAATTCATAATTAGATAAAAAAATTTAGGAGGACTTAAATTGTATATGCCATAGACTAATAGGATCGGTGACACATGTGACATCTCACAGTCTTATTATTTGACGGTGATGTTTTTAACTTTAATATATTTATGATTTTAATTTTTATATTTTGACTTATTATCATCAGACTTCTGATTAGTTAGAGAATTACAACTTTGAACTCTTACTCTAATTTGACCAAATAGCTTTGGCTTAGGTATCATTTACAAGGTAACGTACATGACATTAAATTTTTTTTATCAACACATGTGACGGAGGTTACATAAGTAACATTCGGTCACGCATCCCAGTTGCCGCATCATGCGCCCCAGGTTTAAATCTAGTTATGCATTAAAAAAAATCTTAAATTTAAATTTCTGGGAGGTTTAAATTACTCATTGTTTTAATTTTACAAATGGGATTTGAATGTATGACACGTCTACTAACGATACAAATAAGATTAAAATGACCAACTATAACACCGTAGACAAATTTCACATCAGTCGTATATGGGAAAGATTCTTTGTTAATAATGAATGTCCGAATTCAAATATCATCTAAGCGCTTTGGACGCATCGACTATATGGGGGCAGATGAAGCTTCACAGTTAAGCATGCTGGGAGTATAGCAGTAACCTCATGTAAAGTTTCCATAACTCAAACACAAATAAATTTGTAAGTTTCTAGATGGGTAACCCACGGAGAACAAAGTGAACAATAGTAGTAGTATGTGATGCGAATGTTGCATGTGTGTATTAATATGGTACTTGAAATGTCTTAAACCTCTATAAGTTCAAATCTTTTGCAGGGAAACATCTTAAACGAAGGTTTTCATTTGAACAAATACATAAAGGCATACTTTAAAATAAAATCAATAAAAAGTAAATTGTATTATCATTGCTTGAAACCGGAATAGATATTAAATAAACATGAGTTGTATTATTTGTTGGCTTGTCCGTAGTTGTTTGATCCTAGCTTCATACTAATTAATGGTCTTTTCATTTGTAATAAAAACGTTGTTGAAAAAGAAAAAAAATTCTAACATGAGTTGTACTTGTGTTAAAAAAAAATACATGTGTTCTTTGTTTAGTGAATTTATATTTGTATATATAATAATTTAATTGGTTTAATTACAAATTGAGGTAGTTAAACTTTGAATTTGATTGTCCAACTTTTTACAGCAACAAAGAACGTGGGGGACCTCGTATCTGAGGCCATATATAATTCGACCATGTACCGATGTCGTCTCTAGGCTCAACTCTGTTTCTATAATTACTTTTTTCGAGATGGTTTTTGTAGTTTTATACACAACAAACTTGTTAAACTTTACCTACTTGTAATATTTATTATGTATAGCACTTCTACTCTATCTAAAATGTAATGTCTAGTTTGGTTTGCATAAGTGAAATAACCTAAAAGAAATTAAATGTAATATTCCAAAATAATATTATATGAATGCATTGAAATTATTTTTAATTAATAAAAGTTTATGCGATCAGTGTTTGAATTGCAAAATTAATTTTTATCTATCTCTGAATCACTAGACATGGTTTTTTTTACGGCAGATCCATGCTTTTGCCAAAGCAATTAACTTGTTCCTTGTGAGTCCGTTTAAATAGCAACGGTCACATTGTGAAAGACTGAAAGCCAAATATATAAATAAATTAAATAGTAACAGGCACGTTTAAATGATAAAAAAAATAAGTAATGGTTAAATTTTCCCTTCTCATGGCCGTTGAAATTGAATCCTCCGAACCCACACCTTAATGCCCCCACCACGCTTCATCTGAAGCGGTGTTTCACCCCCTCACGAGCTCTCATCTAGCGTGGGGCGTAAGAGCATATCCAAGGCCTTAGAGTTGTTTTAGACTTTAAGTTTTAGCTTAATTATGTAATCCTTAATTGAGTTATTCGATTTAAATAATCTTAACTTTCAAATATTGATCAATATTAATCCAAACTTAACTATTTGCCATAAATAATCATAACTTTCATTTTACTGGTCAAAATTTGTGGCACTTACCTAATATATGAGTTAACTCATAGCTATACAAAAGTATAGCAAATCATTTAAGTTTAACGAGGCTCGAGCTCGGCTCGATTCAAGTTTTAATTTCAAAGCTCAAGCTCGAGCTCGTCACAAAACTTTTCAAGCTCGAGCTCAGCTCGGGCTCGACTCGTTTGATGATTTATTATTTTAATTTTAAATATTTATATTTAATTTTATATATATTTTTTAATTTTTTATATTTAATTTTATATAAACTTTTAATTATATATATTTTATACATAACAAAATACATATTATATATTTTTAATCATAATTTATACATATTTTAACTAATAATAATAATAATATATATTTATAAAATAAATAAAAAAACATATAAATGAAAAGCTCGATAAGGCTCGCGAGCCGGCTCGAGCTCGGGCTCGATAGCTTAAGGAGCTTTTTTCTTAGGCTCGGGCTCGAGCTCGAGTTCGAAAAAGCTCGGTTCGTTCGAGCTTTTTATCGATCCGATCTCGAGTAGCTCGCGAGCATTGGCGAGGCATAGAAGGGACCAAGGAGGGTCCAGGTCACCCCAGTTTTTTCCGTCCAAAGTGTTGTTTTGTTGATCGGTTGTTGATTTTTTATATATATATATTGAGTTTAGCCCCCTAAACAAAGCATTATAAAAAAATAATGGGTTTTTTAACTTTGGTCCTCCCGGGCCAAAAATCCTGGCTTCGCCACTACTCGCGAGTAGCTTGACTCGTTTATATCCCTAAGCAAATGTACTACCATTGATGCCACTACACAAACACCACCACCAATATCTATATAAAACATGTATTTTTTTACACTGAGGGCGAGATCAATATTTATATAAAAATTTAAGATATCAGGGTAAAAACCGGAACTTGTTGCCCCATATTTGGATGAAAATCCCCCTCATATTTGCGTTTTCTGTACGATCTCTTCAACATCCATAACAACATTAACCTCTCAAAGAAAAACAGAAAAGTTATTCATGTGATCATTTTAACCACTGCATGGTGTATATGGAAGGCCATGAATGATTTCTTATTCAATAATAAACTGATCCATCTCCATAAGCTCTTCTAAGAAATCAAATCCACCTCATTCCTATGGATTAGGAATAGATCTAGTCTCAATACAATTCCTTGGAAAAATTGGTGTAAGTTGTTTGTTGATCTTCTATTTTTTGTTTAGTTGCTAGTCTTGTGCTAGTTTTTTTTAATGAAAGTTGCCGTTCAAAAAAAATTGAAAATATAACCCGCATATGAATCCAATATGTCTTCATATGAGCTAGCAATTATTAATTAATACATTTAATTCTCAAACATAAAATTTCCAAGGAGAAGTGAATTTCCCGGCCGTACCGAAAGAATTAAGCCAGATGAGTTTGTATGTGGATTATTACCCAAGTTAAAATGCAATTAAGTTGTGTCTCTTGAAGTTTGGCCCCATAGCCATTGAGCCAAGTGAACACTGAACCAAACTTATAAATATATAAGACAAATCATATCAAGTCATTAAGCTCGACAAACTATATACATATATAGGTACTTGTTATTAATAAACATATAATTAATATATATAGAATAAAATACAAATAAGTAGTCTTTGATTTGTATTTGTATTTTGTTATATGTATTTGATGCTTTGCTACATTTTGTTATAGTAAAAGTCAAATTTAAAAGTCACAATGTCCAAGATTAAGATTTTTAAATTGACTTTTCATCAAACCCTAGATGATGCTCCTCCCTTGATTCTAGTCTTCACCACTTATATATGCTCTATGCATCTTACACTCCAGTTTTCCACACACATGCATGGATACATACATGCATACATTGATACATACATTATAAAGCTGTACGTTGTGCTTTAGCTTTGGACCATGCTACCTCAATGTAATTACCAAGATAACACCACCCGTATATATGCATGTTTATCTCCCTTGAACAATTTTTTGTATGTTAATTATGAATTAAAATTTTGAAAAGATATAACATGCATGTGCCAAAATATGGATAAAATAGAAAAAAGAAAATAACTACTGTTTATAAATTACCATCCCTTGGATTATTTGTATAGACAGTTGCGAACGTAATTAACTTCTTTTCTTATGAGTTCGGAAAAGTTTGGGAGTCCATAAGTTATAGCTAAATATAAAAATATCTAGCTATATATGTATTGATTTTGTAGATTTCAAGCTTTATATGAGAAAAGCTAGAGAAAAAAAAAAGACATTTACACAAACGATGCCTTTTCACTTTGTTCCAGTAAAAAGTTGTTGTCATTCCAATAAAGATTTTGTTTTGCATTTTTGCATGTATGTTAAAGACACAAGCAGCTTCAATTCTTTGTCCGATTGAATTGCATTGTAATATCTATCTCACATTTATCCGGGTTGTTACCCATAACAAAGGCTTCCATATAAAAGGCTTAGATCGATACCTTTTCATCATGAAGCGTTTTAAAACCGTGAGGCGTGGACGCCTGAGAGCGTGTCGTTGTCAAAATGGACAATATAACAGTGCAGTTACGATGAGATGTTACAAAAAGGGTGACGGGGGTGGGAGAAGGGACGACGTACGGAGATGTGTTCCAACCACAAGTGGACACACCGCCGTTGGGCTGGAACAGGTTACCGGAGACGGGGATGTGAGGGTGAGGTGTGCCTAGTTTTTTTTGACCACTGATTGTTGTAACAGATAAAATTGGTGGGGCCGGGTGGGTCGGGTTATTTAATTTAAAAAACATTTTTTAATTAAACACCCTAGTTTACATCAAAACACTTACATTTATCTTATTCTTTCGTCTTCAAGCTACGACGACGAAAAAGATTTTGACGTCATTGCAGTGGTTGGCGTCGGTGTCATATCTTAAGAAGAGGTGGATACGACCACTTAAAAAAAAGATATGTGCCATGTGATCGAATACAAGCGCACAATCAATTACTAGACGATTAGTTTCGGGAGGGCTCGAAGGACCTGAAATATGATGCAAAGACATTTAGAACAAGATTCCGCATGCCGCATGAATTGTTTATGAAAAGCCCTAATGATATTGAAGCCCGTTTCGAATGGTTTCAAGAAGGGTACAATGCAACAGGAAAGAAGAGTTTTGCTGCAATTCAGAAATGCAAATATGCTATTCGTCAACTCAGTACCGGTTGTGCCCTTTGGACAACCCCCACCCAACTCTTATGATGAATATATTTTCGTATTATTTTTCGTGTATTTTTTATTTTTAATGAAATGTATGTTTTTAATTTTTTTTTATTAAAAATGGAGTGAGTTTGTGGGTATGGAAATGGTTGTGCCCTTTGGATAGTTGAAGTTTTAGGGTATGAAATGGTTGATAGATGAATAGCCACGTGACACTTTTAAATTTGTTAAGGGTCTGTTTAATTGGTATGAGGTAATAGAATGGATGATGGAATAGAATGAACGAAAGAAAGCAACGGACAAAGGAATAAAAATGATCAATCCATTCATTACCTTGTTTTGTTGCTTTACAGAATGAAATAAATCATTATATTGTTTTGTATGTTTTGAAGGAAAAGACAAATGAATAAAGTACAGTTCACTAAAAATGATAAAAGTATATTTTCATGGTTATAGGTTAGGTCTTGGTTTGGGAAATGTGATGGGTCCTGGTTCGATACATGGGTCAATACATGATGAGGTCATAAATTAGATCATGGTTCGGGTTATGGGTTGGGCCATGGGCCGATTCATGGTTCGAGGAATGGGCCAGGTCACCGGTTGGTTCATGGCTCGAGTCGTGATTCGGTTCATGGTTCAAGTCATAGGTCAAGTATAAATGGCTCGGGCTGTGAGTCGATTCATGGCTCGAAACGTGAGTCGATTCATGGGTCGGGTCATGGTTCGAGGCATGGGTTTGGACATGGGCCAGTTCATGGGTTCTTAGGTTGGGTCAAGGTTTGGGGCATGGGTCGAGTCATGTACTAGTCATAAGTTAAAAAATATATTTCATTTCTTGAAGGACTGAAAAAAATGGGGTGGGGATGTAATAAAAATAATGTATTTTTCATTCCTATGTAATGGTTCATTACAATTTATTGACCAACCAAACACACTTTTTTCATTCCATCGTAATGGTTCATTTCATTCTACCTTTCATTCATGCATACCAAACGCTACTTAAATGATAAAGTACAAGGGGTTTAAAATGGACAACCCCCTCACCCTAATAAATTTTCAAAAGTTCTTACATTTATCAACAATAAATCCTAAATTTTTTAAGATAAATACATCATAATTCACAACATGTCACTGCATGATTTAAACCCAAAACATATTGCTATTTTTTCCTTTTGAATTGTGACTTTCAATAAACAAGCTAGCAAGAACCTAGTAAAAAAAGAACCATACAAGAAGTTAAAAGAAAAAGTTACACGAGTTTATCCAAGTAATAAATTCATATGAAGATCTATTCTTGATCCACAAATAAGAATGAGACTTGATATTTTGTATCATTCGTTTAGAGACAATAGGTGTTATCGAAGATAAGGTCGTGTCTAGCTTTCCGTCTTTCCAGATGCACCAAGCTCTAATCATGAGGATTATAGCATTTAGAACTTTCTTGAGCTTCGATTTACATGCACTGAATTGTGACACTTAAGACCTAGTGTTTTAAACACAAGAGTGTTACCAATGAGTCATTAACACTATTGGCTAACAAATATGAATAACATTACAATCGTTTTTTTTTCTTTTGAAACCAAACATCACATAGATCACCATAATTATTTATACGAAAGTCAATCGGGTTTGTGATCCATGATAACACTCTTAAGCATGGTATGGAGTTCAAATCCTGCGGCGGATAATTTTAATGTATTTATCCTTAAAAATCTAAGAATTATTACTTAATACAAATTATTTATTTGAAAAATCTTAAAATTATTGTTTAATATATAGTGTTTTTAAGCCACTTAATGTATTACAAAACCAAACAAAACTTCTTCCATTAATGATTTTTTTAGTTTGGACAAAGCTAAGGTACGTATCAAACCGTATATATACCTTTTATATATGTTAGTTAAATTAGACCTCGTGGAAGACGGTCAATTAATTACCAAACGCCACACCATAATATTAACCAGGTTTCTTGGAATATATCTATTCTATCTTGTAGGATGATTTTCACTTGAAAGAGAAAAATGCATGATTAATAAACTTTCTAACCTCTTTAAGGCTACATGTAGTGGCGTTATCTCATGCATGTGAAAACATCACATAACGTCTTGTACATCAATACGTGGAGGCATTATGAAAAAATATGAGCTTGAACGTTTCTTTGATAATGTCTTCGCCCCTCTCTCAATCTCTTCAAAATTATGAATGAGGGACATTATTAAAGGTACGTACTTTCTTAAAATAAAAATAAGACCACTCTTATGATTTTATCTAATTATTAATCTATTCTAAAAATAATTTATCTAAAGTGTTAAAATGTTAATAAGCAATTAGTTTCCTTAGTAAACTCTAATTAAGTGATAAAATTTTAGTTAAGTGAACTTTAATCAAAATATTAAGTAGTAATGATTATGTAAATAATAAAAAAAAACTAGGGAGAGAATAATAGTTTACAGCAACGATAAATATGAGAAAATCGAAGGAAGAAAAACCAAGAATTAATCCCTATGTATCATGTATGCAAATTCGAAAACTAAGAATTAATCCCCATGTATGCAAAATCTAAAACTAAGAAAAAATTAATCCCCATGTTTATATAAATAATGGATAAATCCTTGATTAAAAATTAAGAAAACAAAAATTGAAAAAAGTACTATTCAAGATCCATTGTGAAAAGAAGGGCCAAGTTGCAGAAGCAAGCACCAAGACACACACACACTCACACTGGGGTTTATTATGTTATCCTCCAAGAAGACCTCATGAGGAGCTTTAAATTCAGCTCGAATTTTCATGACTTGTTTATTACATTTTACTGAATCCAATGCCTAATTACATTTAGACTTGAAATTAAACAATGAATTTGATGGTACTATTTAGGGTTAAAATATTGTTTTGATAATCTTTTTGGCAAATGGAGCATAAGCTTCTCTTTGAAGCAAGAGATGTTTGTCTCTCCTCTCTATTCTACTTCAGTAATTATTGCTTGTCACCCAAGTTACCATTTTACCAAATTACTGCCTTCCTGCAAGATATTTTCCATGCATTTAAGAGTGCATGCATCTCCAACGTGGACATAGATGTTAGCTAGGCCACTTGTTAATTACCATTTTACCCATGAGGGGTGTTAAGGCTCAACCAAAAACTAAAAAAAACTTTGTTTCTCAAAAATACCTTGTTTTACAACTTGAAATTTTCTCTTTTAAATATACGCAACGACTAGTCTACAATTTTATTTAATTTCAAGTCTGTCAAGATGAATCATTCCAACCAAAACAACTCGTATTGTTCGCCCAACAAAACCTTTTAAGGTTCCTGAAGCAACATGTCGAACCTGAGCCTAGCCTAATTTGGCTCGGCTTGACTCGTTTACAACCCTATTGGGACTTGATTTCACAATGATGTTAAACAAATTCAACTATGACGGATGAGTATCAAATGGTTGCGGATCCTTGTTTGGAACACTCCCTCCTAGGGTGAACGACCCGCAATCATCATGGCAGTATGGCACACCGTGCATACAAAAGGTGATATCAAAGTGTTTAGCAAACAATCTGATGAGAGTCATAGGTTTGGTAGTGTCAAAATTCCATTCAGTTTATATATCAGGATGAAACATAATGGACAACATCATCATAACTAATGAATTGATCGTGTGGTGTAAAAAGACTAAACCCCAACATTGTTTTAAAAAAATACTTTAGAGCTCATAAGTTTTAAATTTTTAAAAACGATTTCTTACTTCTACAAGTACTACATATGTGGGCAAACGCACATCCCACAGTGTAATATAGTGTTGATAAGATCGATGTCGGATATCGTCCAATGACACAAAGGCTCTAGATAAGATCTTTGAAAGAGCTTGTTGTGTGTAAAAGTAAAGTTTCTAGATAATGAACACGTTAGTTAATGAGATATTTAAACAAAGTAAATAGAGGTAGATGAATTCACAAGTAGCTACCAACATGAGTTTGATTTCTTCAAAATGTTTATCTTTTACTATTAAAGTAAGACTCTACCTAAAACCACTTCAAATAAACCCACTTCAATTATAAAAACATAACTTGAAACACATACACACACCAAAAGTAGAACTTAATTAAACATCAATAAAAACAAGATATTACACAAACATGTCATTTTAGTGCTGTTTGACAAAATATGAATCATTAAGTGTTGAATGGTTAACAGGTCTGAACCATTAAGAGGTTCTATCAATGGTACGGTAGGGATATTGGGTAGAACTTCAGATGATGTTAAATTTGGTATATGCTCCATTTCAGTTCCATTCAACATCTCTCTGTCTCTTAACCATTCAACACTTAACTGAACCATTCAAAAGCTCTTTTTTATGAAACAAACGCTCTGAATCTGAATGCTGAATCATTAAGCATTGAACTGAACCACTAAGAGGTGAAACAAACAACCACTTAATTACCCATGTAGATCAAATAACTTAGCCAAGCATGGCAATGAAAATAACAAACATCAAACTAGCAGTAATGTAAGAACATGAGATTACAAAATATGATGGTTGTTGAATACATTCAAGCTACATGGAATGATATAATAAACTAGTCACTAAGCTGAAAATACATAAAAATCATTGAAAAATGCGGGAGGAGGCTCTAGAGGTGCTCATTTTTCAAATGAGTCAATGTTGTTATTTATAGGCAATCTGACACATTAGACACATGGCGTATGAGATCCACAAGGGGGTGTGCCTCAGTGAAATGGCTGCTCCATTATCTGTCTTGTAATTTTCCGACAAAGCTCTGAGACACGGGGGCGTTTGACTCAAAAACGGGTGTTTGTTTCCTATATATATCTACTCCATGATCATATGTCAGTACGGATCTGACACAATTGTCGGGCATGGGGCGTGTGACACACGGGGCCGTGCCTTACTTCTGATTTGTTTTTTTCTTCATTTTGCAAGGCATGTAGGTGTGTTTATTAGAAATGGGGGCGTGTCTGGGCTTATGATTCTTCAAAATATATAAGTATGACCCGGTTCCTCGTTCTGCAGCACGTGGTTCCCTTGTTGTTCTTCCTTTTGTTAATTTTCCTTAGTTTTTGCCTTATTTTTTATTCTTTTTTCTTTTTTTTTTCAAATCTGAAAATATAAAAGAAGACAGTTAAAGGACATATATATTCTCATTTAATTACTAAATTAATAAGAAAATGGAAATAATTTAACACAAAATATATGTTAATATTTACATACATCAATAAACATAAAAAAACTCCTTTTACTACATCTATCGGGGTTTTCTATTTTTTGTCCTTGAAACCATGGGCTTTCCAGCGAGGTGGATCTTTTGGATCAATGGTATTTACGTGCTTCTCGTGTTTCAATCTTCATCAATGGTTACCGGCCTAGCAGATGAATTTTCAATGCACAAAGGGACTTCGACTCACCGAAGGATGTAACTTTTGCCTTGTTAGTAAAATGTGTGTGGGAGATTCAAAACAGAAAAAAAAAACATTTTTTGGAGAAGAACAATATTAGCAATTCATCATAAACAAAAACCAAAGTAGAGCATGTTACCTATGAAAAGTATATGGATCTTAGAAGGCAATAGTTAATACATACGTACTTATAAGACTTATCACAATTAGATCTTAACTCTTTTGATGCAATGAAAGTTACTGTACAGGAAAAGGGAGCTCGATATATATCTTTTTTGTTAGATAATTGGGCCAAAAATTGCCCTCTATGCAAAATTTTCCCAATTTTGTTGGAACCTGATGAGATCAAAGATGTTAAACTTGCAAACTGTATTGACATTCAAATAGAAAATAACATGGAAGTGGCGATGGAAAGTCCCAATAATGACAAGGCGAGAAAAGATTGATCTAGATGACTGCACAGACTTCGGTCTCTTGGATTAAGTTGAGGGCCAAGAGGAGTGATATTGTATGACACAATTGGTGTTTTCTCCGTTGTAATAGGTGTAGGGTGTTTGGGTGTTTTGTTGGTTGGTTGTTTTTTATGCCTAGCATCTTATTAGTGCCTCGTTTGAGTTCTTGTAATAAATTTAGCCGTTTAAAAGAAAAAGATGATTGCACAAACTAGAGACCCCCTTTCACGAAGAGAGGTTTCGATGCCAAACGACACATGTTCATGTTGTGGAGATTGAAAGGATTCAAGCGAACACATGTTTATCTCATGCCAATTTATCAATCTCATTTAGGCATCAATATGCACTTGAATTGGTCAAAGATCACACTCATTTTTGCTTTCACTTTTGATGATCTAATAAGGATTTCTAAACTGACAACAAACGAACAATTTAAGAAGAAAACAATCCAAACGATTATATACACGGCTATTTGGAGGGTATGGAAACAAAGAAACGATGCAATATTAATATTCAACGATAAAGCTCCATTAGTCATAGCAACAACGTCTTAATTATAAACTCAATATCTTAATTTCCTCTAGGTCAAACACAAATCTAAAAAACACGACTTGACATGGGAACATTGATGCTCTTCAAATTCATCAATGTAATGTAATAACCGGCCCTAATGACATTAGTGCACGTAAATGAGTCTAGCCTGTTACTAGTAAGACTAATATAATAATATTAGATACAAAAACAAGTTAAATGAGTTAGTAACATACTAGAAAAGACAATACACTTGTTAGACAGTTTGACCAAATAGAAAGAAAAAAAAGGTATAGTAGGAATGTAAGATACGATAGGTGGTATAGTTATAGGTTAGTAGAGTAGAGTAGAGTAGAGTGGTAGTATGTATTTTAAAGTTTAAAGGAGGGCGTGGGTGTAATATAACCGTAGAAAGAAGGGGCAGGGGCAGGGGCAATATATGACAGTGTTTTGTCTGTTGACTTAACGACACTAGCGCTTTTTTTTAAATTAAAAAGCTTTTCAGACGTTTAACCGGTTACCAGCGTCGTTCACGGCCAAACAACTCAACTACTTGCACGTGTTCTCACTTACACGTGCCTTTCACGTGTTTGATCTTCACTCTTTAATCTTTTTGCCTTCTACTTCTTCTTTACATATATTACATGCGCTTTTAAACAAAAATATCTTCATCATGTATATAATGAGTCGCATCGTCTCAAGGTAAGTTTACATCCATAGATTCGTATTTTCTCTCGATCAAAAGTGCTAAAACATCGGTCAAAATTTTGAAAAAAAATAACAATGTTAAGTTAACTTTAATGGATAATCATTGTAGAAAAATAAGTTACAAGTTGGGTTGCCAAATAGAATTTTTTAATTTAGGATTAATATCGGTGAATATACATAAGTTCGGATTACTAAAATCCAATAACCCTTACGATATTCATAAAATAATTTAAGAGGTAGGGAGCACACTCATTAGTCATTACAATTGCTGGTTTCAAAATCTCATTGGTTATTAAGGGCAAAGCTCATGTTCAATGGAGAATTGGGGATCTCATGGGGCCAACGCCACAATGCCCCCTTAGTGGTCATGTCTTTAGAAGCGGGGTTCAAGGGATAGAACCATACAAAATCGAATTTAGAACATCTAGTCGTTCTTTTTTTTAACTTTAAGTATTTACGACATTAATTTCCGACTTTGATTAATTATCATTTTGGCTCTGATGACTCAATTAGTTTCCAACTTTAACCCTTATTCTACTTTGACATATGTACGACTTCTACCCTTTGGATTTGACTTAGTTATCGTTTTAAATTCTAACTTTTGATATTTCTTAATTTTTTAACATTTGACACATTACGGTTTTGCACAATGACTTACGAGACATGAAACTTTTTTTTATCAACGTATGTGACAAAGTCACACACACAAGACCCGACCACGTAACTCAGCCGCTGCATCACGCGGTCTAATTTTAAATCTAGTTATAAACTAATATTACATTTACACTCCCTCATATATAGCAAGAAATACTTTATTTTCTTTTTTGAAAATTTAATCCACTTGATTACAATTTACAAATGTCAAATGTTTTCTAATAGCATTTCTCTGCTCCTACATATATATGCTATTCATGTTAGATTGTTAGATACATGCACTATGAGGAGGTAGCTAGCTAGCTAGGGTACAAATAAATGTAGTCAGAAAATCTAATTAAAACAAGCCAAACAAATTTCATGCAACCCGGCCATGCCATTTTTCCCAGTCAACTGAAATCTACACATCATCTGTCTTGTAGATTAATTTTTATTTGTAGTGTAACCAAATGAGGAATTGAAGCACGTACTGGACCAGTTCAACAGATGTGGACAACATGCATCAAATTGTATAAGACAGACTGAACATCGATCATATATGTATGTATATATCAAAACAAAGATGATTCACGAGGTTAATTAATTAGTTTGAAATCGAAACAAGTGACGTGTTTGTTCCCGGACGAGAATGAGATCATGGACCACAACCGAAATGCCTAATACTGGCATGTTCAATCCACAAAACAAATATTCGTATCAAAACAAATTTCTTTTTCTTACAATATATAGATATATGCACACATTCACATTTATGAGTAACTCTATGTGATGTTGACTTTACAATACTATAAGTTAAGCTACTTTAAATGTTTCCATCAATATTGAACTTAAAGTATGAGTTAAATTAATACCGTAAAAATGGTACAAAGTGTAAAACGGATTTTTAATAATTAGATTTATTTTTTATTCGAAATCACTCATTCACATTCCCTTATCCAATTTTGCGTTGATTTTGCAAACCAAAATATCATTGATTTCTAATATGTAAGGAAATTGATTTTATATTGTTTCTAAAATTACTTTTATTACAAAAATGCGAAAACTTTGGCTCTAAAAATATGCATCTTTCTCAATTTTACCCGCTTAAAATCTTGATTTATTATAAACTAAACTGCAGTTTTGGTCTCTATGTCTTAATATCATTAACATGTTCAATCTCACCTTAAAATTAAGTATACGTCTTTGTGATTTTTATTTTTAACGGAAATGGTTATGAATACTAACTCCATCCAACTTTCTTTTAAGTCTCATTCACGTGTGGAGTAAAATTGTCTGTACTTCTCTCACTTTTTTTGACATATGACTGAATAAAAACGACTTACATGTTAACATAGATAAAAGAGTAGGAAAAATGACATTTTTACCACTCATGTGTGAGGCGTGTGGGGGGAGATTTAACGAAAATTTCGATGTAGTTAGTTGTCGGGACCTTTCTGTTAGAAAATTAGTTCACAAGAACCTAAACTCTTAAAGTGAAATTAAACATGTTAATGATTTTAAAACATACAGACCAAAACTGCAGTTAATTTTTATTTTATCAAACCTAATTATTTATTAATTCAGTTGAAGTTGTGCTTAAATAACATATGAGGGGCTTGCATTAGCCTTGACACATCAAAAGCTTATTTAATTAATAATTACCGTTATAACAAAAATTCCAATAAGTAATTTTATGCTTCTTTATATAAAACTTTTCATTACCAAAATATATAATTAGAAAGAAAACATATTTAAATTATTCTAACATTTAATTTTTTTAATTTTCTGTTTTATTTTGTTTTATGAATTTTATAACGGTGTGGGTGACCAAACATATCAAATTACACAATGAGCTACACAATTAACATTTCAACTTAAATATATACACTCAACAATTTAAGGGTGTTCAACAAAACACTACTAGAAAATTTAGCAGTTGCTATCAAAATTTGCAACCGAAAAAAGTGATTGCAAAATTATAGACCGATTTCAGACCGAAATTTTAATGGTAACAACTTCAGCCAAACGGTCTTAAAACGGTCGCAAAGTTATACTTACTAAATAAATAATAATTGATTGATTTATAAAAGATAGTTAAAATTTGCTAAAACAATAAGAAACTTGATTCTTTTGCATCCGTCCATCCATCGCAGTTTATATAAATATTTTAATGGGACAATAGCATATAAACTTCATTCAGTAGTTCTGCTTTTACTTTGTATTAATTACTTAAAATCAAAGATATTCTAATAAATATGTTAATAGGACATCACATATAAACACATTCTTCAAATATACACCATAACTCATAGAAACCAAAAATTACGCCGCTACAATCCAAATTAAGACATAATCGCCGCTACAATCCAAAGTTATAATCGCTCATCCGAAGTCATAATCGCTGACTTTGTTCATAACAGTCGCCGATCTAAAGTTATAATAAGTCATAATCGCCGCTACAATCCAAATTAAGTCATAATCACGTAGCAAAATATTATGGTAAAAATATTTATAAGAAATTAAAAATTACGGTGAAAAAACAGTCACAAAATGTACCACTGTTTAGCCTCCATTATAAATTGCCACCGAATTTTTAAACTAACTTAATTAAATTATTTAAAGATTTTTTAAACTGGATTCGAATTTAAACTCAAATTCAATTCGAATCGAATTTGAATTCACCTCAACTTTGCAAATGATAAAAAGCTAATAACAAAACCATAATAGTCTAACATACAAAACATTTAATAAAAAATATAATTACAGTTACAAACTAATATATCTTTAAAGGTTGGTGAGGGACACAGAGCCAGCGGTTTACAAAACGATGGCTCATTGAGGGACGAGGAATGAAAACTAAAAAAACCCTAAAAAATCGGCATTAGACAATTGAAACTGAGAGTATAAAATATATATTTTAAATATTATTTAAACAAGTATATTTATATGTAAATCATTTATATAAAATATAAAATGATATATTATACGTGTAAGTATTTATATATAAAGTAATATGTATATTTTAACTTTTTTTAGAACACTGATATATATTTTTAATTCGAACTGAAATACACTAATTCAAATTCGATTGGAAATTTCGAATTGAATGAAATCGAATTTGAGAATTTGAATCGGTGATTTTTTAATCTAGTCTAGAGTTTTTCAAACCTGATTCAAATACAAAACACTCCTGCTTAACATGTTGCCAACCCTAGCTATTCTCTAGATCGTTTTATCACTATTATCATTTACAAACTAAAAGAGTCGTTGAATATACAATCATGGCACACTATACATGACATTAGTTTTCTGTAGTCGGATTTTATATTTATATATATATTTGAAACTCGGCAAAGTTAAACGTGTGAGGAAACTAAATAACTAATGGTCACAATACAAACTATCAATATATGTGATAGTTAAACAAATGATAACAAAAAAATTATAATCATATGATAAATGCTTGTTTATTTAATTTGTTTATAAATGCTAAAAACTGATGAAATTAATTAAATATAACAAAATATTAGTTCGTGTGTTGATCGATATACTTTGGTATTATTAATTAGAAAATTTGTTTGTTTTATAAAGTAGCTAGACAACATGCACCTAAACCTCTTAGTTTTGCAAGGATAAGAGGAACAAAGTGAAGTGAGATATGGAAAGGTTGAAGCCTGTAAATAGGGACTGACTTTGTACATATACAAAACATAATAATAAAAATATATGGGTTTGTTTTGTTTTATTTAATCCATTTGTGGAATGTATATGGCATTTGGTCTTTCTTTTTGAAACCCTGCATATGCCACCACCTTCTTTTTGTTATATATTCTATATTGCAAGTATTGTTATAAAATACAAATGAGACAAAATACAGATATTAATTCAAATCTTAGTTTAGTTGTAGATTAATTATTTACCAATGAGTGATTAATGATTAACTTTTAGACAATTATGTATTATTTTCATTATTAAAAAAGTCATTTGTTTTGAGAAAGTATCGAAAAGAATTATGTTTTTTTTTCTAAAAAATAAACAACTAAAAATGTCAGTACTTAATCTTGAACTACATTACTACTAAAACGTTAAGTATTTAATAAAAATGTCAATTTACAATGAGATTTTGGTGATAAATTAATAATGTATCCCAAACTAAAACATTGTGGTTTTGATTCTGTAAATTAAAAGCTCGCAGTTGTGTTAATTTTAACTAAGAAAATCTTGGTAGTGTTCAATTTTTTTAACTAGCATGACATTAATCATTGTACATGATTTATGTAAAGACAAACTAAAAAAACGTACAATAATAGTAATTGAAAAAATTTGAAGTGGCTTAGAAAATATAATGATTTTAAATATAAACTTTTAGAACATTTAGAGGGTATATATGTATGTACATAGTTCAGACCAAACCAAATATAATGATTATGAATATTTGAAAGTCTAAAGCTTGACCAAGTGCGATATATAGTTACAACTATTTTTCAATCAATCATAATCATTCAAATTCGTTACAAAATTTGTTTTGGCAAACAACATTTATTTCTTTTAAAGTAGTACTCTTTTCATGGCCAGTGTTTGAAAGCTAGTTTGATTGTGAAAATAACATTTTTAAAAAAATTAGATATGGTTTGAAAGCTAATTTATATTTAATCTCTTATTTTTGCTTCTTCGGTCATATAAACAACATGCTTGATCATATGAATGGATTAATTAATATATATTACACTAATATTTTTCTGTAATTTAGCACATGTAAACACCACCTTACTTTTCCTTAACTAGTAACAAAAAGAATATTTAAACAGGAAATTAAAGTAAGCCGTTTATTTGATAAAAGGTGTGAAAGTCATTTATTTGATAAAAGGTGTGAAAGGCTATAAGCCTAGTGCAACATGTATGTGTACGTGCTCTTTAAAAATATTTCCTCACATAGTTTTCTTTCACACTTGCAATGTTCAATAGTCCCAAATCTTTTAACAAAAACTTTTGTGTTTATTTTTAAACCTTAAACACATTTTCAATTATAGAAGCTATATATATCATTCATCATTCATACTAGTAAAGCGACTTATATTATATTACCTACACATGTGCTGGTATATAATACGTTCCTTAAAAATACCAGAATTTTTACAAACCATATATACTTTATGATTACTTTTAAGGAATATATGAAAACATGGAGTGATGTTTCATCCAATAAAATCAATCATAATGAACTTATGAAACTTTACATATGAAGATTAATGATAAAAAAAACCATGATTAGGTAAATAATAAATGATTAGTAGACAAGATTAACTAAAGCTAGTTGTGCCCATACTAGCTATTACAAAGTACAACCACTACATCCACAATTTGCCACATAAAGATCCCACTAAATTAACATTATTATATAAATATATATATATACCCTGAAAATAATCGAATTAGTGGGAGTCAACTAGTCTGTCCCCCGGCCAATATATATATAAGTAGCTAGATTAAGTTAATGTATATAATAAACCAGAACTGAATTAAATTATGGGCAAAAAGAAGCTGATTTTGATGGACCATGTTTTCTTCTCTTACTTTTCCACTTCTTTGCACGATTGGTTTTTTAAATTCTATTTTCAAGATCTTCCCATCACTGTACGTACGGCTGCTACATGCTGTTATTTATTAGTTTATAGGTTAGTTACACATACTGCTGTGATTAATTATCTCAGTTTAACATCAAGTTTGAGAGTAGATGTTTTAAAAATTGATGATTGTTTATGAGATATGCTAATTTGTTTTTAATCTTGAAGTTAAAAAGAAATATAACAGATGATAAAAATTGAAGAACAACTTAATTAATTAACATATTTTTAATTATAACCCCAAATACATTATGTATGATTGTTACACTTTGGTGTATTTTTTATGGTTAATGAACATTGTCACATTTGGTAGTTGTCATGGAGGTATGTTAATTAATTACATGGTAATTTTAGAGATAATAATAATAGTTTATTATATGCATAGCTTTTAATCTATACCTTCTAATAAAAAAAGTTTTATAGGACACGTGTCATTCATTGGAGAGGGTATTGGAACATGTGAACTACGATTAAAAATGTTCATTTAATAATGTAAATTATTATAATTATTTAAAAAATATAACATTATTTTCTAAAATATTATTAGAGGATATTGTTATGTGTATATATTATATAACAAAACAATAATTCCTATAATTATGGAAAACATATCCCAAATATATAAGATACTTCATATATAATTTGTGAAATGGAATATGGAGGCGACACGTGACAAAATAGTTGAAAGTAAATGTGGAGCTGATGCATGATATTAAATTAGTTACATATTAATATAGGTAGATATATAGATATAAAAACTCATTAACTCACAATTTATCATGTCTTAATAAAATACATGTATAATTCCGATAGTACGTAATCCAAATGATAAAGTTTAACTAGTGTATACTTTTCTTGATTAACTTTTTACGACATGAACAGAACTAAGAGAGGGTTGAGAGATCACTTGACGGTTAAAATATATTTAATTAGTGTTATTGATTTCCTTAATTTGTTCTCACATGATGTGTTGATAAAGTAATTTAGTGTTATTGATTTTCTTTATTTGTTCTCACAAGATGTGTTGATAAAGTAATTGAAATCGTTTGGCAGTGAAAAACATTTAATTGAAATACTAGACGTACGGCTTTGACCTGGTGATCACAATCGGGTCATGTGTAAATTAAAGTGGGCATCCCACTCTAGGAGATTGAGGATTTTAGTCTCTAGTGAATAATAATATACTATTATGAGTAATTATTAAAATTAATAATTGAAATGAATGCAAAAAAAATCTATTTTGACCCATACTTAGAAAAAGGTGCATTTCACGATAAATAAATTGTGGATTGTAAGCTTACGCCCTTACCTAAAGAAACAAATGTATCCTAGCTAACTAATTAAAGAAGCATTTT
Organism: Tagetes erecta; assembly: GCA_030867185.1. NCBI lineage: Eukaryota > Viridiplantae > Streptophyta > Magnoliopsida > Asterales > Asteraceae > Tagetes > Tagetes erecta. The sequence continues at coordinate 17,943,507 of CM061491.1, read as the reverse complement.
GGTGTTAAAAAAATGCTCTTTGTAAACCTGAACGACAATTTAATTTGAAATTACGTACGAAACACATGATTAGTTAATCTTATAATCTGGTTATAGGAATGAGAATTGATTGAATATGTTTTTATGTTTTATTTTTTGAAACGATTTATCTTTCTGCAATGCCGCATTAATATATACAGCATATTAGTTATCAAATGACTAAAATATACTAGCTACTTAAATATAACCATATTTCACTATTAGAGCACAATGTAACTAAATTGAATAATTAGAAGATAAATTATATAAATATGAGATTAGTCTATATGGATAAAGTTCAAGAGAAACTTAATTTAAGTTGACAACTTGAGAACTATAAAAATATAAGAGATAAAATTTTAAAGATGTGTAAATTAAATTGAAAGTTTAAACATATAAATCTTTTAAAAAATTATCTTTTGCATAAGTTAATATATGTAGTACTATGATAGTGTATATTATTATATTTTTCTTTAAGTGTCAATAACTTTTTCATACATTATGTATAGTAAAAAATTTACGTTTTGATTTTTTCAATACTACATATATGTAGCATCATGTTACTTGATGCAGAATTTTGAAGCAGACAAATCACTCAAAAGTTTAATAATTATTCAAAGTCTGCATATGACTTCAAAGGTCCAATAATAAAGTTCTTTATACATATTCAACAAAAACTGATTACAAATAAAAAAACCAATATTTATACTACATCTAAACTTAAAGATACTAATAAACTAATAAACAAAAGATAAATATAAAAAATAATAATAAACCTGAAATTCAAAGTAATGTTGTATCAATCTTGCATATACTGCATATACATATGATAATAATATGATAAAATAACTTAAATCATTTTTTATTGGTAAACTTAATATGTCGATCTTCATTCAATTTTAATGGACGATTCAGTCTTGTCCTCTTATATCGTATGTCTTCTCTCATAATCGTCATTTGTTTTAGTAAAAAGGTATTCGCTCTCTAAAAACCGATAATACCTCAATTTGGTTTCTCAATTCCAACTAACAGATTAATATAATAACATGGCTCATACAATTGATATTGTGATACTCCTCTGCAGCACATATTTATACCACATCACATTACGTTGCCCAAGTAATTGCTAGCAATGTCAATACGATCAGATGAGACAATACAAATCAATGGAATTGAGGCATGATGGTCTTGTTTTTTGTGATATCATCATAAAAATCAATGTTGGAGAAGTTTTGTTTTCAGTTAAAATTGAAGAAAGAATTAAATTTATTTTATCAAAACTACGTAGTATTGATGGCTTTGTATGCAACTTAAGTGCATAACAACAATGTATTACTTTCCACAATTTAAAAACATAGTGTATCGTATACTGCATATATGCAGTTCAGAAAATTTAAAAAAAAAAAGAGAAAATTTTATTTTTTAACGTTATTTATACTCAATGAAAAGATAATGAAATTCTTGATCTAACGATGCCATTTTCTTTATAAAAAAAAATAATGTATGCAAAAGATAGAAATGATAAAGATTTATATAACTAAAGTTCTAATTTTACCATTCCTCTTAAAATTTCACCTTTCTCATTTCAGTAATTCTCAACTTAATACGTAGCTCTTTCTTGATCCATCCCCTAGTATATATATTCCTCTCATTGTAAACCCTAATTCACAATCAATACTACGCACTCATTACCATTACACACACGTAACAGCGTTTCACTTCGTATCAGTGTCAAGCAACCGTCTACCACCATATCACAGTCGCTGGAAAGTCACCGGATCTTATTTTGAGAATCAACCCATTTACAAACAAGCTCAAGAATACATTGTAATATATATGTATAAATTAGTATAAGTGATTATTTTGAAAAATGAAAAAAAAATTAAAGAACTAATTATATACGGAGTATTTCAAAGTGATAGATCGACCATCATAAAAGAATTTATACATATTAGATATACTAATTTATACATATAAGAATACATTGTATATATTTTGAGAATCAACCCATTTATACATATAAGCTCAAGTGTAGAGTATGAGACATGAAACTTTTTTTTGATCAATGCATCTGACGAAGTCACATAAACAAGGCCGGCTGCTTGACCCGACTGCTGCATCGTACGACCCAGTCTTAAATCTAGTTATAATTCACTTACAACTTTAGTAATATGCAAGTTTTACCGTATAATAAAGAAATTAAAATACTATTAACTTTTTCATTTATTTGTAGATTTGAAGTTTTTATTAAATACTAGCTAGTAAAAATCTAAGGTAAAAACAATGGATGATCCAGAGGCAGGACAAAACAAATTCTAAAATATCTTTGAACAGCACGATCTATATATATTTGTTTTATTTAATTAATCGAGAAATTTTATTTAAAAATATGGATTTCTTTGTTGTCTTTTCCAAGTTAGATAGAGACACGTATTTTTATATGATTTTGAAATAAATGCTAGCTAGCTTATTGACCCAATTAACCATACCATATGTTTAAATATTATATGTCCTTTAGCTTGTGCATATAGTCAATATATACGTATAATGGTGGCCATGCTGCCATGCATGTGTATATGTTTTGAAAACTTACTTTTTTACTACTTTATAAATTATAATATTCACTTTTATTTTGTAAAACTTACATTTTTATTGGAAGGCAATTTGTAAAACTAACACTGATAAATTTTTTTCTCACTTATAACTAAATAAGGCTATAATTGTGTGTTTTGTGACATTCTTGAAGTAGTAGCTCGATAAGAAGAGCTCATGCAGATTTTAGAGGATTTTAGAAATGGTTGTCGGATTTCATGCAGACCTTAGAACTTCACAATACAAATGAATATGTCGGATTTCATGCTAAACATATCTTGAATAGAACTACCGAAATCATTATACGTTATTATCTAATTAAGTTTACCATTTAATTACTACTTATAATAAAAAAATCTCAAAAATGTATAAATTTGTAATTTATAAAAGAGGTTTTATAAACATTATCAAAGTTAATTACTACTTATTAAGTCTAAATATAACCATTCAACGTCGAAAACGAGGTGAAGACATAAAAACGTCATTTATATAAACGTTATAAGTTAAAGTGGTAAAGTTAGTTAGTTAAAATATATAAGTATTTATTTAACTTTGGGCCAAATATGCCAATTTCTAAACTTATATTAAAGTTAAAACTCAATATTAATAACAAATGAAAGTAGGACTAAAACTATAAGTTTAATATTAAAGTCAACCCAACCGCCCCATTGCCCGTGTTTCCGATCATGTGCTATTCCTACCACTTGGCGGAAATTCTCTAATTCCGGCAAGTTCAAAACCAACCTTTAAGTCATTTTAAACTAAACTGAAGCTCGGTAAAACACTCCTAAGCTAATCTCGAACCCATGACTACCTATTAATTTGATTTTAACACTCAAAGAAACCCAATTAATCCGATTATACAGTTTTCGGTTTATCCAAAAACCCATTTCAATCAAAACCGCAAAATTAATGCGTTTAATCTAAAACGAATCGACCTAGAGCATCACTCCATCAATTAGAAACTCCCGCAGTGTTGAATTGGGTTATAATTAACTAATTAAACATCAATTAATCGCAATAAATTTCTAATCAAGCTCAAACCTTTTTGTCTATTTTCCAACCAAATTAACTCCCATCAATTACTGAAAAACACTCTATTGCATTCTCATTTCCTCTCTGATAATAGAATTTTATCAAAAAAACCATCAAGAACTCACCATTGAATTCCAATTTCACTCGAACCTGCAACTCTTAAATCGGGCATCAAAATGTTATTTTTATCTGTAATTGTGTTAGGGTTTTCACTTGACGCATCATCAAGAGTTTTTCTGCAAGTGTAATTGAATTTAATAACCTTGGATACCAGTTTGATTCTCACCCGTCGCATCTTTGTTCTTCATCATTTCTGATTCAGTTCGTTTGAAATCAAGTAAGTTATTTATCTTACTTGATCAATTTCACATTTCTTACTTGAAATCAATAGCCCTTAATCAATTTCACATTTCTTTGATTCAATTCGAAGTAATTTAGGAATTAGGGTTAGGTTTTAAATGGAATTAGGGGTATTTGCCTGTTTTAGGTTAAAATCATTTCTAATGTGTTTTCTAAACAAAATGTTCACGCAGCGCAGCTGGTCAAAGTTGTTTGGTTGTGAATGTGAGGTCCCGGGTTCGAAACAAGAGACACACCATGTATTTATCTTTTTTTTTGTTTTAATTACATTATTAACCATTTTTACTAATTATCCTAATCTAATACTAATACTATATCATATATATTGTGAAAATGTAAAAGAAAATGTTATAGTTACATAAAACATGATTTTCTTTATATCGTCAAACTTAAAAATCTTATAAAATATATAAAACCATGATTGTATTTAAACTTACAAATATTTTTAATACTTTTAAAATACTATAAATGTATTTTAATACTTTTAAAATGTATAAATGTTTTATACCTAATAATTTATAAATGTATACTTTTTATAAGGCTTTTAAATACATTTAAAAATGTGGTACATTTAAGTATTTCTAGGATATATAATATATTTTTGACCTTAAGTAGTTTATTGTAAAAAATATATATTGTTTGATTTGCTATCATCTATCCAAAATATTGTCATTACTATTATCATTATTATTTTCCGACATTATGATTAAGTCATTTTTTATATTTTTAGTAATCTACCGAAAAACCCCAAAATCTCAATTTTTAACCTTAGAATTCCAAATTACCTTAGATTCATATTGTTCATATTCTAGTTTTCTATACTATATGTTTTACTAAGTTATGATTGTTATTTACTTAGGTGATTCTAGTATTTGGACAATCCTCGGTTCTATCTGAGTTGTTTGCTATTTATTTCGTGATCGTGTTTTAAGGTGAGTAAATTCACTCGCCTTTTTACTTTTACGGTTTGGAGCCGAAATATGTGTTCTATACTATACTACGTTTTTATATTCTATTTTGTTTCAAAAAGATATCATAAGCATATTTTGTAAATTTCAAATATACCCTTGTAGCATGCTCATATTTATGTATGTTTTGATGTAAATTATATGGGAAATGTCATATAAACAAAACCAAGTTTTATTTTGTTCTAATTAGGTTACTTAAGCATATTTTGCTCAAATTGAGTGACTAAACCTCCAATTCGAGCAATTGTTGGGTTTTATTTGTGTCAGAAAGGAATTGAGGAGAAGATGTGGTGGTCGAAATATTTAATTTATGTAATTATATTAAATAATTTAAAAACATATTAAATATATTTAAAAAATTATAAAATAAAACTATAAGTCACATCACCGCTTCAAATTAGCATCAAAAAACGTGAAACTTATAATTTGAATAAAATATGAAGGTAAGTGACCTAATTGGGACAATTTTTAAACTTAAGGACTTAATTAAACATTGAAACTTGGTTATTTTTTACAAAAAATAGTTATTTTTTTTTTACTTTTTTCACCTTGACCACTAGAATTTGAAAAATTCAAGATAAGTTGTTTTCTGGGTTTTAGATTTTTTTTTCTTTTGCATTTTGACCACTAGAATGTGAAAATTTCAAGAATAGTTTTTTTTTTAGTTTTGCGTTTTGGTCATTACATTTTGACTCTAAAATATAGTTGTTTTTTGGTTTTACATTTTGACGACTAGAATTTAAAAACTTCAAGAATAGTTATTTTGGAGGTTTTAGTTGTTTTTTAGTTTTTGCAATTTGTTTATATTTTTTTGTTTTGTATTTTGGACATTAAATTTTGAAAAATTTTATAGTTGTTTTTTGAGTTTTTCATTTTAAAAAATAGTTGTTTTTAGATTTTTGCAATTTGACACCAAGAATTGAAAAACTTCAAGAATGCAATTTCTCCTTTGTTTTAGTTGTCTTTTAATTTTTGCATTTTGGCCACTAGAATATAAAAACTTCAACAATAGTTGTAATTTGGAATTTGCATTTTGGCCACTACTATTTACATTATGACCCATTTGAATAATGTTTTATTAGTAGGATTAGGTTGCAGTTCTTTGTTTGTAAAACCATGATAGTCCAACAAAATCAACCAGCTAGAAACTGAAATTCTCTATTTTTATTCAAAACTGAAAAGGGTCAAATATAATATATATTCAATTTTAATTTCATAACAACCTAACTTTTTTTAATTACAAAAAGCAATATATTATAAAATAAGGCTAACAAGAAGCTAAAACCCTTTAAGGTTCAACAAAAGAAAAGCAAGACACAAATAATAAAAACAAACAAATCATAACAAAACAAAAGCATCGCCTTAGCCTGGATCAAAAGGAAAATTGATAAGCACATTTGGTCCTCTTGAGTTACTCTTTACTTTCATCCACAAAGAGGTCGCAACCCTAATATCACAAATGACCTTGTTAACTGACGGGTTCCTTTTCTTAAAAATAATTGTGTTTTGGTGCTTCCATCTCTTTCAAGTTGTTGCCATGAAAAATAGACTTGATTAAAAAAAGAAAATGGTTAATTTTTAGAATATGTAATAATCACAAAAAGATATATACAACTCCAACTATAAACATATTTATAATAATAGAATTTGAACAAATTAAAAAGGGCCTAAAAGTTTTACTTTGTGTAAGGCTTTCAAAACGATTGAGTTGCACCTACTCCCCCAAAAAAGGGAAGAAAATAGGGTTGCTTGGTGGTGGTGGTCGGTTTAGAGGTGAGTGAAGGGAAGAGATATTCGATAAGATTTTATTTGGATGGGGTACGCAGCGACAGAGAAGATGAAAGAAATGGTCAATGGAGGTGGCGTCAGTTGTGTTATGGAGAATGAGGGCTCGATGATAGTGTATTATAACAATAAAAAAATAGTAATAATAGTAATATTATTAATAATAATAATAACAGTATTAAGAGTTAAGTGCAATTTACACCCCTATGGTTTACATCCAAAAGCACTTTGCAACACCAATCAAGAAATTAGACCATTTGCAACCCTACGGTTTTTAAAGTGGGTCATTTGCACCCCTCCGTTAAATTGACCATGAGTTGACCATCAAAATAATGATAAAAATACCATTTTACCCTCTCATGTTTTAATATTAAACCTCCCCAAACTTCAGTTCCACCACCAGTCACGATCTAAGGGTTTACAAAATCTGAAGAACCATATTTTGAATGCAACTAAGAACCACTTTCAATTGGCACTCTCTTATTTTGATAATAAAAAATCCTAAAAACTTCAATTCCACCTTCACTTCCATTTCCGTATATCATAATCTATGCTCCTAATCATCATCCACATCAATTTCTGTGTATCATATTGTGATCAATTAGATCTGCAAAATCTAAAGAATATTAATCATATTGTTTGGCATCAACAAGTGTTCTTTACTGGAGATTCGATTCTAATATTATAGCTAGTATTTGGGTGCCACTGGCCATGAATTGATCATTTGCAGCTAGATCTTGACCTCCCATCGAATGAAATTAAACATCATCAGCGATATTTATGTTCGGAAATCGTCCCCCATGAACATCCATGGTGATCAACGACCCATTCGTGACTTTGAAAACAATCAATTGATCGAGAAATTGGAACGGTAAGGTAAGAAGTTGGATGGTGGTTATGGTTTCATGATTCAAAACAAAGATAAAATTGGAACGGTTTGGTCAAATGAATAACCTGTACATATAAAACCCTAATCTATTGTTTTTCATTTGAATGCCTCAATGTTTTCGTTCAGGAATTGAGGGCTGGGTGAAGAAGATGGGAAATGCCTATTTTACCCTTTGAGATGACAGTTAATTAAGCAATTAAATTAATGGAGGGGTGCAAATGACCCATTTTAAAATACATAGGGTTGTAACTTGTAAGTGGTCTAATTTTTTGATCGGGGTTGCAAAGTGCTTTTAAATGTAAACCATAGAGTTGCAAATTGCACTTAACTCCTGTAATAATAATCAAATTGTTATTTTGGTCCTTAAAATATAAAATAGAGTAAACTGCAGTTTTGGTCCCTGTGTTTTGATGTCATTAACAGTTTTAGTCCCACCTTAACAGTTTTGGTCCCTGTGTTTTTATTTTCTAACAGTTTTGGTCCCGAGCACTAACTCCATCTAATTTTCCGTTAAGTCTCTCACACATTAGAAGTAAAAATGTCATTTCTCTCACTATTTTTGACAAACAACTGAATAAAAATGTTAATCTACATGATGACTTAGATAAAAAAGAGGGAGAATTGACATTTTTACTCTTTAGATGTGGGGCGCGTGTGAGAGACTTAACGAAAAATTGGATGGAGTTACTGTTCGGGACCAAAACTGTTAGAAAATAAAAACACAGGGACCAAAACTGTTAAGGTGGGACTAAAACTGTTAATGACATCAAAACACAGGGACCAAAACTGCAGTTTATTCTATAAAATAATTGTCATTTTAGTGTTTGGTTTTGTAGAAAATTGTCATTTTGGTCTCTCAAAATGTAAAATAACTATATTACCCTTGGATTTAACGGTTAAATCTAACAGATGTTAACGGACGGAACAAAAGAACAATTTTTACAAAACCAAAGATCAAAATGGCAAGAAACAAACAGAAGGACCAAAGACCAAAGTAGTTGAATCGGTACAAATCAAAGACCAAAATGACAATTTACTCTTTTATTTTCTTTTTTTAATTGTAGCTGTAGTTTTTTATATTTATTTTTATTACATATTATTTATATTGTTTAACTCGTATAATGTACGAGTTATCAATCTAGTATAAAATATATAAGTAAAATCATTCTAACATGGAGAAATATATAGCAAATGTTAATACTACATGCATTAAATGCATATTTAGAACCACATGACTTACATGACCAAGCATCTCTTCGCATTGGAGATCATGTAAAAAAAACATGATATCTTTTTCTATGACCAGTTATCATTTAATATGTTGGATATGAACATCAAGAAATAAGATTTTAAATTGATTTAGACTTTTTTTTGTTGATTATTAAAAGTAGCTTAGCTATTACACAGTAGTTTATAATTAAGGTTTAATAAAGAACGCATAATGCTTAGTTCAGAAATTCTCGAAACCAAAGTATATTACTCAAGGCTGGTAATTTTTGGCAAGGACACGATAACACGACACGACACGAAATTAACAGGTTTCGTGTTTGACCTTAACAGGTGCCGTGTCAACCGAAGAGTTATATACAGGTTTCGTGTTTGACCTTTACAGGTTAGAGAAGAATTAACAGGTTTCAGTTTTATATTCATTTTACAGTTTTATGGATCTCAGCTAAGAAAACTCTCGGCAGAGGTCGCAACTTTCTAACCCTTTTTTAATAGAGATCTCTCATCACAAAACAATTAAAGCCGTTAATTTTTTTCGGATTTTAAACTAACGTTTTAAGTCTTTTAGTCGAACAGAGAATACAAATCGATTGATGTAAGCTTATCTAGAGCCGGTGCTCCAAACGATGTTTTTAATACATAACTATTTTCAAATAAAAAGTGTGGAAAGTACAATAAACATACATATATGTTGCTAATCATATCGATAGACAATTATGTGAGTAGGTAGCACATAATGTATCAAGTATCAAATTCAAAGTAGTTGTATGTCTTTTAACATAAAACATAATATTGGTTTTGTACTGAAACCCTCTATGCACACCAATAAGTTTTTGTCCTTCACTCCTATCTAAAAAATAAAAATGGCTTTAATATTAAGTTGACGAAACCTGAAGGCTGAAGCTTCAACAACCAAATGACTAAAGAAGTAAAGACTAAAGAGAGCGGAAATTAATTGGGCCTATATGAACTATAGTTATTAATTGGGCTTTTATAAGTTATGCCAGAAACTGAATTAAAGTTTTAACCTGTACACAACTAGAGTCTAGAGGTGCACAAATCCGTTAATTTCCGTTAACCGGTTATTAAGAAAATCGGTTATTCGATTTAATCAGTTCGGTTAATAACCGTTTTTTTTTCAAAATTTTCGGTTGTTTTACTTTAACCGGTTCGGTTAATTAACCGGTTTTTTCTAATATTTTATTAATTTTTCGGGTTTTTTCCCGGTTAACCTGTGGATCGGTTAAAATTCGGTTTTAAAAAAAACTGGTTAATAACCAGTTATTCATAAAAAAACCCTTAATCGGTTACGAACTTACGGTTAAAAAAATACCTTAACCAGTTATTCCTCAATCGGTTAATAACCGGTTTCGGTTATTGAATCGGTTATTTTGTGCACCTTATACACAACCCAACACTGTTTATGCCAGGATTATGAATTTTCCAATTTAAATTTAAATAAATACTTATAAACCATATTGTCATTTGGTTCAAAAATACTCACACGACAGCTAGACAACATAATATAATCTAAAGGGTCAATACATACTAATTTCTCTTCGCAGTTCAAAAAAAAATACTAATTTCTTTTCGTACTTGCAAGCTTATTGTTTTTGTTTTTAGTCTCAGCATCATATAATCTAACATTTGAATCAAGTATATTTACAAAAAGAAATACCTTTTCTCTTATTGGTATAAAGCCAATCTGCGTATCAAGGGAGAGAGAAAACTCATGCATACATACACAAAGGGCAGGTGCATTACATAGTGAGCCAACTGAGCCTTGCATAAGAAACGTTAGACCAAAACCTGATAGACGAAATAAATGATAATTTTTAAGGTTTCAGAAACTAGTGTTTTCATTCTGTCCCCGCATTTTCTGACATTTATTAAACTTTAAAGTTCTCTAATATTTGTAGTACAAAATATACATTGTTCTATGTATGTAGATATTAACCAACAAACAAATCAAAACTTGTGACCAAATTTTGCATTTTTATTGTACGTAAAAACTATAATCTGAAACATTTATGTAATTATGTTATTAAGGCTTACATAGATAACATGTTGGGGGCAAGTTTGAGACTTAAAATCAATTTACAAAATGTAAAAGCAGATTAACAGAATAAAACCATTTTACAATCAGCAGACATAAAATGATATACAAACTCAATAGCATCATCTTTTGGCAGCTCAGGATGAAGTGCTCAGAAAATGTGCTGCAGCCTCCTTATCATTATCATGACTGAACAATGCTTCAGCGACACTATTAGCTTCAAACCCCATCTCTCGCAAGACCACGTAGCCATTGACAAATTCTCTAACCTGTAAAATGAATAAAAATTCAATGTACCATTTTGACACATTAGTTGCTGCCGTGTCCCTTCCGACACTTCTAACTATGAATGCTAAAGAGAGCGATAACTTAAATAAGGTAGACATGGAGATACCTTAATTGGATTATCTCCATATCTGGCAACTGCAATAGGCACTGCATCTCTATTAAGACCTGTCGCTATGTATTTGCCCACCACCGGATCAATACTAACACTAGAGTTCTGCATAGATAAATTAGAGTTGGGGAGGTTTCAAGAAACAGGGAACATTTATGTACGGTGTGCATAAAATAATTTCAACTGTAATCAGCTCGCTTTGACAAAGGAAGAGGATGCTTCCAATTAAAAAGCATACCATTTACAATATGTAAGAACTGTCATTGGACACATACAATCTTCTAGCTCACAACTAGAAGTACCAACAATTCAAGTTGAAATTTCTTAATGTTTCTAAACGAATTGGAAAAAAACAATATGCTAAATAACTTCAGGATAAAAAAGACCAAAACTTGGTTCTAAAATGGATGTATTCCAAGCATGTTACTATTATGCGTAAAGAAACTACATTGCCTAAGACCAACTTGGCCTAAATAAGTTCCTATTGTGTGCATTTAACCCTTCCAAAAACTACAGTGGGAATGTGTCATATTACAGTGGTTGGGGAGAACAAAATACCGGAAAAAAAATCTTGATAGCATCATTACAGGCTCTAATACAAAGAGATGAACCAGTATCCCTAGAAGAAACATAAGCGTTTGAATGGGAAGCCAAGCAAGGCAACTAGTGTGCTTCTAATCCAATAAGTATTGACGTACTACATTCACTAATGTTTTATTTTCATTTTTTTATGGTTCTTTTGACCTCGAAGATGAACCGACAGAGAAAACCATGGACTTTCGAGAGTTTACAAAGATATGACCAAGACTCCTTACGCATCATATCGATTGCTTAACACGTTAAAGAATTCCATGTTGGATAAATGCAGGTATTATGAAACCAAATAGGAAAAAAAAGATAAAAGGATTTTTCTTCCTTGTGTAGGGTCATGAAAATACTTGGTCCTCATGAACTAGAAATAGGGCTAATATAACAATTCCATCAATAATAAAAACTCAAAAGTAATAAGTTAAAGTATGTGAGAGTAAAAAAGGCGGCATACAGCACGAGATATTGGTTTTGCAGTTTTTTGGGGAAGATTTTCCAGCCCAAGGTTGCTCCAATTTGGGTTTTCCTTCTCCGCTTCAGCAAGAATTTTTCTCTCAAGTTCAAAGTCGAACTGAAATGTGCTTCGTGGAATCTCTCCAATGTGTGGGGACATTTGAGGCTACAATGTAAATCAAGAGTTAGGATAAGAACCAAACAATGTTAAAACTTAGTTACACAAGATGGTAAAGAGGCTCGTGTAAAACATTGCCTTACATCACATAAAAAGATGCAAGTATCAAGATCCTATATATATGTCTAGACTCTAGGATAACCATCAATGAAACATCTGTGTGGTACAAATAATTATTCACATACTACCAGGTAACAAAAAAAGGATTTCAGAAAAATAAGAAAAACATGAATGCTTTGCATAATCATGTGGGATCATACGTAAATATCTTAGTTAAAGACAATAGGATCATACGTAAATATCTTAGTTAAAGACAATAGGATCATGCGTAATATCTTAGTTAAAGATTTGACAGTCACTAATAACTAAAGATAAAAATTAATAACTTCTATCATGATTCATTTCCATGTGTTAAAACTCCCACCATTACAACCTTATAAAGCCACTTTCTTGTAACACCCCAATGAACATAGTGCACGGTGAATATTGAATGCCCATTAGGTGTAACTGGTCTCATGATTTTCCAAATCACATCACCAGGATTAGGTCCTTTTCTTCAATATAATCCTAGCATCTATCCACGTCCAATGATGATGTGGGTTTCCCCTAAGGTGTTAAAAACAAAACGCTGCCACCTTTAAACACTCGACATTCTTGACATAGTTTGCCGGTTTGCCCCACCATCCCAAACGGAAGGGACGCCTTTGTCGTTGGCTTCCTCATTGCTGATAAAGTGGCTTGTATACTAGTGGCAACTTCATCATTGTAGCCTAGGTGTGATGTGTCATGTCATGATCACCATCCATTACTTCATCTACACTGGCCAGGCCTACCCTAGTACCCTACCACATGGCGTGATACAAACCCAGTTCCCATTAAGCAGGTCCACATTAATTTCGAATCTAGATTTGACCCAGTCAACCATGATATTGAATATGGGGATGTAAAGGGATGAGTAACATTGAAAAGTTGGAGGGAGCTGAATGATTGGAGGGTAGTAATTGCCTATTAAAGTTTACTTATAAATATTTTGATCTAGTTTTGAGTATTACTTGTCTTGTTAATTTGAATCTGAACTTTGTATTTGGAGACTACCTATCTCGAATCAGGCTTATCAATTTCAGTATCATCTTTTATTTCCTATTTCAATAGTTAGAATCTATCATTTGGTTCCATTGCCGGGAATTGAAGATGGTTCATACCAGGAGCAGCACTGATGGCGGTGGCTCAAATCCTCCAGACCCAGTTGCTACTCAATTGGCTGCTATAGCAGCAAAATTGGAAACCATGACTTCACTGCAGAAGGATGTGGCTGCTCTCAAATCTCAAGCTGAAAAATCGCATGGTTCAAGTAGATTTGAAGATGGAGAATCCTCCTGGAACAACCAACACCGACCCCGAACGAAAATTGTGTTCCCTGCTTTCAACAATGGTGACCCCCGTGGGTGGATATTGAAAGCAGAAAAATATTTCAGGTATTATCAAATCCCTGATGACGAGAAGGTTGACATCGCCTCAATGCATCTTGAAGGTGATGCGTTGGATCTGTACTCGTGGTTATCAACAGACCAGCCTCTCACATTTTGGGAGGAACTAACCCATGCTTTGCAAAAACACTTTGGGCCAGCAGAGTTTCAAAACCCTGACGAGTACTTGTGCAACATCAAACAAACTGGTACGGTTCAAGAATATAGGCAGGAGTTTGCTAAGAGGTCTGCTCGGGTCTCTAACTGGCCCGATCACTGCCTCTTGGGGGTATTTCTCAATGGGCTAAAAGAAGAACTGAAAGCGGATGTTAGGATCCATAAGCCAAGAACCGTGTATAATGCCATGAGCTTGGCATTAGAATTTGAATCTAAAATGAACATCAAATCTGAACAGCAAACAAAGAGTCATGCAACCATCAAATCAACTCATTCAGCAGACCAACCCATTGAAACCCAAAATTCTGCAACATTCCAACATCTTTCCATTGAACCAATTTGGAAGAGTTCAGGTTGTTGGACACCTCCATTCCCCTCTCCTCGACTTGAGGACAAGTCGTTTCCACAGGCGGGTAGTAGTGATACAAACCCAGTTCCCATTAAGCAGGTCCACATTAATTTCGGATCTAGATTTGACCCAGTCAACCATGATATTGAATATGGGGATGTAAAGGGATGAGTAACATTGAAAAGTTGGAGGGAGCTGAATGATTGGAGGGTAGTAATTGCCTATTAAAGTTTACTTATAAATATTTTGATCTAGTTTTGAGTATTACTTGTCTTGTTAATTTGAATCTGAACTTTGTATTTAGAGACTACCTATCTCGAATCAGGCTTATCAATTTCAGTATCATCTTTTATTTCCTATTTCAATAGTTAGAATCTATCATTGTAGCCTAGGTGTGATGTGTCATGTCATGATCACCATCCATTACTTCATCTACACTGGCCAGGCCTACCCTAGTACCCTACCACATGGCGACTTGTACATGTATGGTGTTGGACTTGTAATTTGTAAAGGCATTGTTAGGCTAGGTTGAATCTTTAGGTTTGTGTGCTATGTTTGCGGCTATTGAAAGGGAGCCCAAAAGGGGCCAACCTAGTGTAAGGACATGATCAGACTCAATCAGATAGGCTGACGCATCCAAACAGGCACGTGAAGTCAACAAGTGCAAAACACGAAAATATTTGGAAGAATATTTGGCTCAAATATTTTAGTATATAAATATACTAAAATATTCAACAATTATATAATAAACGTTAGTTGAGATAACTAGAGCACAAGCTAAATAATCCTACTAGGTCATTATCAGTAAAGATTTACAACTAAAACTGTTTTTTGGACTATATAGCTTATCATGAATATCATTTTCTTATATGTTGTAAACGTGTACAGACCTAGATATTGATGTACTAAATATGGTCTATAAAAATGATTAAATAGTAGGTTATTATGCATTGGGCCATCTATGTGTTAAGGAATGAGCTCAATTAGCTGATGGAGTATGGTTTAGCATAAAGTGTCATAAAAAAACTTAGGGCAAGGCACTTGTTAAGTGTGTTTTCTACGGTGTTTTCTATCTAATCCTAGAGTTCTTCATCTTCTTGTTCTCACTTTGTTTATAATTCCGCCATTCACATAGAGTGAAATATCTTTGTTAAATCCGAGATCTACCGGATTTTACAAATGGTATCAAAGCCATCATCAATCGTTTGATTGGCTCGAGATACCTTGCCAAGAAGATCCATGTAGAACAAGCTCTATTACGTGTCAAGTTCGAAAGTTTGCATCAGATCTGCAGTCTACGCGTGTTTGGGGATGCGTTCCGGAGCATTTGGTATCGAAAAGTTGCAAATTAATCGATTTTTGGGACTTTCATATCTCAAGTTTGTCATTTCAGTGATTCAAGGACGAATACTTAAGTATTCGTGTTCTAGGGCCAAATACTTGAGTGTTTGTGTGTCAAAGGCCTAGTACATGAAGTATTCATGTTCTTGAATCTTGACAAGAATACTTGAAGTATTGGTGTTCTTGACAAGAATACTTAGACTTGTTCTTGACAAGAATATATGAAGTTTTCGTTGGTGGTTTTTATTTAAGTCTTCGTGGTATTCATCGAGTATTTGGGGCTTTTGTGAAGTATTCATGCTAAAAAATGCTTGGTGTATTCGTGTTGCTTGTATTCATGATAGCGAATGCCTAGTATTCTCATGTTCGGATTGAGTATTAGTGGGTAACGAATACTATAAGTATTTGTGTGTTCCTAGTTCGGCAAGTACCGTGTGTATTCTATTCAGGTAGCCAAATACTTGAAGTATTTGTAAGATGAACTTTTGCTACTAATCTCGTTTGCTTATGTTTGTTTTGTTTAACAGGTTAAAGATCCGAGGTATCTAAATAACTTAATCATGACAAACTTGAACTTAAACCCTCATCAAGTCGAAAACTTAATAAATAATTCCCTTTGCTTGGACTCAAAAGAACAAGAAACGAACCACCACAACTTATATCCGTAGATGATCTCCCGAATTGGAAATTAAGATACATGAACTTTATAAAATGTACCGACCTTTCTCTAGGAATCAATCAAGAAAGGTCATTTCTCATCGACAATTACTCTACCTAATGGAACATTAAATCCCAAACCATCCAAGGATTATACGAATGAAGATCGTAAACTGTTGGAATAGAATGAAAAAGCTTTGGCAAGCCTCGTAATGGTAATGCCTGCCAATACTTCCCATGGCCTGTAGCATTGTAAAAGTGGGAAACAACTAATGGATGCCTTGATTGAGAGGCTCGAGGGAAATAGAAACGTGAGTGAAGGTTCAATAAAGAATCCGGTCCATGGTTCAAACAATAACGTGATCTCAAACGAGAACATTATCCGACAAAAGTTTGACAAGTTTGAACACAAAGTGGGAGAAAGTGTGAAAGTTTTAATCTACATTCCTTTGATCAATGAGCTAGCAAATGCTGGAACTATGCTTGAAAAGGTTGTGTTGAATTAAAAATGTTGTATTCACTACCACCTTCTTGGACCGATAGACGCACTAATATAATCAAAAGAAAGAATGTACATCAGACGTCTTTGTCTTATAAAACATCATTAATCAATGCTTTCATAAAAGAAGGTAACCAAAGAGCCATGATTCATGCTAACTCAGTTAACTCTTATAAATCAACGGATAAAGAAGATGAAAGGAAGTTAAGGCCTGAGAAAGGGTCTGAGATTGGTAAAGAAGACTTATGCATGCCAGTGTGCATAACAAAGATTGATGCTTTCAAATAATTCTATGATAATCTTATGAAGGAAATTAAATAACTCACAATCTCCAATCAAGAAATTAAGAGAAATGAAAAGGTCTACAAAGATAACACTGAGTGTCAAAAGTTGCTACGTGAGAAGAATTATCTCTATCGTGAGGCACTCCAAAGAATCGATGGGTTGAGTCTTCAACTCAACAAAGCCTTGACTAACCTTTCTAGGAAAAGTTTGACATAGAGAAATACCAAGGATGTAGCGTTGTAGCTAAAGAGATGCTCAACCATCACTTACGTAAACCTGGTAAGAGTGGGTTGAGATATCATGCAGTTCTTCCAGCGCTTAATGGCGTTGATGCATACATGCCATTGACCAAGGAAGAACTTGAAAAAGAAAAGATTTTGACTTATGGGAAGACAAAACCTTTTGATTCTCCTATGAATCCTCAAGTTAAGTCAGAAGTCCAGAATTCTAATGTTTCCAACTCATCTAGTTTGTATGCAGATCAAGCTAACTCCACAAAGGTTTGTGATGATGAGAATGTTAGAGATAAAAAAATGGTGGTTTAAAAGTTGAAGATTTTAAGCTGAAGAAGCATATTGTTATAACCATTTCAAAACCTAAGGTTAAAAGTTAAAACAACAAAACGCAGAACTAAGAAAGTTAGAGATTACACTTGGGTCGCATCAACCTCAACTAAGCCATCAAGCTTCTCTCCTGATTCTTGTTTGATGAACAACTCATTTGTAACTAGATGTATTGTGACTGACATGCAGGTTCCCCAATTCAACCATTCCCATGACACAATGGAGCATGGATGCCGAACTATCAACCCTACAGTCGTGTGTCTTCATGGAATTCCCCAAGGAGCTCAAAATGAAATGTCCCATAAGAGCATCAATGTAATTATCCCATGTACCAAAGACGGATGACTTGTTATGCTTGTGGACAACCGATACACTTTACTTGCAATTGCATTCACACATCAGAAAATTCCGCAAGTGGAAAGGAGGCCTGGGTCAAGTTTAGAAATCAGATATCCAAGAAGAAATTTTAATCAAAATCACTCTTTTGATAACCAGAAACGTCGTCCAACACCATCTTAAATCAAGTTCTTAAATTGGATCATTCTTCTACATTAACTAATAAAAACAAAATCTTTTTCATGTACTAAAATATTCGAGCCAAACATTCTCGTGTTCTGCATTTTTTACCTCACGAGATATCCAAAAACAAAATCTTTTGCCTGTTGGATGCGTCAGCCTACGTGATCGAGTCAGATCAAGTCCTTAAAATCTCCCCCAGGCTGATGCATTCAAACACTGTTATCTTCACGTGTGTTTGATTCGTCAGCCTACCAGACCGGGTCACTACACGTCTACACCTAGGGTAGAATTAGTGTTATTATGCTAATTCTTAGAGCCTGAGTTATTGCCTTAATTACCTACCCTAAATCTAATATTACAAAAAAAACTTTGGTGTAATTGTATTCTTAAGCACCTAAAGCCACTCTAACTCTCATGTTGTTTATTTTCTGCATTCGTGTGTGTGTTTGTTCGCTTCTGCACGTGCCTAATCTGATACGATAGTACGATACCTAACAACAGGCTCAATAGCCCTTCCTCTTCATGGTACCAAACACACCTCTACCCCAATCTAGCTATTAACAAAGACTAACCTAACCAGATTATCAGGTTGCAATTCATCTGAAAAAGTTTTTACTAATATCCAAAGAGGTGCCAAAATAAACTTGTAATGCATCACCATACTGCAAACAGTAAATATTTGAATAAAGTAGAGAACAATACCGGTGGTGTGATCCGATATTCGGGTTTTAATGTAACCCTAATCCCCATTCCTGCTAAAAATTATCAAAAACAACCAAATCAGATATCAAAAACAAACAATTTGATGCATAGATCATAACTTAACTGAACAAAAAACAATATACTTAGTAAAATTGATAAAATAATATCGGTCCGATCTAAGCGATGAACATAGAAACAACTAAAAAAATCAGTAAGGATGATTGAATAGAAAGTTTTGAACTTACAGGAAGATGAGGAGGAGACGGTGTTATTTCGAGCAGGCGGAGGGACGACGGAGTGAGCACCTGATTGACCGATCTTAGGGTAGAGCGTGGACGGTCCGTACATGGGATGAGGCATCGGCGATGGTGATGGTGATGAAGGTGTTGGCCTGTTGTTGTTGTTGTAGATGGATGATGATTGTGAATTGTAGGGTGGATTTAACCTGTTTCTGAAATCATAATCCATTGATTAGATTATGCACAGAAAGAAAGAAAGAAAGAAAGAAAGAGAGAAACTGAGATGAACAAAACGCGTACAACAAAGAGCCGATTAGTCTTTCAACCAATGTTTTGAATACAAGTTCGAAACAGTCGGTTATACATATTAAACCTTCTAAAACTCCGGTTCAGCTGTTTTAATCGCTTAATGGTGGTATCTTCGGTATGATATAGTCCGGGTTAAAAAGTGTAACGGTTTACATATTAAACCGTCGAAAATTATAGTTCAAGTGGTTTATTCTAGTGAATCAGTTTGTTTGTGTTTAACTAACGTAGACTTTATTTTAAATTTTTTTAACCCGTTGACTCATTAACTCATGTTCCAACTTGATCATGCGTTCAAATTTTAACGTTAAAACTTCTCCTTTGAACTAAAATTTATTATTTTATATTGAATGAAACATACATTGTAATAGTCTACAATCTCATTAACTCTGTGAACTTGATGTTTAACACTCGAATGTCATGAATCTATTGTAGACTTTTCTTAGAAAAAAAATTGATGGAAAATTGATTTTTGATTATGAAGGTATATAGTTTTAGATTATTTTTAGAGTTAAAGTTGTATTATTATGTAATGATATATCATATATGGTTGACAAGTCAACCCGGTTGAACTGCGCTCGGC
This sequence comes from Tagetes erecta, assembly GCA_030867185.1. Taxonomy (NCBI): domain Eukaryota; kingdom Viridiplantae; phylum Streptophyta; class Magnoliopsida; order Asterales; family Asteraceae; genus Tagetes; species Tagetes erecta. Next base: position 17,923,275 of record CM061491.1, on the reverse strand, counting down.
TCAACCGGTACAACTTAAAAGTCGATTTTTAAAACATCGCTTTCAACCCGATAATATTTTAGTCAAATTAAAGACTAAATTGTCATTTTCATACATGAGGCATGCTCAGTTTTGTCATTGATTGACAAATCATCTTTATTGAATTAAACTAGCTACTTGTCTTTGAAGTTGAGTATTTGGTTGAAAAAACAAGTCCATCGCGAGCACTACCTGGTTTGTTTCGATATTGCATGTATATACAAATTTAAATGTCACCCATCTAGACAAATAGAATAATGTGGAGACGGTTGACCATCTTTTGGTCTCTTGAAATTTGTAATTCAGTTTGGCGTAAAATTTTTGGTTGGTGTAACGCTTCAAACGACAGTTTTTCAACCGTGAAGGAGGTTCTTACCATGCATGGTTCTTGGTCCATGGTGCAAGCTTGACGGAAGATTCTACATGTGATCATAGTGACTATGGTATGGTGCATCTGGAAGGCGAGAAACGATCGAATCTTCTCAAGGAAGCATAAACTTTCGGGTGATGTGCTTAACGATGTTATGGTCTTAAGCCTTAGTTGGTTTACTAACAGTGGTAAAGAGACCAAGGTCATGGTCTCAATGGTCTAATTTCTAATTTATTCCTTGATGTATTGTTTCTAGCTCCTTGCTAGTTTTTAATATTATTGGACGTTCAAAAAAAATCTAGACAAAGAGAAACGATTCTTGTTTTCATTTTACTATTGGATAGGAGTTCCATCAATATAACATTAGAACCGCTCGGAGAAGTTTGGCGTGGAAGGTATATAATTGACGGATCGATAGATGTTCAAATGTTCAATCCTCTTTCTATGTATGGTATCTCATTTTCTTTCATGGACAAGTATTGCAAGTTAGACCGATACACAAAGAAAATCCCATTCAACTTGCCTTGATTGAACAGGGGCAACTTATTTTGATAACAAATGAGCTCAGATGTCGGAAAACTGATAAGAGACACAGTCGATAACACGGTTATAATTTCACACAAGTTTTTCTCTTTACAAAGTTGATATTTCATTTCAAAAGTGATATCTTTAAATGGAGTAATGTTGCTAGCCATCTCATAACACCACTCGGAACACGATATGTATCAAATACATATATAGTTAGGTTTTAAATTGTCATGTCTTATCGACTAACCTATTCATTGAATATGCAATGTTTGGATTGAAGTGTTTAATTTGTTCAATTAACCTAATCATATGATATTTTATTTTATGAGATTAAAGATACATGAGAAAATTTTGGTACGTCCCGTGTATGTTATATGTATTTGTTTTCTGGCATAACTGATAAAGGTATAACATGACTGTAAAAAAAATATGAATAGGAATATAGCCTGGACATGAGTGTGAAGATACTAGTGTATCATAAATATTTCACTTGAATATGTAATTAAAATTATGAAAATGAAGTTTAAGTTGCTTGCTTTTGTAAACTTAACAAGAGAAAAGGCATCCATATTTTGTGTTATTTTTACATTATGAGGTTCAGGATTGATACAAAGTTCACTCAGGTTACAATCGATTTTTCTTTATTTGCTTATGAAAAATGATTGTAGCACTTGTTTATTTGTCAAGTAAATATTATAAATCAATTTTTAAGAAAAGATTTCATTCCACAATCCAATGCGATAGAAGTTGAGAATGATTCACGCAGGCGTAGGTAGTTATAAGCTACAGCAAATGAACTTGAAATACGCCACCTGATTTGCTCACGTCAGGTTCTTTGATCAACAAAACGGGCACACTGACGCCATCAAAGGCAGTGTTTGATCCTAAAGTGATAGGGTTTGTGTAATTATTATGTTAATGTAACAGACACATCTATAATCATGTAATGACCCAGAAGAAGATGATGAACTATCAATCTGATGAAGTAAGAGTAAGGTAGATTGTCGTTCAATAAAAAACAAAACTGTCAATCTGATACATAATAAAGTGTCTACATATTCAAGAAAACTGAATTGCAACTTAAATGGGAGATAAGGGGAAAAATGGCAGGCTGATAAAAACAAGATGGAGAAAACAACAATATTCATCTCAGAGAGAGATTAAACGCAAACTAAATGGATTTGGATGACCAAAAAATCAACATACAGCAAAGAAGCATGAATCTTTCATCTCTTTTAAGGCGGCTACACCTTTCTGACCTGAATATTATGGGTAGATTGGAACCGCCAGATGGGTTGTCTGCCGCTCTGAAGAAGAGTTACATGCTCACCTTCCTTTATCATCCCTTGATTCTGTGCACACAAACTCACTTTTAATTTCAAAATTCTATACATTAAACCGAACAAATTTCTTAAATAACAATAATCATCTTTCAAAATGCACATCTAACTACTCATCTGAAAAGGAAAGGCGAGGTTAAACAAAGAATCAGTGGAGTAAATCTCACCTTCAACACAACAAGAGCATTTGCGAACGTTTCTTCAGCATCCTCTGAGAACTCCATGTAAATTGGGCAAACTCCTTGATAGAGAGCCAATTTCTGTTGTACCCTTTTACTGTTTATCATTATTGAAAATCAGCAAGAAGATCAACACATGCAGGATAATGTTTTGAGGAATTAGGATACTTACTCATCTGTGAAAGCAAAAATAGTGCCATTGGGTCGATAATGGCTCAGTAGGACAGCCATGGCACTAGTTCTTGTGAATACAACAATTGATGTTCCAAGAGTGTTGGACATTGATGTTGCATGGTATGCAAACATTTCACTCACATGGTTCTGTTTATGAGATCAAATGAGTGTCGTAGTACGAATTTCAATAGATAAACAAAAATCAGGATAATAATCGACCTTAAAGGCTTGATTAAGACTAGATACTGTGCCACCACTCATTATGCTTGATTCAGTTCTTAATGACACCGTATGCATTACATTCACAGCTTTTAGCGGAAACCTAAGTGGCATAAAGCATAATGAGATGAAATACATGTTTTAAAACTGCACTCTTGATAAATGAAGATGATAAGAAATGTCTTACTTTCCATGTGCAGTTTCTCCAGAAAGCATGACTGCATCAGCACCCTCTCTAACAGCAATAGCAATGTCAGATACCTCTGCTCGGGTCGGTGTAGGATGAACGATCATACTTTCAAGCATATTTGTTGCAACAATAACTGCTTTTCCCATGCTACGGCATGTCCTTATTATCTCTTCCTAATGTAAGTAATTCAATTTGAGTTGATCATTGTCAGTTTATGCTTAGAGAGGTGTCAATTTTAACCGATTTACCTATCAATGAGTCAATTTGTGCCTATATGGTATCTCAAATAGGCAAATAGGTAAAGCAAAAAGACTCGGCTAAAACCAAAGCAGGTGAAATTTTACACAGGTTAACAGTTGCCCCAAAGTGCATTCAAACGCTAACAACATCCTAATAGCTTTCTTAAAAGAAGTATTTTACAATATACTGTTACATATTTGTAATCTTATAAATACATTAGTTATTTATATTAATATAAAAACAGACAAAAAGGATTTGTGGGTCAATCCAACCTGCTCATTTTGCGATCTTTACCATGTACAGGCAGAAAGTTATTACCTGCAGCAATGGAACCTCTTCAATAGGCAGCTCTGCGCCAAGGTCTCCCCTTGCAACCATTGCCTGTAAAAAGCAAAACAACATTAACAAACAAATGACAGCCAACATATTTGATTCATTCAGCACTAAGTAGCATAGTTTCAAATGTCCTGCAAAAGAAAAATAACAAGAATGCAGGGAGGAAGTTAAATCTACCCCATCAGATGCAGTAATAATTGACTGCAAATTTGGTATGGAGTCTGCACTTTCAATTTTTGGGATAACTTGAATATCTGCATCACAGCCTGTCAAGACAGTAATAACGATAGTATTAGAAGTTATAAACAATATAACTTGAAGTACACGGATCTTCCCAAACCCCTGTCATAAAGGGTTTATTTTCATTAGCGACAATAAAACATGCTTACTTTTTAAGTACTTCTTCAACTCATAGATAACTTCGGCGTCTTTAACAAAAGAAACTGCATAGAAATCAACTTGATTGTCCACGCCAAATTTGATATCATCCCAATCCTTGTCTGAAATAGAATAATATCAAAAATTAGATTATTAAAATAAAACAAATATATATTGCCATCATAACAGTTGACAATGAGTCTAACCAGTAATAGATGGCAAAGTTGCACTTTTTCCTCTAACATTTAGATGTCGTCTAGATTTAAGTTCTCCACCATCAACAACTTCACATTTTACTGAATCTTCTGTCTTAGATTTCACCAATAGTGACATCATACCACCTAAAGGTAAGAAGAAGTTTACAACAGTTAGAAATCACGAGAGTAGAGTTTTCTTTCGTTTTCCTCACAAATAAGCTGTTTAAGTTCATGCCCCTTTTGTTGCTATTTTAGTCAACATAGAAATTCAGCTCTGATGTAAAAGTTCAATCTAACATACCATCAACCAGAAGCATGTCCCCTGCTTCTACATCATTCACAAAATCATCATAGTTAACACTAACACAGTCTGCAGTGCCAACACCTCTTTTTATTGTGAAAGTGAATTCTTGCCCACTTGCTAAGTTAACTGGTTGAGGTAAATCCCCACTCCTGACCTCAGGCCCCTGCCAAAAAGCAAAGCCCTTGATATCAGTTAAACTGAATGACCAGAGAAACAATATTACAGAGATGTTAGTAGAAAGTAGAGGTGGCAACTGGCAAGATACGCAGATCATGTGGGTTGGGTAGCGGGTCACCAATCGCAATGGATTTGGGTTGAAACGGGTTATTTTTAGTACGTGTCGTAATGGGGTAGGTGGCAAACTCTTCTTTGACCATTCCTTACTTTCTTTGAAATAGTTAATGGGTTAATTATGATTACAAAACAATATAACTAATGAAATAATCTATATCTTTTAATAAAATGAGAGGTTGCATCATTGATGCATTAAACATAGACTTTGAGAGACTTTCAACATGTTTTACCCGTTCAACCCAATCGACGAGTTCTTATAACTTATGTTTTTATTTGACGGCTGGATAGCATTTAAGAAATGAGGAAACTTGCCTTTGTGTCAAGCATGATTGCAATGACATTATCCTTGGATTGAGCATTATATTCTTTAACAAGATCAATGACTTTCTGATGAGAAGCATGATCTCCATGGGACATGTTTAACCTTGCAACATTCATCCCAGCCTCAGCTAGCTTCCATATCATCTCCTTAGTGTCAGTGGACGGACCGATTGTACACACAATTTTTGTCTTGCGCTTAACAATGGGCTTGGACCACACGCCCACTGAACCGTTGCCTTTTCCTAGAACTTCCGGTGATTGATAACTCTGATTACACAAATATGAGCTGGTTAGATTTGAATGTCGACTTCCATGCCAGGGACACATAACCATAGCAAGTTCTAGGGGCGTATGGAAGTTTGTTTTGAAAGTGATTATGTAACAGAACAATCAATATCAAATAATTAGCTGTAACATATATATGTTGTGCAGATAGAGTTGTATGCTTCTGCTTTTTATGGTTGTAATAATCAATTTTGAGGGTGTTGAGTGTTTTATAGTTTAAACACGGGATCACATAAGAAAGTATGAAATCAAATAAGGGCAAAACAATTAAACTGCACCACAAATATTTACACTTGCCCATCTTTGAACCTAGGATATTAATTACTAACCTAACCTAACCTAACCTAACCAAGTTTGATCTTTTCTAAATCTTAATTACTAAGACTAAACGCATATACACAAACAACAATCATTCAATTAACCACAACAACGTAGAAACACAAAATCAAATCCAAACCAAAGAGAAATAAATAATAAAACCACGACCTTAGGTATGTCTTCAGGCGTAACAGGAACAACTTCGGTGGCAACTCTCCTTGCGGTGACGCTAAAGACACGATGGGGATGGTGGTGGTGGCTAGGGCTAATCCTGCCACCGAAAACGACACCACACGGCTTGATCTTCTCAATCTGATTGTTGAGAGATGCATTTCCAACAAATGAAGTGTGAAGCAGCTTTGTAGCAACTAATTGAGCCATTTGTTGATGGTTGAGAAGATGGATGAATGAATGTGGATTATAAAGCGGAGGCGATGTTATCTGAGGGACGTTGTGATTGGAGAAATCGAATGGAGGGTTTATGTTGTTCTAGAGTGTATCGAACAATTTGAAGCAGTTGGCACTTGGCAGTTAGTGTTAGCTAATGTTTAGGTAAATGAAACGATGAAAGTGGTACGGTCCAACACTCAAACGAATTGGTCTGACTGTGAAAATGGGCCATGTTCTCAACGTGTGTATGGGTTTCATATTTGCCCATATTTTATTTACTTTAATATTTCTCTCAAGGTTGCTTATATTGGACTGTAGGATAATTCTACATAAAACGTTAGAGAAGTGATATTTAATTACATTAAAATCGAGTCAAACGAATTTTTAATGAATTTAATTTTAAGACGTTAGGATCGTATCATCAAACCTCACGTCCCACCCCCCCTTCAAAAAAAAACCTAAACTTCCAACCTTCACTCCTAAAAAGCTTAAAATCTATAAACTAAACCTTAAGATAAAAGATAAATTTTAAAACTAAACCTTAAAATTTAAACTTCGTTCGAATAAGCTCAATTGAAATTTATTTCATTCAGTTTTGATGATTTATCTTACATTTTATATAAAAAAAGAAATCTATGTATATTTAATCATTCCTCTATTTGACTAGTGGCTTTTAATTTGTAATGATTATATTAAAAGGGGTACCACTTGTAAGCTATGGCTGCTTATCTTACAAAGTTGTTGGTTCATTTAGTGACTAGTGTGTGTTTTCTTTTATTATTTTTTAAGCTTCATTGCATCCCTCTTTTGACAAAATTAACACTTGATACATACACAATTGTCACACGTAATCTATCAAATAAATTATTAGGATGTTCAAGAGATTTGAACCCAGATTATTTAATTTAAAAATGAAGTTGTAAATTTCATATTAAAAAAAGTTAATTACATATTTCTCCCACAAACTTATTTAATTTACAAATATACTCATATTAATTTATTTTATTAAACATAACCTATACAATAACTATTTTATTCTAACATTTACTGAAACTTTAAAAGTTTCATATATATTTACCCATTTTAACTGTTTTTTTTGTTTGTTTTTACCCGTTTTTTGCGTCATTTTAAGTTTTTTATTTTACGTTTCTATAATTAGAAGTAACACCAACATAAACAATAAACACCAAAGTTTTATAATTAGATGTTTCTTGATTCGAGTTACTCGAAAAAACTTTGGTATTTGTTGTTTGTGATTGGTGTTATTTAAAGAAACTAATTTTAGAAATGCAAAAAAACGAATGTGAGACGAGCAATGTACATTCGATCTATGGTTGGGTTAAGGCAATGGTAGCCATGATGAGAAGGGCTATAGCCCAATAAAACACAACGAGTAGAGTGGAAGTTCATTTTGTGAGAGTTGTACGGTTGGAGATGAGGAAAGCATTAACAACCGAAAACTCAAAGGAAGGTAATGTGCAGAGAGCGATGGAATAGATGTTCGAATGGTGAGGCGCGAGATGTGGTTCGAGAGGATGAGATAGACAGCATCGTCGAAAGCAAAATGCTAGAAACGTTTAGGAATTGATGAATGTGCCATAAGTGTGAGACTTGTTTCAACAACATGACGGTGATGACGTTCGATGATACCGTTTTGTTCACTAGTGTGAAACAAGATAGTTGATGAATAATGCCAAGGGAAGTAAAGTATGAAGATAAGGGTCTAAACTCACCGGCCACCCAGTTGGTTTGAACATGTGTTTATTTTTGTATTGAATTGACGTTCAACCATGGTAACAAAGGATTTTAATTTTGAAAATACATCTGATTTGTGAATTAGTGGAAAGATCCACATGTATAGAGTGTAGGATCGGCACACAACATAAATAATTGATGACCATCAGAAGATAAAAACAAGAGCATGGCCCAACATCATAGTAAATTAAACTAAGAATATATGTGCTATTGAATGTTGCGTTAGGTAAAGATAATTTGAAAGATTTGCCTAAATGGCAAGGGGTACTCACATCAAAAGATAAAGTGTAGTGACAAGAAGCTTAAAACTAGACATCATAAAAATTGAAAAGACGATGGTCTGGATTGTCAGTTGCATATTTTGGCCTTTTTTGTAATGTCTTTCACATTTATTTAAATCATATTTCATGCATTATTACACTTAGTATCATCTATTTTATGAAATACAAATTTTGGTGGGATAGAGTCTACTGTCTATGGATCTTACTGTTTTATAGGCGCGGAACACGTGTGAATGCAAGGAACATTTGGAAGATTGTTTTTTTACAAAAGCTAAACATGAGACAATTGGATGGAAATATAATGTTCAAATGGGTTGTTATGTATTTTTATTGTCAGCTTAATGTTGATAAGTTAATAGTTTTATATTAAATTAAAATTGAACTAATAAGAAGAAAACGGGTGGTCACTTCTCGGACGGGTAAAAAAAGATTCTTTCTAGATTTGTTTGGGGGCTTTTGGTTTATGAAATTGAACAATTAATTGTTTCTAGTTTCTTAAGTCAATTGTTATGTTATGTTTAATTTTCTATTTGTATTGGTTGATTTAGCCGGTATGTTCAGTTAGACAATATTAGTTTGGTATTTGGGTATTTTTTTGGTTATGATTCGTGCTTTTATGTGAAATAGTTGTTGATTCGACTATTGAATGAATTGGTTTACGTAGTTTCTTGGTCTTTGATGCCATACGTCAGAAGAAGTCCGAGTAGCGGAAAAGACGGTCTTAGGAATGGGCCAGAGATACGGAAGGCAAATAGTATAGAGACCTTGATCACTGGGTCCAGTGAGAAGGGTGGTACGTGTAGACTCGTCATTCACAACAAAATAAGAGAGTGAAATTCAAACTGAGCATTATTATCAAAACAAAATTGTTGAACAAAATAAAGATTTTTACGAATAGTAGGAAGAAGAGTATTAGAAAGAGATAGTGTTTTAGTTAGATAATAGAATCTTGTGGAACTTATATGAAGAATGGAAGTCCCTAACCATCATCAACATGGAGTGAGTCATTACCATAGTAGGGCTCATTGATGTCAAGGTTGGAAAAATTTGGTGTCACACGATTGTTGCCACCCGCTTCAAGTGGACCCTTGATCACTATGGTTGAATCGGGCATCTGCATAGTTAACTAAGGCATTAGAATGGTTACCAGAAGAGTCACGAAGAGGGCAATTTTTGTGAGGTGGCCTATACCACAATGGTTGGAGAACCTGTATACAATATTTTGAGTTGAAGCCTAGTTGAAAGATGGATGATAATCCATGCGATCATACCCCTAGTAGTAAGATGGGCCTGCCACGATAAGAACCTCTTCGACCACGATTAGTGGTGTTACGGTAGTAGATGGGTCTAGCAATGTAAAAAGCTTGAGGCCAGTGATGTTGTAGAGGTTAGATGGTGTAATTTGATATCCTAGTTGGGTGGCCATTTGCTAAGAGCTTGAAGTTGTTGTGATGATTGGTTGGAAGTACTAGTAGATGATGCAGGAGAGGTAGGTTCGGATGGTTTGTTGATTATGTAGTCACGTTCACATAAAAGAACATGAAGTTCTACAAAGGTAAGTTAATAATTTTATTGTCAGCTTAATGTTAATAAGTTAATAACTTTATTAAATTAAAATTGAACTAATAAGGAGAAAACAGGTGGCCACATCTCGGACGGGTAAAAAAAAGATTCTTTTTAGATTTGTTTGGGGGCTTTTGGTTTATGAAATTGAACAATTAATTGTTTCTAGTTTCGTAAGTCAATTTTTATGTTTAATTTTCTATTTGTTTTGGTTGATTTAGCCGGTATGTTCCTAAACAACATTACTTTTGGCATTTGGGTATTTCTTTGGTTATGATTCGTGCTTTTATGTGAAACGGTTTTTGATTCGACTATTGAATGAATTGGTTTACATAGTTTCTTGGTCTCTGATGCCATACGTCAGAAGAAGTCCGAGTAGCAGAAAAGACGATCTTAGGAATGGGCCAGAGATGCGGAAGGTGAATAGTAGAGAGACTTTGATCACTGGGTCCGATGAGAAGGGTGGTACGTGTAGACTCGTCATTCACAACAAAATAAGAAGAGTGAAATTCAAACTAAGCATTATCAAAACAAAATTGTTGAACAAAATAAAGATTTTTGGGAATAGTAGGAACATGAAGAGTATTGGAAAGAGGTATTGTTTTAGTTAGATAATAGAATCTTGTGGAACTTATATGAAGAATGGAAGTCCGTAACCATCACCAACATGGAGTGAGTCATTACCATAGTAGGGCTCATTGATGTCAAGGTTGGAAAAATCTGGTGTGACACGATTGTTGGCACCAATGTCAGGGTACTAGGTTCCGCTTCAAGTGGACCGTTAATCACTCTGGTTGAACCGAGCATCTGCATAGTAAACTAAGGCATTAGAATAAGAACTGGAAGAGTCACGAAGAGGGCAATCTATGTGAGGTGGCCTATACCACAATGGTTGGAGAACCCGCATACAATATTTTGAGTTGAAGCCTAGTTGAAAGATGGATGATAGTCCATGCGACCACAACCCCTAGTAGTAAGTTGGATGATAGTCATGTGATGAATGGTTGGAAGTACTATATAGTAAATGATGCAGGAAAGGCAGGTTCAGATGGTTTGTTGATTATGTAGTCACGTTCACATAAAGACCATGAAGTTCACCGAAGGTAAGAGGTGAAGAGAGGCCAAAAACAATATTTATTGTTGTATCCTCATGAAGCCCAACAATAGATTAAAGAACAAGGTCCTTATTGTTCTTATTGTTGACTCACATAACCAACAACTAGTTTCCCTCTATCACATAACCTTTTGACCTTAATGGGCAAAAAGTATTTTTTTTGCATTTTAATTAACCCATGCCTATTGTCCGTTTGCTTCTACCAATGGATGTGTAAGCTTTATGTTGGTTACGGATCCACTAATGTCTTACAGAGATATAAGCCCACATCTATTAATTAAAGCTCCTATATATAGTTATAACTCATAATTAAGAACCAACGAATTAGTTTATTTTTTGTTTAAAAGTAAACAAGTTCAATATTAATGTAGGTTTTATCTTTCTGGTTGGTAGAGTTTTGACTAATACCACTTGTAGCTTAAATAGCAGGATTTAGAGAAGTGACATTAACATAATGTGGACAAGCATTTTACATGACTGATGTGGTGGAAGGCATTGTTGGGAATTGGGATTGCAATGCTCCACTGCCGCCTCGCACCACTCCGGCCCCTTTCCACCAGATTGGTTCAAATTTAGCTATTGATGAGGTATAGGGGATCGATTTGTCAAGTCCCTTTTGTAAGGATGTGCTTATTTATTTAGGGAGGCATTGGATGTATAAAGTGGGGACAAGATGACAAGAGCGTGGGTAAGCATGTGGGTGAAGGCGTAACACAATAACAGAATGTGGGAACCATGTGCCACGCTAGCAAGCACTGAAGGCCGATCCTCATCAGTCAATTAGTACAAAATGGTGTACTAACTGCTAATATGCCGTTCAAAATCCAGGCAGTGGCCTTTAAATGCTAACTTGGTGTAGTAACTACTAACATGCCGTTAAAAAAAACAGGGCATTTGTCATGATGTTTCATTTATTCAATCATACTCACTTTTAACTCTGAAATATTCCAAATCAATAGTCTATAGTTCTTAGTATCCTTTAATTACTCACTTTACTCAACTGACCTATAGTTCTAACAACTATAAAGGCAAATGGAAATTTGATGTTGGTCTAGGATGTCTCATGAGTTGGTCCATCATCGATCTCCATCTCCGGCCTACTAGTAAACCTTAATTTATTGCCCATGCTTTCGCCTGCTCCGGTAATGGTTATAAATGTTGAACAATATTTAATCAATGCACGACTCCTATTTGTGTCGAGGTTGTGTTTCGTGGGTTTCTTTTCCCTTAATTCCTTAACCATTTACACACCTTAATTTGTGGTGCTCAATATTGGTTGGTTAATTCTTTGACTTTTACCATATATATGCTCTTACAAAGCCTTGCTTTTTAATTTGTTCGATCATAGATATGATGAAGTAGCTTTTTACTTACCATTCATAACCATTCTCTTTTTCTTCGTTTGTATATATAAAGACAAAATTGGTTTAATAATTGATATTTTCTAGATCAGTCTTTTGCATCTAACTTAGACAATGATCCATTTTTTTTAACGGTAGCTTTGTAGGTTAGAAGTGATTAGTAACATCAACTTAGTAAATATTTGTCATGTTGGATTAGAACCCAGGACTTCCAAGAGAGTCAATAGTGCGTGTTAGTCAGGACTAGAGATGCACACGATGCAATCAACGCTATCTTGATTTAGCCACTCGAGCTTGAATAACATTTGTTTGAATTAGTGGTTTGGTACTTTGGTCATAGAACCAAGTTTGCAAGTCTCTTGTGGATAATGCATCCTTATTTTATAAAGAAACAAACTTTACACTAGAATTAGAAGACAACATGCATGACCTTTGACAGCCAAAACCCGAAATAGAGATAAGGCAGTCATTTTCTTTACATTAAAGAACATTTGTCTGCAATATGAATCTAGTTACGAACATTTGACGGGAAGATGAATCTAGTTGCGAAGATTAGATGAATCTAGTTATAATTGCTTTTGTTCTTAAATAACAATTTGGTGTCGAGTCTCTTTCTGCTTCTTCTTGCCATACTTGATGTCCATTTCTTTCCCCGACAACCAAAGGGACCAGTGTTTCAAGTTTTTGTTTGTTTAGGGTTCATTGAGATTAAAATTATGTATATATCCTTAATTTAACTACATTTTATACGTGGAAAATTTGCCTTTACAAGTATTGAATAAATATATTGCATGCATGGGACCAATGCTTGTTCTTTACTAATACTAAAAGCATAACATGCGACATATATCACATCATGTGTAGGGTTCACATTTGTCATTTATATTCCTTTATTCTATCGTAACAAGGACCACATAATAATTGTGTTTTATTGTTATATATATATAGCCTAAGAAAATCTCACAAATATAGTAACCACTACACTCTAAAATTTGATTTATCTTTCCATGGAGGACTCACAACCACTTTCTGTCGAGAGCTTTTCATGCACTTGGTTAGTGAATCGAAACCCGTCTTTGCATAGCCCAAACTGCTCCTTTAGATTCTCGTTTGATGCAGCCGATGGTGCTTCTTTCATCGAGATGGATCCTAACCTTACGCCCTCCAAAAGGTTTCTTGTTCATCAAGATTTTGATTTCCATGTGCCAAAATCCCAATCCCATTTGAGCAATCTTGTCCATGCCGATAACCTCATCTCAAACGGTATCCTAGTTCCTTTGAAAACATGTTCCGACTCCAATATGCCCAATTCACCTTTCTTGTCAAGCACTCCAGAGGAGGGGCGTCTTCGTAAAAGCCGTTCCATCATGTCATCGCGTAAATGTAGTAAATTACCCAAGACAATCATTCAAAAGTATATGGATTTGGTTAGACCGTTGTGGTGTAGAATGAGACGTGGAAGGTCAGATAGGAGTCGAGTACGAGGGATTGAGAACTGCGGACCTAGTTCTAAGACAAGTGATGTGTGTTGGGGTGGAAGATGTTGTGATTCTGATAGCTCAATTGATGAGGCAGTTGTACATTGCAAAAAAACCATTGGTATGAGTTAGGGTTTATTGATTCTCTATGTAACATAGTTATTTTGTAAAGTTCTTGATACATGTAATGAAATTAAGGAATATATGTCTTGAGTTTAAAATTAATATGGTACTAATGTACAATCTTTATTTTGATTATTGGTTAACCTGTATAACTGAGATATTGCTATTTAGTAGCCATGTTTGGGTGTGTTGGTTTAGTTAGTACTATTATATATATTGTCTTTAGTGGAGTTATTTGTGGATGATACTTTTATTAGCAAGATGCTCCAAAGGGAATTTATTCTATTGGTATGTAAATGTGTAAAATGGTACTTTTCATATATATGACTCTGGTTGCATTGTACAATACAATAGTACTCTTAGTAAATTAGATTGTTAGTTAAAGAAAATAAAATGGCTATAAATCGAAAAAAATAACGCAACTTTGAAACTAATTAAGGTGACTCGGAGCACTCACGAGTTGGTTTCACTGCACGAGCTTCACAAATTCACGAGTTAATTATGTGTTTCTAGTGCGGTAGTTTGAACCGACGAGATGGTTCACAGGCTGAAGAACTTGCCAACAAGCTCGGGATGAGTTTGTGTGTGTATTTAATTGAATAAATTTAATGTAATAAATGCAACTAACTTTTAATTGGCAAAAGGTTCACGAGTTCAATTTCTGAGTGTCCATTCTCAAAGGTAATCAAGGGTTCATTGACGTTAAAATGACATGTTATTTTTTTAGGAGAGGGTTGAAAAGTTAAAACTAAAGTACTTCTAGCATCCTAACTCATGTTGTAATCTTGTCTCTCCCTTTATATTTTCATCAACTAGCATGTTGAAACTAGGAGAAGATAAACTCTTAAATCATCAGTTTCCATTTGATTAGCTAGTTCGAGCTTTTAGACGAACTCTTGATATCGTTTTAGAATTGAACCCTTAAAAGTACGTATGTTACAATTACAAATAACCCCATTTGTTATTATTGACTTGTAACAATTAATGTTGGTTTAAGATTTTTATTGGATGCGAATTTGGCCAAAATCAACATCGAGACCTAAACACCGCAAGTTTCCTTTTTTTTTAGTGATCTAAACGTTTATGATATCTTAACATCTACATCTTGATTTTGCTCAAGATGCATGTTTGGTTAAAATTACCCCTCTAACAAAAATATCACGTGTAAGATGTATTATACACAAACTGAAAAACCGAACCCAAACTGAAAATACAAAAAACCGAAACCCATGGGTTATAATTATACACAATGTATAATTCGGTTTTTGTATTTTTACAACCCATGGGTTTCGGTTTTTTGTGTTTTCAGTTTGGGTTCGATTTTTCAGTTTGGGTAATTGGGTCTCGAAGTAATTGTTTTTTAGCACTAAATACATGTTATAAACACAACCCTTAATGATCAAGGAAAAATGTAACAATACTAATATTTAAATTTATGTTCTCAATTCTCATATATTTTAAACATTAAAAGCCCAAGACAAGTCTAAAAAAATTTTGCTAAAAAACCAATAACCATTAACAAAGTTAAATCTTTTCTTACATATATACATCTTGTACAAACTCGCTAAAACCCTCGATTTTAATGATTTGCCGAAAAGTCGAATATTACATGAAAATTAACTAGTTAAACTTTCTAGATCATATATTGCAATATAGGTTTTGGACTTTCGTATAACATATGTGGGTATTACAATTATTATAGCATACACATAAATAAAGTTATATATTTTGTATGATTATTAATACTATGCTAATTAAGTTTTGTTTTTTTTGGTTGGTTTTTTCGGTTTAGTTTTTTTGGTTAGGTTTTTAAAAAAAACCAAAACAAAATTGTTTTTTAATTATAACTCAAACCTATGGTTTCCGTTTGAGTTTGGTTTCTGGTTAGTTTTTCGGTTTCATGCACCCACCTTGCCCTGGTATAGTTTTGTAAATTAAGAGAGCTTTATTCTAGAAGCGGTTTATCATCAACACAATTTGATTAAATATTATGCATAATTGCGTGGTAAATCACTAATGAAGATTCAAGATACAATGAATGCAACAATCAACATCTCTAGAACCCTTATTAGCATTGTTGCCTTTTTTTATTTTATTTGTTCTTCGATAACCTTTTGAACTGTGTTTGATGAACGGTTTCAAATTTAATTTTTCGTGGTAACACTAAAATCACCAACATATACCGTCCTATATGATTTTAGATTAATAAGAACTACAGAGTCCTTAAAAACTAAAAATATATATTTTTTTAAACACTTTTACTAATTAAGAACTTAATAATAATGAGTGAACGAGTATCTTGTAAGATCCTGAAACTATGAATTTGGTTGTGTATAAGTGGTTTAAATATTTTTGTGTCAAACAATTGCTTTAGTTTGGGGGTGTTACTTTTAACATTGTATGGGTTTTTTGTCCCACCAAAACAAACAAGTCAGCCAAGGTTGGATAGGACCACAAGCACATCACGTTGAATGTATAACAATCAACAACTTACTTACTACCCCATTTCGAGAGAGACTATTCAAGCTAGGGAGCACAAAATTTAATTCGACAATGACAAAGTACGATCACAAGGAACAACCGAGTGAGAAGCTACACTGCAACGTGTTCGGTTTCTTGATGAGCCAGGTTTAGACAGACATATTAGTGATTATCTTTCATCCTCGTAACACATTGTAACACCTATAAGAAAGTAATAATATCTTTTGGCTCATCATTATATGATTAGACTATTGCTAGTTGTTATCTCATTAATATTGGTATCTATTTTGTTTGAATTCAAAATTTTACATAGACATGTCACATGTTATCGATCGTCCTTTAATATTCTTAAAACACCTATAAATTATCGATGACTTCTTAAAATTAGTGAGAATTTTATAAAAGGTTGCCACTATGATATAGATATATTTGTTGATGATGCTTCTCTTTGACAAATGGGTTATTCACAACTGTAAAACCAAAAAGTATATTGGTTTTACATTCTTTTAGCAATCACATTTTGGTGTACGTTCGTCTCTACTAATAAATTGGCTGGTAACGCTGTTAACTTTTATCACTTTTGCAACTAACAGACCGTCGTTAAAAAAAATTAATGGCGTTGAATTTTTTTCGAATTTCTGATAAACATTTCAGTGCTTTTGATCGGAAGGAGAATATAAGTCGACTGATGTAAAAGTTATCTTGAAGCGACGTTTCGAACAACAAAAAATTTACATCCGATTGAAGCACCGTTAGGTTTAAACACCTGATTGAAGCACAATTTTGTCGTTCGGAGTACCGTTTCGATGTAGCTTTTACATCAATCGACTAGTGTTCTCCTTCCGATCAAAAGCCCTAAAATGTCGGTATGAAATTCGAAAAAAAATTAACGCCGTTAATTTTTTTAACGGCGGCATGTTGATTGTCAAACTGATCAAAGTTGGAACTATTACCAACCAGTTCTTTACTTGGGACCGGCAAAGACCGAAAGGTGATAAATGGGACCATATAAAACCAATATATATACCGAAACCAAAAAAACAACGCCTTTGTGTTGAGTTTAAACTCGTTTTTACTGTTAGGTAGTTTTCAAACAAAAACTTTCTTTATTAATATGGGCCAAGGAAAAACAAATCATGTTACTTTAATTCTAAGGAGACATTTTTGTGGCAAGATGTGTTGCGTGTATTTAAGAGGTAACTGATTAATACTTGAAAGATACAAATATAGGTATTTTCATATAAATACACTAGATTAGTACCCGTGTACTACACGGATTTTAGTTTTATAAGTTTTAACTCAATTTACATATCAAATTTATTTTTAACATATCTCTTATTAAATCGATTTGGATATTTACAAATATATTCATATAAAAAATCATATGTTACAATAAAGGATATGATTTATAATAGTTGGTACATTTTTATTGGAACATATCGGGTTATGAGATAATTCATGATAATTGTAAATTTTTTTATTTGAACATATCGAGTTATGAGATAATTAATGATAATTGGTAAACTTTAATTTGAACATATCGGGTTAGGATAAATCATAATAATTGATAAGTTTTTTATTTGAACATATCAGGTTAAGAGATAATTTATGATACTTGGTACATATCAGATTAATATATAGATCATGATAATTGGTAAATTTTGTATTTGAACATATCGGGTTAGGAGATAATTGATGATAATTTATGAATTTTTAATTTAAACATATCGGGTTATTTCGAATATGGAGCATACCATGACCCGTTTAAAAATTCTCTATCAAATTAATTAGAACATGACACCTAAGCAAAATCCTATATGAAGTAGTTAAAATAATGACATGTGAATGTGTTATTCAATTATTAAAATAGATAGATTAGCTAGACCTAGAAAGTATTGTTATTTCTTCGATGGGTTTTGGTAAAAGTTTCGGTCCAACTAAAACGGATTAGCCCAAACATTAGAATCTACTATTTACTATTTACTATTTACTATTTAGCATTTCCAAGTTCATGAACATGGTATTGGTAGAGAACTCTTGCAACTTTCTTTCTTTCTTTGTAAATCATTACATTCAAACATATCTATAATCTATCTAATAAATCAAACTTTTATGGGGCAATTTTTGAAAGGATTTTTTTTTTCTATAATAGGAAGTTTGAGAGGTAAAATTTAGCTAAATTTTTCACCATGCAAGTTGATGGAGCCAACTCCTTAAATGTTATATATTTACAAATTGTTAAATATAATGGTTATAATTTCTTTATAAATATTACTATTTAACCTGTGTGTAACACACGGGTATTAAACCTAATTAACGATTAAAGTTTAATTATTCATACATGTTAAATCATAAAGAGCAATGACTCCCACCTTTAAAAAAAGAAAATAATAAATGAAATAAAATAAAGAGTCACATATAATTTTGCTCGTGTTGACAAAAAATACTACTTTCTTCCAAACGCTTAAAAATTATAATTTACCTCCAAAACTTTCAAGTTTTGTTTCATATTATACCTTAAACTAACATCAGCCGTTGTCCCGTTAAATCCACAAAATGAGGTGATTTTTGGGTTTAATGTTTGGAATTCTGATGCTATCGTTTAATCTTTTGGGTTTAATGTTGTGAATTGAAATGTTACCATTTATTTTTTTATTTAATCTTTAGGGTTTTTATTTATGTAAATATGATAATTATCAAGAAATTCAATTTTTTTAATAATTAATGTGCTGATTGTTAGACTTTACCGATATACTACTTTGACACCATACTCTTTTTTGACATGTTTATGCCTTCGACCCTTTAAATTTGACTTAATTATTATTTTGGCCTATATACGTTGACATAACTTACTGCCTTGGCTCTCTGACTTTGACGTTTAAGTTTAAACATATAGCGTCATTTATATGTGACGTATTATGACTTTACACCGAGGTAACAAATGTGAGACTCGGCCGCTGCAACGCACAGCCTGACACTTATACCTAGTTTTGAGTAAACCTCACGGAGCAAAACCCTATTATACCCTAATACTATTAGACAAAGTCGGTGTGTGCCGACAAGTGTCATCCACTTTCATTTATTTATTTTTATTTTTTTTTATGATTTTTAATGTTAAAATACTTTATGTTTCAATACATATCATGAAAAGTTGAGTTAGTCCAATTGTTTGTCTATGTCTTGAACCAAAAGTCCCATGTTGTCTATGTCTTGAACTATGTCTTGAACCAGAGGTCGCAGGTTCGAAATGTCCTTGAGGCATTTTTTTGTCATACTTTGATATTTTTTACTTTGACCCTTTAACTCAATTTTAAAATGAATAATACTATTTTGACTCATACTCTACTGTGATATATTTCCAACTTTGATTTAAATTTTTTCCCTTATAATAAGTGACATATTGAGTCTATACTACGTAATGTGCGACACATAAAACTCTTTTTATCAATACGTTTTGACAAACTTGCATACGAGACATTAGACCACCGCATCAAGTGACCCGATAACATATCTAGTTCTAGTGTAAAATGAAACATTATTTATTAGCTTGCCCAAAAATAAGCTGAATTCTTTTTCTAACATTTGTATTATAGTCGTTTAACCATTAGCTAAAGTTTTATTTTGTTATGTTAGAATAGAGATATTCTCTAAATAGATAATTCATCTAACATTTAACTAACAATATTGTAATATATTGAAACTTGTCACATATAATAACATAGTAAATGTACTCTTTAAATAACCACAACAACAAATAAAAATGATGTAAATTGTTAGGTCGGCTATTTTCATATAAGGTTTTTTTACATATTTCCTCTTCCTAAGTCCATAAATTACATATTTGCCTAAGCCTAAAGTTTAATTACATATATCCCCTTTGACATAATAAATTACTCATTTACCTATTCTTTTACACAAACCATAAGAAAATATAAAAATATATTTATGAAGATCATTAAGGGTAAAATAGTAAATCAAAAGGCTATTTTAAAGAAATTGAGTAAATATGTAATATATATGGTTTAGGAAGGGGAAATATGTAATTGAATTTAGAGTAAACTACAAAAAACGTCCTTTATGTTTATAGCTACCTGTAAGTTGCGTCCTTTAGCGAAAGTATCTACAAATAACGTCCTTATTTTTGTGGTTTTTTACCAGTCTCGTCCTTTAGACTAACGACCGTTACAAAACTCAGTTAAATCAGATCAGGTTCAGCTCATGTGAGGGTATAACGGTCTTTTCATATATAAAGGACTAATTTGATAATTTATTTTGTTACATTGTTTATTTACTCAAACTATTTAACAGTAGAGTAAACTACAATCACCATTACACAACCACCACAACCACAAACTGTCCTGAAGAAATTCAACCTACTATCACCATTACACAACCACCACAACCACAAACTTGTTCATATAATCCCTTCATCATCTTCATTTCATAATCATCATCTAAAAAACCAAATCCCCATCATCTAACATTTATTCTTCTTCTTCAACCTTCACAACTAACTTAACAAACACATTCGCTTTTTCCGGCGTCGGAAATGGAACCAAACAACGTCGGAGCATTGCCACTAACACCGTCCAAATCTAAACCCTCACATAAACCTAAACCAAATCCGGCGACGTCACCTTCTTCGATGGCTTCAATGTCTCCATCAATCAAATCAGCGACTAAAGTTGTTAAATCAGCGGTGAAGAAACCTAATCCGGTGAGCACACCTCCTCCGAAGAACAAAATTCGCGAGAGGAAGTTTGTGGTGGCGAAGAAGAGTTCGAAAAGGGAGAAACTTGAAACCCTAGGTTATGTTAAGTGTAAGTGTGAAGCGAATTCGAGCTCGAAAAAGTGTGTGTGTGTGTGTGTTGCTTATGAGAGTCTTAGAGCGAGTCAAGATGAGTTTTCAATGATTGGGAATGTGATTGGAGATGATCAGAAGGAAAATGTTGTTGGAAATGGGGCTTAGATCTGTAACATAGGGTTTAGATCTACGAACAAGAGGTTTAGATCCAAGAACAAGGGGTTTAGAAAAGGCGGTTCAGATCGATGATGGAGGATGGTGACGATGGTATTGGTTGATCGGGTAGAGGATGGTAGACGACGGTGATGGCGATGGTGTGACGGTGATGGCGATGGTAGAGGATGAATTGTTGCCTTGTAATCTTACACACATATATATATATATATAAATATTATCATTAGCATTAATAATAATATAAAAATAGAAGGGTAAAATGACCGTTATACCCTCACATGAGCTGCACCTGATCTGATTTAACTGAGTTTTGTAATGGTCGTTAGTCTAAAGGACGAGACTGGTAAAAAACCACAAAAATAAGGACGTCATTTGTAGATACTTTCGCTAAAGGACGCAACTTGCAGGTAGCTATAAACATAAAGGACGTTTTTTGTAGTTTTCTCTTGAATTTAAAGAGTGGGTAAATACGTAATAAATGATCTTAAGAAGGGGATATATGTAAATGTCCCTTGATATAAAACAAAAACATATCGTGAAACTTACTAAAAAGGTATTGTTATTTTACGTAATTAAGTAACTCAAAAATAGCATAACAAATAGAGTACGTCTAATTAGCAACATTAATTTCTTATGTACATTGTTACTCTCCTAACTAAGCTCATTCTTTGTCTAGCCATTAAACCTTCATTATCAGTCACAGTACTCTCACAGAGAACGGTTTTAGGCCTAATTCCGGAGCTATCACCGGAACTTCGACTGTTTTCTTGTTGGAGTTCGTGGACTTAACGCGATGATCAATATCTTTGGTCGACCCGCATGTGTTCCGATGATACCATTTCCTTTGTGTTTTTGGTTTCTGGCCACTAATAGCAATCCCTATATCGTTTGGGAAAAGGTCTCGTAACACGAAAGCATGAACTATTGTCGTTATTAGTAACCCTGTCACTGTTACGGTTGCAGCAGTTGCCAGGGTTACTGACAACGCTTTAGTTACTATATTTGGGACCTCTGTTGAATATCTTATTGTCGCAATTGCAGCTCCGGTCATCGGGAAAGTGTAAGCCCACCACGCTAACGAGAACTTGAATCCTCTAAAGAAATTTACACGAACCGCCTGCATATGTAACAATAATATACATGAATTAATCTTTACAATATCAATTAAACATATCTATAGATTGAATTAGATTGAGCCAAACTAACCAATGAAAAATAGAGAAACAAGGCAATGAAATAGGCGAGTCGCGACCCATAATCAAACGATTCGTTGATTTTAGCCCACGCCATGGAAGCAACACTAGGAGCCGCAACAAACAGGAAGAAAACTGGGTGAAGCTCTTTGGGTAGAGTTTCGTTAGTTGGAAGCCTTTGATACAATGTCACAAACAAAACCATATAATGAGCCAACCCGACCGCAAAAAAGAAAATCGGGCCTTCTTTTAAACCCATCGAAGCTCCTAACAAAGCCCCAACGAAATTCCCAACCACGGCTAAGTGATTAGACGGGTTAGCCACCTTAGATAACCTCCGTTGCCCACCCGACATCCACTGGCCGTAAATCTTGAGCTCTAGACAAAATATTGGTGTCATCAACACATACCATAACCAATGGGGCAAATTTGTCCGCACATCTTGAGGAACACCAATGGCCAAAAAGAGTAGTGCAATCCACGGGGCGAAAAAGAAGTTGACCCGAATGGGATGGTAGTATTCTCTTCGAACGGCTTCGAAGTAAAAGATGAGTTTAAGAAGGTATGTTGAGGCCACAAGTGCAAAGAGAAGGATGGAAATGCACCATAATATGTAGTTCACTTTGAGGCTTATATGAATGAAATGGAAATGAGTCCAAGCCGTCGAGGCATGTTTCCATAGTATCGCTTGGCTACTTACGCCGAGACATATACCGAATGATGAGATCGGAAAACGAAGAAGAAAGGGCCATTTTTTGTCTTCAGGAAGCATTATTTCTTCCAAAGGCTGTTAATTACACAGAACAAGAGAAAACAAATTAAAGAAAATATCACAGAATAATAATTGTATTACAATTAGTTAAACTTAACCATAGCTAATTTAAATAAAGAATATAAATTAGCTATAAAAGAAAAGGTTTTGAAGTTGTACCCTAAGAGTCTCCAATTCTGGTCCTTCTAAAGCATCGAAGTATCTATCCGCAGATAAACTCTCACCCTGAATATTCTGGGGAGGGTTTATCTCCGGATCATTACGTGAAAATGACTTTCCACGTAAAACTGAAAGTTGTCTCTCAAGTCGTCCCGACCATGTTTTAAAGGAGTTGTATCTACTGTCCTTCATCGCATCCATCCTTGGGTTTTTGACCGGTAGCGTGAGACATTCAAGGGTTTTCTCGTGCTCCGTCTCATCAATTTCGCAAACTTTGATGCCTTCGGGGTTCAAGTTTCGGGCCGGGCTATCATTTCTTAGTGCTTCATTGACCAAAACGTTTTTGGCATCAAATGGCGAGGGTGGAATGGTAATGGAAACAGATTGTGTTGCTTGTTGGTGCGAAAGATCAATTGGGCTTCTGACGTCGTTTCCATTGGACCCCTGCTCAAATCAAACAACAGTTTTAATTAACCACCAGTCCACCACAATATTACAAAATCCAACCATTTTAAAGTTTAAATACCCTATTAAATTTTCATAATTTGAAGACAATAATAAATTCCCTTTCCGTAAACGGCAATGTCGCACTTTTACGTGTTTGACCGCAACTTAGAGTTTTAACATGACTTTAAATCTTGACCTATAATTACTTACCAATTTACAGCTTGACATATTTGCATTTTTTACTTAGTTATCATTTTGACTTCTAAATTTGAATATATATCTCCGTTTTTTAACATGTGACGTATTATAACTTTACAACACTGTGTGCAAGACATGATATATTTTTATCAAGACGTGCGAGAAAGTCACATATGCAAGACCCGACCATCGAATCACGCATCCCGGTTTTTTAACTAGTCAAAGAGTTAATCACATTTCTATGCTCTTTATGTTTATAATGTACGTTTCATTCTTAAACTTCAACAACTACGATTATATCCGAATCATCGTCTGTTTCAAAAGTTGTTACACCTTATTTGTTCTTATTTGTTCAGTCTAACATCTTTTGAAACAAAAAATGTTTGTATAGTTATTATTTATTAAAGTTTTAGTACAAAACCTGAAAATTGGTGTTAACATGATTAAAGGATTAAAAGTGTAATTTACTCTAAACTAATTAAATTACATAAGTTGGAATTAAAGTAGACTCAAGCGCCAGCTAAGTTTTACGTTACTTTATTTAAAGTGATTATTATTATTTCTAAAATAATTTTATACTACGCATTTTGGACACTGATGGAATATTTATTCACGCATTTTGCGTCTAAGGTATGGATGACTATTTGTGCTTGGTGTGGGTGGCATGGTGATAGGGGGAACTTGATTAGGGAGTGGATTGATATGGCAAGTTCGATGAATGGGACAGATAAAGATAGAGAAACGGCGGGTGCAATTATTATTGCTACAATCTGGTTTGTGTGGCTTGCTAGAAATGATATGATCTTTAGCTCAAAACCTTTGTCGGTAGGAGGAGTGGTTGAGAAAGTCATGGTTAATGTGTTTCTTTGGTTAAAATATAGGTGCAATAGGGTAGATGTCATGTGGCATAATTGGTATTGTAGTCCGTGAATGTAGGGTGTTTTGTTTATTTTCTTTTGTTGTGGTGTGTTGGGCTTAGCGTCTTGCTATTGCTCGTTTGTTATATAATAAATTTGCCGTTTAAAAAAAAATCTAGCCTTATTAATTTTAGAACAGCGTTAACTAACCTTTTTTTATAACAGCTAATATAAAAAAAAGGTATGAAAATTAGTGAAATATTAACTTTGCTGTTTTATAATGGATTTAGTATAAAAAAATGAAAATACCACTCACATTTTCACTATTTTTTAAACTTTGACCTAGTTATGAATTTAATTTGGTGTGGAATTTAACAAATTACGGAGTATTATTTTTATTTTAACTCCTAATGAGTTAGTCAGTTTAATACTTTAACTTTTACTCTAGTTTAAAATATTTATAATTTTAACTCTTTATATTTGATTTTATTATCGTTTTGACCTCTAAGTTTGGTTATTTCTTCGTCATTTAATATGTTACACCTTACGAATTTACAACGTAACGTACGAGACATGAAACTTTTTTTATCATGTGATAAAATCACATACGTAAAACTCGACCAAACAATCTAGCCAATACATTACACGGCCCGGTCTTAAATCTACTTATTATTACGATGCATCCTCTGGAAAAAGATATGTATATATATGTAAATTCTAAATAAAAAAAATTGAATAACGACATACCATAACCTGAAAGCTTGTGCCACTTTGCTTGATGACACCATCATCAAAACCCAGAATTTGATCGGAATCTTTGCCGTTTTCCATTTTATATATGGTCGATTTGTTTCTGTAAATTAAAAATTAATGTATATACACATACATTAAAATCAATGAACAACTCCATGCATATGCAATATATATATATATGTTGTTGATTGAATAAATTAAAGAAGCTGAAGAAACATTAATTTGTTGGTAAAATGTAGAGAAATGAGTTGTACCTTAGAAAGAAAGAGAAAGAAAGAAGCCAATTAAGATGAGGATGATGGTCTGTGTTTGAGACAGACACCGTTGCAAGAGAGAAATGAAGTTGAAGACACTACACACTTTTAAATGTGAACCTCTGTACTGTCTCTAATTTATATATAACACTCACTCTTCGATCTCACTGTTTTCTAACTTTTTTATTATTATTTTTCTTTATACAAAAAGCATCTAACCAATATGATTATAGTTTAAGATGCATGTTATTATGCAATACTTTAATTAAAGGGATTATTATATATATGTATAAATGTTTTTTTACTTGTATATTTATAAAGCACCCTATTCGTAAGTTTTCACTTTTCATTTTTATATATATTTTATTTTATACTATACTAATAAGTAATGTGAGTAGAGACCTTGCCTATATATTAATATTAATGTTATATTTTTGTCATCCAACTTAGCTTTGATATATTAACGAACTTGAGCATCGACTTTAACTTATTAGCATTTTGACTCTTGATAACTTAGACTGGTTAAAACTTTGACTCCATACTCTGTTTTGACACACATATGACTCTGGCCTCTCGGTTTTTACTTAGTTATAATTTTGACTTCTAAATTTGAATATATCTTTGTCTTTTAATATGTGACGCGTTATGATTTTACACCATAACGTGCGAGACATTTTCCTAATTTATATCAACACGTGTGACGAAGTCATAATCGTCAGACCCGACCAACAGATCGACGACTCGACCATAAATCTAGCCTAGTTATAACTAATAAGAATAAAAAAGTTAGATATTTATTTTTAGTATAAACTAGATTTAAGACCAGGCCACACATTGCAGCGGCCGGGTCACGCAGTTGTTTCTTACGTATTTGACTTCGTCATATGTGTTGAAAAAAAGTCTCATGTTCCGTACGTCATGACGAAAAAAAATAATGTGGCACATGTTAAAAAACAATGAAATATCAAAAGTTAAAGGTCAACACGATAACAATATTAAACTCGTACTATATATCAAAGTAAAGTAAAAGAGCAAAGTCGAAAACTTATCAGGGCCTAACATGACAATTAGTAAAAGTCGTACTATGTGTCAAAGTGGAGTAAGAGATCAAAGTTAAAAACTCATCTGAAGCTCAAATGACAATTAGTAAAGGTCGGGGATTAAAACCGTCAATGCGTTTAAAATCAGGGATGAAATCATTAATACGTTAAAGTAAGAAAAAGTTAAACGCGACGTGGCAAGACGGGAGAGGCCGGTACAAAGCACCGACCTTCCCTATTAGTAGATATAGAAATTTTGTTGACACAAGGCCATATATCATACAATGAAACTTAGTGTGCTTGAAATACGTGATGAATTTAAGCATTGATTTATGAAGCAAGTGTGGTTGACCAGGTTATGTGCATGTTTCCTTTAAAGTACGGTGTTTAATTCAACATATTGATTTTGACTTTAACAGCAACATTCATTTTGACACCACCTTTACTTACTTGACAACGACTCATTAATTAAATTAATCTTCTACCCCAGTTACATAAAAATGTAACTGTTCCACAATCCACATTTCACACTAGTATAATAAAGTTATAACAAGTTTCCAATTTTTTTAAAAGTTCATACAATTTCGAGTAATGGTCGGTCAAACTAGGTTCTACAAAAATTAAGATCGGGCTCATAACTTGTTCCAACCAATACTTGTTAACCGACTATACACAAAGAAAAACCAGTGTGGGACCAGCCCACTTAATATAGGCTCTCGCTTCTTCAGTTATTAGTAGCCCATGATCATCATACATTGTGCCCGAGCTATCACCATTGTGTTGATGGGTGAAATGGCTGCTTGAGGCCCTCACATTAGAAAGGTTCTTATTTTCAGGAAATTAGGTTATCAAATCTAATACTCATCATTTAAGTTTGTTAGTTCCAATGGTGTCCATTGCAATTCAACATTAAAGTAGTTATTTTTAGTCTCTTTTTATAATATTTGGGCTCTTGTTCTCACGATTCTAGAATTTATTTATTTATTTATTTGTCCATTGTTTTCTCATAAATTATCTATTGGTTTTGCGCTTTGTATTTTTTATCAATTTTTTTATTCATCCTTTGTTTATCAAATTATCCGGTTTCATGTTTAGTTCTCAACTATTAAGCAATTTATGTCTACGTGATTCTTCTTTGGCACTAGAGTTTACTACTTTGAGATTTGATTAATCCAATTGAGATTTAATTAATCTGTTCGTTCGCTGGATTTTTTTTTTATTTTGCTTCTAAATGATTAGTTTGCTTGAGACTTGACCAGGTTGATAGAATTAGTTGCTTAGTTTTTATTTTGATAACGTCAATGATCTTGTCTTCCCTTAAGTCATACCCAAACAAACAAACTTTGCACCGTGACCTACGGAGAACACGGATGTATTCAAGGTTTAGTGTCGTCACATGCCCAATTAAAGGACATTTAATTACCATGATGTTTCAAAAGGGCTGCGAATTTTGTTTTCACTCCAGGCCCAGAGGCGGCCTTAGCTATTACGCCCACTATCACACAATAAGGGGCAATATTCTTGTGTGATAGGAGTGCTACATCATCATCACACCACGTTACAATGCCCCATTACTAATACCGTTCGATGAAACATTTTGGATTAAAATCTGAGCATGAAGCAGAAACAACTCAAAACGGTTAAGAACTAGTAGGCTAGTAGGATTAGAGTAAATGTGCCGTTAAAAATACACGAGGAAAAGAAGAGAAACGAGAACCTTTTTCTGTTATATTTTATTTATGTTACTGTTTTTTGTAATAATTGAGAAGGCAATACCTATCTGTAACCCAGATGGGCTAATAACTAATTAAACAAAATATGATGAATAAAAACAAAATGCACATGAGATGCATTGTTTGGATACATTAGTATGTCATACGGGACAACTGATCGATACTAAATCCAAAACGAAAAAAGAAAGAAGCTTCACATCGATCAACAGAACACGCACTAAGAAACCCAAACGTGTTTTTTTTTATCAATCGACAATAATATCCGTTATAAAAATAAAAATACGTGAAAAATAGTCATTTATGCTTTTCCTTTAGACCGAAAGGAGATACAAAGTACAATTTGAGTGGTATTTATTTTATCACTAGCTACTATTTGTTAGTTCGGGTCGATAAACCATTTGTTGTGCTTTTTTTTACAAATATGAATGATATTTGTTAGACTTTAATAAATTGCTAGTGATTAAATTATTACTAATCAAATGAAAAACAAAAAACCGTAGGTTGAGAGTGATCATGTCGGATTTTGAATTGAACCCGAATGGTGGAACCAACACTTTTCTTTCGACAAGTGATGAGTTTGATTTTGATTGATGGTTTATTTGTGGACATCAAAATAAACCCACCTAGATTTACCTTTTTGTTAATCAAATTCAAATTAGGGTTTACGATCATAATCTTAGGAACTTTTTTTTAGATAGCGAAACGAATAAAGCCCGGCTACCCGGGGTAACCCAATGGTGAAAGACGACCCCAAACACTCTACGAACACAGACAGCGCTGGGTAGCCGTGTGACATCTGCCCCACACCCGAACACGAATGCCCGACTCGAACCCGAAGTTGTTTATCTTTTAATTGTAATTCGTATTTATATCTTTAAAATGTAACGTTTGTTATGCTTGATAATAAATACGTTAGACTTTACGTCATCCTTATCTTATTTAAATCCATCGTTTTTATCTCGCAAAAATATCTACGTTTACCAGTTTGTTACTAAGATGTAATAATAAATCTCTAATTAAATACATATACATATATATATAAATGGTACTTTATAAAAGAGATTGTGTAAGAGTTATTAAACAAAACCGCCGCTAAGTCTAAATATGTTCACTAATGACTAAAACGAACTAAAAAATTAAAAACGTCACTTATATAAACAATACGTCTCAACATAGTTAAGTTTCATAACTAATATCTTATAAATTAACTTTGTGCCAAAACTGTCAAGTCTTGAAACTTAAATTAAAGCTATTAACTCAAGATAAAGTAAATTGGAAACTACAGGGGCTGTTGTGTAACATTATCAAAACTCATTCCCCCCCCCCCCCTTGCGCAATCACAGATCCGGCCAGCCTTTCTTTTTTTCCGGTCACCGTTTTGTTTTTCCGGCAAGTCTAAAACACGCGTTTTATCACTTCCAAAATTACCGCAAATCTTTCCTAAGCTATTTTCGAATCGTTTACTAACCAAAATACGTGTAATCACGGCTCCAATTAAACCGAAACAAATCCGTGACGTTATTACAAAATCTCATTACCACAATTAACCCGAAATCGACAATCTAATCATGTCCATAATAACTCTAAACATCCGACTAACACAAACCCAACACCAAAACATTCTTTTCTTTTCTCTACGATCCCCAAATCGCTCGATCAAAGTGTATTTCCGACGACTCAGTCGATGTCCATCATCTACGCATTGTTTCTGATTCGTGCAAATTGATCAAGACAGCCGCGTTTGTTCATCATTGTTCTTCGTTCGTTTTCGTTCCAATCCAAGTGGTACTAATATTTTGGCAACCCTCGGATCTCTTAGCCACGTTGCTATTGTTTCGGTTATCTGTGCTTTTCAAGGTGAGTAAACTCACTTTCCCCTTTTTATGTTTTACTTTTTGGGGCTGAAACATGTGCTTATTACGATGCTATGGTTTCTTTTTGTTTCTTGTTTCTTTTTCAAAATGAGATCATATAATATGTTAATCTAGTTTGGCCGCTTGATGCAATCTTATGTGTTAGGAATAAAAATTATATTATTTGTAATTTCCACCGGTACGATATTAGCGCTAATGGCCTGACAAGCCCACCTATACTTATGGCCTGATAGGTGATTAGACCCGGCGATTCTTTTGTTGATTCTATAGGTTAGAGTTGCTAAACGAGATGCTTGTTACTAAGTTGCTATGTCCCTTACGATGCTAAAAATATTTATTGATAACTTATACAACGAGATGGTTCAATGACGGTTACTTGTCGGTTCAATAAATGTAACACGGTTGATTCTATGAATTCTATGTTGATTCTATGGTCATGGTTGAATGATATAATGATATTGCTATACACATAAACTTGCGTGACATATTAATATTGATCTCGGATTTCATATTACGTATTATCAATTGTGTTTTTACTCACTAGCTAATTCTTTAGCTAACTTATTTTACACATGTTTCAGGTGGCGTTTGAATCATTTATGTTTTACAAGACACGTAGGATTACTTTTGGACCTAGAATAAAAGTTAATTAAATAGCTTTGATTATTGGTTTTTACTTTCGTATTTAAGACTATTTATTTTTTTCTTGTCATGACATTGATGGTTAATTAAATATTAAAACATGCTTTTAGTGTGCCATGTGCTTTGTACTATTGATATCTAATTCACTTGACAACCCGGTGTTTTCCGCCACCGGGCGGGGTGTCACAAGCCGAAGCCCACCTATTATAACCCGACTCCAATTCGGGGAAACCCACTAACTCATCCGTCCGTAGGCACGACAACAAGCTAGCGGTAAAACCCGTTTGGCTCAAAGATCGAACTTGGGTTGCCACAAGTCTCCCTTCATTGCCCTCATTTGCCCCTTCCAAAGTGGTGGTAGTGAGAATAAAACTTGGATCTCTTTTGAAGAATCCAAGCATCTTACCACTACACCACATTGGAAGTTGCCATAATCTTGGAACTCATTTTCCATTTTCAAATTAGTTTATCTATCTTTTTATAACAGAAAAAATGGGTAAACCGTAGTTTTAGTCTCTGTTTTAACACCATTAACAGTTTCACTCTCGCCTTAACAGTTTTAATCTTTTTGATTTTATTTTCAGATATCTTGTTCCTCCCGTGGTTCTCCTTAAAAAAATATCAAAAAATTAACAAAAAAAAAAATCAAATTGCCGCCACCATACAACCATCATGTCTCCAACACCACCACATTTTCAAATTAACCACCACCACCTCTTTAGATTCCATTGTCTTCAACACCATCACCTATTCACCTTCTACCATTCCACCATAACACCATCATCACCATCGCCTAACCACCATATCATTGTCGTCTACTACCAACATCAGCGTCAACTACTATCATCATCACCATCGCATGCCTAAGTCCAACAATAAATGAAACACCATGACTAACACAAATAAATCGAACACTATAGTCGAGCACAACAATTACCTTCTCCAATCTATTGCATACCACTACCACCACCAGTTCTTTCATATCTGCTTATTTCCCTTCTTCGTCTCTTCTTCCATATCCTTTGAATTTGAAAATCGATACCTCAAATGGAATCTGAAAATTGAAACCTAACCACCACCAAATCTAAATTTTACACCTAATTCAAATAACCAAAATCAAATCGACTATGGAGGTTGTAGTGAGATGGTGACGGAATCGTTGATGGGGTGGACACAGGTAGTTTGGTTGTCGTAGGCATGGAGCCGCGTTGATCTGAATAGATGGTGGCAAAGATGTCCTTCGGCGGTGAATTTGATAGTAGGCGACGATGATGTTGGTAGTAGACGACAGTGATCTGGTAGTTAGTTGATGGTGGCAGGTGATGGTGTTGAATACTGTGGAATCTGAAGATGTGGTAGTGATAAATATGAAAATATGGTGGTGTTAGAGACATGATGGTTGTATGGTAACGATAATCTTATTTTTATTTAGAGTAAATTGTCGTTTGGATCCCTGTGTTTTGTTAATTTTAGCGATTTACGTCCCTGCATAACATGTGTATTTTAGTCATTTTACAAAAAGTTAACAGAGAAATTTAATGATTTTATGTTTTGGGTGCAAATGAAGCCAAAATTAAAATGTTAGGGGACAAATTATGGTTTTGTAAATGTAGGGTTGCAAATTGCTAAATTGACAAAAACATATAGTTGCAAACAATAACCTACTAAATTTTATATTATATTATAGGAAACATAAATAATTATGTATTTGTTGATGACGACGACATTGATAGTGAATTTCGTCTATTAAGCGATCTTTAAACTTGATACATCTAAGCTACAACGCTATAAACATATTACAGAATTTTCTTAGAAAATCTTTGTAGAAAACTCGATTTGTTATTATTAAGTTATGTAGTTTTGGATAATTTTTTGAGTTGAAATTGTACTTTTATGTAATTATAGAGTTGAATAATCAACCTCGTTGAATCAACTGGTATAACTGGTTAAACCGTCTCTAAGCTTAAGCCGGAACAACATAAAAGCATATTTTCAAATCATCAGGAAACACTTAGTCGCTTAAGTCCATATTTGAAGTGTCATCTTCAACAAGTTATAAGTTTGTTTATCTTTAATCACCAACAAGTTAGTGTGATTTCGTCACGATTCGTCACATTCAACAAACAAATGAACGATACGTTTGTTAACATGCATATATATGTTATTGTAGTTAAAGATTCTTTTATGTTTAGCATATTAATTTAATCATAATTATAGTTACATATTACTACTAGTCTAATCAACATTCTAATGAGATCACTGTGGAATGAGGTGTTAATTAATTAATTAAGATAATAAAAGTTATAGTGGTGATGACCGAGGAGAGACCTAATAATACCTAATATATGTAGGTCACTTCGAATTTAATGGTGAAGGACTAAATTGCTGCTGAGTCGTTCTTCCATTTTACTGTTAACTACTTTCTATTTATTTTTCTTATATTAGAAGAAAAACGCAAAATTTTATAAACTAATAACTACTTTTTGTTTAATATATATGCAAATATTATAAATTGGTTAATTAGATTTTATTGAGATTTAGTTAGGGGTGTTCATTATTCGAATACCATTCGAATTATTCGAAATTCGATTCGAATCGAATTCGATTAAGGCCATTCGAAATCGACTTTCAGTCATTCGAATTCAATTCGCATTCGATTCGAATAATTTTTGTCGAATGTGGATCGAATACGAATATGATTTTCTGTATTCGCATTCGATTCACCCAATTCGAATAAGAAATTTATATATTTTTAATATATATTTTTAATATATCTAATCAATTATCTATATATGAATATGATTTAATGGCTTGAAGTAAAGTTAAAAATACCCAAACCCAACCCATTACCCAATCTTAATTGTTGTTACTACATATGAACATGATTTGGTGCTGTGACAGCTGCTTAATTGTTGTTTCTACGTGTTTAAACTTCTTTATAGTCTTTTTTTTATGTTTGATTATGCAGTTTTAGACCTTTTGTTAACATGTTTTAGACTTTTTTATGTACTAGTATTTTGCATGTTGTTTGGGTGATGTTTTGCACATTGTTTGGGTGATGTTGTAGACTTATGTTATATTGGTGCTACATTTGTATTGTTACTTGATGTGTTTGTTTATTTATATTTTTTTAAAGCGAATACATTCGAATCTATTCGAATTCGATTCGAACTCGAATAACTTAATCGAATCGAATACATAGATTTTTATTCGAATGTGGATCGAATACGAATACAGTTTTTAAAAGTGTCAATTTGACCAATTCGATTCGCCTAATTCGCCCAATTCGCATTCGATTCGAATGAACACCCCTAGATTTAGTGTGGTTGTGATAACTAAACAAAATCATAAGTGGAGATGCTAAAAACATAAGTGCATGGAAAATTTTTTTTACCTAAATATTAGGGTGGTGGGAGTGGGTTAATCCTTACTCCCACTACCCTCACAACCCACCAATAATAATCCTCCAACTCACAGCTACCCTCACACTATCCTCACTATTAATTTTTGGTGGGTGTCAATACCCTCATACCCTCACTTTTTTTAAAAAAAATTTATTTTAATAACTTTAAACTAACAATTAAAAATATATAATAAAAACCATTTATTAAATAAAAAAAAACTAACAAATTACAATAATTTTTACAAATTAAAAAAAAAAGACAAACATTTAAAAAATAAAGACAAACATTTGAAGATTAAGTTTTTGTTATTGATTTGTTATTTGAAAGTTTAAAAAAATAAATTTAATGTATTTTACCCACTTCTTCACCAAAAAAAATCCAAAACCCATCTTCTTTCACCCACTTCTTCACCCACTTTTACACTTGCAAAACTCCATAACTCCGGTGACCACAACTCCGGTGACACCAACTCCGGTGACCACAACCAATAAAATCACATGATCAACTTGGGGGCCCCACAATTATTGTCTTGAAGTCACAAATTATCTCCAATCTTGCAACGGGTTGCGGTACCCGTGAGCCCACTACCCGTGCCCTACCCGCGAGGGTGGCGCCGGTGTTACCGTGCGGGTACAGGTTACCCGCACCCTTTGCCGCATCCATACCCACCACCCTTAGTTATCTAATATTTATAAGAATCATAAAAACTTAAAAGTATTTTCATTTTCATCATTCTCTCACTAAACTTTGTTTCATAAAAAAAAAAAACCTTCTGAATGCTTCAGTTAAGTGCTGAATGGTTAAGAGACAGAGAAATGCTGAATGGAACTGAATGGAGCATATACGAACTTTACTCTCATCTGTATTATTTTCTACCTCAACATCCCTCTCATCAATGGCGAAGCCAGGATTTTTGGCCCGGGGGGACCAAAGTTAAAAAACCCATTATTTTTTTTATAATGCTTTGTTTCGGGGGACCAAACTCAATATATATATAAAAAATCAACAACCGATCAACAAAACAACACTTCGGGCGGAAAAAACTGGGGTGGCCCGGACCCTCCTTGGTCCCTTCTATGCCTCGCCAATGCCTCTCATTGATAGCCTCTTAATGGTTCAGACTTTTTAACCATTCAGCACTTAATGATTCAGATTTTGCCAAACAGCCCCTTAACTTACTAAACTAAATAAGTCGAATAAAATAGATGAGTGTCAATCTATACGCGTATCATTTAATTCCCGGATCATTTGTTTAACATGCCGACGTTAGCAAGAAGATTAGAATGATTATTCAGACAATCTTAATTTCTTAGTACCGGCCTTCTGATACATTTAGAAAGCAAT
Source organism: Tagetes erecta (assembly GCA_030867185.1). Lineage (NCBI taxonomy): Eukaryota > Viridiplantae > Streptophyta > Magnoliopsida > Asterales > Asteraceae > Tagetes > Tagetes erecta. The sequence goes on along the minus strand of CM061491.1, from coordinate 17,887,390 downwards.
GAATACGATTTTTTTATACTGGGAGATATCAAGACTTTTTCGTATCTTTGGTTGAAAATGAAAGGTAAAATAAATAGCAGGAACAGTGCAATCCAAGTACAAAACATGAAAGTCCATATATATTCCACCGTACAAGTATGCGTACCTAATATTATCCTGATTTAGTGACTCTATGTGGACCAATTTGTCTGGTTTGCTAAGCAGATCGAGCCTTATTTGACAAAATGAATTAATGGCTTGGTGCATTTCATATCAAAACTTGAGTGTCTTTACAAGGGTAACTCAATATCTAAGAGAAAGCTGGTTCATTTACAAAATTTGATTTTGGTACAAAATGTAGGAAAGATTTATAGCCATTAGATCTATTTTTAAAGATTAAGATAAATCAATTGGTGGAGGGTATTTTTGTCATAGCTACTTTTGTTGATTTTTTCTCTCTCTACATCAAGGCACATATCAATTCCTCTATTTTTTTAAACGTTAATAACTTTTACATACGACATTATTTTTTTAATAAAAGTTACACAAAAAAAGCGTTTTTTATCTTCGAAACGCGTATAGTATTGATATATTAAAAAAGAAAAAAAAATTCCGGTTTTTTAGCTCATTGTGTTATATTATAAATTGTGTAATATCATTGTGTTATATTATAAGTTGAGTAATATCATTGTGTTATATTATAATATCATTGTGATATATAAAAAAGAATTTTTTTTTTAGATTTTTCAGCTCATTTGTGTAATATCATTGTGTTATATTATAAGTTGTGTAAAACCATGTTTTTCAACTCATTGTGTTATATAAATTTTTGACACAACAAAAGACACAATGAAAGTAAAAAAAAAGACACAATGAAAAAATTAATTTTTATATTTTTTTATTATTATTTTTATGAAGGAGGACGACGTGGGAAACAAGATTCCGAACCACTTTTTTGAAATTCGATTTATATTGTGAGTTATAATATTTTTTTCTAGTGTGTCATTGGGTCTTTTTTACCAGTGTGTCTTTCTTACACTTTGTACCATAAAAATGATTTTGTATATGAACATTTTCTCTTGACACAATGATATTTTATTAACACACAATATAACACTAAGATCTACTAAAATATATACATTAACAATTTGCAGTTACGTTCATAACTCACAGAAAAAACATAATGATTCAAAAAAGACACAATGGATGATTAAAAAATCCATAACTCACAAAAAATGTTTCGGAGACCTTGTTCTCAAAGTCGTCTTCCTTCATAAAAAAATAAATGAAAAATAAAAAAATGTACGTTTCATTGTGTCTTTTATAAATTTTTGATACAACAAAAGACATAATGAAAGTAAAAAAAAAAAGACACAATGAAAAAAATTTTATTTTTTATTTTTTTGATTATTCGTTTATTCTTTTTATGAAGGAGGAAGACGTGAGAAACAAGGTCTCAGAAACACTTTTTTGAAACTCGATTTATATTGTGAGTTATAATATTTTATACTTTTTAATTGTGTCTTTTTTTTTTACCATTGTGTTTTCTCACACTTTGTACCAAAAAATGATTTTGTATATGAACATTTATCTTGACACAATGATACTTTATTAACACATGATAACACTACGATATACTAAAATATATAGATTAACAATTAGCAGTTACGGTGTAATATTCAAACAAACAATCAAATTGATACAATGTTAATTTTTCCGGCGACTGTAAATGGCACTGTTAAAAGGAAAAAATCAAAGAAGAGGAAGATGAAGTATAATATGTATATAGGTAAAAAAGTAATAAGTGAAAAAGCAATAATAAGTGAAAACTGAAAAGCCTGCAAAGTCTAAAAAGCAATAAGTGGAAAAGCAAAAAAGTAAGATTTATTTATTTCTTTTACTTATCAATTAATTCACGTAAACTAGAAATGCTTCTAGTTATTTGCTTATAGTTTTTTTAAATAAAATCTCTATATCCAAAAATAATTTTGAAGAACATTATTTCTTATCAAAAGAACATATGTTTTTCAAATTGTATTTTTCAATTAAGAAAATCTATTATATTACTTATCATGTTCTTTATATAATAATTAAACTAGTAATAAAAAATTATTATCATGTGTAATACGTGTAATTAAAAAAATGAAACTTATATAACAATTGAACTAGTAATAAAAAATTGTTATCGTGTGTAATACATCTAATTGCAAAAAAAAAAAAAGCATAGTACACTTATGAACATAAGAGTAAAATTTTGTTTGAGGTCGTTTAAAAGAAGATCATGGTTCTGCCGTTGCTTTTGACCGAAAATTTACATGAATGTATGGTAAAAAAAAATTTTAAAGAATTGTGATGCCCCTAAGAATTTGTTCTGGCTCCGCCACTGATTGCACAAGTTATAACATAACACAATGACATGATATGACACAATGAGCTGAAAAAACATGGTTTTACACAACTTATAATATAACACAATGATATTACACAATGAGCTGAAAAATCGGAAAAAAAATTTCTTTTTTTATATATTAATATTATACACGTTTCGAAGATAAAAAAACGCTTGTTTTTTTGGTGTAATTTTTATCAAAAAATAACATCATATGTAAAAGTTATTAACATTTAAAAAAAGCGGGGGAATTGACATGTGCCTTGCATGTGGAGAGAGAAAGTCAACAAAAGTGGTTATGACAAAAATACCCCTCCACCATGTATTACCACAAATTGATCTCAACCATTAAAAATTAATCTAATGATTGAAAATCCTTCTTACATTTTGTATCATTTTTAACCTTTGTACAATAACCTAACTCAATATCTAAACAATATCAGAAATATTTTCTCAAATCAATATATATTTATTCATAATATAATCAAAACCTAACACACATGTTAAAATATCATAATCACCTCTGAGTGCATGGTCAATTCATAGACCATTGTACCAACCGTCATTCTAAAAGAAAGATTAAAATGTTCATTAAAACGATTTCTACCTGCTTAATTATCTGATTCAATAAAACTCAGGAGTCAAGAACCCTTGAAATTTGACTTTTTGAAATGTAGATAGTTGATTAGCCTCTCTCTCTCCCTCCCTCTCCATTTTAAATTACTTTTAACCCTAATCTTTTCTTGAAATTAGGGCTGGCAAATCGTGTATACCTGTACCTGTTAAGACACGAACCTGTTAAGACACGAACACGAAACTTTATTACATGTACACGACACGATAAGCTATCGTGTACCTGTTACCATTACCTGTACCTGTTTATAACAGGTATACACGATAAGACACGATATGACTTGTTTAAAAACAAGTATTCAAGAACTTGTTTAGTGAAATAAAAATTGTCTATAAGTATAAGGGTAAATAAGGTAAATATGTTATATTAAATTATATTTTTAATTTAAAAAAAATCATAACAGGTATTAACAGGTACTAACAGGTAAACAGGTAAATACCTGTTAAATACACGAAAATTAACAGGTAGATTCGTGTCTACCTGTTTAGTACCTGTTACCTGTTAAGGCCTTACCTGTTACCTGTTAAGACCGTGTAGGTTCGTGTCGTGTATTCGTGTCCGTGTACAAAATTGCCAGCCCTACTTGAAATGTAGATAGTTGATTAGCCTCTCTCTCTCCCTCCCTCCCTCTCCATTTTAAATTACTTTTAACCCTAATCTTTTATAGATGGTTCCATTCTAGAAAAATCAAGTCTTACAACATGTATGTTTCCAACACTACGTACATAAAAACCTATTTTAGAAGGAAATAAATCAGTCAAATCAACATGTGATACGTTCAGTAACAAGAGTATATGTAGCCTACCCCTGAACATCGTACCATATACGCAACGTATAGGGCTATACGTGGCGTATAAGACGGTTTTTTGTTTTTTTGTCTCTGGTGTAAATAGCACATCCCAATAAAGTGGTTATAATAATTACATGAGTTGAGTTTTTAACATATAAACAACACATGTCAAGCTTAAATTTTTTGTCTTTTAACATTTTTAAATTGATATTCGAATAGTTTACTTCTACATTTATAAATTCACATAGAATCTCCTCTTCTAATAATTTGCTAAACCTTACCTCCACACAATGCCACTTGTCACCACTATATTCATCCTCACATTTTCATGTCATCATTATATTTTTAAATGTTGCAATTATCATCATTAATTACTGTTTTCATGTTACAATATTGTTCAACTATGATTTCTTATTTATATAATTTATAAGAATTATAGGTTAATCATTTTTTTAATACTATAAAATAATATTTACATTTTATCGTTTCATCTCGTGGATACCCACGGGTATTAAGCTAGTTTATAATATAGTGACAAATAAACGGATGATAAATTACGTCACAATCCCTTTTGAATGAGGTAAATGTGTATTGATGAAAAAAATGAATGAATGTTTACATTCCTCTAAAATAGTTCTAATAATTCTAATGTTGACAGTCCTACTTGTACATGATAATGTGGTGAAGAGTTATGTGATATCTTCATATCACAAGTTCAAGTCTCACTAGCGACAAGATCAGCCATTAAAGGGTTGAATTTGAGCTATCCAGTCATACGCAAGTCAGAAACTTTTACGAGCTACTCGGTTTTCTTCTGAAACGGGTTGTCAGCTTTAAACAAATGATTGAAGTTTGAAATCTCGTATGAAGTAGGGACATATCTGGGCTATGAAGAGCCATGCTGTTGAGCCAGAAATGCCATCGTCGTTAAAAAAAATGTAAAACACAAGCAATTTGTGGTAGGCATATATAGAGGAAGGATCAAAAGAAATAGATTTACCTAAAAAGTGTGAGAACTGCCTTAAATCACACCAAATTTAGGGCAAGAGAACTCCGGTTTAGTTTGTGTCATACGGTTTAGTTTTATGGTTTAGTAATTTAGTTTTTAATGACTTCTTTTTCAAAAGGAGTTCGTTTGACCCAGTTTTGGTGCTATTAAATATAGTACTTTTTACGGCAAAATTTACTTAATACTTTAATAGGAGAGTCATCCCGGTGTAATAATTCATCAAACGGACACCTTCAATGAACTGGTCACACTTTTTTATCCAATCTGTGAATCTTGCATCTTCTGGAGCTAACATCTTTAAAATCAATAGTTAAGGTGTGTTAGTTTGACAATCATGAAAACTGTTTAATGACTAATATGACAGGAAATAACATGCACTATACTGGATACTTCGGTGAAACGTTTTGGGTCCATCTTACAAATAAAAAACCCAAATAGATATTGATGGTTGAAACCGGATAATTTAATAGATCATGTACGAATCAATTTCCTTGATTAACAATTCGATCCTACTAATTGTGTCTGGGTTTCACAAACTTTAATATAGTACAATCTATCAAAACAGTTTTGATTATGGCAATTATTCAAATCATACGAACTGAAAAGCATGTAGGATTTGATTAAAAATGAGAATGCTAATAGTTTAAGAAAGAAACCCAAACCAAACCCAAAGGCCAAAACCTTGTATTCGGTTCAATCAATCAGGGAAGAAGACATGACCTTATTTTAAAAATAGTGAGCTAGCAGCAGAGTCATTAGATGCAACCGTGACTAAAGTTGTGATTCAACTACAAAAAATGCAGAGCAGGTAAGGAACACATCTATTAGACGATCACAACAGCAGCCAAACTATGATTATTGAAAGAACTTTAAATCTAATGCCTCAACTATGGTTGTATAAACGGTGTCTCCAACACATCTTGCTAAAACCATAAAATCAATAACAGTAGACCATAAATTCCCATAACAATCATATTAACTCAAAAACAAGGTCCAGATACTAACATTAAGCAAAAATACCAGGTTCCTCAACAATTACCCAATCATGCAAATATGCTAAACACAGTACATGAGGATTGAATAAGTTCTTTTTAGATATGAGCAAAAAGGAAATATAGACAACTTCAAAGCACAGCCAAAGTAGCAAACAAAAAGATCCACAAAAACACACAAGATCGACTCCAACCCCCAACCTTTTTAATATTCCCATTTCTTCATTTCCATACCATCAGGAGGGGTTCCTTCCACCACCTTTGATCCCACTTCTTTCCAGTTAGTTGACAGCACTGTCCCATTCGACTCAACCTGTTTTGTAAGACAAGAGACACTTATGTTATTACAAATGCAAATAATGCACCCTTTCATTAGACAATATCAAGAAAAGCAAAGTAGAGGTGGCCAAATGAGCTATGTGTCAATTACACTGGCAAAATGTGTGGGTCAGGGCGACCAAGAAGTAATGTGACAATGTAACATTACACTCTAGGAAACAATTGACCCTTTATGAATAAGACAACTTAACCATAATCGAATAATTCATAAGTAAATTGGTTGAAGTGGTCTTCTCTACTCAAAAGTAGACGCAGCAAGATGGGTGGAGTTTGGGCAAAAAAAAAGTAGGCCAGGCGATCCGGTGCTACTTTGTCCAATTTTAAACTTCTTTTTCATAATTAGTGTATGAAATTATAATTTACAACATTATACTATTTAAATAGTACATAATGTCATCTTTTGAATAAGTATTAATACTCTACAGGCAACTTTTGACCTATTCAACACATTTGGCTTGGTTCATTTTTAGCCATGTTTATTTAATATTACCAATTTGCCCCATTAGAAACCTGAAGGTTAATAGGTCAAACTGACATCTCTACAAGAAGGCACAGAAACTCTTTCCCATATCAATAGAGAAAACAAACATAAATGTCAAGAAAAGTATTTTATAAATGAAGAAAATAAGAGGCTTACAAAAGATTTTCTCATGGCCCTTCTTGTATCCTCATCAGCATCTTTGTATATATCACGGAAAAACTTGTTGAGAGCTGCATCACCATCAAGTTTTTCATCTTTTTCCTGAAAAAAATAAAGACTCAATTAACCGCACAACCTAATTTATCAAAGGGCGCAGCCGCGCAGTCAATGAGCTATTAGTTAAAGTCCATACCTCCTTTTTCACTTGAGCTTCAAGCTTATCCCAGTCTTTGGTTGGTCTCGATGAAGGATAACTTGGTCTCTGATTACCTACATGACAGAAAAACACATTAGGGTCCCAAAAAATGATAAACTTCATCCTAACCATAAAGTTGTGGTTAAAGGGGTGTCTGGATTTGAAAATGCTTCTGATTATCTGATTATTTAAGCATCAAATAATCAATTTCATATTAGTTGCAACAAACTAATCGTCTAAGGGTAAAATAAACTACTTTTTTATACATTTCCTAAACCTGAATTAATATATTGATATTTCCATAAACGAACTATGTAGCTTTCTTCACAAAAAAATTCAGTGGTCATTAGAACTTTAAAATAATTTGGTAGTCATTTAAGCTGTAAAATTTTAAAATAATCCAAAGTTGCCAAACTTTCAAAAATGGGATTATCGTATTACCATAACTTAAAAAAACATAAGCAAGTCCAAACACTATTTCTACCGTCCATTTTATTACAGCTTACTATCTAATTCAGTTTATTCACATATCAAATAACCGGTTTCTAAATCAATGCACACCCCCACGTGCAATTTATTCTATATGCTACACTCCAGCAGGACATTATTGATGATCATAAATACAATTGGATGACCTACCAGTAGACACATTGCTCCGTTGGACAACCAAACTGTTTTCACCAAATTCAAGAGATGTCCATTGTATAGGTTCCGCTTTTGCAAGCCGGATTTCAACTTTGGTTGAGAGAACCTCATATCTGCACTTTGCTGGGACTATCTGTCAATTTAGAAAATGTAATATTAGGTTATGTGTAAATATTATATTTACTTGTACAGCCACTCCATTACAAGAGGATGAAAAGGTAAATACTGTAACAACCATTATAATAGTTTGAATCCACTTTGATCTTGGAAAAACATCAACAATGAATGTACGGGATTTATTTCATCAAGCAATTTAGCATATAGTTGTTACATAAATATCAGGTGTACAGTAGAAAATATGAATCCCACCTTTCCAAACAAGCGAGGCTGGAAAATATATGAATCGTCACCAGGCACATCAATTGTTACACTTAGCTGGAAAGCATAAAAAATCAGTAGTAGTACAAGAGAACTATTTTCTATGAAAAAGCCATGGACGTTATGGGAAATAATCAAGATGAAAAAAAACAATCGAGAAGACGTAAAATGTCAACATACTATTTGTTCCCCGTAATTGACAAACACATTGTTAGCTGGTATTCCCTTAGCAAATATGGTCACAACCACCTCCTCTGGTTTCTGATAAAATTCATGTCTGTAGATGTACATAAATATCTTGGTGAATAACTGACATAACACAGTATCACTAAAATGTAATGAATAATAATAGTCTTAAGACAGTATAAGACTTTCAGCTCATCAGCTATGCTACAAACTGAACAAACACTCTTGAAAAATAAAAGCACAAAAAAAATGTGAGAAGATCAGTTAGCACACAAACGGTTTAAGATTCTTGCAGGTAAGATAAGGTTCAGACCTGTATTTGGGTTTGGCTACTGTTGGGATCACCTCATTGGATGTGTTCTTTACTTGCTCAGCATCTTTTGTGGTTGAATCAGGAGCCACAACATTAGTCACGGTTGCATCTGATGACTGTGTTGCTAGCTCACCATTTTCCTCTGTTTTACATATTATACAACAGTATTAAAAGGCTACCAATATTCTTATATCTAACAATCATATTGCAAAGTTGTTAGCGTGTCTATTTACAATTGCTTACCTGCAATGAACTTGTCACACTTTTTTATCCAATCTGTGAATCTTGCATCTTCTGGAGCTAACACAGAGCCAGCTTCAAAAGCTGTTTTGGCAGTCTGATATTCTTCAAGACTGAAACATGCAGTCCTGTTGACAGAGATGTGAAGGTTACAGGACATTCAAGCTACAAAACAAAAATATACTTGCAAAATCACATTAGGGACACTAGAGAGTGCAATTACCAAGGTTGTCAAAAAAGCACACCCACAATGCACCATGTTCATGTAGTCAAGGTGTTAATGAACTTGGCATAGTGCGGAAGGACAATTCAATATTACCAAAATACCATTATGATTTGTAGCTTTATCATAAAACGACCAATACAAGTAAAATACAATAAGCATGTATATGACATAAAAAAAGAGCTAGGCCTTCATTTCCGTCCTATTTTCATAGATCTCCAGCATATAATTCCCAAAAGGCTATGACAAGTAAACAAGTTCTCAGATTCTCTTCAGTCAACAACAGCTCGCATAGCCTATGCAACTCACAAGCATCATTTTTTAAGATAATAGAGGCTTTATGTTATGATTGGATAGTTAAAGTTCATATAATTAAAACTTGTCATATCAAAATAGATTTATTATCATGCATCTTATTTTTTAATCTTTTTCCCCATTTTTAGAAATGAAAGGCAATGTTGTGTAAAACATGCCATGGCTAACTTTTGAGCTGATGCTGTTTCTTTCATAGTTTCATCATCAAATTTGAGTGAATGTAAAGAAAATAATAACGAATAAAACAGAAAAACATTCAAGTATAGCAAATATAGATGGCCACAGTTCTGAAAAGTTACAAGTACGAATCCAGGAAACAAGCTTCTACACTTTGACAACAGATAAACTGTCTAGTACTTTAAGAATGAGATAAAATCTGCTTTTTCCACACAAAATCTAAAATCAGAAAACTAATTCCAACATTATTACAGTCCAAAATTCAAATACATGTATTCTCTTCAGCATACCATTAGATCTAACACATAAACAATGTTTCATTATTCTAGTAAACTTTGCAATCACCACATAACTTGAAATACTTTTCATCACATACTTCACACACAAGAAAAAAACAGTGCCTACTTTTGAGTAGATACTGCATGACTCAAATATACAAACGCATTATGTAAAGCAATGACAATTATAAGCTCTCTTAGGCTCATGTTAATTAAAACTCACCCTTTGCGAAGATACGCCTTCGGATTAGACGAATCCAACTCAATTGCCTTGTTCGCATCAGCTACTGCTTCTGAAATCAGCAATTCGTGCATTAGGTAAACACAGAGATGATTCATCATTTAACAACATTATTATCATCACACCAATCGCATAAATGCACTCAAGTTCTAACTAAACTGAAGATTCATCATTCAACAACATTATTATCACTGATTTACAAAACAAACCGTATAAAATTACGAAATTCTGATATTAGGTTAAAAGCATCCAGAACAACAAATACAAATCCGTAAAACGTAAAATGAGTGAACCGAGATAAATAGAGATATACCGGTGAAGTTTTTGAGTTTGATATTAGCCTGAGCACGGTCGGAGAAAAAGTCTGGTTTATTAGGGTCGATGGAGATGGCTTGCGAATACAAGTCAACGGCGAGTTCGAAATGATCATCAATGAAAGCTTCTTTGGCTTTGGCCGCGAGATCGGAAGCCATCGGAGTTGCAGAAGAAGCGTCTAGAAGATGAAGATGAAGATGATGAGAAGTAAAAGAGTGTAAACCAAAGGAATGAATGATTGATTGGGGTGATTTTAGCAAAGCCAATGGGCCAAATGGATTTATATAAATCCTTGATTTGGATCATAAACACAATGCGTCAACGCTTACATAACAAATAATATGAATATAATTATAATCGTTTTCTAATTAATAAAAAGTTACAATATGTGTTTTTTATAAACTCGCTTTACCTCTTGTATTTATTTTTGATGTATTGGTCTCTACTGGTTGTAACTATCATCTTTTAATTTCTATTGGTTCTAATTATTGAATTGGCTGTTAACGGTCTCAGTTAGGCAACCAACGGTCCGTTGTTAAATTTTTTTAACGCCGTTAACTTTTTTTTCCAAATTCAAGACTGATGTTTTAAGCCTCTTGATCGGAAGAATAATACAAGTCGATTGATGGAAAAGTTACCTCGAAACAGCGCTCCGAACAACGAGACAGTGCTTCAATCGGGTGTTTAAACCTAACGGTGTTTCAATCGGATGTAAAAGTTTTATCGTTCAGATAGCCGTTTTGAGCAAACTTTTACATCAATCGACTCGTATTATCTTTACGATTAAAATGCCTAAAACATCGGTCTTGAATTCGAAAAAAATTAACGGTGTTAAAAAAATTTAGTAACGAACCGTTGGTTGCCAAAGTGATTAAAGTTGGGACCGTTGACAGTCAATTCAATAGTTGGGACCGGTAGAAGCTAAAAAGAAATAGTTAGAACTAATAGAAACCAATATACCTTTATTGTTAGATCTATTTATATTTGAAATTAACTTTTACGTCTTTTGATAAGCATACAAGTAAGAATTAGGTTCAAATACAAAGTCTAAATTTCCTAGAAAGTCTAAGAAGGAATTTGGACCATTAGATCTAATATTAAATGAAGATCAATGGCTCATAAACACAAGGTGGCATAATGGTAAATAGTTAGAACTTTAAATGGTAGGTGTAACATCTGCCCCAAACCCGAACCCGTATACCCGACTCAGACCCGAAGTTGTTACCCGTTAAATTGAATTGTATTTAATTTTTCTTCAAAATGTAACGTTTATTATTATTGTGAATAAACACATTCAATTCTACGTTATTCCCGTCTTAATTCAATAACCGTATTTACATCGCGAAATATTCACGCGTATCTAATAATTATTATCTATGGCAATAAAACTCAAAATATATATATAAATAAATATATATATAGTTCGTAAAAGAAAATTAGTAAAAACGTTAAGCCAAAACGTCTCCAAGTCTCGGAATGATCTCGTAACGGCTTAAACGAGCTAAAACCATAAAAACGTCACTTACATAAACGTTACGTTTCAATTTAGTTAAGTTAGTTAGTTGAAATAAATATATAATTAACTTTGGGCCAAAACTGTCAATTTACAAACTACTATTAAACTTATCATAACTAATTTAAAACAAACCAAACTGCAAGGGTCGAATTGTAAATAAACTAAATTACAGTTTTAACCCAACCCCCCCCCCCCCCCCCGTGTTTCCGGCGAAGCATAACTCCGGCCACTTTGGCCGGAAAATGCCGAACTCCGGCGAGTCTCCAAAAAACTCGTTTTTAGCCCGTTTTAATTAACCAAACCTATCCAAAATCATCCTAATACTATTCTAAGCGTGATTCGAACGTGTAATCAGCTTCTAATCACCTAAATAACAACCAATTTCTTGATTTAAAAACCGGTTCAAACACCCACTTGATCCAATCGACTGTTAACGTAACCATTTATGATTTCATTCAATCCACTACGTCCGATCAGTGTCACGAAATCAATACCAGCTGTTAATTGAGCCCAAGCGATCCGAATTGCTCAATCAATTTGCCATTTTTCTTTAACCTCAACTCTAGACCACCTTGACCATTTTCTGATCACCATAACACAATTCGAGCTGTCTGCACCATCCCCCTTACTCGTTTTCACTTGCTGCAACTCCAATTTCTAGTGTCAATCATCAAAAATCTGTAAGTGATTCCATTTCAATCCGAGTTTGTTCTTCAACTGTTGGCCATCAAATCTTTGATATAAACTGAAATTGTTATAGGGGTTTTGTTCATCTAACCTCGTGGAAGGAATCTGGACGTTGAATTGGATTATAACAACTCCTAGACATTGTTTCAAATCATAGCCGTCGCTTCTTGTTCTTCGTTCTTTCGATTCAAATCTTCAACAATCAAGTAAGTATTATATATCAAAATGACCACGATCCAGCGTAGAATAAAAGCCCTCTACCTATTTTGGATTTGATTCACTAGATTAAACGAATTGGTTGGATCTTGAATCTAGGGTTTGAATGTGAAATGGGTGGTGTTGGTTATAAAATGTTAAAACAATTAAAGAATGAATCTGATTAACAAAAGCGCGCCTGGTCCAGCGGATAGGGTGTTGGTTGTGGCGCGTGTGGTCGTGGGTTCGAGTCCCACTGACCCCTTTTATTTATTTTTACCATTTAAACCCCTTTACTTAAAAGTTATACGTATATTTCTCAAAATTGTGTACCAATATCATTTCAACTATAAAAACTAGAGATGGGTTATTATTAAAAAATATATATTTATATCTCGTACCTAAACTCCCAAATTGGATTTTGAAACCCTAAATCGGATTTAAAACCCTAAATTCCCAAATTGGTTTTTGAAACCCTAAATTGGATTTTGAAACCCTAAATCCCCAAATTTGACTCTAAAACCCTAAATTCCCAAATTATATTTTGAAACCCTAATTTTCAATTTATAATTTAAAACCCTAAAACCCCAAATCCAAAACCCTAGAATTTCTAAGTTCTAGATTCTAGTTACTATATTATTTGTCTCGTTTCTAAATTAGGTTTTCCCGGTTAATTAGGTGGTTCTAATATCTGGGCGATCCTCGATCCTATTTAATATTTTCTTGCGTTGCTATACTATATCAGATTTGTATTTGAGGTGAGTAAACTCACTCCCCTTTTTCTATTTACTATTTTGGGGCTGAAATACGTCTTTTACTATATTGCGTTTTCTATTCGTTTTCTAAAAGAGATCATACAAATATGTTAGTCTAGTTTGGCCGCTGGATGCAATCGTATGTGTTAGTTAAAAGTAGTTTTATTGCTTTGTAATCCCACCGGTACAATGTTAGCGCTAATGGTTTGACAAACCCACCTGCTTGTACAACATCGATAGGTGATTTAAACCCGGCCTTTCTAATTCCATGTTTACTATGTCGAGATGCTATGTTGCTATACTATGTTGCTATACTATGTTGCTATGCTATGATGCTATACTATGCCATGTCCCTAAATTGCTAAATGATGACTTATATATCGAGACGGTAAACGACGGTTATTAAAAGTCATCATTATTTATTACATGAGTGGTTCTCATGACAAATGGCTAGACGAGATACTATGGTTTCTATTGTGGTTGGTGTGCTATTCTATTCTAGGGGTCCTGGTCGAGTAATATTACAAAATTACTATACATATGGGGTTGCGCAGCATATCTTGTTGATCTCGGATTTCAATACTATTACTATTCAATTGGGTTTTACTCACTAGCTTGTGTAGCTAACTTTATTTTCGCGTATTTCAGGTGGCGCGTGATTTTGGCTTATTTCTTTGCTATTCAAGACATAGGGACTTGGACCTAGAAATAATACTAAACATGACTATTTCATTTACTGCTATTATGAATTTGTCGTTTCGCATTTAAGACTTGGGATTTGCCAAATTTATGACAATAACTATTAGACTTTAATAAAAGTAATACCATGTGCTTTGTTTACTACGGATATCCAATTCTATGACAGCCCGGTGTTTTCCGCCACCGGGCGGGGTGTCACAGTAGGCCAAGGGTATATTAGTCTTGTCTCATTTTCAAATTCCACCCTATTTTTTAAACGTCCATAACTTTTACATACGACAATATTTTTTAATAAAAATTACACCAAAAAAACGAGCGTTTTTTTATCTTCAAAACGCATATAATATTGATATATAAAAAATGAAAATTTTTTTTTGAAGTTTCAGCTCATTGTGTTATATTTTTCAGCTCATTGTGTTATATTAGTCAAGACATTGTGTTATATTTTTCAGATTGTGTTATATCCGTCAGGTCATTGTGTTATATTTTCATCAGGTCGTTGTGTTATATTTTCATCAGGTCGTTGTGTTAAATTTTCATCAGGTCGTTGTGTTATATTTTCATCAGATCGTTGTGTTAAATTTTCATCAGGTCGTTGTGTTATATTTTCATCAGGTCGTTGTGTTATATTTTCATCAGGTCGTTGTGTTAAATTTTCATCAGGTCGTTGTGTTATATTTTCATCAGGTCGTTGTGTTATATTTTCATCAGGTTGTTGTGTTATATTTTCGTCAGGTCGTTGTGTTATATTTTCGTCAGGTCATTGTGTTATATTTTCATCAGGTAATTGTGTTATATTTTCATCAGGTCGTTGTGTTATATTTTCATCAGGTTGTTGTGTTAAATTTTCATCAGGTCATTGTGTTATATTTTCATCAGGTCGTTGTGTTATATTTTCATCAGGTCGTTGTGTTATATTTTCATCAGGTCATTGTGTTATATTTTCATCAGGTCATTGTGTTATTTCAGATCATTGTGTTATTTCATTAGGTTATTGTGTTATAACACAATGACATGAATAAATAACACAATGACTTGACAAATAACACAATGAGCTGAAAAACGTAAAATTTTTTTTTGTTTTTTATATATGAATATTATACGCGTTTTAAAGATATGAAAATGCTCGTTTTTATGGTGCAATTTTTTTAAAAAAATAATATCGTATGTAAAAGCTATGGATGTTTAAAAAAATGGGGTGAAACCTAAAATATAGAGACATTACCATCTTTACCCTTCCTTCTAATTTTAAGGGAGTGCCACATGTCATCTTCTCATGGCTTCTTAGACTTTCTAGGAAAATTGGACTTTGTATTATAACTCCACTCATACAAGTAAATTATTTTAGATGACATAGAACATATTGTAATTTGTATTATGTATTTTTCTCAAAAAATTATCGTCTTCTTCGTATATAATTAGCGAAATACTAACAATGTATAAGTAAGTTTAAGATTCAAACGGTAGTTTTAGATTTTATGTTAGAAGTATTTTACAACTAAAATGAAACTATGGAAGAAAATGCGATGAGTTATTTGTGTTAAGTTATTTGTTTTCCGTTAGTGATTTCAAGGATGTAAATAATGTAGATTGAAACTTTGGAAGAAAAAATCATTAGTGATTTAATGTTATCGATTTCTTTCAATACATAGTTTAGAAGAAAAAATTCTTAATTTTAAACAGGAAAAATACTTCAATACCCTCTTCATTGAATGACATGTATCATTCAAAACCTCTTTTATTAAAAGATAAAAATTAAAGGGTTTTTGATATATACTCATCTAAATCTATAAAATTGTATATTTACTGAAATAATGATTAAAAAGTATTGTACATTATACAACAAAAACTTATACTTATGTATATAGTGTTATCTTCTATTAAGAACACTTTACATTTATGGTTTCTACGCTAGCCGTACCAATAACCAACAAAGTAATACTGTTTTACGCGTGAGAAAAATGTCATTTAGTGTTATTTTATAAGTTACTTCTAGTCTACATACATAATAGTTTCGCTAAATCCCAACACATGATATTTATCATCCCCCAAGTTATGAGTCAGAATTACAAGTACCCTTATGACCTGACATAAAAATCAGTAATTCACATATGAAGTAAATTCAAGGTTTAGTCGGTTAAAGTTGTAATACTTTCTTTTGTTGTGCATAGGTTTATTGTTTGTCAAGCTTTTATTTATATTTTAACAAATGATATTATATTTTCTATTTTTATAAGGAAAGAATAAAGCATAGCGCATGGGCCACTTATAGAACTTTGTCCAAGCCGTTCAAAAAAAATAGAACTTTGTCCAAGTCAGGCAACTTGCCTCTCTATAGAAGGCAGGTACCAAACTAAAAGGGAAAGTTCAAGGTAATTACATAAATCACACCAACTCCTCTTTCCAACTATTTTCTAAGTATTTTCATCCAAAGAATAGTTGGCTTCTTATTAAATTATTTGCTTCATAAAAAATAAGGTTGGAGCGTAATTTCTGATAAGACAACATAATCAGGTTTTAGTTTAACAAGTATAACTTGTTTATAAAAATTAGTCATGTTTGAGTTGATTTAAAAAAAAACAGGTTGAATCACCAACCTATTTAGGTTTCAAAATTAATTTGGGTTATTGGATTTTAATAATCCAAACTTTAATGTATTGGCCGATATTAATCCGAACTTTAAAAATTCCCTGTGGCAGTCCAAACTTGTAAATTATTTTCCTCCATCGAACATTTTATAAGTATGACACAAAAATGGTCGGGTAAGGTTTAATTAAGACACAAAAATGGTCTGGTAGGTTTTTTGAGTATCTGTTATAAAAGGCTCGATGGAGGAAAATAAATTACAAGTTGGGACTGTTAGAGAGAATTTTTAAAGTTAAGATTAATATCGGCCAATTCATTAAAGTTCGGATTATTAAAATCTAATAACCCAATTAATTTATGTTCCATTTCTAGAAACGAGTGTTCATTTACTTTCATTTTTACTACTTACAACTAAAAATTGATTTACTACTAAAATTTTAGTTTTTAATTATCAAGAATAAGTATTTAACTAATTTTTGATTTATCATAAACAAATTTGATGTGGATTTTGTGCTTTATGATTTTGATTTCGATAATTATATAGTTATATATTACAATAGTCTTGTTTTTAATTAAAACATCATGTTATCAGCTTAACACAATCAACATGACCCATTAACATGTTATTTTTAACCTACTTACACCCAATAACCTGCTTACAAGTTACAACCTGTAAATTTGTTCGACTCATTTTCATAAAACGGGTTAAATGGGTAACGTTGGTGGATCATCTCTTTAAAGACGACATACACATCATTTATAGGCAACATGCCATCACTAAAAGATTTATGGCTTTTTTATTTTTTTCTTTTGAATTTGTAGATACTTGTAACTATATACAATTATACATTACTTTGCAAATTGCAATGCAATAACATGGCTCTAAGCCGTAAGTCACTAAGTTTATTTCAAAAAATGGTAACGCGTTCAATTCATAATGTTTTTACTTCTTTTCTTTCTTATTCTCTTTTGTGTTTTTAAAGTGTTTTAATATCACGTTTATGTTTTGGTATAAATTGGACGTAGATAAACTATTCGTCACAATTAACACGTATTTATGCGTTTCATTCGTGTGTTTGGACACATTAACGTCATCGTGCCAACGAAGCAATACGATCACAAATGTGCCCTTAACTACGTAAGCATCATCATACGGCCTCGCGATATACGAAAGGTGTCCCACTTGCTCATTAACAAAATGACCATCTAGATTAGTAGTCATGCACTTCTACTTTCACTTGTGCCACCTAGGTTTGAGGTAAGGGTGTTTACCGTCTGTTCTTACGTTTTTTCGATCAAGTCGTAATCCAAACCATTTGTGACGTTTTTTAACACGAAAAACTGAAACCAAAAATCATTAAAAACTAAAACCAAACTGAACTGTTACTAACGGTTTGGTTTCATGGTTTGAGTTTCGAGAATTGATTAAAATTAAGATAATTAATCATCAAAATCTACTTCTAATTGCTCCTTATATATAACTATATCTCTGACAATCTGTGCGTTTGAATGTATGTATGCGTGTGAACGTGCTTAACATGAATGAAACCTAACTGATGACCGGTTTGGGTGGTTTTACAATTTTAAATTGAATCGCAAACACGTTTTTGCCCCCCCAAAAAAATACACACACTCCGTCACATTGTGAGTTGTGACCATCCACATTTGCAAGATACAATCGGTTGGAAAAGGGGACAAAGCCTTCCATATGTATTACTAGGTTTAATACCCGTGTGTTACACACGGGTTAAATAGTAATATTTATAAAGAAACTAGGTTTAATACCCGTGTGTTACACACGGGTTAAATAGTAATATTTATAAAGAAATTATAACCATTATATTTAACAATTTGTAAATATATAACATTTAAGGAGTTGGCTCCATCAACTTGCATGATGAAAATTTAGCTAAATTTTACCTCCAAAACTTCCTATTATAGAAAAAAAATCCCTCCAAAAATTGCCCCCTAAAAGTTTGATTTATTAATAGATTATAACCATTATATTTAACAATTTGTAAATATATAACATTTAAGGAGTTGGCTCCATCAACTTGCATGGTGAAAAATTTAGTTAAATTTTACCTCCCAAACTTCCTATTATAGAAAAAAAATCCCTCCAAAAATTGCCCCCTAAAAGTTTGATTTATTAAATAGATAAGAGTGGATACTTTCCCTCCATATTGAATTTTAAATTCATAATGTGGTGGTAGTTCATCCTGACTAAAGTGAACAGTAACATGGTGCGGTAACGCAGTTACGCAAAGCTATTACAAATGATATTAGAGCTAAGGTCAGGTTGGTCAAATCCACAACCGGGGTATCCATTAGGCATTTGATAAATCCAAGATCCAAGTCATTGGTTACACCAAACGAAACTATTTGAATTTGAAAACCAACGTATCTCGTTTAATAAGAAAAACCAAACCAAGTTCATGTTTAAAAATTTGCTGAAACATAACGACAATTGAATGTCAAAACTTTGTTGAGTAAAGTAAATGCATTAAAAAGTATTTAATATAAAGATGTCCAATAACAAATAACATTCTTAAAATCATGTAGACCCAATGATGCATGCATGTCGTAACCGTGTTCGTGCTCCTTAAATCCTTATATAATATAGCAAAATCTATTTTGCTTAGTTGTCAACATTATATGTGGTTTTGCTTTCTTGACAGTATAAGAGACTTTGTCTCACTATAATATTTTTATATTTGAAATATATATATATATATATATAATATATTATAATAACCTTAATTATAATTTTGTCCCCTAATATTTAGGAGAATCTTTAGAAATTTAAGAATATTTATGTGACATCTGCCCCGGACCCGAACCCGAATGCCCGACTCGAACCCGAAATTATTATCCTTTCAATTGTAATTGTATTTATTTTTCTTCAAAATGTAACGTTTATTATTATGATAATGAAATGACGCATTGGTTCTACGTTATTTCCGTCTCAATTAAATAATTGCACTTATGTCGCAAAATATTCTCGTATATCAAATAAATATTATTTGAAACAGTAAATCTTAAAATATATATATAAATATATATATATATAGTTCGTAAAAGAAAATTATTAAAAACGTTAAATAAAAGCGACTCAAAGTCTCGAAATAGTCTCGTAATGATGTAAACGAGCTAAAACTATAAAAACGTCGCTTGTATAATGGTTACGTTTCAATTTAGTTAAGTTAATTAGTTAAGATATAAATAATTAACTTTGGGCTGAAACTGCCAAGTTACAAACTATAATTAAACTTATAATAACTAACTTAAAACAATTCTAAACACAAGGGGCCGGATCTGTAAATACCAAAATTACCCAGCCCACCCCCGTGTTCCCCGTGTTTCCGGCGCCATTCATCTCCGGCCAACCTGCCGGAATCTGGTCGAGCTCCGGTCACGTGATTTTCTTTGTTTTCTTTGCGTTATTGTCGAAGTAAAAGGTGTTAAAATGAGCCCACCTGAGTTTCGAACTTGTAACAACTACAAAATCATCCGGTAATCAACAAATCAGTTGTCGATTTCGATTTCAAAACCGCCGTTTCAAAACTCATTTACTCAATACGCAGATTAACACGAAATCAGTCTAGTTGAATGGACTAAGCCGTTTCCGTAGTAATTGTGAATGCAAATGCGTCTTCAATTCAAGATTAATGTCTAACTAATTGCCAATCAAATGAAACTAATCATTGTAAAAAGACGGTTCACCGATGCCATTGTAACAAAATAATTGTGAACCAGTTCATTGTGCAAAACACTCTAGCGAATCCAATCTTGCTCTATGATCAACCAATTTCACTCTATCGACTAGAAATCATAAACCCCATATTCTAGGGTTCATCAATTGTTCCTCAACTGGGTCGACGCCAAAACATTGTTGTT
Organism: Tagetes erecta; assembly: GCA_030867185.1. Taxonomy (NCBI): domain Eukaryota; kingdom Viridiplantae; phylum Streptophyta; class Magnoliopsida; order Asterales; family Asteraceae; genus Tagetes; species Tagetes erecta. The sequence continues at coordinate 17,866,776 of CM061491.1, read as the reverse complement.
GGTTGCAATTATATTGGGGCTTTCATCCAACTAATCTTGAAGACTAAATCTGCGAGAGGAATCGAACTCTATCAGCCTCTAAATACCAGTTGGAGTCGTACCCGTCGTGTATCTTGTTCTTCATCATCATCGTTCCAAATCGGTCGAAACCAAGTAAGTATAATACATTGAAATGATCTTTGTAATGTGTAGATTAAAAGCCCTATGATTTTCTGGATTGGATCATCAGATTAAGATCGAATTGGTCGAGTTTTGATTCTAGGGTTTATATGGAAATGGGTGTTTTTATATTGCAAAGGTTAAAACAAATTTCTGTCTGTTTAAAAACCAAAGAGCACGTCTGGTTCAGTGGTAATGCAAGTGGATGTGACGCGTTTGGTCGTGGGTTCGAGTCCCACTGTGACCACTTTTATTAATTTTTATCCTTTTAACCCCCTTACTTCTAAGTCACATATATATATTTCTCAAGATTGTATATAAATAATATATCAATTATAAAAACTAAAAATTGTCTATTATAGAAATATATATTTACATCTCGTACCTAAATCCCCAAATTGGACTTTAAAACCCTAAAATTGGTTTTTGAAACCCTAAATCCCCAAATTGGACTTTAAAGCCCTAAATTGGATTTTGAAACCCTAAATCCCCAAATTGGACTTTAAAACCCTAAATTCCCAAATTATATTTTGAAACCCTAATTTTCAATGTATAATTTAAAACCCTAAAACCCCAAATCCAAAACCCTAGAATTTCTAAGTTCTTGATTCTAGTTACTATATTATTTGTCTCGTTTCTAAATTAGGTTTTCCCGGTTAATTAGGTGATTCTAATATCTGGGCGATCCTCGATTCTATTTAGTTACTTTCTTGCGTTGCTATTATCTATATTGTTCAGGTGAGTAAACTCACTCCCCTTTTTCCATTTTACTATTTTGGGGCTGGAATACGTCTTTACTGTGACACCCCGCCCGGTGGCGGAAAACACCGGGCTGTCATAGAATTGGATATCCATAGTAAACAAAGCACATGGTGTTACTTTTATTAAAGTCTAATAATTATTGTCATAAGTTTGGCAAAACCCAAGTCTTAAATGCGAAACGACAAATTCATAATAGCAGTAAATGAAATAGTCATGTTTAGTATTATTTCTAGGTCCAAGTCCCTATGTCTTGAATAGCAAAGAAACAAGCCAAAAATCACGCGCCACCTGAAATACGCGAAAATAAAGTTAGCTACACAAGCTAGTGAGTAAAACCCAATTGAATAGTAATAGTATTGAAATCCGAGATCAACAAGATATGCTGCGCAATCCCATATGTATAGTAATTTTGTAATATTACTCGACCAGGACCCCTAGAATAGAATAGCACACCAACCACAATAGAACCCATAGTATCTCGTCTAGCCATTTGTCATGAGAACCACTCATGTAGTAAATAATGATAACTTTTAATAACCGTCGTTTACCGTCTCGATATATAAGTCATCATTTAGCAATTTAGGGACATGGCATAGTATAGCATCATAGCATAGCAACATAGTATAGCATCATAGTATAGCAACATAGCATCTCGACATAGTAAACATGGAATTAGAAAGGCCGGGTTTAAATCACCTATCGATGTTGTACAAGCAGGTGGGTTTGTCAAACCATTAGCGCTAACATTGTACCGGTGGGATTACAAAGCAATAAAACTACTTTTAACTAACACATAAGATTGCATCCAGCGGCCAAACTAGATTAACATATTTGTATGATCTCTTTTAGAAAACGAATAGAAAACGCAATATAGTAAAAGACGTATTTCAGCCCCAAAATAGTAAAATGGAAAAAGGGGAGTGAGTTTACTCACCTCAAATACAAATCTGATATAGTATAGCAACGCAAGAAAATATTAAATAGGATCGAGGATCGCCCAGATATTAGAACCACCTAATTAACCGGGAAAACCTAATTTAGAAACGAGACAAATAATATAGTAACTAGAATCAAGAACTTAGAAATTCTAGGGTTTTGGATTTGGGGTTTTAGGGTTTTAAATTATAAATTGAAAATTAGGGTTTCAAAATATAATTTGGGAATTTAGGGTTTTAAATCCAATTTAGGGTTTCAAAATCCAATTTGGGAATTTAGGGTTTTAAATCCAATTTAGGGTTTCAAAATCCAATTTGGGAATTTAGGGTTTTGGAATACAATTTGGGGATTTAGGGTTTTATACGAAACGTTGCAGTATTTTGTATTAAATATATTTTATACGAAACCATTTTTAGATTAAACGTATATTTTTAAGCCAATAAAATAGTTTCACCTTAATTATATTATTAGGGTATTTAGAAAGTATAGTTAAATGGTTTAAAAGTGAAAAAATATGAAAATTAAAGAAATGAGGCCAAGGGGTTTCGAACCCGTGACCCTGGAGTATAAACCAACCGTACCAGACCAGTAGACCAGAAAGTCTTTTTGTTAATAATCTTGTTTTTAAATTCTTTTAACTTTTATAGTCCAAGAACAACTTTTCATTACAAGCCCTAGAACACGAATCATACCAATTCGTTTAATCCAGTGAATGAAATCCAAAACCAATAGAGGGCTTTTAATCTACACTGGATCGTGATCATTTTGATATATAACACTTACTTGATTGTTGGAGATTTGAGCCGATGAAAATGAAGAACACGGACTCGATGGTTTTAGAATCAACGAGGACACTAGAAGCTGTTAAAAGTCAATTCATTCTCCATATATCTTCTATATGATATGGTAAACGAAAGCCCTAACATTATTTCATATGAACATTACGAACTGACAGCGATTCAAGCAGTTGCAGGTTCGATTAAAATGAAGATCAAACGATGGGTTTTTGATGTTTTTGTTTGAAATTGAGATATCAGTGAGTTGTAGTAATCGAATAGGATTGTTTTACAATTATTTAATTTGTTCAATACGGTTTAGAAGCAGTCGAGTCGTTTGAGTGTTGATTACATATAATTGAGATTGTTTTGTGTTTAATGATGGATTAAAACTCGATTCATTAGTGTTAGAAAACTTCAAACGTCGGAGTAAATGAGTTGATTAACTCAATCTGGATTGAAACGCATGCTTTGTATGAATTGGGTTTTGCCATAACCGTCAATGATCAAAGATTCGAACGAACAGATTTGTTGGTGTATTAAACTTAGTTTTAAAGTATCGTTAGGGTTCGAAACTGGTTGAGGGTCATTTTACTGCGATTTAAACCGACCAAAACACATTAAAATTGTAACTGGGTGGGTGGCCGGAGCCTGGCTGATTCCGGCAGGCTCGCCGGACCTGGAGAACGGAAAAACGGGGGTCTGCGAATGGGGTGGGGGCTGGGTTTGGTTTAATTAAAAAGTTACACAAATGGCCCCTGAAGATTAATATGTTTATTATTTAAGTTATAAACTTTTTAAATTCAAGTTTCAATAATTACAATTCTGGCCCAAAGTTAATTTCATATATTATATTAACTAACTAACTTAACTACGTTAACTTGTGACGTTTATAAACTTGACGTTTGAGGGTTTAAATTGCGTTTGACGTTAAATGGTTATTTTGAGACTTAATACTACTTATCTTTAATAATCTTTACAAAATACAATGTAAATATTTTTGAGATTTAGTTATTGTATTTGTTAGTAAACGTTATATAGTAGTTCGATCGTTTTTATCAAAAACGATATACCATAAAATTTCGACACATTTTATTCATATTAATAATGACGACGCGTTACATTTCAGAAAATAAATACGAATACAATTAAAGATTGGTAGCTTCGGGTTTGAGTCGGGCATTCGGGTTTGGGTTTGGGGCAGATGTCACATTTACTATATTGCGTTTTCTATTCGTTTTCTAACAGAGATCATACAAATATGTTAATCTAGTTTGGCCGCTTGATGCAATCTTATGTGTTAGTTAAAAGTAGTTTTATTACTTAGTAATCCCACCGGTACAATGTTAGCGCTAATGGTTTGACAAACCCACCTGCTTGTACAACATCGATAGGTGATTTAAACCCGGCCTTTCTAATTCCATGTTTACTATGTCGAGATGCTATGTTGCTATACTATGTAGCTATGCTATGATGCTATACTATGCCATGTCCCTAAATTGCTAAATGATGACTTATATATCGAGACGGTAAACGACGGTTATTAAAAGTTATCATTATTTATTACATGAGTGGTTCTCATGACAAATGGCTAGACGAGATACTATGGTTTCTATTGTGGTTGGTGTGCTATTCTATTCTAGGGGTCCTGGTCGAGTAATATTACAAAATTACTATACATATGGGATTGCGCAGCATATCTTGTTGATCTCGGATTTCAATACTATTACTATTCAATTTGGGTTTTACTCACTAGCTTGTGTAGCTAACTTTATTTTCGCGTATTTCAGGTGGCGCGTGATTTTGGCTTGTTTCTTTGCTATTCAAGACATAGGGACTTGGACCTAGAAATAATACTAAACATGACTATTTCATTTACTGCTATTATGAATTTGTCGTTTCGCATTTAAGACTTGGGTTTTGCCAAACTTATGATAATAATTATTAGACTTTAATAAAAGTAACACCATGTGCTTTGTTTACTATGGATATCCAATTCTATGACAGCCCGGTGTTTTCCGCCACCGGGCGGGGTGTCACAATTTATATTTTGAACCCACTCCTATCAGAGGTCTTCATGAGTCATCTTGTATTTAATAGGGTATAATAATAAAACTTAGGAATAAATTTGTTAATAACATACTATTAAATAGCTCAATATGTTGTATTATAATCCTGAGCGTAGCGTGGGCACTAAACTAATACATGATAAAACATACTAAAAAGTGTCAACCAAAGGTTGATGAGTTTATTGAGTAATTATCCAATAATTAAAAACAATTGTTAACTTGATAAAGTAAAGTACAATACGCATGTTTGGTTTGCAATACCGTTTACTTATTACTTGCATGTTCGAGACTGTTACTAAACGATTTAAACTGTGTCTTGTTACCATCTTAACCAGAATGGCCATTAGTTTTAAAGACAATTTTTACCACCTAGCTTGTAACAACCCGTTATGTGAGTTACAATATAATATTTGAAATTTATAAAATGTTAAACAAGTAAAGAATATAATACGAATAGAAAATGAGATGTTTAAAATTAACATTTACTATTATTTGATAATAGTAATATCATATATGAACAAAATTGTGTATTTTGTATGTAACGTTAAAGTGTACACCTATACTAATAATAAACAATTTAAATATCTTGAATTCATGAATTGTAATTTCAAACATGACTTTGTCATTAAAATAAAGATTGAAGGTGTTATTTGTAAAATGTTTAAATCCTAATATTTAAAGAATTAGAAGATTCGAGAAATGATCAGCCAATTTTAAATTGTAAAGTAAGTATTTACATTAAATAATTTAAGGTGGCCATGAGTAAAAAAAAGTATTTGTGTAGATATATGGGGTCGTGAACATATGTAGGAAACAGAACAACACTTTCAAAAACTTTAGAAGTAAGTTTTGATGAGATTTTTAAACAAGCAAGCTTAGAAGTTGTGGAGGTTTTGTGGTGCAACATTAGTATTTCAAAATAGTTTTAAGCTCAACAATTAAAGAGTTATCTTTATTCCCGAGTCACGGCACCGGAAGTAAGTACACAAACTCTTAAAAGTATACATGATTATTTGTTATGTTCCGTATGATTAATAATATCATTATGTGTTTGATATATATTAGTTTGGAACATATATAGATCGGTGGGTCTTAAATATTTATGTGATTATTACTGTTGAAAATTTGAATAGTATATATCTTGTTGAAATATATGACAAATAATAGAGACGGTGGTCTCAGTGAATAAATAGAAACGGTGGTCTCGGTGAATAAAAATAGAGACGGTGGTCTCGGTGAATAAAAAAAATAGAGACAGTGGTCTCGGTGAATAAAAATAGAGACGGTGGTCACGGTGAATAAAAATAGAGACGGTGGTCTCGGTGAATAAATAGAGACGGTGGTCTCGGTGAATAAAAATAGAAACGGTGATCTTGGTGAATAAATAGAGACAGTGGTCTCGGTGAATAAAAAAATAGAGACAGTGGTCTCGGTGAATAAAAATAGAGACGGTGGTCTCGGTGAATAAAAATAGAGACGGTGGTCTCGGTGAATAAATAGAGACGGTGGTCTCGGTGAATAAAAATAGAGACGGTGGTCTCAAAAATAAATTAGAGACATGTGGTCTTAGAAATTAAAGTGGCAACGTGTAGTGTGTACTTACTTAGCTATGGCTAATATGATATTCATGTATACTTTCAGGGAAGAAAGTGGGAAAGGACTAAAGACCGGACTCGGATCGACCAGTGGAAGTTACTTTTGTTTAAATAAAAGTTGTGTAATATTCGATCTAATAACTACTTTGTAAAACTATATATTATAGTGAAAATAGTCACATGAGTGACAAATTTTGGATGTATACTTGGGACCTACTCTGATATGAATTGTGAGAGTGTTATTTATAAATATATAAAAAACGGGGTGTTTCATAGCTCCAAGTCAATGGTGGGGTCTGTCGAACCCGTAGTACTATTCAAATTTCTCCGCTTTACCTAGTATATTTACGACTCGAATAAAGTAAGGACTTAAAGTGGTTAAAGGGTTCATGCAAAGTAAAATTAAGTACACGACAATAAAGTATTATAATATCTAAAAGAGTTGCCCGAATGCGTCATAAAAATCTTGCCTGAAGGCACTGTAAAAAACTTGCCCAAAAGCACTATAAAAATATTGCCCGAAGGCGTTAAAAAAATCTTGTATGTTTTCTCTCCGGGTAGAGTTTAAAAGCGGGCAAAAAACTCACATTAGAGTTGCAAGCAAGTATAAGCATATCATTCACCAATAAAATCCTTATCTGTACACATAACAAATAATCTATAATATTAGCAGGGTTTTATTATACATGTGCGGTTGAGCTCTTTCTAAAAATTAAAATGTGATGATTGATTATTGTTACAATTTGATTGAGTCTATTTCACTTGTTCATCCTTGGTATTACTTGGATATATCATAGTCCGTACACTATAAGTGTTTATGTAAGTTCAATATACATGAACCTTTAACACATGTAAGTTCATATATTATAACTATATAAGATAAGTATTTGTCACATTGTTATATGTTACATGTTCTAATTTTCATACATGTAGTATGTTGGCATCTTAATTTAAATACCAAAAAGAGGTAATAAAACAACAATACTGATAACAATACTTAGTATCCATCTAATATTTCAGAGTTTTTAGGGGGTAAATTTAAGCGGGAAATATTTTTGATCAGTCAAATTGGGCTCTAAAATTTCATCGCTATTTACGGCAACTCTCACTCAATGTTTTCCAATCAATTGTGTTTTATATTTTTGGTAATACGTTTGTTTCATTCAATCCATTTGTTGAAGCTTTATTTATTTTTTTTCTTATAAATAAACTCTAATTTCAATATAACCAGTATTCGATTTTGATAGTATGTTCAATTAATCCGGTTGTTGAAGCTTTATTTATTGTGTTCTATATTTTCGATTTTTATTTTTTTTATTTATATATTTTAGATTTATTCCGTGTGTATACACGGGTTTTAAACCTAGTTATTAATAATTTATACCATGTATATATCGTGGTCTACTCTTATAACTTCCATTCAATTCATGTTCTTTTACAACCAAACGAGTCCATAATAATATGTTGGGATTATTTTTATTTTAGAGCTCAATACACTCTATTTAAATAATTATATAATAAGTTACATAATTTGTAATTGTTAGCTTATACCTTTTAATTCGGTTCCCTCTCTCGAGTTTACTCGGGTTTAACTCGTCCCCTTTCTACCCGATGACCAACGTTGACTTTCATTGACCAAGTTCGACACTAGGTTTCCATCCAAACAAAAACCAAATTACCAACTGTAACAACACGATTTAGTAGTTACCAAACGAGCAAGCTAGCTTCCAAGCAACATGGAGTTATGTTTTCTAGTTTCTACCGCCATGAATCACCATCTATCGCCTCTAGCTACACAAAACCACCACAACCCCCACTGTTATCATTGTTTACCGCCACTAACCACCCTAATCTGTCGCTGAAAGCTATTGCTTGACCGGAAAAACATGTTCGAGAAACTTAACAGCTTCTTACCATCGTCACACGTTAACACTGCAGTCCTACACCATCGCTAAACCTCCCAACAACACCTCCACTCACCCCAAACCCATTGATATATATGGTTAATGCGTATACGACCCCGCCTTTCATTCCATTTTCTGTCTTGCATCATCATTCTGAATAAAGTTTCATTCACGATTTTCCAGATCGTTTCCAAACGTTATTTTACTTATTGAAAGTTTAATCATCTTAACATAATCGAGAAAATGCACGTTTTCTTCGCGTCTCTAACCCCTGTAAAATAACGATTCAACCTTCCATAATCATTATTATATTCAATATAATAACATAAAGTATTTGAAGTTTTATGCTACTCAGATTATAATTTTTGGTTGTCCGTTAACACTGGTACGACTCGTTATCCGTGTTTACTATGCGTTTCAAAGTTAAGTATTTCTGTTTGTTATAAAATCAATTATTTTGATTTATTATGAGTCTGTGAGACACATTCAATACTAATATATAAGATCAACATTAGTTATAATGTATTGGGCTTTTAATGGGCATTGTGTGTTATGTTGGGCCTTTATCGGACCTTTAATCCCATTTGCTATAAATTCAATATAATTGAATCTTTAAAAGTCGGATTGTGCAATAAGTGAAACATTTGATTAACTTAGTTAAATGTAACACAAGATTGAATTAACAAAACTAACAGAGTTCTATTAAGGGAATTATCCTGAAATTGTTGGGTGTCATATCATCCCTTGTTAAAAGATTTTTCGTCTAAAAATTAGATACAATCGGTAAAAAGATCTTAGAAAAAAAGGAGGAAAATGAAGGAGCATGTTTGTTTTTAATGAGGAAGATGATATATGAGTAAGTATTTTAATAAAAAATAATAATATTTAAAAATACCAACAAGAAAAGTCCGTTTTGCCCTTAAACACTTGTGCATGTGGGGGTTTGTAAACAACAGGGTAGGATGACGTCAGGGTTAAGGGGTGATTAAACAACAGGTTTTTGCATACATGGACTAATTAGGCAAACATCAAAACGTCCTTTTAAGTAAAACTAAAATTACGCATATAGTCCTTTAAGAGGTAAAAAGACCAAATTGTTCTTGACTTAACGTAAAAACTTAACACCGGTTAGTCTAAAAGGCGAAATATGTTACAAAAGTACACATAAATGATGGTTTAGTGCAATTTTTTAAGGTAAAGTATGAAACATGTAATTTTTTATAAACATAAAGAACCTTTTATGCAGTTTGACTTAGTTTTATAAGAAATCCAAGTCGAAATAGCCTATTATGACTGCCGTGCTCACCACATGTACGTCACGCCATGGTCTTGCACCACATGCCACGCCATGCTCTTAGGTAAACATACAAGACTAAATATGCAAAACATCTACCAATGCGTACATTATTTAGTAACCAACTTTCCTTTTCAAAATAATTAACCAACAAACACAATGCAGCAAGTCATAATAGGCTTGGATACAACTAAAATGATCAGTAAGATGGAGTCGATAAGTCAAGCGGAGTTTGTTGTTGATAGGGATGAGATCAAGGATGACGATAGTGGAACTGATAACCATGCCAAATATGATGAAGAAGATGAGTGTGGCAGCAACGAAATGGATATCTGCATTGCTTTATTTGTTTTCTTCTTGTATGCACCAGAGATGTTGCTATACGCCTGTACCCTTTGTTTGTCATGCCTAAATGGGTTTCACTTGTAGAAGACGGGGAATACTGGGCTCGTGGCGACGAGTCGACGACTATGCAAAGATGTAGATCAAGTGTTCTTCCCATTGGGAAGATTTTGCCAGATAGCCGGCACAAGTAAGCCTTAGTTCAGGCAGTTTCCCCTCTATGAACGGGTTGGTTAGATGAGAATATGAGATCATTGGACACACATGTAAGATAAAAAAAAACTTGCTAAAATGTGCAGTTATATATTCATGCATCATGTATTATTTTCTTCTTCCTACATGTAAGATAAAAAAAACTTGGTAAACTTAAAAGATTTTGGTGTTGTAAATGACCATAGACAATTGACCATCCCAAAACTGCAGATACATCAAATTTTAGGAAACAGATTTCATATTATAAGCTAGCGGTTGTTAAAAAATTACCGCGCATGGCAATCAGGTATATTAGGCTATTGAACTGCAACTTATTATGGTATATTGTGTTCTTTGTAACATAACAAACCAATCTAGGTAACAAAGTTGTAACTCATCATTCTTTATGCTCAACAATCACACATATCATCATTGAACAACACATTTTATTGGTCTAAACATTACTTATTTATGGCTTGTCTCTGAAGCTTTCATATGCTAATTGAGCACTCAACAGATCCACAACAGCAGACCCAACTGAAACAAAAACAGTGATCTCATAACCATCTTTTCTCCCAATCTTGTCTCCTTTAATTAACTCCACCAGATCCCCTTCGATTTCATTTTTCGTCATCACGCCTCGTTCAAACGCCCCAACCAACTCTCCAGCCTCCACCATGGCCGCCTCATTATCCACAAACACCCTCCCTCTCTTCACTGCTTCATCATCACACTCCCTCATTGACGGTTTATACGACCCAACCAGATCCAAATGCGCCCCGGCCTTCAACCACTTCCCCAAAACCAACGGCGTAGTCGAATTCGTCGCACACGTTACTATATCCGCAATACGAACTCCAGACTCCAAATCTTCACACACTTCAAACCTCAATCCTTTCATCTCACTCTCACTTTTCATTTCTTTAACTAATTTTCCAGCTCTTTCAACCGTTCGGTTCCATATCATAACATGGCTAATACTTGGTCGTGTTTTCATATGCGCCTTGATCAAATGTGGAGCTAATGCTCCGGAACCGATCATTAACAGGACTTTAGAGTTTTTGTCCGAGAGGAATTGTGAGGCTAATGCTGAGATACATGCGGTGCGTCGAACGGTGATTTCGGTACCGTCGAATGAGGCTAGGGTTTGGCCGGTGAGGGAATTGAAGAGGATGTAACTGGCGTGAACACCGGGGAGGTTGCGGGAAGAGTTATCGGGATGAGTGGTGACAAGTTTGACGCCGATGTAAGGGAAGGTGGTTGAAGAGAGGGGCCATGCGGGCATGAGGAGGAGAGTGGAGGATGAGGATGTTGGGTGAGAGTGGCGAATTGGGGATTGGATGGTGGAAGTGGCGGAGGGGAGTGATGATTGGAGGTGGTTGATGAGGGATGTGTAGGAGAGAAGGGATTTGAGTGAGGTTGCGTTGATGAAGATTGGCGATTCGCTGCTGAGATTCGCCATTGATGAAACAAGGTTTTGGTGTTTGTTTGTTGGAAATTGGAGAAAGGAGTAACGAGATTTGTTTATGCTTGATTTTTTAGTCAATAGTCGCCCATGCCCCATTTTTCTAGAGATACATATATAGTTTGTTTCCATTATCATTGGTGTTTACCAATAGTCTAAGTTCCTGTAACAACATCATATATGAAAAAAATAGAGAATTTAGAGAGCATGTTTTCAACATTTATATAGTCTCTCACCGATCAGTATTAAACTAAGTACAATCAACAAAGTGTTTCAAGTAACTAGTTATTTTGATTATGCTATCTTTCTACAAGTTATACCCTTCTGCTAATGCCATAAACACAATCAATTAAACCCTTCCATTATACTTGTCTACTCAGTTTGATTTTCACACTTTTTTAAAACGTCAGTTGATACAAAGCTTTAACAGTAGAGTTGAGTTAATTAGTGGTCATGCTATTCTATTGAATGTATATCTGATGGAAGGTAGACTGTAAGAAAGAAAAAGATATATTTTTCAACAGCAAAGTTGTCACTTGTGAATGCAGATAGATAGGTGCAGAAAAAGTTGGGGACTTGATCAAACTAATATTATATTCTCACCACATTACAAAAGACACTTGACACCAAGTTGAAAATGAAAAAACAAAAACCGACCCACTTTTAGACACAGACCATTTAAGCAAGACACCATAAATGGATAGAAAGTATTACAGTACAATCAAACCAACTTAATCGACTTCTTCCATCTTGCTTTCCTCAGCACCTTCCTCCTCCAAAGCAGGCATATCCGCGTCTTCTCCACCTTCCTCCTCGTCAATGCTCAGACCCAGTTTCAACATCCTGTGAATCCTCCCTCCGAATTGGTTTGGGTCCTCCAAGCTAAATCCCGACGTCAGCAGAGCAGTTTCAAACAAAAGCAACACCAAATCCTTAACTGATTTGTCATTCTTGTCTGCCTCAGCCCTCTTTCTAAGTTCCTCCATGATTGGATTATCAGGGTTGATCTCCATCGTCTTCTTGCTAGACATGTAAGCTCCCATGCTGCTGTCTCTAAGAGCCTGAGCCTTCATAATCCTCTCCATGTTAGCCGTCCACCCGTACTCTCCTGTCACCAAACAACATGGTGAATCCACAATTCTATCAGACACCACAACTTTCTCCACCTTGTCTCCCAATATGTCTTTAATCGTCTTGCACAGGTTCTCAAATGATTTCTTCTTCTCTTCCCTCTTCTGCTTCTCTTCCTCTGTTTCATCTTCAAGCTTCAATCCTTCCTTTGTTGCAGACACAAGCTTCTTTCCATCATATTCCTTCAGCTGCCCGACTGCGTACTCATCAATCGCGTCCACCATGAATAGAACCTCATAGCCTTTCTTCTTCAGTTTCTCCAAGAATGGAGAGTTTTCAACAGCCTTTTTGCTCTCACCAGTGATGTAGTAAATCTCTTTCTGGCCTTCCTTCATTCGGGTGACATAGTCCTTCAGGCTGGTCAATTCATCACCACTCTTTGTCGAATGGTACCTCAGTAAATCAGCTAGCTTCGCCCGGTTCTGGCTGTCTTCATGGATACCCAGCTTCAGATTCTTGGAGAATGCTTCATAGAATTTGTTGTAATCCTCCTTGTTCTCCGCAATCTCATTGAACATCTCAATGCATTTTTTCACAAGATTTTTCCTGATAACTTTGAGAATCTTGTTCTGTTGAAGCATCTCACGAGAGATGTTGAGCGGCAAGTCATCCGAGTCCACAACACCCTTCACGAACCCAAGATACTCAGGAATTAGCTCCTCACAATTGTCCATAATGAACACCCTTCTCACATACAACTTGATGTTGTTCATCTTCTTACGAGTATCAAACAGATCAAATGGAGCCCTCTTAGGAACAAAAAGAATCGCCTTGAACTCAAGTTGCCCTTCAACTGAGAAGTGTTTTACAGCCAGATGTTCCTCCCAGTCATTGGTCAAGCTCTTGTAGAAAGCAGCATACTCTTCCTTGGTGATTTCTTCTGGTTTTCGGAGCCAGATTGGTTTCTGTTTGTTAATAAGCTCCCACTCATGAGACACCTCCTTGATCTTTTTCTTTTTGCCCTTCTCCTTCTCTTTCTCTTCATCAACTTCCTCAATGTCACCTTCCTCTTCTTTCTTAGGTTCATCGTCTTCATCATCACTGATCTCTTTCTCAGTTGTTTTCTCAGTCCATAGATAAATAGGATAACTAATGAACTCAGAGTGCTTCTTCACCAGATCCTTAATTCTCCTTTCTTCTAGATACTCCAACTGCATAAACAAAATCAAACAACGGTTACTAACTAACTCACTCCCCTTGACATACCACAACTGGTTCAATGTAATCAAATTAGACAATTACCTGATCCTCTTTGAGGAAGAGAGTGATCTTGGTTCCTCTACCAAGTTGCTCCCCTTCAGTATCTCTGGTGACAGTGAATGAACCACCAGCTTGTGACTCCCAGATGTATTGCTCATCATCATTGTGTTTTGTTGTAACAATGACCTTTTCAGCAACAAGATAAGCAGAATAGAAACCTACACCAAACTGGCCAATCATGCTTACATCAGCTCCAGCCTGAAGTGCCTCCATGAACTCCTTTGTTCCAGATCTTGCAATTGTCCCCAAATTGTTCACCAAATCTACATAATTACAGCAAAATCAGTTTTACACTCTAACAGTCAGTTATCAAAAAGTAAATCAATATGCTATGTGAAGACAATTCATCCACTATAATATCACTAGTTTCACAAAATGATTGTAGATACTTGTTCAGATAAAACAGGTCGATCATGTTATACATTGTTTACACATAATTTGTACTAATTTCACAAGACTTAATTGTACGTTATCATCAAACGTGCAAAACCTAGGTCTTCTGCAAACAATTTTTTAACATATAATTTACTATTTGTTTGCATTACATCCTAGAAATTAGCATATGCATAATCACCTTCATCATTTCAATTTCACCACATAAAAGTGAAGCTAATTAGCAAATACTACCTCAAAACAATAACAGCAATGAACCTACTGTGAACTCAACAGATAAAGCAAATCATGCATGCTTAATAACATAATCACAAAATTAACCGAATAGATGCAATAACATACCAGCTTTGGTCATTCCAACACCGCTATCAATGATAGACAAGGTCTTATTAACCTTATCAGGAACAAGCCTGATAAAAAGCTCCGGTTGCGCATCTAGTTTGCTCTTGTCAGTCAAGCTCTCGAACCGAATTTTATCCAACGCATCAGAAGCATTGCTGATCAATTCTCGAAGGAAAATCTCCTTGTTGCTGTAGAAAGTGTTGATGATTAAACTCAACAACTGGTTGATCTCAGCCTGGAAAGCGAACGTCTCTGCATCAGCCATATGTGCTTCCGCCATTGCAGCCTGTTAGTAGTTGTGAAATGAAACAATGGAAGATTGTTGTTTTTGTTTTGAGAGTATGATTATTGTTTGATTGATGATTATCTGATGAGGAGATGGTATGGAATTGGTGGGTATTTATATGTATGAAGGTGGTGGTGTTTCTAGGTGCTTCTACTGTGGCTGAGGTTCGGAGTGAGGTTCGGGTTTGGTTTCTTCTGGATGTTTCCACGGCTATCTCGATTTCTTCTACTTGCTGCTTAAAATTTCTAGGCGCTTCTTCACACGACGTCGTTTCGTTAGCTTTGTAAGTTTGTAGTTATTTTTCAAGCCTACAAACCACATATATTTGTAAATACACATTTTTGTGCTTCAATGTGTTTTACTATCTTCTAATTAACCACGGTTATCAACTTATCATAACAGAATTTGAAATTTAACTCATTTGAATGTGAAATTTTAAAACTGAATTCTAATAAGCTTATTGGATTCGAATAAGAATGAAATTATTCGAATGTGTTCAAATAAAAAGCTAAAACAATAGAAATTATGAAAGTCATCTTTTGATTCTTAGCTAAGATCAAAAGGTTAAAAATGATAAAGTTTGAACTATTACGAACTTATGTATTAGCTGAGACTAACATATATAAAAGTTTAATAGTTAAAACCATTTAAAACTAATATGACAAAGGATAAGATTAAAATTTTACAATTATGTCCTACACGATTAATTATTGATTGAAGAGTAAATGGTAAATAAGAAAATTTAATTAGTAACTCAAAATCCGATATTTTTTTAAGTTAGGGGAATATTAATAATACTAGGTTAGTAATTCGTGTAACATACAACCGTAAAAAATAAGTAACATACATTTATACAACATAAATCAATGAAAATTATTACCTTTAAGTCCTACAACAGTAATTAACAACAATGTAAAAATATGGTTAATAAAATAATAGAATATTTCTTTGTATACAACATTGTTTGTTCGGATTATAAGTTGACCATCCTCGTCTAAAACGTAGCCTCTTCATTGGTTTTGTTATATATAAAAAAACCAATCAAAAATAAATGTTAATATTTGAAAATGATCATATTAATATATATAAAATAAACAAATTTAACATCATCAATCAATATCATTTCGATAGAATATGTTATGCTATAATTTTGATTGCCTGTTTCTCTGTGCTCTAATAATGCGAATGTTGATAATAAAATCAGAAACCCAAATCCATACACTAAAGTTGTGGGTGATATTTTATGAAATTAATAACTACACATAAAATATGGGTCGAAAATATATCACATTTTCGATTGACATCAAACATATTGAATTGAAAATATACCATATTTTTTAATTGCAAAAAATTATGGAATGATTGATTACAAAAAATAAGACAACCACAACGTATTATAGCTGACAATGAAATCGAAGATACACGTCAGCAAAGCTGATGTGAAGATAATGTGGACTACCTGTATAAGATCCCGTTGAGGTATTAATATAAACACAAGAAATCTGCGATTTACATAAGATTTGAGGATTTTAAATAAGATATTCAAGTGACACTTGTTGTTTAAGATATACATATTCCCTATTATATAAAAATAAATAAAAAAAGTTAATAATAATAAAAATATATTAGACTGGTGAACATGTGTACAAGGATGCAAATCTTCAATGTTATTGCCGACATCTTAAATCGGTTAAAGTTGTTTAATATAGAGCTACTCTTGATTAAACTTTCATAAGTTTTCAATCTCCTTATGCTATAAGTCACGTACGTGTTTAGAAACCAAGTATGAAATTGTGTATGTGTCTCAATGATACTCAAATGCCAACGAGAGCAGTGGCGAAGCCAGGATTTTTGGCCTGGGGAGGCCAAAGTTAAAAAACCCATAAATTTTTTTATAATGCTCATGTTTCGGGAGGCCAAACTCAATATATATATAAAAAATCAACAACCGACCAACAAAACAACACTTCGGACGGAAAAAATTGGGGTGGCCCGGACCCTCTTTGGTCCCTTATATGCCTCGCCCCTGAACGAGAGTATAATTGTCCTTTTTTTATATGTTTTTGGGTTGTATCTGAGCTATAACTTATGTTTATATGAATCAAAATGTTTTTATGGATGTGTATAGTGATTAAATTAATTAGTCTTTGTGAGAAACACGTCATAGTAGAGGTTCGTCTAGCTCATGGTTGTGTTAATCACGCGGTGGGTTCACAAGGAACCAGCCCACGAGGGGCAAGTCCATGAGGGACACATGCTACACCACTAGGCAAGTCATTAAGGTAAGGTCCATGAGAAACCAATGATGTTTACCTAGGGATGTATATGCGCTTTGTTGAACCCATCTAGGTAAAAAGTCTCTTTAGTAAGGTATTGCACACATGTTGGGTCATAAGGACCTGTTAGACCACGATGATCATTATGTTAGCCACGAGGGCTATTTATGTGGGAGCTAGTATCGGTGGCTTGTTATACCTCTAGTGGCATATATGTTAACAACCACTACTATGCCGAGCGTGGGGTGAAGAGTTGACTTATATTATGATTAATTTAATTTATACACAAAAATATTATGTATATATGTAGTTGATGATAAATGTTTTATATGGTTATAATTCACTAACAATGTTGTTGTTGACATCTTTTAACTCATGATACAAGTGCAGGTAGTAACATGAAGTATTAGCCGAGTTGGAAGACTTAGTAGTTAAACAAACAATATCCTCATAGGAAATAGAGACCAAATCGGACGCATGAGAGTAGTGACCATAGCTTTTTTTTAATAGCAACACCATCAAACCCCCTTGTTAGACCACCCGAAGGCAACCACCCCATTACAAGCTACCCCATAGAGGCCCTCGTTGCACCCTCCCCATAAAGGAGGAAACCCACGCGGATAAAATGAAAAACCTCCCCCGCCATAGCTAGATGATGTTTTGATGGCATCACTCATGTCGAGTGTTTGTCTTTAAGTAAATATTGTTAAGTTCAAATTTGGTATGTGTTTTGTGGTCTTATATAAAGACTTTCATTATATATGTACTTCTTTTAAACTTTAAATGAATAGTTATGATACGACACGTAGTACCTTAAGAGTAGGGTATGACAGCCTAATTAAATGACACTTAATAAACTAATAATATTTACCTTTATATTAATATATTAATATAGGTATATATAGATCCATTCCACTTTTGGTGAGGATAAAAACACAATTTACTACTACATCCACTTCTCATGTGGCTAGGTTCAAATAGTGGAAGTGTTTAAAAAATGAATTATAGATTAAGACACTAATTTAATACTTTGAAGTTTATTAACTATAATAATAACTAGGTTTATGCACGGCTCGTGCGATGCGCGAGCCATTTATGTACCGTTTCGTGTTACTTGTATGGTGCCAAACATACATATGATTTTCATTTCTACGCGAGCCATTTATGTACGTACTGTTTCGTGTTACTTGTATGGTGCCAAACATACATGTGATTTCCATTCCTATAAAAGTTCAAATACATGCATACATGTTGTAGTATTTACATTTATCACTATACATGTTTTAGTACAAAAGTTTAAACGTTTATAAAAGGTTGATTATCTCACCATAAAAAACAAACAAAGCTTTGTCGGAAAGTAATCCAGTCAGTCAAGCTCTCTCTTTCCTTCAAAAACCCTAAGTCACAGAGGCGGTGACCGTGATGATTTCGTTGCGGTCTTCCCCTCCAACCCACTCCTTATTTCCTTCCTCCCTCTCTATCTCTACTTCTGTTTTTATCTAGACCAAATGTAACCCAAGGTTACATCATACAACAAACCCTTAAATCTCCAAAAAGTAGTATCGTAGAGCATTACTCAGCTTTCGCTATACATCCTCTGATCTCAGCCAGAAAATTATCGGTTTCACGGTCGTGAAAAAAGGAACCTGTGGTCGGTCAACGTAGATCCAAAATTAGACATAGTTGAGAGTATTTTCAAGTGAAAACCACCATTGGTAAACCTCCCACTCTCCCTCTTTCATTTTCTTTCCAATCAAGAGACATGTTGTTATACAAAAAACAACGGACAATAGGACACTAATAAAACAATGCCAAAAAAATACAAACACAATCAATGAAAAATTGACACAAACAAAACTACTAAAAGGACCAAAATGAAACAAAAACAAACATTTGTGGTCAAAAAACAAAATACAAAGCAAAACTATTTATCAAGTTTGCTAATTATTAACTACTAAAAGGACCAAAATGAAACAAAAACAAACATTTGTGGTCAAAAAACAAAATACAAAGCAAAACTATTTATCAAGTTTGCTAATTATTAATGTATAATTTATAACTGTTAAGTCAATTTCTCATTTTTTTAACAATGATCACAATTTAGGCTTAATGGTATGTCTCTTTATAGCCTAGACTTATTTATACCTCATATGGGATTTAAATACTCAACCTTTAGTTTGACAGTCGAGGATGACGTCAACCCATTTCAAGAGGCAAGCAACTAAGTCGTAAAACCCTCTGACTTACATATGCCCGGGAGCACAATGTCGACTTTTGTTAATGACAACATGATTTTGACGCTAGCTAGATATGAACTTGTGACCTTAAGGCCACAACACTCCTCAGCACATCAACACGTAAGGTTATAGTAAAAGGAGTATTTAATCTAAAGAGTTTAATAACGATTTTAGTCTTGACATGTGTCCTTTAATAGTTTTTAAAATGGATTATATTTTAATCATTGTTCTAAATATTTTTATGTCTAAAAAACCACCAGACCACTTTTGTATCTTATAAAAACCTTACCCGATAACTTTTGTGTCACACTTACAAAATGCTCGATGGAGGAAAATAATTTACAAGTTGAGACTGACACAAAGAATTTCTTAAATTAGGATTAATAACAATTGTTAGCTTCTTTTACTATTACTTTAATTGGCATTTAAAGTATTTTATTTGTAAATATTTTTAGTATTTTTTACCGAAGTATCTTTTATAAAAGATACCTTTAGTTCTTCAGTTACATTTAATAAAAAAATAACGGAAATAGGTATTGAATCAATTGTAAATCGTAAACTAATTTAAATGGTACCCGAAAATAATCTTTTAATCTAGTGATCTCGGAAGGTGTGAGAATTTGTCTCTCTTGAAAATTCTAAGTTCTAATCCAAATACTGGTATTTATTTATTAACTTGGTATAACTAACTTTTAACATCTAACCTATTGTTGTTTAAATAAAACAGTAAAGCAAAAAATAAAAGAAAATTGGATTTTAATAATACCAACTTTGACCATTAACCGAGATTAATCCAAACTCAAAAAATATTATAGACAATTCTAACTTTAAACGTATATTCCTCCAGCACATAAGATTTCATGTAGGTGCTATCAGAAAATGATTCATTGTTTAAGGATGTAGCTTATTTTCTCCATCCGCTTTTTCTCATGTCCCTTGTCTCATTATATTATCTTATTAAGTTTCATCTCTCTTTAAGGGATTAGGGGGTGTGCCCTTCTAAGTGGGAGTGCATGTTGTGTTAGAAGCCTTGCGTATAGTATATATTGAAAGATTCAGAGAACAATTTTTTAGGATAAATCTCCATCTCCTCGTTCAAATCTAACTGAAATTTAACTTCGTTATATTTTTTTTTAATAACGTGACTGCTTATGTGGTAAAAAAATTAATAGTTTCATATTAAAGTTAAGCGCCGCCACATGCCACAATCCAGACATTGTAGAAATTTGGTTTATGGTCCTATTGCATCATAATTTCTCGACCTAAAAAACGACCTTAGGAGATTCATTCTTTTCCTGAAAGCCTTATTGATTGTAACAAGGGTATATGTATATGTGTCTCCTACTTTTTTGCCACATAAGCACTTTACGTCATTAAGAATTAACGGAATTAACTTTTAATTACTATGAGATCGCTGAAAGAAAATACGTTTAAAGAATTGTCAATAAACTTTTCAGAGTTAAAATTATTCTCAACCAATAGATTTAAAAGGTAATACAAAATAAACAAGCAAGCTAAGTATTTGTTATATACTAAATTATAAAATAAATCGATGATAAAAGTACATAAACTGTTAAAATAAAATTACTTAGAGATTTTTTACATGATTTTAAAAAAACTTTGAATTACAATTAGGGGTGTTAATCGGGTCAACCCGATCGGGTTTCGGGTTAATCGGGTCGGGTTAGTCGGGTTTTTTAAAAATAAAATCTAACCCGCAACCCGACCCCGACCCTATTAAGGTTCGAGTTTTTCGGGTCCGGGTTAATCGGGTTTCGGGTTAGTCGGGTCGGGTTAGCCGGGTTAATTGGGTTACTTGGTAACAAGAACACTTTCTAACCTAATTAAAGATCTCAGGTTCGAATCCACATCAAAATGTCATTGTACTATCAATTTATAATACAATAATTTGGAAAATGTTTGATCATCTCCTTTGTTGGTTTTTATTGTTAATTTACAACTGTATAGTAATTTTAATTATTTCAAAACGCGAACAACTGAAGTTATAAAGCGTCAGTCTTTATATTTATGTGAATAAGTTATAATTATGTCTCATTTTTCCCGTTCAATTTATTATAAATGATTAAATATTAAGTTTGTGAAAATTAGTGAGAACAAATGACCGAGAACTAGAGGTTGTTTGTGAACGATCCAACCATATGCAAACATATGTAAATTGAAATGATAGGCATGGAACACTAATCGGGTTATTCGGGTTAACCCGAACCCGATATTTTTTCCAAAAACAAACCCGCAACCCGACCCTATTAACAATTTGAGTTATTCGGGTTAACCCAAATAACCCGATTAATACTTTTGACCCTATTTAACCCGACCCTAATTAGCTTATTCAGGTTTGGGTCGGGTCGGGTTAATCGGGTTCGGATATTTTAACATCCCTAATTACAATCATCAAAAGGTACTTATACCCAAAACCGGCACTTGTATTATTCTCGACTAATTTTTTTTTATCATTATACCATGAAAACGTATAGAGTGATATTGGCTTTACTAACTTTCTTGTTTATGTGGTTTTTGTTAGATGTTGGGTTGTTATAAGTGTTTGAAGGAATGAAGGTCATATTATCCATATCTAATAGTAATCATTATTGAGTATGATCATCCTTATTGTCACTTCTATTATTGTTGTCAACATAAGAAAAGAAACATCAGTCATCCAAGATTTAATGGTCTTTTTTAATCTTAACTTTTTTACGTCTTTAACAAATTAACTTTAACAAATAAACACATATAGTAAAATCTCACTCAAAAAAAGATTTTAGACAGGTAAGATAAGAGCAAACATATCCAAGAGAAATACAAATCGCACTTAGTAAAAACTACTCAAGTTTTAAAAAGGATTGTGAAGTTTTAACTCATATATAACGAAAGTTGACAAATGAAAAGTTTGTTCACCTTTAAAAGTCTGTTTTTAACAGTGTTTTGACTAACCTTAAGCCTACTAACTACCAAAACTCGAATTCAAGATCAAAGACGAAATGCGAGCCATCAATTATTAGTTTAACGTTCTAAAAACTCAAACTCGGGATCACTCTAAAAACAAAGAAAAAAACCCTTAAAGAAAAACCCATAACCAACAAACCAGACGCTTGATTGCCAAACTATTGTCTGATGCTTCATTTCCTACCACACTTTTTAAGCGTTAGTTGTTTTACACCAAACTCATCGTCACAAACATTAGTCTTAAACGATCAAACATACATCCAACGGTCACCAACCCATCCACTTTTTCACTACGTGATCTTAACGCTTGTTTTACTTTCTTTCCCAAATTACCGATTTACCCTTTACATTATATCCAATTTGTGGATCATGTGACCGTCTTTATATATATATTAGGCCGCACGGAGTGGTGAACGAGGTGGGGAACGAGGAACCACCTCGCCGGCACCTCGCCGGAGGAGGGGTGGTCCTCGCCTCTCCTCGCCACCTCGTCACCTCGTTTTCTTCTTGTTTTGTTCTCGTTGCTTCCCAAACGATGCCCCGTCCTCATCAACGAGCATCCTTTCTCCCCCTTCTCGTCTTCTCCTCGCAGCACCACTCCGCCCGCCCTTAATATTATCATCTACGTCGCTCTTTCCTCCTTCCTTTGCTTAGATTTCATCTTCAGATCCAACTACCAACAATCAATTCAATTTCAATTTCAATTACAAGGTTTCATTTCAATTCATCTGTATTTTGATTATATCATAACTGTTATACTTTTGCATATGATTTTATTCCAATTAGTTTCCTTTTTGGAGCTTGCTTGCTTGCTTTATTGATTGATTATTCAATTGCTTTAATTTCACGGATCCTTTATTCGATTTATTGTTTTCATTACTATTAGGTAATTGTTGATTTGAAACCCTAATTTTTCTCCATGATCAATCTATTAGTTAGATCATTAGCAAGATGATTTGTAGGTTTGGATCCAGATCGTGTTTATTATGCCTTTTAGGTCTAATTTCAGTGAAATATATGCGAATTGTAAGTTTTATCTTTCAGATTAAGACTAAGTGTTTCATAGCCTTTAGAAGAATTGT
Source organism: Tagetes erecta (assembly GCA_030867185.1). Classification (NCBI taxonomy): domain Eukaryota; kingdom Viridiplantae; phylum Streptophyta; class Magnoliopsida; order Asterales; family Asteraceae; genus Tagetes; species Tagetes erecta. The sequence goes on along the minus strand of CM061491.1, from coordinate 17,843,311 downwards.
ATCTGATTGATTCATGTATGTATATATGTATGTATGTGTGTTTGTGAATTGCTAACTATTTGACGTCTTTAATGGTGTTGATCTGATTTGCTTTCAGGTTAGTGGTGCCATGTGAAGGTGAACACAAGTAAGATTCATCATTTGATTACTTATTTATTTGAATTGTGGTTACGTAAAGGATTTGGTAAACCAAGACGGAAAAAATGGTGCGAAGGGGTGGTTTAATGGGTGCTCAATGTTCTCTTAGACTCTCTCCGGTTCTTTCGATATGGGAATGTAGTATTCGTAAAATGAGGTATTCGTTCAGACCTGAGTGGGTGTAGCGGCAAAGAGAAGGAGTAAACTATTAGTCAGTCGGTTTATAGTAGTAGATAGCAAAAGAAATAAACAGTCATAAATCAATCATAGTGATGTGTTTTTTACGTTTTCTTTAGTTTTGAGTTTTAAACAAGTTTTTAGTGTTTTAATAGAATTAATTAAGATATAATGGAGTGTGGTAAGGCACCGTCTGGTGTTAGGAAAGTTAAGAAGAAGCAAGTGAAGGATGAATTGGATCGTATCAAACAGGCTGAGAAGAAAAAAAGACGTTTAGAGAAAGCCCTTGCAGCATCAGCAGCCATTATTTCCGAGCTTGAAAAGAAAAACCAAAAGAAGAAAGAAGAGCAACAGAGGCTGGATGAGGAGTGCGCTGCTATAGCTGAGGCAGTTGCTTTGCAGGTCCTAATTGGTGAAGAGTCTGACAAGTCGTGTGTTCAAGCCATGATGCACAAGGAAGAAGAATGGTATCCGTGGGGATATTGTGCGAGTAACCTTGACCTTTTTGTGGGTGATAGTCATGCTAGAACGGAAGCTACTGTCATTCCACGATCTCGTCTTCCAGGGAGTCCAAGTGGAGGTTCGAGTTGGGTTTCTGATGGTTGTGGAGGATCCAGATACCAGTGGAACGGATATGGGTATTTCTTGAGTGATGTTCAAGCACCGTATATGGAGAGAGACTGGGAAGCATCAGAAGCGAGTTCTTCACTTCAGATCGCAGATAATGGCGTTAACGCTTTTGTTTTTAATAATAGAATGCTGAGAGGGTGAATGCTTCTTCCAAGTGTTGTGTTGATGGTTTATTTTGTGTGTGTGTATTTAAAGAGATCTTGATGAATCATTTGAGTGCATGGTGCATTTTGTATCTTGTTTCTTGTTAGTCAAATACTGGTATTAGAGTGATATTATCAATAATATTTGTTGTTGCTTTGATATTATTAATAGATATGGTTTCAAAGTTCAAACATAATCTTTCATCTCAAAGTGAAATATCATAAATATAATATAAACCAACATATATAATAGAATAGAATAGATAGATGAAATATAGTACATTTGGTTCAAACAAACTTTGTGGATGAATGGAAATAACAACAGTTACAATTCAAAAAATAAATTAAAAGACTGATGGTTAACCTGCCCACAAAACTAGTACACAAACACGCGATGCCAAATGTTTTAGATCTCATGTGATGCTGGTGTGGAGTCTTGTCTTGGCTGTTGTGGTTTCTGAACTCGATCATCTCCATTTTCAAGTGGAGTACTCGTTGATGGTCTTGCTCCTGCCGCCACAAGATTTTTAAACCATGCAGGTTGTTGGAACCTAGGATTGCTTCTGTTTGTACCATCAGGGGAATCTGGGGACCCCTGAGTGGTGTTATTTGAGGTTATGCCAGCAAGAAATCGATAAGCCACTTTGCTAGCTGTCACAATCTCTGTTTTAGCTTGCCTGAACTAAATTTATTAGGAAAAATAAAAGATTTAGCATAACAACACAGAAACACAATATAGCATAAACACAGCACAGAACTGATGCTCACCCGCATTGCGGTGGTTTCTGCTATTTCTACAGCAGTGTCACCAGCATTAGCAAACCTGTTCACCCAACCTGTAAACATTGTTTCAGAACGAGGTTTTACAGTGCAAGACACAAAACTACTAATTTAAGTTCTTATCAATTCCAATTTCTCAAACAATCACTAAAGATCAATACAAAATCATACTGAAAAACAGTACAAATAATCTGTAAGCATAGTGGTTGCATTTTCTTGAAAGCAACTAATAAACCAACCTGGAAGTTTAGGGACACCAAGGCTTTCACAAAACTCGTTGCAAAAGTGATTGCAGTTTTTTGACAGCAAGTCATAACAGTTTCCAGGCCATTCTCTACTAAGTTCTCTTAGGATTTGGTTGACCTTAGACTTGTTTAAGCTTGTTTTCCCAAGGACAATACATTCACGATATGTGTACATTGGGTTCTTTTTAGCAGGGCAACAGAAAACCCCAGTGCCTTGCTCACAGAACCCAAATGACCATTCATCCTCTCCATAAACCTATCATAACAACCAAATCAGATCAGATTTTCCTATACAAATCATCATGTAGAAAAAAACAACAAATTTTGTATGAATGGAGATGATTAGATGAAGTTCAAAGAACCTGAGATAGAACCTGTTAAACACAACTATAATACTTTGTGGAGAAGCACAATGACCAACTCACCAATATAAAGTGTTTGCGTCTCCATAACTATAGCATATGAAAGAACTCTAACTAATTCCGAAGATTTGTAATCACGGTCAAAATGAAAGATTTTCAAATGATATTTTTATTGGCTAAGGGGGGGAACTTTTGAACTGTATTCAGCTAGTTTAATTCTAGTGGAACTAGCTCTGAATAGTTCAATATGTCTGCCCAGATTGATATACATGTTTGTCTGTTGTGCCCGGACTGTTTAGTTGACAACCCAAATCCATTCCCCAAATGACAGCCAACAATCCACAATTAGATGGAGGCATTACAAAAGAAGCACTTCCCTTTGCTGTGGGACTTGTTTTAAATCTAGCAGTTGAAACCAAAGCTTCATCATATTCAAATTATATAATCAAATTAAGTTCAAAGTCTAGTTGCCGACTTATTTACTATCATCATTCCTATAGAGAGAGAAGCACTAGTCAGTGATGTTTATTTACATTTCCACAGGCAACATTTTTTCACTCATTACTACTACAAAGTTTTATCCTAATGATATCCTGTATTCACTCTTACAAACTGACCATCAGATTTTCCAACCACACATATTAGGACACGTCATTTTTGAACGGCAGAAAAGATTTTATTAATAAAGAGGCCACTAGCAAGATGCTAGGACCACGCCAAACAAGAAAAGAGATACAGGTTAAGGAAAATTAAAATCACACCAAGTAAGCCTCCCTAAATCTTCCAGTCTAGCTCTATGTTTAACCCACAAGAACCAGGTCACTTTTATATCTTCTACTACTTTTGGCACCAACTCAATAACCTCGTTAAAGATCTTTTTCCATATGTACTATAATGTGGTCATAAAGACGTATGTAGAGACTTCTTAAGTTTATGTGAGCCTGGATGTAAATCGGGCAAGGATTGACACAAGCGAATAGACATTGCGATACTTAATAATCAAAGGCTGTATACAACCAAATCAAAGGCCGCAAGAACAATAACTGTCGAAAGTGCCAAGCTATGCATCAGGCAATCGTCTACTCATTTACGTGGTGACGATTACATAGGGCTTTCCTCCCTAAATTGAAGCAGCCATGATCTTATATAGAATTATAACAAGTGATAACTAAGTTCAACATAACTTGATGCAATTGTACAAAGCAATGATAAACTTAAACTTCCATATCTACTTAACTCATGAATCAAGTCAGCAATTTAATAAAGCAACTAAAACAATTGTATCTAAAAGTTTCACAATTCAGCAAACAACATTAAAAGCAGAATTAAAACCCTAGATGATGAAGTTAAGACCTGAACGGCGCTGTGGAAAATGCCGCCGATACCGATTTTGTCTTTGAAAATCCTGTTGATCTGAAGAATTTTGTTGTTAGTATCTTCTGAACCACTATTTGTAACATCATATACATGGAGTATAACTTCCGACATCTCCGCTGTGAACGCGATCCACAAACCCTAACTTTCTTTTTTTCGAACTGATGAACAGAAGAAGATTGATTTGTTTAGATTAAATTAGAAAATTCATCATCATGACGACAAGTAGCTTCTATCGAGGCTGCCTTTGTTTATTCGTTGTTTTCGAAAACTGTGAGTGGAACTGTAAAAAGCAGCTTCATTTCTTTATTTATTCACATCATGCTATATTATCTTTTATTTATTTACATGACATGATTTTTTTAATTTTTTTTTTTCAATTTTTGCAACCATTCGGTCGCATCTCCCGCAATGAGGAACCCACCACCCCACTCCGGTCAATATGTTGTCTTAACCGGGCCCACTTGACATCGGAATTTGGCTAGGCATTCAACCGGGAAAACCAATGGGGTTTTTCCTGGAAAATCTCACAGGCAGGGAGGTTAGAACCCTGGACCACCACTGTAAAACCGGGTGTCCTCAACCAGCTAGGCTGGAATCATTAGACGACATGATTTTTTACTATCTTTTGTTGTTAATGTAGTCGGAGTAGGTGTGTGGTGTGTGCGGTTCTGATGCGGCCCTGCACGGAAACATCGCCTCACTCCTTATTGTGGTCGAACTGTGGAGTGGTTTTTGGGGTGAGTTCCTCAACCTTTTCATTGAGTTTTTTGACTGTTTAAATGGGGGCCCACCCTTAACGGCTATTTTTTTACTTTTAAATAAAACACTTTTTTTAACCTTACAAATCACAATTTTATTTACATATCACTCTCAAACTAAACTCTCTTCGTCAATCTCTCAATGACATCTAATCGTCAACCATTGACGAGTGCTCAAGAAGTGAACTTGTTAAAAGCATAGTTACATGCTTCATTTGACGGTAACGAAAGTATATGTGATTTTTGGAATCGAGTTCTTGAACATTAAAATCAACTAGAGTATGCAAACCGAACGATTAACCAACTTCATTCAAAGTGGAGGAAAAATTTCAATCTAATCACCAACTTCAATCGCTTTTATCTTCATGAGTATATTGAAGGAGTCGTTGATGCCATAAATAAAGCTTTGAATGAATACCAAGAGATATATAAACGTCCTTTTACCAAAATTGAATCGTGACAACTTGTTATGGCACATGGGATGTTATCAAAATGATTTATGTTTAAGTTATTTTAAATTATGTACGTCATTTATGCTTTTCTATTTAAGTTGTGTTTTTATTCGTTATAATTTGTGTTTCATATTTAATGAAATATTAAAAGTTTTAAATAAATGAGAAATAAAAATTAAAAAATGACGGGGTGTGAGGTGGACTCCCCTCACCCTTATGACATAAGTGTTATAGGCCGATTAGAGAGTTTGATAAATCGTTTATTTAATAGTAGGCTATTGAGTTAGATTTGTACGTGGAATATGTTTATTTGCTTGTTTGTGTGATTCCTACGACAATAAACCCTTTTGTATCTCACGTACACAAAAATATTTATTTTTTTAAAAGTATATTGGTTTTAAATAGTCTCAACTATTTTTTTGGTTTGTACCATTCTTAACTATTGAATTGGCTGGTAATGGTCTCAACTTTTATCACGTTGGCATCCAACAAAACGTCGTTAAATTTTTTTAACGACATTAAGTTTTTTCGAATTCAAGACCGATCTTTTAGGGCTTTTGGTCGGAAGGAGAATACGAGTCGATTGATGTAAAAGTTATCTCGAAACAGCACTCTGAACGACGAAATTTTTACATTCGATTGAAGCACTATTAGGTTTACACACCAGATTAAAGCATTGTTTCATCGTTGGGAGTGTTGTTTTGAAGTAACTCTTACATCAATCGACTCGCATTCCTTCTGATCAAAACCCGTAAAACATCGTTCTTGAATTCAAACAAAACTTAACGTCATTAAAAAAAATTAACGATGACTTGTTGGTTGCCAAAGTGTAAAAGTTAGGATCGGTATCAGTCAATTCAATAGTTAGGACAGATAGAAAGCAACAAAGATAGTTATGACTGTTTAAAACCAATGTACTTTTTTAAACTACTTTAATTCATTAGAGGGAAGTGTTGTAGGAAGAAAGAGATAGAAAGGCTTGAGTCAGTACCAAAGGAACTAAGAAGAAGAAATAGTGCCAAATTGTTTGGAGGTTTTGGTGACTGATAAGTGTTTACATTTAAAAGAAGTGGGACAAACACAAGAACATCTTGGTTTCCTTAGATTTTCAAATGTCAAGGACAAAGAGAAACTTGTGGAAAACATGGATTCTGATACGATAAATAGTGCAAAGATTGGAGTTCATACTAGAAGTATTTTTCATGGTGAACAGTGGATTTCTTAAAGGCTACTAGCAAGTATTTTCGGTTGTCAATGTTTACGGGCCCCAAATGCGATGGACAAAAGGGCAGTGTAGAATGTACTCCTCTGGGTTAATAAAGATTTCATCCCAAGCATCTGGATTTTCATTGGAAACTTCAATGAGCTTAGATTCCTTGAAGAGAGACTTAACTCCTCCTTTGATCATGTTTTGCTTTGGCACTAATGATTTCATCTTTGAGTTTGGATTGCATGATTTTGGCATGAGGGGCAAAAAAATATTTTTGCAATAGAAGGGGAAGAAAACTGAGCAAAGTTGACAGATATTGGTGAACGAAAACTTCATAGACTTATGGTCCAACTCTTGTTTCGTGGCCTTCCATAGATATTTATCGGATCACTCTCCAATATGTTTGGTTTCAATCCGGTTTGTTTATGGTCGTCATGTCAGAGCTTTTAACTTTGGATGGACAACCCGAAGTTCAAAGTTGTTGCTGGTGTATTCACTCTTTTGAATTTTATGTCCTTCCCCCATGTGGCACCCTTACTTGGATTTTGGGCATATGCTTGTTTTTGTTCCTCAACATGTGGATTCGTTGACCATATCTTTGCATCGGTGTACACTTTATCTTTGACTTGGAAAACATAAGCTTGTGATGTAATATCCCTCCTACTTATGTCTTATCTCTAACAGATTTAGAACATGTGTTTAAGTATATCTCAGGTCAAGGCAAGGAAAAAAAGTGATTCAAGGAGTTAATATGGTTGCTTGATGATGTATCTAGAGAGCTCGAAACAACTATATATTTTCAAACGCTTCTATCAAGATCAAAGATTCATGAAGGAGATCAAGTCACTTAGAGGTTGCTGCGTAATTTGTTACCCGTTTACCTATCAACTTATTGTAAATTTTATTCATCTATCAACATCCTTCATGTTATTAAATTTACAATCCAAGTTAAGATTTTGATTTTGGATGGATAATGTTTTGTACAAAAATGCAACGCCTGGCTTGGTTATATAACATTATAACTGCTATCCAGACAATATGAAAGAAACAAAAGATGAAGAAAGTAAACAGAAAGAATAAGCTACTCAAAACTCCACTGTGAACATGAACTAGAACATTTAACCTATATTTTTGTATGAACTCACCTAAACCATCACTATCATCACAATGCCCCTCTTGGTTCCACTTTTTCATAGTAACCATCATGTTTTCTCATTGGATCACTATTACCCTTGTATTTGTAACCAGTCAACTGTGAAAACCTTGCAGGACGTTGAGCAAACCGGAAATAATCATCTGACTTTAATCTTTCAGGATACCCAACTGGGTCAAACCGTGGTTGTTTTACTGACGCTCGTCTGCTATCTCTAAATTCGTCATCCCTGGACCTCCGCTCATCGAAACTTTTATATGAACGTTCTGGAGACACACGACCATCTCTGGTTACGGTTTCAATCTCGTCAGGATTACTTGTATCCAAATTCTTGCGTTTCTGAAAATGCCAAGCAATTGGAGACCCGGATCTAGATCTGGATCTAGAAACGGGTCGTGTATCTTGTCGATTGAAATTGGTAGAAAAACGTGGTTTTCTTTCTAAATAACATGGTTTTGAATCATGGTATTCTTGTGAATGAAACCTGTATCTATCACGGCTATGGCTTCTTGCTGGTGGAAGTCCTCTATGACTACCGTAACCATTGTTTCTTTCAGGTGAAGATGGCCTTCTGTCATGGGTCCTGTAACTAACGCCCCTCGGATTTAAGTTTCTTGAATAGTTGCTATCAAGACTCCTATGGCTCTTCAAGTCCCAAACTCTCGTCGACAAATCTCCTCTATGACTACCGTAACCATTGTTTCTTTCAGGCGAAGATGGCCTTCTGTCATGGGTCCTGTAACTAACGCCCCTTGGATTTACGTTTCTCGAATAGTTGCTATCAAGACTCCTATGGCTCTTCAAGTCCCAAACTCTCGCCGACAAATCTCCACTAGTACTAGATCTGCACGCAATATATATGTTACAAGATTTGAATAAATATCAAAGTTAAATAGGCAACCTCATTGTCATATAGTATAAGAAATTTACCTATTTCGCCATCCATATTCACCATTCCTAAAAGCATCAAAAGACGTTGATTCTTCAATCCGCAGCAAATCTTTTCGTTCACAAAAATCTTTTCTTGATTCATCAAAATGTGGTCTTTCAAAAGTATCCACTTGAGCTTCTTGCTTGATTTCATCATTAGGTACAGCTTCCTTCACAAACAATAAAGTTTGATCTGTGGTTCGACCATGGTCGACTTTTGTTAACAAGGGGTCTTCAATAGTGCCAAGGTCATCTTTGTGTATTTTATCAGACTTGTATACAGTCTCTTTTTCTGTTTTTCCAATTAGCTCCCGCAACTCACCATCTTCAAAAGGAGAATCATAACCAGCCTGAAGTTTCTCCTCTGAATCTCCCTCAGCCATGTGACCATGTTCTTCTTGAGTAACATTTGAACCACAGCACTCGCTCACATGATCTGCAGTAATTTTGTTGCCTTGCATTGCTTCTTCAGAAGCAAGCTGCTGATCCGACTCAGACATTGTAACTTTAGAGTGAGGGTGCACCAGGGGATTATCTTTTATGTCTGATTCAAAGTGAACAGTTTGGTCTATTAAAACGGATGTGGTTGAATTGGAAAAATCTTCACACTTGCCTGGATGGGCCAACGAGTCAACCACATCTGATTTACTCGCAGAACTCTCACCATCTGATGTCTTAATATTATCCGTCTTTGTGCTCTTCACCTCTAAATCTTCAATCGGTTTACATGGTTCTTCTACAAGACCATTATTACAATTTTCAGTAGACGGAATATGCGAGACTGCAGCATCATGCTTCACAGACAACTGAGGTTCAACAAGCAAATCATTACAAGGTTCATCCCACTCATCCATTACAGTATTTAAGTCCCAATGTAATCTTAACCCTTTGGAAGGAGCAACCTTCGTCTCCTCATCTTCTTTTCCATGATCATCGAGATTTTGTTGAATTGATGAAATCTTCGATTCAACATCTTTTATATCAACATCACATGAACCAACTACTGGTGGTGTTGTGTGTTGTAAATCCTCAACATGCTCTGTACTATCATGAACAAAGCTACTACATGCAACAGCAGCAAGTAGTTCAATACCAGAAAAGTCAACCAGGCGTTTACCCTTTTGATTTATGGGCTTCAATATCTTACTGTTTTTCAATCTAGTTTTGGAATTTGTTTTCTGGCTCTGAGATAGAGATTTTGATCGATGGTGTTGACCAAAATCTTCATGATGGTTTGAAGGAGTCTGAGGTCCCGGTGACAGGCCCTTTTCACCATCGATACACAGAGTCTGAGGAGGTAGTGATGCTGATTGATGCAAAAGCCTCTGTTTCTTTAAAGGCGCCGTAACTATCTTCTCCACATCATCTGCGCCAGACTGTTAGAAAAAGTAAGTAAACTTCATGCAAAACTAAAGAGAAAATCAACACTTAAATTTATAGTTAAACATATACCTTCTTCCTTTCAAAAGCAGCCGATTTACGCAATTTGTTCGCCTGTTCTAAACCATCTACCCTTGGCTTCCTGGGGCATCTAGTCATGCTGGTACGGCCTTTTCTCATAATAGTCCATTTCATTTCAATGTTGATATAATTTAACAGTTCCAGGTCCATTTTGCTACACACACAAGTCAAGATAGGTTCTGCTCCATAAAACGATAGCTTGCAACGTAACAACGCATAACAACCAGCCTACAACGCAAATGAAAACACAAACAAGACCTTTAGTATCACATCAATATACTTCGTTTAACAAAACAGATTAATGGAACAATCACACGTAGTTATGAATAACACATAACAGACACATAAAGTAAAATAAACATCCTATGCAACAACTGATTCATCTAAAGTAATTAGAGCATGATTAGATCTAAACATCTCTAATATATCAAAATCCAGATTTGCCAGCTGATGTCGAGATAAATGTATAACTACAGGTTGAGATCTCGGTAGATTTGACTCCATGAATTAATACCAGATCCAGAAAACAGCATGTCATCAAAGATCCAAAAAGTGCTCAAATCCAGTTCGTAATCAATCTCCAAAACTAGACCAAAAACCTAAATCGAAAGCCGCGATGAAGATTCAGCCATAGACTAATGGAACAATCACACGTAGTTATGAATAACACATAAAGTAAAATAAACATCCTATGCAACGACTGTACATCCAAGTAATTAGAGCATGATTAGATCTAAACATCTCTAATATATCAAAAGCCAGATTTGCCAACTGATGTCGGGATAAATGTATAACTACAGGTTGAGATCTCGGTAGATTTGACTCCATGAATTAATACCAGATCCAGAAAACAGCATGTCATCAAAGATCCAAAAAGTGCTCAAATCCACTTCTTAATCAATCTCCAAAACTCGACTAAAAACCTAAATCGAAAGCCGCGATGAAGATTCAGCCATAGACGTAGATAAAACAAAGGAATGAAAAATTGCTGTACTTGGATTTGTAGCAGAGATATCTTCGATGCGCAAATTGTGACTCATTCACCTCAAACTAAAATTTTTTGTTTGATTTGGAGACATGAAAACACGAGTAAATCAAAACATAACGCGTTGCTATTAGTACCTACCTGTGATCAATCAACGGAATAACAAAAGCCGGTGTTTCTCTGGCGATTGAAATCAAAATTAATCTTCAGCGGTCAAATTATATACGCAAACATAGACACTGAGTTGTTTGATTTGTATCATCAATGATAGAAGGGGAAATGGAACCTTTTTTTTTTGTTGATGAAGAAACTTGTAAATGGTATTAAAATTGATTGGATGGTATATAAGGTAGGATGAAGGATTAAGAAACAAACCCTAAAAAGTCAAAGGCGATAGAATAGTTAAGTTTATAGGAGATGAGTGCGGCGAAGATGAAGGAGACAAATCATCCATCCTGTGGCTCATATCTTCCTATAACATCCAACGGTTAATATAATTTTAAAGATTATCAAACACTTTGTATATTTTATAATATCCACTCTAATATAAAAAACTCACTCTTGTTTACTTTTTCTCTTACTAGTTGTTCTTGATGTTTTTTTCTAGAATGCCGGGTGAAGCATGATGAGCTCGGATTGAAATTGTCGCTGAACTACGGACACTAGGGGTGGGGTAGTGTTATTATTGGTCACGACGCATTCCCTCACTCTATTCATGATTCATTCCGTCGCTCTAAAGAGTGGGGATTTTTTTCACTATTTTCTTTAGTTTAATGAATAAGGGGAGCGTGAAAAGTTAATGCACTGAAAGGGTTGGTGGTAAGAAGTTGGGGTAATTCGTTGAAAAGTAAAGATTAAAATAGGTGAATTTCGTCGACTTTGAAAAGAAATTTGATAATTTTAATAAGTTTTAAGATGTTAAGCTATGTTATAAATCATCCATATGTGTATGGAACGATTCAAACCAACTAAATATGGAAAATTAATTAATGATATGTTTCGCAAAATAGATTTATATTTAATTTAATACTAATTTTATGAAAGTTTCTCAAAAAATAGTTCATTGTGATATGGTGTTTTTAATTATATAAGAGTGGAAGTGGTAGGGCGAGAACACCTTCACCACACCCTAACATTAAAGGCTTTGAGTTTCGTGTTCAGTCGTTCAGGTATGTAAACTCGTTCAAACCACTTATTATAATATCATTGAATGGCTCTTTTGACTGCTGCAATTTTTTTAGAATTTTTTTTAACATTCACAATATGTATAACCTTTTAAACCAACATATTTCATTCCAATTATCTACTCAATAAAATGAAACATTGTTATTCTTTCATCATCACCACCAACGTGTTTCGATTGACTCTATTGGGGTTCAATTTCTAACAAAAGTTATTATGAAGAGCCCAAATTCATCGTGATCGTGTAAAGGCTAATAAGGTTCTTATGAAGAGCCCAAATACAATAAATTTTAGAACAAAATTTCAGATGTTAGATGTTTTATTTTTAAAAATCATTGAGGACGTAAACGCTAATTTTGAGTGTTTCAAAGACATTTTTGACACGATGATGAAAAATAGTTTCTAGGCCTAGCTATTACAGAAATTAGGGGTGCTCATTCGAATAGAATGCAAATTGGACGAATTAGGCGAATCGAATTGGTCGAATTGGGACTTTTAAAAACTCTATTCGTATTCGATCCACATTCGAATAAAAATCTATGTATTCGATTCGATTAAGTTATTCGAATTCATATATAGATAATTAATAAAAATCATATACATAAACAACAATTAAGACTGTGTAATGGGTTGGGTTTGGGTATTTTTAACTTACTTCAAGCCCATTAAATCATATTCATATATAGATAATTAATTAGATATTTAAAAATATAAATTAAAAAATATATAAATTTCTTATTCGAATTGGGCGAATCGAATGCGAATACAGAAAATCATATTCGTATTCGATCCACATTCGAAAAAATTATTCGAATCGAATGCGAATCGAATTCGAATGACTGAAAGTGGATTTCGAATGGCCTTAATCGAATTCGAATCGAATTTCGAATAATTCGAATAGTATTCGAATAATGAACACCCCTAATAGAAATGCACAATAGCAATAAAACAACTCGCAATTTGACGGATTTGTGGCTATGTCGAGGATGTCAACAACAATGCTTGTAATATTTTTGGGACACAACTATTCAATTCAATGGTAAATGAATTTTTCAAGCACCAACTAGCCACAAGATCACATTTTTCTATGATGCATATGAACATAGATATCATTTGAGGGATGCTCGATAACATCCATTGTACACAATGATTAGAAGAACTTTCTCAACGAGTTATTAACTTGTCAAATTTATCTATATATACCAACTAGCCACTACAATATGATCCTAAAACACGACGAGAACTTCGTTGCACTAGTGGCCATTGAGGGTTTTTTGATAGATGTAGTGGTTAACGAAATATATCATTTTCCGGTTGCAAGATCAAAACACTTATTTTTTACTCTAATTTGATCTTACGAAATACATTGCAAAACATTCTAAAGTCGGACAACGAGATGTTTAAACGTGTTGTGAAATTTAAGTTTATTTTATTTATTTTAAAGAATATAGTTACCTTTGTGTACTATCCATTCATTCCACTCAAGGTACAAACTTTTGTAAGTACTTGTGGGTTGAGAGGTTAACACTCAAAAGTTATTGAACCTTGCAGTTAAAAATATGTAATCAAAATTGAAAAGCAAAGCAATGAAATTTTTAGCAAGTAAAATACTTCAAACGGCAGCCTATCATTTTACTATAGAGTTGGTTGATGTGGATCCTATATGCAACTAAAAAAGACAATGATGAGATGAGATGAGATGAAGAATGTGTGGATACCACGGGAGCAGATTAGCCTTGCTCAAGGGCCACATGCACCCTATCTTTTGCTGACGTGTATTTTATTCCACATCTCTCTTGCTTGACTCTAGAAAACTAGAGAGGGGACTAGAAACTAACTATACTTACTATTTCTTTTACTTGGGTTGATCTAGTTGAGTAAGATAAAGTTATGTTATTGTCTAGTCATTTAAATATTTTATAGGTATTTAGATATTTCTTACAATTAGTGGCGGATCTAGAATAAAATTTTTAAAAGAAATTTTTTGCTTAAGGGTATTATTAAATTTTTCGTTTAGATGTATCCAAATATTTAAAATAGTAAGAAAAAATGATATCTCCATATTTAAACCGGTAAAAATTACATTTCGTAATGAAAGTTTAGGGTATCCCTGGATACCCTTAGGCTCTTCATAGCTCCGTCACTGGTTACAGTTTAACTCATTTTAAATCGTGTAATTTGATATAAGGATGAAAGCTTCTAAAACAAATATGTTAACATGATACGAAACGACTCTGAGTTAAACAAGGCTGGATTTGAGTTTAACATGTTTCGTGTCTTAAACATAACAACACATTTAAGACATGATTAAATTGTGTCTAAACATGTTAAACACTTGTAAACATGTTAGTGATATGTTTAAATCTGTTTATACTTTTTGTTTAAATAAAAAAATATGTGACTTAGTAAACCTTAACCCTAATCGACACATTCGATTTTCATTCTTCACCTTCGACGAACAAGAGTCCACGAGCCAAGAATCACAAATATATATCAAATCTTCTATCCACGAACAAGTATTCACAAAACAGTCCTTGATTCTCTAACTAGTAACTATGAGTAAGACCAACTTTCAGGCTTGAAGTTCATGAGTGATTCACATAACGTCTAAGTAGCGTTATAAACGAATCGAATGTGGCTTTGTTTATATTCATTTGTTAAGTTATTAGTGAACTAACTAACGGTTTACAAACACATAACCAAACAAAAGTTTATGTTTGTCTTTGTTTATTAAGAAATTTAAGATCTTCGTGTTTGTTTGTTAAATTTGTAAATAAACCCAAACAAATCACATGCACACTCACAAACGCAAAAAAACATATATTAGCTTAAAAAAATCGTTGATAATAAAAAGATAACATATAATATACTAGTTTAAAGCCCGTGCTACGCTCGGGTTTGTTTTTTAGTACACAATATTATACTCAATTTAAACCGATTTAAATACTCGGTTTTATGTTCTAGTTTTTTTAAAAATAATGTCGTATAAAAATTTTATGTAGGTTTAAAAAATATTGAGTTATTTAATTGTATTTATTAACAATTTTAATTATAAAAATAATGTCGTATAAAATTATTAATTTTAACTTAACACCCCTAGTAGGAGAGAGTTTAAAATGTAAATAATATTAAGTTTCTAAATATTCTCCAAAATATTAGGAAAGCAAATGTAATTAAGGTTATTATAATATATTATTATTATAGATATATACATATCTACCTTCTACCTATTCTAATAATTGAGTAACACATCCACATGTCATCATTTTAACTACTCCACATAGGATTTTGCTTAGGTGTCATGTTCTAATTAATTTGATGGAGAGTTTTTAGACGGGTCATGGTATGCTCCATATTCAAAATAACCCGATATGTTTAAATTAAAAATTCACAAATTATCATCAATTATCTCCTAACCCGATATGTTCAAATACAAAATTTACCAATTATCATGATCTATATATTAACCCGATATGTACCAAGTAGCATGAATTATCTCCTGACCTGACATTCAAATAAAAAACTTATCAATTATTATGATTTATCTTAACCATATATGTTCAAATTAAAGTTTTACCAATTATCATTAATTATCTCATAACTCGATATGTTCAAATAAAAAAATTTACAATTATCATGAATTATCTCCTAACCCGATATGTTTCAATAAAAATTTATCAACTATTATAAATCATATCCTTTATTGTAACATATGATTTTTTATATGAATATATTTGTAAATATCCAAATCGATTTAATAAGAGATATGTTAAAAATAAATTTGATATGTAAATTGAGTTAAAACCTATAAAACTAAAATCTGTGTAGTACACGGGTACTAATCTAGTTTCAAATATAAAAACATTATTATGAGAAAAACACTCTTGTGATGCCAAGTAAGCAAATATTAACTCTAATTATGCCAACTAAGCAAAATCTATTTTCCTATATTATGTAAGGATGTTAAAGTAGTTATGAGTTATATATGAAACCAACCTAAGCTTCGAGTTTTAAAGGGTGTCAGGGGTTGCTTATTTCTCTCATAAAGTGTTTATTTTTGTCAAAACTCTTAATTAACTTGCCACTTTTCCATAAGAAGTTTTTAAAAAAGTGTCTATATTAGCTTTGGTGAGAAAGCAACCAATAATTCAATAGCTTTTGTATTTAAAATGTGATGCTTATCATTTCCAAAACAAGTTCATGTTAGAAGAAAATGATAATTTGCCATCATGTCATTTTTGTGTCTAGCACCTCATCTTATCTTATAACCTCTTACATGTCATGTCTAAACCTATTATGTTAGCTCCAACTTGCTACTTGATACAGGTTTATTTTTACTGGGTAATAAGATTTTACCAGAGTAATATATGGATATAAGAGCCGTTAGAGAAATATGGATATAAGAGAAGAGAAAAAAACAGGATCTGTTGTTTATTATAATAAATGAGTGCTTGCTTGCATACAAAATGGGTCTTTGTTAGCAGATTATTCCACCTGCGTTGCTTTGATTCCACACCACCTCAACATGTATATATTATTCAAAGATACCTTTCTTTCCAATTCTCTTCACGTGTGTCTGTCTGGTTTCTTTCTTCATTTTGCTTATACAATGCTTCTACACTGAGTTACCTACATAATACATTTTTTATCATTAGACAAATGGGCCGTTGTTATGAGTTCTAGCAAACTTTTGGGTAGAACTGTAAACTCAGCCAATATAAAAACATGACAAGAAAAGAGGTTCAACATGTACTGATCATACACTCATTTGGTTGTAACTTATCTCAGAGAAATGAAGGGGGTCAAAAGACTCAAAATGGCAAATGGGTCTACCTGGTCAAAAGTATGCTAAATATGTTTTTAAATGCTTAATAGTTGATATAACTTCCATTTGAGAAAATAGTTAGAGAAAAATGATGACATCTCGGTTTTTCGCCATATACTATATGGGACCTGAAACAAGGACCATATGCCTAAGAAGCACCATTGGGATTTGGGACCAATAATTCCAGTCAAACACCAATTTCGTACAAGTCTTCCAAAATAGACAAGATCAAAAGCACACAATACCAAAACATTAATGGGAACAAGACAGGCCTTTCGCAAGATTTTGCATCATCTCTAAATAGGTTTCCCACTTACCCAATTTAGAGATGATGCAAAATCTTGCGAAAGGCCTGTCTAAGTATGCACATGTAAAAAGTGATGCACATCCCTATCATGTATGCACATGTAATTTTATATTATACGGGTAATATATTACACAGGTATTATAACATTACCCTACAATGTTGTTGAGAGTTAAAAACTTGTAGCAACCAAAACATTCCTTCTTTCAACAAAGCTAGAATAAAAAATAAAATGAATACCTCGTTATGAATAGGGCAGGTGATCAATAAGATTTAGCAAATATTGCAACTTCTGCAGCTGGACTACCAGTCATCAGGCACGTTTTTGGTCCTTGAGGTTGGTCGAATGGAAAACATCTAATTGTTGCCCCGGTTTCTTCTTTGACCTTCAATTCATCTTCATCACTTAAATACCAACAGAGTGATGTCAGATATAGAAGGAATACCGGATAAGTATATTCACAAAGTTAAAATATTCATCATGAAAAAAAGCAATTGTAAGGATATAGCTTCTGCTCCAAATTTACTAATATAAATTAGTGGCGAATTGATGTGTTAAATTTGTATCATGTCATCTTGTACAACAAACATGTCAATTTGGTCGTAACTGACAGGCTGTCCATCAAATTGGATGACCTCATTGAATAATTGTCAAATTACAAGCAAAAATGGCATTTGTAAAATTTTTTTTGTACATAAACCGTGTTGTAAAAAGTGATGAAAAGTTGGGGATAATAGCCTCAATATTGTACTAACTACTATCAAAAGTTGATTGCTGAACACGCCAACACGGTCATAAAACTGTATGCCTGGACGCAGAGACTGTATATTTTGACAACTTTAGTATGAAAAGCTAAAGACATACCTTCCGACCCATGGACCCCTGGCCCATTTTCCCTGTGATATTGCTTCTTTAAGTTCATCATATGAGCTCACATCCACAATATTGCTGAAGTAAAATCAATAATCGTTAGCCGTGAAACCCTTTGTTTCTTAATAAACATTTCAGAAAAACAATGCAAAACAAATCAAAGCATATGTCACCCTCTTATGGCCAGCATTGCTGTTTTGGTTTGGTAAAAACTCTGCAAATTGAACTTTTACTTTAAGTAGCAATGGTAATAGAAATCATAATTGATCTATTTCCTTTTACTTTTATGCTAAACTCATACATTTCCTCTTGTTTGTGATGGGAAGAAAGGTAGGAAACATAGTAAATTACAATATCGCCCATAAGCTGTATACCTATCTCGAAAAGCAGTTGCCTTATCCAAAAGGGACAATTGGATTTCATCTAGCTTTTCTTTGATATACGGCACAAGAACTGAAGATTCCATAGATATTCCAAAAACCTTCCCTGGTTTTCCAGGAATATCTCTTCTAGATATGACCACACTCCTGCTAGAAACATCACGTGGACCAATTTCAATTCTTAGTGGCACACCCTGCACATAAAAACTAAATTAAGGATGACTTATAAGGAACATACACACAAAAACAAAAATTACTTCAAACTTGTATAATATCTCACCTTCATTTCCCAGAAATTAAATTTCCATCCAGGAGTTTTTTGATCAGAATCATCTAGCTTTACTTTGATCCCAGCTGAATGAAGAACATCTTTGATGGACAATGCAGCATCAAGAACTTCATTTTTCTCATTAGCCTTTTTCCAAATTGGAACAATCACCACCTTGGAATCAGGAAAACAAACTTATCATGCAAATAATAGGAAAACAGAAGTGCTGATAAAGTGTAACCATTACAGTTCATGCATTAGGCAAACCCCTTCTGCAATTATTTTATATAAAACACTAAAGCACGTATAAGACGTAATACTGATAAGAGCTTCAGATTAAAGAACACCTGTATAGACGCCAGTCTTGGGGGAAGCATTAATCCAGCATCATCACCATGAGTCATGATGATACCACCAACAAACCGAGTGCTTATAGCCCAAGAAGTTTGCCATACATGCTGCCTTTGACCATTTTCATCAGCAAACTGTATGGACAAGGTTTTAAGCTTTGGGTTCAGTAGTTGTCAGGGTAGTTAAAACTGCAAATAACTTTGGATTACAATAACATATTGGATTCTAAAGCAATCTATTCTCAAGCTAAATCCAGTCAACAGCAGTAAAAAAATTCGATCATAAGTACCAAATTCTTTTACCTTTTCTACTCTTTGTATATATTCCATACATTCCTCAACAAATTGAAGTGATGAAGGGATTAGAAAGAAACCTGTGTTCCAAAAGCACGAGAAAAGTTTTGTCCTAAATTGTGGCTGGTTCCAGCCTGCAAGGCTTTTCGATCACCCATCATAGCTTCAATTGTATAAGTTCTATCTGCTCCAGCAAATGTCTCCACCCTCGATTTTCGACCTGGAATAACAGGTATTGCAGCTTGCTCATAGGAAAACTTTGTATAGAGATCAATCATTTGCATCGCCTGGAATTTTAGAAGCACAAACCTGTTAGGGAGAACAAAAAGTAGGCTCGTTTAAACATAAAAGATATACAAACCTCCTTTTCGGCTTCCTCTGGCGTAGCATGTGCAGTATGCCCTTCCTGCCATAGAAACTCAAGAGTCCTAATAAAGGGCTTTGTGCGCATCTCCCATCTCGTAACATTTGCCCACTATTAATGATCACTGAAAGATATTAGTACAAGGTGCTAATGTGCTATGTAAGTAAACATGACAACAAATAACCGAACTAAAAGTGAACCTGATTGATCATAAGGGGAAGATCACGATGACTTTGAATCCACTGAGTAAACATGTGGTTAACAATGGTTTCACTAGTAGGTCGAACCTGCAAGAGCCTCACGAATTGCAAGAATCAAAGTCACACTCACGTCTTAGTTATCCAACTTAAAATCAACATTCACAAATTTCATTTCTATCTAACAATCAAATTAAAAACCAGCATCAAATCAGGGTACATGTATATTAGTAGTTGCAAACTAACTAAATCAGTACCACAAGTTTTTCTTCAAGTTCTTTCCCTCCTCCAACAGTCACTAGAGCCAATTCTGGACTAAAACCCTCAACATGACTGGCTTCTTTCTCTATAAACGAATACGGTATAAACTGCACCCAATCACAATCACAGTTAACGAAACTTAACAAAATAGGAAAACTCCATTATCTAGCTTTGCACATACAATAATCAATAGAAAGAAATGACTTAATACTTACCTGTGGAAAATACATGTTACTATGTCCTGTCTCTTTAAACTTAATGTTCAAATAATCCTGCACAAAAAGGAAACAAAAAAAACTAAACTTCAAAAGGAAATACAAATACACTTTCAAGTTTATAACATTACTCCATTTCAAGTACAAAAACGAGTGCAATTAGCTACATCTACGAGATAATAGCATTGCAATATCGAAACTAATAGTTTGAATTAAAACAGTACCTGAATTGCTTCCCAAATTGCATAACCGTAAGGTCGAATAACCATAGTACCACGAACAGGGCCATAATCAGCAAGCTCAGCCATGGAAATGACATCAAGGTACCAGGCATTAAAATCCTGAGAACGAGGCGTTATACCTTGTTCCTGAACAGGAAGTTTCTGGTTCGATTCAGCCGGAGCAACTTCTGTCGCCGGAGTGTTTTTGGCGAGAGAAGTGAGTTTCCGAAGATTGAGGTGATTGTTACGCCGGAGAAACAAGGATGAACGTGACGATGAGACGGAGAAGATGGATGTGATTGAAGGAAGCCGCAGAGCCCCCATTTGTGTGTTTGAACTCGAAATATCACTTCGGATGAGGGTTTGACTGTGTAAGCAATGTTTGCTTCAGTAAATTTATTCACTTGTACCCCCATACTATTGATAATGTTCATTTATGTCATAAACCAACTAGGTCCTTTCTTTTTTATTCTGGTCGAGAGACACGCCATGACAATTGACAAGCTCACTATACGTGACTCTAATCTCATTGCAATCGCCTTGGTAATATGTGTTTTATTATAACGGGTGTTGGAAGCAGCGGAGGCATGTTTAAAAGACGAAAATGTTGATAAATTGGAAAAGGGCGTTGGGTGTGCAATAAGGGTTAATAAAAGGATGTTAGTGTAACGTTTCAACAATAAAGATATAGTTATCAAGTTGATATATAAATAAAGGACCAAATGGGTAATCTTGTCTTTTTTTAATATTCCGTAATAAACAACGGAAAGAGTTAGATGTCAAATGCACTCAATTTAATGGGATCTACCTTAAGTTGATAAATTTTTTAATATGTTAACTTTTTAATTAGTGTTTTTTTATATTTGTTTAAGCTTTCACAAAATATTAGTGGAGCTAACCATGACGATTTGGTGAAATTGACGAAAAAAAAAAGATAATTTCAACGCATAAAAAGAACATTCCTTTTAAGCAGGATTATGCTGGGATTATGGGAGGTTTGGAAAGTGCACCCAAGATGGTAAGCATAAGCATAAAGGGGTTTAAATTTGGAAGTTGGTTCGAGTCAATAGAGAATCAAAACATCCGATTTGGGATACTACACGAGCTTTAGTAGCATTCTCGACTTGAATGAAGACTCAACGCCTAATCTCAAAACCCGCTCTTCAAAAGGAAAGCAATCGGTCGATAGTTCAAGCAAAAATTTGTTCGAAAATAGACTCGATGTCATCACACATTACAAATATTGCTTTTCATATTGGCATTCAATTCCTTTAAATTTAAATATCGGTTTGATAAATATTGAATCTACGCTTATCTCATAGAAAATCCAATTTTAGATAGTGTTCATGATGCGCGTTTTTGCATGTTTGATTGCATGGTGGTTGACGTAGATTGATTCAGGATAGATGTATACTCGTTTTTGCATGTTATATTGCATGATGGTTGATGTAGATTGGTTCAGGATAGTAGATCTCCAAAAGATTTCGCATTCTCTAGTAGACAAACACTCAACTAAAGCTTATGTCCTAAATAGGCTTACATAATGAGTTTTAATATTAAAATTGAAAAGGGAAATTTTGGAAAACTACTCACCGTTTGCTAAACAATAAACATGCAATTAAATAAAACAAACAAACGCATATGAGAGATCCATGTCTATGACAGTGTTAGCATGGAAGGATGACAACTTGTACAAAAGACATGTATCAGTGGTCAAGTGACTTCATGGAGAAATGAAAAAGGTGGTGAACTTTTGTTTACGTGAGGTGTGGCTTTTCCCTTTATGTTCGTGTTGTTATTATAAATTTTCAAGTTTTAGTTGGCTTATACTTCTTATAGTTCACCAAATATTTAGTATGGTCAAAGATTGAGTGTTTTTTATAATTGGTTAGTGATTAAGAGTACAAGAAAGATAACTCAAATCAAGGGAAGGAATTGCTAAGAAAATAAGTGGATCTCGACAAAGTGGAAAACGTATAAACACATTTTTTTTAATTGTGATTGTGCTTTTGCTTGAGTACACGTAAAAGCAATTAACTTTCACCTTTGAGATTCATATGCTCTCCATCTTATGTAATGTTCTACTTTTTTTAGAGCGAAATTACACTCTATATGGTTGTTATTATTACTCGATTGATCATTTTGGGGGTGTTCTTTCATTACAAAATCACAAATCCAACTTAATGTTCCTTAGGTTTGTGGCTCACTAATGTTATTTGTGAAATACGGTTTCAATTGATTGCTTGTGATTTGTTAAGCCATATGTGGTGGAATTTACAATATCGGGAATAAAAAAAACTTATGGACATGTCACTTGGTACCAACAATATTGCACTTTTGCTTAATTAACTTTATATTCGATCCTAAGAGAGTATTTTTTTAGCTACGACCTTTAATTTGTTATAAGATCGACGATATCCTAAAAATGTCCAAGAATGAAACCAATACAAACAAATGCAAAAAATAAACACCTCGTCATCCATTTCCTTTTTTTACCCGGGAAACATAATTATCAAAATTTAATCTATCTAATATTTCAAGGTTTTAAGGGGCAAATTTTTTGGGGGGAATTTTTTTTGTTCTATAATAGGAAGTTTTGGAGGTAAAAATTAAATGGAATTTTGCACCATGCATAAGTTGATGGAGCAAAATCTTTATATTTTAAATACTTACAAATTTTTAAACATAATAATTATGATTTTTTTATAAATATTATTATTTAACCCGTGTGTAACACACGGGTATTAAACCTAGTATATAATATGTTAGACTCGTGTACACGGGTATTAAGCATTTAAGAGATAGGTATGTTAAAAGATTGACACTTGACAAAAGTAGATTTGCTTTATTATATTTTATAGATTGACGATTGACGGTTCTTTGATATTAAGAGTTTTATGCTCTCTAATAATAGATACATGGGCGGAGGATAGTAGAGACCGCAGGTTACCATCTTCTTTCTTTTTTCGTTTATAGTGTTAATTTTGACCAGTAACTTAATAACTTTTTTGCATATCAACTTTGCCTCCAAAAACATACATACAAAAATTTGGCTCCTTGTGAACCTGTCTATCTGTGCGAGTTCTCCCACTGACGAACAAAACATTTACATAGAAATAGAAGGGCAAATAAGCAACACTTTATGCCATAATTTTTTTTATACAGCAAACCCAAGTCTTTAAAAAACAACGTTCATAAATTCATAGGGCATAGCATAAATGTGCATAACCCATTAGACTCGGTTAAGTTGTTCTACATCCTCGTCTAACATGGTCATTTATATGTATGTGTGAAGACCCGCTTTCCGCCTATCTTTAATCCTGCTAATTAGCAAACCATAAAAAAATGACTACGACTTTGGGTAAATTGAAACCTGTAACACTTGCCATATAGAATAGAAGGTGTTACTCTAACAACTAACAAAGTTGCAAAACTGAAGCTATAATTTTTATTTTTAAGTTTCATGCATCTAAAACAAATACTAAAATACACTTAATATACTATCTGTTGCTTTATTTATTTCTCTCTTTCAATTACAAGATTATTTATAAGAATGTTAGTTTTGAAATATGGCTTGTAAAGATGAAGAAAACATTTTTGAAATTTGGTGTGTTTTTTAGGATGTATGATTTCAGTGTGATATATTCATGTTGCTAGTCTTTACCGGCTTCTTTGAATATAATTTACTTATTGCTGTCGTTTAAAGAAAACATAAATTATTTAAAATTTATACATCGCTAACTTAATTTATTAGCCGGTATCAAGTTATACAAGTTGGACTAGTTTTGTGTTTTCATTAAGTTATTACTTTTTCTTTTACATCCTTTTCATCAACCACAAAACCTTTAGTTTGTTAAGATTCATAAACAATTGCATACAACTTTGTGATCATAAAACCCACCAAACTACTACCAAAGTGGAGTTTTTTATCGCCACCTAATCAATCAAACCATATAATAGAAGCCATTAGAGCTATGCCCACCTTTTAACGTGTGGTATGCGGCACATTTAGAAATAAATATGTTGGCATATCATGTTAAAAGACATATGTGACACGTTACACCGTTTAATCGTCTATTTCCGTACTAAATTGTAAGCTAGGACGATTGAGATTTAGTAGCTTTATCATTTGACATCTCTAACTTTCTATTTAAGTTTGATATATAACTTTAACTCTCTTATTTTACTTTAACATGCATATTAACGTTTTTAACACCATGTACTTTTGAGATAGTTATCATTTTGACTTCTATATTTATATATACTTTTTTTACATTTGACACATTACGTCTTTACACTGTAATATTCAAACGAGACATGAAACTTCATTTTTTTATCAACACGTGTAATGAAATTACATACATAAGACCCGGTCGGAGCATCACGCGACATCTCAACTCGTCACCACCTCGTACTTTTAACATGCATATTAACGTTTTTAACACCATGTACTTTTGAGATAGTTGGAGCAGAGTTCGTCCACGAGGAGCATGAAACTACCTCGTCATAGTTCATACCCATTCCCTTCATCCTTATATAACTAATTTAAGATATGGCATAGTAAAAGAAATACACGTCACTTACATATAAGTATATAACGCTTGAAAGATAATCAATCAAAAAATATTACGAGAGAAACAAAAAATGCATACAACTATACAAATTCCATCCTCAAAGGTTTCAAGTTCTAACTTTTACACGTTGACCCCACAAATCAAACGCCACGTTTATTCCCTTTTTAGGTGAGATTACACATCTAATTCAACACTAATGAAACAATTAACCAATACATTAATCAACTAATAATTTAATAATTAAAACCAAGCAGAGACTGTAGTGAGATTGTGGCCCAACCACCCTAAACTAATCCCCCCTGATTCGGTTTTCACATTAAAACCCGGGTTGCCACGTGTCCCCATGTTCACCTTTGACAACAACGAGTCGACCGTGTTTTGACTCGCTGCTTTTTGATCAAACCCAGCCATACTCATTCGGGCCCGCCACTTGCCAAACACCTCACATCTTTCAACACGTTCTCTACCTTCACACGCAACCGAGTTAACTATTCTTCGACTCAGTCCTTCCTCTATCTTGACTCGTTCCGGGTTGTCCCTCGGAATCGTCGCGTCAAACGAGTCGAGAAGCGTTGTGTAATAACTAAACAACTCTTTTACACGCGTCGTGAACGAGGCCGTGTTGGTGTTCAAATCATGTTCTGTCACCGTCACTACTGACGGTGACAACCCTTTCACACGACGGAGAATCTGGTCTCGTAGATTCTCTGTTGTGACGCTTTCGTCTGGTAACTTATTCAACTTGAAAGCAAAATTCACTGCTAAAACTTCGTTGTTTGTGACCGCTAAACCCTGTTTAGTGATTTCGGACAATTTGAAATCCAAAACATTGTAATGAAACGAAACACCTAATTTGTTAGATAGTGATTTGAGTCCTTCACATACAAACTTTAATCTTTCGGTACCACCGTTACCGAAATCATTAAACGTTGTGAGCTTTAACGAAATCGGTATTCCTCGGTTAACCTTACGTGACGCTGCGATCTCGTGAATCAAGTACACGTATTGAAGTCCGTGTCCAATATCAAAGTCTATCACATGAACGTTATCAGCTCGACCTGTAGCTGATAACGTTTGCAGGATGATATTATTAGCGGCCAATAAAGCTAGCTTGAAACAAGGGGATTTGTCGTAAAGCAGTTGCGTGGACAAAACATGCTCTTTTGTGTATAACTGTACGGCGGAAGCTTTTTGTTCTTCCGCCGTAGAATTTGCGCGTAGACGCGAACCTAGAGCAGAACCTAGGACAAAACCTACACGATGTTCTGGAGTCGTACGCGCGCCTGAATATTGATTCAGACGCGTAATTAACTCCATCGCGATATCTGATTTTCCGTCTGATATCGCTTCCGCGGCATCTGATATTAACTGTTTCGGAGAAACTGTCGCTGCCGACGATGCACAGGATGATGAAGACGACGTCGTTGGAGATGGTGACATGATGTTTGCCGGTTTCATCTCCTGAACCGGGTTCAATAACTTCTGAATCGTTTCCGATAACTCGGTGTTTGTCACCACCGAAACGGCGTCGTTTGCCCCTTCTTCATCGTCTAACAAAAGCTCTTTTTCTAGTTCTCGTAACCGATTCATCATCTCCATTTCCTGATTCATCAACGGTTGTTTCCCGCCATTGTAACTGTTACTCATCACGCCGGTGAAATTTCCGACATAAGGATTGATTCTGTTGAACCTTTCCGGCCGGAATTGTTGAGAAATTTCCGACGATGATGAGAAATTAGAAACTGAAGAAACTTCCGGCGAAAGTAAAAGATCCGAGTGTTGATTATAAGCCTTAGGTTTTACGTTTCTCAAGTAAACTGGAGGTTGTTGTTGTAATTCAACAAGCGATCGTTTTCCGATCAAATCAGATCGTGGCAATAACGACGATCTGTAATTCACTTTTTGATTGTAGCTAGTGGTGTTATTGACGTTGTTTACATTCATCATGGACATAGATCTTCCGGCAACGTTGCTTACGCCGCCTCCGTTCAATTTGAACAAATCCGGATACTCGCCGGAATATCCCGACGACATTGTCGCCGGATGTAATATGAATCAACAAACAAAAAAGCTTATAAGAAGAAGGAAGAAAGAGGGAAATTTGAAAGGGTTTTGTGACTTTGATCGAAAAGAAAAATTGGATCGTTTGTTGTGTTGTGTTGTGTTGTTTGTTTAGCATATAACCATACGAGGGTCACCAAGTGGCTTATAAAAGGCTTTCTTTTTCTTGACGGGAGCCACGTTTACAATTCATATTTTTTTTTATTTTAAATACTAGGTTAAGACCCGTGTTTAACACGGGATTTGGTAAGAATAAAAATAATTAAAAATATCATATTTGTTGATAAGATACACAAAAAAACTCATGAAGAATACAAATGGATTAAACAAAAAATTTCTAATACAAATGGATTAAACAAAAAATTTCTAATAACAAAAATTTTCTAACATTATAAACATTAATCATAGCATGACAAGTCAACAAAACTTTACTAATATTATGCCAAGTAAGCAATTAGAGGCTAGATTTGCTAAGAAATTGACATTTGGCAAGAATGGGTTTGGTTTATTATATTTTATAGATTCATAGGTGTTTTAAGCAGGTATATTTGGACCATTAACGAACTACTTATCAACAAATCATTTTGATTCTTAGGCTTGAAACATTGAGTTTTAACTTTTAATGGCTTTAGGTTTGCGTCAGGGCTCGAAAGAAAATCTCTACATCAGTTCGTCTTGATCACTCTCGAATCAAAAACTACTTTTAAAAAATACATATTGGTCTAGAACAGTCTCAGCTACCACCTATTAACCGAAAATAATTCCAATTTAGTAATTATCCTCTAATAGTTTGAAATTTAAGGTATTTTGCCTGTAGTGGTCCCTTGTTAAATTCGTTAACGTCGTTAGATTTTAGATGACGTGGACACACGAGTTGGCCGGATGAGCGGGATAATATTGGGTTTTTATGGCAAATTGACATAAACTAATCTCTACTACAGTCTATTGACATAAATAACTTAACTGCGTTTTTCATTATAGTGGTCCAAACTTTTTACTATAGTTGAGATTATTTTCGGTTAAAAGGTCGTACTATGAATTATTTTATGTCAATTTGTCAATAAAAAAAACCCTAGTGTTATCCGGCTTATCCTTCCAACTGATCTGCCCACATTAGCTAAAATCTAACGACGTTTAGCAATTTTAACGAGAGAAAATTCTATGGAAAATACTTTAAAGTTCGGACAAATAGAGAGAAATAATTAAATTGGTATTATTTTCGGTCAAATGATCGATAGGTAGTAGTTAAAACTTAAAATGATTGTAGGCCAATTTTTTTGCTTAAAAATAAAAGCCGGGATATGTTGATTATTTAATTATTAGAAATTAAATATGGAGAGGTAATGTTGGATACACATAAATATTTACGGTTAAAAACTTATGATTTATTGTTTTGCAATAAGTGGTATGTAAATTGTTTGGTTGGGTTGATATGGTTGGAACTTATTTAGCAAGTTGCAAAATATATTGAATACAAACATCAATATCCTTACAACGTTATTTAAGTTGCGTCCGGTGTCAAAATGAATTCATATAATGCACATAAATTTTATGTAGTTATAATATGTCTGAAAATAATTATGAGATTTCAGTATCAATGGATATCAGTTATCATGTAATCATTTGTAAAAATGTTATAATTGTTTATAATTATTTCATTTCATACTTGTGTGACTTAGACTAGAATGGAAGATTAATTATATACTTCCTCCGTCCCATTTTAAATGTTTAAATTTCCTTTTTTGGTTGTCCCAATTTAAATGTCCATTCCAAAAATAAAAATATCATTTCCAATTTTACCCCTAATTATTTAACATAAAATCTACTTTATGACTAAAAGACAAATTACTTTAATGGCATTTTTGTCATTTTATAGGTTAAAATAATATAATAATCTACCTTTTCTTAATCTTTGTGTTGTGGGTCCCATGACATCTAAATTGGGACGGAGGGAGTATGAAATTTAACCAGACTAAATGCAGGCACTTACAATAGTATAGTTTCTTTATTTATAATATGAACATTTTACGTGGTATGGATAGAATCTTATCTATCTATAAGGGTGAGGGGAGTCCACCCCTCACCACCCCACACTTTTTACTCCACCCCACATTCACCCCAAATCACCTGGTATCCACCCCACACCACCCCACATCATTTTTTAATTTTTTATTTCTCAATTATTTAAAACTTTTAATAATTCATTAAATATAAAACACAAATTATAACTAATAAAAACACAACAACTTAAAAAGAAAAACACAAATGACGTACATAATTTAAAATAACTTAAACATAAATCAATTGGGTAACATCCCACGTGCCCTAACAAGCTGCCACGATTCAATTTTGGTAAAAGAGCATTTATATATCTCTTGGTATTCATTCAAGGCTTTATTTATGGCATCGGCTTCGGCGACTCCTTCAATATGCTCATGAAGATAAAGACGATTGAAGTTGGTGATTAGATTGAAATCTTGCCTCCACTTTGAATGAAGTTGGTCAATTGTTCGGTTGGCATACTCTAGTTGATTGTAATGTTCAAGAACTCGATTCCAAAAATCACCTCTACTTTCGTTACCATCAAATGAAGCATGTAACCATGCTTTTGACAAGTTCACTTCTTGAGCACTCGTCCATGGTTAACGATTTGATGTCATTGAGAGATTGATGAAAAGAGTGTGGTTTCAGAGTGATGTGTAAAAATAAAATTATGATTTGTGAGGTTGAAAGAAGGGTTGTATTTATAAAAAAAACAAAAAAAAAATAAAAAAAATTGAAAATAGCCGTTGGAATGGGGGCCCACATGTTCAAACGGTCAAAATTTGCGGGGAGTGGCTCGGTGAACACACCCCAAATGGCACCCCAAAATTCGGGGCCGCGGGGGGGTGAGACGGTGTTCCCGCGCGGAGCCGCATCGGGGCCGCACCCACCCCGAGTCCACTCCACCCACTCTAATAATAAATTGCTAACTCACTGTCACATGCCAACTTATAAGTCTTTTCATATCACTGTCACATCATACATCATATTTGTCACTATCTCCTTTCATCTTAGCATTATATATTTTTTAATATATAAAATATATGTTTTTCAACCTGTGAGTATCACGGGTCACTAACCTAGTTTGTTCTATGCATCTATTAGGTTTGACTTGAAAAATCTTTATCTTTCTATTAAACACGCTCAATATTATTTTTTTTGTAATTATAAAAAATATTACAAATTGTATGGTAGTTTAGAAAATAGGACCGTTTCAAATAGCATTCATATTTTTTTGAGTTAATTACATTAATGGGTCCTATGGTTTACTCAAAATAACAAGTTTGGGTACTAAGGTTTTTTTGTTACAAGTTTGGGTATTGGTCTTTTAAATTGCAACAAGTTTGGGTACTAACACTAACAAGCGTTAGTTGTTCTGTTAACTTCAAGGGTTTTTTAATATTTTCATATTAGAATGGCTATTTATGAAATTTATTATTTGTTGTTTACTTAAAATATTATAAGATAAAAATATAAAAAATAACATATTCATTTTCTTACTTTATTTTCTTTCACTGTCCACTAATTAGCACCACTGATGTGATCTAGACTATATATAAATATTTCATATACTTTTGATAGTTTTTTGGTTACTTTTAATTGGATCTACTCGTAATTGGTTCATATCTGGATTTTAATGATCTAAAAAGAATATGAGCTAAAATGGTGTATTTCAAACTAAACTTGAGATCGCAAGTAAAACTTTAAGTAGGTTTCACATTTTATTGTTATGAATTTTCCTTAAAGGTTTGAGTATTGATCATAATCATTTGCAAATTTAAAGTGTAAAATAAAGCAAAAAAAAAAAAGCAAATTCGAATATTAAAGTGAAGCTCACGTGAAATTTCTCATTTCAATAATGCCCTTAAAGTTAACTATAAAACTAACATTTGTTAGTGTTAATACCCAAACTTGTTACAAATTAAAAGACCAATACCCAATCTTGAAACAAAAAAACCTTAGTACCCAAACTTGTTACTTTGGGTAAACCACAGACACCATTTATGAAATTAACTCTATTTTTTTATTGATCTTTCTTTAAGCAAGTTTATAAATAAAAAAGTGTATGTTTGCAGAGGAAGTATACAGTTTATTTGTAAAGCTTAAAGAAATTGAGAGGCAAATACATGTAACTTTTCTAACTAATTTATTTCTCTAGTCCTCCCACGACACGTCATAACATATGCCATTAAAATAAAATAAGGTAGAAATAAAATAATATGTCCTTAAAAATATATAACTTAAATAAAAAATCAGTTAACAAGTTATTACGGCATAGTTTTTATTTACACACTGTAAAAATTACGTTGCTTTGTCATTTTGTATTAACTAAAAGGTATAAGATTACTTTTATATTTCGGTCAATTGAACCATTGTTCTGTTTTATTTTTTGTACAACATTGTCATGAGTTTATAAACATAAAATCATCTGCCTCTCAATTAACTATCTGGTCTAAACTATTAAAAACGGAACATAATGAGTTGAATCGTTTGTAAAACCGTAGTATAAAAAACCTATTCCATTACTTGTACAACACATTTAGCTAACATATGGAAAAGAACCGAACTTCGCTATTAGAATTTAGGGGAATAATATAAAAGTGATTTAACACTTCAACTTTTATCTTGAAACTAGATTAAATATCCGTGTAGACACATATGTAGAATAAAGTAAACAACCTATTAAATGAAAAAATCACGATTAAAAATTAAATGTTACAATCTAAATTATTTTAAAAAAAATTAATCTTGAAAATTGTTAGGATTCAAAATTATTCGTTGACATTCAGTTATTGAACTTTGTGTTGATTTTGCAACCCGAGGGGCCTACGCTATTAGAGGAGAGCTACTGTAAAAACATAACTTCAACCCTATTGGTTGTAGTTTGGCTGTAGTTTTAGCTTGTATATATTGCTCTCAAAATTTATCTGTTTAAAAAATATGTTTCCTCTCTCAATTTTAACCCAAAAACCTTTGATTTATTATATTAGGGTTATTGGATTTTAATAATCCGAACTTTTGTATATTGGCCGATATTAATCTAAACTTTAAAAATTGCCTGTGTCAATCCCAACTTGTAACTTATTTTCTTACAATGATCCTTCGTTAAAGTTAACTTAACACCGTTAAACTTTTTTTGAATTTTTGACCGAGGCTTTAGGGCTTTTGATCGGGAGGACGATACGAGTCTAATCATGTAAAACTTAACTTGATTCGATGCTCCAAACGAAGAAATTTTAACATGCGATTTAAGCACCGTTAGGTTTATAGACCCGATTGAAGGTCGTTTGGTTATTTGGAGGGTTGGCTCAAGGTAATTTTTACATGAATAGACTCCTATCGTCCTCCCGATCAATAGCCCTAAAGCCTCGGTCAAAAATTCGAAAAAAAATTAACGGTGTTAAGTTAATCTTAACGGAGGATCATTGTTGGAAAATAAGTTACAAGTTGGGATTGACACAGGCAATTTTTAAAGTTGGGATTAATATCGGCCAATATACAAAAGTTTGGATTATTAAAATCCAATAACCCATTATATTAGACACCGTCGTTTGAAAAAAAAAAAAAACACTTTTAACTTTTGGTTATGAACCAATCTTAAAATAAGTTAGAACATAGATGGCTTATTCAAGTTTGCAAACGGAAACAAGTGAACAAATCTAATTTTAAATGATTTTAAGGAAGTTGATAGCTTCAGGTTATCCGGATCGAGCTCCCCAACAAGATACACGAGCTTGGCGTCGTGGAGCAGGCGAGTTCAACCCGCGATATTTTTGGAGAGCTCCGCACCTTGTCCATATGCTTGCGTGGTTTTTTTTATGAAAATTCGGTTTGTGGGTCCCATCATCACTTATTTTTAGGTGAAGAGTATGAAAAGTTCGAATATATAAAAGACTAGTTAGTGTCATGTGTTACTCTCGAAAACATAACACACAAATGAAAATTTTTAAGATTACTAGGCACGGATGATTCTAATCCATTTTAAGACAAAACAGTGGTAACGTCAGAACACATGATTTTATTTAAAATGAAAATCCTTTTAAATTTTTAAAGATTCTCTTAAATGTTAAGGGACCAAAATTAAATTAAGGTTATTATAATATATTATTATAAATATACGTATTTCAAATATAAATATATTATTGTGAATTTGTGATACAAACTATCTTATGATGTCAGATAAGCAAAAACAACTCTAATGATGTCAACTAAACAAAATATATTTTCTTATATTATATAAGGATATATTGGCTTCTACCAGTCCTAACTATCACCTTTTGATTTTTACTAGTCACAACTATTGAATTAGTTACCAACGATCCTAAATTTCATTACTTTGACAACTAACAGCATGTCTCGTTAGTTTTTTATAACTTCACTTAAATCAGATATATCATATATCCACCTAAATAACATGAAAAAGTACAATAATGTAACGTAAGAATTAATTCAAAATTAGTTATTCTTTATGTCCAATGTTAACTGAATCTAGTTTTGTTGACATTTTATTATTTTAACCAAGATGAATTATTATATATTATATTCTAACACCCATGATATATTAAGGTTGAAAGGCGTGGAAAATTTTGATATTTAAATGGTAACCACCGCCACCAAACCTATGCTCTACCCGCGGTCTAAACACACCCTCTACCGGTACCCGACCCGTTTTTTTATCTATTCAAATTTACTCGATAGATATTGGATGTTTTTTAATAGTTATGTATGTTAAACAGTTAAAGCAAATAATTTAGGTCACATCTTATTTTGTGAGGTTATAGTTATACATCTTATTTTGTGAGGTTATAGTTATACTAATGATTCATACATAAATATGTTATATTAAATTTTATTGGCTATAAATATTGTATGCTGTATGAGCATTTAAATTATTATTATTATGTATATATCAAAATTCATACATTTTAAATTTTAAAGATTGGTAACTCTGAGTCTGTGTGTGACCTTTAAAACCAAATTGCCATTTCTTGCAATATATTAGTTTAGTCTTTTAACTTTTGGTATTTTTATAGTTTTGAAATTTCAACTCAACTTTTATACATTTATGACTCTAATTCACAATTTACTTTAACATGATTACGATTTTGATTTAGTTATTATTTTGACATATCGATATCTTTGTATTTTAATATGTAACACATTACGACTTTACATTGTAATGTGCAAGATATGAAATTTTTTTTATCAACGTGTGTGACGAGACCAAACCGCTGCATCGTGTGGTCCATTCTTATAGCTAGTTAGCTTTAAATCCAAATACGAGCCACCGGTTAAGTTCAAAGTTTAAAACATTTTAAAGAACTTTCATATAAAAGTATTTTAACTTTCTTTAGCGACAATTTAGATCACTCAGAAACCACTGACTAACAATAATCTCCATTATTCATCAGGAGAAAACCGCCTTATGTGACAAACCTTTAGGTATCACTTATAAACATTTATACAATGGTCTCTCGATTGTGACAACCGTCGTTCTAAAAACAATAATAAAACTGGTCGTTACGTAAATAAAATTGTTAGTTTTATATAATGGGCGTCCAAAGAAAACGTAAAAACAATTGTTACGTATACAATCTATACACGCACATCCGATACCTTAATATATATATCTTTTTAAAAGACATGAAATCTAACTATACCACTTGTCCCACTTGTCTAACTTTATGCTATTTCCATGCTACCTGTTTCATAAAAAACTAATCAATTGTTACTTACTACGTGAAATTGTTATCAAGACATTATCCCAAATCTTATAGTAATAGAAATTGGTAACCTAAGTATTTTGAATCTAAACTTTTTAACTTTTATTGACCATATAAAATGATTTACAAAATATCATAGTTATAGACCTAACGACCTTGACATCCAACCAACCTTATTAGTATAAAATGGCAATGCCTTTTGCAAGTCCCCGCTAAATGTTTCATTTTGATTTTTTTCTCTTTCGACATATTCTCGTATAAAATGACAGCGAGTGTGTGTATAGTGTATGTTTGCTCCTTCGGTGAAATACAATATTCTTCATTAATGATATAGTTGAAGAATTATCTACCTTGAGGGTCACGAGTTTTTCTTTTCCTCGTGTTATCTATGATAACAATCCTTGAAGCAATACAAATAGCCGATGTACGTGGCTGCCATGAATTCAGATTCGCCTGATGATTGTGACACTGTTCCGTGTTTTTTTAATTACTTGCAGTATTTTAATATTACTGAAGTAAAAAAGTGGATCAACATTACAAGTTTTAAATGTTACAAATTCCTACTTGACATTATCAATATAGAATTGTCCTTTTTATTGTTGTTTGGTGTTCATTCACCACACATCTCTTCATTGTTAGTGAGTAGTGTATGTGTATTAAAAAACAGTTGTCTAGACACTCTTAACCGATTTTGGCCGACAGTTTTTATATTTTATAGATTTTGGAAATAACCTATGGGTAGAGTCGATTCCGGTTTTAAATATCAAATTCCTTTTTTTTTTGTACAAAACCGGTTCAGGTTTCGATTCCGGTTCTTTTCACCTTTAGGTCGGCATGGTTTAATAAATTTAATGGGCCGCAATGTCTGTAATCAAACCAAACGAACTAACGAAGTGTGGACAACAAGTTTATTAGTCTTAGCCCAAAGTTTCTTCTGCCCCGACTAAATAAAACCCTAATCTTTTTCCCCATTCATTCTCTTCATCTTCTCTGTTCAATTGTTCATCCTTCACTCCATAAAACCAAGGTAAATGTCGTTTTCACTTCAATTTCTTCAATCTCTGTATGCTGCAAATCGTCGGTTTCATGTTAAAAAGCTTTTGGATTTGTTTTCCTGTCTCCAATTTTTGAGTTTAGCATTGTATAGACCATCAATTTAGTCGTTTTTGTGCTACATCTAGTTCATGTAGCTGTGATACTAATTATATCTTTTACTAAGTTTTTAAATTTCTTATCTTAGGAACAACATATTAGCGTAATTTCAGACTAAATGATGAGATTGTAATATGTGTTATGATATGTAGTAGTTAGATTAATGGATTTGTGGAAGATGATATTAACCAAAATGTTGTACATTTGTTGATAATAAATGAAGCAGGTGATGGCTCCTAAGCAGCCTAATACTGGTCTATTTGTTGGATTGAATAAAGGCCATGTTGTAACCAAGAAGGAGTTGGCTCCTCGTCCTTCCGATAGGAAAGGCGTAAGTTTTTTTTTCGTGTTTTTACAAGATTATGGTTTTGAATTTTTGTTATGTGATTAGTTGGAAATAAAGTAGTTAGTTTTTGATCAGATGTTTCTGGTTGGTTTATTGTGAATTTTATCACATGAATCGGAATTTGTGTTAATGAAAGTTTTATGTGCTCGGGATGTATCATTTTGATTAGATATGAATCATTAATGAAAATTTGATTTGTTTGTAATGTATTATTGTATTTTGTATGAGATATGGTGTTGTTTTTACAGAAAACAAGCAAAAGGGTTCATTTTGTGAGGAGTTTAATTAGGGAAGTAGCTGGATTTGCACCTTATGAGAAGAGGATCACGGAGTTGCTAAAAGTTGGAAAAGATAAACGAGCGTTGAAGGTGGCCAAGAGGAAGTTGGGTACTCATAAGAGGGCTAAGAAGAAGAGAGAAGAAATGTCTAGTGTGCTTCGTAAGATGAGGTAAATTTCATTATTAATGTGTGATTTATTTAGTTTAGTTTAGTTTAGTTTAGTTTAGTTGCTATCAATAGGAGTAATCGTATAAGGCTCTAGAAAACACCCATAGTTAAAGATAGACCGCCCATTTACATTAATTTCAACTTAAATAGGATATAGTACATGAGAAAACGCATATTGAGCATTCACCTAAATTTCCAGTTTTAACAATGTGAAATATTTCCAATAACATGATTTAGTAGATTGTATGCATTAACATAACCTGAATTGACCCATTCATAAGCAAATTGGTCCACATTGAAATGATTTTGTAGTGTAAAACTATGAAATATTATAGTGGTAGTGGGCATAATTGAATATCTTGAAAAAAATGTTATGATAAAGCATAAATTATTAATCTTTATAGATCTTGGTTCAACCAATGTCTGTTGTGACGGGTATGGTTTTTATAAAATTTGTTCCTGATGTAGTATTTTGTATGATATCATTTGCAGGTCTGGTGGAGGTGCAGAGAAGAAAAAGTGAAGCTCCATACACTCAATTTTACATCTGAATATTAATTGTGCTCTAAACTTTTTTGTTAGCCTTGTTTTTGGACCGGTTAGTATAATGCTTAAATGGCTGCTGTTCGTTATAACGTAGTGTTCTTTATATGTTTTCATGGCCTTAGGTTTTGACTTCAACACATGTTGATAAAATGGTTTTTTATGAGTTTGCAAGCACTTGATGACCTGAATGCCGCTACATGATATAAAGGTCTCTCTTTTACGTTAGAGGGAATAGAGTTCGTACATGAGGAGGCTACGAGTTTGTAAAACATTGATGGCTAGAATGCAGCCTGTGAGCTCGTGAATCTTTCCATGAGTTCCCATCTCGCAAAACAGTCACTCGTGTGACGAGTTTCTTGACACAATCATTCTTGTGAACCCTTTTCATGATGCTTTGGCCATCCTTACGAGTGTTTAAAATTTGAAAGAGCTTCAAGGTGATGCTAACCATCAAGTCATCTGATCAATTGCTTAAATAATTTCAGAAGCTTTTTAAAAATATTACCCAAGGAGATGCTAACCATCAACTGGTTGTTTCTTGTTTTAGGCAATGTGTTCAACGATGAAAGTATAATTATTCATGGAGTTTAATTTAATAAAACATTTTAAAAGGAAACCCATATATTGTCACATTCAGTTCAACAATAAATACACAGCAAAAAGTTACATACAGGACTGGACTAAGTAACTAACAGACCAACAAACTTAATGGTCCCTTAAAAAATAAAGTGATATGTAAATATGTAATAAATGCGTAATGATAGCATATTTAATTTGTAAAATAAATATCAATAGAGTTATAATAACACTCATAAGGGCATAGGGAGTGTGTAACGAAATGCATGACCTCACGAGATCGGGCCACCGAGTATTACGAGTTCAACTCGCAAGGTATTGGACGAGTTTTGCAACTTCGTCTATAAGCTTGCCGATTGTGAAAGTAGTGTGGTTTGTAGGTCTCATCCATCAATTGTTTTTGTGTTGAAGTGCTCTTTTATTAAGAGGCTCATTTCACTAAGAACTTATAAAGTTTAAGTTTTGAGTAAATCTCTATTTTGGTACCTAAGTTTTGTATATGTTCTCCATTTTAATACTAACTTTTATTTTTTGTCGATTATTGGCCTGCGTTTTACAATTAATCTCTATTTCAGTACATTTGACTAACAAAGTTAACTTTTTTGTTAAGTTTAATTGAAAAGACAAAAATACCCTTGGTACTGAAATGGATATTATAAACATGTTTACATTTAAATAATTATTTTATATGTTTTTGGGTGTGTATATATATATGTCAAATACATATTTTTAAATGTTATTTAAATATCGTTCAGTATTTAAATTTCATTTCTGATAACGTTCAGTAAATAAATGTCATATTTATTACAGTTCCTTTTTTAATACATTTTTTTCTACATGCATTTTCTATCTTTTAGTATAAACTAGATTTAAGACAGGGCCGCGCCGCGTCACGCAGTAGGGTCTTGCGTATTTGACTTCATCACATGCGTTAATAAAAAAAAGTCTCATGTCCCGTACATCACGACGTAAAACCGTAATGTGTCACATATTAAAAAACGATCAAACATCAAAAGTTCGAGGTTAAAACTGTGACAATATTAAAGTCGTACTATATGTCAAAATAGAGCAAAAAATCAAATTCGAAAACTCATCAGGAGCTAAAATGACAATTAGTAAAAGTCGGGGATCAAAACCGTAAATACATCAAAAGTCTGGGATTAAAACCGTTAGTACGTTAAAGTACAAAAAGTTAAAAGACAATGTGACGTCACGTGACTAGGCCGGTGCAAAGCACCGACCTTGTCAATTAATATATATATATATATACATATATATATATCAATATATGCATGTATAGTAAAATACAAACGCTATTAAAAATATATTCATTTATCGAACTATTAACAAGACGTTCAAAAAGCAAACTTTATTAAAGCGAATAATACTAAAAACATATATAACCAAATGGTATTAAACGAAACGACATTAAAAACGTATAAAAACCAAACGGTATTAAACGTAACGATATTAAAAAGAAATTTAAGAACCCGACATTGTTAAACCAAACGATATTAAAAAAGCCACCTTAAAAAGGAATGGTATTATACCGAACAATATTAGAAAAATAAGTTTAGAGAAGCGATCAATTAAAAAAAAACTTAGTATTGAAATACGATTGAAAAGGCAAAAGGTACAAAATCTAACGATATTAGAAACCAAACGATATTAGAATGTCGGGTTCTTAGATACCAAAAAAACAAAACGATATTAGAAAATACGATTGAAAAGGCAAAAAGTACAAAATCTAACGATATTAAAAACATCTAAATATCAAACACTATTCAAACGAACGATATAATTAAAAAACTAAAAAAAAAGTACGATATTATACCGAACGATATTAGAAAAATAACTTTAGATAAACGATCAATTTAAAAAATAAAAACATATATTTTTATGGATATTTAAAAATATGTATTTGACATATATATATATATATATACACACCAAAAAACAAATAAAATAATTATTTAAATGTAAACATGTTTATAATATTCATTTCAGTACAAAAGGTATTTTTGTCTTTTTAATTAAACTTAACAAAAAAGTTAAC
Source organism: Tagetes erecta (assembly GCA_030867185.1). Taxonomy (NCBI): domain Eukaryota; kingdom Viridiplantae; phylum Streptophyta; class Magnoliopsida; order Asterales; family Asteraceae; genus Tagetes; species Tagetes erecta. The sequence continues at coordinate 17,803,254 of CM061491.1, read as the reverse complement.
TTTGTTAGTCAAATGTACTGAAATAGAGATTAATTGTAAAACTCAGGCCAATAATCGACAAAAAATAAAAGTTAATATTAAAATGGATAACATATACAAAACTTAGGTACCAAAATAGAGATTTACTCTTAAGTTTTTTATAAAATGATATGACAATAACCCATTGGTTGAGATTAAAGAGGTCACAATGTTAATCATTTATGACACTCCCTTCACGCTAAATGGATTTTGTTACAACCAAAAATTATCTCTTTTAGTATTTTTCAAGTCACACATGTTAATACTCTTAAATCTAAGCCTTTGTTTATAACTTGAACTTTTACAAACCCCTTTAGCAATTAATCTTAAATGAGCATTTTAAGCGGCGTGTAATGACTGGAACAAATAATGAAAAGAAATATTTGAAGTTCTGGCGAATTAGTTACACAGACTAAAACATAGATAGTATCTAGATAGAAAAGAGTAATGTGCCTTACACGTAGATGCCTAATAATTAAAAAAATAATAAAAAATTAAAAGGAAAACTAAAAAAAGAGTTGTATAAATGATTTATGTTTAAAACATCGTAAGCTACATTGTATCTCACATGAAATGAAATGTAATTTAGATGGTGTAGCATAGAATAAGTTTGTTGGTAGACATATAGAATTTATGCACATATTTTGTTGGTTTAACAAAAATGTCTGAAAAACACTTGACTTTATGTGACATCTTAAAATGATGGTTATCAAAGAAAAAAGTGGCAATTTTGTTAGGCAACCACTTTTACTTACATTCACCAAACCAAAGACTCAACTTCGAACCAGCTGGGCTGTGGGTCCTGGGCCCAATGCACCCACCTCTATCTTATCTTTCATTCTTTCACTTATTTTATTACCCTCCTCCCCGCCTATATTCGAAACCCAACCCAACACAACACAAGTCACAACACAAACACTTCAATATTTCATTTCTTTTCTCTCAAACTTCATTCATTCTTATTCTTATTCTATCCTACTTTCTCACCACATTTTCAACTATACTGATCTCACACCACTTCTCTCCTCATAATCTCAATCTAACTCACAGCATTCGCGCTAAAACAAACAACGATGCAGCAGTCGATTCACAATTTTTCGATTTCGTAAATATTTTACAGTCGAAGAGAGATGGATTTAGTTCTCGCGATCTTGCTCGTCATTGTCTCCTTGCTAACACGCGGAGGAATGTGTGGTGATCGTCTTCTAGTGAACATGACTTTAGTCCGTAGAGCTGCTGCAATTGGAGCTTGTATGTCAATCATCACATATATACATGTATATTATTACAGTTATTATTATATTGTACAACTTGATTAATTAGATGTGTTGCAATGATGAACATCTAGATTGCTTGGACGGAAGTTTACCCGCGTATCATATTCATCGGGGATTCGGTGCCGGAGCACGTAACTGGCTTTTGCAATTTGAGGTACTTATTATTATTCTTCTTTAAAATCATATATTATATCAAATAAATTACATCACACGTCAGTCGCGTGAAATTTAAACTCATGACCTCATCTTCTTAGAATTGTGTTTTTCTGGTGATAATTAACTCGAATATAGAATTTCATCATTTCGTTGTTGTCTTTTTATTTCAATGCATGTCGCTTTGCTGTACTTTTTCCCGAATTAATTAAAAACTTTACGGTTTTTGACTTTACTTTATGGTCAAAAGTAAGCTTGGTGAAACTGAAACCGATATATATTGAACCTAAAACATATTTTCAAAAAAATTAATACAAGCACTAGTATTATTTCATGATTTTATTTTTATCCTTAAAACAATAATTACATTTAAGTTAAAGGGATTTGAAAAGTTTCATCTAAGATTATTTTAACAGCAAATTTACCATATATAAATCTACTTTTTAAAATATGTTAAAGAGTAAACTGCAGTTTTGATTCATGTGTTTTGATATTATTAACAGTTTTAGTCTCATCTTAACAATTTTGATTCGTGCATTTTTATTTTCTAACAGAAATGGTTCCGAACACTAACTTTATATCACATACGGAGTAAAAATGTCATTTCTCCTACCCTTTTTTTATATCCGACTGAATAAAAATGTAAACCTATATGACGACCTAGATAAAAGAGGAGGAGAAATGATATTTTTACCTCTCAGATGCAGGGTACATGTGAGAGACTTAATGGAAAATTGGATGAAGTTAGCGTTCGAGACCATTTCTATTAGAAAATATAAACACAATGACCAAAATTGTTAATGTGAGACTAAAACTGGTAATAGTATCAAAACACAAGGACCAAAACTGCAGTTTACTCTATGTTAAAACCAATTTATCTTCGGATTTAAACATGAAACTTTCTATTAAAGAGGTCGAGCCTACTCCAAAACAATTTACCTTCGGATTTAAACCCGGAACTTTTTTATCTAAAAAGCAAGAGCTTACTTCAAAGTTCAAACCAACTTATCTTTGGATTTAAACTCGAGACTTTTTATCTAAGAAACAATAGGCTACCAAGTTCACATCGGGTAAAAAGTAAAAAACTACTAAAAGTACTTGTTTAAGATATATAAATTTAAATTCTAACATAGAGTAATGAATTAATTAATCTCTGACTTGCTTTCAACCTACACATACCGGAGGGGACAAAAACTAGGACCATGTGATCTACCTAATTAATGTAAAAAACAGTTAAAACAGTTTGTTATTGATATACTAGGTTAGATACCCGTGTCTTACACGGGTTTGAGTTAAAATAGGTTATAAATTTAAAAAAAAACTTGTAATTACACAATTCAACTACAAATAATTAAGCAAAAACAAAGGTTAGAATTAAACATTTATATTCATGTAAATCCAAACTACAAGTCTCTAACTAACTTTATTTATACACAACATTGGATATGTTGTTTGTAGAACAAAAGTTTGAAAATAACCTCATTTGAAGTTCTATTAGTAATTTTATCATCTTTATATATTTAATATATAAATGGTTTTAGGTACTTTTTAATTCTATGTGAGACAAATGATTGTGTAAAAACTCACAAGTTCATCAATAATTTGCTTTAGTTTACTAAGAATAGTTAAACTTATACAACAAAAAACATCTAACTTAATTAATTCATAGGATTTTTATTATGGAAACAATTTTCAATTGAGCAAGAAATTAATTCAGTGGAATGTAAAAATGACAAATCATCTCAAGAGTAGTTAGAGAATGCCATGTGTATAATTAAAGGGGAAACTTAATAAGAGAGTAACACATGGCAAGAATGGTTTGTTTTATTATATTTTATAGATAGCTAGCTCATTATTCTTCATTCTTGTTAACACTAGCTCAACAAACGTGATATGCTTACCTCATTATTAAACACTTTGTTATAACTAATGTTGTTATAATTAATAGCTCATTAGAAAATAAAAATAAATTAATTCAAAAGTAACTATATGTTATTGGTAGGTAACTATTAAACACGTTGTTTGAATATTGATGTGTAGAATTAAGCGGTTATATTTGGAATAAAGGTTAATGTTGTTTTTCTTTTTCTGATATTAATTAAAATTGCTCTGTTTTAAATTTCCACTATAGTCTATAAAATTATAATCGTGTAGCATTGTTTTAGCTATTTTCATTCTTATACAATACTATATTAAATATTTTCATCCGTTTTTTATATGCTTCTAAGAAAATAATGTCCTAAGAACTCGACTAAACCAAGTTAGTCGAACTAGAAAATGACCATAATACGGATATACGTTGAATAAAATATTAAAATGGTATCTACAACATTGAATCGAGTAATGATTAATCATAAAAATGGTCCATATATATTGAATCAAATATAATGCGGATTAAAAGAGACTTTGGCATGTGGTTGTGGGATCCATGATATATAAGTTTTAACATAATAACAGGGTGGCGGGTGGTGTAATGATATAGCATCATGTGCAGAAAGAGCCCAAATCCGTCGTGGATCCACACGTCACATGAACAAGTTAGAGACGTTCTCGGGTATCCTTAGTAATAACGCAACCCATAATCCTGGTATGATTTTTAGAACTTTTATATCTACGTTTTGTATAAATGAGAAGTAATGCTATTTATATGTTTGTTAAATGATAGCTTTATTGTTATAAAAAAGTAAAACAAAAGTATGGTACCAAAATATTATAGTTACTAATTTAACTTAGCTAGACCGTTCTGTTGGCGTTTTTATGAAAAATTTCTCAATCAAGTTTTTATAAATCGTACCTTTTAATATATCATTTTCAATAAGAAACAATTCCAACTTATCATTAAACTTTAAAAGGTTTACAACAAAAACAAAATAATGTGTTTACCTCATGAATACGCAAGTCATTCTCTATCATAGGTTTCCCTATTTGGTAGAATCATAATATAAATTTTGTTAGAAAGTCATCTTACACGCTTGTAAACGGGACCCTTAACATTAATCATATCCCTTTTTGGACCATTTTTTAACAACGACGTTAATCATGTTAGGACTAAGCTCATCCTAACATCTTTGATAAAAACTATCCGGAAATTTCTTATCCACAAATAATTTTTTTTTAATTATTTAGTTGTGAGTAATTGAGTTAAAGAAGTGAGGTTAAACTCTTGATGAATTATAAATTGGGCCCGGAAATAAATTTTTGAGGCCCCTAAAGGCGGGGCTTTGGGCGGCTGTTTGCTTTGCCCCCATATGGGTCGGCGGGTTTATTAAAAAAAATACAAGTTAGTTTAGCACATTTATATATTCCTGAGTTAGAAATTCTCACTTATGGTAAATTCGTAATAAATACATCTCACATGACAAGTACGAATGTCCGATTTGTTATTTGTGTTTATATGTACTTCGACTTAGGTGGTCTTTGATCTGGCCAGTCATGTACGATATATTAAATTTATTTATCACATCACTCACAATATGATTTGAGTCATTGTTACGAAAAATAATCAACATTATACAAAAGGGGCATGATAGATTTAAAAGATAGCGATGTTTGAAAAGAAGTTCTAATATTTATTGGTACCAATCACTGATTCATCATTCATTCGTAATTGATTATCAATGTGTATTTTAAATATCTATTTCCTATTTTTTTTTTCTGGTTAAGTTCTTGATCCGTTGATAATACCCGTCAATAATACTTCTTTTCTAATAATTAACGGTTTTAAGTTTCACTTAAAAAAGATATATCGGTTTTAAGTGATCTCAACTATCACATTTTGATTTTTATCGGTTCCAACTATCGAATTGGCTGGTAACGGTCTCACCTATTATCACTAACCAACAGATAGTCGTTAAATTTTTCGAATTCAAGACCGACGTTTTAGGGCTTTTGATCGGAAGGAGAATTTGACTAGATTAATGTAAAAGTTATCTTGAAATGACGCTTTAAACGACAAAACTTTTATATCCGATCAAAACTCCTATAACATCAGTCTTGAATTCAAAGAATATTTAACGCTATTAAAAAAATTTAATGAAGATCTGTTGGTTATACAATGATAAAAGCTGGACTGTTACCATCCAATTTAATAGTTGGAATCGATAGAAACTAAAAAGTAAATTTTGAGACCGTTTAAAACCCGTCACCTACAAAACAAATATAGATAAATTGTGGAGAAAGTTAAAACATAAACGAGTGTTATTGTTTGTAGATCAGATCTGGTAACCATGTGCCCCCCTCAAATTTTAGTTGTCGTTTTCACGTGCTTTGCTCACTTATTATTATTAGTTAATTAATGTTTTCATGTCTTACTTGTTCTTTTTCCTCCTCCAGCTTTCACTCGTGTTTCCACTATGCCTCTGTCCCACTTTCGGCACTCTCAATACCAACATTACCCCTCCCCTCTTATTCTTTTCTCTTTAAGTTCGTTAACAAATTGAAGGGCAATAACGTCATTTGACAAGCTTCCACATTGTTCTTTTGTGATGTTCGTAATAGAATCTAATTGACAATGGGTTAACAGCCCATTTGTAGTTCATCTGGCATAATTGTCACCCGTTTTTTTTAAGGGAATATAGTGGGAATGGAAAAAAATTGTTAACCGCGTAGTAGAAAGTCCTAAAACGTATGACGCGAGATCATTTGGTTAGTTTGATCTTGGTTGAGTAAAATTCTCTGAAAAGTCTATTTTAAAATTTATAATAGGATGACAGATAAACAGACATGAATTGCGACGCAACTTGTTGTGGGAATGAAAATTTCAAACATAACCATCTTATAGCAATTCTATCATTAGATTATATTAAAGTCTTGCTATTGTAGAAGAGAATTACATTTTAACTGCGTAATTATCTCTAGAAAGTCCTAAAAAGAGTGAATCATATTGACTCGTAAGATCATTTGTTAGTGTGGTGTAAATTTTTTTATGAAGCGACATAAGTTGTTTCTTTAAACCAAATTGTAATCCTCAACGGAGTTGCTCTTAAAAGAAAAGTTTATACTCGCTTCTATTCAGTAAAATTTTGTTGGGTGTGTTTGCTACTTTATATTTAAACCAAAAACACTACTATGAATATAATAATGAAAATCTCTTGAGTTATTTCATTATTTGTATTATTATTTATTTTATATAATAAATAAATTATTTATGCTAGAACAAGAAGAATAATTTCAAAGAAAAAATATCTAAATAGTATCTTAATCATGGTAAATATTAGTGAACCTAGCTAATTATTTTTTGAAAGGCAATAACCCCTAACTGATATCTAATAATTGGTGCAGATTTTTACAACTGGAACCGTGTGAAGCTTAGATACTGTGATGGAGGATCCTTTGTTGGAGATGCTAAGTTCAATAATGGGGTAAATAAACGTTACATAACACTTGTTACATGTTACCATGCATTTTCTAATGTTGTTACCAATTTCTCATAATTATGAAACACAAGCCTTGTAATCTTTTTGCTAATAAGATGTTAATATGAATAACAGACGTTACTACTTTATTTCCGCGGGCAACGGATTTGGCAAGCAATCATTGAAGATCTTATGCCGAAAGGCTTGAGGTTCGCTAAAAAGGTATAATTACTTATTTAAACTAGGCTTGGATAAAAAATCCGCAACTTACATTATCTTTTTCATGATCAACCTCCTTATTACGTACAGGCTTTGCTTTCTGGTTGTTCGGCTGGTGGTTTGGCATCCTATTTGCATTGCAACAACTTCAACAACTATCTACCAAATGCTACCGCAGTAAAGTGTCTAGGTGACGCTGGATTTTTCTTGGACTCGTATGTTCTAAACTTCGTATTAGAGGTGACAATATGGACGGGCTGGGCTAATTGGTCCAGTTTCAGGACATTTTGAATTGCTGATCAGGCCAACTTACGTTGGGTTGATCAGGTCCATAAACTATTGCATTAGTTATATATAAAAAACAATATTATTAGAGTTTAAATGATTTACCAGGTTTTTTTGCATCAAAAAGCCCATTTAACCAACTTGGCTAACTTTTTTTTTTTAAATTTTACTCATTTGAGATGAAAGTATAAAACACAAACCATAACAATGTATGGATTAAAGATTGTCACCACATGTGGCCCATGCTATAATACTATTACAAAGACCCTCTATTTATACAAGAAAAATAATTGCTTCCAGTAGTTAAGAGGTCTGAACAATTTAGACTCAGTTTAATGCTTACTCATAAGAGGCAAATGTCTGAATGATTCGAACATCTGCTCACGAAACATACAGTTTGAATGAAACACCTCTGACTGATTCAGATATCTGACCCATTAAGAGCTGAAACAAACTACCCCTTAAACTTGTCAACAACACATCTTCTGATGTTCGATTTACTTACGGTTCATTTTTATTCTTCATGATCTTCGGGTTGCAGACCGGACATCAACTTGTACCATACTCAAAGAACGTTCTTTCAGCGTCTTGTCGCTCTACAGGGAATACAGAAGAACCTGGATGATAACTGCACAAATTCTCTCAGTGACCCAAAACAAGTATTATGCATTTTCCCTCTCGTTTTAGTTTTTTTTAACGTTTTGAGAATCGTTTTGACAGTTGTTAGATGTTTCACAGTGCATCTTCCCGCAGTACTTGTTAAGATACATAACACCGCCACTTTTCATCTTAAACTCTGCATACGACGTATACCAAGTAAGATAATATCATTTCTTATATGTAGTTATACTGCTTTGAACTTCATGTTAATATGTTCTTTCTTTTCTTTTTACAGTTTCACCACATATTAGTTCCACCATCAGCTGATTTACATGGGATTTGGAATCGCTGCAAATTAAATCCGAAAGCATGTCATCCTGATCAAATCCACCTTTTGCATGGTTCATTATTTAAGAAAAAAATCTTTTATGAATAATGCTATTAACATCTATTTACCGGTCTAATATTTCACCTGCATGGTCTAATTTTTGCAGCTTTCAGGGTAGAAATGCTTACAGCTCTGAGGTCATTTTTGTTCAATTCATCTAGAGGAGGCGTTTTCATTAATTCATGTTTCGCACACTGCCAAAGTGAGTCTCAAGACACCTGGTTTGCACCCGACTCCCCACAAATGCATAATGAGGTTCGTGATGGTTTAACTGGTCACTATAAGGGGATATTAGAGGTGTTGGTTTCGACCCGCTTATTTATGAATGAGTTAAATTTGGGTCATGTTTATCTCTAACGGGTCAGACGAAATAGATTGGAACATGAAATGGATCAAAACTTGAAAGGCAACATAAAGTGTAGCTTTATTACATAAAACCTCCTAGACCATTTTCCAAAAATATTATATTACTATCGAAATAACATGTTAATTATGTATAGAAAGAAAATTTCAGTTTTTAAACAAAAGGTGTTTTAGTCTTTGGGTCAACTGACATATACCAAGGATTACTCATTGACCCGAACCTGTTCTGACCCGTTACGCAACCCCTGACCCACACATTTTCCACCTCTAGCGAGTATGCTTTTAATCCAAAGTTCAACCGCTATCCAGACAATTGCAGAATCAGTTGGTGACTGGTACTTTGGCAGAAACGTTTCGAAGAAGGTTGACTGCCCTTATCCATGTGACACCACCTGTCATAATCTCATTGGAGGTGTGTAGTGTACTCAAACAAATCCATCAAATACAAATCAAAATTGTATCAAATACATATTTACATGTAGACTGAGCATACCTCAAGCAAAGGAAGTTGAGAACTTATCCTTCTGATGGAAAATGGTTAGCTTCAGCGTGCGGGTATTGCAAGTCACCCATACACGATTAGATAGTAATTACTAGTTAGTATACAGAATTATTCCTCATCATTCATTCTTCATAGCAGCAAGATATTGTATACAGACATTATATTGATACGATTTACTTGAAACTTATATTGCTAGAAATTTGAAAGATTTGTGGCTACATTACAACGAAAATTAGCCCATATTTTCATGTTTGGTTACCATTCTACACTACATTACTAGTCAGAACGGAGGAATAAAATTGATAAAGGAAGAAAGCGGTACATGAGCATTCTATTTTTCTGTTTGGTTACTCTAGAAAGTAAAAGCTTTGAGCGTCAGACTAATGATTGGCGTTTAAAAACCCGTTTGAGATATGAGCATGTCTGAGCTATGAAAGGTCATGCACTCATGTTAGACGGGACGAATGAATTGAATACAAAATACGACAAAACACCCATGCCTTCAAATAAAGAATATTTACCAATTTAGACAACCTAAACTATAATAAGTTTACATTATGGCAAAAAAAAAAAAACTAAAACAACATAATAATAATTCTATGTTTAAGCATAATTGTTTCACACATACACTTGTATTTACAATTGCAAATTTATAAGCACAAAAGTATATTTTCAGGTTTGTGAAACATTTAACCCTCTAACCCGCAAACACATTCAGCTAATCACCATTCAGCTTGTCCAAACTGTCAGTCGCTCGCTCAAAAAATGCTCGTTCAATTTGTAAACGAGCCAAGCTTAAGCAAATGTCAACTCAGCTAGAAATCTAATGCTCGTAAAACACTCAGTTTGATTTGCGGCTCTGTCGTAAATAGGCATAATCTACTGGGTTTATAAACAAGCCCAGCATGAGCAAATATCCGCTCAGTTAGTCCAGTTCAGCTCGGCTTGTAAAACCCCTAGTGCTCTACATGGTCGCTCATGTTGTTGTTATTGTATATATACAAGTATACAACCTAAAGATGAGTGTATCCGGTTGTTGAATATTGAAGGCTAAACCCCATTGTATTAGGCTAGGCTAGTAAGATGAGTAGAGACCTCATCAAAGCTTACATCCAAGGATCTGGTTACTTGTTCCAACGGCTACTTCTTAAAATATTAAGCTGATCAAGTTAAATAGCGTCACAAATGGGTCCATAGCTCAGTGGTAGAGCATTTGACTGCAGATCAAGAGGTCACCGGTTCGAACCCGGTTGGGCCCTTTTTAAATAGTTTATTTTTAAAAAAGGAGGTTATAATACTAATACAAAACTTTTTCTAGTAATTTGTAACAGCTACATATCAGCCCGGGCCGCGCGATGCGGTGGCCTGGTCTCAGGTTTATGACTTCGTTGTACTCGTTAATAAAAAACGTTTTATGTCTTGCACGTTACGATGTAATGTAGTAATGCGTCACATATTAAAAGACAAAGATATATACAAACTAAAATGACAAAATAACAACTAAGTCGAAGACGAAGAGTTCGAACAAATTAAATATGAAGTCGTATTGCTTTGACATATTATTTTGTACATATTAGGTGTAAAGTCGTAATCTCGGTTGTGACCTCGTTACATGCACTTGTTACGTTGTGGATATTAACAGTGGCACATTGCTAGGCATAGATAAGAATGTCTCGCACGTGACAGTGAAAACATGACATAACATCGAAACGAACAAACTGTAAACTAACTACAAACAAAAAAATTAGCCGAAAATAAAGTTTCGAACTTTATTAACTAAAAGACTTATTGCCATTTGGACAACAACTTTGTTAGCCCGTTCAAATCATAATCTACATAAATATGTATTAGAAGATGGTAAAAATAAAAAAAAATAGTAATGTAAAAATGTGTTTGTGTATAGACTCAAACACAGGTCCTAGGCTGAAAACAATGGCACATTACAATTCAAGCCAAGAAAAGTATATAATCTAAATATGTGTGCGATAAAAGGGAAAAAAATAGAAAAAACAAATATGTTTGCCAATGAAATGACGACACGTGTCACTAAGTGGTTGGCCGGTGAAAATCGACAGAGCTTGCTTCTTAGTAAGTATATACATTTCTTTAGTTTTGATTTTCATAACCTAATCTCCTCGACTTAATACCTTTCTTTTTAAGTACATAACGTACATTAATGTCTTGCTGCAGCACACAAAGACCTTTGCTTAGTGTATCTTAAATTTCAGTGGTATGAAATATGATAAATTAAAAATGAATGAAAATAATAATAATCATCAAAGACACCGTAGAATGTGGTATGAAACCTAACGTTTGTGTTTGCACCGCTGGTAACGGCAAAGAAATGGGAAAACAAAAGCATAGCATACTTTTTGACGGCTTATATATTATTTATTTATAATGATTTGTTTGAAAAGTAATATTTTTGCCTAACATTTTGGGGAAAAAATGTCACGTGTATGGTTTTGATTGTAATGTAACAATGATATTTTTGTGTACAGTTCTAGTATGTATATACTCCTATAGTTTTACATTTATCAATTAAAAATTAAATTTTATTAATCTCAATTTTTACCTATTTACCTATTGGTTATTATTAATCCTAATTTTACTATTGGTCATTATTAAGCATAACTTTCACTTAATGACCACTACTGAGCCTTCCGTTAATCTTGACTAACTTCATCAAAATTGCTGACGTGACATCCACGTGGTAGTTGATGTGTTTTTAGTTATAGTGAAATTAGATTTTATTAATCCAAACTTTCACCTATTGACCATTATTAATCACAACTTTACTATTGGTCATTATTAATCTCAAAACGAACACAAACAAACCTTAACTGAGATATTATTGACCATCATACAAACACAAACTAACCGTATGTTTCAGTTGAAATCGTTGAGTATTCATATGATTTTCTCCAATTCAATGTATTAGAACAAGATACAAGATGAAATGTGAGAGCGGAGTTAAATTAGTTCAATTGAAGTTATGTTTTCTACCTACGTTTGAATGTTCAGACGTTTTTTTTTTTATGTATCACAGAGGTCGCAAACGTGTAAGTAGACAACCTCACCACAACACTTAGCTAAAAAAATATCAAAGTGTTCGTGAACGTGTTGATGTTCGTTTAAAATGTTTTAAACACGTCCTTTACCATGTTAAACTAACGATCGGGCCGGTGGTTTCCACACCAGAACATGGCCCACAAAAAAATCCGCAAATGTGTTCACAACATGTGCATATATGTCATCGCATGTAGCACACACAAACTTGTTGCTAACCATATATGTAAATATCATCCTACGACCCGAAGCCTCTCGCAGACCAAATTTCCTACGCGTAATCTACAAATTAATGCAAATGTGACTTTAACCACGTTGTTACGTACACAAGGTGTTCTACTACAACGAACAAGATACTTTTGCTCGTTAATTTTAACACGTCAACCTAAACTTAACCCCCAATCTAACACTTTGTAAATTCCTAATTAGTCCTAACAGTGAAATTAAATTTACTACAAACATATATTGCATTAAACGAAATTTAAAAATTAGTTAAATCAGTAGGGTCTTGTGTTGTATATCATACGTTAAATCAACGGAATAATCAAAGCTAACTAAAAGTCTTCGGTTCAAGCTAGAAATTAATTCCACAAAGAAATTAAAGTATCATTACGCCATGAATTGTGGAAGTTTAAAGTAAACCTGAGCAGTATAAATTGGTGCCATTTGAACACCAAACTCACTTTCAATTCAATTCATTTCACTAGATTTATTATTACTAAGAAAACAATATATACTCATTTGTGTACGTTGTTATCAACAATGCATTCAATGTATGCCCTCAACATTTTTTTGGTTTCTCTTGTTGTTTTCGCCGTCTCCATCGAATCCGCGCTAGGTAACTTCGACATATTTTCTTTTCTTTTCAAATTTCATATCGCTACTAACAATGTTTTGAAAACTGAACCGGTATTATAATTTTACTGGTCGGACCGGGGTTGAATGAAATATATATTTATCAAAAGTAATATCATAAGAATTCTAATTTAAATACAATATAAGTTCAATAATATTAAGTTCTAATACCAAAATCACCAAAAAAAATCATAATTTAAATAACTTTTAACTTTAAAATAAAACGAAATTATCATCAATCACTTAAAAATCAACATGTTTACTTTTATTAACAAAAAAACAAAAAAAAAAATATAAACATAAAATCTAAGAAAATCAAACACAAAAATATGTATTTTATTATTAACCCGGTTCAACTACAGTCTAGTTCCGGTCCGACCTGACCGGTTCGAGCGGTTCAATCCGGTTCATAAACACATGTGTATAAAACTGTGTCTGATTGAACCGGGATTCTTAAAAAACACGGTCCAACCGCGATTGGACCAGCTGGTTTAATAACATTGGCTACTAGAAAACTGTTAACCTAAGGAAAACATAGAATAGTACGAAGTGCTTAACATAAGTTGGCGAAAATTGTGTGTGTAGGTAGCATCGGGTGCGAAAATTTAAACAAGGGTTCATGTGCATTTGCTGTTTCAACAAGCGGGAAGCGTTGTGTGCTTGAGAAAAGTGTGCGAAGGAGCGGGGAAGAGGTGTTTGTTTGCAGTACTTCACAGATTGATGCTGATCACGTAACAAACTATATTGAGAGTGATCGTTGCATAGACGCGTGTGGTCTTGACCGCAATGTTCTAGGGATCTCTTCTGACTCCCTTCTCGACTCACGGTTCGTGCAAAAACTTTGCTCCACTCAATGCTACAATGGTTGCCCCAACATTGTTGATCTCTATTTCAGTCTTGCTGTTGGTGAAGGTAAATGTGTAGTATTTATTCTTAAATGTTATTTATCATGTTTGACTGTGGTTGACCAAGTTTATTACTATTTGTTACATGAAAAGGTGTATATTTGCCGAGCCTATGCCGAAGCGAAGGGGATAATAAAAGAAGAGGGATGAGTGAGATCAGGAGCTCGGGTTTTGTTGCGCCTGGACCGACGACGATGCCTGCTAAACTTATCGCAGATGGTTCCCCGTCCATGGCCCCGTCTCCAACCGGACCCTATTAGTTTAAGTTCATGATAGAATAGGCTGAGCCAATATATTTGATATGAGATATTGTTCGGTTGTTTGCTAGTTATACCCAAAATAATAAGGATATATACATATAGAAATAAAGGTGGGTTGGGTACTCATACATTAAATAAAAGATGAATGATATTACTCAATTAATATTATTTTTATGTGGTTTTTTTTCATACGATATGCATGTAGTGTTAGAATTCTAGAAAGAATCAGTTATCAGTCTAAAGATATGGTAAATATTGAAACTAGACATCGTACAATGTTTAACCAGTAAAATACTGTAGAATTTTGATAAATTGAACTAATTTGAAATGTAATCAAAGTAAACAATTAAGCATCACACGTATTTGGTGTATTGCAATACCAACCCGGCCAAAAGATATATAATACATAGTATGAAGGTCAAGATACCATATATGACATTAACATAAACAAGTAAACAACTCAAATCCATACAGATAATCAAAATACTAGTAATTAGATGTAAAATCAAACCAAACACCAAATTTATTTATATATATAGTAATTAGCAACAATATCTACAGTAAAGCGCAAGTGATCGAGTTAAACAAGCAGTCACATATATGTATATATGTCTAAATTAAGACGTGTAACTTCTCTTAATTTCTAAAATCAGAACCTTATAAACGTACACTCGTATCGTCACTTTCTTTCTTCCCTTTCTTCTTCTTCAACCTCCTCCTCGGCACCTGCCCTCGATCAACACTTCACCATTCCCTATCGTTTGTCTGTTACGCCAACAGTTGTGGGCGTGTACATTCTGATTTAGACATATATTGGTTAGTGGCCATCAAGGAAGACAATTAGTATTTGAAAGTTAGAATTAGTTAGTTACCAGTCAAGTCATTTGAAGAAAATGGTATGTGGACTTGTAGTCAAAGTTATTTTAATGAAAGTTTTTTAATCGTATAAGAAAATCAATGAGTTATGTTACAAGAAAACTCAATTATTGAATGGGCTTGCTTCATTTTATGACGGGCTTCTTACAAAACAAGCCTTTTCTTGAAACACCTAAACCCTCAGTCATTCTATTTTCTCTACAGGGTTTATTCATCGCCTCTTTCAATTCATCAATCCTGTTTCTTCCCATACAAAAATGGTGAGCAAAAGGCAGGTATTAGCTCGCAGAAAATTCAAACAAGAAAACCCACAACTCTTTCCTCAACCCGAACCCGCCGCCCCAAAGGATCCGAATAAGAAGAAGAAGAAAAAGAGTAGCTTCAAGCGCAAGAAATCGGATCCCAATGACCCGACTAAACCCAAAAGATCTAATAGCAAAAAACACCCACTTCGGATACCTGGAATGAGACCTGGTGATAGCTGTTTCATCTGTAAAGCTGATAATCATATCGCCAAAAATTGCCCAGAAAAAGCTCACTGGGAAAAACACAAGGTTTTGCTCTGCATTTTATTCTTCATTTGACCTTAGTTTTATTGCTACTTGAAATTTGATAAAGTTTTGGTTTTTATAGTTTTATTGCTACCAAACACCATAAACTTTTTAATTAATTTCAAAACCCATATAAAAAAACTACCCAAGATTTCAAGAAAGATTCAAGATTTCATATTTTTAGGTTGTGATGATTGTGTGAATGCATTTGTCAATTTGAAATGAATGGATGGTTTTATTGGGTGTTGAATGTGTTTTTGATGTGGGATTGTTGACCTTTAATGAAATTTTGTGAACTTATGGTTGTTGATGATGTGGTTGCAGATATGTTTATTATGCAGGCAGCGCGGTCACAGTCTCAAGAATTGTCCTGACAAGAATGAGGAGAACATTGACAAGAAGTTGTGTTATAATTGTGGAGGATTTGGACATTCTCTTGCTTTATGTCCCCAGCCTCTTCAAGATGGTAATTTGATCATCTACTGTGCTTTCGTTGTTTTTACCTTTTTAAACACATGCAATTATGCTTAGTTAGGGGTTTTTTTGGGTGTGTAGATAAACCATAGGTGAGAAGCTTCGCCTGGTGCCTAAGCGAGAGTCACAAAAAAACGTAGGGCTGATAAAAAAAGTGCATATCATAAGGGTCGTCCTATTCTCACACCTTCTATATTTATTTTCGCACCCCCAGGCGCCGCACATAGACCTCGGCGCCGCGCCTGGGTCACATCTCATCGGAACACATCATCGTACGTAGTCCGTTGGTCAGTCAACCCCCTATGCGCCGCGGATGGCCCTATGTGCCGCGGATGGCCCTAAGTGCCGCGGATGGCCCTATGTGTCGCGGATGGCCCTATGTGCCGCGCCTGCCATATAAATTTTTTTTATTTATTTTTGGGGACTATAAATAGCAATGGCATCGACATTTTTTTACATAATATTATATCTTTTCAACCAAATAATATGTTTTTTAAAAATTGTATGTTTTTTTATGCGTGTAGTAATATACAAGTAATGGTTCTTTTTGTTGTAGGGATAAACATATTTTTACTTTCGGCCCCATTTATATAACAAAAAGTCTAACATAATAGTTTTAGAAAGTATCAAAAATCTAACATAATATTTTTTAACTATCCGAATAATATTATTTCTTTTCAACCTACATAATACACTTCTGGATCTATATTGAGGTCGGGACGTCTCAAATTTTCATACTCGATGATCCTATATCTAGGCTGCAAACAACCCAGGCGCCGCACATAGCCCAATCCGCGGCGCATAGGGGTATAAAAATCTGTTCCCATGTCTGAAAAGCACTTAAAAGTGACCCAGGCGCCGCACCGAGGCCTATCGGCGGCGCCTGAGTTTAAAACAGGTGTGAGGATAGATTTAGTAAGTGTGTGAATAGACAAGGCCTATCATAAACATACTATTTAAGGTTTTTCTTAATGTTTATATACAACTACATAACCTATATGTACATCAAAAGAAGTTATATTTACAAGTTACAACTAATAAGCCTAATGAAACAAAACAAGTTTACAAGCTAAAGTTAGGATTAATTTGCATTGAGTCCTTTAATATACTAAAGGAATTGTTTAAGTTAGAATTAATTAAAAAAATAAAATTAAATACCCTTAATTGCGCATGGCATGGACTTCAAATATCTTGGAATTATAAGCGCAGTCAATGGGAATGGCCTAGATTCATCTCTTAGGCGTCTAAACAGATTATTACAACTTAAATTTGTAATAGCCTGTTATGAATGTTCAGGGTAGCGATTCTGATTATGATCTTTTTGATAAACATATCTAATGATGCAGGGGGAACAAAGTATGCAACTTGCTTTATTTGTAAACAACAAGGACATTTGAGTAAAGATTGCCCCAAAAATGCTCATGGAATTTATCCTAAGGTACTTACACTGTTTTTAACCCTCATTATGTGCGTGTTAGCAAAAGAGAGACAATGTTCGTATCTTTTTTTTTGGGCTTATGATCTTATTGACTGATGGAGATATTCTTTGCAGGGCGGTTGTTGCAAAATATGTGGTGGTGTCACACATTTGGCGAAAGATTGTCCAAACAAAAGCAGTAGAAATGCTGGCATGTCCAATGAGGCTGACAATAGACGTAAGTTTAGGATATAACTTTTAGTTGCAGCAAATACATTTACAAGAAGTAAATTTGCTCAGTGCTCACACTTGTGTTTGTTTTTATGGATCTTAGCATCTCGAATAGAGAGTATGGCGAGAGGGCAGGTGACTAAATTTGCAAGTGGTGATGATCTTGAAGACGATTTCATAATGATAGATGATGGCAATGAGAAGAATAAGTCTGTTTTGAAAGTTGATAGTGCCTCTAACGAACCCAATGCAAAACCAAAGAAGAAACAAGGGACGAAAGTGGTTAACTTTGTTGGTTAAAGGTTAAACATCGAATCCTGTTTGTGGATGAAATTTTGAACTGTTTTAGATTTGGGTATTTAGTGTGTTCAAGAGTGTGTAAAATGAATATCAAAAGCAAGAGATTATTTATATAAATCAGATCATTTTTACATGTTACAATACATTAATCAGATTATTTGAAATAACCTTCTGTAAGAGTAATTTATTGAAAATATTAACTTATGCAAACATAAAATCATGTCTCAACTTTTTTTACAGTATCATTAAATTAGAAACAAAAACTAAATTTTTGTTGGTCATGATATGAGTAATGAATGGTGAACCATAAAAGGCTGAAGACAATTTCTAACCATAATTTCACCGAAAATTGTTGAGAAAAAGTTTGATTGTATCCAGATTTGAAGGACCTTTTCAATACTCTCTACCCATTCTTTTCTTCCTCCTTTTTCATTTCTAATCTTCACCTAATTCTCTCACCAACCATGGTATGTACCTCTCCATAATCATGTTCTTGATTTGATTATAATAATTTAAAGATTTTGTTTGATTTATGTTCATCACAATCCAGTTACATGACAGGATGTATTGGTATTATATATTTGTTTTGGATTCATGTTTTAATGATTAGGCGAATGCGGCGTCTGGGATGGCTGTTCACGATGATTGTAAGGTACGGTTTTTGGAGTTAAAATCCAAACGAAACTACCGATTTATTATCTTCAAGATCGAGGACCAACAAGTGATAATTGACAAGATCGGTGATCACGATGAAAGCTACGAGAATTTCACAAACTCTCTGCCTGCTAATGAATGTCGTTATGCTGTTTTTGACTTTGACTTCACAACTGATGAAAACTGCCAGAAAAGCAAGATTTTCTTCATTGCATGGTACATGTTGATTTTTGTAGCAAGACACATAGCTATTTTTAATTTTGTATGTGTTCGTATATCCGCTTGTTGATATAATAATGGTTTGTTTAAGGTCTCCTGACACGTCGAAAGTGAGAATGAAGATGGTATATGCAAGTTCTAAGGACCGATTCAAGAGGGAGTTGGATGGGATTCAGGTTGAGTTGCAAGCAACAGATCCTAGTGAGATGAGCCTCGACATTGTAAAATCACGAGCACTCTAAGAGCATGGTTTTAATTTTTATTGTTCATTCATTAAAGTCTATGAATTATATAAGTTGTATTTTGAAAATGAGGATCCATAATTCCTAAATAGATTATTGATACAACATGTCTTCTACAAAATTTATTTAGTTTTATTGACTAATCTATTTAGCCTACTTATGCTGAGAACTATTATTCCTCAAAGTAGTTGGTTTTGAGTAGGATTAGAGTTGAATCAAGCCGGCTTTTGCTTAATTTTGGGCTACTAAGTTAAACAAACAAATTTATTTTGATTGAAACCCGAACTGAATAATAGTATAACACAAAAAGAGGGGACTGTCTTTTTATAGATTGAAGCAAAGTTGTAGCTAAAGCCGAAACCTTATTTTTATTAAACAGTTTTGACATGCCAACTAGTTTTAACTGGAACTCTTTTTTGGGTTTGGAACTGCAAGGCTAAAAGTTGTAATCGAAACAAAAACCGTTATCTGGGTTTCTCCGCTGGAATCGAAACTGAAACCTTCTTATACTAAATAGTTTTGATAGGCTAATTCGTTCGAACTAGAGCCTTCTCTTATATGGGTCTAAAATAAAGCTGGAATCAAAGCCAAAACCATTTTCTAGGTTTGGAACCAGAACCAAACCCGAAACCAAATAACCTAGGTCTGGAACCCACTTACAATAATTTAATTATGGAAGTAACGAATGTTAATCATCAATTTTGATATCTTATTGAATGAAAATAGTGATATTGTTTCTCTGTTAATAAGAATTTTGATTTTTGAAAAGTTTCATGATCATCCAATAAGTGGCTCCAATTTTTTTAAATTCACTTTGAAGACCTACTGATTCTAAAAACTTTTTAAATTCACTTTGAAGACCTACTGATTCTAAAAACCGTGGATCATTCAAATGTTTCAATTCAAAACCATAATCTTTTTTTCAGATCTTTCATTTTCATAGAAACCCAATCACTAATGGAATCTAAAGTTGAAACCTTCTCTATGAGTTCTGGTAGGTTTATTTG
Source organism: Tagetes erecta (assembly GCA_030867185.1). Taxonomy (NCBI): domain Eukaryota; kingdom Viridiplantae; phylum Streptophyta; class Magnoliopsida; order Asterales; family Asteraceae; genus Tagetes; species Tagetes erecta. The sequence continues at coordinate 17,783,035 of CM061491.1, read as the reverse complement.
TTCTTAGGTTAACCAATAATTTTAGGTCCAGAGCACTTAAATTAATAAATATTTAATAAGGATTCAATGTTTCGAGTATGTTAATTTGTGGTTGTATGTACTTGAGCATCCATATGTACTTGAGCGTTATACATGCTCGGGATCTTAGGTGGTTCCCCTATAACACTGCACACCTCCCGTGTTCGTTATAAAGGCGTTATGGCTTTGTCCGTGACCATTATCATGGGTTGTTCAAAGAGCATGGTATTTTTTACTTTTACCTTACTAAATTAATAAACCTTAACAATAAAAATAATTATTAACTTCGTCACTGTTACCCTTATAAAATCGCACTCTCAAAACCTCACACCCTACCCTTTCTTATATAAAATCGCACTCTCAAAACCTCACACCCTCAAAAGACGACATTTACTTCCAATTTCAGAATATCTAAGTAAATGTTTTTTTCACACCCTCAAAAGACAACATTTACTTACAATTTTAACAAATGTAAATAGACAATGTTTTTTTGATAGAAGTGGATCGTGACGTCTTCACCAGTTTGTTAACCGAGTTGATTGAATCAGTTTTAAACAATATAATTAATAAAAAGATACGTACACATTTCAAAGTAATAATTAACTTGGCTTTAAATATAAGTTACACTCATAACTATTTGAAGTTTTGAAACCTAACACTCATAACTATTTGAAGTTTTAAAACTTACACAAACATAATCATATTAAACAAACATTAAAATTTAAATTTAACTTAATTTTAATACAAATAAAATGACACTAGTTCCAAAAAATTCACAAATTAATTAATTAATATTAACCGAACATTAAAATTTAACTATTAAATTTAACTTGATTTCAATACAAATAAAATGGTACTAGTTCCAAACAAATCCAGCCTCTGCCTGATCTGTTCAGGACAGACGAAGCTTGAATAAACCTAAAGAGAAAATTTCGCTTTTCGTCCTTGTGGTTTGAGTGTTATAACGATTTTAGTCCATTCTTTTCAATTTAACTATTTTAGTCACTATAGTTTTCAAATCGTTTCAATTAAGGTCATGACACTAACACCGTTAAAATATTTCGTTAATTAGCAGGGCATTTTAGTCTTTTTCTTAACAAATATGAACTAGTTGGATCATTATATATAGAGTGAATTAACTAGAGGGGTGGTTTGTGACATTTGCTTTAATAAAATTCATCGTCTCCTCCACAAAACAATCAATCGTAATTTCCAACTGAAGTAATCAATCTTAACGATTAGTCATCGTCCCCTACACAAAGCTCCGGTTGCCGGAACCGATCATCAACAACACCACCAATGGCGGTTTATGAACAGTTCGTGGGTATGGCAGCAATCATGACGCGGCGGAGTGTGTTAGCCATACTGGCGTCGGTTTCACGGAGCTTTAATATGACGTAATCATCCTTAAACTCCTTCCATTGGCGTTCTCTAAGTTGGTTCTTTGTTGACATTTTAGAAAATTGAAACCCCTCTATTAGTCGAAGCACTGTGATGTGATGAGTTTGTGATTTGTGTGTTGTAGCTCTAATATGTTTATGTTCTCCTAAATTGACGGTTCATCTTCTTCGAAACAATGGATTATTGTTTTTCTTGTAGATCTGAAATTGGGTTTTAAGAGTTTGAAATTAAGTTTAGTGATTTGGCTAAATCCTTGTTATTAATCACGAAAAAATGGGCATATTTTTTGGATTGTTACTTTTGTTAAACATACATAGATGAAGATCGATTTTTGAAATGTGGATTTTTTTACCGACGGTGGTCAATTTCCGGTGACAACAAGCAAGCTGGTGGTTGATGGCACCATGGTCTATGAAGAAGATGAAATGGATATTTCACTTTCATCCATATTTATAAAATGACTAAAGTGCCCCTTCAATTAACGAAATACTTAACGATGTTAATGTCATGACCTTAATTGAAACTATTTGGAAACCACAGTGACTAAAATAGTTAAAGTGAAAAGAATGGATCAAAATCGTTATAACATTCAAACCACAAGGATGAAAACCGAAATTTTCTCAAACCTAAATAATTTAACTTAATTTTAATACAAATAAAATGACACTAGTTCCAAAAATTTCACAAATTAATCAATATTAAACGAACATTAAAATTTAAATTTAATGTGATTTCAATACAAATAAAATAATACTAGTTCCAAACAAATCCGGCGTGATATGTTCATTCAGGACTCACAAAACCTAAATAAACCTGAATAATTAAAGTAAATTATTTAGTTATTACTTACTATATTATTTTTAAATCAAATGACAACATTGACTTCTTCCAATACCAAAATAACAAGCAAATCATGTTCTTTACAAAGCGTGGTTGGAAAAGGGGAAAACATGCCTGTCTGGACCTTACAGGAGTGTCCCCTTTGGTTGCGCTCAGGGACACTGGATTTGTTGCTCGACAAGCGGCATTAAAGGCAGAATCATGCAAGATTGCTAAACATGAGAAAGCATGTTTGGAAAATCAACATATTTTTATTCCATTAGCCTTTGATACGTTTGGTTTCCTAACTACTGAGGCAGTGAACTTCTTGAATAGGGTTCAACGGGTCATTCATAGCAATGTTTCAACCCCTAAGGGCCAAGGTTTTGTCTTCAGTAGGTTAGGTTTTACTATTCAAAAGGGGATGACGGCTGCCCTTCTACCTGCTACCTTATTGTCTACCTGCTACCTTATTGTAAATTCATTTGGTGTTTAATCTAAGAAACAAAAAGTAAACCTAAAAAAAACATTTAAACAAGTAGCACCGTCAAAACATCAAAAGCTAAAAACATATACTTCCAATTGAAAAATAACATAAGAAAACAAACAAAACAGTTTAAAACACTTCAACTTCGTATATAACCTCCAAGTAACGCACCAAAAGAAGTTACTCCACACCATCACCAACACAAGTCTCATTAGTCTCTACTACTTCCTCTGTTCTGATCTCCTCTAGGGTTACTCGACAACCCTTCATCTGTCACTGAATCAATCAAAATCACAACACTTAACGTCTCAAATTGAACAAATACGGCAGTACGGCAGACTCGACATCCGTCAGGACCCGATGATGAGCCATAAATTAAAAAAAATATCAGACTACATATTTAAGAAATAGACCATTGTATTTTTAACAAAATTAAATTTATGAAAAATAAATAGCTCAAAGACATTTTTCGGCTCGCCCAATCCTAAAAATCCTCGGGGACGTGCCCATAACAATTATTTAAAAAAAAATATCAGACTACATATTTAAAAAATAGACCATTGTATTTAAGTAGCTCATTCTATCTAAAAGTGTTTTTTAACAAAATTAAATTTATGAAAAAATAAATAGCTCAAAGACATTTTTCGGCTCGCCCAATCCTAAAAATCCTCGGGGACGTGCCCATAACAATTATTTAAAAAAAAATTGACCATTGTATTTAAGTAGCTCATTCTATCTAAAAGTGTTTTTTAACAAAATTAAATTTATGAAAAAATAAATAGCTCAAAGACATTTTTCGGCTCGCCCAATCCTAAAAATCCTCGGGGACGTGCCCATAACAATTATTTAAAAAAAAATATCAGACTACATATTTAAGAAATAGACCATTGTATTTAAGTAGCTCATTCTATCTAAAAGTGTTTTTTAACAAAATTAAATTTATGAAAAAATAAATAGCTCAAAGACATTTTTCGGCTCGCCCAATCCTAAAAATCCTCGGGGACGTGCCCATAACAATTATTTAAAAAAAAATATCAGACTACATATTTAAGAAATAGACCATTGTATTTAAGTAGCTCATTCTATCTAAAAGTGTTTTTTAACCAAATTAAATTTATGAAAAAATAAATAGCTCAAAGACATTTTTCGGCTCACCCAATCCTAAAAATCCTCGGGGACGTGCCCATAACAATTATTTAAAAAAAAATATCAGACTACATATTTAAGAAATAGACCATTGTATTTAAGTAGCTCATTCTATCTAAAAGTGTTTTTTAACAAAATTAAATTTATGAAAAAATAAATAGCTCAAAGACATTTTTCGGCTCGCCCAATCCTAAAAATCCTCGGGGACGTGCCCATAACAATTATTTAAAAAAAAATATCAGACTACATATTTAAGAAATAGACCATTGTATTTAAGTAGCTCATTCTATCTAAAATTGTTTTTTAACAAAATTAAATTTATGAAAAAATAAATAGCTCAAAGACATTTTTCGGCTCGCCCAATCCTAAAAATCCTCGGGGACATGTCCATAACAATCTATATAATATTTCAAGGTTTTAGGGGGGTAAATTTTAGAGGGAATTTTTATAAAAGGAAGTTTTAGAGGGAAGATATGAAATATCATGCATGACTTGATGAAACAAAATATCTTTAAATATTAAATATTTACAAATTTTTAAAGAAAATGGTTATGATTTTATAACTATTATTATTTAACCCGTATGTAACACACGGGTGTTAAACCTAGTTATTTAATAAAAACACTACCCTTACCATATGAAGTCCCAAGAGTTCCTTGTGGTGCATCCCCTTTCCCCCCAAACCACGAACCCACCGCATCCATCAACCTCTCACTCACACCTTTTTCCGCAACCACATTACTCGAATCATCATGCTCTTCCCGTCGGTTGCTCCCCAACCGACGTCGAACTTCCTCCGATTCGGTTACGGTTCCCATCGGTCTATCCTCCCCGGACTTCTTCCCACTCTCTCCCTCATTACCCCGGTGTAAAGCATGCGTTATAACATCCGACAACGCCTTATCTTCCTCCCGCGGCCTCAACCTCTCCACCAAATGCTCCTTTACGGACACCCCCTTATCACTCACCTTTAATGTCTCCGAACTTCCACGCATTTGCGGATGCGATTGCGGTTGTTCAGTTCCGGATACACTCCCCTGCACTTTGGATATCACCGAGCTTCCAGCATCTACCACTTTGTCATAAACAGGTGCTAATGTGCCTGTCACCTTGTCTGTTATCTTATGCGCGTAATCTGTTGCGGTGCTTTGATTGTTTCCGGACTCGGTTGTTGGAGTTTGGCCTGAATAACCGAGTTTGGAGGCGATAACGTCTTTTGCAGCTACTGCTTTGTCAGCAATGGCTGATGCGGAGGAGGATATTTTGTTCACGTAGCTCTGGGTTGATTGGTTTCCTGTTAAGGTATCACGTGGTAGATTTTCAGGGTGGTTATGATCCAACGTTTTGGGTTCGGATTCAATGCCCATTTTGTCAAATGAATGTTGAAGTTGCGATAGTTGTGCTTCCTTTCCACCTGTTAAATAGTACATCCGCACGACTTGATGTTAATTTTTAAATTTTGAATACTAACAGTTAACAATTTACACTCAACGAACTTAATTAAGTACCTGTATGTGTTGGATTAGTGACTTTAGTCCCATAATTTGAAGGATCCGATGAATCTTTCGGGGCATGCGGATCCGGGACCATCCTCATTTTCCCGGTAACACCCTTCAATCCTCCTTGATGGACGTCATGATTAACAGCAGGGTCGGGTTCAAGTCTCGTTCCTAACAAATGCAACAACTTGATCACAACTCAAAATTTACAAATCAACTATCCAAATTCTACTTTAAAGTTGTATACCAAGGGTATGATTAGTAGGAGTTGCCATCCTTGTAGGGTTAGGGGCAAATGGTTCCTCCTCCATCCCACTTGCTTGCCCAATTTTACCACTCCATTTTTCTTGACTGCGACCAACACTTAATGGTTCAGACACGTTATGTGCCGGTGCTGTGTAACGGTCCTCGGCCGTAACCGATGGCCTTTCCAAATTAACCTTAGGTTGTCCCAAACTTGCATCTAAACCACCCTGGTGTACTCTAGCCGAATCATACACTGCAAATTCATTAATCAGTTCGAGTGATTTGATACAAAAGTAATTAAGATGTGGAATAGTTAAAGATCGACATACTGGGTGCACCATGTACTTCAGGATCCTGGACAGTTTCTTCTTCATCATCAAAATCATCATCATCTTCTTCATGATGATGACCATGTCCATGTTTGGTGATTGTGTTCTTTATTTTCTTGGCTTTTTCTTTCACTTTCTTGATCACGGATTTTTTCTCCCCGTGATGTTCATCTTCATTATGAACATAACCTTCAAAACATACAATGAAGATATAAAATGAGTTAGATACATAAACACAAAGCAATTAGTTAAGTAGCTAGTTAATTACCGGTGTTGTGGCCGGTGGTGAGTATGTCGGACTCGTCGTAGTGGTGGCCGTGAGTATGAAGCAACTGTGATTCCATTTTGTTCAAGTTTTGGTGTTAAGATGATGATGATGATGAAGAAGAAGACAGTGTATATATATATTTTTTAGATGGTGATTTTGGGAAGTGTTTGATGGGAAAAAGATAGCGGCATGTTGGGTAAGAATGAAACCATGACGCATAATGGGAGTGACACGTGTTAGAAATTGGACGCGTGGCATGCATTTGGGTGATGACGTGGTTACTTAATCGTGTATATTGGTCAACTGTTATTTGATAGCCGGTGGAAACAGGATCAGAACGGTGACGATTTCCTGGTGTATTGGACGTCGGCTTTGAGAGCAAAAACGGAGATGGAATGAAAACGGCATGGATATATTTTCGTATCATTTTCTTTTTTATAACTAAAAAAACTAGCTAGGTTAGTTATTAGTATATCTTGTTCTTTGTAAAGTTTGATTAACTAGCAAAGTTTTCTCGCGCGTTGCGGCGGGAAATGTTTCGTATACGATTATAATGATACATATGATGTGAATTTAACGATACATAAATTTGAAATACAGATTCTAAAACAATTAAAAACGAAAGAAATAAAAAAACTAAACATGCAAAGCAAACGAAATAAACATATAAGGACCGAAATAAACATATAAGGACGTATGTACTAACTTGTGACACATAAAGAAAACACAAAAGAAAGTTTAGAGATTAGATAAATTAGAAACCTCAAGGAGTAGAAACGAAGAATATTGCCACGCAGCAACGCGCATGGCTAACTTTGCTTGAAACCGAAGAAGTAGAGGAGTAATTTTTCACATACTACAGACCTGATAGGCTAGAGTGTTTGGTGTTAAAGAACATATTTATAAAATTTAGATGACAAAGTCGAAACTTCATAAACTTAAAAGTTAGGGATAAATTATAACCAATTAAAAATTAGAGGGGTTACAAGTTAAAAATAAACATATATGGAAGTTGTGAGGAAGAAGTGTCAAAAGCCACAAAAAGTAAAAATAAGAAAAAAAAAGTGTGTAGGTCACATTCGAACTAAAGACCTCACACTACTTGATACAAGTTGTATCACAATCAAACCAACCCATCCAACCAGAACAATGTTAAACAATTCATAAACAACTATATTTAATGGTCCAACACATTAGAAACAAACAAAATAAAAGAAACAAACAAAGTTTTGCCGGACTATTTAAACGATTACACGTGTACTTTCACCGACACTGTCAAATTAGTATGTATAAATGTTTTCAAATATTTGTTTGTATTTATTTACATTGAAATAACAATATCGCGTTTTAAATCATATTATAAAATATTTGTTTTAATATTTATAATAGGAAAGAGCCTATTAAATGTCCGTTAAAATTATAACTCGAATCATTAAGAAAAAAAAAAAGAAATTAAAAAAATATGCTCAATTCAATTCCCAGGAATTTAGATGATCAAATCTTAATAAATGACACTTTTATGATTTACTAAAATAGATCATCTGTACTATACGTTTTTAACTTAATTAAAATCAATAAATCTATACCTTCTAATAAAACAGGGTTTTGGATGACACTTGTCACTCAATGAAAAGGGTGTAGGAGCATTTTTCCCGTCAAAACTAAAAATCTTTTATTTTAAGCTATGTATGAAAGGAAATTGATAACATTAAATCACCCATAATTTTTTCTTCCAAACTTTCAATTTATCTTATTTACATCCCTGAAATAACTATTAAAACGAAAAACAAACAACTTAAACAAATAATCGTATCGGAATTTATGACCTAGACCCATGCATGCCGACCCTACACTCGGCCCGGTACATATGAGTGTCATAGCGAATTTTTCCGAATATCTATCAACCCGACTATTTTTTTAACGGCAAATGAGGGACCATGCTTCGGAAGATATATTATCTTAATCGGGTCCACCTATCCATTTCCCAGCCGGGACCGCTCCCTAAACCCCAGAAAAGAAAACCCACATTTGGTGAGAAAACCTTCTGGCCCAACCTAGAACTTCATTTTAACTTTTTGTTGTTCTAAATGAGACTTGAACCCAAGATCTCCTTATTTTTATAAATCTTGGGTACCTCATCTTAACCACTTGAGCTAAGGATCATTGGTATGTGGATTATTTGTATGTCTGTTTTTTCATTATTTTTTTTTAATTAATCGGTAGGATTTATAAGATACCCAGTTTAAAAGCATCAATATCTAATTTGCTTCTAATAGTGTATTTATTCAAAGCTTATATTTGTTCATGTAATATGTAGTTTATTTTTAAATGTTACTTTTTTATAAAATTTTAGAATTGTGTTTTTATGTTTATGTTGTTAGCGTTTACACGTGTGACACACGGGAAATAATCTAGTTTCATATATTTGTAAGTCTCTAAAAACTTATTTTTCAACCTCATTTGTTGTCATGCCACTCCTAATAGTCACTATCTTACCATGAACTTTTGGTTCTTTACAACATTACTCAATAGCATACCATGTTGCCTTTCATGTATCATTCTCGCCAATTCTTCCGCACTTCTCTCTAAGTAGCCGTTTCTTTTAAAAACATGCTTTAGAATCATCTCATCCTAAGTTCTGCAGCAACACCTTTTGGTTCTAGAATCATATATCTCATTCTCTTAGAACCTCATCCGATACACATGATATTTCTCATGCTCCTCCTTATGCCGTGTATTGTCTCTCTATAGGAGTTCGGCCATCATATCCTCTATTGAAGGTTTCCTCTCGTCCTGACCATGTGCGAAAACCGGGTTCTCTAAAAAATGAACCAACCTTGGATAAAAGTTGTCATCGATTCTTATTTACTGTCATTGCAAAGCAAGCAACAACTAGAAATTGTTTTCTATGAAACTTGAACATATTTTTTTGTTTGAAGGATTCCAATAATAGTTCTAGAAATCATCTATGATAAAATGACATGATTTCCCAACGATATTACCTATAGTCTTGTTCCATGACACTGACCATCTTCCTGATCATTGTTTCTTAATAACATACTCGACACACGAACTTTTAGTATTAACTTATGATTTGACAAACTTGGTAGTTTAATATTCTAACAGGAAATGAAAAAATAGTAAAACTTTAACAACTTGAATTATTTTATCGAACATGTTCTCTCAATTGTACGTCTTGTTAAATTATTAACTTCATTATATATAGAGTAAATTGCCAAAAAGGTCCCTGAGTTTGTACCGTTTCGACCACTTTGGTCCTTATTTTTTATTTGTTGCCATTACTCTTATAAATTGCCAAGGACCTTTTTGGCAATTTACTCTTATATATATATTATCAACTCAAAAACCTAGCTAATTTTAAAAAAAAATGTCATAAAAATTTTAGATAAGAGATTTATCTAGTCTTTTTAAATATTTTACTTAAAATTTGACATTACTATACGTGAGGGTGAGAATTGAAATTCAATTACAATTCAATTCAATTCCCATGACTTATTCCCCAAGAAATTTCTATTATAAATAACCCTAAACCTACTTAGCTGCGAAACAACAACGACCATTCGATCGACTTTCAATGGAGCATACAAATTTGCAGTTAGTCATGGCAACAATTGAAGAAACGAAACAAGAGCTTTCCCGCACGAAGCAAAATCTGCTAGAAGCAATGCAGTTGGGAAGAGACGTGAAGGATCTTGATATCAAGTGGGGGACTTTGTGTTTGGAGATTGATCTGCTCGAGCACACGGCTAATGTGATTCGAATGAATCTACTGCGGTAATCAAGAAGCTAGCTAGCTAGGTTATATATGAACCATGAACATGTGTTGTACGTTTGGGTTGATATGGAGTAACATAAAGAAGCATAACTTTAAGTTCTTGTTTTAGTTTAGTTTGGTTTATTAATTATGCTTGAAACGAACTAGTACGCGCTAGGGTGTTTCTTGAGTACGTTTTTTTTTTTTTTTTTTTAAATCAGAACCTAGCTAGTATATGATCTTTTATAATTCCATTCATCTTATGTGGATGTTTAATCTATCATTGTATATAACATTACTAGTTTAGTGCCCGCGCTACGCTCGGGACACAACATTCAAGTGGTGCTTTTAAGAATATTCATGAACGTTCCAATAAGTTTTGAAACAAAACCGTGGTAAACCGAAACACGAAATATATTTTTAAAATTAAATTTTTAGTATAGCAATATTATACTCAAATTAAAGAGAATAAAATGCTCAGTTTTATGGTGTAGTTTATTTTTTTTAAAATCCATATAAAAAAGTTATGTATATTTATAAAAACACTGAGGTCTTTAATTGTATATTACTATTAATTTTATCCATAAGTTTCATTTTCACACCCTATCAAATATAAACAGACTCATGTACACCCCTTGTAGTAGAGGGTTAAAAGTATAAATACTTTTAATTTTTTCAGAATTCTCCAAAATATTAGGGGACCAAAAATGTAATTAGTTTTATTATAATATATTATATATATATATATTTTAAATAAAAAATCATTATTATGAGATAAACTCTCAAATGATGTCACATAAGCCAAAAGCTTTAAAATTATGCCACATAAGCTTTTTTGGTTTTGCTATATTATATAAAGATATTTGTTGAAGTTCATTGATCAACTCAACTTAATTGTTGCATGCTTAATTATCTATCTAACTAAATCAGTCAACTGTAGTCCGTAACAAGGGTTGGTGATGATACTTGGTTACTCGATCAATAGTCCCAACTTAGATATGATGACGAACTCGACCTAGCAGTCGAGCCCAACCCAGAACCCGGTCCATGAGGTGGTACTTATTGATTATGGGAGTTTGAATGGAAGTAATGGAACAATGCTCCTTTAAGATTTAGGTATATATGTATTGTATTTCATTATTAATTTGGTTTGGTTATTATGAGAGTTTGAATGGAAGTAATGAACAGTTAGTATTACACAGTTATGTCATTGCTTAGATTTAAACCTAGGACCTTCAAAAAAGACAAGCTTCCAAAACAATTGGCTTTTATGTTGGAAATCAGGCCCAAAATCACAAACACGAACACACAAACTGAACCAACTATTCGACTCTTGTATTAGATAAATAAACCGGGACACCTACAAAAACTCATTCAACCTCTATTTATACTAAACAAATGGTAAACCTAACCCAACTATAATACCTATAAACCTAGATAAATAATCAAACTCAATTATAGTCTAATACTAACTCAATTAAATAATTAATAATCTCAAATAAATAAAACTATTTATTAGATCAAATCAAGATTAACATCTTCATTCTCCCCATTAATCTTGATTTGTACCACCCGAATCTTAAACAAGATCCGTTTCTTCAAATCTGCATTATCATCAACAACTTCAATCCCTTGATCAATCTTGATATCGATCCCTCTTCCTGGGTCCTAGAACTTCACCATTCTTGACCACCGATCAAAGAAAAAAAACTTGTCACTTCTACCGTTTTCTTCTTCCATTGCTAGACACGACAAGATTCAAAGCCCTCCCGCTTTGATGAATCTTCTACCGTCAGCCTATCCGCAAATCTGATCGGATACTTCTGCCAAAAAACAACCTACCTGGTTATTCTGTTTTATCCTTGGCAGGAAGGACAGGGTCTGATCTTACCTGGATAGAAAGTTGCTAATGCAGTTAAATTCATTACTATTGAACCATCACTGAACTGATCACATGTCATAATCGCCGTTCCAAATGGTACTCCCCATTATACGGTTGACCAAATCTCATCGCCACAACAGCTCCCCAAACCTCCAGGTTGATAACAAAGAGCCAAAACCTAAAACTAAGAAAACTCACAAGACCCTAACCTTCACTCGGCGAATCCAAAAGTTTTAGATCAAACCTTAACCGTCAACTTCAACGAATTTTCAACTCAATACAAAATCTCAATTTCTTAGATCGAAAGAAGCTCCTAACAAAAATAGTGTTTTCTTCTTTTCCAATCATACGCACCAAACAAAAATAAGGAATCAAAGTTACCTCCCTTTTGTTTACTTCTGTGCATGAACTTCAAAACAAGAAACAATAAAATCTTTTTTCCTTAAATTTTGTTTCAAGTAAATCCCAACAAAAATAACGGTTGACATACTCCCTTGAAAGCCAAGAACCAAGGACGGAAAACTCCTCCTAATATCCTTACAAACGCCCCTTTTTCTTCTATCTTCGTCTTCTACCTCCCCGCAGTTGCAACCCCGCGAGGGGTTGCTCCCCTGCTTAGAAAACGACTCTCAAAACCGTCAATACCACGCTCTGATACCAATTGTTGGAAATCAGGCCCAAAATCACAAACACGAACACACAAACTGAACTAACTATTCGACTCTTGTATTAGATAAATAAACCGGGACACCTACAAAAACTCATTCAACCCCTATTTATACTAAACAAATGGTAAACCTAACCCAACTATAATACCTATAAACCTAGATAAATAATCAAACTCAATTATAGTCTAATACTAACTCAATTAAATAATTAATAATCTCAAATAAATAAAACTATTTATTAGATCAAATCAAGATTAACATCTTCATTTTATTCACCTGTCTTGTTTATCGGCTCTTTGGATATATCTCGATGGTCTCCTTTTTGCAAATGTTCATCATAAGACTCGTTTGCATTAATTAGTAGTGGTTCATCATATATCGTTTCCTCATCGCTATCATAGTTGACTAATTAGTCATGGTTTTCCTCATCGTCATCGGATTGTGGGGTCGAGGGTATATCTACCTCTTCCTACACTAATATAAAAAGGTATATTGGTTTTCACTGGTCCCAACTATCACCTTTTGTCTTCTACTGGTCCCAACTATTGAATTGGCTGTCAACGGTCCCAACTTTTATCACTTTGGTAACCACTGGTCCGTCGTTAAAATTTTTTTAACGCCGTTAAGTTTTTTTCAAATTTAAGACCAATGTTTTAGGCCTTTTAATCGGAAGGATAATACAAGTCGATTGATGGAAAATTTACCACGAAACGATACCCCGAACAACGAAATAGTGCTTCAATTGGGTGTTTAAACCTAACGGTGCTTCAATCGGATGTAAAAAAATTATCGTTTAGAGAGTCTTTTCGAGAAAACTTTTACATCAATCGACTCGTATTATCATTCCGATCAAAATGCCTAAAACATTGGTCTTAAATTTGAAAAAAACTTAACGGCATTAAAAAAAATTTAACGACGGACCAGTGGTTACCAAAGTGATAAAAGTTGGGACTGTTGACAGCCAATTCAATAGTTGGGACCGGTAGAAAACAAAAGAAGATAGTTGAGACCAGTGAAAACCAATATACCATATAAAAAGGTAAATCTCTGCCACGTATCATTCTCAAGCATTATACACCATTGCCACATATATATGCTTAGGTTTCAATCCCACAATAATCCTCATACTCATCTCAATTTCATATAACAAAAAATTAATCAAAATCACGCTCCATTTGAGAAATCAAACCCATAACATTTGTGTACGTTAAATGAACAAGTTTTAACCATGCACTAGACTTGACTTTTTTTCTTAATCATTTCAAACACATAATATGTATTCATACATTTTATATAGGGATGAGTTGGGACGGGTACCGGTACTGCCCGGTACCGGTACCGCCTAGTACCGGTACCGAGTTTTAAGAAAAGTGGGTTCCGGTACCGGTACCGAATTTAGCGGGACGGTACCGGGACGGTACCGGTACCGGTTTCATATTTTATTTTATAAAATTTATTCGCTTATTTCGGTTTAGTTTTATACTTTTTTATATAACTATACTATAATATACTTGAATATAAGAAAAAGAAATGGAATATGCTATAAATTAATTAAAAATCATATCAACTTCATTAAATTTAAAAGTTAATAATCTAAAAAATATTATAAAATGACTCATAGTCGTAAAGAAAACACTTTATAACATTAAGCAAGTAATACACAACATTCATAACATCTCAAATTATATAAAATATACTAAAAAAACTAATTTTTTCTTAACCGCTACCAACGTGGTACCAACGTGGTACTAACCGGGAAAGTACCGGTACCGGTACCGCCTGGTACCGGTACCGAGTTTTAGGAAAAATGGGTACCGGTACCGATATTGCTAATTCGGTACGGTACCGGGACGGTACCGGTACTCGGTACCAAAAGCTCATCCCTAATTTTATAGTTTTATTTATTTTAATTTCTTTTCATTTAATTTTAACTTTAAGGTTTTAGCTTTTAAAATTTAGTTTTATGTTCCAGTTTAAGGGTTAACTTTTTGAGTTAGTTTTTAGCCTTTTCAGTTCACCTTTAGTCTTTTTGATTAAGTTTTTATCACCGATCGTTAAATTTTTCAAACCCTTGTAATAGTTGGAGTTACTAACCTAGTTTTTTGTATAAGAAATATAACTAACGCTTAAATTAATATAACTAACCCTAAGAGGAGAGAATTAGTAATTTTATTTTTGATAGTTTTAATTGTTTTTAGCTAAAAGGATGAATTTAAATTAACAAGACTAGTCTTCAAAGTTCAAGTTACAAAGTTAAATGGGCTTTGGTTTAGTTGCTGCACTATTAAAAACAATTTAAATGGACTTCAAATAAGCCATCATTGTTGAAAATATATAAGAGAAAACGGCAACAACAATTTGTATGCTCTCAGACAGTTAATTACTGAGTTTTGGGCTCTCACATTTGACTAACAAATCATTGAGCTTGACTTTCCACAATCAAACAATATGTGTAATACCAACCCGGCCTACGGTGGATACGATATATACCCTAGCTAGCTATTTAGGTTAATCAGACATCTAATTGACTTTCCGAAGACTGATCCGGCTCGTAGAGACGTCTACGTCCACTACTTATTACACATATATATATGTAACTCTAGATTTAAACCCACGTTGTGATTTTTTTAAGTTGGTCATTTTTCCAAGCTGTTTGTTTTTATTGAGTTGGTCCATATATGATCAGACAGCTAGCTTAGCTTCACACGCATGAGTGTTCATCTTTAGTTTGATAATTAATTGATCGAGTGTTTTAACTTGAATAGTTTGCTCTTGTCCCGTAATAGCACGTTTGGATTGCTTTAGTGGCTAGCTAGCTATTGCATAATGCATAGACATGTTGAATTTTTGGCTTTTAATCGCCAATCTTGTTGCGGTTTCCATTTACTTGAAACAGTATACGTACAAGGCCGGATTGAAGGTGTTTGGACATTGTCTTTAAGGGTACGTGTATGTTTCGAGTCGATTGAAAATCTTTCTAATTGCTTTAATCTTGACTTTGAAAGTGCTAGCCTTAATTTGGTACGTACGTAGCTTATTGGATGTTTCATTTTAAACACCCATATATGATATATGTGCCTTATTTTAAAAACCATGACCTTAAAGACCAAGATATAATTTAACCGTGCACTAAAAAGTTGACCAACAAGAAAATTTAACCAAAAAGAAAACTTAACCGACCCTTGAAAACTTAACTAATTAAAAAGAAAACTTAACCAATAAGATAACTTAACTAGTTAAATTAAAATATTAATAAACAAAACCCGTATTAAACCGTTTCATTAGTGGTATCGGTTTAAAACTAGGGGTGTCAATCGTGTCGGGTTGACGGGTTAGCGGGTTGAAGGACCACGGGTTGGCGGGTTGACGGGTTGAATTATGCAACCCTAACCCGACCCATATTCCTATTCGTGTCAAAAATGTGAACCCTAACCCGGATAACATAAATTCGGGTCAACCCAAATATGACATGTTTAACCCATTTATCAAAATGAACCTAATAAATTTACGAATTATAAGTGAGTTGTTATGTAAGTCGGTTAAGAGTAACATGTTTAACATGTGATTTTGCGTATAAAACTAGGTATATTGAGTTTTAATTAAAAAAATATTATAATTAATCATATATTTACTTAAAATCTTATTCAAATCAAATTTATTTATAATAAACAAAAACAATAATAAAGCTTAGCTTTGAAAATGTAAAGGTAAAAACTTAAATGGTAATGAATTTTTTTATTTATGAGTACAAATACTAAAGATAAAAGTAACTTAACACTCATTTTTAGAAAAGAAAAATATATGAACTAATTTTGAAACCTAAACGGGTTGGCGGGTCAACCCGTTTTTTAAATGTTTCAACCCGAAAACGACCCATTTTTATACGGGTCAACCCTAACATGACCCGTATTTTTAAACGGGTTATATTTACCAACCCAAAACCTGATTACTTTCGTGTCGTGTTCGGGTCGTGTTTCGTGTCGTGTCGAGAATTGACACCCCTATTTAAAACAGAGAAAACATTAGTTTTAATTAGACGCTATGAGTTAATGATTCTCTATTTTTTTGGACAGAGAAATGAATAAAGTCCGGCTACCCGGGGTAACTCAATGGCGAAAGGCAACCTCAAACACTTTGCGAACACAGACAACGTTAGGTAGCCGAAGCCCACCTATTAAAACCGACTCCAATTCAGGGGAAACCCACTAACCCGTACGCCCGTAGGCACGACAATAAGCTAGCGGTAAAACCCGTTTGGCTTAGAGATCGAACTTGTGTTGCCACAAGTCTCCCTTCATTGCCCTAATTTACCCCTTTTAAAGTGGTGCTAATGAGAATAGAACTTGAGTCTCTTTTAAAGAATCTAAGGCTCTTACCACTATACCACATTAAAAGTTGCAATGATTTTCTGATTGATATGATCGTGTGACATCAACCATGGATTGTAGAAGTTGTAAGATGCTTCCATGATTTGTTGGCATCCTATTAAGCAAATGAAAACAAATACTGGCGCTGACTTGGACTAATTACAGGTAAAAAGATGCGCCAACTATGTTGGAAAAACAAAGCACCAGTATTTTAATCTGTCCACGCGTCAATTGGTTTGCAAGTTTAATTTTTTATCCCACTAAAGAACATCTTAATTATTCATATATAGTTGTGCAAAAAGAGCCCATAGCATATTGTACTATGTCTAATTGTACTCTTTATTTATTTCTATTCTCAAATTTGACACCAAACTGCTATATATCTTTTCCTAAATCTATATATTGCTGCAAGGATGAGTTCGGGACGGGTACCGGTACCGCCCGGTACCGGTACCGCTTAGTACCGGTACCGATTTTTAGGAAAAATGGGTACCGGTACCGGTACCGAATTTAGCGGGACGGTACCGGGACGGTACCGGTATCGGTACCGGGTATTTCGGTACCAGTACCACTTTGGTACCACTTTGATTTTTTTCTCATTTTTTTGCTAATAATTTTATTTTTCAGTTACAAAAATATTTCATAGCATAATATAACTTACAAAACTAAGATTCATTTATTTCTTATCAACAAACAAGCATATATCACACAAAATCAACATAAACATAATGTAAACTTAAAGAAGCCAAAATTTGTACAAGTCAAAGGTCAATTCATAGTCAAATTCCTTTTTAACTAATCGCATACCCGCTAAATCCTTAATAGCATTAAGACGCAGTCCATTGATGTTTAACCAAAAGCTAGACCACCAAAAGCAATACTAAGCAGCCAAAACAAAAAAACTGAATAACAAGATAAACAAACACCAAAAGCAAGACCAAACAACCAAAAAATAACAAGAGATTATCTTCATTTAATCCTTGCTAATCTCCATGCATCATCCCTTTTCCTTTTTCGTTTTGTTTGTGTATTGCATCCTCTATCTCTATAGAAATATATAAAGAATTTTAACACATTATATTTAACAACCAATTAAACAAATTAAGGAACAAGAACTACTTTTACCTAGAGCAATATCATCATCGTTTAGAATATCGTCTATGTCATCCACGATTGGCTTTTTTGATTTTCTCACCCAATCTTGAGTGCAAACCAAAGCCTCAACAATTTTAGTTGACAACCTTGTTCTATAGGGTTCTAGTACACGACCACTTGTACTAAACGCCGACTCGGATGCAACGGTAGAAATTTGAATTGCCAAAATATCTAACAAATATACAAAATTAATAAACATAAGTAATGTAACAAGTAATATAAAGAATGCTTGAACAATAATAAAAAAGTGTACCTCTAGCCATACGAGATACGATTGGAAATCTAATAGCATTTTGTTTCCACCAAGTAAGTATGTCAAACCGCTTAGTAAAATTAACTTTCGGCTCATTTAGGTACCTTTTTAACTCGGTTTCTGTTGCAACCAAGTTACTTTCTTCCACATTTAGATAATCCGCAAGAAAATCATTTCCACCATCACATTCAATTGCATCTTCATTACGTGTTTCTTGTTGAGATGTGGAATTGTATTCAACCTTATCAAACCTTTCTTTGTATGTTTTAAACAACTCATGCAACCTATTCTCAACCGCCCTTACCATATCAGACACTTTCTCATTAACTTTTTCTGTTGACATAGGATTTTCCTTGGTTACGTCATACATAACCAGCTTTTCAAAACAATGTCCAAGAAAATACAACTTCATTGTAGGATCCAAGATGACGGCAAAGTACATAAAATCATTAAGCTTATCATACTTCCCCCAATACTTATCATATTTCTCACGCATTGCACCCGCCATTACGCAAAATTGTAGGTGGACCCCCCACTCACGTAGATGTTTGTCTACATCTAGAATTTCTCTAAAAAACAGGTGGGCTAAAGGCTTTGAAGTTGCTGACACAAGATCCGTTTTAGTTTTGAACTTTTCTAAGAAATCAACTAACAATTTGCACACATCGAAATCCACATCTCCGGGCACTCTTTCTAAATCACGAAAATAGTTATGGTCTTCAAATTCATAACTAAGAAATACATTCCTTAGATCCACTGCAACTTTCAACATATCATGGGTGTAATTCCACCTAGTAGCTATATCACCACATAAAAACTTGCTTGTGTCAACTTTCAAATCTTTCATGCATTTTTTGAACTTTTTAATTCTTGGTGGTGAGTTTCTAATATACATAATCGCTTTTCGCACACATTCAACATGATAGTTATGTTCCAACAAACCATCTTTCACAATTAAGTTTAAAATATGTGCCATGCACCTAACATGAAAATGTTTCCCACTATCATACAAATTAGGCAACTTTTGGACCAATAAACTAATCGCCTTATCATTACTAGTTGCATTATCAACCGTCATTGTCATAACATTTTTTATCCCCCACCCATGAATACAATCTAACAACTCACGAGCCATGTCATCCCCCTTGTGACTATCAATGGGTCTAAAGTTAATAATGCGTTTATGCATTACCCAATCATCATCTATGAAATGTCCCGTTACAACCATATAACTAACCCTTTGACACGATGATGTCCATGTATCGGTAGTCAAGTGAATGGTGTTGGTTGGTTTACTTAAATAAGCCATCAATTTTTTCCTTTCCTCTATAAAATATTTTCCAACATCCTTAGAAATCTTATGTCGTGAGGGCAATTTGAACTTTCCATTTAACGAGTTAGTGTACTCAATAAAAGCTGGATTTTCTACAAGCTTAAATGGAAGTTCAGCAACAACAAACAAGTCTAGCAATGCTTTGTCGATTCTAACCTCATCGTGCTTCCAAACACTAACACTACCTTCCCCATCACGTTCTTTTTTGAACACTAAGTGTTTTTGTTTTTTATTAGCAACTACTTCAGGGTTTAACCGACAAGACTTTGAGTGTTTTTTAAGACCATTCGTACCGTTTCTGTGTGGATCGGCTTTAAGTTCGGATTTACAAAACTTGCACTTTCCGTACTTCCGTTTAACTCCATCATCTTCTTCTATGAAAATCTCATCAAAGTAAGCCCAACACTCCGCGTACACTTTGCTTCCTTTTTTAACCTTCCTTTGGGTTCCTTCCACATTTGTTGCTTTTTTTCTCTTACGATTAGCTTTAACATTACCTGTATCAGAATCATTATCAAGTTGGACAACAGGGGTCTCATCAACATATGTATCTTCTTCCTACAAAAATACCATACATTATTTAGATTGAAGATTGATGGCATTAGGTTTAAAAACACATATAGTGAAGTTTTAATAACCAAACAACAATATATACAAACATAAAAAAAACATAGTTACTGTCTCAAGGAGTTAAGGCTTTGTGTAATCTAAACCATAATAATTATATATAAGTTCTAAGTAATAAGTATGAACAAACCATAAATGATTATGAGAGATTTACTTACTTCTTGAGTAGATGAGGAATTCATGAAGTTTGATGATTGATGAGTAGATAAAGGTTGATGATTATTTTGGGTTTAAGTCGATTGAGATTATGAAAAGAAAAAGGGATGATTATTTGAGAGAGATAGTGAATTGGTCATTTACTGATTATACGTACCTAATGTACTAAAATGAAAATATATTCATTTCATTTCAAATATAATAATAATAATAATAATAATAATAAACCTTTCATATTCCTTAATCCTTTAACATGTATTTATATATTGTAATCGGTACCGGTACGGTACTAACCGGTAAAATACCGGTACCGGTACCGCCTAGTACCGGTACCGATTTTTAGAAAAAGTGGGTACCGGTACCGGTACCGAATTTAGCGGGACGGTACGGTACCGGGACGGTACCGGGACGGTACCGGTACCGGTACCGGTACTCGGTACAAAATGCTCATCCCTAATATTGCATAAGGAAACTAAACGCATGCATATCCGTATATACAAAGTGAGTTTATATTAAGAAAATTACACTTTAAGTCCCAAGTAGTTATAGTTTACTTTGAAATGTCACATGTAGCTACAACGCTCCCGATTTTTGAAATTCTTGAGCACTTGAAAATTTAAACTTGGAGCATGATAGTTTGATCCAAACTACGGCAGTTAATTAGTTGGGGGGGGGGGGGGTCATGAGTTTTTCTCTTGTGAGTTGTTATTGCAAATCATGTAACGTAACACTCTTAGATTCAAAGTTATATTTGTTTTAAATCGACATGACCATTTTTCAACATAAAATCCGTTATATGTTTTTCATCAGTTCTAATGTTAAATTCTATAGTTGACATTTTTTTAACATTCACTTCAGGATCTTAAAACACTTAACAATCGAGACATCAAAACTCATTATCATTTGGTTATCTTTCCTTCAAAAATCTCCAAGGTATAATTACTAATTAGAAACAAATAAAAGGTAATTCATAAATTTAATCTAGATTATATTTCCTTCAAAGATGAATTGCATTTTTTTGCATCATATACTTATTGAATTCAAGGGATTGTAATATACATGGAAAAGAAATTTAGGGTTAGAAGTGCAAAGTGCTACATTTCATAAATGTTTATCTTGTTTTGTCAATTAGTCGTTTGCGTGCATCTTTGTGTTTCTTGGAATAAAAGTCGATGAGTTGGTAATAATTATGAATGCTTCTTAAACCATTTATTTTCAGCCAATTGTTTTATTTAATATGATAAATACTAATACTTTGATAATAAAGTTGTACACTTGTACTAATGAAAAAACGAAAAACAACTAAAAGTTGCAAGCGGCTTTTATAAAAAAAACCCACGACTCTTAATTTAAAAGAAAATTGACTTTAAAAAGAAAATTCAAGAAAACATTAGAAGCAACAATTGTTAACTAAATACACAAATAAAATATACAAATCCACCAATCTATAAAACTGTCATACTCTTTGTACTTTCCAACCTACACTTTAAATCTTTTCATTTCTTTCATCAATCATAATCCAGTGTATATCCCTAAAATTCAACAAGATATGACAGTAGAAGAACTCCAAAAGGTTGATCAAGCAGAACCCGAGTGCTCGCGAGTTGACACGGAAAAGGAGGACGAGAAAGTCATGGTCCCAGTGGAACCACATGTTCATGATCAAGAAACACCCACTGATCATGATTCCAAAGCTCTAACCATTGTTGAAAGTATTTTAATCACTAGTCGCTAATCGCGCTTCTTTTGTTTTGATTCTTTAAAATTTGGTAATTTTTATTGAAATTATTTTGTTTTTGATAAAATGATAGAACCAACAGAAGTTTGTCATGATGAGGAGACACCTAAAGAGGGTTCTATAAGCAGAGGTACGTAGTATAATTAAGCTATTTAAATTAATTATAGCTAGTAAACATGATTTAATCAAAGTTTAAATCTTTTTGTAACTTAAAGAAGAATAAACATTTAACTTGGTTTGTTTGTTTAGATGATTTTCTTGCTAAATTAGTGACTGAAAAGAAAGAGGCACTTATTAAAGCATGGGAAGAAAGTGTGAAGTGTAAAGCTGAGAACAAGTAAGAACATGTTTAGATTCTCATAAAATGAAAATAAATTTTGGGTGTTCAAGTTATTGATGTTTAAAATGATCATGTCTAATGAATTAATAGAGCTCAACAGAAGCTATCTTCCATTCAAGCATGGGAAAACAGCAAGAAAGCCGAACTAGAAGCCGAGTTGAAAAAGATCGAGGTAACATCATGATAAAATCAATCAGTTATTGATCTAAAGAGTTCAAAACTAACTGAAAAACTAAACTGATCGACGAATAATATTTCTATGTAATAAACCAACTAATTATAATGATAAAAGGTGAATAAGTATCCTACTATATAGTTATCATATATCAGAGCCGTCTCAAGTTTTTTGAGGGCCTCAATCGGACACAAAAATTGGGGCCCTTATCACGAGTTATTTATTTTTTGCTTCGATCATTGCCTAAAATCATTAAAACCCAAAAACTAAGTCTCAAATAGTGTACCATATGGCTATGAGAGCTTGATCTCCAAATAGAATA
Organism: Tagetes erecta; assembly: GCA_030867185.1. Lineage (NCBI taxonomy): Eukaryota > Viridiplantae > Streptophyta > Magnoliopsida > Asterales > Asteraceae > Tagetes > Tagetes erecta. Next base: position 17,760,031 of record CM061491.1, on the reverse strand, counting down.
GCTTGATGATTTTATTTCTCTAAAAGCGTGACCTTTCTTTGCTAACGGTGACCAACAAAATATGATTATCGGTTGAGATTTGAGACCGCTAATTGTTATAGAAGAGGACAAGCTTTAGTGTTTTGAGTTCTATCAACTACCACCATTTTTCACATTGTTCCTAAGGGACAAATCGGATCATCTAATAGGATAGTTAGTAAAGTTGCTCACCAGGGCCCAAATAACATTACAGTACAAGTTAAATTTTGGGGCCCTAATCAGGTGGGGGCCTAAAACCCTAACATTACTTCACATAATTGTTGAGACGGCCCTACATATATGTGTTAAGTTTCTTTTCATATCATATATATATTGAAATTGGTTAATCATGCAGGAGGATTTGGAGAAAACGAAGGCGAAATATATAGAAAAGGTGAAGAACAAGATGGTTGTGATCCACAAAAAGGCAGAAGAAAAGAGGGCCATGACGGAAGCCAAATGCCGAGAGGAGGTTCTCAAGGCGGAAGAGATAGCGGCTAAGTGTCGGGCTACAGGCGAAACGCCCAAAAAACTCCTCAAATGGTTTTAGAGCTAGATTGAATTTGCATGCCATAATTTGATTTTCTTCTTCATTTGTTGATGTGTGCTTATACATGTTCTTTCTTATATATGGTGTATGATTGGTCTAATGTTTCAATATTCGTGTGTGTATATGTATGTATGTATATCAGTATAAGAAATTAAGTTTGCAAGTAATAATTTTATTATTGTATAGAGTTGCAAACATTAACCGTTGGGCACTCTCAATTTGAAGATTAGGTTCAAAGCAAATTACTAAATGGGCCTGCTTTTGATTTTGGGCTTCTTCTGGCTGGACTTAATTTAGCTTAACATCCTTGAGAGTTGAGGTAAAGACTAAAGAAGTTAGGGGCTATTTGTTTACTTATTAATGGTTTAGTTCAGTGCTTAACCATTCAATATTCAGAGCGTTTGTTTCAGAAAAAAATAGCTCTGAATGGTTCAATTAAGTGCTGAATGGTTAAGAGATTGAGAGATGCTGAATGAAACTGAATAGAGCATGTACTAACTATAAACTCATCTGAAGTTGTATCCCAACATTCCTCTTATTGATAGAACCTCTTAATGGTTCAGACCTCTTAACCATTCAGCACTTAATGATTCAGATTTTGCCAAACAGCCCCTTAATAATCTAATGCATGTTAATAATCTAATACGTAATACATTAAGTTTTTTTTACCAAATCAACAACTTAATTAAACACCCAAAATTTCTTGTTTAATTAAGTTCTCGACTCTAAGAATCATTTAAAAATAAATTTTGGGTGTTAAGTTGTTGATGGTTAAAAGTTTTGGTTCAATTTTTCGATCCAACAATCCTTGATGATGTGAAGATGCTTAATGGATCGATAACATGGAAGAAAGCCATTTATGCTATTTTGGATAGTACATTTCGCTTAGGAGAAATTAATGAAACTAAATTCAACAACCATATCACCTCTATGAAGACCAAAATTGGTTTGATCAAAGAGGAATATATCATTATGTTGTATGAAGCATATGTCCAAGTACGTGGTGTTTGATTAAGGTAGATGGTTGGATTTTAATATTAGAGATGTAATTTTGTAATTTTTGGTTTTCTTGTATTCCTTTTCTTTGTTGCTTTTGCTTTTAATAAAATATCGTTATTCAAAAAAATTATAAACAAATTAAGGTTTGTGAGATTATCTTTTAGGGAAAAAATACATGTTTTGTAAATGAAAGTTTGATAGGGAAAATTAAGTGAAAATTTTCTCCTTATGTTGATGTTGCCAAGAATTTTTTATTAATATTATATCTAAAACAATATTTACAAGTCCTTAAATATACGGGTTATTAGATTTAAATAATATCAACTTTCACTTGTTGGCTAATATTAGTCTCACCTTAATATCCGTGATTCGATCACTTCATGACTAAGCACAACTTTCACTCTATTGGCAAAAAATGAGCCTTCCGATAGAATGAAAGTTATGATTATTTATGACCAATAGTCTCGTGTAACGGAAAGGCTCGTTGGCGGTCAATAGAATTAAAGTTTGGATTATTCATGGCCAATAGTTAAAGTGAGATTAATAATAATTAATAGGTGAAATTTGTGATTATTTAAATCCAATAGTACCCCTAAATATAATGATTATAACTTTTTTAAATATTGTTATTTAAGCTATGTGTAACTCACGGATATTAAACTTATTATTAAGATAAACAAAAGTTAACTAGTTATGTTAGCAATTTGCATTCTAATCCGCTTCTTTGGGGGTGGGGGGTTAATAGTAAGAGTTTGACATCCTTGAAATCTCTTAAGTTGATCTTAACTCAATATGGTTTTTTTAAGGTGGTGAGTTTCCTACTTAATGGTCATGTATCTAAGTGAGTTAGGGTTGAACTGTCAATCAACATGAACGACTGACATCTCGTCTTAAGACGACTTACTCATCGCTCGGGTATTGGGTCGGGTTAGGATTGCATCATTCAACCCGCGATTCTTCAACTCACTAACCCTGCAACCTGACACGATTGACACCCCGACCTTAATTACACGGGACACTAACCTAGTTTAGTTATACGATCTTTTGTATTCAATTCGTGTTATCTTATAATAACACGTGCGTATTACTTCTTCTGTCCCATTTTAAATGTTCATCTTTCCTTTTATGATTGCCCTAATTTAAATGTCCATTCCCAAAATAAAAAAATAATTTTCAATTTTACACTAATTATTTAACATAAAATCTATTTTATGACTAAATGACAAAATAGTTTAACGTCATTATTGCCATTTTATAGGTTGAATAATATAATAAATCACTTTTTCTTAAACTTTGTGTTTTGGGTTTTATGACATTTAAATCGGGACGGATGAAGTATAATTTAGTAATTTTATAATATTATTCAAATAGTCAAAAGCAAGTATGGCGTGGTCCACACGTATGACTTAATATAATAAAAATTTCACCCGATTGATCTTTTTAAATATGTAGTGAATTTATGTTTTCTTGCTTTGGATAATTCTTGGAGGCTAAGTTTCCTTGAAAACGTGTATAGATCGAGTTTCTTTTTGGTACTACAAAAAGACAAAAGAATCATATATATATTTTCTCCTATTTCCATCTCATTTCCACTTAATTCAATATTATCACTCGTTCATGTTTCACCATTCCCCATTTCTTCCTATAAAATCCATTACCTTTTATATATATATATATAGTTTCCCATGCATTATCTTTAATTAGTTAAAACATATCTATCACTTATTCACTTGATCACAGTTAGTTGTTGAATACAGTACGTACGTACAATATATAGATAGATTCAATAGTTGGAAGGATGCATATATGATGGGTTGCCTCTTTCACAAGGACGCATTTATGATCATGATCAAGACAACATCACTTACAAGAAATATGCACACTTATTACTTCATGAAATCTCCATGGATGCTTTGCCACCTAGCTTCCTCCACCACCATCTTCCTCAATCACCATTGCTTCAAGTATGCATGTTACACTTTTCATTTTTACATATATATATGCATAGCTAGAAAAAATAGATTTTAATAATCTCAACATAATTAAACTATTTGAGTAATAATATATCACACTGACAGTTTAAGTAACCATATTTTTAACTTTTATTTTTGTTACCAAATGTAATTATTATAACACTCGTATAACAATGATATACTTTCACTTATATATTTTCCAATCACAATGATAACTATAAGAAAAAATGGGAATTAAACATATCTTCCTTCCACATGCATGAAATCGATCAAGTATAAATCTATCATGATTGTACGAGTAGAATTATAATTTATATATCCTTGGCAATCAAAGTGAAAGTTATGAGAGTACAAATTATTATTATCAAATTAAAGTCATAGTTTCGATTATATATTATGATCCAATTAATTAGTCTTTTAATGAAGATGGTTTGTTTAAGGCAGCAAACTAACATTCATGTGAGCTAGCTCTCTAATATGCGTTCTACGTGATGCTAACTAATGAAGCTACATGGTGAGAAATGGGATTTGTTTCATCACACTATGTGATGCTTCATATCCGAGGAAGCTAGCTTGCATTCAACTACCTTCAAGATTTGCAAAAGGAATTTGACAAGGTTGATCTAGATCTTGTTAACCAGCTAACCAAACCATACAGCTTTGTCAAATTCGGTATAACTAATCATCTGATTGTCTAGCTAGCTAGTTTTTTTTTTGTGTTTAAACCTAGATATATGGTAACTAACAATATAATATATTTACTTTACACGAACACGTACAGATAACATTATTTGCAATATCAGAAGACAATATATTGATACAAGGACTCAGACTAACTTGTCAAAGCTAAATGCTGACCACAAACAAGAACTAGATGTTCATACTGAACACATGTCTATAGTTGTTGAAAGAAGGAGGAGAGCAGGTGATTTAGTTCAATATATACATGCAAGCTTATGATCAAACTATATATGTATAATATTAAAAATACACAGTTTGAAAATCAGATTATATATATAACTCGATCGATCTCTAGTTTGTGACATATATGCTCTATTTTTAATCATCGATCAGATGTGTTGGAGAGAATGATGAAAGCGCATAAAAGTACTTCCCCGGTGTGGGACTCGGAGTCTCTAGAGGTAGATAACAATATATTGTAGGTACAAAACTTAATTTTAACATAGTTGTTGTCACCAATATATACACTTGATCATGACATATCTGGCCGGCCATTGATCCCTAAGGGACGTACATATATCTTTTTTGTTAAGCTAGTCATATATAACTCGATCATAAGTGATGCATTTGTGCATGTGTGGTGTATATATATATCTTGGCAGTAAATCTTAAAGTTGTTAAAAAATGTTTGGCTCAAAGGATAACTTTTTTTTCCACGGAAGATAAATAGCTAATAACCAACCCATGGGAAAAAAGTTGTAAAGTATTATGTATTATTGATCAATTATATATATGTAGGAGTACAATGCAATAATTACAAAGAAACCTTAACCAAGTTATATATTCTAAGATAAATATTAATCACAATAAACTCCAACTAATATGTTTATCGAATAATATTAATGGTTGCATGTATCGATCTTTCAGGTTATTGCAATGAAATGGACACCGATCACAATCATCTTCGTTGTCGGATTTGTTCTTATATGGAGTAGCTTGAAGGCATTATAATTTGTACAGTAGTCAGTTGATTTTAGCAATGGGGAGCCTTAGAAATTAAGAAGATGAATTTTTATGTACAAATACATGCAAGATATATATATATATATATATATATATATATATATATATATATATATATATATATGTTATTTATTTATTTGTCATGTGATAATGAAAATGATCCACTCTAATTATTTGGATTTTTTCTTCACTTTGTTATAAGTTATATATAATATATACCTTACATATATATGAAATTATCCATGTCGAAGTCTCCATCAAATTCAAATATTTGATCGATTGTCATCTGCGAGTGAAGAAGCACATTTTCGTTTGAACCCATGTTCAGACAATTTTGGTTCTCGCTTCCCTCTGTTGGTCCTTTATAACTATGTTGCGATTCATCCTCGATGGTGCTTAATTGATAGTTTGAACCAAGACTTATAAGTAGCTCGTCACTTGACGTGCCAATTTCTTGTTGAAACTCATCTAGGCTAACCCATTCAGCAAACAAAAGTTTTGGCAAGCTGTTGAACGAGGAAACCGATGAGACTGACTGAATCATGTCAGCAGATGAATTGTTGGTATCTAAGCACAATGAAGACGGTTCTTTACTTTCCATGTTAGAGTGTACATTATCAAGTTTAAGATGGCCTTGAACATATTTGGATCGGTCTACTTTTTTCTTAAGGTGTGTATGCCAGTAATTTTTTATTTCGTTATCCGTCCTTCCAGGTAAATGTTGTGATATCTGAGACCACCTAATCACCAAAGAAAACTTTTAGATACACTATATTAAGATTTGATTTGATTTAAAAAAAAACACTTAAACTTAGCCCAAATATAAAATAGTTAATCGATCTATTCATTAATAAACACTTAAATTACAAATTACAAAACTACAATATAACTCACATCAATTGAATCTATCTAATAAATCAAACTTTTAGGGGGCAATTTTTAGAGGGAAATTTTTTTAATCTATAATACGAAGTTTAAGAGAGAAAATATTAAGTTTCATGCAATGAGTTGATGGAGCTCCTTAAATATTAAATATTTACAAATTACAAATTTTTAAACATAATAATTCTAATTTCTTTATAAATATTATTATTTAACCCGTGTGTAACACACGGGTGTTAAACCTAGTACACAATATAATATCTAATTAAACACTTTGATTATGCAATCGCTTCAGCTATTATGATCTTCTCGATCGAAATTGAACTTTAATTTGGTTTTATCTTTTTATAATGTAAGACTTGGCACGAACCAAACATATTTAATATTTAATTACAGACAAATTAACGACCCCTAAAATTACCGATCGATCCCCTTAGAAAAATTTCATGGGTTTGCCACAAGTTCTGATTAGAATAAATATACTAGCTAGTAAGGATTTGTTATATACAGATAATTAAGATAGATAAGATCTATTGTAACTATTAATTTATATATGATTGGTTATATACTTATATAGATAAAATATGATTTACTTTAACTTAGACAGTATCTTACGATAAATGAAAGCATAAAGTGAACACCGACACTTACTTGTTGCCTAACAATCCATGAAGGGTCAAAATGGTTTCATCTTCTTGTGATGAAAATGGCCCACGCTTTAGTCCTGGCCTTAGATAATTAATCCATCTTAGTCTGCAGCTTTTTCCGTTCCTTTCCAAACCTAAAGTCATGGAAATGTGGATTGTGAAGTGTTAATATTAATTATAACTATTAGCAAGGTCCTTTTAATTTGTTTTGATAATCAATATAATTTGCGTGAAGCTAATTACCTGCATTAATGGGGACAGAACTCCAGGAACCGAAGCCATGGTTCATGACATAATGTGTTAGCTTTTGGTCCTCATCGGGTGACCATAATCCTTTCTTGTGCTTCCTCATTTGATTTTCTGATAGCTTGCACCTCATTTGCTTTTCAGGTAGCTTTTTGTTATACTTTGAGAACTATGTTGAAGATATGAATGAATATATGATTGTAGATGATTGGGTATTTATAGGGAATATTTTAGCATATATATATGTCACCAACTAGTTAAATATAATAAATAACATAAAAAGGGATCATGGAAATCTTTTACATATTCCATCTAGCAAAGAATAAACTCATTGACTATATATTATTCAATTGATCAATAATAGTTTAATATATTCCATTTTTCGTTGATCAGTATTCAATCTAAAAAGAAACTTTGATTGAAAATCATAAAAATCAATGTAAACATGAATGGAGGTACAATTGTATAGAAATTAGGCAAACTAGAAGGCATTTCTAACACAGAGAGTACATAAATCTTAGTGGAGGAAGAGCGGCGTAGTTTATTGGAGTTTTGATCGATCCGAACACAATTTTGATTAGGGTAGATCAGTACAGTATATTATTTTAATTCATTTAAATCAAAAACTACGTAGTTTTGAGTGAGTTTCACGTGTAACTTACACACATAATAACCCCGTATTCACATATGAGATATTTTACCGAGGTACTCTTTTTTTTTTACCGAAAAACTAGAGAAAAATTCTGAGTCACATAAAAGTACAAAAAACCTAATCACCCAACCCCCACCCCACCCAAAAACCTAAACCCTCCCTACACCTCACCCTAAAACCTAACCCTAAAAACAAAACCGAAAAAACTAAACTTTAAAGCTAACCCAAAAACATAACCCTAATTTAAATGTTGAACCCAAAAAATCTAACTCTAAAAGCTAAACCCAAAAAACGTAATTCTAAAACTAAATCATAATCGATAAACCTTAAACAAAAATTAAAAAAAATGAAAGAAAGAAAAAATTGAAAATAGAAAAAAAACACACACACACATAAAGCATACGTACATACTTACATACATACACACACCTCCATACATACATACTTACTTACACACACACAAAGCATACATACTTACACACACACGCACGCACGCACGCACGCATCAATACACGCATACATACGTACATACACACACACAAATGCATGCATGCACACATACGCATACATACATCCATACACGCATACATACGTACATACACGCATACATACGTACATACATACATATACCAAATATATCAATTTCATAAATAAATATAAACTAGATTTAACACCAGGCCACGTGTACGTTGTAGCGGCCGAGTCACGCAGTCGGGTCTTTTGTATTTGACTTCGTCATATGTGTTGAAAAAAAAAGTCTAATGCCCCGTACGTCACGACGAAAAAACGTAATGTGTAACATGTTAAAAAACGATGAAAGTCGTACTATATGTCAAAGTAAAGTAAGAGAGCAAAGTTGAAAACTTATCAAAGGCTAAAATAACAATTAGTAAAAGTCGTACTATGTGTCAAAGTTGAGTAAGAGATCAAATTCAAAAACTCATCGGGAGCACAAACGACAATTAGTAAAAGTCGGGGATCGGACTAAAACCGTCAATGCATTAAAACTGGGGGATTAAAACCGTTAATACGTTAAAGTACGAAAAAATTGAAACGCGGCGCGACGGGACGGGAGAGGCCGGTGCAAAGCACCGACCTTCCCATTTAGTAGGTATATAAATATAAATATTTGTTAATGAGATCTAGACAAAAAAATGCTATTACTATATAAAATAACAAAGCTAGATCCATGACAAGTTTTAATAAACAAGTGATATGTAAAGTCGTTCAAAAAATAAAATAATATAAAAGATTTGTAAACATAATGGCATAATGGATTCGAATTATATTAAATTTAAGGGAAATATTTAAATAATCATTTAATTAGTTCATTAATGGTAAAATAATAATTCAATTAATTAATTTTAATGAAACAGGTAAATGTGCAATATATGTGCTTAAGGAAGGAAAAATTAATATGTAATTAATTTTTAGGGTTGGGTAAATATATAATAAAAGAATTTAGGAATGAAATATATGTAAATGCCTCTAAAAATAAAAACAACTAAGAAGACACTAATTAATTTAATTATAAACCACTTAACAGTCAAACCGGTTAATTGATCAATGGAGTTGGCGTAACAAACTAAAGTGACAATTTTAGAAACACAGGAGAGTTATAGGAGTAAAAACTACTTGGATTAAAATAGCAAGGGTCACCGACCATTGGGACAAAAATAACAATTTACTTATAACATAATTAAGAAAAAAAATGGACCAACACAAAGTAAACGGGGCTAGTAACCTAATTGTGATTTGTAGTATTTGACTTTGTTAGCAACTGGGAACTTAGAATTTTAAGTTAGCATTAAACTATTCTTATTTTTATTGAAGTAAATATAATATACATTAAAATAAGTAGTTTCCATGAATATATAGCTTATGATAGACGTAATTATTCATCATACCTATGTAATGTAACAACAATATTTATACACAAATCCGAGCAACTTCAACTAAAATAATCACTCATACTGAAAGCCGTGAAACGGTTAGAAAAATGGTTTGGTTTTCATATATTTTTCATGGTTCAGTATTAATTCTCATTAATTACTTTTACAAACTGGACAAATGGTTTGATTTAAAAACAGTTAAAACTAGCTGATCCACAGTAATTCCACACAACCTAATATGTAAGCTATAAGCCTACAAACATAATCTTGTACTTCTTTCTCACAGAAAACACCGATACTAAATTCAAAAGTTCTTCATTTCTTGAATATTTTTTTCAAATTTGCGTTCATTTAATAATTTTTTAGAATTCTCTTTAAACAAAGCATCTCACTCACTTTGGACTTAAAAATATAAAAAATACTAGAGAAAGTTAATAACTCGAAATAAAAAAAAAAACGTACTTTCATTGTTTTTGACAAACTTTATATAAAGTAATAAAAAATTTATCGTATCGATGATCTTTTATTTAATGGTTAGGAAAGAGACGAGAGACTTTGTCTCTTAAAAGGGTTGAGGTTTATATCCAAGCAAGTTAGAGCGTTTAATTATATACTAGCTAACTTAGTGAAGCATGCTAATTATTATGTACTAACCTGCCGTTAAAATCATCATATTCTTTTTTATGATTTTGTTATATATACATGGAAGGATTATCTTAACAACTCAAAATATTATGAGAACCGTCTAAACTCTTGAGTCATGAGAAACCATTCAATTCAAAATCATTACTACTCTCACTAGTACAAAAGGGAGTAAAAGGTGCTTGTGGAATTGACATAAGACGCTAGTGGGTTAGAAAACAGCATCTTATAGCCTTAAACGAATTTACATCGAGCAGCATTGAGTGGACTCGAACCTTAAAGTTGTCATAAGGCGCATGTCCACGCACTAGCACCTTTTGATATAGATAACCTGTCATAAGGCGCTTTCCTTATACCAGCACCTTATCCTCTTCAGAACCCTTCAATTCCTACCAGCACCTTTTGACTACCGTGAAACTCTTCAAAACCCTTTCATTTCCTATCAAAATTTCATTTCCCCTAAATCCTCATCTTATCCTCAATTGGAGCCATTTGTCACGACCCGCCTAATTTCAAATCAATGTTCTCGCAATCCGGAAGGTTCCGACAACATTTGGACGTGTCAAGGGCTGCCCGGAAGACTCCGGATCAGCCTACAACTTTCGGGAAGGACATGGCACATTTGAGGGGTCTTAAATCAGCCCACACAAGCCTTAGAAGCTGCCGGAAAGGGCTGGAAAATGCAGCATCAATGTGGACATCAAGTGCAGCCCCGGAACGATCTAGAAAGCTCAAGAAAGTGCCGGAACGCGTTCTAAAATGTGCTGCCATTTTGCCCTACGAAAATCAGCCTTGAAAGGGGCATGGAAGGATCTAGAAATGGCTTGAATTATCATCCAATATATCACCAAGGAACAATCTAGATTAGCTAGATATTTAGCTAGTTAATATCTTAGATATTTGTCATAGATTAGTCTAGAATTAGGACAATCTAGATCAAGTAGTAACTAGTATAAATAAGTGATGTAGGATCATTTGTAAGATCACCTAGCAAACTTCAACATACTTACATCTTTGTAAGCTTTACACTTGTGTAATAGAAGCTACTTTCTTGTGTTGTAAACAAGCAATACAAGCACTCTACTTGTGTCCTACAAATCCTACATTCCCTTTACAAGACTTCCGCTGTGCAAAACATCTCATCGAGACTCAAAGGCTGACTTAGATCGCATCTAAGTGCCGCACGCGACTTGGAGAAGATAAGTCCGTGACAAGTGGTATCAGAGCGACGATTTATTGGGATGGCATCAGAGACAGGGAAACTTGGAGGCACAAGCGTCGGCGGCGACGAGAATCCTGGTCTGGATGACACTCGCAAAGTCGACAAGAAGACACGAGGTATGTCCAAAGACTTGATGTCTAGCTTGGACAAACGAATTGAAGGTGTTGAAATGTCGATGGCTGAATTCAACAACGGGATGGAAGAATTCAGAGCCGAGTTCGACATCTTCAAAACTCACCTACGATTCACTACAACAAGTGGATGCGTTAGGCAATGACTTCCTCGACATGAGGAAAGACTTGAAACTCGCTCTCTCAGTCATGAAGACCGAGATTGAAGAGGCTTTCATGAAGGAGCTAGGTCACATGAGAGACAAATACGAGAGAGAGATCAAGGACTTGCAAACTGAGTTAAACATTTGCAAGCGTGCCTTGGCATCCGGGGGCAACAACATCATCCATACCCCATCGAAGGTCGACGTTCCTAAGCCATCTTCGTTTATGGGCAAGCGAGAGGCGAGGGCTGTTGATGATTTTCTTTGGGAGATGGAACAATACTTCGAGGCAGTTGACATAGTTGACGACGCCAAGAAGATCAAAACGGTGACTCTTTATCTGAAAGACACCGCAGCTTTATGGTGGCGACGCAAACACAAGGAGATGGACCAAGGTACGTGCACCATAAAGACTTGGACTGATTTCATAAAAGAAATCAAGAAACAGTTTTATCCGGAAAATGCTGAACACGAAGCAAAGATTAGGCTTCGTAATCTAAAACATAAGGGTGGCATCAAAGATTATATCAAAGATTTCACTACCCTTGTGCTTGAAATTCCGGATCTGTCGCCCAAGGACTCTCTCATCTACTTCATCGATGGCTTGCAAACTTGGGCCAAAACCGAATTGGAACGTCGGAATGTCCAAGATTTGTCGACCGCCATCGCTGTTGCAGAAGGGTTGATCGACCATAGTGAAAGGCGATCACAAAAATCTCCTATCGTGGAGGCTAATGAGGAAAAAGGTGGGGGAGCGAGACCCATCAATAACCAAAATCAAAATCATTTCCGGAAGGACGATACCCGGAAACCGCCAAGGGAAGGCAACAACTACAACAACAGAGGATGTTTCCTCTGCGATGGGCCGCACAACGCCCGTGATTGCCCAAAGAAGGCCAAGTTAACAGCCTTAATTCAAGCTGATGATGAACCCAACGACCAAGAGGAGGCTCGTTTAGGGGCAATGCAACTTCAATTGTTAAACACCTTAACAGCAGTTGAAGGCAAACCTTTGGTGATGGCAAACCAACATAACCCGGTTTCGGTCACGGGCAAATCAAAGACCGACTCACAAGGACTACGACTTGTGAACTTGGAGATCAACGGGCACACTGTCAAGGCGTTGGTCGATACAGGTGCAACTCACAACTTCATCACGCCAGATGAAGCAAAGAGGCTTGGCTTACGGATTACCACACAAGAAGGGTCAATCAAGGCTGCCAAAGGGAAACCAACACCAATAGAAGGGGCTGCATGGGGCGTCAGAGTCAAGATTGGCACCTGGACATGCAAGTTACATTTCTCAGTCGTTCCTCTAGACGACTACAAAATAATACTGGGCATGGACTTCTTTCGAAAAGCCAAAGCCTGTCCAGTAACATTCCTTAATACATTGTACATCATCAAAGGCGACCAAGTGCACACAGCTACCTTGGAGCCTGACACAAGGCGACGAGGCAAGTCTGTTTCTATTATCAAACTCAAGAGGGGATCTCGTGGGGCATACCGCAGACACGACGAGGACGTCGTGGCATTAGGTGGGGGAGAATGTCACGACCCGCCTAATTTCAAATCAATGTTCTCGCAATCCGGAAGGTTCCGACAACATTTGGACGTGTCAAGGGCTGCCCGGAAGACTCCGGATCAGCCTACAACTTTCGGGAAGGACATGGCACATTTGAGGGGTCTTAAATCAGCCCACACAAGCCTTAGAAGCTGCCGGAAAGGGCTGGAAAATGCAGCATCAATGTGGACATCAAGTGCAGCCCCGAAACGATCTAGAAAGCTCAAGAAAGTGCCGGAACGCGTTCTAAAATGTGCTGCCATTTTGCCCTACGAAAATCAGCCTTGAAAGGGGCATGGAAGGATCTAGAAATGGCTTGAATTATCATCCAAGATATCACCAAGGAACAATCTAGATTAGCTAGATATTTAGCTAGTTAATATCTTAGATATTTGTCATAGATTAGTCTAGAATTAGGACAATCTAGATCAAGTAGTAACTAGTATAAATAAGTGATGTAGGATCATTTGTAAGATCACCTAGCAAACTTCAACATACTTACATCTTTGTAAGCTTTACACTTGTGTAATAGAAGCTACTTTCTTGTGTTGTAAACAAGCAATACAAGCACTCTACTTGTGTCCTACAAATCCTACATTCCCTTTACAAGACTTCCGCTGTGCAAAACATCTCATCGAGACTCAAAGGCTGACTTAGATCGCATCTAAGTGCCGCACGCGACTTGGAGAAGATAAGTCCGTGACACATTGCTATCTTCTCCCTCAAAACTTAGCCCTAGCATAAAACATCTTGCCATCGTCTCTTTCAAGACCCCATTGCTTGTCGTCATCAAACATTGGAAGCTTTCAAGACCCGGTTGCTCGTCGTCATCAAACATTGGAAGCTTTCAAGACCCAATTGCTTGTCGTCGTTTACATTAGGTGATGTTTTGTTTATATTTGAAGTCTTATATAAGAGTTAGGCATTTGCGTGATGCGATTGCTGATTATTAGATCTGAAGTTTTGTAACTAAATAGTTGTATTTGAACTGTAGGTATGTTATATATACCATCAAAATGATGTACATAAACTCTTCATGGTAATGTTACAGGAATGTTGTTGAACATGATTAGCAAGGTAAATATCCTACGTTTTTTGGGGCATGTGATCCTTACACGAGAAATAGTTGATAGATGTATTTGAAGTCAAGGTGTCACAAATGATGCCGATATTGATTGACAAAGTTTATGAAAGGAGGTGGTCTATGGAGAGATATTTATGGAGTTGATGAGAAAAAAGTTGCAAGCATGGTTAAAGAAGATAAGGTTGATATTTTGGTGGAACTTACTGGTCATACTGCTAATAATAAGTTGGGAATGATGGCTTGCCACCCTGCACCTCTTCAGGTTGTTATTTGTTACATTTGCCGCCCTGCATCACCAGCACCGGCTCTTTCTAATGGTTTTTATTACATTTGTCTAAAAGGTTTTGATGTGTTAATTGCGGATTATTGATGTATATAAGGTTTTGATGTATTGAATGACATGTTTTGATTATTGAATATATGACAAGTTTTGATATCATTTGTTGGGTAATATTTATAAATATTGTTGGGATGTAAATAAACCGGATCATATTGTATAAAAAAGATGGTGAATATAAGGTGCTGTTGAGACCTGCAGCTTATATCACATTGTATGTAAAGATGGTGAATACATAAGGTGCTGTTGAGACTTGCACTTTATGACCCAAGCATCTTATGTGCCACTACTTTAAGGTGCAAAGCCATAAGATGCTGTCCAAACACAGCACCTTATAGCCAGTTTACCAGCGCCTTATGCCCATTTTTGTACTAGTGTCTGGTTGTTCAAAAGAGGAGGTCGGTGACCACCTGATACTCGTATTTGTATCTAGGTCCGTGGATCTGAAGCTCCCAATTCATGCACTCCATAGTGTGTATATTGAACTAGCTAGTTAATACACATATGCATTGTTGTAGTTTTACGAAGGTAAAATGAAAGTGCGTACAGATCGATCGATCTAAATTAAGCTTGATAATAGTTCAATGGTCCTGTGAATCATTTATGGTTGAATTTTTAATCGTGGTAATTTAGGTCTTCCTCAGTCAACCAATGTGGCAATGTAGGAAGGGTGCTCGAGTCTTTGGGACCAAAGGGCTCGCATTTGGGTAAAAGAATTGGGCCGGGTCTTGTTTCGGTAAAGATGCTTTGAAGTTCATGCTCTGTTCCATAGCTCTCTATCTCGGCTCCTGTAAAACTAAATATTATATTCTAATTAAGTTGCTTACAACTTTTTAAATTTTCTAAAAATGACTGGCTTGCTACTTTTTACGGTTTGTATTGGGTCCTAATAAATCAGAGTAATTAAAAAACATTAAATTGTTTAACTTCATATAAAACCACTTTAATCCACGCTCGGGAACACAACACCCAAGTGGTATTTTAAGGATATTCATGGGGACACGGACGTTTCTAATCAGATTTGAGACAAAACCATAGTAAAACCGAGAAACACAAAATTGTTTTGAAAGAATGCTTTTAGTATATCAATATTATATTAAAATTAAAGAGAATTTAAAAGTTCGGTTTTATGGTGTTGATTTTTTAAAATAAATAATGTCATGTAGAAAAGTAATGTATGCTTAAAATATACTAAGGTATTTTATTGTACGTTATTACCAACTTATCCCTAAGTTTCATTATTATACCTATCAAATATAAATAGACCAATCCATACCCTGGTAGAGAAAGATTGAAAATGTAGATACTCTTAATTAATTTTTCCATTTTTATCTAAGTATTAGAGGATTAAAGTGTAACTAGGAGAATGTTGAAAATGAAATTATTCTTAAATTTTTCAAAATTTTACTAAATATCAGAGACCAAAAAAGTAGTTAGTGTTATTATAATATATTATTATATATATTTTTTGAATATAAATTTATTATTGTTAGAAAAACTCTGTCACGATGCCACATAAGTAAATTGATCTCACATGATACCACATAAACAAAGTGTTTTCCTTTATTATATTAGATACTAGGTTAATACCTAAGTGTTCACGCAGGTTAAACGGTAAAAAATATTTATATAATTCTACATTGAAATGCAAAATAATTTTAGATTTTTATTTACAAATTTCAAACATGATCCAACTTTAATAAATGATCCATTTCTCAAATGGATAAATCTTAAAAGATCCACATTTTTGCTGAGACTCCATATGGTTGCGACAAGTGACTCTGTGTGATATAATGGTTTAGCAATTTATTAGAAGAGTAGATTCTTAATGCATGTGGTGTTAAAATTTAAATGACACCATTACTCCCCCTCACCTTTTTTAACTGTCATTTTACCCCTTAAAGATTCTAGTTTTTATTACACCCTCAATTTTCTACACTCTTCGCTTTTACCCTTGGAATTTTTAGTTTTTTTTCTTTTGTGTTTCAACATTACTAAATGGCAACACCATCCCTCAACTTTCTAAGTCTTTCACGTTTACCCCTCAACATTTTAAGGATCCCTACGATGACCTAATTAATAACTGTGCTAAAAATATGTTCTCCAACCTTTAAAGTTTAAACCAGGCTCGGTCTCATGGCTCCCACCGTGAAATGCGAGTTAACTTTTCTAGTTCTCGATCGTAATAACTTAGTTGTTATGAAATGAAGGGAATTGGGATGTCACAAAGTGCTTTTGGATTATAGATCATAGTATTTTAATAGTTAAATCTTTGGTTATGAAAAGACTGTATATTTAACAGGGGTAAATTAATGGTTGAAATGCATGGCAAATTTTATTGTAGACGTTTTAAGGTTAGATCTAATTTTACCAATTTGGTTTTAATGAATAGCTAGTAATGCATGAATAAACAAATAAAATTATAATGGTGCGACTAAACTATTAATTAATTGCGTACAAAAATACTTATAATTTATATTGTTACTTTAGTACTGTTCCTAGAACAACAAATACGTACTACATCGATACGTGGGCTTATACTGTTATACGTTTCACACGTAAAATTTAATTAATTACTTTATATGCATTTTATGTGTGTGCACATAACACACGTGTGTTCTTTAATATTATATTATTATTACAATGTTCGTCTTATTAAAATGCAACTTGTTTTACGCGCACCATAATTTATTTCAAGTGAAGTTTCACGTGGCAATTTCTAATTCTACAACAAATTGGAAGCTTGAATGGGTCATCGTAACAAACATCATAATTAACTTATTGAAAAAAACAAATTAAATTACCTAAAAACGGACAATCACTATCAACTTAGCGTGTGCTAAACAAAATAAAATATTAAAAACATCATCATATATGGTACGTAGACTGTCATCCTCGTTGCTCGCTCGCTTAAAATAGTAATTTATCGCGCGGTTTTAATTGCAAAGATATATGACAAATGAATTGAAGGTATCAATACATCATCATCATGGGTCTTGTAGCAGTTGGTTCCGTTTATTTGAGAACGAAATAGACAGATTAATTGGTAGCATTGAACCCGAGCACAATTTGTGTATATAATTATGTCAAAATACAAAAGCAACCTAAGTACCTAACCTATTACCACTCGAACATGCATGTAACCTTATACGACCCATTTAACCTATTTATCTTAACGAATCTAAAGAGTAGACGGTTGTAATTAAACATTTTGAAGGTTATAAACGTTGCGTATATTAAAAACTAGAAGGTTATATTAAAAACTAGAAGGCTAACATTTTGAAGGTTATATTAAAAACCTTACTTCCCGAGTTTTTTCATAGTATTTTTTTTTTGCTCAAATGTTGCGTATATTAAAAACTAGAACCTGGAAAAAAGGAAATTAAAAAAAAATCGTTTTTGTCGTTAAAAAACGTATATGTTAGTAAAAATTATTTACTTCATATTACATGGGTGTAATAAGTTACACCAGCGTTTTTTCGCTGTAAATATTTTTTAGTTACATATACGTTTTTTAACGACAAAAACGTTTTTTTTAATTTCCTTTTTTTCAGGTTCTAGTTTTTAATATACGCAACATTTGAGCAAAAAAAACTATATAAAAAAACTCGGGAAGTAAGGTTCTCACGAGTTTTCAAAACTAGAGATTGTTCTCAAAATATCCCATTTATATATATATATATATATATATATATATATATATATATATATATATATATATATATATATATATATATATATATATATATATATATATATATATATATATATATATATATATATAGGGATCCATTCAAATGAGAACACTTTTAACTTGAGAACAACTTAGGAACCGCTTTAACTGTTTTATTTATTATAATATAAATTGATTAAAATGCTTATAATTAACCTAATTTTAACATCTATTTAAAAAATATATGATTTGTGAAGTCGTTTGTTAAAATGCATATATGCACCCACATTACTTGTACACAAACACACATTGTGGGTGCATATATGCATTCTAACAAACGACACCATGAATCATATTTTTTTTAAATAGATGTTAAAATTAGTTGAATTATAAGCATTTTAGTCAATTTATATTACAAAAAATTCAACATTTTGACTCCCTCTATGATTCGTTAAAGTTGTACTTTTTGTACTCAAGTTAAGAGGTGTTCTCATTTGAGTGTTCCTCATATATATATATATATATATATATATATATATATATATATATATATATATATATATATATATATATATATATATATATATATATATATTCAGATGTGAAAATGATTACCAATTCAAAGCCAATGGGTTAAAGTCGTAAATAGAAAATACATTAAAAAAAGGCACATACCAATAAAAAAAGACGATTCGAAAATGAATTCGAAATCCAAAACTAAAACTGCCCCACGTTTTGATATATACAAGTGTTACTAAGCATTATTATCAACTTTTCCTGCATTTTACTATTATCGCAAACACCCACACACTTATTATCTAACTAAACGATAACGAAGATCGATTATGGATTCCCCATCTAATGTCCATGGATCGATACTTGGTTCATTCCTAGAGTATATGTACACCACGATAGCTACACCTGTCTTATCGTGTGTATTGTAGTCGAAAGTATAAATCATTTTAATTACTTATAAATTTAAAATCTGAAAATGTGTAACTAACCTAAAAATAATGACACATCACCACACGTCACTTATTTATGTTGGTCTGTTGGATTAAGATGGACTTGAAGTGATTTTGTTAGTGGTAAACGGAAGGTGATTAATGGTATTCTGATTGTTGTTCATGGTAAGAAACAAGGATCTGATTGTTGTTCATGGTACCACACGTAAGCAACAAGACAAGGTTTGATTTGCTGAATTATAGAGGCAAAAGAAGATTAATTTTGTAATCTTGACACCTAGTGCCATAGTGATTCATTTATAAAGTATTTGGATATTTTAACCATTTAAAGGTTTTAATGACAGTGGGAGCACGAGACATGTTCCAAGTAACTAAACCAACATAAAGAACCGTAGTCTTCATAAATAAGTCCTCCAAATCACAATTCTTGAGAACAATATAAGACTTCAATAAAATCCTCAAAGTTACAAAGAAATTTCTAATGAATTTCCTGAAAGGGCCATTGAAGCTGAGAGGTCCACTATGTCTGTCATAGCTGACATAGTCTGGGATACCCAACCATTAACCCATCCTCTGTCTCAACCAGTCTAAACATTGTATCAGATCTAGTTCACACGAAGGAGAAATATTACTCTCCAAACATAGCAAATAATCTCCAAGAGAGATTTTAGTTGTGCATTTATGCAAAACCTTCAAGTGAAAAATTGTTGAGTTACTGAAGATTTTGGGTTTGGGTTCAAAGTTAGCGACATAAGATGAGTCAAATGGGGTCGGTCTTGATTATGATTTAGGAGCCAATTTAGCAACTTGTTAAGCCTAATTTATATCTTATAAATATTTAGGCATGTAACTCTAATCTTTGACCACCTAATAAAGAGAAACTAAAGTTTGTAGCAAGTGGACGTAACTTCCGGGGGCAGGGGGTTCAAAGTTATAAATATGTCAAAATTAAATGCAGGACTAAAGTGATTGTCTTCACCGAC
This sequence comes from Tagetes erecta, assembly GCA_030867185.1. NCBI lineage: Eukaryota > Viridiplantae > Streptophyta > Magnoliopsida > Asterales > Asteraceae > Tagetes > Tagetes erecta. The sequence continues at coordinate 17,739,724 of CM061491.1, read as the reverse complement.
ACTTTCTATTTTGTGCATTTAGTCGTGGCATATATACTAAATGATGGAGTTTAAAAGTGTATAAATCAAGGTTAGGGGTTAAATAAATAATTAGGTCAAATTAAGGGGCTTAAGATTTTAAATATGTAAAAATGAAGTATGGGGAAAGTTAAAAGTGTAAAATAATAAAGTTGGAGGATTAAATTAAAGAGAGTGCCTTAGTCGACTCTTTCTTGCAGATATTCGCTTAAACCATAGTGATCAACATTCCACCCCAAGCAAGACATGGTACTTGTCATTGGTGCTAATAGTCATGTCACACCGGATCTCTCCAACCATGACATCAATCAATCCTACTAAATTATATTAGTTCTACCAAATTATATTATCCTAATACACTTTATCTCTTTCTAATACCCTTCATATTCCTACTATTCGTAAAAAGAAATTTTTGTTCAACAATTTTGTATAGATAATCATGTTTTCTTTGAATTTCACTATTCTTATTTTGTTGTGAAAAACGAGTCTACATGTATCACCCTTCTCACCGGTCCTAGTGATCAAGCTCTCTACACTCTTCATCTTCTGCATCTTAAGCCCATCCATAAGACTACATTCTCTACTACTACGAGGTCCTCTGAAGTTTTTGCACCAACGATTCGGTCATTCACATTAACGTCTTTAATTTCATAATGTAAAGTTTTAATCTTCATGATACTACAAATTTGTCTTCTATTTCTTGTACTGCTTAACATTTAGGCAAATCATCAAAAATATCTTAACTAATGCTACATTTCATAGTACCTCTATACTTGATTAATTTTACTCTAATGTATAGGAGCATGCCCTAGTTTTATCTTCAGATGGCCACCGTTATTGTTTTCTATGTGTTGATCATTATACTCGATATATGTGAATCTTCCCGTTAATAAACACCTATGACGTCTTTTCTACATTTAAATCCTTCATTACCATGGTTGAACACCAATTCAACACCAAAATCAAGTTTGTTCAAACCGATTGGGGCGGTGAATTCCAACCCATATCCTCTTACTTTACCTCTCTTACCTTATTTATCAACGATCATGTTCCCACACTAGTGAACCAAATGGTATAGTCGAACGTCATGGCCCCATACTAATAACAATTGATGAAGGACGTTGATAGCATTATTGGACCCAGTCACACCAAATACATGTGAAGACCATGATAAGCTTTCATGTATCGACCTCCCCAAGTTCTTCGACAATTCCTTCGATTAAAACATGCGCAATCAATGTCACCTAGCATATATACAAGGAAATCCATTTTTAATGTTTTTAACAGGGTTTAGAATCACCACAATATCCTAGTGAACCGTCCTGAGATAAGAAGTCAACCGTTTTTATTTATTTTGACGCTTTAATCCTAACTCACACATGAACACTATCAAGGAGGAAATTCATCATTATGAGAAAACCTCACAAAATCAAGATTAAAACCTAATACTTAAGGACTTGCTCTTACCATTAATTAACCCCATGTCATTAATGTTAAACATATAAAAGTTGTATGCATGGGAATTAAGTCGGTGTACACAATTTATATTTTCATACAACGAATAATACCGTCATAAAAGTATTGTAGACTTTTACGTAAATCTCTTTTAATTAGCATATTGAGATACGTACTGATCATAATATGCGTCACAGCGTCATCAACATTGTAGTATGCTAGTTGCTTTAATTATTTCAACTGTTCACTTTTCTATTGTCATCTAAATATTTCTTTTTCATCTAACATCCCAAATTATTTGAAAATATATATTCAAAGTCCAGTCCATATATATCACCAATATATCATTTGTAGTAATTAATAGTTCTCTTCACATCAGATACCACACGTCATCGATCACCAAAATTTGGATCCTCAGGGAACTTATAATAATCTTACACGAGATGATCATGTTCGGGTTCATAAATACACGAACTCTTGATTTTGCGGTATCTTCAACTTGAAGATATACGTATATATCCTTACCATGTATTTCTATATAAGATCGATGTTTTCACAATTCGAACCTGTTGCCTTCCCGTTTACCATTGCTCCAAGGTTCACCTGATCATCGATCGATAGTTTTTATAATTTTTTATTAATATTAATTAATAATTAGAGGATTTTTATATTTTAAAAAGTTAAGGTGACTTTATAATGCTCTTGTCCGGCTACAAGTGCCTTTGACTCTCACATGAGACAAATTTCATCTTTTTAACCCATCAACTTCAACATCTTAAATTGTCTTTAATTAGTTCATATTTGATTGAGATAGTTTAACTTAACATTTTATATACAATATATATATATATATATATATATATATATGACATTTAAAAATAACGATCATGAAACATGTGAAAATGATAAAGAATGTTCAAATGCTTCTTTAGCGAATGGTTGAGAGTGTTAGATTTAGCATCACTGTCTTCATATCATACCAAAAATACAAAATACTATTTAATAGATGATCACAATACTTACTAGTGATATATATATTTGGTAGAAAATTATATATCATTGGAAATATGACCGTTTCTATAGGCTTAATAAGTAATACAATTGCTTTAGACCTGTATTATTTAACTAAGGACCATCAATACTTATAAATACAAATATTACAATTTTATTAAAATCTTGATAACCCGAAATTACATATACAATTTTTATTAAAATGCTTTATATTATCTTTTTAGAAAATGACCTTATTTTTTATTTTGATTGAGGTCCTTAAAACGTTAAGATGACCATATGAAACCAAACATACAATCTATTTGGCCATATTATTTTGATTCCAAGTTTTAAAAATGCATGCATAGTTCGCTTTGTCACACCCCGACCGATAGCAGAATCTTCAAGGTGGACGAAGTGAATCATTATTATATCTGATAGTACTTAAATGGTTTCGATAATATTAAAATCCATTTCATTACTACCAAATAACAGTAGATACAAACAACGTTTAAACATCTAACAAAAGTCAAAAAGTTTTATTAAATTATTTGATTAACTAGGTCTATGGTCCTAGATAAATGGTTCTTATAGTAACCATCTAAGCAGCGTGACCTAACACATTTAAAAATATATGTCAGCTAATTTATAAAGCTAGTGCGCATTCATAGATATTTTATATATATAATATGATTTAAATTATTTTAATTAATCTAGTTCACATATAGCATTGATGTATCCAAATATTAATATATATTTTGTAACAAATTATCTTCATTTCCTTGCTAACTAAGCAACTAAAACCCGAGTCTTCTTTTGCAATTTAAGTCTCAAAAAAGGAGAAAATCATAACATAAGCAAAAACAAGAAAAAAAGAAGGAAAATTAGCAAAAAGGGTTAAGACCGATGAATCCACATGCTACCGAACGAGAAAACGAGTCAACAAATGGTAATTTTGAAGAAAAAAAAGCCAACACATTCTCCCATGCCTATCAGACACGCCCCCGTATGATGAAAATAGAAGAAATCCAAGTCAGAGGTTGGGAATACGCCCGTGTGTAACTCATACACCCACATGCCTTGTTGAAATAAGAAAATCCAAATCAAAGAAAAGGCATAACCCCGTGTGACATCCACCCGCCTTCATGCCCGACCATTGTGTTAGATTTCATACTGACACAAGATCATGGAGCGGGAAATGGTGGGAGGTACGCCCTCGTGTCTAAGAAGAATGTAAGATTCGTACTGACTCTTGATCATGGAGCAAATTTTTTGTGAAAACACATCCCTGTGTATTGTTCACGCGCCCCATGTTTGTGACCCTAATCTGCATACATATAGCAACCTTGGCTCATATGAAAAAGGGAGCACTTCTAGAATCTCCGACCACGTTTTTTAATGTTTCTGTATTTTTAGCTTACTAGATAGAATGTTAGATCATTCCATGTAGCTTGAATGAGTTCAACATCTATGAATTCTTTGGTAATTCCACATCTATCAACCTTAGGTGACGAAAGGCATTGTCGCTTGTGGTAGACAAGCGTCGTCTTTTTTGAAATTATAACCGCCTATTATAGAAAGGTCGGAGTCACCTTTATTGGAGGGGACATATTAAGATATCTTTTGTCGAGAGGGATATTTGGGGAGTTTTCACTTTTTTAAACAACAATTTAAAATAGGAAACATTTAAATTAGTTTAAGGGGAAATACTGATAGTTAAACTATATATAAAATTTTAGTGTTAACTAGATATTAGACCGGGCCGCGCGTTACAGCGGCCGGGTCAGACATTCGGGTCTTGCGTATGTGACTTTATCACTGCGTTGATAAGAAAACGTATCAGGTCACGTATGTCACAACACAATGCCGTAATATGTCACACATTAAAAGGCAAATAAATTTGAAAACTAGAAGTCAAAACGATAACTCAATCAAATTCGGAATGTTGAAATAGTATTATAATATGTCAAAGAAGAATAAGAGAACAAAGTCAAAAACTCATCAGAGGCTAAAATGTCAATTATTAAAAGTCTATGACTAAACCGTAAATACGTAAAAGTAAAAAAAATAGGACGACACGTGACAACACGTGGTTGGACCACGTGTCACCACATGAGTGGCCACAACACAACCGACCTTCCTTATTAGGAAGTTTATAAATTAGCGGCACCATTTTTATAAACTACTTGAGTAAATAGCTAGTTAGTTTTTTCTTTAGAAATTATGACTTTTGACACACAATTGTTTACCATCATCGTTTTAGTGTCATTAGTTAAAAATAACGCGGACTTTTTATGACCCATTCTACAAAGCGGATCCATCATAATATTCATTGCAACAATGGACTCTAACCCTAATCTTCATATTTTTTCATCTCTAGCTCCCATCACCAACCACCATCACTACAAGAAAAATCACATATAGTGACTTAATCTATGATGACAACACAATGTTGTCGCAATAAATTGGTGTGTGGTGACTGCATGTGGTCGTCATAGGGTTTTGATAGAATCTTTTTGAATTTAAAATTATGGTGATGACACGTTGTCGATCACTATAAGCCCATCTTTTAGCAACAAAGTTTTCTAGTCGTTATAGAGGCAATTGTGTTGTCACTCTCTCGTCAAGTAATTTAATTTATCTATTCTTTTAATTGTTAATATAAATGAATTTTGGGTTTGACCAGTCGCGACAACATTTCGTCTCCATACATCTAAATGTTTTTTTTCCATAAATTGTTTGGACGGAAATTTTCTCACCATCACGAAAACCTTATGGCGACAACATGTTGTGGCCATATGGTGTATATGATGTCGCCATAGACCTGTCTATACAACCAAAGTCTATACAACCAAAATCTATAATTCAAAACAAGTGATCAAACGTGTATCACATCTAACATCTAATATATGAAATCCACCCTAATTATCATAATCGAGCATCGTTAACCCTAATTGACCTTCAATCACTAAATCAATTCTCAATGACCTTAATGTTCTTTTGTTTACCATCACGAACCCTTTTATTATTTAGAACACTATTATTATAATCGATGTTAGTGTAAATTTTATTATAGTTACTCCTACAATAGTTATTATTACTCTATATATTGAATGGAAAATATATTCCATAGTTAAGTTTTTTTTTCTAACCTTACCTCCATCTTTTTACAATTTTCAACCAGTTTCAGTGTTCTTGCCCCCGTCCATTGGCTATCGGTGGTTTCTAGAGGCATAAGGTGGCGGTGATGGCTATAGTGGCCGACTTGGATGTTTTTATTTGATGAGGAGTGATCAATTTCCCATTGAACGTGACAAAAATTTGGATCTTTGCATACACATTCATCGCTTTTGTTGTCTGCCTTCTATTACTGTTATGGACAGTACATGGTAGCGATGATTACCGATCTATAGCCTTTTGCTTTGTGACGGCTTGGTTTAACACGTCTCTATTTACCTCGCACTCTATAAACCTATTTGTTTTTATACCACTATGTATTTTACTTTAACAACTTTAACTCACTCTCTAATTAAGTTTAACATCTTATCATTTCGACTACTGATGACTCAACCAATTTACAACAATGACCCTCCACTTAACTTTGATAAATTTACGACTTTGACCCTATTTTACTTGGTTATAACATTGACGTCTATTAATTTTCGACCTCTAATTTTGAAAATATATTCGTATTTTAGTATGTGACACTTTACGAATTTACACTGTAACATGTGAAATATGATATTTTTTTAATCAACGCATATAAAAAAGTTACGTATGCGAGACCTGTTATGATTTTTAAAACAACAACAATATATATTAGATTTAGATTACCTCATAAATCTCACAAATAAGATTTGAACCCAAGACCTAATACTTTAAACAGAAAAATGTTATCAATGGGCCACCCAACTTCATTGGATGACTCACTTGTTTGATAATATTTATAGTTTTAATAGTAATAACTAGCAATAATTCAATAAAAAAAATTGTTAGTAATAATAATAGTATAGATTCACTTTTCCCGCTACACATTATATAACTATTAAAAACATTAAAACAAAACTGAATTACCGTCAATATCATTCCTTGAACTCTTCCCACTTAAAACTCTACCAAAAACCACTTCTCACATCACAACTCGTCTCCTTCCTCCATCACGCAACCATCACCATTCCTCGCCACCACCACCAAATGTTGTCTCGATAGGTACTTTTTCCACCTCACCGGCAAACACAACCAGTCACTTCCTACCACGAGTCTACCAGTACTTTTGAGCTTCTAATTTCGTATCAATTCACCAATACTATTTACCATTTTCTTTATTTGGTATAATTTATATATATGGTTGGCAGAATAATGAAAGTATGATTTTGGGTGGCATTTACTCCTAATTTCCTTAGGCAGGTGGAAATGTAAATAACAATGAAGAAACTTGTGTAAGACTATATTATGATCTCATTCGCTTTCAAATAATTCTAATAAATCATTAAAAAGATCGATCTAATCTCAGGATTTTTTATTACATGTAGGTATGATATCTTAAGAAGACTTGTTTTAAGCACGCACGTACGTCATAATCTAGCTATTTGAAGTGAGGTTTCACGTGACACTTAAATACGAACTTATTGCAATACATAATAAACTACATGGGCTGAAAACCGGTCAATCAATATCAATCATTTTAGCGTGTACTCTAAACATAAAATAAAATATAGGTTAGGGAACATAAACAAAATATATCTTTAACTATGTATGTAGTTATTATTTATTAAAGAAACAGAAACTTGTGCAACAGACTCGAACATAACATAAGTAGCTGCATGCAAAAGTTTCCTAGTAATGGTCATATTTAAAATGTATATTGGTTTTGACTGATTTCAACTATCATCTTTTGGCTTCTATCGGTCCAGACTATTGAATTGGTTGTTAACGGTCCCAACTTTTATTAGTTTGGCAACCACTGGTCTGTCATTAATTTTTTTATAACGCCGTTAAGTTTTTTTTTTTTTCAAATTCTAGACAGCTGTTTTAAGCCTTTTAAAAGGCGGGGGTGACTATTATAGAAAGGTAGGAGTCATCTTTATTGGACGGGATAATTTAAGATATTTTTTTGTCAAAAGGGATATTTAGGAAGCTTTCACCTTTTTAAACGACAACACTTAAATTAGTATAAGGGGAAGTAGTGATGGTTAAATTAAATATTACGTTCACTACTACAAAACAAGGTATTTGCTATCACAATTGTGGTGGCAAAATGGTAGCAAATTGCTATGTTGCTACCAATTTGCTACAAAAAATTAGGTAGCTAATACCCCGGTAGCAGTTTGCTCAATTGTCACTAATTTGCCACCACTTGTTGTTTGTCACCAATTTGCCACCTCCTTTATTTGTTACCAATTTGCCACCTCCTTTATTTGTTACCAATTTGCCACCACATGTCCTTTGTCACCATTTTGCTACCATATGGCTACATTTTTGCTATCATTTGACTACCTATTTTTTACATTTTTGCTACCATTTTGCTACTTTTTACAAACTTTTTGCTACCTCTTTACAAACTTTTTGCTAGCTTTCAAAATTATATAATCATCCAAATCTTTACAAAATAAAATTATCGAATAACCCAAATAAACATCCAAAAAGTCAGTAGTAAAGTATTTCTAGCCTATTTTCAAACATTGTTTTCAAATATAGCTTCAAGTTTTCAAGGTTTGGCATCCTAGCGAGCATAACCTCCTTTTCGGTCATCAACCTCGCAATAATTCCCTCGTACCTTTCTTTGTCTTCTTCTTTTTCCTTAACATCCTTAATAACCTCATAATACTTTCCAATCTACAAAACAACCAATACATAGGAGATAAGAAGGTAGAACTGAAGAAAACTAATAACGGGTCAAGTTGATTAGATAAACATATGTGAAATTTACTTTATCACTCAAATCTCTAACCATTCTTTCTCTTCTTCTTTTCCAAAACATCCTTGATAACCACATAACACTTTCTGATCTACAAAACAACCAATACATACAAGATAAGAAGGCATAACTGAAAAAAACTGATAACGGGTCAACTTGAATTGTTAAGTTAAGTAGATATATAAATGAGAAATTCACTTTATCACTCAATAATCTAACATAATGATAACCCATACAAATGAGAAATTCACTTTTTCCTTACAAAGAAAAGTGGGCCACTTGATCCCCTGACTTGCTACAAATAAACTAATTAAGGAAATAAAGAATTTAAGCAAGATGGCTCATCTATGTTCTCATACAATGGCCAACAATAATGCACTTATTCAACTTTAATAACCCAAGATATTCATTAAGTAAATAACTAATTAGACAAAAAAATCAGATCGACCAGGTAATCACATTAAAAAAATCTCTAGTAAGAACATAAAAAGTCGACAGTAACACTTACTAAATGTATTTATGCATCAAAGCTCAAGCACAAATGCCTCCATGAGACTTTCTCATACACAACTAGTTATGGCCCACCCATGCGCTGCACATGTATCGTTTAAAAAAGGTTTCAAAAAGATTGTTTTAAAGAAGTTCACCATGAGAGCAATAACTTTTAAACCACAGAACTAGCTAGTAGTATCTTATGCAACCTAGCAGCTAGATTTGAGAGCTCAAAATAGAAATGCTCAAGATCTGTACAAAAAAGAAACCAAACTAAAATCATTACAATACACATAAACTAAAGAAAAAAATATGCAGTACACTTTAGCATCGTATAACACTATAAGCTCTTGAACTCTTTGCCATTGTTTTATATAACAAATTAACAAGTCCAAATATTTTTGCCATTTTAAATGTAAATAGTTATGAGATGCTCAAGACCCGGTTCAAGACCGTGTATTAGAAATAGAGAAAGGTAAGAAGATGTATACCAGCCTCATGCTCCTTGTCTCCCTAGTCCCTTCTATCTACTTCTGCACGTTGGTTATGATATCGCATAGTGTTCGTGAGCATGCTTGGGATTTGTTATGCTACCCACCTAACCCGCCCATCTTGCAACCCATAGTTGATAGGAAACATATATACAACAAAAATACCTAAGTCAATAGCTTTGTTGTTTAAATGGCTCGTCCTCATTGAAAGCTTAGGGCGTTCCTAATAATTCCATTTTATGAGCATTGTTTTTCATTTGACCTCCAAACTGAAAAACCACAAATCAAATAATAATAACGGTTTAATCATTCCCATTATATCATACTCAAGATTAAACAAAAAAAATGCCATTTCCATGTGACAAAGCTTTCAGTAAAACATATTTGAACTTTTTAATACTTAGCAGTCATTTATTAAAGACATGTTAGTCCCCTGTATTCAGTTATACATAGAGATAAGACAGAATTGAAATAAATGATAATAGGTCAAGTTGGGTTGTTTAGTTGATTTGACTTGTAAAATACCTACACAACAATTCTTATATAACAAATAACTAAGTGTAAACTGTGATGAATCGCTCATGTATCAACCATTTCATAATGTGTAACTAGGTTTAATATGTAAATTAAATATGTATATATCACATGAAATTTCTCAAATTTCTAAGTGATCATGTAGCCAATACATTAACCAGATGCTAAATTGCTAATGATGTAAAAACAGTAACTTTATTTATTACCTCTTGGCAAGTTTCTCATTTTTTATCACCTGCAATGATGCAATGGCAACATCAATAGCCAATGGATTCCTCCAGATGTACTAACGATCAATAAAACTTAAGCATATTATTTGTTACATGAAACAATATAACAGAAATAACTATTTTATAGAAGATAAATGTTAATGAATGAACACTACATACATATAACATACCTCCCATGCTCCCCAAGTTATATGCAAAACATTAAATCTTTTCTGCAAGAGCTGCACTTAAAAAAAATAGAATAAATGAACATTTTTAGCTGAAAAAGTATACGGGTCAAGCGGGTTAAAACTTGAAAGTTGCCCAGATGCTATCTATTGTGAATGCAAACCGGCCTTGTAAATCATTGTTAGAGCTTCTACATGCTCAATTAAGCTTTCATGATCTTTTGATCCAAGAAAATAAAACTCACAATCAATGTGTAACAAATATGCGCACATTTTACCTGATTAACTGCAGAGTAAGCTGTAAAAAAATCGAGATAATTATAGTCTTATGGATACCAAATAGATGGCCCTTTTCCACGAGATAATACTACAAAACAATCAATGCAACAAGTAGCTCATAAAAAAAGAATAATAACGGGGCTTGCAGTAAATAACTAGGTGTTAACAGCGATTTAAGTTTAGTTTTAGAATAAGAACTTAGCTATTGAGATTGGGATCAAACCTTAAATCTATTAGAACTTAGCTTCATAGTGGCATAGGACTTTTGCTCTGCTGTTATTCGGTCGTTCATTTGTTGTAGTAGGATGATGTAATCTTGTGAATAAAAAGATAAGTTAGATATATAATTTTGATATTACACTGTAAATGATTTTGATAAAAATGAGATTCTGTTTAAAAGTAGGACATATTAATATGCATACACAAAATCTATGAACAAATAATATATCTTGACATGATGCAAAAAATGATATACATACATTCAACAACATATTTCAAGTGCAGAGGTAGACAACTCCTTCGGTTATATGTCAAGAAGCCATATTTGTTCACTGCATGATTAAAATAAGATGTAAAATAAGTAGCACAACTAAGTCACAAATCAAAAACTGAACTTAGTGCCCCTTTTTTTGTTTCCCTACAAAGTACATCCACACATTGCCTACATTTGAAATTACCTCATAACCATGAAATATACACAATGATAGACACATTTCAAGCTCTATCTGACACAGGTTCAAACATATAGAGGTGGTTGGTCCAAATATTAGAAACATATAAAACTTAATATAAGATGCCAATACAACAATAAATAGCTCAACTACACCAATGATGGACTCATGTTACTGAAAATATATGCTTCTATAGTTCATCATACATATATAATATAACTAATCAAATTCAAACGGAAGAATCTCCGGCACTTGATGATTAATTATATTCAAATGATAGTGAATGTGGCTTGTTGAAAGCAAAATCATATAAATTTGATCATGCGTACCATAAACAGATCAACTTGGCAGTAAATGTAGCATATTTAAATCTTACATGTTCTGATGCGAAGCAATTTTCAACACAACTTTCAAACCTGAGCCAGAGCACTCTTTCGTAAGCTACAATCATTAAAACATCCCCGTTCGATCAAAATCGGAAGTAAAATTCGTAATATCACAACTTTTGTATGTCGAAATCGAAAGTGACAGTCGGAAAACAATAGGATTCGATCAAAATACACATCGATACAAGCAATTAATTGGCCACAACTCTATTTGAAATTGAACACCAGGATTTAGAGGCTTGTCCTCTGTTCCGATGCAAAGTGAAATGCTTAACATTCAATGTCAAATCATCTCCTGCTTTGCAATATAAGGTGAGTGATTTTGGGGGTGAACGATGAAGCTGAGACGGAAAACCCTAATTTGGCAAATATTTAAGTTTTTAGCTACCAATTGCACATTTAATTTGTATTTAGTGGTTAAATTTGCTATCACTATTCTTTAGGTGGCAAAATTTGGTGTCAATAGCCTAATATTGTAGTAGTGGTTTTAGGGTTAGCAGTGTAATTAGTATAAATTACTTAAGTAAATAGCTAGTTAGTTTTTTTAAACTGGCAAGTTAACCACACCGCGTTAACATTTGTCCCACCTATAAATCATAGGTTTATCCGGGGAGCACCCCCCAAAAATCAAACCCAAGTCATGTCCAGACTTGCTCAATCCTTACAGCTCATAAATTTATCCAGATAACATGCTCCTGTAGGATTTGAACGTAAATAAATCGTTAACCTACAGGGTTAAATTAAACGGATTAGTGGCCGCCGGCCTAAATGCCTAACCCGCACCTACACTTATAAATACCCATAAATTTAGTTTTAGAAACCTAATGGATACTTGTATCTTTTACTATCTATTCCCTTCAAAGTGTATAATAATCTACGATTTAGTGTGTGTAAAGTGTGTGTTTCATCCCTTCGATAACAACAAATTGGTAGTTACGTATACATTTAAATTTTCAGTTAGTAGGCTACAAACAAGATCTTGTACTTCATTCTCTAAAAAACAAAATCCACTTACTTACAATAATCTATTAAAATATTTTATAATTTTGTGATCAATGATAGTATATATAGTTACAAACTAGTGTTTAGGAAAAAACTATTTACTGAAATAGTATTTTTTAAAAACTATTTATACTAAATTTGTGTTTTCTAGTTATATTTTTAACTTATCGGTTTCTAGTTATTCCGTAAGACAAGGACAACACCACAATTGAAATAAAAATTGATACACAAATTGAAAAGAAAAATATAAACATGTATGTAAAAAAATTGTTCGGTCCACAAATTATATGAAAAACTATTAAAAATCTTCCATAGTTATATAATTTTTTCAATTGCATAACTATGAGAACAAAAAAAATTGCGTACAATAAAGGAGGTTTCAATGACAAACTATGAAATCAAAAGATTCAGTATTATCACAAACAATACATGGGGTTATTAATTTTTAAAAAAAGCAAAAACGTTTACAAACTTGTGTTATCGATGAAATCAAACTTTATTATGAAAACCATGAAATCCTTCAAATTCAGTCGTATAATGAGATCATAAAAACATGTTCCTTGGTTCAAATGCTAATCAGCTATGACTCATTGGTTGATTCTGAAAGAGATCGATGACAACAAAGAGGGGAGGTGTCACAACAAAGAAGAAGATTTCGATACACTGAAACGTCGTGATATCTTATTTATAAAAGACTTCCATTTTAATAGAAGATAAATGAAAAAAATAGGAAAAACTCCAGTAAAAGGTAACCAACTTTCATAAGTGTCCCAATTAAATACCTCAAATTTTTTATGCTCTAATTTAATACCTCAACTTTTATTTAATCTGTTATTATCATACTTTTTACTTGTTTAGCAGGTAAACTTTATATTAAGTCACTCTTATAAAAAAATTTTGTTATTGAAATCTTGTTACATAGATTTAAATTTCAATAAAAGTTTCATATCCATGTAGTTCATGTATAGGTTGGATTAAAAACCTTGCTAATCAAACAAAAACAAAACATATAACCTGATCGAATAAAAAAATAAACATATAAAACCAACAATACTAAAAAGTTATGGTGTTGTTTAATAGTTACATGCATGCAAATCAAATTAAACAATGAATAAATAACACTACGTATCAAATCAAAACTACTGCATATATCATCGATCATCAAAATAACGCATAAAAACGTAATATATGTTCAATTAAAAAATAGACCTCCTGTAATCGTTGCGGTAGAATCTTCGATGTTGATCACTCCTACAAACGAAAGCTTCAATCCTACACTGAACGTGGAACTTGCTTCCAGAGAAAAAACCCACTAAAATTTTATTAATAACATTTATCTGTTGAACAAGAAAAATGTATGATAATAATAGATTAAATAAAAATTTGAGGTATTAAATTAGAACATAAAAAATATGATGCTACTTTTATATATACAGCATTTCTCATTCTTTAATTTGTATGTTTCACACGTAAAAGTCAGTTCGTAGACTATATATAATGTTGGAACTATTTTGTATAAAAACAAAATATTATTTATTTTGTGAAAAAACAAAATAAAAAAAAGTTGAATTGGTTGTTTTTTAATTTGAATTCAAACCTAAGATGTTACATCTTTGACTTGAATTCATGTGGTCATTCAACTTAGCATTGAATTAGATGTTACATCTTTTGAGTAAAGGTGACATTTATGGTTCAAATTCTAGGCTCACTATAAATACTAGGGTGAACCTAGTTGTGAAAAACACTTGAACTCACTAAAACATGTTCTTGATTTCTCTCATTCTTCTAAAGTTCTTACAACACTCTCTTCTTCTCAAAATGCATTTTCGGGTGCTAGAGTCCTCCCCGGCTGTACATACAGCTTCGGCCGTTGTACCCTGGGAAACATTCGAGTTCTCTTGGGAGACTCGGAATTTGTTTTAAGGGACCCGTGTCAATACACGAAGCCTCGGCCACCATGTTCTTTTCTTCTATTGTACTTGTCATTTCCTTTATTTCAATTGTAATTCTCGTATTGAAATTTACCGATTTATTTGATTTTTGTATTGTAATTGAATCAATATAAGTATCTTTAATTTTTTATGCGAACGGTTCCTACAATCTTAAAACGAATTTTTTTTTTAAACACCGTTTGTATTAAAAAAAAAAAGAAAAAAAAAATGTCATTGTTCGTCTCTCAAAGTTGGACTTAGAGAACTTACACGTGACATCTGTCACACCCCGACTCCAGGGCCTGACACGTTGCATAATATCAGCCAATCAAATAAAATAATCATATTACAGCGGAAGTCTTTCATAATAAAGACCACTAAAAGTCAACCCAATTTGAACTTTTAACAATGTCACTAAGTAAAAACTACATACAAAGTAACTATCTAAGGACACTGCTCCCAGGTGTCCAAATCGGGTACTAGCTCCTATGATGAGAGCATCAACCTTCTTTTCCTAGCTAAGCTTCTTCGGCCTAGCTAACGCCCTCGGGCGTTTCCTGTACCTGCATCACGAGCTAAAAGACTTCAACAACAACGTTGTTGGTGAGTCGTAACCAGTGACATAAGACAGGTAAAACATTTAGACATCATTCATTCATTCATATATGTGTGTGGTTAATAAGTCATCTACAAGCCAAATCTTCTCTAACGCCATATCTGATGGTGGCCAACTTTCGTTAGAGACCTGTTAACGTATATGCCGCATACAGGAATAACCGAGGTACCCATACGACCACTCTCGGTCTCTTGTTTCTTGTTGCCTAGGCGGGTGGTACCTCTCCTGTTACGAGCAATCAGTCTACCTAATTGGATCCAACTAGACGCATATACATCCCGAGGCGGAGCCGGTAGTTCCTTAACCAACTACCTCTTAGCGCGAAGCCCTGCCCTAATGACTTGCCCTGTGGCATGTAGCCGCCATCCCTATCCAGGGATGACTCTTAACGCGAAGCTTATTACCGCGGACCAACAACACAACAACCGGACGAACCTGGAGTTGAGGTGCGTTGAATCACCAGGTAGCGATCGTCCTTATAACCACATCCATATTCATAATATTCATATAAACATTTCATACTTTTCATACAGCTCGGATACAGCCCCGAAAACATAAAACATAATAAAGAGGGGCGGTTAGACTCACCTTAGTGCAGTCTAAGTATCCTGACCTGGTGGCTAACAAAGGTAACCCTGTAAACATTTCATATCATCAGGATTCATTTCCCCTAGGGATAATCCTATCGGTGTTTTCTCACCGATCCATTACCTTAGTCACATGTGTGACTTAGGTGATGACTTTAGTCCTTGGTCTTAAACATCTTTCTCAGAATGCCTGGGCATTCGAGTCAGGGTTCCTATGGTTTCATTTTCAAATCTTTTGAAAGCCACTTCATCATATCCTTGTGTTTCTCACAAGGATCTATCATACATATGGTTTTATTTAAAACATGACTCATTCCTAGTATATTATCATAATATAACTAAGAATGTTCTACATATAAAACCCTGGCTTTTCCCCATGGACTTAAGTCATAATAGTCTTAAGTAAACAAGGGATTTATATACTTTACCTAGGAGTTTTGACAGTGCTTTGCTCTGTCTGCCTCGGATCTATCTATCTTTTGGCAACTTGGCAACCCTTCGCCTTGCCAGCTTATAGATCCAGCTCTTAACTTGGGGAATCCAACACCGTTCACAATGACCAACATTGTAACGGGTTTGTCTTCATCATCATCATCATCATCAACCTAATCCTCATACATACATGTGTACATTTATCACTATATGTACATATGGTAAATAACTCGAGTAATGCTAAAACGAGTCTTACCATCCTAATTGAGGAACGGGAAGTTACTTCTAGCAATTCCCGATCTTTAACATCAATTCCATAACAGCCCGCATACTTCACTGTGGCTTTCCGGAATGTCACATCTCATTCTACTTGACCATCGTCATAACCGTCCGGTATACCTTCGGGTCGGTTCGCGTATGCAAATTCCTTAAAAACCGACATACGCCGAGAACCAATATACCATCGTGTTCGTCTTTCCAAAACGGACATTTATCCATCATCAAACCATCCACACATCCTCATCTTGACCGACATGCAACACATCAAGTTTTCCTGTTTTCGTCAAGAAAACTGTTACAAACTGATCAGAGGTAAAATCATACTTCCAGACCTCTGATCGTAATTTCCTCCGGAGGAAATGTTCATCTATGTCTCAGGAACCTACAGTCCAAATTTCGTCACTAACCAACGGTCGGATCTCCGGGAAAGTGACGATCTTTGAGACTGCATTTCCAGTGACGGAAATCCGATCAGTCTCGGTTTTTAACATAAAAATCGTACCTCTGGATAAGATCTTTGAAAACCGAACGGTAGATGTGAGCACCTATGAGTTACGAACAACATATCCAAAATGTAGACGTATCCAACGGCTAGATCTTCCAGGATCCTTCCTGGAATACAACTGCGTTTTCATGAAAAATACATGCATACATCTTAGGACGGTTTTCGACATTTACATGACTTTAACGAGAGATTCAGGTAAAACGGAGCTTACCATTGCGTTCAGGAGGTCGAGAAATGGTTCCGGGGTGAAAACCACTTTTCCGGCCGCCACGAACCACCGCGGACCGCCGTCGGCCGCCACCGGCCACCGCCGGACCACCACCTCCAGCTGGTCTCTCTTCCTCTCCAGCTCCATTTACACCTTCATGTGTGTGTGTTTGTTTGAGAAGTGGAGATGAAATGAGCATGTAAGCTCATATATATAGTGGAGTGGAGTACTCGGTACGGTACTCGTACCGAGTCATCCGGCACTGCGTACGAACTCGTTTCTCTTGCGTCTTAGAAATCATTTCCTGAGAATAATATCACTTAACTCAATAAATATTCTCGAAATATTTATTTCGTTAAATACTACGTATCCGGGGGCAAACTGGCCCGTTACGCGTTTATGTTACGTATTCCGTACGTTTAGCCGTTTTAGACGCTAACGGATATTATACTTCTTTGGTACGGAAATTCAACCCGTACCATCCTCGGGTATCCTACCCGTTTGTTGCGGGTGTTTAATCCCGCAACTCATCCCCCGGCACGTTCCTCGTGCTATGCGGGTATCCTTACCCGCATTCCCTTCGGGTTTTAAACCCGTTACCCATCCTAAACTAACGAGAAGGAAAGACTATTTACCTCGTCGATCGCCGTTCTTCAGTCGCGTAGAACCTCCACGACCACCATTCTTCTATAGGGCAGAACCTCAATGTCTACCGTTCTTCAATCGGGCAGAACCTCGACGCCCGCTAAGCAATCTTCGTGCGACCGACACTCGATGGAGCGTTCCGACGCAGAGTACCGCACTTACCGCACGAACCCGTAACAAAACTAGAGCTCTCTCTCTCTAGAAAGCTAGAGAGAGAAAGAACAATGAGCAACAATGAGAGGGGGGGTTGGCTCTCTTATATAGCCCGTAATCGTGTGCTACGCGTACCGCGCATCTCACACCCTCCACCTGCGCGTATCGCGTAGGTGGAGTGGTTTTGCAAAACCACGCGCTGACGCGGTTTACTCGCACCCGGGTTTTCATGTCCTAGGCGATACGCGCAGGCCAAGGCCCTCTCTTGCGCGTATCGCGTAGATTAAAGTTTCACTTTTGTTTTTATTATTATATAAGTTGTTCTTGTTTTGGGTCGGGGTGTCACAACATCTTTCTTATTATGATTTTATTTTCAAATGAAGTGAATCATAATTTTCTTACCTTTTGTTGGTCGTGATCGAAGGTTCATATAGCTTGAACTTCAAGTTGGGTCATATTAGTTATGACTAATATGACCCAACTTGAAGATGTTACAATACAAAATAAATAATATTTTGTTTTTATACAAAATAGTTCCAACAATCCCCCACATGAAAAAACAAATTTCAATTCTCTCATGTGAAAAACACATTTTCACATATTTCTCCAACAATCCATACTCTCTTAATATCAATATACAATTTCAGCGGTTTAATATTGCCGGATAGGTAGTGGTTAGCTTTGAACCTTCCGTTGTGATGCATGCTTAGTCTCCTAGTGGTTTGGTAGACGCGATGTCTTTGAACCAACCACCATTTGTGTAGACGACAATACACATTACACAATACTATTCCTGGTCTGGTCAACCCCTCATTGTCGTGTCCATTATGGTCGTGGATCACTAGCCTGGTTCTGCGAGAGCTCTAGGATTTGCGCTCCCCACAAATCCATTCGAAGCGACCCCACTTCTCTCTCACATAGGTGATTATCAAAAATCATTAAAAGCATTAAGGTTATAATGATTTCACTAGATCAATAACCATTTGTTATGCTTATCCTTACATCATGTCACTGGTCATTATTGGAATGAGCTAGGAAGTCTTAAGGTTAACTCCCTTTATTGTGTTCGGGGAACCCCCACAGTGACCGTAGTTTATGCAATTAGGTTGTCCTATTGAACCTAGATCTTGGGATCTCCAGTCACATAGGTTAGGTTTTCCTTCGCATTCACTTATCTCATGGGCTTTAGCCACATTCCAATTGACGACTTGAGTACTAACTCTCTGCTTAAGCCTTTTGTAAGTGGGTTCACAAAAATACATTTTGACATCACATAGTCAAATGTAATAACCCCGTTGAGAGTACTTGTCGTACCTTATTGTGTTTACGTAACTATTTGTTTTAAAGATGAATGTAGAAGATCTCCAAGAAGTTGAAGTGTAGATGGTATGTTCTTCTTTCAAAAAGCATGAACCAAGAAGTTCATTTATACCCATAAACTCATAACTTTGTATTTAATTGTAATAACCACAATTAAATTAGATTAATATGGCTTTATGATACAAGACCAAAACCACCATATTATTCATTACATTAAATTATGAGTTTAAACCAAACCATCAATATTGCTTTATGACAAAATTTGTTGGCATTAAATCAAAAGATGCAACAAATTGTACAAGAGTCATCCAAGTTAGCAATATTAATTCCAACCACTCAACTACGAGCATCGATATCACATTCAACTTAACTCCGGTTTGGACACGGTTTACATAAACCAATAAATAATTAAATATATAACTAATATATGCATTAAATTATTTGTGTCCGAATTTAGTGTTAAACCAATTTCCACTAAAGTTTCCAACAATCCCCTACATGAATGGAGATCGATCCGCACTCTCTTAATATCAAAATACACTTTCAACAGTTTAATATTGCCGGATAGGTAGTGGTTAGCTTTGAACCGTTCGCATAAAAAATTAAAGATACTTATATTGATTCAATTACAATACAAAAATCAAATAAAGCAGTGAATTACAATACGATAATTACAACCGAAATAAATGAAATAACAAGTACAAAAGAAGAAAAGAACAAGTGACCGAGGCTTCGTGTATTGACACGGGTCCCTTAAAACAAATTCCGAGTCTCCCAAGAGAACTCGAATGTTTCCCAGGGTACAACGGCCGAAGCTGTATGTACAGCCGGGGAGGACTCTAGCACCCGAAAATGCACTTTGAAAAGAAGAGAGTGTAATAAGAACTTTAGAAGAATGAGAGATAACAAGTGAATGTTTTTTAGTGAGTTCAAGTATTTCTCACAACTAGGTTCACCCTAGTATTTATAGTGAGCCTAGAATTTGAACCATAAATGTCACCTTTACTCAAAAGATGTAACATCTAATTCAATGCTAAGTTGAATGACCACATGAATTCAAGTCAAAGATGTAACATCTTAGGTTTGAATTCAAATTAAAAAACGAATACAAAAATATTAGTTCTTACAATCTTAAAAAAAATTTGTTTTAAGGGACCATTGTTGGAACTATTTTTTGTTAAAACAAAATAGTTATTATTATTATGTGAAAAAACAAAATAAGAAATTGATTTGTTGGTTGTTACACATTGAATTCAAAAGAATGTTACAACATTGAATTCATTTAGGTGTTTCAACTTTGTATTCAATGTGGTGTTTCATCTTTTGAGTAAAGATGAACTTTGGTTTCACTATAAATACTAGGGTAAACCTATTTGTGAAGACACTTGAACACACACCAAAATCATTTACATGATCTCTCTTATTCTCCAATTGTTTATAACATTCTCTTCTTCTCAAAGTGCTTTTTCGGGTGCTAGAGTCCTCCCCGGCTGTACATACAGCTTCGGCCGTTGTACCCTGGGAAACATTCGAGTTCTCTTGGGAGACTCGGAATTTGTTTTAAGGGACCCGTGTCAATACACGAAGCCTCGGCCACCATGTTCTTTTTCCTCTTATGTACTCATTACTTTCTTTATTTTAGTTGTAATTATTGTATTGCAATTTACTGCTTTATTTGATTTTTGTATTGTAATTGAATCAATATAAGTATCTTTAATTTTTTATGCGAACGGTTCTTACAATCTTAAAACAAATTTTTTTAAACACCGTTCGTATTTAAAAAAAATATATATATAGTCATTGTTCGTCTCTCAAAGTTGGACTTAGAGAACATACATTTGACTCTTTTCCAGAATTGGTTTTTTTTTTTAGCTTTAAAAAAAAAAAGTTGGTTATCTTGTTTACCATTTGTTGGTCTTTGTAATGGTGTTGTATAATTTCCAAGGTGGTGCTTCTACTTCATCCATAAAACCTTAGTTGTATAACCTTTTGTTGGTTATAATATTTTATTTTTTTCCATCATTGTTCAAAGACTCTAAACCTCAATAAATTTTTAGTAGGTTTCGTATAATTAAAAATATTAATTATGTGTTGACTATCTAATTAAAGAGTTTTAATTTCTCTTAAATCCATAATTAATTGTGATTAATATAACTTTAAATATGGAGTTGGGTCATATTAGTTATGACTAATAAAGATTATGTTATGAAGTTTTGTCTTCATTTCATGTGAATGAAATATGAACTTTAAGATTCATACATATTAAGTCATAGATATAGATCGCACATTGGAAAAGAGAGAACGGTTTTTGTAATCGTTTATGTCAAGAATCAAGTAGGAAATGTTAGTTTATATAAACAAACAAAACATTAAAATGATTTTTATAATCATTTATGTCTAACAAATGTGTTAGAAAAGGTTTATATTATATATACAACAAAGCTTCATAATGATTGTTGTAGTCATTTATGTCTAACAAATGTGTTAGAAACATGTTTATATTATATATAAAAAAAAAACACTTTAAAATGATAATGTAGTCATTTATGTGTTTTGGAAAAATGGAAGGAAATTGATTATTTATAATCAAACTAAATTTCATTAAGTATGAAAATAAATTAAAACTCATTAAGTATGAGATTAACTTAAGTGTTTATTTTATAAACACATAAGGCTTAAAAATGGTTTTTGTAACCATTTCTATCTAACAATCATGTTAGAAATAATTTATTGTCTAACAATATGAAGCTCTAAACATGATTTTAAGCAATCGCTTAATTTCTAAGAAGCGTGTTGGACCCGATTTATTTTACATAAATCGTTCGGATGTTATCTGATAACTCGAAAATGTGGGGGAGGTCATACATGTGGCCATTTATCTTTTAAATAAGATACCTCACAAGAAAAAGGGATGAAAACCCTTATGAGATATGGATGGAAAGAAAAACCATCATACAAATACTTGAAAGTATGAGAATGTCTAGCAAAGGTATGTATACCGGAGCCCAAGGTTCAAAAGTATATATGACCCAAAATAGTTACGTAAACACAATAAGGTACGACAAGTACTCTCAACGGGGTTATTACATTTGACTATGTGATGTCAAAATGTAATATTGTGAACCCACTTAAAAAAGGCTTAAGCAGAGAGTTAGTACTCAAGTCGTCAATTGGAATGTGACTAAAGCCCATGAGATAAGTGAATGCGAAGGAAAACCTAACCTATGTGACTGGAGATCCCAAGATCTAGGTTCAATAGGACAACCTAATTGCATAAACTACGGTCACTGTGGGGGTTCCCCGAACACAATAAAGGGAGTTAACCTTAAGACTTCCTAGCTCATTCCAATAATGACCAGTGACATGATGTAAGGATAAGCATAACAAATGGTTATTGATCTAGTGAAATCATTATAACCTTAATGCTTTTAATGATTTTTGATAATCACCTATGTGAGAGAGAAGTGGGGTCGCTTCGAATGGATTTGTGGGGAGCGCAAATCCTAGAGCTCTCGCAGAACCAGGCTAGTGATCCACGACCATAATGGACACGACAATGAGGGGTTGACCAGACCAGGAATAGTATTGTGTAATGTGTATTGTCGTCTACATAAATGGTGGTTGGTTCAAAGACATCGCGTCTACCAAACCACTAGGAGACTAAGTATGCATCACAACGGAAGGTTCAAAGTTAACCACTACCTATCCGGCAATATTAAACCGCTGAAATTGTATGTTGATATTAAGAGAGTATGGATTGTTGGAGAAATATGTGAAAATGTGTTTTTCACATGAGCAAAATGAAATTTGTTTTTTCATGTGGGGGATTGTTGGAACTATTTTTTGTTAAAACAAAATAGTTATTATTATTATGTGAAAAAACAAAATAAGAAATTGATTTGTTGGTTGTTACACATTGAATTCAAAAGAATGTTACAACATTGATTCAATTACAATACAAAAATTAAACGACAATACACGTGACATTTTTTTAAATACAAAAATATAAATATTATATTTTTTTTTAAATACGAACGGTGTTTAAAAAAAATTTGTTTTAAGATACTTATATTGATTCAATTACAATACAAAAATCAAATAAAGCAGTGAATTACAATCTTAAAACAAATTTTTTTTAAACACCGTTCGTATTTAAAAAAATATATATATATAGTCATTGTTCGTCTCTCAAAGTTGGACTTAGAGAACTTACATTTGACTTTTTTTTTCAGAATTGTTTTTTTTAGCTTTAAAAAAAAAAAGTTGGTTATCTTTTTTTACCATTTGTTGGTCTTTGTAATGGTGTTGTATAATTTCCAAGGTGGTCCTTTTACTTCATCCATAAAACCTTGGTTGTATAACCTTTTGTTGGTTATAATATTTTATTTTTCCACATCATTGATTCAAAGACTCTAAAACTTAATAAATTTTTAGTAGGTTTCGTATAATTAAAAATATTAATTATGTGTTGACTATCTAATTAAAGAGTTTTAATTTCTCTTAAATCCATAATTAATTGTGATTAATATAACTTTAAATATGGAGTTGGGTCATATTAGTTATGACTAATAAAGATTATGTTATGAAGTTTTGTCTTCATTTCATGTGAATGAAATATGAACTTTAAGATTCATACATATTAAGTCATAGATATAGATCGCACATTGGAAAAGAGAGAACGGTTTTTGTAATCGTTTATGTCGAGAATCAAGTAGGAAATGTTAGTTTATATAAACAAACAAAACATTAAAATGATTTTTATAATCATTTATGTCTAACAAATGTGTTAGAAAAGGTTTATATTATATATACAACAAAGCTTCATAATGATTGTTGTAGTCATTTATGTCTAACAAATGTGTTAGAAACATGTTTATATTATATTAAAAAAAACACTTTAAAATGATATTGTAGTCATTTATGTGTTTTGGAAAATGGAAGAAAATTGATTATTTATAATCAAACTAAATTTCATTAAGTATGAAAATAAATTAAAACTCATTAAGTATGAGATTAACTTGAGTGTTTATTTTATAAACACATAAGGCTTAAAAATGGTTTTTGTAACCATTTCTATCTAACAATCATGTTAGAAATAATTTATTGTCTAACAATATGAAGCTCTAAACATGATTTTAAGCAATCACTTAATTTCTAAGAAGCGTGTTGGACCCGATTTATTTTACATAAATCGTTCGGATGTTATCTGATAACTCGAAAATGTGGGGGGAGGTCATACATGTGGCCATTTATCTTTTAAATAAGATACCTCACAAGAAAAAGGGATGAGAACACTTTTGAGATATGGATGGAAAGAAAAACCATCATACAAATACTTGATAGTATGAGAATGTCTAGCAAAGGTATGTATACCGGAGCCCAAGGTTCAAAAGTAGATATGACCCAAAATAGTTACGTAAACACAATAAGGTACGACAAGTACTCTCAACGGGGTTATTACATTTGACTATGTGATGTCAAAATGTAATATTGTGAACCCACTTACAAAAGGCTTAAGCAGAGAGTTAGTACTCAAGTCGTCAATTGGAATGTGGCTAAAGCCCATGAGATAAGTGAATGCGAAGGAAAACCTAACCTATGTGACTGGAGATCCCAAGATCTAGGTTCAATAGGACAACCTAATTGCATAAACTACGGTCACTGTGGGGGTTCCCCGAACACAAAAAAAGGGAGTTAACCTTAAGACTTCCTAGCTCATTCCAATAATGACCAGTGACATGATGTAAGGATAAGCATAACAAATGGTTATTGATCTAGTGAAATCATTATAACCTTAATGCTTTTAATGATTTTTGATAATCACCTATGTGAGAGAGAAGTGGGGTCGCTTCGAATGGATTTGTGGGGAGCGCAAATCCTAGAGCTCTCGCAGAACCAGGCTAGTGATCCACGACCATAATGGACACGACAATGAGGGGTTGACCAGACCAGGAATAGTATTGTGTAATGTGTATTGTCGTCTACATAAATGGTGGTTGGTTCAAAGACATAGGTTAGGTTTTCCTTCAACTTAGCATAAAAAATTGGGTCACCGTTTATGTAGACGAAATCAAATTTTTGTCGTTTAAATATGGTTTTCTTTAAAATTTGTTTTAAGATTGTAGGAACCGTTCGCATAAAAAATTAAAGATACTTATATTGATTCAATTACAATACAAAAATCAAATAAAGCAGTGAATTACAATACGATAATTACAACCGAAATAAATGAAATAACAAGTACAAAAGAAGAAAAGAACAAGTGACCGAGGCTTCGTGTATTGACACGGGTCCCTTAAAACAAATTCCGAGTCTCCCAAGAGAACTCGAATGTTTCCCAGGGTACAACGGCCGAAGCTGTATGTACAGCCGGGGAGGACTCTAGCACCCGAAAATGCACTTTGAAAAGAAGAGAGTGTAATAAGAACTTTAGAAGAATGAGAGATAACAAGTGAATGTTTTTTAGTGAGTTCAAGTATGTCTCACAACTAGGTTCACCATAGTATTTATAGTGAGCCTAGAAGTTGAACCATAAATGTCATTTTTACTCAAAAGATGTAACATCTAATTAAATGCTAAGTTGAATAATCAAATGAATTCAAGTCAAAGATGTAACATCTTAGGTTTGAATTCAAATTAAAACAACAAACAATTCAACTTTTTTATTTTGTTTTTTCATAAGATAATTACTATTTTATTTTTAAATAAAATAGTTCCAACAATCCCCCACATGAAAAAACAAATTTCAAATCTCTCAATAAGTGAAACCACATTTTCACACATATTTCCAATACTTCATATATTCTCAATAGCAAGATACCATGTATCTCGATTCATACTCTCACAGTATCAAAATGCAATTTCAGCGGTTTAATATTGCCGGATAGGTAGTGATTAACTTTGAACCTTCCGTTGTGATGCATACTTAGTCTCCTAGTGGTTTGGTAGACGCGATGTCTTTGAACGAGTTGAACATGAAGAGGTTGAACCAAGGCGAAGCAAACGACCATCTACATGAACTCAATAAAGATTGTAAGAACCGTTCGCATAAAAAATTAAAGATACTTATATTGATTCAATTACAATACAAAAATCAAATAAAGCAGTAAATTGCAATACAATAATTACAACTGAAATAAAGAAAGTAATGAGTACATAAGAGGAAAAAGAACATGGTGGCCGAGGCTTCGTGTATTGACACGGGTCCCTTAAAACAAATTCCGAGTCTCCCAAGAGAACTCGAATGTTTCCCAGGGTACAACGGCCGAAGCTGTATGTACAGCCGGGGAGGACTCTAGCACCCGAAAAAGCACTTTGAGAAGAAGAGAATGTTATAAACAATTGGAGAATAAGAGAGATCATGTAAATGATTTTGGTGTGTGTTCAAGTGTCTTCACAAATAGGTTTACCCTAGTATTTATAGTGAAACCAAAGTTCATCTTTACTCAAAAGATGAAACACCACATTGAATACAAAGTTGAAACACCTAAATGAATTCAATGTTGTAACATTCTTTTGAATTCAATGTGTAACAACCAACAAATCAATTTCTTATTTTGTTTTTTCACATAATAATAATAACTATTTTGTTTTAACAAAAAATAGTTCCAACAATCCCCCACATGAAAAAACAAATTTCATTTTGCTCATGTGAAAAACACATTTTCACATATTTCTCCAACAATCCATACTCTCTTAATATCAACATACAATTTCAGCGGTTTAATATTGCCGGATAGGTAGTGGTTAACTTTGAACCTTCCGTTGTGATGCATGCTTAGTCTCCTAGTGGTTTGGTAGACGCGATGTCTTTGAACCAACCACCATTTATGTAGACGACAATACACATTACACAATACTATTCCTGGTCTGGTCAACCCCTCATTGTCGTGTCCATTATGGTCATGGATCACTAGCCTGGTTCTGCGAGAGCTCTAGGATTTGCGCTCCCCACAAATCCATTCGAAGCGACCCCACTTCTCTCTCACATAGGTGATTATCAAAAATCATTAAAAGCATTAAGGTTATAATGATTTCACTAGATCAATAACCATTTGTTATGCTTATCCTTACATCATGTCACTGGTCATTATTGGAATGAGCTAGGAAGTCTTAAGGTTAACTCCCTTTATTGTGTTCGGGGAACCCCCACAGTGACCGTAGTTTATGCAATTAGGTTGTCCTATTGAACCTAGATCTTGGGATCTCCAGTCACATAGGTTAGGTTTTCCTTCGCATTCACTTATCTCATGGGCTTTAGTCACATTCCAATTGACGACTTGAGTACTAACTCTCTGCTTAAGCCTTTTTTAAGTGGGTTCACAATATTACATTTTGACATCACATAGTCAAATGTAATAACCCCGTTGAGAGTACTTGTCGTACCTTATTGTGTTTACGTAACTATTTTGGGTCATATATACTTTTGAACCTTGGGCTCCGGTATACATACCTTTGCTAGACATTCTCATACTTTCAAGTATTTGTATGATGGTTTTTCTTTCCATCCATATCTCATAAGGGTTTTCATCCCTTTTTCTTGTGAGGTATCTTATTTAAAAGATAAATGGCCACATGTATGACCTCCCCCCACATTTTCGAGTTATCAGATAACATCCGAACGATTTATGTAAAATAAATCGGGTCCAACACGCTTCTTAGAAATTAAGCGATTGCTTAAAATCATGTTTAGAGCTTCATATTGTTAGACAATAAATTATTTCTAACATGATTGTTAGATAGAAATGGTTACAAAAACCATTTTTAAGCCTTATGTGTTTATAAAATAAACACTTAAGTTAATCTCATACTTAATGAGTTTTAATTTATTTTCATACTTAATGAAATTTAGTTTGATTATAAATAATCAATTTCCTTCCATTTTTCCAAAACACATAAATGACTACATTATCATTTTAAAGTGTTTTTTTTTATATATAATATAAACATGTTTCTAACACATTTGTTAGACATAAATGACTACAACAATCATTATGAAGCTTTGTTGTATATATAATATAAACCTTTTCTAACACATTTGTTAGACATAAATGATTATAAAAATCATTTTAATGTTTTGTTTGTTTATATAAACTAACATTTCCTACTTGATTCTTGACATAAACGATTACAAAAACCGTTCTCTCTTTTCCAATGTGCGATCTATATCTATGACTTAATATGTATGAATCTTAAAGTTCATATTTCATTCACATGAAATGAAGACAAAACTTCATAACATAATCTTTATTAGTCATAACTAATATGACCCAACTCCATATTTAAAGTTATATTAATCACAATTAATTATGGATTTAAGAGAAATTAAAACTCTTTAATTAGATAGTCAACACATAATTAATATTTTTAATTATACGAAACCTACTAAAAATTTATTGAGGTTTAGAGTCTTTGAACATTGATGGAAAAAAATAAAATATTATAACCAACAAAAGGTTATACAACTAAGGTTTTATGGATGAAGTAGAAGCACCACCTTGGAAATTATACAACACCATTACAAAGACCAACAAATGGTAAACAAGATAACCAACTTTTTTTTTTTAAAGCTAAAAAAAAAAACCAATTCTGGAAAAGAGTCAAATGTATGTTCTCTAAGTCCAACTTTGAGAGACGAACAATGACTATATATATATTTTTTTTAAATACGAACGGTGTTTAAAAAAATTTGTTTTAAGATTGTAGGAACCGTTCGCATAAAAAATTAAAGATACTTATATTGATTCAAATACGATACAAAATCAAATAAAGCAGTAAATTACAATACGATAATTACAACCGAAATAAAGGAAATAACAAGTACAAAAGAAGAAAAGAACAAGTGACCGAGGCTTCGTGTATTGACACGGGTCCCTTAAAACAAATTCCGAGTCTCCCAAGAGAACTCGAATGTTTCCCAGGGTACAACGGCCGAAGCTGTATGTACAGCCGGGGAGGACTCTAGCACCCAAAAGAACACTTAGAGATGAAGAGAGAAAGAACTTGTGATTGCAAAGAAAAATTATGATGAAAGTATGAATTCTCAAAGTTAAGTTGTGGTGTTGTTGGTCTTGTTGGTGTCTTCAAACTACTAGAGAGCTTTAGTATTTATACAAGGACAAGATGTAACAACTCTTTCAAAATTCAAAAGAAAAAAATTAAAGACCATTTAAACATATTTAATGCTCTTTATTTTGTTTAAGAATTTAGAGTTGAAACTTCCTTTTTAACCAAAACTCCCTTTTGAATGCTACATTCAAACTCCACGGATTCGTTTGACTACATCAAGCCAGCACTCGATTTTAATACTGCCATTTGAACTTGTCATATTATCAAGTTAAATTTGTGAGCATCATTAAAAAATGACTCTAACATCAATTAATATAGGCACCAACAAGTCTTTGTAGCAAGTTGATGATGTTGTGGAATGTTATCATTATATGCCACTCTATGGCACACTAACCCACCGATGTGGGAATAAGTCTCACAACTTTTCTGCCATATATAGTCAAATTTCCGCAGCCTTTAACTGCACCAACTACCCAACTTTGAGCATCGATATCTCATTCATTTTAACTCGGTTTTGGACACGGTTTGGTTCATAGCGAAGCTCTCACTTAATAGAACGCAAGCCCATAAAGAAACAGAATTGTTTCACATGTATACATATATTTATTTCTGTCCAAAGTTTGCAAAAAGTCATTTTGCAACTTAGTGAAAAAACTAAATTTTCACCCAAAATTCCAACAATAGTGTTTTTTTTTAATATAATATAAACATGTTTCTAACACATTTGTTAGACATAAATGACTACAACAATCATTATGAAGCTTTGTTGTATATATAATATAAACCTTTTCTAACACATTTGTTAGACATAAATGATTATAAAAATCATTTTAATGTTTTGTTTGTTTATATAAACTAACATTTCCTACTTGATTCTCGACATAAACGATTACAAAAACCGTTCTCTCTTTTCCAATGTGCGATCTATATCTATGACTTAATATGTATGAATCTTAAAGTTCATATTTCATTCACATGAAATGAAGACAAAACTTCATAACATAATCTTTATTAGTCATAACTAATATGACCCAACTCCATATTTAAAGTTATATTAATCACAATTAATTATGGATTTAAGAGAAATTAAAACTCTTTAATTAGATAGTCAACACATAATTAATATTTTTAATTATACGAAACCTACTAAAAATTTATTAAGTTTTAGAGTCTTTGAATCAATGATGTGGAAAAATAAAATATTATAACCAACAAAAGGTTATACAACCAAGGTTTTATGGATGAAGTAAAAGGACCACCTTGGAAATTATACAACACCATTACAAAGACCAACAAATGGTAAAAAAAGATAACCAACTTTTTTTTTTTAAAGCTAAAAAAAACAATTCTGAAAAAAAAAGTCAAATGTAAGTTCTCTAAGTCCAACTTTGAGAGACGAACAATGACTATATATATATTTTTTTTTAAATACGAACGGTGTTTAAAAAAAATTTGTTTTAAGGTTGTAATTATCATATTGTAATTTACTGCTTTATTTGATTTTGTATCGTATTTGAATCAATATAAGTATCTTTAATTTTTTATGCGAACGGTTCCTACAATCTTAAAACAAATTTTTTTTAAATCACCGTTCGTATTTAAAAAAAAAATAAAAATAAAATAAGTCATTGTTCGTATCTCAAAGTTGGACTTAGAGAACTTACACGTGACTTCTTTCTTGATCCGATTTTTTTTTCGTTATTACAAAAAAAAAAAAAAAAAATGGCAACTTCATCAAACCGTAAGGTTAGTGTGGTTGAAGACGATGTAAGGAATACGATGGCTATAATAACCGAAACGTCCGCTTTCGTAGCGGAAGTTAACATCGTGGGTGATAATCCGCAAGGTTGGTACATTGACACGGGATCTACGCGTCATGTGTGTGGCTACAAAAATCTCTTTAATACGTTTAAGGAGATGGTGGGTGACCAAAAACTCTACATGGGGAACAAAGCGACCGCCAACATTATGGGCGAAGGAGACGTGATCTTGAAAATGACTTCCGGCAAGGAACTCACATTGAGCAACACTTTATATGTTCCCGAGATACGCAAGAATCTTGTTTCGGGGTGGTTGCTCAATAAGTTTGGTTTTAGACTAATGATTGAATCCGATAAAGTCATGTTGACCAAATGTGGAATGTTTGTTGGCAAAGGGTACGCCCTTAATGCCATGTTTAAGCTAAGTGCTATGGTTGTTAAGAACAACGTAAATGATAATGCTTCGACCTCTACTTATATGCTTGAATTTACCGACTCAAAGATTTGGCATGGTCGTCTTGGTCATGTAAATTATAAATCGATTAGACGATTAATTAATTTAAATAGCATACCAACATTCCATATCGACTCAAAATCTAAATGCGCTACGTGCGTTGAATCCAAATTTACAAGAAAGTCATTCAAATCGGTTGAACGAAAAACCGAACCACTAGATATAATTCACACCGATGTGTGTGATTTAAAAGCGGTGCCCACAAGAGGTGGTAATAAGTACTTCATTACATTTATTGACGATAGTACCAAATATTGTTATGTATATTTACTAAAGAGTAAAGATGAAGCAATAGACAAGTTTGTCTTGTATAAAAATGAGGTTGAAAATCAACTAAATTAAAAAAACCAAGGTTCAAAAGATAGGACCTAAAAATTGTTACGTAAACACAATAAGGTACGACAAGTACTCTCAACGGGGTTATCAAAATTGACTATGTGAAGTCAAAAGATAGCATTGTGAACCCACGTATAAAAGGCTTAAGCAGAGAGTGAGTACTCAAGTCGTTAATTGGAATGTGGCTAAAGCCCATGAGATAAGTGAATGCGAAGGAAAACCTAACCTATGTGACTGGAGATCCCAAGATCTAGGTTCAATAGGACAACCTAATTGCATAAACTACGGTCACTGTGGGGTGTAATAAAGATTAAGTTAAGAAGTTTTGTCTTCTTTTGTGTGAATAAAATATGAACTTTAAGATTTATCTTATTGAGTTGTAGATATAGATCACATATTGGGAAAAAGAGAAAATGATTTTTGTAATCATTTATGTCTAACAAATGTGTTAGAAAAGGTTTATATTATATATACATGCAAAGCTTTATAATGATTTTTTGTAATCATATATTTGTAACAAATGTTTATATAAAAAACAACACTTTAAAATGATGTTGTAATCATTTACGTGTTTTGGGAAATTGGAAGAAAATTGATTATTTTATAATCAAACTAAATTTCATTAAGTATGAAATTAAATTGAAACTCATTAAGTATGAGATTAATTTGAGTGTTTATGTTATAAACACATAAGGCTTAAAAAATGGTTTTTGTAACCATTTCTATTTAACAATCGTGTTAGAAATAATTTATTGTCTAACAATATGACGCTCTAAACAAGATTTTAAGCAATCGCTTAATTTCTAACAAGCGTGGTAGACCCGATTTATTTTATATAAATCATTCGAATGTTATGAAATAACTCGAAAATGTGGGGGGAGGTCATATTTGCGGTCATTTATCTTTTAAATAAGATAACCTCACAAGAAAATGGATGAAAACCCTTATGAGATATGGATGGAAAGAAAAACCATCATACAAATATTTGAAAGTTGGGGTGTCTATCAAAGGTATATATACCGGAGCCCAAGGTTCAAAAGATAGGACCTAAAAATTGTTACGTAAACACAATAAGGTACGACAAGTACTCTCAACGGGGTTATTACATTTGACTATGTGATGTCAAAATGTATTTTTGTGAACCCACTTACAAAAGGCTTAAGCAGAGAGTTAGTACTCAAGTCGTCAATTGGAATGTGGCTAAAGCCCATGAGATAAGTGAATGCGAAGGAAAACCTAACCTATGTGACTGGAGATCCCAAGATCTAGGTTCAATAGGACAACCTAATTGCATAAACTACGGTCACTGTGGGGGTTCCCTAAACATAATAAAAGGGAGTTAACCTTAACACTTCCTAGCCCATTCCTATAATGACCAGTGACATGACGTGAGGATAAGCATAACATATGGTTATTGATCTAGTGAAATCATCATAGCCTCAATGCTTTTAATGATTTTGATAATCACCTATGTGAGAGAGAAGTGGGGTCGCTTCGAATGGATTTGTGAGGGCGTAAATCCTAGAGCTCTCGCAGAACCAGGCTAGTGTTCCACGACCATAATGGACACGACAATGAGGGGTTGACCAGACCAGGAATAATATTGTGTAATGTGTATTGTCGCCTACATAAATGGTGGTTGGTTCAAAGACATCGCATCTACCAAACCACTAGGAGGCTAAGTATGCATCACAACGGAAGGTTCAAAGCTAACCACTACCTATCCGGCAATATTAAACTGTTGAAAGTGTATTTTGATATTAAGAGAGTGCGGATCGATCTCCATTCATGTGGGGGATTGTTGGAAACTTTAGTGGAAATTGGTTTAACACTAAATTCGGACACAAATAATTTAATGCATATATTAGTTATATATTTAATTATTTATTGGTTTATGTAAACCGTGTCCAAACCGGAGTTAAGTTGAATGTGATATCGATGCTCGTAGTTGAGTGGTTGGAATTAATATTGCTAACTTGGATGACTCTTGTACAATTTGTTGCATCTTTTGATTTAATGCCAACAAATTTTGTCATAAAGCAATATTGATGGTTTGGTTTAAACTCATAATTTAATGTAATGAATAATATGGTGGTTTTGGTCTTGTATCATAAAGCCATATTAATCTAATTTAATTGTGGTTATTACAATTAAATACAAAGTTATGAGTTTATGGGTATAAATGAACTTCTTGGTTCATGCTTTTTGAAAGAAGAACATACCATCTACACTTCAACTTCTTGGAGATCTTCTACATTCATCTTTAAAACAAATAGTTACGTAAACACAATAAGGTACGACAAGTACTCTCAACGGGGTTATTACATTTGACTATGTGATGTCAAAATGTATTTTTGTGAACCCACTTACAAAAGGCTTAAGCAGAGAGTTAGTACTCAAGTCGTCAATTGGAATGTGGCTAAAGCCCATGAGATAAGTGAATGCGAAGGAAAACCTAACCTATGTGACTGGAGATCCCAAGATCTAGGTTCAATAGGACAACCTAATTGCATAAACTACGGTCACTGTGGGGGTTCCCCGAACACAATAAAGGGAGTTAACCTTAAGACTTCCTAGCTCATTCCAATAATGACCAGTGACATGATGTAAGGATAAGCATAACAAATGGTTATTGATCTAGTGAAATCATTATAACCTTAATGCTTTTAATGATTTTTGATAATCACCTATGTGAGAGAGAAGTGGGGTCGCTTCGAATGGATTTGTGGGGAGCGCAAATCCTAGAGCTCTCGCAGAACCAGGCTAGTGATCCACGACCATAATGGACACGACAATGAGGGGTTGACCAGACCAGGAATAGTATTGTGTAATGTGTATTGTCGTCTACACAAATGGTGGTTGGTTCAAAGACATCGCGTCTACCAAACCACTAGGAGACTAAGCATGCATCACAACGGAAGGTTCAAAGCTAACCACTACCTATCCGGCAATATTAAACCGCTGAAATTGTATATTGATATTAAGAGAGTATGGATTGTTGGAGAAATATGTGAAAATGTGTTTTTCACATGAGAGAATTGAAATTTGTTTTTTCATGTGGGGGATTGTTGGAACTATTTTGTATAAAAACAAAATATTATTTATTTTGTGAAAAAACAAAATAAAAAAAAGTTGAATTGGTTGTTTTTTAATTTGAATTCAAACCTAAGATGTTACATCTTTGACTTGAATTCATGTGGTCATTCAACTTAGCATTGAATTAGATGTTACATCTTTTGAGTAAAGGTGACATTTATGGTTCAAATTCTAGGCTCACTATAAATAGTAGGGTGAACCTAGTTGTGAAAAACACTTGAACTCACTAAAACATGTTCTTGATTTCTCTCATTCTTCTAAAGTTCTTACAACACTCTCTTCTTCTCAAAATGCATTTTCGGGTGCTAGAGTCCTCCCCGGCTGTACATACAGCTTCGGCCGTTGTACCCTGGGAAACATTCGAGTTCTCTTGGGAGACTCGGAATTTGTTTTAAGGGACCCGTGTCAATACAAGAAGCCTCGGCCACCATGTTCTTTTCTTCTATTGTACTTGTCATTTCCTTTATTTCAATTGTAATTCTCGTATTGTAATTTACCGATTTATTTGATTTTTGTATTGTAATTGAATCAATATAAGTATCTTTAATTTTTTATGCGAACGGTTCCTACATATAATATATACATTCACACAGTACACGTTTGTTCTTTATAACTATAAAATTGATTTATTAAACAGTTTAGGTTTGCAACTATGTTTTAAGTGCACCATATATATATAATTTATTATTTAAAGTGAAGTATCATGAGGTGGTATTTAAATACGAGGCTGACTAATTTCTTAAACCAATTGTAGATCGGGCCGGCATGAGTGGGTTACATCAACAAGAGTAAATTATAGTTTTGATGATTTGATATAAGTTTAGTTTTTTAACAATTTACTTTTTATAAATTTTTATTTTCAATAGAAATAGTCACAAACACTAACTTATTCAGTTTTTCTTGATTCTTCTTCACTTATCTCACATGTGAGGGTTAAAATGTCACTTATCTTCTTTTTGACTAAGGTTTATTGGTTTTAAACAGTTCTAACATTCATCTTTTGGTTTCTACGGGTCTCAATTATCGAATTGGCTGGTAACGGTCCAAACTATTAACACTTTGGCAACCAATATGCCATCCTTAAAAAACTTTTTAACTGGTTAATTTTTTTCGAATTCAAGACCGATGTTTTATGGCTTTTGATCGGAAGGAGAATACGAGTCGATTGATGTAAAAATAACTTCATAACGGTGCTCCGAACGACGAAACAAAGTGCTTCAATTGGATGTAAAATTTTGTCGTTCAGAACATAGTTTCGAATTAATTTTTATATCAATCAACTCGTATTCTCTTTCGGATCAAAAGCACTAAAACATTGGTCTTGAACTCGAAAAAAAATTTAAGGACGGCCTGTTGGTTGCCAAAGTGATCAAAGTTGGGACCGTTACTAGCCAAGTCAATAGTTGGGACTTGAGACCAATACAAACCAAAAAGATGAAAGGTGAGACCGTTTCAAACCAATACAAATTTGACTAACAACTGAATAAAAATGTTAACCTACATGTTTACCTGGATAAAAGAGTGGAAAAAAGACATTTTTGCCACTCACGTGCTAGGTACATAGGGGAGAATTAACGAAAAACTCGATTGAGTTAGTGTTTGTAACACTTCTGTTAAAAATTAAAATCACAAGGCCGTAAACTGTTAACGTGTGAATGAACCTATTAAAAGTATTAGAATACATAGAATAAAACTGTAATTACACAATCAACGAACATAAAAATAAACTTAATTATGGTAATGTAATACACAGATAGCACTTTATAACTCATTCAAAAATGGGGTCATAATGGTCCTTATTTGTTTCACATGTAGTTTCAAGGCTTTGAGGTAAACCGGGAAAGAGTTTATAGGGAAGCTTTAAACATGCTTTATTGGTTTTGCTATTGATGACTATGAATATGGAAACAATTGACATAAAATTGGACATTAAGAACCAATCAATAAGAAATTAGGCATTAAGAGCCAATAAGCAACAATAAAAAGCTCGTGTAATGTGCGAGCCACTAAATAAAACTAGTTTCATAAAAATTTGAACGAGTTGATTTCTAGGGTTTCATAAGTTGACCTATAAATTAAGACATAATCAACACCCGGTTCAAGTCTTATAGTTAATAAATGATCTTGATTGAAATAAGTTTAAAGAATGTAAGTTCGTTGTTCAATAAAACAGTTTGATAGATGGAGTTAATGCGCTTTTAAAAATTATTGTCTATAAAATCATGAATTGTAGTTGATCTAGATTTTACGTTTGATTTACCAGAAGGGTGTTAAGCAGGACTGTCAATGGGTTGAATTTAGAGATGACAATAAAACTAGAGCCCGGTGTAAAAAACCAAAACCTTACATATTTAGGCCAGGTAATGGTCCGAATTTTCGGGCATGGGACCGGGTATGAGATTTTGTTTTGAAACAAATCTTGGCTCGGGTACGGGTATGGGATCATGTGAACCCGACCCGATTACCTGAAATGCTACCCGAAGATATATTATTTATATATTTTATTTTCCTTATTTATAAATTATTAAACTCTTTTATTTATAGTTTTTCCCATCATTGTATATTTGGAGAATGAATTTTTTTTTTATATATTTACCACAACTACTTCTTTTGATTCATGTACCATAAGAATTTATGTATGTAGAATTTATACATTTTACATTGTGTGTGTGTATATATATATATATATACTATTTTTAATTTATGAAAATAATTGACGAGTTTACCTAATACCCATGGGTATGTCTAATACCCAACAGATAATTACCCGATAGATATCATAATTACACATATAGCATCCAGAAAATTAAATAAGTAATCCAGAAAATCAAGAAGATGGTTGAGTTAATTAATTACCTATTGTTTATTTTGTTTTAACAGTTAATAATTTTACAATTTTATTTACTTAATTAGATGTCTATAAAATTAGGAGTTTGAGTTCTATTTAACATGATAATTAGTCTTTGAGTAGGTTTAGAAATCTTGATTAGAAAGTTATTCTAGAATAAATATAGTATTAATTAGTTAATGGTTTATCTTTTTCATTAAGTTCATAATTGGTTGATTATCTATAAAGCAAGAACCAATATTCGTAGTTAACTTTTTAGTTCGATTAAAAAAAGTTATCCAAGAGAAAGATATCACAAAAAAAGGTATATTTAGCTAAACTTATTTTGCAAAATCAACGTTTACGAATCTGAAAAAGATTTGATTTTTAGGGGGAGTCAATTAACCTAATATTTTGAAGATCCATATTTCTAACCAATGACCAACAGAAAAGGGCAAACCAACGAATTAAAGCGTAGGGTTAGGTTAAAATGTCAAAGGTTTATTTGAATGTAAAATATTAAAATTACGTACTTGCATTGCATGTATAATGATGCGCAAAGTCTAATGCAATGAAAATTTCAACATGTTCGTGAGATGCTCGTGAGATAAGATGGTCTCCTCTCTTGTCTCTTATTATGTGAGTGTAGCTCTTGGTGAGTTCTCATTTAATCTTGACGATATAAATATATAAGAGGATTCATGTAAGAAAACTAAATATTGCAAGATAAGAAATAAGTAACTAAAATTTTGATTTTTTCAAACAAAAACTCTTTTAACATATAAAAAAATGTTTGAATACAATATTTATTCATCATTTTTAAAATTAAAAAATAAAACTAAATAAGTTTTAAATGAGAACTAATTTTAAATTGAAAACTTGAAAACTGTTTCATTTTTCCTTTGAGGTATATTACTTTTTATATGTTTAATCAAAGTATAATTTTAGTATATATATATATATTAAAATTAGCAACGTTAACATGTAAGATCAGTAAAATCATTATTTTTATCAATTATACGTAAATATAATTATCTTCTTTTATTAACCAACCTTTAGGTGTTAACAACTTTTGTCTGGTTCCGAGTTTTTTTTTAAACCGGTTCCGTGCCTTTTAAAAACCAATTTTAAGTATAGGATTAACATTGGACCCACTCCCTCATTGACAAATCGGTTTTTAACGCTTTAATTAGTCACTTCACTTCTAAATTTTCTGAACTTCAACGGTTTAACCTCAACCTCATTAACCCTCCAAAGACCTTGTGAATAGTGCGGTTTTATTTGTGTTAATTAATAATCGAGGTTTCATCATTCTTAATATGATTATATATACACACGTACACATTGTCATGACAGCTGAATAATGTTCACGTAATGTACTTTTCATGTATTGACATATATAGCGAAATCAGACTGTTTATGAACGGTGTAATATTGGTATATTTTAAACTTTGATAAACGAATCACTGTGCGATCAGTTGGATATTGCCATGAAAAAGTTTACTAATGATTACAACGTGACTTATCGAGCTCAATTTAATTGATAGCATCCTTCTTTGTACGTAATAATCTTTGCAGATGGAACTTATAGCTTACGATTTTACCATATACTTGAGTATAACTTTTTGATTAGTTTGCTTGAGGACATGCAGGATTTGAACCACAAGCTAAAATATATGCGCACCAAATGGTAACAAACTCATTTACCTTACATGCATAAATGTAATATAATAAGACAATTTATTATCAATTCAAGGACCCAATCCAAGAGATAGAGATTAGGAAACTTGGCTTAATATATATAATTTGTTTTGAACGACAAACTTTCATTAAACAAAAAGCCAAAACAACCAAGCTAGCCGTTTAAGCAACAAATTACAAGATTTCCACCTATTCGAATCTAAAACAATACCCTTAATTAGCCCTATTCATAAGCCATAAATACCTAAGAATTTTAATTTCCCCAATGATATCTCGAATCTTTACCGGAGTATCTGATAAAATGAAACGATTCTTTGCTTTCCACGGGTTCCAACCCATGATCACCACTTGAACCGCTTTCTTTTTCAGACTACTATCTGATATGTCCTTATAATATGTCGCCAATTCCGTTACACTAGGGGTTTACACCAATTCCCAATATGATGCCAAATCACGGAAGCCACATCACAATAAGACAACCATGATTTATAGACACTGACGTATATAGTAAAATTTATCAGTGGGTTCACTATTTAGGTGCTTTGATTTTTATGAAACCGGACATAAAAAAATTCGGGTCGGTTCAACGGTTCGTATCGGGTTAGTGAGTTAAGTTCATTACATAATAACAATGTGATACAATAAGTCAATATTACACTTTGAAATGTAACTAAATGAGAAGGGTTTCATGATT
The DNA here is from genome assembly GCA_030867185.1 of Tagetes erecta. Lineage (NCBI taxonomy): Eukaryota > Viridiplantae > Streptophyta > Magnoliopsida > Asterales > Asteraceae > Tagetes > Tagetes erecta. The sequence continues at coordinate 17,699,420 of CM061491.1, read as the reverse complement.
TTAAGCCCTAAAAGGTTAAAATCCATTAAGAAAAAGAATTTTATTTAAATGTTTGTAGGGAGAATTGAACGTAAGACCTTTTTATAAAATAACTTTCTTCAACACCAATTCATCTAGGAAAACTTTATTACTTAATTAGTCCACTCATATTTATCTATATAGGTTCACTTCAAAATTTTCTATGGGTTCATTTCGAAATTTTCTATATAATTTCCGTTAAAATTTTAAGAAGCGGTGGGTTCCCGTGAACCCGCCCCTTTGTCATTGGATCCGTCCATGTCTATAGACTCATGTTCAGCCAAACATAGACCCCAGACCGGGAAAAAAATTTGCCTCTTGAGTACTTCATCATTAGTCGGGATCCGATACCCGATTATTCTCCAAAAGGAAAGATTAATCTTTAAAGGAACCCACGCATTCCACTCCATGACAATCTTATTAGGATCCAACTCAGCTGAGTATAACAATTTTTTAATAGAGGCCATCGAAAAATTTCCAGATTCCTCCGCCACCCATCACCACTTATCACAAGCATTAACGCATCCTTTAGGAGGGCGAGATGCATGGACGGATCTAATATGTACGGAGCAGGTTCACGGAAACCCACCGCGTCTCAAAATTTTAACATAAATTATGAAGAAATATTCGAAGTGAACCAATAGAAAATTCTGAAGTGAACCCATATAGATAACTAGGATTGGATTTAGGTAAAAAAAAAGTTCTCCTAGATTAGTTGGAATTTAATGGAGTTAGTCTATATAAGGTCTCAAGTTCAAATATTCATTTAAACATTTCATAAGAAATCTTTTTTTAATGGATTTTAACCTTTTAGGGCTCCAAACCGTGAAACATTTCTCATATCATTCCAATTTACAAAGTGTAATATTGACTTGTTGTATCATATTTTACTATGTGATGAACCTAACCTAGTAACCCGATCCGAACCGTTGAACCGACCCGAATTTTTTTATGTCCGGTTTCATAAAATTTAGAGCATCTAAAAATAGTGAACCCACTGATAAAATTCCTGGATCCGTCACTGTCGAGATGGGCTCCGGTCCCGCGCGTTTTTTTGACAGAAGTGCCGATTTTTACCCCGATACCTTAAATTTGTGTGTGTGTGTGTGTGTATATATATATATATATATATATTGATTTCGCCTCCGTGTAAAATACAATTTATGGGTCTTGTGATTTTCCACCCCCATGCTACAAATGTTCATGATCCGCCACTTATCACAAGAATTGGTAAGGGTCACACGTTGGAGTTTGAGGATAAGATCCAGGAGCTCATATTCAGCTACATTGCCAATCAAAGTGCATGTGTTTCCAAACTCACTTATATCTACCCAGCACATTAAAAACCGCAAATCTATCCTTAAACATGGCTTAATATATTTAAACTCATTACACTATGATATTAAAACTACACAATTCAAAAATCGGATTGATTAACCCCTTATTTTTGGGACGTGTTTTTCTTTCTAATCATCACGTACGCGTGTTTCTCTTTCTAATCATCACATACGCTCGAGAGAATGATGAAGATACACAATGAGAGAAATATATGTTTTCGACACAATTGTTGTCAACAATATACATATTTGGGTCTAGAATTAAAGGATAATGCCAACAACCGGTTCAGAAAACAATGCCAACTAAAGAACTGGCATTAGATGTATCAAAGCATGCTATCACAAATGCATGTGTGCATTACATAAGTTACATATGTGTAATAGATGTTGAATTTGACCAAATCATGCATCAACGCACGAGAAACAATCCATATGGACCATATGTGCAAATACAATCTATCTCCTTTATTGTATTATGTTATAATGAAAATGATCCACTCTAAATATTTGCATATTTTTCACTCTTTGTTGATGATAAACACCTTACGTATATATACATGAAATTATCTATCTATGTCGAAATCTCCATCATCATATTCAAATATTTGATCAATTGTCATCATCGTGTAAAGCACATTTTCATATAAACTCATATCTAGACGGTTTTGGTTCTCATAGCCATCTCTAGATCCTTTTTTATCTTGCCATTCATGATCGATGGTACTTAACTGGTAGTCTGAACCTAGCTTGACTTATAAGTGGTTGATCACTTGACATGACAAAGTCATGTTGGAACTCATCAAGGTTAACCCAGTCAGCAAATAAAAGTTTTGGTAAGCTATTTGTTTGGGATGCTGGTTGGACAACAGACAAGTAACCGGTTAAGTTGGGTGTATTTTGGCATGATGAAGATGGTTCTTTACTTGCCATGTTTGAATGTGTGTAATCATGTTTAATATGATATTAATGATCTCTTAGTTTGTTTACTTTCTTCTTGAGATGTGAATGCCAGTAATTTTTAATCTCATTATATGTTCTTCTGGCAAATGTTGTGATATTTGAGACCACATGATCATCACCAAAATGTAAATTTAGAATCAAGTCAAGCCAATTTAAACAATTATTTGCATATTAAATACAATATCTTAATTATATATTTAGCATTTTTTTCTTATAAAGTTTTAGCATAATCAGAAGATATAATTTGATAGAGGTTCTTAAAGGTACCAACCACCTTATTGAAAGACCCTTTCCATTTTTGTCTCTCTCTATATATATATGTCCCTATAACCCAAATGTGTGTCTAAATAAGCAAGGCCTATATATTTGATTAGGCTTTTTTTTTAACTATTTTAAAATTGTTATTGCGCTTGAACAAATAGTAGAATTATACATATTTTAAGAGGTTTCATTATTCTGTAGATCAATGAAAAATGAATAGATCGAGTGAATTACTTGTTGCCTAACAATCCATGAAGGGTCACAATGGCTTCTTCTTCTTGTGACGAAAATGGCCCGCGCTTTAATCCTGGTCTAAGATAATCAATCCATCTTAATTTACAGCTTTTTCCGTTCCTTTCCAAACCTAAATTAAGAAAGTAATATATTTGGATTGTTAAATTAACAAAGATGATATTTATTTGTTGAAAGACTATAGAATGAAGCATATATGATTGTGGGTATTTAACGTAGATATTTATTCATGCATCTCACAACAAGTTAAATAAAATAACATTAAAAGGATTTTTGGAGATCGACATATTCCCTCCAGCAAATTAACAACTCGTTGACCAGCATTTGTTTTTGAGGTTGGTAATTGTTAGAATATATATAAATAAACACGTGTTAATAGTTAGTTTGCTCGTAGCCAGTATGCATTCGATCTTACTCATTCTCATAATGATTGAGTACGAAGATACAAAAATTCTTTCATTTCTTCTGATTTTCCCATGATCGATTTGTAAGAATATTCTTTTGAGTTTATTTCATGTTCGTTTAATTTCTTGCATTTAGGTTCAAATACAAACTCGTGAGAATGCGGCGGTCAAACGAAATCCAATTGCATTTACGATCTTAGCTTTTAGGACTTAGTTTGTAAGGTTTAGTTTTAACCTTATGATCTAGCTTTAGGGGTTTAGATTTAGGGTTTTAATTTTTTTGGGTGAAGGTGGGAGGCCGGTTTAGGTTTTTGGGGGGTGGGAGCTTTGAGGAACGGTTTGACAAGCCGGTTTTATCGCCGTCGGAATGAGATCAAAGTCCGTTTAACCGTCTTCTCACGACTTTATATAGACCAAAAATACACTTTGTAAATTAACTTCACTCTTAATTTTAAGCTAGCAAACAAATAAATAAACATTTCTTTTGTTTGATAAAAAAATTTCTTTTGTTAATATTTTAAATAAATGTTTTCGAACATAAACGAACACCAAGTGATATACTATAAGGGTGCTCAATAGGTCAGGTTGGCAAATTGGTAGGTCAAACCCGGCCAACGTGGTCATAAAAATTTTAACATCAATTAAACCCAAACTTGAACTGGTTTTAGCATGTTAACCCGAACATGAATCATTTGACTTGAACTACCATAACATTATTCAACGGTTTATAAGCATATAACTGAATCAGACAAATCTTACAAAACCATAACTTGTTCTACTTCACCAAGTTCAAATAGAAGACTGACTCGCACCCGTTCAATGTAACACAACCCATGATTAATTTTCAGTTAGGTTTGGGTAGTGTAAAAAAAATCACAATGCTAATATATATTATACTAGGTTTAATATATGTGTGTTACACACGAGTTAAATAATAATATTTATAAAAAAGTTATAATCATTATGTTTAAGCATTTGTAAATATTAACAGTTAAGGATTTAACTCAATCAACTCATGTATGATGAAAAATTCCACTCAATTTTCCCTCCAAACTTCAAAAAAAATTCTATAAAAGCTTTAATTATTAGATAGATAGTAACTAGTCATGGTACCCGCGCTTTGCGGCGGGGACCATGTTACGTTTTTTTTTGCACAATGGTGATATTTCCTAAACTGCTTAAGCGGGTCAAGTTTTGTTAAACTTGAGTATTACTATTTACAATACAAGAACTTTTATCAAAAGCAAGCATTGAACACACTTCTTCTATTAGAACACCCACCTACAATCAAATAATATGTAAGAAAATCTGTCAATACTTAAGGAAATACCAATCTTTGAATAGCAAGTTTCTTTTGAGATCAAACTAAGAAATTCTGTCATAACTATGGATTAAAATATACCAATCTTTGAATGACAACTTTCTTTTTAGATCAAACTGTAATTTTTGAAGTTTAAAATTTCAAAATTAATATTATGATTTAAACTTTTGACACCAAATTGACATATTTCTCGTGCTTGCAAGTAAAAGATCAATCCTTTCATCAAAAAGCTGGTAGAAAAGATTTAATTTTGTAGAGAAATGATGTTTAAAAACTCGTGGAATTGACCTTGAAAGTCAACCTGCATTGAAATAATATTTTAGGAACAGACATGAGAGAAAAAATCATAGAGTTAGGATAAAGAATAAAGATGCATCGCTAATGAAAATAGTAGGGACAAATGAGGATTTTAAAATGGAAAACTTACTTGTAGCACAATAACAACCGAAAAGATAAAGCCAACAACAAAAAAACACCAACAATCGAAAACAAATTCATCAACAAAAGCATAAAAAATTTAGGTTAGGAAAACAAAAGGAACTCATTAGAACACCAGTAAGAAACTAACACCATACTTCAAATCACATCAAATGAAAAGGCAAACCAAGAAATGAAATACCACAATCAGTAAAAAACCTCACCGGAGAAAAACGGGAACCAAATCGTATGAAAGAAAGAAGATAGAGAAAGATCGAGGAGGATTATGGAAATATAAAAAAAAGGATGATTTCATCCCTCTCTCATTTGTCATGTAGACACGTGTGCCTTGCCGGTAAATGTGATAGAGTTGATGTGTACGTGGTCAGCTAGCAACAGTGCACAATCACACGTGGTCTTAAAATAGAAAGAGTAGATGTACCAAAAGCTTTAAAGCATGTACCAATCACAAAAAATAGTACTATAAGCTTTAGCAAGAGTACAACACGCAAATAAATAGAAACAATATACAACAAAAACAATACAATCCTGTCAACATCATTCTTAAATGTAAGTATTTAAATATGAGTTGTGAAAAAAAATTAAAACTAGCAAGTTAAGTTGGCTTATAAAAATGTGTTATTTTTAGAACGGCAATTTGATTTAAATTTAAGTTAGTAAATTACTATAACTTATAAGTAACTAGGTTTAATACCCGTGTGTTACACACGGGTTAAATAGTAATATTTATAAAGAAATTATAACCATTATATTTAACAACTAGGTTTAACACCCGTGTGTTACACACGGGTTAAATAATAATATTTATAAAGAAATTAGAATTATTATGTTTAAAAATTTGTAATTTGTAAATATTTAATATTTAAGGAGCTCCATCAACTCATTGCATGAAACTTAATATTTTCCCTCTTAAACTTCCTATTATGAATTAAAAAAATTTCCCTCCAAAAATTGCCCGTTAAAAGTTTGATTTATTAGATAGATTTGTAAATATATAACATTTAAGGAGTTGGCTCCATCAACTTGCATGGTGAAAATTTAGCTAAAGTTTACCTCCCAAACTTCCTATTATAGAAAAAAAAATCCCTTTAAAAATTGCCCCCTAAAAGTTTGATTTATTAGATAGATTTCTATGTCATCGAATTTCGTAATTCCTTTTTTATTTGTGAGTATTTTCCTTTGCAGTCTATGGTTACAAATTGGAAGTGATGTTGGAAATTAAAGAACACATGAATCTCCAGCAAAGTCGCAACAACTCAACAATTGCACCATGTTAATGTTAATCTCAATTCAAGCTAGCTAGGCCCAACGCTAACATGGATAGATGGATGTGAACAAGTAACCAAAATAAAGGCTTTTCGGTTTTATCCATGAAGAGCGTAACAAAGTAACTTTAAATGGAATAATTGGATCCTGATAAAAGTAAATGTTTTTGGATTCAGAACGGTGAATGAAAAAATTCCAACAAGAAAAGCTTATATGTTAGAGGTCATGTTCCCCTTAATAGTATTTTGGGTACGTCCAACATGCATGTGACTTATAGACGAAGGCATGAGCACTTAATGACATCATGTGAGCCGACAAAGAGCATCTGGTGGAACCGTATTGCAAATTGGTGCACCAATCTTTGCATTTAATATCCAAGACATTCTTTTTACTCATTGCGTATGGTATTTTTTAAGACAAATAAATCTTCTTGGTGAAGCTTTTTCAAGATATAATACACATACTCGTATCTATGGATAAAGTACCGATCTTTTTATAGGGTTAATCAAATCGCTCGTCGCTTGTTGCTAACTCGTTTTCATTTGATTGTAAACGAGCCATTCGGTTCTGTTTGGTTTTGTAAATAAGCCCAACAACGAGCAAAGGTACTCTCGGATTACTTCGGCTCAATTATTTTTAATTTATATATGTGTGTGTGTGAGCGCGTGCATGTGTTATTGAGTGGTTTTATGCTTATTGCCTAGTTCGAGCGGCACTTCTTCTCTCGTGTCCTTCAAATTCAAGCCGAACTGAGTCGCTCGCATTATTTTCAAGCCAAGTGTAAATAGATGCTCGCTCGATTCAATAGGTTCGTGAACAACCCTATCTCCTGTAGTCAAATCACATGGTTAGATTTATGTACCCTATTTCCCTATAGTCAAATAACATGGTTAGAGTGATGTAATTTTTCTTTGTAATCTTCTGTACATTTTAATTTTTTTTTAAACGGTGACTTTCATGAATTGTGACGGACGCAACCCCCCGTTACATGGGGGTCCTTAAACCAAGTCAGGCAACCACATACGTTGTCTTAACCGGGCCCGCGTGGTGCATCTAACTTGGCAGGGCGTTCACAGAAAAAACCCCACAGAGGTCGGCGTAGCAACCGTTATCGAGGATCGAACTCTCGCCCGTGGATAAAACCTGTTTGTCTCATCAGCATTAACTGAATCATTGACTGGTATCGCTAAAAAAAAGGGTTTGTGGGAGTAGAATTTGGGACCTTATGGTACACCAAAAAACCACTTTATCACTCTACCTAAATTCCTTTAATTACTGTACATTTTAATTGGTTAGCTTTGGCTAGCCTTTTCTATGGAGAGTTTGTCGTAAAATCCTTATATAATATAGCAAAACAAAAAAATCCTATGTGACATCTTTTCATAGCTTTTAGCTTATGTGTCATTATTTGAGAGATTATCTTACAATAATGATTTTTTTATTTAAAAAATGTATATAAAATTTATTATAATAAAACTAATTACATTTTTGGTCTCCTAATATTTTGGAGAATTTTGAAAAATTTAAGAGAATTTATATTTTTAACCCTTTACTACAAGGGGTGTACGTGAGTCGGATTATATTTGATAGGGTTTAAAAATGAAACTTATGGATAAAGTTAATCATAACATACAATTAAATACCTCATTGTTTTATAAATATACATAACATTTTTATATGATTTTTTTTAAAAAAATAAACTAAACCAAAAAACTAAGCACTTTATTCTATTTAATTTGAGTATAATATTGCTATACTAAAAATCTAATTTTTAAAAATATATCATGTGTTCCGTTTTACCACGGTTTTGTCTCAAAACTGAATAGAACATTCATGAACATCCTTAAAAGCATCACTTAAATTGTGTTCCCGAGCGTAGCACGGGCACTAAAATAGTAAATTATTATAAGTAATTTCTTTATATTTATATACTTAATTTGCATTTGTAGCTATGGTTAACTTTTGACTTTTAGTTTTACACTTCATACGATTCGATTGTAAATTTACCATTTTAAGAGTATTCACAATAGAAGAACTATCTATATCCTTAATTATAATAACATTAAGGGTTATTAGATTTTAATAATCCGAACTTTAATGAATTGGCCGATATTAATCCTAACTTTAAAATTTTTCTCTAACAGTCCCAACTTGTAATTTATTTTCCTCCATCGAGCCTTTTATAAAGAATACTTAAAAAACCTACCAGACCATTTTTGTGTCTCATTAAAACCTTACCCGACCATTTTTGTGTCACACTTATAAAAGATTCGATGGAGGAAAATAATGTACAAGTTGAGACTGCCACAGGGAATTTTTAAAGTTATGATTAATATCGGCCGGCCAATTCATTAAAGTTCGGATTATTAAAATCCAATAACCCTTACATTAAAACAGTATTTTTTCTATTTATTTCTAATTAAATAATAATTTCTTTTACTTTTTACATTACAGTTTCTCTCTCCTCCACTCACAATCACTTTTTAAAATCTTTAAAAAATTATAGGGGGTGGGCAATAGATTTTCAAATAAAGAGTTTCTTTCTCCTCCACCATCAAATTTTATCTTTCCCACACTCAAAACAACCCATAACAACCCCTAAAATATAAAAACCTTACTCCCAAACATTTGATTACTTCAGTGTACGTGAATGCTCTAATCCTAGATCATACAATTAGATTGCAAATTCACAACTTTCACTTTTATTACGTACTAGGTTTAATTCTCATGTGATACACACAGGTTAAATAACAATATTTTAAAAAGAATATAACTATTATATTTAAATATTTAATATTTAAGGATTTGTAAATATTTTATAAAAATCATAATCACAATTAATTTTTTTCATTAAGTGGTTGTTTGTTTCACCTCTTAATGAGTGTCAAACAGCCCCTACCTCTACAGAAATTCGATCCTTTTAGAAAAAGTTGATTTCATCTTGAAAAATATATGATCTCGATCGATCATTGCAATTTCATTTAAACTAGATTTAAGATCAGGCCGCGCGTTGCAGCGGCCGGGTCATGCATTAGGGTCTTGCGTATTTGACTTTGTCATATGTGTTGAAAAAAAAGTCGCATGCCTCGTACGTCACGACGAAAAAGCGTAATGTGTCACATGTTAAAAAACGATGAAATATCAAAAGTTAGAGGTCAGCACGATAACAATATTAAAGTCGTAGTATATGTCAAAGTAGAGTAAGAGAGAAAAATCGAAAACTTATCAGGGGCTAAAATGACAATTAGTAAAAGTTGTACTATGTGTCAAAGTGGAGTAAGAAATCAAAGTTAAAAACTCATCAAGAGCTCAAATGACAATTAGTAAAAGTTGGGGACTAAAACCGTTAATGCGTTAAAAGTCGGGGATTAAAACCGTTAATACGTTAAGTACGAAAAAGTTGAAACGCGACGTGGCGAGACGGGAGAGGCAGGTGCGAAGCACCGACCTTCCCTATTAGTAATTATATTAAAATTCGGGGATTAAAACCGTTAATACGTTAAAGTACGAAAAAGTTGAAACGCGACATGACGAGACGGGAGAGGCCGGTGCGAAGCACCGACCTTCCCTACTAGTAATTATAGAAATATATATTATGATAAATCATGAAAATTAAAGAATTTTTAAGTTTCTTTAATTATATAGATGTAGGTATCCTTATATAATATAGCAAAACAAAAAAAACTTATATAATATCTTTTCAAAGTTTTTAGCTTATGTGACATTATTTGAGTATTTATATCACAATAATGATTTTTTTATTTAAAATATGTATATAAATTATATTATAATAAAACTAATTACATTATTGTCCCCTAATATTTTAGAGAATTTTGAAAAATTTAAGAGTATTTATATTTTTAACCTTTAACTACAAGGGGTGTATATAAGTCATTTATATTTGATAGAGTTTAAAAATGAAACTTATGACTAAAGTTAATAATAACATACAATTAAGGACCTCAATGTTTTATAAATATACATAACATGTTTATACGATTTAAAAAATATAAACTACACCATAAAACTGAGCATTTTATTCTCTTTAATTTGAGTGTAATATTACTATACTAAAAATCTAATTTTTAAAAATATATCTTGTGTTCCGGTTTACTACGGTTTTATATCAAAAGTGAATGGAACATTCGATGATAAACATTCTTAAAAGCATCACTTGAATATTGTGTCCCGAGCATAGCGCGGACACTTATAATTAACTAGTATAACATATTACAATACAATGACGTGTTCTAAGCACGACATAATATATTTCAAGTGAGGTTTCACGTGACTATTAAATACGATCATTAATTTAATTGTAAAAACCAATTGTACGCTTGAGTGAGTTATCTCAACAAACTTATTGTAATACAAATATAAACTACCTGGGATGGAAATCGAACAAGCAATATCAATCATTTTAGCGTGTGCTACAATAGTAAAAAGATACTATAAATTAAATTATATTGAATAAAAACAAAATTATATATATTATCATGTTTTATTTATTTATTTGTAAAAACCAGAAACTTGTGAAACAGACTCGAACATATATAAGTGTAGGCAAAGGTCACTTTTAATGAAGCTTATATATATATTTTTAACGGGCCAGATGAGTTCACGTTGAAAGAAGAACTAGCAAAAAGTTAGAGTAGTACGTAAAAAACCTTAAAACGATCCACAACTATAAAAGAAAGGAAAAATACATTACGACTAAAACGAAGCTAATGAACACCAAGTATTAAGACAAGATCTTTCGTTTGGGATTTAATGAAGTACGTTATTAAAAGTGCTCCATTTGCTCCATAGCAAGTCCATCGATCCTCCTTAATCATACGTTGCCCGAAAATAGGGTTTTTTTAAAAGCAACACCTATTGATTTTCAAAGATATATAAATACATTACAACCTGTTCCTAGCAGGATTTGAATCCAAAATTTAGTGCTCATAACACAAATATGTTACCAATTGAGCACTAACCACATTGACAAATAAATATGTTAGGTTTTATGTCCTCCGTAATTTTTAGATCAATGTCAGATTATTTGGATCTAACTAGTAGCCGGTAAATGAGTTATGTAGAATGAGGATACGGGAATAGAGCGGGCATAGATTGAATGGATTTTAATTCTACACCGTTAGATAAACGATATCCCGTACCTAATTAGCGAATCAACATATATATATACCAGACATGATCATTAGTCAACCGTAATGACAATTAATATTGGTAAATTGAAATGCAGGTTGTATATATATATAGTCACGTACTTTTAGTAACTTCAAAAATAAGATATACATAAAAATATTAGGGCGAGCTTAGTTCCATTTTTTTAACAGCAGATCGATTAGTTCACATTTGAAACATGTTTTTCTCTTTAATTATATATATATAGTATACCCTAATTAAGTTGGAGCAGATACAAATTTAGTTGGGCTCTATTCATACCTTACATATATATACTTATACTGGATGTGTTAATTAATTATATCATGTTTGTGAGTACGTTAATATATGGCCGGGTTGAAATATCAAATACATGCAGACACATATTTTTATTCCTGTAAAATATACAATCATAATTAACCTATTTTTCTAAAAAGGTTAACGTAATTAATAGAATTGATTATGGTTTGAAGAATCGGTTCAGGTTCTAGAATCAGTTCTAATTATTGTTGCCGGTAAAGAAACCGGTTCTTGTAAGGTGGGTTTTTTTAGACACAAAAGTGATCAGTTAAAAAATACTCGATGGAGAAATTTGTTTACAAATTGAGACCGCTACATTAAATTTTTCGTAAGGATACGAATTTGGCACATGAACATACTCTACGATTACACTGATGCATACAAACTTTTATGGTAGTACTTTTAAAAGCATTTATAACCGTTATTTTCAGTCTCAGTTTGATTCGGTTGACCAGTAAACCAATAAGATATATAACTGGTTTACTATTCAATGCGGTTATTAAAATGCTTATAATTATATGAACACATCACATTCTGTCTTCATTCATACGTTTCATGCGTAAAAGTCAATTCGTAATTAACAATATATACATGCACACGTACAGCACACGTTTAATTTGTTGTATAGAACTAAATATAAAGTTGATTTATTAAGAGTTTAGGTTTGGAAGTTGTTTTAAGTGCACCATATATAATTTATTTCAAGTGAAGTATCATGTGGGGGTATTTAAAAATGAAAATGACTTAACTTTTAAACCAATTGGAAGCTGGACCGGCTTGACTGGGCTAGATATTGCAATAAACATCAATATGGTGATAGAAAACAATTATATTATCATATTAACCTTTGCCTATTATATGCCACTAATGTGTTTTAAAATGGAGACTAAGACATCATATCAATATCGTCTTCTAATTAATTAAGTACGTACTTATTCCTATAAGTAAGTTATGTTATGTTTTAAGTTTGATTTCATGAAAAATTGAATGAATATATTGTTTAGGGTTCTATAAATTGACCAAGAATTGAAGATCGATATAATAAACATAAGGTATGTTCAAGTCTCATGGTTAACAAATAATTAGAAGTAGATTTAGATGTGCATGTGATCAGTTCATCGCTCAAATAGAAAAATAAAAAAATAAAAAAAAGGAAAAAAAAACAGCTTGATAGATTGATATATATCAATGTGCTAGTTTCGTATATATGACTATACATGCTGATTAACTTATGGCATTTTGTTAGCTAATTTCTTTTCAAAATCCCGATTCGTAAGTGATCTAACTTTTTAGCTAGGCATGATTTACGACAAAGGTCGGGGTCAAGTAGGCCGATCGACAGGATGAATCATTCACCAATAATTGGTAATCGTCGAAAAGAGTTATTTTAAGGAACTTCATAAGTTTTCGATGATTATATGTAAATTTGGTCGCCAGTGATACTTCAGTATTGTCCATCTGTAACTATCACAAACAAGAGTACCAACTGTAGGAACCGTTCGCATAAAAAATTAAAGATACATATATTGATTCAATTACAATACAAAATCAAATAAAGCATTAAATTACAATACGATAATTACAACCGAAATAAAGGAAATAACAAGTACAAAAGAAGAAAAGAACAAGTGACCGAGGCTTCGTGTATTGACACGGGTCCCTTAAAACAAATTCCGAGTCTCCCAAGAGAACTCGAATGTTTCCCAGGGTACAACGGCCGAAGCTGTATGTATAGCCGGGGAGGACTCTAGCACCCGAAATTACACTTTGAAAAGAAAAGAGTAGAACACAAAACATTGTTAGAAAATTATTAAGATGAATGTAGATGAACTCTAAGAAGTTTTGGTGTTGATGGTGTAATCCTCTTGTCCAAAAGTATGAACCAAGATGTTCATTTATACACAAGAACTCATAACTTTATATTTAATTGTAATAACCACAATTAAATTAGATTAACATGGCTTTATGATACAAGACCAAAACCACCATATTATTCATGACATTAAATTATGAGTTTAAACCAAAACATCAATATTACTTTATGACAAAATTTGTTGGCATTAAATCTAAAGATGCAACAAATTGTACAAGAGTCATCCTAGTTAGCAATATTAATTTCAACCACTCAACTACGAGCATCGATATCACATTCAACTTAACTCCGGTTTGGACATGGTTTACATAAACCAATAAATAATTAAATATATAACTAATATATACATTAAATTATTTGTGTCCGAATTTAGTGATAAACCAATTTTCACTAAAATTTCCAACACCAACTTCAATTTTTTTACGTGCCATTGGATTTTGAAATAACTCAATAAGTGTATGATGATACCATGGCCTATTGTTGAAGATTGGTTGAACGGTTACGGAATAAGTTATCTTATAAATGATTGAGAATCTAAAAGTGCTACAAATAATCTTTTAGACACATTTAATATATGCAAGTAAAAAAAGAAACAACGGCGAGTTAAAAAAATCTAAATTGAATTTCCAAAAAGTGAATCGGAAACCTTGTTCCTCTCGTCGTCCTTCTTAAAAAAAATTAAACGAAAAAATTAAAATATTTAAAAAATTAACGTGTCAATGTGTCTTTTTTACGTCCATTGTGTCTATTTAGATTTTTTTTATAGTTTTTTATATGACATTTTGTCTAAAACATTATTTTTAGCCTTCTTAGATTCCAAATCTTTTGTAGGTGAACATCTCTCAAATGGTTACAATAAATGGGTTGTATTCGTTGTAAAGGGTTGACGAGTTGGTCTGTTGAATTACACAAGTAGAAGATTTGACATGTTCACTTAAATATAATAAACCAAAACCTGATTATTTGAATATAGTATTGTTGTCGTGTTTTATTTGGTGTCAAAAATTTTCACGGTTGTTTATCGTAAAAGAACAACATATACTAATTGGGGCAACATAAAAATAAGTACGATCTATAGTTTTTTATTGACTAACTTGTCGTTTGTATTCCTGTGTTTTGTGAAATTTAGCGATTGCGTCCTTGTATTTACAAAAACTGTAATTGCCGCCTAATATTTTAAGAACAAATTACATTTTTCATCCTTTAAGTTTACATTCTTTTTCATTATTTGTCTTTTTTTACTAAAATTTTCACCAAACATCCTTTATGTTTAAAAAAACATTATATTGTTAGTCCTTTACTCTAACCCCGTTAAAAATTCTCGTTAAAGTGGGTCACGTGCAGATCACGTGAAGACAAATTTGTTTTTTCCAAACCCATTTACAACTTATGTTTTGATTAAAACCCCAACTTATATCAAATATAAGTTGTAAAAGAGTTGAGAAAAGACATGTTTGCCCTCACATGATCCGCACGTGACACACTTTAACAAGATATTTTTTAACAGATGTTAGAGTAATTAAAGGACTAACTTTATAACATTTTATAAACATAAATGACGTTTGGTGAAAAATTTAGCAAAAAAGAACCACTGGTGAAAAAGGATGTAAACGTAAAGGATGAAAAATGTAATTTGTTCATATTTTAATTTTGGCTCCATTTGCACCCAAAACCCTAACTCCATGAATTTCTTCATTAACTTTTTGTAAAATGATAAAAATACCCATGTTAATGCATGGACGAAATTAAAAGTGCTAAATTTGACAAAACAAATGAATGCAAACGATAATTTACTCTGAAATAAAGAAAAACATCTATATTCATGAATAAGTTTCAATGTACGGAGGTGTTTGGTAGTCTTTTAATAGTCATTCAGAGGCTTACCTCTTAATATTCAAAACCTCTGAACCATTAAGGGGCTGTTTGTTTTGCCTCTTAATGGTTCAGTTCAGTGCTTAATCATTCAGATTCAGCATTCAGAGCGTTTGTTTCGTAAAAAAAGAACCTCTGAATGGTTCAGTTAAGTGCTGAATGATTAAGAGATTAAAAGATGCTGAATGGAACTTAATGAAGCATATACCAAATTTATCATTACCTGAAATTATACCTCAATATCACTCTCATTGATAGAGTCTCTTAATGGTTCAGACATCTTAACCATTCAGCACTTAATGATTCAGATTTTGCCAATAAGTGATAAAAAAGATGCTGAATGGTTAAGAGGTAGCATCTGAATGATGAAACCTCACATAATTCTTCATATTTTTAAAACTTACATTATAATAGATTTTTAAGCCATTAAAAGATAGATTATTACTGACTATTCAAAGGTTATTCAGATGTTACCAAACAGCCCTACATCTATTTGATAAACGCTTTTTCTAACTACATCTTATCGGGGGAAAAAACTAAAGAGAGAAGTGCCTCATATTAATTCCATCCGATTAACGTAGTATCATCAAAACATTTAGTTAAGAGCCGACAGAATACGTACGTACCTTTTTTAGGAAAGAAGATGTCCACACGCTGCAATCCTAATGTAGATATTAATAATTTACTATGCCATTTTTTGAAGATTCATATTTCTAACCAATGATCATCAAAAAAGGACAAACCAACGCATTTGAGTGTAGGGTTAGGTTCAAATGTCAAAGGCTTTATTTAAAAGCAAAATATTACTTTTATGAACATTTATGGTGTATTTGAAAAAAATATTAAATAAATAAATAATCTCAACTTAGTTTATTCTCTTCAGTTGTTCTAAATTCAATTTATTTGGCATGTAGTGGTCCGTCGTTAAGTGTACTTAACGACATTAACTTTTTTTTGTTTTTTTAGAATTTCAAAACAATGTTTTATGGATATTGATCGGGAGAAGGATATGAGTCAATTGACGTAAACCTTACCTCGAACCTGTGCTCCAAACAACAAAAGGGTCTTCAAACGGGTGTTTAAACCCTAACGGTGCTTCAATCAAATGTTAAAATTAAATCATTTGGAGCAACAATTTGAGGTAAGGTTTACATCAATTAACTCATAACTTTCAACCGATCAAAATACCTAAAACATTAGTTTGAAATTCGAAAAAAAACTAACGGCCGTTAAGTGCACTTAACATTGGACCACTGTAGACCAAAAAAGTTAGATTTGAGATCATTGAAGGAAATAAACTAAGTTGATATTATTTTCGACTACTAGGTGTTAATTAGTTGAGATTATTTTTGATGAATTTGCCTAAATAAAAAAAATAAGAAAAACTAAAAGGCATTAGAGTCGGCCTATTTGCTAAAGACATGTGTCTTTTAGAGTAGAGGCTATATAGGCTCAAACAAAAAATAAAATAATTAAAACTATTGATATAATGTAACAATTGCCGTTTAATTATATAAGTGATCCATGTATATATATTTTTACGATTGTGTTGAACTATTGATTATATCAAAATTCGATTAAGGTATGAATTTCATAACCACAAAACTAAACATCGAATTAGAATAATTAAGAAGTTATGATTAACCAATATGCAAATACTTTCTTCTATTTTCTTTCCTGATTTTGTTTCCAAGACTCATAGTTCACCCGTTGAGCTTTTAATGGTTTCCTTGTTTAAGCCAACATTTTACGTAGTGGCGGAGCCAGAACCAAATATCAGGGGTATCCTATGAGAAAATTTTCGCTCAAACGTATCGTAAATTTTTTTCAGAGGTATCCTGATACTTAAAACCGTAGAAAAAATGGTATCCTGATACTTAAACCTATAAAAATTGTACTTCGTAACCAAAGTTGATGGGTAGCCTGTGATACCCCTGGACACTTATAGCTCCATCCCTGATTTTACGTACAACTTCACTTTCTGAATAATTCTTTTAGATTATCCCGTTGTTAAAAACACAGTTTTGGCAATTACAAATTGTTGTCCTTTATTTTGTATTTACCTAATAAATCAAGGTTTTAGGGGACATTAAAACTTTTTTTTTGGGGGGGGGGGGGGAATGAGGGGGAAATTAGGGGAAGTAATAAAAGAAAGTTTGGAGGGAAATTAAGTAGAAAGTTGATGAAGCAAAAAAAAAATTATGATTATAGTTTTTTATAAAATACTAGTTTAGTGTCCGCGCCACGCTCGGGAACACAACATTCAAATGATTCTTTCAAGAATATTCATAAATGTTCCAATCAGTTTTAAGACAAAACCATGGTAAACTGGAACATATGATATATTTTTAAAAATTAGATTTTTAGTAGAGCAATATTATACTCAAATCTACCTATTCTAATAATTGAGTAACTCATCCACATGTCAACAATTTAAATATTCCACATAGGAATTTGCTTAGGTGTCATGCCCTCATTTATTTTGATGTATGATTTGAAAGCGGGTCATGGTATACTCCACATTCGAAATAACCCGATATGTTCAAATAAAAAAATACCAATTATCATGAATTATCTATTAACTCGATATTTTCAAATAAAAATTTTACCAGTTATCATGATTTATCACTTAACCCGATATGTTCAAATAAAATATTTACCAAATATCATTAATTATCTCATAACCCGATTTGCTCAAATAAACAGTTTACCAATTATCATAAATTATATTCTAACATGATATATTCAAATAGAAAAATTATCAATTATTATAAATCATGTCCTTTATTTTAGTATATGATTTTTGTTTGTAAATACTAAAATCGATTTAATAAAGTTATGTTATAAATAAATTTAATTAAAACATATAAAATCAAAATCCTATGTAATACACGGGTACTAATCTAGTTAAAGGGAATAAAATTTTTCAAAATTATCCAAAATATTAGGGGACTAAAATGTAATTATTTTATTATAATATATTTTATTCACATATTTTAAATAAAAAATCATTATTGTGAGATAAACTCTCAAATAATGACACATAAGCTAAAAACTTTAAAAAGATGCCACATAAGTTTTTTTTTTTGCTATATTATATAAGGATATATAAATCCTTAAATATTAAATATTTATAAATTCTTAAATATATAGTTATATTTTTTAAAAATATTGTTATTTAATATTTTTTTGGCATAGAATGTGTATAGCCGTGGAAAAACAAAAGAAATAAAAAATATGAAAAAGAAAAGAAAAATTATGAGAAAAATGAGCAAAATTTTTTAACATACAAAAACTTATAGGGTTCGATCTTTGATAACGGTTGCTACGTCGGTCTTTGTGGGGTTTTTCCTGTGAGCGTCATACCAAGTTAAATGCACCACGCAGGTCCGGTTAAAACAACGTATATAGTTGTCTGACTTGGTTTAGGGACCCCCTATATGACGGAGGTTGCGTCCGTCACAATTCATGAAAGTCGCCGTTCAAAAAAATTTAGTAGATTAAGGTCAATCACCAGATCATCACCTCTATCGATCATACATACAACATATATTACCCAACGCGAGAGTTAGCGACAAATTAACCGGTTTTTAAGAGACTTTAATTTCCAAAATTCCCATTTTTGACCTAAGCCCAGTAACAACCATTTGAAACCCTTGTGAAAAATGCAGTATTTATTTATGTTAATTGATAAAGATTTATTGGTGACCATTGCGCAATCATGTTATCGTGTTTATTTTTAATAGCATCCTCTGGAGAATAATCTTTGCAACTAGAAGATTTATTAATTTAGCTTACGATTAATTTGCAATTGGGGGATAATTTTTGTAATTAGTATGCTTGAAAACATGCATGATTATTGAACCCGGCCTCAACCTAAAGATGGCATTTAGTATATGTAACTACATATATATAATCAGCATCAGAATTTGATCTCACAACACTTATAAGACATGTTTTCTCACTCCATTGGCGTAAAAAATATAGTACTTTTGTCACCGCGATAGCTTTTAATTCACATGTTATTGTAGCGAAATGGACATGCGTCAAAATCATTGTCGCTGTTATCTTGTTATTTTATGGATCGAGCAACTTGAAGGCATCAAAATCTATATACCATATATAGTGAACCATGAGAAAGAAAACAAATGATTTTTTATGTACAAATACAATATATATCCTTTATTCTTTTATGTGATAATGAAAATATCCACTAATAACTTGGATAATTTTCAATTTTTGTTAATGAATACACGTTACATGTACATGAAATCATCTATGTCGAAATCTCCATCATCAAATTCAAATATTTGATCAATTGTCATCTTCGTGTAAAGCAAATTTTCATTCAAACCCATGTCTAGACAGTTTTCATTAATATTACTGCCATCTGTTGATTCTTTATTATCTTGCCATTCATGATCGGTACTGGTACTTAAACGATAGTCTGAACCGTGACTTACAGGTGGTTGATCAGTTGGCATGCCAAAGTCATGATGAAACTCGTCTAGGCTAACCCATTCAGAAAACATAAGTTTTGGTAAATTGCTGGGTTGGGAAACTACTTGGACATCGGACGAATAACTGGTGAAATTGGGTGTATTTAGACATGATGAAGATGGTTCTTTACTTGCCATGTTTGAGTGTGTGTAATCATGTTTACTATGATCTTGAAGATGTCCTAATTTGTTTACTTTCTTCTTGAGATGTGAATGCCAATAATTTTTTATCTCGTTATCAGTCCTTCCTGGCAAATGTTGTGATATTTGAGACCACCTAATCATCACCAAATGTAATTTTAAAATCAAATCAAGCCAATGTAAACGATGACCAATTTAGATACGGTATATAGTTAAATATTTTAGGTTTTTTCAAACTTTTATCATAAATATAAAATGTAATTTGATAGGAGTTGTTAAAGGTACATCTATGATAAACTCAAATTGGTGTCCAAACAAGGCCAATTTGCTTAGACTTTGTTTATAAAAAATTAGAGTAAATTACTCTTTGAGTATCATGGTTAATTTGAAGTATTTAACTATTTGAGAATAAAATTCAAACATGTAACATTAGTGTTTTCTCTAATAAAGTTAGTTTTTTAGACTCAAAATGTTAAAAGACTAAAACCATCTTAAATGTACTTAAAAAGTAATTTACTCTTATTTTTATTATAGTATTATACTCGCACACTTGTCGAATTAATACACATTCATATTAATTTTGAGAGGCTTTCATTATTCTATAGATCAATGGAAACATAAAATGAATAGAGTGAATAATTACTTGTTGCCTAACAATCCATGAAGAGTCACAATGGTTTCTTCTTCTTGTGACGAAAATGGCCCACGTTTTAATCCTGGCCTAAGATAATTAATCCATCTTAATCTGCAGCTCTTTCCGTTCCTTTCCAAACCTAAAGGAAGGTAATGCGGATTGTCTCAAATGTTAGTAATATCAAACTAACGACACGCTAACTAACTTGTTTTTTTTTTTTGACATGTGTCTAATATATAAAATGATTATGCATGAATGAATTATTGAGTTATATGTGTTAACCTGCATTTATGGGGACAGAACTCCAGCAACCATAGCCATGGTTCATGATATAATGTGTTAGCTTTTGGTCTTCGTCGGGTGACCATAACCCCTTCTTGTGCTTCATCGTTTGCTTTTCTGGTAGCTTGCACCTCATTTTAGTTCTCAAAAAAGATCAAAGTGTATATATATTGCAGCGACGGAGAATGCAGACGATGGATGAAAGACTATATATAGGGTATTTAAAGGGAATGTATGCATCCCATCAACAAGTTAAATAAAATAAAAAAGATTCTTGGAAATCCTGCATATTCCATCTAGCAATTTAACAACTCGTTGACCTTCTATTTACATTTGTTTTTGTGGTAGGTAATTTGTCAGAAAATTTAAGTTGTTTATCAAACAAATTAAGAAACAAACATGAAGGTGTAAATGAGCTGATTTTGTTATTGTTCGTGTGTTAGGAAAATCAATGTGTTCCTGTTGATTTATTTTTTAATAATATTTTAAGAAACAAACTGATGTAAATAAACACAAGCGGACATTTGTTTACGATGTATAAAATAACTAAGGCTGATAATGAGGCATAACAAAAAACTTTTTTCTTAAAATTGGTCTTATTGCCAATGGGGTAAACAAAAGGTTTTAATAGTAGAGTTATTGGATTTTAATAATCCGAACTTTAATGAATTGGTTGATATTAATCCTAACTTTAAAAATTCCCTCTAACAGTCCCAACTTGTAATTTATTTTCCTCCATCGAGCCTTTTATAACGTATACTCAAAAAACCTACCAGACCATTTTTGAGACTCATTAAAACCTTACCCGACCATTTTTGTGTCACACTTATAAAAGGTTCGATGAAAGAAAATAATTTACAAGTTGAGACTGCCACAGGGAATTTTTAAAGTTGGGATTAATATCAGCCAATTCATTAAAATTCAGATTATTAAAATCCAATAACCCTTAATATTAAAAATCAAAATGATATTAAATAACGAACTTAATTTAGAAAGAACATGAATGATGAATGCAACGATGAAAACACAAGTAAATGAACAAATATCTACAAACATATATGAAAGAAGAGGGCGTGGGTTCATGTCGTCGTTCGTTTATTTAATTAAATGAATAAAATATCGTGTTCAGAGGTCCGTTCGTTTATTATAAGAATGGACATTTATAAAGTTCCCATCAAAAAGTTCAAAAGGTTAACAAAACTTTCAAATGGTTTAAAAATCTGAAAAAAAAAACAAAAGTTCACTTAGAAAAAATTAATTTCAGCTAAAAGAAAATCGTGATCTCAATATTGCTCTTTAAAACTATTTTTTATTAGTCATCAAAATAACCTTAATCTTTTTAAGGCCGGAGGTATGAATATATTGAAATGATTTGATTTAGACAGGTCATTAATTATTTATTTCAAAGTGAAGTTTCACGTGACAATTAAATATGAGTGACTAACTTTTGAGGACGAATTGGAAGCTTGAGGGGTTATTTCAACAAACAGCATAACAAACTCATTGAAATACATATTAAAGTACCTAGGATAGAAAACGGACAATCAACATCAATCATTTTAGCGTGCATTTACTAAAAACTAAAAGATATTTTAAGAAAATACTATTTTTTTAACAACAATAACAAATTTTTTTAACAAAAATGAGATACTTCACTAAAAGCCAAGAGATATATGGAAAAAAAACCAAAAGTACGAACATCGATTAAAAAAAAAATAGTTCGAAGAAAGATAATTAAAGCAAATAATAGAAACTAATTTGACCCCCCTCCCACAAGTTTAGTTGTCACCGGAACATCTATATATCCCCGACCCATCTGAGCTAGACCATCTAAGCACTATCGTCCGCTTTCAAAGCCTCTCGATCGATGACTTCTCGACAATATCCATGAATCCTTTGCATCGTCGAACTCGTAGCATAAGAGCATGTTATACAAGTCTTGGATTTCCTACAATAACAAAACACCAATCCTAGCCTTCTTTCATTCCCATGAACATAACATTACCGGTATTGTCCCTTTTTTATTCTTTAAGCAAGCGTGCATCTTTGTTTATTGACGAGACACAAAATGAGACTATACTCTTATAGTCTTACCACTTAGTTAGATAAAGTAGATGGATTAAAAAATTTAAAAGCTCACTTTGTATTTTAAGTTGCTGAATTTAAAAAAAACCTACAAGGAGATAGTTAGATGGATTAAAACTTAAAAAACCTACGAAGAGTGCTCGGAGAGCTTCACGAGTTATCAGTTAAGTATTAAGATATGTAATCCTAATACTTTGATTTTATTATGTTTATTTATCAGCCGTTTGTTTTTCGGTTAAAAATGTTAGTCTATATAATTTAATAACTTGGAGCTCGGCGTGCTTTTTTTCCGAGATCACACAAGGCACCAAAATCCTCATAACCGGGCATGTACGTTTCAAACGAATAACTTCGTGCTCGTTGATGATTTTTCAAGGCTTTGAACATTGAAAAAACCTAAAAGTTAAGAGTCATTCCACTGCGCTATCAGGTCCCCTTGTCGAACTCCCTTCCCAATCTACAACTATTAAGTAGCTAGATGAGTCGTTAACCAGAACTACTGAGGTCCAACCAGATTTTGATAGCCACTAATCCAAGTTATCCACTTCTGTTAAAGCCCATTAGATTCATAACCGATAAAATATATATTCAGTTTACCGAGTTAAAATCTTTGGCAAACTCCACCTCATTTAACATGTCCATTGAATGTGCTTAGTTCTCCCGTTGAGGAAAGCAAATTTTTCCAACCTAATAGCCTACGAATGATCTTTACGGCCAATAAGGTTAATTAATTTCTATATATTTAAAGAAAAACTTCATGGATAGTTTACTTTTTTGTTTTGCATTGTGGCCACCATATAATTTTGTAGGTTTTGCATTTTTTACACCAAAGTAGAATGACATTTTTGTAGATAAGTTGAGTTTGAGGTAGTGTTGTTAATTGCTATGCTTTGCATTTTGACCACTATAGTTTTTGTAGGTTTTGCATTTTGACCACCAAAGTAGAATAACTCTTTTGTAAATAAGTTGAGTTTGAGGAACAAATAGTTTTGTGGTTGCTTGTCCTAGCTTGGATTTTCTCGTGCTTGCTCATTCGACTATTGTCGTTCTGCTGCTTCCAATCGCCTCCGCCGCCTTCTTTGTTTTTTCAATCAACGATGGATGGTGACGCTTTTGTTATGGGATTCTACAAAGAGAGACAATGATCCGTCATTGTCAGCACCATATTAGATTTGTTTCATTGTGATGGTGTTGTGTACCATTGTTTCGTTATGTTTGTTTGAAGTTGAATGCCATTTGTTTTTTCGTTAATTTTAGCCCGTGTATGGTTTTAATTGATGTTATGACGAAGTTTTAACGATATATAAATGGCTCAGGCAACACACGAGCCTGTATAATCTTAGTTTGTCTACAATTACTTGTGGAATGAGAGGCATCCTCCTTAAGAATGAGGGTTAGAGAGGAATATTGCAACCGCTGGAGATATAGAACGATCTTTCTAATGTAAGTATTGTAATATGATATAATATGGGGTGAATTATTCTAAAAACTTTATATAATCTAAAAACTGCATTGACCATTAGATCTTAGATTCAAGAGCTATAAATACGGTGTGGCATGATTGTAAATAATGGAAACTTTGAATGATAGACCAAGTGTATTTTGGTCTTTAGTTCGTTTTCAAGTTTCACCATCTTCGTTAAACACTCATAACTTTTACGTACAACTTTTTGTTAAAATAACACCATAAAAACGAGTTTGTTTATATTAAAACGCGTATAGTATTGATATATAAAAATCAAAGTTTTTTTTTCAGCTCATTAGTTCATTGTATAAGTAAAAAAATCATTTTTATTAAATCTTACAAGTTAAGGACTTTAATGTTTAAAAAGTTATTGAGGAACTTTTGTGAAAAAAAAATAGAAAGTTTGTTGGTTTTTTGTATGCAAAAAAAAATATATATAGACTTTTATGAGAAAAACAAAAAGTATGTTGGCTTTTTATGTTATTTGTCTTTTTGATTAACGACAATGCATCTCCAAAGTATGAAGCTAAGTACCTTTGATATATCGAAAAAAATAGTCAGCACCTGAAAACCCTATTATTAATATAACATACTACATGATTTAATAAAAATGATCGGAAGAAAATACATAATTAGCTGAATAAAAAAAATTTCTATCAACACTATTCATGTTTTGAAGATAAAAAAAATGTCCGTTTTTTGAAAAACTAATGATGTATGTAAAAGCAATAAGCGTTTAAAAATTAGTCGAAACTTGAAATTAAAGAGAGAACATAACTAATCTCATCATTCCCGCTAAATTTAAGAGACTGCCGCATGTAATTCCTAAAATCGTTCATACACTTTCTAGATTAGTTAGGCTTTCTATTGTAAATCCATATAAAATGATGTAATATAGTTTTAACTAGATATGTAGACTTGGCCGCACGATGCAACGGTCGAGCACGTGTTTGTTGTGACACCCCGCCCGGTGGCGGAAAACACCGGGCTGTCATAGAATTGGATATCCATAGTAAACAAAGCACATGGTATTTATTTATTACGTTTAATAATGATATAGTAAGTTTAGAACATCAGTCTTAAATGGATACGACAAAAGTAACAAAACCGAAACAGTAAATGCAATCGTCTTTATTAATTAAACTAGGTCCAAGGCAATCCTATGTCTTGGCAAAAGCAGCAAAATAATCATAAGCATCACCTGAAATATGTGAAAATAAAGTTAGCTACACAAGCTAGTGAGTAAAACCCAAATTGAATAGTAATAGTATTGAAATCCGAGATCAACAAGATATGCTGCGCAATCCCATATGTATAGTAATTTCGTAATATCACCCTACCAGGACCCCTAGAATAGAATAGTACACCAACCACAATAGAAACCATAGTATCTCGTTTAGCCATTTGTCATGAGAACCACTCATGTAATAAATAATGATAACTTTTAATAACCGTCGTTTACCGTCTCGATATATAAGTCATCATTTAGCAATTTAGGGACATGGCATAGTATAGCATCATAGCATAGCAACATAGTATAGCAACATAGCATCTCGTCATAGTAAACATGGAATTAGAAAGGCCGGGTTTAAATCACCTATCGATGTTGTACAAGCAGGTGGGTTTGTCAAACCATTAGCGCTAACATTGTACCGGTGGGTTTACAAAGCAATAAAACTACTATTAACTAACACATAAGATTGCATCAAGCCGCGAACTAGATTAACATATTTGTATGATCTCTTTTAGAAAACGAATAGAAAACGCAATGTAGTAAAAGACATATTTCAGCCCCAAAATAGTAAAATGGAAAAAGGGGAGTGAGTTTACTCACCTTAAAATCCAAAGATAATAGTAACACTAGAATCGCAACTAGAAAGAACCGAGGATCGCCCAGATATTAGAATCACCTAATTAACCGGGAAAACCTAATTTAGAAACGAAGCAAGTAACGTAATAACTAGAATCAAGAAACTATAACTTCTAGGGTTTTGGATTTGGGGTTTTAGGGTTTTAAATTATAGATTTGAAATTAGGGTTTCAAAATATAATTTGAGATTTTAGGGTTTTAAAGTACCAATTGGGAATTAGGGTTTTAAAATATAATTTGGGATTTTAGGGTTTCAAATCCAATTTAGGGTTTCAAAAATCCAATTTGGGGATTTAGGGTTTCAAGAGCCAATTTTTTGATAAACGACAACGTTTTAAGTAATATATATATTTTAACGGATTTTTATATAAAATGTCAAAAATTCATAATAACTCATTTGTACAACTAGTTTGTTTTTATTGAAATATTAATTTGTACAAACCTTAAGAAATATATGACTTAACTTAAAAGTAAATGGGTTAAAATATAAAATTTAAATAAAAGTGGTCAGTGGGACTCGAACCCACGACCCAAAGCGCCACAACCAGCAACCTTACCACTGAACCAGACGCGCTTTTTGGTTATTGAACAGGCAGCGATTAGTTTTAATATTTACTATACAAGATTACCCATTTCCATATAAACCCTAGAATCAAAATCACCCAATTCGTTCTTGATCTTGTTAATCAAACCCAAAATCAACAGAGGGCTTTTAATCTACACGAACTCACGATCATTTCGATATATAAAACTTACTTGGAAAATCAACGAATTGGTACCGATTCAGAGAGGGAAAAGTTCGGCTGTTCATGATGATTTTCGTGAATCTGGAATTGATAAGAGATGAAATTGATGGTTTAGAACGATGAAGAAGATCACAATGAGTAAAACGAACCTAGAAATTACCTGAGATTATGTCTCGAGGATGGATAACGGTGAACTCGCCGGAAAAAAAATATATATATATAATTTGGTTCATTTTGGTTTATTGCAGAGAAACAATGATGTTTTGATGGTTGGGATGGTTAGTCGAAGGTAGAGGATTGTAGGGCGTTAAGGAAACGAAACGAATTGACAGTAAAGAGGCCATTAAGGTCGACGGTTATGGAACGATTGTTCAATTCGGGATTTAAGGTTGTTGTAACCGAGCTTTTAAGGTACCAAGGGGTTCGAAACTGGTTCACCAATGGTTAGAAACAAGTTTTGGACGTTAAAATGGTATTTTTAGATGTTAAAAAACCTTCGCCGGAAGTTGGCCTTTTCCGGCCAAAGTGGCCGGAGTAACAGGCGCCGGAAACACGGGCGTGAAGGGGTGGGGGTTGGGTGAATTCGCAATTTACAGAAACGGTCCCTCGGCTTTCAGTTTGTTTTAAATAGTTATTATAAGTTTTAAATAATAGTTTGTAAATTGACAGATTTAGCCCAAAGTTAAGTATATAGATATTTTAACTAACTAACTTAACCAAATTGAAACGTAACCATTATATACGTGACGTTTTTATAGTTTTAGTTCGTTTAAGCCATTAAGAGATTATTTCGTGACCTAGAAGCGTTTTATTTAACGTTTTCAATAATTTTCTTTTACGAACCATATATATATATTTATTTATATATATATATTTTGAGTTTTATTGTCATGAATAATAATTATTTGATACGCGTGAATGTTTTGCGACATAAATACGATTATTTAATTGAGACGGGAATAACGTAGAATCCCATGCGTTTATTCATAATATTAATAATAAACGTTACATTTTGAAGAAAAATAAATATGATTACAATTAAAAGGATAACAACTTCGGGTTCGAGTCGGGCATTCGGGTTCGGGTTTGGGGCAGATGTCACAGTCTCCCCTCCTTATAGAAATTTCGTCCCGAAATTTGCTCAAACCGAAGTAGAAGAAGATGAAGCAAAAAGGTGCGGATACTTAAACTTCATATGGTCTTAAATTCATGTTCACATTTTGAGTTTTAACGCTCATTATCGATTGGTATCTGATTACGCTCGAGTTGTTTGACATAACGG
Organism: Tagetes erecta; assembly: GCA_030867185.1. Taxonomy (NCBI): domain Eukaryota; kingdom Viridiplantae; phylum Streptophyta; class Magnoliopsida; order Asterales; family Asteraceae; genus Tagetes; species Tagetes erecta. Next base: position 17,670,948 of record CM061491.1, on the reverse strand, counting down.
TCCATAATTTCCAATGGCCGTCCAATAAATTGCATCGATTAATTCATTATAAATATGCACATGAGGTTTTTATCGGATAAGTACTTCTTCAGATTAGAAACATGAAACACGGGATGAACGCTGCCCACTTCCGTAGGGAGTTTCAACTCGCAAGAAACTCTTGAGAATTCGATCAATGGAATTGTGAGCATTTTGATTGAGGCACGATTTTAAATAACGAGGTTAACAAGTTATTTATTTTTAATTTGCTTTGTCTCACTAAGAATTGTTTATTTACCTCTTTTCACTTATAAGAGTTCGGTTGAACTATTTGTATGTAGATTCGAATAAATTTTATTTGCTACTCAATATAGGAATAGAATAGGATACCAACTTGCAACTGAAATATTTTAAGTATATGGATTTAAAATTATTTTAATAATCATCGAGAATAGTCGTGACTAATAGAATGTTTGAAACGAATTAAGTAACCTTACACATAGTTAAGTGACTTATATGCAATTAGTAAAATGGGTAAACAAGTCCAGTGAAAATAAGATGATTAAATATGGTCCAGCTACACAAGACAAAACTTACTATGGTTCCCATGCACCAACTTTCATAATTCCGTGTGCACCCGTAATTACTTCAGTTTTTGCATGGACTCCACAGTTCATTCGATCTCGTGCGAGTCAGAAGTACACAACAATTTTTTAGGTTAAAATGATGATACGTATAGGTATTGATATCATACTTGATAGTACTTGGGAAAGTCTTATTGAGATGATAAATAGATTGATGATTTAGAAGAAACTAACGTCCATTAGGTAGACGTTGCTCATATAAATAAGTTTGTTCGACGATATAGGTAGTCAAATTCGAGTACTAAGATAGTAACACTTAAGTTAGTGAAAATCGACTCTATGTGTGTAAGATGTAATTATCTAAGTTTTCTGATATTGACCAGTTCATATGAATGAGTTGATGGTGTACATGTAATAATATAGTTTATTGGGATCTTTAGAAAAATTAGTTTCAAGAAATTTTGATAATGCGGATAATCCAATTTATAGTTCGAATGAATAAATCACTTAGTTCCAATTGGATTTAACTTTTAAGGTATTTGTATTTATATGACTAATCGCTTTAGGTATATCAGATGTAGGAGGTACATAAGTTTATAAGAGGTGATGCTGTTTTTCTATAATGTAGTTTTTTAAAAACTAACTAAGAAGTTGAAAGTTTTGATCTTTACCATAGATAAGAGGGTTGATTTGAAAATATACGACACAATTTAAGTTATAAGTACTTGGTATTGGAAAAACAGAATGACATGGTGTTTGTTACAAGTCTTTGTGTCATATTTGAGAAGACGGGAAAATGTTTGTGTAAATATTTGGCCGACGTTAGCATGACCAATCACTTTTTAAAGAAACCATTTATCACGAAATTTATATGTATATATATATATATATATCTATTTTTTTTACAAGATACTAAGACCAAAAGGTTATTAAAATTTTTTTTTTTTAAATATATATATGTATATATATTTGTTTGGGACAAATAAGAAAATTATTTTAATAGAATCGAATACCGTTAGTTTTACAAAGTCCATTGATTACACGTTGTGTTAGGGTGACTAGTTTATAAATGAAACACGTTGGGTTTGGATTAGTTCATGAAGACTAGTTACGTAGAATTTCGTTGGGGGTCATATGTATAGATGAAAACATTTAGTTGAATTAGTTCGAAAATAGTTGTGTAGTGAGTTCTCATTAGGTTTGGATAACGAATTCATGGATAGCATCGTCTAGTTGATTAACGAGTACTTGTTTTGATGGTTAGTTCATAATTTTGATAGTAGATTTGTAATGATAGATTAGAAATTGGATTAGAATCTTATAGTTAAATGAGTAGTTTTGAAACTATTTTGAGTATAGAAGTCAAGTTGAAATATTTGGAGGGTAGACGCTCGATCCAAATACATTAGCTTATAAGAATAGCAAAATCCGTTAACTTTTATTTAGTTGTGGAATTTAGCCTTGACTATAATTTAGAAATCATCATGAACCTTTGATTGGAGAATCGATAACCGATTTAGGATTAGAAGTACGACTTAGATTCGGTAATCGATATATGCATTATATGCATGATCTGAAGTTTTGGATAATTCGATTTAGATATGTCTTAGTTTTGATTTGAAGTGTTTGGTTTACAATGGTGTGATTGTGTTATATGGATAAGCTAGCGAGTATATCGCACAAGTATTATTGTAGCTTAGAAACAAATGGAATGATGAAACGTAGGATAACACGGTTTTGTAGCAACATCTTTGACCGATAGAAAACATCCGATGTAATAATAGCAACTCGTTCCACTTAGAATATCATAGAATCTTTTGAAACATACCATAGAGGATCACGTAGAAAGTTTAGAAACTTTAGAAATTTCGATTAAATGAAATAGTGATAGTACTTAGAACATCGTAGAATCCTTTGAACATTTCATAGGAAATCACTTAGAAACTTTAGAAACATTAGTAAATGAAATTGGAATATTATTTAAGTCAATATAAAAATTCATAGAAACAATTATAAATCGTAGGAATGAAAATCGTAGAATCATTAAGTAAATGAAATTTCGATGGCTTAGGAGTGTGTCTTGGTTTTGGACACTAATGACTTATCAAAGTGTTAAGTTCGTTTTCAACGTATTCGAGAAAGCGTGCTTTAGCCTATAGGTTCGCACTCATCTCGTACATCCCCAGGTAAGCATACAGGTCTCTTAAAGAGATTTATACGAAATGCTTTGCCTTAGACAGGATGTCCGTGATACAGGTGTTCCCCCTTCCGGATTGCACACGCTCCCACGTTTCAAACTTACTTAAGACGATGACGAGATTCCACAAAGAGAAAGATCCTAATCATACCGACGAGTCTCTTGTAGCTCCTTCGCGAAATCGGATAAGAAATAAGATAAAGAAACAGCATAGAGAAATTCATAAAAAAAGAATAAAGAAATAAGTTCTAGAAGAGTTTTCTAAGCACAAGCTATTTGTACTAAGGACTCTTAGGTTATAGTCTAGGTCGGTGTGTTTCTAATACCCTATCCTAGTTCCCTATAACCATAGCTCTGATACCAACTGTGACACCCCGCCCGGTGGCGGAAAACACTGGGCTGTCATAGAATTGGATATCCATAGTAAACAAAGCACATGGTATTTATTTATTACGTTTAATAATGATATAGTAAGTTTAGAACATCAGTCTTAAATGGATACGACAAAAGTAACAAAACCGAAACAGTAAATGCAATCGTCTTTATTAATTAAACTAGGTCCAAGGCAATCCTATGTCTTGGCAAAAGCAGCAAAATAATCATAAGCATCACCTGAAATATGTGAAAATAAAGTTAGCTACACAAGCTAGTGAGTAAAACCCAAATTGAATAGTAATAGTATTGAAATCCGAGATCAACAAGATATGCTGCGCAATCCCATATGTATAGTAATTTCGTAATATCACCCTACCAGGACCCCTAGAATAGAATAGTACACCAACCACAATAGAAACCATAGTATCTCGTTTAGCCATTTGTCATGAGAACCACTCATGTAATAAATAATGATAACTTTTAATAACCGTCGTTTACCGTCTCGATATATAAGTCATCATTTAGCAATTTAGGGACATGGCATAGTATAGCATCATAGCATAGCAACATAGTATAGCAACATAGCATCTCGTCATAGTAAACATGGAATTAGAAAGGCCGGGTTTAAATCACCTATCGATGTTGTACAAGCAGGTGGGTTTGTCAAACCATTAGCGCTAACATTGTACCGGTGGGTTTACAAAGCAATAAAACTACTATTAACTAACACATAAGATTGCATCAAGCCGCGAACTAGATTAACATATTTGTATGATCTCTTTTAGAAAACGAATAGAAAACGCAATGTAGTAAAAGACATATTTCAGCCCCAAAATAGTAAAATGGAAAAAGGGGAGTGAGTTTACTCACCTTAAAATCCAAAGATAATAGTAACACTAGAATCGCAACTAGAAAGAACCGAGGATCGCCCAGATATTAGAATCACCTAATTAACCGGGAAAACCTAATTTAGAAACGAAGCAAGTAACGTAATAACTAGAATCAAGAAACTATAACTTCTAGGGTTTTGGATTTGGGGTTTTAGGGTTTTAAATTATAGATTTGAAATTAGGGTTTCAAAATATAATTTGAGATTTTAGGGTTTTAAAGTACCAATTGGGAATTAGGGTTTTAAAATATAATTTGGGATTTTAGGGTTTCAAATCCAATTTAGGGTTTCAAAAATCCAATTTGGGGATTTAGGGTTTCAAGAGCCAATTTTTTGATAAACGACAACGTTTTAAGTAATATATATATTTTAACGGATTTTTATATAAAATGTCAAAAATTCATAATAACTCATTTGTACAACTAGTTTGTTTTTATTGAAATATTAATTTGTACAAACCTTAAGAAATATATGACTTAACTTAAAAGTAAATGGGTTAAAATATAAAATTTAAATAAAAGTGGTCAGTGGGACTCGAACCCACGACCCAAAGCGCCACAACCAGCAACCTTACCACTGAACCAGACGCGCTTTTTGGTTATTGAACAGGCAGCGATTAGTTTTAATATTTACTATACAAGATTACCCATTTCCATATAAACCCTAGAATCAAAATCACCCAATTCGTTCTTGATCTTGTTAATCAAACCCAAAATCAACAGAGGGCTTTTAATCTACACGAACTCACGATCATTTCGATATATAAAACTTACTTGGAAAATCAACGAATTGGTACCGATTCAGAGAGGGAAAAGTTCGGCTGTTCATGATGATTTTCGTGAATCTGGAATTGATAAGAGATGAAATTGATGGTTTAGAACGATGAAGAAGATCACAATGAGTAAAACGAACCTAGAAATTACCTGAGATTATGTCTCGAGGATGGATAACGGTGAACTCGCCGGAAAAAAAATATATATATATAATTTGGTTCATTTTGGTTTATTGCAGAGAAACAATGATGTTTTGATGGTTGGGATGGTTAGTCGAAGGTAGAGGATTGTAGGGCGTTAAGGAAACGAAACGAATTGACAGTAAAGAGGCCATTAAGGTCGACGGTTATGGAACGATTGTTCAATTCGGGATTTAAGGTTGTTGTAACCGAGCTTTTAAGGTACCAAGGGGTTCGAAACTGGTTCACCAATGGTTAGAAACAAGTTTTGGACGTTAAAATGGTATTTTTAGATGTTAAAAAACCTTCGCCGGAAGTTGGCCTTTTCCGGCCAAAGTGGCCGGAGTAACAGGCGCCGGAAACACGGGCGTGAAGGGGTGGGGGTTGGGTGAATTCGCAATTTACAGAAACGGTCCCTCGGCTTTCAGTTTGTTTTAAATAGTTATTATAAGTTTTAAATAATAGTTTGTAAATTGACAGATTTAGCCCAAAGTTAAGTATATAGATATTTTAACTAACTAACTTAACCAAATTGAAACGTAACCATTATATACGTGACGTTTTTATAGTTTTAGTTCGTTTAAGCCATTAAGAGATTATTTCGTGACCTAGAAGCGTTTTATTTAACGTTTTCAATAATTTTCTTTTACGAACCATATATATATATTTATTTATATATATATATTTTGAGTTTTATTGTCATGAATAATAATTATTTGATACGCGTGAATGTTTTGCGACATAAATACGATTATTTAATTGAGACGGGAATAACGTAGAATCCCATGCGTTTATTCATAATATTAATAATAAACGTTACATTTTGAAGAAAAATAAATATGATTACAATTAAAAGGATAACAACTTCGGGTTCGAGTCGGGCATTCGGGTTCGGGTTTGGGGCAGATGTCACAGTCTCCCCTCCTTATAGAAATTTCGTCCCGAAATTTGCTCAAACCGAAGTAGAAGAAGATGAAGCAAAAAGGTGCGGATACTTAAACTTCATATGGTCTTAAATTCATGTTCACATTTTGAGTTTTAACGCTCATTATCGATTGGTATCTGATTACGCTCGAGTTGTTTGACATAACGGTCCATAATTTCCAATGGCCGTCCAATAAATTGCATCGATTAATTCATTATAAATATGCACATGAGGTTTTTATCGGATAAGTACTTCTTCAGATTAGAAACATGAAACACGGGATGAACGCTGCCCACTTCCGTAGGGAGTTTCAACTCGCAAGAAACTCTTGAGAATTCGATCAATGGAATTGTGAGCATTTTGATTGAGGCACGATTTTAAATAACGAGGTTAACAAGTTATTTATTTTTAATTTGCTTTGTCTCACTAAGAATTGTTTATTTACCTCTTTTCACTTATAAGAGTTCGGTTGAACTATTTGTATGTAGATTCGAATAAATTTTATTTGCTACTCAATATAGGAATAGAATAGGATACCAACTTGCAACTGAAATATTTTAAGTATATGGATTTAAAATTATTTTAATAATCATCGAGAATAGTCGTGACTAATAGAATGTTTGAAACGAATTAAGTAACCTTACACATAGTTAAGTGACTTATATGCAATTAGTAAAATGGGTAAACAAGTCCAGTGAAAATAAGATGATTAAATATGGTCCAGCTACACAAGACAAAACTTACTATGGTTCCCATGCACCAACTTTCATAATTCCGTGTGCACCCGTAATTACTTCAGTTTTTGCATGGACTCCACAGTTCATTCGATCTCGTGCGAGTCAGAAGTACACAACAATTTTTTAGGTTAAAATGATGATACGTATAGGTATTGATATCATACTTGATAGTACTTGGGAAAGTCTTATTGAGATGATAAATAGATTGATGATTCAGAAGAAACTAACGTCCATTAGGTAGACGTTGCTCATATAAATAAGTTTGTTCGACGATATAGGTAGTCAAATTCGAGTACTAAGATAGTAACACTTAAGTTAGTGAAAATCGACTCTATGTGTGTAAGATGTAATTATCTAAGTTTTCTGATATTGACCAGTTCATATGAATGAGTTGATGGTGTACATGTAATAATATAGTTTATTGGGATCTTTAGAAAAATTAGTTTCAAGAAATTTTGATAATGCGGATAATCCAATTTATAGTTCGAATGAATAAATCACTTAGTTCCAATTGGATTTAACTTTTAAGGTATTTGTATTTATATGACTAATCGCTTTAGGTATATCAGATGTAGGAGGTACATAAGTTTATAAGAGGTGATGCTGTTTTTCTATAATGTAGTTTTTTAAAAACTAACTAAGAAGTTGAAAGTTTTGATCTTTACCATAGATAAGAGGGTTGATTTGAAAATATACGACACAATTTAAGTTATAAGTACTTGGTATTGGAAAAACAGAATGACATGGTGTTTGTTACAAGTCTTTGTGTCATATTTGAGAAGACGGGAAAATGTTTGTGTAAATATTTGGCCGACGTTAGCATGACCAATCACTTTTTAAAGAAACCATTTATCACGAAATTTATATGTATATATATATATATATCTATTTTTTTTACAAGATACTAAGACCAAAAGGTTATTAAAATTTTTTTTTTTAAATATATATATGTATATATATTTGTTTGGGACAAATAAGAAAATTATTTTAATAGAATCGAATACCGTTAGTTTTACAAAGTCCATTGATTACACGTTGTGTTAGGGTGACTAGTTTATAAATGAAACACGTTGGGTTTGGATTAGTTCATGAAGACTAGTTACGTAGAATTTCGTTGGGGGTCATATGTATAGATGAAAACATTTAGTTGAATTAGTTCGAAAATAGTTGTGTAGTGAGTTCTCATTAGGTTTGGATAACGAATTCATGGATAGCATCGTCTAGTTGATTAACGAGTACTTGTTTTGATGGTTAGTTCATAATTTTGATAGTAGATTTGTAATGATAGATTAGAAATTGGATTAGAATCTTATAGTTAAATGAGTAGTTTTGAAACTATTTTGAGTATAGAAGTCAAGTTGAAATATTTGGAGGGTAGACGCTCGATCCAAATACATTAGCTTATAAGAATAGCAAAATCCGTTAACTTTTATTTAGTTGTGGAATTTAGCCTTGACTATAATTTAGAAATCATCATGAACCTTTGATTGGAGAATCGATAACCGATTTAGGATTAGAAGTACGACTTAGATTCGGTAATCGATATATGCATTATATGCATGATCTGAAGTTTTGGATAATTCGATTTAGATATGTCTTAGTTTTGATTTGAAGTGTTTGGTTTACAATGGTGTGATTGTGTTATATGGATAAGCTAGCGAGTATATCGCACAAGTATTATTGTAGCTTAGAAACAAATGGAATGATGAAACGTAGGATAACACGGTTTTGTAGCAACATCTTTGACCGATAGAAAACATCCGATGTAATAATAGCAACTCGTTCCACTTAGAATATCATAGAATCTTTTGAAACATACCATAGAGGATCACGTAGAAAGTTTAGAAACTTTAGAAATTTCGATTAAATGAAATAGTGATAGTACTTAGAACATCGTAGAATCCTTTGAACATTTCATAGGAAATCACTTAGAAACTTTAGAAACATTAGTAAATGAAATTGGAATATTATTTAAGTCAATATAAAAATTCATAGAAACAATTATAAATCGTAGGAATGAAAATCGTAGAATCATTAAGTAAATGAAATTTCGATGGCTTAGGAGTGTGTCTTGGTTTTGGACACTAATGACTTATCAAAGTGTTAAGTTCGTTTTCAACGTATTCGAGAAAGCGTGCTTTAGCCTATAGGTTCGCACTCATCTCGTACATCCCCAGGTAAGCATACAGGTCTCTTAAAGAGATTTATACGAAATGCTTTGCCTTAGACAGGATGTCCGTGATACAGGTGTTCCCCCTTCCGGATTGCACACGCTCCCACGTTTCAAACTTACTTAAGACGATGACGAGATTCCACAAAGAGAAAGATCCTAATCATACCGACGAGTCTCTTGTAGCTCCTTCGCGAAATCGGATAAGAAATAAGATAAAGAAACAGCATAGAGAAATTCATAAAAAAAGAATAAAGAAATAAGTTCTAGAAGAGTTTTCTAAGCACAAGCTATTTGTACTAAGGACTCTTAGGTTATAGTCTAGGTCGGTGTGTTTCTAATACCCTATCCTAGTTCCCTATAACCATAGCTCTGATACCAACTGTGACACCCCGCCCGGTGGCGGAAAACACTGGGCTGTCATAGAATTGGATATCCATAGTAAACAAAGCACATGGTATTTATTTATTACGTTTAATAATGATATAGTAAGTTTAGAACATCAGTCTTAAATGGATACGACAAAAGTAACAAAACCGAAACAGTAAATGCAATCGTCTTTATTAATTAAACTAGGTCCAAGGCAATCCTATGTCTTGGCAAAAGCAGCAAAATAATCATAAGCATCACCTGAAATATGTGAAAATAAAGTTAGCTACACAAGCTAGTGAGTAAAACCCAAATTGAATAGTAATAGTATTGAAATCCGAGATCAACAAGATATGCTGCGCAATCCCATATGTATAGTAATTTCGTAATATCACCCTACCAGGACCCCTAGAATAGAATAGTACACCAACCACAATAGAAACCATAGTATCTCGTTTAGCCATTTGTCATGAGAACCACTCATGTAATAAATAATGATAACTTTTAATAACCGTCGTTTACCGTCTCGATATATAAGTCATCATTTAGCAATTTAGGGACATGGCATAGTATAGCATCATAGCATAGCAACATAGTATAGCAACATAGCATCTCGTCATAGTAAACATGGAATTAGAAAGGCCGGGTTTAAATCACCTATCGATGTTGTACAAGCAGGTGGGTTTGTCAAACCATTAGCGCTAACATTGTACCGGTGGGTTTACAAAGCAATAAAACTACTATTAACTAACACATAAGATTGCATCAAGCCGCGAACTAGATTAACATATTTGTATGATCTCTTTTAGAAAACGAATAGAAAACGCAATGTAGTAAAAGACATATTTCAGCCCCAAAATAGTAAAATGGAAAAAGGGGAGTGAGTTTACTCACCTTAAAATCCAAAGATAATAGTAACACTAGAATCGCAACTAGAAAGAACCGAGGATCGCCCAGATATTAGAATCACCTAATTAACCGGGAAAACCTAATTTAGAAACGAAGCAAGTAACGTAATAACTAGAATCAAGAAACTATAACTTCTAGGGTTTTGGATTTGGGGTTTTAGGGTTTTAAATTATAGATTTGAAATTAGGGTTTCAAAATATAATTTGAGATTTTAGGGTTTTAAAGTACCAATTGGGAATTAGGGTTTTAAAATATAATTTGGGATTTTAGGGTTTCAAATCCAATTTAGGGTTTCAAAAATCCAATTTGGGGATTTAGGGTTTCAAGAGCCAATTTTTTGATAAACGACAACGTTTTAAGTAATATATATATTTTAACGGATTTTTATATAAAATGTCAAAAATTCATAATAACTCATTTGTACAACTAGTTTGTTTTTATTGAAATATTAATTTGTACAAACCTTAAGAAATATATGACTTAACTTAAAAGTAAATGGGTTAAAATATAAAATTTAAATAAAAGTGGTCAGTGGGACTCGAGCCCACGACCCAAAGCGCCACAACCAGCAACCTTACCACTGAACCAGACGCGCTTTTTGGTTATTGAACAGGCAGCGATTAGTTTTAATATTTACTATACAAGATTACCCATTTCCATATAAACCCTAGAATCAAAATCACCCAATTCGTTCTTGATCTTGTTAATCAAACCCAAAATCAACAGAGGGCTTTTAATCTACACGAACTCACGATCATTTCGATATATAAAACTTACTTGGAAAATCAACGAATTGGTACCGATTCAGAGAGGGAAAAGTTCGGCTGTTCATGATGATTTTCGTGAATCTGGAATTGATAAGAGATGAAATTGATGGTTTAGAACGATGAAGAAGATCACAATGAGTAAAACGAACCTAGAAATTACCTGAGATTATGTCTCGAGGATGGATAACGGTGAACTCGCCGGAAAAAAAATATATATATATAATTTGGTTCATTTTGGTTTATTGCAGAGAAACAATGATGTTTTGATGGTTGGGATGGTTAGTCGAAGGTAGAGGATTGTAGGGCGTTAAGGAAACGAAACGAATTGACAGTAAAGAGGCCATTAAGGTCGACGGTTATGGAACGATTGTTCAATTCGGGATTTAAGGTTGTTGTAACCGAGCTTTTAAGGTACCAAGGGGTTCGAAACTGGTTCACCAATGGTTAGAAACAAGTTTTGGACGTTAAAATGGTATTTTTAGATGTTAAAAAACCTTCGCCGGAAGTTGGCCTTTTCCGGCCAAAGTGGCCGGAGTAACAGGCGCCGGAAACACGGGCGTGAAGGGGTGGGGGTTGGGTGAATTCGCAATTTACAGAAACGGTCCCTCGGCTTTCAGTTTGTTTTAAATAGTTATTATAAGTTTTAAATAATAGTTTGTAAATTGACAGATTTAGCCCAAAGTTAAGTATATAGATATTTTAACTAACTAACTTAACCAAATTGAAACGTAACCATTATATACGTGACGTTTTTATAGTTTTAGTTCGTTTAAGCCATTAAGAGATTATTTCGTGACCTAGAAGCGTTTTATTTAACGTTTTCAATAATTTTCTTTTACGAACCATATATATATATTTATTTATATATATATATTTTGAGTTTTATTGTCATGAATAATAATTATTTGATACGCGTGAATGTTTTGCGACATAAATACGATTATTTAATTGAGACGGGAATAACGTAGAATCCCATGCGTTTATTCATAATATTAATAATAAACGTTACATTTTGAAGAAAAATAAATATGATTACAATTAAAAGGATAACAACTTCGGGTTCGAGTCGGGCATTCGGGTTCGGGTTTGGGGCAGATGTCACATTTGTGACTTCGTTACATGCATAAAATGGTGACATTACGATCTTGACGTGTGTTGTGTATGATGGAGAGATCGTTGTTCGTTAGATGCGTAAAAAATAGTATTTTCTCGCACACAAGGGCGTACACACCCTTAAAGGGTGGGTGGCACCCGCTCCCCCTGCGAAATTAATTTATTTTTGTTTTTATATGTTACATTCTTGATCAACCCCCGTAAAATTTTACCCTCAACCCCCATCCATTCTTAAAAAACTCAGTTTGATGCTTAGTGCACAACCCATAGGAGACACATAATATTAAACAATGGATTGGTTTAAATTGTTAGAAGATAGTAATATATATTTATTTATATTATCATGTATAGTCAAACATTGAGGTATTATAATCTCAATTGTTTCACCATTGCACAAAACCATCAACATAGTTTATGATTCGGATGGTCATGAGTACAAGAAAGAAATACATAAATAATACAAGTGAGAAGTGAGAAATGGTGAAAAGTTTAGTTGTAGAACCAAGGTTCTCAACATCATCATTTTTATACCATAACACAAGTTCCCAACATAATCTTGTTTGAAAAAATAGTTTGGTTTCCTTCACTTCTTGTTTGTAAATTAATAGTGGCTTAAGAAAATTTTCAATTTTCAATTTTGATAATAAGTGGAGGAAAAATAAAAAAAAATCAATTTACACCCCTCAAACTTATTTTATTGATTGTTGTGTACCATAAACTCATGTTTAAGCATTGTTTTGGGTACTTTAACATATAATCATAAACCAGTTATAAAACCATTTTCCGAATAATATAAGTCTTGCTAAGTTTTTTTGTCATTTTTAATTTGACCCGACCCGGTTTGACCCGAACCGAGTCAAACTGGGTTTGAAAAAATTATAATATATTGATACTCAAACGATTGCTACCAAATTTCATACCACTGTGAAAAAAAAATTTCGGGGTACGCCATTACTCGCACATGATACATGACAATAACGTAATTATGCATGGATAAAAAAAGTTTTATGTCTCATACATTGCTAGTTTAGAAAACAAAATAAGTCGCGTCCTATATTAAAAGATGGTTGTTCAAGTTTGAGTAACTTGATTGAAACAAAACTTAAAGATAAGTAATCTAACTGAAGCAAAACAAAATTTGAGTGACTTAAATGAGAAAAAAAACCTTAAAGATAAGTTACCTAATTAAAAGAAAACAAAGTTTGGTGACTTAATTTTAACAAAATCGAAGCTTGGTTATGTTTCTACAAAGTTACCCCGAAAGAAAACGTCAAAGTTTAAAACAAAGAAATAAGAAACGCTCTGACTTAGAGACCAAGATAGTCAGAGATGATAATGCATGAAGTTATTAAGTATAAAAATATATGGGGTTAAAGTGGGGAATTACAAAAATTAAAAAGTCAATGTGTAAAGGTTTAAAAGGTTGAGACTTGAGAAGTGAATGTATAAATCAAAAAGACTATAAGGGTTAAAAGAAAAAAAAATAATGACATCATGATGATGTCACCTTATGTTTTAGCATTTATTAAAGAGAATTTAATATAATACAATGTAATATGGTATAATACAATGTAATATGATATAATATTACATGAAGACTTTTTAAAATATTCCAAAGCAAAATGACATCATCTTTTTAATTCTTCCAAAATTAAAAAATACATTATAACCTTAAATGTAAATTCCCCTGCAAAGTGAATTTTGCCTAAAACGTGTGAGAAGTGTTATACCCACATAAAAACATAGTCAAACAAACTTCTATTAAACTCATTCCAGCAACATTAGAACCGTGCCGTCAACCCCTCCGCCCTCAACCACAGCAACAATTGCTTCAACGGGAGCTTCGCTAAGCCCCCCATCCCTCAAAAACCTAAACCTTACCCCTCAAAAAAATACCTAGACCCCCACCCTCACCCTCAAAAAAACCTAAACCCTAAAATTTAAACCTTAAAGCTAAAGTAAGTTTAAAACTAAACCCTAGTAGATAAGTTGGTAAAGTTTCACGAGAAACTTTTAACACCGCTAGAATAAGCTCAACAAAGTTTGTTTGACCTAGTTTTCAAATAATTTAATACAATTCTGATATTATTTCGACAAAATCTACTTCTTATTTGATCATTCTTTAATAATCTTATTCTTAAAAATTTAATTTCATTAAATATTTTTATATTTATCATGGAGTATTTGACAAAAACTAGTTAAGAACTACCCCTAAACTAGTTTTGTTTAATATTAAAAGGCTAATTATAATCAAACAAATTATACATTACAAATTTATATATAAAAACTTAATACATTATAAATTTATGTAAAAAAGTAGAATATTTTCGTTACATAACATATTTAGGGGCATTTGGCAAAATCTGAATCAATGAGTGCTTAATGGTTAAAATATCTGAACTATTAAGAGGTCATATCAATGGGATGAATGTTGGGGTAGAACTGCATATGATGATAAACTTGATATATATACTTCATTCCGTGTCATTCAGCATCTATATGTCCCTTAATCATTCGACACTTATTTGATAGAGTATAAGTGAAACCTGGAAAATACAGTTAGTAATAACTACAATTAATCACCTCAATATTTTCTAAAAATGTATAACTTTTTATGACGACATTATTTAAAAAACTAAATAAAGTGAGCATTTAATTTTCTTTAATTTTCTTTAATTTTAGTATAATGATACATGATATTAAAAAACAATATATTTTAAAATAAAACTTGTGTTCTGGTGTTGTCTCAAAACTGAATGTTACCGATGTGTACCATAAAATATCATAAAAGTCACCAAATGAGTGTTATATTTTCGAGCGTAGCGCGGACAATATACTAGTTTAATAATGCGGAATCCGAGTCTTCTAACTAATTGTCCGACTAGGGAAAAAAACTTTTAAGATAAAGAAAAGCGGTGTGATACATAACCTTGGTAAGAAAATCCATTAGCATGCTATAATGATAAAGTGTCGGACTCTTAATCATATTGGTTGTGGATTCTATTCCCACATGATACAAAAAATGAGTTTCAAATTAGGATGGTTCGTTTACAAAATGAATTTTACATAAAAAGTGTGAGAGATGATATATAACAACATTAAAATCAGGTCAAACGAACTTCACTAGAACTCATTCTTGCGATGTTAGAACCGTGTCGTCAAACCCTCATTCCCCATTCATCCGCCAAAAACCTAAACCCCACCCCACTCTCATAAAAACCTAAAATCTAAAAACCAAACCCTAAGAAAAAACTAAATATTAACAGGTAACATATCTTGTTAACAGATCTTTAACCTGTTAAGACATGTTAACTAACGTGTCTTTATCGTGTTAATCTGTTAATGACACAGCACCTGTTAAGTTCAAACACGAAACCTGTTAATTTCATGTTGTTGGATGTTTTGGTATCATGTCCGTGTCAAAATTTGTCACTATACTTGTAAACGATTTAATTTCTTTAAAAAAAATAAATAAAAATATAGTAATGCCATTTGTAAGAAAGATAGGAGATGGTGTGTGTATTTATAGAGTGAAATTAGTCAATCGGTTTCAGTAAATTATCAACACAAAAAGACGAATCCTGTTATGGCTTAAGGAGGGTCCCTTTCATCAGTCAAGCCCAAGCACAAACCACCTTCTTCTTCTTCTTCTGCTAGGTATACATACATACATACTTACACTTGTCCAAACTCAAACCCCTTTTATCTCTTCCAGTAACTGCAAATTTCTCTTCATGTCAACAATTTTCCAAAACAATTTCTAAAATTTCATGTTTTTAGTGTCAATTTCCTCATGAATTACACTCCAATTGTTCCATTTGATGTTATAATCTTCGATCAGTACACTAGATTAAGCTTTTCAGTAGCCAATTGCCTGCTATATCTGTTAACAAATTTTGGGTTTTTAATTCAACCCTGATTTCATTAATTTGAGTGTTTTAGAAATGAAAAAAAGAAACCCCCAAATTGTTTTACAAATTTTGCTGTTTATGTTGAGATTGAAGCTTATAATAACATGGATTTTGGTTTAATTTGGTTTTTTTATGTTTTGTAAAAAAAGTGTTGAAAATTGTTTGATTTATCATATGCTGCAGTGAGATGATAAACAAAACTGTAATCACTGTTACTGTATGTATGTATGTATGTATGATGTTTCTTGTTTAATTTGCTTTTGTTGTATAGGTTTAAATTGTGATAATGTGATATACATATCCTTTAGTTTGATTTTTGTATGAAGATTAAGTGAACTTAAGCACACTAATTTGCATCTAATTTGTTTGGTTCGTTTGCTACGAAGTGGGCACCGACAAAATCTTATTATGTTCGAATGACGTACGTGATGTTAGGAACTATAGTGTTACTGCATTAAAAATGTTTCCTTTTCGTGGTATACTAGAAGTTGTGCCGCGTACGCAGCCTGCAATTGTGGCCGACGCCTATTATGTGATATACGTTGAGACAAATAAGCAACCTTTCAACTTTGTCGGTTTGTAGCACCGGCATGAAGTAATTTGTCGTTTTGTAGCACCCGTAAGAAGAAATTTGTCGTCTTGTATTACATGACGAGGAAATTTCTTAATACATTTTACCCTAATTGCTAGCGTGACGCTAGCCATCTTAAATCCGATGCATTCTTTATATTTTTTACCATATTTGGTTTTATACGAAATGTGGATCATGCTACAAGTAAAAAGATGCATTCTAGATGAGTAATATTTTATATTGTTATATAGATACCTAAATGTGTTGTTTCGTATTGGTTTCATGGTTTGTAGGTTTGTTGACGTGCGATGGAAGACGACGCAGATATAAGGAAGTGGGAGGACCTAGATATCGATGTTCTGGTCAAGATATTTCAAGGTTTTGATGTTTTTCAGATGACATCCAGTGTCGGTCTTATCTGCAGCACATGGCGTCATGCTGCTTGTGATCCAACGTTGTGGCGTACACTTGATCTGACAAATTTGTCTTCCAACTTCATAAAAATTCCATTAGAGCCTTATGTTTATGTGGATGCACGTTCTGACAAAGAACTCTCAAAACTTCTTAACATTTCTCTCAGTCTTAGCCGTGGATCCATTGAAACGATGATTTTCAATTTCAATCTGTACATCTGTGATGCTCAGTTGACCTACACTGCTGAAAGGTATTGTCATGACCGTTAATCTTAATTGCGCATGTGAAATGTGTTTGTTTAGTATGTTTATTTTGGTAGGATATTGAGTCAAATAAAGATGTTTTTGCGTGGTTTTTGTTCATAATAATATCGTGCAGGAGCCCAAATCTCAAACGTCTGGTGTTACCTGCATGGAACAGAATCAAGAAAACCGGGATATGCACGGCTATTAGCATGTGGAAGGATCTTGAATCGCTAACAATGCCGAGCATAGCAAACCCACAATATTTCATGGAAGAAGTTGCCAAACACTGCAAGAAATTCTCTGAGCTTAAAGTCATGGGCCCGTTTGACATCTTCTATGCGCAGACCCTCATAGAGTGTGTCCCGAATCTCAAAGTTTTGAGCCTGCGTTGTTCAATTGTTTACTTGGACGCGCTTCTGTCTATCTTAAATGGGTTAAAGAACCTTGAGGTGCTTAACATAAGTCATTCTCTGATTGTGGACGCGCCGCCACCACCTGCTACTAGAAGACTTGTTGAGAAGCTTGATGATTCAGTTTTGGAAAAGGCGTCGCGGTTACATAAGTTCGTGACATGTATGGATGATTCGTGTTTGATGTGCCAGAGGACAAGGGATGATGAAGGGCTTATAAGGTGGTACAGGTATGAAGATGGGTTATGGAAGGAGGATGAGGTTGAGTCTCTTGCAGTTTGAGATTTTATTCCCAGACTTTAAGCTGTTCAAAGAGTTTTTTTTTTTCTTTTTTCTTTTTTTTGTTTTGTTAGTGTTATAGATATGTGGATATAAAAAGAGAATAAATATATTATTATGTTTGATATCAGATGGTCTAATTTAGGGTATAAATTCTGCTCTTTGTGGCCCATAAAAAGCTTACATGACCTTAATTTTGAGCTATAAAGACATCAGGTGAAGATGAACAACTTATTAGAGTACTATATAGCTTATAAACAAACCGAATGAATATGAACATTAGGCCATTGGCATGTTCCTGCTTGTTCAATTAAATTTAACCGAATATGAACATGAACACTTGATAAAACACAGTTTTGTGTTCGTGTATATTCATTAAGAAATAGTATGTATTCGTTCATTAAAAATCTAAACGATTTGTTCATGAATGTAAACAAACAAAAATAAGAAAACGTAACTGAACAAACATAAAAATGATCATTAGTGAAAAGCTACGAGGTCTAACGCATTATATTTCATCTAGAAACACATGTATTTAGTAGTTTAAATGTACATGACTAGTCCAAAAAAATTTTAATGATTCATCAAAAATCATTCATTCACCGTCCATGGAATTAAGTTGTGAGAAAACATGTATTAGTAAAAGTGAAATCCCGTGTAATTTTAAGTTTAAAGATTTAATGTAATATAACCATGAGTTCAAACAACAACACGTAATACCCTTTATATATAATATACTAGTTTAATGCCCGTGTGTTACACAAGTAGTGATATGAAAAATAGAGAAGTTTAAATAGTTTAGCAAACAAGTAAATTTGTAGAAAAATAACAAAGTTTTAATTTTGTGTTAATTTATGTCTCTTAAACATTGTTTTGTTTCAATTAGATAACTTTAAAATGGTGTCTTAATCCTATGTAATTAACTTGTGTAATATGTAAATATTAATTTTAACATTAGTTTTAAATTAAAGTAAAATAAATGTTCAGGAAAATTTTCATAAATTTGTAAAAAGTAAAAAAATGACAAATTTTTACAAATTGCAAAACCTATAAAATAAACTGCGAAATTTAAAAAGTATGTAAGAATATTTAGTTGATGTGAGAAAAAAAATAAAAAACGGGTCTCAAATTAATCTAAAAATCAATGTTTACTTATTATACAAATTAATTTACCTAGGAGTGGAACAACTTTTAAACTTAATTTATGTAATTGAAACAAAACAAAATTTGAGTAACCTAACTGGAACAAAATATAAGTTCGTTATGTTTCTATGTGATTTTCCGTTTATAAAAGAAATATTTGGAAATAACTTACATATTATTACATTAAATAAAGGTTTCTTAAAGCTTGGAAATTAATTACATACAACATTGAAACCATATTTAATGGACAATAGGCATGCTTATATTTGACAAGGATCCCGTTAAGACTTGGCTTAGCAATATAGACACATTGATAAAAAAAAATTACATTTTGCAATGCTAGAAATTTTTTAAAAGCTGAATGCAATTTGCTAGATTTAAATAACATTATCGAAAAACAATAATCAAGAAGGAAATGAATTCAAAAGGTAATATGATTTTTATATTTTCAATAGAGTAAATTACAATTTTTGGCCTTTATAATAAGGCAAATTACGGATCATGGCCTTTATTTTAAATTTTTGCACTGGTTGGCCTTTATATAAATTTTTCTCACGGTTTAGGGCCTTTAATTACAACCGTTAACTTTTTCAGTTAACTCTCCTCATGTGCCATGCACATGAGGGCTTTTTGGTCATTTCGTCCCTAAAGAATCATTATGGTAACTATAACAATATAACCACCCGACCCACCATTCCCACTGCTTCTTCTTCTTCACTAATTATATACATACATAACAGTGCATATAATATACATGTATACATTACATACACAATCCATATATATATACATACAATATATAACAATATAACCCAATCGTTCTTCTTCTTCACTAATCCATATATATATATATATAAATATATATATATATAACGGAGTTTGTTTACGGAGCCACCGACACACTACGGGTAGCTTTAGTACGGCTTCATCATCTCCGGCAACAACGGAGCCACCGAAGCATATATATACTCATACACAATCATCATCTTCTTCCGTTGTCTCCGATTCAGATCAGTACAGAATCCGGTTACTTGCAGCGAACACTGACGTGGCTCGCCGGAGGAGTTTGTAAGAGAACTGCTACAGTTGTTGAGCTTGTTTCTCCGGCTGCGGTGACAGAGATTTCAGATCAGAAGGAACCGTACGTTTTCAGATATGAAGGAACACTAATACTCCAGCGAGTATGGTTGTACGATAGCGCCAGCAGTGGCAACTTCATCGAAATTCCGGTAACGTCGGAGTTAAATTAGAGGATGGTGGGAGATGATGATGATGACGAAGAAGAAGATGAAAATAAAGATGAAGATGAAGTGAAGATGAAGAATATGAAATGAAGATGAAGACAAAGATAATAAAGATGAATAAGTTACATAAATGGTCCTCTAGTAGATATTGGATTTTAATAATCCGTACGTTTGCACATTGGCCGATATTAATCCCAACTTAAAAAATTCTCTGTGGAAATCCCAACTTGTAACTTATTTCCTACAATGATCCTCCATTAAAGTTAACTTAACGCCGTTAAATTGTTTTTTTTATTTCATACCGATGTTTTAAGGCTTTTGATCTGGAAGAGGATATGAGTCTATTGATGTAAAACTTACCTTGATCCGGTGCACCAAATAGTCTTTAAACCTAATGGTGCTTAAATCGAATGTTAAAATTTCTTCGTTTAGAGCACCGACTCAAGGTAAGTTTTACATCAATAGACTCGTATCCTCCTCCCGATAAAAGCCCTAAAACTTTGGTCTGAAATTAAAAAAAAAAAAGTAAAGTCGTTAAGTTAACTTTAACGAATGATCGTTGTAGGAAAATAAGTTACAAGTTGAGATTATCACAGGAAATTTTTTAAGTTGCGATTAATATCGGTCAATATAAAAAAATTCAGATTATTAAATTCTGAT
The DNA here is from genome assembly GCA_030867185.1 of Tagetes erecta. NCBI lineage: Eukaryota > Viridiplantae > Streptophyta > Magnoliopsida > Asterales > Asteraceae > Tagetes > Tagetes erecta. Next base: position 17,650,105 of record CM061491.1, on the reverse strand, counting down.
AACCCTATATTTTAAAAAAGTTTCATATGATTATCTTGTTAAATTTGAATTAATCAAGAAATGATTAATTATGGAATGAAAATCTTCATCTAATAAAAATGATATCAACATTTTGAGCGGGAATATAATTCTCTAAGTGCCTTGAATGATTGACAAGTGTCCTCTAAAACCCTCTTTTATTAGAAGGTATAGATAGATTACATATATAAGGGAATGAACATAAGCGAGCATATATAAATGAACATGTATGAACAAACCTAAATAAATGTTCACGAAGATATTTCCATGAACGAAATGTGTTTATGTTTGCTCATTTAACTAACAGTGAACACAAAATTTTGTTCAATGAACAAACATAAACAAAGTTCCCGCTAAACAGTTCATGAACCGTTCGGTTCATTTACAGGCCTAGGATTATCTTATTTATGAATATGTTTAACTTTTTTTTAATGACAATTGCTAGAAATGTTCTAGGATGTATAGTTTAGTGTCTCTCGTACGTTGTAGGATTTAAACTAGGGGTGCTTAGGGGTCAGCTTTTCAGGTTGGTGGGTCGAACCTAACCCGAAGCTAAATTTTTTATACAAACCTAAACCCGATCCGAACATGAAAATTTAAACATCAATTTGACCTGAACTGATTTTGTAGCAAGTTAACCCGAACCCGATCCATTTGATCTCAATTTTCACAAAGTACATTCTTCAATAATTCAAACTTTCAAAATTACCAGAAAATGCATTCTCCAAATGAGAGCCGGCTTACGAAAAATTGGGAGTTTCCTCCCAAATGTACACACAACCTAAAAAACATTCAATATTATTATAGTTTCAACGTAAAACATCATATGATGCATATATATTGACACAATATACCCTGCACTTTGTTTTATATAAAAAAATCAGGTCAACCAGTGAACTTAATGGGTTGACCCGAACCCGACATGTTTTTCTAAACAGGTTGGCAGGTTTGACCTAAAACTGACCCAAACCCATTCACTGTAAACCAAACATGCAAATTTCATATTAGATTCGGGTCGTGCCGAAAATTCTCAGCCCTAATTTAAACTATTCTACTTTGTACTTATGACGAGACAAGGCCTATCAACAGTAAAACTAGGAACCATGAAAACGAATTGACTGTCTCCAAACTCAAAAGCAAGACCATCGTTGCTACAATAACTTTGGAAACTACTTTTTGAACCTACAATCGAATTCTTGATCTTGAATAAGAATAGAAGTCTCGAAGCGTTACATCTACATCGTTGGTATTGTAATCGGAAACAACCACAAAAGCTTAAATCATGCTAACTCACTGCTTCAATCTTGAACCAGAAACAATCATCTCTACGATTATTGCTACAATCGAATCGGTATCTTACTAACTAGTTGACAAAAATTCGCTAGTGTTAGTGTTTACTCGTTACCATAAAACCATATCTATGATTACTGCTACAACAAGGTTAGTTTTCTCTTTACAATGCTTTGATTTCATTATGTATTTGTTCATTCGGTAATTTAGTATTAACGGTTAGATCAGATTGTGCGATGCGGTAGCTGGGTATTGCCTATGAATTTAACGTCACAGTGGATAATCACGCATAACACATGTGTTTATGATTTTGTTACACACGTTATGTTGGTGACATTATCGTTGTTATAGACATAGACATTAACATGTCGTATAGACACGAAAGAGCATTATGTCTCGTTAAAGAAGTTCGTGAAAAAATGAAACTTGTTAAATACCAACAAAAGTAAAAAGACAAAAAAATGTTGTGGTGTAGAACGTATTGCGGTGTTGAACGTAAAGTGGTACAAAGAAGTCAACACCATCTCAAACTAGTTGATTTTCGGTTATTGAATCGGTTTTGGTCCCGGTTCCGTTTTTTGTGCACCTCTAATTATGGTTACCTAGACGAGTTGGCAGCCTTAGCCCACAATTGTTGTTAGTTGTTTCTCTTGGTTCAACCCACTAAGAGTTTGCAATCTATACCTTTTGATAAAAGAGACTTTTGAAGGACACGTGTTATTCATTGAAGATGGTGTTGGAGCATTTTTCTCGCTTAAAACTAAGAATCTTCTATGCTAAGCAATGTGTGGAAAGAAATCGATAACATTAATCACTCAAACTTTATTCTTCCAAACTTTCAATCTACATTATTTGCATCATTGAAATCACTAGTAAAACGGAAAACACACAACTTAAACAAATAACTCATTGAAGTTTAGGATCTAGACCCATGCATGCCGACCCGTACGCTCAACCCGATACATATGATTGTCACCGTGAATTTTTCCGGATATCTATCATCTGGATTATTTGTATGTCCGTTTTTCTTAATCTTTTTTAAATTAACCGGTAGGACCGTAGGATTTATAAGACACTCAGTTTAAAAGCGTAGTGTATTTGTAGTTCAAATTTATTTGTTGAAGGTTCAATTAATAGTTTGATTGCAATTTGTGTTTCTATTTGTATATATCTGTCATGTAACGTGTAGTTTATTTTCAAACGTTACTTTTTCATGAATTTTTGTAGGAACCGTTCGCATAAAAAATCAAAATTACTTATATTGATTCAATTACAATACAAAGATCAAATAAAGCAGTAAATTACAATACGATAATTACAACCGAAATAAAGTAAATAACAAGTACAATAGAAGAAAAGAACAAGTGACCGAGGCTTCGTGTATTGACACGGGTCCCTTAAAACAAATTCCGAGTCTCCCAAGAGAACTCGAATGTTTCCCAGGGTACAACGGCCGAAGCTGTATGTACAGCCGGGGAGGACTCTAGCACCCGAAAATGCATTTTGAGAAGAAGAGAAAGTGATTAGAACATTAGAAGAATGAGAGAGAACAAGTGAATGTTTTTTGGTGAGTTCCAGTATGTCTCACAACTAGGTTCACCCTAGTATTTCCACATGAAAAAACAAATTTCAATTCTCTCAAGTGAAACCACATTTTCACACATATTTCCAATACTTCATATATTCTCAATAGCAAGATACCATGTATCTCAATTCATACTCTCTCAGTATCAAAATGCAATTTCAGCGGTTTAATATTGTCGGATAGGTAGTGGTTAACTTTGAACCTTCCGTTGTGATGCATACTTAGCCTCCTAGTGATTTGGTAGACGCGATGTCTTTGAACCAACCATCATTTATGTAGACGACAATACACATTACACAATACTATTCCTGGTCTGGTCAACCCCTCATTGTCGTGTCCATTATGGTCGTGGATCACTAGCCTGGTTCTGCGAGAGCTCTAGGATTTGCGCTCCCCATAAATCCATTCGAAGCGACCCCACTTCTCTCTCACATAGGTGATTATCAAAATCATTAAAAGCATTAAGGTTATAATGATTTCACTAGATCAATAACCAGTTGTTATACTTATCCTCACATCATGTCACAGATCATTATTGGAATGGGCTAGGAAGTCTTAAGGTTAACTCCCTTTATTGCGTTTGGGGAACCCCCACAGTGACCGTAGTTTCTGCAATTAGGTTGTCCTATTGAACCTAGATCTTGGGATCTCCAGTCACATAGGTTAGGTTTTCCTTCACATTCACTTATCTCATGGGCTTTAGTCACATTCCAATTAACGACTTGAGTACTCACTCTCTGCTTAAGCCTTTTATAAATGGGTTCACAATGTTATCTTTTGACTTCACATAGTCAATTTTAATAACCCCGTTGAGAGTGTACTTGTCGTACCTTATTGTGTTTACGTAACAATTTTTAGGTCCTATCTTTTGAACCTTGGGCTCCGGTATAAATATCTTTGCTAGGCACCCCCACACTTTCAAGTATTTGTATGATGGTTTTTCTTTCCATCCATATCTCGTAAGGGTTTTCATCTATTTTCTTGTGATGAATCTTATTTAAAAGATAAATGGCCGCATGTGTGACCTCCCCCCACATTTTCGAGTTATTAGATAACTACCGAATGATTTATGTAAAATAAATCGGGTCTAACATGCTTGTTAGAAATTAAGCGATTGCTTAAAATCGCGTTTAGAGCTTCATGTTGTTAGGCAATAAATTATTTCTAACATGATCGTTAGATAGTAATGGTTACAAAAACCGTTTTTAAGCCTTATGTGTTTATAAAATAAACACCCAAGTTAATCTCATACTTAATGAGTTTTAATTTAATTTCATACTTAATGAAATTTTGTTTGATTATAAAATAATCAATTTCCTTCCAATTTTTCAAACCACATAAATGATTACAATATCATTTTAAAGTGTTTTTTTTATATAAATAAACATGTTTCTAACACATTAGTTAGACATAAATGATTACAAAAATTATTATGAAGCTTTGATGTATATATAATATAAACATTTTCTAACACATTTGTTAGACATAAATGATTACAAAAATCATTTTAATGTTTTGTTTGTTTATATAAACTAAACATTTGCCAATTGATTCTCGACATAAACGATTACAAAAACCGTTTCTTCTCTTTTCCAATGTGTGATCTATATATACAACTTAATAATAATGAATATTAAAGTCCATATTTCATTCTTAAGAAAAGAAGATACAACTTCATAACTTAATTTTTATTAGTCATAACTAATATGACACAACTTCATATTTAAAGTTGTATTAATCACAATTAATTATGAACTTAAGAGAAACTAAAACTCTTTTTGATTTATTACATTAGTTATGAGTCAACTAACAATAAAATATTCTTGAAACCTACTTTTGACTTATAAAACCACATTTGGTCACACTAGTTTAAAACCAAACTTGTTGAGCAACCATCCCGAAACAAAATTCTTGCAAATCTCGGGAACATACAAAGTGTTGCTCAAGGTGAGTTCCTTTCCGGAAGTCATCTTTAAGATCACATCCCCTTCTCCCATAATGTTGGCGGTCGTTTTGTTCCCCATGTAGAGCTTTTGATCACCCGTCATCTCTTTTAAACATATTAAAAAGGTTTTTGTCACCACATACGTGACGGGTAGCTCCCGTGTCTACGTACCAACCTTGTATTTATAGTGTACCAACCTTGGGGTATGTCTCACAACTAGGTTCACCCTAGTATTTATAGTGAGCCTAGAAGTTGAACCATAAATGTCATCTTTACTTAAAAGATGTAACATCTAATTAAATGCTAAGTTGATTAATCAAATGAATTCAAGTCAAAGATGTAACATCTTACGTTTGAATTCAAATTAAAACAACAAACAATTCAACTTTTTTATTTTGTTTTTTCACAAGATAATTACTATTTTATTTTTAAATAAAATAGTTCCAACAGTTTTATAATTGTGTTTTTTATGTTTCTAACATTTGTTGGTGTTAATAGATATGGTAGTTAGTTAGAAGAAAGTTAGTTAGCTTAATGTATAGTTGTATTAGCTATAAGTAGTCTTTGTAATTACAATTTTCAATAATAGAATTCAAACTTCATTTCAATTTCAATATTATGTTCGTATCGGTTCTAGTTTCTTGTTTATTATCTATCATTGTAATAAGAAAATCTTCTGGAGTTAAAAAAAAAATATCGTGTGTGCAAGTATAAGTATGGGCAGTGAAAATGAGATAAAAGTGTGGATAAGGTTAGTGAAAGTGACACTGTGGCCCAAAAATGAAATCGACCACAATTTAGAAAAGAAATAGCAAACACTAGAAAATACTATGTCTACATCGCAAAGATTATAACAGTTATCCGCTAGTCGATGACTTTTGGCTTCATATCTTCTGTTTTTAATTTTAGAATTTAGATTTCGTTTTGTAGATTTTTTAAACTTTGTATTTTAACTTTGTACATAGTGTATTTTGGCTCCTATTGTACGCGTCAATTAACCCTTTTGGCTTAAATTAAAACTTTTGGCATATCAACACCCGACGTTTTATTTTTTAACTGTTTTGTCATATAACATTCATTAGTTTTGCTAACTTTTTTCTGTTAGATGCAACGGTATTTTAATCTTTAAAAACATGCATCAAGGATTGTTTAACTAAATTACAAAGTTTTTATGTACTTGGGATCTATTTATGTACATGCTTAAATTACCAATATAAAATAAATTTTTTAAATATCAAATTGATAATACTAATAATAATACCGCTACTAAAAATAAAATTAACTCAGTCTATACTCACGTTTAATAGTGAATTAAAGATACTAATTAAATACCTTAATAAATTAAAAAGACATTGACAAACGGCTGACGTTAGCTAGCAGGTATCCTATTTTTCTATAAGTGGCAGGAAAAACTCCACAGAGCCGGCGTAAAAACTGTTATTGAGGACCGAACCCTCACCCGTAACTAAAATTTATTTGTCTCCCTTGCATTATCTGGATCGTTGACAGATACCGCTGTAAAATAATGCTTATAAAAGTTAAAATTGAGCGACTTTTGATACACGAAGCAACAACTTTATAACTCATCTAAATTCATTTGATTATTTAATATGTTTTTAATTTAATACATAACGAGTGTATATATATGAAACAGAAGATATTTTTGGGTCTTTTTTTAAGAAATGGACCACATTTAATGCACCGTGGAATATAGCATTGTCTAAGCGAGTAAGCCACAGTGATCATAATCACCTTACAATGTATCACGACGCTATAACGAATCGAATGGCGGTGCGGTGCTAGTTATACGCCTATACGGTAAGACAATGGGCGAAAACGTGTGATGAGATCCTTGTTTTGATGGAAACTATGAATGTCCAATTTCCTATTAAATTAGAAAATGAGTCAAATTACAAAAAAAGAAAAAGAAAAAAAAAGCCAGTTTACGATCCCAATTTTAATGAGCAAATTGGTTAAATTAAATATTCTTGTCTATATTTAGATTCCTTCGGAATGAATTCTCATGTGCCTCTCCCTACCGTGGAAGATGATGGTTATTTTTACAGTTGTACACCAATCTTTCTTTTTTGTTAATTTACCTTTGAACGTTTTTTAGATAGAGAAAGATGAAGCAACATCTCTCTCTGTTATGTTCACCTTTTGTAAGCGTTTTTCTCCGATGGTTTGATGATTGTTGCTTCTGTGATGAGTTGCCAAATAAAACAAGTTTTGGTTATTAAAAATTTAAATGTTTACTATTTTAAAAAAATTATATAAGCGTGTGGCTAGGTAAAAATCATAAGACTATGTCGTCTATATTACCGCAATTCGCAACACACGACATCTATTAAAGTTGAAACTAGACAATTAATACCTGATTATCGCATCACGCCATGGTTACAGCCATGGTTACACTTAGTTGGTTTGTGTAACACACATATGATTGGATGATCCGCGGACCACACTTAGAATTGTGTGGATGACTTTGATCTGACCGCCAACAAGTTGACACATATCAAATCGTGTGGTGAAACAAAGAGAAACTTCTGGAATATGTATTCTCGCGTAGCTTCTCGTTCTTTCCTCTTCCTTTTCAATTCAACAATTAACACTTTCTCTCTCTTCTTCTCTTTCACCCTCTCATCCCTATCTACCATCACAAGAACGTTCTAGAATCATATCACCTCCTTCGATCCATCATTCAGATCTATCACCATACATGCATTAGAGATAATCTAACCACACCAATCCCTTCTCTTGTTGTTGGTTGTTGTTTCAGGTATATATATGCTTCACAAACTTATTTTTGTTTTTCGTTTTTGGTTACGTTTGTTGAAATCTAGATACGTGTAATTCTGAAGCAAGTTTGAACGTGATGGCTCCTCCGCCACCGGTGGAGCGGACTGGCGGCGAGTCACCGGGAGGTGAAGCGGCTTCTAGATCTCTTCCGACGCCTTTTTTGACGAAAACTTATCAGCTTGTGGAGGATAAAGCGATTGATGATGTTATCTCCTGGAACGAAGATGGATCTACGTTTATCGTTTGGAATCCAACTGAATTTGCTAAGGATTTGCTTCCTAAATACTTTAAACACAATAATTTCTCCAGTTTTGTCCGTCAGCTCAACACCTATGTAAGCTTAGTTTCATACACACTTCCGATTTGAAACAATTTATTGATCTGTTATCGTTTTTAACAAGTTCGATTATATCGATAGGGATTTAGGAAAGTTGTACCTGATCGTTGGGAGTTTTCGAATGATTGTTTTCGTAGAGGTGAGAAACGATTGTTATGCGATATACAACGTCGAAAAGTTGTAGCAGCAGCAGCAGCAGCAGCACCAACACAAGTACACGCACAAGCACAATCAGCAGCTCCGGAGGTGGTAACAGTAGCAGCGATTCAATCTCCGACAAGCGATTCAGGCGAAGAGCAAGTGTTATCATCAAACTCATCTCGAGGCGGTACAACAGGCTCAGGAGGAAGTAACGCTGAACTCATGGGAGAAAACGATAGATTGAGAAGAGAAAACATTCAACTGAACAAAGAGTTGAATCGGATGAAAAGCCTTTGTTCCAACATATACGTGATGATGTCTAATTACGCTACGGATAAACAATCAGAAACAAGCAGTTCACAGCAACAAACACATCAGCAACAACAGCAACATCCAGTGAGAACAATTGAACCACTAGATCTGTTACCGTTGAAACGATTAGCGGAAGAGTGTATAGGTATCGCTGGTAGTGGTAGTAGTAATAATCATGTAGAGACAAATACATCAATGGAGTTTGAAGCAGAAGAAGGAATAAGCCCTAGATTATTTGGTGTTGCAATTGGGATGAAACGATCGAGGGAGGGAGGATCAGGTGGAGATGGGGAACAGTATAATGAGCTGCGACTTCAGCAGCCGGGGGTTGATGTGAAATCTGAGCCGTTGGATCGAAATGAGAGTGGTAGTAGTGTTGATAATCATAAATCTAGATGGGTGATGAAGCAATGTCAGAGGTGAGGTTAGATCGTTTAAAGTCAGTAAAAAGAGTAAGTAAAAATGTGGTAAAAGTTGTTGGCACGTGAGAAAGAGTCACGTGGCGTTGTTGTCGGACCAAGGACCAGAAGTTTCTTGGAACTTTTTTGAAGGAAGATGTGATGTTATCCACTTTCGTAAAAAAGTGGAGGTTACTGTAGTAAAAGATGATGAAATCAACTGTTGAAGATGAACTTAAAAGTTCAAAAATGTGAAGTGGTCTAGAATAAAGTGTAAACTTCATGTAACATGTGAAATTATGTTTTATAGTTATTTGTTAGGACTTTGTTGTACGAGAATGTTAAAGTATGAAATGTGGCTTATAAGTTACTTGATATACGTGTTTGTTTGTGGCATGGGATGCCGGTTGAATAAAGGGATGAAGTGATGTACGGATGAAGGTTCGAAGGTTCTGATGATGGAAGTGGGATGGCGGTGGTGACAAGGAAGCCGACGGGACGGTGACTGGATGTGGCATGATGGTACTGTCCCACTGGTGAAGTCTTAATCGGCCGTAGAGCGGTTGTTTTGCTTCTAAATTTTGTGATATATTTTGATCTTTAATTGTGTTTTACTTGTTAGTGTTCACTTAAAGAATACCTCTCGTTTGATCTAATTTGCAAATCTCTTTGCTCTATTCATACTTTATAAAAGTCACGACATACATATTGTATTGATCTATAAGTTTTTGGTTTTTTAGTAACGGTAAGTCGGTAAACTATTATACTCTTTAATTAAATTATAAATATTTACATTTTTTTTGTATGAGCATTAGACCTTCTCCGCATGGATGGTGTTTATAAAGATAAATAGGTTATTGGATTGTAATACTCCTAACTATGGCGTATTGGTCGCTGCTACTCCCAACTAAAATCATCACTCCCAACTATGGGGTGGTCGCTGTCATTCCCGTTGTTAAAAAACACTAACTCCGTTAGTGTTTGGGTCAAAAGTGTCACTTTACAAACTTGAGGGGAAAATTTTATTTTTATTTAATACATATATATTTCACCACTACCACCCACCACCCTCACCACCACCAACTCCGGCAACTTTCCGGTCACTCCAGTCACCACCACCAGCTCCGGTGAATTTCCGGTGACTCCGATCGGAGTTGGTGATGGTGACCGGAGTCGTCGGAAATTCGCCGGAGATGGTGGTGGTGACCGGATTTAATGGTGGTGAGGGTGGTGGGGGTAGTGGTGAAATATATATGTATTAAATAAAAATAAAATTTTTTCCTAAAGTTTGCAAAGTGACACTTTTGACCCAAACACTAACGGAGTTAGTGTTTTTTAATGACGGGAGTGACAGCGGCCAATACCCCATAGTTGGGAGTGGCAGCGGCCAATACCCCATAGTTGGGAGTATTATAATCCAATAACCCAAGATAAATTCTTTTTTTTCTCCACACTAATGGTGTTTTTAAAAATAAATTATTATTTTTGAGTCACAACCCCAGTAAACCTTACAAGGAGGGGGCACTTATTCACCATATTGGCTAGGGTATTTCATGTGTTAATAACAAGTAGTTCAACACTTGAGGGTAGCTGCGTGTTTAAACGAGATCACATTCTTACTTGGGGTGTGGTTGACGGTAAATAAGGGTTGGGGAAGAAGTATGAGATGCATGGGGTATAGAATGTGAGATTTTTTTTTCTCAAATAGAGCATTTAATGAAAAGTTAAATTTGGGTATTTATTTTAGTCATAAATGTGGATGGAACGTGAGATTTTTCTCTCGAGGAAAGAATCTATTAGGTGAGAAAAGTAGATATTTGCACCAATATTAATATTGTTAGTCTTAAATACGGGTGCTTATGCGTAATGATCATGTTTGATCCTTAAGGTATAAATTAAAGTATGGTTTTCTAATATGTGCCTTAAGGGCACATATAACATATATTTATTATAATAAGTATTATTATTAATTAAATAAATATTCTACTATTTAGCATATTTACCAACAAAAATCATGTTTTTATATTTAGTTTTTGTTGGTAAATATAGTAAGTAGTAGAATATTAATGTAATTAGTAAGAATACTTACCATATTAAAAGTTTTTTATTTGTGCCCTTAAGACACATATTAGAAAATCCCATTAAAGTATGATCTAGTGGTATATTAGTTAAGGGTGAGGGAGTCCACCACATATAATCCTATATATTTTTTAAATTTTACTCAATCTCGTAATCTCGTATGCACCTCATATTATTAGGAGTCCATTTCATATAACTCTAATTTTTTTCTATTTTTTATTTTCTCATTTGTTTTAAACTTTTAATATTTCAATAGTAATAAAACACAAATTACAACTAATGAATAAAAGTAAACAATTAAAATAAAATAAAAAATAGTTACCAAATAAACTAAAAAAAAGGTTAAAATAAAAAATAAAAAAACGAGTAAAAAAAGACAATAAAAATCTAAAATTCTCAACCCTAACATGAGGTGATTTTTTGTTTTCTAGTCAACACGTTTTGTAACAACGATTCGCTCAAGCGATCATGCAGCTACAACATGAATTCTAAATCCCTATGTTTGTCGGTCTCGATCATTTGTTGTTGCTGGTAATCTAGGAGTTGAGTCGCCTTTTGATTGCGAGCATTTCGGGCTTCGACCTTCCTTTCCTTCAATTTCCTCTTCTCTTGGTTTTGTTTTTTTGTCTTCAACATCATCTTTGCTATGTGGAATTCGGCCACCATTTCATCAATTCTTCACGCTCGGTTGATGATGACTCCACTCGATTTTTTTTCCTTTGCCTCTCGATGGAGGTCTTGGTCTTGTCAGCTCCTCCCGCACATCTAGATCCTATGTTTCTTTGTTTAAGTCAAAATGAACACACTCTTCTTGAGAAGACGGGACGTTGAGTCGGTGGTTGAAGACATGAGTTAGACTCCTCTATTTCTTGAAAAAAGAGTCTAACTCTGTTTTGAGCTCGACTGCTCTATTTCTTCAAATGTTTTCACGCCACACCATTTAGGGCTCTTTTTCAACACCTCCTATGCATAAAAAATGATTAAATGCCAACTTCAACTTCAACGTTTTCACATTCTCAGATTGCGTTTTTTTAGGATATCCGCGCCATTTCAACCGGTACCCCAACCCGATTTCAAATTATTGTAAATTCCTCTAAAACATTACACCTTCGCGTTCAAATCTTTCCAAGTCATCAGTTCAAGAAGAATCATTCCAAAACCATAAACATTGCTAGATGTTCCAACCAGATCAGTATCAAGTGACTCACATTCACTTACTAACCTGCCTAAACCAGAATCAACTAGTTTTGGATCGAAATCTTCGTTAAGCAAAATGTTATTGGCTTTAAAATATCTATGAATGTGAACCATAGTACAAAATGGCTCAGGGGACAAACCCAATGGTTAAAGACGTTCGCTTACCCTGCAGATCAGAATTCATCCGATTTTTAACAATCCAAGTCTTTTTTAGAAAGACATGAGTTAGACTCTTAGTTGTAGTCGGCAGAGAAAACAACTTTAAGATGACTTAGTTGTAGCTGTAGTTGTAGACAGCAAAAAGTTTATGTATTTTGCTTTTCGAGCGTAAACTTAATGTGGGCCGTGAAATAATGTGAAGCAACAACAATAATATACTGAAATCAACTCGTGAAAATACATGACCTGATGTAACAAGCCTTGGCCTAACTAGTGTACTCATACACGACTCTTCTCGGACCTGCACTTGGACTCAGTCATTGGCAAATCTTTAATAAACTGATACTGATAACAATATGCACGCCTGGTCCTTTTCAAAATCAAGACTTTATCAGATCACAGTCCATTCAAAGTGGAAGTTTACGCATCAGTATATTTTGGTAAAAAGATAAAATCTGATCGGATGGTGTAAGTTTGGAGCTGATTCATTAGGAGGGTGACACTTGTCGCACTTATTTGTGTGAATATGATCAGTGGAAGCAATGTAAATGAAAGCAAAAAAGAATAAGACAGAAGTGTTGATGGACCAGCTACCATGCATACATAATAATGTCTGGAAGTAACTATAACCATTCCACTTGCCTCTAAAGAATCCCAGAGAGAGACGTATATCCATACGCGTTAAACTTACCATGTTCGCTTGCTCACACGCAATATAGCAGAACATCTAACTGTCGATCCTGTTTACTCAATGAAAGAGATTAAACTCAAGGTTTTATATTTCTTTAACAGAACTTATCAGCATATATACTTAACTGATGGGTTGATAAATATGAAAGTAGAATAAAACGGGCGTTAAATTCTTGATTTCTTAACGATTTAGGGGCTGTTTGGCAAAATCTGAATCATTAAGTGCTAAATGGTTAAGAGGACTGAACCATTAAGAGGCTCTATCAATGGGAGGGATATTGAGGTAGAACTTCAGGTGATGGTAAGTTTGGTATATGTCTCATTCAGTTTCATTCAGCATCTTTCAATCTCTTAACCATTCAGCACTTAACTGAACCATTCTGAGACTCTTGTTTTATGAAACAAACGATCTGAATGCATCTGAATGATTAAGCACTGAACTGAACCATTAAGAGGTAAAACAAACAACCCCTTAGACTAAAGGTGAATTCTAATTCGACAAGAGCATAACGAGTATATTTTGAAGGTGGAAAAATGGAATGGGAAAGAAAGGCAGTAGCTTTATTCTTCATTTGAAATGTATTCCTTTTCGTCCAATATGCCGTCGACACGATAACTTCCTGATTTGGTAATAAAAGGCATGAGTAACACAAACTTGAAAATAGAAATGAATCTTTTCAGCTCTTATGATTAGACCATTCCATCACTTACATTTCCATGCATCTATGCTCCTGTAGTTTTTTGTGTCTATAAAAGGGACCTTACACATTATTTCATTTACAAAACAAGTTGAAAACAAATCCCAAGCATGTCACTTGTAGCAGAGAGGGTGATTGGAGACGTTGTCGACCAATTTACACCAAGTGTGACAATGGATGTAACCTATACTCCCTATTACCGAGTCTTTAATGGTAATGAGTTGATGCCTAATGTCATTACCTCTAAACCTCATGTGCATATTGGTGGTGTGGACATGAGATCAGCTTACACTATTGTAAGTCTCCGTCTCTTTACACTCATAAATATTGACGTATATTCATGTACTAACCCAGGTATCAACTTTTACTTGAAGGTCATGACCGACCCGGATGCTCCAAGTCCAAGTGATCCGCACTTGAGAGAACATCTACATTGGTACGTTTTATCATTATATAATGATTAACTGCTAGAAGTATTAATTAAGATACAACGAGAACTAATTACTAGACACTATGTTACAGGATGGTTACTGACATTCCTGGTACAACTGATGCAACTTTTGGTATGTCATGCATGAACTACATATTAAATCAAATTTTACTTAAGAAATGAACATACGCTGAATTATTATTGTGAACTATGTGACATAACAGGAAGGGAGATTGTGAGCTACGAAAAACCAAAGCCAGTGATGGGGATCCATCGATACGTGTTTTTATTGTTCAAGCAGAGAGCTAGGCAGACAGTGAGGCCACCCGATTCAAGAGATCATTTCAACACTCGGGTTTTCTCGCAAGAAAATGACTTGGGGTTACCTGTTGCTGCTACCTATTTTAATGCTCAAAGACAAAATGCACCACGTAGAAGATGATTCAATTTCATACATAAAGTATGCAAGTGGCTAAATAAAACATTTCATTAATAGTTTCCATTATGCATTTTTCTTATTTTAATATCTCTATCGTAAGTGTATTTGTACTATATATATATAAATTTAAGGAGCAATGCAGTGATGTTGTTCTAATAGCCTAAAAATTTATGAAGCAATTGAAGTTGACAGAACATATTCTAACTAAATGCACTGCAATTGGCAAATTCAAACAGGATTAAGGAAATGGAGAGATAATGAAGTTACAACCGTTTACTAGTCGGACCGGTTGAATCTTTTAGATTGGATTTTTTTTAACGGCCTTTTAGCTCGGATTTAAAAGCTGGTTTTCAAAACATTGAAGATAACAGGAACATAAGACGTGGTGTGGTATGTTGTGTAGGGGTGTTAAGTGTTAACAAGATCCAAAATCAAAAGAAAAAAACACATGTAATTCGGATCGTGTCTGAATAAAAAATAATTAATTTGAATCCTTATTGGATAACGAGGTGCAATACCTAAAGGAACAAAGAAACGAAAGATAAAGTGAAGAAGAAAGATAAAAAGTGCAATGCTTCGAGGTCCTGATTCCGGACGTATGAAAGTCAACATTGACCAGTCAGTTAAAAAATGACATGTCAGCAAGCAAGTGAGAAGGAGTTAGGTAGAGAACAGTATAAATAAGCTTGAGATGTATTTGTTTGATGATTATAATTACTTGTATTAAAAATATTCTTTCTACATAATAAAAATATTGTAATTTCTTTTTCAATTCTCTTTTTATTCAATCATCACTCAAGTTTGAGATTGTTCATTCCATTCCGATAATCTTTATTTGAACATATTCAAACCGGATCTCATCCGAATCTAAATTCTTTAGTAGGATTGTGGTGTATTGCCTTGTGGTGAAAGCGAAAAGCATAACCAAATGAAGCGTAAACTACGAATTTTATATAGGTTTTTATATTTACATTATTTTGTGTATATGCATGATTAAACCACTCGTAGTCGACCCAACAAAACTCTCTTCTCTTGGCCCGTAACACCGGTTTGCCGCTTTTTGGCATCGGTTATCAACAAAAATGTGAAAATGATAGGCAGTTGCACAATCATAATAAAAAAATTAATGTTAGTTTGGTAATATAATTGTGTTAAAAAGTAAAATAAAATTCGACAAAAGGGTAAAATGTTACAAGTACTAAAGCTAGAGGGGCAAATTTAAAACTCATGAAATAGTAACAAACCGAAACCGGTGATGTTGTATAATAGGAACGAAGCGTATTAGGGTTTTATTCATCGAAAACAAAAACTGTTGCAGCGGCCGCCATGGTTCTCAAGTATCATTCTTTCCACCATTTCATTTGATTCATCTTCCTTGTATTTGTTATTCGTTACTCTTAAATGCTTCTTTTGTTGATTCAAATTTCCAAGCAATATAATGTTTTTATACACTATTGTATTTGAACTATACCTGTTTGATTTAGGGCTTTAAATATAACATTGCAGATCAATTACTTTGATTTATATTCATTCTACCTTGCATTAGATCAAGTTACAGTTCTTGTTTTTTCATATGAGATTATAGTGTTTAAGATGACATTTGATAGTGTTGTTATATAAGTTTAATTTTGAGTGCTGTTAGAATTTTTCATTATCCAAAATAAGCAGTTGTTTAGCATGAAGCTTTTAGTATATGAATGTCTTATTTTATTTTACTAGAAATGTTTTTTTGGGCTGTTTTAGATCTTACCTTATTATCATTAACCGTAGGACCGAACTCTGCCGATTCAGCGGCCAAAAGATTTACCCAGGGAAGGGTATTAGGTTCATTCGATCCGACTCTCAGGTATATGACTAGATCATACTGGTTTATTAATCTTTGCTTTTTTTTGGAAGTAGTTAATATATTTTAGGCAAATTGAAACGAGACTCGATTGTTGTGAATTTAGGTTTTCTTGTTTGCAAATTCCAAATGCAAGAGGTATTTCCACAATAAACTGAAGCCATCAAAGCTCACATGGACTGCCATGTACCGAAAACAACACAAGAAGGTGAGGAAATTTTGTTATTTGGCAGATTTTTCTGTTACTTTTAGTGTATATTGTTTACCTGCAATGTTGAAGTTTTACCGGTTGTCTATAAAACTTAACAGGACCTTGCTCAAGAAGCGGTGAAGAAGAGGCGTCGTGCGACTAAGAAGCCGTATTCTAGGGCAATTGTGGGAGCTACATTGGAAGTAATTCAGAAGAAAAGAAGTGAGAAACCTGAAGTTCGTGATGCTGCTAGGGAGGCTGCTCTTCGGTATTGTTATAGTTTTAATATAACAGTTTTATGTTGATTGTAAATTTTTTCGTGTGTTAGTTAACGATTTCTTAATGATTTTATTATAGTGAAATCAAGGAAAGAATCAAGAAAACCAAGGACGAGAAGAAAGCGAAAAAAGCTGAGGTGGTATCTAAACAAAAGACACAAGGAAAGGGCGGAAATGTGGCTAAACCAGGTAAGGGACCTAAGCTTGGAGGAGGTGGTGGTAAACGTTGAAGTGATTTTCTCACTACGTTCTAGGAAAACTTACGAATGCTATGTATGTTTTACGTTGTTTAAGATGTTTTGTTATGCTTTATGATTTGAAATATGACCTGCGTTTTACATACAAGTGTTTTTTATTAATCTTTAGAATGAGATGCTCCAGAATGTTTGTTAACAAGAGCATAGATGCATCATCACCCTCACCTGAGATGGTCCCTTGTACTCTGTAGAAGAGCGTAAGCTGGTTCTATGCAGAACATTTGTGTTTATAAACGTGCTTGGATGTAGCCCAGTCAAAATGGAATTGGGCCAAACCAAACCAGATTCGAAACCCGTCTTTTCGGGAAAAGGACAGATTGGATTAAAACCGGGTCGGATTGGTATTAAACTGTCTCAACAGATTTGGTCTAAAACTCGTCCGAACTAGGTCTGTTGGTCTGTAAATCGGTGTCAGATCATGATTTGGTTCAGATGTTCAACTTCCAGATCTAGAAAATGCATATTTTGTTACAGCCATTCATCTTCCGTACCATTTTTAATAGGGCTGCTAACCGAGTCGTTTCAGCATGTTGGCACAAACCTGAAAAGTTTTACTCAAACCTTAACATAACCTGGCTTGAAAATTTTTAGAAACACATCAATTTTTGTGGATTGACACGAACACAACTTGATCATTTTGACTATTATAGGGTTTTTTACATATCCTATGCATAAAACAAAGTTTCCACACAATACATTATTTGAACATAAATATTAGACTTATAATCCTCATCATATTTTAGGCTATAAAGTTTGACATAATACTTCTTTGTTTTTAATGATAACATTAAATACCTTTTGTATGCAATTTATTGTAATAATGTTATTATATGTAATTTTTATTAATGGGCCAACCTGAAACTTTTTATTTGTAACCTGATTTTGGATTTGGTTATCAACCAGTTTATTCATACCCCTATTGATTGTAGTTACGATTGAAGATTGATTATATTAATGGTTTATAGATTTCTTTCTTTGTTGTAATAATATTATAATAATAATAATCTTTTGTATACCTAAGTTTTTTAAAATCTAACCATTTGAACCCTAAACTTTAAATCTGAACCCTAACTTTTCAATTTTGTTTCGATTTATACGTTCGGGGCTAACGTCATCCATAAACTCCGTTAAAGACCCCTCACGTGACTTCCAGATGAGGGGTATTTTGGTCTATTCCTAATATTATGTAATGTGTTGGCGTGGCTTATTAGTTGGAGGGTCTTTTATGTAATTTATTAAATATAAATTTACCCAGTAACTTAGAAACAATCACCTTTCCCTTTTTCAACCGTTAAAGCCACTCAACCACTACCACCACCACCACCACCACCACCACTAGAACACCAACGATAGCCACCATCAATCAAACACACCTCTCGCTCACTCTATTTCTTGGTAAGCTTTTTAGAAACCCTCTACCATCCGACCATCTTTATGTACTCCTTCGTTTTTCAGTCACCATGACTCACGAAAATCAATTTTTATCAACCCACCACCATCAAACCCAGTTGAGACAGTTGAAATCCAAAAGATTAAAAATTTACGGGATAGGGTTTAATTTAAAACCAGAAGGTGAAACAGATGGGTTTGGATTAGGGCTTCGATTTAAACACAAGTGGCTTCGATTAGGGCTTTGATTGCAGTTTGTGTTTGCTTCGGTTGCAGATGGAGATCAAATTAAACTAGAAGTGGTGGTGACGATGGTGGTAGCGAGCGCCGATAGGGTGGAGGTGGTTTTTCTTTGGTTGCAGGTTGTTTTGCATATGGGGATTCGGTTAGGACTGGTTTTTTTTCTTTTGAACTTGCAATTGTTGGAGGTGGAGGTTTGACCGTGGTAATGGTATTGTTGGTGGAAGAGGACGACGGTGGTGATGGTGTTGGTGGAAGATGACCACGTCGGTGATGTTGTTGGTGGAGGTTGACGATGGAAGTGGTTGAAGGTTGGACTATAAATCAACAATGGTGTTTTGAACTTTTGGGTGGCAGTGGTGTTGGTTGTCGGATAAGAGTTGGTGGTGGTTTGTGTCAGGAACTCCTACAGCATTGTAGGAGTGGGCTCACGGAAACCCAGCGCGTTCTAAGTTTTTAGTAAAAATGATATATAAAAATTTGAGTGAAACCATATAAATTTTTAGAAATGAATCTTATCAAATAAATCTCTGTTGCTCACCTGGTTAGGCGCTTAGTTTTAAACAAGGAGGTCAAGGAGGTCGCAAGTTCGAGTCTCCTCTTCTCCCACAAGAAATATTTTTTGTTTTAGCTAATTTGCACCACTTTTGCACTCTTTTTGCTGCTCCCACGTACACAGGATCTTCTCAGTATCCTTCACTTCATAACCTCTTGCTTATGTTTGATTGTCTGAATGTTTGAAGTTTAATGATGATGATGATGAACTCAACTAATTATGTGAATGTTTGATGATATTTATGAGCATATTTAATCATTTACATATGAGAATGTTAGATAATGAGAAACAAAAATGTTTAATGTTTAGCATGTGAATGTTTGAGTGTTCAAGGAATTCAGTTAATTGTAATATTGTTTGTTTACATGTTTGATCTAGGTTAGTTTTTTTTATAAGTTTGATTATGTATTATGAGTATTTGAGAGATTTTCCCCATGACAACCGTAAGACATTAAACAGTCATCTTCAAGTAGTAAACCACTGATATGTATTACGAGTATTTGAATGATCTTAAGGGATCTTGCCAAAAGGAAACCGATTTCATCTTATCACCATAGTAAAAAAGATGAAATTAGACGAGCCTATTTAGGTAGTTCTTTTTAAAGATAAACGTGTTTATATTACGTGTTTTTAATTTTTAATGATGGTTTAGGCAACTGAACCTAACCTGACCTGTTGACCCAAACCGTCCCGACCCAAAATTTTTAGGTTCAGTTTTATTAAAAATCGGCGCACTAAAAAACAGTGATACCACTGATAAAAATTTCTGGATCCGTCACTGGTTTGTGTTTGGGGGTGGCTGGTGGTTGTGTTAAATGAAAGTCCAAATTGGAAGTGACTAACACTCTTCATGATGTTAAAATGGAATGGACCAAAATACCCTTCATGTGGAAGTCACGTGAGGGGTCTTTAACGGAGTTTATGAATGTCATTAGCCCCGAGTGTATAAATTGAAACAAAATTAAAAAGTTAAGGTTCAAACAAACAGATTTAAAGTTTAAAGTTCAAATGATTAGATTTTAAAAAACTTAGGTATACAAAAGGTAATTTACTCTAATAATAATAAATCAACCGTTCTTTAAGAAAACAGAAAATTCAACATGTTTGAATACAACCATGCAGTTTATAACTAAGCCGATTCAGAAGCATTAATTCTAAATTGACTTTTAATTCTATTATATTATAATATGTTTTTAAAATATAATGTTAATACGAATGTCTCTTTCGAAATTAAAAAAAAATTGAAACGGCACGTTATCGCGAATAAATTAATACCGCAAGTGGAAAAGTAAAATAATGTAAATTACAATTTCTTGTCGATCTAAATAAATATTAAAAGAAAAATGAAAGCGGAAAACAGCTAATTTCATTTTGACTTTTTTTAGGAACCTTGGTCCGAACTAGTCCAGTATAATTTGACAGCAAAAAGAAGTTTCTCTCTCACTAATGGCCCATCTTCATGGTCAACTATTTGACTTTCCCAATTTAACCCTTCTGCAATTCTTTTTAATTTCACCAATAAATCCACGTCATCTCTTATTATCACACTTCCTTCAGGTCTTAATATTCTGTCCATTTCCAACATCATATCTTCCATCTCACATCTACAACACAACACACATTACATCATTCATCCCATTATCTTACATAATACCTTGCTAACTAACTAACGGGACCAAATAAACTCATTAACTTACCTATCCTTATACAACGTAAAAACTGAATCGGCATGAATGAGATCATATGTCCTCGGGTAAGTCGACATTGCTTCACACCTATATAAAAAAACAAATTTAAGAGTTATGAATATGTTTTGATGCATAATTATATATCATGTAGTACGTGTAATATGGCCATACCAGCTTTGATAAGTTCCAATGAGTCCACGCTCGTAAATTGCACCTAGTGTGTCAGCCTTGGCTTCAACTGGGACAATGTTCATGACCCATAAAGGATCTTCAACGAGCGAGGCCGCAAAACCACCCAAAAATGCGTTCATGTCAAGAAGATTTCGGTATCTTCCAGGCTGTCCGAGTTGATTATTTACAGATTTATAGTATGAGATTCTTTTCTTCCATAAAGTAACATCTTCTTGAAAAATATCGGGTGTCACACCTTCAATGCTCCCACTACTAACCCTAGGAGGTACCGTGTCTAACCTCTTTGGCCAATTTGGTATTGCGCCACCCGCAACTTCTTCATTGTTTGATACCTCTGGCAATCTAGTCAGACATGTCTCTATGTCTGTATACCTAATAATATATTATTATTAATCAAATTGTCAGTATTAGATAGTATTATTATTTAGTTAGTTCTTCAAAACTGAATCAAAACCAAAGATCTGAATACGAGTTATATATGATTGACGAACCAAGCGGAATCAGGATTTTGGACGGGACAAAAATGCGGAGTTTGGGTGAATTTAGGATTCGTTTTACAATCCAAATGGTTGATAGGTTTTTGCCATATAGCAAGATCACCCTTTTGGACAAGTTTCTTCCAACAAAGACTCTTGGCAACTTTTTCGATTTGGGTTTGTTCTTCGTTCAAATCCGCTTCACTTCTCTCCCACCCTCTCCAATGGTTTTCCCAGTTAATTGGAGGTCCGGAAAGGATCCAGTATCCACCTGGTCGAAGAACGCGATCCACTTCGATCAAGTATACTCCATCTACAATTTCATCATCATATCCACCATTGTTAAGTCATTACATAAATTATCTCATCTATCATGTAGCGCTAATTAGATTTGTTCAACCAGTATTGTACACTACTAGAAAATGTATCTTTAATGACACGAGAACAACACACATTAATTTTGTGACATGTAAAAACGTGTATGTGTCATTAAAAAAGTGTCATATGTACTAAAACTTAAAGAAACCACGACAATTTTTGTATGTCATTCTTTAATCGTCATGAAAACATAAAAAGCACGGACTCTTTTTTTACCCGTTCTACGATTCGGATCCTCTATCACTTAATTACATGTTTTATTATCTTGTAATTCACTTGCATCTTTATGAATTAAACCGTAAGTGATTAACATTTGAGAATTAAACGCTTGAATATCACTACTTAAAATGGTGTATTTTGATACAAGAGTTTCCGATAACTCAATATTGAGACAAGTTTATGACACTTTTTTTGACAAATAACAAAAATTAAAAACCCCCTAATTTATCCTATAATCTCCCGACAAAAGAACTAGATGCAATTTGTCTTTATTTATTCGCAAACAAAAAGTATAACTAAGTTATAAAAAACTTGTTTTGTGGCTAAGTTGACAGATGTTATGACAACCAAGTATTGTTGCAATTTCGTAGCTTCAATCATCACAATAATATTGTTAAAAATAAATTTCCTAAATTTTTCTACACTATGATTTATTAGAAAGTTTGTCGGTACATTTATTTGATGACAATATTACGAATATCTTACACAACTATATGTTTGTCTAAAAAAATGTAATTTTTTAGTAGTGTATGCTTGCATATGGAAACAATAAGACGGAGATAAGAAAAATTACCATATTGACCCCAGGGGATAAGACAACGAGAGCAATGAGCCATGTCAAAAGCCCTAGAAGGGTATGGAAGCCTCTTCGAAGCAATGACTCCAATCAAAGCAGGAACACCACGCTCTAAGGCGAACTGGACTTGAGCTTCATGTGTATCCCTTGGAGCAAATGACATCGTGATGATGTTT
The DNA here is from genome assembly GCA_030867185.1 of Tagetes erecta. NCBI lineage: Eukaryota > Viridiplantae > Streptophyta > Magnoliopsida > Asterales > Asteraceae > Tagetes > Tagetes erecta. The sequence continues at coordinate 17,627,129 of CM061491.1, read as the reverse complement.
CTTGAGAGAAGATAAGCTCCAAAACTAGCTACCTAATATAACGTTTGACGAGCAATTTGTTTAAATGAATATTCAGAACAAGTTTAACTCTTTGTTGATCAAACTCTACTGATCGATTAGCAATCGATATGAATTAATCTTTAAAAATCAAAAGCGTGTTACAAAATACTGGTTCAATCTAGCTCTACATTATCACACGATTAAATATTTAATCTGATTTGAAACAACATAAAAGAATTAGAGCTGATATATAATGTTGAAATAAATACCAACATTAGAAAAGATAACGACTGACTAATTAAATACTCATTCGTTGGATATATCTTTTTGTTTGCCTTTTACATATGCTTAATTAAAGGGCGGCTTAAATTTAAATCATGGTCATTGTATTGATCTTGCAAAGAAACAAAATACTAAATATTAATTAATAAATCAATAGATATATATAATGAGCTTAGAAATTAATACAGCAAAAGTCGTCACAAAACGTTTGTGTTGCAACTGTTTTAAACCAATTCGTTGACAACTATATATTTATATGTACCTAATTAAATCCTACATGCAAAATTTTCAACCCTAGCTTAATGCATGTATAACAAAAATATATTCACGCCATTTATGAATCTGTCACATCTACCCGATAATTAAGTTTTAGCTAGATTTGAATTGAAAATTTATTTTAAAAATCCATTACGATTCAAAGTTGGAAAATTTCATTAGAGGGTGTCAAAAAGTAAATATATATATTCAAATACCAATTTAATTTGGAAAATATAAAAAACAGGCGTGGAATACAGTTTACCTAAACAAAACCAAAACATCATTTGTAATAATTAGTAAATCAAAAAATAAAATAAAAGTAAACTGAATTTTAGTGTTATCTTAATTAACTAAAGTTCTCGTATTTGAGTCTCTAAAATGTCAAACTAATCAGATTTTAATGATTGACTTTGTCTTTGATCTTCTATCTAGTTTCTTGGTAGCGTGATTTTTACTGCTAACGTTCTAAAACAAATAAACTTACCCCGCAACCGGTATCAATGGCGGTTCGAATAGACCCGTCGTTAAGATCAATCAGTTTTCCGATATCATCAATATAAGCATCGGCACCATTAGGAAACATGGTGCCACCACCCGGAAATCTAAACCGGTCACCTTCAAACCTAATCCAGTTCTGAACCGCTTTTTCGACCGTTAGATCCTTATGTGGTACATTAGCATACCACGCCAGTTCCCTACTCATCGGCCACTTAAACGGGTTCTTATACCCGTATGGTGCCGGGATACGGCACTTAAGAAGCTCGTTTTTCTCCGGGCAATGTCGTTCCCGGTACATAAGGCGGTCACGTGGGAACTTTAACGATCGTTTTTGATCTTGGCATGGTGTGTATTCGGAGAAGTTTAGGGAACATGGTGGGTAGGTTGTGATGGTGTCGTCACGGTTGTCGATGGTGGCGGAGTGGTGAGTGGTGAAGTCTAGGTTTTTGTTAGAGTCGGGTGCGGTGGCGCAGTTGATGGTTGTGGTGGTGATGGCGTGTGGTTGCCATGTACCGAATATGTAAAAAAAAGAACAAAGAAAGATGGTGATGCATGTTAGTAAAATGTTGTGTTTATGGAGGATATTGGTGGTGGTGGTGTTGGGTTTGGTTGTAGGGGTGTAGTATGGTGTATTTTGTCCTGCCATTGGTGATATATTTGTTGAATTGAATGAGGTTATTACGTACGTCGTATGAAGTGTTGTGTTGTATATATAGAGAAAGTGAGTTAACTCGTACGGTGGTGAGTTGAAAGTTGAAATGATATAGTTTGTTTGTCATCGGCACGTTGAGTGTCTAATTTTGTTGTTTCGAAGAAGATAGTAATATGTTAAAGTCACGTACTATATTTTAGATCGGAAACTGGTTTTAATAGTTGAAATTGCTATTGGTAGATAAGAATATCAACTTTTAATTTTACCACACAACAGTTCTACCTTTTGATATAAAAAGTTTATATAATTAATCCAAACTAACAAATCTGATTATTGACGGTCCAAGCTAGTAGAGTTTCGATTAAAATCAAAAGTTGGGATTGACCAATAATTAATAATTTGAATTTTTAAAATTAATCTAATTTTCATGTTAGAATCACAAATATAGAACATATTATTTTATTAACGGGCTAATTAATTTTTTTTTCTTAAGGACGAAACAAATAAATTTCGGCTATCGGAATATCCAATGGCCAAAGATGACCTCATACGCTCTGTGAACACAGATAACATGGTAGCCCAAGCCTCCTATTTTGGTGAAAACCCACTAGCCCGCCCGTATGCACGACAATAAGCTAACGATAAAACCCGTTTGACTCAGGATCAAACTTTTATCGACACAATCTCCCTTCTTTGCCTCCCAAGTGTTGCTAATATTGAAAATAAAACGCATGTCTCTTTTAGAAAATCCAAACTTCTTACGATTATATACATTGGAATAACAGGCTTTAAGTTACTCAAGGGTAGGGGTGTTTGCGATCTGATTTTTGAATAAAACGGTAATCAAACCGTTTACTTACTGTGTTTGCAGGCCGTTTTTATGAACTGTTTTTGGTATAAACATAAACCGACCGCGTGGGAAACCAAACTGATGACCAGTTTGTGTGGTTTAACGATTTGAAACTAAACCGTAAACATCTCTACTTAAAGGGTATTTTTTAAATCACATTTTTATCTGGCTTTTGACCTAAACAGGTATCTCCAAATTAAAGGGTTGCATCTCTTCTATTTCAGGTTGTCTCACAATAACGGGATATATTCATTAGTTAATTAATGCCATTTACTATTATTAACAGTGGGTATAATCGAATGTTAAGGTAACTTAGTAATTTATAAAATACTAGGTTTAAAATCCGTGTATACACACGGAATATATCTAAATTATATAAATAAAAAGGATAAAAATCGAAAATATAGAACAATAAATAAAACTTCAACAACCAGATTGATTGAACACGCTATCAAAATCGAATACTGGTTATACACCATATTGATTTTAAAATTAGAGTTTATTTATAAGAAACGAAATAATAAATAAAGTTAAACCACAAACGTATTACCAAAAATATAGAGCACAATATATTGATTGGGAATCATTGAGTGAGAGTTGTCGTAAATAGTGATGAAGTTTTGGAGCCAATTTGACCGGTCAAAAAATTTCCCTCTCAAATTTGCCCCCCAAAAAATCTGAAATATTAGATAGATATTTATATAATTCTATTATAATTAAATAGAAATAAAACGTAAGAAAATGTTGGAAAAGGAGGGATTTTTTAATATTTTATTAGAAGAAATTTAAGGTTTGGTCTGAACATGTAATTATTTATTAGTTAATGCATATAGTAATATATATATATATATATATTATTAATATTAATACAGCATTGTGAGTATAACGTGGGGTGCATGAAAGAACATTAATATCGATCATGACCCGAAATAAACAACGACGCAACGACGTAAAACAAATCCAATTTTATTATTGTTTTTTTTATGTATGTGTTTATTTAGTAATTATTCAATAAATTTAAGGGGATGTCACGACGATCCAACGACAAAAAACATTTTTTAAATATTTAGTAACTAATACGTGCAACAAAAAGGATAAAACACCCGGCCATTTAATACTTTTCCTTAACAACAACTCAATAATAATACACGCGCGTAAATCATCTTTAACTTTATTGATTTAACTTGTGTTTTCAATGGTTCAAGTTGCAAGAGGTAACGTGGGTCGGGATGAGAAAGTTGAGTTGGATGTATAATTAAAAGCTCATAATTAACGATTGAGCAGATAAAATTATAATTAATGTGGAGTTTTACAAGACAAATTAGCTAGGGGTGTACGTATCTCATATAAGATAAGGGACGATATATAATAGATTGAGAGGATTTAGACATATGATGAGGATACACAAGACAAATCGATCTGACAATAACCGAGTTGTGTGATGTGGTGATCGACTTGGTCTCACGTATGACTTCATCACATGCGTTTGAAAAAATTGCATTACTCACATGTTAATGTGTAAAATCGTAACCTGTCACATATAAAAGACAAATATATCCAAACTTAGAGGTCAAAATGCATGATAAGTTGATAACAGCTAAATCAAAGTCAAGGGACAAAAAGTCATAAACATGTATTTGGTCAGATTTGATCTTAGGGTGATGTAGATGCATATTATGGTAAAATCATCATTTGTGCTCCTCCGGGATGGGAAATTAGTGAAGAATGATGCTTAAACTTGATGAACCAAAAGTTCAATGTTTGGACGTATGAAGAAATTGATGATTGGTCTCATTACGGTAATTCAAACGAGTTTCATGATGACGAACAAGCTAGGAAGAATTAATTGATAATAGCTAGAGGGGGATGATTTTATTCATGTGGCTGACAATTAATGTTGAGGATGATCATCTTGTTTTATCGATTCCTCAGAATGAGCTCCGGCCATCGGAAATTGAAAAGGTTGCTACAGGAGAAGATTGGTTATTTCCCAACTTTTCAGTTTCAAATCATCGGAGATTGATTCATATAATTTTTATCCATCAATGATCCTCATCCTTAACTCAAATAGTCAAATGGTTAAAGTTCCACCTAGAACAAAAAGAGAAGGGTTCTAGGTTAAGCCAGAAGGTTTTCTCACTAAATTCGTCATGTGGGCGTTAGGGGTGTGGTCTCTACTGAGTAATGAATATTTAAAAACTGTAACTTCACTAGATATTAGACCGGGCCGCGTGTTGCAGTGGCTGGGCCAGTCGTTCGGGTGTTGCGTATATAACTTTATTACTGCGTTGATAAAAAAAAGTATCAGCTCACGTATGTAACGACACCATGCCGTAATATGTCACACATTAAAAGGCAAAGAAATTTGAAAATTAGAAGTCAAAATGATAACTCAGTCAAATTCGACATGTTAAAGTAATATTATATGTCAAAGTAGAGTAAGAAAACAAAGTCTAAAACTCATCAGGGGCTAAAATGTCAATTATTAAAAGTCGAAGACTAAAACCGTAATTACGTAAAAAAATAGAAAGACACGTGGTTGGACCACGTGTCACCACGTGAGTGGCCACAAGGTAACCGACCTTCCTTATTAGAAAGGTTATAAATGTGGATCTGTGTTTATAAAAATGAACATTATAAATAGTGCATATATTTAACAAAGAGGGCCGGTTCGTTATAGTAAAAAAATAAGCCTTTGTTTTAGGCCTCCCTTTTTCATAGGCCCCAAATTTTAGAACTTATGTATTCTAATAATTTGGTAAACGGTATTAATTGGTTTGAAATTTCAATTTGGCAAATATGTTATGTCCTATTATTGAATAAAATGTATTTGTTTGCAAGCCCAATAGATAGTAATTTAGTATTTAATTGATTATTATTTGTTAGGTTGTATATATTGATTTTTTGTTTTTTTAGTCATGAAACCAATCGGAAATTAAGATTAGGTTGGACTGAGGAGAGAAGAACTGTTCAATTAGCTTACTTTAATTTTAAAAAGGGTCATTGTTAGTTTATTATATATTGTCGGTCCCAACCACGAATAAAAAAAAGGTTTATAGCGATTGGCCTTCAAATATTTTTCGCTTTAGGTCTCAAAAACCTTAAGCCGGCCCTGTTAATTGATATATTTTATTTCATTTGTGTAAATTTCGTTATGTATAAATTGTATAACATATGAACTGCTTCGTGTAAAATTACTTTATATCTATTTATGGGGGTACGATGATAAATATTACTCTTATTTTATTACATTTTGAGTATACATTTATCCCGGTCAAATGTTCATCCCTATTCATTATAACTTTCTTTAAAAATGCTACTATAAGCCAGTAAATATAAAAGAACAACAATGGAACGAAAAAAGAAAAACTTTAAAGGCATTTTTAACCGTTTATCTTTTGGTTCAGTGGTCAAGTATGAGGTAAGAGGCGATGTCTCGATCCCCGGTTCTAAAAACCCTAAATTTATCTTGAGGTGCCGGTTCGAATTTAACCTATTCGCTTTTTTTTTTCTTAAACCGATTCTGTTTTTTTTTAGTTCTTTTTCAACCAGTTAATTGCCATCTCTACGACTCTACCAGACTACCACTAGACGTCTAGACTTTTAATTGACGTTTAATATACTGATGTTGGTACAAGCCCAGCTATTTGCCTGTTGGGCTCAGGCCTGCTGGCTGCTGGGATGCTTTTGACATTTTGTTGCGTGAAAGTATGTGAGCTACGCTTTTGGATTATTTTATTTTTGGGCTAAAGATACTTGTAGACTTGTAGTGTTTATAACAAAAGGGAACTCATGATGAAAATTGAAAATGCTTCGAAATTTACACTTCCATTGACGGATATATTGGAAATTTACAAATCCAATGATGCTTCCAAAAGAAAAAAAGATGATCATACAAGATTACAAGTTATTATCTTCAACGTTTGTCTTGTTGGATTATTTAGAAAACAAGAAACGAAAAGGTATTCGAAGACAAACCGGTTAGAGTAAATTACATTTTTTGGCCTTTATAATAAGCCAAATTACGGATCGTGGCCTTTATTTTAAATTTTTGCACTGGTTGGCCTTTATATAAATTTTTCTCACGGTTTTGGGCCTTTAAGTTAACGAAAGTTAAGTTTTACCGTTAAATCAAGGGTATTTTGGTTATGGGCCATTTCTGTCAATATTAAAACTCTCTTTAATTGCCTAAAACAGAAAATGTCAAACATATAAACTTGAGGGGCTGAAAATATAAATAAAATAAAAACCCATCCCCTCTCCTTCCACTCACGTTTTTCCGGCTTAAACAATTCCGACAACGTCCGGTATACCTCCGGTGATATCATGTGTTTTTAGGAGAGGGGATATCCTGTTCGTACATTACTTTAGTTAGTTTCATCTGCATATCAATGCAAGACAAACTTAACTAATGAATTGAATCTTAATTAATATGAAGTTGTTGTAGTTGTAGGTGTACGTGCAGTTGGAGGAAAATAATGGTGAGGAATTAGTTCCAAGGCAAATGTGGGAAAGTGAAGCATAGAGCTGCAGCTGCTTACCCTATAATCCACTTCCAACACACTTCCATCACTTCTTCCAACCTCTAGGATTGAACACCATACACAACAGGTTTCATTTCGATCGATCTAATTGTTTTCTATTTAATTTCCTTAATTCACGCAAGCAATATTAACGGTGACAACGGCGGCGCCGGTGGTGGTGGTGGTGGCGGTGGCATTGGATCTGGATCTGGGTTTGGTTCTCTTCTTTCTCTTTGAGCTTGGATTTGTTCTTGTAACACATGAAACTCATATCTTTGATGGAGATGAACACGAGGCTGTTGATCTAGTGTTTCAAAGATTTCAGTAAACAAATTGAAATCTCTAAATTTACTCTTCGATTCAGTTAGCAAGTACTTTTTGCTGCAAGTTTTTGCTGCAGCTATCGGTATACCGGACGTTGCCGGAATTGTTTTAGCCGGAAAAACGTGGGTTGGAGGGGAGGGAATGAGTTTTTATTTTATTTACATTTTCAGCCCCTCAAGTTTATATATTTGGCATTTTCTGTTTTAAGCAATTAAAGAGAGTTTTAATATTGACAGAAATGGCCCATGACCAAAATACTCTTGATTTAACGGCAAAACTTAACTTTCGTTAACTTAAAGGCCCAAAACCGTGAGAAAAATTTATATAAAGGCCAACCAGTGCAAAAATTTAAAATAAAGGCCATGATCCGTAATTTCGCTTTTTATAAAGGCCAAAAAATGTAATTTACTATATATAAATCATCGTTGAAAGCGTCAAATTGAAGTTTTTTGATTCGTGTATGTTGCATTGTGGTTTTGTCGTTGAGCGTCTTCCTTGCGACGGTTTCTAAAGAAACTTGCCTTTCAAAAAGAAAATGGTCAAGCCAATGATTTGTTTCTGTTTAAATAAAACATGTCATTTTCTATATTTTTAGTCAAAATACATGTTCACATAATTAAGTGAAATGGTTGTGAAAAATGATTTATATATCCCATACGAAATGTTAACATAAGTTGTAAAAATAAAAAACTCTCTGGCCACATAAAGTTGTCTCCTTGTCTCGTGTTTTATTATTTCGATTCTAATTATTTTTCAAATTATGATTATGGCTATCACTAGAAACCAAACAAGTATTGTGTCTCCACCGTCCCTTTCTTTGCTTCCACTTTCACAAATGTTTACCAGTAATGTGGATATATTTAAATTAAAAGTTTATGTTAGTCGCTACAAATTATGGTGTGCCCTTTTTCACGTTTATAAAAGACAAATGGATTCGGGTTTAAATCAGGCATTCAGGTTTGAGTTTGGGGTAGATGTCATGTCACAGATGCTAAGGTCATTGTGCTAGGGCCTATAAAGGTCGAATATGAATTTATGGGGTTTTTTGACTGTGCCCCCTCCCTCCCGGGACTACAAATCTTGGCTTCGTCACTGTACTCACAAAGTTTAGGGGTTAAATTCAAAACTCTATAAACTTAGAAGTTAATGGTTGAGTTATAACGTTTTGCAATTTGGAGTGGCTACAAGCGGAGAAGTGAAAGTAACAATATACGAAATTTGGAGACCCAATTTTGTTAACAGCACCACCCAACGTATCCAACAAAACTGACCTACATAAAAAAGTTTTGTAAACCAAGATATTTCACGCCTAGGAAAAATAATGGTGTGACAGATTTGCTAACACATTTTGAAAACTTAATTTTATTTTGTTTATGCAACCAGTGGCGTACCCAGGAAATTTTTTCATGGGGGTCGGAAATTTGGTAGTAATCGTTTAAGTATCGATATATAATTTTTTTTTTAATCCGGTTCGGGTCGAACCGGGCCGGGTTAAATTAAAAAAATGACAACAAATAAATTTGATGGGTCAAAATTAAAAAAATTTCATTTTACCTCCACTTATATTTAAAAGTAAAAATTTTCATTCCCTCCACTCAACCAACTTATTTAATGTCTAACCCTAATTTTTATCTATAAATACCAAACCAAATCTCTCTAATCACTTTCATCATCTAAACTCTCTCTCAAACTCTCTCAATCTATTTAAGAATTTCTATAAATTTCATCTTTCAAACTCTCTCTCAAATTTCATCTTTTTTTCAACAAATTTTCAACAACAACTTGTGAGTTTTTTATTCTTTCTTTCATTTTTATTCCTAAATACTTGAAACATCCTCTATAACTTTACCATGTATTTACCAAGGTAAATAGAGTTTGGTGAATCACCATTTTGAGGTTCGAGTTAGGATTGTTTTTCTCAAACTATATAAAATAAATCTTTTATTTTGTTTCTTAAACTTCATATGCCTCCATTATACATCTTTTTTAAGTCACTAATTTACAAATAAGAAGTTAATGAAACCAAACCATGTTTCCAAACAATATTATGTTGGAAAACTTGTGTTATGGTATAAAAATGGTGATGTTGTGAACCTTGGTTCTACAACTAATTTTTCCACCATTCATCAATTCTCACTTGATTACTTAGCAAAAGTAGTTAATTTATTTATATATTTCCATTTTGTACTCATGACCATCCAAATCATCAACTATATTGATGGTTTTGTGCAATGGTGAAACACTTAAGGTTACAATACCATAATGATTGACTATATTACTATATATGACAATATAAATAAATATATATTACTATCTTCTAACCATAATATAACCCAATCCATTGTTAAATATTATGTGTCTCATATAGGCTACTAACTGGGCATTAAACTGAGTTTTCAAGCCTGTATGGGGGTCGAGGGTTAAATTTTATGGGGGTAGATCGAGAATTTAACATATAAAAACAAAAAAAAAAAATTCGCAGGGGGAGCGGACGCCCCCCACCCCACCAAAATGGATACGCCCCTGTATGCAACAATCCAAACGTACATGAGGCTAAAACTTTAAATACGTTCACCTAATTGATATATTATAAATTGAAATTGTAGGTTTTGACGTTTTTAATTATTAGAGTGAATTGATAAGGATGCATGGTCGTTGAAATATAAGCATCCCGGCCACATGGCCCATGATTCATGTGGGTGTGTTTTTTAACTTAAAATCATACCAAAATATGGCGTTAATTAAGTTAGTGATAGTTTATTCAACTAATTAAATACATGTTTATGCATAAAATATTCAGAATCTTTGATCTAACAACGATATTAATGAGAAAAGAAAACATATTATAGATTTCATCACTAATTAAATAGAGTGTGTTTGATACGCCAACTATCTTCTCAAATTTTATGTACGTTCACCCTCTTCTCTAAATCCATGAAATGTATAAACTATTTTATCAATAATTAATCAATTAAATTTTAATTTAAAATATGTTATTTAGTGGTATTAAAATATCACTAGGAAGGTGTTAACAGGTAAGACAACATTCATGACATTTCCATATCCATCAAGTGTGTGGACCCTAGCCATGCAATTTAACTAAAGTGATATCTGATTGCTAAACATGTATATAATTATGGATGAAAACAAACTACATTTGATGTTCGGGGTACGTACTTTGCGGTATATATACGCTCCACAAAACATGTTTAATTAAAAAAAAATTGAACAACATCTTGATTTTGAAATAAAAATACATCACAACCTGCGACTTGAACCACTGGCCTAATGTTCCTAACTCAAATATGTTATCAATGGGTTATTAACTCCACTGGCGCTTAATTAATAAGTTACTCATATATATAAACCTTTGGTAGCTTTAGAAGATCAACTATTGAAACCGAGAAAGCAAAGAGCTTACACCATAGAGTAATATTCGCAGACCATAATTAATCTGCCTGGAAGGTCATAGTTCACGAGAAAATGGTTTGCATCTACTAAATATTTACATAATAAGCAATTCAAACCCGATATAATATCTTGTTTCACAAGCGCAACTTTAAAGTGAATAAGGTCAAGAGAAACTCTCCATTCGAATACATTTACTTTGGCCAAAACTAATTTACACCACTGAAAAGTGATGTTTTCAAAAATAATAGAAGTGGATTTGTTTATGTCTTTTGTTGAATCTTTTCACGGCTCGATAGATAATTTGATACCAATGTGTATAAATTGGGCACAAATACTTCCACGTCTCCACAAACCCACACTTTTTTTACCTTTTAGAACCTCCATAACCATTTCCATAATAAAGATTTGTTCATTGCACTTATCGAGCTAATACTACCACCACCATTTTGTTTTGAGGCTAATTAACATTGACAAATGACAACCAACATACTTTTGGTTTATCTTCCGACATATATACTCCAACAAAAGGTTCTTCTAATTCTTTCCAAAGAGTTGATAACACAAACATGAGCTCCATATAGAGACATATGGTATATGGACAAACTCTCGGGCCGGGATAGATCTGATTAGCGTGATCGGTCCTTCCTCATATGGAAAGAGACATTTGTTTCCAACTGTTTAGTGCAAGAAGCCACCTTATTCACAAGATTATCCCAATATTATTCTTTTTATAGCGCGTATACGAACCAATTGGCAGACCAAGATAGGTGAAACTTATGGACGTCCCAACACGTCAATGTTAATTAGATTTGATCCATATGAGCAGCAAGATAGTTATTAATACCAATCCCTATTGCGATGCTTTTATTAAAATTCACTCTTCATCCTGAAAAGATTTCATATTTTGATCAATCATGCATTTCTTCAAGAAATTAGCAACGTCTCAATTAATGTTGAAGTTATTCAAATGTGTATCATGCATATGCATATTCTAGATCAAAGGTCAATCTGTTGTAGTTGCTTTATATATATATTTTAAAAAAAATGTATACGCATTAGTATGACTTATATATTAGGGTTATTGGATATATTTAATCACTTCCAACTATTGGTTATTAATTGGCCGCTGTTACCCTCAAGTATCACTTTAGCCAATATAACTTCCAACTAAACACTTTGATGTCTGTATCACCAAAAGTTAACCAATTTAAGTAACTTTTAGTTATTTTTAGTTAACTTTTGGGGATATGCGGGACACTGTATCACAAAAAGTTAACCAATACTGATATTTGAGGATGACAGTAGCTAATAACCAATAATTGAAGGTGGTTAAATCCAATAACCTTATACATTATGATCATTTGATCTTTCCTTATTACATAGTTTTTTGTTTTTTTTCAAGAAAAAGCTCTTCAAATTAAAAATATATACTTATTTGGTTCAAGTCTAAACATGCTGTTTTAGAAAAGTAAGAGAGTAATTAGTTCGACTCTAAAGACCATAATCAGTTTAATTAATACATAAGACTTTAAGCTGCTAGTTGTCGAATAATAATGGTACAAAGCGTTTATTTACACAAAAAGTAATTAAAAAATTCAACTCTCATAAATTAAATAAGATTTTTGTTGATTAGCAGATCAGTTTTTTGTTTAAATAATATATGTGTACTAAATGCATGTTCATATAATAAGCAAGCGTGATCCACATTGGTCAATAACTTCTTTAACCTTCCACACACTCTTTCATTTCTTCATTCCTACAAAATCATCTTAACAATCAACTAACATTCTTGTTCATTTGCTATATATGGGGTCTGGCTTTTCAACTATTAACAACGACGAATCTCCGACGAGGACACCAGGTCTCGGAGATTTACCCGAGAACTGTCTAGCTATGGTTCTTGCTTATTTAGACCCGCCGGATATATGTAACTTAGCAAGAATCAATCGATCATTTCATCGGGCATCATCAGCTGATTTCATATGGGAACCGAAACTGCCCGAAAATTATCGCAATCTTGCAAGAAAACTTATGAGTTTTGAGTGTTTGGGGAAGAAAGACATTTATGCTGGATTGTGTTGTCCCGTTCGCTTCTCAAGTGGCACAAAGGTATATATATATATATATATATATATATTATCATTTTTATTAATAGGTAAATTGGTAATATCATGATTGTCGGGTATATTTTGAAAGGTGTTTGGTTCTGGTGTGACATTTACGCTTATATGAGCCACGTATAAGCGTAAATGTCATGATAGTAGGTAATTAAGACTCGGAAACTAAAACACTTTTCAAAACATACCCACAAACGTACTTTAAACTTGGACTATGTTACAATTAAGGCAATATATTTACGTAGCTAGCTAATTGGAAACAAATTAAATTAGTATGAAAAGAGATGCATATATAATTAAGTGATGGAGGTTGGGTGTTGCAGGAAGTGTGGATGGAGAAAGAAAGAGGAGGGATATGCATGTTGGTTTCATGGAAGGGGATGAAGATAACAGGCATTGATGATCGTAGATATTGGAGCCATATCCCATCCCTGCAATCAAGGTTTCTATTTTCTTCCATTAATTATTAAATAAATAATAATTATATATACAAATTTCGTTAATATATTCATTTTAATCACCAAAAATAAAATAGATTTTTACGATCTAATAGTCAAAGGGAAGCGAGAGTCTTTGTTTCTTTTAAAGGCTCTGAGTTCAAATCCATACAATTGCTTTTAAATAATACTCCTACTAACTAGTAACTGTTAGTATGTCGTTAAAAAAACATTAACCTTAACATGTACATTTAAAAACATGAAATCTGAACATGACCCGTTAAATCATTTATAACTTAAATGTGTCAAATATGCTAGTGTGTAATAAATAAGTTAGACATGTTAATATATTGTGTTGGTGAGTTACAAAAAAAAAACTTAAACGGGTTAGTTGGACGGTCAACCTATTATATATATAAACGGCATAAACAAATTAATCGACAAAAAATACATATGACTCGTTTAATTGGACATGTGAACTCAAGCATCACCAGTTTTTAATGGGTTAGAAGTTAATTAGAACATACACCAAATCTAAAACCGATATTTTTTGTCGTGTTTCAGTTCGTGTCATCATTAAATCATCAGTAAGAACATTGTAGATTGCATGTATTATTATTCTTTAATAAATAATTAATCCATTTTGTTATTATAATGTACGTACATTACTAAGTTTTTTAATTTACGGTAAACGTCAATATAAGTAGACATGACCAGCCGGTAATTATTCATTAGATTTAAATGTTTTATTTATTATTTTCTATGAAAAAACACATAAATACAGATATATATGTTGTCAAGACATATAATTTTATGTTTCCATCCAATGTTTTATAATCAGTTTAAACCGACCGGGTAAAGTATCTTTTTGATAAGCTAGCTTCAAACATTGCATTTACTATACACTAGCTAGGTAATTAAGTTTTAAGTATGACTATTAATTAAAATTTAAAACCACATCAATATATGGGTTTTTAAATTTTTTGTCACAAACACCTAGACGTGGACCAAAGAAGGCGAATGGCATTAACCCAATAATAATATTATCTGACAGCTTGCTCCCTAGCTATGGATTGACATCTATATATATGAACCCTCTTAATATAAAAATCAATATACGTATTCATTCATTTATGTAATTAATTATACACTAATTAATATATATATAATATCTCTCGAGATAAATTTTCTAGAGAAAATAATACCCAGTCAACTGCATGTAATATATACGTTTGTTATTATAACTGTCATCACAAATTCACAATTAATTAGGACGTTAAGTGTTTTTTATAACTTTTTATTCAAAAACAATATTACTAACAATTTTGTAACTAACAATGTTTAAAATGGTCTCTAAATTCAAAATATGCTGTTATATTTTATTAAACAGCTACTTGCATTGCATATGACGTACGTTTTATGACTTTATTTATCAAGCTTTTATATATTCAAAGACTAGGTTAACACCCGTGTGTTCACACGGGGTTGAACTGTAATATATATATATATATATATATATAATTATATATCAATATACTTGGTTAATACCCATTTGCATGCATGAAAATAATATTTGTCATTATTTAGTAATTTTGGATGGATATCAAATCTTTAGCCATTAAAATGAGGATGAATGTGATGGTGACACGTGACACATTGTGGTGAGATGTGTTAGCAATTTATTAGAAGAGGAGATATTTCAGTTCTCGTCCTTTATTCCAGAGTGATACCAACACTCAACACTTACTTTTCATCGAAGATATATTGAAATAATAAAATATATAATTTAGCGTGATCGATGTATCACATACTTAATTGCGCATCAGGCCCGGCTCGTCTTTGTAATAATCTAGACAAATATCTAAGGCCTCAAAATTTTGAGGGCCCTAAAAATTTACATATTTGTAGTTCATATTTAATACAATTGGGTTATGTTTTAATGGTAATGTTTTTTTAGTGTATTGATTTTATAACTATTCAAGAGACCTCATACTAATTTTACTAGCATCCTTTTTATGGGTCTGTACTCATTGTTTTTTTACAATTTGCATGAACTTGTCTTCTTTTTATTTTTATAACTTTTTTTGTTTTTCATTTTTTAAACTTTCATGGCCTTTTATTTGAGCACACTACGCATCCCTAGATTAAGTATTCAAAAGTATTTGTTGCTACTTATTTATTTTCATTTTTTATTAATATAAAATAAAAATAAATAATAAGTTAGCTATTTTGTAAAATAAATGCATATCTTAGAAAATGAATTACAATCGGTGGAAATTAAATTGTAAAAGTCAATTGCATGTAGTGTTCACAACCATGTACTTCGCAAAATTACACAATTTTTACAATGATTTAGCGTTACTTTTAATTAAACTTTAGGCAATGAGTTTTAACTAGCCTATTTTCTTCCCATTTATAAAAAAATCATTTGGAAACGTGACCACATACTGTATAAGTTGATAGGTTGTATATAAGTTTTTTCTTTCTAAGCATTCATGTTAAATAAAAAAAATAAAAATACAAATTGAATTGAATTTTCTAAGAAAAGGCCTCAAATTTTGGTTCGTCTAAGGTCTCCAAAATAATTGAGCCGGCTCTGTTGCGCATGATCATTTGTCTCAACTCTCAACACACCAATCTTGTAAATCTTTCATAAATGTCATAATTAACTTTCAAAATCAAAATTATAACGTACTTATGACATGTACAAAAGATTAAAAATATATATTGAAAGTCCTAATAAAATTGAGTTAAAAAAAAACTTAATTAGATTAGTGAAAAGTTTCTTTTAAAAATGTTAGCAAACAATATATGTCAATCCTATAATATAAAATATTAGTTTGTTAATAAGATTTAATTAAAGTGCTATATATATATTTCATGATGGATTGTAGATTTTACACTATTGCATATCTCCATCAAATATGGTGGTTAGAAGTAGAAGGAGACTTGGAGTTTGAATTTCCAGCTGGGAGTTATAGCCTTTTCTTTCGTCTAAAGCTCGGGAGACCACCGAAAGGCCAATACAAGACGACTCAACAAGTTCATGGTTGGAACATTAAGCCTGTTCGGTTTCAGTTTTCAGTATCCAATGGCGAGCAGGCTACATCTCAGTGTTTTCTAAACGAGTCAGGGAAGTGGCTACGATGTCATGTTGGGGATTTCGTCATCCAGGATTCGTATAAACCCACAAAAATCAACTTCTCCATGACACAAATTGATTGTACTCATCAGAAAGGTGGTTTGGCCTTAGATTCAGTGTTTATATGCCCCAACAAACTTGGCCATGTACGATGACATGCATGCAATATTATCATGCATGTATTTAGGATTGTAACGATTGATTTCATGCGTTGTTGAATTATTATTATTAATTAATATATAATTGATCATGAAATTTTTTTATTAATGTGGCAAAAAATTATCATATGTATTTTCACATGTTATAAACCAATGCAAAGTTGTTATTTCAGTTAAGTTTATCTACTAATAAACATTCAACTTTTTCATTAGCGTTTCGACTTAATTTGTATAAAAATGTAGATAAAAATAAAAAGATCGCAACTTCATATTCGGTTTTTTAAAGCATTATATTAAGCTAGAGCTAGTAAGAGGGTTAAAAAAACGATACATAACTAATTTCATATCATTTTATGAAATCAACCAAAAAAACACAAAAGAGTTTATCAGTTACGTTACAGTAAAGTTAGTTTATAATCAAATTATGTTTATTTGTTTATATGAACTTAAATGTTTATTACAGAGGCCCGGTAGAAAATGGGCCAATACATGATATGAGCCACTGGGTGTTCAAACAGGAAATGAGGAAAAGGACATTAATTAAACATTTAAACCTAAACTTTTACTTGTAAATAAAATTACAAGCCGTTTTGGTTACGTGCGAACCAGAAAAAATGTGGTTTGTTGGTTGCATGTTAGTGTTATGGTTTGAAGGAGGATGGCGACTGGCAGTGGCCTATCACGATGATGGCTGATAATGGTGGCGCGGAGGTGGTGAAACTTTGATAATGATGTTTGATTTGGAACAGTCGTAATCGTGTTTAGTTAAAATAATTAAAGAGGTACACGTAAGACTTTTTTTTTTTATATTTTGAAACAAAAGGATAAGTTGATGTCACAATAGATATACTCCAACAAGTTTTGTTGAAACGAGCCAGAAGAAAATAGATAAACATTATTTTTTTAAAAGTGATAGGATAGGGTGGAGGGTGAGATGCAAAGTAAATGTCTTAGTCTTAGTCTTGGCTAATGGGACTTTTAATGAATAAACCGAAACCTTGAAGACTTCAAGTGCTATTATTAATAGTTAAAATGGTTGTTGGAAAGTCTTGTGATACCTTTGTTTTGACATGTCACTACAAGAAATATGACTTTTAATGAGGATAGATCATTTAATTTTTGGTTTACTTTCATGCCTACCAAGTGGTTGTTGTTTTTACTATATAAGTAATTTTTTAACTTGAACTTATGTTATTTTTGTTGTAACCATGCAGGCCCATATGATCCAGATGAGAGATGATCTTAATAACACGCTGACTGAAGATGAAATTATGCAAGAGGTGTTAGGAGAGCGATGTGGTTGGACCCGGGGGGTAGGGTAGAAGCTATCTCAATCTGCCTTTGCAGCTGATTCCTCTTCGTCAAATAGCCGAAGATATACTGAAGAGGAGGTGCAGCAGATGATGATATCATATACCGCCCCGCTCTGGAGGAAGCTTAATATGACCCCTCCCCCCTTTAATGTTGAAGATGACGGGGATGATGATGATGATAAGGAGGAGGACGACTAATTGATAGTTTTGTTTAACATTTACCTTTGATACATTTGATATGCTAACTATTTTGGTAAACTTTGGTACACTTTTTAGTATGTAAAAATTAGTTTCGCTAACTAATGTTTGTAAAACTTTGGTGTTTATAATTGTTATGATGTTGATGATGGTAGATGTTGTTGATGATGTGTTGTGGTTGTTTATTAGGATACATAAACAGGTTTTAAACACATGTTTAGTTATTAAAGAATTACCCGGAAAAACCGGGCGGAAACTGGAAAATGCAGCAGCTAGATGCTGCATCAATAACCTTCAGCGACGACATGTCGTCGCCAAAGGTAAAAAATTAAAGTTTTATTAAAAAGAAATACTTTTAGCGACGACTTGTCGCTAAAAATGTTTAAAATATCATAATTTTAACTAAAAAAATAAAGTTTTATTAAAAAAGGAAATACTTTTCCGGAAGGTGGGCCCCACATTTGTCGTCGCCAAAAGATAATGGATGCCAAGTTTTGGCGGCTAAGCGTGTTGTCGCCAAACGTCGTCGCCAAAAGTTTTAGCGACGATTTTTCTGGCCTTTGGGGACGACTTTCGTCGTTGCTAAAAGTCATAATTCATGTAGTGTGTTAATCCATTTTGTTTATTCCATCTTCCTTTATTGAATGAAACCAACCTTTTTTATGAAATAGGTTGGCTTGTCTTTTACGTATGATATGTTAATGTCGGACATATGTCTCGCTCCCGTTCTTTATAGGTTGCATTATTTCCTGATCTATCAACGCTTCGAGTTCTAAACACAGATCCAAGTTGTTGCCTTAAACAAGACCAAAAACATCAACCCAAACCCAATTCAAACTAATAAGCAAATATGAGAAAAAATAATTAAATATAAAAACCTAAAACAAAACCTAACTAATAAGCAAAAACCCAAACACACATGTAGGAACTATATTCAACTACCAATCAAAACATTAAAACACATGCATATCCAAATAACAAATCAAAATATCACACATAACCCAATTCACTATTCATAAACTTCCTCTATTCATATTATTATTATTATTATTCATAAACCCAAACCCAAGATAACTACATTATTGCGAATACTCTAAATTAAGTGTGGATGTCTTTTGGTAACTTGCTAGGCTTAGGCCCGCATGATTACCCATTTAGGCTGTTTGTTTCATTATTAGGTTGTTTGTTTCATCTCTTAATAATTTAGTTCAGTGCTTAATCATTCAGCATTCAGATCGTTTGTTTCAGAAAAAAAAAAAGAGCATCTGAATGGTTTAGTTAATTGCTGAATGGATAAGAGACATGGAGATGCTGAATGGAATTGAATGGAGCATATATCAACTTTATACTCATATGAAGTTCTACCCGAATATCCCTCTCATTGATAGAACCTCTTAATGGTTTATACCTCTTAACCATTCAGAACTTAATGATTCATGTTGCCAAACAACCCCTATATAGATTGCCAATATATAGTGTATTATGCTATTGTAATTCCCGGGAGCATCTAGTACATTATACACCATAGTTGTAACATAGTGGACATAGATCACATGACCGATCGAACCACTTAAAATCTGCATATTACTTGTATTTGATTCTTGCTTATACATGATTGTTATTCATGTTGTGTAATTGTGATTGATGATGGTATACCTAACGATTAGTATCAGATGTCTATGTTCTCAAAGACTCGTGATTTTTTGTCCTATTTCAATGAAATAATTTCATCATAGGTTCATTAGGCAACATTTTCAAGTTCATCGGTCGACACTCGTGACAAACCATATGGCCACCGTATCAACTGGTGACATTACCTTTTGGCGACGGTGTCATTGATGACAATTCAAATTGGCAATAGTGTCCTTAGCAAAAGTATTAATGGAAAAGATTATAGATCGTTGAAAATGCCGATTGAAGCGCTTCTTTGTTAGAAAAACTTAGATGCAATGCTTGAGGGTGAAAATCCAGACAGATAGTGTGACACCCTGCCCGGTGGCGGAAAACACCGGGTTGTCAAGTGGGTTGGATATCAAAAGTTCAAAGCACATGGCATCTAAGAAATATATTTTAATATTATTAAGCATTCAATGTTGTGACGTAACAGGCAATAAATAGTCTTAAAAACAGGAATAAATCCGGAAGCAGAAACGTCATTGTTTTTATTATTATCTAGGTCCATGGCATCCTACGTGTCAAGCAACCGAATCAACTTCAAACGCCACCTGAAATATGATTAAAATAAGTTAGCTACGAGAATAGCTAGTGAGTAAAAACACAGTAAATAATACATAGTATGAAATCCGAGATCATTAGAAATATGCTGCGCAAACTCATGTGTATAGCAATTTCGCCATATTACACAACCGTGACCATAGAATCACATAGAAACAAAGAAACATATACCCCGCAGGGTAACTTTTAGCAACGTGTCATGAGAACCACTCATGTTACAATTAATGATAACTGTCGTCTAACCGTCATTTAACCGTCCTTTAACCGTCAATTCAACCGTCTCGATAAATCAGTTATCAATAATTGTTTTAGCATCTAGAGGCATAGCAACATAGTAACAAGTATCATAGGATAGTATCTAGTAACCAACACATAGAATCAACAACAAGAATCGCCGGCATCACATCACCTAACATGCCATAAAGTGTAGGTGGGTTTGTCAGACCGTTAGCGCTAACATCGTACCGGTGGAAATTACGTAATAATACAGCTACTTTTAACTACCACATAAGATTGCATCAAGCGGCCGACAAGATTAACATATTTTATGATCTCATTTGAAAATAGAATCAAAAAGAAAGGAAACCGTAGTTTAGTAATAAGAATCATATTTCAGTCCCAAAGCAAAAAAATAGTAAAATGGGAAGTGAGTTTACTCACCTGGAAACAAAGATAATAGTAACACAAGAAAGCAACTAGAGAGATTCGAGGATCGCCCAGATATTAGAACCACCTAATTAACCGGGAGAACCTAATTTAGAAACAACGCAAGTAACGTAATAACAGGAATCAAGAAAATAGGACTTCTAGGGTTTTGAATTTGGGGATTTAGGGTTTCAAAATACAATTGGAAAGATTAGGGTTTTAACGTACCAATTGGGGATTAGGGTTTCAAAATATATAATTTGGGAATTTAGGGTTTTAACGTACCAATTGGGGATTAGGGTTTCAAAATATAATTTGGGAATTTAGGGTTTTAACGTACCAATTGGGGATTAGGGTTTCGAGAACCAATCCTTGATAAAAGGCGACGTTTGGTAGTAATATATATATATATATTTTAATGGATTTTTTTATATAAACGTCAAAATTTATAATAACGTATCTCCAGTTTCTTTTTATTAAACAACAGTTGTACAACTTAAGAAATATGACATAATTTTAGAAGTAGAGGGTTAAAACTTAAAATTTAAATAAAAGTGGTCAGTGGGACTCGAACCCACGACCAAACCACCCACGTCCAACGCCCTATCCGCTGGACCAGGCGCGTTTTTGATTTAAAACTCGGCTGTTAAAATTCTTATGGGTTACAAGCCAAGCACACCCAATTCCAAACAAG
This sequence comes from Tagetes erecta, assembly GCA_030867185.1. NCBI lineage: Eukaryota > Viridiplantae > Streptophyta > Magnoliopsida > Asterales > Asteraceae > Tagetes > Tagetes erecta. The sequence continues at coordinate 17,605,392 of CM061491.1, read as the reverse complement.
CCCTAGAACAAGAACATCTCAAATTCGTGCGAATCAAATGATCAAACCCAGATTAAACATAGGGCTTTTAATCTACACTCTGAAACGGACATTTTGATATAATGAACTTACTTGGATTCGATCAGATTGAGACGATGAAGATGAAGAATAAGAACGACTGTCTTAAGATCAAATCGATGGGTAGAGGCTGTTAGGATCCAATTCAACTTCCAGATTCCTTCAACGTGAATAGACTTATAAAACCCCTATACAAGTTTCAGATGAAATCAATGTTTGAATGGCTATCCCTTGATGAATAAGCTCGGATTAAAAACGAACCACTTACAGAATGTTGATGATTGATGAAAGAAATTGAAGTTGCAGTTGGCTTAGACGAGTAACGAGGACTGTGCAGATGGATTGAATTGTGTTTTGGTTAACGGTTTGATGCCGAATGGTTTTGAGTTTAGTGTGAAAAGAAAATGGCAATTGAATGAGTGATTTGGATCGATTAGTTTCAATTAACTGTTGGAATTGACTTCGAGATGCCGAGAGGACGTCTGGTATTGAATGGAATCATCAATTGTATGCGTTCACAATCGATTCGTTAATGTGGGTTTTTGAACCGATTTTGTTTTGAGAAATTAGTCGATGTTTAGGTGATTACAAGTCAATTAAGTGTTCGAAACATACTTAGAATAGTGTTAGGATGATTTCGTATAGGTTTGGTTAGTTGTAGTGTGCTAAAATCCGGTTTTTGGTGCTCGCCGGAAAAGTGTATATTCCGGTCAAAGCTGCCGGAATAAAGTTTGCCGGAAACACGGGATGAAGAATGGGGGGGGGGGCTGGTCATGTGTGAATTATTTAAAAATTTACATATTTGACCCTCCCATTTTGAGTTATAATTTATTCTAAGTACAAAGCTTTAGTATATGTTTCAAAACTTGCCACTTTTGACCCAAAGTTAATAAAATACTTACTTTAACTAACTAATTTAACCTCGTTAAATTGTAACGTTCATAGGATTTGCGTTTTTATATTTTAAGCCCAATGATGACGAAAAATGATAATAGTTCGGTCGAAACAACAACAACGACAACAGACAACATCGCATTAACATATTTATTTAATTATTTTACTATCGAGACGTTACATTTATAAATAAAAGAGTACGGATACATTTAGGATAGAACTTCGGGTTCGAGCCGGGTCTTCGGGTTTGGGTCCGGGGCAGATGTCACAGATAGGGATAAGATGAATAAGAAAGCTAAGGCGTTGATAACCCTCTCTTTGGCTAAGAATGTTGACTATAACATCGAAAATGAGACAAGAGCCATATTTTGACCTTATTATCAAGCATGTATGAAAAACCTTCTCTGGCAAATAATGTTTCTGTGCTATGAGAACTTGTGATTACTAGGATGAGAGATGGTGACTTGGTAATTGTTTATATCAACAAATCTTAACTCAATGTCTCACTTAGGATATGTAAATATTAAGTTTGGTGATGAGGTACAATTTTAACACTATAGGAGACTACGCAAATGATGATGCTCTAGTTTATAGCGTAGAGAACAATGTGGATCCATAGGTTGTGAACTATGGTGCTTCATTTCATGCTACCTACAACAATGAAACATTGTAGAATCTGAAAAAAGGAGGATTTGGAAAGGTAAGGCTTGCGAATGATAATGTGACGGGTTAGGTGACTTAGATATGAAAACTGCAGTCGGGTTCATATACTTGAAGTATGTAAACACAACTTTTTGAACAACAATTTTTTCTCCATTTTGTATAACCCCATGTCCCAATTGAGACTAGAACTCATAACCTTTTGGTTGAAGGTTATATACTTTTGTCATTAGACTAAGCTAGTGGTTCAATGGGCCTTTAGGTTAACTAATGAGAAAGTCGTTGCAACTAGTGAAGAAAAGAAAGATTACATAAGACATAAAAGAAAGATTACATAAGACAAGTAAAGATAGAAGTATATTGTTTTAATTGTGGAGGTAGTTCCGAAGTTTTCAAGGCCTCAAAATTGTAAGGGATGGAGGTCTTTTGCCAACTGTTGGGCTTGGGACCACATGATTATGCCCATATATAGGAACAACGTGTTGCAAATATTGAAAACACTAAATAGCTTGTGTACATATATAGTGTCTCATTTCTGAGAGCACCTAATACAATATATATCCTAGTTGCAACACATTTAACGTATATCACATTGATCGAACCACTTCAAACCTTCGTGTCCATTCTCCTTGATCTTGGTTATTCGTGGTTGTTATTCTTATTTGTGTGATTGTGATTGTCGTCGGTATACCTAAGGTACCTTGTTTTACTTGACTTTCTTTAAATCCAATAAATATTTGTAACATTTCTCTTCTTTCATCCATCATTTACTTGTAATTGGTCTTGTGGCTTATTGTCGTGAAGTTGATGGATGTAGTTTGTGGTGGTATAAATATCAGGTTTAAAACATGATTATATTATAGAGTTTTCTTACTCTAAACTTAATAGCTACGAGTAGGATATGCGGAACTTTCAATTAGTTTCACTAATTTCACTACCAACCAATCATAAGATCTACCCTATATGATGGGTGCACAAGCCTCAAACATTCTTTAACCTATAAAAAATACATAAATTAAATACCAAAAACTTAAATCATAAATTAAACACCAAAAACATATATCATGACAATTAAAAAAAAGAGAACATTCAAACTAATACAAAAAAATAAACTACACCATGTTCTCGTCTTCATCTTCGTCCGAATCAAGATTTGGCAAATTGAAGCCAGAAATGTGTATTAAATCTTGCAACTCACTATTGATATTTTGTTGGAAAATGTCTTAATGTCCGGGTCTCTTATGTATACCGGTTGCATCATCGTGATCTTTTACAATCATGTTGTGCAATATCATGCATACATAAACCTCCCTCTTAATATTTTCTACAGTCATAGCCAGGAGTAGACGTCTAAGTATACCCCATTTAGCCTTTAAAATACCGAAAGCTCGCTCAACGTCTTTCCTCGCAGATTATTAAATTGATCAATTGCATATTTACCCCTATAAACACCCCCTAATTGCATATTTCCTCAATTAAAAAAATCAATTGCATATATATATCCAATGTTAACTAAATGACCTTACTAAAAATGAGTATATTTGTAAATTAAAGTTGTTTATAGGGGGAAATATGCAATTGATTTTTTTGACTGTGTAAATATGCATTTAAAGTGTTTTGGAAGGAAAAATATGCAATTAACCCTATTAAATTTTATTTAACCTCTTTTCTTTTGGATCGGTTGGGAATTGAGTCGTTTTCACAAACGTTACCCAAGTAGGGTAAATCCCATTGGTTAGATTTCTCGACCAAAAAATGAAACGATCACTTTGACGTGGTACCCTTTTGCTCGGTAAGAAATAAGGGAGATTATTGAAGTACATTGATGCCATTATTTGACCCCGGGGTACCACAATATTCATGCCAAAACCACGTATCTTGTGAAGCTACCGCTTCGCACATGCTCGTTGGATATTGGTGATCATCATTCATATATTGACCTCTATATTTATTTGAACACATTTGCCAAACGAAATGTGTATAGTGAGTGCTACCAAGCATTCTAAGAATGTGATGTTTAACTTTATGTGCTTGATATAAGTGTGCGATGTCATGGTCTGTAGCTTGACGTAAAAACTCTTTGGAATATAAATTAATTATGTTTTCATAAAAGTAATCTAGGCTTTCTCTTGAAGTCCTAGAAGACATGCATAAGTATTCATCAAATTCGTCTGGAGGATTATATGCTACTAGTTGTTTCAAGGCCGATGCACATTTTTGTAATGGCATGAAACTCTTTCTAAACCTCCCATCATAGCGTTCCTGAAACCATTCATTGGTCTTTTCAACGTCTTCAACAACATTTAAAAACAACCTCTTTGACATATGATGTCGAATCTTTAAGCAACCGTCATCTTCATTAGTGTTTCGTGACTCGCCTCACGATCACGTGCTCCGCGATAATCTGAGAGAAGAATTGGATACTACTATCGTTTAGGAACGACCTGTTTGAAGACACGGATGGAAGATATATTTTTGTATTCATCTTCTTAAAGTGAAATTGTTGAATAAATTGGTTTTATATGGGTAAAGTTGGTTTTGTAGAGATGAATTTATGACTGTTCATAAGGTGAGTATTTAATAGGAGTAAATATGTAGTAATTAAGGAATAAAATCTTTTTTAATTCCTTGAAAATAACCGTTGTCCAACGTCATTATTTAACCACGAGTTTGGCATTTGATTACCGAGAATTTTCTAGTCGTTGCCAAGCCATAACAGTTGCAGACTTGCAATGTCATAGCCGCACAGAAACCAAGTACCCAAGCCACTTTGTGACAGCAACTCTCCTATCTTAAGACGATTACTTTTACAAGTGAGAGTGTAAAATCCAATTCAATTTATTTTTTTTGGACCAGCCACCAATTCAATTTACTTACATTCATATTTTTATCTTGACATGGAATGAAAGAAGATAAAATTTACAAGCTAATCAGTTTCTTTTTTAAATAAATACTCACTTTTAGGCCTCAAACACCATAAATAATAAAGAGGTATGCCGTTAAACCCAAACAATTAAACTCAAATTGTCATACTCATTAAAAAAGAATAATTAGTTTGGATGACGACAACAAATAATTGAAATGCCCATTTAATTTGGCTTCACTCCTCCCATCAACATCATCATCATCATCATCACCAAACAACAAAAGCTGTGGTTCCATTATCGTCGCCACCGCATCCTCCGTCATCCCTTCACGTTTTCCGATCCGGTACACACTCTCCTCGCCAACCTTTCATTTCATCATCTTATCTTCTCCCCATTTTTATCCCCCCAAATTTGGTCCCATCATTTCACCTTCTGCCATATAATTTCTATGCTTTTAATTCCAATTGTACGTTTACTTTTAATTACATATGCGCCTATCATGTGTTTCGATAATTAGATCCCGAATTGTGTGTCAAAATTGCCATAGATACATTCAACTATCATTATAACTGCTTCATTCACCAAACATTAATTAACAGATACAGTGATCCAGTATATTTAGTGTTTTTAATTTGTTCCTTTTTATTTAAAAAATATCTTTTGCTTAACTATGTGAATATATGGAACTAGATAACATTTGTTGGAAATATTGGGCAGAATTGGCAACAACATCACTCTAATTGGATTTAATGGAGGATTATTATGATTTTATACAATGGCTTGGAGCTGATATGTCTATAAAGATACTAATGTGTTTGGATGACCCGACTGATCTTGTTCGTGCCAGTGCTGTTTCAAGTTCTTGGCGTCACTTTGGTGAGTTCCGAACTCCTTTTTTCGATACGTATTGTCACTGGATTGTGTCGTTATTAACTGTTTTTTCTGTGTGTTTAATGGTTACCTAAGAAACAAATAGGTTTTTGATTCAGATGTAAAGATATATGTAACTTATTGTAGCATATAAACAATTCTTATATGGTGATATATAATGCAGTCATCATGAATGGGCTTTCGAAACAGCTTTGTATTCGAATGTTTCCCGAAGTATCAACTGTTGCTCATGTGAAGGAAGTGAATGACAGGATAGAGCCTCTGCAAAATAGGCAAGAAACTTCAATGGAGTGGTCATGTTTAGAAAGAGAGCACAAAGTGTATGCGCTTTTAGCGAGGGGTTTTACCTCGTTTATAAGAAAAGATTGCTTATTAGAGGCAATTGTTGCGTCTAGCACCGATAACTATCCTCAAGAAAGCATCCATCACACGTTAGAACCAGGTGACAGGGTTGACCAGAGGGCTTCTTACTGGTCAAGTGAAGGCGCAGTTGATCAAACGATCCCTGAAACACTAGTATATAAACTGTCTGCCAATTTGTGTGTGATTACTGAAGTTCACATACACCCATTCCAAGGTTATAATCAGAATTTAACTAAAATCGTTAACAGTCCAGTTTTATATTATGCTTGTTTACTGACATTTTTTTGTTGGTCTGGCAGCATATTTTCAGTTTGGTTTTCCTATTTACTCTGCAAAAGCTGTGAGATTTCGGTTGGGACATCTGAAGTCTTCTTGCGAATTTGAAAATAACATCAATGAAGAACCTTCACCTCTTTTGAAGTCCGTCTCTGAGAATGTTGTGTGGACATATACATCACCGTCATTTCCTATGGCACAGGTGAGTTGCGTTCTTATCAGTTATAATCATCTTCTCATTTTTTCTTCATTGAGCATTATACATTAGCTTTAGCCTTTAGTTCTTTGTAACTATGATATAGGAAGTTTGTGAACTTTGATATACAACCTTTATTGACCTAAGTGGGCAAAAAAGCTTTTTGGGTTTTTTGTATCACATTCGTTGAAATATGTCTTCCTTAAAAAGTTTTTAAGATAAAATAGTCAATCATATTCAGTACATTAGTCAATCGGATAATTCAAGAAACAAAGAAAGTGTTGTTCGGTCGACCTGGCCGAATATTAAACATATATATAAGGTGTGATGAATCCAAAGTGATTGTATCTTTCATTAACTGTGACTATATATAAGATTTACATGGAATAGGAAAATAACATATGGATTATTCTCTATAATACAACAAACTGAACTAACAGAGTGGCGGACCAACCCGAAGTTGTTGTCGGAAGAATTCAAACAATGGTTTCGGTAATGGTTTAGTGAAAATATTGGCAACCTAAAGCTTGGTAGGCACAAACTTCGTGTGTAGTTTCCCGGAGGAGATGAGTTCGTGAAAAAGTGATAGTCAATATCAATATGCTTAGCTCAACGAAGTGACACTGGATTTTGACTGAGAAATATGGCACTAAGGTTGTCACATAGCAAGGTGGGGCCGGTCTGAAGGCATAGCTTTTCGATCACTAAAAAGATGAACAATCCAGATGGGTTAAGCAACTGTGTTAGCCATTGCACGATGCTCCGATTCACAGCTGGAATGAGAAACTGCGGGTTGCTTTTCAGCACTCCAAGATACGAAATTACCGCCAAGAAAAATTAAGTAGCCATAAGTTGACCACCGGGTCTCAGTGCAATGAGCCCAATCGGCATCTGAATAACCAACCAAAGAAGATTTGGTGGGAAAAAAAAAAGATGAGCCATAGGAGATGGTACCTTTGACATAGCAAAGAATAGGTTTGACCAATTGGTATTGAGCTAAAGTTGAGCATGTAAAAATTGACTTTCCTAATTTACTGCATAAGAAAGATCGGGGCGAATAATGGTCAAATTTTGGAGTGCACCAACAAAGGAGCAATAGTGGGTCGGATCATGAAAAGATTCCCCGGGGATTGAGGATACATCATTGGTACCACGTGGGGTGGCAACAAGCTTGCAGTTAATAAGTCCACCATGGGATAATATATCATGTGCATATTTCCCTTGTCTCAAAAAAGTCCATTTGCAGTATATGAAACTTCTAGTCCCAAAAAATAAGATAACTTTCCAAGATCTGTAAGTGCAAGTTTGGACTTCAGACGGGAAATAAATGAATGAATAGAAGAAGTGTCATTACCCGTAAGGATGATATCATCCATGTAAACCAAGAGGTATATTATACAAGTACCACGATGAAAGACAAATGAAGATGTATCCGCTTGACTACACTTGAATCCCTGTTGAACTAAAAAAGTGCCAAGTCTATGGAACCAAGCCCAGGGGGGGCTGTTTACTGTTTAAGTCCGTAGAGTGCTTTGTTGAGACGACAAACATAATTCGGGTGATTTGAGTCAATAAACCCGGGAGGTTGTTCCATGAACACAGTTTCAGTTAGGTTCTCGTTAAGAAATGCGTTCTTCACATCGGGAGGTTGTTCCATATAAGGTTTGATGAATCCAAAGTGAACAAATCTTTCGTTAACTGTGAATATATATAAGATTTATATGGAATAGGAAAATAATAAACATACGGATTATTCTCTATGATACAACAAACTGGACTAACAAACTAATCTAATCAATTTGTCAAATGTTGACTTGGTGTACTAATGTACTATTCATAATATAAATAGTTACCCGTTTTAATACCTCAAATCATGGTGTTGATGTAAACAGGAAAACCGCCTGCAAAAGTTTAAGCTACCTCAACCTGCTCTATGTATCGGTGGGTTGTTGCAGATAGAATTGCTGGGTAGGGTTCAGAAACAAGAAATGGATGAAAAATATTACATATGGTAGGTTCTTGAGTTCTTCGTCGCCTTGTTAAATATGTTCATATATGAAAATTTAATAATTTTTGTGTGATTTATTGCAGTGTGTCCCATGTTCAAGTTGTGGGACGACCTCTTTCACCTACATTTGATGTGGATATAATCAACCCGAGTGGAAAGTGTACACTGAAATACTACCCAGATGCTGAGTATTGCTGTTCCCCTATAAAATCTGAAGGTGAAGCAAGTAGCAGCCCATCTCGTTTCCGTTCATTCACTGCAAGTATAAGGGGTTGGGAACAAATGATTTTCAACACGTTACTTGGTGGAGTGGTGGTTGGTAATGACGATTCAGATGATGAGGTTGTCGGCATAGTTTAATCTGAGTACATGTTTTGTGTTAGAGGTTAATGGTATATGGATCTACAATAATAATTGATATCAGTGTCTTGTAGAAGCCTTCTTTTTTGCTTATGTATTTGTCACAGCTGTTATGCACAGGTTACATGCTTATAACAGGAAAAATTCGTCTTGTAATTGTTGATCAGATAAGCAATTGAGTTCTCATCAAGCTTTTATTAGTTCCCTGTATTTAACCATGAAGGTCCTAGTTCTTGGGTCATGCCTTGCACTCCTTAGCCAAACCATCTCCATGTACTTAAAAAACTCACTAGCTAAATCCCGGAAAATGTCAGATTAAAAAAACGAACCTAGTGTAGTTGTACTCATAGCGACAACTATTAGTTGGGTCTGGGGCAAGCCTTATATCTATCTCATAGGATTGGAAGACTGCTCTAGATGAAACTATTGCTTCTGGTTAATCACTGTCACTCTGTCCGGAAATAGATGGTTTCGTCCCTCCACTGTTATCACTTATAACCTTAAGCACTTGATGAATCATGTGCTTCTGGTTCTGTTGGAGATAGAATAAGCCACTTGGAATATTGATACAACTGTTGTTACTCTGCAAGGGTTGACCTTGAAATGGAGAAGAGTTACCGGGAGAAGAGCTGTGTCTCATAAGTCTTTTTAAGGGTATTCTGGTAATTTGAAAGTGTTTCATGCCAACATGAACATAATTTCACACTCAGTATCTTTAAAGAAACCTTTGATTGGTGGTGAGAGGATTCAAAGTGCTAGATTAAGTATAATAAAAACTTCATTGCTAATAATATTATTAAAAACTACATCCTCCGTCCCATTAGAAGTGTCCATATTGTCTTTTTTAGTTGTCCCACTTAAAGTGTTCATTTTTAAAATTTATTGGTAAACTTCCAAAATTGCCCTTAATAACATAAAACAAACAATATGATGGACCCACAATAATATTTATTGTCAAGGGTATTATTGTCAAATAACAAACAAAAATACCAATCATTTATTGTGTCTAAAACTTTGTGTTTTTCAAAATAAGACTATTGTAATGGGACGGAGGAGTATAATAGATGAGGTAATAATCTTTTAAAAAGCAAATTGTTTACACATAATTTATGAAAATAATGATTTTTCATAGTTAAAAAGAAAAGTTTCATTTTAAGTTGGATGGACCAAAGAAAAACTTAAATGGGCATAAAACTGCAACTTTATCATGTATTTATTTTACAAAAGTTAAGAAATATTTTTTTAACTAGTCAACAGCCTAGGTTTTTTTCTTAACCGATTTTATTTTCTAACATAGAAGTCAAAACCAAATTTTGTTAGAATAACAAGTTCGGTTTTGATCATTGGCTTTTTGACCGTTTTGGTTTAAGCTAAGTTGGTTCAAACAAGACAAGTTACAAGCCAATTTTAAGTTAGTGGTTCAAGTTCACCCCTCATCAATGAGTCAATACTGATTCGGTTTAAATCAATTTACAAAAACCCTTATTTTCGCCTCAACGAAACCCCACCACCGACAAACTTCGATCATACATGATCTTTTGAATGTTATCAGCTAGCGGTGGAAATGAGCCACACCTTTACCCTCTTCCACACTCCCATCACCATTTCCTCAATTTTTTCACCCAACTCCGGCGACAAGGCTGTTAATTTCCACTTCAACAACACAAGAAAATCATCCAAAATAAGCTGCTCTGGCGCTGACAATTCGCAAAATCAACAACAGCTTAATCTCTCCGTTCTTCGCTTCACTTTAGGGATCCCTGGATTGGATGAATCTTACTTACCCAGATGGATTGGCTATGGTTTTGGATCCCTTCTCGTTTTAAATCACTTTGTCAGCTCCAATTCAACCAACGTCACCCCTGCGCAGCTTGTGAGTACTTTATTTCCACTCAGGATTTTCATCGAACAGTTGGTGTGCAACCCTAAATTTACTATATAATCTTCGAAATTTTAGTTTCCCCTTAATCTTTTGTGTTGATTTTGTCTAATTTCACGATGGGGTTTCAGAGAACAGAGGTTCTTGGTCTTTCTTTGGCTGCATTCTCCGCCGTGCTTCCTTACATTGGCCAGTTTCTTAAGGTAACACATAACTGCGTATGCATGACTTTATTATGACCCAAGATCTATGAACGTAGTTTTAGTTTTGCTATCTCATTCTATGTCGATGTAAACTTGCATTTCAAAATTGATTATTTTTAGGTAACTTTGGTTTCTGAAATTCGAATGCCGGAAACGTGATGCAGGGTGGTAGACCAGTGCTTCAAGCAAGTGTTCCTGAAGGCGCTGAGCAAATCTTTGCAATGTCACCGAATATATCTGATACAGTTAGGGAGGATTTAGCGTGGGGATCATATACTTTATTGCGTAACACGAACAGCATTTCTGTGGTATTTTGCAGTTAAAAAAACTTGATGAATAACCCCCCTTAACGTAAACAGACATGTTAACTCTCTTATTATTGATCTAGCTTATATCCGTTGATGATGTACTTTGCGTACGTGGCTATTGGAACACACCCAAAAGCGTTGATTTGTCTAAAGACCGAGCAGTTGAATGGTTTCAAGAACAAATGCAACGGGTCGGACTGTTTACTTTGACAGACACCCTTTATTTTCCTCAGAGATCAGGTATATTATACTAATAATGGTTAAATGTTCATCGAATAGCTATTATTTAATTTGTGCAAAACGATTGAATTTGGTGAACGTTTCAGATACTGAGGTCTGGGAGATGCTCCCTGAGGGTACGCGTTCTCTGTTGGTTTTACCCGTGGTTAAAAATCCAGATAAAGATGGGAAAGTTAAGGAGAAGAGTGACGGTTTCGTGTTGTTGGCATCTAGTATTAGTTATGCATATAGCAACAAAGACATATCATGGATTGCAGCCATTGCTAAAAAGTTTTTGAGGTAAAAACTTGTATTAAAACATGTAGCAGGAGATAGTTTTTTTTGTTGCTTGAGATTGTATAAAGTACAAACACAGTAAATTTGTCAATTGTCAATTAATATTACATTAGTTTGTAAACAAGTTAACCTTTTATCAAGTTCTTTAGGCTTGAAGTCAAACCACATTGTGCCCTCGAATTGTTATTGACTTGAATTTTGGTTAATTCAGCGATTTGTGTTAATATTTTTTAGCTATTCGAGTTCAAGTTTACATCTTGAGCTATCGAATCGATTTTAGCTGTTATTTAGTTCAAGTCGTTTTGTGGCCCCCGAACATCCAACATACCCTTGTTTACTTGAATTGGATAAAACCCAGTTTCAAACCAAACGAACATAAATATCAGTATGTTTGTGTTCGTTCATTTAACTTTAATCGCACACGAAGTCTTGATCGAATTGTGTTCATGTTCGTTGGTTCATTCATTAATAAAACGTTCACGTTTGTGTTTGTTCATGCTCATTTGTTCATTAACAAATTAAATGAACCGTTCACGAATATAAACAAACAGAAAAAAACCTAAATGATTATTGAATCTACGAGACATAAACAAGGAGGTCTAATAAGAATCATTCGTTCACTATCCATGGAATTAGGTTTTGAGAAAATGTGTAATTAGTAAAAATTGAAATCTTGCTAAAGTTTTAGGTTTCTAATTTTAACATAACTAGTAATTTCCCCAACATGTTGCGGCGGGACACATTTTGTGAACGTTAAAACTCGTGATTCCTTATTGAATGTAACAAACCTACGGTAATTGGAGAGACCGCACAACCAAAAAGTAAAAATATTGGTGGTCATGCGTTTGAATTGTGTAAGGGTTCAAAACATAAACTTACGAACACATGGTGGCTAAAACCGAATAAAAGCAAAAACTTTCTTCTGGCAAAGTTACTTCCTATTAAAACCAAAGTAAAATAAATGAAATGTTGGTGGCCAAAACATTAAACCACAAACTACCTTGGTGCTAACATGCTCCTATTAATATATAGTATAATTGTGGAGGGGGCTAGAGTGAAAACCGAAAAACCATTTGTGGCTAATCTATAAAATAAAATCTTTTATGTAGCAATCAATTTATAATACACTAGGTTTACACCCGTGTGTTCACACGGGGTTGAATGATAAAAATATATATATAATTATATATCAATATACTTGATTAACACCCATTTGCATGCATGAAAATAATGTTTATCATTGTTTAGTAATTTTGGATGGATATCAAATCTTTAACCATTAAAATGAGGATGGATATGGTGGTGACATGTGGCGCAGTGTGGTGAGAGAGGTTAGCGATTTATTAGAAGAGAAGATTCGTGACTTCAAATATTAACACATAAAACCCTTTATATATAATATATTATACTTGTAAGTTGTAAGTAAACTAAAATAGGAACATTCATGAACATGATTCAACTAACAAAACATGTGTTTATGTTTGGTCGCTTAATTAAACGAACACAAAAAAAAATTCGCATTTGTTTGTTTAGTTAAATAAACGAGCTTTCTGTTAAACGGTTTATGAAGTCGTTTACAAGCCTAACCAGGTTGATACTTGACTCTCCTATTATGGATAGTATATCATATCTTTTTTTAGAACGACAGTTGGCATAACAGAAAGACCATTGTACTCAAATGAACTGCAATGACTGAGTTCGAAGCCTTAGCCTGCCCCCATCTAGAGGGCGCTTAAAAGCGCTATTTTCGGGCTCCCCCACAATAGAGGCTCACCCAACCCTTCCTTTCAGAGTCAAGTTGGTCGGAGTCGAAGACTCGTCAACTAACATTTCCAGGGGATCGAAAATCATAATATATAGGAAACTTTAACAATACCATGTAAACCCTTATGCGTGGACGTGTTAGAGTGTGCGTAAAGGGGAAATTAAATTGAAAGCTACTCCTTGTAAATGAAATGGTCCAAGCAGACTAGCTATAACTTATTGGGCCAGAGTGGATCTGTATACTGGTATGACATGGGACCAATTCTTTCTAGTCTATTATTAAGCTTTTCAAGTGACCATGATTTGTGTCACTGCATCTGCATTAATCTGCATATACAACGGTTTTGGCTTCTTCTTGAACATTCAACTAATTATAAATTTATAATCAATATAATGTGTTTAAAACCATATCGACTAGTTTCACCACAAACTGGTTATATGTCTTTGCACGTATAACGTATTTGAAGCTCATTTAAATCAGCAGATTGGTGAATCAGACCAACATGACTTAAATATTCTTTTGTTTCATTTATTACTTTGGACTTCATATTTTCCGTCTTTAAGACTTTATATGTTATTAAGGCGCCAAAAACTATACAATGTTTTCGTTGATGTGGTACGGTGACGTGTCCTATCTCTTCTTATGTGGCACGGTGACGGTGACGTGCCAAATCAGTAAAAACATAAAGACGTTAGTGGTTTGGTTAACTTTTGGTGATACGGACACCAAAGTGTTTAATTGGGAGTTATATTGGCCAAAGTGATACTTGGGGTGATAACGACCAATGACTAATAGTTGGGGTGTTTAAATCCAATACATGTAACGGTTTTTATATAACTTTTATATAATGACCAACTCACACACGTTTTATTCCTACTCTTATATCTCATTTTGTCTATTATGGAACTTGAGCTTTCAATCATTTGAGAATAAATACTTTTCCTACATATCTTGGTCCTGCTAGGTCACAAGTCTTTTGCCTTTTGGTACCAACAACTTACGATATCAATGTCTTGACGGTTTGATTCGGTGTCTCCCAAGTAGTGAAGGTTGAGTTCGAACTATAATATTCAGTTTTTATAGCAACTTTGGTAGTGTTGCCATTTGTTTTACAAGGCATGCTTATATATGTCTTTTGGTAGGGGCAAAGTACATGTCTTTGGGGGTTGCATTATGTTTATGGATGACCATGAAATCATTGGCAAATAAAGGATACAGGCTGTTCTAGCAGATGTGGGATATTGGGAACATGTCACATGGCACATGGCTATTTCTTTTCTTCTAAATCATTTTCAGGGTTATGTTTTTTGGTTTTATGCAAGTCAACTTTGGGTAAACTTAGGTCTGGTTATGTGTGTTTCTGGTATAATACTTTTAAAGAAAAATAAATAGGTATATTTTGGGTTGAATCTTACATAAAAGATATATAATTTGGTTTGTGGCAGTTTAGTTGGTTTAAAGACTTGCAATAGTTTAATTTTAAGGCGCATGATGGTTCCGACGTGTAATGGACATTATACCCATTCAATAACGCCCCAAAACGCTCAATAACGCCCCCTACACCACTACACGGGGGCGTTATGAGGCAAAAAACACTCCGGGTGTTTTCTTAAGATAACGCCTATGCCCCACGCAATTTCATGCAACCCTCCCCACTATTCCCACACACTCTCTCTTACCAATGGGCATTATCTATTACACTTATTTGAGTGATAATGCCCTCAAGAGGCCTTAATCATTATAAATAGTCTTAATACTTGAAATCAATTTTAATAAATAAACTTAAAGAGTTTAGAATAAAATGGCAGGTGATATATTTTGTTTGTTAAGCCTGCCTAATAAAAGTTGCGGTTCGTTGTTAAAAGATGTTTGAAAGGGTGTGACATTTCTATCGGTGGATACCAACGAATCATAAAACTTTGTTTATTACTAGATAACTACTGGATAGGTATGTTGCAACTAAACATAATTTCTAATTAATTGAAATCCTAGAAAACTTGGTAACTTAAATCTGTTAACGTCAAAGGTATAGTGTTGATAAAGTAAACTCCTTTGATTCATTGTATATTAAAAAAGTCATTCGCTAAAAAAACCTAACACATAATTCTTAATTAAAAAGTGAGAGTGAAATCTTCTATTTAAATAAATTGATAGGCAATGACATCATACTGTATCACTTGTCAGCACCATAACAATTTTTAAATAAATTCATATTATATCTTTGACATTTGTTAATTTTTTATTACTCATTTCAATAAAAAAAATTATATAATTTCTTTTTATCATTTAATCCGTAGATACCCACGGATGTTAACCTAGTAAATTTAATAATAAAAATAACTTGTTATAAAGCAATACAGTATAATTTCAATTGTTGTTTGTGATTTAATTTATCCATTTGAATCTGTTAAATTAGAATGCAGAAGATACATTTATCATATTTAGATTTTCTTAGTATTTAAATTTATTTATTCATAGTACCAACTAGTTATAAGATCGGGTCGTATGATGTGACGACGGCCAGGTATCGCGTATTTGATTTGTCACACGCGTTGATAATTTTTTTTCTGCCTAGCGGGCTATGGTGTAAGTAATGCGTCACATACTAAATATGAAAATATATCAAAACTTAGAGGTACTTAAATTGATTACTAAGTCAAAGTCGTAATCATGTGTAAAGAGAATAAGAGGGCCAAAGTTGTAAATTGGCTAAGGGACTGTTTGACAAAATTTAATTCAGCAAGTGCTGAACCATTAAAAGGTCCGAACCATTAACTCATTAAGAAGTTTTATCGATGAAAGGGAAATTGTGATAGAAGTGCAAGTGAGAATAAGTGCTGAACCATTAAGAGGTCCGAACCATTAAGAAGTTCTATCGATGAAAGGGAAGTTGTGATAGAAGTGCAAATGAGAGTAGCGTTGGTATATGCTCCATTGAGCGTGTCTCTGTATCTTAACCATTCAGCACTGAATTGAACCATTAAAAAACTATTTTTAAATCAAACAAACATTCTGAATGCAGAATGTTGAATGATTCAGCATTGAACTGAATCACTAATAGGTGAAACAAATATCTCCTAATTCATTAGAGGTTAAAATGATAATAAGTCAAAGTTAAGTTAAATGGTAGAAAATATCATTATATGAAACTTTAAAGTCAAAATGGAATTAGGATGGTTGGAAAGATCAACTTTCCTAGTTATTAGGTTAAAATGATTATACGTCGTCATACATGTCAAAGTTAAGTTGGAGTGAAAAATATTATTATTTGAAACTTTTGAGTTTAAATGAAATTCGAAAAGTTAGAATCGTCAAGCTTTCTAATTAGTAGCATATGAATGAACGAAGATAGCATATAATAATAATTATAAAAAATTAGTTTGGTAGCAAGTAGAAAGAAGTTGGAGAAGGGCAAGGGCAGTTGAAACTTAGACATCTAAATTCAAATTGATTCGACTTCTACACAAATTCATCGATTTGTAGCTGCCCTTAATTGCCTTTTCATAGTCATACGACCCCTCACCTATTTTGTTTTGACCCACACATGCCTGCCCCTTTCAACCAATCTACTTCATACAAGTTTCTACATTTTTCACAACGTTCGATCATAACTTACCATCATCGATCACCGGTCCTTGTTTTCTGCATAGTTATCGAACCATCACGTCATGATAACACATTTTTTTGTCCAGGTACCATATGCATGTTATCTGTAACTTCTAATGTGGTGTAGACGTATAGTGGTAAGAGACTTGGATTCTCTAAAAGAGACCTAAGTTCTAGTCTCATTACCACCACTTTAAAAGGGGCAAATGAGGGCAATAAAAGGAGACTTGTGGCAACACAAGTTCGATCTCTGAGCCAAACGGGTTTTACCACTAGCTTGTCATTGTGCCTACGGGCGGACGGGTTAGTGGGTTTCCCCCGAATTGGAGTCAGGTTAATAGGTGGGTTTCGGCTACCCAGCGCTGTCTGTGTTCGCAGAGCATTTGGGGTTGCTTTCGCCATTAGGTTACCTCGAATAGCCGGGCTTTATTCGTACCGCTGTAAAAAAAGATACATGTTACCTACATTAGCTGGCCCTTTATCCCAATAGCTAGTCGTAACCGTTTCTCTAGAGATGATACAGGTAATGATTATTTTAAAACATATATATATGAATGATGATCATGTAATTAATAAGATGCAAGAACTAAAAACTTTCCGTTTAGAAAGAGAAAAAAAAAAGAAGCTCGTGTTAATTTATATAAATCGTGATAATTTGTTACATAACTATATAAAATTAAAAATTGATAATCGGAAACAGCCATCGTTTTTCTATATAATGATTATTAATAAATATATTTATTGACGAACTATTTTTTTTGTTGTATTGTTGTTTGATTTTAGAAGTGAAATGTGTTTATTTTTATGTGTTTGCTTCATTGTTAGTTTCAGCCTCCTTAATTAATGGCATGAAAAGTTTTCGTTGTATTGTAATTTGTAAAGTGGTGGTTTAATATTTTTGTGTTGGTTTTTTTTTCTTTTTGTTTTTGTTAAAGGTGTTTGTTTGGTTATTAATTTTGGTCCCTCTTAGTTAAAGGAATGAAATGTATGTTTTTATTGGTTGTATTATTGAGTGGTGGTTTAATAATTGTGTGATGTTTTTTTTCATTCACGTTTCAACTAACAACATAAAATGTTCGCTCGAATATGGTGAAAAGAGACTAACGCAACGAATGCAATCAAAAAATAGTTTGTACACCGAGATAGGCGAATATGCGTAACGTGCAGGAGACTGAAAATACATAGTTTTTTTTAATTGAAGTCACACATTCTAAATACTTTTAAATCTACATTATTTATCAACAACAAAATTTAAACTTTCACGACTTAAAAAACCATAACTCTAATATGTTCTATTAGGTTATTACCTGCGTGTTACGTGAATGAAACGATAACAATTAAAATATCAATCTAAATTTAACTTTTAAACATTTAAATTAAAATAATATATGAATTCTTCTGACTTTTATTTAAACTTTAAAATAGTTAAAATTAAAAGGGAAAATGTGTAATTGTATCCATTTAATGATCCACACGTATAAAAATAGGGAATTTTCTTTCAGGAGAGATTTTAACATTAAAAGTGAACGATAAAGCGTCATATGATGATCAAGATACTCTTCTATTATATTAAGTGCAAACCCTTTTCTTACACTAAAGAACAATAATTCATAATTCTGTTGTTTACAAAAAAGAGAGTATCATACAAAGTTAGTAAAAAAGTGAGCAATAATTAAGAGAAGGACGTAACAAACTACTACACCCTCCCTTCAACTAATTGACACCTACGCACGGGCCTTTATTATCACTTTACATACTCATAAACATCATTCAAACACCCCAAAGCACACTTACCAAATCCCATTATTAACTAACTTGTTTTTACGTAATTTGGATTAAGAACATATATACCACTCGTTCACCCCAAAGCACCCTTACCAAATCCCATCACTCTTTGATTAATAGTATGGTTTTTCTTTAATAATTAGCATTACTCTACTGGACGTTGCGGCGGACTTTTTCCTATGGGACTTTAGTGTTGGTGCCAGTAGAAAAAATAGTCTACAAAGTTAGAGAAAAGTGAACTCAAAATTTTTAAACACTCGAATTATCATAGAAAAGCCAAGCAAACCACGCCGGGGATCGAACCCAGGGGCTGGTTGCAACATAATGAACAAGCGCACAAAAACTAGTAGGTCAAGGCACTATAAAAGCAACAACAATTTTTTATATCAATTTCTTTAAACGGAGAATCTATATAATATTTCAAGGTTTTAGGGGAGGCAATTTTTTGGGGAGAAATTTTTTTTGCTCTATAATAGGAAATTTAAGAGGGAAATTTAGTGCAATTTTTTCACCATGCATATATAAATTGATGAAACCAATTTCTTTAATATTAAATAATTATAATTTTTTAAATATAACGGTTATATTTTTTTTATAAATATTATTATTTAGCCCGTGTGTAACACACGGGTATTAAACCTAGTATAAAAAAATATATAAAATTATAAATGATCCGGTCTATCTTTGCCACACACCGCCACACCGGATTATGCTATTAGTATTCATATTAGTTCGTGACTCATAAGGAAAGAATTTAGACTAAACAACAAATTTTGTGATTTAAGTTTACCCAAATTATTCATTGAGTATTTAAATTAGTTTGAATAGTTGATTCATTGTTATAACTCATTTAGGAATTACTTTGATCGAGCATGAAACGATTTAAAAAACACAAGGTGGGTTGACTGTCTTAAACAAAACTGATTATAAAAAAAGCCTAAAGTTTCTTTTTCGACTTACTACTAAAAAAAACCTTGAACCGCCCATATACATATATACCTCATATGTCTTTCACACGCAAAATGCACTTAGACACAAAATCAAACGAGACACAAAATCAACAATGAGGATTTGAAGAAGAATTGAAGAATAAAAAACAATAGTGGAGAACGTTAATGGCATTACCGATATATCTGATTGATGGTAGGCATTGTATCATCGTTTACAGTTATGTTCCCTCGCCATATGAAAACTAGGGCTGACAATTTTATACACCAACATGAATACACGACACGAACCTACACGATCTTAACATGTAAGCCTTTAACATGTAACAAGTACTAAACAGGTAGACACGAATCTACCTGTTAATTTTCGTGTATTAAACATGTATTTACATGGTACCTGTTAGTACCTGTTAATGTCTGTTAGTATTTGTTAATACATGTTAGTACCTGTTATATAATTTATTTAAAATTAAAAATATTATATCATATAACATTATGTTACCCTTTTTACCCTAATATCCTAATTTATAATTTGTAAACCATAATTGTCTCAAGTATTATCGTGTATACCTGTTATAAACAGGTACAAGTATGAGTAACAGATACACGATAAGTTATCGTGTCGTATACAGATAACATGTTTCATGTTCGTGTCTTAACATGTACAGATATACACGATTTACCAGTCTAATAAAAACCCTAGATGAAGAAGAAAAAAATACACGAATGGTTAATGGGAATAATAGCCTATTAGCCTCCAACGATCATAAACACGAAAAAATCAGCGGTTTTCATCACGGCTTCATGAACCCGGTATCCTTTTAAATTGTTAATTAATAAAAAACAAATAAGTTATAAATAAAATTTAGAATTAAGTACAAGAATTATGTCATTTCAGTTGTCATCTTTTTGGATATAATTAGTAATGGTATATTCGTATATAATATATATATATAGTATAGTAGAGTATTTCACCGTCCATTCAATTTATTATATTTATATATTTTATTTTCATATATATCATCTCTCTCACATCACAAGAGCCTTGGATTAAAACCTTGAATAATATTCATTTCCTTATTTTCTTTATTCTCTGCAACAAATCAGACAATTAGATTTTACCCACTCTGTTTCTCAAACGATCTGTCTGGTTTATAACCACTTCTTGTTTATCGACACGCCTGAATTGGAACTGCTGAGTTATGATTTTGGTGGGTGTTTGAACATTTAAACGATCGAGTATTATTATTTTTATTGATGATGACACCAACAATTATGCTTTGATCTGAGTTTTATGTTTTTACAATTGGAAAAAGGTGTGAAACAGATCAAACGATGATGGAAATGAGATCCATGGGTGATAAGTTGGAGGTCCGACCCGGAGGAATGGTGGTGCAGAAACGAGATCCGAATGAAGAACAGACCCGTGTGCCTCCACCAACTATTAGAGTTCGGGTCAAATATGGGTCCGTTTACCATCAAATCAGTATCACTTCTCAGGCTACGTTCGGTAAAACTTACATGCTTTTCTTCAATTATTTTAATTTTGACTTTTTTTAAAGGATTTGACTTTGTCTTTCTAAAATAAGATTTTAGTGGTTTTTAGTAATTTGCTGGCCGCCGGTTGTGTGCTAGCGGTTAAAAGTAGTAAGGGACTAAGGGTATTTTTGAAATCTCGGTTTTTTTTCAGCTCGTTGGAAATTATAAAAATAAATACCGAAATCATGATGTTTTTCACTCATAATCGGTTTGGTTTATCACGGTGCCGTAACAATAAATGTACTCACCGTAGCTTACGATGCTAAAAATAAAAAAAAGGTGTAAAGTTTAAATTATATATAGTACAAGGGTGAAAATGAAATTCTAAAAAACAAATACTAAAACTATCAAACTTGGTATTAAGTTATAGAGTAAACTGTTTGATATTATTAACATTTTCAGTTCAATTTTAACAGTTTTGGTCCATGTGTTTTTATTTTCTAACAGATATTGTCCCAAACACTAACTCCATCCAATTTTCCATTAAGTCTTTCACACGCGCTTCACATTTGAGGGATAAGAATGTCATTTTTCCCCTCTTTTATTTAGGTTATCATGTAGGTTAACATTTTAATTCAGTCGCATGTCAAAAAAAATGGGAGAAATGACATTTTTACTCTGCATGTGAGAGAGACTCAACAGAAAATTGGATGAAGTTAGTGTTCCGGACCATTTATGTTAGAAAATGAAAACACAGGGACCAAAACTGTTAAGATGGGACAAAAACTGTTAATGATATCAAAATACAAAGACCCAAATTGCAGTTTACTCTAAATTATAAGAAAACAAAACTTTTGGCCAAGTTTGAAAAAAGCATTTGTGTTGATTTAACTTTAATGCCCAAGCTAAAATGAAAAAAAACTTTTGTGACCAGTATTAAAAGCCCTAAAGTTTACTATCCATAATGTTTTTCTTTTAGTATTAAGGTAAACTATCATTTTCACTCTTCACATGCTGTGTTGAGAACGTCGTTTTTGTGACTTTGTAACACGTGCAAAATAGTAATATGTATATATATTACGTACAGGGGAATTGAAGAAGATGTTATCAGGCCCAACAGGATTACACCATGAAGATCAAAAGCTGATGTACAAGGATAAAGAGAGGAGCTCGAAAACATTTTTGGACGTCGTGGGCGTGAAGGATCGATCAAAAATGGTGTTGGTGGAAGACCCGATTAGCAAAGAAAAGAGGTATATTGAGATGAGGAAAAATGCAAAGATGGAGAAGGCTGCTAAATCAATTTCTGAAATTGGTTTGGAGGTTGATAGGCTTGTTAGCCAGGTACATTGTTACAACAATTGAAATTGTTACGATTATGATGCATGCATGATAATGATCGTTGTGGATTTGAATGCGGTGTAGGTGTCGGCACTTGAATCAGTTATATCCAAAGGAGGGAAAGTGGCTGAGAAGACATTGTCGGTTTTGATCGAGTTGTTGATGAACCAGCTACTTAAATTGGATGAGATTGTGGCTGAAGGAGATGTAAAATTGCAGCGGAAAATGCAGGTACTTTAACCATTAGTTCACAACTAAATGTTCTTTATATGTAGTAGCAATGACTATATATATCAAAGGGTTGTGTGGTCTAACGGTATCAAGATGTATAGATTTAAAAGTATTTTTTTTAATGATTTTGTAGGTGAAAAGGGTTCAAAAGTATGTGGAGACTCTTGATGTTTTGAAGATTAAAAATTCAGTTAATGGGAACGAGCAGCCGAGCTCACGAAATCAAGAAGAAAGATATCCAAACGGTCATAGTTCAAATCAAAACCACCGGCAGCAGCCATCATTTCCTAATTCAAGACGCTCAGTCGGGCATTTTACAGCCGCGGCTAAACAGCAACAACCGGTTGTGGTGACTACACAATGGGAGACTTTCGATTCCGTGCCCACGCCTTTGCCTGTGCCACCATCAAACAACAAGACAGATACAATACCCCCAAAATTCAGCTGGGATTTACTTTAAAAACTATAATATACAAATTATTAGATAAATAAATAATATTCTGGTCTAGCTAGTATGTGGATGTCTTGCTTTTATGTCATTTTACTTCTTTTGGGGTCATTCTTTGTACAAATAAACATGTTCCTTTACTTCTATTCTATACTATAAAACTTATCATTTTCTGTTATCATTTGACCACTCCAGCAAATTATTTCATGTTCTCAACGAGCCGGATCATGTACGAAAAGTTATAGGCGATCTGGCTAGCTATGAGACTCGAATTCCGTGTTTTTTTTAACGTCTGACATATTTCACTCTAAATATAATTAGAGCCCAGATTTCAAAATCAATTGTTTCTTGGTTGTATTTTTTTTTTTAATGTTTTTCTTAAATGTGTAAAAGCTACAAAATCATTAATTCACATGATTCACTTGTTTTTCTTTAACGTGTAAAATCACTTGAATAGTATTTCAAATTTTCACTTTTAAAATTATTTTTATGGTTTATTTGTGTCTACTTTACATCAGTATTGCCATGTGTGCAAATACAAGCTCGATACTGAATGATCGGTACAATTATGTACTATGTTTGAGATTAAGATGCTTCTCATAAACATGGAGACATGAATATGAATGACCTCGTACAATAATGACAATGAGAGGTTATGTCGTGCAATGCATCCTTATGTCACATGCCAGTACTTGAAGATCAAATACATCTTTTAGAATTAATTACTTCATGCCATCCATATGAACTACTTTTCAACTTTATAACTTAATACAGATGTCGGTTTGATACATTTAAGACCAAACAAAGTAACAAATACTGCAACCTTCATATTGTTATTTTCTTGATTGAGAAAATATATATTTCGTATCCATGTTATCCAAAATATTGTTCATATGTAAGTAAGTAACCCAACTTGTTATTGATATGGGCTTTTTATTGGAATAATCAAAACATTGTGATTTGTGAGTGAACATAAGGCCTAAAATTGTAAGTGAATTTGGGCCCTAAAATTGTAAACATTCTGAAAATAAAAGCCCAAATAATGCCTACACTGAGATTTGCATATTTTTTTTTATTCAAAGGTTTAATTTACAAAGAGTAAATTACATTTTTTGGCCTTTATAATAAACTAAATTACAGATTGTGGCCTTTATTTTAAATTTTTGCACTGATTGGCCTTTTATGACCGTTAAGTTTTTTGGTTAAGTCCCCTCATGTGCAATGCACATGAGGGCATTTTAGTCATTTTACCCCCTAAAGGACCAATATTGTAAAATCATTATTATTGTAATATACATACAATACATACACAACCATCTTATTTCTTCAACATCACAAACCACCACACCACCTCCCCACGCTCTACTCTAAACACCAAAACCACCACACCACCTGCCCACCCTTCCTTTAACATCATCATCATCAGGGACGATGATGTGGGTCTTCTTCTTTTCCTATTGTTGTTTTCCCTTCATCTTCTTCTTCTTCATCATTATCTTTCAGATCTGACACCACCATCATCATAACTGCTGTCTTCAACTGTTATGCCACCACATTTGACACATACTCAAATCAATAACACATCTAATGACCTTCACTATCATCAACATTATCATTATCATTCACGAAGACGGAAGTAACTTTGCTGGAAAAGTAACATCATCAGCATCAGCGTTAACATTTGACAATACCCAAATCAAAATCTTGTTTTCAAGAGAAGCAAATCAACAGCAACAGATGAAGGAAACGGAAGTAACGTTGCCGGAAAAGTGACATCATCAGAGCATTCACTGAGCCGGAGCTATGGATGGGTGTTAGCAAGACCGATGGGGGGGGGGGGGGGGTTAGAGGGTTGGGAGGTGGTGTGGTGGTTTGTGATGTTGAAGAAAGAAGAGGACAGTGTATGTATTGTATGTATATATATAATAATAATAATTTTACAATAGTAGTCTTTTAGGGGATAAAATGACCAAAATACCCTCATGTGCATTGCACATGAGGGGACTTAACCAAAAAACTTAACGGCCGTTAACTTAAAGGCCCAAAACCGTGACAAAAATTTATATAAAGGCCAACCAGTGTAAAAATTTAAAATAAAGGCCACAATCAGTAATTTACCTTATTATAAAGGCCAAAAATTGTAATTTACTCATTTACAAATAAAACGAGTCAAGAAAAGAAACCTCTCAAATGACAAATCTTTCTTTTTCAAGAAAAGGAATTATTTTTAATTAAAAAAGAAAAAGCCTTGTTAAGATCTAAATAAGTCTTTGTTCACAGAAAAAAAAAGTTTATGGTCAATGTTGGTACCATAAAGAATAAAACTCAAGTCAAAAGTCAATTGTGGAGTTCACAATAAAAAACGGGAGAGCGTATGTGTCACCACAAAAGCAGGACTATCTAGCGTTACACACAATAGGACAAAAACTTGGGTGGGCTCAGAATTTGAACTGACAACCTTATAGAAGGCATAGCTCAAATCCTTTATTGACTAAATCCATCAAAAATGACACATAAGGTTTTATCTTTATTGCCACCACACACACACATAATTTTTTTAGGACGGTGACTCTTTTAATGTTAGACCACCACACTCTACAAATAAATAGCCTCATTCCCGCTCCTGCTAGACTAAGTTGTCTTGTGGAGTTCACAATAAACAGAAAGCGTATTGAATTCCAAATAATAGATTATACAAATAAGACACTGAATGCCTCAACTGAGTTTAAAATCCAAAGATGATATGGCTTGATAGAGGGAAACTTTACATGAAATAAGCAAATTTTAAGTCAATCTTGTTGGGCCTAACCCTTTCAAACCCAAAAAATAAGAAAAGAAAACAGATTGTGAACATGTATGAACAAAACTAAATGTTTTGAGTGTTTGACACTTACACATTAGACTGGAAATAGAAAGTCACACACAAAACAATCAACCAACTAACACCTAGGCACAATCGAATCCTACTTTGACTCGTACTTCTACCTTCTAGATATTTAAGCAACCAACTAAATCTACTAATCAATAAATTAGGGAATTACATATATCCTATACAAACTAACATAATGAATATTTTCACTAGTTTTTAACGTTATATATAAAATGCTCTTCAGACATATTTAGGAGTCATTTGGTTCCCGGATTTCATGGGATTTGAATTGATATTGAAAATATAAGATTTTTTTAATCAAAATGTTTGGGGGATCAATAAGAGAGAATGTTTTACTTTAAATTTTCTTGGTCGTGGGATTAGGAAATCCTCCACTAAGTGGAAGGAATTTGAAATCCCACAACCAAAGGAATTTGAGGTACTCGTATTGTTTCCTCAAACATAATTTTGACTGAAAAATCTTATATTTTCAATAGCAATTCAAATTCCTATGAATTCTACGAACCAAACGGCCCCTTAAAGTTTATAAGACATATGTAATAACTTTATTAACTCAGGATAAACTCAAACTCTTCAAAATAACCTTTAGGTGTCTAGGAAATAGGCAGCCCTCGGGGCTCAAACCAATTCATGACGATATTAGCTTTGAAAATTTCTCAAATTTAACCCCTCAACTTTTAATTATCATATTTTAGTTTATTGTTAAATTCCAACAAATGTAAAGAAGTATGAGTTAGTTTAGCCTAAAAACCCACAAGCACATTTACTTAAAACATGTTGGTCTTGAGTCAACTTTGCGAAGTTTTAAGTAGACGTGTTAAATACATAAATTTATCAACTTGGAGGTATTTTGGTTAAGATTGTTTGAATACAACTAATTAAAATTTATCAAGGACAAACGAACTGCGTAATTTGTTATACGTTTATCTTTTATTTCGATCAATCAAATAAATATCATCAATGGAAATTAATCTTGAAAGATAAAAGAAAAATATATGCCAAAATTTCTAGTAGAAGAAGTATTCATAGACATTTGTTTTGTGCAACAAAATTATTTAGTTACATAAAGAAAATAGTAAATTGTCATTTTGTTTCTAGGAATTTTTTTTTTGCCATTTATATGCAAAAAGGAATATTTTTTCCTTTTCGAGTCTCTGACTAAGTAAAAGATTGTCATCGTCTACTCTCTAAACCGGTTAATTTTATCTGTTGAGTTATGGTTGTTTATCATTTTTTATATATTTTAAGGGTTCGGTCAATTTAAATATGAATTTTTAAAGGTTCGGCAAAACGGTTTTGAAACCGTTAAAATAAATTCAATCATAATTCATTTTACCGTCTTTTTATGCCTTTGTAGATTTGAAAGAATTTTAATATAACCTCACCTCAATTTTAGGTTATTAATTATTTAATATTGTACTATGTATAATTTAGAAAGTTTATAAATAGTTAAGTTTAATGTTTTAGATTTTTGACACATGTTTTTGTTAGTTTTAATTTTTTTCATTTGTGTTGTGAGGCTTATGTGTAATTGTGGTGTTGGATTATTGTAGGTTTATAAGTATATGTGTATTTGTGATGTGGGAACCGATGGTTTTTCATTTTATGGTTTTGTACCGAAGAAGAAACGGATACACTATTGTCTATGTACCGAAACCACCGAAATTTCCCGTTTCCGGCCGATTATGTTGCCTTTGCCTTCGTCTTTTTCCGGTTTCACTCTTTTGATTATGTCGGTGGTCCTTACGAGGGTGGATGGCGGTGATGTCGGTTGTTTCATCTACGATTCGTATCTTGCAATGGGGTTCGTATGTGGTTATGTGGTTTAATGGTTAGATCAGTTTTGTTGTGAATGTTGTTGCTTTTTTCGGTTTGTTTACATTTTTGTTGTTGTTAGGGCTATGAAACGTCATATCGAGCTGACGAGCTGTGACACGATACAGTCGTTATTTATGTGCCCCTTTTAATTGTTTTTTATGTGTTTGTAAGGTCATTAAATAAAGTGTTCGCGCAACGAGCGAGCATGCGCATATAACTAGTTACTTTAATATATTTGTAACCTAAAAGTAATATTAACACATAAACACCCATAGTTTAATGAGTAAAACACACTCGATGACAAGAATTCATGAAATTGGTAGTTTTATAAAAGAGTAAATTTCGTTTTGCCTCCTTAAGGTTTATTTAAAATAACAGTTTACATACAATAGTTTCAAAATTGCATTTTTCCTCTCTAAACTTATTAATTTGTCACTGTTTGCTACATTGGCAAGAATTTCGTCAAAAACAAACGTTAGTCGGTCCATGTGCCCCTCATGTGAGGGGTACTTTAGTTATTTTCAAGCATTTTCTTTTCCTTCTTGTTTAAATATGTTTATCATTTTCAAACCCATTTAAGCAAGAGAGAAAAATAAAAGACTTAAAAATGACTAAAGTGCCCCACACGTGAAGGGCAAATGAGACTGACTAATGTTTTCTTTTGATGGAATTAATCCAGATGTAGAAAACGGCAACAAATTGGTAAGTTTAAGGAAGCAAAATGTAATTTAAAAATTATTGTATGCAAACCATTATTTTAGAAAAACTGAAAACAGAACGAAGTTTCATCTTTACAAAAAGTGAGGGGTTAAAAGAAACTTTTAAATACAAAACAAACTAAAACCTAAGGTTTTTTTTTTGGAACGGCTAAAACTGAGGGGTTAAAAACAAAAACGACAAGTTACTTAAAATAAAAAATAACAAATATTAAAGTTAAGCGATCCATATATTAAAAATAAAGTTTTTTTTCATCTCTCAATTCATGAACACAACCTATTTAATTTAATGCTTTAATGTTAGAAAGTTATAATTAATAGTCAAACGAAACTTATCTCGACCGCTAAAAAGGTTAAGTAGCGCAAAATTACGTGTTGTGATGACGACGCACATGCACATGTTTATCTCGCTTTTTTGGAATTTTTTAATATCCAACAAAAACTTGGATTTGTCATCTGAAATAACACGTTTTAGATTCCTTCATATTATTCTATTCTAATCGTATTTAAGAAAATATCATAATAGCAACTAGTGGTTTTTTATATGTCTAAACAAGGTTCACATGTAGATTCTTTTAATACAATTAAAAATAATTATTGAGGCGGTAGTCGGACGATGAGATAACTTGAAGCTAGAAATCGAGATTAATCATAATTAATTGGTTTGGTGTTTTATATGTAATTTTTCAAAACTCTTCTAAATATTAGGGTACAAATTGTAAATAGTGTTATTATAATATAATTTATATACATATTTTATATAAAAATCATTATGTTAAAAAAAGCTCGAAAATGATGTCACATAAGCGAAAAGTTATCAAATAATAACACATAATCAAATATGATTTTGCTTTATTATATTACTAGTTTAGTGCCCGCGCTACGCTCGGGAACATAACATTCAAGTGATGCTTTTAAGGATATTCATGAACGTTCCAATAAGTTTTGAAACAAAACCGTGGTAAACCGATACACGAAATATATTTTTAAAAATTAAATTTTTAGTATA
This sequence comes from Tagetes erecta, assembly GCA_030867185.1. Taxonomy (NCBI): domain Eukaryota; kingdom Viridiplantae; phylum Streptophyta; class Magnoliopsida; order Asterales; family Asteraceae; genus Tagetes; species Tagetes erecta. The sequence goes on along the minus strand of CM061491.1, from coordinate 17,575,879 downwards.
ACAATATTATACTCAAATTAAAGAGAATAAAATGCTCAGTTTTATGGTGTAGTTTATTTTTTTTTTAAATCCATATAAAAAAGTTATGTATATTTATAAAACACTGAGGTCTTTAATTGTATACTATTATTAATTTTATCCATAAGTTTCATTTTCAAACCCTATCAAATATAAACCGACTCAAATACACCCCTTGTAGTAGAGGGTTAAAAGTATAAATACTTTTAAATTTTTCAGAATTTTCCAAAATATTAGGGGACCAAAAATATAATTAGTTTTATTATAATATATTTTATATACATATTTTAAATATAAAATCATTATTATGAGATAAACTCTCAAATAATGCCACATAAGCCAAAAGCTTTAAAATGGTGCCACATAAGCTTTTTTGGTTTTGCTATATTATATAAAGATACAGATAGAGATATATATTACTTTGTATATATGGTATTCTAGCCTAGCGGAGAGTTTATACGAAAATACTAAATATTAGGAAAATAAAAAGTAAAAACTAAATTATTTATTTTTTCCACAACACTTTTTAACATGTAAGAAAATGATTGAATTGCAACACTTATTCATCAATCATGAAATAAAAAAAATCAAATAGATTTTGTTGTTTGTTAAACATACACATGTGGAAGTCACGTGTAGGTTATGTTACCTATGAATGTGTATGTAACTTTTAAACGTTAAAAATACATATGAAAAAAATATTTTTATGTTTTTTAATGTACATACCATACACATTTGTTTATAGAATTTGAATTTTTTTATCAAAAAATAATCCGTTAACTACTTTTAGTGATTTAGTTTTTTTTTTCATTTTGTTCATGTAATATATAAGTGTTCTCAAAGGAACATCTCCTAATGTCATATATACTCGTGTATTTCATGAGGTGATTTATATTGGAATTTGATAGAAACTTCCAATACAAACCAAGTTCAAATGCAATTTCCTATATTAATTCGAATACTATTCAAATAAGGAATATATCTTTATACAAGGTTTAATACCCGTGTATATACACGGGGTTGATTTATACATAGGTTGGTATAATACAATAAGTATGTTAATAATTCTATAATATTTATGTATTTATAGATGATTTTCTAAATTATGCATCATTGAGTAAATATCAATAATTTGATAATACATTAAAAAAAGTACGTTCATCTTCTATACTTTTTATCTAAACAATTTTTTTTTAAAATATTTTAAATATAAAAATTGAATAGAAAACAAAAACAAAAAATGATTATTAATGTATTATTAAAAAAATACATTCATTTTCTATACTTTTGGCTACATCAACTAATGCATGATGAGTTTCCCTCCCAAACTTCCTATTATATAACAAATATTTCCCCTTAAAAAATTACCCCTAAAACCTTGAATTATTATATAGATATATTTATACTAGGTTTAATACTCGTGTGCTACACACGGGTTATAAAAATACTTTAAAAAATATAACCATTATATATTTAAAATTTTATAATTTTTTTTGGTAAAAATAACATTAATTACAAAGTTTTGGCTCCATCTACCTCTTACTTAATTTTCCCCTCTCAAATTTCCTTTTATAAAACAAATTTTTCCCCAAAAATAACCCCCTAAGACATTGATTTATTAGATAGATATATTTTATTTTGTATATATGGTACACGCAGGTATAGTAGTGTACTAGATTAGTACCCGTGTACTACACGGATTTTAGTTTTATAAGATTTAACTAAATTTAGATATCAAATTTATTTTTAATATATCCCTTAATAAATCGATTTGGATATTTACAAATATATTCATATCAAAAATCATATGTTATAATAAAGGATATGATTTTTAATAGTTGGTAAATTTTTATTTGAACATATCGGGTTAAGAGATAATTTATGATAATTGTTAATTTTTTTATTTGAATAGTTAGGAGATAATTAATGATAATTGGTAAAAATTTAATTTGAACATATCGGGATAGGATAGATTATAATAATTGATAAGTTTTTTATTTGAACATATCGGGTTAAGAGATAATTGGTAAATTTTTAATTTGAACATGTCGGGTTAAAATATAGATTATAATAATTGGTAAAATTTGTATTTGAACATATCGGGTTAGAAGCTAATTGATGATAATTTGTGAATTTTTAATTTAAACATATCAGGTTATTTTAAATATGGAGCATACCATGACCCGTCTAAAAATTCTCCATCAAATTAATTTAGAACATGATACCTAAGCAAAATCTTATGTGGAGTAGTTAAAATGATGACATGTGGATGAGTTACTTAATTATGTGGATGAGTTACTTAATTATTTGGATGAGTTACTTAATTATTAGAAGAGGTAGATTACATGGGTAAAGAAATATATTATTAAATATCGTATTAAATTCAAGTTATTTCAAAATTTGAATTATGTTTCCATAAGTATTGTTAGTTTCCAATAAACAGTAAGATATTTTTCAAATATAGGAATTGATAATAACTAGATTAGCTATCTAATTGAAACAAAACAAAGTTTGAGCGTCTTAATTGGAATATAATTTAAAGATAAGTTACATAATTGAAACAAAATAAAGATTTAGTGACTTAATTGGAACAAAACAAAGATTTAGTGACTTAATTGGAACAAAACCAATACTTCCATTTTCTAAATATTATCCCTTTTCAATATTCAAATTATACTTTAAAAAAATAAACTTTTGCTTTTTTTATAGGGCTAAATGCATATTTCCCTTCCAAAACACGTTAAATGCATATATCCTCAGCAAAAAAAAATCAATTGTATATTTTCCCTTATAAACAACTTTAATTTGCAAATTTACCCATTTTTAATATGATCGTATTTAAAAATTTAGTTAACATCAGGTATATATGCAATTGATTTTTTTAGCTGAGGAAATATGCAATTAGGGAGTGTTTATATGGGTATATATCCAATTGATTTTTTTAGCTGAGGAAATATACAATTAGGGAGTGTGTATAAGGGTATATATGCATTTGTTCATTTTTTATAAACTTTTAGAACTTCTAAAAATTTTCAATTTTTTAAATTTTGTCACGATTTAAAAAACATATTTCTTTTATAGGATTGAAACGCTAAAGTAAACTTAACTTATCTAATTAAAACAAAACAAAGTTTGAGTGACTTAATTAGAGCAAAACTTAAAGATAACTCATCTAATTGAAACATGACAAAGTTTGAGTGTCGTAATTGGAACAAAACTTAAAAATAAATTACTTAATTGAAATAAAGCAAAGTTTTAGTGACTTAGTTGAAACAAAATCAAAACTTTGTTATGTTTCTAAAAAATTATCTCTTTTCATTATTCGAAGTATAATTAAAATTTTTTTTTTGCCATTTTTATTAACCTTTTGGAACTTCTAAAATTTTCAATTTTTAAATTTGTTTCACGATTTAAAAAACAAATTTCACATATATAGGATCGAAACATTAAAGTAAATTTAAGTTATCTAATTGAAATAAAACATAGTTTGAGTTACTTAATTTAAACAAAATTTAGAGATAAGTTACCTAACTAACACAAACAAAGTCTAAGCTGCATAATTATTATTACTATATATTGAAAAGAAAGTGTAATGAATAGTGTTTTTTTACTTATTTGCCTTTTGTTTTTTGTATATTAGAATTTATGTTTTGTTTTGGTGTTAAATTATATTATAAGTTGTGGTTTCTAAGTTTTGCCAAGTGTTAGCTTGCACTTTAGCCTTTTATAATATGGTTGTTGATTGGTGTGATTTTGTGAAATGTTAACAAGTGTTCGGCTCCTTTTTCCCCTCATGTTTTTAGTCTTGACTTTACCATTTTTTATGCAATAGTATTGCTTGGGTGTTGTTATTCTATTGGTTAAATTTTGGTGAATCATTATGTATTATGTGTTGGCATCTTTTAACTTCGGTAAGTCAATCTATTATGTGTGGCATCTTTTAACTTTGGTGTGTCATTGTGTATTATGTGTTGACATCTTTTATTAATGTTATGTGTTGCCATATATTTAATCCCTCACCCACATCTCCATCTGTTGTATTATTCTCTCTTCAACACCACCACCACAACATATTTGTTTTCTCTATGGTTCATGTTTCTCCGACCGGTTTAAGTCACCTCCGTGGAATGTCGTTGGTGTCGTCACCATGGTTGATGACATTCATGATCGTTTTTTGTTAGACTTTGGTGGTTGTAATGGTGAGATGATGAGAGTACTACTAACCTTTCTTTTGTAACTAAATACATGATATATGATGGAGAATATATTATAAAAGTGATAACAAGTTGTATAATCTGCTCTACTGCAACGTACAAAAAGTTGTACATCTAGTTTTAACAAAATGAAAACTTGATTACATTTATACGACATTTTCACTTAAAGTAACTAATAATCTCGTTGAATCATTCATACGTGGTGGCTGGTGACCCATGTGAGTGCATGATTGCCTCCAAAAAGGGTTCGTGTGCCCTTTTATCCCGCAAATAAATCTCATCCATCGATCCTTTTTTTAATTTATTCACATCACAAAATATCAACCCTTGACTACGACAATATCGTTATCTGTCACGATATATTATTTCTACAACCAGTTTACCTTTAATAGTAACTTCTTCGATCGTCAACACTTGTACATTGTTTGTACACGTACGATGATCTCACCTTTGAATATTTTGTTTCTTTACCTCAAAACTCTACGTTAAGCAAACATCTATGAACTATTTAGAATTAGGCTGCTTTTGAATTTATATAAATTGTCCATATATGCATCTGGAGTGTTTGGTTGAAATTTGAAATGTCAAATTTGAAATGTGAATTTATTGAAATTAGTTTTTTTTATCAAGACTTTAGTGGTAGATATTTTTGTATACCAAAATTTAAATATATCTCTTGATATATATAGATATTATTTTTTTAATTATATGATATTTATCATACTTGAAATTTAAAAATGGAGTGTTTCACATGGTTATAGAAGTTATAGGAAACTTTTAATTAACCAAGACTAGCTTGTTACAAGTTTTTATTTGAACAAAAACATATATCATGCAAATTTTCATGCCCAAATTTAAAAATTGCAAAAGAAATTGTTTATCTTCATGTCAGGTTCGTAATGATCAAATTTAAGGGACTGACAAGAAGATAAATGAAAACAATGTAAAAATAAAATTAAGATAAACTGTACACCACGTGAAATGTAATTGCCTTATTCACAAGCGATCAAAATCAAGTGGTCAAGATACCTTTGCACGGAAATCGTGTGTCAGAGGGGCATGCACGCATTAGAATCTTTCTCATTACAACACTATTGCAGTGTTGACATTCTGAACCAAATTTGCACTTGACAACAAAACTAGAAGGGAGGCTAGCCTAAGGTAAAGCTTAAGGGATATGGTCTTATCTCTTTTACATGGTGTATAGATGTGGTCAGTCATTCATTTGCTCTAGTTGATAAGTCCTCATGCATGAGGGGGGCCATTTTTCTTTGTATTTTATCTTCATGGCATAAAGTTTAGGGCTAGGGGTTGTTAAAAGGCCATAATTTCAGGAAGCTAGCTAGCTCATTGTATATACCCTTATCCATGCTTTGTGTTATATTTGACTGATTCTTAGATGCAAAATCTTCCACATATGTGGGTGCTAATGTGTTTTTGGATTTTATTTTTTTATCACATCCATTTGAGCATGACACCAACTTCATTCATTGATCAATCATTTTGTTACTTCAAGTACATTATTAAAGTTAGGCATGCACTTGTCTATAATTAACATAGTGTTTCTGCGGCATAAAATACTATTGTTACCAGAGTAATTTTATAGATTTTACTTAAAAAAGAAATTATGTATTTATATAAGTATATTTAAAGTAATCACATGTATTAACAACAGGGGCGGACTCACTAAGGTGGGGGTGGGGGGCATTCGCTTCCCCTGCAATTTTTTTTTGTTTTTATATGTTAAATTCTCGATCGACTCCCGTAAAATTTAAGCCTCGACCCCCCATCCAGTTTTGAAAACTAAGTTTAATGCCCAGTTAGCAGCCTATATGAGACACATAATATTTAACAATAGATTGGGTTATATTATGGTTAGAAGATAGTAATATATATTTATTTATTGTCATATATAGTCAAGCATTATGGTATTATAACCTCAAGTGTTTCACCATTGCATAAAACCATCAACATAGTTGATGCTTGATGATTTGGATGGTCATGAGCACAAAAAGAAAATACATAAACAAACTAACTACTTTTGCTAAGTAATCAAGTGAGAAGTGATGAATGGTGGAAGAATTAGTTGTAGAACCAAGGTTTACAACATCACCATATTTATACCATAACACAAGTTTTCCCACATAATCTTGTTTGGAAACATGGTTTGGTTTCATTAACTTCTTATTTGTAGATTAGTGACTTAAGAAAGATGTATAATGGAGGCATATGAAGTTTAAGAAACAAAATAAAAGATTTATTTTATATAGTTTGAGAAAAACAATCCTAACTCGAACCTCAAAAATGGTGATTTACCAAACTCTATTTACCTTGGTAAATATATGGTAGAATTCATAAGGGATGTTTCAAGTATTTAGGAATAAAAATAAAGTATAAAATAAAAGAAAAAAAATAAAAAAATGAAAGAAAAAAAAGAATAAAAAACTCACAAGTTGTTGCTGAAAATTTGTTGAAAAAAGATGAAATTCTTAAATAGATTGAGAGAGTTTGAGAGAGAGTTTAGATGATGAAAGTTATTAGAAAGATTTGGTTTGGTATTTATAAATAAAAATTAGAGTTAGACATTAAAGGCGTTAGTTGAGTGGATGGAATGAAAATTTTTACTTTTGAGTATAAGTGGAGGGAAAATGAAATTTTTTTAATTTTGACCCCTCAAATTTAGTTGTTGTCATTTTTTAATTTGACCCGACCCCGTTCGACCCGAACCGAATCAAACCAGATTAGAAAACATATTATATATCGATACTCAAACGATTACTACCAAATTTCCGACCCCATGGAAAAAATTCCTGAATACGCCACTGATTAACAAATGAAACTAGCTAGCATACCTCACAATAGGAAATAATAAACTTATTATTGTGACATCACTACGAACACCTAGGATGTAACACCTAATTTGGCAAGGATCTTTGATGAAAAGTCGATGATTTGTTTATACATATATGTGACAAATGTAACATTGGTTACATTTATGTGATATTTTCATTTTTTATTACTAATATATGTTTGTTTGTTTTTAATAAATATGAGTTAAATAAATAAGATTTTTAGAACTTTCAATTTGCCCCCTCACAATCTTACATTTAGTTCTCCTCAAATTAACTTACAATATTATCCTTGGGCTTTTCCATGTCTCTTGTCTTGCTAACCACGTAGTGACATGTTTGCCGACTTACAAACTTATTTTTATTTTTTCTAAATCACTCTTTTCCCATTTAGATTTATAGTAATTAAATTATATATTTCGTTTTTTAAACTAAGAAAATAACAAAAGTCATCATGTATGTTCATTATTTTAGTTTTCATCATTTCCTTTAATTTGGTATATTGGTTTCTAGTGGTTTCAACTATCACATTTTTGCTTCCATGGATCCCAATTATTGGTTTGTTATCAACGATCCCAACTTTTATCACTTTGGTAACCAACGGTCCATCGTTAAATTTATTTTAACGTCGTTAAGTTTTTCCCTAATTGAAGACCGATGTTTTAAGCTTTATGATCGGAAGGATAATACAAGTCGATTGATGAAAAAGTTGCCTCGAAACGGCGCTCCGAACAACGAAACAGTGCTTCAATCGGGTGTTTAAACCTAACGGTGCTTCAATAGGATGTAACAAATTTATCGTTCAGAGAGCCGTTTCGAGCAAACTTTTACATCAATCGACTCGTAATATCCTTCCGATCAAAAGGCCTAAAACATCGGTCTTGAATTCGAAAAAAACTTAACGGTCGTTAAAAAATTTAACAACGGACCGTTGGTTCCCAGAGTGATAAAAGTTGGGACCGTTAAAAGCCAATTCAATAATTAGGATCGGTAAAAGACAAAAGGTAATAATTAAAACCAGTAAAAACCAATATACCATTTAATTTTCTTCTATATCAAAATGAGAAAAATTGTTTAAAAAAATGAACATATATAGAGAGTAATATATGTTCATTTGTTTGTTTAAGAATGAAAAACGAAATTCAATTACAACATATACCTAAAGGACGAAAAACTAATTAAATCATACTCTAAAATACAGTGTATTATAAAAATCAGAATATAACGTGTTGCATTTAACTTGCTTATATTTATCTACATTTTATGTAGTTTACGAAAAAGAGTTGCACGTGACAATATACCAATTATATAAGCATTTATGTACAAGCGTTAATCTATACCTTCTAATAAAAAAAAAGGTTTTAGAGGACACTTGTCATCTATTAGAAGCCCTTAAAAAATAGTTTTCCCGCTCAAATTTTTTATAACATTTTTGTTAGATGAAGATATCCATTCCATAAGTAAATCATTTTTTAATTAATTCTAAATTAACAAGGTAATCAAATGAAATTTTTTTTCAAAAATATGTTACGCTTTGAATTGATTTATTTTAAAAATATAAAATTTATATTACCAATGAATTCATTTGCGTCTTTAATCATTTTTTTCATAATGTTAATTAAAATCGAACAAATTGCATTCATATGTTCCAAAAATATTCAACATTGCAAAATGTAATGTTTTTAATCAATGCGTTTATATTGCTAAGCCAACTATTGGTGATTGGCCGATGTCACCCTCAAGTATTACTTTGGCCAATATAACCCCCAACTAAACACTTTGGTGTCCGTATCACCAAAAGTTAACGAAAAATTAACCTAAAGTTAACCAAAAGTGACTTGAATTAGTTAACTTTTGATGATACGATGTCCGTATCACCAAAGGTTAACCAAAAATTAACCAAAAGTTAACAAAAGTGACTTGAATTGGTTAACTTTTGGTGATACGGACACCAAAGTGTTTAGTTGGGGGTTATATTGGCCAAAGTGATACTTGAAGGTGACAGCGGCCAATAACCAATAGTTAAAGGTGATTAAATCCAATAACCCTTTTTTTTATTGTTGTAACTTGTAGGTAGTTCGTTTTTTAGTTTTAACAAACCTTTATTTAATGTGATAATATGCAACTTTTTTTAAATGTTTCTTTTTTGTAAAGCAAATTTTCATAAAACAAATAAAATTTATATTTTGTTCCAATTAGGTCTGTTAAACTTTGTTTTGTTTCAATTAAATAACTTTAGTTTAAAACGTGTTCTTCTCCTAGGTAATTAACTTTATAATAGGTAAACACTGGTAATTAACATTATAATACGTAAACACTTTTTTTATGTGAATTTCAGACACGTTTTGTGTTTTGTTTCTGCTATCAGCTACATTTCACAGTTTTTTTACATGTTTTTTCTGCCATTAAATTTTTTGGGACCTGTTTTGTGAGTTTGGGACCGTTTTTTCTACCATCATTTTTTTATAAAAATTTCACAACTTTTAAAATTTTTTGCAATTTCTAAAGATAATGACACTTTTTTAGACTTTTTTTACATATTTATGAAAAAAATTGCAGTCTTTTTTTTATTTTTGAAATTTTTTGGAAATATTTATTATATTTTATTTAAATTGAATGTTATAAGGTTTGACAGTTGATGGTGAAAAATTAGAAACAATTGTTCTTTAAATTGTCCCACGGGAAGTTAATGTTTACCCATTATACAAGTTAATTACCTAAGATTGAAACACGCTTTTAAAGTTAAATTATCTAATTGAAACAAACAAAGTTTAAGTGACTTAATTAAAAAACAAAAAATAAAACTTGGTTAATTTTATATGTTTTTATGTCTCTAACGTACCGTGTAACACACGGTGACACGGGCATAAAACTAATTATATATATAAGTTCGTTTTGAATTGCCCCGTAGATACCTATAATACACCCCCTAAACTTTTTCGTATGTTTTTTCGGGATGAATTTACGTAAAAAGATTTTTAATAAACTTTAGAATGATATTAACAATTTTTATGGTTTAGCATGTCACAACTTGCGAGAGTTTAATATTAGTTTATTAAATAACATGAGGGTGTGGAGGGTCACCTTCATGTTCATTAGCTTCGATCACAGGAACACTGCCACAATCATTGCCGGTAGTGATTTTGGGTTCATGTACATGTTTAAGCCCCGAGAGTGGAGGGACTAGTTTTATTTGCATGTTACATATTTTTATTGTATATGGAAATGATAAACCCGGCAATAGGGCTAGCTTAGTGGTGGGGACTTGCAAGATCTATAATGGAGACTTAAATTCAAACCTTACGGCCGGCTAAGCTAATGCCTATCGTAGTTGATAATTAGTGTCCCAATCGAAAGTGATAATACAAGTGTTAAAATGCTTGGAATCAAATATCAAAGTGATTAAAGTCATCTAGGGGTATATGTAGTATATATATTATATATTCTCTATATACTTGCCAAAAGCGGAAAGTTTAAGTGGTCACGTGTGTGAAAGGGCATCGTTCTTTTGAGTCGGCTTTGAGTCATCTTTTTGTTGCTTATATTTTGATTCACACCTACTTATTAGATGGTTTTGATATATTAGATAATGTTTGATTATATATTAAAAATAAATTTCAATTTAAAAATCTAAATTTTATAGAAAATTCGAGAAGATACTTGGATGTTATATTTAATATTAAATGAAGATTGATGATCTGTAAACACAATGTGACATAATAATAAATAGTTGAAACTTTTAATATATGGTATCTGAAAATAGAAGTGTGTCTGATGGGCATGGGGTGTATGTTGGGATCTGAAAATTCAAAATATTAAAGTGTTGATCTATTTCCTCGTTCTGCAGCACGTGAATTCGTCAGTCTTCTTCTTTTTTGCTATTTTCCTTCTTGTACACCTTGTTTTTGCCCCTTTTATGATTTTCTCTCATTCCAATGCTAAAATATAAAAGAAAACAATTAAGGATTTATTTGCAATTAAGTTGCATAATTAGCTAGGAAATGACGATAGTTTGATACAAAATATCTTCCTATTCTAATAATTGAGTAACTCTCCACATGTCAACATTTTAACTACTCCACATAGGATTTTGTTTAAGTGTCACGCTATAACTTAATTTTTGGAGGATTTTAAGGTGGGTCATGGTATTCTCCATATTCGAAATAACCCGATATGTTCAAATAAAAAATTACCAATTAGCATGAATTATCTCTTAACCCGATATATTTAAATAAAAAATTAATAATTATCATAAATTATCTCTCAATCCGATATGTTGGAATAAAAAATTTACCAATTATTATCGATAATCACATTTATTTTAGCATATGATTTTTACTAGAAAAATATTGTAAATATCCAAATCGATTTAACAGTGGATATGTTAAAAAATTAAAATTGATGCCTAAATTTAGTTAAAACCTATACAACCAAATTTTCATATAGTACACTAGTACTAATCTACTATGCTAATGTTTGCCTACATCATCACTCAATCTTAAAATATAAGACAAAGAACCTCAAGTAAAAAAGTCACCTACTTCTAACTAACTAACTAACTAACTAACTAACTAACCACCAGTAAGTGTATCACCACACGTTAACATAAACTTAGACATAGACAATGTGAATGTGGGTAACCAATTCACATAATTAAAAATAAGTTTCTAGTTCAAGGTTAGTTTACTTCAATGTAAAAAAAATCCAACGCCAAAAGTAAAATCAAACACAAACATTTAAAAAAAATTCCTTGTTAGCTCACCCAAGTAAGTCAACTAGGGTTGGCATATCATGTCAAACACAGCACAATAACTTAACATGTCATTTTTTCAAAAAATGAACACGATAAAAGCAGGTTACACAATATGACACGATAAAAACACACTCTTTAAATAAAATATAATTTGCTTAAAGTTCAAAAGACCTAAATATTAAATATGACTTAACACGATAATCATTAAGTAACAAAATAACAAAAGTCCATAAAAGTAATTATTAACCTTAATAAAACTTGATAAACGAATATGAAAAAAAGATTGAAACTCAACAAAGTCCATAGGAGTCTTTGATCTTTCTACTCATCTCCATCAAAGTTCATCTTCACCTCCTTTCTCTACCAACATTTCATTTAACTAAATATTAACAGGTAACCTATCGTGTTAGCATGTATTTAACCTGTTAAGACACGATAAATAATGAGTCTTATCGTGTTAACATATTAATGGCACGACACATGTTAAAGTCAAACACGAAACATGTTAATTCCATGTCGCGCCGTGTCGTGTTATTGTGTCCGTGTCAGAAATTATCAGCCATAAAGTCAAAGAACTTAGTCAATCATGGCAATGAAAACAACAAAGATCAAATTTATATTAATGTAACAAAACATGATTACAAGATTTGAAGGATATTGATCGGTTCAAACTACTTGGGGACTAGCTGCTAGTCTTGCTAAAATGTTTGCTCCAATACATGTGTAACTACATATCTCTCTTGCTTGTCGGGCACGGGGGCATGTTTCCCTCTTTTGCTTTAAAATAGAAGCATAAGGGCGTGTTGCATGACGCATGGGGCATGTCTAGCTTATTCATGTATTGAGTTGTTTCCCGTGTTTTTCAATACGCGGTTAGTCCGACCTTCTTTCTGTAGTTATTTTCATTCTTTTTTGTTTTGTTTTTTCTCTTTTAATGATTTTTTACTTTAAATTTTCTAAAAATACAAAAGAAGAGAGATAAGGACTATATTATCATAAAGTAGCCAAAAATAGCTAGCTAGAAAATAAGAATAATTTGATTTGAAATTTATGTTAACTTTTGCATGTATTGGGATCCTTAGAAGGCGTTTATATGAAAACATAGACTTTAAGCACATTATTAGATTAGTTTATAATTATCATATATGAAGGTATCCAAATGTAACGTCAATATCTACGTATATAGTTTTATGTAGCCCCATTATATATGTATACACACAATAAATAATTCACACACAAAATTACTATTGGTTTAACTTGATATCAGAGTCAAGTTCCTCCCAATCCCGCATAGTACTTCGTTCAAGCCACGTCTCACCTAATGAGATCGACACAATATGCAATATTGAAACTTTGATGTTGCTACTCACAATATAATAGTAGATGGAACCCCTAGTTGCTGCTCACTAAACACCACCTAAAAACCCAAAATGCAACCATAGGTCTACACTCAAGATCGAGCCATTGAAACCCTAGCAGAAACAATATATTAATCTACTATCACAAGAGCCAAAAACGTTATTTATTTCCGAATCAGTTATTTATATACATTAATTAATTTGTTCCATTGCATCAATCATGAATTGAGGATGTTATAAAGAAAGTGCACATGTCTTTAAATTCTTGATAATTTGAATTTGAAAATCATAATTATAATGTTATTTATTAATGTTCCTGGATGAGATCACAATTAACCTTAAAAAGATGTATGGCCCTTGTAACCTGTGAAGGGCACAGACTTAATTGGGGTCTTCCAAAGGACGTTGGCTATTAAAGGGTATATTAAACAATACATAGATATAATTAAACATAGACCCTCAACATTTGAATAATTCATGGATGTGCATCAGTGCATGCTGTTATATTATCACATAATCATTAATATTAACTAATCTTAACCTGATCCAGTTAGAAGAGACGTACACTCCGACCATCTACAATAAATGAGCATTTAAATAAGTTATATACTCTTGTTATATACTTGTCATATAATTAACCAAGCCTCTGACCGATTCAGAGGTTACTTCATTCAGAGATCATTAAGAGGCTACCAAACAACCAAAATAGTTTTTATTTTCATGCATGTCATTTAATGAGTAACTAAGGTTGAATATTCATTTTCTCGATCTGAAACTTATATATTAATTCCTGAATTGTATGTATGTAGATGTACCAAAAAATCTCTCATTTTTATACTCTTATATGTCATTCATTAAAAGATGAGCTGAATCAGCTGATTTGTATGTTATGTACTTACGTGAGCATTTCATGTTATTTTGTGATCATGTGAGTAATTGGCTTATTGGTATCTTTGCCTTATGCGCGCATCTTCAAATAAAATATATATATATATACATATGTTTTTCAACTTGTATTTAAAGTGTGCATTTTAATTACATTTTTATAGAACTTATAATAAAAATAAATTCTTCACAATTTTTTATTAATATAAAATAAATTATAGATTTGCGTTAACATGCAGTAAAGTACCAGTACTATTGCAGCATGCTTTATATAATGCTAAGAGTAATTTGAAATTAATGGAAACTAATAGAATAACAATAGAAAATCATTCTCAAAGATTGCTCTTGGTTTAAATATTATAAAAATGGACTTAAGAATTTGACTTCAGCCATACGTACGTCACACCGGCCTGTATTATATATATATGCAAAATAAATAACTCAAAGAGTAGGTTTTTTTTTTTTTTTTTTTGAACAGCAACACCGAAAAACCCCCTGGTTAGACCACCCGAAGGCAACCCATTACGAGCTACCCCACAGGGACCCCCGTTGCACCCCCGTACAAATTAATTTTAAGAAAACAAAGATTTGTTACGTACTTACGTTTGATTATTTATACTCATGACTCTGTTAAAAATATTTTTTTATGTTTAAAATCAACAATATTACTACATCTATTACAAAGTAAACATGCAAAGTACAAAGATTTGTTACGTTCTTACGTTTGATCCCAGTTTTGCATTTCGATCTATTTTTTCCCATAAATTTTAATGTAAAGTTTAATTTCTTCTTCTGCCAACAAAATTCTATAATTTTACAATTCGGTCTATTTTGTTTAACGAGGAAAGTAAATAAAAGACAAGGTTACAACCGGCCAGATATAGAATTTAACTAAATAATTTGCTTTTAAGAAATGAGAATCAAAAGAGAAACATGTAATCGAAGACCTAGCACCATTAATAGTTGTTTTCGCGGCAGAGTTAATGTTTTGATGCTGATAATAATATATAATAGTAATATAAATAGTAATAATACCTTAAATAATAATAATACTAATAATAAAAATAATAATAATAATGGTAATAGTGATATGATTACTATTATTATTATTATCAATAACAAATATAATGACATTAATAATAATAAGTATAACGACAATAAAAATATAAATAATAATAAAATAATAGCCATAATATTAATATTAAGATAATAACAATCATAGTATTAATTAATAATGATAACAATAATAATAAGCAGCAATAAAATTAAGTATAACCATAACAATAATAATAATAAGTATAATAATAACAATAATACTAAGTATAACAATAAAAAATATAATATTAACTAGTTTTATGCCCGTATATTACACAGGTAGGGACATAGAGAACATATAAAATCAATAAAGTTTTATTTTTATTTTTTAATTAAGTCACTTAAACTTTGTTTGTTTCAATTTGATAACTAAACTTTAAAAACGTGTTTCAATCTTAGGTAATTAACTTGTATAATAGGTAAACATTAACTTCCCGATGAACAACTTAAAGAACAATTGTTTCTAATTTCCACCACCAACTGCCAAGCCTTGTAACATTAATTTAAATAAATTATAATTCATATTTCAAAAAAAAAATTAAAAATTCAAAAAAAATCTGCAAAACTTTTCATAAATTTGTAAAAAAGTCTAAAAAGTGTCATTTTCTTTAGAAATTGCAAAAAATTTAAAAACTTATGAATTTTTTTTTTAAACTGATGGCAGAAAAAACAGATCCCAAATTCACAAAACAGGTCCCAAAAAATTTGATGGTAGAAAAAACATGTAAACAAACTGCAGTGAAATATAGTTGATAACAGAAAAAAAACACAAAACGTGTCCCAAATTCACCTAAAAATCAGTGTTTACCTATTATGAAGTTAATTACCAATGTTTACCTATAATAAAGTTAATTTTTGTGTTTACCTATTATAAAGTTAATTAAATAGGAGTAGAACACATTTTAAACTGAAGTTGTCTAATTGAAACAAAACAAAGTTTAACTTATCTAATTGGAACAAAATATAAAGTTTATTAGTTTTATAAAATTTTCCTTTAAAAAAAAGAAACATTTAAAAATAAGTTGCTTATTATCACATTACATAAAGGTTTGTTAAAGCTAAAAAACGAACTACCTACAACAATAAAATAAAATAATCTTATGTGAACAATAGACATGCTTATATTTGACAAAGATCTCATCAAAACTTTGGCTTAGAAATATAGACGTATTGATTAAAAAGATTACATTTTGCAACGTTGAATATTTTTGGAACAATTAAATTCAATTTGTTCGATATTAATTAACAATATAAAAAAACAATGAATAAGGACACAAATGATTTATAGGTAATATAAATTATATATTTTTCAAAACAAACCAACTAAAAAAATAACATATTTTTGGAGAAAAAAATTCTATTGATAACCTTGTTAATTTAGAATTAATTAAAAAATGAATTACTTTTGGAATGAAAATCTTCATATAATAAATATGTTATATAAAATTTGAGCCGGAAAACTATTTTCTAAATGGCTCTAATGGATGACAAGTGTCCTATAAAACCATCTTTTATTAGAAGGTATAGATAATATAAATAGTAATATAAATGATAATAATAATTATAATAATAAGTAACAACAATAGTAAGTATACTAATAACAATAACATTAATAGTATTAATAGCAATAATAATAAACCAAACAAATTTGCAAACAAAACATACCTTACAAACAAAACAAATTTCATATATACTCATCCAAATATAAAACTTTCATATATACATGATTTTAGCGAGTTTTTACTTAATGATCTTTTTATTACGTCACATTGCATTTGAAATATACTTATTTGTATTTGTGATGGGCATCAGAGTTAGAATTATAAACCACTACTACAAAACCGGGTATTTGTCACCACCGTTTTAGTCGCAAACGGTGGCAAATAGCCATTTGCAACCAAATTGCCGCGGAACATGTTGTCGCAATAACCTTCGTAGCAGTTGGGCAATTATGACTGTTTTGCCACCGAATGCTATTTTGCAAATGAAATTAGCCACCGCTTTTGTGGTTGCAAATAATGCAACTGGTTTGTCACTGCCCATTTTGGCACCGTTTGTTTGCAACTGCAGTTTGCCACCGCTTTGTCACTATCTTTTTGCCACCGCTTTGTCACTACCTTTTTGCCACCGTTTTGTCACTACCTTTTTGTCACCAGTTTGCCACCCGTTTGTTTGTAACCTTTTTCTTTATATGATTCCGGTGGCAAATGCCATTATTGTAGTTGTGACCGTCTTTCTCAAAATGTATTGACTTTTTTGTAGTGATTTAGGTACATATGATATTTTAAATACTTTGTAAGGGTATATATGATATTTTTAGTTTTATATGAGTATATTTAATATTATAAAATACTTTGTAAGGGCATATATGATATTTTGATTATACATAGGTATATGATATTTTTATTTTACATAGGTATATTTAATATTATTATTTTTCATAGGTATATATGGTCATTTAAAGGTATTATATTTTTTTCATTTGTAGAAATTTGAAGAAACTTTAAAAAAGACACAAGTTAAATTTTCACTAACACTATTTTAAAAGAGGTAATGAAGGAGGACTTGTGAGAATACAAGTTCGATCTTTGAGACAAACGGGTTTACCGCTAGCTTGTTGTCGTACATACGGGCGGACGTGTTAATAAGTTTTTCTCAAGTTGGAGTCGAGTTTTCCTTAAAATAGATGGGTTTTGACTACCCAACAATGTATATGTTCGTAAAGCGTATGGGTCACCTTTTAACATTAGGATATCCAGAATAGCCGGATTTTATCCGTTCTGTGTAAAAAAATTTATACAAATTTGGATAGAGCACATGTTAAATTGCAATAGCCTATTAGATACTTAAAAAAATAAGACAACGGAGATTAAAAAAAATCAACAATTGTTACTCTTAGCTGAGCCTTAAACTATAAAAAATGGTCCCCATCCTCTCACCCTCCCCCCACTATATACTTTACAACACATTACACAAACTAAAAATATAAACAAATACAAAAATCATATAAAGAAAAATCTAAATCGATCAACTTACTAAACTAAATCAGCCCCAAAATCCAGAGATTCTTCCTCCTTCATTTCAGGTTTTATTAACTTGTACTCTTCTTCCTTAATATCTTCCTTCTCAACAACAACAACGTTCTTGTTGTCGTCGCATCCGTCACCACTTAATGTTAGCACTTTCGCTCTGTCGGCTTCAAACTCCCAATCCGTCCTCCACAAAACCAACAACATTGTCACAACACACGACATTTGTGCCGCCAACATACCCAACCACAAACCCTTGAAATCAAACCCCATAAAAAACCCCAACACCACCGCCACCGGCATACCCACCAAATAAAAACATCCCAAATTAATATTCGCTCCAATTTTCGGGCGTGCGGTGCCTCTTAAAACACCGCACCCTGTCGTTTGCGGGCAGTTTCCCAGCTCGCAAAGTCCAATAATGGGAAGAACCATCGAAGTCAACGCTATAATTTCTTTATCTTGAGTAAACATAGTCGCCCACAAATTCCTCACATTAACCGCAAAAAGCAGAGCTAAACCCCCCAACAAAAAACTACAACAAAGCCCCACAACCGCGGCTCGTCTCGCCCGACTGGGTCGACCCGCACCAAGCTCGTTACCAACACGAGTCGACACGCTGAAACTCAACGACGACGGGAATATGTAAATCAATGCAGTGGTTTGAATCAAAATCCCCATTGATGCAACAGTAGCTCTCGGGTTAACCAACAAGCCACATAACAAAATCATAATTTCATACCACCACCATTCTAAACAAACCGAAATACAACTCGGAACTGCTAAATTTAGTAACAATTTCCAGCCTTTAAAACACTCAGTTGTAACACCTCCCCATGTTTTCTTATAAACACCGGAAATGAGTATGTAAACAACCAATGAAGCCACTAGGTTAAAATTGGTCAATACACTACTAATTGCAACACCTTTAATGCCTAAACTTAGGTTATTTACTAAGTAATAGTTGATGGGTATGTGAAGAATGATGGAAAATGATGCACAAAATGTGAGTGGCAAAGTTATGGATTGAGAACGAAGGTAAATACGTAATGGGTGTAATAAAGATTGAGCCAACAAATCAGGAAGCGAGTAAAAAAGATAAGTTTGTGCTTGAGTTGCAATTTCTTGATCTTGCCCACAAAAAAGCAAGATTTTTTCCATGTTGACCCACAAAATGGCAATTGGTAATGAAACAAGGAGTAATAAAAGAATGGTTCTTTGTAAACAAAGACCAAGAAGTGTGTGTTTTTTAGCCCCAAAAGCTTGGCCACAAATGGGCTCCATTCCCATGGCTAAACCGGATAACACCGAGTATCCGGTTATGTTAGCGAAGCCGACGGCTAAGGAGCCGCCGGCTAGTGCGAGCTCACCCAGGTGACCTAAAAAAAGCATCGAGATCATGGACCGGGAATACAATAAGAGCCCGGTAAAGATCATCGGGATGGCGATTTTCGCTATCGAAATGGCTTCATTTAGAGCTAATGAAAGATGGCTTTGGTTGTTGTTAGGCTTGTTGAATTGTTGGTGGGCATGATCTATAGTTTGTGTGATTATTTTGTGGTTTTTGGGGATTAAAAATGGGTCGAAAATATCTGGAACTTGTTGGGATGATTTACAACTACAACAACAATGAGATGAAGGTTGCTGGCACATTTTGAAGCCTCTGCTTTTTTTTTTAATTTTTGTTTATGTTTCGTGAGTTTTAGAGAGAGAAAGAGAAGTGGGAGGAGGTTTAAGAAGATGCGATTCGTGGTGGGTATTTAAAGATTTTGAGGGACGGCGTTTTTTTGAAATAAATAAAAATAAAAAATATTCCAAATTACTTTGTGTAACTGTAATAAAACTGTATTTTTTATGATACTATGTCGTTTCTTGACCGGCTTCAACAGTAAAATAAAATAGTAATAATGTATTTCTTTTTTCCTCTTTTGGATGGTTTTAATTCAAAAATATTTAAAATATAATTTAGCAATACATACAGTATTAAATGTACATAGCTACTAGTGTTCATAGTACGGTGCGTGTGATGCGTGTCTTAATTTGACATGTTTGCATTATAAAAGAGTGGAACCAATAATAATATAATAATTTATATATATATAGTGAAGCCAACAATCCAACTAATATGAATGTATGATGCGCGTCACGGAGTGTACTTGAAAAACACGATATAAACTAGTGTCACTGATTGAGTTGTGCGATGTAACGGTTTAATCTTTATAATTGAAAAACTTATTTTCTAAAACTTTTTAACATTATACTTTAGCACTTAAGTCCTCAACTTTTATATGTTATACTTTTAGTCTTTCTAATTTAGATATTTCTTGGCCTTTGTATGTTTAGCTTTCTAGACATGGAGACAGTAATTTTTGACTAAGGTGCAACGAATTATCTTAGCAATGTTTCGACTCTTAGGGTTAAATTGTTATTGTTTTTATTAGGTCAGGTTTTAATATTTAAAAGGGGGTTGCACGAACTTGTTGCTTGTTTAACTTGTCATCTTATTGTAATATTCTTGGTTTGTTGTGTAATAAAATGTTGAAGCAAAAAAAAAAAATTTATTCCTGGTAAAAGAAAAAAAAATTAAAATGTCAAAATTCTACTCTTTACATATAAGTTTATAAGGTTTTCACTTTAAGCTTCTAACTTTTTAAATTTTGTCTTTGGTACTGTACAATTGTAACTGCTCAAGTTTGTTACGGAGATTTTCGAGTTTAAGGCATTCATGTTGGTTTGGATTTTGCGAAAATGTGTTTTATCATACATTGATTTGTTATTCGTATGTAAAAATGAATCTTATATCAACACGCGGAGGAACTTTGTTAGTTTATACTAATATCCAAAAGTGGTTGACTAATGTATAACTATAAGACTAAGCAACAACGTATGTATGTGAATGTTATAAATGAAATATAAATATACATCCTAAATAAAAATTTAAAAACAGTAATAACTTAAATATTGAAATGAAATATTAAAATTATTTTTTTAAGACGATAGATCCGGTAAAAAATACATAAGACTATCCGCAACACTATAGTCTATCCTTGCTGCATGTAGGTGTAATTGACTAATGCTACTAAACTCATTCTTCTAACAAGCATAATACAAGTAATTTATAAGTGCATTTTACAAGTAAAGGAAGCACGGTTAAACAAAAAATAAGAACAAAAAGGCTACGTGCGGCATCCATGAGGGGGTGCAAAGTCCACATGCATCGATCTTCTATTATTAATTACGGCAGATATTGCAAATCAAAATGAAAATCTACTAGTGGCTAGAAGACTCCCGTATAAAGAAACGAACAAGAGTTACACAAATATATAAATTTGCCAAGATTCCTAAGCTCATGCTCTGTTGTTGAGGCGGTTTTCGATCCGGATTGAACTCCAAACTTGTATTTCCTTCCCGATTCTAGACAAGCTCTGTTGTTCAAGATTTTGTCATTTCAGACCTTCAGTTTTCACTAGTTTAATTAATATTTTAGAACATAAATTTTTTTTTTTTCAAAATTTTATTTACGTAATAACATTTATTATTTCAAAAGATAATCCAAATTAATATATATATATATATATATATAAACACGAATCTGAAGTAAAACATGATAAGGACATTTTGAAAAGAGAAAACAAGTATAAATTTTTATCTCTAAAAGTACAATGTATTTTTTAAGCAAGTTGTGTTATTAAATATAGTTTTATAAGTTTCGGCGTTAAAAAAAGCATTGGCTTCCGTTAGAGCGGACCCATCTTTTTAAGAGAGGTTAGCATATGTTACGGTTTAAATTTTTTTACGTAATGCAATGACCTTTTTTTTGGTATAATTTCCTATATTTTTTAAAAGAGTGTCTATACATACCCCAAAATTATGTTTATAAATAAAAATAAAATATGCGTACATAAAAAATGTTTATTCTGGATATTCAACGGTTCGGTTTATTCAGTTATGAAATCTTTTTATTCGGTATAGAACTCATTATTTTTTACCTAACCTAACCAAGTTCAACCGCTTTAGTCGGTTTATTCGGTTATTGAAAAAAAAATTGGTCTAACCGAATCGAATTCAATCACTTTAGTAGGTTTATTCGGTCCGATTATTCGAATAAATCAATTATTATGCGATTTATCAGATAACCGAACCAAATAAACTATATTTTCTGTAACCAAAAACCTAATTCACAATACGGACACAGTTAATAACCGAGCCAAAAACCAAATTTGCAATTCAGTTCGTTTCGTTTTTCGGTTACAAATACCATTTATTTCGATTTTTCGTTGTGCGCCTTGTTTGAACACACTAATCGGTACCACCAGCTAAATGCAATAATTTAATAGAGCACTATAATAATTAAAATATTAATTTAAGAAAAAAATATGCTTTTGTAAAAAATATGGTAAAATTGTATTTTACAAAAATTTTAGGTAGAAGTAAAAAAAAAAGTGAAGGGAGGCGTATATAGCAACATCATTTTTAAATTATATTTTGAATTGATTACCTAGTTTAGTTGATATGTGTTTAAATTTGTGTATTATATTTTGTATAAATGTACAGTAATAATAGTTGTTTGAGATATTGTGGTTTTTTAAGCTAGATCTGTTACTACTACTGCTACCGGCAGGAAATAATAAAAAAAGAAAGACAAGGATTAGTGCAAAATTAGGTTTGGTGAATGAGGTTAAAACCGTGTGACGACACCTGTGTGTTGTTAACATAATGTGTGGAATTGTATGGATAACTTAAAAATGCTTTAAGGCCCAATTACGTGTTTCTCCATTACAAACAAAAGTACAAAACCTAAGATCGTGTTTTTTTGGCCGACGTGTTAAAGTAAGTTATTTAAGCACGCTTTGACCTGACGGACGGCCACTTAAAACAACCGTCGCATCCTGTCGAAAAACCGCCACCGCCCTTTTTCTTGTTTACTCTCCCACAACCGACTTTTTATTATTCTTTACTTTATTTCTCTTTTTGGTTATTCTAAAGCTAATGATAATAATTATAATTATAATTTTTTAAGGATTTAGAAAATTAATAGAATCCATTTTGCAATCTCCAACCACAACGGAACAATTGTCTTTTTTTTTTGTTTTTTTCCTTTTGTACGACGATAACAATTTGAGGTTTAGTGACATGTTTTTTTATAGGTTAGGTATGTCCATACTTCAGACGGGATTCCAACGGTCAATCGTTAGTTTGACGTTAGAGTGTGACACCAACTCGTTTCAAGAGAAAAACCGACCAACTTGTAAAACTCCTTGACTTGCATATGCATAGAGTGCTCATGCTTTCGGGGATGTAGTTGGATATTTTGTGTAAATGAGAGGTCAACTCTCAAGTAGTCGGTTGGTAACCGAATGCAGCTTCGAAACTCGAAGCTGGCGTTGTTGTAATCCGACCCGTTTTTGTGTCATCTAGAAGAGACCGTTGGAATTTCCAACCTTTGAGTTGCTGGGTTTTATGACAATTCAATTGTCATGAATTGCAAGATTCTTGCAATCATTTTATCTTAAAAAGGTAACACCAAAAAAACATGGCAGCACAAGTAGAATTCGGAACACACTAAAAACGCAGGAGCAAGACATACAATATTGATGATATCATTTGCATCATCTTCTTCGGTTTCTTTTCAAGCAAGTGATCAAGTCCGTCAATACGCTGCTTTCTTCCGGTGTACTCTGGGAACAGACGACGAATATGTTTAAGGGAATTGTGTCAAACACAAGCCCAAATCTTTCTTTCTAATATCTGTTTTGCAGGATCACCAATCTCGTTGTTGTTACCGTCATGCACGTTGCTATCTCATTGAAATTTTACTAACCAGTACGGTTTGTATCATTTGTAAATTGTTCTTTACATGTATTTCTGATTTGGTTTTATACACGGTAATGTACTAGTGAATTTCTCATGTATAACGAGAGCATCGTTATAATATTCAGTTAATTATTTTAAAAAAAGTGAACTTATTTCCAACATTCTTGTTCTTTATCGGGAGAAATATAACTTGAAGGGTGGGTGACGTTGGTTGTGGGATTTTATTTAGATCGTAATCTAGGAACGAGGGTGGTGGTATTTGATTTTGATTGGAAACTAGGAAGGAAAGTGGTGGTATTATATTGGTCACTGATCGGGAAAAGTTGGTGGTGGGATTACGGTGATTGGTGATGATTTAGGACCACCACCAGTAACTATAAGGGTATTATTACCTTTTTACCTTTAAATGGAACTCTCGTGCAACCATTTAATGAAAATATTTAACCAGTGTTAGCGTAAATGACGAAACTTGCAACTGTTTTTACTCAAAGGACGATAACAGTTCATTTTATAGATTTAGGATTAAACCTGTAACTTTTGAGAAACACAAATGTTGTTTTCTGTAATTTTATCTTAGTTAAGGTATTTTTATAGTCTCAAATTAATAAGGCTCATATATGGTTAAGAACGCCATACATTGACTCATGGTGAGACCATGTAGAGTATTGCAAAATAGCACCCTCTAACAATATGGATTAACAGTTACCTATCATATTTCGGTAGTTATTTAGTAGATCCGTTGCTTCTTGGAAACTAGTATGAAAAAGTTAATCCAAATATCCATGTTTTTACATGCTCTCTCATTCTCTCTATTTGAACAATAATTACTCTCACGACAAAAGGTTAAGGTAGTTATGTTTTATAACAAGATAACTCTGTTTGATGTTTAAATTCCCTAATCTTAGATCATTAATCCAAAACCGGTATTTGATTGATGAATTTTTGCTTCAATAACATGGAGAGTAATTTAACAAAATCATATAAAAAAAGTATATATCAAGTAAAAAAATATATATATCTCAATTAAAAAAATGCCGTCCCATTTCAAAATGGAATTGTAAAGGTTAGCACTAAAGAGATTTCAATGTAATATATATATATGTCGGTAGGGACAAAAAGGGCACGTTTAAACCTAACAATAATAAAAACACAATCTATTGTTGTTGGACGTTAGGAAGTACACCAAATATTAACCGTCAAACTGCTTGTCAATGCGTTAATTAGAAAGAGTTGTTGTATAAGTTATAATTAGTTTAAATAAAAATAAAATATCAAAGTCTAAATGATACAAAACATAAGATACCAATTTAACGTATACCTAATTCTGGACTTTTCTAATGTTTATACTCTAATGTTTTACAACTTTCGGATTTATGTATATATATGTCATAAACTATGCATAACTTATTTCATTTGTATATTTTAGTGTAGTTGCAGCTGAATAGTGATAGATGTAGCTAGACATTAGGTACTATTTGGGTTGAATATACGATAATTATAAATATATAATTCACGATAAGTACCAACTAGAAATAAATCCATGTATATATATAGATACATATACCATTAAATTTTTGTATATATTGTGGTCAATATACTAAACTCTTAAACCGCGTAAAGAAACAACTTGTAAAACAGTCTTTTGTTAATATTAAATGAGACAACAATATTACAGGTGAAAAGAATGTGTATCTTTAATTATATATCACGTCTTCTAAGAAATTAAAGTTCATATTCTAGATGATAAATCAGCGCAAATCGTTATCAAGTTGAAGTCAATAAGTGTAGAAAATGGTGGCCTAGTTTGCCCCCAATTTCGTTGTTAATTGTTTTAGACGCGTATTGTGAGTGGGTTTTGGACTTTTTAGTCAAAGGGTTTGAAGAGTCAAATCATAAATATTTGGGTCTTAATTCACAAATTATAGGTCAATGTCATATCAAGAAGGGAATGTCTATTTTACGGGAACTAATTTGCATACTAATTAAATAAATGGATGTGATATACCACTTTCGTTGATTTTTGTTACACCACATATTTTTATTGGGCCGAATATAATACAAATTCAGATTTTCATACGGCACATGTGAAATAAATTATTCAAATGCAACTTACACATGTGTTAAGTTTTCATGTATAGATGGAATTCACATCCAAGAGTTAAATTATCACATAGGATGTGTTCTTGTAATGAATTTGTTAGATATTTTTGTGCAATTGAGATTAACTAATGATCAAATATCTTATTTTAATAATAATTAAAAGAGTTCGTAGGTGCGGAGTGCACACTCATTTGAAATTATTAAGATATTAAGGATGTTTCAAGGGCAACGCTCCCTTAACGAGGGTCCGGGGGCATCACCTCTGGAAGCAGGGTCCAAGGACAGAGCCCCTAGTTGGGGTCAAGTTGCCAGGTCAGCTTGGAAATTTTTTTTATTTTGACTAATCTTACTGTATTAAAAAATTCGTTTACGAATTTACTCTTGAATTTTGTTAGAAGATTCAGAGACTAGCTTTGTCAAAATAATAAATGAAGTTTTACAACCCTAACTGAATATACGCTCCTAAGATGAAAATTGACTTTTCTCTTGTTTGAAATCATTGAATAAACTCATTATTGTTCTTGAAAATTCTTAATCTGTGTTTTATCCGATTAGATCATTTTGTAGAATCAGCCAAATAGATTTGATCTAATAGTGAATACACGAATCTCAGATTTTCCAAGTAATCGTTTTTATAATTTCTCCAACAGAATTTCATCCTAAGTTATAATTTACACTTACATAATTTATTTCCTACGTTTCTTAATTACAAAAATCTGAACGTGCGTTCTAAACTTTCTATACATTAATTTCTTAAAATATATTATAGTCACGCACACAAACATATAATAAAATTTCTGCTTTGAAATAACTAATACAAGTATACAACATCTATTAGACGTCAACTCCCACCAAATTACAACATCTTTGAAATAATTAATTCCTTCTACATGGAAAACAACGTCTAACAAAGACACATCATCAAAAAGAAAATATGGAAGTCAAAAAGTCTATCACTAAACCATGGCTATGGAGTGTATCGACAAATGTTTAGAAAGTGCATGTAGAAAAAAAATGAATCTTTCAAATACCGGTATAATGGTATATACAACCTCATATCTCTTGTATTTTAGCCACTAATAATTCTTATTTCTTTTAATATATCTCTGCCGTTAAAAAAGATTTCTATTGATCGGTTCCTTCACTATACCATTGATTTCTTCTAAATCTTCCTCTAGCCATAAACCTTGCATATTTTAATTTGTTAAAAAAAACTTTATTGGGAAATTGATTGCATTTAGATTATGTTTTAATTACTAATGAAATCGTGTACTTTAAGATTGTTTTTTAAGTTGAAGTTGTAAGTTATGGCATTATAGTGTTAACTATGTTTGAAACAAAGTAGCGGTGCGTGAAAGCGAAACAACACAAATGCACAAACGAATATCACACAAAAAGTTAGAAACACGAGAATTGTGGTTCCGTCCCGATTGACATACGTGTGTCCACTTTGCAACTAGGTTTATATTATTAGGTGCTCAAGAATACAATTATGAAGGTTTCTATTTACAATGCTAGATTAGGGTTAGTAAAACAAGACAAGTTCTTGGTTTCCAAGCAATACAAAAATTAGTCGTAACAATCTAGGGTTGACCACCCTATTGAATCAGCCTTCCATATTACACCCACCAATGGTCCTAGGTCCCCACCCGACCCGACCAAAGCCTTCACAATCCATCAAACTATTCAACCCGATTCAACCGATTAATAATTTCATAGCGTAATCCAATCCGGTTTAAAATCTGGATTTTAAAACATTGGAGTGACTCTAGATGTTTTTTTAAATATTACAATGCTTTGATATTTAAATGTCTATAAATTCGAGTTATAGACTTTGGAGTTGTTGGGTTGCCTAGTGAAGTCTAGATATTTTTAAGCGCTCTATTCATAGAACTTTTCAACATTCATATATGTAGTTTTAGGTAATAGGGTTAAGTTATGTTAGAAAGTCTAAATATGGTAAAAATTTAAGTAAGATTATCGATCATTAGATTTTCATTTCAAGAGCTATAAAAACACGATGATATAACAGTAAGAGTAAACTGCAGTTTTGATCATGTGTTTTGATATTATTAACAGTTTCAGTCCCACCTTAACATTTTGGTCCCTGTGTTTTTATTTTCTAACAGAAATGGTCCCAAACACTAACTCCATCCAGTTTTCCGTTAAGTCTCTCACATGCGTCCCACATTTGAGGGGTAAAAATGTCATTTCTCTCACTCTTTTATCTATGTCATCATGTAATTTAACATTTTTATTCAGTCGCATGTTAAAAAAAGTAGTAGAAATGACATTTTTATTCCGTATGTTAACGGAAAATTGGATGGAGTTAGTGTTCGGGATCATTTCCGTTAAAAAATAAAAACACAGGGACCAAAACTGTTAAGATGAGACTGAAACTGTTAATGATATCAAAACATAGGGACCAAAACTGCAGTTTACTCTAACAGTAAAAAAAAGATTAGTCTAGCGTAGCCCGTTTTTAAATTTTTAAACGCTCATAACTTTTACATATAACGTTATTTAAAAAAAACTACACCATAGAAACAAGCATTTGTATATTTAAAACACGTGTAGTGTTGTTATATAAAAACATTTTTTCACGTTTTTTTCAGTTTATTGTGTTATATTTGCCAAATTATATAAGGATTACACAATGTACAAAATTAGCACAATAATATTGTAGTTCATTAATTAGTAAACATATACTCCAAGTTAACAATTGATAGAAAAGAAGTAAACATATGTAACATAATGAAACTGACACGACGACGAGTTAACGTACAACATAATACAATGATTGTTTACAAGTAAAAAAATAACACAAAGTACAAGAGCAAACCAAAAAGAAATATGAATAATAATACCATGAAATAATGTGAAACAGTAAGCTATATAAAACAATTATAGTACAGAAGTAAACATATATAGCACAATTACACAATGATATATTGTGTTTTTACATGTTATATAACATAAAAGTAAACTACAGTTTTGGTCCCTGTGTTTTGATACCATTAACAGTTTGTCTCATCTTAATAGTTTTGGTCCTTGTGTTTTTATTTTCTAACAAAATTGGTCACGAACACTAACTCCATCCAATTTTTTGTTAAATCTCTCACACGCGACTCGCATCTAAGGGGTAAAAATGTCATTTCTCCCCCTCTTTTATCTTGGTCATCATGTAAGTTAACATTTTTATTCAGTCGCATGTCAAAAAAAGTAGGAGAAATGACAGTTTTACTCCGTATGTGAGGGAGACTTAACGGAAAACTAGATGGAGTTAGTATTCGGGACCATTTCTGTTAGAAAATAAAAACACATGGACCAAAACTGTTAAGGTAGAACTAAAACTGTTAATGATATTAAAACACAGAGATTAAAACTGCAGTTTATTCTATTACATAATGATCTATTGTGTTAATTCATCACAATTGAACATGAGACAGTATGATGATGTTTGCGGGACAATGTTCACTATATCAAGGTTATATTTATGAAATATACTAATCAATAAACACACAATACGATAGTATTACGAAATACACGATGTAATAATACACAATAATATGAGAAATATTATACCATGAATTAAGAAACATGAAAAAAAAACTTAGTTTTTTTATAACAACGGTATACGTGATTTAAAACTAAAAAACTATCATTTTTATGGTGTAACATTTCAAAAAAGATATGTCATATGTAAAATTTAGGAGCATTTAAAAAAATTGGTGAAACTTGAAATGGATGCGACGATCAGGTCTCGCGTATGTGACTTCGTCACACAAGTTGATACAAAATGTTTCATGTCTCTGATGTTACGATGTAAAGCCGTAATGCGCCATACACTAAAAGATTGTGTCTGTTCTAAGTTAGGGGTCAAAATAATAATTAGGTCAAAGTCAAAGAGATTCAAAGTTATAAATATGTTCAAATTAATTTAGACGGTCCAATGTGTAAATAACATAACGTTGAGACAAGGGTGTACAAAGGGTCTAAACCCATGAGATCCTAATCGAAACCACGATAACCGTTTACCCATAAAGTGGTCAAGAGAAAACCTACGAACCAACCCTGTAATATTATGTTGTTCCGGTTCTAGACCCTTTTAGTATGGGTTGGTTCTGGTTCCAAAACTACAAAATGTAATGTTGTCGATTGTTGTTGTCTATGTCAAAACATTGAATTGTTATTAGAGGTGTAGATGTAGCTTTTTTAAAAATACCACATTAAACATTTCAATTCATCATTAAACATTTCAATTCATAAAAACAAAGTTAAATATTACATCCCTGCTAATTGATTGCATTGAGCTACACTTAGGTGCTGTTTGTTTTTTCTGCAGGAAAATGTCTGCAGTCTGCAGACCACATCTGCAGACATCTGCAGGAGAAGAGGTGGACCAAACATCTGCAGTCTGCAAGAAGAAGACTGTTTGTTTTTTTTAATGTCTGCAGTCTGCTGAAATAGAATGAAGTTATATAGCTGAATTATTAAACTTAAATAATAATTGTAAAAGCAAAATAACACTAAAATAATAATTATAAAACCACAACAACACTGAAATAATATTCATAAAAGCACAAACATTTTCTAAATAATCTATTCCACAAGTTGCATTAATTGCTCGGCAATTTCATCTCGTAACTTGCTCATATATTCCCGATCTGATGTAGTACCATGTGCTTCTACATCGTCTTCAACAGCATCGACGTTCACATTAGTATCTTGTACCGTCACATCGGGTTGATCGTATTGTGTAAAGAACTCATCACTCAAACCCTCTTTCCTTATAAAGTTATGTAACGCGAAACATGCAATGGTAATGTTCCTTTGTGTAACAAACGGAAATGGTGCCATCCTCTTCAATATAGGGAATCGTGCTTTCAAGACACCAAAAGCACGCTCAATGACGTTCCGAAGTTTTGCATGTGAATGGTTAAATTTTTCTTTATTGGTCAATGCACGTCTTCGACGAAAATCTCCAAGCCAATACCTCACATTACGATATGGAGCCATAAATCCTCGTATGTGTGCATACGCGGCATCACAAAGATAATATTTATCTGTAAAGATCACAAAGATAATATATGAAAAGCAGCTAAGAATAAAGGATCTATCGGGTCTAAGCCAACCAACTTTAACTTCTCAGAACATTCAATAACGGTTGGCCCTTTTTTGCCTTCAATCAAATGCCTTAGAGCCTTTTGCATGTCAAGTGCCAAATCATCATGGTTGATAGATGATGATTTTGAGGTTTTTGTCCTTTTCTTTGGATTTGGCTCTGGGGTAGGCTTAGGGGTAGGCTCGGAAGTAGGCTCAGAAGTAGGCTCAGGAGTAGGAATAGAAGTGCCGGCATCATCTTGTGTGTCATGATAAACGGTGTCCATAATCATAAGTGATTTGACACGTTGACAAGAAGATCCAACCCCTGATGTTGTTTGGGTTGGGGTCCACTTGCAATTCCCAGTGGCAGTATTACCATCAAACAATTCTGCACAAAGTTCTGGAAAAGGCAACGGAGCTAATTTTAATGATCCAGCCTTCGGATGCCCCTAAACCCAAAGTATATAAATGTTATAAGTTTTTGTTTATTGGTAGAAGTTAAAAAGTTAGGCATACAAACATACCTTCTTAAACTCTTCCCATTCCTCGTTCGTTAAGGTAAAAGTATTTGTTGAAGCATTGTATAAGTTGCCAGTTTTGTTTTTCAAATACAGCCATCCTATATATTTGGCTTTAAGATTGTCATAAGCATTTTTCATCTGTTTCTGGGTCAAATCAATGCCAAACTTTTCCTTAAGAACTTTTCCTAACTTATTCCACGAGTCTTTGTGCAAACTCAATCCTTTTTTACCCACCGTGTTAACCTCTTCAATGCAAGTCTCTAACAAGCATTTTAGATGCTCGCTTAACCATTGATGTTTCTCTCCCATTTCTATTAATCACACAAATAAGAGAGCAAATATATATTTTAAACAAGTGATATTCTGATTCATACAACCCATTTGACCCGTTATCTTTCAATATATTTTTGACAAATACGATATAAATATAACTGAATATCACATAAACCGTAATTTTTTTACCAATTCATTCACCCCATTTGACCCGTTATCTTTGATTATTACCAACAAACTAATGATCATAATTACTTAACGACCCCATAATTCCAAACATAGCCCAACATAATCATCAACAAACAATAGAACCGATCACATCAACAAACAATATAAAAATCAATTCACAATACAACCCAACATAATCATAATTAGGAGCCTAATGTTGATTGCAACAGCTTGGATGAAAATATGAAATAAACATCAAAGCACAGATCACAACACTAATCTCAACTAGCAGCAATATGTAGAAGATCAACAACCAGACACCACAATTAAGAGACTAAACCCACGGAAAATTAGCACATAAATTGGATCTTCTATTTCAAGTTATAATCAAAGAAAACACACGAAACATACCGATTGATGTGGGAGTAGAGATGCGACGGCGGAGGAGGGTGAGACGGCGGAGGAGGGTGCGACGGCGGGAGGGTGCGACGGCGGGAGGGTGCGACGGCGGGAGGGTGAGACGGCGAAGGAGGGGGCGACGGCAGTGGAGGCTGCTAGGGTTTCACCAGAATTGTTAAGATGTTGATTGTAGAAGATGGAAACATGTTGGAGAAGTGGTGAGAAGAGATAAAGGAAGGTCTGCCTCAAAAAGAGGGCGGAAAGACGTTTTTAAGTGAAACGTCTTCACGAAAACAAACGGTCTGCAAACTCAAACGTCTGTCCGGGGTCTGCACGGTGCAGACAGAAGAGGTCAGAAGAGCTTTTTTAAAAAATCAAACAGCCCCTTAGTGTCTAATGACTTACACAAACTTAAATATGCTTGAGTTTCTTAGACATAAAGTTTTGCAACAATGTTGAAACCGGTTATTTTTGGAACTGGTTTTCGAGCAAAATTGTTGGACCCTATCTATACCCTACGGGTAGGGTCGGTTCCGGTTCTTGTATACCCGATATTTGTAGAACCAGCTCAGTACATAATTGGAATACTCATCAAAATTTTAATTTTTCGCTTCTAATCTAGTCCTAGGTACAAATATAATCCCTCAACAATGATGGGGCTAACGAACTTCCATACGATTCTACTACCCGTCCGCTTGTACTAAATGCAGATACAAAAGCTACGGTGGACACTGGAAAAGCCAAAATATATAAGAAAAACACTAATTAGTATGAATATAAACTTACAAAATATATAAATATACAAAAAGTACGTACCAATTATTAAGTTTAACAAGGATCAAAGACCATCATTGCAACCACCACCGGAATACTGTATCGCCAAGAGGTAAAAAGCAGAGAGAAGTTACTACAGAAAGTTACACGAAATGCAAAAACCAGGAAATATATGTGTAACAGTTGTACAATTGTAAAAACCCAAAAATAACCTTAAAGTTACTGCTCATTTCCTTTGGTTTTTCAATAAAAAAAAGAATTGGTGATGTATCATTTACATAATATTAGGTTTAATTTTTAATAACTTCAATATATGGGTTAATGGGTTAACCTATATTTAGGTTAGTTTGAACCGAAACGGCCGAGCCGCGACCCATATATAGCCTAAATACATAATATTAGACTGGAACTATATATTTTAGGTAAGTTGGTTGTATTGTTATTGTCACACCCCCAAAATCCACTAACAGAGTTTTACCGTTAAGTGTGTGACAAACCAGGATCTCAGTCATTAGTTACACCAAACGACACTATATGAATTTAAAATATACGTGTCTCATTAAATGAGAAAATTTAATACAGAGTTAACGTTTAATAATTTGCGGAAGCGTAATCGAAATGTAAGGTCAATAATATTAAATGGAACTAAATGCGCAAACACGCGCCCAACATAAGAAACATAGTTTAAATATTTGTTAAAACCAAACATAGTTTTTAAATGCAAGAAAGTGTTTAAATGCAAAGTTGTGACTCCATGACATGTCCTAAGTGCGTTGAACCTCAATGACCTGTAAAAGTGAAAGGCTAACAAGTGTCAACACGACGGTTGGTGAGTTCACAAAGTAAGTATGAAATCAAGTAGTTCAGTTGCAAGCAGAAATATAAATGAAGTATGTCATTGTAGGTAGCTAGTCTACAGCACATGTCCTAGAGGCGTATGTATCTGACCAAAGCTGACGTATGTACACATTAAGTGCATTTTGCCCGTTCGTACATCCCAGCAGGATGCACTGTAAGTATGTTAGGTCATTCAACACCTGTTCGACAGGTCCTTCTGTCGTGCTAGCGCGACTAGCCCGGGTGGGGTTTGTCAAACCTAGTAGTACTACTCAAAATTTCCCTGCTATTTCACAAATACTAATGGTCAACTAGGTATCCATAGGGTCTTTCATGAACAAAATAAAAGTTGCTCTATCCAGACATGCGACATACAAAATTTGTAAATCCGTAAAAGTAATCGTCCGTGTTCAGCCCATAAAAGGGTAGAATAGTAAAAAGTATGGTTCAGTGAACTCACCTTAGATTGCGCAGCAATTCAGTTTAAAAGCACATAATGTAATACAGCAACCTAAATAATAGTAGGTCTATTAATGTGTGTTCAGGTAGAGTTATTGAACCCTATGCATCCAATTGGTCATACAGTTATGTGCGGGTAATCGCAAAAGTTTGACTTTTGACCGAGTTTGACTTTTTGTCCAAGTTTGACTTTTAGTTGACTTTTGGTCCAAGTTTGACTTTTAGTTGACCCGAGTTGACCCACGACCCGTTGGTGATTTATTAAGTGTAAACACGTTACAAATTATGTATTTAACTATATTACATTCGCATACCACATCACACGTCACACCTTCAACAAATTGGATTTCAAATTCCACAAAAGTTTCTTTTATAGGAAAGTCGGATTTGTAAAGTATACTTGCATATTCCAACATCCTAAGCATGTCAACTATTACACAAATACCGTAGCACGCTACACAAGTCAACAACATATACTAACACTTTGCGGTTCCTACATAAGGCATACTAGCATGTGTAGTCATTTCTAAGCAATACATAATGTTCACATGTTTTGTACAACTAGCATAATAACCCATTCATCATGCATTCTAGTTAACTTGTATATACAACTTAGACTTCAATTAACCAATTTCAAGTACTCACCTTCAATTCAACTTGTATCTACAAATGTCATCGCATGATCAAGGCACGTTTACCAATCATCACATGTCTACAATCATTCACATGCAACCCCAAATCACGTTTGTGCATCCAAAATTATAAAACATGCATCCTAGTCGATTTTTATGCCAAAAAGTTTCTACATTTAGCAACTATTCCAAACCAAGTCGAATTCGTATGTTCAAATAACCAAAATTCGTCTAACATATCTTACAAACATGCTAACAAGTCCATAATGATCATCATATGTCCATAACATGCGATTTCACACGATCTCTAACACAAAAGTTACTATTTTTAGTAATCTAGCCTAAAAATCATGAAATTTCACAACCAAGTAGCCAATCTTCATCCCATTCATCATCTAAATACATATTCAATCCTATTTTCACAATATCAATCATGCAACATCAAATTTCAATGATTCCATATCAAACCCTAATTCCATAAACACACTTTTTGCACCAACTTCATTATCTAGCCATCAAAATAACCATTTTCACACAAACAGTAAACCATTTCCACAACACAACATCAATTTGGCCAACTTGGATGAACTAGGGTTTTCAAAACATACTATTTTTGAATTATATAATAACAATTAACATAACCACTTACTAGTATTGCGTTTATCACCTCGATTAACACCGAAATCACTAACCAATGAATCAAACTTGCAAAAAAACTCTTTTGTATGTGTGTTGGAGTGCGACGGCAGCCAAAGGGGGAGAAAGAGACCAAAAAACGTTTTTTTTTCTAATTAGGCTTAGGGTTTTGTTTAGTTTTGTTAATTATTGTTAGATGTTGAGTTGGGTTGGGCCTTGGGCCACTTATGGTCACATGTGTGGTCCATAGGCCACGTTTTCACTTCGGTTTATAAACAAAATGAAAAACTTTATAAAACGTAAACTTTTGTTTCACCGAGTTTACCGAATTTCGTAAATGGTTAGAACCGATAAAATACGCGGTTACACGAAAATTTAACAGTTAAGCACACTTAAAAGATAAAATGTATTATTATGGTATTTGTATTCATTTAAGATCACCAACGCCCGGGTATTAACTCGTGTGGTCGTTTCGTGTGTATATTTACATAACAGTTTGTCGTTTCGTGTGCACGTTTGTGTAACAGTTTGTACATTTAATTCATCACATTAAATGATAAGTAATATTGCGTTAACGTGACTAACAGAGTTTAACTAACGAAGTTAGCCTGAATTTGTCGGGTGTCACAATTATGTGAGTCGGTTCCTTGATCTTTTATGAGTCGACCCTTTGACGACTAAAAATATGTCTACTAACCCACGAACACTCTCTTCTACTAATGTATAATGAAATAAGAAGAAATTTTAGGTAGTGTTTGGTGTGTGGGAATGAGAGGTGGAATGGAATGAATCATTATGGGTGAATGAAAAAAAGTGTGTTTGGTTAGTCAATGGAATGGAATGGACCATTACTAAGGAATGAAAAATACCTTATTTTCATTTCATCCATTACCCATGTTTTTTTTTCATTCCTTCAAGGAATGAAATATTTTTTTTAAGTCATGACAAGAACCATGAATCGACTCATGCCCTAAACCTTGACTTAACCCAAGACCCCATGAACCAATCATGTTCAGACTCATGGTTCGAACCATGACCCAACCCATGAACCGACTCACGACCTGAGTCATCTACCGAATCGTGACTCGACCCATGTCGTTCCACGCCCTGAACCATGACCCAAACAATGATTCGGCTCATGACTTGACCCATGTCTCATATCATGAACCGACCCATATCCCGAGTACGTAATCCATGACTCGGTTTATGAACCGACTAATGACCAGATCCGTGAACCGACTCATGACCCGACCCATGAACCAACCCATGTCCTAACCCATTCCTCGAACCATGACTCGAACCATGACCCGACCCATGTGTCGATCCATGACCTGACTCATATATTAACCCATGTATCGAACCATGACCCGATCCATGGTTCGACCCAAGACCCGGCCCATAACCATGACTAGTTATTTTTGTCGTTTATAGAGATTTGTATTTCTTTCATGTGTTTTTTCAAGCCTACCAAACAACAAGAAGTATTGATTCATTTTAGTTCTATATGGTAACCAAACAAGAGAATGGAATGGAATGATCTATTTCATTTCTTTGTCCATTCCTTATTTCCTTTCCTTCATTCATTCCATTCTCTTATCCATTCCATTATCACATACCAAACAGACCCTTATTTTTTTTTATTGGCGTGTGAACCGAACCACAAACAAACACTTAAAATATATAATACTCCGTAATATTTTATACTAGGTTTAATACCCGTGTGTCACACACGGATTAAATAGTAATATTTATAAAGAAATTATAACCATTATATTTAACAATTTGTAAATATATAACATTTAAGGAGTTGACTCTATCAACTTGCATGGTGAAAAATTTAGCTAAATTTTACCTCCCAAACTTTCTATTATAGAAAAAAAAATCTCTCCAAAAATTGCCCCCTAAAAATTTGATTTATTAGATAGATTATATAAATAAAATTTTGACCATACTAAGACAAACAGGAGCAATAATTACCATTAATAAAAGTAAATGAATTGCTATTTGTATCTTCAACCTACTAATAATGCTATACTGACCACTAAATATTTATCTTTTAAAATATCATGCATCTTAGTAACTATAACCATCTAATTGATATAATTCATTTCTAACGATCGAGATTTCCTCCAAACGTTACAAGGGCATAGACGTCCCTATTTCCCTAATCAAGTGACAGAGTTAATTACTTAATTATTAGATTGTTAAAATGAGATCAACATGTGTTTACATGGAGATAACTATATATATATGTGCATTATAAAAATAGACAGTGAATTTATTATTTCACTAAACCCTGAAAAAAATATGAACTTAATTGTTTTTAATTTGGTCATCTTTTAAATCTGAAAAAAGAATAAGAATTATGAGTGTGACGTGTGGTTACCGAAAAACACACAAAAATATAATAATAAGAAAAACCAGCTGATCGAATTCATATTGGCTATATAAAAGTGAAACAAAATTAAATAAAAGCTTTTAATGTAATTGTTAGCACAAACATAAAATAGTATACTATAACTTTAAAAATGATATCAACACCATAATGTCAAACACTACTACTAGCTAGCTTAATTAAAAAAATACAAAGTCTCAAAGTATGGGAGTGGGACGGCAAATATTAAACACGCTATTCAGGAACATTATTTTTTAATTTTTTGTATTGAATTGGTGAGTTGGGAATTGTTGCATACGAGCCCACTTCACATTACTGGCTATGGACCCGCACCACAACGTTGCTATTTAAATTTTCGAATGCATGGTACGTGGTTCAATTGTGTTGGGTCAGTCGCACGTACATTCCATAAGTGGTATACATATATATTATACCCTTTCCATACTTGGAAACATCAATATATGCATAGAGATCCTAACCATTTTAATTCTTTTAATATAATTTACGTACACAATGATTTTGTTTTAAATTTTCATAGATTTTCTTGGAATGAGGATGCTAATTCGGACCGATCAACGGTATGTATCTTTATAGCCTGGGAATATTCATATCTTAAATGGGATTCAACCGTCTGTCGTTACTTTAACGCTCGAGGAAACCAACTATCTCGTAAAAACTCCTGACTTGCATATGAATTGAAAACTCAATAACAACCTCTGTTATTGGCATTGGCTGTAAAATTTTATCACTTAATTATGAGATTTAAATTCATTACCCTAAGATCACATGTCTTTTATCCGCACCAGCATATTAATGAAAGTGGACCAAACGACCACCTACTATATACATACATGTGTGTAATCATCTTCTACTTTTTATGTTTTTCTAGAAATGTTATCAATATCATACTATGAAAGTAGACCAAATGATCACACATGAACGTTCATTTCAAAAGAAATATATAATTAATGAAAATATACAACCATTATAGTGTTTATTATAAGATTGACTATAACACATGACGTTTCCATACTTTCAAAAAATATTATTTTTCAAAAATATGATATTGATAATTTATTTTTATAAGTGCATGCCCAAATGCACTGTGCATATACACCATAACATTAACACACGTACTATTTTTTATATGTTCATGAAAAATAAGAAAAAAAAGAGATACAAAGAAAGTTTCACATTTATTTACTTTTATCATGATCATTAATTAAAACACTATGAATACGGTTCTTACAACTCTCAACATATTATTGGTTTTAAAGTGAATGTGCCTCTTGTAATATTTAATTGTATTTAGAAAACGTAACGTCTATATGAATATGCTACATCGAATACTAATGTCAACTACCGATGTTACACGAATGCCTCGTTTGTCTCTTGGATACGTAATTTATATATTCTTGTTTGTTTTTAGTATATATATATATGTGGTGGACACAAATTTGTATTAATTGTTATTTAGTATGTGAATCGATCCGAAGAGTCTTTGGTCCACATGAAGCTAGCAATGACTTTATTTCTTAAACCCTCTCGAAGCAAAATCTTGTTTGGTACAAAATCATTTTACTAGGGATCGATTTCGTAGAATGGGTCAAAAAGATATTTAATCTAATAATATTTTAGCCTGATCGATACCAAAATTATGACTTTTGTATGCAAATTAATATGAAGTAATTAACAAATAAGAGAAAAGTTAAAATACAAACTATACAAGTCGTGTGTACGTGGCATAACGTAGCGTAATTATTTGATGTTTCTCACAATAAAATTCTCAGACAAGGTGATTTTGCGTAAGAATTTAATTCATCCTAACGCAAATATAAATTACACTTGCTCTACTTTCTACGTCGCTTCACATGATCGGTATATATATAATTGTATTTATATATATATATATGTACTTTTAGTTAATAATTAATTAAATTAAATCGCATATATATATTTGTTTTTTATTTATTTTTGGAATTGTGATAAGAGTAGCTAGAATGGTCGTAGGAGGAACAACTCAAGCTGATGAGATGACAGATAGAGCTTATATTGCCACCATGTGTAAGAAGCTGCCACCTCAATGAAGCTCAGACACCACTCCTCTATACAAATACGACATTTAAACTACACAGATGGTGAGCCCCATTTCATATTAATTATTAAATCTTTTAAAACTTGTATTTTTACTCTTTTATTATTTGTTTCTTATAGTCAAACATTTAATATTATTGCTGTGATACCCGAAAAAATTCAGGTCATTATCCGTAGAATAAATTAAATTATGTGTTATGATATTATTAAAAGTATTTTTATAAATTTTGAGGCTAATATTTAAAATAAAGAGTTTAAAAGAAATAAAGACTTTAAACGACACTAAATTAGACGTAATTATGTAACAAACAACAACAAAAATAAAAGACTTGCGCGTTGAGAGATCGAGCTTGGAACAGTCCTATAATAATGATTTAGGAATTTGATAAATACTTGTAAGAGAAGGATGCTTATTAATAATAGAACAACCTCTTCTTTGAAGTTTTAGATTTTTTATAGTTAGATAGAAATAAAATGTTTAAATTTTTTAATTTGTTATTTAATTTTTGGTAGTATATGTGTGTTTGATGTTCTTACAATTTTTTTCTAAAAAAGAAAAAAATGAGGTGTGAGGTTTAAAATTCTTAAAATAAATTTAAGTATGACATGAACCAATTATGAGGCAATAAAAAATGTATTTGCCGCAACTAGGGACGGATCCAATGGCTAAGCAACTGGTATAAAAGAACCCATCGTGTTTGAAAGTTTTAATAGAAGTTATAAAATTTTTTTTGAAGTAAACCCATAAAAAAAATTAAAGTAAACCAATATAGTAAATTAAGAGAAATTGTTAAAAATATAGTTCTCTAGATCAATTGGTTAAATGTGTTTGTAAACTTCAAAATGGTCCTGGGTTGATTCTCCCAGCCATGTTTTTTTGTAAATGATTAATTTTTTTTACCTTTTGGGCTTCAAATACCAAATTGTGAACTTCTCTTTAATTTCAAACTCTAAACGCAACCCTTAGCCACCATTTGAATGGGGTAAGTGATCTTGTCAAAACCTTTGTAGAAACAAGAAAACACTTTGATTATCCTTTGGTCTATCGTTTAATTAAGTTATCATTAGTTTTACCGGTTATAACGTCAAGTTTTGAAATATGTTTTTCTTAAATGAAGCATGTGAATTTGAAATTGCGTAATAGGATGGGTGATGGATACATGAACAATTCTTGCATTTGTTACATTGAAAGGGAGTTCTTACAACAAGTTTAGGTCGAAGAAGTAATATTTGCAACGTTCTCAAAATATTAAACCTCACAGGGAACAAATTTAGATAGTCTTCTTTCTTAATTTATATGATATGTTTTTTTTTTATTTTCTAAAGACGATATGCTTTTTAATATTGATTTGCTGTATCACATTGTTATTATGTTTTGAACCTAACCAAATTACCCGATCCGAACCATTGAACCAACTCGATTTTTGTGTGTCCGGTTTTATTAAAATTCAAGCGCCAAAAAATAGTAAACCTACTGATAAATATTCATGTATTCGTCGTAATCGGCAACAAACAGGAATTCCAACAAGTTTATATAATTAGGATTTATGTAACGAACAACATGCGAATTAAGTTGATTTAAATAAGAATCTTCATTCAAAAGTGTAGTTTTATAATAAAAATATCTAATTAAAAGTGCTCTTCTAACTTTTGGTTCAAAGTCTTTGTCAAGATTTAAAGCATTTAAGACCAAATCAACAGATTCAAAATAAACCATAAACAATAAGCCCGTGATTATCAAAGTATGTGAATGTAAAGAGAAAAAGGAAGATTCAGTTTGACAACTAATGTGAAATTGAATGTTAGTTAGCATCATATGGTTAATTATTGTTAAGATTTGTTCATACTTGACATAAATTAAAAGGTTAATTCACTAAATTCAAACGAAAGGAATTTGTTGAAAAACATTATAACCCCTTTTCAACTCGATCATAATCATTTTGCAAGATTCACATGCTAAAAGTAATTCAAACATATCAACTCACAACTGGCTATTAACACATGTCATTTCCTTACATTATCAAATAACATGTGATACGTGTGCGTGACACAATATGTTTGTGACTTCATTATATGTGTCACGTTTATGACATTGACGTGATTAGACATATATATATGAAATAGTATTATGTTTCGCATGTTGCGGTCTAAAGTAGGCATGGCATTAAAACAAAGAAATCACTAAAATGTCAGTAAAAAAGAAAAAAAGTAAAAAGAAAACAATTAAAAGAGCAAATAAAAAATAAAAAAACAAAAAAAAAATCCTTAAAAACTCGTTAGAAAAAAAATAAGTCCCAAACCTTAAGAAGTTGAAACTAAGGAAATATCTTTAGGATATCATCCTTTGTGATTAGTAGGACTGATAATCGTGTATATGTGTATCTATTAAGACAGAAACGACAAAACAAGCAACATGAACACGAACTTATGATCATATATGTTTTCCCAAACACAAGCATGTTAATAATTGGTAAATGCGATAAAACGAACTTGATAAGACTTGTTAATACCTAGATATATAACATGAACCCGTTAATATCTTCTTCTTCCCCACAAATAAAAGTTATTGTCAAAAGTTTATAGAGGCTTAAATAAAGTAAAAATACATGTTTAGACTAATACTAACACGTAAACAAGTATTTTACCTCTTTAGACATGAAAAAAAAAACTGGTAAATTCGTGTTACCGACCTGTTTAGTACACGAAAAATATTAAGTCATACATGATGTTTGTTAAAGTCGTGTAGATTCGTGTCGTGTATTCATGTACGTGTCTATAATTGTCGGCCCTAGTGATGAGCCCAAATATATATGACTAATGTGGAAAAAGAAGAACCTATGACAATTTAAAAACCTTGCACATTTCAAATCACTAAATACATGAAACTGAATACATACATACGCATATCTGATGGCATTTTATCAAATAATTATGTGCAAAAAAAAATTTCACCCAAAATCATCACAATTTAAAAACCTTTACATGCACACTTCAAATCATTAAAATCTTAATACATACATACACATTAATCATCTGGACATTTTTATCAAGCATTAATTAATCAAATTCCAAAAACTGTAAATAATTAAAATAACTAAACACCGTATCAAAACTAAACTTACAAACTTACATTTAAAATTTTAAACTCACTAAAATAGCAAGTATTAAGAAATTAGTCATACCCTAATATATAATAGTGTAGCAAACTGATTAAAACTTGAAACCCTTGAAACTTCAAAACCCTCACCTTGAAACCCTTAATTAAACTCAAGAAAACGAGAATGGATAACTTAAAACCCTTCCAATAATACCTCCAGTGTCATGTTTTGGTGTAACAATATTGAAAAATCAGAGTGCCATGTGGTAGAAATGAGCTTCCGGGAGTCGATCTTTAGGAAAAGAAGGTTATGAGACATAAGTAGGATAAGCTG
Organism: Tagetes erecta; assembly: GCA_030867185.1. Lineage (NCBI taxonomy): Eukaryota > Viridiplantae > Streptophyta > Magnoliopsida > Asterales > Asteraceae > Tagetes > Tagetes erecta. Next base: position 17,532,039 of record CM061491.1, on the reverse strand, counting down.
AAAAACTGTTTAACCTCGTTCCTTCTTTTCCTGAAGACATGTCATCTAGATAGGGATCCCGGCCATAAACGGATCCGTTTCATAAAAGTGTTGAATAAACGTTTTAAAAAAGGAAATTTTTAATGGTGAAGACATGTCGTTGGCACAGGTTGCTCCCAAACCACATCGTTCAATAATTTACTTGTCTTAGTATTAAGAAAATGGAAAAGAATTGTAATTTCCCTATCCCGACTACATGTCGTCAGGACACTTTTCTAGAAAGTGGTAGAAAATTTTTTGTTGTCGTTCTAAAATATGTCGACAACATGTTGTCGGGAAAACTTTTAAGCGGTAAAATTCTAGCTTCTTTATGTCCACGACGTATCATTAGAGTTGGCCTATCTGTACCATCAACAAGTGTCCCCACAAAAAACACACAGGAAAAACTCTCTTAATTTCTTGAACTGCATATGAAAGTGTATAAACACATATATGAATATACCCATAGATACACATAAGGAAAAATTCTGAAAATGTCTCCTTTGACTTTTAACTTCTGAAAATGTCTCATTTGACTTTTAACTTCTGAAAATGTCCCCTTTGACTTTTGACTTCCGAAAATGTCCCATTTGACTATTGACTTAAAAAATGTCCCCTTTGACTTCGTTAGTCGTGATCGTCGCGACTATACTCGGTATAGTCGCCGACTACAAATTCTAACAAATAAGCACCTCTCACGTCTCCACCGTAGTCGGTGACCATAACTTTTTTCTCGACAGCGACCACAGTCGGACGCCTGTCTGACAGCGATGTCGAAGGCGCCGGCGACTTCCTTTTTTTTATTTCTTGGTTGTGTAAGTTGCGGCTGCTGAAAAAAAAACGAAAAGACTCATCATTATTTTTAATTCCTTGTTTCAAAAACTACCCTCATACGGACGTGCAAGGTCATAACCGACCTTGGTAATTAATCCTTAAATATATAATATAGAAAAACCAAAAAAAAAACTTATGTGACATCTTTTGAAAGCTTTTAGCTTATGTGACATTATTTGAGAGTTTATCTCACAATAATGATTTTTTATTTAAAATATGTATATAAAATATATTATCATAAAACTAATTACATTTTTGGTCTCTTAATATTTTGGAGAATTCTAAAAAATTTAAAAGTATTTATATTTTTAACCCTCTACTACAAGAGGTATACATGAGTTGGTTTATATTTGATATGGTTTAAAAATGAAACTTATGGATAAAATTAATAATAACATACAATTATAAACCTCGGTGTTTTATAAATATACATAGCATTCTTATACGATTTCTTTTAAATAAACTACACTATAAAACTGAGAAATTTATTCTCTTTAATTTGAGTATAATATTGCTATACTAAAAATCTAATTTTTAAAAATATATCATGTTTATAGTTATTAATTCGGTGTAAAAGATAGACGTGGATATTTTCAAAGGCAATTACTTTTGTTGGTATACAGCAAGCATACAGGCTAATCAATATTAATATTAATCTATATGTGATTAATTATATATTCTTATTGACATTTCAGCATCGAATTTGTCCATTTCAACAAAGCCAATTTCATTGATTTGTCTTGTTTCCACACCACCAATTAATCCTATAATCCCTATTAGAATTTTGCTAGATTACCTAAGTATATATAATTATTAGTTTTATTATTATTATGTGCTTTTAACACATATAAAATTAAGTGCACTTAATGCACCTTAAAAAATGAAAAACTAATAAAATTCTTTTTAAAAAATGCATTTATGAATTCTTTGATAATCTTATTCTGTTTCTAATGTGCATTTTTATGTGTGGGCTTAGGGCAAATATTAGATAAACTCTACATTAAGATATCGAATAAACAACGTCTCATGTTTTTGGACATATACCACGTTCATTATCTTCCAACAAATACATCAACGATCTTGCTAATCCATTTGTCACAAATATTTAAGTATTTTGTTTTTATTTCAAACGACATATATGAAAGGTTAGGAGCTAGAATAGAAACATTAACTTTTATGAAGTTAATAAATGTTAATCAATTAGTTTATTTTTATCAACGTTGAAGATGCTCTAACTTTAGTAAGCAGTCAAGTCTCGACCCAATTGAAATCAAACAAGCACCCATATTAATTCAAATAACTCTCCAAAAACTTTTATTATAACTAGAAAATATAACACTCAAAACCAATTACAATCTCAAACACCCTTAAACCATAACTCGGTTTCTCCACTACAGTAACCCTAACTTGGCTATTGTATTTATAGTTTAAACCCAACTTAGACAACAAACCATTTAACAAACCCTAATGAGTAATGACCCCTTAAACTCTAAAACCCACTTGCTATTAAAGTTACACGAGCCTCCCACACTTGGGCACAACTTCAAGAAAATAATCAACTTTCAGGTAACCATAGCGTACCAACTAATAATAACACATATTTAGGCATCTAGTAATTATGTATAATCTATAACCTTGGTTCCTAGCTAGCGAATCATATTAACAAGAGTGTCGATTCAGGTAACCATAGCGTACACAACGACTAATATCGACACTTAGACCACCGCATTAAAAAAGGTATATACGTTAAAACTTTTTAGAACCGCGTGGATGTGATAGATCATGTGTGTTGTACTTTGTACCACTAATTAACTACATATTTGTAGAATCAAAATGGTATAGAAATGTATAAGCATGTCTGTCTAGTGTCTACTTTAATTACTAGCTTATTGGAAGTTGACAATGTGGCTTTGTGGTCCAAATGTTAAAAATGAAATGAAATGAAGATGAAGGATGATGCAGGCAGACAGGCAGGTGCTTTAATTGGTTTGTAGACCATCTATACATATATATAATGAATGAATGAATGCATGGTTCATAGAGATACAAGTTCATTAAAGGTGAAGCCTTTCCAATTTGAGTTCGAAACGTGTCTCTGAGATGACATAAGCAGTTTGTACGATCACACAACAACCTATAAGATCTTAATATTGTTTTGGTCCCATCATTTTATATTCATATCCGTGTCATCCTTCGATTGCTTAATTTCACACTCTAAAACGACTCCTCTACGTTTAGGTTCTTTCATGCAAAGTGATATGATCCATGTGTGTCATCTTTTATTTCTTTATAGGTTTTTTATTGTCATCTTTCATTCATTTTAACTTTCAAGAACTTTTTATGATAAGTTTATATACTTTTTTGTGAAACATGCAAATAATTAATTAATGTTACATATTCTAATTACTTAACATGTACACATATGTATCGTTACATAACCTAAACTTAAGGACTAGCTAGGTGGTTGTTACTTTTTTGTTTGTTTTGATAATTTAAAACTATATATATTTAGATACGCCTATATTAATCTCTTGCTCTATGTACGTAAACTATTGCCTTAAGTTGACAAAGTAACAGTACCCAAAACATTTCCTGTTAGAAAGTTTTCATGACACATTCATGGGACTTGTCTAACACCCAAAAATTCTGATGTTATATTTTGTTGTTATATATCATCTTAAGAAATATATATATATATATAATATATATATATAGGTAGAATATAAGAGAGATCTACTTTTAGTAGACAATTTCACTTATATCTTGAAATTAATATATGTACTAGTTTACAAATAAATTATTATTTTTTCTTATTTTAAAAAATTGGATGTGTAAAAGATAGAGAAATTAGCAAGCTAAGTGTGTAAATGATGAAAAGAAACAAATGAGTTTTGGGTATATTGTTTAATTAATTTATATTTTTAGTGGTGAAGTAAGTTATTTGAATAATGATCATGCATATTTATATTATGGGTCAAATTAATCCATTTAAAGCCATTACTACAATCACCCTAGGCCCAAATCTGAACACCCAAACTATACATTTGATAGATTAAGTTGGGGTTGGGCGATTACATAGGAAGCCCAGTAGACTAAAACTGAAAAAATGAAAGTACTTGAGGTCTTGACTCTTAAGGATTAGAGGTAAAAAAAAAAGGGAACCGGAACCGATCAAATAACCAAAAACTGGTTCTTAAAAGGACCGGTTCTTGTATAACTGAACCGTAGGTTCTGAATAGGTTCTACTATTTTTTCCAAATTATAGGTTTCAAAAGAACCGGAACCGGTTCTTACAAAAAACCGGTTCTTAGAAAAACCGGTTCCTGGAAGAACCGGTTCCTGAAAAAACCGGTATGTTTTAGTGCTGTTACTTATTTAATGTTTTAAAAGCTATATATCTTGTAATATTTAAAGTTTTTAATGTACTACTTATTTACTCAAAAATAATATAACAAATTTATGACCATAGACTCTAAATGAAAGCCTAATGAAGGGTGAAGATTTGCAGCAGCCTAACGTTCCGAGCCATGTCATTGAAAAAAACCATTTTTGTAGAACCTGAACCAGATTTTTAGGAACCAGAACTGGTTCTTTGAGAACCGGAACCGATTACTAGGTTCTCTAGTTTTTTCACCAAAAACAGGCTCTGGAACCGAACCGTGTAAGAACCGGTTCCTTTACGTTTCGGTTCTTCAAAAAAACTGATTTGTGCACCTCTATTGAGGATGATGCATTAATGTTACAAATTTTTTTTAACAGCAAAACGAATAAAGTTCGGTTTCGTGAAACACACCAATAATTAATCAGTGAATGAGAAAATAGCACGAGTATCCAACTAGCTTTGTCGGATGTTAGAATCGTAAACTGAGAATTCTTGTTTACTTTTGGTGTTGTTTTTCATCTAAATACAAATCACAAAATATATTGGATCAATAACCGGTCATTGACCTACACGGTCATCTTCATTCTTCGAGTACAGAACATTTTGGCTCTAGGTTGACATGTCGTCTAAAGAAAGTTTGTACGTCAGTCCGTCCCCATCAGCCCTGAATCTAAGGCCACCCTTAGATGAGAAAACTCTCCGGTCCACCGTAGAACTTCTATTCTATACGAGCTGGGAGATCCAAGACATTACCTATTTTATTAAACTCTTTGATAGTTCACCTCAACCAGTTTGAGCAGAAATTATCGTCACAAAGATGGGTCTTTAGGCATTAATTAGTTCATAGTGGTCCTTCTGCAACATTATTATATAACAGTAAACGCAAACTCTAGAGTCTAGTCTACTACACTAGATCTATTGCATTTTTTTTTACCGGCAATAGATATATTACATATGCTGTTTTTAGTATGCAAAAGGTGGAAAGACAGTTAAATTTCCTTGAACAATAACCTTTGCAGCTTGTAGGTGGTAGAGAACAAATTCGCCTTGTTTGTATATAGAAAACTACAAGCCTAAAACTAAACATGCATGAAGTTAGATGTGAAATTTGTTAAAGATGTCTTTTTAGTTAATTTATATGAAAACTATGAAGTTTTTTTAGTTAAGTAGTCGTTGACTAGGGGTTCGTGGTTAGACAACAACCAGTGGCGGATCCTGAACATTTTCAGCATGGGGGCTGATCGAAAATCACATGACCCGTAATGTTTTTTTCTTATCACTATGTTTCGGGTTATATTTTCGGGTTGAAGATTTGATTCGGGTCGGGTCAAACAATAACGAACACTAAATATCTAAATTTCTTCATTCAAACAAATGATTCAACTAAAACATATAAAAACTAGATAAGTTTTAACAAAACAAAGACCTAAAATATATATGATAATGCGAGAAATACCTGGTTCTTGTTAATTATCTTGTTTTTCCGACTTACTAGTTTGAGTTTTTTGACGTTTCAATTGATTTTCATTAACAATTTCTTCCTCAACATCCTTTCTTTAAAAAAATAATAAAGAGTTTTCTCGTTTCTCATGATAAGTTAACATAAATTAATCATAAACTCAAGTTTCAATCAAATTTACAAAACCTAAAAAAACTTAACAATATAAAACCCTAAATCCTAAACTCAAATTAAACCACCAAAAGTGAAAGAAAACCAACCAAACTACCTTAGGTCGCTCGGTCGCTCGCTGCTGTGTTGCTGGTCGAGTGTCGGAGCGCAGTTGCTGCTTCTTTTCTTCTTCTTCTGGTCGCACTGGCATGCAAACCCCTCTGCTATTGTTTTTTTCCTTCTTGATCTTCTTTAGTTGTTAACTTGTTTCATGAATTGAGGGATAAGAGATGAGTATATGAGTTGTTAGTTGGGTTTTCTATAGCCCAACCCAATTAATTACCCAATTATAAATTATAATAGGCTATTGGGTTTAAATTATTATGGGTTTAATTTGTAATGGACTAATGGCTCAACTACACAACTAGTATAGGTGTTGTTTATTATTGACGGGGGCGAGCCGCGAGCTCAGTATTTATATATAACACATGTAAGTTATTTACACGGGGGCGAGATTAATATATATACATAAATTTAAGGTATCGGGGTAAAAATCGGTACATCGTGACAAAAAACGCGCAGGGGCCGAAGCCCCCGTTGGTCTCCAAGAGGATGCGCCTCTGACAACAACGATGCTAATGTAAATCTAAAAGCGGTTATTGATTTAAAATACGATGTCAAGGATCGAGGGATCTAAACGAGATCGTCGATAACGTTGACAAACTTGGACAAGATCAACAACAATGACATCTGAACAAGATCGACGATAACGATGACGGATTTTAAATAGTTCGATGACAACAATAGTGAATCACGTTGGGGCGACAAGGTTAGATCTGGAGTTGAAAGTATATGTCGTTGTTGCCATTGTTAGGTGGTGGAAGAGCTATTTGTGGTTTTGTTTAGTGAAGAAGAACAAGGTTTTGAATTGGGGGAGATGGATACAACACTATCAATCATGCACTTGTGTGTGCAATTCACTAATAATCAATACTAACATTTTCAAATACCACCAAACAACTAGCTTAGCATGCGTGTGCAAATCATGACTCGTGTGCAATTCATTAATAATTGTACCATTAATCATCACAGCCAAGCTCCAAAGAGTTAACCCAATAATCATCACAACACATATTTGCAATCCTACTAACATCATTCTAGATCACCAAAACTACCATCCATGTCTTCTAGGGTAATGTCAATTTCAAAAAGTTTCTACAATTAGTAAGTTATACAAAACAAGTCAAATTTTCACAAACAAATAACCAAAATTTATCTCATGCGTTATTTAGCGACGCTAGTATCATCACAACAACCCTTATATGTCTATAACACATACTTTAACGTGTGCCCTATTGAAAAAGTTACTATTAATAGAAACATGGCAAACCGAGCATGAAATTCAATAACCAATGAACCAATTTTCACTTTAATCATCATACTTATCCATATCTAACCATATTCAATCATGATCACGGATAAAAGTCCATGTTCTAATACCTTCATCTTCACTCTAGTTTCATAAAAACACAAACATGGATTCTAATGATTACCAGTTCACCAAAACATCAAATAAACCCAAAATCAATATCTAATTTCACATAAAATCATCAGTTGAAGAATTTGGATGAACTAGGATTTCTCTTTTAACAATTTTTGTAGCATCTATATATATACATATATATATATATGCGTGTGTGTGTGTGTACATATAAATAAGCACATCAAACGACAATACAGATGTACCACCAACATAACATAAGTCTAAAATATCACTCAAACAACAATGAGCAAAACATCACCAAACAATATGAAAAATATTAGCACATTAATAAGTCTAAAATATGTTTAAAAAAAAGGTCTAAAAATGCATAATTAATCACAAAAAAGACTTTAACCAAATTCAAAACCTGTAAAACACAACAATTAAGCAGTTGTCATATTACCAAATCATGTCTATATGAAGAAACATCAATTAAAATTGGATAATGGGTTGGTATGAGTATTTGAACTTACTTTAAGCCCATTATGTCATATTCATATATACATATAACTAATTAGATATATTAAAATATATATGAAAAATATATATATTTCTTATTCGAATTTGGCAAATCGAATGCGAATACTAAAAATCATATTCGTATTCGATCCACATTCGCCAAAATTATTTGAATCGAATGCGAATGAAAGAAGGTTGATTTCAAATGGCCTTAATCGAATTCAATTCGAATCGAATTTTGAATAATTCGAATCATATTCGAATAATGAAGACCCCTACCCAAAAACCTAAACCTTCTCTATACCCCCACCCAAAAACCTAAACCACCTCACCTTCACCCATAAACGCTAACCCCTCACCCCCACCCAAAAACGCTAAACCCCCCACCCACCCCTATCCAAAAACGCTAAACCCCCCACAATGCTAAAACCCCCACCCTATTCCACCCAAAAAACTTAACCAAAATGATTCGTGAAGTCGTTTGTTATAATGCATATATGCACCCACAATATGCGTTTGTGTAAAAGTAATGTGAGTGCATATATGCATTTTAACAAACGACTACACAAATCAATATTTTAATAGATGTTAAAATTAGTTAAATTATAAGCATTTTGGTTACCCTATGTGTATGTATGTATATCTGTGTGTGTGTGTGAAATTTGGTTTTTTGATTAAAAAAGCCAAAAAAATCACCACCAATTTGATCAAAAAGCCAAAAAAAATCCAAAGAACTGTGTGTGAGATGATGGAGCCCGTAGGTTTTGGGGTAGATGAGAGGGTTGATGGTTCTTTTTTGTTTAAAAAGATTAGGGCTTTCGTTTGTTTGATTAACAAAACTTAATTTCATTAAAGGGTGGGTTTTGAATCACCCATGGATCACCTAGATGATCTACGGATGTATTTCCCTGCTACAGTTCTGGTTTAAAACTCGATAGAGTATTAACCCCTGATCAAACTCATCTAACAATCGTTATAAATGACAACTTGACTAAATGGGTGAATGTCATACTAAGTTTAATTACATGACCTTCATTATCATTCATCTAATGTATTCGATGTTGACCTAAATACTTTTAATATTATAATACTAATCGTTTGATGCACAAATTACCATTAATGAAACACTAAGGTTTTCCTTTACTTTGTATAAATATAACATTAAAAAATCATTAGAGGTTAGCTCATCATAAACCAACAGCTTAAAACACATACAATTTCTCGATCTATTTCCTTGAACTTACTTCTCACGCTAATAATTCTCGCCATTCACCATAAATGAGAACTTGATAATGTCTTCATCCTTGTCTGCATGGCATGATTACGCTAACCGGACTCTCAAGTTCACATGACTATGAAACGTCTTTCATAACTTCAACACATTCGCTTTCAACACATTCGCCAAAGTAATGTTGTGTTCTAATTTCATTAGAGACATGTGATGAAAATATGTGAAGTATTTAAAATTTAGCTGTTAAAAAACTAGAGCCCCTATATTTATAAATATACTCTTTTTAACGTAAATACCTTTACTTTTATACTACTTTAAATTAATTGGATTAAATATCATCATATCAAAAATATAATATTTTTAGCTAAAAAATAGCCTTTATCAATTGAGCTAGTTTTTGTTCATTAAGTGGAAATAAATAAATGTGAAAATGGATTTTATATATAATATCCACACATTTACAATATGTGGAGTCGTATAAAGGTAAAGCGTTAGACAATATGCCACGTGTCCCATTTCCTTGCTAAATTTGAAGTTAAATTTCCTAATCCATTAGCTGAATGGCAGCAATTCATTTGACCGACACGTTTCCCATCAATCCATATATAGACATTATTAATTAATTAATTGATCATGAATGATCATATTAAAGCCGTGAGAGTGAACAGTACTTCACCCCACCCTACACCTGCAACGTGAGATATATATGAATAAAAAAGCTTCACGCCTCATCAGAAGCTGATATGCTTGAAATAAATAAAAGAACTAACTTCACTTTAGTTAGTTTTTTTTATTATTTTAATAATACTAATAATGACTATCAACATATTAAAACTCTTAAAATATTATGACGCACATGCGTATTTTTGTTCACACTTTGATGTAAAAAACTTTGAATTTGTCGTTCACATTAGAAACATAGTTGTGTGTTATACTGTATAAATAATTGAATCATAAACATAAAATTAAGCTCTCAAAGTTGCATCAACGTTTTGTTCATTTGCTTTCCTCTTACGACCCTAATTAAACCTTTGAATTTGCCGTTCCAACGCGTTTACTTTTATGTACATTACGACATCAATTATTCTACGAAATGTATACTACGGATTGACAAAGTTTAGTTTCACTTATTTTAACACCACCTTGTAGCACACGGGTTTAATTCATTATTAATACTGTGTATATATAGCATTCCCACCTCATAATTCGAAAAATACTTAAAACTTATATAAAAAAAATACACTCAAACCACCTATACCGTCACACAATATGGTGAAAAATAACGACCGAGGATTGAACTGGTTTTGTGTGTTTTGGGTCCACCCAAGTTGGTTCATTGGTTTTCACGAGTCAGCCTACCAGATGCTCACTGCACCGATATAGTTATTATGGGTCCAAGAACCGGAACGAATCGAAGTGAGAATTAACTTAGTGATCTTGAACCGAAACGGAATAAGATGACAACAAGAATAGAACCAAATTTTGTTTATATGTTTATTAGTTTCCTCAAGTTTGGCCTACATGACGCATATTGAAAACTAAATATTAAATAACTATATATGATATGTATAATGTTTTTATTTTCATTTTCCTCACAACCTATGGTTTATAACATTTCTAATCAATACCACCGACAAAATCTATTCATATATTAACAACTCACTCATCCAACCAATGACATTGCATGGCTAACCGTCGAACCGGTAACTTTGCTGCCTTTCAGCAACCCCATGATGACAACAACTCTCCTCCTACTGTCGGCAGCTCCTCTAGTCGCCACCCCCTTTACCACGGCATACGGTGCCGAGCCGGAAAATGGGTTTCCGAAATCCGACAACCAAACACATCAACCCGTATATGGCTAGGCACGTATCCGACACCAGAGATGGCGGCTGCCGCATATGATGTGGCAGCATTCGCACTCAAAGGTAAGTATGCGATACTAAATTTTCCTGACTTTGTTTACTCTGGTATGCTTCCAGAGTGTTGCACTGCTGATGAAATCCGTGCAGCGGCAGCAACAGCTGCCGCTGCACGAGCACCAACTAATGAAAGTAGTGGTGGAAACGCTACGACGGCTGCTATAGCTAGCAGACCAAGCGATGGGGAAGATAATTGTGGTGGAGGAAATCTAGGGGATGATTTGAGTTTATGAATGTTCTTTTTGGAATGTTCTTTATCCTCCAAGAGATACCTTAATTCAAAACAAACAAGTATAAAGTTGTTGGTGTTTCTAGCTAGGTACGTAAATGTAATGTATCAAGTTGTTATTTGCAGCTAGGTACATGTAATGTTTCAAGTTGTATGAGAGACTCAAGAAATAAGTTGTTTTTTTTGCATCTAAGTGGTTGGGTCTATTTTCATTGTCATTTGTTTAATTTCTTTATGAAAAATCAATGATCAGTTAAAAGGGTGATTAAGTTAAGCTCAATAAGGCTATTAGTCGTATCAGTTACATTAATGATAAAGAATTAAAGAGTTTATGATGTGACCGACGAAGTCGTCACAGAGTACTAGATATACATTTGCGACGGATTACAAATGAACTTATCAGCCACATATAGTCTCAGTTTAGTGTTTAATAATCTAGTGACGACTTTTGATTATGCTAAATCTGAGACTAATTTCTATCTGATTTACGACAATGATGCAACACAATGATTTTGTTAAGTGACGGATCAAATTGCTACAGTTTTGAAGCAGATGTTGTCTCATATTTTTGAGGAATTTTCGAAAGTTATTTTGAGTTGTCACAAACGGTCATCATATTGGCAATTCAAATATGAATAGAACAGTTTTGTTCTCTAGATTTGAAACACTTTCAACCGACATTTGATAATTAACATGTAAAACACAAACACCATACAAGAGATGTGTCTTGTCTGGCTTGGTATGACAAGGCGTAGGGACGGTTGGAATATTCTGAGGGGGAAGGCGTTTTATCTTTACGTTAGTAATGTAATTTTAGGACTAGTCACGCAGGACCCTGTAATGGTTCGGGGGTTTTCACCGTTATGAGCCTAATCTTCCGGTCGCACCGGAAGTTAGTGATCAAACTAGAAAATTTAAAATTATTCTATATTTTACTCCCTTCGTCCCATTTTAAATGTTCATCTTTCCTTTTTTGATTGTCCCAATTTAAATGTCCATTCGAAATGTAACAATATAATTTACAATTTTACCACTAATTATTTAACATAAAATTTACTTTATGACTAAAAGATAAAATATTTTAATGGCATTATTGTCATTTTATAGGTTTAAATAATATAATAATTCATTTTTTCTTAAATTTTGTGTTGTGAGTCCAATGACATTTAAATTGGGACGGAGGGAGTATTTATTTATATTTATGGTTATTAGAATTTAATACTCTCAGTTAGGGGTGTTCAAAATACCCGAACCCGATTAACCCGACCCGACCCTAATTAGGGTCGGGTTAAATAGGGTCAAAAGTATTAATCGGGTTAACCCGAATAACCCGAATTGTTACTAGGGTGGGGTTGTGGGTTTGTTTTTGGAAAAAATATCGGGTTCGGGTTAACCCGAATAACCCTATTAGTGTTCCATGCCTATCATTTCAATTTACATATATATGCATATGTTGGATCGTTCAAAAACAACATCTAGTTCTCGGTTCTTTGTTCTCACTACTTTTCACAAACTTAATATTTAATCATTTATAATAAATTGAACGGGAAAAATGAGACATAATTATAACTTATTCACATAAGTATAAAGATCGACGCTTTATAACTTTAGTTGCTCGCGTTTTGAAATAATTAAAATTACTATATAGTTGTAAATTAACAATAAAAACCAACAAAGGAGATGATCAAACATTTTCCAAATTATTGTATTTTAAATTGATAGTACAATGGCATTTTGATGTGGATTCGAACCTGAGATCTTTAATTAGGTTCGAAAATGTTCTAGTTACCAAGTAACCCAATTAACCCGGCTAACCCGACCCGACTAACCCGAAACCCGATTAACCCGTACCCGAAAAACCCAAACCTTAATAGGGTCGGGTTGCGGGTTAGATTTTATTTTTTAAAAATCCGACTAACCCGACCCGATTAACCCGAAACCCGATCGGGTTAACCCTATTAACACCCCTACTCTCAGTTATGGGGTCTTGATCGTTGCCATTCACAACTAAGACTTTCACTATCACTCTCAACTTAATATTACTCTTGTTGTATCACTTCCGTCGTTAGTAAACACTAACACCGTTAGTGTTTTAGTTAAAAATGTCACTTTTATAAATTGAGGGGAAATTTGTGTTTTCTTTAATATATATATACCCCACTAGCCTACCACCCATCACCACCACTAATACCATCGAGCTATACATGCGACAATCTCCTCACCACCATAACTTGTCACCTGGTGTAACATACCACCACCATCGCCGCCACTGCTGTTACACACCAAATGACACCACCCCTCATGACCCATATATATCTAGTTTATGGAAGAAGTAGAGTTCAAGAAACTAGCTTCATGACCCGGCCATATCTTCACTCCAACATGCATGATAACTTCAACTAGCACAAATCAACATCTTCTTCCTCGTCGTGTTTGGGTGCCTGGCCTGATCATCGTCGGAGCGGGTCCTTCAGGTCTAGTCACAACCGCCTGTCTCAAAAACCAAGGTGTTCCAGCTATGATCGATTCTTGAACAAGCAAACTGCATAGCTTTTTTATGGCAATTCAGAACTTATGATCAATATCTACGTCTTCATCTTCCAAAACAATTTTAATTGTCAGCTTCCACATATTCCCTTTCCTGTTGATTTCCCAACTTACCCTACCAAAACGAATCTACCGGCAGTTTGAAATCAATCTACACGAAACCGGTTTGAAAACGAACTGATTTGCCGGCCAGTTTGAAAACAATTTGAGCCGTATGTATTGAAAGCATTATACTCTACAGTGGATATCAAAAGCGTATTTATGGATTAGAAGTCAGGGAGAAATCGGTGACCTAGATTGGCAAAACGAATGTTATTTTGTTTTCTTAAATATTTCTATCTTTTCTTCTAATTTTTCTAGTTTCTCGTTAGCTTTTTAATATATAATAGTTGTTAAGAAAAACAAAATACCCTATAAAAGATTGAAAAAAATAACTAATCACAAATACATGATCAAAAACATAAACTATATATTATACTAGTTTAGTGTCCACACTAAGCTCGGGAACACAACATTTAAGTGATGCTTTTAAGGATATTAATGAATGTTCCAATCAGTTTTGAGACAAATCCGTGGTAAACCGGAACACATGATATATTTTTAAAAATTAGACTTTTAGTATAGCAATATTATACTTAAATTTACTACACCATAAAGTGCTCAGTTTTATGGTGTAGTTTATTTTTTTTAATCGTATAAAAATGTTATGTATATTTATAAAACACTAAGGTCTTTAATTGTATGTTATTATTAACTTTATCCGTAAGTTTCATTTTAAACCCTATCAAATATAAACCGACTCATATACACCCCTTGTAGTACAAGGTTAAAAATATAAATACTCTTAAATTTTTCAGAATTCTCCAAAATATTAGGGGACCAAAAATGTAATTAGTTTTATTATAATATATTTTATATACATATTTTAAATAAAAAAATCATTATTGTGAGAAAAATTCTCAAATGATACCACATAAGCTAGAAGCTTTAAAAATGTGCCACATAAGTTTTTTATGTTTTCCTATATTATATAAGGATATGTGAAATCGACCATCTAACAATGAGGCCTATATTTTTTTTGTATCAGCCAACATGTTATTAACTAGTAAAATGTTATAAGCAGAAACAATTACAAGTTGAAATTACCTGCTGGCGACTTGCATCTACCACATCCAACACCACCAGGTTATTTTTACTCAATTACTTTTTGGTTTTATTAGGATTTTAGGAATTATGACTTAAAAGGGTTTTAGTTGTTGAATGTTGATATTATATTTGATTTTGATTTTCGTAGAATTGTAACAAATTGAGTTGATATATCTTGATAAGGTGAAAACCATAGAAAAAGGTCATCGGGGTGAAAACAATATATTCTAAATTTTCTTAAAGGTTGTCAGGGTGAGTTGTAATTTTTTATTTAGTTACTCATCACGGTGAGGATTATTACAGAACCAATTCTTATTTACAAAACTACAAAACCACTAATTTACATGCATGTAAATTAAGTCTAGTGATATTTATGTTGTACTGTGTATATTTGCCACAACAAAAAAACAGTTATGTTTCTATATTCAAATACTTATGTCTAATTTATACATGTATGTAAAGACAGCTTAATATCACCAGACTTAATTTACATTTATGTAAATCAGTGGTTCTGTAGTTCTGTAAATAAAAGTGGTTCTGTAAGGATCCTAACCCGTTACTCACCATTCCTCTCACATTATCATAAATGTTTAGGTCTTTGTTTGTTTAAAACTATCTAATTTGATTAATGTGTAAGAACGTCATTAGAAAAAATTAAAAAAATTTATATGTTTAGAGTTTTTATTATTTGACCTAACCCGAACCGAATTGTTGATCCAAATATATAAAAACTTCCTGGACCCCTTCTATAAAAAGACTGACTTCGCCATTGCCCGTAAGTATGTCCGGCCTTGTCATCTTGCCCATCCACCTAAGGATCTTCAATGCGCTCAGGACATAACACTAACTCTTCATCTTTTAAAAATCATTTTGTGCAAAACAATACAAGCATACCAGGTTGTTTCATTTTATTATCACGCCATGCTCATGTCGGTAAACGAACTATACTCCAACGATCTTTAAGGATATTAAAAGCCCGTTCGACATGTGTACAATCCAAACTTCTTATTTCAAAATATAAAATAATAAATGGTCAAGGAGTTAGTCAAAGTGTCTATCCGTTTCCCTATCAAAACCAAGTTTACCCACGCTTTCATCTTCCCCAACCCAGCTGTGCTGTGTTCTTATCACCACTCACTCCGTGTGCATTTCGCTTATCAAAACTTAACCCCCCATCCCCCATATATATACAAATACTTTCACCTTCACTCCATCATAACTCACAACACTACTTTTACACACATATATATACTTCAAAAAAAAAAAACAATCATGACTGCTACCTTTATCCACTGCCACACTCCACTGTCATCTCAAAACACAATTCCAACTGAATCTTGTTCAACTTCAGATTGCAGCAGTAGCATCACCTCCTCCTCCTCGTTGGAAAAAGTTTACGAGGAGAAGGAGTTGATGCTAATGCTCGCTTCTAAAAACCCGAAGAAGCGAGCAGGAAGAAAAAAGTTCAGAGAGACACGTCATCCGGTGTACCGGGGAGTCCGGCGGAGGGACTCCGGCAAGTGGGTATGTGAAGTCAGACAACCCAACAATAAAACAAGAGTGTGGTTAGGAACATATGCCACTGCTGACATGGCAGCAAGGGCTCATGACGTGGCAGTTTTGGCTATGAGGGGTCGTTCAGCGTGTTTGAACTTTGCTGACTCGGTATGGCGGCTTCCGGTTCCTGAATCTGGGAATGTTAAGGATATTCAAAAGGCGGCTGTGTTGGCGGCTGAGGGTTGTTATCTTGAAGAAGAAGAAAAGAATGTGGTGATGGAAAATGTGAGGTTTGATGATGAAGAGGTGGTTTTTGGGATGATGGGTTTTTTTGCTGACATGGCTGAAGGATTGATGTTACCGCCACCTCGGAGTGGTGGAAATGATATTTATAATGATGACGTGGGATTTTGTTTTGAAGAGTCGTTGTGGAGTTTCTAAATTTAGACTTGAACTGAACTGACTATTTGTTAAAAGTAGATTGAGTGATTGACAATTGTAGTTGTAAGTTATCTCAAAGAGTTATGTTTTACACTTAGAAAAGTAATAGTTGTGGATTGTTTGAGATATTTGAGGTTCAAGCACTCAAAACAATCTTATCTATTGAACTAACTACATTGTGGATTTATGCTTCTAATACGTAAAAGATTATTGAAAAATACCAGCGTATGTGAACTGCTCTAAGCTTTCGAAGACATAGTCAAACATCAGGCAGAATAAGAATTAATTGACAATTTGTAACAAACACAACCAAACAACTTAAATTCCAATCCTCAAAGACGACCAATGTTATCAGTCAGTCAATAAATCAAAAGTCAGATCAATTGGCATGTGTCAGATTTGCTTGGTAATGAACATAGCTCAGTTTTCCTAAAATAAGTACACAACCCATATACACCATGACTAACAACCAACCACACTTTCAACAAACAAAATCAGACCGCAAAGCTGTCGATAGATGCGTGCACGATACCCACCGGATAACTGATTCTGCAACCACCAGATCCAACGGTTCAAACTCTCCAAGCCCGATTGTACGGTTCCGCTTATTGTAACTCCCCCAAATCCTAGATCCGCCTCCTCTTTTCACGTCACCCGGTTTCTGCTCTTTCCCTTCTCCTGTCTCCTGCTCCAATATGCATACAACAGGTGGTCTACTTTCAGCTTCCTGCCCAAGCCCGAAGAATGTAAAACTCGGAATCGAGGGGATTGGACCGATTGGTGTGCAGAAGTCGAGAGCGGTATTTGATGACCCGCCACTGCTACGGAATGAAAACCCGCAAGAATTCACAAGAGGTGTCACAGGCTCCACAAGGAAGGAAGAAAAAGACGATTTGCAACCGAACGTTTCACAGATAATCGGTGAACCCAGCCCGAAACTGATGTCATCATTCCGGGCCATGAATAAAGAAGACGGGCTTCCTGCTAGCTCAACTTCTCCATGAATTTGTAGTGATTCAGGGATCAGGTTTGTACCATTAGTCCAAGCATGATCTACAGATTAGGCCAAAGAAAGCAGTCATCAAATTTCTTGAACCCGAAGAAAAAAAGGCGTTCAAAATTCATAATTTGATACGGGTTTTTTGTTAATTACCAAGAACTTGCTGAGTTGTTAACCTAACACAAGGATCTGTATGGAGCATTCCTTTGATCAATTCCTTGGCGGATCCAGAAATTCCATTCCACGGGTCTGACTGAAATCTCAAACTGGCGGCTCGAACAGCATCAAAAATTCGGGATTTAGTTTTCCCCCAAAACGGTGGTTTACCGCTAAGAAGGATGTAGAGAATGACACCAGCACTCCAAACATCAGCTGCCTGGTTGTAACCGCCTGCAAGTACCTCTGGAGCTATATAAAATGGACTCCCAACAGTTCCATGTAACCTTTGTCCTGTTTTAACCAAACCAGATTAAGACCAAATGCACGATTTATAAAGAAAACTAAAATCAAGATTTATAACCTATCGCTGCTATTTTGGCATTTTCACAAAGCTTTCTATAAATTTTGATTCTTTTCACAAGTGACTAAAGAGGGCATATGCCCATATGGAGATTTTATGCACGCGAACGAAGGGTGTTTGTTGATCCATAAATTGTCCTCATATTAACAAGGTGAATAAGAGTAAACACTTTTAGGAGTGTTTGGATGCATATTTTGAAACTGATTATTGAAACTTGAAGTATCATACTCTGTTACTCTTAGCTTTTTTTCATTTGCTTCTCTACATTTGATTAGTTTGACCCTAAATAATTAGAAAAATAGACTCATAAATCACTTTTACTAAACACTCAAAACTTATTATCAAGAGTTCAAGTCTCAATAGCTAGTATAGATTAGAAAAGTGTTTTCGAGAACTTATAAACATACGAATGTTTATAAACATAATCCTAAATGCAAATGATAAACTTTTATGATGTGGTTTTACACCAAATCATATCAGCAAAAACTATAGGTCGTAACCGATTTAAAATTTTAAACTATCCTATAATTTGCTCTGACTTATATTGATAACAGATAACATTTGGAGGTAGCTCAAAATATAAACACTAAACAACTACAAGATCCCAATTTCATTAACTAATAACATAACGGATTAGAAGAGAATTCAATACATACCTGGATTGAAGTAAGTCGCAAGACCAAAATCAGCCAACTTTATCTGCGAAGACGAAGCTTTTGTTGCCAAGAGAATATTTTCGGGCTTTAGGTCTCTATGAACAACACCTTTATCATGACAAAACCTCACTACTTGCATCAAATCCCTGAACAAAACTCGTGCTTCAGACTCAGAAAACCTCCCTTGTTTTTCCAACTGATGAAAAAGTTCCCCACCTGCACACAACTCCATAACCAAATGAACATAACCTTCTTCCTCATAAACAGCTTTAAGATCAACAACATTTGGATGCCCGGATAACCTAGTCATTATCTCAATCTCAAGTTTAATGCTTCTCACATCTTCATCCGTCACAAGTCGGTTTTTCGAAATTGACTTACAAGCCAGCACCTCACCTGTCAACTTATCTAAGCATTCTCTGATCACACCAAATTGCCCCCATCCCAATTGATCTCCAAGAACATACCGGTCTTTCAGGTTCGAGATTTGATCAGTTTCTAGTATGGTTTCTATCAAGTTCTCAACTTTGTAGCAATTGCAGAGTTTAAAAGATGATTTGTTGTCATTCTTGGCAACATCCATAAGAAAACAGATAAACTTGAAAACCCGAATTGCGAGTTAAGCGATTCAAACTCAAACTATTGTTGCAGTTACAATGTGATTGTGGATAGGTATCATGAAACACTTGACATAAATCCAAACTCTGGATCTGAAAAGTAAAGCATGACAAGAACTAATTTAGTTTTTCAAATTTCAATAAAAAAAACAACAAGATGCAAACTTTTTGGTTGAAAAACAAACAATAAACAAATCCCATACGCCTAATTCTCTGACACATCTCATACTAACAAACCGGTACAAAAACCCTAACAAACACATAAACACAATAAAGATACCACACAAGATCAATTAATCTTCAACTTAAACGATAACCCGGATCTAGAAAGAAAGAGAATTAATTAATTAGATAACCTGGGCTGATGAAGAAGGTTGAAGTGGAATTTGAAATGTGATGTGTTGTGTTGTGTTGTGTTGTGTTGAGGAGAGGAGAATATGGTTGTTGTCTCCTCGTTGATTAGCTTTGCTTTGCCCAATTCGACCTAAAAACAACACCCCCACTTGATTGTCGTCTTCTCTTTTGTTTCTAGCCAATCACTTCATGTCTTGTTTTTTTTTTATTATTTTATTAACATATATAAAAAACCATATGTTCCAATTATGATCATGCTATGAATATTCATATTTTAATTGTTTATTTTCAGAGTAAACTGACTTTTTTTTGTTTTGATATCATTAATATTAATATGTTAGTTTTTTTGATTTTTTTACTTTTAATATAAATGGTCCTGAACATTAATTTTATGAAATTTTTCGTTAACTCTTCCCCATGTGCCCTGCAACTGAGGGTAAAAATATCGTTTTCTTATGTTTATATATAGGTCAGCATGTAGGTTAACATTTTTATTCAGTTTCATGTAATAAAAGTGAGAGAAATGATATTTTTACTTCGCACGTGAGGGAGTCTTAAAAGAAAGTTGATTGGAGTTAGTGTTCGGGACTATTTCTGTTAGAAATTAAAATCACAAAGACCTAAACTACTAAGGTGATACCGAACATGTTAAAGATATCAAACAAAAGAACCAAAACTGCAGTTTCCTCCTATTTTTATTTAAACTTCTTTTTCATAAGAATGAAAAAATAATGTCACGTTATTACCATGTTAAACTTGTGTTTATTCTTTAAAAACCTCATTAACTCCACGTCTCTAACATATCTCATGTTCAAACATTCGTATAACCGAATGAAGTTATGCAATTGGTCTAATTGTATTCACTCGTTGACTTGGCCAATATAACTTTTTTTATCGAATAATATTATTATACAAATATAATATTAGTTTCTTTGCACGTATACCTTAAATTATGTCAATTTAATTGTTTTTAGTTACATGTAAATGAACACTCTAATGTTATTATTGCATACTAATGTATTTGAAAAAAACTAATTGTCATTAATTTTGACTATTGTTGTGTACAATGTATTTGAATAAAAAAATTCATTAAGTTTGACGAAATTATAACACAATAAAATGGGATTAACATTCCCACCTCATATTTTGATATCTATTAAATAATGGTGACAAGGAGTTATGTCATGCCATGTGCCAAACATCCAATTTGTTAATTTAATAATCATAATGTTTCCAAGGTCCCACTAATTATTGAAAGCAACTTGAGCTTTATTCTTTTCAATCGTGTTGTGACTTGTGAGGTTCTTTTAATTTAGGTTACAAGAATCCAACAACATCTAAGACGAATAATTGTAATTTTTATCTATTTATGTACTTATACAAATAGACTGAAAATAGAAATGTAAATCAGCCAGCAAATAAACAACCCTTCATAATCTGCACTACTGGTGCAATAGACGTACGTAGTAGGTTGAAACATCTCATTTCTCATTTTTTAACAACAATGAATAACTTTATTCAATAAGAAAAACATCAACACATGAGAACACTTGATTTCATGACCATAAGTTTAAACATCATTTTAATTAAGTCATAACAATGAGTTGAAATACCGATGATTTTCATTTTTCAACTCTTAACTTGAACTCAAATTTGAAACAACAATTTTAATATTTTATATTTTTTCTACACATATTCCTATAATCCCTCACATAGGAAAAAAAACATCTCATTTACTCATGTGAAAACCTCATTTTCGCATATGTTTCAACAATCGAGATCGATCATTGCATACAAGTTTCATAAATACAATTCAGCGGTTGACTATTGTAAGATAAGTAGGTTTAACTTTTGAACCTTCCATTGTAAAGTGTACTTGGACTCCTAGTGATTATTAGATGTGATGTCCTTGAACAAACCCCACATATGTAGACGTTGATACACTTCGCATAACACTCTTTTTGGTCTAGTCAACCACTCATTTGTCAGATCCGTTATGGTCATGGAACACTAGCATGGTTCTTTAAGAGCTTTAGGATTTGCACGCCCTACAAATTCATTCAAAGCAGCCCCACTTTTTCCTTACATAGGTGATGTTCTATAAATCATTAAAAGCATTACAGTTTCCATGATGTACACATATCATTAACATGACAATTGTTATAGTAATAAACTTGAAAGTATTAGAACTCCATGATGTACACATATCATTAACCTAATGATTTTTGTTACAAATCCATTCGAAGTAGCCCCACTTTTCTCTTACATTAACTTATATATCAAACGGTATGTTTCGACACCTCCATAGTGACTACCCTTAGATAACTGAGTTCGTTGTCCTATTGCATCTAGATCTTGGGATCTCCGGTCGACAAGATTAGGTTTTTTTTCACATACCCAAATTCATGGGCTTTAGTCTGATTCCCTAACTAGATCTCACATCAACCGTCGTGGCGTTGGTTCCAAACTATTATCTTTGACATTTTCAACTCACTGTAGATAATGTTCAATTGAGATCTATTTTTATGTTTTGTTCTTAATTCGCAAATTAATCTTCCCTATTGTCATCTTCTAAGGCTATAACCTCAGGTCTTAACCTGAACATAGTTATAATAATATTTGTCTTTGAAAATACAATATGTGGTTCAAGGTGAATACATCTCCATCATGCCTTTGGTTACTTGGTTTTAATTCCAACCAGTTAACATTCGAGTTTAACAACTAGATTGACTCTTATGACTTTTGTGTACTACACTAAGTCATGCATTTGCAATATTATTTGGATTTATGTAATCCTTAATACCAACCAACTCATGTTATCAAATGCAAGTAACCCTAACATTTAAGCAGGGTTGACAACTTTGTACACAAACAAGAATACATGACACGAACCTACACGATCTTAACATGTATCAGGTAAGACCTTAACATGCAACAGACACTAAACATGTAAACACAATCTGCCTGTTAATTTTCGTGTATTAAACATGTATATATACATGTTCACGTGTTAGTCATTGTTATGATTAATTTAAAATTTAATATATAATATAATATAATATATATTACATACCCTATATATTTTGAGTTTTTATCTCAGGCTCCCCACTGAAACATTATTTACTGTAAATTATAATTTCTAAAAGCAAACCCTAAAGTTCTACACAAATTTCTATTCTCAGTTTCTCACACGCCGCTCAATCTCATCCCTCATGCCATAATAGATGTTCAGATTAGACTTTTATGGATCATGCCTTCAATTTGTTAAGGATTATATATTTATACTTTGTTTAAGACTTTTAATAAACTATCAACGACTTTTATTTCTTTGAACAGGTTATTGAATATGTGTTTTCAAACATGTCTTATCGTGTCTTGGTGTGTCTTATCGTGTGTACCTGTTATAAATATGTACAACTAAATGTTTGTGAAACCGTTAAACAATAAGTTATCGTGTCATGTACAGTTATACAAGTTTCGTGTTCATGGCTTAGCATGTTCGTGTCTTAACATGTACAAGTATACACGATATGTCAGCCTACATTTAATTGTTAATTATTGGATAACATCCTAACATGGTAATGAAAAGTTCTCTCTTTTTTATACGTGTCTGCGAAAACATTCAAATACCATCCGTACATACCCTAAAAGGTTGTCTCTTGAATGCTTTCCTTACATTTCTTGCATTTTGATAAAATCTGTTTAGCTATGCCTATGACAACATTTAGACACCCATGATTTGAACAAGATCAATGTCTTTGTATTAGTAAGATAATTAATACTTATTTGCCAACCAAAGCAGTGGCGAAGTCAGGATTTTTGGCCCGGGGTGTGACATCTGCCCCAAACCCGAACCCGAATACCCGACTCGAACCCGAAATCGTTATCCCTTAAATTGTAATTGTATTTATTTTCTTCAAAGTGTAACGTTTATTATTATTATTATGAATGAACGCATTAATTCTACGTTATTCCCGTCTCAATTAAATTTTCGTTGCAAAACATCCACGGATATCAAATAAATAATTGTGGAACAATTACATCTCAAAATATATATATGAATAAATATATATAGCTCGTAAAAGAAAATTATTAAAAACATCAAACAAAAACGCTCCTAAGTCTCGAAATAGCCTCGTAAAGGGTTAAACGAGCTAAAACTATAAAAACGTCACGTATATAATTATTACGTTTCAAATTAGTTTAGTTAGTTAGTTAAAATACATATATAATTAACTTTGGGCTAAAACTGTCAATTTACAAACTATTATTAAACTTATACTAACTAATTTAAACTAACCCAAAACCTAAGGGACTAATAGTGTTAATAACGAAACCCAGCCCAAGCCCCCTTTTTGATCCCGTAATTCCGGTCCCATTTTCCGGCCACTTTGGCCGGAATCCCCATTCTTTCCGGCGAGACCCTTTTACTCGATTTTGTCACTTTTAAATCAATTTAAACTATATAAAATCGTCCTAGCCTTACTCTAAGTGTGTTTTGAACTTTTAATCACTTCCTAAACATCAATATACCACTTTAATTCGTGATTCATAACCGGTATTAAAACCCACATAACTCAATCGTTCCAAAACGCTCGAAATCAGTAATTTGACTTAACTAAAACAGTTATATCGACGATTAGAAGTTGTTGGTAACGTTTAATTGTACTTTAATCGGTGAATTAAACACCAATTTAATCATCCTTGTTCGTAACCAAGCTCTAGACCGTTCAACAGTTTTTTGATGACAATAACTCAATTCAATTCACTAAACCGTTGCTACGATATCAATGTCTCTAACTGCTAGATCAATTTTAATCAAAAACATCTACAACTCATGGTTTGATCCATTTTTGATCGAAACCTGCAACTCCAAAATCCATCATCCATTCGTGTTCATTATCCGCAATTAGAAGTCGGGATTCATTCGCCTTATCACGTTGATGAAATCTGCAAGTTTAATTTGATTGTAACAGCTTCTAAGTATCGATTTGATCCAAGCTGTCGTGTTCTTGTTCTTCACCTTCATCATTCCAATTCGATCGAAAACAAGTAAGTATAATATGTCAAAATGCTCGAAATATAGTGGGGATTAAAAGCCATATCTTTAAATCAGGTTTGATTATCTGATTCAAACGAATTTGGGTTTTTCTTGATCTAGGGCTTGTAGTATGAAATGGGGGTTTTGTATATTAAAGAATAAAACAAATTTTCGTCTGTTTAAGAAACAAAAAGCGCGCCTGGTCCAGTGGTAAGACTGATGGTTGTGGCGCGATGGGTTGTGGGTTCGAGTCCCATTGTGACCATTTTTATTTAATTTCACCTTTTTGACCCCTTACTTCTAAGTTATTTATATATATTCCTCAAAATTGTGTACAAATATTATATCAATTATAAAAACTAGAAATTGATTATTTTAAAAATATATACGAAAACACGATTATATCTCGTACCTAAATTCCCAAATTATACTTTGAAACCCTAATTTTAAATTGATACTTTAAAACCCTAAATTCCCAAATTATATTTTGAAACCCTAATTTTCAATTTATAATTTAAAACCCTAAAACCCCAAATCCAAAACCCTAGAATTTCTAAGTTCTTGATTCTAGTTACTATATTATTTGTCTCGGTTCTAAATTAGGTTTCCCGGTTAATTAGGTGATTCTAATATCTGGGCGATCCTCGACTCTATTTAATTACTTTCTTGCGTCTGCTATTATCTATATTGTTCAGGTGAGTAAACTCACTCCCCTTTTTCCATTTTACTATTTTGGGGCTGAAATATGTCTTTTACTATGTTGCGTTTTCTATTCGTTTTCTAAAAGAGATCATACAAATATGTTAATCTAGTTCGCGGCTTGATGCAATCTTATGTGTTAGTTAAAAGTAGTTTTATTGCTTTGTAATCCCACCGGTACAATGTTAGCGCTAATGGTTTGACAAACCCACCTGCTTGTACAACATCGATAGGTGATTTAAACCCGGCCTTTCTAATTCCATGTTTACTATGTCGAGATGCTATGTTGCTATACTATGTTGCTATGCTATGATGCTATACTATGCCATGTCCCTAAATTGCTAAATGATGACTTATATATCGAGACGGTAAACGACGGTTATTAAAAGTTATCATTATTTACTGCATGAGTGGTTCTCATGACAAATGGCTAAACGAGATACTATGGTTTCTATTGTGGTTGGTGTGCTATTCTATTCTAGGGGTCCTGGTAGGGTGATATTACGAAATTACTATACATGTGGGATTGCGCAGCATATCTTGTTGATCTCGGATTTCAATACTATTACTATTCAATTTGGGTTTTACTCACTAGCTTGTGTAGCTAACTTTATTTTCGCGTATTTCAGGTGGCGCGTGATTTTGGCTTGTTTCTTTGCTATTCAAGACATAGGGACTTGGACCTAGAAATAATACTAAACATGACTATTTCATTTACTGCTATTATGAATTTGTCGTTTCGCATTTAAGACTTGGGTTTTGCCAAACTTATGATAACAATTATTAGACTTTAATAAAAGTAACGCCATGTGCTTTGTTTACTATGGATATCCAATTCTATGACAGCCCGGTGTTTTCCGCCACCGGGCGGGGTGTCACACGGGGAGGCCAAAGTTAAAAAACCCATAAATTTTTTTATAATGCTCATGTTTCGGGAGGCCAAACTCAATATATATATAAAAAATCAACAACCGACCAACAAAACAACACTTCGGACGCAAAAAATTGGGGAGGCCCGGACCCTCTTGGGTCCCTCTTATGCCTCGCCACTGAACCAAAGTAACATGTAGGGGTATGCAAAAAGATCTGTATTCGAACCGAACCCAAATTATCTAAAATTTCATTCCAAAGTATCCAAAAGTTTAGATATCCGAACTTTGGATTTTCGAATTTAGATAGTTATTTTCCAAATCTTCATATAGTTCGGATATCCAAAATTTCACGTTTATATTTTTATTAACCTGAGCTCGATTCCATCGATTATTAGACTTTGCCCCATTTTTTTTGCTGAATGGGACATGCGTTTTAGAAAATGTTATGTCATTTTACCTCTTTCGTAGGATACAATGATGGTAAAACCATGTTTAGCATGGGAGCCATGATATAAACGTGTCGCCTTTCTATGTTTTCACAATAGCATATTGGTAGCTTCATTGCAACCAAAATCTAGCTATCATTGCACTACACGATTTAATATAAAATAAAGGTATGTTGGTTTTAAATGGTATCACTTATCACCAATTTGTTTTATTTCGTCTTACCAACCCTAAGGAAACTTCTGGACCTAACTATAAAATTGGTTGATAATAGTCTCAACATTTATTACTTTGCCAACTAACAGACTGTCGTTAAATTTTTTTATAAGGAAAAACCTGACCATCCTACCGGAAACCTAATAGCATATATATACTTTAGTTAATTAAACATAGTTATATTTTGGTTGGAACTAAACTTTTTTTTTCTTTCGAACATCAACATCTTGATTTTTAAGAAGAAATACATCACACCTGCTCATAGCAAAATTTAAACCTAAAACCTAATACCTTCAATATAAGTGTGTTATCAATAAACCACTAATCATACTGACGTCAGAACTCAAAACTAAACAAGTGAGTAAAACTACAAATGTCAACAAAGTGATTTTTTATTATTTTTAGGTCCAATATAAAAAAAATCCAACATCTTCCAATGTCATAACATGCCCAAAATCCAACGGCTAAAATATAATCTCCCAAACCCTAAAACCATAATTCTTCATTCTCCTGTTTCGTTTCTTTGCTTCTGCATCGCCATATTTGAGCAGTAACAAGGAAGGAGAACATCGGCACCATCATCATCAACATTAATAATGAAGATTGACGAAGAGCCTATGAAAAATGAAAGTATATTTGCTGCAAAAGGTTGTGATTTCGCTAGTCTTGGTCTTCATCCTGCTTTATGCGATCAACTCAGAGGTAGTAATTAATCGCAAACAATCTTCTTTTTTGTTCAGAACATTGCTATAACTCTCTTACTAATTTGTTTGCAGACAGAATGGGATTTGAAGCTCCCACATTAGTTCAAGCTCAAGCCATCCCACTTATTCTCTCTGGAAAACATGTGTATCATTCAATCTCAATCTCAATCTCAATCTCAATCTCAATCTCAATCTTGTTCTTTTTGATTAATTCATTTACTCAATTGTTTGTTTTCAGGCTTGTTAATGCCCCCACTGGCACTGGTAAAACAATTACTTACCTGGCTCCTCTTATTCATCAATTGCAAAACTACCCTAATCGAATTCAGCGAGCTGATGGCACTTTTGGTATCTTATTTACATGCTTCTATATACATTATCTTGATGAATTTTGTGTCTGCTAACTTCAAGTTAATAGCGCTGGTTATTGTACCAACGCATGAGTTATGTATGCAGGTATATGAAACTTTGCACAAGCTATTGCACCGCTTTCATTGGATTGTTCCCGGTTATATTATGGGTGGGGAAAACAGGTCAAAGGAGAAAGCCAGGTTGCGTAAAGGTAAACTCTGCGTCTCATGTTAACGTTTTATTATAGTCTATAGATTAGCTGGAATTAACCAAAAGATGTACATTTGTGTTAGGAATATCTGTTCTTGTTGCAACTCCCGGACGTTTGTTGGATCATTTAAAGCACACATCATCATTTATACACAAGAATCTACGGTGGATAATATTCGATGAGGCAGATAGGATTCTGGAACTGGGATTCGGTAAAGAGATAGAAGAGATTCTTGATATTTTGGGTTCAAGGCCACACGTCTCTGAAACCAAAGATGCTCCTGAATTTGTTAGGCAAAATTTGCTCTTGTCAGCCACTTTAAATGACAAAGTCAATCATCTTGCAAACATTAGTTTGGAAAATCCGGTCATGATTGGTCTTGATGATACCAAGATACAACCTTCCCATAAGCAAGTTACATCATTAGATAATGCAATTCAAAAGTTACAAAATTCACAGGAAGTACCCGTTACGTCCACTGCGGAGTATAAGCTTCCACCTCAACTAAGCCAACGATATGTTAAAGGTAATCAAAAAAAGAAAAATGAATTTACTTTCATGGTTATTAGTGACATTGTTTTTATATTTTTCTTATCGTACTTCAGTGCCGTGTGGTTCTCGTCTTGTGGTGCTTCTTTCTGTTTTAAAGAATCTATTTACCGGAGAAGCGTCCCAAAAGGTAAAGTCATTCTTCAAATTTATTTGTTCATTCTGTTTGCTTCCTTTTTAAATATCAAGCCTTTCACTTAACAAGACTGTTTGTTTGAGGTCATGTTATGCATGTTGTCCATGTGCCTGGATACATTTTTTTGGTTCTCATATGTTTCCAGAAAAGGCTAATGCTTTTTCTTTACTCACCAGTATTTTGCTATTGCGATAAAAGAAATTATTTTGTTCACATTGTTCTAGATATAGGGTGGACCTTCTTAGATTGTGAATTGCTCTCTCCATTCTTTATTTGAACTCTGGCAAACAAATTAAGATGAGAACAAGTATGTTAAAGATCAAATGATACAGCTAGTGATCAGAACTGGTATCATAACATTAATTCTTCAGGATGTAAATCAAACGATATAAAAATTTTTAGGCGAATAAGTGGTGATTATAGATTTGTTAAATGCAAATTTGACATTCAAAGTAAATTTATTATATGACTATCTTTCCCCGAATGACCGTGATTTTTGTGGGCTCTTGGGCTAGAAAATCAGTTCATTTATAAGGAATAAGTTGTTTGTTTTGGTTTCAGATTGTAGTATTTTTTTCAACGTGTGATGCTGTCGATTTTCATCATGCACTCATAAGTCAGTTCCATGGATTATCAAATTTGCAATCAGCTACAGAAACAAGGGAACTATTTGTGAAATGCAACATTTTGAGGTTACATGGTAACATGAAGCATGAGGATCGTGTAAAAGCTTTCAATGCTTTTAAGACTGAAAAATCAGCTCTTTTATTGTCCACTGACGTTTCTGCTAGAGGCTTAGATTTTCCTAAAGTTAGATGCATTATACAGTATGATTCCCCTGGGGAAGCAACTGAATATGTTCACAGGTATAACATGCATATTCAGCTGCAGCTACTATAATAATCTTGTTATTTTGTTAAATGGACATTAAGTAGTTGTTGGGGATTTGCAGGGTTGGAAGAACGGCTCGTTTGGGTGAAAAGGGTGACTCTTTGTTATTTCTGCAACCCATTGAAGTTGATTACCTGGAAGAATTGAAGAAACACGGTGTAATATTAACCGAATACCCACTTGTTAAACTTTTAGATGGTTTTCCATCAAAACATCACCGTCACAAAAAGTTTGTTACACTAGAAATGCATCCGTGGGTACTTGATGTACAGAAATCCCTTGAATCATTCATCTTCAGTGAGGTAAAACAACCTCATACATTGGATTATGTTATTTGAATGATTTTGGTGTGTTAGGAGTTGGTTTTTATTTGAACAGGCGAAAATAAAGAAGTTGGCACAGAATGCATTTTGCTCGTGGGTGAGGGCATACAGTGCACATCGTGGGGAGCTGAAGAGTATATTCATGGTGAAAAAGCTTCACTTGGGACATGTGGCAAAAAGCTTTGCGCTGAAGGAGCAGCCGTCGTTGGTGGGGAGATCAGTGCAGAAGAAGCATACAGAAAAGAGGAAAAGGACACACAAAGTGAAGGAAGGTATAAAAAAGAAGATAAAGATGCATAACTACAAGGTATAGCTTTCATTTCATGGAATTATGTATTTTTTTAGGAAAAAAAAAAGAAGGAAAAGAAAATATGGTAATGGTCGAGACTTGTTTATGTGACAGGGCGAGTGAAAAAGAAATGTTAGCTGAAAGAAAGATAGATCAATGGTGGTGTATAAGTTGGCAGCTTTAGTGGAGAATGGAGGCAGTTATTATTTAAGTCAGATGGAAATCTTGAAAGCCGTAAGGTACAATTGGTTACAAATGGAAAATCACAAACAGTCGGCATCAAACATTCAGCTCGGTTGTCAAACCAACCACTATTCGCACCGTATTCGCACCGTATTAACCTCCATGTTTCATGAATGTAGATTTTCTTCATTTTGTATGGGAGCTTAAAAATTCGTTTTATGTCCTACAACAGGCACTTCCGGCTTGGTATAACCTTTTTTCGACATTCATTGAAGAAAAGGGTTTTAAAAGTAGCATCTCTGACACTTGGTTATCTGTATATCATCAATCAAACCATCTCTTATTCTAACCACTTCTGATACAAATTTTTAAGACTATTTCTAGCATTTTGTATGTGTTGAGAGATTTGGGTCATGTGCATCCAAGAGGCCTAAATCAAAATAAGTAGGAAAAGTGAAACATCAATCAAATTGTCAATAGATAGAGTTTGTTGAGTACAAGAAATGATATAGCAGGTGACCTTTATATTTTGCGGATAGAAATTGTGTTGCGTAAAATGTGTAATTAAATAAGACTAAGGTTTTTTTTGGAAAATCTCCAAGCCAACGAGTGTATATTATACTTATAACATAGTTTAAATGGGTATAAAGAGAGAATAGATATAATTGTTGATATATCTAAAGCAAACATCTGAAAGAAGTATAGATAAGCAGATACATTGTTCAAAAAACATCAAACCATAACCAAATATTGTAAGATCAAAGATGCTTTGCTTAACCTCTTGTTTCTGTAATCACAAATTGAACATAACCTTGATGGCATTACCACCACGCGCACTCGTCTCAAACGCTTCTTCAACCTCTTTCTGTGAGAAACCAAATCTATGAGTTATCAATGGCTTCACATCAATCTTACCACTTTTCAGAAACTCCAAACACAATGGCCATGTGTTCTTGTACCGGAATATGCCCACCACATCAACCTCCCTGATTGCAACAAAACATCATTCAGTTTACAACAGTTTCAAATCAAGTTGTTATAACTTATAATTAAGTTACCTGGCGGCGGCTGGAGTAAGTGGGACTGTCATCTCATGGTGACCCATTCCCACAAGACAAACCTTTCCACCAGGACGAGTGGCGGTTAGAGCGGTTGTCATCGTCTTGTTGAAACCTGCACAATCAAAGCTCACATCCACTCCAACTCCCATGGCTTTTTGTATTAATCCCACTTCCTCATTCACATCCTAAGATTAAAATTAAAAAAACAAAATATTAGCATATGTTAAACCAATGTAAAATCATAAACATTATAATTTATTCATTTTTTAAGGGTTTAAAGAGACCTGAATATTAGTGGAGACTTTGATGATCTCATCTGCACCGAGCTCTTTTGCAACAGATAACCGGCTATCCTCTACATCCACAATCACAATTCTCGGAGCACCAAAAGCCCGTGCAGCAAGCAATGTCACGAGCCCAATAGGGCCAGCTCCCATGACTAACACATTTGTCTCCGGGCCAATCTCAGCACGCCGACAAGCATGGACACCCACACTCAACGGTTCACACATTGCCCCTTCTTCTAAACTCACATTATCAGGCAATTTAAAACATAAATCAGCAGGATGCACCACCTGTTAGTTAGTTAGTTACAAAAAAGACAACTTTTTTAGCACCAAATTTAAAGAAATTGACAACAGTTAATCAACAACAACTGTACTTTATTTGCAAGTGATCCATGGACCGGGGGAGTGGCGAAAAACTTCATATCAGGGCAAAGATTGTAACGGCCTTGTCTACAATGTGCGCATTTCCAGCAGCTAATCCCCGGCTCGAGAGCTACACGGTCACCAACCACCAGATCTTTCACCTCACTTCCAACTTCTTCTATCACCCCAGCACACTCATGCCCAATAACCATTGGCTCTTTCACTATAAAATCTGCACATCTTAGTGTCTGCATATAAAAAAAAGTTAAAAATCAAACACTCCATAACTGAAAAGTAACCAATTTGATTACAATTAACAGAATTGTATATCTACTATTAGTAGTTTATTATAAAATTGATTCTCATATTAATACTTAATAAATCAAATACCTAAAAATTGGATCTTTAATACTATTTCAAGAATCAATTACTAAATTTGTTTAATTACTCATCATCACATGATCAAACATTCAAAACTTCATCATCACATGATCATTTTCAGATAAAACCCTAATTATCTGTTAGGGGGATAATGAAAAACCTTGAGATAGTGAACATCACTTCCGCAAATACCCACAGCTTTCATCTTTATTTTAACATCATGTGGCCCTGAATCAATCAACTCACATAAGAGTTTATTGAGTTTGAAAACAAATTATTATACCAAAACTGGAAGATGTACCAAGAGGGGGAAGATTGAAGGGCTGGATCTTGAGGGTGTTGATGGAGACCAGCCATGCAGCCATGTTTTGTTCTTCCCCATCTGAACTTTCGCTCTTTCCACCTTTACCCATTAATCTTGAGGGTCAGTCACCAAGATGATTATTGATTTGTTCTTCAACTCTTGTGGTATGCTTTTATTCCATCATTTATTATTAATCTGTGTATGACAAAAATAGGACTGGATAAGAGAGAAAGATTATGAATAAAAACAAAAATATAATATAAAACAAAAGTCCACAGAGGCATCTTCTAACAAGATGATGATGATGATCTGATGTGATATACACGTGTGTTATACTAATATATCATCAAATTGTGTATGCTTCATGCTTTGAAAACTTTTTTAAAACTAAGTTCTCGAAAACAGTATATAATATTTAATATTGAAAATTAACCTAGTTTTATTTAATTGTTTTTTTCTTACAGTTCAATATAAATTTTATTGAAAAATTAGTTCTACTCAAAATAAATGATGATTATAAAATCATCTTAGGCTAGTGACCATGCTGACTGCACTTGCATCTGGAGCCCCAAAATTCATAGTTGCTGATGTTGGAAATTTGAAATGTCATCATATGAAATAAAAACAGGCAAAATCAACATTTATGACAGGATATAGGCGAGGGAGCAGTGAAGATGCACAAAGTCATGGATAAGAGTCTATATATTAGCTTTGACGATGTCGGTTTTGACAAAAGCATGTCAACAGCTCTGACCGGCAATGTCCGTCACACAGCCGCTTGGGCTGGTCTGCAGCTGCAAGATTTTTCACACAAAAATATTAGTTGTTACATTACATACATGCACACTAGTTTGTAGTGATGACAACGTGGCCACTCTGCCTTGTGCTTTTGTTATTCAGCTGTTTGTTTGCAAAGAACTCCAGCCAGTTGGTTTTAACACGTCGCCGTCTTTTAATAACTTTCTCATTTTCATAGCATCATCCCATCTCTCTGCACCAGCATAAATGTTAGATGACAAAATATAATTCCCACTATTACAAGGATCTAGTTCAAGCAGCTTGTTAGTTGCAATTTCAGCTAGAATCATGTTTCCTTGAAGCTTACAAGAACCCAATAATATCCTCCATATTATTACATCTGGTGCTATGGGCATTTTTAGCATAAACTCATACGCTTTATCAAGATTGCCTGATCGGCTCAACAGATCAACTACGCATCCATAATGTTTCATTTGTGGTTTTAATTTATAATTTCTTTCCATGCTTTCAAAATATTCTAAACCTTTATCCACCATGCCAGCATGAGCACAAGCAAGCAATATCCCTACAAATGTTCCGTGAGTTGGCTGAACGTTCTCCATTAACATCTTGGAAAAGAGCTCAAGGGCATAACTGGCATTTCCGTTCACAGCCAGTCCTGAAATGACCGAAGTCCAGGAAATCGAATCCTTTATTGGTATTTCTTCAAACACTTCCAGTGCTTTCTCTATAGAGCCACATTTGCAGTACATGTCAATTAAAGCATTCCCAACATACAAGTCTTGTGTTATGTTGTTTTTACGAATGTAATGGTGTATAGATTTACCCATATCGATTGACCCTAAATGAGCACAAGCAGATAACACACTAGCAATAGTGATTTCATCAGGTTTAATATTGGTTTTCATCATGTCAAGAAAAAGCCTCAGTGAATCAGAAAACCGATAAATTTGAGAGTAACCGGTGATCATAGTTGTCCAGGAAATGACATCCCTTTTTGGCATTAGATCAAATAGTCTCCTCGCTTCAATCAAGTCCCCTGCTTTAACATAACCCAAGATCATGGCATTCCAAGAAACCACATTTCGTTCCTTCATTTGATCAAACACTTCTCTTGCCACCCCCACTGAACCACACCTTCTGTGCAAATCAATTAACGTGTTTCCAAGGTAAACATCAATCGCGATATTGGTATCTTTAACATACTTAGCCATAGACGCTGCTAAACTCATGTCACCTATATTGATACATGCTAATATAACCTTCACCATGGTTACTGAATCAGGGATCAAATCTGCCTCACGCAGACAATCAAAAACACTTAAAACCTCTTTAAACCTGTTACATTGACTATACCCACAAATAATTGAATTCCAAGAAACCAAGTCTCTCTCAGGCATTTCGTCGAACACCTTCTTCCCACATTCCAACTGGCCACATGAAGCATACATATGAATTAAAGAGTTACAAACATAAAGATACGATATGAACCCCATCTTAAACAAATGACCGTGAACTTTCCCTCCAAAACCAGCATCTTGAAGACGACAACAAGCTTTCAAAACAAATATTGAAGTCAGGTTATTTCCCCTTAATCCTCGGTCGCGCATTTCATCAAACAGTTGGAGTGCAGAAGCAGGTCGATCACTTTGAGAGATGCATCGTATCGCAATGTTCCAAATTAACAACGTGGGTCTTTGTATTTGATCAAATACAAAAAGGGTCCTGCGTAGATTATTTGGAATATGTGAATATGATTGAATTACAGGAAATATTGACGATGGGTCAGTGTGAAGGTGAGCTCTAATCAACCGAGCATGAAGTTGTTTAACGAAAACCAATTTCTCCATCAAGACGAGATTAATCAACCGGGCATGTAATTTACATCTTCCTTAACTTAAAAAGGTGAAAAAGAAGCTCACGATTATAATTGAATTGGTTGATGAAAGAATTATAATTCGTTGGAGCGGTTAAACAGAGGTTGTTTGTTTGGGGGTCTGAATGGACTCGTTCAGACGTAAATGTTGGCGGATGTCCGAATGGACTCGTTCAGACGTTACTTGGTCAGACATAAATTCGTTTGGTTGTTGCATCTAAATGGAGGATGTCTAAGCGAATAAGAGTTGATGGTCCGAGTGATAAAGAGGTGGGCTGAGAGGTCTGATTGAATGTTGGCGGCGAGAGTAGGGATAAGTTGAGACCAAAACATGACAAAAACGATTTAAAAAAACAAACAAGTAAAAAAGTTAAGTTAAAATTGTCCTCGCACGGGCGTCGCATTGTGTCAATGAATTCGAACCAAATTTACACTCCTTACGCGTGGGTAGATGCTAGAATAAAATATAAGATAAGAACCAACATGTCATTAATGCTTACATATATAAAGCCAACTTTGGTTTTGTCTCTAATCCAATGTGGGACCAAGTGAAAAAAAAATTAGAATCTCATTCAGATGTCCAATCAAACAACTCTTCTTAATCATTCAGCACTTACGGTGTTTGGTAGCATCTTAATGGTTATTTAGAAGCTTACCTCTTAATGATTCAAAACCTCTGAACCATTAAGTGATAAAAAGATGCTGAATGGTTAAGAGATAACCTTTGAATAGTAAAACCTCACTCAATTCATCATATTTTTAAAATTTACCTTATAATGGATTTTTGAACCATTAAGAAGTAGATTCTTACTGGTTATTCAGTGGTTATTTAGATGTTACCAAACAACCCCTAATGGAACAACCATTCAGCACTTACCAACAACCCATTACTAGAACAGTGTTGGTGTTGGTTTGTTGGGGTTGAAGATATGGATATAAAGATGTCACCTGTATTTGTATAGAAGTTTAGGCAAAAAACCATTCTCATTATTGCGTGTGTATGTTATCTTTAAGCGATATAAATTGTTGCTTAAAGAAAAAATAAACTTGTATTGAAGGTTGTGTTTGTGCCACCAAAGATGCAAACAATTTAGGTTGATGTGAACCGAAGAAGATATGACGGTGTCAGCCATTTTCATTTTGGTGTTCGGTTTAAGTCTTACTAGTGATAAAATAAGGGTTTTATCAGGGAGGTCATGTGGACTTTAGTATCTAGGATGAGTAAGAAAAATGAGGCTTTGGTCTTAACGAATTAATATATAAAAACTAGCTTTTTTAACGATAACAAACGTTTGATCATTTAACATAACAAAATCATAGTATTAGAATTACATATCGTGATACTTAACGGATTACACGTGAACCTCTAAGAGTAATTTTTATAGCAAACTGATTTATCACATATTCACAATTTATATTGTCTAATATATCATTCTCGATAGTTAGCAGCGTCAATCCGCTAAGTATTTGGAGACATTGTGAATCGTAAGTAAGACTAGAGTCTCGCCGTTCTAGGTTCTTTTGGGCTGGAGATTTTGACTCTTTCAAACTTCATTGGGTTAAATGGAATTGTTCATTGCTTAAAAAAACTGGGACTAAGTATTAGTTTTTCTCTGGATAATTTATGGGTTAAAGTCAACAACGTCATATACGGCTCTAATGTGGGTATTCTACTATTCTTAGCCCAACCCGTCCGGTTATTGGGACTTCTGTCTGGTTTCGTGTTGGAAAATACTTCTCTACTATGCATGAAAAAGGTATAATCCCCT
The DNA here is from genome assembly GCA_030867185.1 of Tagetes erecta. Classification (NCBI taxonomy): domain Eukaryota; kingdom Viridiplantae; phylum Streptophyta; class Magnoliopsida; order Asterales; family Asteraceae; genus Tagetes; species Tagetes erecta. The sequence goes on along the minus strand of CM061491.1, from coordinate 17,494,325 downwards.
ATCACGTGGTTAGAATGAGAATTGGTTTGGGTTAACCGACTTTATTCTGGAAAGATTTGTGGATGAGAGGTACTACATTCTAGTCTTGCTTTCCTCGACTATTTAGACTTGAAACTAGAACGTAGTACCTCCAAGAAAGATAAAATCTAATTATTACACTAAGAGATCATTGGCTATTTTTCATATCTTTAGACCCAAAGGAAAAATCTTTTGTTTTTAGGTTGATAAAAAAAAGTCAAAAAAGAAAACGGTTTATAAGGTGTCGCGGGACATGACTCACATGTTTCATAAGCTTAACCCACATATTAGTACAATTGACTCAATTTGACGATTAAAGATCTTGACAAAGATTTTTTAAACTATAACTTAACTTTGTATCACAATCAGTTCATCGTCTCAACATATTCTGGGTGAAAATTAAATCTCTAACATTGTTGTTCGTAATAAGAATAAGAATTTGAGTGACTATACACATCCTCTTTTTAATAAAATCTATTTAGATTTGTCAAAGTTTCCTCTGAGTTGTTATATTGCAGTTAGTCGTTAGAAAAATTGAGTTTTTTTTCCTCAAAATGGTGTAGTTGAAAATTTTATTTACTAAAATGGTGTAGTTTGAAAACTAATTACCAAAAGAGTGTACTTTCTAATTTTTTTTCTTGTCACTCTTATTCTTATTGACTATTTTAAAAAAGATGTTTTCAATGTGTGTCTTTTAATTTTATAGGAAAAACGTACATATATAATTTATTAGAAATAAATTAAAAGTTGTAAAGCACATCCTTTTGTTTAAATATGTTGTACTAGTGGTTCTTTATCACTAACTCCGTTAAGTTTTATTGTCAAGTCCCATTACATGCAAGTCATGTGATGTGATGGATATTTTAATAATCACCAAATCAATTCACCCCCTAAAAAAAACTCTTCCAAATCATTAATTAAAAGTTCAAACCTTCCAAATCGTTGATTACGTGGCCATTGGTCAAAACTTGCTTGCATATGCTTTGTACTTTTGTAGTGTTCCTCATAAACAATATGAGGATATTTTTCATTTATCAAGATCTCCCACCGTAAGTATGAATAATTAAGGAAGATCATATCATTATTACTCTAAGTTAAAGATGCAAGTTACCTTTGGCAGTTCTACATTACGCCTGGTTGATGATGTTCTCCCTCCAACTATATATATCTGATTATGTATTTATGTTCATAGGGAAAACAATGTGCATATATAACATGATGGAAAAAAACTATTATAAACGATTTTGATAACTATCATAGTAATATTACTTTAGTATTCATAGTTTATGCATTCAGTATTTATAAAAAAACGCTACCAATGACCATACTGAGCATTGCCACTCCTGCCAAGAAATGAATGCTAAATTACTATGATTCACAGGCTGCCGAACATACATGAAGTAACAATAACTGTAGTCTTGCAATATGCATTTTAGAAGTGGATGCTATCCTTCATATTATTACTCAGATGAAATAATCGTTCATGAAAGAAGTAAAAAACATTGAAGGGTTTATAAGGGGTGAATTGATTTGGTAAATTACCAAAATATCCATCATATGACTTGCATGTGATGGGACTTAACAGTAAAACTTAACCGAGTTAGTGATAAAGGATCATTAGTTAGTATAACACATAAAGGACGTGTTCTACAACTTTTAAACATAAAGGATCAGTACTATAGTTTTAAATAAATATAATGGACCTAAAATGCAGTTTTGTCTTAAATATTATTTCTTACACATAATCCGTTTTTTAGGGAAAACTACTTCACTTATAATATAAGCACCCTAAAAATTTAAGCAAGAAGATAAGAGCCAATGAAGAAAGTTCTGAACTCTTAAGCCATAAATAACCATAACAATCGTAGTTTGAATAAGCTTAATAAAAAACATTTAGTTAACCGGAACACTAACTACTACAATTGAAGATGAGGTTCCTTCAATCATGCATTATTACAAGATATTCTAGACATGGGTAATTAAAAAGAAATCAATATTGTGAATCCACTCTTATAACCCTGACATATATTAAAAAACATATTAGAAGCAAGACCTTTTTAGCGTGGAGAAATTACATGGTTAATAACCTTAGGGGACCTTTTCGCGTGGAGAATTTATTGGGCTAGAACTTCAGTTATGCTGTTATCGGTTATCCTAACGACTAAGTTGGATTCCATGATTATTTTGACAAAAAATTAATAAATAAAGTCAATGGCCATTTTACCATTTTTATAAAAAAATGTCATTTTTGTACATGTACCGTGATAAACACTAATAGTTTTCTTAAAAAAAGTTTAGGGGTTATTTGATAAAATCTGAATCATTAAGGGCTGTTTGTTTCACCTCTTAATAGTTCATTCAGTGCTTAATCATTCAGATTCAGCATATAGAGCGTTTGTTTCATAAAAAAAGAGTTTCTGAATGGTTCAGTTAAGTCCTGAATGGTTAAGAGATTGAAAGATGCTGAATGAAACTGAATGGAGCATATACTAAACTTAACATCACCTGAAGTTCTACCCCAATATCCCTTCCATGATAGAGCCTCTTAATGGTTCAGACCTCTTAACCATTCAACACTTAATGATTCAGATGTTGCCAAACAGCCCATAAGTGCTGAATGGTTAAAAAAATTGAATCATTAAAAGGTTCTATTAATAGAAGGGATATTGTGGTAGAATTTCAAATGAGGGTAAGTTTGGTATATGTTTCATTATGTTCCAATCAACATCTCTCTATCTCTTAACCATTCAGCACTTAACTGGACCAATAAGAGATTCTTTTTTGTGAAACAAACGCCCTGAATGCTGAATGATTAAGCACTGAACTGAACCATTAAGAGGTAAAACAAACTGTCATTTACTCACTTGGATTTGGTCTATTCTTTCAATTAAAAAGATACCTACATATTATTGTTGTTATGTTGTTCATACTAAAAAGGAAAAGAGACTTGCTTTTGTATGACTCATTCAAGTCTTCTTAAATAACAATTAACCATCATCTACGTTCTCTTTTGTGTTTTAATTGAAACAATCTTTATAACACGTGAAAGACCAAGAAAGAGTCATAACTCATAATTCATAAATGACAAATTACATAACCAAATTAATAAAATTAAATAAAGTAAACCATAAATGGGCCCATTTTAGAAACCGACTAAAAGAAGTGGCTACACCATGACCATGATATTAAATAGTGGGTGTAGTTAAGTCATAAGTGGATTAGTGGTTCATCAGTTTATGGTTGACTCATTCCCATTTCAATTTCTTTCAACCTATAAATAACCATATATTTCCTACCACATTTGATCCACATTAACTTGTGCACAACATGGTTGGATTCATGAAAGCTAAAACACTACGAACCGCAATGGAAATATCAGACGCTCTTTCGTTCTACTGCGCGATTGCAATAATAACTCTCATGCTCACTGGTGCTTTCAAGGATGATCAACATTACACTTATTCTGTTAGCACTAGAGGAGGAGGAGGAGGAGAAGGAAACAGGATGCCGGTTATAAGCAGACGGCCGTGTGAGGAGATATACGTGGTGGGAGAGGGAGAAACGCTTCACACGATAAGTGACAAGTGTGGCGATCCGTTTATTGTTGAACGAAACCCGCATATTCATGACCCGGATGATGTTTTCCCGGGTCTTGTTATCAAAATCAACCCTTCTTCTTCTGGTATACAATAACTTTTTTTTTTTGTAATTTGTTTTTTTTGGTATGAGATAGATGTGAAGAATTGAAATCGTAATATACTAAGTTACCTTTTTTTTTTTGCTTTTGTGTACAATGATTGATATATATACAATGAAATGTTGATCGACTCAACTTTTTTTACAGTATGATTCTTAAGTGATTTGGGATGCGTACGTGTTACGTACCAAATGACATATGCTTCAATGGTATTAAAACGTTGGAAGTTGGAACAATGCCCATTTTAAGTGGTGACTATATATAGCTAGCACGTGAGGTCATCGTTAATAAAAGAAAAAACTAGAATTATATTAAGTTCCTTTATTGATTATAATTAGGTGAATTTCAATCCAGACTATTTGAGTGTCGATTAAATTTATTTATATAAGTATTGGCGTGATTTTGGTTGGTTTTTTCGCTGCATAAAAGTCTGTATCGACACCACAACCATTAATACCAATTCGACAACCATGATATCTACTCATATTTATTGAGCTTGTCATGGTACCTTGTTTAAAAAAACTATAACATAAAGTCAAAGCTAAAAAATGTTAGTGGCCATAGTGTGAAAACTAAAACAAAAATTAGTAAACTTTTGGGGCCAAAATACAAAAATAATAAATTTGTAGACAAAGTAGAAGGCCAAAAGAAGAAGAAGACTAAATTGGTGTAAAATGCAAAAAATAAAAACTTGATAGTAAAAATAAAAACATAAGAAATACAAACTGTTTAAAATCTTTATATATGTAATTTTGTCACCATTCCCTATAACCAAAAAAACTATTACGTCATATTATTTAGTTTATTCGGCATTTTACATCTTTCTTATTCTTTCTTTTTCTCATGTCAAGAGACTACGAGCTATATATGATTTACGAGGTAACACGTCTATATAATTTAAGATTATTAAATTTTAATACTTTTAACTATAATATTTTGATTGTTGTTATTTCAACTATAAGGTAATGATTGCTGTTACTAGCGTCGTTAGAAAACACTAATTCTTGTAGTGTTTGGGTTAAAAATGTCACTTTCTTAACTTAAGAGAAAATTTTTAATGTGTGTGTATATATATATATATATATATATATATATATATAGATTGAGGATTTTCTAAAAAGGCTTAAAACTCTAAGAAGTGTAGGAAGCATTCACAAACAAACATGTGCCCATGAGGGGGAAAAAACACGGAGGGGCGTTATCGTCATTTGAAGCTGCGATATGAGATCTGTTCTCATGGTGTTTCTTAGCACTCCCTGGTTATCACTCTCGATGTTCAGTTATGGTGTTTTTTTGACGTTTATTAATTTTGAATCAATAATCATTCATCCATGGCGAATACTGAAAGCGATGATGTTTTTGTTTGTTTTTTACGTTTTCGTTTACTAATCACGAACGCCCGATTAATGTTCTGTTCTTTTGAATCATTGTGGTTTTAACATTCTGAGTCATGGTGTTTTTAGTGATCAGTTCGAATGTTAAAAACACCATGATTCACCATGATCGATCTGTTAATTATTATTATGACGTTTTCATATCGACTCCGGTGCTACTTTGTTGCAGGTAAGTTATGGCGTTTTTTCATTCTACAGTGATGATAGTATTAATCATTGTTATGACGTTTTCAATTTGATTTTCGGTGTTACATTGTAGCAGGTTAGCTATGGCGTTTTTTTATTAATTATTATTTCCATATGCGTGGTGTTATTTTACAGAGTCAGTGTTAAGCGTGGTGTTTTTTATATATACATGGTGTTGGAAACGCGCAATGACAAATCTACCCCTGGTTCCATCACGCGCGTCAGCAAAACTTCATAATATTTACAAAAATGCCACCGCTTAAATCTTAGCCGTAAACAACCAGATCCAACGCCCCAGAATCTTTCTTAGCATTTTTAGAGTTTTTGCCCTTTTTAGAAAATCCCTCCCCTATATATATATATATATATATATATATATATATATATATAGATATAATGTCAAATGTAAACCACTCCTTAAAATGTAAACCAATGCACCTCGACCTAGATCTTCCATTATTATTGTTTTTTTTGTTGGATCAACATCATTACAAATATACAATGCTAGATATTTCATGCATTTATGCAAATTCACATTCGTTTTTAATTTGACACATGTGTTACTCGTAATTATTTGCATAAAATGCAAAATAATGATATTTTTACGTATATATACATATATACGTAAAAATAATGTTATTTTTTTGTTAGACTAACATTATTACACATATGCAAAGTTAAATACTTCAACAATACTTACAAAATTGCCCTCCCTTAACAAATAACACATGTGTACTTTGTAACTACACATGTTTAACATATATATATATATATATATGTAACACATGTGTCATATTAAAAATGAATGTGAATTTACATAAATGCTTGAAATATCTAGCATTGTGTATGTCTAATAATGCTAATCCATCAATAAAAACAATAATAATCAAAGATTTAGGTCAAGGTGCATTGGTTTACATTTTAAGGAGTGGTTTACATTTTACATATCCCCTATATATATATATATATCACCGCATCACGCAGACCAAAAATAACCGAACCATAAGAACCGGAACTGAATATCCTCTAAATGGTTCGGTTCTCAGTTCATGAAATTATGAATAAATGGTTCTTGGTTCGGTTCGGAACCGGTGTCTTTTTCATGGAAGTATGGAACCAAAAGAACCAATTGCAAATAAAAATACCCTAGCTTTTAATAGACTATTAACTATTTAGTCTTTACGCGAGTATAATTGTAAAAATATATATACGATCATGTTGCCTCTTAGTAACCCTAGTACCATATGTTATACTGTAGACGTATTTTCAAAGTTCAAAATCCAATAATCAGCATTCATCAATTCTATCAAAGTGATTTTATCATCTTTATCACAAAGTTGCCACATAAAGTCATATATAATAAATAAAAGTGTAAAACTTTATAGTTTGTGTTCATTTGTGTTGACTGTTGCATATAGGCTAACCTTCACTAGCATCTTGCAATAATTGCGACACTACAACTTGGCATTTGAATAATGGATATCTAATGAATAAAGAATGAATATTTGTCAATAAAATACAATCAAGCAGTGTTTAAAAAATAAAAACCGTATTATGTTTAGAATTGAATTGAAATTGTTTGGATTTTAGATTTGTAATATTTTTATTAAATTTGAATACACCAAGTTGGATTTGAATTGGAATAATCAATTTGTTGTTGTTTTGAAACAACAAAAAACTCAACATTTTCATTTTTCGATTTTGCCCCTAATAATTACCAAACCAAACCGTCAGAACCGTGAAATAACCGAACCGAACTGTTAAATTTTGATTCGGTTCTCGGTTCATAAAAACCACCTAAACGGTTCTCGGTTTCAGTAGTGTTCGGTCCGATTCGGTTCAAACCATTTTCTCCGTCCTACTCTCTTCATTCTTAATTTTTTTCAAAAAACACTATTTTCTAAATTTCCATATCATTTTCTAAAAACCTCTCACATCTCATTCCCATATCCTTCCCAATTTTAATTAAAAAAATACTTATTTATTATTATTTATCTTTCTTCCACTTACATACAATAAAATTAAAACCATTAAAATAAGATATGGCGGATGAAAGTAGGGGTGACATTTTTACCCGAACCCGAATACCAAACCCTAATAGAATTAACTTGAGTCCGACTAAGACATAACCCGATAAATCCAAGTCTGATTTCAAAGCAAACCTGAACCCGGTTTACTTTTTAAGATAGGTAATTCGATATTTTTTTAGAGAATCAGGTCAACCCAATTAACCCGAATAAGAGGGAATATATATATTTTTTTAGTTTTTAGCTTCCATAATTCTGTGTCATTAAGAATTATGATTTCAAAAGCATATCCCAATTTCTTCGTTATTCGAAATATTTAGTATTGAGTTATTGGCTTTCGATAGAGGTGAAACTCAATAGGTTTTTTGATCAATATCTATATGCATGCATATATTTTGTATAAATATTTATGTTACATTTGTGAACTCACTCTATTAAGAAACTTAGGTGAACAAACTCATTTTATGTATATTATAGTGATGATAATAACTTATTTGGTGCATGCATCTTGAACAAACTTAATTGGTGTATCTTGAACTAATTCAGCTGTTTACTACAGCCGATTTGCAACCAAGATAAAAATAAATAAAACACTTTAAAAGCCCATTTAGCAACCCGATTATCAAATATACCGAACCGAATAAACCCGATTACCGAAACCCGTTTACCATTTAATCCGGTCCTTAATAAGGTCGGTATTTAGGTTGACATGCCACATCAAAAAAACCCGATTAACCTAAAACCTAATCATCACCGCTAGATGAAAGTGAGCCTCCATATTTGGTGGATGAGTATTATTCCCTAAAACATATGAGAATGAGGGCTGGGTTGGAGTGAGATTTTTTTTATGAGTTTATCCAAAATATGTGGAGGGGGTTGTGAGGATGAGTTAGAAATGCTCTAATGTAGTGGATAAATAAATTAAAAATAGAGTTTTTAAGATGTTATGTTATGATACTCGAACTAGGACCGATATAGTACTAGTAAAATTTGATAATAGGAGGTAGCCATGACAACACGTGAATCATAACATTTGTCCTCGTTGAAAAGTTTCTCATGTAACCTTAAGTCCGTAACACACTTTGTTTTCAATTAAGTAATTTATCTTTAAGTTTTATTTTAATTAAGTTACTCAAACATTGTTTTGTTATAATTAGGTAACTTAACTTTAGGAGTGTGTTCTAATAATAAATAACTAACTTGGATAACATGTAAAAATTAAGTTTTAATATTCTAATTATAAAAAAATTGTAATTATTTTTAACTTCTGGAATTTCTAAGATTATTCAGTTTTGAAAAATGTTTCACAATTTAAAAAAATTACATATATAGAATTGAAAGATTAAAATAAACTTAGGTTATCTAACTGAAACGAAACAAAGTTTGGGTGACTTGATTATAACAAAATTTTAAGATAAGTTATCTAATTGAAATAAAACAAAATTTAAATGACTTAATTGAAACAAAATCGAACTGCTTATATTTTATAAAATTACCATTATAGTTAGACAAATTGGCCTAAAATAATTCCAACTAACACCTATTTGCCGAGAATAATCTCAACTCAGTTATTTCCTCAAGTGGTTCCAAATCCAACTTTTTTGGCTTCTAGTGGTCCGTCGTTAAGTGCATTTAACGATCGTTAATTTTTTTTCAATTTTTTTGGAATTTCAAACCGATGTTTTATGGAAATTTATCGGGGGGAGGGTGTCAATTGATGTAAACCTTACCTCGAATCGATGTTCCAAACGGCAAAACGGTCTTCAATCGGGTGTTTAAACTCTAACAATGCTTCAATCAGATGTTAAAATTAAATCACATGAAGCAACAATTAAATGTAAGTTATACATCATTTGACTCGTGTCCACCTCCCCATCAAATTCCTAAAACATCGGTTTGAAATTCCAAAAAAATTTAAAAAAGTTAACGGCCGTTAAGTGTACTTAACGACAGACCACTGTAGGCCAAAAAAGTTGGATTTAGGACCACTAGAAGGAATAAACTGAGTTGGAATTATTCTCGACTAATAGATGCTAGTTAGGATTATTTTAGGCCAATTAACCTTATAGTTAACATATTGTTTACTTGTTGTTTTCTTTATATATAGGACAAAACATGATTGAATTTGTTTTCTAAAATGGGTTGTGAATAAACTCACACCTAAAACTTGTACAAGCAAGCAAGAAAAGCAGTACACTTATATAATATAAACTGGCCCACTTTAAACAGGTCAAGGGCCGGGCTTGTGTATATCGCATACCTAATTAAATCATCCACGTTAATAAGTAGATACTAATAAAGTATTAACTTTAATTATGTGTTAATTTCTTAAGTTATTTAATTAAACATTATTACATGTCACTCAATTAAACACTACCGGTTTATCAAAATTACTAGATTAGTACCCGTGTATTATACGGATTTTAGTTTTATAGGTTTTAACTCAGTTTAGATATCAAATTTATTTTTAACATATCTCTTATTAAATCGATTTGGATATTTACAAATATATTCATATAAAAAATCATATGTTACAATAAAAGATATGATTTATAATAGTTGGTAAATTTTTATATGAACATATCGGATTAGAAGATAATCATGATAATTGTTAATTTTTTTATTTGAACATATTGAGTTAGGAGATAATTAATGATAATTGGTAAAACTTTAAATTGAACATATCGGGTTAGGATAGATCATAATAATTGATAAGTTTTTTATTTGAACATATCAGGTTAGAAGATAATTCATGATAATTGGTACATATCGGGTTAAGATATAGATCATGATAATTGGTAAATTTTGTATTTGAACATATCGGGTTAGGAGATAATTGATGATTATTTGTGAATTTTTAATTTAAACATATCGGGTTATTTTCAATATGGAGCATACCATGACCCGTCTAAAAATTCTCTATCAATTAATTTAGAACATGACACCTAAGCAAAATTCTACGTGGAGTAGTTAAAATGATGACATTTGGATGAGTTACTCAATTATTAGAATAGGTAGAGGTAGATTTATGTGTATAATAAGGTTATTTTTTAAAAGATTTTAAATAGAATCATTAAATTAAATTGAATATTTTAATATTCAAATACAATCATTAAAATTAAAATTAATAGAATCATTCAAATAGAATATTTATTTTTGGTTTGTTCCTAAACAATTAAAATTATAATTGTAATTGACTTATACGCGAATCGTTTGATTCCAACAAAATTTGGAATAGTTACACTTGACGATATGAATCATTTGAAAAATAAACGTATTCGTTATGTATTAGATCTTTTACAAGAGCAATTTGTATTGGCCTTGGTTCGTTTAGAAAATATGGCTCGAGGAAACATATATGCAACACTTAAGCATAACTGAACACCAACTCCTCATAACCTGGTAAATTCAACTCCATTAACAGATACTTATAAAGTTTTATTTTGTTTACACCCATTATCTCAAGTTTTGGATCGAACTAATCCAGTGACATAAATAGTTCAGGGGAGGAAACTGAGTTATTTGGACTCGATCCTTATACATAAATTAAATCTAATTATTTTATAATACGGTTTAAAAATGTTATTCTTTTCAATTTCAATGCAAACTGTTTGAAAACACATTATTCAAAATTTAAAAACATACGCATATACTCAAAACATCATATTATCATTATTTTTTACTATATCTCGTGTCATGTTTTCAACACATGTAATACACAAGTAACTAAACGAGTTTATAAACTATCATTGTGACCTGGGCTGCGCGATGCGGCAACCATATCTTAGTTAGCACACATGTTGCATTGCTTTGGTGATTTAGTTATACATGTTATGTTCATAACAACGCCATCATCTTGTATAGCTGTGTAGTATTACGTCGCGTACGTTATGGTTCACCGACCTTGAAGAATAGTATTATAGGGAACTAGTGTACTACCTCGCGTAACATAAAGGATTTTAGTTGGTTTTCCCACACCCTACACTGCTTGACTTTGGGAGTTATATGCTGGTTTTATTGGGAACTATTAAAGAGCACATCAACAACGGATATAATACAAATAACGACTGCAAAGATGTTTATTTATAATGAATTTACATGGCTTAGAGTGACTTTGGTTGTTATCCATGCGAACCTTTGCAGCAAATTTAAAATACAACTAAAAGTTTTGGGGTTTAAATAAAAAAACACTGTTCCTAAACTTTTTATGTTTTATTATACATAAAATTGTTTCGTCTCACTTTCTTTCTTTATGACTTTGATGCGTTGTATAATATTAAGTCTAAACTGGGCCAAATAGGGTCGGCATTGGATCCCACCCTCACCAAACAACTATCATCAAATACCATTCATTATACGAAGACTTATTTCTAAGGTGACACTTAATAATCACACTAATATCACCATATTTTATTATTTAAACTCGTCATTAAAGAATCATGTCATTTAAATATTTAGTACATCTCGGACGATACAAGATTAGCCTAGAAAGCAAGTCGTCTTAATTAAATTACAAGTCCAAAAGAAAAACCAACCAAAATAAAAAAAAAATATCAGCCTCTTAACTTGGTTATTTTATTTCAATAGCTCTTTTGATGTTGTTCTAACTTCTTCTAGCATATTTTAATTAAGCAACACTAATCAATAAACTTTGATGAAAAAGACGTAGTATCCTACGAAATAATAAAAAAAGAGGAGAAATTGATAGAAGCACGACACATGTGCAAATGAACATCGGACACAGAATGATGATGTTTGTAGATAAACATAAACTATTTTTAGTCAAATTGTTGAGAGAAGGCTGCTCATTCACTTCACGCAATCCTTTAGCGTCACCTCAAACATATATATATAAATCAATCACAAAATCATATTTATAGTGTTACTAAATCACCTTTTTAATAAAGGCAATCTAAATCACCTTTTAGTTCATGTCATTTAACGTAATGCGAAAAATAATAGAGAAATTATATATTAGTTCAAGGGAGGGTTGAGGAGTGAGCGGGAGGAACGACCATTCATAACACTCTTTTAGAGAACATAAAATTCCAATATGTTGATTTATTAAGTTTAGTGATAAAACATTTGTTTCAATTAAAAAATAGTTATATTATAGCTCATATCGTTAGGGCTCACGGGCCTTTTTTCCAACTCGCACAGGCACCAAAATATTCAGGATTAATATATTCTGATTATATTAATAATTAGTAACCAGTGTATTATATAGGTTGAAAATATATATGCTATATATTAAAATATGTTGATGATAGTTTGATATTATGTTGGGTATAATAAAGGAGTATTGGATATTAACAGACACAACTATTTGTTTTTTGCCGTTATCGGTCATAACTATCGAAATATGTGTTGGTGGTCCCAACTTTTATCATTTTTGCCACGACTGAACCGCCATTAAAAAATATTTAACTTTTTTAACATTGGTCCATTAATGACTAAAATAATAAAAATTAGGACCGCCAGCACATATTTCAGAAGTTGAGACCGGTAGCAGTAAAAAACTAATAGTTGGGACTATTAAGATCCAATACTCCTTAAATTTATAAAATAATAATTATATATTATAAAAAGAACTATAACAAATACCTAGAAGAGACTTTTTTCCATAGGAAGATTAGAATCCTCAAAAGTCAGGACTGACCCTGTTTGGATGTTTAGTCTCTTTTTATGGATGCGTTAACCTACTCCTGTTCGAAACCGATTGTCCTTCTTTCCCTTGTGTCACCTAGTGCTTCTTCTCTTTTTTTCCGTTTGTTACATACTTATTTTAATTATCGTTTTTGCAAAGAAATTTGGATTTTAAAAATCCGAACTTTCACCTATTGGCCGACATAAATCTCAGCTAATTTTTTTGGAGATCTCCACTTTCGAACATTTTTTTTTAAAGAGACTCATTTAAAAAAACACTTAACGTCGTTAATTTTTTTCGAATTTCAAACTAATATTTTAGGGCTTTTGATTTCGAGGTGGATACGAATCGATTGACTTAAAAGTTACCCCTAACCGGTGCTCTAAATGACGAAAAAATGTTTCAATTGACGTAAGTTTTACCGTATCGTAAAATTGCTTCAAGGCACCAGTTCGAAGTCTTAGTAACATGAGCTCTTTAAAAAAAGTTATTTGAAAGTCTTAGTAACCAATTCGAAGTCTTAGTAACATCAATCCATTCGTATCATCATTCCGTTCAAAAGCTTTAAAACATTAGTTTGAAATTAAAAAAAAACTTAACGACGTTAAGTTTTATTAACAGGAGCTCTTTTAAAAAAAATATTTGAAAGTTGGGATCTCCACCAATAATTTCTTCGTTGGGATTTCTTCCGGTCAATGTGTGAAAGTTTGGATTTTTAAAATTCTATTTTCCTTTTTTAACTTGTTTGTTATTACTGGTAACCAATTCATCACAACCTAATACATTTCATTTAATCATAAACCATCTATATACGATTCTTTCGCCTGCTTAAACGCGATTATGTTACCGTGCAAACACACATAACGAACACCAACATACCTTTAACCACGTAAGCGTTATCATATGGCCTTGTCGTCGTTTGTCGTGTAAAAAACGTGGTCCGTCGCAATGTGCGGACACCTTTACTAGTTAATCTTAAAAGAGAAGAAAAAAAAAGATCTACGATTCAATAAGAGATGTCAAACCATTACATCGACCTTTTATAGGGCTAGTCTAGCTATGGTAGATCAAAGTCATCATACCAAACATGAAAACCCAAAATACATGCCTAAAAACGAGATTGACGTACTAAATTGACGCATAAATATTTCAATTTATAATTCACTCGTTTTACATGAAAAATATAAATAAAATAGTCATGAGAAGGCAACTTCATCAACAAGCCTACTTTTAACAAGGGGAAGCTCATGCAGTTATAAGCAGATTTCATGAATCCATCGTGTGTCAAATTTAGATTTTTAACAGAAATTAGAATAAATTACATATTTTGTCTTAAAGGACGTAAAATGAACTTACTCCTGAAATTATATGGAAAAATCTTGAATGTAACTTACTCTAAAGAATTACTTTGCCATAGTTCACGTGGTAAGAAGTCATACTTCTAACTTAGAGGCATTGACTTCAAATCTTGTTATTGTCATTTTTATCTAATTTCATTTAAATTGTAACTAGGGCTTCATTTAATAAAAATAAAACGTTTTTTCTTCTCATTGTTGCTATGCTCGACGTAAATAGATATAGTTAAATGTGTTCACAATTTGTATTGTGTGTATAAGCAATGCTCTATAGTTTCTTAGAGGCTATTTGTCAGCCTCCAAATAACCGATAAAATACTCTTAATGGATCATATGTTCATTGAACAATAAGTATAAAAAAAATGATGAATGATGGTGTCTTACCACTTAAAGGTTACCTCATAACCACCACTCAACATTTTTTTATCACTTACCGTTCAGAGATGTTGGATCATTAAGACTTAAATTTTATATCAATTGACTCATATCATCTCACAATCAAAAGCCCTACAATAATGGTTTGAAATTAGAAAAAAAACTAACGATATTAAGTGTTTTTAATGTGGGGTTATTCTAGGTAAAACAGTAAAAGATTTAAACTTACTGTAGGACAAAAACATAGTTGGAATATTTTCAATTAATAGACTGTGATAAGGATTATTTTAAACCAATCTGACTCGTAATATTAAGAGACCAAATTAACACTACCAAAAACCAAAGTTGAAGAGGTCCGCCTTTTAGGAATTACGACTTGGACCATTAAAATGAACAAGGACCATTAATTAGCTAATCATCTTACATTTTTAGCCATCAGATTTGACATAACTTTTTCTTATATACTTGCTTACTTTATAATATATTATCTTATAATTACTTTTACTTTAGAAGAAAAGAAAATAAATAAAACAAAAACATGTGTTGTTTAAGAATATGCCGATAACTTTGTGGTTAACCATTTCAAGTAAGTAAAAAAAAAGATGACAAACAGCCGGTCAAACAAAGCCAAAAATGATACGGCAATTTATCGTTGAACCAAATATTAATTCTAACGCCCCATACACGTTCACCCAACTTCCCCTGTTTCATTTCTCTATATATACATTACACACTTATTTTTCCAATTCCTACAACAATAGAAAAACAATTTCACAACCATCATCAGTTGAACACTTGGATGGCTTCATCAAGAGCGTCTGTGAGCTACGCGGACGCAGCTCGATGGTACTGCATCGTATTTCTCGTGCTTATGGTCGTGTTAGGATCTTTTACGGAAGATAATTCTCTGATCAATAAGTCGAATCCGTCGGCATGCGACGAGATATATGTGGTTGGAGAAGGTGAAACGCTGCATACCATCAGCGATAAGTGTGGTGACCCGTTTATAGTTGAAGAAAACCCGCATATTCACGACCCGGATGACGTGTTTCCGGGGCTTATCATCAAGATCACACCTTCTAATCCACGTAATTAGAAAAGATACAGTCTAGTAATTTATACACCAAATTATTAACTTATAGATTAGATTATGTGTTAAAACCTCCTTCTTTTGTGTACGGAGAGGATATATTTTAATATAGATATAGATTTGATGAACAATTTCTGGTTTTTCTATATCTAAACTTAAGTTTTTATTGTTGGGTAATTAGCTAGTTTGTTTTAGTAAGATTTTTTATACTGAAAATTGTGATAGCTTTCTTGTTTATCGATATCAAGCATGACGAATCCTGAACGTTTGTAGCACGGGAAAGGAAAATCACAAAACTATAAATTGTATTTTACACAAGGTGAAAATCAATATATATATATATACACACACAATCTAAGTAAAAATCAACACTTCTGTTAAAAAAACGCGCGCATGCCGACGCCCATCCTAACCTCCATAAGGATGCGCCCTTTATAATTTGGTATCAAGGACACTAAGGACGCATGGAAATTGGAATGTAATAGTGGTCAAAGAATGATTATTAATTCGTGTTTTGGAAATAACCTCTTAGTGTGGCTTTACGGATCATTTTAATAATTTTACGGTTTTACCAATATGACATCATTACTTGATAAAAATAATCTTAAATATTGATTAGTTAAAACGGATAACTAATATTTCCTTTTAGGTATGTTTAATAAAAGAATGCCTAAGTTGTTTTAGCCTAAAACACATTAAACAATCATTGTTTATGAGATTAACGATTAGTATATAAAACTCCACAAGAACACTCAAAAACTCTCTCGATCTTCATCTCCATCAACTCAAGTAGAGGTGCACAAATCGGTTTTTTTGAAGAACCTGTTCCGGTTCTAGAACCGGTTCCGGTTCTTATTGACGATAAAGGAACCGGTTCTTACAAGAACCGGTTCGGTTCTAGAACTGGTTTTTGATGAAAAAACTAGAACCTAGTGACCGGTTCCGGTTCCTAAAGAACCGGTTTCGGTTCTCAAAGAACCAGTTCCGGTTCCTAAAAAACCGGTTCGGGTTCTTAAAAAAAGCGGTTTCTTTCAATGACATAGGCCGAAACGTTAGGTTGCTGCAAATCTTCACTCTTCATTGGGCTTTTATTTAGAGTTTATCATCATAAATTTGTTATATTATTTTTAACTAAATAAGTAGTAACATTAAAAACTTTAAGTATTACAAGATATATAACTTTTAAAACATTAAATAAGTAACAACACTAAAACATACCGGTTTTTTCAGGAACCGGTTCATCCAGGAACCCGTTTTTCCAAGAACCGGTTTTTTTAGGAACCGGTTCCGGTTCTTTTGGAACCTATAATTTGTAAAAAATAGTAGAACCTATTCAGAACCTACGGTTCACCGGTTTTCGGTTATTTGATCGGTTCCGGTTCCGGTTTTTTTGTGCACCTCTAAACTCAAGTAAGTAGAGTTGGATAATTGGTTATAGGCCCATTACCATATATATTTGGTAATGTTTGGGCCTTAAGCCTTGTAGAAACCCTAGTTTTCCATTTAATATAGTAGCCTTCGTGTATTGAAATGCAACATAGTTTGAGCTTATTAATACGAAATATAGTAGTTGTGAATAGTGGATGTATGTTAGTTTAAACCAAACCATTCTAAATCATCGTGTTATTTGTTCTTGCATTTCCTTTACTTGCGTGTTTCTTTGTTCTTGCATTTCCTTTACTTAGGTGTGTTTGATCTTTGCTCGTCTTGTATGTAATCGAGATCCAGTTGTGGTCCTAACAACTAGCTATAATTTGTACACCATGTTTCGGTTTAAGATAGAACCAACATTATGTTTCTGTTTAAAATTGAACCAACATCCATGATTTGGACAAATGTTTAAAGGTATGTAAGTACCAGCGTGATCTTCATGTTATTAACCTTGCTGCTAGATGCTAAACTCATATCATATTTGTTAAGTACGATTTTACATCGTGTTAAACCCCTTTACACACACATATGGAGAGACATAAGTAACCTTTTTGTGACCTTTCCTTACACGTAGGCTAGGGCATTCAGTATACGCATCCGGGTACCCACCAAAATCGGGTTCAAACTAAAGAGTAAAGCCCTCTCTTTAGCAAACATGATCCAGGCTAAAAGAACGATAGTGTGTTGATAAACGTCGAAACATATTACATGAGGTCCAAATGGTTAACATATGTAACAAACTAACAAAGTGCAGCTTTAGTGAAACGCGTCTACACAAATCAATGCACTTTACTAAACAAATTCAGTTCTATGCTTTGAGATACTTGTCGAACCAGTTACTCGCTTCCTTAACCATTGAAGATGTCATTTGATGTCCAATTCCTGCTTCTGCTATCACCTGCATCTCACAACAAAATAACCATGGAAAATAACGCAACTGACCATACCCAAACCAACACTTAACTGAGTCAGGGGCGGGTTTGTAAATTCTTAAACAGGTATTGGGTTGCTCAAAAAATCTGGAAACAAATAGAGGTTCAGTTCATGGCTTCAACCAAATGGCAGATGAAACCAAACAATATACACTTGTAGGTAGATGTGGCAATTTGAACCATTTACATATGAATGGATTATGTGGATTATATTTGATCTCAAACGGGTCAAGCAGGCAAAATAATTGCAAAGAAAAGGAAACATGTCAAAGGGGTTGGGTCGCACAAAGTGTATTTATAATGCATAAAACCACTTGAATAATGTTATTGCATAATAATGCAGTTTGTGTATTCATATGTGACATGCTGATTGCTTCTAATCAAAATTTTGGAAAAAACCATCTTCTGGACCCAACCTGCCCCGATACGAAATTATTCATTTTGACCCGAAAATGATTTGACCAATGAATTACCCAACCTACTCATGTTTCTGATCAAGAAAAACAATTGTTGTTAAAATATACCTTGAATTTATCTGAACAATTGGCTTCTTCATAAGCCTTGCTTGTTTCTGATATGGTAATATGCAAACCGGTCATTGGGCAACGGGGATCTTCTGCACCTGCGTGCGTTTTACACAGTTTTCATATGTCAGCTTGGAACAATATATA
This sequence comes from Tagetes erecta, assembly GCA_030867185.1. Taxonomy (NCBI): domain Eukaryota; kingdom Viridiplantae; phylum Streptophyta; class Magnoliopsida; order Asterales; family Asteraceae; genus Tagetes; species Tagetes erecta. Next base: position 17,475,502 of record CM061491.1, on the reverse strand, counting down.
AATTCATCGACAAAAATTTGTGACCAGCAAGAATGGTAGATTGGTCATTTCACCATTAATAATCAACAAAGGGCGTGGTGCAATGAGTGGGACTGTATAATTTGAATCAAACTCCCTTGCCAAACCAGGAGCTATCCTGTCCCAAACCTGGCCACAAAAGTCGATAAATGTTTCTTAATTATGTTGCAAGAAATAATAACAAGCTTTTTTTTAAAAAAAATAAGATGGAAACACACTTTTTCCACAACTTCTTTATCGATAACAGGCTTCCCTAAATCAATCCGTGCTTCTGAAAAAAAACCATCGTTAAGATGAGAACGGCAAAATCATGAAACAATAATCTCAAAGGTTAAGAAACAAAAAAGCAGAAGCCATTATCAATTATCAACATTGAAGATGAACAGAAGAAGCAATTTATCAAACATCATGTTGAAAGCATAGAAAACATAGCATTTCACCTTCAAACACAGACTTGATACTATCAACCCGAGCTTGCCATCGATCATTATCTATGGCCCACCGAAACCCCTGCACAACCATATCACATTCTACAGTCTTTAGTATCATTCTCATTTAATCAACTGAATGCTTGGTGGTAAAATGCGTGCGTTGGGTAATGGGTCAACATGGTTAAATCTTGCACAAGGTGGCTTAAATTGACTCATAACAGTTATTTTCAATATATCTCTTATTTATTTGTGAGTAACTAGTTCGTCAAATATAATAAACAAATAAATGGCTTGAAAGACGTACCTGAATACCAATTATGGGGACAACCACTGAGTAACGTGTGTCAAGAAAAGCAGCAAACCATGCATGCATTCCTGCGCAAAAGAACAATATTTCAGTTGATATAATTCAATCTTATTGTTTTTTGTTTCATTAGTCTAACCTCCAAGTGATTCCCCAGTAATTCCTATCTTGGAACGGTCTATATCGTCTCTTGCACTAAGATAGTCTGCCAACTTCACAAGATCCCACACCGTGTCAAATATGAATGGCATTGTATCTCCTCTTTTCCAGGATGAAACAAGAGCCTGCATCCAGAATATAAAAAATCTAACGACAGTTTCAATAAGGCAGAAAAAAAAACCAAATCAGAATGCTCACATCTTCATATGTGGTGTGGTTTTTGGCTCGTTCTCCATGGTAACGAGAATCAATGGCAACTGCAATATATCCACGTGAAGCATAGGCCTCAAGTAACGGGCGTACCCACTCTTTGCACTTATTTGTACTATGAAGGAAAACAATAGCTGGTCTTTTTGAATGTTCACTTTCTTTCATACTCAAGATGAGCACTGGCAACTGCCCTTGCTCTCCTTCCTAATTCGAATATAACAACAATTTTCGTCATGTTAAAAGTAAACATGCGCGTAGTAAATCATCTGATTGAGGTAAAAAAGTGGATTTACCTCGGTGGTTAGGTAGAAGTTTTCTTCATTAAGGAGCTGTTTGAAATTTGGAATATCTGCCTTTGGACACGATTCCATTGCCTAGTAATAACAGGTTCAAATAATATAACTAACTTCCGACAAAGATAACAACAGTTATAAGGTAAAACATGTCTTAACGTATATTGACCTCGCTAAATTTTGGTGGTGGTGCTCCCTGATATAAAGGTTCCTTCACTGGTTTTGCAGGTTTCACCTCAAGTGGAACTAACAACATAACATATACCACAAAATATGTATTAACTGACACACAACTCATCATAATATGGAGTCCTAGACACTTCTGACTATGCATCATAGTTGTCAAAAGCACAGGGCAAACTCAAGGCGCAAAGGCCTTGCCTGTCGCTAGGAGCGAAGCACAAAAAAGGCGCAAAAGCGCACCATTAAAAATTAATAAAAAGTATATATTAGGCTTAGAAAAATAATAATATATAGTCTAAATAGCATAAAATACAGTCTAACAGCAAAAAAAACTAATAACTTGATGATAAACATATTCAAAGTTTCTAAATTTGTTTGACTTTTTTTATACTCCATCTGTTCATATCAGCTTTTGCAGAGGAAAGTCCCATAAAAAAATGTTAGTAACCAAATCCGACCAGTTTTTGGCCAGAAATTGCAGAATCTGGCCGGGATCCGGCCCGGATCTGGCCGGTACATTTTCCGGAACTTCGTCTGAGCGCCTAGCCCCACAAAACGCTGAACTGAAATTGCGCCTAGATGCATGAAGCGCTCGCTTTTGACAACAGAGTCTCCATATCCTTTATCAGCCATAATCCACTTTCAAGTTTTTTTTTATTAAACCATATGCTTTGTTGTTTGAAACTACAGTAGATACTAATCGCCTTTGTTGCATAAGAGACCTGGTGGTGGCCATTTGGTCCACCAGAATTTGTTGGCATTTAAGGTTACAAGTTTAAATCTCATCAAAAATAATAAAATATTATTGTCATTAACAAGGATTGTCATTAAGCTTTATACATATGGTCAAAGGCTTGACGAGACAACAGGTTTCTCCAAGAACGGGTTGACGTCATCCGAGAGTCAAACTAACGATTTACATCCCGTGCATAAATTTATGATTTTGTGGACCATAAAAATGATGACATTTGGGAAAACAAAACAGTTTATACAACCCGACCCACCCAATTAGATGATCAGTATATGTAATGAAACAGATAAAGAAGTGAAAGATTGATTTACCTTTGGCTGAACGGCGACTAGAAAGAAGTTGAAAGAACTGAGAACGAAGTTTAGTTGCTGCATCCATCGCCTCTATTTTCCGACGAACAGAGTCATGCTGAGATCTTTGTTTATAGTCAAGACTTGATCGGCACGTGGGGGTAGTTGGAGGTGACGTGGATTGAACACAGATGTTTATGTTCATCCCAAGAGACATAAATAATAACAATAATAAATTGTACCATAAAATAAACATAGAGTTTTAGCTTCTCACTCAATGTGTTTTTGCAGGTGTGTATATTCTCCACTATAAGAAACCAGATAGAAAACGAGTGATCCTCTTGTAACATTTTTCACATACAACCATATTGTTTTGTCTATGTGCACATGCGGTTCATGCCCAAGTTTTAATGAATTTTCGGTTAAACTGATCGTTCGTGAGCATGGACGGATCCAATGTATAACCAATGGGTTCACGGGAACCCACCGCGTCTCAAAATTTTAATATAAACAATATAGAAAATTTTGAAGTGAACTCATATAGATAATTATGAGTGGATTCAACTAACAAAGTTCTCTTAGATGAGTTGGAATTTAATGTTGAAATTTTAGGCTAAAAAAAGGTCACAAGTTCTAGTTTTTCTTCTTGCATTTTATAAGAATTCTTTTTTTTAATGAATTTTTAACCTTTTTAGGCTTCAATCGTGAAACATTCTCATAACATTTCAATTTCCAAAGTGTAATATTGACTTATTGTACCACATTGTTATTATTATGTGATGAACCTAACCCAATAACCCGATCCGAATCGTTAAATCGACCCGAATTTTTTGTATGATTTCATTAAAAATTGAGCACCTAAAAATAGTGAATCCACTAACAAAAATTCTTGGATCTGTCACTGTAATCGTGAGTAACGTTTTCTATCTTAAACATCGAAACAAAAACATTACCAATGTTTGATTTGACGGTCTAAGCTTATTGAAACTTAAAAAAATAGATTAGGTATAGACAAAATTACAGAAAACGTTTGATGTTTGTCAAAAGTTGTAGGTTTCATCCTTAATCTATACAGTGAACGTTTATTATCCTTTACGTAAAAATATTTGCAGGTTATGTCCTTTACTCTGACACCAATTCAATATTTATGTTAAATGGTTGCACGTGAGTTCCATTTAAGAGCAAAAAGGTAATTTTACCCCTTTGTTTGCATCAACCTTTTATACCCTAGCGTTCTGTTCCTGATTTCACTTAACAAAGGAAAACTTCTTCTACACTCTTCATTTTTCTTCTTCTCCACTCTTCATTTTTTTCCCATACTTTCATTTTCCTTCCTATTCAAAAAGAAATTTTTTCCTCTCTTTTCTTCTTATTTTCCTCCCTTCTCTTCTTATTTTCCAACCCCATAACATATATTTGATGTTCCACATGTGTTTACCATAAGCCTCCCAAGGATCTAGAAAAAGACTGAAAATCTTTTCCTATATCTGAATCAAGACCAGAAAACTTGTCACGTAAGTCTGGAACATATCTAGAAGCTCTCACATAAAACCTGGTTTAAAATACCAAAAGCCAATAAATCTACTTCTTATATTAAGTTAGTTTGAAGTCAGGTTTTCCCATCTCAAATTAAAGATGCCACAAATCTAAGAATAAAAAGATAAAACACATCAAACACTAACAATAAAAGTTAACATATCTAACGAGAAGAAGACACTAGATGATTACATCCATTAACGATGTCAACACTTGACACAAGAATGCTTTAGCCATATATAATGCTCCAAATTCAAGTCGAAGTGCATACAAAGTGATCTTCATCTCAAGGAAGTGTTTAGGAGACTAACTAGGTTATTTGTGTCATTTAATTAAGAAAAATGAGCATGAAGTAAGGTTCCCCACCCATTAGGAGCAGAAAAAATTGACATAAAGTCTAAGAAATGCTTCCACGACACACCCAAATGAAGGGGTGGGGTCACTATTTATATATAGGCAAGCACTGGGTTGAGCATGACAGTGCATAGGTAAGCACGACTATGCTTCTTGATTTTCTCGGACAACTAAGATGAATCTTCCTAGACGTACTAATTGGAATCTTTTGAGCACGCCCGTGCTCAGGTGCAAGCATATTCGTGCTTGTTTTAGCTTTAGTGCAAGCATAAATATGATCAAAATGATGGAACTATCAATGTACTATCGTCATTTAACTATTTTATTTAACTGGCGATAGCGTTAAGGACGTAAGCTAGCCCCCAAAAAAAACTAGGCCTAAAATTAAACACTAAAGCTAAAACTAAACCATAAAAACTAAACCTCAAAAGCTAAATTATATAAGCTAAGATGGTGGTAATGGACTACATGCTTCTAACGACGCTTAGATAAGTTAAATCAGAGTTCGTTTAACCCGTTTCAAGATGATTTAAGACATTTCATATGTTTCTTAGGCAAAAATCAATTTATAGTGGATCTTTAATCAACATAGGTAACCCTGACCTTTTCACAAAACTTGCTTGTATTAATATATGCAACATCTCAATCAAAGGATGTTCACTGTAATTTTAAAAGTTTAAAAAAGAAATATAAAATCTTACACATACTTAAAATACGAAGAGTATGATTTACTCAAAATATAATATTAAAATCAATTATATAGCAAATTGAACAAGAAAACAATAAAAAAACATTTTCATCATATAAGTATAGAAATCGTAAGGCTGAGCCTTTTCACAAAACTTGTATTGAGATTAACATTTTCCAATGACATGTTGGTGGTGTCTATATCTATCTAATAAATCAAGGTTTTAAGAGGTAAGTTTTAGGGGGAAATTTTTTTAATCTATAATAGAAAGTTTGAGAGGGAAAATATTAAGTATCATGCAAATGAGTTGATGAAGCAATATCTTTAAATACTAAATATTTACAAATTACAAATTTTTAAACATAATGATTATAGTTTCTTTATAAATATTATTATTTAACCCGTATGTAACACACGGGTGTTAAACCTAGTATCTAATAATTTAAGGTTTTAGAAGGTAATTTTTTAGGGAAAATTGTTTGATTTATAATAGGAATTTTGGGAGGGAAATTGAGTGGAATTTTTCTCATCATGCATAAGTTGACGGAACCAAATACTTAAATATTAAAAATTTACAAATACTTAAGCATAATGGTTAAAAATTCTTTATAAATATTCTTATTTAACCCGTATATAACACACGAGCATTAAACCTAGTTAGTTTGTAAAATAAACTAGTTACAATGTTACATCCGGCAAATCCAAACTTAAAATTTCAAAACATAGAACCAAAATGAAAATAATGTTAATTAGACTGAACTTTGGAGTGGTTGATCATGGGTTTGACTTTTACAAATAGCGTTTTAAGGACGAATTTAGACACATGAAACTCCTAATTTGCTTAAACGTTAACAGACGCATTATTTATTTTGTTTCTTGAAACATTTTCATTCCAAACCAACTTACCATCAAATATTTATGTTGGATACTTGGATGACTTGTGTTAAGATTTAATTCTAACAACTACTCATAAGTCTTCATTATATATCTTTCTTAAGCCACTAAGTAATCTATATATAAGAAGTGAATTAAACCAATCATATTTTCAAATAAGACTATGTGTTATAGTATAAAACTGGTTATGTTGAGAACATTGGTTCTATAACTATACTTTCACTAATTCATCACTTGATTACTTAGCAAAGTAGTTAGTTTATTTATGTATTTCATTTTTCTACTCATGACCATCCGTATCATCCACTATGTTGATGGTTTTGTGAAATAGTGAAACACTTAAGTTATAATACATCAATGCTTGACTATACATGTATACTTGACAATATACATATATATAATACTATGAACTATCTCTAAACCATAATATTAACCCAGTACATGGCTAAATATTCCTATGGGTTGTGGGTCGGGTAAAAACTGAAGTGAGTTGGGTTGGGCTACACTAAATCTGTATATAAAGTTTTGCAAGACTAGACAGGGGGTTGAATGTTAAATTTTAGAGTAGTGGTCGATCGGGAATTAAATATATATAAGTTAAAAAACAATTTAGGGGGAGCGGTCGCCCTCATTCCATAGGGATGTGAGGACTGCATAGAACTTTCACTTTCTAACTTGAACTTTAAGAGCTTTACGTAACTATAGTTCTTTGTGGGCTGGATCTGCCCTGGTAAAGTACATCTTTCTACCAACTAAAATACCATGTTTTGAACCTAGATAAATTAGTTAATCACACGAATGGTCCTTAAGGACTAGGCAAAATAACAGATTTGGGTATCAACTTTAAACAGTAACAAATTTAAAACTTGTGCTATCAATTTTGTAATAAACATGGGTATTAAGACTAAGTTCTGTTAAATTCGAATGAGATTGTCAAAATACCCTTTAACTAAAAAAAACAAAAGAATAGTAAAAATACAAGGACTAGCTATCTAAAGTTCTATAAGAGGAATTTTTTTAGTTTATAAGGTTTGAAACATATAACAATTTTAGTTTATTTGTTTCAATTTCCCTCTTTTAGTCTACGTGTTCTCAAAGTCATCACAATTTTATTCCAAGCCAGTAACACCGTTATTTACTCCGTTAATGAGAAGGGTATTTTAGTTATTTTACACACAACGACTAATTGTGTAATTTGGTAAAATAGCTTACTAGTTAAAGGGACGTAACTTATAAAAAAAATCAGGCAAGGTGGAAAAAAATAATCCCAACTAACACCTGTCGAAAATAATCCAAACTCAATTTATTATCTTCAGTGGTCCCAAATCCAACTGTTTTTGCCTCAAATGGTTCGTCGTTAAGTACACTTAACAGCTGTTAACTTTTTTTTCGAATTTCAAACCGATGTTTTATGGATTTTGATCCGGAGGATGAGACGAGTCAATTGGTGTAAACCTTACCTCCAATTGGTGCTCCAAATAGATGGTGGTTCGCCTCCACAACAGAAACCAGCACCACCTACCGTAAGTACATTAATACGTACGCATATAAGTAAGTAATATTCATAACAGAACGTGGATAAAATTGAAACTAATGGACTAAAACCATTAGAACATCCAAACTAGTCTAGTTCCAGACAAAACTAATGAACAGTTTAAAAAAGTAAAATTGTTATAATTAGTAATTATTATTCTTATTCTTTTTATTATTGTTGTTGTTATTATTATTACTATTATTATTATTATTATTATTATTATTATAATCATCTATTATTATTATTATTATTATTATTATAACTAGTTATATGTATTGCTCGCGCATTGTGTGAGCGTTTTATTTGATGGTTTTATAAATGCATAAAGAAAACAATCATAAGGAGCTTAGAATTAGAGACTACACCATGTCATAATTCGATATCAAACTTCATAGGCCCAACAACAACAAAAAACGTAAACAAATCGAAAAAACAAAGTGACAACATTTATAAGTAGGACTTAGAATCTACGAATATAGTGTGATCATGTTGTGGTTAATTGCAATGAGATTGTGAATTTTTAAACCGACATTCTATATAATTTGACAGATATACTAATAGGGGCTGGAGATAAAAACTAACAAAAACTTATGTCAAATATAAAAAAATAAAAATGACAATACATCAAGTTATTAAATTATACGAGTATATAGTATAATATAATAATAATAATTATTATTATTATTTTGTCATTGTCATTGTCCCTTCCGCTCTGAATCCAAGGGACTCTCGCACCTACTTCGAATCTTCTATACGGTAAAAGAAACGACCTTGCCAGGTGTGTGTAATTATTATTAATTTCACTATTTCTTCTCTTTAACACAACGTGAAACATTGTTGTGTAACATTTTGTGTGATTTTTCAGTAAAGAAAACAAAATTCATAAATCTTAACTCACGAAAAAACGGTGTAATTTGTAATATAACAGTTTATTTACTATTTCTAATCAAAAATGAAGAAATGAGTTATGTCAATCTACAAAAAGTGATGTCATACACGTTTTTCTTTTTTAGACCAGCTAGGTGACCGAATGAATATGTTATACTAATTGAGTAGTGCATTAAAATGTGCATGTGCTCTATGGATTGACTTTATGATACTTGTATTTTGCGTAAAAGTTTAGTTATTAAAATGTTTAGAAATTAAATTACTAAATAAAATATTGTGTACGTAGCTAAGTAGTCATTGTATTATGTATGTTACTTACTTATATGCGTACGTATTAATGTACTTATATACGGTAGTACATATTGATATTTTATCATGATTCATGACCATCTTCCATTTGCATAAGACTGCTCAAGTTGATGGTTAATCACTTGGTTCTAGTAAGGACTTTAAAGATATTAGAGGGTTGTTTTGTCTTTGTAGGAACATAAATGTAAGAGAGAAAAGAAAAATCGAAGGGAGAGAAAGGAAGACCCTCATGAACGTTTAAGAGAAAGGGTTTCCGTGACCGACCTTATTACATATGCCTTTAAAACCTAAAATTTGTTGGGTATGATTATGTGTGGAGGCTCTTGTCGTAAATGGGCAAGCCCACAATGTATGAAAGCCCATATGTGAAAAGCCGTGAGGCTCAAGCCTAGGAAAACCCTAGGTTCCCCTTCCTACATATAGATGAACGTGTAGGTAATATTCTTTTGAGCACAAATCAATCATATTCACTAGTAACAACAAAATGGACGTGGATCACACCAATCGAAACACCATAAATCTATGTGTTCATCTTTTATTGTTTCTTATTTCTGCCATCATTCGTTTAAGTAATTAGATAGATTCTCGATTATGCCTAACAACTGGTATATCAAAGTTTTTAGATCAAGATTTTTTGGGAGTTTTCTACTAAAGTTTCACATCTATCTTCATCCAGCTAGTTCACTCCTCTTCCAGCTAGTTTACATGTTCTAACAACGAATATGTAGGAAAATCGGGCAAATTCATGATTTGGAAAACCGAATCCGCACAACGAAACTAGTAACTTCGTGAACTTGAACGAAAGTTCGAAATTGATAGAGTACAAATTATACATATATCCCTAGTTGAGTTTGTTTACATTTTGTGTCGTTTCGGTAACGTTTATATATCAATTTTGGCACAACTGATGTTTTTATGTTTCGTAGGTCCCATGTTGATAAAGAAACAGATAGATCGTGAAAAATCGATTCCGTAGGCGAAAACGGGGCGCGAAACGGAGTTACGAGCGGACCGGAACGCGTAAACGAAGAAAACGATCGAAAACGAAACAACGCGACACGGAATGGCTTGACCACGTCACGCGGCCACAAGTGGTTCCACCACCGCGTAGCGCGGCGTCCCACTTGGGCTGTTGTTTCCTTGGCACGTTACGCGGCCATGACTCCCTTTCGTCACCGCGCGACGCGGTGACGCGAATTCGGCAGAAGGTTTCGACGATTTTTGGCCCGGTTCGCTATATAAACACATATAATGAAACCCTAGCCTGGAACACTTTTCTTGGGACGAATTGGAGGCGATTTCCAGCAGATTGAGGCCGGTTTTGACGTGGAGAAGACGGAACGAAGGCATCGGATTCGTGCTGGTTCAAGGAATCACTTCCTAGGCTTCTCGGGTTCATTCGTTCTTCGTTTTTCTTTCTTTTGATCATGTTTATTATTATTAAACTTGTGTTTTTCATTATGAACATGCTTGGCTAGACTCGTTAAAACTACCTAGGCGTTATGTTGATTCGTTAACTTTGTTTTGAACTTGCGTTGGAATGATTTGGTTATGGTTTATGTTTAATTAAAAGTTTGAACCTTTATGATTGTTTAATGCATTATATATGTTTGAATTGGTAGAATTGATATTATTAATCCATGTGTTCTTGGTGATCGTCTATGTCACGTAATAGGACTCGTTTAGTCATTAACGTGAGTTGAAAGAATTCAATTCAAGAAACAAGATCCAAGTTGAAAGATGTCCCAAAACATCCAAATTTAATGACTTCGGCCCAAACTCGTCATCCTCCCAGTCAAGTTTCCAAGCTCATCCAGAAGGCTAACAATCGTCCCCAAACATCCAATTCCTTCCCGTGAACCCTGCACGATACTGTTGTATCTATTGTCAATCTAAACCTATCCACCCATTTTGTGGTTTATTTTCCGGCAACTTTGTTTTCACACCATAACCTTCGTTTCTCACCATAGCTATTGCCAATTTAACCTACCCATCTTACTAAACTTGAATTTCAAATTCTTCTTTGATGTATTCACAAAATTAACCTGTTACATCTTATATTTTTTACATGTAAAAAACCACAAATCAAGCAAGAGTAACACCTAAAATCAAACTAAGGGATGAAATTTATATAATAAACAAAAAATATTAAGTCGAATTAATTTTCCAAGTTAATCATAAAATTAGATAAGTATCAACAAAGCTAGAGAAAAAGTCAAATAATTATAAGAAGAACTAAATATTTAAGTCTAATTTAAAGGCTGGGGATTTTCATTGAAAAATGACGTTGAAGGTAAAGTGTGTTGATATAACATGAGTACGAGATACGTTTGCTGCCGGCATACTAAACGTAACAAGATAACAACTAATACGAAATTAATTGGTTAATGTTTATTGCTTGAATTATATGCATGTCATGATTCTTTATGGAACCACAATTAGAGAGTGAATATCTTAGCTTCTTTAATATATATGACCGAGTAATTGTTATAGTTTTTTTAAATTTTTTAACATAATTAAACCTAAATAACTTTCCACTTTTTATACTTAGTATAATACTAAATACATTAACTTATGAGTTACTAGGTTTAACACCCGTGTTACACACGGGTTAAATAACAATATCTATAAAAATATTATAATCATTATATTTAAAGATTTGTAATTTGTAGATATTTAATATTTAAGGATATTGTTTCATTAACTCATTGCATGACACTTAAATTTTCCCTCTTAAACTTCCTATTATGAATTAAAAAATTTCCCCTTAAAATTTGCCCCTTAAAATCTTGATTTATTAGATACATGCGTTAAAATTGTGTCATTTAAATGTTGTGCGTCATGTCGGGATCGCGTGAAGAAAATACAATATTCTCTATTTAGGGAAGGTGGTGTCATCACTAGTACTATCTATTTAAGGCATTGTTTACAATGACATAAACGCTACTTGTTCCACATCCCCCCTTTCAGTTTTTAGCTTCTATTCATTGTCATCATGATTTCAATCAAATCCACCATCGTTGTTTCTCCGTTTATTATATTCACAGTCATCATCTTCTTCTTTGCTTCATTTTCAACCTCCGAAAAAGGTAACCATTTCAATTGCATGTTCAATTCATTGTACGTAACTCATTATATATTAACCGTTTACACTTTTCACTTCTCTACAGCTCCATATGCCACATTTGCAAAAGACGCCACACAAGCTCCGTCGAAGACATCCTACGACTACATCGTTGTCGGTGGTGGAACATCCGGGTGTGCATTGGCAGCCACACTTTCACACGGCGCAAAAGTGTTGCTACTCGAAAGAGGAGATTTACCATACAACATCCCCTCCATCAACACCATAAATGGCTTTTTAGAAACACTTGCAAACCTCGGTCCAACGTCAGCCTCACAGACGTTTGTGTCCACAGACGGGGTGGTCAACCAAAGGGCTCGTGTTCTAGGGGGTGGGTCCGCACTCAACGCTGGTTTCTTCACACGGGCGAGTGATGACTTTGTTAATAAAGCGGGGTGGGACCCGAAGGTGGTGAAGGAGTCGTACGAGTGGGTGGAGAAGAAGGTGGCATTTGAGCCGAAGGTTTTGGCGTGGCAAACGGCTGTAAAGGACGGGTTGTTGGAGGCGGGAGTGGTGCCGAATAATGGGTTTACTTATGAACATATCTACGGGACGAAAGTTGGTGGTAGCATTTTTGATCGGGACGGGAAGAGACACACGGCTGCCGATTTGTTAGAGGATGCTGATCCAAGCAACATTACGGTGCATTTGAATGCAACGGTGCACCAAATACTGTTCAAAAACAAAGGTAACAACAACATTTAATTCTACAGTCGTCATTGTTGATCGACAAGAGTAGATGGTATTAAATTTACTAGAGACATGCATGGTTCATGGTTGAAAGTTGAAACCAATCATTTATTTTTTATGGATCTAAACATGTACGTGGTGTCTAGTTAATTACTTCACATGCAACTTTTCATTTGATAAAAGAAATCTTAAAATTTTTGTTATAATAATTCAGTTGTCAAACAAAGGGCACACAGAGAAATAAGAGGTGTGCACTTTTTTTTCACTAAGATTCGTGTGATGCTGCAGTTGGGTCATGCGGTCGAGTCTTATGTATGTGACTTCGTCATATACGTGGATAAAAAAAGTTTTATGTCTCGTACATTAAATTAAACCGTAATGTGTCACATATTAAAAGACGAAAAATATCAAAAGCTTAAGGTTAAAACGATAACCAAGTCAAAATCAGAGAGTTCAAGTCGTAATTATGTCAAGGTAGAGTTAGGGGTCAAAGCCGAAAACTGATTGACTTATTAAGGCCTAAAATGATAATTAATCAAAGTTAAGGACTAAAATCGTATATATGTCAAACTTATAAAATGACAAAGTTTTAATTAACTCAAACATGTGTGCTAATTACTAATTATTTAAAACTTTGCTAATTAGTAATTAGCAAGGTCATAACCGATCTTGCTAATTAGTAAGTATATAATATCTTGTATTCTTGTTTCATGTTATTTTTTCTTGGGAACAATCTTATTAGTATTTTGTTCATTTTGATTTGACATGAAATCAATTATTCAACTAGCGAATTAGCTCTTGTTCTGTTAAGTAGATGCATCAAAACAAGGATTTTGAAACCCGAATAAACTTTTTATCAAAACAAAGATTTGAAGTTTTGAACTATTCGACTAGACACATCAACTCTTTAATGGTCTAGCCTAAATTTTCTCTACCCTTAACTAAACAAAGACGATATGGAGATCGACTTGCCACCATACAATAGTTGCCAAAGGTACCCTTATTTAACATTAACATCTAGTAGCCAATAGAACCTTGATTCCATGGCAACAACATTATATCGTCCCCATAGGTGCAGTCACCATTAGTGGCTCTTCTTGTACCGAAGTAAAACAAGTTTTTAAGGGTCTTTGGAAGTCTTTTTGCATTGTTTCTTGTTTAAATATATGGTTAGTATGATATAATATAGAGTTTAAATTCTGGACCATTTATAAATAACTAAGTAAAAATTGATTATAGTTTATACATTGTGTTTTAACATCCTATGTATGATTTTTCATTTTTGTATGTTGTAGAGCTAAGAGCTATAGGAGTGTTGTACGAAGATATAAAAGGAAAAAAGCACATGGCAACTTTAAAGGAAGGATCATTAATGAATGAAGTTATAATATCAGCAGGCACACTTGGAAGCCCACAGTTGCTAATGTTAAGTGGTATTGGGCCTGCTAAACATCTAATGGGCCATGGAATAAAAGTTCTATTGGACCAGCCCAAGGTTGGACAAGGCTTGTCTGATAACCCTATGAATATAGTTCTTGTTCCTTCACGAAGGCCCGTAGAGGTTTCACTTATTGAAGTTGTGGGCATTACAAGATTTGGAAGCTTTGTTGAAACTGCTAGTGCCCATATTAACTTGCCATTGCTTCAAAAACTTGGCTCCAAATTTGGCCTTTTTGCTAACCAGGTGTGTAAATGTGTAATATAGAGGTGCACCAAATATCCGGTGCCCCGGACTCGACCCGATGTACCTGAATCAGGCAAGGTCTACCTGAACCACTGGGTACACATGGGACCCAAGTCCAAAAAAACAGAACCAAGCTAGAAGCATTGGAACCAGTTCCACATCAATTTGGTCAAAACCCAAACCCGGAACAAAAAACCACACTAAACCGGTAAAAAAATCCGATCGTACCTAAAACAAACCCCGACCCGACTCTACCTGATTTTTGACTTTGTTAACCAAAACCGGACCCAATTCCTTGTCTGGAACCGGCTCTTAAAAAAAGCCGGTTTGGGCACCTTTAGTGTAATATACTAATAGTCTAATTTGAGTGGTATCTTTATTTTCTACTTATTTTGATAGTAACATTTGGTTATTTCTAATATGTTTGATATGCATTTCAGACAAGTCTTGACAAGATCAAATCTCATATCAAACATCGGTTCAATCTGAATCTATCAGAGCTAAACGCCGGGCTGATCCTCGAAAAGGTAATGGGCCCACTCTCATTCGGTGAACTCGAGCTTGTGACTAAAAATCCAAAAGATAATCCTAAAGTCACATTTAACTACTTCAAAGACCCCCGAGACCTTGAGTCATGTGTGGAGGGATTAGAAACCATTATAAAGGTTTTGGAATCGAAACCACTGTCAACATTTCGTGATCCTTTAATACCAGTTCACGATTTGTTTGCTTTGGTGGCCGCTATACCTTTGAACTTGAGACACAGACATGTGAATGCTCCTTTTGACCTTGAGCAATACTGCAAAGACACTGTGATGACCATATGGCATTATCATGGAGGTTGTCACGTTGATAAGGTTGTTGATCGCAACTATAGAGTGATGGGTGTCGCAGCGCTGCGTGTTATTGATAGTTCAACTCTTTTGAACTCTCCTGGTACAAATCCTCAAGCTACTATAATGATGCTTGGAAGGTACAGTACGTACAACTTTTTTAGGTATATATAAATTATTTTTAACTGCTTAAAAAATATTAATTCTGGTTTTTAATATTGTTTCAGGTATATGGGGATAAAAATGTTAGGAGAAAGATTGGCGATTCAAAAGAAGTAGGAAATGAAGTATGTTAAAACTTGGGCTATATATATAAGTGATATCGGTGCTTATTACATCTTATATAAACCTTATTTAATATTTCGTTAAGTTTTTTTATAAGTAACTATAATAGAGCATTTTCATAAGTTCAGACCAGTTCGTGATATGAAAAATACGTTAATAATCATAATATACTGTCGTTAATTTTTAATCTTTTGTTTTTATTATTAAATATCTTATTGAAAAACAAATATTTCTTTTTCAAAAGTTGGTAAGTAAATGAAATCCACCTTTAATATATCGAAGAAAAGTTGCAGAATGGACAATGGATATGCCGTTTTAAACCCATTCCCCAAATCTTGATGATACTTTTACCACAGATTTGAAAGAATATTTTTTAGAGGACTTGAAATATTGTTTATACTATTTGCATTTGTATGTATTACGATCAATGAAATAGGTTCGGATCAAATTAAGACTTTTGAATATATAAAGTGTAATCATTCGGGTCAAATGAACTCCGGTTAACCTTATTTCGGCGATTTTGGAACTGTTTTGTCGAATTTTACAGATTTTAGCTTTTAAGGTTTAGTTTATATAGTTTACTGTCAGCCTAGGGTTAGTTTTATGGTTTTTTTTGGGTGGTGTGGGGGATTATAAGGTGAGGGGGTTTAGGTTTTTAAGGGATGTGAAGTGGGGGATTTAGGTCTTGTTTTTGTATTTTTTTTCTTTTTGGGGGTGGGGTTGCTAGTTTTAGGGTGGGGGTGAAGGTGTAGGTCGATACGAATATGGTTTTTGGAGAGTTTGGCAAGTCGGTTCCAACATCGTCGTATCAATCGGAGTTTGTTTGAACCGACATCTTACGATTCAAAGACATTTTACAATAACCTTACCCTGTGATCAGTTGCATCACCAATAAATTTGAAAATTGTATATTCCTCTATAATACAAGTTTTTAATTACATACTATAAAATGTTCTTAAAGCATAACTTTGTATAGAAACGTGGAAAAATCCGTATCCACACTCTAAAAAATATTAAATATTATCATAGGAAAAAAGTTAAATGTTAAATAAAATAAAAAATTGAAATATTATGAAGATGTGTATATCAAATTGTAAAAATGAATGAAAAAAAAAGAATCCAATATATAG
The DNA here is from genome assembly GCA_030867185.1 of Tagetes erecta. NCBI lineage: Eukaryota > Viridiplantae > Streptophyta > Magnoliopsida > Asterales > Asteraceae > Tagetes > Tagetes erecta. The sequence continues at coordinate 17,458,914 of CM061491.1, read as the reverse complement.
TCCAATACCATCATGGGTTTAATACTCCTGATGTAAAAAATATATATCATTGAGATGACGGTCAAAATCAAAGAATATTGAGAAAAGGAGTTGAATTAGTGCTCTAGAATCAACAAAAGAATAAAAGTAATGTGAAAAAAGGCACTTTTGGCAAAGGCATAAATGTCCACATATTGGCATATACCACTTCTAAGATGGTTTATCCCATCATTCAAGTGCATATAAAGGAGCCCATATATAGATGGTCAAACCAGCAAACGCATTATAGGTTTCATCTAAAAAGTCAAATAGACAATGGAATTGATGTATGAGTCATCAAGCAAAGATGAGTTACAGGACTACTCTCTTATGGCATGTATATATGCTTCAACTTTTTACACTTTTCCAAACTATATCGTTGTTCAGTTATAACATGCCAAAGGAGAGTTGTCCTGCGATTGTTCGTTGCTTATTCTAATATATGTGCATTTAACGTCAGGTAACATTCTATGCACATGAACTCATAGAGCAATTGTTTTGGCTCATGTTTATTATATATCATGTTAGAATGTATGTATCAAATGTTTTAGGCTATCTATCATTTATTGTGTCCGTATAAAAAAGACTAAATGTTAAAATGCACGTAGTTAGGAACTAATTCTCAAGTAAGATCAAATGTTTTAGGCTGCTTAAACAATGTCTTTGCATTTTGTAACTAAAAGAACCATTCCATGTAACAAGTTTTCTAGATCTGCTCATTACATTTTGTAGGATCATGAATTACACGTACGGTTTCGATGTATGTGGATCAAGATTAATAATAATAATAATAATAATAAAGTACGGTTCTAAGAAAAGTAGCCTGCTGACATCAAATATAGAGGAAATATATCAGGCAAACCAAGTCAACACAACAATGTTCGATATTATGAAACTTAAAACGTGAAAGAGGTGAATATTAAGAATGAGTGAGAGGATTAATTGAAAGCTAATCAAGAGAGATTTTTATTTGATTTGCAATCTATATATCCCACTTGTAGTCCCAAATTACTTCAAATTATAGAGACATACTCACATACATGTAGGAATTGGATCACTTTTTGGTAAACTAGTTAGGGGGGGTGGGAGTGGTTCTCGCCGGCGCCACGAGATTGGATCTCGTCACCACCTCGCCGGAGGAGGTGTGGTCCTCACGAGAAAGACGAGAAGCCCAACTGCTTGCCTCTCACACCACAAGCTCGTCCACGAGCTCTCCACCACCTTCCTCGTCACTTCCTCGCCACAATCACTCCCTTCTCTCTTATAAAATAGACAAAGATACTCTTTTTAGCATTTGGAAAATTATAGAATAATATCATATCGTATTCAAAACAAATATCATGTAGTTCAATTCACAACTCCTGCGATACTCTAATTCCTATCTTCTTAACACCATTTCACATCATTTCTCAACACCTATAGGCTATAGTGCACAAACACCAACAATAAGAATTAAAGCAAACAAGTCAAGCTATCTATCTATTTATCACCTCAAGAAATGAAACAGTTAAGCCATAAACTACCTTAGCATCTAACCGGCCTAACTGACACAAATTAATTCGCATGGTGTCATTGATAGTGCTTTTGCTTAAAGCAATTTACACAGCCAACACAGCATACTCCATCATCTTAAATTACAACATTAAAAACTACTGCAATACTCTAATTCTATCTTCTCAACATCATTTCACATATTCATAGCATATTAGCATTTGCAATTCAAAAACACGAAATAAACATATAGCAAAATGAACACAACCTTAGTAGTTATAAGAGTACTCATCTTACGCTTCAGGCACTCTTATAACTACTTTTATTTATAATGCATGTATAATAGCTTAAAAATAAAAGGAAATTTGAATTTTAAAAATCCCTACTTTCACCTGTTGGCGAGAAAAAATCTCAACTGAGAAAATTTTTGCTAGAGATCCCAACTTTCAAACATATTTTTTTAAAAAGACCCATTTAAAAAATACTTAATGCCGTGAAGTTTTTTTCGAATTTGAAACTAATGTTTTAAGGTTTTTGACCGGGAGGATGATACAAATCAATTGATGTAAAAGTTAACTCGAACGCGTGCTCCAAATGATGAAACGATGCTTCAATTGATGTAACACTAAACGTATCGGCAAACCGTTTAATCGTTTGGAGCATCGGTTCAGGATTAATTTACATTAATTCATTCATATCCTACTTCCGATCAAAAGCCTTAAAAATTTACTTTTAAATTCCAAAATAACTTAACGACGTTAACAGGGCCGGTCCTGAGGATTTTGGTACCCTGTGCGGGCCAGGAAAAAAGGGCCCCTCTTCCTGAGAACCATCGCACTAAGTTATATAAACCAATTATTTTTAGTTTTTTACCCGAAAAAACAAACATTTTATAAATAAACATAACAAAACCAAAGTATTAGAATTACATTCCGTAATCGGTAATACTTAACCAATGAGACGTGAAGCTCTCCGAGCATTCTTCATAGCAAATTGATTGATCACATCTTCACAGTTTATATTGTCAAATATCTCATTCTCGACAGATATCTGCGCTAATCCGCTAAGTCTTTGTTGGGACATTGTGGATCGTAAGTAAGATTTTAGTAGCTTCAACTTTGAAAAACTTCTTTCTGCAGATACCACCGTCATTTTTATAAACCCTAGAAAATAGAAATCTAAAGTACAAAACAAGTTAATAATAACAATTAACAATTACCTCGTCGCTAACCTCTCTAGTTTTGACTCCAAAGATTCAAATCGTCCCTACTCCGACAGTTCCTAGTCGCTATTTGCTCACCTGCTGGTCGCTGCTGCTGTTTTCTTCACCATCGACAAAAAAATAGAGTTTTGTGGACTTGTTGTGGACTTATGGCTATGTTGGCTTTTGAAAATAAAAAGCAGTGGGCTTTTGTAACAAATCCTCTAGCCTACATATAACTTTTATAAAAAAATTTATATAATATAATTTTTTTTTTAAAGAATTTTTTTAAAACAGCAGCAGTGCACCCCCTCTAAGCACACGGTGCACCCCCTCTAATCCGGCCATGGACGTTAAGTATTTTTTAATTGAAGGTCTTTAAAAAATATGTTTGAAAGTTAGTATCTCTAAAAAGAATTTTCTTAGTTTGAATTTTTTTTAACCAATAGATAAAAGTTTCCATGCTCGTTCAAAAAGTGAAGTGAATAGGATCGGCATTTGAGAGGAAACAAGTCGATCCGCATTCAAAGGAATAGAACTTCCCGTCAGCTAAAGAGATTACCTTGACCGTCTGACTGATGTCCGCTTTGGTAAGAGGTATGGCTTGCAAAGGACACCCAAATTTTTAAAATTTATCTTTTTAAAATAGGTATATTGGTTTTCACTGGTCCCAACTATCACATTTTGTTTTCTACCGGTCCCAACTATTGAATTGGCTGCCAACGGTCCCAACCTTTATCACTTTGGTAACCACTGGGCCCGTCGTTAAATTTTTTTAACGTCGTTAAGTTTTTTCCAAATTCAATACCGATGTTATAAGCCTTTTGATCGGAACGATAATTTAACGACGGGACTAGTGGTTACCAAAGTGATAAAAGTTGGGACCGTTAACAACCAATTTAATAGTTGAACCAGTAGAAGACAAAAGGTAATAGTTGAAACCAGTGAAAACCAATATACCTTTAAAATAAAATGTGATATATATATGTGCCTCTCAAAAGACTTAAGCCCATTTGTGACATTGTGGAGTGTCCACGGATTGAACCAGACAAACAGCAACTACGATACTTCGCCACGTGTCTTAATCTTACGCAACAGTCTCCCCCAAATAAATATACATTTCGAAGCATCACCTCTTGTCTATGCTTTTATTTCCTCTGTTCTTTACTCTTATCTTTTTTCCGATCATAATAAACAAATCTCTCTTTTTTATTCAACCATTTTTTTTCTGTTTTCTTCTCTATTTCATTCTCTCACATCTCATCAACTGATAAAAGTATAAACTGAACATGGGATCTGAAGACAACGATGCTGAAATTTTATCAAGATTTGACCCATCATCAGAGTATACAATAACCCCATTTCAACAACATACGCCAACTGAAGCTACGTTATTGAAACAAGAACCAACGGAAAACGATTCAAAGGGTTTGATACCACATCGGAGAACTTCAAAAGACCGTCACACGAAGGTTGAAGGTCGTGGCCGGAGGATACGTATGCCGGCGTTATGTGCCGCTAGAGTATTTCAGTTAACTCGTGAACTTGGTCACAAATCAGACGGTGAAACGATACAGTGGTTATTGAACCATGCAGAGGATGCTATTGTTAAAGCTACTGGAACGGGTACAGTGCCTGCGATAGCTGTTAGTGTTAACGGAACGTTAAAGGTTCCGACGACGTCGAGTAACGTAGATGGAAAAAGATTGAATGAAACGTTAACTTCTAGTTTTGCACCTGTGGCACCGGTTGCATCACAGAGCATTGTCCCCGTGTGGACCATGGGTGCACACGGGGACAGTGGCGGAGCTTTGTTTATGATCCCGACAACTGTTTCTGGTGACGGATCATCGTCAGGTCATCATTTTTCACAGATTTGGGGCGTACGTGGTGGTGAAAGTTCAAGTTCGAGTTCTAGTATATGTGGAACAAGTGAGATTTATGAGAAAAAAGAGCTGCAGTTCATGTTTGGTTCTTCAAAAGAATCGTGAAAACCTTTTGTTTTTGTTCATTTTGAACAACATAGTCCTTTTAACCACAATGGTTTAGTTTATATTTAGAAGTTTAGCTAGTTACAACTTACATCAAGCTAATAAATAAACTTATGGCCTTCCAAAAAAAGGTAAAGTCTCATTTGGACCACTAGCTGGCTACTAAACCAATAAATTATTATCGTGTTAAAAAAAATTTGTGTTCATTTCGTTTAATTGTAAATGAAATTGATTAAAGCAATATTTTTAGGATCAGGCAATGAATCGGTCGTTTTACTGGTTTATTTGTCAGATCAGTCAAATCAATTGGATCGGTTTTGAATGAAATAATAAATAATAAATATATATTTTTCGAAGTATCAAAACTTCAAAATATAAGTTATACTTTTAGACACAACTATTTAAAGTTCTAAAACCATAACACAAACACAATTTTAAACAAACATCAAGTTTAATACTATGAGTTTAAATAAAGATGGTCTAATTCTAAAAACCCAACCAACTTAAAAAAATGAAAAAATAAACCAATTTCCCGATCTGATTAACCGGTTCAACCAGCCGAATCCCGGTTCAATTGGTTGACCGGTTTGAATCGAGTGAGATTTTGGGCTAAAAATGAACGTATATAAACCGGTTCGGTGCCATGTATGAATCCCGGTTCAACCGGCCGAATCTAACCGAGTCCGAAAACATTGGATTAAAGGTTAGCTGAAAGTGAAATAGCACGTGAGGGTTAGGCCTTGAGACGTGGAGGAAGGTATCCCGGTGGGTTCACTCTTTCCATTTGCTTTGTGGACCATGATGCATGTGGGTCCGGGTCACTTAGATTGTGATAGCGCATGCCCAAGTTGGCTAAGGTTGGGTGGGTGGTCCCGTGGACCCTTTGGATATCGAAGCGGTCATTCAATAGGGTTAGGTTGTCAAACCTCATTAAACGAAAAACTAGCTAGACGCTAGACCTGGGACAAACTTAAAACGAATATTTTAGCTAGATGCTAAAGCGACAAACTTAAAACGAGAAATTTTGTCAAGATTTTCGGTCTAAGTTCCCCACTTTGAAACGTCTCAAACATCAAAACGTCTATCGATTTATTGTTGAAGACTTTCTTATCTCAAGGTCTCCGACTCTCGGTATGTATGTTCACGTGATATTGTTTTAGTGGGTTGCATATAGTTGTAAGTGATAAACTTGTAGAACAATGATATATTACAAAACACGATCCTTCGTAAGCATACAAACATGTTTACACCACGGATTTACTTAGACCCGCACACCTTCGTAAACGACATTACAGGTACATTTTGATCAAAATATATCAACTTGGTTCTAAACCTTCTTGTTTCAGTATTTGTTGGACTTCCTCTTGTGTTGGCATAGAGGGTATCGCGCCTTTCTTTGTTACAACAAGCGCTCCACATGCATTTGCAAAAACAAGAGCTTCTCGTAGTCGTTTTTCATCCTACACAAACACACTATATGTCACTCGTAATCAAACAAATAAATCACTAAACCATATATGACGTGTCAGAATGGTACCTTATACAGATTTGTATCTGAAGCTAAAACGCTCAAAATCCCACCAACAAACGCATCACCAGCACCCGTAGTATCAATAGACTTAACTTTCACACCACCAACTCTACCCTTAAATTGCTACACAACATAACACATTTCGTTAAATTTAACAATAGAGTGTTGTGTTGCAACAAAACATTCAACCACTAAGCCAAATCCTGTCAAATTTACTAGAACCTTACCTTGGTGTAATATCTACAACCATTCGCTCCTTCACTAACGAGAAACAGTTTAAAATTCGGATGGAAAAGCTTCTTCAATATCACGTCATCATCATAAGCATCGTCACCACCAGTCAAAAACGTGATTTCATCCTCACTTACCTACACATCGTCTCATAACTCATTAATCACTTACATATAATGCTATGCTTAATATAAAGGAAAATTAGATTTTAATAGTCCAAACAATGGGCCAATATATAATAATTCATACTCATAGTTTGACCGAGATGACACTCCTAACTTTTAGGTTCGTTTTAAAGGGAAAAACTCAGTAATATAAGTCATTCTTGATTTACACTCGATTTAATTTCAAAGAGTATCATTAGTCACACTATCAATATGCTTATATAAATTGTAGTATGCCAGTATATTATTAGTACCTTGATAACATCTGCTTGGTTCCAAACACTCATTATGCCCTCACGAGCAGCATCCGGTGACGACCATAACGGTAATCTCAAATTCACATCATAAGAAAGGATGCTACCTGATTTCTTGGCTATAGCCATTGCAGCTAGATGAGTTGATCTACATGGTTCATGTATCAAACTAATCGAACCAAAGTGAAATATTTTTGCCTACATTACACAAAAACTAAAAACAATGAAGGGATCACCAAAACAACAAACAATCATATACCAAAACATGAAAATCTATATACCTGTTTAATAAGATTCACATCAAGTTCTGATTCTTGAAGTAGCATATCCGCACTAGGATTTCTAAAAAACAAAAACTCCCTCTCCCCATCGGATTTTCGACTAACGAAAGCTAATGCCGTTCGAGCTTTGTGGTCAAATCGCATCCCTGAATTGTCAACTTTGTTTTCCTTCAAAATGTCAGCCAACATGTACCCAAATTGGTCATCACCCACCTAAAAACAAGTACCATATACATATTTAAAGTTCTCATTACTTCACTATATAAGTTGAAACTCTATAGGAAGATTTTAATCAATATACTTTGCCTATAAATGCTGAAGAGCCACCCAATCTTGAAATACCGACGGCGACATTAGCCGGAGCACCACCAGGTGCTTTTTCGAAGGCGGGTGCTTCTGCAAGTGAGACTCCAGAAACAGATGACACAAAGTCGATCAACATTTCACCAAAGCATACAACTAATGAATTGATTGCCTTTTGGTCTCTATTTGAGCTACCTGAATGCATTAGAGTTGCTTTATCACAACAGTTTTATTTTATGCCCAATCAAGAATAGAACTGTTCTCAATCAACCTAATAATCCCTTTCCTAACCATAAAAAAACCCGGATCAAGAAATTTCAAAAGTAGTAAGTTAAGTTACCTAAATGATCCAAGAAACTATACAAGTTATATCGTTAATGATCTACACTACATAACATAACTTTGTATCAAATTCAAAACACAGTCATCATGTATAATCATTAAGATGTGAGAAAAAAAAGACGTATAAATAGGGGATGAGTTGAAGAACCTGAAATTGGGTTATCTGCCATTTAGGTTAATGAGTTTTAAAAGATGATGATATAAAGGCAAGGTACCAAGAACAGTAAGTGTTAGAAGGTAGAAGAAAAATGGGGATAAAAATGTTGAATATGGGCGTAAAGTGCGTAACCGTGTAAGGCTCGTGACGACAGCGACCGACTCCGCTACGTGTCATAAATTCACAATCTCGAATTCTGATTGTGATACAATGGGCCGCGCCATGTTTTTTTGGGTAAAACTAATTGAATTACTTACACCGAAAATTACCGTTAAACATTCGGGTCATTTAGAAATTCAGTCAATCTCAAACATAGAAGTATTGGTTTATTCGAAGTAAGCCACATCAACTATCAATTTTAAAAATCCATCAAGAAGATGAGAGAAAAACCCCTAAGATCAGGAATATAACATGAAAACGATAAGGTCTCAAGCTTTATCAATGTCTTTATGTCATTAAGCTAGAAGGCCTACTACTACGCATACTTTTTTGTTATTTCATTTTGGTATTTTAACTTTATATGAACGTTTTAATATTATTTATATTTTACTTACAAAACATGTTACTATATATATGAATGTGAGTTATATTACAAAGGATCTTAAATCTAATAATGGTGAGAAAAACATAATGGTATGTCAAGACACAATGAACATTTTCGAGTAAAATAAGACATGATGATGAGTATAAAGATACAATGATGAGAAACAAAAAGAAACAGTGACATGGAATCACAAAAAGTCAAAAGCTACAAATTAAAAACTCAAAAACTTTGTACGTATTTTAAAGATAACAAACTTTTTTTTATGGTGTAAGTTAAAAAAATAATTTGGTGTGTAAAAGTTAAGAGCGTTTAAACAAGACGGTGGAATTTGAAAAGAGGCTAAAACCAAAATCCTTTGATTTATCATTAAAATTCTAATTATTTACCATTATGTCACCGGATTATTATAGTCTTTGGATATAAGATGTAATAAACAATAATCTTTCTTATATTCTTTAAATTAATTAGGTTATTTAGCATAACTCAACCTCTATTGTTATGAATTTGAGTCTCATTGCTGGTTTAAGTCTTGCGCTCAGCAAAACCGAGTGTAGTGAGGAATCCACATCGTAATTCAAACCCTTAGAAGTCAGTCCACTTTCACAATATGTTCATGATGTTCATACCATCATTTAGCATGAGTGTGTTCATTTGTATAACCATTATTGACTAAACTTATTGTGTTGTTTGATGAAGACAATCTTAGCATAAATTAATGTTTATTTATTAATTGGTGCATTTGTTATCTTTTACATTCTTGTAAAGATTATCCTTTATGTATATGAGATACTTGTCTTTTTATTTAGTTTTAATTATGGTAAAGTCACACATTTAATTTGCTTAAAATCTCGGAGACAAACAACTCTTTGTATCTTAACAATGGGGCATTTCGTCCATGAAACCCATTGGAACATTAGCGGGATGTCTTATTCTAAAAATAGTATTGTATGGATATTGTTTTTACTATTCTAAAACAAGGATATTTAATTAATCACTTTTGTAGAATATATAATAGTTTCTCTGGTAAAGGTTTTAACCTTTGCTTAAGGCTATACATGCATGGGGTGGTATGTTTGCTTGATGTTCTATGGCCTTTCAAGTAATCTTCTAGAATTCGTTACGGCTACTCAGTTGCTTGTGGCGAGGAGGGCGAGAGCTAGATTTAAACCACTACATTTATTAAAAATGGCTTTAATGAATTCATTTTTGCTCACATGGCATATATGTGGAATTTTAACTAAGTAATTAGCTAAAACAACTACACATATAATCTAATGTAAAAATATTTTGTGTATTAATGTGTTATATAGATATAATATAATGGTTCTAATTTATTATATATGTTGCACAAAGGCGTTTTACTATAGTTTAGGGCTTATGCAAGAAAATAATATCAACAAACTAGATATAGAAAAGCCAACAGAATAATAAATTAAACTACCTTGAGGAGAACAGTTTAAAAACTGACTGAGAAGGTGCTGTTAAAAAGTTAAATAATACTTGAGTGCAAGCGGCAAGGGAACCGATTGGTGAAGACCTTTCGATTAGTAGCAAGTTCAAGTTGAAACAAGCAGCAAGGTAAAGCAAGAGGCACGCACCAAAAGTACAATATGAATGACCAAAAATTGTAGCAGAAATTGTAGCAGAAAAGTGCAAGACAAAAACATTCAATCATGAATGTAACTCTCCAGTGTCCTAAATTGACCTAAATTGTAACAGAAAAGTGCATATGATCTTTGGAGGCTATAGAATCAGCCACCGGAGCAGCGAGGAAAAGAAGAATCATACCACAAAAGGCACTATTTTTCAACTTTACCAGAAGATATTCTTTTGCAGCTTGCATGCTAAACACAAAGCTGCAAAGGATATTTGGGATTCGATTCAGGTTCGGTACTTAAGATCCAATCGAGTTCAAAAGGCACGCTTGCAAATTCTTAGGAGTTAGTTAGAAATGCTAAAGATGATCAAGGAGAGTAAGATAATTAATGATTTTTCAAGTAAGATAGGGGGTTTGTGAGAGGATATTAAAAGTCTTGTTAATTGTATGATCATGTAATGTAATAATAAGTAGTCATTACTAGCTAGCACTTGAAAAATACATCTAAGGATTAAAAGTTCTTCAAAAACACACAATAAACCACATATTGTACTTTCATTTTCATCAAACCATCTTCATATATATATATTGAAACTGACTATATCTAAAGATCTTTGTTTAAACACAAATTCAAATGGATGGTGGCAAATTAACTCCCCAATGAGCTCATGCAGCAAGCAATAATTTACCTTGTTTACTTCTACATTTTCTTCAATTCAGTAGTTATTTATTATTGCAGCTAATCTTTGTTCCAACATGGAGTAATCAGTAGACACCGAATCATTCGCCTGAAAAAACGTTAATAATATGCAAAATAAGCACTAGAAATATTGATGTTTTTTTCATCTAGCAATTCACATATGTTATTTACCTCAGTTTGGATAGAGTGAATCAACCGCTGGTTAACTTTACTACAAGTGTATGTTACAACATTAAAATCGTTGGAAATCGCATCTATAACTTTTGAAAGAGGAAAACCGTCTTCTAACGAACAACTATTGATCAAGATCTGAATTCCTTCACCGTCACAAGAGCGGACTGAGAGCGTATTAGGGCACAAGTTCATCAATCTTTTTTCCTTCGTATTCGTCCCATGAATGGAAACACTCGTCTCCACGAGTTTCTTAAGCCTATCCCTTTTGACACTTAGAAGCCTAATGTTTTCTTGCATGTGTTTGATGTAGTTCACTGCTTGATGCATATGATCCGAGGTAGATCGCTTACCCTAAACACAAATTAATCAATTAGGTTTATCATTTCATCAAGACCATCTAACACAAACGAACAAACATACATAGTAAAATCTCATTCAGTAATTATACACATAATAAGTAACAAAATAACTTACCTTGAGAAATTCAAGGGGAAGTAAACCCCTAAGTGAAGCATAAAGCTTAGCCATATCTTGCCTACGTTGTCGTTCGATCTCTCTATGAACCCGTTTTCTTTGTGTATCTTCATGATCTTTAACCCCTTGATCTGCAGAAGTTGCTGAATTAGGTTTAGAAGAAGGTGACTGATCTCGGTTCAGCTTGCGGGCTTTGGTGACCGGATGATATGCGTTCCGCTCCATTGTAACATGATCTTTTTGTTGTTTGAAGGAAATTGAAGAAGGAATCAAAACCAACTGATCATGATCTCTTTGCTGGAAAGAAAACATAATATTAATTAATTAGTTTATGATGTTAATATCTTGGATTAAAGCACACCAGGATTTGATCAACTACTGCATGAACGTATTTAGGGGATATGATGAGTATTAAATACTTGTTAAGTTGTGATTATTGAGATATGTCTGGTTGTGAGATCTTCAAAGGTAGGGTTTTCAAGATTTCTTGAAATCTTTCCTATCATTTATTAACTAGTATTTTTTTATGTAAATTCTTTTATGTGTTTGAATACAAAGTTTAATATCTATATATATTATTTAATCATTTATTAACTAGTATTTTTTTATGTAAATAATTATAAAATCACAAATATGTTTTTTTTTCTTTTTAAGGTCATTAATTTGATTAAATAATGTAGTTTTGAGCATATGGGAACCCATCAATTTATGTTCACACAGCTAATCATTGAGATATTTTACGGTTATTTGCAATATTTAATTCCAATTCACTACAATATATCAAGATAATTTTTTTTAACAGTCATTCGATTAGAAAAAAAAAATCAAGAATAGCAAAGTAGCAAAGGGGCTAAATCTTAAGAAAGTCAAAAGAAATTAAAACATAAACCTACATCACGATTTCCACTCCAAAAACAGCATCTTACCCCTTGATCTTATCCAGAGAAAAGATAAAGATTTTATATCCTCCAATATGATGGAACGATCTTTAGGCTTGTTGTTGAAAATTAAATCGTTACGGTCCTTCCAAACACACCAAAACGTGATTAGGCATATGACATATATTATTTTCTTCATAGTGGTCCTCACATAATTAATAGATTTGCAAATATCCAACATGCCTCTAATGGAGCTGTAGCTCTGATTAGGAATGTTACACCACGAAAAGACCACATCCCACACACTAGCCGCTAATTGACAGTTGATTAATAGGTGATCCAACGATTCATCATTATGTAAACATCTCGGGCAGATTGCATCATTTACTATACCTCTAGTCATTAATGCTGACTTGCACGGGATGCGATCAATTATAGCTCTCCAAACGGACACATTATAATTAACTTTAGAGGGAACCCATTTTGAATCTGTAAACTCGTGATTTCCCGAAGGGAGCATTTTGGACTCAATATTTTTCTGAACTTCCTTAACGCTAAAACACGCTTGGTTACTAATTACAGCAGTAACATGCACACCCAACATATCTACTGGCCTCCGACTTGTTACGAACAATAATACGCCACGGCCCTGCATATTTGTTTTTAACAAGAAACAATTCAATTTTATTGATTGAATGATGGAGAGCCATCACACATTTAACCCTTAATTAACCTGTTTCTTTCATTGACAAATCTACACAACCATTATTCATTTATAATTTGTTTACATAATAATGCTTTATGTAAACTATTTGATAGGGTTTGCTATTCAAAAGGGGGTTGCGGCGCAACTTGTTGCTCGTTTACCTGCCACGCTATTGTAAATTCCAATGGATTGTTTAAATGAAAATTATTTGATACCTTTATAATGCTTTATTAGCTGCTTCGATGCCCGCTCCCCCGACTTTTTTTAAGGCTAACATTTTGTTCCATGCAACCCATGGAACTTTAAATTTCTCTTCCGACGTTCCCCAATAGAAATCTCTCCTCATTCTTTCCAAATTCTCTACTTCTATTTGGACTGGTTACTGTGGACCTAGGGGGCAACGATTCAACCTTCGGAGAAAGCGCGTTACACCCAGAACGAATCCCAAGCCACACTTTCAAAAACCAGGCCACCTCAAGACTTGAACTCACGACCATAGGGAATGGTCTTAAGCCGGGCCCATCATCAGTGCCTTTACCGTTGAACTAAAAGCTCGCAGGCGTCTGAGAAGCGCCTTTATAAGAGTTATATCAAGATAATTCTTGATTGCAAGAAATAAATGAGTTAAGTTTAATTAGGACCGTGCTTTAATTTTTTCTATGATTAATATATTGATTACGTTCAGGTGGATTGAATCATGAAAAAGTGCATGTGGCGGGATGAAATGTGGGGTATTGGGGGATCGGCAACAACATTAACTTGTTCTTGTTTTTGTAAATGAAAATTTTTCATTCAAATCAGACTATATATTTTCTGAATTTGGAATTGTTTTTAAAATTTATAAGAAAATTATCGTTATTTAAGTTATTATTATTTAAAAAATTATTACACGTTATGTCTTTAAAAATATATATTATATATCGCAGATTATATCATTTGTAATAAACTTCAAGATCAAACCCGCAATCTCTTTCTTCTTTTTCTCTGTTAATTTTTAACGACAATCTAACACCTTAAAACAAATCTTCGCCCATCTTTCCCCCACAACACAATCCACACCCAACCCCATCCAAAACCCAAATCGCAATTTAACTAACCACACAATCCAACCCCCCAAAACCTTTTAGGCACTCCTCCTTCATCGTCCATTATTGTTGTCACACCCATCACAACCTACAACACCTCGTATGTTCTAAACGGTGTCATAGGTGATCGCTGCCACCAGATCCACCATCACCGATTAAAAATACACACGCCCATGACCCTTATTAATTTTTTTAATTTTTATTTTTAGATTTTTTAAAAATTAATATTTTATTAAAAAACACAATTACAATTAATAATAAATAAAAAACAACTAAAATAAATAAACATTAAAAAAACAACAAAACAATATAAAAATTTACTAAAATTTTCAGCCCACCATGTGGCGATTTTTTGTTTTTGAGACAAAGCCGTTTACAATAACGGTTAGCTCAAATGATCGAGCAGCTTCAACAAGAATTCTATATCCCTTTGTTTTTTTGCATCAATCATTTGTTGTTTTTATTGTTGTAAAACTTAAGTTTCCTCTGATCACGAGCAATCCGTGCATCAATCGACGCTTCTCATCTTGGGGCTCGCTTTTTGTCTTCGACTTCGTATTTGTTGTACGTGTTGAATTCAGCGACCATCTTCATGAGTTCTTCAAGCTCAGTTGATGATGACTCCACTATATTTTTTTCTTTACGTCTTGGTGGAGCTCTTGGTTTTGCTGGCTGCTCTCGATCCTCTGTTTCTTTGTTTAAGTCAAAATGTGCACAATCATCTTAAAATGACGGGGCATTTGACTTGCTCATTTTGCTCTTTAATTTGAAGCTTGCCTCCTCCATATATGTTCAAATGTTTTCATGCCACACTATTTGTGATTAACTTTCAGAACGTCTCATGCTAAAAAATAATTTATTGTGTCTTCGTTTTCAAGACTTTCATGTAATCACTTTGTGTTTTTTTAGGGCATTCGCGTTCTTACGACTGCTATCCTAACCCGGTTTTAAGTTGTTGTAAATTCCTCCAAATTAAACATGTCACCTTCGTGTTGAAATCTTTCCATTTGAAATTAACTTGATGATACGTTTTCCGGACATCTACCCAGGTTGTAAATTATATTTGGCTAAACTTTTTTTTTCAAAAGCATGCATATTGTTGATTGTTACCCTTACACGGGTCTTCGGAAGTCAAAATCCAAACTTTTGCCACAATCACTTCTTCATCTTACGTCAAAGGCTTTGTCTTGGCCTTCATGGTGGGTTGTTGTGTCTCTGGTATTGCTTCGTCTTCACCCCGGTCTCCTTCCACCTACATTGGTTCTGTCACATATTCACCCATAAAAGGATCGAAATCATCACTGGTTTGCTCATCTACCAACCAAAATTCGCTATACCCTAATTGAATGGGAATATCACTTACACCAAAGTGAGAAAACTCGGATTCGTATTTGTTGAACTGAGAAGACCCAATTTTGTTGGTGGTGAATTGAGAAAAGCAACGTTTGGGTTGGTTAGGTTGGTGTTCTTAGTTGTTTTTCTTCCGAAACTCAATTCCTTTTTCTCCTCTATTAAACTCATGTCTCGTAGGACTTGTAGCTCGGCAGTCCACCGCCATTGGGTTTTTTTCTCCCTCCAGTTTCGAGTGCATTTCTGGATAGTTATAGTGAGGTGAGGAAACGCAAAAATGAGTTCATGCCACAACGATCACTATGAAAAGTAAATCTTTTTGGCTCGTAATAAAGCCAGGGTCGTGTTACTCTTACTGAACCAAACAATATTATCCCTTATGGGTAAAGCACCAAAGAATATTCCACGGCCACCAGTGGAGATTATCTAAACCTGGAACATTGGCTTTGTTCAATTAAACAAATATAGATACTATCTTTATTTGTAGGAAATTACATCATACAAAATGCTTACAAAACAAAAACAAATTTGAAATGCATATTTGACAAAGAAGAATGTATGCAACCTTTTTCTTCGTTATAATCACACACTACTAATATTTAAACAAACAAAAATGTTAAAGTGTTTGTGGAGATGACGTGTTTTTAACACGTCAACCGTCCGCTCATGAATTTATTTCCCAGGATACAACAGGAAGAAGCAGTAATATTGTCGCGATGAACTCAAAAACCCAAATTGTATCTCAAAGAATTGTTGGAGCTTCTTTAAAGAGAAAGAAAGAGAGGTCTAGAGAGTTGGTGTAATTAATTTTGTGCATTTTCCATCCAAGACTTCCTTGATACTATAGGTAAAAATAGGTTGAAACACCCTCACTCTTTATAAACCATGAGTTGAAAAACTCGATATAATTCATAATTAAAACATACAAGGTTGAAACACTTGAATTCAAAATTGAAATAAGGAAAGTTGAAACACCTACTTTGTTATTCTATTTTTTTCACAAAAATTCCAACAGGTTATACTATGACGGGTTTGGTCCAATTTATGTTCATCAGCGTTTTAAGTTTGACCCTAACCGGTTCTTGCCGAGTTCTACTTAAAGGACTCATAAATGCATTTGGACATATATCTTCAATTCAATCATAGAAATGGATGACATTGTGATTTCAACACTTACATAGTCATGCCCTAATCATCTTATCAGTAAGAACCCATGTGTGAGACAACTAGGCAAGTGCCCAATAAGTCTCAAATCAGGCCCATATGTGCCCCTAAAATGTGGCAGGGTTCATAAAACAATCCATGTGGTCTGGTCACTCACTGCCACTGGTGCACCATATCAACCAGAGAACTTGTCTTTGCTTCTCAATTCTATAATTTATATAATTTATGTAATGTACAGATCGATAGATGTGGGTGAGGAGTTATTGGGCTCGGGTTTCAAGCTACATAATGATTCATAAATTGAATTGAAGATATATATATATATATACTTTTGTTTGTGATTTTATTTGCATAAATTTAACAAATATATATATGCCCGTTTGGCCTTTTCCATATGTTATAGTCTAATAACGATTTTTATAATCATTAAACAAAGGCAAAGAAATCAAAATTAGCAACCGCTTTATCAAGAATGGACCACAAATGATTCATACATCTATAATTATAACGTTACGTGTATGTATATAATTAAGTTGAATAATATAATCAATAATATCTTAAAAAGAAACACCATTTTCATGTTATTTGTAACTTTATGAGCTAAACATAGTAAGGCAGCTCATATGAAAGTTAAAAGTAGTGTCTAAATCCTTAATGAGTAGAATAACATAGAGGTGTTTCATGAACTAAACCTTATGTTTTTATGTTAAATCATAAACTAAACCGTTACATATATAACGGTTTTTAACCTCCGTAAAACAAAATTCAACCTTTGAAATGTTAAACAGAACCAAAACAAATTGCACTGTGCTGTGTGGTTTCATCTAACAGTTGCGGCTTACTAGACTTTTGAAACAAACTTTTGGCATGCGTTGAGCTTGGAAGAACTTATAAGACACTACTATAAGTTATAACATTGTAATATCATGAATTGACATGGTTAACCTTTTATGTTGCTCTATTAGGTAATAAGATGTACATTAATTAATGCATCTTTAACTTTGTCTAGGCGTTATATCACTCATTTGGACAACGATTTGTAAATATGAAATAAAAATAAAACTTACATATTTATTATTTTTATTTTTTAAATCAGGGGTAATTTGATCATTGGAACAATTGCATATTTACCCCTATAAACACCTTCTGTCGAATAATAGGCCCGAAGAGTAATATAGCCCAATTACAAAATTTACAATTTTCTGTGTCATCGAGTGTACATGTGTGTAAAAAAACGGGTTCTTGAAACGAAACTGGCAAAACAACCTGAACCAGTTTGGAACTAAGACTAACCTTGATGGGCTAGAGTGCTGGACTAGGCACACTTATAAGTTATAATTGTCTGTGTGCACCCTTATGTTCAAATCACATTGTGTTTGTAGACTTGGTTTGGCTTGGCTCATTAAATCTGCTTTTAATCCAAACCACATGTTGAACGCCCATAGTTCAAATTATACGTATAGTCGTATACAGGTATAGACCAAGAAATAGAATTAGTATAATGCTGTCCAAAGATGATATAAACACATACCTGTGAGAGCAACACAAATTTCTTCATTATTACAATATTACCCAGGACCTAGGCAGTTGCTGTTGCTGCATTCAACATCAGGGCACTGCATTTAATGTTCGCTAAATAGAACTTTTTTTAACGGCCAACAAAATGGTATTTATTACTCCGCCAGAAAGAAAATTACATTAGGCATCAATACATTGTAAATTAAAAGTCCATTATCCCATGATAGGTTGTAAGATCTGGACCGGTTTTTTAACAATAAGAACATCAATGATTTGTTTTCTTCCGTTACTTGCATTTATCTCTAGACCCCGCAGCCACTTATCAGGATTGGAGGATTGAACGATTGCACTAAGACGACCTGTGAGCGAGGCCAACTCTGCTAGCTCAGCTGATCTTGAGGGGGCCTTGGACCACTGGAAATTTAATATTCATGAGGTCCCTTATAACCTATGCAACAGATCAGCTACAGAACAGAATTAAATAGCAGCTTGCATGCCAAATCCTGAACAAAGCTTAAATCAAGCTTTTGTGAGCCACACGGTTAGGTGGTTGTTTAATCAGGGGTAGCGAGGTCACGTCATAATAGGCAAAAGTAGAATGGTAGAACTTAATCAAGTCAAACCAAAGAGAAGACTTGTAGTTGTAAGCCTTGTGCTAATGATCATTCATGCTAAAAATGATAAATATAATAAAGCTTTAACTGATGAAGTCTATACCTGATGGATACATTTTCGACTTTTGACAATACATACATTCTGTTGAAAAGTAAAGCAATGATTTTTTGGCTCTTGTTGAGTGGGGTGGGGTGGGGGGACCTTTGTTGCATTGAGATTGCTGCCATGTGGAGGTCATGTGTTCGAGTGTTGGAAACAGCCTCTTAGGGTAAGGATGTCTATATCATGCCCAATTGGCCCGACAGCCACCAGACCCTGCAAATGTAGGAGCCTTGTTGCCGGTTTGGCATTACAATGAGGCTACTGGGGTATTGATTCTCTATTCAACAATTAATACTCATTACTTGCAACTTAAAACAAAAACAACTCACTTTGAACATGTAAATCTTATTGCTTATATTAAAATCTAAAAAAAATGCTTCACTAACCAACCTGTTAACTACATTTGTGTACAACTGTTTATGAAAATTGATTTTCAACACATTAAGAAACTCACCGAGCTTTCCTATGGGACTTGAAACGAGATGGGGTAGAAGGGGAATATTCCACTGGTAACGGGGGTGGCTCTAGCTCGCCAGAAAGCATTGCCACTACTTCTTTCATAGAAGGCCGAAGTGCAGGGGACTTTTGCAGGCAAAGAAGTGCTACTACAATACAAACTAGAGCCTGTTCTCTATCTAAACATTGAATAGATTGATCCACAAGATCTAAAAGTTTCCCTGCACGAGCAAGACGACGTGCCCATGATAAAAGATTAGCTCGTTGAAATTCAGACATGGGTGATCCACTCACTTGAAGCGGCCTCCTTCCAGCAATGAGAACTAATAGTAAAACCCCAAAGCTATAAACATCACACTTTTCTGAAAGATCACCGCCACGTGAATACTCCGGGGCAACATAACACACCGTTCCCCTCATGCTCGGTGTGCTGCTAATACCACCACTTTTGGGTATATCACCACTAACCGAATCATGACTATTGTGTCGTGTCCGCCAAAGCTCACCACTAAATCCATCCAACCACCAATCTACACTACCTCTACTACCCCTGCTTCTACTCCTTTTCTTCTTTCTTCCCATATACAATTCATCATCTTTCGGCCACCATTCATCGTTATTAACATTACGATTACTTGATTCTTTCAACTGCTTCTTCATCTTCTTCTTTTTCTTTCGAGCAAGTTCATCGCAATACTCCTCCTTCCACCATTCCCTTGCTGGCCTTCTCTTCTGCTTCTTCACATTCTTGTCCTCGTCCAACGAAATCCACCAATCCAATCGTTTTCTATTCTTCTTTTCCGTTTTTCCACCTTGCCCCGCACTGGACGAAGCCCCTTTTGCGATCCATTCCGTCTTTGGTCTCTCCTTCTTAATCTCGCTCCCAATCCACTCCATCACATAATCCTTCACATGCCCCGATTCCGACACACCATTATCTTGTTTCCACCACCAATCCTTCCCCGAAACACTCTTCTTCCTCCTCCCGTTTTTCTTCAAACTACCATCGCCGCTTTCCACGCTCATAGCATCAAAGTTCCCTTCCAAAGGACTCAAATCCCCTGCTGCACACATCCTAGGCGATTGCGTAAACGTCTCAGGTGACGTCTCAGCAATCGGAACTGTAACAAAACTCTCAGGTGATTGATTATCCTGCACTACACTAAACTCCTCACAAACCGTAGTCGTTGCTAAACTCTCCGTCTCCTCAAACACAGATCCATTATCCTCCATCACCAAATTCGTTTTCCCTTCATCAATCTTACCATTTAACTCAACAACTCTACACTCATCTTGTTCACTTTTCAACCTAGCTAAACCAAAATCCCCAATCTTGGCATCAAAACCATCATCCAACAATATATTACTAGGCTTAATATCACCATGAATAATCGGCGGATCACAATAATGATGAAGATACTCAATACCTTTGGCGATATCAATCGCAATCGAAAGCCGCTTATTCCAGTCCTTTAACTCCACACATTTCCGATGAAGCAAACAATCCTGTAAGCTTCCATTCCCCATGAGTTCATACACAATCACCATCCGCCGTCGTCTACGATCAGACGAAAACCCGATAACAGAAACGATACGATCAGACTCAAGTTTTCCGGCGAAGAGAAGCTCGTTTTGAAACTCACGTTCACCTTGTAAAGAACCAGCGTCCATGACCTTAACTGCAACATTGAGGTTGTTAACTAGGGTTCCACGGTAAACGGAGCCAAAGCCACCTTGGCCGAGGCGGTTGGAAGGGGAGAAACCGGCGGTGGCGTGGCGGAGGGTGGTGTAGGAGAAGTTGTGAGGTGGTTTGGAGGTGCGTTTGCGAGGTGATGTGCAGTTGCGGAAGCAGAAGGATAGGGCGATGAGGAAGGAGAAAGCGATGGTAAGTGGTGGAAGAAGGTGGTGGTACGGTGGTGGTGACGGTTGTGGAGATGGAGATGGTGAATATTGTCTTGAAGGCATGGTGATTGAAGAGAGTGAAAAATAAAAAAAAAATGTGAGAGAGAGAGAGAGAAGTTTATTATAAGCTGTACTGTACTATTGATATAATAATAATAAGATCACATCAGGATCAGGATCTCTGTGTGTTTTGACTTTTTATTTTGCTTTACTTTTGAGTGCCAAATGACCAAGTCATACCATCTCATTTTACGATTTATTATACATGACATGGTTTCTGCTTCTAAAAAAATTGAATTGTTACTTACAACAAAAGGTAATTATGTAGCTGTTTGGAACAATATACAAAGTAAATTCTCATCTTATTAAGTTTAATGTTGATCTCAAATCTTTTATTGTTCACACTAACACTGGTTGGATTTGGAAAAATAAGAACCAAGGGTTTTTCTGTTAAATCTCTTAGAGGTTTTCTCGTAAAATCAAATTCACGTTCATCCTTTAATTTCATCTTTCAATGGTGTAAAGTTATTCCTTAAAAAGTGAATATTTTGGTATGGAGGGCTGATCTCGAGAGGCTTCCTACTAGATATGAGTTGCTAAAACGAAATGTAAACGTTGGCTCTGAACTATGTCCTCTATGCTCACAACTTCCTGAAATACCTATTCATTTCGTGTTATTTTGCAAGCTCGTTATGGAAACCTTATTAGTTCTTGGTGTCAAATCCCTCAAATTTATGCTTTTTCCATTTGGGATATCATTCGTCTTCTAAACAATTCATCTACAAACCCAAACAAATCAGCAGCGATAGATGGGGTCATTCTCACTTCCTTTTGGTGTATATCGATTATGAGAAATGAGGTGATCTTCAAGAATACAAAACCTTCCCTTCATGCTCTCATGGAAGATGTAAAGAACTATAGCTACTTCTGGGTAAAAAAATAGATCAAAAATTCAAGATTTAGATCGGGAGAAATGGTGTAGTTTCAGATTGTAAGATTGTGCTGCTTGTTGTTTTTGCTGTATTTTATGTACAGTTGTTAGACTGCTGCCATCTTTTTCTTTTTGGGTAAGGTGATTTTATTTTTGTGGGTATAAAATTTTGCATTTAAAAAAAAGCATACATGACATGGTGCGGCTACCAGGGCGTTGTGTAGAAAACGTATAGAATATATATTGGGCACCGAAAACTTTTTAGGGTGGTTTTAGAATGTTTTTTGGGTTTTTGAGACGTTCAAGGATTAAAAACCTTATTATATATAGTCTAAGTCGTTAAATATTTGATAAATAGTTCATGAATTATATTAAAGAAAGTTTATTTGTATTTGTTCGTTTAACAAATGAACGAACATGAACAATAAAATTTGTTTATTAAGTTAAGCGAATATGAATGGAAGTTGTGTTTGTTTGTTTTGTTCATAAAGGTAAGGTAATGTGTTTGTTTAATTAAAGGTTTAAGGTTTTATATGTTATAATTCTACTTTACTAGTTTTTGTATTTGAAAAAATGGAACCATGATTATATTATGTCACCGTAAAGAACTCTGAGTTGATCGTTTTTTTTTTATTTCGATTAGTGTTAAATTGATTTCTTAGTTTTTGTTAAAACTTCGACAAGCTACTTAACTTTTATGTTTTTTTTGCGTTTAGTAAGTGTTCATAAACATTTTTATGTTCTTAACAAACGAACACAAACTATAAACCTAGTTCACTTAGCATACTTAATGAACAAACACGGATAAAGTCTTGTATAGTTTATTGACAACCTATATTGTTTATTCGGTTATCAACCTTTTAACCGCTCTATAATGCATATAAAATGTTAGAAACCAAATGAAATGTCAAAATCTTTACTTTGATTAATTGTTAAAAAAGAACCAAAATCTAGATCGAAAATCTTTGATATAGTAGTTTTTATTTTATTTTAATCTTTATTCTTCTTGTATGCATGTCCCTTTGGCATTAACATCCCTAATGGTCAATCTTTTATCACGCTTAACAAAACTTGATTTATTTAAATTTAATAAACCTTGGGTTTGATGTCAAATCCTTTTGTGAGTTCAAATGTCACTGACGTGTATTATACTATTATAAATATTTGTATTTTCTAAAAAGATGTTTCGTTGCAATATTGTTTTATTTATAAAAACAAGAAGTTGTTGAAATGTTCAAATCTTAAACCTGAATTTATATAAATAACTGGAGGACCAAATTTAGAGATTGTATATAAGTGAGCAATCAATGGCTTTGCGTAAACATTTTATTTAATCGTGATTAATATAACGTTTTTTAAGTTTGTCAATGATACCACCTGCTATTGACCAGTGCATTGCACTCTTCATAAAACTATATATTTTGTTTTATCTTTCAATAAATATAGAAAATTTTAGTTTGACCAGTGCAACGTACTCTTTATAAAACTGTTTTATTTTTATCATCGATTACATTTCGTGAAGACTCAAACTATTCACACATTTAATTTTTTTATTCATCCATCCTTTTAACGGCATGTAAACTTTTTTAACCGTCCGTTGCGCCTTTAACGGCCGTTAGTTTTTTTTAATAGTTGCATGTGTAGTATAATGGTCTTCTGGTCTTTAAGTATGAGCACATTTTGGCAATTAACATATTATTATTAGAATATTAAATAATTCAAAAGTTCATAACATGTTATAGTGCGAATTTGCAATAGTTAGAAATTTAAATGACATTATTTAAACTTGTTTTCATAAAACATACGATCATCACTCTATAAATTTTATGTGACGATTACTTGGTGTTTCAAACTAAAAAGAATAAGGTTATGATTATCATATGCGATTTAAGGTTATAAAACCAAAAATAAAAATAAATTAAAAGTAGCTCTTTGAAAATATTTACAATGGAGCCATGTATATATGACTATAACAAATAAGTTTGAGTTTTTTTGTAGTTGTCTTTTCTCTTGTTAAAAAAAATTAAAATTAAACTCCAGCTTTAACAGGTCGTTAGATATTTTTAAATTTTTTTATTTTTATAAATACGCATGTAGTATAACCGTTAGTTAAAAACTTAATGATCCTTTAAGTGAATGTTTGGTTAGATGCTTGGGTGCAAATATAGAATTATAACGTTAATTAAATACCGTGTTTCGATATTCATTATATATAGTAATCCCTCCGTCACATTAGAAGTGTCTTAGTTTGAAAAACACAAAATTTTAGGCACATTAAATGATTACTTTTCTTACTTGTCATTTGACAATAATACCCATTGACAATAATTATTATGTGGGTCCATCACATTGTTTGTTTTATGTTATTAAGGGTATATTTGAAAATTTACCAATAAATTTTTAAAACGAACACTTTAAATAAGACAACTAAAAATGAAAATTTAGACATTTATAACAGGACACAAGGAAGTATCTATCAAGATCATAGGTTTGAATAATATAAATGTAATTAATAACTTTACAAGGGGTTGTAGGCTTGTAGCAGGGGAGATGTGAGACGTCCGCTTTCTTTTTTTTTGAACGGCAAATTTATTATTTTGTGTTGTGGGTGAGGTTTGAACCCACAATCTTTTGGTTGTAGGTCTTCCCTCTTTACCACTACACCCCAACCCCCCACCCAAGACGTCCGCTTTCTATCATTAGTTATTTTCACCTAATATAATCACCCAAATTCAATAACTTAAATTATGAGAAAATATAGAGTAAACTGCAGTTTTGCTTCTTGTGTTTTAATACTTTTTAATACTTTTGGTCATTGTGTTTTTATTTTCTAACAGAAATGGTCCCGAACACTAATTTCATCCAATTTTCCGTTAAGTCTCCCTCACATACGAAGTAAAAATGTCATTTCTTCCACTCTTTTTGACATGCGACTGAATAAAAATGTTAACTTACATGACGACCTAGATAAAAAAGGAGGAGAATCGACCTTTTTACCTCTCAGGTGCGAGGCGTGTGTGAGAGACTTAACGGAAAATTGGATGGAGTTAATGTTTGGGACCACTTCTGTTAGAAATTAAAAATATAGGGACCAAAACTGTTAAGATGAGACTAAAACTGTTAATGGTATCAAAACACAAGGACCAAAAATGCAATTTACTCGAAAATATAACTAAAAGCGCGGTATCATTGATATATTGTACAAACTCGGCTGTCTTTCTAGCATAACAACATGAAAAAGAGAGTTAAAGTTTGGTAAAACCTAATCTTAGAGTGTTTTTTTTTGGGATATTTACGGATAGACATCGGGGTCGCCATTGTGATGAAGGCGATTTAAAATCATATACTATATTATTACTGACATGTCTTGCATGTTGTATGACCATACGGCCGTAGACATGCAAGAAATGGGCTTACGAGCCATTGAAGAAGAAAATGGTAAAATGGGCCGTATTTAGGATTTGTATGAAGTGAGGTTCGTCAAATTATATGACTTATGATGTGTAGATTGATACAAATATGACCACCAACAAAGTAACACGTCTTGCATGACTAATTTTTTTTGTATCATACGGCTCATACGAAGTAATAAAAGCGACTGGTGTGACCAGACACACCAGTGACACCTATGATTATTTTTGCTTTCTTATACGGTCACACGATGACACTAATTAGTGTATGTACAGTAAAGTAATACCGATTGTGTTTTTTAGGAATAACATTTACAGCCTTCCTATTTTTGAAGGTCGGTGAAGGTGAACCGACACGTGGTCCAACCACGTGACATTAAACTTTTTTTTATTTTTATATATTTTTTATTTTAGTTATAGAATTTTACAAATTGTCATTTTAGTCATTTTAGCCCCTAATGAGTTTTTGACTTTGTTATCTTACTCTACTTCGACATATAATACTACTTCAACATTTCAAATTTGACTGGGTTATCGTTTTGACTTCTATTTTTCATATTTCGTCGTCTTTTAATATGTGACATATTACGGCGTTTGTCTTGACGTATGAGACGTGATACTTTTTCTTATCAATGCATTGACAAAGTCACATACGCAATACCCGAACGCGTGATCCGACCGCTACAACGTGCGGCCTTGTCTCATATCTAGTTCAAAATGAATATGTAAATTGAAATTGAAATTTATAATAAAGTAATAAGTGTTTTTGTTAAGCTTTATTTTTCTGATAATTAATACATGACTGTAACAGAAAAAAGTGGATAGAAGAGAACAAGATGCTTTAGCTTTAAGCACTAACATCTATGTATGAAACCTTTTTATCTTGATGAGGCCCAGCCTTTCCAACGAACAATGTTGATTTTAAAACAAATAAGAAGGAAAAAGTAACAATGATGGGTAAAAAGTGAGTCTAAATTTTGAACTGAGATGTTTTCTTGCTCCGATTTGTCACAATCAACCTATTCCATAAAGAAATCACCATTACATGCACCATTATTTTTCTTGAAACCAAGGGCCATTTTCATGTAGCATCATAATATAATAGTAAGTTGTAATTTGTAAAAGCATCTCCGGCCAATCCATCGGTTGTGAGAGCATGCGGGTGAGGTGGATGATGTTTAAGAAAGGCAAGGGTTGGACTTTGGAGGAGTATGACCCTAGGAGAGGCCCTTGCAAAAGGGTGGAATCGAACTTCTTGTGCGGGTTGATGTTGGGTTATTTTGTTTCGATTCATACGTATGTGAAGTAGGGCTGACATATCGTGTATATTTGTACATATTAAGACACGAACACGTACTTGTTTATAACAGGTATGCACGATAAGACTTGAGGGGATTAAGGTTTAAAAATTAGAATTTAGGGAATTAGGGTAAATAATGCTATATTATATTTTTAATTTTAAATAAATTATAACATGTACTAACATTTAACCAGGTAAATACATGATTAATATATGAAAATTAACAGGTAAATTCATGTCTACCTGTTTAATACATGTTACTTGTTAAGGGCTTACATGTTTCCTGTTAAATTCATGTAGGTTCGTGTACAAAATTGTCAGCCCTGATGTGAAGAGAAGTTAATTGGGTTAACGACCTTTGTTAGAATAGCAACTTAAAAATCTAAGAACTTTTGGTATGGAGACAACTCATACGAGTATTCGACAATGTCCCTAAAAAAATCTGCTTGAATATAATCGGCCCCTCTAGATCTTAATCCGGTTTCACGGTGTCACTAGATTCCTCTAAAGGTTAGATGTTTCGTTTGGCGGGCATGGGTTGATTGAATCCCCGCTAAATTCGCCATTATTGCGAGAGGGGTTAGGATTGGTAGTAGTGAGTGTTGTTTCTGTTATGATTCGGACCGAGTCCCATGCTCCTCATAATATGTTTAATTGTCCTTTTTTTGCGAGTGTCTGGTCGAGGATCTCGGATTGGTGTGGCTTGCCTTTGGTGGGGTGAATGGTATTAGAGACTTCAAGGAGTTTTTATGAAGGTCTCAGCAGTCAGCCTGCCTATTCCTTCAAATTAGTTTCTATTTTTTTTTATCGTGGTCCGGCCCAATTTTATGGCTAGAACACTAAATATCAAACTCACTAAATATCTGTCTATACTATTGGGCCTAATATACATATAATCTAGTAATAAGCCTGGCGCCAATTAGGCAATTAACCTAATATTTAGCAGTCAATAGTATGTTAAGTGTTAAACGGTTAACCACCTTTCTTACCAATGAGTGAATGACTAATAACTAGCACTCGTGGTTTATCCATTTCTATCACCAATAAACCTGATATTTTGTGTCTTTAGTATTTTTTTTAACAACTAATACCTAGATATTTTAGGATGAACTTTATCTCATTAGAAACAATCAGCTTTCTTAGACCACTGATGGATTCAAGAAGAATTTTTAGTAGTGAGTTCATTATTTTTAGGTGTTTAAATTTTAATTAAACCATACATAACAATATCCAGGTCGGCAACGGTTCAAATCAGGTTACTAGGTTAGGTTCATCACATAATAACAATGTGATACAATAAGTCAATGTTACACTTTGAAAATTGAAAGATATGGTGGTGGTGGTACCGGACGGTGTAGGTGGTGGTGGACAGTGATGGTGGGCAATGGGTGGTTGTTGTTGTGGACAGTGGTGGTGGTACTGGGTGATGGTGTTTAACCCTCTGCAGATCTTAGAAGTGGTTGGTCCAAGTTTGCACCAAGAAGAGCTCGTGCAGACGTTTTTTGATGAAACGTTTTCTAAAAAACAAATAGTCTGCAAATGACAATGTCTGCGCATAGTCTGAATGACGTAGATATAAGAGCATGCACAAACTTTTTCTAGAAAAACAAACAGCACCTAACTTTATTTAATTTCAACTTATTTTGAAGAACTTTATTACTTGAATCCACTCCTAATCATTTACATGGATTCACTCCGAAATTTTATATATAATTTATGTTATAATTTTGAGACGCCGTGAGGTTCCCATGAACTTGTTCCTTACACTTTGGATCCGTCCTTGGTTAGACCATCTCCGATATAAGATTTTTGCTCATTCTTCAAGCCCACATGATCATTCTTTGTCCGCATCTTTGTTGTGGTGTTTCATTTTGGCTCCCAAAATTTTCAACATGAACTTGTAAAAGTAGATTTTTGACCGAAAATGTCATGTGGGTGAGCAAAGGGTTGGGAAATTTAATTAAAATAACTATATATTTTTTTGTATGGTATGTAACAATATCACTAAGAAGAGTCATTAAAAAACGTGATGATATAAATATATAACAATATCACTAATAAGAGGTGATAAAAACATGATGATACGGTTTTTGCCTATCTATTTGTTTTCACATTTTACACAATAACTTATTGACATCCTCTCTCCACCATCTAACCATCCCTTTCCTTCATCTTATATTCTCTCGCATCAAAACACACACATGGATAGATAGGCAAAAACCGTATCATCATGTTTTTCTTAATTGCATAATCCAATATTAAGAAAACACAAATCCTAAAGTATAAACTATTCCTTTAGCGATATGATAATATCGATAATATCTACTTTCTTCATTAATTACTAGTTGATTTTTTTTAACGACGAGTAAAGGACCAGCAAGAAGCTAAAGAAGATTACAAGTTAGAACCAAGTTACAACCAAAGCATACAAGTTACAACCAATGCATATAGTTAAATATTTTTCAATTCTCCCAATATAACCAATCCTAGTCATGTTTTTTATCGAAATAAAATTTGTAACCTTAACTTCAACCAATGTTCTCAACACACATGGATATGAACCTCTAATGACCTTGTCATTTTTCCGTTCTCCATATACACCAAAGGACCACCTTATAAAGACCGATTCAACCATTAAATGGTGGTTGTTAAATAGAAATAATAATAATTTAAGGTCTCTTGTAAAGATACAACACTAGCTAGAACATAAATAAAAGGATAATATATAAATATAATAGCCAAACAGTTAAATCTAAAAACAAAAAAAGGGGATTACATAATCTGTGACAAATCTAACACATAAAACTGCTCTTTCTGAGTAGTTTTTTTTTATTGTCGGAGCATCCAGTAGAATTTAAAATCATCATCAACATGGTTCATAGTGGTGACAACCATGTTACTACAACCGGGCTTCTTACTCTGTGCACACCATCTTTCCATATCAATGCTCCAGACTCTGGTGCTGTTTGTCTACCCTTTGTTATCAAAGTAACCTTGTACGACACTTTCTCGTACTTTTTACTGAACTTTAAGACTGATGGCTCCACTTTCACATCCACACCTTTGAATTGTGAAATCACTACATGGTAGTTTGATGTTGGAGGACCAACATTTGTAACTGTTCTGTGCACGGTCACAACCGACACTCGTTTGTCTTCCGGGAAAACAACGGATATTGCCGGGTAGTTCAAATCACTCGGTCCGGAAAGCGAATGCTGGCAGGTTCGATTGGAGAATTTGGCAAAAACAACGAGTTGAGTACGGGTTAAACCTTGTGTGCATAGAAAGTCAAAGTAATCCTGTGCTCCAATATCGTAAATTAAACCCGGGTCAACGGCTCTAACTGGGTTGATATGACCTGCACCATGGTCATATGGGCTGGACGGACCACCAGTCGACGAATCCATCAAAGGTTTGTAAGTATTATCATGGATATATGCTGTGGTCATTAATGCTGACTTTATAGCTGCTGGACTCCAATCTGGATGCCTTGCTTTGAGCAATGCAGCAACACCGCTGACATGAGGACATGACATCGAGGTTCCGGAGAGTATATTAAACCCGACTCTGCGTCGATCCGTCTCAAGACTTGACGGACCTGTGTCCCCAGTCCAAGCTGCAAGTATGTTGACTCCAGGAGCAACTAGATCAGGTTTCAAAATCTCTAACGAGATGAAATTAGGTCCTCTTGATGAAAAAGCAGCCACAACCGGAGACGGTCTTATACCTAACTTCGTCCCGTAAAATGCAAGATTTCCTGTTGGTTTTGGATCTCTCATTGCGTATTGTTTTATTAACTTCCCCTCCTTTTCTCCAACGGCCACCGCGGGAAGAAGGTGGCAATCGGCCACTAGCTCTTCACCATTGGCAGCAGTATTAGACAAAATCATCCCAATGCCGCCTGCTTCCTTCACAACCTGGCCTTTTTGAACCCGAGGGCTAATCCCACGGTCGCATATCACAATCTTTCCAGCTACCACATGTGGATCCAATGTACCCTCCAAGCACAAAGATCCCGGGTCAGGGCTACTTGAATTACTCCCAGTATAAACCATAGGATACATTCGTTTCGGTGACAAATTTCTTCGCCCCTTATAAAGAGACACACCTTTAAACGTCAAACCCGATCCCAGCTTGACAGACCCCGGAAAATCGCGGTCCATAGTACTTGCTCCAACCGTGGTAATCCACGGCGAAACATTCGTCAAGCTCACCGGGTCCGGCCCACCATTCCCGGCTGAGCACGAAATAAAAACCCCTTTCTCCATAGCACCAAAAGCCGCAATCGACAAACTATCACGATGATACGACGAGACACCACCACCTAACGAAATAGACATCACATTAACACCATCCTCAACCGCCTTATCAACAGCCGAAAGAATATCGGAGCTAAAACAACCACCAGCCCAACACACTTTATAAGCTGCAATTCTGGCACCGGGAGACATTCCCCGTGCGGTACCGTAAGCGAATCCCAAAAGATTAGCCCCATGCACGGGTGAACCCGCAACCGTAGCTGCGGTATGAGTCCCATGCCCGTCTTGATCTCTTGGAGACTTATACTCCTTCTGCTCATTAATACTTCCGGTTGCGGCTTCATATCCTCTGTAAAACGCTCTTGCACCGACTATTTTTTTATTACAGTGATGTTTTTGAAACCCTCGTCCAACTTCACACGCACCTTTCCAATGACTCGGTACCGTAGTGAAGCCGCTGTCGTTGAAGCTAGGACTCTCCGGCCAGATGCCGGTGTCGAGCACACCGACAACAACATCATGGTCGGTTAACTTATCCGACCAGACACTCGTAATGTCTTGCGTTTCAAGTCCTAGAAACATAGGGCTTCTAGTTGTATGAAGCTCATATTTCACCTCGGGAAGTACGCCGACAACTCCGTTTATATCTTCGAGTTTCTCTGCTTCTTCTTCGGTTAACCTTACTGCCATACCGTGAAAAGCCGAGTGGTACATGTACATGACTCGTTGTTCGTTTTCGGTTGTAAGAAATTGGTTTGGTGAAAGAGTGACTGAGTTTATTAGTGATGTGTACCAGTCGATGTGGTTATTGAAAGATGGGGGGATGGAGGAAATGTCGATATGGACGATGTAAGTTTTCTTTGGTGCACCATTGTTGGTGGTGGTGGTGGAAACAACAAGGTTGAGTGTTAGATAGGTTGATAGGTACATGCAAATCCACCATTTGAGTGGAGTGACAGTGGCCATTTTTTAAAAAATTTGGGGATACTGTTGTGGAAGATGGAAATGGAGTGTTTTTATTAGAGGCGGTGTGTGGAGTAAAGAGTCGTGAAGTGAAGGAGTGGTTCTGCAGGTAATAAAAGTGGTGGTTGTATAATAATGGCGATTGGGGTTAAGTTTTGGGAGATGTTTGGGTGGTAGGTGATGATGAGTTTAATGTGTCAAATGTTAAAATTTTACTAATTGTTGGAGTCAATGACTATTGTTTAATTTGTTTGAGTCAATTACAAGCTCATGGCAGCTAGTGAATTTGAAATCTTGTGTTTAAGAACGAACCCGGTCCGACATGTTAGTGTCATCGTTGTCATTAAGGGAATGATAATGTTCATTTAAAAACAGAGGGTTCAGTTTAACTATTTTTAGTGTCATGTGTTAGTGTCATCGTTGTCATTAAGGGAATGATAATTTTCATTTAAAAACGGAGGGTTCAGTTTAACTATTTTTAGAACGGTTTAGCTTTGGTTATGCGTTTTATGAAAACTGAAAAGCTAAACACAAACTTTTTGCTTACTCGCAAGGATAACACTCTTATCCTTAAAACAAAGTTTAACTTAATTCCCTCTTTAATTTTATAGCAGCCCTTATCGAATTTAACATCACAATCAAACACACTTGTTAGTTGTTACCTTATTAATTTGTGTCTAGCAAAATCTTTAACTTCACAGACACAAAACATAAAACTGAGTTTATGAAACCAAAAACTAAAACCCGTTTCGTTTCAACCCAAACTAAACTAAGTTATGCACAAGCTAGTTTCTAGAAAGACAGTGACGATGTATGAAAAGTGGGGCCTAAGTGTTTCAAATAACTTTTGTTCTTTAGAAATAATTGTAAAAATGATTGATGACCATCTTTTTAAGTTGATTTTAACATTTACTTGGTAAAAGTTTTAGCAACTTCTCTAATAAAAAAAAGGACAGATTTGATCATGTTGTAATTAGGATGCAATAAAATTGAAAATAAAATATAACCCCACTACCACCTACTGTTATTAATGTCCAACGGTTGCTTACGGAAGAGTAAGTGCAGTAGTAGTTAATGTGTAAACCCAACTCATAAGTACCGCAAGAGTTTATGGTCGACAATCAAAGCCATCCGTATCTATATAGCACATAAACACCATCCTTAAACCCCTTTCACTCTTTAATGAGACTCTGGAACAGGGTGTAAGCGATTAGGAGCACCTACAAGTGAGGTAGAAAAAGACTAAGTCCTATCAATGGGGTTGTGTCGCCATATCAAATTACAAATTTTCATCTCTTTTTATCTCTTTGAACCCGAGGCACCCATATTATGAGGTGATGAGAATGTGAAATATTAATTTTAATATAAAGTCAATAAATCAAACGTTAAAAACCAAAAAGAGTTGATGGAATGCACCTCCTCTCATCTCGTGTCATTTGGGGTGGTGTGCTTGCGAGACGAGATGAGCTCATCTCCATCTCGTTAGGTGCATCGGGTTCCCTAAGGGTGAGGGGAGTCCACCCCTCACCACCCCACACTTTTTACTCCACCCCACATTCACCCCACATTCACCCCAAATCACCCGGTATCCACCCCACACCACCCCACATCATTTTTTAATTTTTTATTTCTCAATTATTTAAAACTTTTAATAATTCATTAAATATAAAACACAAATTATAACTAATAAAAACACAACAACTTAAAAAGAAAAACACAAATGACGTACATAATTTAAAATAACTTAAACATAAATCAATTGGGTAACATCCCACGTGCCCTAACAAGCTGCCACGATTCAATTTTGGTAAAAGAGCATTTATATATCTCTTGGTATTCATTCAAAGCTTTATTTATGGCATCGGCTTCGACGACTCCTTCAATATGCTCATGAAGATAAAGACGATTGAAGTTGGTGATTAGATTGAAATCTTGCCTCCACTTTGAATGAAGTTGGTCAATTGTTCGGTTGACATACTCTAGTTGATTGTAATGTTCAAGAACTCGATTCCAAAAATCACCTCTACTTTCGTTACCGTCAAATGAAGCATGTAACCATGCTTTTGACAAGTTCACTTCTTGAGCACTCGTCCATGGTTGACGATTAGATGTCATTGAGAGATTGATGAAAAGAGTGTGGTTTGAGAGTGATGTGTAAAAATAAAATTATGATTTGTGAGGTTGAAAGAAGGGTTGTATTTATAAAAAAAAACAAAAAAAAAATAAAAAAAATGAAAATAGCCATTGGAATGGGGGCCCACATGTTCACACGGTCAAAAGTTGCGGGGAGTGGCTCGGTGAACACACCCCAAATGGCATCCCAAAATTCGGGGCCGCGGGGGGTGGGGCGGTGTTCCCGCGCGGGGCCGCATCGGGGCCACACCCACCCCGAGTCCACTCCGGGTGCTCTAAGGGCATTCTCTTCACATTATATGAAAAAATATGTAAAGTATATATGCTCCCTTACAACAACTATAAAAAACACAATTACTAAATACAAATTTAATTAATCTGATATAAAAATTTTAAGACATTAAATTATTATGTTCAATAACTAGAACTGTAAAACATATATAAAGATACTGTTGAATCTAATAGAAATTTTAAGACATTAAATTATTATGTTCAATAACTAGAACCGTAAAACATATATAAAGATACTGTTGAATCTAATAGAAACAATGATGTTACTAAACACATATTGACCATCACTAGCATATTGTGAATCATACAATACTACGTTACATTTTCAAATCGTTTTTCAATTGATTGTCTAATCATCATCAGCTTATTGTGTAATCATCATCAGTTCAGAAGATTACATAGTGGCCTGATGTAATTACACAATAAACTACAAAATTTGAAAAACATTTTTTTATATTAACACCATCTGCATTTTAAAAATAAAAAGTATTCTCTTTTATGGGTGATTTAAAAATAATGTTTTATACAAAACTTATGAATGTTTTAAAAAATGTTGAACTTGAAAATTGAGAACATTGTCAATAACCCTCCTTTTTAATTTAATATGAGTGTTACATGTCATTCATAAAAGTCTTCTTAGGGTTATTTGACGATTCTGAATGGTTAAAATGTCTGACTGGTTAAGTATTGAATGGTTAAGATGTTCTGTTTGGTTGGACATCTGAATGAGATCCTATAATTTTGGTTTCAATTACTTTGTCCCACATTAAAGTAGAGATAAAATTATTGTTAGTTAATAAAATTATTGTTAGTTTATATATATGCAAGCCTTCATTACATGTTAAATTCTTCTGTTACATTTTACTCTAACATCTACTTGCGCATGGGGTGTAAATTTGGTTCAAATTCTTTGACACAATGCGACGCCCGCCCGACCTGCGTACACGAATGCAGCTCCGAAAACCGGGTCCATGCGAGAGTCGTTTTTGTTTTTTTAACTCAGTTTTGGACTAATTTAAATTTATTCGTGTGTGTGCCATTAAACCCTAGCCCTATTCTTTTCACCACTTCTTCACATCGCCGCTCTCCTCCCTGCCTTTTCACTTCACCAGTCTTCATTCTTCATCAACGCTCTTCATCTCCTTCACCAGCAGTCTTCATCGCTCACCATCATCGTTTCTTCACTTCATCAACACTCTTCTTGTCGCTTCTTGGTCGCATCTTCGTCGCGTGTCTTCTTCTCCTCGTGTTCAGACGTCGCTCAGACCTTCACCTGCGTCTGAATCGCTCAGACACCCACCCTCTTATTCGCTCAGACCTTCTGTCATTCAGACGTCTCAGCCAAACACCTACATGTCTGACCGAATCAGATGTGAGCCTCTGAATAAGTTCATTTAGACCTAAACAAACACCCCTTAGACTTCTTAGATAAATAGACTTTGTATTTTAACATAACCCATACAATATAGTCTTGTTCTTTTGCAAGTATTAATATATCTTAAATGGAGAACACCGAGTAGGCGAGTAGTACGTACACCTGGGGCCGGTTCTGATGATTGTGATGTTGAGTCGGAAAAAAGGTCCATGGGCACAAACAAATTAAATTTTAGCCAAAATCTCCCTTGTTTGGTTAATAACTTTTATAAAATAGGTTACAAATTTGTTTAATTCAAATGAACAATAACTTCTAATTTTGTTTAATAAACATCCATGGACAATAACTTTTAATTTGTTTAATGTAACTGGTTTAACTATTTTGTACAAAATAAATACAGATATATAATAAATTCTTAAAAAAATATATGCATGTTCCCCAAGATATAGTGTCATGTGTGGTCATACCTTCCGTATATTTTTAGAGCTGACCCTGAATACGCATATATATAATAATCAAATAAGGGTAGAGGGAGAATATGACGGTTACGTATTCATCTTATGATAATGGCTTACTATTATCTATCTCTGCTCGATCTATCTACTATAACTATATAGAAATGCGTTCATAAAATGTTTTTTATTGCATTTTTTGTTTCTTGTGTATCAAATTCAAAACAGTACACATATATGCATATACGTCTAACCTTTTGAACCCAAAACATTGATAAGCTTATAACCAATTATTAAACTATATATTAAAGGATCTTATATCAATTTACTTAAAGGTACCTTAAAGACATAATATACAACTTTTTTAACCCAAAACCACGCTAACATTCATCACCCACCCTTAATTACCCCATCGTGCTATACTTGATAGAGGTGGGATGGTGTGTACCTTGGATACACTTCTTAAACTATTTTTAATTATGATATCCACACTTGTGTACAATAAGGAAAGAACGTACTTGTATGATGATGTGGGAATAGAAGCCTAAAAGAGTATGACATATCAACTTTAGTAAAAGTTTGAAACAGACATCCTAATGGTCCTGTGTTTTCTTTTTATCTAA
Source organism: Tagetes erecta (assembly GCA_030867185.1). Taxonomy (NCBI): domain Eukaryota; kingdom Viridiplantae; phylum Streptophyta; class Magnoliopsida; order Asterales; family Asteraceae; genus Tagetes; species Tagetes erecta. The sequence continues at coordinate 17,421,948 of CM061491.1, read as the reverse complement.
AAGATCGAGAGTTAAAAAAATTAATTACAATTCACACATCTACTAAATCTTACTTGTAACTATATACACATATATTTTCTACCGTAAAACTTAAACTCTTAACCTTTGGGGAATGGACACCTACTGATCACATGTTTATAACACAGTTATTCATGTGGTGTAATGTTAAGAAGCAACATGTCACGTTCAAAGGTATTTTATACAATGCTTGATGAACGATCTTGCATGTCCGTTTTGACGTTCAGATGTAATTTAAACAATGCTTCATGCCGATCTGCAACATGACTAACAAAAACCCATAACACTTGCCTGTTTATTGTCAAATGTCGATGAAAGTCTAGGATGGTATGCTTTCATGGTGTAATAATACATTGGAGCGGATTAATAATAGTGTTAGCATAGGCATATTTAATGTTTGAAATGCAAAAAGCAACTTGATAGTTAGCCTCGGTACCAATGAAATTTACGTGGAATGGTAAATTAAGTTGTTTCCTGGTGTAAAAAGTCCCAGGTTTTGACTCCCACAAACCCATTTTTCATCGGTATCTATCAATGATCTAGTTAATGTTAGTGATACAAACCAGTTTTATCCACACGTGAGGGTTCGATCCTCATTAACGATTGCTACGCTGACCTTTGTAGGGTTTTCCTTGTGGGCACCCTGTTAAGTTAGATGCACCACGCGAGCCCGACATTGGCGAGGAATCTAAGGGACGAGGGGGTCATCGCCCCCCCCTACTTTTTCCCGTCCGAAGTATTGGTTTGTTGGTCGGTAGTTGATTTTTTATATATATTTTGGATTTGGCCCACCCGAAACAAAGTGATATAAGATTTGGCCTCCCGAAACAAAACGTTTTAAGATTTGGCCCCCCTTGACTCCAAATCCTGACTTCGCCACTGGAGCCCGGTTAAGACAACGTATGTGGTTGTCTGACTTGGTTTAGAGGGTTGCATTCGTAACATTTCATGAAAGTCGTCGTTAAAAGAATGTTAGCCTTAGTTAGTTTCTCAGTTAGTTTGGTTAACTTTAGCATAATCTTGTTAGTTAGTTAATTTTCCGTTAATAGTCTATGAAAGTAAAATATAAGCTGGTTTTTAGTTGAATAAAGATAACTTTTTCCCCAATTCACTTTGTTCAAGCTTTTCATGGTATCGGAGCAAATTTTTTGATTTTGCTCTAGTTTCGATTCAATCCATCTCGTCTGCTTTCTTCGTTTTCACTTGTTGAATCTTTGCTCATTAACTCATTGTTTATGTAACAAAGGCAAGTATTTCATCCACACATAGTGTTGAACTCGAAAGTAACCAAACGGTAGTAGTCGAACAAATCTTTTTTACTGGAAAACTAAATTACTTCCATTCAAAAACTCTAATACAATGAACTTTAAATAGGCAATCTATCCTAATAATACTAGAAGATTAAAACCAATAAACTAGGAACAAAACAATACCTATACTAGTTAGACTCTAACTCAAACTAAGAATTCGAAAGTCAACATAATACCAAACCTAAACCGACTCAAACATAATAAAACTAATATTTATTTAATGTTTCGTTTAGGCCCTTCAACTTGCGATCTAACAAATATTGTCTCTTTTAATACGTAGTTCATCTACTCTGGTGATTGATATATCGAACCTATTATATCTCCATCCACATTATCGTCCTGGTATGATCTTAGTTTCTAAACAGTTTGAAGGAACTGGTTGTGATTCGTGGAAGAGGGCTATGTAAACTGCTCTTTCAATGAAGATCAATGTTTAGATTTGTTGATGGATCGGTGATAAATTATGCTACTTCTACTTTAAGGAAACGGTGCAATGATATGGTCATCTCATGCAAGGATACTTAACATTTGTCTAGAGAAATCAGTGATAGTTTTTTGTATGTTCAAGCTACTACACAATTATGGAAAGAGATGAATGATCGATATGGTCAACCTAATGGTGCAAATAATTATGAACTCCAAAAGAGGTTGTCTGAAATATCACAATGTAACAGTAACATTTCATGCTCAAACTTTAAATATGCCTATGCTAACAAATAGCAATATGTCCATGACTAGGAAGAAAATGATATATGCTTTCCTATCAATTTGACTATACTATGGTGCATATGGAAGAATCGAAACAAAGTAGTTTTCAATAAAAGGCAGAAACCTAGCGCATGAATAGTTGGGGGGCATAAAATTTCTCTCGTTCCTATGGGTAAAATCAAAGGCCAAATTGATAAACCCAGAATAGAGAGCGTGGTGCGGGTTTTATTTTAGTTTTATATTAATTGTAATGCTCCTTGTGTTTCGCTCTTCTTGTGTTGTGTTATGGTTCTAGCCCCTTTCTAGCCAGCAGTTTAACGAATGGTCATTAAAAAAAAACTATTCACGTAAAACCTTGATGAGATGATATTTTAGTGATTATTCCAAATAATATATAATCTGAAGTAAAAAGTTAGATAAAGATGAAGTTATGATTGAGATAATGTTTGGTGAAGTACAATTGAAATTGAAAAATGAAGGAAGGGTAATAATTAATAAATCATAAATGGAGTGGGAAGTATCGATAGTTTAGCAAGTGTAAAGAGTACCCTATGTTTCCAATTTTAACTTTGCCTTGTGAATGGTCAAAAGCAAATGGTATATGACTTGACGTCTCCATGGCCCATACTACCTTCTGCTCTCACGTGACTCTGCTTCTGTTGTTAACTGTTAAACCATTTCTTAATTTATTTTCGCTATTTTACTTCTCTCAACCATGTCCCTGTTTCATTAGCACATAACAACATGTATACTTATTCGACTTCGTTTGTATATATGTAATTAACTTGATTAACGGTAAACAAGCAAGAATTAACAATCTACAACTAGTCCCTATAGTTATGTTAGCAGAGCATTAACACCATTAAACTCCTTGTGCAACTTTGATTATATACACATTAACCTCTCAACTTTTCTAGAACTTTATATGTTGACTTATAGTTTGACTTTTGATTTAGGCTTGATATTCAACACTCTAACATTGCAAATTTCATAAGATAGACCCATTTCGATGCATTTTATTAGTTTGGGTTGACAATTTAAAAAATGAGTGATGCTTGCTAGTTTATGCATTACGTTAAGAGCACTTTTAGTGGAGATGGTCGTGAGTGTGATGGAGTTTATGTGAAGGAAACGAGAAACTAATCCATCCCTATTGATTATTTAAGACTTATCATATGTTATGTATTGAGGTAAATATTCAAAGTGTATGTTCTTCTATAACTATAAATATGATTTGATAAAAATTACAAGTGTAATAATGTCAACATTTGGGTATAAAGTGTAAAGTTCATAGAGTTACCGGGGTCAAAGATGTAATCTTTATACTTTTTTTTGTTAATAATTTGTTATTAGTTGTTAACGTCACCGTTAACATTAGCGTTTCAATTAGGGAAGAATCCTTATATAATATAGCAAAACGTAAAAAGCTTATGTGGCATAATTTTAAAGCTTCTGGCTTATGTGGCATCATATGAGGGTTTATCTCACAATAATGTTTTTTTTATTTAAAATTGTATTTAAAATATATTATAATAAAACTAATTACATTTTTGGTCCCCTAATATTTTGGAGAATTATGAAAAATTTAAGAGTATTTATATTTTTAACCCTCTACTACAAGGGGTGTACATGAGTCGGTTTATATTTGATAGGGTCTAAAAATGAAACTTATGGATAAAGTTAATAATATAACTTATGGATAAAGTTAATAATAACATACAATTAAAGACCTCGGTGTTTTATAAATATACATAACATTTTTATACGATTTTTTTAAAAATAAACTACACCATAAAATGAACACTTTATGGTGTAAATTTGAGTATAATATTACTATACTAAAAGTCTAATTTTAAAAGTATATCATGTGTTCCGGTTTATCACGGCTGTCTCAAAACTGATTGGAACATTCATGAATATCCTTAAAAGCATCACTTGAATGCCGTGTTCCCGAGCGTAGCGCGGGCGCTAAACTAGTATGTGATTATATATAAGCATCATTCTCTTCCCAATTGTATTTCTTAATTCGTTTTCTTTTATCATGTATAACCAGTAAACAAAACCTGATAGTAAAAGTGTTCAGAAAAACTTCATCTTCTTCATACATAATTAAACACACAATCAACTTTTATGCAACTATTCAACTGGTTCATCTGTTTTACATCATATGAGTGAGTAAAGAAAAAATAAGAATGTGAGAGGAGAAAGGTAATCTAACACGCGTGTTTTATTGTTTAATTAAGAGCGTGAGATTTAGAAAGCTTTAAACTAAATGCAAACTAACATTGTTAGTCGTTGCATAGAGTCATTTGGAGACTCTTGTAGCTATGGGATCCCATTTTGGTTATTAGGGATATGTGTGATCTAGCTAGGACTATGGTGAGGACATTTGTAGGGACACTAACACTTTCTCAGTACATATGTACTTGAATCAAGGCTCATGATTGGGTCCTTCTATATTTACAATGATCCTAGATGAGTTGTCAAGGCCGATCAAGAGTATGATATCGTGGTGCCTGTTTTTCGCAGATTATATTGTGTTAGTGGTGAAGAGTAAACAACACATAAATGAGAGGCTGCTTGAGGAGTGGAAGATAGTCTTTTAGAGGAAAGGCTTACGCATCAGTCGTTCCGAAACCAAATACCTCTATTAGGTGGCTATTGGAGGACAAGTTGTCCAATAAACAACCAAGTTTAAGTATATAGGACTGTTTGTTCAAAGTGACGGGGACATGTATAGGAGAGAGACTACAGGTGTTCTGTGCGATAGAAGGTTCCCTGATAAATTGAAAGGGAAATTTATGTTATATAGAACTAAGTGTTGGACGATCAAGAAGACGCATGTGTGGAACCTGGAATGAGGAGGGAGGACAACCTCGTAGTCGTTGGTGGGAGGAGTAAAGCCAGACCAAATTGAAGTGGGCATAACTAATTATGCGTGAATTGCTAGACTTGCACCTCTTCAAGGACATGATCAATGATTTGAGTTCCTGAAGACGTCGAACAGAGGCAAGAGATTTCTAGGAGGACAAATTAGAATTTAGGGACTCTGTGTTCTTAGATACATGAGGGACATGGTCTAATTACATTCCTTTATGTCTACTTTATGCATGCATGCATATGCCTTTCTATCTTTTTATATGTTACTACCCTTGCCATAGACATATTTTGTTTACTTTTTATGTGTTTGTTTGTGTGACGTCATGTGTTAAGTGCCGCGATACGTTTGAACGAGGTTTACACGTGTTCACATTTAATGCACCATTAATCTTTGTGCTTGTGGATTCCGTAGTCTCGCTATGAGCTACCTCTCTATCACATCGGATATGGTCAATGGTTTCCTTCTACTCTCACACTCCTCAGACCTACTCAAATTTAATGCGCTTTTCTATCTATTTATATGTTACTACCCTTGCTATAGACAATTAGACATATTTTGTTTACTTTTTATGTGTTTGTTTGTGTGACGTCACGTGTTAAGGGCCATGATACGTTTGAACGAGGTTTACACGTGTTGAAATTTAACGCACCTTTAATCTTTGTCCTTGTGGAGTCCGTGGTCTCACTATGAGCTACCTCTCTATCACATCGAATAGGGTGAATGGTTTCCATCTGTTCTCACACTCCTCATAACCACTCAAAAATAAGATTTTTGTTAATGATGAGTTACAAACACTAAGAGCGTCAAACAATCAAAACAAACTTAATCTAACATAATTAAACAAAGCCTCTTGTTATACAACAAGAAGGTGGATGACTCATGTATAAAAGTTTATAAAAATTATTTGAGATATCATCATACCATATTCATACATCAAGATGATTAACTAGTTTAATATCATTAATAATAATGTACAATGATATATACCAGTAAATCCAAAAATAATACACCAACAATTACCACGTTTACTATTACCAATCCATGCCCACTTGTCCCAACTCCCAACTCATCACATTTTATCTTAAAGAGGATAGCTATAAATACTGTCAGCCCATGGGCCTTTATGGGCCTCACCAACAATAGTCTTATTACACTCCCACACTAAACTAATACATTTGGGCCCAGTACCCATACCAAGCTGCAACACTCTTTCTCCTTCCTTCACTCTCTCCTTTGCTTCCATGTAAGCTAACTCATACCACAATGAAGAAGATGACTGGTTCCCAAATCTATGCAATGTCATCAATGCAGCCTCTATTTCCTCATCTTTCAACTTCATCTTCTTCCCTATCTCCATTATCACCGACTTCCCAGAAGTTGGCAAACAGTAATGTTGTATCACTTTTCTAAAATTTGGCACGTAAAGTTCTACCGATTTGTCGATAAATTTCTTTCGAAATATCGAAAACCCGTACCGGATCTTCTCCTCTAATGGGAGAATAGATGAACCCAGAGTTTGAAAGTTTGTTCGGAGCAACTCTCCAGCCACATGAAGCACATCTTTTCTAAGAGTTACCCCAATGTTACCTTCTGAGTCTTCTTCGCGTATAGCGGAGTTATAAGCGATATCGTCATACGCAGCTTGAGTTCTTTGAGAGTATAGTAACTTGTATTTCGAAACCCTTTTGGCAGATGACTTGTTAGTGATCAAAACAGCAGCACCACCTGATCTAAACAGACAGTTTAAGATCATCATGGAACGTTCTTTGCCTGCATACCAACCGTTTGATAAAATTTCTGTACTAACAATTACAGCGTTTGAGTTTTTATGAACTTTTAAAAGGTTCTTGGCCATGTCAACAGCTAATGCACTTGCACTACACCCCATACCAGTTATGTTGAAGCTCTTTACATCTTCTCTCATTGAAAACCTGTTGATGATGATTGAAGATAGTGATGGAGAAGGACAAAAGCCACTGCAGTTGACTATGATGATGTCTATTTCTTGTGGGGTGAGTTGGGTTTTGGTTAAAAGGTCTTGAAAGACTGTGAAGAGTATGGTTTGAGCTTCTTTATTGGCTTCTTCATGAGTTGATTTTGGTGGGATGTAGTGCAAAGCTGGAGGGATGTATGTCATTTGACTTTGTCCTGATGAGATCAAGACTTTGGACAAGAAGTCAACACTTTCTTGATCGAGAGAGTGGACGATACGCGAGTGTTCGAGGAACGATGAAAAGGGTACTCTCCAATAGTTTGGTGGTTTTAGACATGAATAGTCTACAAGATAGATTGGTGGAGAAGATGATATGAAGTATGTTTTGAACATAACAAACAAGAAAACAGAAAAGAGTGTTAAAAAGATTGGTTCTTGAACATGATTTAGATAAAGAAAAGCAGGTAAAGATAGAAGGATGAACCACGTAAGTTTTAAACAAGTGGGAGTGAAGTTGTTTTCATGGTTGAACTTGAAGAATTGTTTCATTTTGTTTAGAGTAAAATTAAGAGAGAAGATGAGCAAGCAATAGTGATGTGATAAGGTGAGTTGAGGTCAAGTTATATAGAGTTGTAAGGGTGAGGATTGAGGAAGCGGGTGACTAGTATCAATGCAAGTTGTGACATTATTATCTGGATATATAGACAGATATGCCATATCATCATCGATTAACACAGAAGTGTTCACCAGTAAATAACTTTTACAATTGACGGCAGAAGCAAGAATGTAAACATAATTCTGCTAATTAAATTAAACTTAGTCCAAGTTATAACAAGACAAACACATATACTCCTTTAAATGAGTAGACGAGTCTTGTGAGAATGAAATGAGGACAAACCTTACAATATATTTCTTTAAATATGGACGCTGCCCCAAAGAGACCCTCGGCTCATTAAAACGTTTTTTTTAAAGACATAAGTCTTTCACTAAAGGCGCATCTTAATTTATCTGAAAAGCTATAAACTAGCAAACACTAGCTAACACCACTATCTATGTGTTTGGAAGACGCGACCTTTTCAAAAGATTAAGAGTTCAAATCTTAGACTAGTTGTAGTGGTTAAAGCCCTAAGGGGCATTTTGTGCCATTTGCACACATGTCACATGAGGCATTGTGGGGTAAAAATAGTGTAGTGGTTAAAGCTCCTATAATGCCCCTTCATTATTACACAATAACTGATTAGAGAGGTAAATATGTGTTAATTGTCTGGGAATTGTATGGGAAATAGTGTGGGCTAAGGCGTTATAAACAAAACGCCTAGAACGATTTTTCAAACATAACGCCCCACGTAATGGGGGGTGGGGCGTTATGGGTGTATGTGGGCATTTTTTGCCCAAATAATGTCCACTACATACATTCTTACAGCGAGTAGAGTGTAGTTTTACGAGTAGAATCTAATTGGTGTGTGAATTACCGTTAAAAAAAAAACTAACACTAACACCTAATACTAAAGGCTCTACTTGAAATTGGCTTGCAGCAACACGTGTTACCAAAGAAAAACCAATTATATATTAAACCGGCCATCAAAGGGATTTCATATGGTCTAGCGGTATCAAGGTGTTAGTGATCCACTGACAAAGATAAAGCATTTAAAACGTCTAAGGTCATTGTTCACGTTTCATTAAATAAGAAATTTGCTGTTAAAAAGAATCAAGGTTGGATAAAACTTTGTTTTTTGTATTTAAATCCTATTGGTTACAAAAATTAAGCCTTTGAAAGAAAAAAAAAATTTAAACAAACCATATCAAAGACGTTAGTCACGCAGTTTTTAACTTAAATAAATCATTTTGTATTGTGTTTTAATTAATTATATATATACATATCAACTGATCATTAGGTATATGATAGTATTGTGTGAAGTAGTGGACGATAAACGAACATATATATGGTTAATGGTACGTTGTATGGGAATTGAGGTGTGAAGGTGAAATTAGATGATTCTAGTAGCGTATGGGAAGGAAAGAGATGATTTAAAAGTATGGTGAAACGATAATGATGGATGAAGTGAGAGCATGCATCATGCATGCATTCAATTGACTGAATGTAAATGAAGTGGTTGGTAGCTTATTACAATTATGGCAGTAGGGGTAAAGTCAAACGATGCAACACCATTTTTTGAGATAAATTCAAACGTTACCGTCGACTTTATAATCCCCACACGGATTAGTTACTTTCTGTTTTCAAGAAGAAACTAGTTACATACACGAGTTACTTAAATAAGGCATATACAAATTTGATGATTTTTAACCAAATTAGGGGCTGTTTGTTTACCTTTTAATGGTTTAGTTCAGTGCTTAATCATTCAGCATCAACATTCTGAGTGTTTGTTTCAGAAAAAAAGAGCATCTGAATGGTTCTGTAAAGTGCTTAATGGTTAAGAGACAGAGAGATGCTGAATGAAACTGAATGAAACATATACGAACATTATACTTATCTGAAGTTCTATCTTAAAATCTCTCTCATTGATAGACCTCTTAATGGTTCAGACCTCTTAACAATTCAGCACTTAATGATTTAGATTTTACCAAACAGCCCCTTAATTAGTGTTTAGTGATAAATTATTTACCAAACTAGTGTTTATTGAAAACTATTTACTAATATTGTATACCTATTGTTGTTTTAATATTGTTTTCACATAACTTTTAGTTTCTTAAAAACAGTTTCTTTTTAATGGGCAACAAAGCAGAAATTAATATTGAGAAACGTACCAAGTTATTCATATTCCGTAAACGATTTATATGGTTGATAAGCTTTATTTATTTTCGAATATGTTAGTCTAACTTTATTTTCTAAATTAAAGTTTCTAATATTTCAACTAATTTTAGTTTTATGCCTTATGTTAAATTGAAACTAAAGTTTAAAATAAAGAAAACACATACAAAACCTGATACTGAAGCATTTAAATAATATGAAATCACAAGATTCAATCTAAACGAAAAAATCACAAAACCATCTAAAAATTACAAACAATACAAAAGGTTAAAAAAAACTTTAACGTGTATAAATATATTTCCTTTTGACTTTAATATAAATTTTAAATTTAATATAACGTAAGAAAAATTAAATTTACTATTCTGATGACCAAACTATAAAAATTATTCATATTATATTTACTATTATAATAGTTAAAATGTAGAAAATTTTTATTAAATCGTTCAGTTTTGATTATACAAAGTATAAAATCATTAAAGTAGTTTAAAATATGTAATATAAATTGTAGTTGAATTTTAAATTAATACTTATAATACAAAATATAAAATCCCTTAAGGTGGCTTAAAATATTTAATAGAGTTAACTGCAAAATGCACTCTTTTGATTTACACTCAATAGCAATTTGCAACCCCGCTTGAATGTTTAGACCTTTTGCAACCCTAGACTTTCTAAAGTAAGTCTTAAATTTGCATTCTCCGGTTAGTTTGATTGTTAGTTGATCGTTATTTGTAACGATAAAATAGACCATTCACCTAAAAAATAAACATATTTATAACTTATGAGATCTAAAAAATATTTAAGGAAATGGATACGTCGTCGCTGTCGATGGTTGTCCAATAGTGGGTTGTTATGATTATGCTTTCTTATCGTCTCTTGGTATGACTTTTTGTATTTTTAATGCATTTCACTCAAAAGTATATATTTTTTAGATCTTATTAATTATTAATTTGTTTCTTTTTTATATAAATAGTCTATTTTACCGTTACAAATAACGATCAAATAACAATCAAACTAACCGGCGGATGCAAATGACTCACTTTAAAAAGTCTAGGGTTTGCAAAAGGTCTAAATATTCAAGCGGGGTTGCAAAGTGTTATTGGGTGTAAAACTAAGAGGTGCATTTTGCACTTAACTTTATTTAATAAAAATCTTAGTTGAATTTTTAATTTCCAACTTTATGATATTAAAGAAAATAAATATTAAGAAACAATAGTTTTGAGAAAATTTATATGAGATTTACACGTGTAATAAAATGATGTAAGAATGATTTGTCATACTTGGAAAATTGACATATGTCAAAATTTACCCAAGGAAATCATTTTTTATACTATTTGGTAGTTCACCCCAATTTACCATCATTTTTGTCCGCTTTTATTTATCAATTTTAGAAGTTTTTACTATTTATAAACTAAAATTTAGCCATTGTTAGTTTTTATAAAATGTAAAAATTTTCCTAATGTACTTTGTAAGAATTTTAAAAAAGTATAAAATTAAATAATGTACTTTTTTTTACTAAAAATGACTTATCGCGTTTAAACAAGTTATCTCATTGTCAACCTAAGCTAAAGTTTGGATTTTTTAAATCAAATTTCTCTATATTAACTTAATTTTTATTCTTTTTTAGATCAACCATCTCTTCTCTTGATTTACTGACTTACGAGACTGCCGCTTAGTAGCCTCGACACACCACCATAAGACTACGGTTACCCTCATGTCTTTCAAAACCAGGACAACAATCTCTAATATAAGACTGTATGTAATGGTTAATGTCCCTGGTGGGCATTTCCGTTATGTGGACGGTGACTAGGCAATGAGCATTATACTAAAAAGTGGCATAGTGGGATAATGCCCCTCAATTATGACTAAGAGAGAGAAATGAGAGAGTGTGTGTGAGAGAAATGGGGAGGAGAGAGAGGGGCGCAGACGTTTTAATAAACACGCCCACACCCATAACGCCCCGCGTAGTGGTGTGCGGAGCGTTATCTATGGGGCATAACGCCCACTATGTATAGTCTAATAAAGGAAAATGGAAAAAGCTTATGTGTCATCCTTTTAAACTTTTTGGTTTATGTGGCATTATCTGAGAGTTTCTCTCACAATAATAATATTTTTTTTAAATATGTATATAAAATATATTATAATAACACAAGTACATTTTTTGTCCCCTAATATTTAGGAGAATTTTGAAAAATTTTAAGAGTTTTTATGTTTTTAACCCTTTGCTACAAGGAATGTATATGAGTCGATTGTATTTGATAGGGTATAAAAATTAAACTTATTGACAAATTTAATAATAACATAAAATTAAAGACCTCAGTGTTTTATAAATATACATAACTTATTTATACGAAAATATTTTTAAAACAAAACTACATCATAAAACTGAGCATTTTATTCTCTTTAATTTGAGTATAATATTGGTATACTAAAAACTAATTTTTAAAATAAATCACATGTTCCAGTTTACCACGGTTTTTCTCAAAACTGATTAGAACCGTCATGAATATCTTAAAATCACAACATGAATGTTATGTTCCCGAACGTCGTGCGGAGACTAAACTAGTCTCATTGAAGAATATGAATGGCAACATCACACATGTACGTTTATCTTATTATTATTATTTTAAATTATAGGGTTTGCATTTCATTCTTAATTGTTTTTTCTATTTTTTTCTAAACAGGATAGTTATGGATACTGTCAGCCCATGGACCTTTACGAGCCTCATCAACTATGTGCCTGTTACACTCCCAAACCAAACTCGTACATTTAGATCCACTTCCTACCCCAGTCAACAACACTTTATCTCCATCCTTCACTCTCTCCTTAGCTTCCATGTAACCTAATTCATACCACAATGCAGAAGATGACTGGTTCCCAAATCTATGCAAAGTCATCAATGCAGCCTCTATTTCCTCATCTTTCAACTTCATCTTCTTCCCTATCTCCATTACCACCGGCTTCCCGGATGTTGGCAAACAGTAATGTTGTATCACTTTTCTAAAATTAGGCACGTAAAGTTCCACCGATTTGTCCATAAATTTCTTTCGAATTATCGAAAACCCGTACCGGATCTTCTCCTCTAATGGGAGAATAGATGAACCCAGAGTTTGAAAGTTTAATCGGAGCAATTCTGCAGCCGCATGCAGTACATCTTTATTTAGAGTTACACCAGTGTTGCCTTCAGAGTCTTCTTCGCGCATTGCGCAGTTGTAAGCTGTATCATCTAACGCGTTTTGTGTTCGTTTAGCGTAAAGTAATTTGTATTTTGAAACTCTTTTGGCGGATGGTTTGTTGGTGATCAAAACAGCAGCAGCACCTGATCGAAACAGGCAGTTTAGGATCATCATGGAGCAGTTTTTTCCTCCTGCATACCAACCGTTTGATAAAATTTCTGTACTAAGTATCACAGCGTTTGAGTTTTTATGAACTTTTAAAAGGTTCTTCGCCATGTCAACGGCTAATGCACTCGCACTACACCCCGAACCGCTGATGTTGAAGCTCTTTACATCTTCTCGCAATGAAAACCTGTTGACAATGATTGAAGATAGTGATGGAGAAGGACAAAAGCCACTGCAGTTGGTTATAATGATGTCGATCTCTTGAGGGGTGGTTTTGGTTTTGGATAGAAGGTCTTCAAAGACCGGGAAGAGAAGCGTTTGAGCTTCGTTAATGGCTGCTTCGTGAGTTGAGTTTGGTGGAATATAGTGTAGAGGTGGAGGAAGGTATGTGGCTTCACCTTGTCCCGAAGACGTCAAGATTTTAGACATGAAGTCGATAGTTTTTTGATCGAGAGAGTGGATGATGCATGAGTGTTCGAGGAACGACGAAAGGGCTACTCTCCAATACTTGGGTGGCTTTAGACATGAGTAGTCTACAAGATAGATCGTCGGAGAAGATGACGTGAAGCATGTTTTCGACACAATTATAAAGAAGATGATAGCGAAGAGTGAAGGTAAAAAGATGAGTACTTGAACTTGATTGAGATAAAGAGAAACAACAAAACAAAGAAGGATGAACCATAAGTTTTTTAAAAAATTTGATTGATATTTGTAAATAAAGTTCTCATGGTTGAACTTGTAAATTAGCTGTTTCATTTGTCTTGAGCAACCCATGATAATAATATATGCCAAGCAATAGTGATATAATAACATGAACTAATTAAGAACAGATTATATAGACCTATAAATGCTGTACGTGGAAATGGCTCCATTAATTCACTGTCTAATATAAGTTTTAAGCAAATAACAAAGAAATTTAAAAATAACGAACTTAAATTAATGGGTAGTTGAATTTTGTACCAAATTTTAAATGCTGGCCGGATAGTCGAATTGTGTAAATATGTTCTATTAAATCCGAGCATGTGTGTCGACGATGCTTCGAGACCAAGACACGTTTTATTTTAAAAACAACCATGTGTTCATTAAAACTTATGTCGGAATGTCGAAAAAAAAGGTATATTGGTTTTCAATGGTCTTAACTATCTTCTTTTGTCTTCTACCGCTCCCAACTATTGAATTGGCTGTCAACGGTCCCAACTTTTATCACTTTGGCAACCAATGGTCCGTCATTAAATTTTTTTAACGCCGTTAAGTTTTTTTTCAAATTCAAGACCGATGTTTTAGGCCTTTTGATTGGAAGGATAGTACGAGTCGATTGATGTAAAAGTTTTCTCGAAAAGGCTCTCTGAACGATAAAATTTTCACATCCGATTGACGCACCGTTAGGTTTAAACACCCGATTGAAGAACTATTTCGTTGTTCGGAGCGCCGTTTTGAGGTAACTTTTTCATCAGTCGACTTGTATTATCCTTCCGATCAAAAGGCTTAAAACATCGACATTGAATTTGAAAAATACTTAACGGAGTTAAAAAAAATTTAACGACCGACCGGTGGTTACCAAAGTGATAAAAGTTGGGACCATTGACAACCAATTCAATAGTTGAACCGGTTAAAGACAAAAAATGATAACTAGGACCAGTAAAAACCAATATACCAAAAAAAATTCAAATGAAACTCCAGATTATATATATATATATATAGTATAAAAGTTATTAAAAATTCAAGTCATTTGATAAATTAATTATTAAATAAAAAATATTAGAACTTCATAAATCTAAATCAGTTGGTCGCAACTAGTCCTCTACGAGACCACGCTCACAGATGTTAAAAAAAGCATCGCTAGATACGTTAAAAACAAAAACAATAGCAGATGCAAAAAAGGGTACATCGGGCCAAACCAGAACAACCACTATCGAATCGCTACGTCGTCGTCACCACCATCCACAATATGCAAAACTGCCAAGGGTTTAAACTCTCTCATCTTACCATCACAACCGCCAAAGTCCAACTGAAAACGAGCATCAACACCACCAACCATGGTGACAACAAGTGGCGGATCCAGAACCAAATATCAGGGGAATCTTATGAGAAAATTTATTCAAAGGTATCATAATTTTTTTTCAGTGGCATCCCGATACTTAAAACCATAAGAAACAATGATATCTTGATACGTAAACCGGTGAAAATTGTACTTCGTAGCTCCATCCCTGGTGACAACGCCAAGTCACCAACGGAAGGCCACCATCCAATAAAATTCCATGGAGGCGAGTTAAACCAGTCAGACAAATGATTTATGAACCAGAAGAAAACAAGTATGTGGTAGTAATGATGTAAAAAAGAGAAAAACACAACAAAATAACAAACGGTAATACACCACAAAAGAGTAATACACAACAAAAAAACATTATTTATCAAGTTTGTACTTAATATAAAAAATTATTTAAACACATGGTTCAAAACTTTAAATGTTATATAAATTGTCGTAAAATGAAAGAAACCTTCAAATAATAAAGAGGAGGATATAGATACAAAGTCTGAATTAATGCTCTCATACATGAAAGCAGTTGATAGTTCCTGACAGTTATGAAACAGAAAAAATATCCATGAAGATTTAAACCTTTTGGTAGTTGGAATGTGAGCGTCTTCGTTTCCTTTAATCTTAAGAATCCCCCCCACACCACACACACACACACGTTTACGTAGGGCTGCTTTAAACTTTTAATCGCTTGTCGCTTGTCGCTTACTCGGAAATTACTTGAAAAATGCTTTCTTGTTTTTTTGATCGATTGTAAACGAGCCGCTCCGTTCGATTTGGTTTATAAACAAGCCAAGCAACGGGCGAAGGTTTGCTCGGTTCGGCTCGAAAAATTTTAATTTATTATATATATATATATAATTATATATAAACAAGTATATGATATTTTGTTATAATTATGTTGATATTAAATATATATATATATATATATGTTTTATAGTTATTAACTATATTTAAATACTTAAAAATAATAGTCATTTATTTCTTTTATAAAATATTCTTGATAATTTTAAGTACTGACTAAAAAATAGTTATTTATAATGCTTAATAATTTAATATTCCAAATAACAATAAAACAAATTGCATATTTGTACATATATATAATTATTTTTTAATTGTTGATTGTTTTATATACATTATATCAACATCAACCTTAAATTCTAAATAAATTATATACGAAAACTACTAGCTTTTATAAATCTACTAATTTATATTTATATATATTATATTCAACTTTAAACTTATTTCTTAAAAAAAGTTTAAACGAAAAAAAAAGAAGAAAAAAAAATAATTCTCATAAATTCACTCGACGCTCGCTCGAAAAATACTCGGTTCGATTTTGGTTCATTTACACTCGGTTAGACTTTGGCTCGATTTGTAAATGAGTCGATCGGCTCGGTTCGAATTGTAAACGAGCAAAGCACGAGCAAGCCCTCGCTCGGTTCGTCTCGGCTAGTGAACAACCCTACATTTATGTACCGATAAAGAGGAAGATTGGTGGTGGCACCGGCTAACCACCACCGGCCACATGTCACGTTACTATTGTCGATTTACTTTTTTTTCAAATTTTGAAATATAATGTTAACTAGTTTAGTGCTCATGCTACGCTTGCAAACATAACACTTAGATGGTGATTTAAGATATTCGTGAGACATGAACAATTTCAACCAGTTTTGAGACAATACCATGGTAAAACTGAAACACAAAATTTAGTTTAAAAATTGTTTTTTAATAGGGTATCGCTATTTGCACCCTAGTCTATGTTCTACGCTATTAATATTTATAAAATATTATTAATATTTGTAATCAATCATAGAATTCACCAATTAAATTATGACATTACTCTTAATAAATACAGTAACATTAATTATTACTACAATTAAATAATTTTCATATTCTTATTTAATGATAAATTAAACTTATTACTTTATATAAATACTTTTTAAAGTTATATAACACATTTATTTAACCTTGTTTGATTTTAAAATTATATTTAAAAGTTCTATTTAAGCTTTTTTTAAATCACATAAGCATATAGTTTTACCAACATGACATAAACCAACACATTAAAAAAAGTGTTTTACAAAGGGTGCTTCTAACCGAACACCCGAAAGGCTAGCCACACACCCTCAATACGACTCGTATCAGGTGATATGGGTCGTATTGCTTTGTTTTCAGACGAAAAAGCTGAATTTTTCAGAGGTTGCAGGTCAGACAGTAATACGACTTGTATTAGATTTGATATGGGTCGTGTTACCTGACAATATGACTCGTATTATAGATTTGATATGAGTCGTATTACTTGACAATATGACTCGTATTAGTTTTGATATGAGTCGTATTGCCTGACCATATGACTCATATTATGTCCAATATGAGTCATATTTACTAAGTGGTAAAAAAATCATTCGAACGTATGAAATTTTGAAAAACTTAATACTTATTTGATACGATATAATATTTTGTTAAAATTCAAATATAAATGATCGTTCGATCGATCGAATTCGATATTCAAAACGAATTCATTTGTTAATACATTTATATTATCGAGATTTATCCAATTTTTTTTCTAAAAAAATCTATATCTGAGATGGTAATTATATCTTTAATAATGAAAATAATGGTGATGGTTATTGTTAGTACAACAACAATTACGACAATCAATATGGTGGTGACTTTAATGGTGGTGAGTATGTCGGGGATATATAGAAAAAATTAGTTTTTGGACCAATACGACTCATATTTAATGCAATACGAGTCATATGTTAGATCAATACGACCCATTCAATATAATACTAGTCATATTGATCAATATGACCCATATTAAATCTAATACGAGTCATATTGACCAATACGAGTCGTATTAACTGTAATGATTGGATGTTTAGCTAGCCCACACATTTGCAAAACATCACTAAATAATATAATGCCAAAAATTGAATAGACCAAATTGTTTGATTTTTAATATAATTTTTAGAATACCGGTGAACGGTTGAAAATAGGGTTTAAAAAAAGACTAGAAAGGCATTTGGAACTGAATTTTTATTAAAAATAATAGAAAATCCTAAAAATGTTTTAAAATATATAATTTGTTTTCTCTTACTTTCTTAAATTAATATTATTTTATATATTATTTTGTCTAAAAAAGTCTTAATTGTTGACCACTTTTAAAAAAAAATAAAAAATCTTAACTGTTAAACTTATTAATAGGTCACAATTTGCATGTGAAATGAACCTATAGGTCACAAGTGTGAAATGAACGTTTAGTATGGTAACTTAGTGATACTAGTTATTAACTTGCCGACTGCTTAAAAAAAAGGTATCTTAGTGATACTAGTTATTAACTTGCCGACTGCTGTCAAAAAAAAGTTTGTGCTTTGAATCTTGTTTCAATTAATTGACTGGGACTCCAAAAACCAAGTATTGATGATGATATTTATTGATGAGAGATCAAAATGTTGTAACTTAATGATATCAAGGTGTTGAAGGTGGCTATATCAAGTAACGAGGGTTCAAGTATAGGGATGACAGCGAGGTTGGTTTGGCCGGATGATTATGGGTTATCCCAACTTCACTCTAACCGCATATGCTCATAGTTGTCACGTTGGCTCTCTATGATCATGGCTAGCTAGAGTGAAAAGCATTACGAGATATGTGATATATTGCCGAGTACATGAATAGAATATTAAGAGAATGGATGATCGAATTAGAGTGAAGTTAGAATTATGAAATTAGAATATTAAGTTGACGCTTTTACTGTTTAATTAACGGTGTATCAAATTGTTAAGGACAAATTGGTTTGTTTTGTTTGCAACATGAAAACAAGAACATGTGTGACTATGTACGTGTCTTTTGTTTCATTTTGTTGTTATTGTAATGGAAAGCACTTCATTTCTAATTATCTCCTTTGTGACCTTAATGGAAGCATTGTGAAATGTAACTGTAACTTGAAACTACCTTACGTACTTCAAATTGATATAGTCATTTAGGGACTGCAGTCACATTTAACAGCGCGCTACAAGGTTGTGCTCAATTGTTGCTGACTTTTGGGTAGGTAAATTGCACGTAAAATGTGTTTACTTTCATTGTGCGAATTCAATCCCTAACTCCCTAAGATATGTCTTCTGTTGAGCATAACATGATGTTATATACTTTATGAACAACTGTTTTGATGGTTCTTGATAAAAAAAAATTCCCGGTTTCATAATCATTATTTGAAAAAGATATAATACCATAAGCTGTCTGTTATTTTAACTTAAAAAATTTGGTTTGTTATATTTGATAAAATTTAGCTAGGGACATAATTACAATGTATTTTGCTTCTATTCTCACGTCATTATAATACAACAAAAAAATTAAAACTATTCTGAGCCTACCTGATCGAGTAAATGGGTATATCATGTATCTTAATTATAGTCGTCTCATACCTAGGGAAATTAAAAAGTAATCTCATAACACAGTTTATACCTGTTAATTACCCGACCACATACCGGCCACAAATGTCTTAGATTTTGGTTGTCTCGTCGGGTTTGGGTTTGACCATATGATGTAAATTTAAGAGTAAATTACTTTCTATGTGTTAGTTTGTAACAAAAATTAAAAATATTGATGAGAGAATGCTTATCTAAGGCTGACAAGTGACAACCACCAGACGACCCAAAAGAAATCTAAGATTTGTGATTTGAGGGTGTCTACATCAAACACAAACAATAATAGGGTCTCTAGTGGGTTTCTATATCGGGTGAAAGCAAGCAATAAAGAGATAAGGGTCCATGGTGGTTTTCGTATACGAGGAAAGTGGTTTTGTTTTTATTAACGGTGTTTTGAATACCTCCAGTATTTGAGTGATTCTGAGACAAGGTGTCAACAATCAATACTGATTTTGACGTTTTAGACATGACTCACCTAGGCTATAGAAAAGCCTCTTCAAGTTAAGATTAGAATCAAAGATCTTAAACCCTTATCGATCACCCTGCTATGTAATATTTGATTGTAGACTTTTCAACCTGGCTGTTTACAAACATATATGGCCAAAGTCCTATTTAAAGACTTGTTGTACAAGAACACAGATGTGGTAGCTTTTTACAATTATGAGAGGGCACATCAGCATTCATGAAGATTTAATCCATTTGGGTAGTTGGGAATATGAGCATCTACATTTCACATTTCCCTTACCTTACATATTCCCCACATGCATTACTTCGTTTTTTCAAGAAGAACAAACAACACATAAGTCTTCAACGTGTGTTCAGTTTTTGTTCACGTAATGTATGAAACATAAACACATGTACGTTAATGGTTTGTTTCGGTCTAAAAATGTATCTACTTATATACCAAAACAACCATTTGTTAATTGTGTTTGTTATAGCAGTTTAGATTTAGAATCTTGGTTTTTATATCTAAGAGCATTCTCAAAGTCGTAATTATAGATTAGTGAATGACGACTTTAACGTGGTAAGGGCCAAGTTTGAAAACCTCGTAAGTAATGTTGAAACGTTGCCGAGAAGTCGCTTACGGCGGCAAAGTGACTTGGTAACAACCTAAAGATAAGCATGCGAAGTCGAATAGATTTGGTTATGAAAATTGAAATAAACAATTGTTACGAAACATTTATTCATTTTTTTTCCATAGTGTAACATCATATTAAAAGAATAAAATTAAATAACAGTAAAAAAATGAAAAGAAAAAAAGACAAACATTGGACTTGCGTGAATCAAACACGGATCGATTAATTAGTGCTCAAAGATTTAAACCACTTAACCAAACAGGTTTTCTAGAACGTGATCTAATGTATATAAATACTATTATTTCAAAAAATGACAAAACTTAAACACCGACCTTCTATATTAATATACACTAGATTTAATTTAAGACCAGGCCGCGCGTTGTAACGGTCGGGTCACGCAGTCGGGTCTTACGTATGTCACTTCATCACATGCGTTGATAAAAATGTCTCATGTCTCGCACATCACGGCGCAAAACCATAAAATGTCACATAATAAAAAATGACGAAATATCAAATGTTAGAGATGAAGACGATATCAATATTGAAATCGTAGTATGTGTCAAAGTAGAGTAAGAGGTCAAAGTCAAAAAGTCATAGGCTAAATTGATAATTAGTAAAAGTCGGGGATTAAAGTTATAAATACGTCAAAAGTAGGGGATTAAAAACGTAAATACGTTAGAGTAAAAAAAAAACTAAGACGCCATGCAGCGCAACACGTAAAAGTCAGGGGCTAAATTGACAATTAGTAAAACTCGGGGATTAAAACCGTAAATACGTCAAAATTCGGGGATTAAAACCGTAAGTACGTCAAAAGTCGGGAATTAAACCGTAAATACGTTAAAGTAAAAAGTCTAAAACGCCACGCGGCGCAAAACGCAAGGCCGGTGCAAAGCACTGACCTTGCAAAATAGTAGGTATTAGTAAAAGTCGGAGATTAAAACCGTAAATACGTCAAAAATCGAGGATTAAACCGTAAATACGTTAAAGTAAAAAGTTTAAAACGTGACGCGACGCAACACGCAAGGCCGGTGCTTTACACCGACCTTGCAAAATAGTAGGTATAGAAATAGAAATATATATAGAAATAGAAATTGGACTTCCTAACCCAACTAGGTTAGTAACTAAATCCTGAACATACTTAAAAAGAAGATTGGTGGCTATGTGTTACGGACCAATTTAGTTTATCCTCGCGATTTCACTTTTACATATTTAAGACGTTAATCTTTAATTTTGGTTTTTTATCATTTTTACTCCTGATGGATTATTCAGTTTACAACCTTAAGTCCCTACTCACTAACAACTTTGTCCTTTTAGTGACTTTAGAGTTTAGCCTCCTACTCAACTTTGACCCTAACTTTCACTTTTTATCATGTTGACTCATGATGCGTTACGTAACTTACAAGTTTGACCCTCTGCTCTATTTTTACATATTTACGACTTTAACATCCCGACTTTGAGTTGGTTATCATTTTGACATCTATTTTTGGATATATCTTTGTCTTATAATACATGACGGATTATAACTTTTTCACTGTAACGTACGAGACATTAAACTTTTTTATCAATACGTGTGACAAAATTACATACACCAGACTCGGCCACCGTATCGCCCACCCATCACGTCCTTAGTTATATTTTGTAAAATACACTATTATAACTCAACAGTGATACTTCAAATCTTTCCCTGCCATCTTAGCGTGAGGATATTTGGGCCGCCCAACTGCAAGCCCGGCCAAACATAGGAAAAGGTAGGCCAACAGATAACAATATTCAAATCCAAAATTGTATAATCTATTCTAGGACTAGGAGTTGGTATGAGAACTTACGCTTAAAATAAAACATAACACCACAACCAAGTGGCTTGTAGTCTGGTTAGTATCATCACTATGTTTAAATGGTGGTGTCCTTCATGTCTCGTTGTATGCAAAAGTATATTGAAATTAATGATAATAATACTAGAAATGTGAAGATGTTAATCTTGATTTGATCTAATAAATAGTTTTATTTATTTGAGATTATTAATTAATTATTTAATTGAGTTAGTATTAGACTATAATTGAGTTTGATTATTTATCTAGGTTTATAGGTTTTATAGTTGGGTTAGGTTTACTATTTGTTTAGTATAAATAGGGGTTGAATGAGTTTTTGTAGGAGTCCCGGTTTATTTATCTAATACAAGAGTCGAACAGTTCGTTCAGTTTGTGTGTTCGTGTTTGTGATTTTGGGCCTGATTTCCAACAATTGGTATCAGAGCGTGGTATTGACGGTTTTGAGAGTCGTTTTCCAAGCAGGGGAGCAACCCCTCGCGGGGTTGCAACTGCGGGGAGGTAGAAGACGAAGATAGAAGAAAAAGGGGCGTTTGTAAGGATATTAGGAGGAGTTTTCCGTCCTTGGTTCTTGGCTCTTCGTTATCAACTCGGAGGTTTGGGGAGCTGTTGTGGCGATGAGATTTGGTCAACCGTATAATGGGGAGTACCATTTGGAACGGTGGTTATGACATGTGATCAGTTCAGTGATGGTTCAATAGTAATGAATTTAACTGCATTAGCAACTTTCTATCCAGGTAAGATCAGACCCTGTCCTTCCTTCCAAGGATAAAACAGAATAACCAGGTAGGTTGTTTTTTGGCAGAAGTATCCGATCAAATTTGCGGAAAGGCTGACGGTAGAAGATTCATCAAAGCAAGAGGCTTTGAATCTTGTCGTGTCTAGCAATGGAAGAAGAAAATGGTAGAAGTGACAAGTTTTTTTTCTTTGATCAGTGGTCAAGAATGGTGAAGTTCTAGGACCCAGGAAGAGGGATATCAAGATTGATCAAGGGATTGAAGTTGTTGATAATAATGCAGATTTGAAGAAACGGATATTGTTTAAGATCCGGGTGGTACAAATCAAGATTAAGGGGGAGAATGAAGATGTTAATCTTGATTTGATCTAATAAATAGTTTTATTTATTTGAGATTATTAATTATTTAATTGAGTTAGTATTAGACTATAATTGAGTTTGATTATTTATCTAGGTTTATAGGTTTTATAGTTGGGTTAGGTTTACTATTTGTTTAGTATAAATAGGGGTTGAATGAGTTTTTGTAGGAGTCCCCGTTTATTTATCTAATACAAGAGTCGAACAGTTCGTTCAGTTTGTGTGTTCGTGTTTGTGATTTTAGGCCTGATTTCCAACAAAATGTACAAGGATCTAGTACTTGGTGGTTGCTTGGTGTGTCTTTCTTAAAAGACTATGAGTTTTAGGTGCTGTTTGTTTTTTTTTTCAAGAAAATGCGTGTAGTCTGCGGACCACATCTGTAGACATCTGCAGAAAAAGAGGTGGACTAAACATCTGCAGTCTGTAACAAGAAGACTGTTTGTTTTTTTAACTTCTGCAGTCTGCTGGAATAAACTGGTGGTGGTGATGGTGGTGGGGAACACTAATGGTGGTACTGGATGGTGGTGGGTGGGGGACGGTGGTACTAGGTGATGGTGTTTAACCCTCCTTTGCAGACCTTAAAAGATCTTAGAAGTGATTGGTCCAAGTCTGCACCAGGAAGAGGTCGCACAGATCTTTTTTAATGAAACGTCTTCGAAAAAACAAACAGTCTGCAGATGACAATGTCTGCGTGTGGTTTGTACGGCGCAAACATAAGAGGTTGCACATACCTTTTATGAAAAAACAAACAACACCTTAGTCTTGTCGTGTATAAGGATGGGGGAGTATTTGTTTGGTAAATAACTACAATTATATTTATTATTAATTATTATATTGATTAGGCGGTAGAATTCTGTTTTAATTTATATTAATATTTAAAATAAATTTTTTTTATAGTCCTTATTGATGATTTGAAAATATATACACTCAAATTACTCTTTCCAGAGATTAAGCACATAACTATATCAAATCATATCCATGAAAATGGAATTTTTCAATTTTAATAATACAATTAAGAACTATTATAAAAATGTAAAGTTACTTATTTTTTCTTGACCGTGAATAAACTTATGCAAGATTTTGATTTATTTTATATATAATGGATTTACCTAGACTAATACATGAATTTCTTTTGATCTTTCTGGGATTGGGTCTTATATTAAGAGGTCTAGGAGTAGTATTACTTGCCAATCCCATTTATTTGCCTTTTCATTGGAATTGGTTTTTGTTTATAGATCATCATTCTATATTCTATCTAACCCGCCCTTCTCTATTCTATTTTGAGGATCCGGCTTTCTGAACTCATAAAAGACGGCTAGAAACAAGAACAGGGTCAGTAGTCTCTGCCATTACAGCTCCTTCTCCTTCCGCAGAGATGGCCCTCTTTTTTCTTTTTTCCCATTTTGTTGCTGCGCACTTTCACACACCTCAAATTTCAATTTTTTCTCCTAGTCTCCTTTACATCATCAGTCTTTAATCTACCCAAAAGCATCTTTATTCTTTTCGCCTAGTCTCCTTTACATCATCAATCTTTAATACAAGTCTATTAATGTAAATTTACCTTGAGCCGATGCTTCAAACGAATAAAATTTAATATATGATATAAGCACCGTTAGGTTTAAAGACCCGATTGAAGACCGTTTGGTCGTTTTGAGCATCGGCTCAAGGTAAGTTTTACATCAATAGACTCGTATCGTCCTCCCGATCAAAATCCTAAAACATCGGTCAGAAATTCGAAAAAAATTAACGGCGTTAAGTTAACTTTAACGGAGGATCATTGTAGGAAAATAAGTTAAAAGTTGGGATTGCTAAAGAGAACTTTTTAAGTTGGGAATAATATCTTCCAATATACAAAAGTTTGTATTATTAAAATCCAATAACCTAAAATTTAAACAAAAACATAGAAAAAAACATGTGTATTTTAAAAAAATGTTTAAAAAAAGCAATCCAAACGTTAACATATTACAACACAAATAACACGTTTTTTTGTTAAAAAAATAAACGTTTGTTTTTAACCCAAAAAAATTGACCCAAACACGATTCTTTTACCATGGCGCGATGTCTTGTGATGAATATATAAAATAAAGGAGTATGGAATAGTTAGACCCTAAAAAAATAGATGGGGCACCCTTTGGGACACCCTTTGAACCATTATTAGCATGCTTGTAGTACGGAACCATTGTTCAGGATATAGTGTTCGGAAGCTTCTCTCCAAACAAATATATTCTGAGTTTAACCGACTTATGAATATCATTCTCTAGTCAATAACAAATATATGGATATTTAGCATTTAGTCAATGGGTATACTATTGTTTTGTTTTTAATATATATAAAAGCAAGTATCCTGGAGTCCATTTAATTTTAATATGGATTTCAAATAGTGACTTAATTTGAAAATAAAAAACTTAAATATAAGATATCTAATTGAAACAAAAGTAAGTTTGTATTACTTAATTGAAACCAACATAGTTTGACCGGAGTGGAACAACGGGGCTCTCAGCTTAAGGAGTGCGATGACCTAACATTAAAAAATTCGAGCAGTTTACTCTAATAAACTAGGCTACATTTTATAATTTATTTCTAACCTTTGATAAAAAATTATACTTATTAAATATATAAATAGTATTAATTTTTATTAAC
The DNA here is from genome assembly GCA_030867185.1 of Tagetes erecta. Taxonomy (NCBI): domain Eukaryota; kingdom Viridiplantae; phylum Streptophyta; class Magnoliopsida; order Asterales; family Asteraceae; genus Tagetes; species Tagetes erecta. The sequence continues at coordinate 17,395,889 of CM061491.1, read as the reverse complement.
AATGTGATACTGTAATCTTGTGGATGCACGGTGTATGATAAACAAAAAACAAATTTATTTGATAACTAGTAAAAAATAATAAGGAATAAGGATTTACAACCTGTAATGGACCTCTATGATAGAAAATGTTCATTTATAACGGACCATCAAGGTCAGATCTTTCTAGAAGTTCAGTAAGTGTAAACATTTTTTTTTAAATTACGAGTGAAGTTTATTAAAATAACATTTTTATCATATATATGTATATATATGTGAAAAAAATAAATAAAAAATATTTGATTTGAAGCAGAACTGAGTAAACTGTAGTTTACTATTAGTAAACTGCAGTTTACAGAGTAAACGACAGTTTACTTTAATAAACTACAGTTTACAGAATGCCTGTAAACGGCAGTTTACAACTGTAAACTGCAGTTTGCAGTTGTCTGGGTGTATGAATCCTTAATCCGGTTGTGATAACAAATGACCATTTATAACGGTCCGCCAAGGTTAGAGTTTCTAAAATTTTAGTAAATTTAAAAATCTTTTTTCTAATCAAGATACAATTAATAGTTCGGGTATTAACTTTATTTTAATATTATATAAATACAAAAATAAATAAAAAATATTTGATTTGGAGTCAAACATCTTAAATTATAATTTGTTATTAGTAAACTGCAGTTTACAGTGTAAACGGCAGTTTACAATAGTAAACTACAGTTTGCAGGGTGCCTGTAAACGGCAGTTTACAACTGCAGTTTACAGTTGTCTGGGTGTATGAATCCTTAATCCGGAAGCGCAAAAGGGTATAAACTTCAATCATATAATTCGTGGGCAAGTGGGTCCAGGCACATCCATCATATTTTTGTTAGATGCTTCAGTTTTGAAAAAAAATTGTTTAAAGAAATCTTCCCGGATCTTTACATCCTCGAGTCTTTAAATCCATTTTTGTATGTGAGTGTTATTATATGCAGGAACATGTTGTTAGATGGAAATTTAATGGAGGTGGAAAAGTAAAAAACGTTATATTCGATTGAAGGTAAACATTTAGAGATAAGAAAGCAAATTCTAGCTGACGTACCGCTTAGTAATAACACAAATCGTTGTTTATGAACGACAGATCAAAGCAAAGCTTTCTCAACGATATCTATGAAGGCTAGCTCTTATCCAGAACCTTTCAATGAATGCTAAGCAAGCGCTTCATATACAAATAGAACAATTGGATTCTCATAAACGTTACTCCATCCGTCCCAATTTAAGTGTCATGGGACCCACAATACAAAAATTAAGAAAAAATGGATTATTATATTATTTTAACCTATAAAATGACAAAAATCGTATCAAAGTATTTTGTCTTGTAATCATAAAGTATATTTTATGTTAAATAATTAGGGGTAAAATTGGAAATAATATGTTTATTATTGGAATGAACATTTAAATTGAGACAACCAAAAAAGAAAATTTAGACATTTAAAATGGGACGGAGGGAGTAATATATTTGGATGGAGAGCAATTAAAGAAAAACTTTAAACGAGAAAGACAATTTGCAAGAAGGGGAGTCCTACTTGATGACACTCTTTCTACAATTTGCATCACAGATGATGAAGACTTCGAACATCTATTTTTTTTTTGGATGGCACTTCGAACATCTATTAACCTTGTGTGAATCAACGAATCAGATTTGAAACATCATTGGCTCATTGCAACATGGTGCAAATTGTCTCCTATCTATGTTTTTAATGTCAAAGACCTATTACAGATCCACAAAACAAGTCAAAATTCAAAAAAAACATAGGAAAGGTTATATATGCAATCGTAATCACAACATCTTGATGCCTTCAAAAATAAAAAAAACACGAGCTTATTTAAAAGAAAACCGGTACCCCTCATGAAACTAACTCAAGACATCAAGTTTTGTTTGTATCTCATTGCTAGCAACTACCTAGCTTGATTTTAATGAAATTTGCTGTTAAAAGAAACTACAAATAAAAAAAACATGCGTGTGTTACAAAATATTTAATTTCCTTTAAATAAACAGAATATAAGAGTTAGTTGCAATCCTTCAACATTCGACAATAACAATAAATATAGTAGACAAATATACAAATATACAATACATAATTTAAATAATGATAACCCGTGAATGCACACTCAACATGTAACGTAAACGACAACACCCAACACTAAACACTTTACAAAACAAAATTCCATTCACAAGTTCTCTTTTTTTTAGCCCCCACACCCTCCATTATTTATACCCACCACCACTCCACCACCACCCACCACCACCACCACCACCGGCAATGGCTAACATTTACCAACTTTTAATATCTTCCCTAATTATACTCTCCAACTTCATTCCATCACATCAAAACAACCACTTTGCCACAACACCACCATTGCCGGTTTTACCCCTCCCATCATACTCTCAACTCAAATGGCAACAAAGAGAGATCATCTTCTTCCACCATTTTGGTGTCAACACGTTTACGGATTCCGAATGGGGCACCGGGAAAGAAAACCCCAAAATTTTTAACCCAAAAGGGCTCAACACGTCCCAATGGATCGATGTCGCGATCCAAACTGGTGTTTCGCTGGCTATTTTAACCGCGAAACACCATGATGGGTTCTGCCTTTGGCCTTCGAAGTATACGGATCACTCTGTCATTGGCAGCCCGTTGCGAAACGGGCATGGTGATGTTGTGAAAGAATTTGTTGATGCCGCAAGTGTTGGAGGAGTTGATATTGGTCTCTATTTGTCTCCATGGGATCGTCATGATTATAGATATGGAAAAACTATAGCTTACAATGAGTATTATATGGGCCAATTACAAGAATTACTCCGCAAGTAAGTTTTCATAGGCGTTATAGCTATCTCGTTTTTTAATAACCAGACTAGCCAGTCAGACCGGAAACTAACTAAATAAGTTGTCCAAAGGCTTTTTAAATTGTCACCTTTGAAAAAAGGTCATTAATTGGACTGGTTGAACCAGTGAACCGGACAACCAAACAAAATGGTTGGACCGGATTTCAAAAAAAACTTTTTATCTTTTTTACTTTTTTTTTCTTTTAAAACTTTATTACCAATGTATGTGCCCATTACTTATGAATCTAATGTTTACTGACCAGTTTGGTTACGAAAACACTTAACAACACATGGTTATGGAAAATGCTTATTGAATGATGTGAAATTTTTGGCGTGTAGATATGGAAGTGTGAGTGAGATATGGTTTGATGGAGCAAAAGGTTCAAATGCACCAAATATGAGTTACTTTTTTAGTGATTGGTTTTCAATGGTGGGTGAGTTACAAAGCACAATCAACATATTTTCTGATGCTGGTCCCGGAGTCCGGTGGGTCGGAAATGAAGACGGGTTCGCCGGAACTACATGTTGGTCTACTATTAATCGGACAGCTCTATCCATCGGTAATGGAAGCATCGTCAAGTAAGTTTACAACTTTACATAATACTAATTTAAAAAGTCGGTTAAACCTTCCAAATTAGTCCTCCAAGTTTGTATGTTATAAGTTTAGCCTCTTTATTCAACTTTGACCCTTCAAACCTTCAACTTTGACTTTAGAAGATAATATATATTTATGCACAACATTTAGGCACATTGCAAATATTTTGATTTAAAAGACAAGGAACGATAAATTAACATTGTTATTAATTTAAGCTTTCGTGACTATATAATTATGTATCATAAAAAAGTATAGTTTATTATTTTAAGAAATGCAAACAAAAGGCAAATATTCTACACTAGGTTAAAGCCCGCGTGTTACACGGGTTAAAATTTATGTATCATATCTAAGCGGTAAATGAATATATCAAAATAGCCATTTATTTAACATGTTAAATCAAATATCATCAAAATATTTTTGTAATAACTATCATTGATAATTTGATATCTTGATTTTGGCCTTCCAATTTCTGATAACAACTTGAAATCCATTGAGTTGTCTCTAGCTTTGTCATTACCATCTAAAGAATTGCTTGCCACTCAAATCCACATTCAGCAGACTGCATAATTTCCTGCATTTAAAAGACACCAAACTAAAGCAAAAACCTAAGACACCAAGACATGAGAAATAACAAAATGATAACAGGCTTAAAATTTACTCCACCTAAATAAGTTCCGGAACATGAAATGTGTATCAAAACACATAATATCATCAAAAAAATTACTTGTTCTGACCCTCCATATTCTACAAATTGTATGATGAAGTGGCTATCAGCACTTTGATTTGATAAAAGACATAGAAGCAATTGAATTTAGATACATAAATGACGCCTGTAAAACATTCCACTAACTCAGTAAAATAAACGAAATGTATCTACATAGTAGTGATGTATAACTAATGTATAAATAAACTTGCGTGTGCTTGTACTTACATAGACACATACACACCACCTATCAAGCTCGGCTGAATTTAAACTTGGAATAAGATGAGTCATATGTAATTTGCAATATGTTTTATTTAGTTTCATGTTTAGAGCCTTTCTATTGAGAATATACAAAACCAAACAAAAATATCACATAAAGCTATTGTGGATAAATTGTGAACCTTACATCATCATGCCAATCAATTTATTTGTATACATATACATATATAATTAGGCACTAGCTCTTAGTTCATGTAAGTTGCACTTCATAAAATACAACCTTGAATGTCAAAAGATGCCGTACCTTTAAAATCCAAAAATAATTGTATCCGATTCTTGCCAAGTGTGAAACAAAAGCTTCGTTAATTCAACAAATTAAGCAAGTAGAAAAGTATAAAAACATAATACGGAGTACGTACTACTTACAAATCATTCTCTTCCACTGTCATCGAGGTAAAGTCATGATGGTGCTAATAGATTGTTTACAAAGTCCCACACACAAAATTAGAAGATTGGATTGAAATCTTCGACGAAGATGAATAACCAGACATAGGGAGATATGAACGAAAGAGGCGGAGAGCAATTAGGGCTTCTTCATAAATTGAAAGCGGGTCATAGGATGGGTGGGTTAGACCCGCGTGAGATTAACTTTTAATTGATTTTGGTTGCGCCAACTCAGCAAAATCCTACGTGGACGACTTAAATTTATGCCAAGTGTACGAGTTACTCAATTATTAGAATAGGTAGATTATTTGCCATAAATTGATCAATCATTCTTTTCACACTCTTGATCAATGTATTGTTTCTTATATCCCATACTGGTATAGAGAATGTTGCATTGTTTAATTAACATATCTTGCCAGTTATTCTTCCTTGTACGAATAGTATTAATTTATGATTGTTGGTTATGATGCAGTCGTATGAAAACAAATATAAACAATTGAGTAGCCTACAACTAAAAACAGAAAATAATACGACTCTAATAATTATGAGAAAATAAGGTTTAATAGCTTTTATGACATATATCATACTACTTTAGTGTCCCTTGTATGTTCGGTGAACGCAACATACAGTATAATTTGAAAGATATTCATAGATACAGATAGTTTTAATCAATTTTGAGACGAAACCAAAACCCGGAACACAAGATTTGTTTTAGAAAAAAAATAGTATAACAATGGTATATTTAAATTAAACATAATTAAATGCTCGATTTTATGGTGTAGTTTTTTTTAAAATTATGTCATATATAAAAATGTTGTGTATGTTTAAAAAATGTTGGTGTATTTAGTTGTAGATTACAGTAGCTCTGTCGCTAAATTTAATTTTTACACCGTATAAAATATTGACGTGCGGAAAAATATTATATATTATAAAATGGGTGTTATTTGCACCATACTCTAACTTATATCATAGCCTATAAATAGTATTAAATGGTTATTATTAAATACAATTATGCATAAAATTCATCAACAAACACTCACTCTTAATAAATGCAACCATTTTTTATGATTAGTTACAATCACTTATTTCATTTTTCTTAGAAGTTTAGACTCTATGTAACTGCCGATGCCCCATGATAATGTTCAACAATACCTTATAATGCTTCGCACGCTATTATACGGGGGCGTTATGGTCGTTATGTCTATTTGGGCGTTTCTACAATAACGCCACTGGCCATTGTCTCCTCCAATCATTGAATTGATTTTGTTATTGATTAATAACTAACTAGTGATTATGAGGCATTATAGGAACGTTAACCATTACACCATTTTTTGATATAATGCCTCTAGTCTAGCCATCCTCCACATGACGAAAAACACCCCCAAATGACTGTAACCATTACACATAGCCTTATAATACAAATCAAAGTTTTAACTTTTATATACATATCGTTAAACATAGACAAAAATACGAAGTAAAAAATAACGACTTAACAGTAAAAAACTTATAACTTCGAAATCCCAACTCATAAAATAACATGGTTAAATTCGTTTAACAGCTATAGTATGTTTGTTCTATTATTAGTTTCAACTTTCAAGATTGTTTGTTTTAGAAAAGAAAAATAGAAGATGTTAAAAAAATCACGCTCATTTAAAAACATCTTGCCAGATAATATGTATAAAAAAATATTAAAAATTTGTACTGTTATTGAATAACTATAATTTACGAATCAAAGTTAAAAACTATAAATTGTACATCGCTTGGTAACTGAAAAATGTAAAGATTGTTAAAAAAAACTAGTATTTAATTATTATAAAACTTTACTTTGACACATATAATTATTTAAAAATGTAAAAACTGAAATAAAAAATCGTAATACTGAACTAAGTTTTATGATGGTCGCATTTTATCTAGAATGTAAATTTACGTTTAATGATTTAGATTAAGGTGTGATTAGAAATTTACACATGTTGTTTTAGAAAGACTAACTCACATAAACATTTTACTCTAAATCTACATGTAAGTTTTTTTCTGGTACCACTTACAAGTTACAAATGAAATGAAAACTTTAGTATAAGCAGTTTGGTCGCTAGATGCAAGTGATCGTAATTATTAGATGCTTGAGCTTTATATGTAAAGGCACCTTTTAACTTTTTATAATGGAGTGTGATTACTAAAGCAAACTTGGTGATGCACAGCTATCTCAACACCGGTGATCCAAAAGGAACTGACTGGATACCAGCTGAATGCGACGTATCGATACGACCCGGTTGGTTTTGGCACAAATCTGAATCCCCTAAGAAACTAAGCACCCTCCTCCAAATCTACTACAATTCAGTCGGCAGGAACTGCGTCTTGTTACTAAATGTACCACCAAACACAACTGGATTAATCTCAGCAAACGACATTCAACGGTTGAAGGAATTTAGAACGGCACTGGACACGATTTTTTCAAAAAATCTAGCCGAGTCATGTGCAGTAAAAGCAAGCAGTATCAGGGGAGGCAGAAACAGTGGATTCGGCCCGGAAACAGTTTTAGATGAGGATCATTTATGGACGTATTGGGCTCCGGAAGATGGTAAAAAGGACCATTGGATTGAATTCACGTCGAAAAACGAAGAGTTGAGATTCAATGTTGTGAGGATACAAGAGGCGATAGGATTGGGACAGAGGATTAAGAAACATGAAATATACGTTGATGGGAAACGGATTGCGAAAGGAACGACGATTGGGTATAAGAAGCTTCATAGGCTTGAAGATGGAGTCGTGAGCGGTAAATGCGTGAAGATTCGGGTAGTGAGTTCATCTGGGATTCCTTTGATATCTTCCTTTGGACTTCACTTTGATCCTTTTTGGCATCCAAATCGGAGATAAAAACATATGATTGCTCATGTTTTGTTTACCAATTTGTAATTATACCATATTTGCTCATTTTAAAATATTGTTTTGGATGTTTTATTCTGTCAACGTGCATAAACACTAGTAGATAACAGTTTACCTTAAAACAAAATCATTTAATCTACCAGGTGAACTCGATATAAATAGCAGGAAAAACAAAGATGCAAACTATATCTAATTGCTTAAATCTCCTTGCATTAAACTAAATATTGATAAATATTAAAGAATAACAGATACAGGGACACTATATATGACTAGGAGTCACTATGGCAATGTGTTTTTTGTTATACCAAAACTGCTCATTAGGATGAACCTCTCTTCTACCATTTCTTATAGCCGCCACGACCACCGCCTCCACCTCTAGAAAATCTATTGCTCCGCCGATCACCACCACGTCCTCCACTTGAGAACCCACCACGTCCTCCACGTGAAAATCCACCGCCACTGCCACGTCCACGTGAGAACCCGCCACCTCCTCCAAATCTTCCCCTTGATTGCTCTTTTTCTTGCAACTGTGGCAGTTCTTTTACCACCTCCAAACTTACACCAGCAGCATTCTCCTGGCCTGCATACCATTCATCAGTTGAATAAAAAAGAACACATCATAACCATAATGTAAACTATTTCTAAAAAAAATGATTGTTATACCAGCAAGGAATGTATCCAAGTCTTCCTCGGCAACATCAAACACAGCACCTCGTTGATCAGCTGTCAGTGCAAGCCCTTGAATCGACTCTACTTTCTCTTCAGGCAGAAACCTCCTCAAAACACCATATGCAAATCTGCAAATGAAATATGATAAGTTGATAGTCAGTTAAAGTGAGCCACAAAAACTCATAAATAACACCATATAGTATAAAAAGTAGTATATAAAACATTGAGAAGCTTACGAAGGTGTGTAGACAGGTCTCCCAGCCTCAAGAAGTAGAGTCACATAGTTCTCCATGGAAGTTAGAAGTGACCTCTTTTTAATTTCGGTATATCCCTACATAAGAATAAAAAAGTCAATTTATTTATCAGCAAGAAAAAAGAATACCGCATCAGATAAAAAGAATAGTTTGAGGCTCACAATACTCTTGGCAAGGGCCTTAGCAAGCAGTTCTACTGGTGTTAAGCCGGAAGAATTTAACAACTCCTCTGCAGCTGATTTGAAGACAGGAATCACACTGCACAGTCAAACACATATCACGCGTTAACCATGTAAAAACTACAAATCACACGATAAATAAACTGGCAATTTAAAGTTTAAACCCAATGTAATAAAAACGAGTTAGTTTGGGTCAAATCTGAAACGCTATAAGCAGATCTAGGTGATGCTAAATCACGTAACCGTCCAAGATGGGCTACTAAAGCCACTTGTAAAATGAAGAGCATGTCATATGAGATTGAGGGCATGTCATAACAAGTGAACTGTTAATGGCCTCCAGATGCAAAACAGATGAGACATCCACATGCCATAGCTACTACACATGAACCCTTTCTGACCCAATTTATAATATGACGGCCTCTATCAGATTTTGCAGTGATAAAATTGGCTAAGAGCCTAAGAGTGATGGTTGGTGTGGGTGGTTTCCAGAGGAAGACCTAAACTGAAAGACAGTATCAATAGAGCGAAAAAACAGCAGTACAATTTGTAGGTGATGGAGACACTGCCAGAGTGCTCTGAGACAAAACCAGAACTCAAGGGAAATGAGATTGATAACAGCAAAGAATGTTTGAAAAGTTGCAAAATAGTAAAGCAAGACGTGAATGTAAACCAGAAAAAGCTTTAGGGCAATAATTGATCTGTTGAACTCTTGAGATTTCTTGTAAACGTATAACGGTATGTTTCGACCCACGTCCATTTTTTCGGAACACATTCTCAACGAACCAACATGGCCCATTTTTAAAACAGGCTGTCCTAACCTGTTACCCCTGCCCATCCGACCCACCTGTTTTTCAAGGTCCAACAATAAAAAGCATTCACAGTCTAATACCTGTCGGAAACTTCAATTATAGCTTCTGCAGCATCCCCGCCTGCAGCTTTAGCAATATCAGCTGGTTGAGGAGCAGATATATGTTCGAATTTTACGCCTGCTTCTCTCTCTAACTTCGAAATATTTGCCTTCCTTGGCTCGTAAAGAGTAATGGCAACACCAGATTTTCCTAGAGTAACCAGATAACAAATTAAAACAACCAAACAAAAATAGATGCTTCTCCGATAAATACCATGAATATTGAATTACCTGCTCTTCCTGTCCTTCCAGATCGATGAATATAGTCTTCGACGTCACGTGGTGGTTCACACTGAAATATTGAAAAGCAACTTCCATGAAAAAAAACATGTGCAACAAGTATTCAAATTAAGTTTCAATTTAGATATTAACTTATACAATACCTGGATGATCAACTGAACATCATTAATGTCCAGTCCTCTTGCCGCCACGTTCGTGGCAACTAGTGTCATGAACTTGCCTGTTCGAAATCCCGTTAGAGTTGCCTATTAAAAAGATCAATAGGTTAATAAAAATAGCCATTCGTTCCTATAAAAGTATTACCTAAAGTTTACTTTTTCATATATCATATTATCATCATGTTATATATAGCAATATACCTCACGCACAGACTGCTGAATGTCACCATGCAGAGGGCGTGCTCCAGGTAGCAGTCCAGAAAGTTCAGAACAATAATCTTTTGTCTCGGTGAAAACAATTGTGCGACCTCCACTGAAATTAAATCCAATAAAAAATATGTAAAATGCATTATTTGTCAGCAAGTGTTTAAGACTTACCAAGATTTGACTTACCCACTATGATGGCGGATAATATCAGGAATGACCTGGGACCTGGCTGTCCAAGAGCACGGCATGATGATGTGCCTCACACTTTCACTAGCTTTCATTACCTGAACACCAACAAGATCCACAATCTTCTTGTTTGGTTTCAAAAACTTTGATGCAATCTGAGGAAACAATTAAAATGTTAACCACATCGTTATAGTATAAATTGCACTATTACATAAGTTTACCATATGAGCCAAATGTTGAAGAGAACTCATAAGCTCAACAAAGTTATAATCAAATATTACAGGAAAATGCAATGAGACTCAGTTAAGAGACATACATGATTCACCCAAGCTGGTAAAGTTGCACTAAACAGAACTGTTTGAACTTTGGTAGCATCATTAACCTTGCCTTTGTAGCAAACAAAAAAAGAACTTGAGTCAAGACGAATAAGCGGCGATAAAAAGGACAGAAAAATCAACTGAAATCATTCAATCAATCTGATTAAAGTTCAAATATATAATGTTCACCTAAAATATACTCAACATCTTCAACAAAACCTTGCCTCAACATCTCATCGGCTTCATCAAGAATACGGAACTTCAACGAGCATAAATCAAGATTCCCTCTCTCAATATGATCCTACACATCATTATCAAATTACATCACAACTTACTAGCCGAAATACAAGTTAAACACAATGCTTGTGAAAAAAAGAAAACTTTTATGTAATAAAAACGCAGGCATCAAGCCGTATGTACCTTAACACGGCCAACGGCACCTACAACTATATCCACCCCTCTTTTCAACTGCACAGTTTGAGGAGAAATAGACGCTCCACCTCCACCATACAAACAACATGAAGTAAGCCCCACAGCCTCACCATAGTATTTAAAATCCGTATACACCTACAACAAAAAGAATGTAAACAACCTAAATATCTAGCAAATACATAGATAATAAACCAAGATAATGAGACAATAACATGTAATTAAACAATGGCACAGGTAGTTACCTGTTTTGCTAATTCTCTAGTTGGCAAAAGCACGAGAATTGTAGGCGACCTGCCATACCCTGTCCTTCTTGATGCTTTCTCTGGTCCGTTTATTAGCGACTCTAATATAGGTAAAATAAAAGCCAATGTTTTTCCCTGTACCATCAAAATATAGCTCTAAATAACAGCTCACAACCATAATGAATAACAATACATAACAATCATTCATTCAAGTACCTGACCGGTTTTCGCTTTGCCAATCAAATCAAGACCGTCAAATATCGAATCAAAAGTCCGAGCTTGAATAGGAAACAAAGCCTCAATCCCCTTAGCCTTCAATGCATTTTTCAATGGCTCAGATATCCTAAAGTTCGAAACCGAATTAGGATCATCTTCTTTACTAACAGCTTCCTTTACATCTACATCAACCGTCTTCATTTTTTTCTTCTTACTTTTCTTCATAGACTCAACAATCTTCATAATTCAAAAAATTATCATAAAAACGTAAACAAACAGTAATAAGATCAATTGAATACACAGAACATGAGCTAAAAACTACAAAATCAATCATGAAAACAGTTTAATGAAAACGTGTATATACCTGAGGCTCAATGATTTCGGAACTAGTATCGCTCTTGCCTTCGTCATTGTCTGTATCCGATGAGGCTTTGCGTTTCTTCTTGTTCTTCTTGTCGGATGAAATTTCCGTCGATTGAGGCGTGGTTTTATTTTTCTTACTTTTTTTGTCCTTCTGTTGAATTGAAGATTCGAGTCCGGCGGTTTCGGAGGTGATGATGTTGTTCGTCTTCTTGAGCTTCGTTTCGGTGAGTGAAGGCATGGCTTGATTGTTTATGGTGCCGATGTTCTACTTCCTTGTTACTGTTAAAATAAGGCGATTCAGAAGCAACGAAACAGAAGCAACGAAGAGTTATGGTTTAGGGTTTGTGATATTTATGACGGTTTGGGAGATTATATTTTAGCCGTTGGATTTTGGGCATGCTATGATTTTTTTATATTTATATTTATATTTAACAAGGTCGGTGCTTTGCACCGGCCGAGTCACGGGACGCCACGTCGCGTTTCAACTTTTTTTACTTTAACGTATTAACGGTTTTAATCCCTGACTTTTTACGTATTTACGATTTTAATCCTCGCTTTTTTACGTATTTACGGTTTTAATCCCCGACTTTTACTAATTGTCAATTTTTTCGACTTTGATCTCTTACTCTACTTTGACATATAGTACCGACTTTAATATTGTTAGCGTTTTGACCTATAACTTTTGATATTTCATCGTTTTTTAATATGTGACACATTACGGTTTTACGACATGACGTACGGGACATGAGACATTTGTTTATCAACGCATGTAACGAAGTCAAATACGCAAGACCCGCTTAGGTGACCCGGCCGCTGCAACACGCGGCCCAGTCTTAAATCTAGTTGGACCTAAAAAGTAATACACATCACTTTGTTGTAATTGCAGTTTTTTACACTTCTTTAATTCCGACCAAAAAATAAGAAAGTTTAATTAACTTGCATTTGTTGTTAGTTTTTCGGTCGGATGGTTAGGAGTTTTTCTTTACATGTTTTATTATAGGTTTTACTGTGTATGATATTAAGTTCAAATCTTTAAAGCGTTAAATTAATAATGGACAGTTCAATTTTCATATCAGGTCTCGAGCTCAAATATTATGATTAGTAGACTTAATAACTTACCAGTTACAGTGTGCGGGATCAAGACACCGTTAAAAAAGTGTATACGAACTTTAACTATTCGGCATATTACATTCACCTAGTTCAAAACATTCACTTGTTCATGGATTGTTGTTTGTAGTATTTTGTTTAATTTCTTGAATTTCAGTTTTACTTTTGTTTTTAGTTAAAAGGACAATCATAGTCTAATCTCTCAACGTGAAATGGTCATGCAAGCACTAGATTGGTTAGTTGTGTCCATGTATACCCTTTTGAACTAGCATTCTATCATGATCCCTATTTGATCCGTCATCCGTTACATGTTCTAGTAACTAGTGTGATTCTTCAGGCTTTGTGCCATGGTTTCTTCGGCAGATCGAGGTCATATCTCTTAGACATTATTGACAACTATTGTTTTGTTTCAAAATATATTATTCACTTATGTTACAAATAACAAATTTTCAGTGAAGCAATAATGCCATCAAGGATGCTATTTGAAAACAATAGAGTGATAGACGTGTACACTTTATATTAGTTCGTCTAGCGCAATGATAACTTATTTTTGGCTTCAAAATAGTGTTATTGTAAAAACCAAGGTGTCACATTTACATCATGGCTCCCACGCCAAACGGGTTTTTACCATCATCGTAACCTACGAAAGAACTAAAATGACATAACAACTTCTAAGACACATATCGCATTTAGCCCAGAAAACTAAAACAAAGTCCAATCCCTAATGGAATCGAGATCATGTGGACAAAAAATATAAAATAGCAACCAATAACTCATATGATATTACATTTACTCTACATAAAACATTCACATCCTCAACTTTATTTCGTTCTTTTCGGACTATCATTGTTTAGTCTCAATATGGAGCGACCATTCAAACACCATATTGGTTCATTACTTCCAAGTTGACGCTTTGAGTTATCATTCTAACATGATCCGTTCTTTTTGGGTTAATCCATTAACTTTTATAGTAATATGTTGGTTTACATGTAAAAAAACCATACATCACTTCCATAGAAAATCATTTCATTGTCATAACTCCACATAATCACCATATTTGAGGGTATATATCTTCATTGGGTTGGTCTATTCCGGATTTATGACAACTATCCGAGAAGGGCACACAAGTTATCGTGACTTCATGTCACAATGACACTCACATGACACGAACTCTACCTAACGTTTTGACCATCATTCATGGCCCACAATCATTTTGAACTTTTTTGGGACAGTGAGTCACTTGTCAAACTATCTGAAGGCTCGACTCATACAAGTTATGTTGGTCTCTTTGATTCCTTGCTATAAACAGATTTGCGATGGTCAATCTCCCGATAGATATACCCATTGAATGGTTAGGCTCCAATGAAATAAGAGAGAGAAGACATAAACTTTGATTCAATTCTCAGCTTGTTTTTCATTTATCAAACTAATGCCATTTGCCAATGGGGTTAGTGGCCCATTGGTAACACAATTGTGTTAGGAGCACTGGGTCAGGGGTTCTAATCCTGCTGACCATGGGTTGTGGTGTATTTCTTCTTGAAAATCAAGGTGTTGCTGTTAAAAAAAATCAAACTAATGCCATTTAAGGCTTACAATACTCACAAAATACAAAGACTTAGGAACATGGGAAAGTAGGAAACATGAAAACTAAACCAATTAATTATATTATATTACCTGTTAAATGGGAAGGTTGGTGCTTTGCACCGGCCTCTCCCGTCCCACCGCGCCGCGTTTCAATTTTTTTATAATTTAACGTATTAACGGTTTTAATCCCCGACTTTTAACACATTGACGGTTTCAGTCCCCGACTTTTACTAATTGTCGTTTGTGCTCCTGGTGGGTTTTTGATTTTGATCTCCTACTCCACTTTGACACATACTACGACTTTTACTAATTGTCATTTTAGCCCCTGATAAGTTTTCGACTTTGATCTCTTACTCTACTTTGACATATAGAACGACTTTCATCGTTTTTTAACATGTGACACATTACGTTTTTTCGTCGTGACGTACGGGCATAGACTTTTTTTTCAACACGTATGACAAAGTCAAATACGCAAGACACGACTGCATGACACGGCCGCTGCAACTCGCGACCTGGTGTTAAATCTAGTTAACTAAGATAAGACTAGAAAACAAGAAAAGAAAATATGCATGAAACATTAATAATTAAAATGAAATGCGAACGTTGGTAAGTTTGGATCGTATCATACCAAATAACAAACCAGTTTGTATATGATTATGTGTTATTGTTTTCGTCATGCCGAGGAGTGACCCACTCCTGGCTAACGGGGTATAATACTAACGGAATTAATCGTAAGACACTTTAAATAAGTCAACTCTAAGTCCTAATTTACTTATCTTGTTTCTTTATCTGCACATAATAAACATGTTTATCTTGTGTGTCGATTTCTTAATTCCCAAATCTTTATTACTATCATTTGTTTTATGTTTACCTTTCTTTAATTAATAAAAAGTATTTCGTTCTTTTTTAATGCTTACATTTTTATTTTGAAACTATAAGCTTAATAAAAAGATAATTTTGATATTAAAAATCTAGCATATTTGAAAACTGTTTTTTAAACTATTTGTAAATCTCTTAATAGTATTATGAGGCTAGTCAGGCCGTCACCTCTTAATGGTTCATAACCTCTTAATGGTTAAAAGATATCACTAAGTCTGAATAGTTAAGAGACTACCTCTTAACCATTCAAACTTTTGAATATCTCTTAACCATTAAAAGAAAGTTAGTTTAGACTATCATTAAAAGGCTTCTAAACAACTCCTAAATACTATTCATTTTGTTGGTAAATGGGCCTTTTGTGCTTTCAGCAATCTAGATTCTAGATGATGATCCCGAAACTTGGATTATATGTAATGGTTAATGTTTCTTACAGGCGTTTTTTGTCAAGTGGACGATCACTAGGCAAAGAACATTATATCAAAAAATGGTGTAATGGTTAATGCCCCATAGTCATTAGATAGTTATTAATCAATTCAATGATTGGAGGATAATATGGGGCATCGGTGTTATAGTAGAAACGCTCATAACGCCCATGCGTATTGATGTATGAGGCGTTATTGAGCATTATAAGTGGGGCTTAATGCTCATTGCATAGAGTCTTAGTATTATGGGCCTAACAATCCGGATAAAGCATTATATTTATTTGTTTTTTTTGAATGGGGATAAAGCATTATATATTTAGATGTACCTACCGAGCAAAAGGTTTGAACCGAACCACAACCGAGAACCGCTTAGGTGCGTTTTTTTGAAATGACATTTAACGGTTGAGTTCGGTTACTTCACGTTACGACAGTTCGGTTCAGTAATAATTACGGAGCCGAGTTTTTTTGTTTTTTTGAAGAGCAACAAACTGACTATTTCAATTTAAATCCAACTTGGTATATTTAAAATTTAATAAAAATAATACAACCCTAAAATACAAACAAAATAAACATTTCAATTCAAATTTAAACAAACACAATAATTATTTTTAAACACTACTTGATTATATTTCATTGTCAAATATTCATTCTTTGTTCATGAGATATGCATAATTCAAATGCCAAGTTGTAGTGTCGTAATTCTTGCCAAAAAACTAGTAAAGGTTGGCCTATAGGCAACACTCAACGCAAAGGAACACGAACTAAAAAATTTTATACTTTTATTTATTACATATGATTCTATGAGGCAAATCTCATGATAAAGATGATGGAATCACTTTGATCTAGTTGATGAATGATGATAATTGGATTTTGGACCTTGAAAATACGTATACAATATAGCATATGGTACTAGTGTTACTAAGTGGTCGTATGATGGTATCTATACATTTATATAGTTATACATGTAAAGAAAAAAGTGTTAATAGTATATTAAAAACTCGGGTATTTTTCAATTGGTTCCTATGGTTCCATGAAGAATAAACTGGTTCCAAACCGAGAACCATTTACTCACATTTTCAGGAACCGAGAATCGAACCAATTAGAGGATATTTGGTTCGGTTCTTTGGTTTTCGGTCCGAACCGCGAAGTGCTCACCCTTATGTGTGGGTTAGTCCCGTTGTGTTACACCGTCGCTGGTAATATAGGTAGGTGCGTCTATGAGGGGTGTGGTTGGGTACCACAACCAACGCAAGAATAGAGAAAAAGAGAAGTTGGAAAGAGCCATTCGACGACTATGTCGTGGTCCCCCACTGCAATGGCTATATGGTTTTTTTAAGAGTAAATTACAAATTTTGGCCTTTATAATAACGTAAATTACGGATCGTGGCCTTAAAGTTAACGACCGTTAACTTTTTTGGTTAAGTCCCCTCATGTGCAATGCACATGAGGGTATTTTAGTCATTTTACCCCCTAAAGGACCACTATTGTAAAATTATTATTATTGTATATATACATACAATAGATACATACACAGTCCACATATATATATTCACAACTGTTGTTGTTGCAGGCCTTACACAGAGAGAGAGAGGTCGGAGACTGGTTCGTTCATCGGAATTAAATACGTCTGTACACTGGTTCGTTCTCATGCTTCAAATACGTCTGGATCTGACTCTTCCTCTTTGTTATTTACACTGGTTCGTTCATCGGAATCAAACCTGGAAACGGCCGGAGCAAGCTTGAAGTAACAAACCTGGAAACGACGGTTGATTTGGGGCGTTGAAGTAACAAACTTAGAAACGACGGGCGGAGCAAGCTTGAAGTAACAAACCTGGAAACGACGGTTGATTTGGGGCGTTGAAGTAACAAACTTGGAAACGACGGCCGGAGCAAGCTTGAAGTAACAAACCTTGAAGTACATCGAGTGGAAGATGAAATTGGGGGCGTTGAAGGAGCAATAAGGACATTGTGGAATCATCTTAGAGTGATTAGTCTGCTTCTTAAATGCGGATCCTCAACGTCTAACTTGTAATTCAAATCCCCTTTCGCACTTGCTAGCCAATGAAGGCCATCATTCCAATATATTCCAAGGCCGAAATTATCAAAACTTTTATGGTTGAATCGAGCATCACACTCGCTCCATTTGCCCGTTTCTGAAGAGTAAATCTTTATATGAATTGAAGAGCCATAATGTTGATCTACACCACTAGCATACACGACTTTGTAATGAGGCGATTTTGAAGGATCAAAAGCCATTCTCAAAGTATGAACACACCAAGTTCGATTCACATAAGGACATTGTGGAATCATCTTAGAGCGATTAGTCGAGGGATTGTATACGCAAAACTCATTCGTCCTGACAATCTTGCAGAGCAGCAAACCATTGCAAGACTGCTTAATACGAACTTCACCTCTATCCAGGGGCGGACCCACCTAAGTGGGGTGGGGGGCGTCCGCTCCCCCTGCGAATTTTTTTTTTTTGTTTTTATATGTTAAATTCTCGATTGACCCCCGTAAATTTTAAGTCTCGACCCCCATCCAGTCTTGAAAACTTAGTAATTGATTCCCAGTTCACTGCCCATTTGAGACACATAATATTTAACCATGTATTGGGCTAAATTATTGTTAGAAGAATAGTAATGTTTATTTATATTGTCATGTATTGTCAAGCATTGAGGTATTATAACCTCAAGTGTTTCACCATTGCACAAAACCATCAACATTGTTGATGATTCGGATGGTCATAAGTAAAAGAAAGGAATACATAAATAAATTAACTATTTTAGCTAAGTAATCAAGTGAAAAGTGAGAAATGATGGAAAATTTAGTTGTAAACTATGGTTTTCAACATCACCATTTTTATACCGTAACACAAGTCCTCCAACATAGTCTTGTTTGGAAACATGGTTTGGTTTCATTCACTTTTTATTTGTATATTAACTAATGACTTAAGAAAGATGTAGAATGTAGACATATGAGGTTGAAGAAACAAAATAAAAAATTTATTTTATAAGGTTTAAGAAAAACAATCTTAACTTGAACCTCAAATTGGTGGTTTACCAAGCTTTATTTACCTATGTAAATATATGGTAAATTCCTAGAGGATGTTTCAAGTATTTAGAAGAAAAATAATGCCAAAAATTTATGAAAAAAAGAAAAGATGAAAGAAAGAAAACAAAACTTACAAGTTGGTATTAAAAATTTGTTGCAAAAATATGTAGTTCTTAGATAGATTTAGAGAGGTTGAGAAAAAAGTTTAGAGTGATAAAGGTGATTAGAGAGAGTTTGAGAAAAGCTTTAGAGTGATAAAGATGATTATAAAGATTTTGGTTAGTATTTATAGATAGAAATTAGGGTTTGACATTAAAGAAGTTAGTTAAGTGGAGAGAAATTAAAAATTTTCAATTTTAAATATAAGTGGAGGGAAAATAAAAAAAATTCAATTTTAACCCCTTAAATTTAGTTTTTTGTCATTTTTTATTTAAACCCGGCCCGGTTTAACCCGAACCGAGTCGAACCGTATTGAAAAAAAGTTATATATCGATGTTTACAAGAAAAAAATTTCTACCAAGTTTTCGACCCCCATGAAAAAAATTTCTGGGTACGCCACTGCCTCTATCAAAGTTGAGAGTGTAGGAAGTGCGTAATGGAGATCGGTTGGGCGGCATAGTGACATCAAATGGCACGAAATCGTATTTATTGGACCACTTTTTAGTTAGAAAAATACCAGACGGGGGATCGAGGATAGCGGTTTGGCTCCGACGAAGGGTGAAGTTAGGGTTTGTGATGAGAGTTAACCAAAGTTTGGATACGGATTTGAAACGTTGAAGGGACAAAACCGGTAAACGGAGTAAGATTTCGATCAACAAGTCGTCGTTGGAGACGACTGCATGTCTGGACGAAACTCCGGCAACAGTTTTTTTCATGGTGAATTATAGGTTCATTGTTATTGTGAATTTAGACTGCTTATTGCTGCTAGACTAGCTATATTGATTTTGAGTTTATGTGTTGTTGAACAAGAAGCCATGAATGGGTTGATTAAAGTGGGGATGTGTTTGGTGCAGATGGGTACAGTATTTGGTGTAGTAGATGATTGCTTTTCAACAATAACAATAATATTAATTAATTTTATAATAAGAGTGTTTTAATGGTAAAATGACTAAAATACTCTCATATGCATGGCACATGAGGGGATTTAACTGAGAAACTTAACAGGCGTTAACTTAAAGGCCTAAAAACGTGACAAAAATTTATATAAAGGCAAACTAGTGCAAAAATTTAAAATAAAGGCCACGATCCGTAATTTGGCTTATTATAAAGGCCAAAAAATGTAATTTACTCTTTTTTTAACAAAATGTATTCACTATACATGAAATTTCAAATCGTGTCCCTTTCGTTTATTGAACTAGGCCAGTGATTATACATGAAATTTTAAATTTGGGCCGTTACATTTGTGTGGGCTTTTAAGCCTTTATTTGCAAGAAGTTCATATATGGTGCTAGTTTGCCGATGGTGGGAATCCATTGTGGCGCAAATTCATTTATGACGATAACCCACTTTGACGCTAATTTATTTATAGGCAGCAATTTACTTATGGCTGGAATGTGTTTGTGGCGCCAATTGTTTTGGGCGGGATATTTAAATGGCGGAAGTCTTACTTGTATATAATCAAACATCTTTTAATTCTTTTAACATTGATAGTTTTAATGCGCGATACAAGAATTCGTCTATTCATCTTCACAAATCATCATCAGAGAGAAGATAAAACCAAATTATGAAACGAAATGAATCAAAAAACATGAAATTAGTTTACAAATTAAGTAATTATAATTTTTTTCTCTTTTAAAGACCATTGATATTTTATTATCATTGAAAATTAACACTTGTCTGATTACGAATATAACTAACAAGTAAAATAACAATATAAGAGAAAAAAGGTATCAAAACAATATAAAGTTATCAATGTGATATTAGTTTATTTGATAGAGGGTGTTTTTAGATTAGAGATGAGTTACATGATCATGTTCTAATTTTGTTTTAATTAGATCGTTTAAGCATATTTTGCTTAAATTGAGTGACTAAACTTTCAAATCAAGCACTTGTTAGATTTATTTGTGTCAAGAAATAAATTTAGAATAAGATATGAGAGTCGTAATATTTAATATCTATAATTATATTCAAAAAATTTAAAAATATGTTAAATTACTTTAAAAAAAATAATAATAAACCTACAATTCACATCAGCACTTCACATTAACATCAAAAAGTGTAGAAAATAACTATTAACTGAAACATTAAGAAAAAAGACATGAGAAAACAACATGCTAAAGAGTGGAGTTATACTACAAAGTCCAATTTTTTCTTGAAAGTCTAAGAAGCTATGAGATTATGACATGTGATACTCCCTTAAAATTAGAAGGGAGTGTAAAATTGATAATGTCCTTATATTTTAAGTTTCACCCTATTTTTTTAAATGTCCATAACTTTTATATACGATATTATTTTTTAAAAAAATTGCACCATAAAAACGAGCATTTTCTTATCTTTAAAATGCGTATAATATTCATATATAAAAAACAAAAAAAAAGTTCATGTTTTTAAGCTCATTGTGTTATTTGTCAAGTCATTGTGTTATTTCTTCAGATCATTGTGCTATTTGTCACGTCACACAATAACCTAATGAAATAACACAATGATCTGAAATAATACAATGACCTGATGAAAATATAACACAATGACCTGACTAATATATCACAATGACCAGATAAATTTAACACAATGACCATATGCATATAACACAATGACCTGACGAATATAACACAATGACCTGACGGATATAACACAATGACCTGACGTATATAACACAATAACCTGACAGATATAACACAATGACCTGACAGATATAGCACAATGACCTGACGAATATAACACAATGACCTAACGAACATAACATAATGACTTGATGAATATAACACAATGACCTGAAAAATATAACGCAATGCCTTGACTAATATAACACAATGAGCTGAAAAATATAACACAATGACCTAACGAATATAACACAATGAGCTGACACTTTAAAAAAAATCATTTTTTATGTATCAATATTATATGCGTTTTGAAGATAAAAAACGCTCGTTTTTTTGGTGTAATTTTTATTAAAAAGTATTGTCGTATGTAAAAGTTATGGACGTTTAAAAAAGAGGGTGAAATTTGAAAATGAGACAAGACTAATATACCATTAGCCTTAGCCTACCATTTAAAGTTCTAACTATTTACCATTATGTCACATTGTGTTTATGGGTCATTGATCTTCATTTAATATTAGATCTAATGGTCCAAATTACTTATTAAACTTTGTAGGAAAATTAGACTTTTTAATTGAACCTGATTCATATGTTAAAACCTATAGTTTTAATAAAATATAAAGATAAATAACATAACTAAAATAATCTTTAAACTTAAATAATTTAATTATATCAAAATTAAAATTTAATTATGTTTATATAAAATTACCTATTTGGAAATAGGATATCATCGGATATTTAAATCAAAATAAGAAGTTAACCGATCAGACGACCTTGAAACATATTTTGTAATTTCATAATGATTTAATAGTGTTGGTCATGGAAATAAGAGCACGTGTCCATCACGTGTCAAATTGTCCGAGATTGGTGCGGATTTTTCAAAACAAACATGGGTAACCACTAATACACAGCTCTCTTCTACATATTTACGGTCAGGGCCTCCCCCTTCTACCGGACAAATAACCAATAATACAACACCACCAACCAAATATTCAAAAAAAATAAAAGATACCATGTAAATAAATAGAATTAACAAAAGTTCAAGTGATTATAAGAGATTTGAATTGATATCATTTAGTATGTTTATTTAGAAAAACCAAACCTGCTTTAAAGACTCGTATTTCTATAAGTTGTATATTATTATTCACAAAGTTTTTAATTGATTATACGATAATAATAATAATACAACACAATATGTCATAATATAATGTGTATTTTATTTTTAAATGTGAGATAGCTTTTTGTTTTCGTACGCACTTTTATTTTCTAAGTTGCACATGTTTTGATTTTATAAGTCTTGTGGGATCTTATTCACCGGTAGTTGACTATCGATTCTCACTTCTCATACCTAAGTTTCTAATCGTTTTTCACATCCTTTTTAAGCTCACAACCCAAGTTACACACATAGAGCATTTGAAGATTAAGGACTTAAAACTTAAAAGCCCTTGCGTAACTTTTCCCCAGTTTGCTTTAGAGTTGAGTGAGTGTTTAATAGTACATATGATATGGCTACAACAAGTCAACAACCTATGGCTTTAGAAGATGGCTTGAGAGGGTTACATGCAATTTGAAAAGATGATATAAATTACACACACTAAAGCGTCCTAAAAGTTCACCACTAATATATCATCGTGGCCCATTTACAAGGATAATCATTAATCGTTCACTTTAGAGAAAGAAGAACGATTATGTAAGATCGATGATATTATATATTAAAGCAATGAACACGCCTTTTGAAATAAGGGGCATTTACATATATCTCATTCATAAGATCATTTATTACGTATTTACCCAATGTTTAAATTCAATTACATATTTCCCTTCCTAAACCACATATATTACATATTTACCCAATTTCTTTAAAATAGCCTTTTAATTTACTATTTTACCCTTAATGATCATGATAAATATATTTTTATATTTTCTTATGGTTTGTGTAAAAGAAGGGGTAAATGAGTAATTTATTATGTCAAAAGGGATATATGTAATTAAACTTTATGCTTTGGTAAATATGTAATTGATGGGTTTAAGAAGTGGAAATATTTAAAAAAACCTTGAAATAAAGTTGCTAGCAATTAAAATATACCATTCCCAAACAACTATACAAGTCCCTCCAGAATGCATTATTTAATCCCACTTCTGTTCAAATTCATATAATCATATTGTATTCTAAAATATTTAAATTTTCAAAGCAAACAGAATAGAACCATGCATGCTTTATGTTGCAATTTGCAAACACGTGTAGTGTTCATAAATATTAAAAATCTATCTTATAATTCAAGGTTTTAGGGGGGCCAACTTTTGGGGGGAATTTTTCATAAAAGAAAGTTTTAGAGGGAAGATATGAAATACCATGCATGAGTTGATGAAAAAAATTATTTTTAAATATTAAATATTTACATATGTTTAAACAAAATGATTATGATTTTATAAAGATTATTATTTAACCCGTGTGTGACACACGGGTGTTAAACCTAGTATATATATATAATATACATAACGGATCAAAAAACATAATATACATATATTTTAAAAATGTAAACTTTTAACCTCTTATGAGAAAAAACGCATGACGCACAATGTGTAATATTGTATGGGAGGCATTGAGTTAATTATTAAGGCATTAAGCTATCTGTTATCATCATTTTACGAGGGGCTTAATATGACTAAACCATCCTGACACGTAGGCTCACATGGATCGAGGCCTGACAAGTGAAATGCTTTGACCATATGAGCATATGGCTTGACGACGTATTAGTGTGTAAATAAATAATTGCTAATCACCATAGATGAGGTTATGGGTCTTAATCCTTAAACCTAGGGGTGTTCATTATTCGAATACCATTCGAATTATTCGAAATTCGATTCGAATCGAATTCGATTAAGGCCATTCGAAATTCACTTTCAATCATTCGAATTCGATTCGCATTCGATTCGAATAATTTTGTCGAATGTGGATCGAATACGAATATGATTTTCTGTATTCGCATTCGATTCGCCCAATTCGAATAAGAAATTTATATATTTTTTAATATATATTATTAATATATCTAATTAATTATCTATATATAAATATGATTTAATGGGCTTGAAGTAAGTTAAAAATATCCAAACCCAACCTATTACTCAGTCTTAATTGTTGTTTATGTATATGAACATGATTTGGTGCTTTGGCAGCTGTTTAATTGTTGTTTCTACAAGTTTTAAACTCGTTTATAGTTTTTTTTTTGTATTTGATTATGCACTTTTAGACTTTTGTTAACATGTTTTAGACTTGTCGATGTGCTAGTATTTTGCATATTGTTTAGGTGATGTTTTGCACATTGTTTGGGTGATGTTGTAAACTTATGTTATACTAGGTTTAATACTCGTGTGTTACACACGGGTTAAATAGTAATATTTATAAAGAAATTATAACCATTATATTTAACAATTTGTAAATATATAACATTTAAGGAGTTGGTTCTATCAACTTGCATGGTAAAAAATTTAGCTAAATTTTACCTCCCAAACTTCCTATTATAGAAAAAAAATCCCTCTAAAAATTGCCTCCTAAAAGTTTGATTTATTAGATAGATTGGTGCTACATTTGTATTGTTACTTGATGTGTTTGTTTATTTATATTTTTTTTAAAGCGAATACATTCGAATCTATTCGAATTCGATTCGAATAACTTAATCGAATCGAATACATAGATTTTTATTCGAATGTGGATCAAATACGAATACAGTTTTTAAAAGTCCCAATTCAACCAATTCGATTCGTCTAATTCGCCCAATTCGCATTCGATTCGAATGAACACCCCTACTTAAACCTACATCCACTTACAATGTATGATGCAAAAAAAATAATAATTGCTAAAAAACTACAATTTATCGTGCAAAACAATTAAGAACGCAAACAGTTAATTAAAATTTATTATTATTGTACACATTTTACAACTCAAGGACCACCACCATCAACACTCAAAACACTTATATCTTGTATACCTATAAACTAATTTCTACCATCTCCATGATCATGATCACCATCATCCAAGAAGATTAGCTTCACAATCATCATAAATAATTAAATAAAAAATTGAATGTTTAAATAAAACCTTAACAATATTAATTACCACTTGAACCCATCTTGTTCTTGATCCTTGATCCTATTCAAAACTCCCTCCACAGCCACATCAAATGCATCTTTCATACCTTCAACACCTTCATGTGGCTTTGCATACACAATTCTTGGAATATATTCAATCACTTTTTCCCTCATTTTCTTCACTTCTTCTTTACCAAATTTCTCAAGCACACCTTTAATAGATTTCCCATTTAAAACTTCATTTTTGTCAATAAAAACCGAGTAGCTTTCGGGTTGACGCGGCAAGAACCATTCATACTGCGAATACGCAGTTCGATTCCAAAAGAAAACAGGAATCGAACCCGCGATCATACAATCGAAAATCGACCGTCTAGTAAAGCTATCGCCACGCGGCTGAAGACAAAAATCCGACCCGAGAAAAGACTCAAGTATCAACGAAGTTCCATTAGAGCATTTCGACCCGCCACAATCCACGACCCGACAAGAACCCGACGAGTTATAACACTGGTTCAACAACAACCCACGAAAATCGTTCTTAATAAGACCACGTGTCGCACCTGCAAAACAAAACAAGGTGGTGCGTTTACGTGTACGGACAAAGTCCTGCCACGTGGCAACATCCGATGAAGATCTGGGGTGAAATCCAGTGGGATAGGGTACACCGACATCAAAATAGTCCCACGAGTTTCGTTCAATTAACAAACGCGTAATATTTCTCATCCCAGGTAAATAGATGCATCTAGAACCCCAATCTTGGTTTTTTGACCGTCTAAAATCCCATGTGATGCGCCCCATCGTAATGAAATGATCCCAACCGTCCGATTTCTTCCAATACGGTTGATCATTAATCCACTTAAACATCATGTTACAGTGACGGTCACGATCCTCCGGCGTGTATTTTTCCGTCCATAAAAACTTTCCGACGGCAAGTCCGGCGTACAACGGGATGTAATACGCTGTTGCTGACTCTGCGTCTAACGTTCGACACCGGTAGTTTAACATCCGGTTGTGATAAATTATCTCAGATGCGAATTGATCGGTCCAAAACCACGCGCCGGATAAACTCTCCGGTATAACTCCGGCGAGCTGTGTTGCTAATCGTCCAAGGCCGTTGTTTGAATATGTATCGCAACGAGATCCCCATGGGTTTAATTCGTGACAATTTTGTAACAATTCGGTGTTGAAAAAAGGTGGAAGATTGTAAACGTATACCTTACCGTATGGACATTTGTTGTTGGTGGTGGTGTTGGTAATGGTGGTGCCTCCGTGGACGGCGGCGATAGGGGATGTATGGACAGTGGGAGTATGGTAATTGCGAGCGAGTAAGAGGAGGAGGATCTGGAGGAAGAAGATGGAGAAAATGATGGAAGTGCGAGGGAGATAATGTTTGAGTGAAAGGAAGGAATTTTTGCGATCTGATTCAGGGTTTTGATGTTGCAATTTATGGGGTGAGATGGGGGAATTGGAGAGAGGTATCATGAAGGTGATGAATTTAAGGTATTTCCGGCGTAGTAAGGCGGTGATGTATGGTGGGGTTTCAATCATTTCAGGGGTTTATGGGGCGGCGGAAGGGTGGTGTGATGGTGGCAGCTTTTGCTTTTGCTTTAGCTTAGGAGAGAATGGGAAAGTTTTGAGAAGATATAGGGTATAGTTTTGTTTTATCGGGCTCGAGCGTTTAGTATAATTACATAATTAGCCTCCAATTTAAATTTATTAATGAGGGCATCGCCAACCTTATCGAAAGTTTAGGGGCTTTTTGTTTTGTCTCTTAATAATTCAGTTCAGTGCTTAATCATTCAGATTTAGTATTCAGAGCGTTTGTTTCATAAAAAAAGAACCTCTAAATGGTTCAGTTAAGTGCTGAATGGTTAAGAGATTGAAAGAAGCTGAATGGAACTGAATGAAACATATATCAAATTTATTATCACCTGAAGTTTTACCTTAATATCCCTCCCATTGATAGAGTCTCTTAATGGTTCAGACCTCTTAACCATTCAGCACTTAATGATTCAGATTTGACCAAACAGCCCCTTAGAGTTAATAACTCGTTATATATATGATAATAATTGACGAAAATCTAACGTCACCCACTCAAAAGAAAAACTAAATCCGCCCACCTTACCCCTTAACCTATAAGCTAAACCCAAATGTATACTCAGAAAATTAAATCAAAAAAAATATTTAAAAACTAAGCCATAAAATTAACTCTTAAATGCTCAATCCTAAAAAATAATTAAATAAAATAAATTAAGTACCCGGAGATATAAATGTTATGTATTTTACAAGCTGAAATTAAACTTAAAGAACTTGTAACTTAGTTGTTTTGAGTATTGAAAGTTAACCACGTATATAGTTTTTTTTTCTTAATTTCGGGCCCCTCAATAGACTGGGCCTTGAGCGGTCGCCCGCTATATGATTGAGGGAACGCCTTCTATAGGATCGAAAGCATGGCCTCAAATAAGGTAAAGCCTAATCCGTCGCAAATATGTCGTTGGGCTAGAAGGTCAACTTTCATCAAAATCACCGACACATTTAACTATATTGAAACATAAACTTCATGAATAGTGTTTTGTGTGTTGTGAAGTTGTTTTGTTATTGGTTGATGGGTTGATGTGTTGTGTTACTATTGGTTGATGTGATGAAGTGTTTTGTGTAAGGCTTGAGGTGTTTTGTTGTTATTGGTTGATGATTTGAAGTATTGTAAGCCGCTTAACAACTGTCATGCATTGTGAGACAGCTTGAATATACATGGTATACATTTTAATTTTAAAACTAGCAATTTGGCCAACACTATGTGGTGGCCAGTGAGAGCTAGGCGGTGAAGCCATACAATGACTTCAATTAATGTGATAAATGACGTGTTTGTAAATTTCTAAACAATGTCAAAACGTTACCACGAATATGTTGACGGAACCACGCGTTGTGATGAGGCCGCCTATGCGCACTTCTGCTACCCTCGTTAAACAAAAACGCATTTGAAATTGAAATGGAGGTAAAAAATGTAAAAATTGTTTAGAAATAAAAAAGCCACCAATAATTTTTTTTAAAAAGAAGGATTTAAACACACAACCTATAATATTATGAGGTAACTTACCAGGCGAGCTAAACCTCATTTGTTTACAAAGTTAGACAGCATTTACATAACCTAAGAAAGGAAAGAATATAAAAAAAATATCACCAACACTTGTACTTGAGGGTTTATAAATATAATATATATAATTTATGTAGTGATATTCAATTTAATGGTTTCATAATCCGTTACTTGTATACATAAACATCCAACCTTCTCTCCAATAAAACAATCTAATAATATTGAGTTGATACATATAACTTAGAAATGCATGTAAGTACCAAATTGTTGCATCTTGAGATTAAGTAATATGTGATCTTGAGGGTGTTACATGTATCCGATAATATTTCTTACCAATTAAGTTACCATCATATAATGTTAAATAAAGAGAGTAATGATGTTTTGATGTATTGCTATTATTAATGGTTTGAGATATTATATTGTTATTGTTTGTTATTTTGAGTGTATTTGATTGTTGGCTATTTTTTTTTTGTATTTGATTTATTTATGTTATGTTACATTTTTATTTATAACATGTTTACATAACGTGAAACAAAGTAATAAACCACTTAAAAACTGTCACGCAACACGTAATAGCTGGTTAATATATGTCAAGAAACTCTTCTAGCACCACTCAGATTCATAGAATAGCGTGTTCAGTGTGGATACCGGTTGCAAAATACAACCGACAGAGTAAAGCGATTATATTTACTGACAGCTGTCAGTTTCAAAAGTAGTAAGTTGCCATGTCATGATTGGTACACGTGGGACAAGTAAAATGAATAGTGGGGACAAAGATATTAATGAGAAGAAGATGAAAGTGTCAGTAAATTTAGTGATCACATGACTGGCACGTGGCCTTAGATGATGCAACTCATATACCATACCAGATTCGGGTTTGAAGGAGCAATGTGTGGCGGACCTCACGTAACATCGTGCATGAGCCAATATATTTGTAACATTTTTTTTCACCTCTCGAAATGGATATTCTGGTGTCTCACACCGGCAAAACTATGTTGTCTAATTAACCGAGCCACGTTAGTGTTGCTGGATGTTCGTTGGTAAAACCCCAAAAGGTCCTGCCTTGTTGACAAAGATTATACGATGAGTGCAAAACTGCAAATCACTTGGAAGTAATCATACATTCATAGTTTCATACCATAGTTGAAAAAACAAAAATTAACAATCGGATTAACCGAGACGATTGGTAAAACGATGATTCGATTATGAGTTTTCTACGTAAATAATTAATTGAATGGAATAGGCGAATAGGTTGTACATGGACGAACCTGATGTTATGCAACATTTTGATTTATGTGAAATGTCGAGTGGACCGAACAAAGCATGTGATTGCATGTTGTGTGCACATAGAGAAATAATATTACCATGCGTTTAAAGGTGAACTTGTGAGAGGTCAAGCATGCATAAGACAAACGAAGGCAATCGTTCAACCATTTGGAAAAAGAAATTAAGAATAAAACCACAACGACTTAATTGTCAGTCATAAGTTTGTCGCATGAGTACGTCGTTTACTACTACTAGACAAAAACGAAGTTTGTAAACCTTTCACGACTTTCTTGCTACAAGTAGCAAGGTTACGTGATTTTCGTCTGCAAGACTGCAACTAAAAAGTTTCAATATGATTCATGTTTCCAAAAGCCGCGACAGCTTACATATAAAAAGTTAGAGTCATTTAGTTTTTTTTTGAACGATGATTTTATTAAAAGAGAATCAAGCTATTAGCAAGACGCTAGGACCGAGAAACATCATACCGAATAAAAGTAAACACCACCTAGGACAAAGGGCTAAAGTACCAATTATGTCACACTACGTCAAACCTCTTGCATGATATACTTAAGCAAAAAAAAACATATTGACCTTGATCTCTTCCACC
This sequence comes from Tagetes erecta, assembly GCA_030867185.1. NCBI lineage: Eukaryota > Viridiplantae > Streptophyta > Magnoliopsida > Asterales > Asteraceae > Tagetes > Tagetes erecta. Next base: position 17,364,981 of record CM061491.1, on the reverse strand, counting down.
ACCCCCATCCACCGATCCACGGATATAGGAGAAGCGTTAAAAATGAGGTCATTTCTAGCAAGCCAAATGTGACCATAAGAATAATCGCCACTGTACCTCGAGTTAGTTCTCCTCCTCCATAATTTTTGTGCCAGTCAATTCGATCTTTGGTTGTCTCCCCCATATTATTGTTCCATCCACACCAATATTTAATCTCCCCCACACCTTTGTAGCAAAATGACAGTGAAGTAACAAATGATCCGGGGATTTGACTGAAACACATAGAGATTTCTATGTGTCCACCTTTACACCACGAGCTACGAGGTCTTTCTTACATGGAATCCTATTAAATCTAGTTTTCCATACAAAACATTTGACCTTTAAAGGGACCCACTTTGACCAAATCATCGGATTTAACTCTATCGGCATCTGATTGAGCTCAATAATACGTCGTAAACTTGTAACTGAAAATAACCCATCGCCACTAGGTTCCCACACCCAAACATCTGTTGGACCAGCAGGGCCGAAGCCACTCAGCAGCTTAAATTATTGTTGGAATTGGCCTTTTACTTCATTTTTTCTAACTGTTTTATTTTCTTCTCCATTAACTTCTTTTACTAGTTTTTCGTTTTATTAATGTCATGTTTACGTTGTAACACGCGAGATTCTTTCATATCTATACCTAACCACATCAACGTCACTGAGGTAACATATACAATGATGTTATCAACATAACACATGTAAGTAAATCAGAAACATCCCGTATCACGCGTGAATGAGTAAAAGACTAGTAAAGTACGTATACTACTATACTATCTATTGATGGGATGGAGGAAGCCGGGTCGTAGTCTCACATAGACAAATACAACTGGACCTTTTAAGTGGACCCAAATTGACCCATCATCATGTTCTCACGCAAATACGCTCGCCGACAATATAACTTTAAATCAACAACAAATTATCGCCACTTAAATCCAAAACTGCAGTTCGGTTCTAATATTCTTGTTTGGCAACAAAAAAACATGGAGGTTTCTGCTTCATTATTCAACTTAACTTATTATTGATAAAACACAAAAATTTAAAGTAGCATGCATGTGATACTAGTTTATTTGGTAAAGACTTTTCTTATTAGATATGGAGGTTATTTGGATTTAATCTACCTATTCTAATAATTGAGTAACTCATACACATGTCAACACTTTAACTAATCCACGTAGGATTTTGTTTAGGTGTCATGCTTTAATTTAATATGATAGAGGATTTTAAAGCAGGTCATAGTATGATCCATATTCAAAATAACCCGATATGTTCAAATAAAAAAATTCAGTAATTATCTTCTAACCTGATATGTTCAAATACAAATTTTACCAATTATCATGATTTATCTCTTAATATAATATATTCAAATTAAAACTTTATCAATTATCATGATATATCTCATAACCCGATATGTTCAAATTAACTATTTACCATTTATCACAAATTATCTCCTAGCCCAATATGTTCAAATAAAAAATTCACCAATTATTATAAACCATATCCTTTATTTCAACATATGATTTTTGTTAAAAAAATATTTGTAAATATCCAAACCGATTTAATATGGAATATGTTAAAAATAAATTTAATACATAAATTTAGTTAAAAACAAATATAATCAAAATCCTGTGTAGTGTACGGGTACTAATCTAATATTTGATAATTGTGTATATTTGTTTGATGTATTATAAGAATATGAAAGAATATAAATTGATGATTTAAAGAAAAAAAATATCTCACAATTTTTACTGTATTAATTAACTAACTTTTAACTTTAATTATAATTCTCTTAAAATTTTTTTCCAGTTACTAGTTTACTTTTCCATTTTCTGTATTTAGATTTATTTTTATTATTTAAAAAATATGATTTTTTTTTGTGAATGTACTTTTAATATAGTAACTTCTTATATACAAACATTAAAACAACTAGATTAATACCCATGTACTATATGAGATTTTGGTTTTATAGGTTTTAATTAAATTTAAGTATCAAATTTATTTTTAACATATCATCTACTAAATTAGTTTGGATATTTACAAATATTTTCCTACGAAAAATCACATGTTAAAATAAAATAGATGATCTATAATAATTGGTAAATTTTTTATTTGAATATATCATGTTTTGAGGTAATTCATGATAAATGGTAAATTTTTTAAGTGAACATATTGGGTTAAGAGACAATTCATTATAATTGGTGAATTTTTTATTTGAACATATCGGATTATTTCAAATTTCAAATATGGAGCTACATATTATGATCCACCTTGAAAATCTCCATCAAATTAAACTAGAGCGTGACATCCAAGCAAAATCCTATGTGGAATATTATATATCCACCTTGAAATTCTCATCAAATTAAACGCTTATGATTTAACCCGAAGAAGAAAAGGAAATAGCAAATTAAAGATCTTGGGCCTGGCTAAATACGCATGGGCGCATCACCCATGGCCTGCCTAACAAGCCCATGAGTCCATGACTTATTTTTATCATGTTGCAGTTGTTGCTACTTCAAATTTTACAATACGATCTACGTGATATTGTGATATTCTAATCGACTTTGAGGAATCCTACTATAAGTCAATGCAATTTTTGTTGCGTAACTCACTCAGCGGTCGGTTGAGCGTTCTAACAAGTAGCCATCAAATCTAACGATGTATTACATATCTAGAGGACAAAACGTACACTTGAACATTACACCGTGTGAACTTAAACTTGCAAGATATCGTCAAATCTTGAGATTTAAATTTAGGAATAAAGTCAAATTAAACAGCTTTATGAATAGTAGTATTTATGTTTATAGTTGAAAACACAATCAAATCAAATAAAAAGGGGAGATATTAGAAAAATTCTAGGCATTGCCGGTAAATAAAATGACTAAAAAATGACATTAATGACGGGGACATGTTAACGGAAACACATCAAGACTACATGAGAGTTAATAAAAGGTTATTGGATTTAATCACCTTTAATTATTGGTTATTAGTCGTTGTCACCCTCAAGTATCACTTTGGCCAATATAACTCCCAACTAAACACTTTGGTGTCCGTATCGCCAAAAGTCAACCAATTCAAGTCACTTTTAGTTGACTTTTGATTATTTTTTGGTTAGCTTTGGTGTTACGGACACCGTATCACCAAAAGTTAATCAATTCAAGTCACTTTTAGTTAATTTTTTGTTAATTTTGGTGATACAGACACCAAAGTGTTTAGTTGGGAGTACTATTGGCCAAAGTGATACTTAAGGGTGACAGTGGCTAATAACCAATAATTGAAGGTGATTAAATCTAATAACCCTTAATAAAATGAAAGTGGCCGGCGAAATATTTCAACGCATGAGGAAGTTCTAGAATAGTCCAAATGGAGTGGCGTAAATACATTTGAAGAAATGGAAGATGCGAGTTCCAAAAGAGCAAAAAAGTAGCAACTCAAATGCATGATCATTTGAAGCTAGTTTTATGCCTATTGACTTAAAACAAAGAAATGGAAGATGAAGAGGCACCGACAAGACCAACACCGACACCTAATGATGCAAAGCAAAGAACCTGGTTGTATCATCGTCAACTGAGCTTCGAGTTGAGAAGCTTCAGATGAAGGAATAAAACCGAAGCCAGGATTGCTTCTGATTAAGGGGTGGCGAGTATGATACAAGAACCAAAGCAACAGTTAGTTGATTGAGCAACAAAAATTAACCGATTTAGATTTCATGACACTTGATTGGATTGTTGTTGCACATGGTGTTAGGGGCTGTTTGTTTACCTCTTTTAATGGTTCAGTTCAGTGCTTAATCATTCAGCATTCAGCATTCAGAGCGTTTGTTTCAGAAAAAAAGAGCCTTTGAATGGTTCAGTTAAGTGCTGAATGGTTAAGAGATTGAGAGATGCTGAATGAAACTGAATTGAGCATATATTAACTTTATACTCATCTGAAGTTCTACCTCAACATCCATCTCATTGATAAAACCTCTTAATGGTTCAGACCTCTTAACCATTCAGCACTTAATGATTCAGATTTTGCCAAACAGCCCCTTAGTTGGAAAATAAAAACAGAAATCGCTGGATGTTAACGTTTGGAGTTTTAGTCATATTTCATTTTAGTAGTTGTAAATTTTAGGGTTATTGGATTTAATCACCTCCAACTATTGGTTATTGGACGCTGTCACCTTCAAGTATCACTTTAGCCAATATAACCCCAAACTAAACACTTTGGTGTCTGTATCACTAAAAGTTAACCAATTCAAGTCACTTTTGTTAACTTTTGGTTAATTTTTGGTGATACGGACACCAAAGTGTTTAGTTGGGAGTTATATTGGCCAAAGTGATACTTGAGGGTGACATCGGTCAATCACCAATAGTTGGGGGTGTTAAAATCCAATAACCCTAAATTTATTCGGGAAAATCACCAAAATGGACAATTGACCAAGGTGTTTTTTACAAAAAAGGACACAAAAATTTTCAACCCACATCTCATGTACAAATCTCAAATATGTGAGAGATACTGGCTAATGGCGACTAAATGGAGGCTAGACGTTTAGTCAGTATCCCTGACAAGCTTCTTCTAACACGTGGATAAGTTCAACTTGCGTTATGTTGTGGGCTTTAAAGAACATCATACAAACAAGATGTTGACTTAGCCAACCTTTTTTTTTAAACCTCCCGGCGACGAATTCCTACATTTTTTCCCGCATTCTCCCAACTTTCCGGAGTTGATTTCCGGCGATGTTTCCGGCAACGAATAAATCTTCAAATCAGGTATCGTAACTTTTCTTCAACTTTTCAAGTGGTATTTTTTATATTAATTAGATGATTTGGGGTGATTGAGAGATGAACTCTTATGTGCCTCGAAAGGTAAGCCAACTGCTGAGCCCACTATGGTTGAGCCGCGCAATCACTCCCTTAAATGCAATTATATATATAGCTTTCAATACTTATCAAACACATATATTTCTAGATCACAACCATACAAAAGTATCAAGCTTATCATATCATATCAAAACTTTGTAGCATATTGCTTGGATTGCTTGATCTTAAAAAATCATGACATTGAAAACTTTCCATGTTTAATTGATCATGTAAATGAACCATTCTAAAGGTTCTTAAATACTTGCATAATAGGATCATTTTCTAAACTTAAATATTAACATCAACCAGAAAAGAAAAAAATAATAAGGGAAATAGATCATTTTGTTAACTGGTATGCTGCTTCACATTCTTGAAATTGTTACAATTTAACAAGGCTTTAGCATTATCAAATCTCCAAATATAATTCAAACCAACTAAAAGCTCAGTTATAGCAGCCTCAGTTTTGTGTTGATCTGCAAAAAAGAGTGTTTGCAAAAGAAGAACACCCGTTTTCGGCATCAACTTCTGATGCTCAACACTTCTTTCATTTTGCCATTTCATCATATTATGTGCCAATGGTGATAACCACCCCAATATCTTCCCCAATGCTTCTCTCCATTCTCCTGCAAGAACCGGATCACTTGCTGTAAACCCGACTCCTTTCAACTGACATCTTAATGAAGACCTTATACTATTCGGTAGCATCATGTAAAGATCATCCCGAGCATCAACACCAACCAATTGAGGCGATCTTATCATCTTCTCTGTTACTATTATCAAATTGGCATAATGTAATGCAAGAGCAGCAGCTCCTAATGTGGTGGATGATGGTTTTAGCATCTTCGAATTCATCTCGAAAAACCCGTGTGAAAGATTATTGTTCTCTTCATGTTTTGAGCTTCTGACCAACGGACCGGATACGAAGTTGAATGAATTCGACGTTTGATCAGACGGGTAGACCAAAGCGGATGCAGAAAGGGTTCTGGGGAGACAAGGGGGATAACCATGGTTAATGTTGAAAACATGTTTGATTCTTGAAAGAATTGTGAAGATTGATCTTGCAAGCAATAAGGTTATTGAATCAAAAGTTTTGTTCCATAAAGATTTGTCCTTTAGATACTTAATCTTGTGTTTTTGCCATTGGATCTTTTGCTTCAATTCAACAATCTTTTGTTGCTTCATAGTATGATCTTCTTTATGACCTTCATACTGCAAATATTTCTTCAAACTGTTTTCAACAACCGTTAGTTCATCGATCTCTTGATGAAGCGTACCCGTTGCTGCAACATACTTTTCCATCTTCTTGTTCTTGGCTTCCATTTCTTTCCAACTCAAAATCCAAGAACATGGATCTCGGCCCGTATTCGCAAAACCATCAAACACAGTCTCGAAACACCGGAGCTTCGAGTCATCACACCGTTTACTCAATCTTGAAACCGATTTTGATATCACTTTAAGGTTTTCAACGATCTCCGCACAGGCTAAGCTGAGAAGAAACACATCATTGGTTGAGACAATTCGTCGAACACCTTCTAGGCATATCGATTCATTTCTCAAACGAGACATATGTTCATCCGACAAATTCAGCCACATGTGATTCAGCTTCGGCATGATTCCCGCGATCTCAAAAGCCAAAACACCGACCTTCGATTTCTTGATCGCTGGTTTCCGGTTTGGTGGGGTTACATGAACTGAATCGAAAGTATGTGATATTGATTTCTTGACTTTGATCAACCATGTTTCAATACCCATATTTGGAAACGTAAAAAGATCAGTTGATGAAAGATTTAAGAAGTGTATAATGGGTTTTGGGTTGGTTGAAGAAATGAATTAATGCAATGGGAAGTTGAATGTTATGGGTTTTGATGTGGGCGTGATTGAATTCAATTGGATAGAGAAGAGAATGAAGATTGATGGGGAGTGTGATATGAGATGCTGCGTTATATTGGAAGAGAGATGAAAGCAAGGCACATGCAAATGCAATGAGGTGATGTTAATCTAATTCTTTTTCAACTCAAAAACAATCATTTCTACTTTATTTTTTTTAAGTGCGGTTGACGTAACGATAAGAACGTTACACTCAAGAAATACGGTGTAATAACTGAGTTTGAAGATAAGGTCTTGTCTTGTAATAGACGTTTATAAGTGGTCTGGTGTGACTCCTTGAAAGCTGCAATCGCAACGTTGACTTACATCAACCCTCTTTTTAAACCAAGTTTATCGGAGACGAAAAGTCATTAAACAACTGTTTCATTTCAGGGTGAAAACCATATATAGAGGGTGAAATTTGAGCTTCATTGTCATGTTGAAAACAAATAAATAGAGGGTGAAATTTAAACCTAAGTCTCTAAAAATTAAGAAGTTTAAATACGGAGTAATAATTTTTTTTAATAAAAAAGTACAACTCTAGTCTCATATAAAAGCCCGATAAGCTATGATGACAAGAGGCTGAAGGGTACATGGAACCTGTTTCCCACCATGGTTGAGTGTGTGGGTTTTTTTAGGGCATGAGTTATCATGATGAATTATGATACTATATTTCTGGTCAACTGTCAAACTTCGTTGACAATTGATTAGTCAAATTGCAAGCCTCTCCCACATCTCTAGGGAGATCTAATTTTGAGGTTCGCTAAACTTATTTTGAGGATTTTTAAAATTTCAAAATTTCTTGTGTAGCATTTTGGGGGCATTTGGTTGATAAGTTGAGAATGTAAAAAAGTTATCTTAATGCTGAGATAACAATATGATAATATCTAATCTAATCTTAATCACTTAAGTAATGTAAAGCAATAGACTATCAAACATATCAAGATCATATAAATGTTATAACTTTTTCGTATAAGAACATAATAAATCATGTTAATAAGAAGATGATACATAACGAATTAGTTTAACCGAAAACTAAAATCTTTTCCTCCTTATTACCATTTAACACTGTCTGTTTGAAAGGCCAGATACAAGGGTTTATTCGATAATTCAAAAGGGGGTGGCGGCACAACTTGTTGCCCGTTTACCTGCCACTTTGCTGTAAATTCTTTAATGTCAATGTTATAAAGGTCAAAAATTCTATTAAAAAAAAAAAAAAAAAAAAAAAAAAATAGGGCTAAAATGAAAAGCTTGATGATGCTCCTTTGATATTCTATGTACATACACGTACTTTGGATTGTTGTTTTTAGCTTTTTATTTGTTCTTTGAATTGTCTCGTTTATTATCTGGTTGCTAGTCTATAATTATATTTGCCTTTAAATAACATAAAATATACTAATGTTAGTTATCTCTGCCACCGACCCACCGTCGATGTCATTGTTAAGTTCTTCGTACCCTCTCATAATATAACATTAAATATATACATTAATCTTTAACCACTTGCCCGATATTGCCCCCCAATCTTTAGGCAGCATGTTGGTAAATGAAAGGCTCGTTAGTCGTTATTGAAGCATTTCATTTTGTATCGTGGTTTAAATATTTGGGCTTTAATGTTTTATATGTTCGTAGTAACCCGACGTAAAGTTTAATACGACACGTGTGTTAAAAAATGAATTAATTTCATGTAAAGTCGAGAGAAGACAGTCAAATGAATTATCCGATGACATTGAAACCGGCTTGTCAAACCGTTCCCCAACCCCCTCGAAAACCTCAAACCATCACCGTCAAAAAACCTAAACACACCCACCCTATTCCCAAAAACCTAAATCAACCCCACAAGTAAAAAAAGCCAAACCCTACAAACTAAAAGTTAAAAGCTAAAAGTAACATCGTAATGTTCGACGATATGATTTCAACGCCACTGGAATAACGTCACCTTTTTGTACCGAGAGTACGTTTTGTATTTGAAAGTTTATCTTATGTTATAACACAAACATTAACTGATCTTATGCTTTAAGTAACATATAAAATATAACACAAACTTAAAATTAAAATTATAAATGCCATTTGGATGTTTCATATAAACTAATTATAATCTTATCTTGCTTTCTTATATTTCTTTTTAACGGCAACTTTCTTACTTAGTGGGATTTAAACTCATAGTTTTAAGTGTATTAAAAGCTTTGCCTGTTTATCATGATAGTATGGTAGTAAGTTGTGGAAATATTAACGGGTCTCAAAATAGATAGTTAGAAACTTATAATATGATTAGTGAGTGTAAAAAAAAGTAAATAATAAGAATAAGTGATTGGAGGTGGTGAAAGGAGGCGTAGGCAACGGGATTTTGTAGGATCTGGGGTGGCTTACTGATATTGAATCAATCCACACTTCAAGATGAGTTTCAATTCTTGTGCACTCAAATTGGCCTCCTTTTCTTCTTGATTTCACAACTAATTCAATTTTTATTTATTTATTTTTATAAACAAAGTTGTTATAACACCATTTATTAAATTTAAGATATGTTTAAGTATAATTTTGATAGCTTTTCTTACAAAAATATGCTCTAATCGAGATATAATAGTGTTTTGATTATCAAATTTTGGTTTTGTTTATAGAATTCTGGTTTTGATTTTGGTTTTAAATCTAGCTATAGCTACTTCGAATAGTTTTAAAATACAAGTTTTGAATTTTTGATTACATTTTAACTCTTCAGCTACCTGGTACACTAGCTATCACATCATGCCGGGGGCGTAAATGGGGAGAAGGGGCTCCTCGTGGATATTTTCACGTGTGAAGGGCTGGGATTTTTTACTTTATTTGTTTATAAATACTAACAACCTATTTTATACATTACATCACAAACAAACACTCACTACTACACAATCTTATTTTATACAACACACTACAAAACAAACAAAATGGGTCATTTCGGTTTGGATGTTATATCTCGCCGTACCGACCCAACATATTTATGGCATCGACCGACAGTTAGCCGAAGCCTACAAACAAGAAATTAGTGAGAAATATTGTCTTCGACCGTCTTAGATTTTTTTAATGCTTTTTTAGTAATTTTATTTAATTATGTCATGTATTTTTTTTTCAATTATGTCTTTTATGGGTATTTTATATTTTATTATGTAATGTATAAGTTTTTAATGAAATTACAATTTAATTTATGTATTAAATTTATTAAAATGTTTAATATAATAAATTTGTGATATGAAGTGAAAGAGGGTGAAGAGAGTTGAAACCATCTTTACATTTGAAGTGAAGTTCAAAGAGAAAATGTGAGGTCATATTAACCTACAAGTATAACTTAATTGCCGGGAAAACGCCTTTCAATAATTCTCTCCGATTCGCCTTACACATTCCAAAACCATCATCTTTCAAGTGACCCATAAGTGGGTGAGGCGGTGTCCCTTCGCTTTAGCTGATAATATCCATGTTTAACCTAAATGCACTTCGTTCATCCTAAAATCAAAATTGTATTATAAATTAACAAAGAAGATGTATATAAAGTAACTGTTTTATTTATTTATTTTTCAAGAAATTTATGATCTTTCAACAAATTTTCAAATTCAAAATACTTATGAAAGTGTACTTCATTACATAATCGAAACACTTCAATATTTGGAACTTTATTTTCAAGGTTACTTAAAATATGATTTTAACATAAAATCTTCAAATAGAAATATGAGATGCATAAATTTTGTTATATAATTATATTATATATTATATCATATTATATGTATTAATAATTGTAAGGTCGGCTATGACTTTACAAATTAGTATTTAACTTCATGTTAATACATGTTTGTCAGTAATCGAATTTCAAAACATTTGTTTTTTTAACTTTGACATATCTACAATTTTAATCTCCAGTAACTAATTATCATTTTGGCACACGATAACTCAGCCGGTTTCTGACTTTGACCCCTTACTCTACGTTGGCATGCGTACGACTTCAGTCCTCCAGATTGGATTTTGTTATCGTTTTGACATCTAAGTTTTTATATTTCTTTGTCTTTTAATATGTGACACCTTACGACTTTGTACCGTAACGTACGAGACACCAAACATTTATTTTATCGACACATGTGCCGAAGTCACGCACGCTAGACCCTATCTCATGACCAGACCTTTGTATCGTGCGGCTCGGTCTTAAATTTAGTTTAATGTATTTGTCATAATTACTCAAAATCACGATAACAAATGTTACAATGGTGGTCTATTTAACCAATTGAATCCACAATGGGTGCATCCAAATGGTATCCAATTACGTGTGGCCTATTATCGTAAAAGATTATCCATCATTTTCTAGATTATTCTTTATTACAATTTGTCAAACACTTATGAGTCTTGTGACTAAAGGAGATAAAGTTAGTATGTATCATCATTGTCTAATATATAGTTCAATAAATCTAAACCATAAACTTATAATCGAATTATCAACATCTTGTTTTGTGTTCCTTTGATGTTTGCATTGCCGACGGTATTGTTTAACTTTAGTGCTTGTTTGGTTGCAAGTTTAGATTGCTAGTTTTGCAATTGTTTGCTTGCTTATATAACTTACTAGTTTAGTGCCCGCACTACGTTCGGGAACACAACATTCAAGTGATGCTTTTAAAGATATTCATGAACGTTTCAATAAGTTTTGAAACAAAACCGTAGTAAACCGGAACACGAAATATATTTTTAAAAATTAAATTTTTAGTATAGGAATATTATACTCAAATTAAAGAGACTCAAATGCTCAGTTTTATGGTGTAATTTTTTTTTAAAATCCATATAAAAAAGTTATGTATATTTATAAAACACTAAGGTATTTAATTGTATATTATTATTAATTTTATCGATAAGTTTCATTTTCATACCCTATCAAATATAAACCGACTCATGTACACCCCTTGTAGTAGAGGGTTAAAAGTATAAATACTTTTAAATTTTTCAGAATTCTCCAAAATATTAGGGGACCAAAAATGTAATTAGTTTTATTATAATATATTTTATATACATATTTTAAATAAAAAATTATTATTATGAGATAAACTCTCAAATGATGCCACATAAGCCAGAAGCTTTAAAATGGTGCCACATAAGCTTTTTTGGTTTTGCTATATTATATAAAGATTTGGTTTCAAACTAAAAAACCCGAAATTTAATAAAAAGGTTGTTCAGTTGTTCTGGTTTAAGGTTTTTTCGATTTTTAATAGGCTAAATATATGAATTAGGTTTTCTCGATACCAAGTTGAATTTTTTTTTTAAAAATCCGAGTAAGTAGTTTAGTTTAGTTTGGTTAATCGACTTTAAATCAAGTACTAAACTCACTTAGTTGTCTGTAGGGTTCAAGGGTTATAGGAATAGATTATGAGCCGTTTAAAATATATATTGTTTTTAAAAGTAACTTGATAAACAAATACGATATGTAGCTTAAGAAAATGATGTTTTTAGTGTCGTACTTTTGACATTAAATTTATTTAACTTGACTAAAGTGATTAAAAACATATTTCGACTGGTCTAGGTTTCTTTAGAATAGTTTAAAAGTGTATAACTCGAGTTTTATATATAAGCATTGCTTGAAAAATTTATAACATATAGTTATAAGAAGACAATAAACTCGTGATGTTAAACATTTTTTTTTGTAGGCTTTTGATAAATGTACCAAGGGTATAGGATTAATGTACCAATTTAGTCAAAAAAGTAAAAAAAAGTCTCACTTACATGTTTCTCTCTCTCAATTTTATTGGATAAGATTACTTCATTAAATATATAACTTTTATTTTATTCACTTTTTTAATTAGAATTAAACTAAAATAAAAATAAAAGATAAATATTTCAGTTTATGTTTTCATTTCAAAAAAAATAAATATAACATTCTTTTTTAAAATTTACCATCTTAATCACATAAAACTAAAAAGAATCGTAAAAATATAAACATGTAGTGTACTTTTTTTTGTGAATCGTAAAAATGTAAACATATAGTAGTACTTTTTTTTTGCGAATTTGAGAATTAATTTAATGATAACTTAATAATAATAATATAGTATTACTTACTAATATTTAATAATAATAATTTCAGATACTATAGCTTTAAAATTAGAAGAAACTCGTTAAAAAAAGCATATGTGTACTTTATAATGAATTAATATTTTTTTCTTATTACATTTTGTTGACACAATGTTAATAAAATAAAAGAGATAAATATTAACTTAGTCTAATAATGATACGATTAAGTTTAGTTACACAATTTACTCTATATTTTGATCTTAATGATATCATAATGAATTTTTGTTGTATAATAAGAAAATAAAACGAATTAGTTTAAAGTAAGTGTAAAATTACTTTTTTTATTTTTATATTCTAAAAATAAACGTTCAACAAAATACATTTAATAACTATTAATAAAAAACATACTATCATTAATTATTAACTAATTATGAAATTAAGATTTATCTAATTACATTAGGAGAGAGAAACCAAAATTTCAGTAATTATTAAAAGTCATTGACTTTTTGGTATATTTAACAACTCCCTTTTTTGTATCTATAAAGAAAATATTTAAAAGTTGTAATTTGCTGGTAATGATAACGATTGTGCCTCTTCACCTTGATTTTGACACTAACTTTATACATAAAAAAGAAAGAAAGAAAAAACAGGTAAATATGTCTTGGAACTTTGGTGGGGCAATTGATTATAAAATGACCTGCAAAAATGTGGTTAGCAGTGGCTTGGTCCCATGTTTTTAGGTGAACTAAGGTGTCAAAGACACTAAATAAGTGTGAGGCTTCTTTCATACCAATAGATTTGGCCCCAACATATATTTTTGATAAATGAACTATCCAATGTTATGGAGTTGAATCGGTTATAAGTTGACCCAAACAACCCGATCAAATTGCTTTGTTATTTTTGAAATTGTAGCTAGCGGTTCATTCAAAAGTTGTCAGAACGTGTTGATTGGTTCATTCAAAAGTTGTCGGAACGTGTTGATTCAGGTCATGAGCACCTCTAGTTACTTTGTTGTCTTTATAACTTCACTCTTGCATTATATTGTAAATTTCATGCGATAAAAAGTTGTCTATATCTAACATATCAAACATAGTGTACTCCATCTATGAATAATCTTCTCCTAGGAAGGTTCTTAAACACCCATAATTGTGTATGTTTTCAAAAATAGGTTTGGGTAACTGAATGGAAAACAAAATTACTTACTTTAATCCAGGTAGTTGGATAGAAATTAAATAAGGTGAAAAAACAAATACATCCTAAAAGTAATGTCATTAGAGTTCAATGCTACCAAACAACCTGCCCTTAATTAGTAAAGGGACCTCCTATTTGCACACTCAATTGTCTAACCAGCCACTCATCTCACGGCCAGTTAGAGACTTAACGGCCGTTAGTTTGGTAAACACACTTAACGACCGTTAGATATATAACGAAGGTCAGAAAAACATATTTAACGGTCGTTAGGATAGTAACGATCGTTAATACTCAAACGATTTTACCACTTCTCTAGAAGTTATAAGATGTCATTGGAGGTTTGCTCTACAGATCCTGATAAACCTCATTGTTCTAGTCTGAAAAACATACAAAAAAACTATAGATCGGATGCTTTGTATCTTCAAATTCGTTAGAAATAAGAAAATTTAAGTGTTAGGTTAATATCTAATGACAATTTATGGATTAAAAACACTACATAACCTGATATCCAGTTTATGGTTCTGAAACATTGATTGAAATGGTTATTGAGAACTTGATAGATGGAGGAGAATAGCAAAAGTGAATTAGGATTGAGAAGATGAATTGCAGTTTAAAAGGGGATTCAACTTTCCAAGTTAACCGTAGTAAGTTTTAAGTATGAACTATGGTTAGTATTTGTATTCAACTTTCAAGTTAACCATAGTAAGTTTTGGATATGAACCAGGGTTAGTATTTGTATTCAACTTTTGGTGTTAACTTTCTAACTCCCGTTATAGTGTTAACGCCCGTTATATTATTAATTGACAAATAACGCCCGTTAGACGTTTAACGGGCGTTATTATGGTGGCTGGATAGAAATTTTGGGCGTGTGAATAGACCTGGCCTTAGTAAATTGTCACTTTCATTCATTTGACTTTAAATCCTTAAAATTTAAAAGATGTCATAACTTATTCCTCAAACTTTAAAAATTTTAAGGTTTAAATTTTTACCTTTTAAAATTTGTAAACTCCCAAAGTTGGCTAAGTTTTCACTTGCTCCCTCTTCAACTTCTAGCCTGTCAAAATTTTAAAATGCTATAACTCATCGCTTGAGTTATAAGTTTCTAATGTTTTAACTTTTATACCTAAATTTTGTAAAATTCTCTAACCTACTCAACATTATTTCCGGATTTTGTTTTAAAATTTTTGTACTAATCCGCAACAACTCCATACTTTTCGAATTTTATAACTTAATGCACTCGATGAGTCGACGCTATATGATTCTCTTTAGGTACCTATCCATGTTGATTTCTTTGTTATATACAAACGCGTAGACACTTCTTTAGTTCTTTATACGTTTATATGCGTATAATTTAATGCCCAAAACGAACATTCATCCACATATGACTAATATTGTTACATAGTTCTAAATCATCAGGACTAACTTATAAATTACGACAGTTAATGAAAAAAGTTAACGACGATATCTAATAGTTTTTCTTTCCCCAACTTTTTAAAGATCATGTTTTAACAAATAAAACAAGAAATCAAGTATATTTCCTTAATCCTGCATTAACTACAAACATGGATGGTCAAATTTTTCACTAACGACAAGTTATTAAGAAATGTAGCACTTAAATCACTCTCCTATGCCAATGGGACTTTGCCCCGGTAATATCGGTGATGGATGACTTGGGTTACAAGACTCAGATTCGAATCTTGAGTCCAACATATTTTACCTCTTCACATTGTCGTGCCTACGGACGGGTGCCAATTAGGCTTCGGTCCAAAGAGAGGGTTTTCTTCTGATCGGTTCGGCGAACATCTCTTGATGAGGTTACTTTCACTAGTAGCCTACTTGGAGTGTTTGTTGGTCACTGAAAAGAAGAAAAATCGACTCGCATATAGGCTCATATACAGAATTTGAATGTGGGTTTTGTGTTATGTGTCAATCTTCATGTGAGCATGTATGACCATGTCATGCCTAGTGCACATCCACGTCCAACCCGTGACTTAGTCAATTTCCTATTTTTCTTGCTAGTTATGAGTAGTGGGTAGTTAATATCTAGGATGTTTGCTTCTAATTTTATGTGCGATGTGCCTATTTAAGGCCTCGGTGTTTTCTTTGTTAGTCATGAATGAAAATATTATGAATTGAATCCGATTTCTCTCTATATTTCTTCTGGTTTTCTCATCTTTTTTCTTGATTCAAGTTTGGTACTTATCATTTTGTGTTACGACTCCTTTAAGGTTAGGGAGTGAAGCATGAAAGGAGAATGCTATATTGCTATGATTTGCTGAGCACGTTTTCAAACATACACTCTGTATGTATATTGTTCCTTTGACCCAAAACAAACCAAGGTGGATAAACGGGCCTAGCCATTCTAGCACTCACCATAAGGGAATTGACCACCACTCAGGACAACTAAGCAGACTCATAACCACTTTAACCATTCCAATTAAAAAAACATGCCTAGACGCGCATCCAATTTCAATATGTTTTTAGAACGACTAACTCCCAGTCACGATTTCTTCTCTAATCCCACCGATCCATTTAACATTCCAGGCCTCTTCATTGGTTAAAAACACGAGCCTTTAAAATATGACCAAGAGAAACAATTGGTGGATCGATTGCAACCCAGGCTGCCGCACAAAACTGAAGAGACAACAAGGGGAACATCATGAGCATATTATATATCCAAGCAAGGTCATTAGGTTGAAGTAAATAAAGCACTTTGAAAACTTCTGCAATGTCATCAGATTTGATATGCCTATGTAGCAAAACAGTAGCAATAACTGAGTTGATGTGTGCTGCACATTCTAAAGCACCTAGCATCATCTGCACCGCTCTTTCTTGAACCACACTAATTCCAAGGCTACCATAAACCTTCAGTATGTGCTCCCACAATCTTCAGATTAGTGTCCCACATAACTGTATTTAGCAATTCAGCAGCCTCCAAAACCATCCGTCCTCGACTTATAAGGTCAACC
Source organism: Tagetes erecta (assembly GCA_030867185.1). Classification (NCBI taxonomy): domain Eukaryota; kingdom Viridiplantae; phylum Streptophyta; class Magnoliopsida; order Asterales; family Asteraceae; genus Tagetes; species Tagetes erecta. The sequence continues at coordinate 17,348,090 of CM061491.1, read as the reverse complement.
ATTGCACAGTGCATTTGTCTCAATTCAATCGTAAGTAACAAAATAGAACCCTCTTGCAACTGACCGGTTTACATTAAAACAATGTAATTTCGCAACTTTATTTCTTGGAAATGACTCATTTTGAACTACTGTTGAAACAATCTCTAGAAGATAAGATGAAACCTCAGGTTCAAAACCAATTTTGCAATACGAATTATGTCTTGAGTTAGTGGACAAGGTGTAGATAGTAACTCTTTCAGTAGTCATTCCCAAATTTTGCTTGCGTTTAGTAACTACTAACTACCCAACCATCACTTGTGTTATTTACTGCATATATTGCGAGGATAGAGCTCTGAAAACCATTATGCAGTGTGTACAAGACCAGGGTCCTCATGTCCACTAGGCACCATAACAACCCAGTGCCCTTTGTTATCAGAGTTGAAACCTGAATGGGCCTTTTGGTTAAGTTCAAAAACATTAGCCCCAAAACTCTTGACAATAGCATTAAACCGGGTCGTAGAAAGTCTTCTAGCAGTAAGGATGGTATACGGGTTGGGTGGTTTTGGATCATTGTCCAAAACAAGCAACTGGACAGCAAGAGTTAGGGGTTCCAACAGGGTACCAATGAAGAATAGACCCATTCCTTTTTAGAATAATCCTTCTTGCTCGTGAGGATGAACCACAACTCTCTCGAACCTTTCGTCAAGTTGTGTGTGCATAATGACCGAACAAGATGTTCAGAATGTGGTACTGTTTTAGAAATAACTGCAGGATGCAGGCCATCTAACAACCAGTTTTTCTCACCTTGTTGAGAAGAGTCAACACTTTGAAGTTTGAAGCACAAAACTAGAATCGAAGATAACCACTTGAGCGTTTTTTTATGGCGAGTGATTCTTTAACATCAACTGAGAACGTAGTTTGATTTCCAATACTTCCACACAAGGATGTCATGAGCTTCAGTGTCAATACTAGCAGGCATTAGCTATAGACACTAAGGTTGGAGAACGGAATTTTGTTCACGAGGGAGTGACTGAAATCATACCATGTCTTGAACTGGGAGTGACCAAGCATCAATTGAAACAAAAGCACAACCTCATCAATTAAACAAACACATAAGAATTACAATCAACGCCAAAAATTGCATAATAGTCAAATAATCTTGACGCACGCCATATCCGGATCCGCACCAGTGAATCAAGGCGGAAGAGTGGTGTCGGATCATACCTACCTAAACCAGGAAATAATGATACATCATCTGGTAAATCGCTAAAACTCAATTGGAGGTCGAATCGGAAACTAAGCCAATAGAATGTAGATCCGCTCATGCAGAGCATGACGGTCTAGTTGGGTACACGCTAGAGAAGGGGATGAGATATCAAAAATCAGAATTCAAAGAAAAGACAAGGAAGAACGCGTATATTTGTGAAGTTCGTCATTACCTATACTACTCCCGATCTTTCCTTCTTGAAGTCTTTTTCCACTTTCTACTACTACTACTACTACCACCATCAAGCTATACCAAGGCCCAACTCCACATACTGTTAACTTCAGTATAGTCATTCAATTTTGAAAAAAACTTGGTACAATCATCAACAAGCAAATTATAAAAAAGGGAAGTTTTATTGCAACTAATAGAATGGTCATCCTTTTTTACTTTTTAATAGCTTTTACATCACAATTGGACTAAAAAGAGAACACCATTAGTTCAAGAAACATACGCCCTCTTGTATAAGCCTTTCAGATTTTGGCCTCGTACCTTAAAACTTTCACTTTACCTCATGGTGCAATTTGTAAACGAATCATTCTGAAGCAACTAACGAACCTGGGGACAAAGCAGAAAAACGGTATACTATTGTCCCTTCTTGAAGCTCAATATGATTTCCTTGTCCATCTGAATATATAATGAGAAGATAAATAATCATAACAACTAACTTGTGCAACTGCATTAACTTTTTTTGTATTGATCAACCACATAAAAACGGCTTGATCATTGTAACTGTATTTAGCATGTTAATCATTTATTTAAACAGAAAAGTTTCTGCATTCCAAGTCAGCCTGACCGGACAAAAGATACCCATTTAGACATGGTACGCACCATGTCACCTCTAACTTATTCATACTAGAAATAGCAACAGTCATCTTAAAACTTACAGATTTGGCAAGCTCTTTAGCTTTTTCGTCATCAAAACCAAGTGTAGCCATTATTTTATGACCAGCTGATTCCTTCTGTGCCCAAATTCCCAGAAGTAAATGGGATGTTGTTACTTCACCTGTTTCCCCTGCATATCGTACTTTTGGTAATTAATAAGATTGAAAAAGTATTTCTCACATGTGAGTCAAAGAGTATATACATTGAGCCTGTATATTTCATCGATAGGACCATCTGTATGTTATGCATCGTATGTAAATGTGTTTAAAGTCAAATTACAAAGTATAACAAGAACGGCACACAAAAACAGCATGCCGACACCACAGACAAACTTCATATGATATGGATTTTACAACTTAATAAATAGAAAAATAAACAAGAACATATTGCTCGAATACAATGACCGGAGAGTGTACCGGACTTTAGCTTCTCATTGATTGCCCAATCAATAGCCTTTTGAGCTGCTTCAGTCAATGGGGGATGTTCAGGACTGAAAATATACATGTCTGATTTTCCAAGCAATTTCACAGTTTCCTCTCTCACTTTGAAAAGTGTCACACCACTTTCTCTTAATAACTTCGCAGCCAAACTAGTTCCTGGGAAATGGAGTAAACGTTAAAAGATGGAAAAAAACTATACTCATACCATTTAATAAAGCCTAAACTTGGGAGGTTAAGAGAGCAAGTACTCAATGAAAAACCAAAAAATCTTTCAGTGAGGTGACAGAACCGTAAAAAATTAGTATATGTGGGGATAGTTGCACGATAATATCATATGGAACCAAAACTACAAGAATAAAAGGCCTCAAACAACCACAAGTTGTATATATTATAGTTACAGCTATAAGCTTCGTATTTCCAAGGTATGGTTTCATAATGAAAGAACATTAGTTGTATGTATGTATAGTATCTTCAACATTTTAGGGGGTTATTGTATATCTGCCAAGACTGATGATTTCTGTTTCCGGGACTTGAAAAGAGTCATCTTTTGACACAGTTCATATAACCTTAAGCATATAGATCTATGGAGCAGCATATACCTCGTTGTATTAGTGTAATAACGTATACTTAAGAGTAATAAATTACAAAGTTTCATACAACAGAAAACAATTCCAAAGTCTACTTTTTGCAGTCAAATTGATTAGAACAACAATTTCAAAGCCTAGTTTTTGCAGTCAAATTTCAGGCAGCATGAATATGAAGTTGATAGCATTTACAGATAAGGAACTGAACTGACCCTCAACCAATATACCCATCAACAGGCACTCAGTTCCAGTGTTGTTATACTTCAACTTCCTAGCTTCCAATTCACCCATGGCAAAAGACTTGATAAATCTAAACGACCATCTTCACATCAAATAAATTTTGTCAGATGAAACAAAATGATGATATCATAACTACAAACAACTATATTGAGTACTGACTTGGCTGATTTTTCAGAAGCTTCCTTCTCCGGTGTCCTGCAAAAACCCAATCAAATTGTTGAAATGAACCTACAAGGGTGTAGAATAATGATAGACTTACGGAGCTGTAGGTGTTGAAGAAACGGTGGCGAAGATGGATGAATGGCGGGGAGAAGTTTGAGTTCGGTGAGTTGAAGGGTGAATTGAGAGATGAAGTCGGATGAAGGAAGTTGAAGTGATGATGTTGGGCGTGAAGGAGGAAGAATTGGGTGAATTGAAAGATGAAGATGAAGATGAAGGTGAAGATGAAATGGAAAGTACGGAAAGAGATTGAGCAGCCATGGATGAGGATGATGAGTGAAGAAAACAAACCCTAGATGAGATGAACAAATTGTTGTTCCGTGCAATACAATGTCACCGGTTTTGACAAAAACAAAACAAATTGTAGCGTGAGATTTTAAAAGTGGTATAATCGGCCAAAACTAAATTTTCCTTCGTCTATATGTCATGATATTTGTAAATGATGCTTAATGCTTCTTCAAGGTATTTTTTTTTTGTTTGTCTATATGAATGTTGTTTGGGCATGGGTATTATTAATGTATTATACAATAAACGGTGCAATGTTAATGTTCGTATTATCATATATAATGTCCCTTTAATCTTTATTCAATCGTTACTTTAGTGTCCGTGATATGTACGAATAAACAACACTCAAGTGGTGATTTTAAAGATATTCATAAGGGCATAAACAATGTAACTTAGTTTTGAGACAAAACCGTGGTAAACCGAAACATAAGATTTATTTTACAAAATTATTTTTTTAGTATAATAATATTATACTCAAATTAAAAATAATTAAATATTTGGTGATTAGTGTTTGGTGTAGTTTTTTAAAATATAATTTTGTATAAGAAGTTATGTATGCTTATAAAATACTGAGATATTTAATCGTAAGTATTAACAACTTTATCCGTAAGTTTCATTTTTATACTGTATCAAATATAAAGTGAATCATGCACATCCCTATTATTAGGAGATAATTGAAAATTTAATTACTTTTAAATTTTTTAAGATTCTACTAAATAACATGAGACCAAAATGTAATTATTAAATATACAACTATTATTATTAGATAAACTTTCAAACAATGTCCAATAACCAAATTAACTCTCAAACAACCACATAACCAAATTATGTTTTCCTATATTATATTAGAGATTTTTCAATTTTTTAAGAGTTAATTTCGTTTTTTTAACAGGTGGTTATCGCATGAATGGTGGAGGTGTTGTGGTGGTAATGCGGTCGGAATAGTGACGGGGGTGCATGGTTTTGAGAAAGACATTATTAGTTATGGTGCCATTAGTTGTGTGGTGGTGGGGCTACTAGTGTAGAGGCTGATGAAGTTGATTGTGGAGGTTGTGATTGGTTAGTGGTATCATTGTGCTTGGTGGAGGATGTTACTAGGTGTGGTGCTGGCAGTGGCAAAATATTGACATGAATATTTTAGTCTTTTAACACAAACATAGCGGAAAAATATTGAAAGTGTTAGGAACGGGACCAAAATTGAAGCCAAAATGAAATCACAATGACTAAAAAATGAGTTCTTAAAGTTTTGGACTAAAAGTGTTAAAACGGTCAAACCATAATGACCAAAAACAAAAATAACTTGTTTTTCATGGGTATCCACTCAGGTTTGGGATTTGAGTCAGGTTTGGTTCGAGGCAAATGTTACAGGCAACACCAAGGGTAAAATTTTAATTGTGGTTGTCTATACTAGTGAAAGGAATAAACACCATATCATACCTATAACAAGAAACATTAAAGATAACACAATATATAAAATAACACAATAAAAAATACAATCATACTTGTTTGATCTTTATGTAGCATCAAATCCAATAGCATCACCAAAACATTAAGTAATTCGTCTTGGAAACACCATCGACCCAAAACAATCCACCTAAAGTCCCATCATCTTTAACACTGTATCGTACGTAAAATTCAACAAGTGCTTCTTCTTATTCAAAATAAGTTGAACAATCATATCAACATCGTACTCACCAATATACTTACGTGTCTCTTTTATAGTTTTGAAAAATTGTCTTTGTTGCACCTACTTCAGCATAACCACTAAACAAACTTCTCATAATGTGAAATGCTCTTACTTAACCAAGATTTATATTAGTCAAAGTATGAATTGCACTCTCCTTTACATGGTTAACCCTTCTTGTAGCAGGAAAAAAACAAAAATAGTTATGTTATTCTTTAAAATAATATATCTCACACTTCATTCACACATCACCCCCACACTTTTTACTCCATCCCAGATTCACCCCACATTACATGTAATCTACCTCACACCACCCCACATCATTTTTAAATTTTTTATTTGAAGTCTCGTACACGTAGAAATGCAGAATGTACAAGCCCACATAGCATCCCAATCATTAAAAGGTTCGGGGAGTAACTCGGGGAGCATATACCAAAATGGACCCCAAAGTTCGGGCCAAAGGGGGGTGGGGCAGTGTGCCCACGCGGGGTTGATTTGAGCCACACCCACCCCACATCGACTCCGTTCACTCTAATGGACACAGGCATCAGCCGTGAAGGGTTAAGTTGGGCCTCAAGTTGGGTTGAAGACTTGATGGGGTTAAATTGGGCCGGTTGCCATGTATGCCTTTTTTTAATTAAAACCATAAAGCATTCATGAGCCCAAATAGACGTTTTAGTTTATTAAAAAAACTTTTAATTAATAAGAGCTTTTATAAAAATAACTATTAACTTTTTAATAGATTGAAATTTTATAAAACTTATGTAGTTTTAAAAAAAACACAATGGTTAACGATGTCATATTTGGTTTTAAAAACAATGGTGTCGATCGTAAAAAATATTAATGTCATTCGAATTTCCGGTATAATACGTTACATTTTAATCAAAAAACTATTAGTGTCGCTCGAAACCATACATGAGCACTTAGTTCCACCCATGCCCATCCACTATCAGGGTTTCTACCGTTTTCACTGTTGTTTTCATTTGTATCCTTCATTTATATCTGAACTACCTTACTCTTAATTCTCTTATCTTCTCTAAGATGCGTACCACCCTTAATCTGACCTTGAAAATCTCTTTCCCTATAATGTTAAACCTTGTGTGCCTGCACATCCACCTCAACTATGCATCAACCTCTGCTACTTCCAACATTCATGCTTGCGTCTTCTTCACTAGCCAACAGTCAGTTCCCCTATAACGTAGTCGGCCACCGTGCACCCAAATAGAATTTCCCCTTTAATTTATGATGGAGCCTCGTATCATATAGAATGCATCTGCTCTCCACTTGCACCAGCAGCAGGGGCGTACCCACCTATTAGGGTGGGGGTGCGCCCGCACCCCCTGCGAAATTTTTTTTTTTACTTTTTATATGTTAAATTCTCGATCGACCCCCATAAAATTTAACTCTCGACCCCCGTCCAGTCTTTAAAACTCAGTTTAATGCCCAGTCCATAGCCCATATGAGACATAATATTTAACCATGAATTGGGTTAAATTATGGTTAGAAGATAGTAATATATATTTATTTATATTGTCATGTATATTCAAGCATTGAGATATTATAACCTCAAATGTTTCACCATTATATAAAACCATCAACATAGTTGATGATTCGGATGGTTTTGAGTAGAAGAAAGAAAGGTATTATAACCTCGAGTGTTTAACATATGAACCATGAAACACTTATAAAATCATTTTCAAAAAATATAAGTCGTGATAAGTTGTTCGGTTTTGCGTTAAAATGTATATTAGCAATTGTTTAAGCGTTGTACACGTATATAATCAACAATAATGATATGATATATAAAGAGTATTTCAACTATAATCAGGTTTTGACATTACAAATAATGAATAAAGAGTACGACTACATTTGAAATGAAAATATATGAAAAATACAAGACGTTACATTTTTCATTGTGTTTTTTCTTATGTAAATTGTAATGATATTTGAAGTATTTTGGTGATTCTATGTATGAAATTTAGTTTTTTTTGTCATTTTTTAATTTGACCTGACCCGGTTCGTCCCGAACCGAGTCGAACCGGGTTGAAATTTTTTTTTATATCGATGCTCAAACGATTCCTACCAAATTTCCGACCCCCATGAAAAAAATTTCTAGGTACGCCACTGACCAGCAGCCTGCACTTAGCAGTTTGTTGTACAACCTAACCGCCAATCATCACTTGGATGTCCTCTTCGTTATTGACTCCATTAGAGTTAAGATAAAGGCACTTGTGTCGTTACTCTCTAAGACTGATCTCCACTCCTTGAGCCTTTCATTTACTTTTTCGCTACCGGCACAAGGTCATCCTCGAAATAAAAAAAACCATGGCCATGCTTACTATCCGTATATACAAATTAACTTTTTTTTTCAAACTCAAAATATTGGAACAACAATAAGTGTAGATAAGTAGATTGTCCTTTATGTACATGCATATTATTCTTGTCCACTAGATGCAAGCATATTATCTTGGTTTGGTAGTGATTGATGCCATCAAAGACACCCGTGTTTTAATGAATTTGGTAAAATTCTGTTTGGCTTGCACATAAGGGTCCGTTTTCCATTCACAATATTGGTTCATTTGTACAAACAATTACTTTCTTCTTCCACCAACCGCTTTAGCAACTTGTACCGTAGAGATGATATTTAGAGATTGTTTGGTAAAATCCGAATCATTAAATGCCAAATAGTTATGAGGTCTGAACCATTAATAGTCTCTATCAACTTTAAATGAATGGACATTATAGGAAGAGAAAGTCAAATGAGATATTTTGTGGTCATAATAGGCAGTTTTTAAAAATTCTCATAACTTAATATAACTTGCACGTATATGTGTAATTATCTTTTTTTACTTCTCATACTTTGGATTCAATGTATCTAGGTGCTTGTATTTTTACTTCCAGTTATTTGCTAGTGGTCTTAATGTTCAAGGTGTTAATTTATTTCTTCTTCTTCCTAAAAAACATGTAAATGGTGAAAAAAACTAGAGTAAACTGCAGTTTTGATCTTGAACTCATAATTGATCTTGAACCTCTTGAACCCATAATTGATCTTGAATAGTGAGTAGAAGAATTAGAGAAGAAGAAGAAGAAGAAGCTGTGATGTATTCGATTGAAGAAGTTGTAATTAACATAGGGTTTTATTTTCTTATAACAGGTAAAAAAACGTAAGAAAAAGACTAAAATACCCCTCACGTGTAGGGCACGTGGGGGAGAGTTGACGGAATTAGTAACAGAGTTTGGGCTCGGGACCAAAAGTGTTAAGAAATAAAAACACGGGGACCAAAACTGTTAAGGTGGGATCACAACTGTTAATAAGACCAAAACGCAGGAACCAAAACTACGGTTTACTCAAAAAAACTAAAGTGAATTAACCTTCATACAAACAAACATTATCACTGCCTAAAGGCTAAAGTAAACTGAATTTACATGGTAAATATTTTATAAGGTTATAATAGTCATTTAACTTTTACATTACATACACTAGATTAGCCCCCTTATAACGCACGAGTTTGGATAAAAAACACAATATTAAATAATATTTTATATAAAAAACACGTGTAGTATATATGTAAAGTATGTTGGTTTTTACCGGTCCAACTATTATTTTTCGGTTTCTACTGGTCTCAACTATTGAATTGACTGTCAAGTGTCAACGGTCCCAACTTTTATCATTTTGTTAACCAATGGTCCGTCGTTAAATTTCTTTAACGCCGTTAAGTTTTTTCGACTTCCAGACCAATGTTTTAGGCATTTTATCGGAAGGAGAATAATAGTCGATTGATGTAAAAGTTATCTCGAAACGGTGCTCCGAACGATAAAATTTTTACATTCGACTGAAGCACCGTTAGGTTTAAACACCCGATTGAAGGATTGTTTCGTCGTTCGGATCGTCATTTCGAGTTGACTTTTACATAAATAGACTTGTATTTTCCTTCCGATCAAAAGACTTAAAACATAGGTATTGAATTAAAAAAAAATTAACGACGTTAAAAAAATGACCGAGGGACCGTTGGTTGCCAAATTGATAAAATTTGGGACCGTTGACAACCAGTTCAATAGTTGAGAGTGGTAGAACCCGAAAGTGATAGTTGAGACCAATAGAAAACAAATACGCCCATATGTAATATGGAATTTATCTTAAAAGGATTATAATTAGTATGTAATTCATCGTTTAATATGATTAAAAAAATATTTTAAATGTAAACTAAGATACTAAGTAGATAGATACACAAAGATATATTTAGTATTTTAATTAATAGGAAAATATATGCATGTGGCATTTAACTAGAATATGTGCTTTAAATTAAATGAGAGTTGGCAAGATAGATATTTTGTATGTGACATATCTAAATGTTGACAAGTGGATGTGTTATTCAATTTTACGTTGGCGTAGATGAATAATATTTTTTTTATTATGCCAAATATATTGTATTGTTTTGTATTATATTATTATATATAAAAAGATAAAGTATGATCACTACCAGTTTGTTTTTATTTTTATTTTTCCACTATAGGAGGCTTTAATTGGTACGTCCCGAATACAGTCGACTCCTCTATGTATATATTATTTTAAAGACACGTTAAATATTAAAATACATAAAAGGATTATGTATTGTGACATGTAACTGTTGATATAATTCAACACCAAGCAACTGATTGACAATAAAAAAAGATAATGATTACAGAACTTTACCAAAATAGCATGACAATTACAATTACAACTTACAAGTGAATGAGAATTAGGAATTGAGAAAATCCAACTAGGGCATTATTCAACCCTCCAAGTTTCACCAACTTGACACTTATTCCTCAAATGTTTATGTGTAAGTAAACTGATTATTGTTGTATGCACTACAAAATGAGACTATCTGAGTATGGAATTCTCACTTTAGCTCCACAACTTTGACCATGTAACATGTTTGGCCACCAACTTAAGTATAACATATTTACATTAACTTAGTATTCTTTTAACTAATGATACTTTAGTTGATTTATAAATTTGACTTGCATACTCAACTTTAAAATACTTATGATTTTAACTTCAAAAATGTCTAGCATCGTAACTTGTTGTCTGTTTGACTTCTATGGCTATGTAAATAACTAAACTAATATGATATGAAAATTTAAAGTTTGGATAAAGATCTAAGTCTTTTACTATGTGACACATTAAGACTTTATACTATAAAGTGCGATACATCAAATTTTTTCTATCAACGTGTGTGATAAAATCACATAAACAAGACCCGTGGCAACTGCACACACGACATAATCAGATATATCTACTTATTGTCCTATATTTAAAGACCAAGATTTTCCATAGTAAACTTTGTTTACAAGTGCGACACTAGTTATTTTTTTTTTATTGTGCCACCATCCCAACATCCAACATCCCAACATCCCACCATAATTGGGGTTTAGTTTTAAACTTTGTTTTGTTAAACGGTTTCATAAAGTTTATTTTTTTAAATAATGCCACAAAAGCAGTAAAGTTTAGTTAATATTAAACTTTGGTTGTTTGTAGTGTTCAAAACGAAGTATTAAACATAGTCGTGCTCAAAATTGAGTAGTTTTTTTTGGTATGCTATAGAAAGTGCAATTATTATTGCTGCACAAATCGATTATGAGCGAAAAACAACGATGTTGATATTAGCATTATCAGAAATGGGTTTCAGCATTCACTTTTGAGGTTATTAACAACCCTAGGTGATAATGACCAAACTCAAGTTGTAACGATTGTTGTACCACATGATCCGAACCGATATGGTGGTATTAGTTTTCATTTTTATGAGCAAACCACTATTATGAGAGAGCATCTTTATTGTTGGTATTGGTATTATCGTAATCAATATCAATATTCAATTCTATGGTTTCCAATGAGCTGACTCGATAGACCGACCACCCAAGGGCACTTTGGGAATAAAATGACTAAACTTCTGCTGTGTGACGTATGCTCAGAGTACCTAAAACAAGTTGACGCAACGCGCAACCGGGATAAGTCCTAGTTTAGTTTTATACTTAAAAGTTACTCCCTTATATACAACATGTGAGGGTGGAACGATTACTCCCTTATATAGAACTCGGGTGATATGAGAGTTTTGAGAGTCAATTTAAGATTGAATTAATTTGAGGGTTCAATCCAAACTTTCAATCAGATAAAACTCGTTCTCACAATAACAAATATGCATGTGTGGTGTGATTTTTAAACCAGAGATAAATAACTAAAAAGATTTATTCATATTTGAAGGGTTGAGCTAGAAACTGTCATTAGCAGTTTTATGATTGAAAATCAAATTCAACTAAAACTAGAACCAAAATACCACCCGAATTTCCCATGTGAAATTTTCGGAACAAACTCTAGTGAAAGTGTCATCCCTCGGACCCTGCTAGTGGCTGCCACCCGTGGACCCTCTTCAGGCGCACCTCTGACTTATTTGATAAATACTATGACCACATTGGACTTTACAAACATAATACGTGTAACGAAGTTACAAACGCTCAACATCACGCGATGTTACCAGTGAATGTTACCGTTGTATGAAGTAACAAACGTATCCTGTCCTATGTGGGTGCCGTAACCAGTGGCGAAATTTGAAGTTTTATGCAGGGGATCCGAAAGTCACGAGACTCAAAATTTTTCTCACATCACTATGTTTCAGGTTATATGATTGGGTCGGGTATTCAGTACGGGTTGGGTCAAACAATAAAAACTTTAAATATCTAACAAAAGTGGAAGATAATTTAACAAACACACCTAAAATATACTTAGATAACGCGTGTAAATGATATGTCAACTCTCAAAGTAGTTGGTTGTTAAATATGACATTACATTTTGTCTCAGATAGGTGTTGAAACAAAATTTACTCTAGTTTATATGTTTGAGCCCTCAAGTCATATAAAGTTCTTGTGTTACCTTTTATTCTGACACTTACACGTACCCAGAAAAGTGCAAAATATGAGTTCGTCGTTAGAAATTCTCTAAGACTTTGCAACGCCTGAGCATCCTGCAAATATAAATACAGCTAAAAAAACCCAAGACATTTGCATAGATCAGAAACTGGTATTCGGTGTCTAAGACACCCCCGACTATTACTAAGTTGTGCCCCGGACTATAAGTATGTAACGAAAGGGGTCGAAAGTGTAATAACACGAACATGTATGTGACACCCCGCCCGGCGGCGGAAACACCGGGCTGTCATTGGAATTGGATATCCATAGTAAACAAAGCACATGGTATTTATTTATTAAAGTCTAATGATGATATCATAAGTTTGAAACATGAGTCTTAAATATAAACGACAAAAGTAATAAAACCGAAATAGTAAATGCAATTATCTTTTTATTATTCTAGGTCCAAGGCAATCCTACGTCTTGGCAAAAGTAGCAAAACAATATCAAAGCATCACCTGAAATATGTGAAAAATAAAGTTAGCTACACAAGCTAGTGAGTAAAACCCAAATTGAATAGTAATAGTATGGAAATCCGAGATCAACAAGATATGCTGCGCAATCCCACATGTATAGTAATTTCGTAATATCACCCTACCAGGACCCCTAGAATAGAATAGCACACCAACCACAATAGAAACCATAGTATCTCGTTTAGCCATTTGTCATGAGAACCACTCATGTAATAAATAATGATGACTTTTAATAACCGTCGTTTACCGTCTCGATATATAAGTCATCATTTAGCAATTTAGGGACATGGCATAGTATAGCATCATAGCATAGCAACATAGTATAGAAACATAGCATCCCGACATAGTAAACATGGAATTAGAAAGGCCGGGTTTAAATCACCTATCGATGTTGTACAAGCAGGTGGGTTTGTCAAACCATTAGCGCTAACATTGTACCGGTGGGTTTACAAGGCAATAAAACTACTTTTAACTAACACATACGATTGCATCCAGCGGCCAAACTAGACTAACATATTTGTATGATCTCTTTTAGAAAACGAATAGAAAACGCAATATAGTAAAAGACGTATTTCAGCCCCAAAATAGTAAAATAGAAAAAGGGGAGTGAGTTTACTCACCTGACCAATGTAGATAATAGCAAACGCAAGAAAGTAACTAAATAGAATCGAGGATCGCCCAGATATTAGAATCACCTAATTAACCGGGAAACCTAATTTAGAAACGAGACAAATAATATAGTAACTAGAATCAAGAACTTAGAAATTCTAGGGTTTTGGATTTGGGGTTTTAGGGTTTTAAATTTATAAATCGAAAATTAGGGTTTCAAAATATAATTTGGGAATTTAGAGTTTTAAAGTACCAATTGGGAGTTAGGGTTTAAAAATACAAATTTGGGAATTTAGAGTTTCAAATCCACATTAGGGTTTCAAAATCCAATTTGGGGATTTATGGTTTCAAATCCAATTTAGGGTTTCAAAATCCAATTTAGGAATTTAGAGTTTCAAGAACCAATTTTTTGATAAACGACAACGTTTTAAGTAATATATTTTAACGGATTTACTTTAAATGAAGTTTCTAAATTTAAAGCCCAATCGTACGGATTTTGTATTGAAATTGTACATTTGTATGTTTTGAAAATGTACTTAGTTTAATTATCATTTTGGTTATTTAGTAAAAATAATTAAATGTTTTAAAAGTGAAAAATATAAAAATATGAAGAAATGAGGGCAGTGGGTTTCGAACCCACGGCCTAATCTGTTTAACAAAAGCACATCAACCACCAGACCAGAAACCATTTTTGTTAATGAAAGTCGTTTTTAATTGTTTTAGCATTTTATACTTAACAACACCCATTTCCATATAAACCCTAGAACAAAGATCATCCAAATTCGTTTTATTCTGTTGATCTCATCAGGAACAAGTATAGGGCTTTTGATCTACGATACAACACGAGCATTTTGATATAAAATACTTACTTGATTAGTAACGAATTGGAACAGCTTAGACGAAGAACACAAGAAGGTTGCTTGCGATTACAATCGACTGTTCTGGTTTGTTGCAATCCAATTGAAACTCCAGATTTCTTCTTAGTGTTAAGGTAAATACTACTAGATGATCAATTGCAGAAAAACAGCACCATTCGACAGTGAATTGGTTCCGTTTGAAATCGGTTCTTTAGAAGATTAAACAGATTGATTTTTGGTGGATTATGGATGAATTAGATTACTGAAAATACTCGAAATAATGCAAGGATCGTTTTGGTTCCAGGAATTGATTGAATTGAGCATTGAATCGACGAATGGTTTAATGAGTTTAATGTTTCGGTTTTTGAATCGATTGAAAAACTGTTAATGGGTCGATTTGACAGTGATTAGAACATGGTACCGAGTTCGAAGTTCAGTTAGGAATATTTTGGTACATTTTATTTGGTTGAAAATGGGTTAAAACCGGTTGTTGGGTGTCGCCGGAGGGTTGCCGGCGGTCGCCGGAACCTCACCGGAAACACGGGGGGGAAGACGGGGTGGGTTGGGTAAATTTTATAATTTACAGTTTCACCCCTTCTGCTTGCATTTATTTTCTGTTTTCGTTTTTAACTTCTATTAAGTTTCAGAATTGACGTTATTGACCCAAAGTTAAGTATATGTATATTTTAACTAACTAACTTAATCGAATGATGTTGTAACGTTTATAGAAGAGACGTTTTTACATCTTTAGCTCGTTTTTGACGTTGGAGGGTGATTTTGAGGCTTTGCTAATATTTATTTTCAATAATCTTTATAAAATTTCTTTTATAAAATACAATATATATATATAATGTATATACTTACTTTGAAGATTAAATAATTGTACTTAGTATTTAATTAGTAACCGTTGAATAAAATTTTGTTCGTTATACATTAAAGACGAGGATGACGTAAGGTTCGACTATTTATATGTATATTTTTTTTATAACGAAAAGTTACGTTTAAAGGGATAATTACGAGTACATTAAAGGTGGATAATCTTGGGTTCGAGTCGGGCATTCGGGTTCGGGTTCGGGGCAGATGTCACAATGTAGACATGTAGTAGTTGATAGATATCTAATTATCTATCTCTTAAACGTTCAAAATCGAAAAGAAAATTAGTCATACGTCACCTGACACGTTGAATCACCATTGTTGACCATACTTCGATCACCAATTCTATACTTTGTATGGCCAATTTATACTTCGACCCCACTACCTTAAAACCTCCCGACCCCACACCTCAAAAAGTAACCTTAAACTTCATTGGTCTGCATCCCATCTCACGCGCTTCATCGGCACGTACATAACCACCACTTTTTCCGTTATACATATGCATATTCTATTTCCCCATAAACCACCACCACCATTGTTCTCAATTTTCAGTTAAGCATTTCATCAAACAGTTACTGTGCATGAACTAACTTCCTCTTTCTTGCTGTTTTTAATGGCTGAATCTAAAGAGCTTCACAATGATGATAAGCAATTGATAGTGGCTACTTCAGAAGACACGCCAGCTGTAAGAAATGTGAACAAGAGATACGAAGGACTAAGCGCGGTTCGAGCGAAAGCGATTAAAGGAAAAGGAGCTTGGTATTGGGCACATCTTGAACCAATTCTTGTTCCAAACCCGGAAACAATAGATGACCCGAAAGCAGTTAAGCTTAGGTGCAATCTTTGTGAAGCTGTTTTCTCAGCTTCAAACCCATCAAGAACTGCTTCTGAGCATCTCAAAAGAAAAATGTGCCCAAAATTTGACTCTGTTTTAAAACCCTCATCATCTTCTTCTTCATTGCCACCATTGTTATCTCCTTCTAAGCAGAACAATCGTAAAAGGTTCGCGTCTGTTGGCACTTCAAACAATTGTCATCGCCATCATCATCATCATCAGCAGCAGCAGCATTTGTTGTTATCTGGTGGGAAAGAGGATTTGGGGCCATTGGCAATGTTGGAAGATAGTGTTAAGAAGCTAAAAAGTTCAAAACCTTTACCACCTGGTCCTCAATTAACCAAATCCCAAATTGATTCAGCTCTTAATTTGTTAACTGATTGGTTTTATGAATCTTATGGTTCAGTTTCATTTCCAAGCTTGGATCATACCAAGTTTAAAGCTTTTATGAATCAAGTTGGGTTGCCTGAAGTTTCACAAGATTTTATGTCTTCAAGACTTGATTCCAAGTATAACGACGCCAAATTCGAGTCAGAAGTTAAGTTGAGAGATGCAGAGTTTTATCAACTTGTATCTAATGGTTGGAAAAACAAGATTTTTGGGCATGGAGAAGAGGGTTTGGTTAAGTTTTTGGTTAATCTTCCAAATGGAACCACATTGTTTCAAAAAGCTCATTTTGTTGGTGCTGGTGGTGGTGATACTTCAATGGCGGTTCCTGCCACTTACGCGGAAGAGATCATGTGGGAAACGGTTACAGGTACATGTAATGTTGCTCAAAAATGTGTTGGAATAGTGGCAGATAAGTATAAATCAAAGGCTTTGAGAAATTTAGAAAATAGAAACCATTGGATGGTTAATATTACTTGTCAAGTTCAGGGAATTGGTAATTTGATCAAGGATTTTAGCAAAGATCTTCCTCTTTTCAAGAATGTTATTGATAATTGCTTAAAGGTTACTAGTTTTTTTAACAATAATTCTCAAGCTAGGAGTATTTTAAACAAGTTTCGGTCACAAGAGCCCGGTTTCTCTGTTTCTTTTGGAGTCTCTCCCCTTTTGCATTGTGAAAATTTACAAAACTTTTCGTCTGTTGCTACAATGTTGGAAAATATTTTGAGCTGTGCTCGGGTTTTGAATTTAGTTGTAATGGATGATTCGTACAAACTTGTGGTTATGGAAGATTCTAGAGGTGCTGAAGTTGCAGAAATGATTCAAAATATCAGGTTTTGGAATGATGTTGAAGCTATTAATACATTAATCAAAGTGATTAGAAGCATGGTTGAGGAAATTGAGTCTGAGAGACCATTAGTTGGTCAATGTCTTCCTCTTTGGGAAGATTTGAGA
The DNA here is from genome assembly GCA_030867185.1 of Tagetes erecta. NCBI lineage: Eukaryota > Viridiplantae > Streptophyta > Magnoliopsida > Asterales > Asteraceae > Tagetes > Tagetes erecta. Next base: position 17,330,577 of record CM061491.1, on the reverse strand, counting down.
GCCAAGTTGAAAGACTGGTGTGTGAAATTCAGCATTCATGAGAAGGTTGTTGAGAAAATTATCGAGAGACGTTTCAAGAAAAACTATCACCCTGCATGGTCAGCAGCATTCATACTCGATCCAGTGTATTTATTGAGGGATGCGAGTGGTAAGTATCTCCCGCCTTTTAAATGTTTAACTTGTGAACAAGAGAAAGATGTAGATAATTTGATCACGTGTTTAGTTTCAAGAGAAGAGGCGCACATTGCATTAATGGAGCTTATGAAATGGAGGTCTGAGGGACTTGACCCATTATACGCACAGGCGGTTCAAGTCAAACAGCGTGACCCTGTGACTGGAAAGATGAAAATAGCGAACCCTCAGAGTAGTAGACTCGTTTGGGAGACCATCTTGAAAGATTTTGCAATACTTGGTAAGATTGCAGTGCGACTTTTGTTTCTTCATGCAACTTCTTGTGGGTTCAAGTGTAGTTGGTCTTTCATGAGATGGGTATGGGGTCAAGGACAGGCTCAATCAAGGGTCGGTCTCGAAAGGGTTCAAAAAATGATATTCATTGCAGCTCACTCAAAACTTAAAAAACAAGAATTTGGTAACGATGAGGAGAAAGAGGCAGAGTTAATTGGCGGCGAGGATGATGACATGCTAAATGAGGTCTTTGTCGATGCACACTTATTGTAATGTTTTTCTCTTTTCTAACTCCTGCAATATTCACAATTTGTAGCATCAATTGCATTCTTTTGGTACCCTTTTAGATAATTTAGTCCAAGATCCGGCAGGAGTATACAAAGATCCTGGAACATTTTACCATTTTTAACTATATATTGAATCAAGTTATAAAGTTTTAATCTTTCTAAGATACAAGCACTTGAATTTGTTATCGACTGTTGTGTTCATAACATTTGTGTTTTCATACTAGAAATAATGTCAAATGATAACAAACGCCAAGAAATATTCTCCAAAGATCTTGACTGATCTATTTCTTATGATGGTCTTAGTGCATAAATATATTTTCTAGTATGATGTATCTAGTTTCCATTGTTATCATTACAAATTTGATTTATATCTCCATATGTGATCAAAAAAACAAACCATGCTTTTTCATCATCTACCTGGTTAGTGGTTATCATTACAAATTATCACTAATATCAACAAACTTTCTTGTGATGTTGATTATCATTCCATATTTGAACATACCAGATTCAATTTATATACAAATGTGACCTCTAGTTATACCTATAAGAGCGTTTAACGTCAAATCTGGTATCTTGCTTGAGAAAGAAGTTGTTAAGGGACAAGAATTGACCATATGGCTTTAAATGTTTTTCAAGTTTCTTTCTGCCGATGTTTTCCCGAAATTGTTATTCAAATCACATTGATCCAACCTCTTGACAGACCCAAGCCACCAAAAAAATCTTTAAAAAGCTGAATTTGAGACTTTATTATCAACAAAATCGACAAGCTAACGACCCTACACGCGAAAGGCAACGTCTATTCTCCATCAAATCTTCACTTTTTCTCATTGTTCAACCCTTAAATTATAATTAACATTCTTTTATATCGATGGCTTCTTTCTTCTTTTCAACAATTTAAGCTTCAATGTTCTCAAGTGGGGACCTTTCGATGCCGAAAGATCATAAAATTTCTACTAATTATCACATTTATCTTATCATGATTGCTTTAAAAGATTTTCTTTAGGAAACCTCAATCAAAGGAGGCAGTTGGAATTAAGAAAAAGTGTCTGGCACATTCCATCAGAAAGTAACAAGGTACCAAACTTGAACTTTTTGGCTGTAGATTTTGCTAAAGCAACAACTCTCATATCTTGATGTTTTTTATATAAAACCCAGATAATTAAAACAAATATTTATTTCTAGTACTATTTAAATAGAGGAACTAAACTCAACACAATTAATACACATGCAGTATACCTAAATGTTACTCTTATTCTGTCATTTATAGTTGTCAAACTTAAAGACTGTTGTTTCTTGTTTTGGTCATTAATCTTTTTCACAATCTTGTAACATGTAAGGAAAATATTCTACCACAGTTGCAAAACCATGGTGTATGAAGCGGAGTTAAGAGCTCATAAGTAATGAGCGGAAACATTTAAACAGGCGGGATCATGTGGCAACCTTATCCCTTAGGACGGTTTGATGTAATAACTTCATTATTGGATATTATATATCAAATTTCTCTCAAAAGTTTTCTCTTTTATATTTGTGTTACCAATTTCATAAATTTATTACTCTAATATAATCCATCTCTTTATAAATTTGTTATTTTCCTTCATTGCAATAATTTGGTTAGTATTTTTACCTTTTATGTCTTTTTGATGGTCCTTGTAAATGGTATGGGAGTGGATGTATAATGTATTAATGATGGGCATATGACAGACATTTGCCCATATTCATGCATTTACTTTACATTTTACTCGCATGCATATTGTGACATATGTGAACCCGAAGCATGCCTAATGGCTCGACGGATCCGAAAGGGACGCTCTCTTACGGCCAGGTTAGAGACTAAAGTGTTTCCTTTATGTTGAGCTTCGTTTCAGGCTCGAGAGAGCGATGCAACCAATGGATTTAACATTCCTAAAAGCCGAATAAAAAAAAGGAGAAAACATATATAGTTTGAGTTGAGAGATGAGAAAAAGGTATATGATACAATCACATGGAGTGCTCGAATAAAGGTGTGACCTTTTGCATTCAAGGGTAAAATCTTGTCTCAATTACTGTTTCTTTCTTTCTTTCAAAACATGTACTTTTTTACTCATTTCCAATAAAGGTACGTGTAAAGGCTTTGTAAAGCAATGTTTACGAGTATGGATGATTTGTCGACTTTAGGCTACGAGAAGTGGACTGATGTGGTCGAGAGTGTGATAGAGTTGACACGTAGGCAAATGTGTAATAATGAAAAAAGATGGTAGTGGGTGTGCGATAGTAATGAAATTAGTATTTATGGGTGTTGATGATGTGTATTAATGTGATTGGTTGAATTTTTTAAACAAAAGAAGAAAAATACCCAATTCCGTTAACAAGTCGTGATGATGGTCATGGACTCACGGGAGAACCTATTACACCCCTAAAAACGTTAAGGGGGCGGTGTGCATCATATAGTGTCGTGATAGTGTTGTCAAATCATTATAACGACGCTCAACATTGCCCATAACAACAACCTTATTACCGAGATGTAACATATTCTTGTAAAAAAACCAGCTTAATTCGTACATGTAACATAATCATAACGTATAAGACACTACCATCAGAAGATTTTTTCAATTGGAACTTCAGTTGGTTATACTTTTGAATGATTTATAAAGTAACAAACATTTTAAAAAAAATCACACAACATGTCTACATAAGCAAGATCATAGATTTATAATATATATATATATATATACACATATATTGGTTTATAATAGTCTCAACTATCATCTTTTAGTTTTTATCGGTTTTAACTATCGAATTGGCTAGTAATAGTTTGACAACCAACAAATTGTTGTTAATATTTTTAACGATGTTAAGTTTTTTTCGAATTCCAAACCAATGTTCTTGAGCTTTTGATCGGATGGAGAATACAAGTCCATTGATGTAAAAGTTACCTCAAAATGACACTCCGAACGACGAAATGGTGCTTCAATCGGGTGTAACCTAACGGTGCTTCAATTGGATGTAAAATTTTCATCATTTGGAAAAGCGGTTTCGAGATAACTTTTACATCAATGGAATCGTAATCTCCTTCCGATCAAAAGCTCTAATACATCAGTATCGAATTCGAAAAAAATTTAACACTATTAAATATTTTTTAACAACGATATGTTGGTTGCCAAAGTGCTCAAAGTTGGCACCGTAACCAACCAACCGGATAGTTGGGATGTACCAATAGAAACAAAAAACTAATAGTTGAGACCGTTTAAAACCATTATACCTAATATATATCTAATCTTTAATTCCTTAATATAAAAAAGTATATTATTATTTAATAATGTAGTTTTAAAAAACTATATATTTTCAGCATCTCGTGCAACGTGTGAGATGATTTTATTTAACTATCACAGTTGTATAAACAAAAAAAGTCACCTAATATCCTGACGTGCAAACAATAGTCATTTACGGGGTTTTATGGCACAAATTTGTAAGCTCTTGTGGTTGTAGATGTCACCGAACAATCGAACATAATAGTTTTTAGGCATCATCATCACCTTCAAATCAAATACTTGTAACGACATATAAAGAATCATTTCTTAGTTTTCAAGTAGATACTTTGGGTTTCGTTTTCGTGTTTAAAAAGTTATGTTAATGAAACTTTGTTATAAACTAATTTTTCTTGGCTCAAACTGAGTCATTAGAATCATCAATGTTGTCATGTAGGTTGCACGATTCTCATGCACCCAATTAAGAAAGCGTTTTTCAAAACATCATCATAACCGCATATACAATTAGTTTTAAGTTTTAGACAAGTTTAATAATTTAAGTTGGATGTACCAAATGACTCATCGATACCAACAAGCAATAAAAAAATGTCACTCAACAATATAACTAATAAAAATTGTAGAACCATGCAAATTTACTATTGATTAAATTTGTGTACTATTCCTCAACTATTAATATAGTTACTATTTATTAAGTTTGTGTACTATTCACTAATTTTGTGTATTAATATTGTTTGATTGATATAAGATTACATATTTACATTATTATTATAGATTTTTTTATACATTTATTATAGCAAACTAAAGTTACTTATAATTACGAAATGAAAGCCATCACAAGCGGAATTTGGTTATAATTCGGGGCCAACAATAGATCATTATTTCAGCAAGAAATCATCACAACCCATGTTATCCTATTACGTACTATATATCACATTTTCTACTGCAAATACAATTAGTACTTTATGTGTCCGCTTATATTTTATTTAATTTAATTTTAAGAGTAAATGAAATGTAACAGTTACTTTATTTAATGTACGGTAGTTTCTTTTATTTTTAATCAATCAACATATATATTCAATACGTAACACACGTATAAATATAAAGTCCAATTCTGTTATCTTACAAGTCACACAAAGAAAATAAACACGACAAAGTTAAAAGTTTACGTTCAGGTATCGGTATAATTAACCATCACAAAATGACCTAGTGGTAATAGGAGTTGGTGTAAGAGCTTGGTGTTCAAAGTGACAAAAAATCCAGTCTCATCCTTATATAATATAGCAAAACAAAAAAAAACTTATGTGACATCTTTTTAAAACTTTTAGCTTATGTGACATCATTTGAGAGTTTATTTCACAATAATGATTTTTTTATTTAAAATATGCATATAAAATATATTATAATAAACTAATTACATTTTTGTCTCCTAATATTTTGAAGAATTCTGAAAAATTTAAGAGTATTTATATTTTTAACTTTCTACTACAAGGGATGTCATGAGTCGGGTTGAGTTAGTCTAACATATGTCGGTAGTGGAGTATCATGTTATTTTTAAAGTATCATCTTATGATTTATCTACTTCCATTTAATGAGATATGTCCAGTTTGATGCAATACATATCTAGGCATTTCATAAATTGTGTTAAGAAAGAAGCACATGTGATTTTCTATCTGAAGAAAGATCAACACTCAGTCGCACTGCCATTTTGGTCATTGGATGTATATAAGGAAAATATGTTTGTGTGGATCAAACATGTGTTTACTTTCGTGTTGGTTGCATCCTTACGGTTTCAAAATCTCTTATTCCCCTTTAAAGCTTACATATTTCCCCACTAGGTTATAGACCCGTGTTTAACACGGGATTAAGTTAGAATAAAGTTTAAATAGTTATTTATCTGTGAATAAAGTTTAAATAAAACCTAGTTTCAAAAAGCTATATAAATGTAAAACATTAAAGAGAGCAAGACACCTCATCATTGGGTTAATGATATTATGACAACTAAGCATTTATGGGGTAGACATGCTAAGAGTTTAACACTTGTCAAAACGAGGTTTGCTTTATTATATTTTATAGATTTGCATTCAATTTCTTACGGTGTTAAATATCACTGTTAACTTATGTAAAATGACAAATATACCATTTATCCATTACCATCTTTTAATTAAAAGAAATTAAAAATAAAACTCATCAAACACCGTTATTCTCTTACTCTCACTCTATCATTCTCTCTCACATACCACAACACCACAACCACCCCACTTGAAAAGAAGATGAAGTATCTAATTAGCAGATAATAAGCTCACCACCACCATCGAAACACCACGAAACATTTTTTTCCGACAAGAACGTGTGGGAAATAACCATTGTAAATTACCAATTTTTGGTTTGATCCAGTTTTGACTCTCATTTAATCAATCCAAACTGCTTTTCCTATTTAGTTTGACCCAAAAAGTGTTTTATGCACCTGTGTACCCATAAAAACTGACTTAGGCCTAATAATAAAGGTGATAAAAAACACATAACAACTTCAACCTGAAAAATCAACCTAAACACCCTAAGACAAGAGATTAAGAAAAACGGTAATCAAGATTGGAGTTGAAACCGAATCCTTCAAATCAATAGAAACTGCACATTAGAGATCAGTTTGTATCAATCGTCATTGAACCCGGTTAGACATAAACCAAACCGGTCAAAACCTGGTTAACAAGCGGATCTCAACTCGACTTTGACTTTTCATTGATTAAACTGAACCTGTTTTTATTCAAGAGACCGAGACCGTCTCGGCGAGACGGATAAAGTAAAATTCCCTTTCAGCCCACTATATTCTTACCGGGTACTTGTGTAGTGCTATTGGGCTTTTAGCCCTAACTAGAATTGACTCATCGTCAAAGCAGCACTTCAGAAAATAGTTGAGACACAGATCAAACACTTTGTGCAAGAAAAGACTCAAGCTACAACAATGGTGAAAGATCTAAGCGACGATCAAGTTTCTTCCATGAAAGAAGCGTTTACACTGTTTGACACCGACGGAGACGGTAAGATCGCCCCATCGGAGCTCGGTATCCTCATGCGTTCTCTCGGTGGAAACCCTACACAAGCTCAACTTAAGTCCATAATCGCCGAAGAGAAACTCAATTCTCCCTTCGATTTCAACCGTTTCCTTGATCTAATGTCGAAACACCTCAAACCTGAGCCCTTTGATCGCCAGCTACGTGATGCGTTCAAGGTTATTGATAAGGAATGTACTGGATCTGTCGTTGTTGCGGATCTGAAACATATATTGACCAACATTGGAGAGAAACTTGAACCTGCGGAGTTTGACGAGTGGATCCGCGAAGTTGATGTTGGATCCGATGGAAAAATCAAGTATGAGGAGTTTATTGCTAGGATGGTTGCTAAATGATTTGTAAGTTTTTTTTTCTTCTTTTACTTCTGTGATTTTGTTCGTTTCTGTTATTGCTAGTTAGTGATTGATTCATGCTCTGATGATACTCATATACTTACATACACCGTAATGTGTTGATCTGTTAGGATCTATAGTTATCTGTTGAGTTTAGTTAGTTTTTAACAGATCATAGATGCTAGCATATTTAGTGTTGTTTAAGTTTTTAAAAGATATTAAACTGGTGTTAAATTGTCTATTGTGTTTCTGATAAACATTGCAAAGATGATGATGGAGATGTTGCTATGCTGCAATTATAATATGAGTATGATTAATCATTTCATCACTACTTAAAGCTTGTTTACTAACTTATTCCTTACTGAGCTGCTGTTGTTTATAGCCCTCACTTGTTTATGTTTAGGTTGCGTTGGCTTAATCGAATGTATAAGAACTTTTTTTGACCAGTCTACTTGTTGTAACTAGATTGCATACATACAACCTACTATTGATGAATGCTTGTTATTATTTTGTATCAAATGTTTTAAGGGCTAGTAAGTTAATGTAACGCTTACTTTTTCAGCCTTGCTTGTTTTCAAGCTCGGTACTCTACTTGCCATAGCGTATGCCCCCGTTTTATTCTCTCTGTTTTCATGTTTCTTTCTCATTTCCTTTCTATTTTACCTCTAAATTTTTACTTGCCATTTGTACCTACACATATTAGCAAACATGTTGATGTCCGAAGGAACTTTTACCGAGTTGGGCCACTGAAATTTGTCAAAATTTTAATATGAAGAACTAGACACACGGGTAATCACATAAACTATGTCCGATACAGCTCAAACTAAAAGAGTAAAAGGCTAAACAACTTTAAAATCTTTACACTTCTATTGCTATAAGCCTAAAATCCTCACACTTCTATATATTAGTGTGGAATTATCCTGACCTATTTTTTACTCTTAAGCAGTTGAGCAAACATAACTGCCAACACTTGTGAACACATTTAATCATGGGGTATGTTATTGTATGTTTTTCACATGTAAATCAGAATGACGGTATATGCATATATATGAATCACTAACTGTGATAAACTGAACTAGAACTAGGAGAATGATATGAATTAAGTTAATGGATTATTGAACCAAATTGTACATTTTCCTTTTCTATGCCATAACTATTTGATCATAATAATCGATCTATGGTCTGCAGGTTGTGCTGATCTAACTGAAGGTGACTGATTATGTAAACCCCTCTCTGGTTTCTTTATTTAAGAAGCAGTGTGTAATTTCTGATGTTATGATTTTTGAGTATCATGTTTGCAAGTTTTCGTAAACAAACAATTTGTACTTGTCGGACAACGAATCATGGTGGGGGTATTGTCAGGCAAGCCCTATAACAACTAAAAGTTCATTCTAAGACATTTTGTAATTAAACTGGACCACCTCTCCAAGATTTATATACTAATTGACCTGGCTGCCGCAACGCGCAGCCCGGCCAATATTCTAGTTTAGACCTAATTGTTTTCTTTAACCTATTTATCTTTTGGTTCAGTAGATTTTGATAGAAGGGAACTGATTATATTCAGGCGTGAGAGGGTCCAGAAGAAATCATAGCTGGTATGGTGCCTCTGCAGGCTCAAACTCGTCTGAAGCAGGCCCATAATTAGTGTCCTCTGGTATGGCGCAAACTCGTCTGAGGCAGGTCCCATCTATAAATTCAAACTTTAATGAAACATTATTTGTCAAGGCAAGGTTATCAACAATGTGAGGTAATTTTACAATATTCCCTATGGCCTAGATTACAAAAGAAGTGGCCATTTGACCCTTTTATTAAAAAGTTTGGTAACAAAGGTGCCAAAAAGACACGAAAACACCCATAATGTAATTCTAATTCATAGAACATATTTATCTATTTATTCAACAAGTTAAGAAAAATTAATGTAAATCACAATTAATATGCTTGGTTGTTTTAACTCCAAGAATAAATCAAACAATTTAACACGTACCCTCTTCTTGTAGCTTAAGAAGTGGTTGACAAAGCTTGGCAACACAACTTCACAATTAAATCTGTGAAAGTATAACAATGACTCTTGAAGAAGGTGCAATACACTGGTACAACCATACAAGAGAGCTTTTATTCAGGTATGTGCATGTCCACAAATTGAATATTGTATATTAATTATTTATACAACATTTTTATTTATGCAACTTTTTTCTTAGTGTTTGTTGTCGGTTGCGTCCGTTGCCTTTGTTTGTTGTGTTCCTCCTCTAGACACTATTTTTATGTTCGTCCTCTATTTTTGTTGTTTTGATTTAGAGCCTATAGTTTCATCAAACTTGAAGTCTTAGAGATAGACCTATAAAAGACAAGGCCTATAAAGCTAAGGTCAATAAAGCATAAGGCCTATAAAGCTGAAGGACTTACAGAGCTGAACGCCCAAGGCCTATAAAGCTTTGACGAGCTGATGGTCTTAAGCATAAAGCCTATTGCCTAAGCGGAAAGCCTAAAGTCAGAAGCCTAAAGTCTTAAAGCCTAAAACCTAAAGCCTAAAGCCTAAAGCCTAAAACCCAAAATTTAGATCTAATAGAACCAAAGCCTATAATTCAAAAATCATCAAACTTAAAGCCTTAGCTATACCTATAAAAGACAAGGCTCATAAAGCTAAGGCCAATAAAGCATAAGGCCTATAAAGCTGAAGACTTACAAAGCTGAACGCTCAAGGCCTATAAAGCTTTGAGGAGCTGATGACCTTAAGCATAAAGCCTATTGCCTAAGCGGAAAGCCTAAAGTCAGAAGCCTAAAGCCTAAAGCCTAAAGCCAAAAGTCGAAAGCCTAAATCCTTTTAGCTTAAAGCCCTAAACCTAAAGGCCCATAAAGCATAAGATTGATAAAGCTTAGCTTAAGACCTATAACATAAGCCTAAAAATCTAAAAGTCTAAATGGAATTGCCATAATGCTTATTTGTGTATTTGTGTAAATGTTAGTGATGCCACTAAAGCAATTAAATGGTTTAAACCCGCCATCCAAGTCATCAAAAGCTTCATAAAACCATAAATGAGTTTTAGCAATCAAAAATGATTTATACAACATTTTTATTTATGCAACTTTTTTCTTAGTGTTTGTTGCCAGTTTGCGTCCAATGCCTTTGTTTGTTGTGTTCCTCCTCTAGATGCTATTTTTCTGTTCGTCCTCTCTTTTCTTCTGTATTTGTTGTTTTGATTTAGTTTTTTTTTGTTTAGTTGTAGGTATTGCATTCTTGCATTGTCCGTTATTGTGCTTTGATTCTGATTTTTTGTGTTGATTATGTGGTTGTAAGGTGTTATGTTTGTTTGAATGAGTTGAATGTCGTTTTGTATGTGATTCTACTGTTGTTGGGTTGTTCTACTGTTGTTTTGTATGTAGTTACTATTTCTTCCACTTTTGTTACTTGAATTGTTAGTCGACTTGATTGTTTTTAGGCTTAATTGCATAATATGATATATTGTTGTGAAAGGATAATCATCATCGTTTTTACCTGCTGTTGCCGGGCATGTCGTTGTTGTTATTGTAGTTGTTGGCTGCGACTTTGATGTTGTTTCCAACTGTTTTCACTGAACTATTATAGATGTCATTAGACATTGTAGTTATGATTGATTGCTGAATTTGTCATAGTAGTTTTGTAGCAGTTGTGCTTTAGTTATTATTGTGTTTTTACTGTCATTAGACATTATAGTTGTGTTTTATGTGTTGTTATGTCTACGGTGAGGAAACGTCGGAGGAATAATTCTTTCGGTAATCGTCATTGTTACTTTATTATTTAAATGACGTTTGAGCGATCGTGTTGTTTGTAAGTGGTTAAAAGTTAAACAAATACAGTAATACACACATGACTTTATTCTTTCACTTCTACAATGTTACAGCAAAAACACTTACCTGATAACTTATATTTGGTTTACTAACACTATCCCAATCCAAAAGCATATAGGGTAGAAATTTTACATATCAACCGAGATGGAAACGTTGAAAACAACACATTTTTCTTTTCTAATATAAAAAAGAGGTCATTATCCTTACTAATGAGAAGCTTTTCTTTATTGTGCATTAGAAACACGGCACACCAAACCAAGCACTTTAGTTCCAGGCACACCAAACCAAGCACTAAAGCCTAAAAATTCAAAATTTAGATCCAATAGAACTAGAGCCTATAATTTCATCAAACTTAAAGTCTTAGAGATAGACCTATAAAAGACAAGGCCTATAAAGCTAAGGTCAATAAAGCATAAGGCCTATAAAGCTGAAGGACTTACAGAGCTGAACGCCCAAGGCCTATAAAGCTTTGACGAGCTGATGGTCTTAAGCATAAAGCCTATTGCCTAAGCGGAAAGCCTAAAGTCAGATGCCTAAAGTCTTAAAGCCTAAAACCTAAAGCCTAAAGCCTAAAACCCAAAATTTAGATCTAATAGAACCAAAGCCTATAATTCAAAAATCATCAAACTTAAAGCCTTAGCTATACCTATAAAAGACAAGGCTCATAAAGCTAAGGCCAATAAAGCATAAGGCCTATAAAGCTGAAGACTTACAAAGCTGAACGCTCAAGGCCTATAAAGCTTTGAGGAGCTGATGACCTTAAGCATAAAGCCTATTGCCTAAGCGGAAAGCCTAAAGTCAGAAGCCTAAAGCCTAAAGCCTAAAGCCAAAAGCCGAAAGCCTAAATCCTTTTAGCTTAAAGCCCTAAACCTAAAGGCCCATAAAGCATAAGATTGATAAAGCTTAGCTTAAGACCTATAACATAAGCCTAAAAATCTAAAAGTCTAAATGGAATTGCCATAATGCTTATTTGTGTATTTGTGTAAATGTTAGTGATGCCACTAAAGCAATTAAATGGTTTAAACCCGCCATCCAAGTCATCAAAAGCTTCATAAAACCATAAATGAGTTTTAGCAATCAAAAATGATTTATACAACATTTTTATTTATGCAACTTTTTTCTTAGTGTTTGTTGCCAGTTTGCGTCCAATGCCTTTGTTTGTTGTGTTCCTCCTCTAGATGCTATTTTTCTGTTCGTCCTCTCTTTTCTTCTGTATTTGTTGTTTTGATTTAGTTTTTTTTTGTTTAGTTGTAGGTATTGCATTCTTGCATTGTCCGTTATTGTGCTTTGATTCTGATTTTTTGTGTTGATTATGTGGTTGTAAGGTGTTATGTTTGTTTTAATGAGTTGAATGTCGTTTTGTATGTGATTCTACTGTTGTTGGGTTGTTCTACTGTTGTTTTGTATGTAGTTACTATTTCTTCCACTTTTGTTACTTGAATTGTTAGTCGACTTGATTGTTTTTAGGCTTAATTGCATAATATGATATATTGTTGTGAAAGGATAATCATCATCGTTTTTACCTGCTGTTGCCGGGCGTGTCGTTGTTGTTATTGTAGTTGTTGGCTGTGACTTTGATGTTGTTTCCAACTGTTTTCACTGAACTATTATAGATGTCATTAGACATTGTAGTTATGATTGATTGCTGAATTTGTCATAGTAGTTTTGTAGCAGTTGTGCTTTAGTTATTATTGTGTTTTTACTGTCATTAGACATTATAGTTGTGTTTTATGTGTTGTTATGTCTACGGTGAGGAAACGTCGGAGGAATAATTCTTTCGGTAATCGTCATTGTTACTTTATTATTTAAATGACGTTTGAGCGATCGTGTTGTTTGTAAGTGGTTAAAAGTTAAACAAATACAGTAATACACACATGACTTTATTCTTTCACTTCTACAATGTTACAGCAAAAACACTTACCTGATAACTTATATTTGGTTTACTAACACTATCCCAATCCAAAAGCATATAGGGTAGAAATTTTACATATCAACCGAGATGGAAACGTTGAAAACAACACATTTTTCTTTTCTAATATAAAAAAGAGGTCATTATCCTTACTAATGAGAAGCTTTTCTTTATTGTGCATTAGAAACACGGCACACCAAACCAAGCACTTTAGTTCCAGGCACACCAAACCAAGCACTAAAGCCTAAAATTCAAAATTTAGATCCAATAGAACTAGATCCTATAATTTCATCAAACTTAAAGTCTTAGAGATAGACCTATAAAAGACAAGGCCTATAAAGCTAAGGTCAATAAAGCATAAGGCCTATAAAGCTGAAGGACTTACAGAGCTGAACGCCTAAGGCCTATAAAGCTTTGAGGAGCTGATGGTCTTAAGCATAAAGCCTATTGCCTAAGCGGAAAGCCTAAAGTCAGAAGCCTAAAGTCTTAAAGCCTAAAACCTAAAGCCTAAAGCCTAAAACCCAAAATTTAGATCTAATAGAACCAAAGACAAGGCTCATAAAGCTAAGGCCAATAAAGCATAAGGCCTATAAAGCTGAAGACTTACAAAGCTGAACGCCCAAGGCCTATAAAGCTTTGAGGAGCTGATGACCTTAAGCATAAAGCCTATTGCCTAAGCGGAAAGCCTAAAGTCAGAAGCCTAAAGCCTAAAGCCTAAAGCCTAAAGCCAAAAGCCTAAAGCCAAAAGCCAAAAGCCTAAATCCTTTTAGCTTAAAGCCTTAAACCTAAAGGCCCATAAAGCATAAGATTGATAAAGCCTAACACTTAAGACCTATAGCATAAGCCTAAAAATCTAAAAGTCTAAATGGAATTGCCAATTTGCCATAATGCTTATTTGTGTATTTGTGTAAATGTTAGCGATGCCACTAAAGCAATTAAATGGTTTAAACCCGCCATCCAAGTCATCAAAAGCTTCATAAAACCATAAATGAGTTTTAGCAATCAAAAATGATTTATACAACATTTTTATTTATGCAACTTTTTTCTTAGTGTTTGTTGCCAGTTTGCGTCCATTACCTTGTTTGTTGTGTTCCTCCTCTAGATGCTATTTTTCTGTTCGTCCTCTCTTTTCTTCTGTATTTGTTGTTTTGATTTAGTTTTTTTTTTGTTTAGTTGTAGGTATTGCATTCTTGCATTGTCCGTTATTGTGCTTTGATTCTGATTTTTTGTGTTGATTATGTGGTTGTAAGGTGTTATGTTTGTTTGAATGAGTTGAATGTCGTTTTGTATGTGATTCTACTGTTGTTGGGTTGTTCTACTGTTGTTTTGTATGTATTGTTGTGAAAGGATAATCATCATCGTTTTTACCTGCTGTTGCCGGCGTGTTGTTGTTGTTATTGTAGTTGTTGGCTGCGACTTTGATGTTGTTTCCAACTGTTTTCACTGAACTATTATAGATGTCATTGGACATTGTAGTTATGATTGATTGCTGAATTTGTCATAGTAGTTTTGTAGCAGTTATGCTTTAGTTATTATTGTGTTTTTACTGTCATTAGACATTATAGTTGTGTTTTATGTGTCGTTATGTCTACAGTGAGGAAACGTCGGAGGAATAATTCTTTCGGTAATCATCATCATTACTTTATTATTTACATGCCATTTGAGCGATCATGTTGTTTGTTAGTGGTTGAAAGTTAAAGAAATACACACATGACTTTATTCTTTCACTTCTACATATGAATACTTCTAGACTACAATGTTACAGCAAAAACACTTACTTGATAACTTATATTTGGTTTACTAACACTATCCCACTCCAAAAGCATATAAAGTAGAAATTTTACATATCAACCGAGATGGAAACGTTGAAAACAACACATTTTTCTTTTCTAATATAAAAAAGAGGTCATTATCCTTACCAATGAGAAGCTTTTCTTTATTGTGCACTAGAAACACGGCACACCAAACCAAGCACTTTAGTTCAACAATATCGTTAGCTTTTCTTTATTGTGCGTTTTATTTAATTGGAACGTTTTCTATAACCGCAACATCGTTAGTTATACACTTATACCAGCAAAGCATGTTGGTGCATGAAATGGAACCTCTAAATGAATGGTTTTCATTTTTGAACCAAAACTAAATGTAAAGAGTTAAGACAAAGCAGGAGAGAAAATGTTCTTTCGACTATCCAAATTTCACCCAAAAAAAGTTTCATTTATGAATCCCCGATTGCAACTCCCTTCAAATTAAAAAGTAATCAACCAATATTATAAAACTAAGAACAAAAACAAACAATCAATAACACAGTCGGGTATCAAAAAACATAGATAAGAAAATTGAAAGCCAACCATGTTAAAAAAACCCTTACCAAGACCAACATTGAAAAAGGAAGGAAAAAAATAGCAACATAAGGCCTTAGACGAATATAAGATCATCATCATTGACCATATCATTAGGCCGGGTGTAAGCCCAACGCTGCTTGATATTGGCTTAAATTACCACCGACAACGAAGGCCACCACAATCACCCCATGTAAAGATCTCAGTAGACTGAAGTCTCCATCATCGACGACATGTAAGCTACATAAAAAGCCCAAAATCAACAAGATCCACCACCGGTGAAGCCTCAGTTTTTCATCATCATTGACTCCAATGAACGTCGAGAGATAGAACATGGAAAAACCTTCGATTTTTATAGCCAATACACGAAATAAATTCAGGGTTTTAAATCTAATAGTTGTAAAGCCAACGCTATCCAAGGTGTAGCCGAAAGGCTGCCGACAACATCGTTAAGTCTCATATCAACATATGCAAACCATCATAAATTTAAACATGTTCCGATCAAAAACCAACGAAGACATAGAAATCGTTGGATTTTAGTTGCGATCGTTCCCTTTTCTCTATTGAAGTCGGGAAGTCTAGGCTAAACCCAAATGACCATCAAAGACAAAAAAAAAAAAAAGACTAAAGTATAAGGTCGGTGAGGACCTCACACTTTTCTCACGTGCTTCTGCTTCTTCTATACCGTGTGTTTATCAGTTTTTTTGCTCCATTTTCTTTGCCGGTTTGCTATCAGGTGATCTGCTGGGTTGTTTGCCTGTTTATGCGATTGTTGTTCTATGTTATATCCTTTGATTTTCTGATGTTGTCTGATTGTTCATTATAGGTGTGTTGCGTTGTCGGTTTCTGATTGTCTTCGTTTAGCGTTGTTCTACTCCGGCGACTTTTTCTTATCATCGGTGGGTTTTCTTGCCTTTTTTTTGCTTAATGACGTCTTTGTTCGCTATTGCTGTTGATTTAGTTGACATGCATTTTGAATTCGCTGATGTGAGTGTAGTTGGTGATTGGGGGTGTCAAAGACAATCAGCAGTGCGTTATGCGGCGATTACGGCTCAGATTTGGTACCGGCGAACAATTGGTGAACGGTTGGGTGGTTTGGATCGTCGATTGTGCTCAGATTTGACTGCAGGGAGAGGAGGCATAGCCGCATAGTTCGACAATTGGTCTACAGTTTGGTGGTTTCGATATTGTTAATTAGGCTAAGGTTGGTGTTTCCAAGCAAGTTTTTTAGTTCAATATATCATTCGTTAGTTTATTTCCCAACTGTTTTGTAGTTATGTTTGTTGTTTTCTAGATTGGTATGATGCTTTGTTTGGTATTGTTGTTGTTGGTTTCTTTTCTAATGTCTTGGCTATTTGACTGATTTTGTTGTTTGTGTTTTTGAACGAATTAAATAGCACATGATAGCTAACATCAAGGCATAGGAGTCACCAAAGTCCATTGAAATAAGAGTGATAAAAAATGGAAGCCATTTGCACCTGACGAACAGAAGGAACCGGACCTATGGTTCCTATTTCTTGACATACACGTGAGTTCTCACTAACACTCACTTCCATTATCCTTTATACAAACATGTGACAACAAGTTTCACACATTTTTAGGGTGATGCAATCGAGGATATGTGTCCACTTGAAGAGGAAAGTCACTTCAGCCCCCTGATACAACTTCAGAAATGCTACCGGATCAATGGATACGTCTTTAAACAAGGACAAATTACTCACAGGTATTATACTTTGATAACACCACAAACACCACATTAAACATCTACTATGGCAACAGAATATTTAATACCATTTTTAGCAAACTTAATTAATATAATGGATTAGTTCACAAAGTTATATATATAACATTGGATGTGACCCACTTCACCCACACGTACATAGCCCACCAGGACCTGCTCCTCAAATCGTCTCCCTTTTGTTTTCTGGTGAAACAAAGATGACATGCCCACTTGCCAAGTGAGACCAGTTATATTTCAAATACTGAATAAATACAATTTAATTTTGTGATTATTATGTCACTATAAGCTTTGATTTAATTGCCCCCTTATTTATTGTCTTGCAACATTTACCAAATGAATTGCTCATTGGAATACCGTCAACACTAACAGTGAATATCAAACTACTCGGCGTTGACAATGCTACGAGGGCTGCAACAATCACACCCCCAACTCTGGACCCCAAGAACAAAAGTGAAAGACGAGCATCTAAGTCGACATCAGGTACACACAACTTTTACAACTTTAAGACATAACCACACATTGATCATAATCTCAATCTTTGCAGCTGCAGCCAGTGAAAAGAAGCAAAAATATTTCCTGATAGGAGCAATGTCCAACTCACAACAATCTTTTGTAGTTTTAGTAATTGTATTCTAACACTAACTACTCCAGGATAGGGCCACTGATAGTTTTTGTAACATCCCAGTCAGGCAAGCCCTATAACAACTAAAAGTTCATTCTAAGACATTTTGTAATTAAACTGGACCACCTCTCCAAGATTTATATACTAATTGACCTGGCTGCCGCAACGCGCAGCCCGATCAATATTCTAGTTTAGACCTAATAATAAAGGTGATAAAAAATACATAACTTCAACATGAAAAATCAACCTAAAACACCCTAAGACAAGAGATCAAAAAAACCGGTAACCAGGATTGGAGTTGAAACCGAATCCTTCAAATTAATAGAAACCACACATTAGAGATGAGTTTGTATCAATCGTCATTGAACCCGGTTAGACATAAACCAAACTGGTCAAAACCTGGTTAACAAGCGGATCTCAACTCGACTTCGATTTTTCATTGATTAAACTGAACCGGTTTTTATTCGAGAGACCGAGACCGTCTCGGCGAGACGGATAAAACAAAATTCCCTTTCAGCCCACTATATTCTTACCGGGTACTTGTGTAGTGCTATTGGGCTAAAGGGCTTTTAGCCCTAACTAGAATTGACTCATCGTCAAAGCAGCTCTTCAGAAAATAGTTGAGATACAGATCAAACACTTTGTGCAAAGACTCAAGCTACAACAATGGTGAAAGATCTAAGCGACGATCAAGTTTCTTCCATGAAAGAAGCGTTTACACTGTTTGACACCGACGGAGACGGTAAGATCGCCCCATCGGAGCTCGGTATCCTCATGCGTTCTCTCGGTGGAAACCCTACACAAGCTCTACTTAAGTCCATAATCGCCGAAGAGAAACTCAATTCTCCTTTCGATTTCAACCGTTTCCTTGATCTAATGTCGAAACACCTCAAACCTGAGCCCTTTGATCGCCAGCTACGTGATGCGTTCAAGGTTATTGATAAGGAATGTACTGGATCTGTCGTTGTTGCGGATCTGAAACATATATTGACCAACATTGGGGAGAAACTTGAACCTGCGGAGTTTGACGAGTGGATCCGCGAAGTTGATGTTGGATCCGATGGAAAAATCAAGTATGAGGAGTTTATTGCTAGGATGGTTGCTAAATGATTTGTAAGTTTTTTTTTCTTCTTTTACTTCTGTGATTTTGTTCGTTTCTGTTATTGCTAGTTAGTGATTGATTCATGCTCTGATGATACTCATATACTTACATACACCGTAATGTGTTGATCTGTTAGGATCTATAGTTATCTGTTGAGTTTAGTTAAGTTTTTAACAAATCATAGATGCTAGCATATTTAGTGTTGTTTAAGTTTTTAAAAGATATTGAACTGGTGTCAAATTGTCTAATGTGTTTCTGATAAACATTGCAAAGATGATGATGGAGATGTTGCTATGCTGCAATTATAATATTGAATATGATTAATCATTTCATCACCACTTAAAGCTTGTTTACTAAACTTATGCTTATTCCTTACTGAGCTGCTGTTGTTTATAGCCCTCACTTGTTTATGTTTAGGTTGCGTTGGCTTAATCGAATGTATAAGAACTTTTTTTGACCAGTCTACTTGTTGTAACTAGATTGCATACATACAACCTACTATTGATGAATGCTTGTTATTATTTTGTATCAAATGTTTTAAGGGCTAGTAAGTTAATGTAACGCTTACTTTTTCAGCTTTGCTTGCTTTCAAGCTCGGTACTCTACTTGCCATAGCGTATGTCCCCGTTTTATTCTCTCTGTTTTCATGTTTCTTTCTCATTTCCTTTCTAGTTTACCTCTAAATTTTTACTTGCCATTTGTACCTACACATATTAGCAAACATGTTGATGTCCGAAGGAACTTTTACCGAGTTGGGCCACTGAAATTTGTCAAAATTTTAATATGAAGAACTAGACACACGGGTAATCACATAAACTATGTCCGATACAGCTCAAACTAAAAGAGTAAAAGGCTAAACAACTTTAAAATCTTTACACTTCTATTGCTATAAGCCTAAAATCCTCACACTTCTATATATTAGTGTGGAATTATCCTGACCTATTTTTTACTCTTAAGCAGTTGAGCAAACATAACTGCCAACACTTGTGAACACATTTAATCATGGGGTATGTTATTGTATGTTTTTCACATGTAAATCAGAATGGCGGTATATGCATGTATATGAATCACTAACTGTGATAAACTGAACTAGAACTAGGAGAATGATATGAATTAAGTTAATGGATTATTGAACCAAATTGTACATTTTCCTTTTCTATGCCATAACTATTTGATCATAATAATCGATCTATGGTCTGCAGGTTGTGCTGATCTAACTGAAGGGGACTGATTATGTAAACCCCTCTCTGGTTTCTTTATTTAAGAAGCAGTGTGTAATTTCTGATGTTATGATTTTTGAGTATCATGTTTGCAAGTTTTCGTAAACAAACAATTTGTACTTGTCGGACAACGAATCATGGTGGGGGTATTGTCAGGCAAGCCCTATAACAACTAAAAGTTCATTCTAAGACATTTTGTAATTAAACTGGACCACCTCTCCAAGATTTATATACTAATTGACCTGGCTGCCGCAACGCGCAGCCCGGCCAATATTCTAGTTTAGACCTAATTGTTTTCTTTAACCTATTTATCTTTTGGTTCAGTAGATTTTGATAGAAGGGAACTGATTATATTCAGGCGTGAGAGGGTCCAGAAGAACTCATAGCTGGTATGGTGCCTTTGCAGGCTCAAACTCGTCTGAAGCAGGCCCATAATTAGTGTCCTCTGGTATGGCGCAAACTCGTCTGAGGCAGGTCCCATCTATAAATTCAAACTTTAATGAAACATTATTTGTCAAGGCAAGGTTATCAACAATGGGAGGTAATTTTACAATATTCCCTATGGCCTAGATTACAAAAGAAGTGGCCATTTGACCCTTTTATTAAAAAGTTTGGTAACAAAGGTGCCAAAAAGACACGAAAACACCCATAATGTATTTCTAATTCATAGAACATATTTATCTATTTATTCAACAAGTTAAGAAAAATTAATGTAAATCACAATTAATATGCTTGGTTGTTTTAACTCCAAGAATAAATCAAACAATTTAACACGTACCCTTTTCTTGTAGCTTAAGAAGTGGTTGACAAAGCTTGGCAGCAAAACTTCACAATTAAATCTGTGAAAGTATAACAATGACTCTTGAAGAAGGTGCAATACACTGGTACAACCATACAAGAGAGCTTTTATTCAGGTATGTGCATGTCCACAAATTGAATATTGTATATTAATTATTTATACATCATTTTTATTTATGCAACTTTTTTCTTAGTGTTTGTTGTCGGTTGCGTCCGTTGCCTTTGTTTGTTGTGTTCCTCTTCTAGACACTATTTTTATGTTCGTCCTCTATTTTTGTTGTTTTGATTTAGAGCCTATAGTTTCATCAAACTTGAAGTCTTAGAGATAGACCTATAAAAGACAAGGCCTATAAAGCTAAGGTCAATAAAGCATAAGGCCTATAAAGCTGAAGGACTTACAGAGCTGAACGCCCAAGGCCTATAAAGCTTTGACGAGCTGATGGTCTTAAGCATAAAGCCTATTGCCTAAGCGGAAAGCCTAAAGTCAGAAGCCTAAAGTCTTAAAGCCTAAAACCTAAAGCCTAAAGCCTAAAACCCAAAATTTAGATCTAATAGAACCAAAGCCTATAATTCAAAAATCATCAAACTTAAAGCCTTAGCTATACCTATAAAAGACAAGGCTCATAAAGCTAAGGCCAATAAAGCATAAGGCCTATAAAGCTGAAGACTTACAAAGCTGAACGCTCAAGGCCTATAAAGCTTTGAGGAGCTGATGACCTTAAGCATAAAGCCTATTGCCTAAGCGGAAAGCCTAAAGTCAGAAGCCTAAAGCCTAAAGCCTAAAGCCTAAAGCCAAAAGCCGAAAGCCTAAATCCTTTTAGCTTAAAGCTCTAAACCTAAAGGCCCATAAAGCATAAGATTGATAAAGCTTAGCTTAAGACCTATAACATAAGCCTAAAAATCTAAAAGTCTAAATGGAATTGCCATAATGCTTATTTGTGTATTTGTGTAAATGTTAGTGATGCCACTAAAGCAATTAAATGGTTTAAACCCGCCATCCAAGTCATCAAAAGCTTCATAAAACCATAAATGAGTTTTAGCAATCAAAAATGATTTATACAACATTTTTATTTATGCAACTTTTTTCTTAGTGTTTGTTGCCAGTTTGCGTCCAATGCCTTTGCTTGTTGTGTTCCTCCTCTAGATGCTATTTTTCTGTTCGTCCTCTCTTTTCTTTTGTATTTGTTGTTTTGATTTAGTTTTTTTTGTTTAGTTGTAGGTATTGCATTCTTGCATTGTCCGTTATTGTGCTTTGATTCTGATTTTTTGTGTTGATTATGTGGTTGTAAGGTGTTATGTTTGTTTGAATGAGTTGAATGTCGTTTTGTATGTGATTCTACTGTTGTTAGGTTGTTCTACTGTTGTTTTGTATGTAGTTACTATTTCTTCCACTTTTGTTACTTGAATTGTTAGGCGATTTGATTGTTATTAGGCTTAATTGCATAATATGATATATTGTTGTGAAAGGATAATCATCATCGTTTTTACCTGCTGTTGCCGGGCGTGTCGTTGCTGTTATTGTAGTTGTTGGCTGCGACTTTGATGTTGTTTCCAACTGTTTTCACTGAACTATTATAGATGTCATTAGACATTGTAGTTATGATTGATTGCTGAATTTGTCATAGTAGTTTTGTAGCAGTTGTGCTTTAGTTATTATTGTGTTTTTACTGTCATTAGACATTATAGTTGTGTTTTATGTGTTGTTATGTCTTCGGTGAGGAAACGTCGAAGGAATAATTCTTTCTGTAATCATCATCGTTACTTTATTATTTAAATGACGTTTGAGCGATCGTGTTGTTTGTAAGTGGTTAAAAGTTATACAAATACAGTAATACACACATGACTTTATTCTTTCACTTCTACAATGTTACAGCAAAAACACTTACCTGATAACTTATATTTGGTTTACTAACACTATCCCAATCCAAAAGCATATAGGGTAGAAATTTTACATATCAACCGAGATGGAAACGTTGAAAACAACACATTTTTTATTTCTAATATAAAAAAGAGGTCATTATCCTTACTAATGAGAAGCTTTTCTTTATTGTGCATTAGAAACACGGCACACCAAACCAAGCACTTTAGTTCCAGGCACACCAAACCAAGCACTAAAGCCTAAAATTCAAAATTTAGATCCAATAGAACTAGATCCTATAATTTCATCAAACTTAAAGTCTTAGAGATAGATCTATAAAAGACAAGGCCTATAAAGCTATGGTCAATAAAGCATAAGGCCTATAAAGCTGAAGGACTTACAGAGCTGAACGCCTAAGGCCTATAAAGCTTTGAGGAGCTGATGGTCTTAAGCATAAAGCCTATTGCCTAAGCGGAAAGCCTAAAGTCAGAAGCCTAAAGTCTTAAAGCCTAAAACCTAAAGCCTAAAGCCTAAAGCCTAAAACCCAAAATTTAGATCTAATAGAACCAAAGACAAGGCTCATAAAGCTAAGGCCAATAAAGCATAAGGCCTATAAAGCTGAAGACTTACAAAGCTGAACGCCCAAGGCCTATAAAGCTTTGAGGAGCTGATGACCTTAAGCATAAAGCCTATTGCCTAAGCGGAAAGCCTAAAGTCAGAAGCCTAAAGCCTAAAGCCTAAAGCCAAAAGCCTAAAGCCAAAAGCCAAAAGCCTAAATCCTTTTAGCTTAAAGCCTTAAACCTAAAGGCCCATAAAGCATAAGATTGATAAAGCCTAACACTTAAGACCTATAGCATAAGCCTAAAAATCTAAAAGTCTAAATGGAATTGCCATAATGCTTATTTGTGTATTTGTGTAAATGTTAGCGATGCCACTAAAGCAATTAAATGGTTTAAACCCGCCATCCAAGTCATCAAAAGCTTCATAAAACCATAAATGAGTTTTAGCAATCAAAAATGATTTATACAACATTTTTATTTATGCAACTTTTTTCTTAGTGTTTGTTGCCAGTTTGCGTCCATTACCTTGTTTGTTGTGTTCCTCCTCTAGATGCTATTTTTCTGTTCGTCCTCTCTTTTCTTCTGTATTTGTTGTTTTGATTTAGTTTTTTTTTTGTTTAGTTGTAGGTATTGCATTCTTGCATTGTCCGTTATTGTGCTTTGATTCTGATTTTTTGTGTTGATTATGTGGTTGTAAGGTGTTATGTTTGTTTGAATGAGTTGAATGTCGTTTTGTATGTGATTCTACTGTTGTTAGGTTGTTCTACTGTTGTTTTGTATGTAGTTGCTATTTCTTCCACTTTTGTTACTTGAATTGTTAGGCGATTTGATTGTTATTAGGCTTAATTGCATAATATGATATATTGTTGTGAAAGGATAATCATCATCGTCAGGATCTTTTACCTGCTGTTGCCGGCGTGTTGTTGTTGTTATTGTAGTTGTTGGCTGCGACTTTGATGTTGTTTCCAACTGTTTTCACTGAACTATTATAGATGTCATTGGACATTGTAGTTATGATTGATTGCTGAATTTGTCATAGTAGTTTTGTAGCAGTTATGCTTTAGTTATTATTGTGTTTTTACTGTCATTAGACATTATAGTTGTGTTTTATGTGTCGTTATGTCTACAGTGAGGAAACGTCGGAGGAATAATTCTTTCGGTAATCATCATCATTACTTTATTATTTACATGCCATTTGAGCGATCATGTTGTTTGTTAGTGGTTGAAAGTTAAAGAAATACACACATGACTTTATTCTTTCACTTCTACATATGAATACTTCTAGACTACAATGTTACAGCAAAAACACTTACTTGATATATATTTGGTTTACTAACACTATCCCACTCCAAAAGCATATAAAGTAGAAATTTTACATATCAACCGAGATGGAAACGTTGAAAACAACACATTTTTCTTTTCTAATATAAAAAAGAGGTCATTATCATTACCAATGAGAAGCTTTTCTTTATTGTGCACTAGAAACACGGCACACCAAACCAAGCACTTTAGTTCAACAATATGGCTCACCAAACCAAGCACTAAAGCCTAAAATTCAAAATTGGTGTTTATACAAGTAAAATTTGTTGATGATGTGTTTTAGTGTTTAATTGGTGTGTCTAATGTGATTTTTTTTTCAAAAGTTGTTTTTTGATGAAATTTGTTGATGTTGTGTTAATATAGGTAAAATGATGTGTTTTGATGTGGATTTTTTATAATTTTTCGAAAGTGTTTTTTTATTATATTTGTTGATAGTGTGATTATATGGGTAAAGTTGTGTGTTTTGATATGGTTTGTTTGGTTTATTTTTGAAAGTTGTTATTTTGATGAAATTTTTTGATGATGTGTTTATATATGTAAAATTGTGTGTTTTGATGTGGTTTTTTCTTTCGAATGTTTCTTTTTGATGAAAATTGTTGATGGTGTTCATATTGGTAAAATCGTGTGTTTTGATGTGATTTTTTTGGATTTATTGAAAGTTTGCTTTTTTATGAAATTTGTTGATGGTGTGTTTATACAAGTAAAACAATGCATTTTAATGTGATTTTTTGAATTTTTTCGAAAGTTGTTATTGAATGAAACTTGTTGATGGTGTTCATATTGGTAAAATCGTGTGTTTTGATGTGATTTTTTGGATTTATTGAAAGTTTGCTTTTTTATGAAATTTGTTGATGGTGTGTTTATACAAGTAAAACGATGCGTTTTAATGTGATTTTTTGAATTTTTTCGAAAGTTGTTATTGAATGAAACTTGTTGATGGTGTTCATATTGGTAAAATCGTGTGTTTTGATGTGATTTTTTTTTGATTTATTGAAAGTTTGCTTTTTTATGAAATTTGTTGATGGTGTGTTTATACAAGTAAAACGATGCGTTTTAATGTGATTTTTTGAATTTTTCGAAAGTTGAAATTGAATGAAACTTGTTGATGGTGTTCATATTGGTAAAATCGTGTGTTTTGATGTGATTTTTTTGGATTTATTGAAAGTTTGCTTTTTTATGAAATTTGTTGATGGTGTGTTTATACAAGTAAAACGATGCGTTTTAATGTGATTTTTTTAATTTTTTCGAAAGTTGTTATTGAATGAAACTTGTTGATGGTGTTCATATTGGTAAAATCGTGTGTTTTGATGTGATTTTTTTGGATTTATTGAAAGTTTGCTTTTTTATGAAATTTGTTGATGGTGAGTTTATACAAGTAAAACGATGCGTTTTAATGTGATTTTTTGAATTTTTTCGAAAGTTGTTATTGAATGAAACTTGTTGATGGTGTTCATATTGGTAAAATCGTGTATTTTGATGTGATTTTATTGGATTTATTGAAAGTTTGCTTTTTTATAAAATTTGTTGATGGTGTGTTTATACAAGTAAAACGATGCGTTTTAATGTGATTTTTTGAATTTTTTCGAATGTTGTTATTGAATGAAACTTGTTGATGGTGTTCATATTGGTAAAATCGTGTGTTTTGATGTGATTTTTTTGGATTTATTGAAAGTTTGTTTTTTTATGAAATTTGTTGAAGGTGTGTTTATACAAGTAAAACGATGCGTTTTAATGTGATTTTTTGAATTTTTTCGAAAGTTGTTATTGAATGAAACTTGTTGATGGTGTTCATATTGGTAAAATCGTGTGTTTTGATGTGATTTTTTTGGATTTATTGAAAGTTTGCTTTTTTATGAAATTTGTTGATGGTGTGTTTATACAAGTAAAACGATGCGTTTTAATGTGATTTTTTGAATTTTTTCGAAAGTTGTTATTGAATGAAACTTGTTGATGGTGTTCATATTGGTAAAATCGTGTGTTTTGATGTGATTTTTTTGGATTTATTGAAAGTTTGCTTTTTTATGAAATTTGTTGATGGTGTGTTTATACAAGTAAAACGATGCGTTTTAATGTGATTTTTTGAATTTTTTCGAAAGTTGTTATTGAATGAAACTTGTTGATGGTGTTCATATTGGTAAAATCGTGTGTTTTGATGTGATTTTTTTGGATTTATTGAAAGTTTGCTTTTTTATGAAATTTGTTGATTGTGTGTTTATACAAGTAAAACGATGCGTTTTAATGTGATTTTTTGAATTTTTTCGAAAGTTGTTATTGAATGAAACATGTTGATGGTGTTCATATTGGTAAAATCGTGTGTTTTGATGTGATTTTTTTGGATTTATTGAAAGTTTGTTTTTTTATGAAATTTGTTGATGGTGTGTTTATACAAGTAAAACGTTGCGTTTTAATGTGATTTTATGAATTTTTTCGAAAGTTGTTATTGAATGAAACTTGTTGATGGTGTTCATATTGGTAAAATCGTGTGTTTTGATGTGATTTTTTTGGATTTATTGAAAGTTTGCTTTTTTATTAAATTTGTTGATGGTGTGTTTATACAAGTAAAACGATGCGTTTTAATGTGATTTTTTGAATTTTTTCGAAAGTTGTTATTGAATGAAACTTGTTGATGGTGTTCATATTGGTAAAATCGTGTGTTTTGATGTGATTTTTTTGGATTTATTGAAAGTTTGTTTTTTTATGAAATTTGTTGATGGTGTGTATATACAAGTAAAACGATGCGTTTTAATGTGACTTTTTGAATTTTTCGAAAGTTGTTATTGAATGAAACTTGTTGATGGTGTTCATATTGGTAAAATCGTGTGTTTTGATGTGATTTTTTTGGATTTATTGAAAGTTTGCTTTTTTATGAAATTTGTTAATGGTGTGTATATACAAGTAAAACGATGCGTTTTAATGTGACTTTTTGAATTTTTTCGAAAGTTGTTATTGAATGAAACTTGTTGATGGTGTTCATATTGGTAAAATCGTGTGTTTTGATGTGATTTTTTTGGATTTATTGAAAGTTTGCTTTTTTATGAAATTTGTTGATGGTGTGTTTATACAAGTAAAACGATGCGTTTTAATGTGATTTTTTGAATTTTTTCGAAAGTTGTTATTGAATGAAACTTGTTGATGGTGTTCATATTGGTAAAATCGTGTGTTTTGATGTGATTTTTTTGGATTTATTGAAAGTTTGCTTTTTTATGAAATTTGTTGATGGTGTGTTTATACAAGTAAAACGATGCGTTTTAATGTGATTTTTTGAATTTTTTAGAAAGTTGTTATTGAATGAAACTTGTTGATGGTGTTCATATTGGTAAAATCGTGTGTTTTGATGTGATTTTTTTGGATTTATTGAAAGTTTGCTTTTTTATGAAATTTGTTAATGGTGTGTTTATACAAGTAAAACGATGCGTTTTAATGTGATTTTTTGAATTTTTTCGAAAGTTGTTATTGAATGAAACTTGTTGATGGTGTTCATATTGGTAAAATCGTGTGTTTTGATGTGATTTTTTTGGATTTATTGAAAGTTTGCTTTTTTATGAAATTTGTTGATGGTGTGTTTATACAAGTAAAACGATACGTTTTAATTTGACTTTTTGAATTTTTTCGAAAGTTGTTATTGAATGAAACTTGTTGATGGTGTTCATATTGGTAAAATCGTGTGTTTTGATGTGATTTTTTTGGATTTCTTGAAAGTTTGCTTTTTTATGAAATTTGTTGATGGTGTGTTTATACAAGTAAAACGATGCGTTTTAATGTGATTTTTTGAATTTTTTCGAAAGTTGTTATTAAATGAAACTTGTTGATGGTGTTCATATTGGTAAAATCGTGTGTTTTGATGTGATTTTTTTGGATTTATTGAAAGTTTGCTTTTTTATGAAATTTGTTGATGGTGTGTTTATACAAGTAAAACGATGCGTTTTAATGTGTTTTTTTGAATTTTTTCGAAAGTTGTTATTGAATGAAACTTGTTGATGGTGTTCATATTGATAAAATCGTGTGTTTTGATGTGATTTTTTTGGATTTCTTGAAAGTTTGCTTTTTTATGAAATTTGTTGATGGTGTGTTTATACAAGTAAAACGATGCGTTTTAATTTGACCTTTTGAATTTTTTCGAAAGTTGTTATTTAATGAAACTTGTTGATGGTGTTCATATTGGTAAAATCGTGTGTTTTGATGTGATTTTTTTGGATTTATTGAAAGTTTGCTTTTTTTATGAAATTTGTTGATGGTGTGTTTATACAAGTAAAACGATGCGTTTTAATGTGTTTTTTTGAATTTTTTCGAAAGTTGTTATTGAATGAAACTTGTTGATGGTGTTCATATTGGTAAAATCGTGTGTTTTGATGTGATTTTTTTGGATTTATTGAAAGTTTGCTTTTTTATGAAATTTGTTAATGGTGTGTTTATACAAGTAAAACGATGCGTTTTAATTTGACCTTTTGAATTTTTTCGAAAGTTGTTATTGAATGAAACTTGTTGATGGTGTTCATATTGGTAAAATCGTGTGTTTTGATGTGATTTTTTTGGATTTATTGAAAGTTTGCTTTTTTATGAAATTTGTTAATGGTGTGTTTATACAAGTAAAACGATGCGTTTTAATTTGACCTTTTGAATTTTTTCGAAAGTTGTTATTGAATGAAACTTGTTGATGGTGTTCATATTGGTAAAATCGTGTGTTTTGATGTGATTTTTTTGGATTTATTGAAAGTTTGCTTTTTTATGAAATTTGTTAATGGTGTGTTTATACAAGTAAAACGATGCGTTTTAATGTGATTTTTTGAATTTTTTCGAAAGTTGTTATTGAATGAAATTTGTTGATGGTGTTCATATTGGTAAAATCGTGTGTTTTGATGTGATTTTTTTGGATTTATTGAAAGTTAGCTTTTTTATTAAATTTTTTGATGGTGTGTTTATACAAGTAAAACGATGCGTTTTAATGTGATTTTTTGAATTTTTTCGAAAGTTGTTATTGAATGAAACTTGTTGATGGTGTTCATATTGGTAAAATCGTGTGTTTTGATGTGATTTTTTTGGATTTATTGAAAGTTTGCTTTTTTATGAAATTTGTTGATGGTGTGTTTATACAAGTAAAACGATGCGTTTTAATGTGATTTTTTGAATTTTTTAGAAAGTTGTTATTGAATGAAACTTGTTGATGGTGTTCATATTGGTAAAATCGTGTGTTTTGATGTGATTTTTTTGGATTTATTGAAAGTTTGCTTTTTTATGAAATTTGTTGATGGTGTGTTTATACAAGTAAAACGATGCGTTTTAATGTGATTTTTTGAATTTTTTCGAAAGTTGTTATTGAATGAAACTTGTTGATGGTGTTCATATTGGTAAAATCGTGTGTTTTGATGTGATTTTTTTGGATTTATTGAAAGTTTGCTTTTTTATGAAATTTGTTGATGGTGTGTTTATACAAGTAAAACGATACGTTTTAATTTGACTTTTTGAATTTTTTCGAAAGTTGTTATTGAATGAAACTTGTTGATGGTGTTCATATTGGTAAAATCGTGTGTTTTGATGTGATTTTTTTGGATTTCTTGAAAGTTTGCTTTTTTATGAAATTTGTTGATGGTGTGTTTATACAAGTAAAACGATGCGTTTTAATGTGATTTTTTGAATTTTTTCGAAAGTTGTTATTAAATGAAACTTGTTGATGGTGTTCATATTGGTAAAATCGTGTGTTTTGATGTGATTTTTTTGGATTTATTGAAAGTTTGCTTTTTTATGAAATTTGTTGATGGTGTGTTTATACAAGTAAAACGATGCGTTTTAATGTGTTTTTTTGAATTTTTTCGAAAGTTGTTATTGAATGAAACTTGTTGATGGTGTTCATATTGATAAAATCGTGTGTTTTGATGTGATTTTTTTGGATTTCTTGAAAGTTTGCTTTTTTATGAAATTTGTTGATGGTGTGTTTATACAAGTAAAACGATGCGTTTTAATTTGACCTTTTGAATTTTTTCGAAAGTTGTTATTTAATGAAACTTGTTGATGGTGTTCATATTGGTAAAATCGTGTGTTTTGATGTGATTTTTTTGGATTTATTGAAAGTTTGCTTTTTTATGAAATTTGTTGATGGTGTGTTTATACAAGTAAAACGATGCGTTTTAATGTGTTTTTTTGAATTTTTTCGAAAGTTGTTATTGAATGAAACTTGTTGATGGTGTTCATATTGGTAAAATCGTGTGTTTTGATGTGATTTTTTTGGATTTATTGAAAGTTTGCTTTTTTATGAAATTTGTTGATGGTGTGTTTATACAAGTAAAACGTTGCGTTTTAATGTGATTTTATGAATTTTTTCGAAAGTTGTTATTGAATGAAACTTGTTGATGGTGTTCATATTGGTAAAATCGTGTGTTTTGATGTGATTTTTTTGGATTTATTGAAAGTTTGCTTTTTTATGAAATTTGTTAATGGTGTGTATATACAAGTAAAACGATGCGTTTTAATGTGACTTTTTGAATTTTTTCGAAAGTTGTTATTGAATGAAACTTGTTGATGGTGTTCATATTGGTAAAATCGTGTGTTTTGATGTGATTTTTTTGGATTTATTGAAAGTTTGCTTTTTTATGAAATTTGTTGATGGTGTGTTTATACAAGTAAAACGATGCGTTTTAATGTGATTTTTTGAATTTTTTCGAAAGTTGTTATTGAATGAAACTTGTTGATGGTGTTCATATTGGTAAAATCGTGTGTTTTGATGTGATTTTTTTGGATTTATTGAAAGTTTGCTTTTTTATGAAATTTGTTGATGGTGTGTTTATACAAGTAAAACGATGCGTTTTAATGTGATTTTTTGAATTTTTTAGAAAGTTGTTATTGAATGAAACTTGTTGATGGTGTTCATATTGGTAAAATCGTGTGTTTTGATGTGATTTTTTTGGATTTATTGAAAGTTTGCTTTTTTATGAAATTTGTTGATGGTGTGTTTATACAAGTAAAACGATGCGTTTTAATGTGATTTTTTGAATTTTTTCGAAAGTTGTTATTGAATGAAACTTGTTGATGGTGTTCATATTGGTAAAATCGTGTGTTTTGATGTGATTTTTTTGGATTTATTGAAAGTTTGCTTTTTTATGAAATTTGTTGATGGTGTGTTTATACAAGTAAAACGATACGTTTTAATTTGACTTTTTGAATTTTTTCGAAAGTTGTTATTGAATGAAACTTGTTGATGGTGTTCATATTGGTAAAATCGTGTGTTTTGATGTGATTTTTTTGGATTTCTTGAAAGTTTGCTTTTTTATGAAATTTGTTGATGGTGTGTTTATACAAGTAAAACGATGCGTTTTAATGTGATTTTTTGAATTTTTTCGAAAGTTGTTATTAAATGAAACTTGTTGATGGTGTTCATATTGGTAAAATCGTGTGTTTTGATGTGATTTTTTTGGATTTATTGAAAGTTTGCTTTTTTATGAAATTTGTTGATGGTGTGTTTATACAAGTAAAACGATGCGTTTTAATGTGTTTTTTTGAATTTTTTCGAAAGTTGTTATTGAATGAAACTTGTTGATGGTGTTCATATTGATAAAATCGTGTGTTTTGATGTGATTTTTTTGGATTTCTTGAAAGTTTGCTTTTTTATGAAATTTGTTGATGGTGTGTTTATACAAGTAAAACGATGCGTTTTAATTTGACCTTTTGAATTTTTTCGAAAGTTGTTATTTAATGAAACTTGTTGATGGTGTTCATATTGGTAAAATCGTGTGTTTTGATGTGATTTTTTTGGATTTATTGAAAGTTTGCTTTTTTTATGAAATTTGTTGATGGTGTGTTTATACAAGTAAAACGATGCGTTTTAATGTGTTTTTTTGAATTTTTTCGAAAGTTGTTATTGAATGAAACTTGTTGATGGTGTTCATATTGGTAAAATCGTGTGTTTTGATGTGATTTTTTTGGATTTATTGAAAGTTTGCTTTTTTATGAAATTTGTTAATGGTGTGTTTATACAAGTAAAACGATGCGTTTTAATTTGACCTTTTGAATTTTTTCGAAAGTTGTTATTGAATGAAACTTGTTGATGGTGTTCATATTGGTAAAATCGTGTGTTTTGATGTGATTTTTTTGGATTTATTGAAAGTTTGCTTTTTTATGAAATTTGTTAATGGTGTGTTTATACAAGTAAAACGATGCGTTTTAATGTGATTTTTTGAATTTTTTCGAAAGTTGTTATTGAATGAAATTTGTTGATGGTGTTCATATTGGTAAAATCGTGTGTTTTGATGTGATTTTTTTGGATTTATTGAAAGTTAGCTTTTTTATTAAATTTTTTGATGGTGTGTTTATACAAGTAAAACGATGCGTTTTAATGTGATTTTTTGAATTTTTTCGAAAGTTGTTATTGAATGAAACTTGTTGATGGTGTTCATATTGGTAAAATCGTGTGTTTTTATGTGATTTTTTTGGATTTATTGAAAGTTTGCTTTTTTATGAAATTTGTTGATGGTGTGTTTATACAAGTAAAACGATGCGTTTTAATGTGATTTTTTGAATTTTTTTAGAAAGTTGTTATTGAATGAAACTTGTTGATGGTGTTCATATTGGTAAAATCGTGTGTTTTGATGTGATTTTTTTGGATTTATTGAAAGTTTGCTTTTTTATGAAATTTGTTGATGGTGTGTTTATACAAGTAAAACGATGCGTTTTAATGTGATTTTTTGAATTTTTTCGAAAGTTGTTATTGAATGAAACTTGTTGATGGTGTTCATATTGGTAAAATCGTGTGTTTTGATGTGATTTTTTGGATTTTTTTGAAAGTGTTTTTTTTATGAAATTTTTGATGGTGTGTTAATTATATAGGTAAATTAGTGTGTTTTGATGTGAGTTTTTAGGTTTTTTGAAATTTGTTATTTTGTTGAATTAGTGTGTTAATTATATAGGTAAACTTGTGTGTTTTGATGTAATTTTTTTAGATGGTGTGTGTTTTTTATATATGTAAAATGGTGTGTTTAGATGTGATTTTTTTGGTGTTTTTTCGAAGTTTTATTTTGAAAGAACTTGTTGGTGTTTTTTCACAAGTTGTTTTTTGATGAAATTTGTTGATGATGTGTTAATATAGGTAAAATGATGTGTTTTGATGTGGTTTTTTAGAATTTTTCGAAAGTTGTTTTTTTATTAAATTTGTTGATAGTGTGATTATATAGGTAAAATGGTGTGTTTTGATATGATTTTTTTGGATTTTTTTCAAAAGTTGTTTTTTTGGATTTTTTTCAAAAGTTGTTTTTTTGATGAAATTTGTTGATGTTGTGTTAATATAGGTAAAATGATGTGTTTTGATGTGATTTTTTTAGAAATTTCAAAGTTGTTTTTTATTAAACTTGTTGATGTGTTTATATAGGTAAAATGATGTGTTTTGATGTGATTTTTTTGGTTTTTTTCGAAAGTTGTTATTTTGATGAAATTTTTTTATGGTGTGTTTATGTAAATGGTTTGTTTTAATGAGATTATTATTTAAAATGGTGTGTTCTGATGTCAGTTTTTAGATTTTTTCGAAAGTTGTATTTTTTATTTTAATTTGTTGATGGTGTGTTTATATAGGTAAAAATGTGTGTTTTAAGCTGAATTTTTGGATTTTTTTTTTAAATTTGTTTTTTAGATAAATTTGTTGATGAAGTGTGTTCTATATAAGTATAGTGGTGTGATTTAATGTTATTTTTATGGATTTTTTCGAAAGTTGTTTTTTTATGATATTTGTCAGGTGTGTTCATATTGGTAAAATTGTGTGTTTTGATGTGATTTTTTAAAAAAATTTCGAAAGTTGTTTTTTAATAAAATTTGTTGATAGTGTGTTTTGATTTGATTGTTTTTTTAAATGTTTTCAAAAGTTGTTTTTTTTGTTAAATCTGTTGATGTGTGTATATAGGGTAAAATGGTGTGTTTTGGTGTCATCTTTTTAGATTTTTTTGAAACTTAATTTTTTTTTATTAAATTTAATAATAGTGTGTTTATATATGTAAAATTGTGTGTTTTGATGTGTTTTTTTTTAATGTTTGTATTTTGATGAAATTTGTTGATATTTTTTTGGATTTTTTGAAAGTTGTTTTTTTTAATGAAATTTGTTGATGGTGTGTTTATTATACAAGTAACACAATGTGTGTTTTAATGTGTTTTTTTGAATTTTTAGAAAGTTTTTTAATGAAATTTTAGAGTAAATTGCCAAAAAGGTCCCTGGGTTTATACCGTTTCGACCACGTTGGTCCTTATTTTTTATTTGTTGCCATTTTGGTGTTTAGTTTTGTAAAAAAATTGCCATTATTGTCCTTCCGTCCATTATCGTTAAAAAATTCTGTTAACTTCAGGGTTATTTTGGTCTTTTATTATTATTATTATTATTATTAT
The DNA here is from genome assembly GCA_030867185.1 of Tagetes erecta. NCBI lineage: Eukaryota > Viridiplantae > Streptophyta > Magnoliopsida > Asterales > Asteraceae > Tagetes > Tagetes erecta. The sequence goes on along the minus strand of CM061491.1, from coordinate 17,295,593 downwards.
TTGAAAATAAAAGTAAACCCCACACACCCTATAATTCTTGACCACAATCACAAACCCACCATGCCTTCTTCTTCTTCATTCTTCTTTTTTCATTTGCAGGTGGTGGTGGATATCATCATCATCATCAATCTTCATCTTTTATCATCATCAATCTTTTTTATCATTTATTATCACCTCTTCAAATCAATTAAAACCCTAAATAAAACAACTTAAATTCATTCAAATCACCTAATGACATAATACATCATCATCAAAGCTCCAAAGCTCTATCGAACCACCACCAACTCCGGCATCTACATTCGCCGGAGCCACCGGCGACTGGCCGTCAAGATACGGTATCTCATAAAACTTCATAAACATCTCATACGCCATAAGTTCTTCCGAAAGCTTCTGCATCTCAATCTCTTCCTCTTCTTTCTTCTCCGGTTCATTTTCTTTCACCGTCGCCGCCGGAACAACAAAGCTCTAGCAGCTTCTTCTGCTGTGTTGAATGTACCTAACCAAACCCTAACACCTTTCCCCTGATCACGAATCTCCGCTGCCTATTTCCCCCATGGACGCTGACGGATCCCACGGTACAAATTCTTCCTCTCTCGTTTCTTACCGCTTCTGTTATCTTCACGCACACCACCTGTTTGATAAAATGCCTCAGTGTCAAAAACCAAATTTAGCACCACATTTACCTTTGAGGCCTTGAGATGAAATTGGCACCGTGCATCCCACACCGAGTTTATACCGATACTTCACTGATTTTGTGTCCATCTAGGCCTTGATTGTTTTGTATTTCTCGTGATATGACTTATTAACTGGTGTTGGTGAATGGTGATGATGATGATGATGATGATGATGATGTTTTATTTATAAAGTTAATAAACAGGGGTAAAATCGTCATTTAACACAAAGTTAACGGTTATCGTTGACGGAAGGACCAAAGTGGCAATTTTTTACAATAGCAAACACCAAAATGGCAACAAATAAAAAATAAGGACCAAAGTGGTCGAAACGGTACAAACCCAGGGACCTTTTTGGCAATTTACTCGAAATTTTATATAGGTAAATGGTTTGTTTCGATGTGATTTTTTCGAAAGTTGTTTTTAATGAAATTTTAATGGTGTGTTTGATGTGATTTTTTGTTTTTTTTCAAAAGTTGTTATTTGATGAAATTTGTTTTGGTATGTTTATATAGGTAAAAATGTGTTTGGATGTGATTTTTTTAGATTTTTTTGAAATTTTTTATTTTTATAAAATCTGTTGATGGTGTGTTTATATATAAGGTAAAATGGTGTATTTTGATGGGTGTTTTCAAAAGTTTTTTTTAAGAAGTTTGTTGATGGTGTGTATATAAGTAAATGGTGTGTTTTACTGTGATTTTTTAAATGTTTTTAAAAGTTTTTTTTGATGAAATTTGTTGATTTTGTGTTAATATAAGATAAAATGGTGTGTTTTGATGTGATTTTGTTGGTTTTTCGAAAGTTGTTTTTTGATGAAATTTGTTAACGGTGAATGGTGTGTCTTAATGTGATTTTCTTAGATTTTTTCAAAAGTTTTTTTTTTTATGAAATTTGTTGATGTTGTGTTTAACATATACTTAAAATGGATATATCAATGTTTAGTTACATTTTTTTTATGAAATTTGTTGATGTTGTGTTTAACATATACTTAAAATGGATATATCAATGTTTTGTTATAATGACTACTTGAAATATAGATTCCACGGTCAATTTGATATTTTGGTGATCGAATTATTAAGTATGTTAACAATGTAATTTTCTTTTATTTAGATATTTAATTTCCTTTCCCGATAACCAACTTCAAATCTAAAGTTTTATAATGATCAACCTTCGGCCTTTTTTAGTCATATCTTCGGCCTTGTTGTATTGCTTATTTGCCTAGGATTTTATTTCTTGTAAACTAGGACATGTGAATAATACGATAATTGGTAACCCTTCAAATAAAAAGTTCTGGTTCCGTTATTGACGTGCCCTTTTCTGGTACGCCGAGTGGATTGTTGGTCGGAGTATCCAGTTTTTTCTATAATCCGTCTATGTGACCCAGGAAATGATTCAGCAATCAAAGCGAAGAGAATAGTCAATGATGCATATTAGTAGCAAGCTTTTGACCATGGATAATTTTTGAAGCATGCTTTTGACTCCCAACTATGTAAAGCCAAAAATCCATGCACCCCACAAGCAAGTTTTGAAGGAAACCAAGTTAATAAAGACACTAGATAAACCAATTACAATGCAACTATGTAAACAACCGGCAAAGTCTACGCATGTTAATCAAGATATGTATGTGATTACTAATGTATGGAACTAGAAATGGGATCCGCGCTTCGCTGCGGTGCGGAGACGTAAGCTATCAACACTAAACACATACTTATTATCATTAAGGATATGAGATTAACATCCGAGATACCAACTTTTCATTACATATATAATGGTCAAAGCCAATGTTTTCAGGTTCGGATCGGTTCGGCCGGTTGAACCGGTCGGACCGGGATTCGGGGGTGGACCGGGCCGAATCGTATAGGTTCGTTTTTAGTACAAAGGATCGGCCGGTTCGAACCGGTCAACCGGTTGAACCGGGATTCGGCCAGTTCGGATCGGTTCGGACTGGTTCGGAAATTTGATTTTTTTTAAAAATTTGACTTCATTTGGTTAAATTTGTGATATTTTTTATTTGAATTAAGTTTGGTTAAGGTTTTAACCTTTAAACTTTGGATAATATTGTCTATGTGTTGAAGTTTAGAACTTAAAAAGTTGTTTCTGAGTATCTGACTTATATTTTAAGTTATATTAATACTTTAGAATAACATATATAATTATTTATTATTTATATGGTTCAAAACCGATTCAACCGGTTCAACCAGTGAACCAGTAAGGCGACCGATTCACTGTTCGATCCGATCCTGAAAACATTGGTCAAAGCGTTTTATTTAATTGGAACGTTTTCTATAACCGCAACATCGTTAGTTATACACTTATACCAGCAAAGCATGTTGGTGCATGAAATGGAACCTCTAAATGAATGGTTTTCATTTTTGAACCAAAACTAAATGTAAAGAGTTAAGACAAAGCAGGAGAGAAAATGTTCTTTCCACTATCCAAATTTCACCCAAAAAAAGTTTCATTTATGAAATTTCACCCAAATTTCACCCAAAAAAAGTAATCAACCAATATTATAAAACTAAGAACAAAAACAAACAATCAATAACACAGTCGGGTATCAAAAAACATAGATAAGAAAATTGAAAGCCAACCATGTTAAAAAAACCCTTACCAAGACCAACATTGAAAAAGGAAGGAAAAAAATAGCAACATAAGGCCTTAGACGCTGCTTGATATCATTAGGCCGGGTGTAAGCCCAACACTGCTGGATATTGGCTTAAATTACCACTGGCAACGAAGGCCACCACAATCACCCCATGTAAAGATCTCAGTAGACTGAAGTCTCCATCATCGACGACATGTAAGCTACATAAAAAGCCCAAAATCGACAAGATCCACCACCGGTGAAGCCTCAGATTTTCATCATCATTGACTCCAATGAACGTCGAGAGATAGAACATGGAAAAACCTTCGATTTTTATAGCCAATACACAAAATAAATTCAGGGTTTTAAATCTAATAGTTGTAAAGCCAACGCTATCCAAGGTGTAGCCGAAAGGCTGCCGACAACATCGTTAAGTCTCATATCAACATATGCAAACCATCATAAATTTAAACATGTTCCGATCAAAAACCAACAAAGACATAGAAATCGTTGGATTTTAGTTGCGATCGTTCCCTTTTCTCTATTGAAGTCGGGAAGTCTAGGCTAAACCCAAATGACCATCAAAGACAAAAAAAAAAAAAAAAAAAAAAAAGACTAAAGTATAAGGTCGGTGAGGACCTCACACTTTTCTCACGTGCTTCTGCTTCTTCTATACCGTGTGTTTATCAGTTTTTTTGCTCCATTTTCTTTGCCGGTTTGCTATCAGGTGATCTGCTGGGTTGTTTGCCTGTTTATGCGGTTGTTGTTCTATGTTATATCCTTTGATTTTCTGATGTTGTCTGATTGTTCATTATAGGTGTGTTGCGTTGTCGGTTTCTGATTGTCTTCGTTTAGCGTTGTTCTACTCCGGCGACTTTTTCTTATCATCGGTGGGTTTTCTTGCCTTTTTTTTTCCTTAATGACGTCTTTGTTCGCTATTGCTGTTGATTTAGTTGACATGCATTTTGAATTCGCTGATGTGAGTGTAGTTGGTGATTGGGGGTGTCAAAGACAATCAGCAGTGCGTTATGCGGCGATTACGGCTCAGATTTGGTACCGGCGAACAATTGGTGAACGGTTGGGTGGTTTGGATCGTCGATTGTGCTCAGATTTGACTGCAGGGAGAGGAGGCATAGCCGCATAGTTCGACAATTGGTCTACAGTTTGGTGGTTTCGATATTGTTAATTAGGCTAAGGTTGGTGTTTCCAAGCAAGTTTTTTAGTTCAATATATCATTCGTTAGTTTATTTCCCAACTGTTTTGTAGTTATGTTTGTTGTTTTCTAGATTGGTATGATGCTTTGTTTGGTATTGTTGTTGTTGGTTTCTTTTCTAATGTCTTGGCTATTTGACTGATTTTGTTGTTTGTGTTTTTGAACGAATTAAATAGCACATGATAGCTAACATCAAGGCATAGGAGTCACCAAAGTCCATTGAAATAAGAGTGATAAAAAATGAAAGCCATTTGCACATGACGAACAGAAGGAACCGGACCTATGGTTCCTATTTCTTGACATACACGTGAGTTCTCACTAACACTCACTTCCATTATCCTTTATACAAACATGTGACAACAAGTTTCACACATTTTTAGGGTGATGCAATCGAGGATATGTGTCCACTTGAAGAGGAAAGTCACTTCAGCCCCCTGATACAACTTCAGAAATGCTACCGGATCAATGGATACGTCTTTAAACAAGGACAAATTACTCACAGGTATTATACTTTGATAACACCACAAACACCACATTAAACATCTACTATGGCAAAAGAATATTTAATACCATTTTTAGCAAACTTAATTAATAATGGATTAGTTCACAAAGTTATATATATAACATTGGATGTGACCCACTTCACCCACACGTACATAGCCCACCAGGACCTGCTCCTCAAATCGTCTCCCTTTTGTTTTCTGGTGAAACAAAGATGACATGCCCACTTGCCAAGTGAGACCAGTTATATTTCAAATACTGAATAAATACAATTTAATTTTGTGATTATTATGTCACTATAAGCTTTGATTTAATTGCCCCCTTATTTATTGTCTTGCAACATTTACCAAATGAATTGCTCATTGGAATACCGTCAACACTAACAGTGAATATCAAACTACTCGGCGTTGACAATGCTACGAGGGCTGCAACAATCACACCCCCAACTCTGGACCCCAAGAACAAAAGTGAAAGACGAGAATCTAGGTCGACATCAGGTACACACAACTTTTACAACTTTAAGACATAACCACACATTGATCATAATCTCAATCTTTGCAGCTGCAGCCAGTGAAAAGAAGCAAAAATATTTCCTGATAGGAGCAATGTCCAACTCACAACAATCTTTTGTAGTTTTAGTAATTGTATTCTAACACTAACTACTCCAGGATAGGGCCACTGATAGTTTTTGTAACATCCCAGTCAGGCAAGCCCTATAACAACTAAAAGTTCATTCTAAGACATTTTGTAATTAAAATGGACCACCTCTCTAAGATTTATATACTAATTGACCAGGCTGCCGCAACGCGCAGCCCGGCCAATATTCTAGTTTAGACCTAATAATAAAGGTGATAAAAAATACATAACTTCAACATGAAAAATCAACCTAAACACCCTAAGACAAGAGATCAAAAAAACCGGTAACCAGGATTGGAGTTGAAACCGAATCCTTCAAATTAATAGAAACCAAACATTAGAGATGAGTTTGTATCAATCGTCATTGAACCCGGTTAGACATAAACCAAACTGGTCAAAACCTGGTTAACAAGCGGATCTCAACTCGACTTCGACTTTTCATTGATTAAACTGAACCGGTTTTTATTCGAGAGACCGAGACCGTCTCGGCGAGACGGATAAAACAAAATTCCCTTTCAGCCCACTATATTCTTACCGGGTACTTGTGTAGTGCTATTGGGCTTTTAGCCCTAACTAGAATTGACTCATCGTCAAAGCAGCTCTTCAGAAAATAGTTGAGATACAGATCAAACACTTTGTGCAAAGACTCAAGCTACAACAATGGTGAAAGATCTAAGCGACGATCAAGTTTCTTCCATGAAAGAAGCGTTTACACTGTTTGACACCGACGGAGACGGTAAGATCGCCCCATCGGAGCTCGGTATCCTCATGCGTTCTCTCGGTGGAAACCCTACACAAGCTCTACTTAAGTCCATAATCGCCGAAGAGAAACTCAATTCTCCTTTCGATTTCAACCGTTTCCTTGATCTAATGTCGAAACACCTCAAACCTGAGCCCTTTGATCGCCAGCTACGTGATGCGTTCAAGGTTATTGATAAGGAATGTACTGGATCTGTCGTTGTTGCGGATCTGAAACATATATTGACCAACATTGGAGAGAAACTTGAACCTGCGGAGTTTGATGAGTGGATCCGCGAAGTTGATGTTGGATCCGATGGAAAAATCAAGTATGAGGAGTTTATTGCTAGGATGGTTGCTAAATGATTTGTAAGTTTTTTTTTTCTTCTTTTACTTCTGTGATTTTGTTCGTCACTGTTATTGCTAGTTAGTGATTGATTCATGCTCGTATACTTACATACACCGTAAATGTGTTGATCTGTAAGGATCTATAGTTATCTGTTGAGTTTAGTTAAGTTTTTAACAGATCATAGATGCTAGCATATTTAGTGTTGTTTAAGTTTTTAAAAGATATTGAATTGGTGTCAAATTGTCTAATGTATTTCTGGAAAACATTGCAAAGATGATGATGGAGATGTTGCTATGCCGCAATCATAATATGAATATGATTAATAATTTTATCACCACTTAAAGCTTCTTAAAGCTTGTTTAGTAAACTTATGCTTATTCCTTTCTGAGTTATTGTTGGTTATAGCCCTCACTTGTTTATGTTTAGGTTGCATACGCTCAATCGAAGGTAAAAGAACTTTGTTGACCAATCTATTGTTGTAACTAGATTGGATACATACAACCTACTACTGATGAATGCTTGCTATCATTTTGTATCAAATGTTTTAAGTGGTCGTAAGTTAATGTAATGCGCTTTCTTTTTCAGTCTTGCTTGTTTTCAAGCTAGGTACTCTTCTTGCCATAACTTATGCTCTTGTTTTATTCTCTGTTTTCATGCTCTTTTTCTCATTTCCTTTCTATTTTACCTCTAAATTTTTACTTGCCATTTGTACCTACACATATTAGCAAACATGTTGATGTCCGAAGGAACTTTTACCGAGTTGGGCCACTGAAATTTGTCAAAATTTTAATATGAAGAACTAGACACACGGGTAATCACATAAACTATGTCCGATTCAGCTCAAACTAAAAGAGTAAAAGGCTAAACAACTTTAAAATCTTTACACTTCTATTGCTATAAGCCTAAAATCCTCACACTTTTATATATTAGTGTGGAATTATCCTGACCTATTTTTTACTCTTAAGCAGTTGAGCAAACATAACTGCCAACACTTGTGAACACATTTAATCATGGGGTATGTTCTGATTGTTATTGTATGTTTTTCACATGTAAATCAGAATGACGGTATATGCATATATGAATCACTAACTGTGATAAACTGAACTAGAACTAGGAGAATGATATGAACTAAGTTAATGGATTATTGAACCAAATTGTACATTTTCTATGCCATAACTATTTGACCATAATAGTCGATCTGGTCTGCAGGTTGTGCTGATCTAACTGAAGGTGACTGATTATGTAAACCCCTCTCTGGTTTCTTTATTTAAGAAGCAGTGTGTAATTTCTGATGTTATGATTTTTGAGTATCATGTTTGCAAGTTTTCGTAAACAAACAATTTGTACTTGTCGGACAACGAATCATGGTGGGGGTATTGTCATATTATGAATGCTTGTGAATATCTTAACCAGAATATCGTATGATGTAAAACAATCATTTTCTATTGTATTTCGTTGCCGAATCTAAACATGATTCATTGTTATGAGGTCTGTTGTCTGTATATAGTTCTCATGAAACTTATGATCTTTTCATTTATTGTTATAATTGTTGGTTTTAAGCGGGTTATGTGGTAAAGATGTAAAAAAAATACAAAAAACGATAATTTGTAGGTTATCCGTTATACAAATTTTTACAATTTTCATGTTTGATACACTTATATAGAGAAATTTACTTTTATTAAGTAGATCATATAAATATCTTTCTAAACAATTATTATGAGATGAAAGGGTTGTTTTTTATAAAGATTTATGAATTACTACTCATTATCAAGTTCTCGGTGTTAGGTACTCAGGTTTAGGTACTAGCAAATTAAGTTCCCAGAGTCGAGTACTCGGTTTTAGGTTCTCGGCATTGTGAGAAATAGAGTACTCAGCCTTTTATGTGAACTAAGGTATTTGGCATTTTGCGAGAACTAGAGTATTACGACAAGTACTCAATTTTTAGAGAAAGGATGATGAGAGTCATATATTAATCATCAGTTATACTAGAGAAATGATGATGAGAGTCACATATTAAGTTAAGTCCAACAAGGTGATGTTTTGAGTCTGAGGTTAGTCAACTTTAGTTCATGTTTCAAATAACCATACTAAATTTAGCGATTCGGCGACTCGTAAACTTGTAAAAACAAGCAATGGCTTTAGCCACATTCATGATATGTTCGTTTTGATAACTAATATAAGTTCCAATTAGTTTCATAGTATTTTTATTAGAACTGGCAAAACGGGCGGGTCGGGTCGGGTTAGCTGCCCGGGTCAGAACGGGTCCGGGTCAAGATGAGTTATTATAAAAACGGGTCAGAACGGGTCGGGTCAGAACGGGTCCGGGTCATAACGGGTCGGGTCATAACGGGTCAGTAAAGTAAAAATGAGATACCAATATGCTTAAATAAACAAATAAACAAGTGTAATACATAAGGTAACATAAATGAAGAGAATGATAGTTAAAATGAGATACCAATATGCTTAAATAAATGATTAGCATGATTAACAAAAGTATTTAACTCTATGTTCTAAATTTGACTTTAGTATAGCATAGTAGTTGTTATATTAAGATTATGTTTCCAATGGATTTTTGATTGCAACTATTCAAGGATATCACAAAAGTTGAGAACTAGTGTCATACATATGAACAAAATCTATCTACTCATAGCACAACTATTGTAGGATGCAATCAGTTGTTCATTTCTAACATTCATATATTACAATTCAACTTAACATCATGTCCTGGTGCATACAAACACAATAACCATAGACAAGATAAAATCAAAGATGGTATCTAGTTGAGATTTTCTAGCAACAGGCAAACACTTAATTAACAATTCACCGAATACAATTTGTTGACAAAATTTTCAATTTCTGGTTGAATATTATTCAATAAGCAACACATTTAATATAAGTAGCATCCATATCCTCAAACAAAACCACAAATACCTAAATAGTACACAAATACACAATACAAAAATGGATACATAGTCTCAGAAATATTCACCAGAGACGAAGAACTTTGTTCACCAGAGACGAATGAGATGAATCGATTGAAACCCTAACCCCTTTTAAATCACTGAGATAAGAACTTTGTTCGCCGGAGATGAAGAAGGGTTCGCCGGAGACGAATGAGATGAATCGAAGAACCCTAAACTTGTTCAAATTGCCTGTGTCGCTGATGAGATGAAGTTTTAGGGTTAAGACCATTCTGACCATAGGGTTATTTTAGAAAACCCATTCTGACACGAAAATTTTTTTATTCAGGCCACTGAGTCGAATTTTAACCCATTATTATGTTTTAAAGGGCTCAAACTAATCCAACATGAAACAAAAAATAACCCAAAGTAACCCAAAACCATTAAAATGGGTCAACTTTGCTAGGCCTAATTTTTATTAATTTACTTTGAATATTTGATTTAGATATATTGGTTTTTAACGGTTTTAACTTTTACTTTTTGGTTTCTATGGGAGTATGGTCTCAACTATCGATTTAGATATATTGGTTTTTAACGGTTTTAACTTTTATCACTTTGGCAACCAATAGTCCGTCGTTAAAAATTTTTAACGTTGTTAAGTTTTTTCGAATTCAAGACCGATGTTTTAGGGTTTTTGATCGGAATGAGTCGATTGATGTAAAAGTTATTTCGAAACGACACTCCGAACGACAAAATTTTTACATCCGATCGAAGCACCGTTAGGTTTAAACACCTGATTGAAGCACCGTTTAATCGTTCAGAGCGCCTTTACGATGTAACTTTTACGTGAATCGACTCTTATTCTCCTCCTGATCAAAAGCTCTAAAACATTGGTCTTGAATTCGAAAAAAACTTAATGGCGTTAAAAAAAATTAATAACGACCTGTTAGTTGCTAAAGTAATAAAAATTGAGACCATTACCAGCCAATTCGATAGTTAAGATCAGTAAAAAACAAAATATAAAAGTTAATACCGTTTAAAGCAATATAGTTTTTTTTAGTTTGGTAATGAATTTTTATCATTACTTTTTTTTCTACACTGACAACAATTTTTAAAGAATATTTAAAAGTTTTATTTATCATAAATTTTTGAGTTAAATGCCATTTTAGTCCCTAAGTTTTTCATGTTTTTGCCATTTTCATCCATTTAAGAAAATATTGCCTACACTACTCTATTGTTTTTAATTTTATGCCATTTTCATCCATTTGCTTAACTCCGTTAGTGTAACCGTTAACCAAGCTCATATTCATGTTTTTAAAGGGGGTTAGTTGGTTTTTTTTAAGATTTAAATCCATTCAAAACATATTTTAAATTAATGTAAATTACTATTTTGGTCCCTGATGTTTGATTAAAATCACGGATTTTATCTAATAGTTTGTTTTCTACTATTTTAATTTACTGTTTTCACACAAACTTGATATTTCAGTCCACACCACTAATGGTCATTCATATTTTCAGGTAAATTTATGTGAAAAGACAGTAGTACCCCTGGACCAAAATAGTTATTTTGACCAAACCCCAATGACCAAAATAGTAATTTACCATTATTATTATTATATATTGTTTTTGTTGTTGTTAATATTGATATTATCGTTATCGTTATCATAAATCATTATCGTAATCAATATTATTATTATCGTAATCATTGTTACCGTTGGCCACTGATGACCACTCGCTGCCGGCATGTGTCACCACTCGACTTTCTCACCAACAATTTTTTTTTACTTTACTATTAACTTTGACTTAATTATTATTTTAACCTCTAAAAAGTATGGTGAAAAAGAATTAGAATATTAATATATATAGTGGTTTGTGTTGTGCGTAATAATAATAATAATAATAATAATAATAATAATAATAATAATAATAATAACAATAACAATAACAATAACAATAACAATAACAATAATAACAATAACAATAACAATAACAATAACAATAACAATAATAATAATAATAATAAGTTATATTAGTATAAGTACGTGGATGAAGAGAACAAAAGTGGGTGGGTTAGAATTTTATAGTTCGATATTAAAATATGTTTTGAAGGGAATTAAAATAAAAAAAACTTACCCCCTTTAAAAATATGAACATGAGCTTGGTTAACGGTGTAAGCTAACGGAGTTAACCAAGTGGATGAAAATGGCAAAAATAAAAAACAATAGAGTAGTGTAGGCAAAAAAAACTTAAATGGATGAAAATGGCAAAAACAGAAAAACGTCAGGGATTAAAATGACAGTTAACTCTAAATTTTCCTTACATTTTCTCTCTCTCCACTAATGAGTCCATAAAACTTACAAACTCACACTTAGAGCATTCACAGTGGATCCATCAACCCTATCTTCAAAATTTAGCTAAAACACACAACTTTTTCTAAATTTTGATTCTCTTCTAAAAACCTCCCACAACCCATCCATTTTCTCCATCTCTATATTCTTTTTTTATTATTTTCTTTCCTTACCATCTTAACTACCAATTATTTTGTCTTATTGTATTAACATCAAACCAACTTCCAGGCTCAAACTTCTCTTCTTATTGCTGCATCCAATGTTTTTATTTCATGTGAATCATCTTCTGAAATTGTTATGCTACTTTGTTAACCTAACATTTCAACAAAAACTTTGATAAAATAGCAACATTCCAACAACATTTAATTACCTAAATAAGAACAACATCAACATGGCTAGAGAAAGGCTGCAAAATGAATTCCATGGAACCAAAAAAAGTACATAAGTATGAGGTTAGATAATGCCACAAAACATATGCAGTAATACTTTCTTGTAGCACCAAAATATATGCATTAGTGTTTGGCAATTCAGCCTTAAAGCTGATCATCTAAGCAGGACTTCGTCTCATTATGATCTCCTTTTGAAGTTCCACAAAATATAGTCGTTGGATTTCAGGCATGCCGCTCACATCCATCATCATAATCCGTTGTTCTGATTCCTTTATTGCAAGCTTCGTTTTCTCAGCTTCAATCCTCAACTTTTCGGTCTGTAACCTCATCCTTTCTTCTTCAGCTTTTCTGTCATACTCCATCTTTTCTGCCTGCAACCTCAACCTTTCTTCTTCAGCTTTTTTATCATACTCCATCTTCTCAGCTTTAAGGCGATACAACTCTTTCTCTTGAGCCAATGACTCCTCTAAAAGTGTATACTTCATCTTTCTGACTTTGGCGATTTCCTCCGCTTGCTTACCTTCTTTTCGCAATCGTTTTGCAGCTTTCCTACCAATTGGTCGATCCAATTCGATAACTTCATTTTCAGTTTCATTCTGCATTGAGGATGGGGTTGTGGTTGGGGATGGGACCATCTTCTTCCTTTGCTTTGGGACATTGTTTCGCGAAATCCACTTAGGTTGGTTCTTTAATAGCTTCCAACAATGCTCAAACAAGAAGATGCATTTTTCTTTTGACTGGTACATAATCTTCGCCTTATCAATCTTGCATTTAAACAAATAAAATACATGTTAGAAAATCGATTACGCTAGGCACAAGTTAAAGTACTCTTGAAACAAGTTAGAGTGTGGAATTTCTACCTTATCTTGCTCCGTAATGCCACTTTGATTTAATTGTTCAACTTGAGCTAGGCATGAACAAAAGCTATTTGTGGCTTTTTGAATACAAGACCATCGATTTGATAAAGACTTGGTTGACCTTTCGGTTGTGGTTTCTTTATGTTGCTGAAAGTACTCAAAGATTCTTTCACAGAATTGAGAGTGTTTTTGATCTGTTCCTTGAATGGCATCAAGGCTGTGATTAAGGTATGAGGCGACAAGTAACTCGTCTTCTTTAACAGTAAAGTTCACACCCCTTGTTGATTTCTTAGCATTGGTTGGATTAGAGGGTAAGGGTGGATAGTCATCCAGGATCACATTAGAGTTTTCACAAAGAAGGTTTGTGTAGTACATACCTTGGTCTGGTGAATCCATACTCAAAGCTACAACACACCGAAATATATATGAATGTATATTAATAGTCAACAATGTTACATATTATGCAGTACTCATTCATAATATATCTTCTCTTAATGCAAAAGGAATGAAAACGAAGAAGTTGCAGTTTCAAATGATAAAGAAAACTTTTAATTGAAGTGAAATGGAGAGATGAACAAACCTCACAAATCTATCACTATTAAACCCAAATGAACAAGAAAAGATATCTAAATGAACAAACCTCACAAATTTTATCACTATTACACCCTAAGTTCTTAAAACGATTTGATAATCAATAATCCTTCTTTGATCCGCGCAATAAGAAATCAGAGGACTTGAACAAACCTTACCACCGAAAACCCCAAGCAAGAGGCTTCACCAATCGTTTCTGTTACGGTATGAGAGGAGAGGCGAACGTAAAGGGATAACAAGGAGGAGAAATGTGAGATGGGCGGGAGAATATGAGATGGGCGGGAGAAGATGAAATGGGAGGCAGAAGACAGATGTAACACCCGACCCCTAAGGGAACAATTCATTATTAAAATTAATAAAATAAAAATGAAATGTTAGGCTAGGCGATACGCGCAAAGCATGGCCTTGGCCTGCGCGTATCGCGCCAGAAGAGAAAATCCGGGTGCGCGTAAACCGTGTCAGCGCGTGGTTTTGCAAAACCACTCCACCTACGCGATACGCGCAGGTGGAGGGTATGACCTGCGCGGTACGCGTAGCAAGCGATTACGGGCTATAAATAGAGGAGCACCCCTCCCTTCACTCTTGCTCATCCATGCTTTCTCTCTCTACATTTTAGAGAGAGAGAGCTCTAGTTTTGTTACGGGTTCGTGCGGTAAGTGCGGTACCCTGCGTCGGAACGCTCCATCGAGTGTCGGTCGCATGAAGATCCCTTAGCGGGCGTCGAGGTTCTGCCCGATTGAAGAACGGTAGACATTGAGGTTCTGCCCGATAGAAGAAAGGTGGTCATGGAAGTTCTACGCGACTGAAGAACGGCGGTCGACGAGGTAAATAGCGTTTCCCCTCTCATTAGTTTAGGATGGGTAACGGGTTGAAAACCCGAAGGGAATGCGGGTAAGGATACCCGCATAGCACGAGGTACATGCCAGGGAATGAGTTGTGGGATTAAAACACCCGCAACAAACGGGTGGAATACCCGAGGGGGTACGGGTTGAATTTCCGTACCAAAGAGGTACGATATCTGTTAACGTCTGAAATGGCTAAACATACTGAATACGCGACGTAAACGCGTACCGGGCTAGTTTCCCCCGAATGCGTAATATCTAACGAAATAAATATCTCGAGAATATTTATTTAGTTAAGTGATATTATTTTCAGGAAACGACATCTAAAACGCAAAAAGAATTGAGTTCGTACGCAGTACCGGATGACGCGGTGTGAGCAACCGGCTCACCAAACTCACTATATATAGGAGTTCACCCCTCCTTCTCTCATTTGCAACATAAAAACACACACATAAGGTGTGAGAGAGTAGAGAGAAGGGAGAGATCAGCTGGTGGGAGGCTGGTGGTGGCCGGCGGTGGCCGATGGTGGTCCGGTGGCGGCCGATGGTGGTCCGGTGGCGGCCGACGGCGGTCCGCGGTGGTTCGTGACGGCCGAAAAAGTGGTTTTTACCCCGGAACCTATTCTCGACGTTCCGAACACAATGGTAAGCTCCGTTTAGCCTCAATCTCTCTGTAAAGTTGTGTAAATGTCGGAAGTATGCATATGTTGTTCATGAAATCACAGCTATGTTCCAGGAAGGATCCTGGAAGATCTAACCGTTGGCTACGTCTACATTTTGGATATGTTGTTCCCAACACATGAATGCTCACATCTACCGTTCAGTTTTCGAAGATCTTACCCAGAGGTACGATTTTTATGTTGAAAACCGAGACTGATCGGATTTCCGTCACTGGAAATGCAGTCTCAAAGATCGTCACTTTCCTGGAGATCCGACCGTTGGTTAGTGACGAAATTTGGACTGTAGGTTCCTGAGACATAGGTGAACATTTCCACCGAAGGAAATTACGATCAGAAGTTCGGAAATATGGATTTAGATCCGTTCAGTTTGTAACAGTTTTCTTGTCGAAAACAGAAAAATCGATTGTGTTGCATGTTGGTCAAGATGAGGATGTATGGATGGTTTGATGATGGATAAATGTTCGTTTTGAAAAGACGAACATGATGGTATATTGGTTCTTGGTGTATGTCGGTTTTTGAAAGGATCCGTGTATGCAAACCGACCGGAAGGTATAAACCGAACGGTTAACCTTCCATATGATTTTGGTCAAGTGAGATGAAATGAGACTTTTCGGGAAGCTGTAATGAAGTATATGGGCTGTTATGGAAGTGGTCTTAGAACTCGGGATTGCTATGGATTAGCATCTCGGAAGCTCTCTATTACATGGTAAGACTCGTTTTAGTATTAATCGAGTTATTTACAATATGTGTATATTGATACATGTGCACATGTATGTATGAGGATTAGGTTGAGAACGATGATGATGAGTAAACACGCTACAATGTTGGTCATTGTAAGCGGTGTTAGATTGCTCGAGATAGAGCGGGATCGATAAATGAACAAGTCGAAACGCTGCCAAATTTATTAGGTAAGGTCATAGAAACCTTCGCCTAATTATTTATGAGTATGATTGGTTTAAGGGCAAACCAAGATTTTTAGAATTAAACCTCACTAGTAAATACTAATAAGCTTTACTAGGAGAACGACGGTTTAATGAAATGAGAAAGATAAAACATTGTGAAAATGCAATGGTTTTATTAAATGACTTTTCTAAGTAGGATCGATGTTATTAGTGTACGAAAACCCTGACTCGAACGCTAGAGCGTTTCGAGTGAGATGATTTGATTAAGGGCCCAAGTCATTGCTAAGTCACAACATGACTTAAGCGATTGACAACCGGTGGGAAAAGCCGGTGGAAACATTCCAGAAGGAATGTGTTCTGATGATGTGATTAATGTACAGGGTTGCACTAGTCATCCACTTAGCTGTCAGCTTGTGATAACTAGACTGCACAAGGTGAGTCTAACCGCCCCCTTTTATATGTTTTATGATTTCGGGGCTGTATCCGAGCTTGTATGAAAAGTATGAAATGTTTTTAAATGTATTGAATATGTATGTGGTTATAAGTAGATCGCTACCTGGTGATCAACGCATCTCAACTCCAGGTTCGTCCGGTTGTTATGTGAGTTGGTCCGCGGTAATAAGCTTCTTGACGAGTCATCCTGATTATTCGGGATGGCGGCTACATGCCACAGGGCAAGTCATTAAGGCAGGCTTCGGGGGTAGATCTTCGAGAACTACCGGCCCGCCTCGGGATATGTATGCGTCTAGTTGGATCCAATTAGGTAGACTGATTGCTCGTAACAGGAAAGGCACCGGATGCCCGGGACGTGATGAAATACTATGGCATAGATTTGCCATATAGGTGCTTTAGTCCTGTATGCGGTATACATATTAGCAGGCATTACGTCAGATGACGTCACTAAGTGGCGTAATGAAGAGTTGATTTGTAGATAACTTATCACCACACACATATATATGAATGAATGAATGATGTCTAAATGTTTTACATGTCTTACGTCATTGGTTACGACTCACCAACAACGTTGTTGTTGATGTCCTTTAGCTCGTGATGCAGGTACAAGGAACGCCTGAGGGCGTTAGCTAGATTGAAGAAGTTTTGCTAGGATCAGATGATTGATGCTCTCGTCATAGGAGCTAGTACCCGATTTGGACACCTGGGAGCAGTGTCCTTAGATAGTTGCTTTGTATATGTAGTTTTACTTACTGACATTGTTAAAAGTTCAAATTGGGTTGACATTTAGTGGTCTTTATTACAAAAGACTTCCGCTGAAATGTTGATTATATTATTTAATTGGCTGATATTATGCAACGTATCGGGCCCTGGAGTCGGGGTGTGACAACAGATATGGTTGGGATGGAGGAGCTACAGTAGCTTTTCATATATGAAAAGTTTCTGTAGCATCTTTTGATAATATAGGGTTAGGGTAGATAAATGATGGATGGAATGGAGTGAAAATTTAGATGTTTTTTTTATATTTTAAAGATGGGGGTTGAAATGGTGGAGCCAATGTGAATGCTCTTACATACTATTACAGTATTACATGATCAGTCTACATATTCGAACAAATCTATTATTTCATACGCCCCTTAGGTGCCATGCTATAGTCAAAGAGTGGCGTTGAGTCAATAATTTTATTATTATTATTTTTCTTAAAACAACATTTATTTTTATAAAAGAAACATATGTTGTTTGGGTTGTTATATATTAGCTTCTGGATTGGTTTTTAAACATTCTTATAAAAATACACATATTTTTTTATTGATGTGTTTGTTTAAGAATTGTAGTTTTAATTATAAAAAAGTTAACTATTCAATATAAAAAGCTTTAAACGCACGTTTGTTTCGAATTGTTGTTTCACAACTAGTTAATGTTTTTATATTTAATAGTTAAATTTTATAAAAATCTAAACTACAGCCTAAAAAACACGTTTTTATAAACAAATTTAAAAAATACAACCAGACACGTCTTTTTTTTTTATAAAAATATACGTTTTTTTTTAAATTGACTCAGACGCTGCTTTTTGAACATAACACGACGTCTAATGGTTATGAAGGTGTGACAATAACTAATGGGTTGTGACAGGTTGTCAGAATAGAGAGGGGTTACAGGATGGTTACATAATCCATTCTAAATTACCTTAATCACACGAGGGACGAGGGTCTATACTTGTTTTATTTCACTCCTCTTGAGCACATGATGTTTAAATTAATAGAACTTTTAGGATGTTACTTAATTATTAACATGGATATATTGATATATCATGAAAACATGGCACATTAGGGAGAATTATTCCGAGTAAACTCTTATTACATGAATGAAAGAAATTGTAACAAGAAAATATTAATCAACAAATATATAAAAAAAGATAGATACAGAAAAACAAAGCAAAATAAATACACAACAACGAAAATCAAGTTCAGTTAGAACTTAAAGTCCAGCATGAAATGGCACACCCGTGTTCGGCAACCATGACTGACCAGCAATAAAATTCGCAACCGTAAACCTGGAAGCCTCGTTCGAGTTCGTGATAACCCGGTACCCACGCCACTTGACTCTTCGGCTAGTCGAAGAACCCGGTCCAGTGTTCCTATATTCTCCATAATACAAAGTATTAAGAGCAAAGTTCCCATCCCATTCTAACCATCCAGCCGGGTCAACCAAACTATCCATATAATTTTTCAAAAAGACGGTACGTGAATACTGCTTCCACGGCCGCCCCAAGAATGTCTTGAACGAGCTCAAGACTGGTTTTAGGTCGGATGCAGCCATGATTCGGGAATTCTGAATAGAGATCCCAGTGTTCTGGTTGGAGTCGGTTCGGCCTTGAGCCGTGATAGTAATCTTTTGGGAAGCCATGGGTCGTCTTCCGTAGATCATGCAGTTTTGGAAAACAACAGCGGCGTTTCCGAAGATGAAATCAACTGTCCCGTAAATGTAGCATTCTTTGTAGAATTGTCGTTGCGAGTGGACGTAGAGGGTGTCTTGATAGCCTTCAAAACCGCAGCGGTAGAAGACTGATAAGTCTGAGCCAGACCGCAGAGCCACTGCTTGGTGGTTTTGAGGGCCGGCGGTGTTGCGGAATGTTATGCCTTGGGCAATGAATCCAGACCCGGTCACAACTGTTGGTACATGTAAAGAAAATGTGTAAGGGCTTAGAAATGGTCCATTTGTACTTGCAAATAGTATTTGTTAAGTAAACATAAATGTAAATCTAAGTTTTCTTTTAAAAACATGCTAAATATCAAAAGACGTCTTTACATGAATGTAAAATAAATTCTTGTGATATTTATCATGTTTTACATATATATACTCATATCTGATTTACACATATGTAAAAAGGGTTTAATATTGTCAGACTTAATTTATATGTATGTAACTCAATGGTTCAACAGTTCTGTAATTAAAGTTGTTCTGTAAGGATTTTAACCATATACCCATATATATCATTCTAAGAGCTTTGAGGGGCCCGTAGTTTGAATATAAAGTGTATTAAAAACTTTTATGTAATTCGATGACTTTTAACTAGTTTCGCTTTCTTGATACGTACGCAACAAATCGTCTTAATCCTAAACTCTCTACATTGTTGACAATTGGAACCCATCCCATGATGGTGTTTTACGTATGCTTAAAAAGTTATCTTTTTTATATATCTCTATTACGTAAAAATAAAAAATAACTTTTTAAATACATGTTAGCAGCTATTAGTTAGCATTACTAAGAAACGATTACTTACTGACGGTGGCCGAGTTGAACGTGGTAGATCCGCCACCAACACTTCGGCTACCGGTGATAATAGTATTTTTCATCCCATCACCAACAAGCATAATATTCTTCATCTTGTTTCCAATCTCAATATTTTCCCTATAAACACCTTTCTTTATACGTATAACAAACCTCCCACTTCCACTTCTCTTTGCAGCTGCATCAATTGCAGCCTTAATGGTTCTATAGTTCCCCGAACCATCCTGAGCTACCACGATATTCGCCCGTGGAGCCGCGGTCTGCAAAAGCTTCCGATCCCCCGGCTTAACCCACGTTGGAAACCCGTCTTTATAACTCACCTCCGGTGTGGTTGACCCGTTGTTTATAGCCAAACTATTGCTAAGAAGCTTTGTTACATTGTTAGACATTAGTGGTAACATGTAATCAGAAGCGTTAACCTCTACAAACCCGGCACGACAAGTTTCAAGATTGGTTAAGGCAGTGCTGAGCCATGTTTGTGCGTCGAAATCGGTGCATTTGGTGGTTGGGTCTAGGGTTTGATTTAGTTGCAAGATTGTGTTTTCGTAAAGGTTTAAACAGTCGGCCCATGCGGAACGTTCACGTTCGTTACGACATTTTTGACCGAGCCATTTGGTGTGACTCTCGGCGTTTAGGGCTCTTTCCAAGGCTAGTTCTAAAGCCGCTTTACGAAAACCGGACTTGCCCAAAACAAGGTTGTGCGGTTTGTGGCTCATGAAATGCTTGCATGGTTCCGGATTCGGGGTTTTATCGCACCACCAGTTAATGTCATTTGGTAAGGAGGAGGAAATGGATGCGGAAATGAAGATGGTGAGGAGTATGAACAAGGGGATGTTCTTCATGGCTATATGATATGATGTTGTTATTAGTTAGTTTGTGTGTTGTGTTTGTGAGATTTGTGGGTATATATAGGATGATGTTATTTAGATGTAAGGTTAATTTTGATGTTTAATGTGTTCTTAATTTGTGACAAAGTTGACATTTGACAATGTCACCAAACACCAATTCAAAAACTGGATGTGGATGTTAGAAGGAAGATTCTCCTATGATGATCAACAAACTATTTGTAGGTTGTGTTTAATTGAATATAAGGTTTCAACGTGTGTGTTGTTAGAAATACAATAATTAATTAAAATGTTATAAGAGTAATTAATTACCATAAAGATGATCGAATAAAAGTAGAGTTATATAGTACCATATATATAAGTAACCTTAAGTCGAGAATTATAGAATTTTTCTTATGCATTCATACTGTTCTCGTAAGTTATTATTATTTTTTTAAATTTCACCAAATATTTTGAAGTTTTAATAATTTTTATAATTAATATATAATACAGATATTGCATATGTGTATTAAAAAAATTAAACATATATTGTAATTTCTTATACCTCGTATATGTAGTATAATGATACTATATATATACATTTAGTATACGATCGATACTATATATATGCAGTAATATAAAATATTATAAACATAAATTATCATAATACTACACATATGCGGTAATGAAAATAAAAAAACGAGTTAATTCTCCTTTTTATAACGTTTTATACTTATGTAAAAGATAAGGCATCCTTTTTTTAATTTTTTTTAAAACAACGTTTGGTGCAATGACATATGACCGAAGAATTTAGAGGTGCAATGACATATGACCGAAGAATTTAGAGGTGCAAGGACCCAGATAAAAAAACTGGCCTCTAACATCAATATATAGGTGTTTTTCGTCGGTATTGGGGCTCTCTCATTACTGTGTACGCTGCGGAGGCTCATCACAACCCTCCTTACGGGTCAAATTGATCCAGATCAAAACTCGTCAACCAACTGTTTTAGAAAAAAATCGGACAGGAACCAACTGTTCCAGGGAAAGATAACTAGATAAGGCATCCTTGACTTAATGATTCAGTTAAAAAAAAATAACAGATGTAACAACTAGATAGAAGTGTTTAAAGATACATATATTTTAAGTTCTAATTTACTTCGTTTTAAAATTTTACTCCGTCCCTTTTAATAGTTATCTAATTCTCCACTCAAGAACGAGTACGTACAATAGAATATTTTTTTTGGAGAGTGTTTGTTGTTCACCCCTATTAGTTTTTTAATATTTTTTTAAACAAGTTATAAGTAGAGGAAAAGAATATACAACCGTAAATGTATAGAAAATATTATTTAGTTAAAATGTATAAAATTTTTTCTCTAGTTTGAATAAAGCACCTACATAGATCTTTAATATAATATATTAATATATACATGCACCGGGCTGTATATAGGCTTTGGTTCAGTGACGGATCGAGAACCAAATATCAGGGGTATCTTATGAGAAAATTTTCGCTTAAGTGTATCATAATTTTTTTCAGGGGTATCCCTATACTTAAAACCGTAAAAAAATGGTATCCTAATACTTAAACCAATGAAAACTATATATACTTTGTAACGAAAGTTGAGTGGTAGTCTGGGATACCCTGGGCTCTTCATAGCGCTCCATCCCTGCTTTGGTTATACATACATTCTAATTGATCAAGGGAACACCTTTCTCTATATCTTTATATATATACACACACAAGTATATTATACATAGTAAAGAGATAGATCGAGGAGATCAGGTTGCCTTAATTACAGTTATGTGTTTCTTTAATATACTAGCTCTTAATTAATAATTAATATATGTTAGTAAAAGACTAAAAGGAAAGTCTTATAAATTCAGTATTTTCAATTTGTTTGTTTAAGTCAATAAAAACCGTTGTATCATATTAGTCGAAGCAAGAATGTTCACAACATTCTCTTTGTTAACAACATTCTGTTTTAGAGGAGATGATCGATGCATGTCTCTAAACAAAACATAAAAAATTAACCAACCATGTATATATACAATTATTGTATTATAATATAGTTTTTAATAAAATGATCTTTAATTATGATTATAGTTAAACGTACATCTAATTACCACTCTATTAATTAAATGTCTGTTAACATATATGATTAATGATTTAGGTACGTGGATTTCGATCGGTATTAATTATTATATTATTACACATTATTTTATGTTTGCGGCAAAAAATCAACAAAATTATGTCCATATGGTTAATTTTACAAGATTAATAATCGGATATTAACGAACATCAACC
The DNA here is from genome assembly GCA_030867185.1 of Tagetes erecta. Lineage (NCBI taxonomy): Eukaryota > Viridiplantae > Streptophyta > Magnoliopsida > Asterales > Asteraceae > Tagetes > Tagetes erecta. The sequence continues at coordinate 17,272,523 of CM061491.1, read as the reverse complement.
GATTGTGGCTTGTAATTCAAAGGTGTAAAATGTAAACGAGTCGAGTCATCAACAAATTTCCTGAATTGTATCGGCTAGGAACTTGATAGTTTTAGTCATAATTTGAAGTATTATAATTAAATTTGCAAGAAATAGTGAACACATGCAGCAGCGGCGAACGAAGCGCAAGTAGTAGGAGGTAAAGGGCGATTTTCATTACTGTTCCTTGGCACCTATAGAAAGCCAGAAATGACAAAATCTTCAATAACGCACGTGAAGCCTACCTTGCATTATAGAAGACATTAAAACATGAAGTGCTATATGGATAAACAATCGTGGAAAGAACGGGACTCGGTCTGGAACTCCTGGACTACCCACCTACATGTTTTTTTAATTAAATTGTACTCTGTTTTAATCTCAGGGGGAATCATCAAACTACTAGATGGAAACTCGTTTGCGATGTAATTATTGGTTCATTTTATATTTTTATATACCTTATTATCATGCTGCATGTTGTACGTTCAAAAACAAAAACAAAAACAAAAAAAAAATGGACGTTGACATTAACCTTAATTAGTTATATAGAGATATATATATATACATTAGATGCATGGTGTTACTTGTTGGCTTAAAACATGGGAGTGGGCACCACGAACACGCGTTGTTTAAGCCAACCAACGTGACCCCAACAAACTAATTACGAACAAAATCTTATTTTAGTTTTAATTTTACCGCTATATATATATATATATATATATATATATATATATATATATATTATATTCTACGTTTTCATTACACCCATGATATTATTGTTGCTTGCAAGCTAGATGTGTATATTAAAAACGAATCTCCAGTACTCATAATATAATATGTATCCTCACCTATCATTAAATGATCGATTTGTAATCTTTTATATAAATAAATAATTAATGATATCCGTGAAGCGAGTCAATTAATTAATCATATCAAGTTCAAGAGTACGTAGCTAGCTTTTTTAAATAGCCGACTAATTAAACTCCTTTAATTAATCAACTAACTACTGAAAAAAGGATATATGATACAAAAGGACCCATCGTTTTGGATTATTCAATAGCTGCTTAAGTTGACATATATAACTTTGCTAACAAGCTAGAAACAGATCGAAGGAAAAAAACTGGGTAAAACCGTAAAAGTAGTTCACAAAAAGTAGAGTAAACTTTTTTTTTTCTTCTAAAATAACGATTTGCATACAATAATTTTAAAATTGCGTTTTACCTCTCTGAGGTTTATTTAAAATAACGAGTTACATACAATAGTTTCAAAATTACATTTTGCATCGCTAAACTTAATTACCGATTTGTCACCATTTGCTACATTTGAAATAATTGTGTAAAAAACAAACGTTAGTCAGTCCATATGCCCCTCATGTGAGGGGCACTTTAGTCATTTTCAAGCCAAAACTCATTTAAGCAAGAGGAAAAAGAAAAAGTACGTGAGAGGCACATTGGACTAGCTAACGTTTGATTTTGATGAAATTAATCTGGATGTAGCAAACAGTGACAAATTGGTAAGTTTAGGGAGGCAAAACGCAATTTTAAAACAATTGTATGCAAACCGTTATTTTAGATAAACCTCAGGGAGACAAAACGTAATTTTAAAATTATTGTATGCAAACCGTTATTTTAGGTAAACTTCAGGGAGACAAAACGCAATTTTAAAACTATTGTATGCAAACAGTTATTTTAGGTAAATCTCAGGGAGGCAAACCGAATTTTACTCCAAAAAGTATATTAAAGTTTACACCATTTTTATAACATAACCGATCAATTTGTAAAATCTAAAAATCATGTTGTTGTTACTAATTTAAGTCTATAATTAAGTAACTTCATACAAGCCTATGTACATGCATGCATAAATCATTTCTTAATTAGTTCTTACGTAGCCTTAAGAGCACCTTGATGGTTGATTTGTAGCTCCATGCATCGGAAGGCCGATCGAGTAAAGTACATGAAGCGTTGTTAGAATAAACAGATCGAGAGAAAGTTGTAGTCGTCGACCCATGAAAGATTCGTGTCATTCATGTTACAAGCTAAGTTTATTGACCGGCAAGAAAAAAACTTGGATGTGTACGTTATAAAACTTGGTAACAGGCCGGATAGAAAATGCAATAATAAAAAAAGTAAAAAACCACCCAAATAAATCTGATTAAAGTTTATTGAACTTGAAAGGTGGTTGGATTTTTCCAAGGAGATGATTGGTTGACTTCAATTACATGGTGTTGATTGGTATGATGGAATTAAATGTCAGAAATTATATAATAAAAAAATGCGTATTAAAATATTAAGAAAGAAAAAAAAACACTTTAGAAAGAAAATGCTTTTAAGGAGGATTAAAGGAGAATAATATGAGAAAAACCCAATGTTTTTAAAACCGGACCGGACATCGAACCGGTTGTCTTACCGAGTCACCGGTCCGACCGGTCGAACCGGTTGAACCGGAATCAAGAATTGGATGATAAGATAATTAGTTTATGTATATTTTTTTGAACGGCTATGTGTATGTATACACATATATAAATTTAAGGGGCATTTACATATATCCCCTTCCTAAGATCATTTATTACGTATTTACCCACTCCTTAAATTCAATTACATATTTCCCCTTTCTAAACCATATATATTACATATTTACCCAATTTCTTTAAAATAGCATTTTGATTTACTATTTTACCCTTAATGATCTTCATAAATATATTTTTATATTTTTTATGGTTTGTGTAAAAGAATGGATAAATGAGTAATTTATTATGTCAAAGGGGATATATGTAATTAAACTTTAGGCTTGGATAAATATGTAATTGATGGACTTAGGAAGAGGAAATATGTAAAAAAAACCTAAATTTAATAACAAAGCAGTCTAACTTGTTTACAAGTTTGTTCATAAATAAAAAAAATTAGCAGTTGTTATATACTTTTAAGTTTAAAAGATACTAGTTTATTATGTGATTTAGTTATAAAAATTTAAATTGTGAGTGTGTTGTAAATATTTATTCTTTGTTTAAATATTTATAAAAAGTTTAAAAGATAAATAGTTGTAGATATTGGAAACTTATATAATTAGCTTCATCAGTGGCTTTAATATATATTATATATATACGTAATAATCTCAAAATATGCCAAAAAAAACATCCAGCTTAGTTGGTTTATTATAACTAATAAATATTTCAAAACAAAGAATCGTGGGTTCGATTCTCCCCAAATTTGTTTTACTAAATTTTCATTTGTAGGAATACTCTTGTCCCACATCGAAGCTTGAATAGAAAGAACCATCATCTGTTCATTTATAAAAAAATAAACCCTGTACCTTGATACTCTATTATCTCCGGTTCAAATTCAAACGGGTCTACCGGTTTGACCGGTTCAAGTTAAAACCGGCCGGTTTATTTGAGAGCCGTTTAGAGGGTGAGAACCGGACCGGTGATCTTGCCGGTTCCCGGTCCAACCGGTTCGACCGGCCGGGCCGGTCCGGTTTTCAAAACACTGATAATGCAAAACCCTATCATGACAAAGTTTTGATGAAATGTCATAATTAGGTTGGCTCGTAGTTTCGTCAAAAATGCTATTTAATGGTATTAATCTATGTGATAAATTATGAAAAACTTAATTATGAGAAGTTTTTCTTTAGATGCTTCGACTTGTGAATGTTTAAAATGAAAAAGACTATATTTTAAGGGTTTTAAAGTCATTTATTATTGTTTTGTTGAAAAACATATTACAAACCTAACACCAATCGTGAACGCTGGAAAATTCCTCTTATCACAGACATAGTCGATTAGTATGTTACATAAATTTTTCACTCAATTTCAAGCATTCTTATCACAAAACACCTTTTCCTATCTATTTAAACAAACATATTAATTTTATATAAGAATTTATTTAGATAAGTTAATTATAATTATGCAAGAATATTATGTAAATAAAGCATTAATTAAAAGTATATAAATAATTTACTAAAGAAATGTTCATTCATTAACAAAAAAAATTATTTGATTTTAATAATTCAGACTTTTGTTTATTAGACAATATTAATTTAAACTTAAAAAATTCTATATGACACTCCTAACTAGTAAACTATTATCGCCCATAGATCCTTTTTTAACCTCGTTAGTTTTTTGGGCGTGACAAATGACTTACTCCATCTTTATATATCATTAAAAACAAGGACCAATTTTGTAATTTACCAAAAGTTTTGATACAAAATATATAAAAATCAACTCATTCATCTACCACTCCCCATCACCATCAAAATTCATCCCTCCTTCCCCACCTCCACCATGGCAGTTCCTCCTCCTTTGACCCACTTCTGCCTCCACATCCACCTTCGAGCTCTGACAACTCCATCATTGATTAACTAGAAGCCCGACTTCGTCTTCACTACCAACCGACGAGCATCACCGCCACTTTCATCCTCTTCTTCCTGAAATTTTATTTGCCTGTTCATCTTTGATCTAGGGTTTTATGGTGACGATAATGGAGATGACAACAGATTGTGGTGATTGCTCAATGAAACCATATCCCTAAATCACGTCTTAAAATTAGTATGCTTGTTTTAGAGATTAACAAGAAACTTTGAGGTGTGGTGGTGTTGGTAGGAGACGGTGGTGGTCAGCGATGGCGGTTGTCGGTTGTTGGTAGGAAACTGTGGTGGTGAAGATTGTCCTTGTTTTAAAATATATACAAAACATACAATAATGGTCCCTATTTAAAACTAGTGGTTTGTATACATAAACTACAAAAATGGCCCATGTTTAAAATAATGTAAAAAAATAGTCCAAGTCGTTTGTCACATTAGCAAAAAATTAACTAACAGACTTAGAAATGTCAGTGGGCAAAATAGTTTACAAGTTTGGGCTGACACATAATTTTTTAAGCTCGGATTAATATTGGCTAATAAACAAAAGTTTATGATGGGCCATTCGTATTTCTTAAAGACTAATAAATTTTAAGTTAAATAGCATAATTAAACTATAACAACTTAAACCAACAAACTAAACTAAAAAACTAATTGTGATGGGCCATTCGTATTTCTCAATAATCTCTTTACACATTGTTTCATGTTCGGCACATTAATAGGAGTCCATGAAAGTTGTCTCGACAATGTATTTAACGAGGCTAAGCTTCTTTGCCTCATCAGCAAGTGCAGAAGAATAACACATACCTTTACCCTTAACTGTGGCCATTCTTTTGGCCTTGTACTTTTCCATTGGATGACTTATAGCTTTTTCATTTTGTGGTTTCACTTCAACTGTAATATTATTATCATCATCATCATCAAGTGAAACCCCAAATTCTAAATTTATTTCTAGGGTATTGGCGTATTGCCAACTTTGGCATTCGAAGCAAAAACCGCATATATATACTCACTTGTGCTATTATCTTTATTCTTTTGGGGGCTTGATGACTATAAACTTTAGTAGCCCAAGAAAACTTTGGATAATATTTAACTCAAGCTCCCACACATGTTCATATGTAAAGGGCTGCTCTTGGTCTTCGAGGAAATCTAAATCTGCCATCTTTTGATTATATTTCGACCAACCACTTTTGTATTGAGACTTGAGATGATGAAAAAATTAATTCAACTTTAACACCTTTGGCTTAACTAAATACGTTGACTTACTCATTAACTTTTCGTCACCTGGTAGCCACCTGATACGAGATTACGAACCTCCCTTTCATCATCTTTTTTTAGTTTTTGGCTTCGCTTCTCTTCTTTTCGGTGTTTCTTTGGATGACGAAGGTGATTCAACAACTGGTTGTTTAGACTATGATTTTGGTTGTTCAAAACTGTGGCTGTTGCATTGTTTTTCAGCCATGCTTGATATTATTGATATTGTTGGAATTGTTCATACGAGAACCCGGGTTGTACAAATTGAGAGAAGTCGGGTAGTGGAAATTGGGAGAACCCGAGTTGTGGAAAGAGAACCCATTGTAAATTGTGCTTTCATTGTAGGTTTTATCATTCAAGAGTTGAGTAAAATAAAGCGGAGCTCTTGGACACGTTCAGATTTAAATATCTAAAGTGTTAAGAGAGTTTAAGATTGTGTGAAAAAACGAAGTTTTAAAAACGTATTTATGTTGGAAAGAAAAACTAGACGTTATAAGTAAGAAAAAAATTTGAAGTAACGGTTATTTAAAAAATATATATCAAATTGAACTAAAGTAGCCGTTAGATTAAAAAAAATTAAATTATTTTATAGCCATTATATCTTCTATCTAATAATTTAAGGTTTTAGAGGGTATTTTTTATGACAAAATATTTGTTCTATAATAGGATGTTTGAGAGTTCACAAGCTTTATGAAAATTTTCACAATGTTATTAAACCGTCTGGTCCGACCGGTCCGACCGCGGTTGGACCGCTTTTTTTAATAATCCCGGTTCAATTAGACACGGTTTGATTGCTGTTTCTGAACCGCTTCGAACCGTACGAACCGGTCCGGCCGGACCGGAACCGGACCGCTAATGAACCGCTATTGAACCGGGTCAGTCATAAAATACATACTTTTATGTTTTGATTTTCTTGGATTTTATGTTTATATCTATTTATATTTGTATTTTTTGTAATGAAAGACAATGTTGATTTTTGAAGTAAAGAAAATGATGAACTCGTTTTATATTGACATTAAAACTTGTTTAAATTATGATTTTTTTGTTATTATTGACGTTAAAACTTGTTTTGATGATTACTTATATGGTATATTTTAATATTATTGAACTTATATTGTGTTTAAATTGAAAATCTTATGGTATTACTTTGATAAATATATATTTATCCTACCCCGGTCCAACTCTTGTCCGACCGGTACGATCATTAAAATTATAATAACGGTTCAGTGTCCGGTACGGTTTTCAAAACATTGATTTAGCCAAATAATTAAATATTAAATATTTATAAATACTTAAAATAATGTTATAATTTATTTATAAATATTATTATTTAACTCGAGAGTAATATATTAGTATTAAACCTGTTTAAAAAATATTATAAAGTTTAAATTTAAAACACTATATTAAAATGCAATGGGTCCCACCACCTGGCGAGCGCGCCCCGTCTTGCACAAACACCCCTATTCGTGGTGTGTTACGGGCGATCTAACAAACATGTATTTAATTTCAAAGCATGACTAATATTGTATTATATTTATTTATTTTTCTTATATAAAAAACGGTATAAATGAACAGTAATATAAAATGATGTGTGTGGTATTTACATGCATCTTTCTTTGGAGCTGTACAAATTGGTTTTTTAAGAATCGGTTCTAGTTTTAGAATCGGTTTTGATTTTTGCTGGCAGTAAAGAAACCAATTTGGTTTTGGAGCTGGTTTTTTTTGTAAAAATTAGAATCTATGTAATATGTGTCTGTTTCTTATAGTTCATGTTTCAGTTTCTATAGAACCGGTTCTGGTTCTTGAAAAATTGGTTTTTTTTCTATGAGATGGGTAGGAACCCTGACTGCTGTAAATCTTCACTCTTCATTAGGTTTTCATTTAGAGTCGATGATCATAATTTTTTAAATTATTTTAGACTAAATAAGTGGTAACATTAAAAACATTAATTATCATAAGATATATAGCTCTTAAAACATTAAATAAGTGACAAGACTAAAACATACCCGTTTTTATAGAAACTGGTTTCTTTCAGGAACCGAACCGGTTCCGGTTCTTTTAGAACCTAGAATTTTAAACGGTTAATTAGTTCCAGTTTGGTTCTTGTAGAACAGGTTCTTTTAATAACTGGTTTTCGGTTATTGGATCGGTTTCGGTTCCTATTCCGATTTTTTTTCACCTGTGCATATATATATATATATATATATATAGCTAGCCATGCACAAATGGGTTTTTTAGGAACTGGTTCCGGGAAGGATTCGGGTCCGGTTTTGGCCTACAAAGTCAAGAACCGGGTAGGATCGGGTTCGGTTCCGGATATGATCGGGTTTTGACCGGTTTAACTAGGTTTTTTTCAGTTCCGGGTATGGCCGGGTTGAGGTGGAACCGGTTCCGGCGGTTCTGGTTCGGTTCCGGGTACGGTTCCACTTTCTTGGAGGAACCGGAACCCATTTGTACCCTACGGTTAGGGTACGACCGGTTCCGATTCCGTTTCAGATACAACGGGTCGGTTTTGGAACCGGTTTTTTCATGTGCACGGGTGACGGGTATATATAGCTAGTTAAAATATATATAAACAAAACAATTAAACTTAAAACCAATAGGCCCAATTTTTATTATTTACATCAGCCCAACCCATCCCATACTCTTTTGTTTTCTTCATCCTTAATTTTCTTCTTCAACCTCCTTCAATCTTCCACTGTAATAAGTTGTATGTCATTTCTTTTGTTGCATCTTTGAATGGCAAATAGTATGCAGTGTCAACTCCTCAACACTTTCTGCTTAAACAACAAACCAAATCCAAAACATCAAATTCAAAGTACCCACCTTTCCATCCCCAAATCACCTCCAACTCAACTTCTTACACACCAAAACCCTTCCCAGGTTACTAAACTTCAAGCACTTTACAAAATTGTACATGACCTTGAAACATCTGTCAAAAATGGTATACTGATCGATGATCCCAAAATATTTTCTTCACTTCTTGAAACCTGCTATCGTTTAGAAGCCATTGAGCTCGGTATCCGCATACATCGCGTGATACCCGGAAAACTTTTACGTAGAAATGCAGGTGTTGCTTCAAAACTGCTTAGGTTATATGCATCTAATGGGTATATGGAAGAAGCACACCAGGTGTTCGACTATATGTCTCAGAGAAATTCATCAGCTTTTGTTTGGAATTCGCTTATTTCCGGCTATTCGGAAATGGGTTTGTACGATGACGCGTTGGCATTGTATTTCCAAATGATGGAAGATGGTGTAGAGCCTGATAAGTTCACGTTTCCTCGTGTTCTTAAAGCTTGTGGTGGATTGGGGTTGATCCACGTTGGTCATGAAGTTCATCGGGAAATAATTCGTCGTGGGTATGCAAACGATGGGTTTGTGCTTAATGGGTTGGTTGGCATGTACGCGAAATGTGGTGATATTGTGAAAGCGCGTAAAATGTTTGATAAAATCGCGTTAAAAGATATTGTTTCGTGGAACTCAATGCTTACAGGTTTTGTTATACACGAGCTGTTATTTGATGCTGCGTTAACTTTTCGACGAATGATATTAGATGGGCATGAGCCAGACTCGGTTTCCATTTCCACAATTCTCACACCAGGGTTGCCTTTGAAACTTGTAGCTCAGGTTCACGCATGGGTTATTCGTAAAGGAGTAGAATGGAACTTGCCAATCGCCAACTCTTTAATTTGCGCTTACTCAAATAGTGGCAGGTTGGATATTGCACGATGGGTGTTTGATGAAATGCCTGTGAGAGATTTGGTTTCTTGGAACAGCATAATATCAGTATATAACAAACACCCAAATGCCCTCAAATACTTCCAGCTTATGTTGAGTTGTAACACTTCCCCTGACGCGATTACATTCGTTTCTGTATTAACAGCGTGCGCTCATTTGAGACTCATAAAAGAGGGTGAAAGATTGTTTTCTACAATGACTGAAACATACGGGATAATGCCAAGTATGGAACACTACGCGTGTTTGGTGAATCTTTATGGCAGGGCTGGATTGATAACCGAAGCTTACAAGGTGATAACAGACAAAATGGAACTTGCAGCTGGTCCAACGGTTTGGGGAGCATTGTTACATGCTTGTTATGTTCATGGAAATGTGGAGATTGGGGAAATTGCTGCAGAAACTTTGTTTGAGTTGGAGCCTGATAGCAACCATAATTTCACACTTTTGATGCAGATTTATGGCGAAGCGGGTCGTGTGCAGGATGTGGAAAGAGTTAGAATGATGATGCTGAGTAGAGGGTTTGAGTTGTAGAATGTTACATATAATAGATTATCCGGACATCATTCGGTATAGGTAACTTACGCTATCTGAACCTGCTCGTAAATATGCACCAACGATCGTCATATGGACTAGATCCTCAACCACTTGGGGAAGATCAGTGCATTTTACATACACGTTTTTGGAGATAAATTATTCTCTTATTAGTTTATAAATATTGTTATAAAATATATCACTTTTAGTTGTTTTTTAGTTGGTAGAAGATGAAGATACGAGCTAAAACAATATAATTAAGTTACAATTGAGACTGACGAGTATATCATCGAATCAAATGACCAATGTGTTGTTAAGTTGTTATATGGTTAACAATTTTATCTTACAGGTTGATAGCTAATAACATGACAAATAGTATGTTTTAAATCTGAATTATGGCTACAGCCTACATATTAACATAATCAAAGTTCTTATTTTGGACTTTACAACATATACTTTAAGTGGGCTGCAAGTTTGGACTCTATCCATTACAAGTTTACAACTCACCAAAATCGAAAACCGAAGTTTTGTTTTGGCATGTTTTCATACTTTGGTTCTCTTTACTCTTTAGGATTTGCTTTGTTGTTTTGTTCGATTTATATCGTTGGAGTGTAAAAGATGAGAAAAACGACAATTTTACCCCTCAAATGGGAGGCGCATGGGTAAGTGACGGCAATTTTGAAGGTCAATAGACGAAGAGACTGAAAATGTTAAAAATTAAAATCCTAAGGATGCCAACTGTTAAGGTTGTACTGAAGTTGTTAACACACCTAAAACCTAAGGACAAAAACTGTAATTACTTAATACTCATAGATTTCATGGAACAATCTAAAGGAGTTAGTGTCAAGAACTCTAATGGTACACAATTTAAACGTCAGAGGCTAGTATGTCAGAAGTTTTCATTCGAATTAAAAAAGTTAAACATATCAAATATTCTCAGCTAAGCTAAGCAGTTGTTAACCTTTTTATTTTTCACAGAAAAGGCTTCACGTGATGGTAGAGAAAGAAGTGGTCGTTCTTGAATACTGTGCAAGTCTTTAGCCCAAGATAAGACCAACTCGACTTTTAAATATGGGGTCATGTTTACGATTTAGATGAAATAATTAAAACAAACAGGATATAAAAATAACTAGTGAAATCTGTGCCCGGAGACAATGATAAATTGAATAACATAAAGTATAAAAAAAGATAGATAGTACAAAGGTTGATGTATCGTTATCCTAAAAGATATGGATCAAACATAGGTTAATACATACGAGATATTGATGAAGTTAAAGTGCATTGAACTACATTAAGGACCAACCATAGAATCTTCGATAAAGACTTTGAGTGTTACTTTAACTTTAACCATAGACCTCTTAAAACCGGAGGATGCACATAACTATCAGAAGACTTTACTCTGTATAATGTTGACGTTATGTTATACTTTCTTTCATTCATACTTTTGCACTTAATTAAAGAAATACATAACTCTACTTTAGAATGGCCGGGTACCGGCCACTGGTAGGCGGGCACATTGTTGTCAACCGTGGAAGGTATGGAATGCTCCCGTACCTGTCTTTCTCTTTTTGAATTTTAAACACTAGAAGACCGTTGGGTTTTTTTCTGAACCGTTGAGTTGGGTGGGTGGGTGGTGTAGTATTTTGAAAAAAAACAATTTCTTTTTCTCTCTTTATATATACCCAAACATTCTTAAAACAGACCAAAATTTCTATTGAAAAACACAATGTCTCTTTCGAATTGGAGCACTGATTTTCAATTTCTTCAAACAACAATGGTAATTTTCAACTTCTTGGTTACCACCGATGTTGTAGCTTAAGAAGAAGCGTATACGACCACTTAAAAAAAGTACGTGTCAAGTGGTCGGATAAAGACACAAAATACTTTATTGAATGACTATTTTCTTGGATAACCCAAAATATAATGAGGAAACTACAAAAGAAGATTTTACATGCCTAGTAGTGAATCGGTGCTTGAAGACAATGAGAGACATTGTGTTTTTTAATGGAAAATATTGAATTTATTGTGTGTTTAAAAAAAGTTAGGGTATTTTATAGAGAGGAAAAAAAGTTGTTTTTAAATAGAGTAAACTATTATTTTGGTCCCTGAGGTTTGGTTAAAATCACAGTTTTAGTCCAATAGTTTGTAGTCTACTCTTTTATATGACCCCCTCTCACCCTATGAGTTCGTTACTTTTTTGTAAAAAGTTTTTACGTACAAAGACTTAGAACATTAATCTTTTTCATGCTGCTACCACCCACCCGGTCTAGACTTTGCTGATCATCATAATCAATGTTTTTAGAACTGAACCGGACATCAAATCGGTCTCCTTACCGATCCAATGGTTCCACCCACCCAGTTCAACCGCCTGGTTTTCTGATTCGACCGGTTGGACCGTTGCGACCTGGCGGTTCAAACCCCTAAACCGGACCGGTTCCATTTAAATTATCAAATAAATGCGGTCTTGTTTGGTTATTTTCTACTTATCGGCCTAAATCCACTTGAAACCTAAAATATCAAGCGCCCTCGTCAGCGAAATAAATCTTGTATTCACACAGTCACACTACAAGACAATTTACACAGCAAAATAAATTTAATATTCACACTACAAGGGGTTGCGACACAAGTTCTTTTTCATTTCCTACTATTTTATTGTAAACTTTTTTATATGATCTATTATATTATAAAGTTAAGATAAGAAAAACTATAAAAATTAACATATATAATATTTTGATTGTTTTGCAAAGACGAAATGATTATAAATGTAACTTAAACTTCAAATGTTTTTAGAATATTAGTAATTCTTTTAATTACACCTTAAGCTAAAACACTTTTAACACTTAAACAGTCATCCTAGTTGGGGACAAGATGTGAAAAGAAAATCCATAATGTGAATATTAACTATGTAATATAAATTTTCCGGCAAAGACATAAAAATGCAGGGCCCATAAAAAAGTTAGGGTTTATTGTTTTAATATTATTTTTTTGAATGTGTTACGATTTTCTTCTTTTGCGTGTGAAAAAAAGTAGATTGTAGGACACGACCAAGTCAACTTTCTTTACACGATATTCAATGCTCGACCGACGCGATTGTGCATTGATATTGTAAAATAACCGAAACCACTTTTAATTAAAAGTTTCAATTCTTTGATTTTTAAGTTATACCAAATCTTTTGTTAAATGATAATGATAAAGTCTGTTTTTTCACTTCTTAACATTCAGTTTACTATTTAATAATTTAAAATTTAAAGACAATTTCATATATACCCCTACAAAGTTGCATAATATCATATTTACCCTTTGCATGTTTAAAAAAGTGTTGTACATTATGCATTAAAAACTTGTATCAAGGGTAAATATGATATTATGCAACTTTGTAGGGGTATATATGAAATTAAACCTAAAATTTAAAACGTTTATTATATAAAAAAATATCTAAATGGTATAATTAAGTGGTGAATATTTAAAAGACAGATATATGCTGAATGAAATATATAACAACTTTACCTCATCTGTAGTTCTATCCTAACGTCCCTTTTTTTGTTAAATTCTCTTAATGGTTCAGACCTCATAATCATTCAATACTTAGGGGGTGTTTGTTTTACCTCTTAATGGTTCAGTTTAGTGTTTATTCATTCAGTATTCAGAGCGTTTGCTTAAAAAAAGACCCTATGAATGGTTTTGTTAAATGCTGAATGGTTAAGAAACATAGCGATACTGAATCGAACCGAATGAAACATTTACCAACTTTACTCTCATTTATATAAAGTTTTACCCAACATCCCTCTCATTAATTATTCAGATTTACCTCTTAATTATTTAGATATTGCCCCTTAATTATTTAAGCAGTCTCTTAGTTATTCAGATTTTGTCAAACAGTCCCTTACTGATTTAGATTTTGTCAGACAACCTTTAAGATGGTCGTAACTAATAAGTTTAACTCGTGTAAAGTGCACTAACGATTTTAAAAACAGAACTTGTTGCCCATTTACCTGTCATTTTATAGTAAATTCTTGAAAGATATTATCACTGATTAATCAGATCCAAAACAGAATACGTGTGAGTAATTAAAGAGGGTACATATTTACTATTTATAATCCCCTCCTCAAAATTAAGCTCCCCGACCAAACACAACACTCGTACACACTATTTTAATATGTTTCACACGGCTTACTAACTAAGTTCGGCAGGACCCATAACTACCTTCTATAAATACCAACCATTGCATTATCAACTCAACTCAACAAAATGGAACTCAAAATTGCCACACTACTAATCTTTCTCACCGTGTTCGGCATCGCCGAAGCCGCCACCGTCAAACCACCATCAAACTTCATCAAGTCATCTTGTGCGACCGCAACATACCCCGCCTTATGTGAAGAGTCACTCTCTCCTTTTGCCAAAACCATTAAAACCAGCACGGCCCAATTGGCTCATACCGCATTGGCCGTGAGCCTCCAACGCTCCCAATCCACTCAAGAGTATCTCAACAAGCTAAAGAGGTTCAAAGGGTTGAAGCCACGTGAACGGTCCGCTATTGGGGATTGTTTGGAGGTGGTTAGTGATAGTATGGACCGTGTTAGTAAGTCGATCCGCGAGCTTAAAAATTGTGAGCGGGTCAAGGGTCAGGAGTTTTTATGGCACATGAGTAATGTTCAAACGTGGGTCAGTTCTGCATTGACTGATGAAAACACTTGTACGGATGGGTTCGGGGGTCGGGCCATGGAAGGTCGGATTAAAACCTCGGTTCGGGCTCAGATCGCTAGTGTTGCACATCTTACTAGTAATGCTCTAGCACTTGTTAACAACTTTGCCAAGAAGCATTAGTTGATGATATGTGGGCACTTGTGTACCACCACATTAATGGTTTTTTTTTTATTAATAACTACCTTTGTTAATGTAGTTGTGTCTGTTGAGTCAGGTTTGTTTACATGTTACAGATATAAAAGATGTATAAATACAATATGTGTTTTTTTGTTAAGCTTGTAAAATTAATAAGTTTTGAATTATTCATGATTTCGATTGATTTTATTGCTTTGTATCATGATTATGCTAGCGAACTATCGTGTTTAAAGTTAACAAGGGAACTAATCTTTCGTTTTTATAAAAGAATACTATATACTCGTCGCTTTAAATGTTTAAAGAGACTTTTTTTAGGATGAAGGATCCTTAGGATAAACTAATATACAAGACTTTCACGTGCGAGAGCTCCGGAAGGTAGCGGCCTGATACAACAAAAGACTATTTACATGACTCGAATCTCTGACCTCATTACAATAAACTTACAGTTCCTCTAAATCTCAGTCTCAAAACAAACATTTTTGTAGTATTATTTATATTTTAGGTATAAAAATTAAAATAGTAAGTCATGGTGTGTTATTTTATTACCAAATGTCGGAAAATATCAATAAAGTATAAAAGAGTTAAAGTATATGTACGGGTAGTAGTATTTAAAAAAAATTAAACGTGAGAAAATGTCAGTTCTCTATAACATGGCCAGTTTAATAACTAAAAGGAGGCCCTATATTATTATTTACTTTAAAGACATGATATTATTTTATAGAAAAATAAATAAACAAATAATATTTGTCGTAAAAAATGAGGTATAGTAAATAAAATTTCATTTCTGAACGTCACGATATAGTAAATATCATGCCACGTACTCACGAAATCATAGTTAAATACTGTTGGAAAATTTTGGTGGAATAAAAACAAAATTGAGAATTATTTTGTTTAAAATAAAATTCAAGTCATGAGTCACATGTCTTGGATGTTTCAACTCATTGTTTGACTTGAGTTAAAAGACATTAAAGTCATGGTTTATGGTGAATGAGGTGTTTCAACCTATTATAACCTATAAATACCATGTCTTGTCTTAGTTGAAAGACACACTAAAAACCTCCATCAACTCTAAAGATCTCTTATTCTTTCTCTTTAAATTATTTCTAACAAATATTTGATCTTGTTCATCTCTTTTCTTAAGGCATAATTCGGGTTCATGTGTCCACCCCGGCAGTACATACTGCTTCGGCTGTTGTACCCTGGGAAACAAACGAGTTCTCTTGTGAGACTCGGAATTTGTTTTAAGGGACCCGTGTTGAACACGAATCCTCAGCCATGTTTATGCTTCTACTTCTACTCATTTCTTGTATTTATTAATTTTCAGTTGTAATCGTATTGTAATGTACTTGTTTCCTTTATTTTCTTTGTATTGTAAATGAATTTATAGAAGAATTTTATTTTTTTTGTACGAACGGTTCCTACAATCTTAAAACAATTTTTTTAAATCACCGTTCGTATTTAAAAAAAATATATAGTCATTGTTCGTCTCTCAAAGTTGGACTTAGAGAACTTACACTTGACTTTTTTCTAGAATCGGATTCCATTTACAAAGAAAGTGGTTCAATTTTTATCATTTGTTGGGTTTGATTGAGCGTAATTTTTACCATTTGTTGGTTTTACTATTTAAAAGCTTTTGTAGCTTTTCATAAAACTTGACTCAATTACTTTGAGAGTTTAATACTCTCATGAGTTTCTTTAACATTCAAAAGTGGTTTTATTTTCATTAAAAATTTTTTGAATGCTTCAAGGTGTTAAAACAAAAAGGTTGAAGATCCAACTTTGTTTTAAATCAAAGATTTCAAAACCTTGTGTGGTTTGAAGATCAAAATTTAAGTTAACCTTTTTTAGGTTTCAAGATTAGTTTTCATATGCGTGTTAAGAATGGTTATGCTTGTGTACGCATCTTATGAAAACCGGTATTTCTTATGAGCGAGTAAGAAATCTCTCATATGTGAAACTTGTGTTTTTAACATGTGTGTTAAAACCTAATGTTGTTCTAATTAAGTATTAGAAGAGATTCCTTTTAAAATAATCAAGTATGTATAGATTTAGTATTAATCTTTTAAATTTAAAATCGTTTTTTTTGTTAGAAACAAATGATGAAATCATTATTCACTCGAAAACGTTGACAATCATGCTCATTAATTATGCGTGCTTTACAAATGACCATTATATAAAACTTTTCGTTTCAAAACATTTTGCAAACGTTTTGTTGGAATCTTTCATTACATGAATCCATATGCTTAGAACGTTTGATGTAGACTTTTGTTGACTAATGTGCGTGTTAGAACCCATTTACTTATCTAGCATGTGTGTTAGATATGACCTTAATTTTATGGTCTAAAAGCGTCTTAGGTAGGCGTTTATTCTTAACATTTGTGTTAATGATAAATTTGAATAAGAGTGTTTTATGTAAACATCTTATCTCTAACATGTGCGTTAGAAGTTATTTATTCAACAAAACTATTTACAATTTTGGGTATTGATTTCCGTAATCAAAACATAAAATTAAAATAGTTTATTTCGAAACTGCTAAGTGCATGTTTTGGCAAAACTAAGATTTGGTTTAAAATGAAATAAACCAAAAGTTTACATAAAGTGTTAACATAGTTTGTTACTCTTGTGAAAGTAACATGTCATAAAGCAATAATAGATTCAAGTTGACTATTTGATGGAAAGATAAATCTTTGTTGCTATGAACATATATAATTGTTCAAATACTAATACATGTGAACAATTCACCATATAAACAACATGATGTTTTATATCAATTTTGTGATTGTTCAAAGTGGGAGTACCACTATGGGAGATCAATTTGTGATTCTTCAAAGTCCATATGAGTCAATGATGAAATCTTTTGAGAAAAAAAAAGTTTATGATCTTAGATTGAATGACGGTCTATGTACGATTACGTAACATACATATTAGACGTTCCTAAATATTGAGATTTTGGGATGTTGAACAACTCTCATTGTTTGTTTAAACAATGAGATGAATGTTTTGAACGAATATTGAGATATTCCTTAAAAGCTGTGAAGAATCAGAATGATGCATCTTCTGTTCACATGCTAGAGTATTGTAGTCTAAAGCATGCTAGACTAGTACTTGTTAATTATGGTGCTCTAAGGAGACTATTAATGTGAAACATTCAACTCATATACAACATAAAAGTAAAGTTGTATATAAGACAATTTGAATGATGGTTGTCATTCAATCTAAGAAAAGCCATATAACTCATGGAGAACTCAATTTTCTAGATTTAACCTAGATGATAACTTAAAAGTATTTAAGTTTGACATGGTTGATAACAACTTATGACAAGGCATCCGTTGCTTTAGTCGGCAAACAAGCATTGACGACATCTTTGATACAAGACGTTGATCTTGTTCAAATCATGGATGTCTAATCGTATGTTTAAACATTTTCTATCTAAATGCAAGAAATGTGGGGGGAAGCCATTTGAGAAATGGTATTTGAGAAGTTTTCTCAAACCCGTATCAAAAGAGAACCTTTTGTTGAGCCAAATATAATGCAACTATGTGACCGAATCTACAAGCTAGACTCGAAGGTCAATTGGTTAGATTTAACATCTAATTACTAATGGCATGGATATGTTAGGCTTGAAATGCATTTTAAAGACAAAAATGTACCTCAGTTCGAGTTGATACTCGGGGTTATAGTCTTAAAAAATGACAAAAGGCAAGATTAACTTGTGAGTTAATAACACATCATAACAACTCATCTCAACTGCAGTTATCTATATTGACTCGACGGAGTCATAGATAATGGTTTTGGATCCAACAACATGAGAGATGGAGTTGTGGAATGAGACTAAAGCCCATGAAAGATGGTATATGAAGGAAAACCTAACTTAGTTGACTGGAGATCCCAAGATCTAAGTTCAATAGGACAACCTACTCATATATCTAAGGGTGGTCACTGTGGGGGCATAGCTAATATACAAGTCGATATATAAGCTAATATGTATATATAAATGTCTATACTTGTCCTCCTAAATTATAAAGGGAGCTTAAATACTTCTTAGTCCATTCCTATAACAACAGTGACACGTTGTGAGGCTAAGCATACCGTATGGTTAATGATTTGCGTAATCATAATAACCTTAATGCTTTTAATGATTTTTTTTAGATAAATCACCTATGTGAAAGAGAAGTGGGGTCGCTTCGAATGAAATTGTGGGGTGCGCAATTCCTAGAGCTTTCACAGAACCAGGCTAGTGTTCCATGACCATAACGGACACGACAATGAGGGGTTGACTAAACCAGGGAAGGTATTGTGTGAGGTGTATTGTCGTCTCCATTAACGGTGGTTGGTTCAAGGACATCACGTCTACCGAACCACTAGGAGACTAAGTATGCATCATAACGGAAGGTTCAAAGGTAACACCTACCTATCCGGCAATACTCAACCGCTGAATTATATCTAAGAAACCTGTATGTAACGATCAATCTGGATTGTTGGAATAATATGTGAAAATGAGTTTTCACATGAGAAAATGGGTTTTTCATTTGAGAAAATGAGATTTTGTTTTTTCCCATGTGGGGGATTGTTGGAAAATTTTGGTGGAATAAAAACAAAATTGAGAATTATTTTGTTTAAAATAAAATTCAAGTCATGAGTCAAATGTCTTGGATGTTTCAACTCATTGTTTGACTTGAGTTAAAAGACATTAAAGTCATGGTTTATGGTGAATGAGGTGTTTCAACCTATTATCACCTATAAATACCATGTCTTGTCTTAGTTGAAAGACACACTAAAAACCTTCATCAACTCTAAAGATCTCTTATTCTTTCTCTTTAAATTATTTCTAACAAATATTTGATGTTGTTCATCTCTTTTCTTAAGGCATAATTCGGGTTCATGTGTCCACCCCGGCAGTACATACTGCTTCGGCTGTTGTACCTTGGGAAACAAACGAGTTCTCTTGGGAGACTCGGAATTTGTTTTAAGGGACCCGTGTTGAACACGAATCCTCAGCCATGTTTATGCTTATACTTCTACTTATTTCTTGTATTTATTAATTTTCAGTTGTAATCGTATTGTAATGTACTTGTTTCCTTTATTTTCTTTGTATTGTAAATGAATTTATAGAAGAATTTTATTTTTTTTTACGAACGGTTCCTACAAATACTAACTAAAGGAGTCTATTTAATTAATATACATTCAAGCTCGTCATGTAGTCGTGTATATAAAGTACGAAATTTCAAAACAAAACTTAAATATGTTTATCAAAAAGAACTTATATATATATATATATATATATATCAGGTACAATTTGCTTCTCATCCTTTTTAAGTTCGACATATGAAACCTTACATAACCAAACAATTGTTCTAAACTTTCAATCATTACTCAATTGTTATATTGTACTCAGTGGCGTACCCAGAAATGTTTTTCAAGGGGATCGAAAATTTGTTAGATATCGTTTGAGTATCAATATCTAATATTTTTTCCAACCCGGTTCGATTCGGTTCGGGTCGAATCGGGTCGGATCAAATTAAAAAATGACAAAAAACTAAATTTCATATATAAAATCACCAAACCATGATTAAACACAAGTTATGGTGCAAAACAATAAATAAAATAAGTTTGAAGGATCAAAAGTGAAGTTTTTTATTTTGCCTCCACTTAAATTTAAAATTGAAAATTTTCAATTTCCCTTCACTTAACTAACTTCTTTAATATTAAACCCTAATTTTTTAATCTATAAATACCAACTCAAATCTCTCTAATCACTTTCAACACTCTAAACTCTTTCTCAAACTCTCTCAATCTATTTAAAACTTCAACTTTTTTAAACAAATTTTCAACCACTTGTAAGTTTTTTTTGGTCTTTTTTTTCATTTTTTCTTTCATTTTTTTTACATTATTTTTCTTCCTAAATACTTCAAACATCCTCTAGTAATTTATCGTATATTTACCAATGTAAATAAAGTTTGGTAAATTACCATTTTGAGGTTCGAGTTAGGATTTGTTTTTAAACCTTATAAAATGAATCCTTAATTTTTTTCTTAAACAACATATGTCTCCAAATAAGAAGTGAATGAAACCAAACCATGTTTCCAAACAAAAGTATGTTGGTAAACTTGTGTTATGGTATTAAAATGGTGATGCTTAGAACTTTGGTTTGACAACTAAGCTTTGTACCATTTCACACTTTCTCATTTGATTACTTAGCAAAAGTAGTTAGTTTTTTATGTATTTTCTTTTTGTCTACTCATGACCATCCGAATCATCAACTATGTTGATGGTTTTGTGCAATGGTGAAACACTTGAGGTTATAATATCTCAATGCTTGACTATACATGACAATATAAATAAATATATAGTATTATCTTCTAATCATAACTTAACTCAATCCATAATTAAATATTATGTCTCCTATTGGTTATGAATTGGGCATTAAACTGAGTTTTCAAGACTGGATAGGGGGTCGAGAGTTAAATTTTACGGGGGTCGATCGAGATTTTAATATATAAATACTAAAAAAAATAAAATTCGCAGGGGGAGCGGGCGCACCCCCACCCTTCAAGGTGGGTACGCCCCTGATTGTACTTATATGTAATATTTAAATACTCTTTAATTTATATTTGATGTTATTTTGTTTTTGAGATCGGTTTAACTGATCTCACCGACTGGATTAGTGAACAAGTAGTTTTGTCGGTTTTTGCTTGTAAGCTAAGAGATTGATTAGATGAATAATTAAATGGTAAGGACCAAAGGAGTGATATATCACTACTTTGTAGACCAAACATTCGTAGCTTCTCTTTCCTGCATTTAAATTCATATGGCATACCTTCCAATTCAAGGAAATGAGTCCCTCAACCCTCCCAAACCACAACTTTTACTTCTCTCATTTTTCTTTTAATATTTTAATATAAGGTCGTAAACGAACCCAATTTTCATCGAACTGTTTGTGAGTCTTATGGTGGTAAAATCATTTTGTGTTCGGTCGTCCAACAAATTAACGAACTCAAACAAGAAGTTCCGTTTGTTAAGTTAAACAAATAAACATAAACATGAGTCTTGTTTATTTACGTTCGTGAATGTTCATTATATTCGTTTGTGATCGTTTATATTCGGTGGTAGGCTTTATCATTATTTACATTTGTAACTTTGCTGACTCCAATTCATTCTCCACGTCGCTGAGATTAGTTCCTAAAGTTCTCAGACGATAAGACACACTATACAACATACAACATGAATTTAGTTAGAGATGATATGTTGTGTGTCAGAATCGAAAAAACCAATAAACCAACTCTAAACACTCAAAATCTACCTAGTCTCGGACAAGGTTGGTTGGATCTATGACCCATGACATGATCATAGGTGATTTTAATTGGTTCACGTTCTTTCTAATAAGTAAGAATTTATACCGACATTCCCGTTTTAAATTGATATATAAATAAAATCAAAAATAAACAAAATGAACCATCCAAAAACTAACACGATGAAGATTTTAATAAGTATGAGTTGTTACTATTGATCCATACAACACAATTGTATCGCTCTTCATTATTTCATTGACAAGAGAGTTGGTGGTCATTAGCGGACCTACGAAATAGACCGGGGTGAAGCTGTCCAACTCATTCTTTTTGTAACTTTGTAATTTGATCCATAATTTGGCTTATTATAAATTACTCTAAATTATGATCATACATAAGAATATTACTTGATGAATCATCTTCTAAAGCTCCCCAATTTAGTTTAATTATAATATTTATTATGACTCGACTCAACCATACCTGAATCAGACCAAAAAAGAATTATCATACAACATCCATTAACTGAAATGACCCTTCAAATTTTTCTGGCATCATGAAAGTTTTTTCTAGACACGCCTCTAGTAACATACTTATGTTATGAACATTAAACTTTATCTGTCGTTTAAATAAATGAGGTGTATGTAATTTAGGTGGTAACTATAAGAGTAGTATACGTCTGTCGATCAAATAAATTGTTATTTATTAAACTTTGACATTCCATCTAGAGGTGCACAAAAAAAGGAATCGGAACCGATCAAATAATCGAAAACTAGTTCTATAAAAACCGAACCGAACTGTAGGTTAAGAAATATGTTCTACTAATTTTTCTAAATTATAGGTTTCAAAAGAACCTGAACCGATTTCTACAAAAAAACCGGTACTTGGAAAAACCGGTTCCTGGAAGAACCGGTTCCTGAAAAAACCGTTATGTTTTAGTATTGTTACTTATTTTATGTTTTAAAAGCTATATATTTTGTAATATTTAAAGTTTTTAATGTTACTACTTATTTAGTCAAAAATAATATAACAAATTTATGAACATAGATTTTAAATGAAAGCCAATAAAGAGTGAATATTTGCAGTAGCCTAGCATTAGGGGTGTTCTGTAACATCCTGTTTTATGAATACAAATAAAATATTTAAAATATGTGTTTTAAATACTTTTAGACAGAAAAGTAACTAGTTAAATTACAAGTTAAAAATGAAGATAAAGCGACTCCAATAAGTTAAACATTGTATTATAATTCACTAACAATACAAATATGTGAAGTAGGCGGTAACATATAGATGTATAATGTGTTGATATAAATTTTTAAAGTTATTATTTTCAAATAATGTGTTGATATAAATTTTTATAAGTTATTATTTTCAAATAAATTATATACATAAATTAGATCATCTTATGAAAAGAGGCGGCATGCATTTAAACTTATTTTATTACAATAATATTATATTTTATGGATGTGAACAAAGAAATTTTGGGTTTTAATCCAAATGTGCCACCAATTTCATTTTTGAAGTTACACGTAGGCACTCATCATTATTTCTTTTGTATATAAATAGTTCAAGTTCCTTTATTACAAGGACGGTTTATCAAAATAAAATTGCATATGTTCGCATACTCAAACAAGAGAAATAACGTAGTATGGGTTATCAATCAAAAGGGATTAAGTAGCAGTAGAAGGCAGTTGTGATCGTTGCACATAGAACTCAAGTTTCATTTAGTGTGTTTCTAAGATTAGTAGGTAAGTACACTGACCCGTTTGTAAATAAATCATTTTAATTATATATATGTGGTACGTTATTGATTATAAAAATATAAGTACACTAACTTTTAATTAGATTATTTTGAATAATGATAAGCATGTTATATGTGTTATTTGTTATATTATGTATTATTATGTGGAGATGAAACATGTTTAAATACATATGTTGTTATTATGTATGACTTTGGAAATGATTATGAGATTTTAATCAAAATATGTGTATTGATGATTTATATTGAGATGTAAATATAAATCCCAAGGGGTTCGGATATTAAACCCTACATATGAAATAATTGGAGTTAATAATCCTCAAGGGTTATACCCAAAGGAAATCTGTGTGAATTCCAACGGAGTAATGAGGATTAAATAAAAGAGTGGAGATAATAATCCTCAAGGGTCAAACCTATAAGGAAATCTGTGTGAATTCCTACGGAGTAATGAGGATTAAATATAAAAAGTGGAGTTAATAATCCCTAAGGGTTTTTATTAAACCCATAAGGAAATCTGTGTGAATTCATGAAGTAATAGGTATTAAATAAAATAAATTTTGGGTGTTAATCCCAAACAAAAGAAAATATGTTTTGAGATAAAAAGAGTGTACTTACTTAGCGAAAGCTAATAAAAATATTTTTAAATGTTTTCAGGAAAAGCACCTATAAATGGTTGAAGCTTCATGGACGTGGATGGACTGACAAGGAACCCTACTCTCGTGTTTAATATTTTGTAAAATAAAGTCGTTGTAAAACGATCTTGTTTTGTTGTAATAAATATATTAACGAAATGACATGTCACTACGAGTGGCAAGTTTTGGAAGTAAACTGGGACATACTCTGACGATATATTTTTTTAAGTAAAACAAAAGAAAAAAAATGGGTTGTTTCATGTTCATGGTTCGGTTTAAAACCGTGAAACCGTCCAAACTGGTCATCGGTTTGGCTTCATGGTCGGTTTTATTTTTAACTTTCGGTTGGTCGGTTTAAAAAAATTTAAACCGTAATGAACGGTTTGGCTTATGGTTTTTACCAAAAACCGGTCGGATAAAACCGGACTGGACCATAGGATTTAAGTATTTTACAATTATATATTTTTTTATATTAGATATATAATTATTTATAATATTTCATATTATATATTAGACCGAACCATGCCTGGTTCATGATGTTTTGGATTGAACATATGGAGCTTAGAACTTTTGGACAGTAGGCGATAAAGGTGATTAGGTTGTTTGTTTTGACCTGGTTTGTTTTAAACACCTAATTACTTTAAGCTTCTTTGTGTATTTTAGCAGTTTATTCTATGCTTGTATTAGAATAATTTTGTACTTATTATGTGTTTATTTGGTGTGCACGTTTTTTAACAACATGTTAATTATGTGTTGATATTTTTGACATCTTATATTAGCACAAAGATGAACATGTATTATGTATAGTATACAAGCCCAATATAGGCCCAAACCGTGAAACCAAACCGGAGCCAAACCGTTAGTAATGGCTTGGTTTGGTTTGGTTTGTGTTTTCAATGGTTCGGCTTCGGTTTTCGATATGCAAAAACCGTACTAACGGTTTGGCTTACAGTTTGATAAAAAAACCATCAAAACCAAACCGTGAACACCCCTACCTAGCATTCCGGCCCATCTCATAGAAAAAACTGTTTTTTTGAAGAACCTGAACCGGTTTTTAGGAACCGGAACCGGTTCTACAAGAACCGGTACATAGGTTCTAGTTTTTTCACCAAAAACTGGTTCTAGAACCGAACCGGTTCCTTTACCGCTATCAAGAACCAGAACCGATTCCCAAACCGGAATTGGTTCTTAAAAAAACGATTTGTGCACCTCTAATTAGAGGTGCAAAAAAAAAAACCGGAACCGATCAAATAACCGAAAACCGATTCTTAAAAGAACCGGTTCTTGTAGAACCGAACCGGAGGTTCTGAATAGATTGTACTATTTTTTCCAAATTATAGGTTCCAAAAGAACCGAAACCGGTTCCTAAAAAAACCGGTTCTTGGAAAAACCTGTTCCTGATAGAAATGGTTCCTGAAAACCCGGTATGTTTTAGTGTTGTTACTTATTTAATGTTTTAAAAGTTATATATCTTGTAATATTTAAAGTTTTTAATATTACTACTTATTTAGTTAAAAAGAATATAACAAATTTATGACCATAGACTATAAATGAAAGCCAAATAAAGGGTGAAGATTTGCAGCAGCCTAACATTCCGGCCCATGTCATTGAAAAAAACCGCTTTTTTTAAGAATCTGAACCGGAACCATAACCGGTTCTTTAGAAACCGGAAATGGTTACTAGGTTATAGTTTTTTCACTAAAAACCGGTTATAAAACCGAACCAGTTCTTAAGAATCGGTTCCTTTAACGTCAACAAGAACCGGAATCGGTTCTTAAAAAAAACTGATTTATACACCTCCACCTCTAATTCCATCTAGGCTTCCCAAAATCCCAACGGCCTAACAATTTAAGGGCGAAGAACCACTGTCCTAATTCGAAAGCCCATAGGTATCTGTGTAGTGTAGCCTCAAGTGTATAATAGCCCAAGCCCATTTGTGATCTCTCGTTCTCTGTTGGCAAATTCGGAGTGCAAAGTTGTTTACTGATTTAAATTTTGCAATTTTATTTTTATAACCAATAAAATTCCTATAATAACCCCTTGATAAATATTACTTTATATTTACAATCCTAGGTTAGTATACGTGCTCTCAATTCTCCTACAAAATATCCCTTTTATATGCTTCTTTACCTTTTTCCTTTGTTGCGGAATAACGTTTTCTACACTTATCCAACGAAAAGTGATATTCTCTCATTTATAAAAATGTGTACATGCACGTAGGGGTGTAAACGAGTCGAGCCGAGCCCGAGCCTACCCTTAATCGAGCTTGGCTCGTTGAAAAATCCTAGAGCTCGAGCTCGAGCTCGATTCGAGCTATGATTTTTAGACCGAGCTCGGCTCGTGAAGTAGTTAATAAAGCTCAAGACCGGCTCGACTAAGCTCGAATTTGTACAGCAAGAACAACAACCTCATCAATAAAATATGCCTTTGCCTTCAATGGACATCCTTATTAATTTTGAAACAATACAATGAGAACGATTAAAACCAATTAGTTGCAGAGAAGGTTGTTGTAGGTGTGTGAGGTGATCAAGAACTTGATGGTGTATGGCTGTAGTAAACGATGATGTATGGCTGCGTGAGATTATAGATGGTTGAATCTTGTTGGCTGCGTGGACATGGTTGGGGGATTAGGGTTTGAATATACTGAAAGGTGAAATTGGAGTTTTGAAAAGGGGGAAACGTGAATTGAGTACTTTTGGGGGTGAGGGTAATTTAAAAATTATAAGAATTACTAAATATATTAAAAATAAACAAAAATATTAATGAGCTCGACCAGGCTCGGTAAGGCTCGCGATCTTTGGATCCAAGGCTCGAGCTCGAGCTCGATAACTAAACGAGTCATATTTCAAGCTCGAGATCGGGCTCGAGTTCGTTTAGGCTCGACTAATTCGAGCTTTTTAGCGAGCCGATATCGAGTAGCTCGCGAGCTGTCTTGCATCATTTACACCCCTACCACGTAATTCAATAAAGAAAAGTTATATTTGAAATATGTTAATGATCAAGTAACAATCACACATTTCTATTGTCAAATAAACAAATACATACATTTAGTTTTCTTGCATGATAGACCAACCTCTATAGTTTAGAATTGTAGACATCTTTTATCCAACCAATTTTTGGTCCTATAATATAATTAATATAATTAGAAACCAAATAACAAATTATTAAATATAATGATTATAACTTTTTTTTAACTAAATATTACCCCGTAGTAAGACACGAATATTTTATATACTATTAAAAGATAAGGTCGGTGATAAAATCCGGCATTACCTTACGATATATACTACATGTTTGCCACTCATGATTTAAACAATTGTTTTTTTACTTTGACGTTTTAGTATTTTAATTCCTGGCTTTAATTAATTAGCATTTTAGCCCATGATTACGTAGTCAACTTTCAACTTTGATCATTTACTCTACTTTAACATATTTACGACTTTAATTCTCTGGATTTGACTTGGTTATCGTACTGACCTCTAACTTTGTATATTTATTCGTCGTTTAATATGTGACACATTACGACTTTACACCGTACGTAATGTACGAGACATGATACTTTTTTATCAACGTATGTGACGAGTCATTTACACAACACCTGACCGTGTAACCCGACCGCTGCATCATACGACCCTGTCTTAAATCTAGTTAAACCTAATATATGAATAAATTAATTACAAACCGACTTCAAAGAGAACAAATTAAATTCAGAAATCAAAATCTGATACATCATAAACTATTATACATATCTAGCATGTATAGTACACGAGATCCAAGAATATATAATTTCAAATACCCAAAGGCAAATCTACTTATAATACAATTATTAATTATTAATCAAAACATAATGCAATGAGAGTGGCGAAAATCATTAACTAAATTAAATTACACACTTTACACAACATAAGTTTATCAAAGAAACAAACCCAAACTAGAATTAAAGCTTATTGAAACAAAGATTAATATCAAACTGAGAGATGGTTAATAAGATACAAAGCATTACTGCTAACCGTTGCAAGATTAACAATACTGTTCCTTATCCTCTGCTTGATCGCGGGGTTCATTTTGCGGTCCGAAAACCCGTCAAGACACGAGTTTTCATCAGTGATAGCAGCACTAGTCCATGTTTGAGCATTAGAGATAGCAAAACCCTTATCCGAAGATTTCGGAATGCGCGATATTTCCTTGATGGAGCCTTTGATCTCATCCATGGTGTCTTTAATATCTTCAATGCAATCTTTAATGACTGCAGCTTCCCATTTGTTGATGCGTTTGGTTTTGGATAGTTGGGCGATAGTGGCGAGTGTGGCGTTGGCGGATTTGAGGGTGGTGGAGAGAGCGACTGTTGCGAGTCGAATGCGGTTTGTTTTGACGGTTGGGTGCCATTATGAGTGACTAATGTTTGATTTGGGTTTGTTTGTGATGGGAAGGAACAGAGAAGTTGCTCAACAATTTATAGGGGCGAATGTGAAATGAGATTTAATTGGTTATTTGTTTATTTGTTTATTTTATGAAATTAATTAACTTTCTAATTGTTAACGGGATGCTCTATTCACACACCTAACAATCTAATTAAACACTCATTTAACGTCTGTTAAGTCTTTAACGAGCCGTTTACTACAAACGTTAATTATAAAATAAAAAATTTAAAAAAAAAATAAAAAAAAATAAAAAAAAATTAAAAATTCTAATGGTCGTGAGATGCTTAACGGGCAGTTAAAATTATATGTACTTTTTTTTTAAATTTAAAAATGACTATTTTGTAAAACAATTATATGTATCACTTAGATTATTTACTTAAAACATATGAGAAACTCAAATGCATCCTTATATATATATATGAGAAACATACTTTATTATTTCTTTTTATTTAAAAGATAAAATTAATACTGCAAAATATATGACCTAAATCGTGGATATTCTCATCCAACATATCTTTTTTACTCTCTTTTTGAACAAGAGAAAAGAAAAGACAAGCATAAAGAAACTCAAACTTATATATTATCGTCATATATGTCTCATAGAGCTACTTTTAATTTATTTTATAACCTTATAATTGCATATGGTTATCATAACCTTGTTCTTTTTAGTTTTGAAAAACATCAAGTAATCGTCACATAAAATTTATAATTGTTGCAAATTTCACACTATAACATGTTAGGAACTTTTGAACTATTTGATATTATAATAATATGAGTTAATTTCCATAATAATTACTGCAAATTTCGTTAGAGGCCTAACAAACCGTTATACTACAAACGCAAAAAAAAAATAACATCTAACGGCCGTTAAAGGCTTAACTGGCAGTTAAATAGATTTAACGGCCGTTAAGTGCTTAACGGGCCGTTAAAAGGGTGGATGGATAGAAAGGTTGAGTGTGTGAATAGATAGAGCCTTGTTAACGTAGGTGGGCACGACCTTTTACGTAATTCAATCACGTAACATGTCAAGTTATTATTTTAACTTTTATATAGTTATGATTTTAGCTACTGACTTTACTATTTGTCATTTTTGTTTATAATGACTTTTCGACTTTAATATCTTACTCTAGTTTGACACATAGTTTGTCTTCAACATTTCGGATTTTACTGAGTTATTGTTTTGATTCTAACTTTTAGTATTTTGTTGCCTTTCGATATATGATACATTACGGCTTTGAGCCGTGAGGTAGGTGACTAGAAACCTTTTTTATCAACGAATGTGACAAATCATATATATATGCATAACCCGACCGCTGTAACGAGCGGCCTGGTCTTATATCTAGTTAATATGGAAAAGAAAATTTTTGAAAGTGTCATATATATATTATTATTTATAATCATACAAGGATGCGTATTATCTTGTTGATGGTATGTACCCAAATATGACTACTATCATCAAGTGCTTCATCTTCCAGGGCACTGATGTGAAAGAATGGTTCGAGAAAGCACAAGAAGTAGCAATCAAGATGTGAAACAACCTTTCGTAAAGCTCAATGTAAGTGGAGTATAATTCGACCCGATTTGATTAATCCAACCTAGAAGGATTTGGAAAATAACATATGTTTTTGTGTCATACTACATAACATGATCTTATAGGAAGATAGCTATCAGATAGTCGTGCATTATGTCTATTTATGGAAAATGAGCTTCCTCACGGAGATGACAATTTAAAGTTAACTTGGACATATATCAAGAACTGCAAAGACAGAAAACCTTAATACCTTCTACAAGAGCATCTTATGGCCCTTATGGGGGCAAGCTAAGTGGCCATCTGTCTAGGGCCTAAAATTTTAAAAGAAGTTATATATTATTTTTAGCAGCGATTTTATACTAAAAATGTTTTTTTAATTTTTTAATTAATTATATATTTTTAGGGTTAAAAGTTAATACTAACTAGGTATTGTAGCCGGACCGCGCGATGCTGCGGTCAGGTCATGTGATTTCAGCACACGCATTGATAAAAAAAGTTTTATGTCCCGCATATTACGGTGTAAAGTCGTAATGCGACATATATTAAATGACCATTCAAATTTAGAGTTTAGAATGATAATTAAGTCAAAGTCGTATGGCCAAAGTCATAAGTAAAGTACGAGATAAAAGTTGTAAATTGGCTTAGATCGTAAAAAAGTTAACGTGACATTGGCCCTACACGTGTTTTGGCGACGAAGTAAATAATATAGTTTTATAGTAAAGACGACACATTTGACGCGATATGGTGACGTGGTGTCGTTAAGATCTTAGAAAGTATTTAATTAAGCTAGTAGTAAAATCATTTGAAAAACTAATTTAAGTAAAGACGACACATTTGACGCGATATGGTGACGTGGTGTCATTAAGATCTTAGAAAGTATTTAATTAAGCTCGTAGTAAAATCATTTGAAAAACTAATTTAACGTGACATAAAGTAAAAGAAACCATAGTTGAATTGGGAATCGAACTCGTGACCATTTACAATGTCCAAGTCTTGCACCCCTTAATCGACCATCCAACCAAACCATCCTTTTGAGTTAAATTTGAAACCATTTATATATAACATATAACAAGGTCGGGTTTCACCACCGATCTTGTCATTTAGTAAGTTTATAAATAAATAGTGATGGTGGCATTTTATTAAGGGTTTACATACTTTTTGATTTTCTCCGGGCCTAAGGATATTTAAGATAACTTTAGGACCAGCAAAAAGTTTAATAAAAGCCATATTTTAAGTAGTTATCTATTATTAATTTTTTAAAATTAATTTAAGTATTGGATGGTGGATGAGTCATGAGTGAGTAAAGTCTCTTGAATAAGAGTTGTTTCTACGTTTAAGTAAGAGATGAACAAGAGTTAATTGAATGAGTGTGATACGATATTCACGTAAAGAAATTATTATGAATACCAGTATACCACTCCATGACCCTTAAACCCATAAAAAATCTTTAGTGACATTAAAAAAAACTGTTTGGTAACTTGAATCGGGTTCGTATATGTGATAGCAAGTGTTTAGTTTATACTCAGTAACTTTATTACTTATTACCCTCTCTGGTAACTTGGATTATCTGGATTGAACATCACAAATTAAAGGCTGTATATATATGTGAAATTTAAATTGTTGTCATATATATATATAAAAGGATATAAAAAAATCTTATCTACATTATAGTACAGATAATTGGCATTAGTTTATTTTGTTGACCTGACCACTAACGCTCTAGAGAATAAGAGAGAAAATTTGTTATTATTTTAATCCCTTAATTAAGTTATTAGTTGTTAGTGTCTAACACCAACAAAATTCTATCATTATCTTATTAATATATGTTGGGCCAACAGTTTTAAGTTTTTTTTTTTAACAGTCTTTAATATTATTAGAATGCTAGTAAGATGCTAGAAAAACCAATACAATCAAGTTTGAAAGTTACATCAATTAGACCAAGAAACTTGAATATTCTTCCCACGATTTTTAACCCAACGAAAAGCATGCAATTTAATGTCATACACCACTTCTTCAACGCTTCTTCGAAAGCCTTTGACGATACGATCGTTCCTCGCTTTCCATAAACACCAAAGCGTACATAGAAAGATAACGTGCAACAAGTCTTTGTAGCCTGCACTGCCCTACCAAGAATCATGTAGAGATAAGACCTTCTTCACCGTCACGAAAACGGTATTCGGAGCGTTTACCCATCTGAGAATCTTAGCCCACACCAACAATTTTAAGTAATTACAGCAATCATCATTTTCTCATGTTCGCGCCTTTAGTCATTTATTTAGGTGACTTTTTAGAATTAGGCGTAAAGTACTTATACAAATTAAAAAGCACAAATTTTAAATATATGTTTTATGAAGATAAGATAATAAAAAATGGTGAACTATTTTCTATTATAAATAAATATACAAGCATGATTTTTTTAACGGCAAATTTTATTAACAACGGACTCTAAGCTAGATAACGTTGCTTTATTTCTATAAGACACAAGACAAAAACATAAATGATCTCATTTACTACTTTAGACATCGAGATAGTTGCCTTCATAAAAATGAAACCATTTCTAGCTTCTCAAATTTTCCAAAATACAAGTATTGTTAAATTTGATCTGTTAAACTTCAATTAAAATACTAAAACAATGATTATAAGAGTATTGACTACTCATAGTGGATGAATAATTGGTTGTGGTTATCAATAATTACAAGATACCAAACGTAGTCGTGCGACTAAAAATTGTGGGTGTCCGCTTGTACATTATAATATGATCGTCACGACCATAAAATAAAATAAAAAATAAAAAATAGTCGCTGGCACCTACGACAATGATGTCAGACGTGCGTCGACGACTTCTTGGAAAATAGTTGTTGTCGGGTAAAAAGTTATAGTCGCCGACTACTTAGGACACGTGGGAAATTCTTAGGTTTATGGTCGACGACCTCTTGGCGCGCTAGAAAATGCAGTCGGCGACTATATTGAATATGGTCGCGGTGACCACTAAATACCGAGTCAAATGGGACATTTTTAAAATTTTTCCATAACTATTTTGCTATTATAATTATAATTAGAATGAGACCATGTGTCACGGTAAACAAGAAAGAGTCTCATTTTTTTTTATCCATATTAGGTTTGTATCATAATCAAGGTTGTTTAAGGTACGTTAATGGGAGTTGGGTATAAAACGTCTAAGAGGTTTTTGGCTTATAGAAAACACATCGGGGGATGGAAAAGGAGCGTTTTTTTGCTTAGAAAATGTCTTATTATACATTGTCTAAAAAGATTGAAATTTGCATTGATTGGAAATAATGATGTAATGTAATGTGAATAAGGATTGCATACATGTATTATGTATGGTAATGAGTTGTGATTCTAAAGGGAGCATGTGATGGAGAAGCCTATATGTGTGTATGTAGGCAGGGGGTAATGATAGGGTGCATGTGCATGGGAACCACATATATATATGAAGATAATTAAGTAACGTGGATGGACGTGATTTATGTTCCAAAGTCAAACAAACAAATTGCCCACGTGACTCTCGTAATTTGCTGCATAACAAATGCCGCATCTTTTGGAATCGAATGCATCATTCTTCATAACGTTCCTCAATTTTTCCTAACTATTTTCTTTGAAATAACCAGGACTTTGATCATGTTGCGTGTTGCGGTTGTAACATTGTGTTCGTAACTTTGCTAACGTTGTGTGGTGACCATGTACTCCATGTGTGTGACATTATGTTTTTTTTACTATGTTACACGCATTGTCCGTGACATAATCTCACTACACATTAGCAAAAAAAAAATATAACGTCTCAGACGTTGCGATGTAAGTCGTAAAAGAAAATTTAGAAAGCGGTGTAAAACAATCATTAAATTAACTTCAAATGATGTGTCAAAGTTATTAACTAGAAGCTAGTGGACTTTGGTCTGGCAGTAAATGCAATGAAGATTTAAACTCCTCGTAACATGGTTCAAATCAGGACATAAGACTTTTCCATGGTTTGGTGAGAGGTTCCTAACGTGATTTTCTCATGGAAGGATTGGTTGACAAGTTTTCGACCTCGAATAACGTGGAACTGTTATGGAGAGACCCAAAAGCAACACTCTTAAGCACCAACTAATTGAGAGCAGTCCGAGGCTTCGAACTCAATCAATGTACTTCATCTAAGTACAACGTTCTTTTTGTTATGGCAACCGTAGTTTTAAAAAAAGTTATTGTGGAACAAGTAGGACAGTTAAAGTTGTCGATTACTAAAAGTCAAGGGTCAATCTGTAACTTAATGGTGTTGAAAATGTAAATTCCAAAAGTGTGGGGGTGTCATGTGAAAAGATGTTACCATGGCAACATGGTTTAACGCAAATTATTAAATATATAGAATTGTTAGCTTGGGCCAAGCCTATATCGATTAGAATTGGTATTGTTTATTATTGGGTTTGGTTGGGCCTGACTATCGGGAGTTAAAAGTTTGATCTAACGTTCGTATATTTATGACTATGGTTTTGTGCTATGCTAGGAGTGTTACGTATGCAACTAGAATAATGTTATGCTACTTACGTAAATAGGCTTATTGACGAAAAGTGAATATGAACCAAAGAAATTGCATAACTAGTTAACAAAGAATGTAATAAATTGGTTATCACTCAAAAGATATCCTTGTCATTAATGACATGTATTTATAATTACATAAGTTGCCAACTGCACCCTATGTTAATACGCTATACATGATACTATAACCTAGTCTAATATACCTCCTCAGTCTAAAGAGGAAGAGGAGGATAATGAAGAATTAGGTTTAAATACAAAGTCTAAATTTCCTAGAAAGTCTAAGAAGGAATTCGGACCATTAGATCTAATATTAAATGAAGATCAATGGCTCATAAACACAAGGTAGCATAATGGTAAATAGTTAGAACTTTAAATGGTAGGCCAATGATATATTAGTCTTGTCTCATTTTCAAGCTCGAGATCGGGCTCGAGCTCGTTTAGGCTCGACTAATTCGAGCTTTTTAGCGAGCCGATCTCGATTAGCTCACGAGCTGTCTTGCATCATTTACACCCCTACCACGTAATTCAATAAAGAAAAGTTATATTTGAAATATGTTAATGATCAAGTAACAATCACACATTTCTATTGTCAAATAAACAAATACATACATTTAGTTTTCTTGCATGCTAGACCAACCTCTATAGTTTAGAATTGTAGACATCTTTTATCCAACCAATTTTTGGTCCTATAATATAATTAATATAATTAGGAACCAAATAACAAATTATTAAATATAGTGATTATAACTTTTTTTTAACTAAATATTACCCCGTAGTAAGACACGAATATTTTATATACTATTAAAAGATAAGGTCGGTGATAAAATCCGGCATTACCTTACGATATATACTACATGTTTGCCACTCATGATTTAAACAATTGTTTTTTTACTTTGACGTTTTAGTATTTTAATTCCTGGATTTAATTAATTAGCATTTTAGCCCATGATTACGTAGTCAACTTTCAACTTTGATCATTTACTCTACTTTAACATATTTACGACTTTAATTATCTGGATTTGACTTGGTTATCGTACTGACCTCTAACTTTGGATATTTATTCGTCTTTTAATATGTGACACATTACGACTTTACACCGTAAGTAATGTATAAGACATGATACTTTTTTATCAACGTATGTGACGAGTCATTTACACAACACCTGACCGTGCAACCCGACCGCTGCATCATACGACCCTGTCTTAAATTTAGTTAAACCTAATATATGAATAAATTAATTACAAACCGACTTCAAAGAGAACAAATTAAATTCAGAAATCCAAATCTGATACATCATAAACTATTATACATATCCTGCATGTATAGTACACGAGATCCAAGAATATATAATTTCAAATACCCAAAGGCAAATCTACTTCTAATACAATTATTAATTAATTATTAATCAAAACATAATGCAATGAGAGTGGCGAAAATCATTAACTAAATTAAATTTCATACTTTACACAACATAAGTTTATCAAAGAAACAAACCCAAACTCGAATTAAAGCTTATTGAAACAAAGATTAATATCAAACTGAGAGATGGTTAATAAGATACAAAGCATTACTGCTAACCGTTGCAAGATTAACAATACTGTTCCTTATCCTCTGCTTGATCGCGGGGTTCATTTTGCGGTCCGAAAACCCGTCAAGACACGAGTTTTCATCAGTGATAGCAGCACTAGTCCATGTTTGAGCATTAGAGATAGCAAAACCCTTATCCGAAGATTTCGGAATGCGCGATATTTCCTTGATGGAGCCTTTGATCTCATCCATGGTGTCTTTAATATCTTCAATGCAATCTTTAATGACTGCAGCTTCCCATTTGTTGATGCGTTTGGTTTTGGATAGTTGGGCGATAGTGGCGAGTGTGGCGTTGGCGGATTTGAGGGTGGTGGAGAGAGCGACTGTTGCGAGTCGAATGCGGTTTGTTTTGACGGTTGAGGCGTAAGGGAGGAGGGTTTTGATGCAGGCTGAAGGGTAAGTTGCGGAGCTGCATGAGGTTTTGACGAATGTGGTGTATTTGGTTTGTGGGGTGGTGGTGGAAGATGAAATTATGTGGGATAGTGTTAATGTTGTGAGAAATAATATTAGCAAGTGTTTGGGTGCCATTATGAGTGACTAATGTTTGATTTGGGTTTGTTTGTGATGGGAAGGAACAGAGAAGTTGCTCAACAATTTATAGGGGCGAATGTGAAATGAGATTTAATTGGTTATTTGTTTATTTTATGAAATTAATTAACGGTTAATTCGGGATTTCGGCTTGAGGTTATTTAATTGTCTAACTTCCTAATTGTTACGTGATGACACGTAATGTTGTCACATGTTAAGTTAGTTTTTTAACTTTTATATATATATATACTAGTTTAGTGCCCGCGTTACGCTCGGGAATACAACATTCAAGTGACGCTTTTAAGGATATTCATGAAGGTTCCAATAAGTTTTGAAACAAAACCGTGGTAAACCGAAACACGAAATATATTTTTAAAAATTAAATTTTTAGTATAGCAATATTATACTCAAATTAAAGATAATAAAATGCTCAGTTTTATGGTGTAGTTTATTTTTTTTAAATCCATATAAAAAAGTTATGTATATTTATAAAACACTGAGGTCTTTAATTGTATATTATTATTAATTTTATCCATAAGTTTTATTTTCACACCCTATCAAATATAAATCGATTCATGTATACCCCTTGTAATAGAGGGTTAAAAGTATAAATACTTTTAAATTTTTCAGAATTCTCTAAAATATTAGGGGACAAAAAATGTAATTAGTTTTATTATAATATATTTTATATACATATTTTAAATAAAAAAATCATTATTATGAGATAAACTTTCAAATTATGACACATAAGCCAGAAGCTTTAATTTTTGGTATAACAATATTATACTCAAATTAAAGAGAATAAAATGCTCAGTTTTATGGTGTAGTTTATTTTTTTTAAATCCATATAAAAAAGTTATGTATATTTATAAAACACTGAGGTCTTGAATTGTATATTATTATTAATTTTATCCATAAGTTTCATTTTCACACCCTATCAAATATAAATCGATTCATGTATACCCCTTGTAGTAGAGGGTTAAAAGTATAAATACTTTTAAATTTTTTAGAATTCTCCAAAATATTAGGGACCAAAAATGTAATTAGTTTTATTATAATATATTTTATATACATATTTTAAATAAAAAAATCATTATTATGAGATAAACTTTCAAATGATGACACATAAGCCAGAAGCTTTAAAATGGTGCCACGTAAGCTTTTTTGGTTTTGCTATATTATATAAAGATACTAGTTTAGTGCCCGCGCTATGTTCGGGAAAATAATATGTAACATCTGCCCCGACTCATTTCTATGTAAACCCAAGCTATAAAATAAAATTGTAATTGTTTAAAATATTAGGAAATAAAGGGGTATTATTATCACAAGTTAATTATTCCAGTTAATTATCAAATTATAAGTTATGGTTTAACTTTTATAAAGTTTATAAAAGTATCAATAATTATATAACTACTAAGAGTTGATTTATAAAATGTTAAAGCTTTACAAGATTACATTGTTAGTTAGTTAGCAAAGTTAAAGTTTGGGCTAAAAGGTAAACTTTGAAACTAATACTAAACTTTTATACTCACTTATAAACATAATCAAATAGCAGGGACTGGATGTGTAAATTTTTTAAAATCTTAACCCAGCCCATTTCTCCCACCCGTATTTCCGGTGAAGAGCTCCGGCGAGTCCGGCGAGCTCCGGCGAGCACCTAAAACACTACAAATTGACCATTTTAATCCGATTAAACCGTCCATTATCTTTATCTATAAGTTTCGACACCAAATCTGCAATGAAACGGTGTTGAAAACGTCATCAACATCAAAACTAATCTCCTCCATCTATCTCGGTAAATTGGAACAACTTTAATCCCACAAAATCGCAGATAATGACCGATCAATTGAACTTAAGTTGATATAAGGATCAATTAAAACAAGATAAATACAGCAACTTAATATCAATCTCAAGAAATCAGTTTCAACATATTCAAAAACATCCGAAACCCACTCTAATTCGTTTCGGTACTTCGACACTGTTTCAATCCCATTTAAACCAACCAACTCATTCGTTTGACTTCATATTATCAGCCTGAAACAATAATTCCACTTAAAACACACCCTGCAACAACAATCAATCCTTTGTTCTTCACCTTCCTACTTCATAGTCGACGACAGAAGCTGGGTACTGTTATCATAGATCATCGTGGGGCTTTTAATCGATATTCATTCATAAGTAAACCTGCATCTTTAATTGCATTATCAACATCATCTTCATCAACAATTGACTTCTTGAGGTTGCGTTTTTCGTTTCTTTTATTCTTCATCATCTTATCACCAATTCAGGTAATTAAATCATTCGATTGATTCGTTTACTCATTCTGATCATTAACGTTGTACTAGATTTCGATTTCAGATTGTATTTGTTGATCAATTTGGTTGTTATGATTCTAGGGTTTGTTATAGAATTGTGGGTTTAAGAAATTAACACTTTAACAATTCGTTTCTAACTTATTAACAAGAGTTAAAGATGGTTTGGTGGTTTCGTATGTTTAAAACAACCCAGAGGTCCAGGGTTCGAGTCTCTGGATTGTTTTTTTGTGTTTTTATAATTTTATTTAGTTTAAGTCTTGTTATGGTAACATTAACTATCAATAATTACCTTACAAAATATCATAGGATTATTTATAACATGTTTCATGAGTTATTGTGATATATATATATATATATACTTTTACCAATCTTTATAAATACAAGACGAGATTTCTTTTTATATAATTACGTTTATAAGTTTCTCTTGCGAGAGGTTTTTAGCTTAAACGTTTGAGACATAATACGTGTTAGCTATATTTTATGAAATACATACTTATGGTCAAATCATTTAAATTATTTTATACATATAAGACTTTTTTTTTATAGCGTATGAATCTATAATCAAAATACGTTTTGGTTTACTTACGACTATGATAATGGTATTATTTTGATGAGTATTTTTATAAATCCATATACGTAAATTAATTAGTCACTTTTATCATAACGGTCGTGTCATTTAACGAAATATTAATTATTTTCGTAAAGAGGTAAACTTCATATACAATTTAATCAAAATATTACATATTAAATAAGTGTTAAAATAAATCTATTAATATTACACTATTTTATAACTTCAGTTGAAACATTTACACTTAAACCCAGATTCCGACTAGAACCCTAGATTCCTAGATCGTTTTCAGTTGTCTTTTTAACATAGGATAATATCCTTTAGGTGGTCCTTAAGGAGTTTCCTGGTGCCGTTTCAAGTTACTTTCATTACATTTCGTCTAGCATTTATCAAGTGAGTATTCATAGCCCCTTTTCTGGTTTTCAATTTGGGGTGATATCATGTGACATATTAAATCAGTTATCAGATTTCAGTTTTATCAGTTATTTCAGTTATCAGATTTCAGTTGATCATTTAAAACAATTCATGTTATGTCTTTACTTGCAAATTTTGTGTTCATAGCCTGATAGCAATTTTTGTTCAAGTGTAATCATTAATTTGTAGAAACCGACAGTTACTAATGGTAGATCTATTGGTCGAAAGGACCCACCCCCCTGATTCTTGGGTGATTATAACTGAGTATCATTATCAAGTAGACCCCCCCTTATCATTGTTCAAGGTTTGATTATGCGTTGTTATCTTGTATGTACATGTTTTGCATTTATAAGTTTTGACATAACGACATGAATTGGATTTTCTTTATCAGTTTATCTATATGTATTTCAAACCTATGTTTACTCACCAGCTAATTCGTTAGCTGACCAGTTATTTTTCACATGATTTCAGGAATTGCAGTTAGTTGGACTATTCAGGATGCGTCACATCTAGGACTTTCTTGGACCTAGTTAAATAAATTAAATCAAGTAGACTTTTTCATTTGTTTCTGTTTGGATTATTTGTTTGGGTTTATCATTTAGTCTTGTATGAATAATTGGATTTTAATAATATTTAAACTATTTTGAGTACCATGAGCTATGAACAATCATTCACTTACGTCCGCCTCGATGATTCCGCCATCGGTCGGGGTGTGACATAATATCCAGATGATTTTAACGATATTCATGCGGCATGGAAAGTTCCAATCAATTTTTATACAAAATCGTTATACAATCATGAAAACACAAGATTTATTTAAAAACTGGTTTTTATACAGCAATATTATACTCAAATCAAAGAGAATTAAATGCACAGTTTTATGACGTAACTTTTAAAAAAAAATTAATATCGTATAAAAAGTTATGGATGGTTAAAAGATATTAAGGTACTTAATTATAACGTATTACTAATTTATTCTTAAGTTTCATTTATATACCTTATTAAATATAAACCGACCCGTTCACACCCTAGTAAAAAGGGTTGAAAATGTAACTATTTTTAACTTTTCCTGGTTTCTCCTAAATATTAGGGGTACAAAATGTAATTCGTTTTATTATAATATATTATATAGATTATGTATATATATTTTAATTACAAAATTATTATTATGAGAAAAACTCTCAAATAATGCCAACTAAGCAAAATAACTCTAAATAGTTGACACATAAGCAAAATTCATTTTCCTATATTATATAGAAGATATAGAGGAGGGATTTTCTACAAAGGGTCAAAACTCTAAAAAGGCTAAGAAGGAATCTGGGGCGTCGGATTATGGTGTTTACGGTCCAGATGAACGCGGTGGCAGTTTTGTAAATATTATGAAGTTTTGGTTACGCGCGAGATGGATTTGGGGTTATATTTGTCATTGTACGTTTTTAACACCACAATTCTAACGCCATGGTGTTTCTTAGATCCGTGTCTTCTGAATCATGGTGTTTTTTACGCTTGAACTGATCACAGTAAAAACAGTTGACATGTTTGGTGTTTTATTTTCACACATCTTTTCATGGCGTTCCTAACTTTTCTCATGGTGTTTCTTAGCACTATCAAATGGGATCTATGTCTTCTGATATGGCGTTTTTAACATTTGAACTGATCACTAAAAACACCATGACTCAGAATGTTAAAAACACAATGATTCAGAAGAACAGAACATTGATTGGAGGTTCGTAATTAGTAAACGAAAACGTCAAAAACAAATAAAAACATCATCGTTTTCAGTATTCGCCATAGATGAATGATTATGGATTCAAAATTAATAAACGTCAAAAAAACACCATAAGATGACGATAACGCAGTGTTAAAAACACCATGATTCAGAAGAACAGATCTCATTTAGCGTCAACGCGTAAGATGACGATAACGCCCCTCCGTGTTTTTTCCCCCTCATGGACACATGTTTGTTTGTGAATGCTTCCTACACTTCTTAGAGTTTTAAGCCTTTTTAGAAAATCTGACTTTTACTATATGATATTTTTGTCTCTGATTACTTTTCGACTTTGGTCTTTTACTTTAGTTTGACATATAGTTTGACTTTAACATTTCGGATTTGACTTACTTATTATTTGGACTTATAACTTTTAGTATTTCGTTGTCTTCAATATGTGATACATTATGGCTTTGTGTCGTAACGTACGTGACATGAAACTTTTTTATTATCAACGAATGTGACGAAATCATATATGCGGAACTCGACCGCTGCAACGCGCGGCCTGGTCTCATCATATCTAGCTAATATGGAAAATAAAATTTTCGAAAATGTCATTTATTATTATTTATAATCATACAAGGATGCGTATATATATACCCGAATATGACTACTATTATCAAATGCTTCACTTTTCAAGGTACCGATGTGAAAGAAAAATTCCAGAAAGCACAAGAAGTCGCAATCAAGATGTGAAACAACCTTTTGTAATACTCAATGTTCATGGGGTATAATTCGAATCCCGATTTGATCAATGCACCCTAGAAGGATTTGGAAAATAACCTATGATTTTGCGTCATTCTACATAGCATGATCTTATAGGAAGATAGTTATCAGGTCGTGCATCATGTCTATTTATTGAAAATGAGCTTTCAGGCGGAGATGACAATTTAAAGTTAACGTGAACATATATCAAAAACCTCAAAGACATGAACCTTAATACCTTCTACAAGGGCATCTTATGGTTAGGGTCGGCCCTTATGGGGACAAGATAGGTGGCCAACCGCCAGAGTCTGAAATAAAAAAAAAGTTATATAGTACTTTTAGCAGCGATTTTATACTAAAAGTGTTTCTTAATTCTTTTCTTTAATTATATATGTTTTGGGTTAAAAGTTAATACTAATAGTGATTGTGACCTTTTATTAAGGGTTCTTGTACTTTTTTATTTTTCTCCGGCCTAAGGATATCTAAGATATTCTTAGGACCAACTCTTTTTATGGTATCATTGTGACAAACCACATACTAACAATAGGTTTTTATTTTTTATGAAGCAAATATTGTTAATTAACCGTTTTAATTTTTAAAAGTTCAATAAAATCCACATTTTATTTAGTTTCTATTAATAATTTTTTTAAAAATTAATTTTAATTATTGGATGATGGATGAGTCATGAGTGAGTGAAGTCTCTTGAATAAGAGTTATTTCTATAAATAAGAGTTAAATAAAAGTTAATTGAATGAGTGTGATATGACATTCACGTACAAAAAAATTATTATGAATACTAGTGTACACCTTTAAACCCACAAAAAAAAAATCTTTAGTGACATTTAAAAAAACTGTTAGGTAACTTGAATCGGGTTCTTAATTATATGTGATAGCAAGTGTTTAGTTTATACTCGATCACTAACTGTCTGGTAACTTAGATTATCTGGATTGAACATCACAAATAAAGACGGTATATATGTGAAATTTAAATTGTGGTCATATATATAAAAGAATCTTATCTACATTATGTGAAATTTAAATTGTGTGTGTGTAGGCAGGGGTAATGATAGGGTGCATGTGCATGGGAACCATATATATATATGTATGAAGATAATTAAGTAACGTGGATGGACGTGATTTATGTTCCAAAGTCAAACAAACAAATTACCCACGTGACTCTCGTAATTTGCTGCATAACAAATGCCGCATCTTTTGGAATCGAATGCATCATTCTTCACAACGTTCCTCAATTTTTCCTAATTATTTTCTTTGGAATAACCAGGACTTCGATCATGCCGCGTGTTGCGGTTGTAACATTGTGTTCGTAATTTTACTAACGTTGTGTGTGATGACCATGTACTCCATGTGT
Organism: Tagetes erecta; assembly: GCA_030867185.1. Classification (NCBI taxonomy): domain Eukaryota; kingdom Viridiplantae; phylum Streptophyta; class Magnoliopsida; order Asterales; family Asteraceae; genus Tagetes; species Tagetes erecta. The sequence goes on along the minus strand of CM061491.1, from coordinate 17,228,371 downwards.
GTGACATTATGGTTTTTTTTACTATGTTACACGCATTGTCTGTGACATAATCTCACTAGACATTAGCAAAAAAAAGTATAAAGTCTCAGATGTTGCGATGTAAATCGTAAAAGAAAATTTAGAAAGCGGTGTAAAACAGTAAACGATGTAAATACATTAAAGTAACTTCAAATGATGTGTCAAGTTATTAACTAGAAGCTATTGGACTTTGGTCTAGTGGTAAATACAATGAAGATTTAAACTCAAAGAAACCTGGTTCAAATCAGGACATAAGGCTTTTACATGGCTTGGTAAGAGGTTCCTAACATGGTTTTCTCATGGAAGGATTGGTTGACAAGTTTTCAACTTCGAATAACGTGGAACTGTTATGGAGAGACCCAAAAGCAACACTCTTAAGCACCCACTAAATGAGAGTAGTCCGAGGCTTTGAACTCAATCAATGTACTTATATGAGTACAACGTTTTTTTTCGTTATGGCAACCGCCGTTTTAAAAAAAGTTATTGTGGAATAAGTAGGACAGTTAAAGTTCTCAATTAGTAAAAGTCAGGGGTCAATCTGTAACTTATTTAATGATGTGTTGAAAATGTAAATTCTAAAAGTGTGGGGGTGTTATGTAAAAAGATGTTACCATGGTTTAACGCAAATTAAATAAATAGAATTGTTAGCTTGGGCCAAGCCTATATCGATTAGAATCGGTATTGTTTATTATTGGGTTTGGTTGGGCTGACTATCGGGAGCTAAAGTTCGATCCAACGTTCCTACATTTACGACTTTATGGTTGCAACTAGAATAATGTTATGCTACATACGTAAACTAGTTTAGTGCCCGCGCTACGCTCGGGAACACAACATTCAAGTGATGCTTTTAAGGTTATTCATGAACGTTCTAATAAGTTTTGAAACAAAACCGTGGTAAACCGGAACATGAAATATATTTTTAAAAATTAAATTTTTAGTATAGCAATATTATACTCAAATTAAAGAGAATAAAATGCTCAGTTTATGGTGTAGTTTATTTTTTTTAAAAATCCATATAAAAAGTTATGTATATTATTATTAATTTTAGCCATAGGTTTCATTTTCATACCCTATCAAATATAAACCGACTCATGTACACCCCTTGTAGTAGAGGGTTAAAAGTATAAATACTTTTAAATTTTTCAGAATTTTCCAAAATATTAGGGGACCAATATTGTAATTAGTTTTATTATAATATATTTTATATAAATATTTTAAATAAAAAAATTATTATTATGAGATAAATTCTCAAATAATGCCACATAAGTCAAAAGCTTTAAAATGGTGCCACATAAGCTTTTATGGTTTTGCTATATTATATAAAGATAGGCTTATTGACGAAAAGTGAAAATGAACCAAAGAAATTGCATAACTAGTTAACAAAGTTTGTAATAAAATTGGTTATCACTCAAAAGATATCCTTGTCATTAATCACATGTATTAATACGCTATACATGATACTATAACTAGTCTAATATACGCTATGTTAATACCCTATGTTAATACGCTATACATGATACTATAACCTAGTCTAATATACCTCCTCAGTCTAAAGAGAAGGATAATGAATGCTTAAAGTGAACAAAAATCTGTAAAAATGTCTGCAATCTGATAGCGAGAAGGAACATGCATGAAGAATACAAACATGATCATGTTGAACCTTTTCACACACAAAGTTGATATCAATCAAGATGTGTTTGGTCCACTGATGTTGAATGGGATGGCCCGGCATATAGATTTCACTCACATCATCACAATAAACCAATGAAGTGTGTTTGGGAGGATGTCCCGGTTCAAGTAACAAGTTACAAATCAAACAAATATCAGCCAACACATTAGCAACGTACTCCTTTGTATGCAGCTAGCTAGGGGTGCCCAAAATACCCAAACTCGATTTACCCGACACGACCCAAACCCAAACCCAAATAAGCTAATTAGGGTTGGGTTAAGTAGGGTCAAAAGTATTAATCGGGTTAACCTAGATATGTTAATAGGGTCGGGTTTCGGGTTTGTTTTTGAAAAAAAATATCGGCTTCGGGTTAACCCGAATAACCCAATTAGTGTTCCATGCATATCAATTCAAATTACATATATTTTGAAATGGTTGGATCGTTCATAAACAACCTCTAATTCTCAATCCTTAATTTGTTCTTGCTAATTTTCACAAACTCATTTTTTTTGAAACCCGATCGGAGACAGTAGTTTCACGCTTCGAAGACCAAGAAAGAACATTATTACCAACAAATATGCAAACTCGTCCCGTTTATTGGTATTTTGAAACAGTTACAAACAACAATATGATTTGCAAAACTATTATTGACACAAGAGTATACCTAACGAATGAGTCATGTGGTTGGTTGCTCCGGTTTTCATGCATCAAGTCCGATCCGAATTATGGGCCATTGTGTGCCTAGTGTGGCTGCATGAGAACTTAGAAGGGACACAACTTTATCTAACGGAAGTAGTAAGTGCCAGACAATGGCATTTGGTGATACTAACCTAACTAATCCATCATTAAAAAAACATATTATTGAGTATTAACCGACAAATGATATGATGGTGTTTAGTTTATTAAAAAAAACATATTATTAAGAATTTCCGATTGGAAATTTTATGGTCCGTAATTTGAAGACTAATACCATAACAGAATTGGTTATCGCTTAAAAGTTGCCTTCGTTCAATTCACATGAGAGATGACAATTCATTGAATCTGTTTTAGCTTTATAAGAATAAACAGAACTATATATGTTGTAAACTAACAATTCACATTAAGGGGGGGTCAACAACCAAATACTTTGGTTTCTTGTTCTAGGAATAATTAAACTTTACAACGGTGTACTGCTTGTTGAGAAAACAACTCAACTTAACAGAAGATCGCCCAATAAGTAATTTTTCAGTATTTTTAGAACGTTTAAAAGAATAACAAGTGTTTTTTACTTATTTTTATTAACACAATAAAAACTATGACTTATTAACAGGCAATCATTCATACCAACAATTTGATCATTTAGGCTATAGAGGAACACTGCCACCAACCCTTGAGGTTTAGATGTTTGAACTAGAGCGGTTTCATGAACACTTTTTTCTCCGTTTAAGATGGGGCTAGTTTTTTTTGTTTTTGTTTTTTTTGGATGCTTGGACGGGGGCATACTAAATATAAAAAAATCTATTCTATAAATACCTCCACTTTACACAACAAAATACACGTACTCCTACGATTAATCATGACATCGCACTTTTATATGACACGCATGAGAATTATCATAATCTTCCACGGATGACCAAGAGCATGGAATGTACACAGCGGGTTCGGAGAATGTGTCAAAAATGTAACAGTCCATCATAACGACATCGTGATATTGTCCACTTTGACGGCAGAAACGCCCTCAGGCGTTGCCCCTTATGATTTTAAAACGGTTATGGTAAGGAAGGTTTCCACCCCTTATGAGGTAGGTTTCGTTCTCCTTCCTAACTGATGTGGGAAGTTATATTGCACCCCCTTAAGGAGCCCAATGTCTCGATGGAAAATCAGCCTGATACCTAGCTCTGATACCATCTGTAACATGCTAAAGTAATCGCACCATGATATTGTCTAGTTGGGCGGAAAGAACGAGGCCGCCCTAATGGTTTTAAAACACGTTATGGTAGGGAAGGTTTCCACCCTTATATAAGGCAAACTTTGTTCTCATTCCAACCGATGTAGCATATTACACAAAAGTGACGTGAGGTCAATACGTGAGAGAGTTGATCATCCATACCCGATAATTATACTCGTGACAATTGCTTTGCAAGACTTATGGATACTACATATGTTCTTTGGTGTCTCCGATTCAAACAACTAACGCCATCAGCATTCTAAATCAACTCCCAATGGCAAGAAAAGTCATGTAACGTGCATTTGGGGTTTTAAAAAAGAAACGGGCAATACTAAGTTGATCGTGTATAGTAGGGCGAAACATAAGAAGAGGCAACGAATTGAACATACTATAAAAATAAATGAAAACATTTACCCTCCATGTAACTATAAAAACAAATGGAAATATAGTAAAGAAAAAGCGTCTTTAGTTTTTTTGATTAAGACCAACGGTAACAGTTACCAGTTTCTAAGCCGCGTTCACCAACGGTTCGGATTGGGCTCGGCTATAAACAATAACAAATGGATGAGTTGAGTTAGTTTGGGACTGGTTTTACATTTTAACATGTGTGACTAGCTATTATATATAACCAAGAAAGGAAAACTGGTTTTAACACTATGACCGGAACATGCATGGTCCTTTTGTCACTCAATCACTGGTTGGTGCCTATAATAAATTGAAAATAAATGCACATATCTGTACATTACATCATTTCACACTCATCCACAAATTTTTTTCTTTCATATATAAACCTTATGAACAATTCATGATCATAGACCAAACCAACTAAAAATATTTAATCGATAACAATAGTGATTTTATTTTATTCAAACTATAGATAAAATATAAGTAATAAAGAAAAACTTAAAAACTATGAAACGATGCATCAAATAATACTCCAATAAATATAAAAGATAATAAACTCCCCTAACACATATGTAACAGTGAACATACCCATGGGCACACCATTAGCTAGCCTAAATAATATTATTTTGTAATCCACACTGATTGATAACATACATATAGATAGACGGACGACTGTTTTAAATCTAAAAATACTTTAAGAACCGCATAACGCACTTGTACATATAGTCGTGGTTGATGTTTTTACATAGTGTTTTGAATGCACCTTATCTTGAAAATAATCAATAACTAAGTGGAAGAAATATTAGTAATGAGAGACAATGCAATGCTTGTTAACTCTGCAACATTCACTATATACCCTCTTATAGTTTCCTTCATCTTCCCAACATCTTCTTCAAACCCATCCATACAAGTATCTTCATCTGTCAATGCTGCACTCACCCAAGTCTTCACATTTCCCATTTTCTCTTCAAATTCAGGCCCTTCTAAATCCTTCATCTCCACCATTGATTTCTTTATTTCATCCACAGAATCACTCATGTTCTCCAAACAATCCGACACAGCCTGCCCGTCTTTCATACTCATATCCCGTCCTTTCGACAGTTCCCGCACACTTTTCGAGGTAGATTTCGCACTTTTAAAGCTCGCAGTCAGCGCAGCATTCGCAAGTGCCATTTGGTTTGTTTGGATGGTGGTCGCGTAAGGCGAAAGCGTTTTGACACACAAGTCAGCATATTTTGTGGCTTCACATGACGCCTTTATGAAATCCGTGTTGGAATTGGAATCGAAATCGTTTTGTGATTGTAGTCTTGAAGTTGCAAAGATGATGGTGAAGTTGTGTGAAAGAATGATGGCTAGAAGAGTTAGCATGGAACTAGTGAAAGGTTGCATTTTGGGTGAGGTATATTAATAAATGGTTTGTGTTGTTGTTGTGTAAGTATAAGTGAAGATGTATGAATATATAATAGTGTGTGTGTGGGTATAAAGTTAAAAAGTTTGCTACTGTCCTACATGTGATCACAAGTTGGCAATAATCATTGGTAAAGACAACACGGGATGATAATATAGCTTGTATCATGTGATCCTATATCTCATCTCTCATTTTGTGGTTCATCCATCTCTATGTTAACATTATATATATTTTACTTTTTCTTCTATACCTAAAAACTAATAATGTAAGCAACAACAAAACAAACCTTAATTTTGTTTGTTGTTTGGATCGTTTGTTTTTAACTACCTAACTTATGTCTGGAACGGAAGAAGGACAGCGCTAAAGAACAACACATAGAATGAAATGAGAAGCGGGTCGGGATAAAAAACAAAATGATCGGAATATTTTAGTTTTAGGGGGGGGGGGGGTTAGTGCTTGTTTAATGGTTTCTAGTGTGAAAATGGTTTCATAGTGGTTTATATAGAGTCTGATATCTCAACGAGCGGACTCTGACTTCATAATTGTACTTGCTGCAACGTGGCTACCCAAAAAGCATGCCACGTTAGTCACTCAAGCAAAGTCGATGTTAGAAAAGTCACTATTATTTGTTGAAGTAAGGTAAGAGACTCCTCATAAGCCACTATAAAATTATTTTCAAACTAAACTCCACCAAAAAAAAAAAAAACTCCATAAACTTAAAAAATTCAAATAATCCTATGTTAAACATGGAATTAGAAACAAGAGACTGCTTACCTACATATTATCAAAGAAAACAAGCATATAAAGTTCTGCTTTTACTAAATAAAACAATAAATATAAAGTGAAAACAAGCGTGACACGGGTAGAAAAAAAACAAGTGTTATCACTACTTTACTTCTACAAAAGAAAAAAAAAAGAATATTTCATCATCTCTTCATAATACGCTGAAGGAAGTTCATGTAAAACTATAAGGCTTATTTAACAAGAAGCCGTTCTAGCTCAGTTGGTAGAGCGCGTGGCTTTTAACCACGTGGTCGTGGGTTCGAGTCCCACGGATGGCGTATGTATTTTTGTTCATGCTTTTGTTGATTTTTGGTAACTTGTGCTAAAAAGCAGGTTCCATATACACTTGGTTAGATTTGTTCATGTCTAGCATTAGAGATTGGCACATGTTATGGAACTTGCATATTATCTTGCCACAAATAAATGTTATAAAGGGTTGGGTTGAAAGCCATAATGATAGTTAATATGAGACAAATTTGCAATGTAGTTAAATAATTGTCACTTTGGTTTGAGTTCGGTTGTTCATTGTTTTGATTGTGAAAATAGTTGTTTCCGAACCTGGAGCTGTAGGAAGCATGGCTGTTGGAAGATTTGTAAAAGAAACTGTAGTGTAGAGAAGAAAATGTTGTAGATTATCGTAAGGTTTTAAAAAATATTGATTTTGTATTTATATTTAATAAATAATATATTAAATGTTTAATTTTTTTAGAAAGTAATCATCGAAATCAACTACTAGTTCTTAGGTTTTGTAAAATTAAGACGTTTTGTGGGTAAGGCCTAAACTATTTTTTTCCTACGAAACACCTAGGGGTGGTGATGGGAGGCGCCTTTGGGTGCTTTGGGGCTTGCCTAATTTCATGTGGTGTTAACTTTGTCCCTTTTATAAAATATATTTAGAAACATCATGCATTAATTTGGTTTGACTAAACAATGACACATTCAATTACGTACGGTTTACAAATAAATTATATTATTTTCGTCCCGTCGTCAAGTTGTATCTTTTTTATTTAAGCTTTGGTATAACTATAATTATGTTAGTATTATTCGTAGATTTGAATTGAATTTTATATCATATTCGACTGTAACAATTTGTTATTTGTCGGTTTAATATTAAAGTTTTCAAAGCTTCCGGTATTATAAAAGCCAGTTCTTAATTTAGTTGGAAATGATTTCGTGATTCAAAACAGAGGCAATTATGAGACTGATCAGAAGTTTTATAGTTTTAGGTGATTGCTATAAAACCAATAATTAAAAATTGTACATATATTATCTACTATATCTAGTCTTATAAGACGATCATGATTATGATCATGGGAATTAAATAAATTCTTTATTCTTTGCTCATGCTGATCAAGTGATCACTGAATCAAATAGCTTATTATTAGCTGAGATTTTCTTTTAAAAAATGGCGGGTGCAAATGTGAAATACACTCACAATTTAGCAAAATACTTGCACCCCTCAGAAAAATCTTAGTAGTTCTGTTTATTGTTTCGTGAAATTAGGTCTCGGTTCATATTCGTTATTCATATTGTGTTTGTTTCGTTGTAGGGAAACTCTGATTGCTTTCATACGTTTCCCAATTCGATTTATATGTGTTCTATTTAGCTACTTATCGTTCCTTGATGCTCGTCCATCTCGTTTAATTAGTAGTTTGATTTAGCGATTATCTGTATATGGAGTGATTCAAGTGTTGGATGTTTTGTGTGTTTCCTCATCATATTCGAATATTCTTTTTCTATATATAACTAGAAACAGGGTTAAATTTAAGCATAATGAATGTGGTAACCAATTTTTATGTGCTTTTATACTAGAAGATGATGAAAAACCTTAATTGGATGCTTTACATAATATATATTTAATTTAACATATAGATTTGTGTGTATAGTCTAAAGTTTTCTAATTGTTTAATTGCATAATTGATCCTTGATAATAGGAAAAAACTTAACTTTAGAAACTTCAAGAGGGCTATGTTTTAAGTCTTGCTAAGAACTAAATAAGTAATCTAGTCAACAGCAGGACTTGCATTATGTCATTGTCCATGATTGCGGATGCTAATCTAACATAATCAATAGCACTTATGAGATATGGCTCTTCACCTCTCGCTTATGTTAGATTTGTTATTGTGGTTACCTTAAGTTACATGTATCGCTTCTTTTTGTAAAATGTTATAGCCTATGGTTGATAAAATTGAAAAATCTGAGGTGATGAGTGAGCTCCGGGATTTGTTCGATGGCATTTTGGCTAAATAGAAGAGTGTTTATAGTTGTATGTATCTGTGAAATATATATGTTGTGTGATATTATATTTGTAGATAATCTCCTGGACTCTTGTGTCACTTTTAGCTGATTATTATTTTATGTTTGTTTACAGCAATACTAGGAAGTAACATCAATAAGATTTAAGAATAAAGGAATGGTGGAGGAATTTCAATTTTCAACCTTATGGGATCATCCCGTCTAAGTAGGTGAAGTCATGGAGTGTGTTGATAAGGCATTATTTGTACCTGATGGATCCTCCGCATATGTAGAGAGTCCTATGTCAATATGTTTTAGTGCCACAACACTTCTACACCTCATATGTAGTAGTATATGCTACTTGCTTTCAGTTGTTGGAGAAAACATTACAGCCGGAAATGCATGCTTTAGATGTCGGGTTAGAGTATTTTGTTGTTCTTTACTTGTCACTAGCCCTATAGGTAAAGTATGAATTGGTTGTATGGTTTCACTTCAGATATATAGGTAGCTAGTTGTTTTGACTCCATTTTGGTTTTTGGTTGTAAATTTGGATGAGTTTGGGTTTCTGGCTGCAACTATGGATGTGTTTGGGTTTTTAGGTGCAATATTATTAGTTTCCGGACTGCAATTAATTGTAAAATGCAAAAAGAAAAAAGAACTTTTTGGTTACATATTTTCTGGGCGGTCATAATTGATTTTTAGTTACATTTTTCTTGGCGGTCATAATTGATTTTTGAGCGGTCTCAAACTTTTTGTAAGCGACCCTTATTTGAGCGGTAAAAAAACTGCCTAAAAATGAAGGTTTCATCACTCAAAACAATCTATTTCTCTAGTAGTTGTAGTATTTCAACTTTCCCAAATGAAGGCAGAGTGATGTTCCCGTTGCCCGCACATGTAGTTGTGAGCTACCACTTGAATATGCGTTTTGTTGGAGAAATTAAAAACGATTATTTAAAAAATCTGAGAGTCATGTGATCACTATCAGATCAAATCTATTTGGCCGGTTCTACCAAATGATCTAATCGGATAAAACTCAGATTATGAATTACGAGAACTTGTATGAGAAAATTGATTGATTTCAAACCAGTTACCAAGATGAATCATAGAAGCGTATTATCAGTTTTTGGGTTAGTAAAACTGCCAAAGACAGTTTTTCATTTATTATTTTGACAAAACTGGTCCCTGAATTTTCTAACATTTCGAACCCAGCTATGGGCTCTGCCCCTTGGAGACCCCGCCAGGGTCTGCCGCCCCTTGGACCCTGCTTCCAGGGGTGTTGCCCCCTTGGAACCTCCTTAATATCTTAATAAGTTCAAACGAGTGTGCACTCCGCACCTACGAGCTCGTTTGATTATTATTAAGATACGACATTCGATCTCTAGTTAATCTCAATTACACTAAAATATCTAACACGTTTGAGCCTAAGGGTTTTATACATGGCATCGTTAAATATTCTTGTACGCTTTTTCCATAGAATAGTTGGTTGACGAGTTTTGACTCTAGCCCTATGTTGGAATATTTGTAAAATACAAATAATATTTTGTTAAAAATACAAAATTATAAAGTTGATGGGTGTTTCAACTTTGTAGTTAATGAGATGGTTTTACTTCTTGAGATGTTTCATCTCATTATTCATTGTTAATGAGGTGTTTCAAACTCATGGTTAATGGGTAATGAATGGGTTATTTGACTCATTTCACCTATAAATACCAAGGTGAGTTTTGGTTAAAAGACACACTAATTTACACCAAATAACTTCACTCTCTAAATCTCTCTCATTCTCTCTCTAAAGAACTTTCAACATATTTTGATTATGTGCATGTTTCTTGGTACAATTCGGGTTGTGTGTCAATCCCGGCAGTACATACTGCTTCGCGCTGTTGTACCCTGGGAAACAAACGAGTTCTCTTGGGAGACTCGGAATTTGTTTTAAGGGACCCGTGTTGAACACGAATCCTCAGCCATGATTTTTCTTCTGCTTCTACTCATTTCTTGTATTTATTTTATTTCAGTAGTAATCGTATTGTGATGTACTTGTTGTCTATATTTTCTTTGTATTGTAAATGAATATATTAAAGAATTTTGTGTTTTTGTACGAACGGTTCCTACAATCTTAAAACAAATTTTTTTAAATCACCGTTCGTATTTAAAAAAATATATATATAGTCATTGTTCGTCTCTCAAAGTTGGACTTAGAGAACTTACACTTGACTTTTTTCTAGAACCGGATTTTATTTACAAAGAAAATGGTTCGCTTTTTACCATTCGTTGGTTTTGATTGAATGTAATTTTGTTTTTGTATAAAAGCTTTTGTAGTTTTCATAAAACTTGACCCAATTACTTTAGCATTCAAAAGTGGGTTTATTTTCATTACAACCATTTTGTTGAATGGTTCAAGGTATTAAAACAAAAAGGTTGAAGATCCAATTTTGTTTTAAATCAAAGGTTTCGAAACCTATGTGGTTTCAAGTTTAAAACTTTGAATTAACCGTTTGTCGGTTTCAAGATTAGTTTTCATATGCGTCTTAAGAATGGTTATGCTTGTGTACGCATCTTATGAAAACCGGTATTTCTTATTTGCGAGTAAGAAATCTTTCTTATGTGAAACTTGTGTTTTAACATGTGTGTTAAAACCTAATGTTATTCTAATTAAGTATTAGAAGAGATTCTTTATAATATAATCAATTTTGTATTAATTTAGTATTAATCTTTTAAATTTAAAACCGTTTTTTTTAAACAAATGATGAAATCATTATTCACTCGAAAACGTTGACAAACATGATCATTAATTATACGTGATTTACAAATGATTATTTTATAAAAAAAAATTGCCTTTAAAACATTTGTGCAAACGTTTTGTTGGAACCTTTCATTACATGAAACTATATGCTTAGAACGCTTGATGTAGACTTTTTGTTGACTAATGTGTGTTAGAACCCGTCTACTTATCTAACATGTGTGTTAGATATGACCTAAATTTTATGGTCTAAAGGCGTCTTATGTAGGCGTTTATTCTTAACATGTGTGTTAATGATGAATTTAAATAAAAGTGTTCTATGTAAACATCTTATCTCTAACGTGTGCGTTAGAAGTTATTTATTCAATAAAACTATTTACAATTTTGGGTATTGATTTCCGTAATCAAAACATAAAATTAAAATAGTTTATTTCGAAACTGTTAAGTGCATGTTTTGGCAAAACTAAGATTTGGTTTAGAATGAAATAAACCAAAGGTTTCACATAAAGTGTTAATATAGTTGTTACTTTTGCAAAAGGTAACACGTCATAAAGCAAATATTAGTTTCAAGTTGACTATTTGATGTAAAGATAATTCATTGTTTCTATGAACATATATAATTGTTCAAATTCTAATACTTGAGAACAATTTACTATATAAACAACATGATGTTTATATCAATTTTGTGATTGCTCAAAGTGGGAGTACCACTATGGGAGATCAATTTTGTGATTGTTCAAAGTTCATATGAGTCAATGATTAAACCTTTTGAGAAAAAGGAAAAAAGTTTATGATCCTAGATTGAATGATGATCTAAGTATGTTTATGTAATTTACATACTAGATTTTCCTAAATATTGAGATTTTGGGATGTTGAACAACTCTCATTGTTTGATTAAACTATAAAATGAATGTTGTGAACGGATATTGGGATATTCCTTAAAAGCTGTGAAGAATCAGAATGATGCATCTTCTGTTCACATGCTAGAGTATTGTAGTCTAAAGCATGCTAGACTAGTACTTGTTAATTACGGTGCTCTGAGGAGACTACTAATGTGAAACATTCAAGTCATATACAACATAAAGTTAAAGTTGTGTATAACACAATGTGAGTGACGGGTGTCCTTAAATCTAAGGAAAGTCATATAGCTTATAGAGAGCTCATTTAATCTAGATGGTAACTTAAAATTATTTTAAGTTTGAGATGGTTGATAACAACCTATGACAAGGCATGTGTTGCTTTAGTCGGTAAACAACTATTGATGACATCATTGATACAAAGACGTTGATCTTGTTCAAATCATGAATGTCTAATACTATATTAAACATATTCTATCTAAGTGCAACAAATGTGGGGGAAGCCATTTGAGAAATGGTATTTGAGAAGTTTTCTCAAACCCGTATCAAAAGGGAACCTTTTGTTGAGCTAAATATAATGCAACTATGTGACCGAATCTACAAGCTAGACTCGAAGGTCAATTGGTTAGATTTGACATCTAATTACTAATGGCATGGATATGCTAGGCTCGAAATGCATTTTAAAGACAAAAATGTACCTCAGTTCGAGTTGATACTCGGGGTTATAGTCTTAAAAAATGACAAAAGGCAAGATTAAATTGTGAGTTAATAACACATCATAACAACTCATCTCAACTGCAATTATCTATATTGACTCGACGGAGTCATAGATAATGGTTTTGGATCCAACAACATGAGAGACAGAGTTGTGGAATGAGACTAAAGCCCATGAAAGATGGTATATGAAGGAAAACCTAACTTAGTTGACTGGAGATCCCAAGATCTAAGTTCAATAGGACAACCTACTCATATATCTAAGGGTGGTCACTGTGGGGGCATAGTTAATATATATCAGTCGATATATAAGCTAATATGTATAAATGTTTGTACATGTCCTCTAAATTATAAAGGGAGCTTAAATACTTCCTAGTCCATTCCTATAACAATAGTGACACGTTGTGAGGCTAAGCATACCATATGGTTAATGATTTGCGTAATCATAGTAACCTTAATGCTTTTAATGATTTTTTAGATAAATCACCTATGTGAAAGAGAAGTGGGGTCGCTTCGAATGAAATTGTGGGGTGCGCAATTTCTAGAGCTTTCACAGAACCAGGCTAGTGTTCCATGACCATAACGGACACGACAATGAGGGGTTGACCGAACCAGGGAGAGTGTTGTGTGAAGTGTATTGTCGTCTCCATAAATGGTGGTTGGTTCAAGGACATCACGTCTACCGAACCACTAGGAGACTAAGTATGCATCACAACGGAAGGTTCAAAGGTAACGCCTACCTATCCGGCAATACTCAACCGCTAAATTATATCTAAGAAACTTGTATGTAACGATCAGTTTGGATTGTTGGAATAATATGTGAAAATGAGTTTTTCACGTGAGAAAATGGATTTTTCATTTGAGAAAATGAGATTTTGTATTTTTCCCATGTGGGGGATTGTTGGAATATTTGTAAAATACAAATAATATTTTGTTAAAAATACAAAATTATAAAGTTGATGGGTGTTTCAACTTTGTAGTTAATGAGATGGTTTTACTTCTTGAGATGTTTCATCTCATTATTCATTGTTAATGAGGTGTTTCAAACTCATGGTTAATGGGTAATGAATGGGTTATTTGACTCATTTCACCTATAAATACCAAGGTGAGTTTTGGTTAAAAGACACACTAATTTACACCAAATAACTTCACTCTCTAAATCTCTCTCATTCTCTCTCTAAAGAACTTTCAACATATTTTGATTATGTGCATGTTTCTTGGTACAATTCGGGTTGTGTGTCAATCCCGGCAGTACATACTGCTTCGCGCTGTTGTACCCTGGGAAACAAACGAGTTCTCTTGGGAGACTCGGAATTTGTTTTAAGGGACCCGTGTTGAACACGAATCCTCAGCCATGATTTTTCTTCTGCTTCTACTCATTTCTTGTATTTATTTTATTTCAGTAGTAATCGTATTGTGATGTACTTGTTGTCTATATTTTCTTTGTATTGTAAATGAATATATTAAAGAATTTTGTGTTTTTGTACGAACGGTTCCTACACCCTATGCCAACGAAAAACACCTATTGGTGTTAAAGACGGAGTTTCAATCTCGATCTTTGTATTTCTGAATGCTTGGGTCTAGGCCTTTGTACCAACCGTAGTTCTAGAAAAAAGAACATTAGCCACATTACCAACAAAAAATTATAGATGGACTAAAAAATAACATAGAGCATTTATTAGCTGAACTGAAAAGTTAGAAAATAAACTCAAAACACAAAGAAAAAACTATGCCGCAAGGTAATTTATTCATCTATATTAACATTTTAATTTATTTATTAATATTATTTTATGTTTACTACTATTTGTTTTTTAATAAGTAAAAACAATTGGTATGGTCTCGCTTGATAAAAACAGTAAGACAACATGTTGCGGGCATAAAAATAAGTAAAATCACCCCCACACCGTTCCTATGGCGTGAAAGGGCTCCTAAAATATCAATCAGTCAGCATCCAATCAATGTAGTCGTTTTTCTTAATTGGTAATGAGTATAAGAGCTTTAAAGAGACCTGAATAATTACATTCTTTTTAAGTTTAAAATATCTTTACTAATTAGATGACGTCCATATGATAAATAATGCCCCTAATAGGCTTAAATGATTACACATGCTCGATCTAAAAGGATGAAAAGATGAATCTTGACATGTTAATTACTTTATATGACTTGAGCTAAAATTTAGTATGTTGTGGTGACTGGTGTGAAGAAAACACCATAAATATTAAACAGTACAAGAAGTCATTTTAAACTAATTAATTAGCAGTAAATATTCATAACACAATTTTTGTTATTATTTTCAGTCTTTTGTGATTCTTAACAATAGTTATTTCTATAATAACCGCTTCTAAAGAGATAGTCTAGTAGTAAGCGGAGTACTCTAACAATCAATATGTTAATTAGGAACTCGTATGCTGCTGTTAGTGATAAATTTATCATAAAAAAATTTATGCATTGTTGTAAAATAAAAACCGTACATGTTGTAATTTTTTTGCATGCCTACATATATTATTACATTTTAGGTTTTCTTGAAAATATTATTTACTACTAAAATAATTTCCATTTCATGTCAACTTGAGCTTTATTAATTAAAAATTAATAAAGAAAAATGCGAAAAACTCACATGGAAGGTAGAGGTATTCATTCCTAAGAATACGGTGTTTGAAAGGGGATTAATAAGATAGTTAATTATTAATTAATTAATAAGTAACTTGAAGATTACACAATTAATGATGACCTACAATAATGTTTTTAAATTAGAGAATTTTTATCCAAATTTACAAGAAACCATCATCTGTACGGAAGCCCACATCGACCATCGTTTGTTGCTTCATTTTACATCAACGGCCGCCGGATAATTTCCACTTTGTTATTTGCTCATACACATGGATCTACATGGCTATATCAAATGAGTCGTACGTACTTACCCATTGGTTTTATATTTGACTTATGATACA
This sequence comes from Tagetes erecta, assembly GCA_030867185.1. Lineage (NCBI taxonomy): Eukaryota > Viridiplantae > Streptophyta > Magnoliopsida > Asterales > Asteraceae > Tagetes > Tagetes erecta. The sequence continues at coordinate 17,212,667 of CM061491.1, read as the reverse complement.
AGTTTTAGTTGCATGCATGTTAATGTTATATCCGAATGTTATTTAACTTATTTTCTATTGGTGTTATATATGTTGTTTTGTTCCTTCTCTACCTTTTCAATGATTTTTTATTAAAAATTTTCCCGTTAAAAATGTTATTAGGGTTATACGGGCAAGACAATATTGACGCTTACACATAAATAGTACAATCGTCTTACTTAATTAAATTAAGCTTATAAGAATATCCACCATATTAATTAACACCTTATTATTTTTCCTACAAACAAGTCTCTTTAACTGCGACATCAGTTTTTTTATCATCCCATCCGTAAACTCATTTTATTTCCAACAAACTGAAACTCCACATTTGTACATCATCATATCACCTCGTCTACAAGTCATTGATGCCCTTGCGTCTGGGCGTGTGAATGTTGGTGAAAGGTACAATCCAATATGTAATTAGATGCTTTTATTTTTTTCAAAAGAGCGGAGCTTTGTTTTCACTACCTGTTCAGACTGAGAATCAGAAATTTAACTGGTCAATATGTAATTAGATGCTTTTATTATCTGGTCCTTAAACCCCATACGATAAATTCCAAATAACCCCTATGATTTATGGTCTAAGTTAAATAAAAAAGACATTATAGAAGGAGGATATATTTTATTAGTCACCGACGGAATAGACTACGACCAAATATATATGGATTTGAAGTTACATGTTAAGTTACAATGATGAGATAATAAATGATTTAAGAGACCGGCCATGCATGCATTAATAGAAACCCACGATTCTCTCTCAATGGAAAATATATGGCAGCTCGATCGATCCGTATAACAAGGATCTCATCATTAACTTAATTAACACATTATACTTCTTGGGTTTCGATCTCAATGTCAACTTTCACTAAACTTTCATTACACTTCACATTATATTTTTTTTTCAACATCATTATACTATAAATATAAACCCCATCACATGTCATTTGAAATCCCCCCTCAAATACCCATTTCTCATTTCAAACTCAAAACTTGAAAAACCAACAACATAACCACAAAACCCTAGCTAGTCTCAAATGGCAAAATTCAAGTTAGTTTTGCCATTTTTGTTGTATGTGTTCATTGTGATTTCTTTGGCTTTTGCTCAAGAAGAAGAGACACGTGGAGACATAAATTATTGGTGTGAGACGACTCCTCACCCACAGCCATGTAAGTATTTCCTGAGTCGTGGGACACATCATACCCCACGACACAGGAAAGACTTTCGGATGTTGGTTTTGCAGGTTGCTCTGGAAAAGGCCCAGGAAGCCCAGACTTGCAGTACCAACCTCCGTAGTAAATGCAAAAGCAAGAGAAAGAAAGCGGTATGGCTAGATTGTAGCAAGCTCGTCAATGCCACCATTCTTCAACTTACCCAAACCCTAGACGGTCTCAAACACAACCGTAGTTCTGTCTTCGATGCACAGACTTGGCTCAGTGCCGCTCTCACCAATCTCGAGACTTGCTTTTCAGGTTCTCGGGACTTCAATTTAACAAACTTAGTCTCTCCCCTCAAAACGCATAACCTTACCGAGATGATAAGCAATAGCTTGGCTGTAAACCAATTTTTCGTGAAGCAAAAGTTAGCGAATCAAGATCTTGATGAGGATAATTATCCAAGTTGGCTTTCACCCGGAGACCGAAAACTGTTGCAATCAAATTCAATTCACATGAAGGCGAATATTATCGTGTCACAAGCCCGTGGAAGCAAGTTTCGAACCATTCAATCCGCTCTTAACTTTGCAGCGGGTCTTAAGCGCGGAAACAAGAGATATATCATCTACATAAGAAGCGGAGTTTATAGGGAAAATCTTGAAATTGGAAACAACCTAAATAACATCATGTTTCTAGGTGATGGAGCAAGATACACGATTATTACCGGTTCACGGAGCGTCGCCGGAGGTTTTACAACTTATAGCTCTGCAACCGTAGGTAAGATCAGTACTTAACTATTAACTACGCTTAGTTAATTACTTATTTACTAATCTTGTTGCTATAATGTATATGGTAAATCAATAGATTTGTAACTAATGATCACATTTATACGTAATGCTACAATCAAAGTGAAGTAAAGTAGTTTAACGTGTGAAATTAAAGGAAACAAAATATGCATAGTAAGTACGTTAAGTTGCATGTTATTTCTTTCTTCACCATGCATTTTACTTGTTATCAACGTTGCCTTGCGTAAGAAGCTACTAACACATACCTTATTTCTTCATTATGTTTTTTTAATAATTGTATATATAATGGATACGTAGATTTAAACCCTTTAACATTTTAAATGTGAAATACACGATAACCATCGTTATATAGTTCTATATATTCATGTGACATGACTTATAAGTCTAATTAAAGTTTTAAACCTGTTGAAATACAGGAGTTGATGGTATAGGATTCATTGCCCGTGGTATAACCTTCCGCAACACTGCCGGGCCAAGTAAAGGTCAGGCGGTGGCCTTTCGATCATCATCTGATCTCTCGGTATACTACGCTTGTAGCTTTGAAGGTTATCAAGACACTCTCTTTGTACTCGCTCAAAGACAATTCTACAGAACGTGCTACATTTATGGCACGATTGATTTCATCTTTGGTAACGCGGCCGTAGTCTTCCAAAACTGTATGATCATGGCACGAAGACCATTAAAAGGGCAAGCGAATGTTATTACAGCTCAAGGTCGTGGTGACCCTTTTCAAAACACGGGAATATCAATTCATAATTCCCGTGTTATGCCTGCACCAGACCTAAAGCCAGTGTTGGGGACGGTTCAAACATACTTGGGCCGTCCCTGGCAAGAATATTCTAGAACGGTTTATATGAAAACGTTTATTGATAGTCATGTCAATCCAAAAGGATGGTCTCCATGGGACAATACAAATTTTGCACAAAAGACATTGGTTTATGGTGAATACGCGTGTTTTGGTCCCGGTTCTTCTACAAGAAACCGTGTGAACTGGCCGGGGTATCAAGTTATTCGAAGCGCGAGTGTAGCATCTCAGTACACTGTGGAGAGATTGATCGCTGGCAGGTCGTGGCTGCCCGCAACTGGCATACCGTTCACTCCAGGATTATGAGACAAATTTAACTGTTACGTGTTCTTATTTATTAATTATTTGTGTACATTTTTTTGATTTGATATTGGAATTGATACAACTCGTATTAATTTATTCAATGAACTTGGGGTTTTCTGGTTTTAGACTTTTAGTGACCAAATTTTCAAATTCGAATGGATAAGCCCAAATTATTTTAAGTGGGCTATCAAGTATAATGCATGAAATAGGCCTTAGTTTTGGTCCTATACTCTGGTGAGCCCATAATGATGTTAATGAAACGTTTTAATTTGGGGTTGTATTATGTGTATAAATGTATAATAAACATTTATGATCAATAACATAACGTACAATGTTAAGTTGCCAACAAAACAAGTTATATGTTATATTAAACTAGATTTAACACCAGGCCGCGCGTTGCAGCGGCCGGGTCACGGAGTCGGGTCTTGCGTATTTTACTTCGTCATACGTGTTGAAAAAAAAGTCTCATGCCTCATACGTCATGACGAAAAAACGTAATGTGTCACATGTTAAAAAACGATGAAAGTCGTACTATACGTCAAAGTAGAGTAAGAGAGCAAAGTCGAAAACTTATCGGGGGCTAAAATGACAATTAGTAAAAGTCGTACTATATGTCAAAATGAAGTAAGAGATCAAAGTCAAAAACTCATTAGGAGCACAAACGAAAATTAGTAAAAGTCGGGAACTAAAACCGTCAATGTGTTAAAAGTCGGAAATTAAAACCCTTAATACGTTAAAATACGAAAAAGTTGAAACGCGGCGCGGTAGGACGGGAGATGCCGGTGCAAAGCACCGACCATCCCCTTTAGTAAATACTAGATTTAAGACCAGGTCGCGCGTTGCAGCGGCCGGGTCACGCAGTCGGGTCTTACGTATGTGACTTCGTCACGTGCGTTGATAAAAAAAGTCTTATGTCTCGCACGTCACGGTGCAAAACCATAAAGTGTCACATAATAAAAAATGATGAAATATCAAATGTTAGAAGTCAAAACGATAAAAATATTGAAGTCGTACTATATGTTAAAGTAGAGTAAGAGGTTAAAGTCGAAAAGCAAGGGGCTAAAATGACAATTAGTAAAGTCGGGGATTAAAGTTATAAATACGTCAAAAGTCGGGGATTAAAAATGTAAATACCTTAAAGTAAAAAAAAACTCAAACGTCACGCAGCGCAAAACGTAAAAGTCAGAGGCTAAATTTACAATTAGTAAAATTCGGGATAAAACCGTAAATACATCAAAAGTCGGGGATTAAAACGTAAATACGTCAAAACTCGGGAATTAAACCGTAAATACGTTAAAGTAAAAAGTCTAAAACGTCACACGGCGTAAAATAGTAGGTATTAGTAAAAGTCGAGGATTAAAACCTTAATACGTCAAAAGTCACGTAATAAACCGTAAATACGTTAAAGTAAAAAGACTAAAAAGCGATGCGACGTAAAACGCAAGGCCGGTGCCACCGACCTTGCAAAATAGGAGTTATAGAAATTGTTTGGTCTTTTTTTGAAACTGAAGCCATAATATTTTTTCAATAAAAGTGTTTAGGAGTGAGGTTATTCTAGAAAGTTTATTTTTTTAAAGTGTAAGAAATAAATTGGATCATTTGATCTTTAATCCAGAGTCTATTAAAAATCGGTGACGTAATTATAAATACTTGAAATTTCAATTTCAAATAGAAATAAATTAGTCTTACTCATTTTTATTGATTTTGCCCATGCATGCAAAACATATGTCATGTTCTTCTATTTTTTTAAACGTTAATAACTTTTATATATGGAAATATTTTTTTAAATACATCATAAAAACTAATGTGTTTTATACTTAAAACGTGTATAGTATTGATATACAAAAATTTATTCTTTTTATGCTTTCACTCGTTGTCTAACATGTCAGATCATTGTGTTATATTATACTATGTTTTCAATTATCAAATACAAACTAAAAATTTACACAATAGTACAATATTATGTATTTCATAAAAGCCAGTGTTTTTTTATCATTGTGTTAAATGTATAATAATTGTGTTATATTGTGGATTTTTTTAACATCAATGTATTATGCGTTATTAATCTACTAGTTTAGTGACCGCGCTACGCTCGGGAACACAACATTCAAGTGATGCTTTTAAGGATATTCATGAACGTTCCAATAAGTTTTGAAACAAAACCGTGGTAAACCGGAACACGAAATATATTTTTAAAAATTAAATTTTTAGTATAGCAATATTATACTCAAATTAAAGAGAATAAAATGCTCAGTTTTATGTATATTTATAAAACACTGAGATATTTAATTGTATATTATTATTAATTTTATCCATAAGTTTCATTTTCACATCCTATCAAATATAAACCGACTCATGTACACCCCTTGTAATAGAGGGTTAAAAGTATAAATATTTTTAAATTTTTCAGAATTCTCCAAAATATTAGGGGACCAAAAATGTAATTAGCTTTATTATAATATATTTTATATACATATTTTAAATAAAAAAATTATTATTATGAGATAAACTCTCAAATGATGCCACATAAGACAGAAGCTTTAAAATGGTGCCACATAAGCTTTTTTGGTTTTGCTATATTATATAAAGATGTATTCCATCATGTTATCTTTTTATCTTTGTGTTAAATGTATAATCGCGGTTGTTGTTAACACTTGCTTATTTTATCATAATTTCTACGTGAACCTTTTAATTTTGGTTTGGCCTTTTTACATAAGGTTTATAGTATTCTTAATACATTATATGTGTAACATGTAGGTTTATGTAAATTTTTGGTTTTTTATATAAAGTTGGAGCACTTTACTTTTTCCCATGGTTGGGTGTGTCACAACATGCATAGGTTTAATGTTGGTTTTATAACATTAAGCCCAACTGATTGTTTTATTTTGAACTAGGTTTAATACCCGTGTGTTACACACGAGTTAAATAGTAATATTTATAAAGAAAATTATAACCATTATATTTAACAATTTGTAAATATATAACATTTAAGGAGTTGGTTCCATCAACTTGAATGGTGAAAAATTTAGCTAAATTTTACCTCCCAAACTTCCTATTATAAAAAGAAATCCCTCCAAAAATTGTCCCCTAAAAATTTGATTTATTAGATAGATTCTAAAATTTGATACCTCAAATACTAATGTCGGCGGCTTTTGTCACCTATTAGTTCTTCCCCAAACTTTGATACAATGTTAAAACTCATCCCAACTTTTTAAATTTCATTTTGACCCCTTCAAGTTTCTAATTAAGTTTTGATTTATCCTCCATGGTATATATAAACTCGTTTTTATCACCACACAATTCTAACCCACAACATTTTGCTACCTGATGCACTTGTAGCCACTCAAATTTGTGAAATATCATAACTCACTCCTGAACTTATAAACTTTATGAACTTTTAACTTTAACCTCTTCATTTTATACAATTTCTCTTTGCTATTGCATACTTCTACAGTTCTACCTTCTCAAGCTTATAAAATATTTAAACTTACCCCTCAACTTCTCAAACTTTCTAAGGTTTTGAATAAAGCCTATCAACTTTCTAAAATTAGGCTTTGCCACACCGCACTCTTCTAGCATCTCAACTTTGTAAAGTGTTATAATTCACCCTCAACGTTGCTTTGACCCTCTCAAATTCTTAAAGTTTCATCTTGAGCATGTTCATAACAACGCTTACACTTTCATTTAAAAGTAGTAAAAAACGCCTTTTAGCACATAAAGTCTTCGTGAAACCCTCCGGCCTCTCGTCACAAAGTGCGGGCCCAACTTCTAGTTACAATAATTACTAAAAAAATACATGTATAAAAATATATATAATAATATAAAAAAAAGTACCCTCCTGAGGCCGTTTTAGATGGCACGAAGGGGCAATAGAAGGTGGGTCCAACAAATATTGTTTGTTGATGCCGCAAATGTTTGATTTACGATTCAGCCACCCGCAATATCATTGGTTGAGTAACAGGTCCAGCTTTCGGCCATCAATTTCCATCGTGGCATCATGCCTAAATTTAAATATTATAAAGTGACACCGAGTTTTTTCCTATAAAAATATTTCCAATTTCTGTGAATTTTAAAAAATTTTACTTTCTTTATTTCTTTTATTATTTTGAAATCTATATTTTTTCTTTATTTCTTTTCAACCAAACAAAACTAAGAAAACATAAAAATAAGCAAGAATATTGTTTTACTCTATTTAATTTGGTCGTTTGCATCACCTTATTTCGCAAAGCAATTTTGGTTTTTTCTATAAAATTTTAAATAAAAATTTGCAAAAAACTGAAAATAAGATTTATAAAAAACTCATTAATAAACCATAACTAGTTTTACAATTAGTTCGCGTGATGTGACGACTGAGTCTTATAAGTTAACACATGTTTTACGTTGACATGTTTCGTGTGTTGCAGTGGCAACGTCATGTTTCTGACTTCATTATACGCATTGATGGTGTAGTGCTCACACGTTGTGACGTGACGCGACACGCTTGTGAGTGAAAGCAACCCTTTTTATATCAATTTAGCTTAGAATTATGAAGTCGTTCTCTAATTGACGATGAGTTAACTAGGTCGATCGATATGTTTCACGTGGAAGTGGCGACAAGCGCATGTAACCAAGTAGAACAATAATCAACATTTATAGAGTAACATTTGTCGATATATTGCGAAGTGTTCGAAGATAGTTTAGCACATGGCCGGTCTCAAAACATGAGAACATCGATAGTTAAATATCTTCTACTTACCACACTTCCAAGTTTTATTTTTTTTTTGATATTTGATTCACTAGAAAGATAATTATTTTGATATTTTGTGATTAGGGTTACGGACAAATATATTATTTATTATGAGTTTTTTCTCATCTTATTTTTAGTTTTTGCATATTTTTATTTAAAATTTTGAAAAAGAAAAGCGAAATTTGTAGATTGTTTTGCGAGATTATGATGCCGCAAACAAAAAAAATAGATTAAACATTATTAATTCTTGTTTAGGTTTAGGTTTATGCCAACGAAAAAATTGATTAAATAATATCCTTACTTTAATTGTTTTATTGTTTTTGTTTTTGGTTGAAAAGAAATAAAGGAAAAGTATAAATTTGATACAAGTAAAAAAAAATTACCCATATAGATAAATATTTTTTCAAAGTATACTAAAATCGTATTACTGTTTTGTAAATACACTAATTTAAAAATAAAACTCTATAAACAATTACTAATCCTAACCCAACTATATACCACCTTATTAAATAATGGGTCATCCTATTCATACACCCCATATCCTATTCGCACACCCCATGTTTTTATTTCCCACACCCTCAGGCGCCGCCCATAAACCTCGGCGTCGCGCCTGGGTTACTTCTTATCCCAGACACATCCTCGAACGTAGTCAATCACGCTTCAACACCCTTATGCGCCGCGCATGGCCCTCGGCATGGCGCATGGGTCATATATGCGGCCAACAACATCATCGACGCCTAGGTCATATATGCGGCGCATATGTCCAGGTTTGACCGAATTCCACCTCGTTTACGACATTCCTCGGTTGACGTTGACAGAAAAGTGACTCAGGCGCCGCATCAAGGCCTATCCGTGACGCCTGGTTTTAAAACAGGTGTGTGGATAGAATTTTAGGGTGTGTGAATAGACAAGGCCTAAATAATTAACCTAACTCTATTATAATACAGATTCAATTAAGTTAACTAGATAAATTAATGATCTTAATTTATATGCCTCATATACTACAATTAATATGACGCATAGTATACTACTATGACGGGTGAGTTATATGCCTCATATACTATTTTATGACGCATATAACAATTGTTATATTTTTTATCCTAGAAACAAGATGATCAGATAATTTTGCAAGCTTTCTAAAAAAAATATTTGTTAATATAGCAACTGCAATTATATAGGACACGTAAAAGACAAAATTGTTAGTGTTATATGCGTTGTATAATACTATATGAGGTATATAGGTTGAATTACCAATGTGACCACTCCAAGAGTCTTGTACAAGAACCTTATATGCGTCTATATGGCTGCATGGCGCATATTAAAGACGGTTGTATAGATATGATGCAAGGCTATATGAGTTGGTTATATGAGTCGAACTCCTTTATGAGTAGTATAGAGTGACATGAGGCATATTAAAGAGGGTTGTATAGATATGGTGAAGACTATATATATAAGCTGGTTACATGACTTGAGCTCTTATATGAGTCGTATAGAGTGATATGAGACATATAAAAGATGGTTGTATACATTTTGTGAAGGTTATATCAGTTGCTTATATAACCTAAGCTCCTATATGAGTCGTATAGAGTAACATTAGGCATATTAAAGAGGCTTGTATAGATATGGTACATGCCTATATGAGTTGATAATAAAATCTGAGTTCCTATATGAGTCACATAAAGTATTCTAAGGCATATGGTATGTAAACGACAGCATGATAATGAAAAGACAAAAAAATGTTAGATCTATATCAATGGTATAATAGTATAATACCATATGAGTCATATATGAAAAACACTCACACGTTACAACTGCACATTTTTATACGGTTGAACAACCTTCAATATAAAATGACAACCCCTTATATGTGTCACATAGGTTTATATATATGATGCGTATAGGGTTCGTCATACAACTTCATAGCTATTACATCTGTCATGCATCCTATACTCGTCATATGACCTTATACAACACGTATAGCTTTGACAATGTTGTCGTTTAATTGTACTATACTGTCATATAGCCATATATGACAAATATAGCTGGCATTTTGCTGTTTAGTTGTCCTATAAATGCCTTATACTAAACATTATCCGATGTATCTTTTGGTTTACTAGGTACGCCTAATTTATATATGCTTGTGAAGTATGGTTGATTATTTATGTATCTGTCGTTTAATTGGTTACAAAAGTCTATGTCTTATGAAGAGTAAAAATGACTAAAGTTTAGTTTATAGACTAAATACTTTTTACAAGAGTCCAAACGACTAAAACTATTATATATTTAATTTATATATAAATTTATAAAAAAAGTAAAATAGGAGTATATAATTTTTATCAAAGTTATATAATTTGTAATTAATGTAAATAATTATAAACTATTAATGTTTAAAACAAATAATAATAAGTAAATAACTATTTTGTTAAACATTACCGACCTAGCTCGTTAACTGCGTTTAATAAGTCCAAGGAGAAGCTTTTTGTGTCCCAAACCAATACCATCATAGACAAAGACAAAATTGTTAAAGATACGGGTAAAGTTTTGAATCTTTTCGATCAGGAAATAATATTTTTTTCCAAAGAAATAATGTAGAAGGAAAAAATCTTTTAGAATACTTTCAAGTCAAGTTTTAAATCTTTGTTGACTACTAAGTGAGTGTAATTTAATATATGAGATGTAAATACAGTTATTAAATACGATACAAAGTTACACAAAATATATTTTTGATGCAAGAACTAAAAATTAAATAAGCATGCAAAATACTACATGAAAAAAGAAATTTTAGTTTTTCAGCTATGATAAACATTTAAACATACACCGTGTTGTTGATAAGGAAAAACTAGACCATATCAGCAAAAAAAATAAAATTAGTTGAGCTTGTGCTTGGACAATAACTAGTAGCACCATTAGATCGATTTAGTGTTTTATGGCATCTCGATCGGTGTCATGTATACTAATTAATTGATGTATATCCCTCAGTATTAATGTGGCAAGCGAATGAAAAATATTTGACTAATAGTTTAAGTTGTATTAATAAACAATATTACAAAATGCCTTAGTGATAACGCATTTACAAGATCTATTAAATTACTTTGAAATGTATATTTTGTTTACTTGTGACGTAGCCAAGATGTATCACCTGTGATGAAGAGGTTGAGAGTTTAAATATTACAAGACATATATAGATGATTTGTAGGATCTTATTTAAAAAAAACCTCGTTTTTTCTTTTGAAGAAACTAGTATCTATCTAATAAATCAAAGTTGTAGGGGAGGCAAAATTTTAGGGGGAAATTTTTTTTTTGTTCTATAATAGGAAATTTAGGAGGGAAAATTAATGTTATTTTCATCATGCATAAGGTGATGGAGCCTAATATTTAAGTATTAAATATTTACAAATTATTAAACATAATGGTTATATTTTTTTATAAATACTATTATTAATTAACCCGTGTGTAACACACGGGTATTAAACCTAGTCTATATAATAAATTAAGGTTTTAGAGGGTTATATTTTGGGGGGATTTTTTTATAAAAGGAAACTTGGGAGGGAAAACTAAGTAGAGCTTTTCACATACATAAGTTGATGGAGATAAATTCTTAAATATTAAATATTTATAAATCCTTAAACATAATGGTTATAATTTTTTTATAAATATTATTACTTAACCCGTGTGTATTACACGGGTGTTAAACCTAATATATCTTTTCTTATAATAAATTGCTAACCAATGGCATCACACTGTGCCACTTGTCAACACCACAATCACTCAAATAAATTCATATTATATCATTTATATTTGTTAACTTTTTCATTACTCATTTATATATAAAATTATATAATTTCTTTTTTACTGTTCAAACCGTGAGTACTCACGGTTGTTAACCTAGTATATATATATAAATCAAGTGAGCTAAAATTATAAATATTTTGTACGTTTAGAATGATGGGCGCACGGGGTAGGGAATGATTAGCGTCGGTGGTAGTGGAGATGAGGCTTATATGTGACGAACAGTATAACGCGGTCCGTTCAATCATATACCATACAATCTTTTTTCATTTCCTAAAATATATAATAAGCTTGCTATTTCTGTTCATTTTTAATATGTAAACAATATATAATACTATATATATTTAATCAGACGAATTTGGGCCTTTTAAATTCACTAGCTAGCGTATATACACGGAGTATTAAACTAATCATGTTCCACACGTACATGGAGCTAGCTTAACCGAATTCAGTTTTTTTAATAACGTTAAGTTTTTTCGAATTTCAGACCGACGTTTAAAATCGATTTTGATTCGAAGAAGAATATGAATCGATTGCTATAAAAGTTATCTTGAAACGCCGATCCGAACAACAAATTTTTACATACGATTGAAGCACCGTTAGGTTTAAACACCCAACTGAAGCATTTTTCATCGCTGAGATCACCGTTTCGAAGTAAATTTTACATCAATCGACTTGTATTCTCTTACTGAACAAAAGCCCTAAAACATCAATCTAGAATTCGAAAAAAGCTTAACGCCGTTAAATATATTTAATGGCGACCTTTACCCACCAATTGGTTAGTCAGTACCGACAAAAACCAGAAGATGACAGTTTGAACTGTTTAAAAATAATATGCCATATTTAATAGCCGAAAGGCCCAAAACCAATCAGTTATGTATAAAAAATTTATAATTATATATTGCTTCTAACATATTACAACAGCGAGTCCAACCTTCAAAGATATGTTTTACTTTATAGAGTAAATAGTAGGGCTGTAAACGAACCGGACGGACACGGACGAGGCTTGTCTGTGTTCGTTTGTTAAGGTTTTAAGTTGTTCACGAACTGTTCGTGAACAAGTTCCGAACAGAAATACTTGTCCGTGTTCGTTTGTTAATGTTTTAAAGTTGTTCGCGAACGATTCGTGAACTTTGTTCATGGACACAAATGGACACAAACGGACAAAACGAACACAAACGGACACAAACGAACGTTTGACTAGAAAATATTGACAAACATTGTTAATTTTTACCATTCCACAACCAAATAATAAATTAACCTTGGCCAAATTAGACAATTATCCAAAGTTAATTAACATGACAACTAATCAATAAATCATAATTATCCCAAAAACTATCCTTAACCACGTCAACACCCAAGAGACCAAGATCTCTAATTTACTGGGATTGTTTACAATAAAGAAAAATTAGATAAAAAATGATTTAAAACACATTGTTTTAACTAAACCTTATAACATTAATCCACTATATCAAATTAGTATCTAAATAAACCATTTTGACTTGATTAAGCTTATTTTAATTAAAACTTCATATACAACAGAACCAAATAAGCCTTAAGAAGCAAATACTACTTTTAATAACACATTCATACCCATGATGCATAACCATAATTTGCTTCAAACACATCAAAAGTAATGTTAGCATGACCATATTTGCTTCTATAAATGTAAAAGTATTCACCTAAATGATAAATATAAAAATTAAAAACATAACGACCTACCGAACTACGAACGGACTTAAACGAACATGTTACCGAACGTTCACGAACGTAAACGAACGAACGTAGCCTCTGTTCTTGTTCGTTCGTTTAGCTTAACGAACGGATTTTTTTGTCCGTGTTCGTTTGTTTATTAAACGAACGAATACAAACGAACTTCCCGCCGAACGGTTCACGAACTGTTCGCTGAAAATTCGGTTCATTTACAGCCCTAGTAAATAGTTATTTTCGTCTTCGGGGTATGGTAGCTAGTTTTTTGTCATTTTCATATCATAGTTTTTTTTCTTGTCTATTTGTTTTTATCATTTTCAAATCTTGTTATATTAAGAGTGGTATTTTGGTGAAATTAACGGAGTAGATGAAAATGAAAAGATTTGAAATTGACATGCTGCTAGTCTCCGAAGATATTCAAATTGACATATAAACTAGATGGTTACTTGGGTATACGTAGCGTGATGCGGCGACTGGGTCTTAGTTGTTGCGCTTCTCAGTTTGACACGTGGAGTATAGTGCGACGGCAACGTCTCATTTGTGACTTCGTTACGCGATTTCTAATTGTGACATGCACATTAACTACTCGTGATGCTCGCATGATATATACAACACAACGCATGCGTTATGTTTTTGACAATAGCATCGTTAGGTATAGAAAAAAATAATATTATCTCTTGCACGTACATGTTACGACGTAAATTTGCTTTAAAAAAGTAATAAAAACAAAAGTGTATAAAAGAAAAACAGTTTTAATAAAAAGTAAAAAACAAATAAACATTCTAAGTAAAAAAAGAGAAACGACCTTCGTTTATATATAATACGTATAATATGAAATATATGTGACGAACATATAAATACATCTACGAATGTGGCATAATTTAAATTACTAAAAATCCAATTTACCTGTTACATATAATAAAATTGAAGTAATAATTGATCCATTGAATTGAAAGTAGTAGGCATAAATTAGAGTTGATGAACTAAAGCTCGATCGATATGATCAAGTGGGTCTCGATCAGTTGCTGGTGATCGATCTGAGCTAGCTAGGGTACTAGTCTCCGGATATATATATTTGGGACCAGCCAAAATATCTTGGCCACCAATTTAGCCCCACTGACATGACACTGAAAGACAAATTAATTAAGATACAGCCTACAACAAACACTTCTAGACTTTACTTGCCCGGCCATATGTCATCATCTCTCATCATTAGGCCGGGTTTCAATTCTTTGTCCTACTTAATTCATTCATCTCTCTCTCTTACACATCTATCTATTTTAACTTACTTCTTCTTCAATCCATCCTTCCATCTCTTATATATATAACCCTATTACTTCACTCCCTTTACTTTTTCATTTCATCACTTCTTACCCATTCAAGCATTTTCTCTCGGGACCTGAACTGAAGAACAGCTCAAATCCCGAGAAAAATCGAGTATCTTATATATGTTCTTGGATCAATCAAATTTTAAAAGCACTTGAAACCCTAATTTTGAAATTTGTAAGCTCCATCTCTCTCTCTCTAGTTCTTGAATTTGAAGCTTCATATATGTATGATCTATAGATCATATCTATCTTGAGATCGAAGGGTGTTTGAATTGATAGATTTTATGTGTGTTTGTAAACTTGCTGATTGATTTTATCAAGTGATACTTGTCCTTATAGTTATATATCTTTCCATTAATATATATTCAATAACTTTTGGATCATGATCATCATATATCATGAAGCTCTAGCTAGC
The DNA here is from genome assembly GCA_030867185.1 of Tagetes erecta. NCBI lineage: Eukaryota > Viridiplantae > Streptophyta > Magnoliopsida > Asterales > Asteraceae > Tagetes > Tagetes erecta. Next base: position 17,197,615 of record CM061491.1, on the reverse strand, counting down.
TTTTCTTTTATAACTTTTGTTTATATGTGGAACGAAAAAGGTTATCTTGATTAGTATTTGATCGAGATTGAATTTTAACCATATATATATATATGTATGTTTTTTATCATCATATATGCTTAATTCCTTTTATGGAATAAAACTTTTTGGACAATGTTTGATGGGTTGAAGCAACCATCATATGCAGAAATCATAGTTAATTACATGTTTGTGTTTTAATAATTGATCCAAGTTATAAACAGATCAAAATGACAATTGTTTAACTAGTCGTAATGTTTGACGAGTTGAAGCTGTCATTATTTGCACAAATCGTAGTTCAAATTAGTTACATGCATGTTTGTGTCTCAATTGTTGAAGTTAAAAACTGATCAAAATGATAATTGTCTTGAAGGTACAAGTTTTATACAACACCAAACACGGAAATGAATAATTTTTCGCGTGTTCCACCTGGCTTTCGGTTCCATCCCACTGATGAAGAACTTGTGGACTACTACCTTAGGAAAAAGATTAACTCGAGAGCAATCGAATTAGATGTCATCAGAGATGTAGATCTTTACAAAATCGAGCCATGGGATCTTCAAGGTAATTTGTCAACCACTCTTATAAGAAATGAAAAACTATATTGAGAAATTACAAAAAAAATTAAAGTAAACTGCAGTTTTGGTCCCTGTGTTTTGATATCATTAACAGTTTCAGTCCCACCTTAACAATTTTGGTCCCTGTGTTTTTAATTTCTAACAGAAATGGTCCCGAACACTAACTCCATCCAGTTTTCCGTTAAGTCTCTCAAACGCGCCCCGCATTTGAGGGGTAAAAATGTCATTTTTCTCGCTCTTTTATCTAGTTCATCATGTAGGTTAACATTTTTATTCAGTCGCATGCCAAAAAAAGTGGTAGAAATGACTTTTTTACGCCGTATGTGAGGGAGACTTAACGGAAAATTGGATGGAGTTAGTGTTCGGGACCATTTCTGTTAGAAATTAAAAACACAAGGACCAAAACTGTTAAGATAGGACTGAAACTGTTAATGATTTCAAAACACAGGGACCAAAACTGCAGTTTACTCAAAAAATTATAATCGTTAAGTTATATATCCTACCACTAATAGCGATAAAACATTTATTTTAAGGTAACGTTTGGTATAATTTAGGTGGTGTATGATAGGAGTAGTATAGGTTTGCCGTTAAAAAAACGTTAATTATCTAAGTAATGACAAACAAACAAACAAACTTAAAGATAAATGAAAAAACTAATAATAATAGATACCTAAGCAATAAGCTCTGCTAACAGACTCATTTCTTATATACACAAATGTGAAATTATTTGTAATGGTTTTTAGTTGAAAGATGATGCTAACTTGTGTATTTAAATAGAGCTTTGCAGGCTAGGTACAGAAGAGCAAAATGATTGGTATTTCTTTAGTCATAAAGATAAGAAGTATCCGACAGGTTCACGCACAAATAGAGCAACTCTAGCCGGATTTTGGAAGGCAACGGGAAGGGATAAAGCTGTTTATGCTAAGCTTGAATTGGTTGGGATGAGAAAGACATTGGTGTTTTATAAAGGTCGAGCGCCTAATGGACTAAGATCAGATTGGATCATGCATGAATATCGACTTGAAACAAATGAAAATGCAACCACAACACAGGCAAGTTCTAAAGGAAATCTATCATAACAATGTCTTAATCTATATATAATGATGCATATTCATAGCATGATTTTTCGGATTATGCACTAAAATAGCCAACTATTGTTTTTTACTAATGATTCCAAACTGTTACCTATTAGCTAATAATAATAATCCGGCCGTAGTGGCAGCTTGATAAATGTCACTTCTTACTCTCACTTTTGTTGTCAAACCCTGGTCATAATGCAATCTTTTTTATTTGAAAACAGGAAGAGGGGTGGGTGGTATGTAGGGTTTTCAAGAAAAGACTACCCGTAATGAGGAGAACAAGCGAGCACGAACCAATGTGGTATGATGATCATCAAGGCTCATTCTTGCCCGAAATCGACTCACCCACAACACAAAATAACATTCTATCCAGCTTAGGTAACAATGCTTACCAATACCCTTATGGTTCTTGCAAGCAAGAACTAGATCAGCAGCAAAATTACCAGATTACCCCTGGTCATTGCCTTCAACCCGGTCTACTAGAGGCTCCAAAAATTCATTCAACCAGCAATTCTTCCATGCCCGTTTACAATATCGACATAAACCAAGGATGCGTTGATTTGGAGCCTTCCTTGCTCACACAAGACCAACATTTTAATGATCAACTGACTGACTGGCACGTTCTTGATAAGTTTGTCGCATCACAGTTACTTAACCAAGGAGATGTTTCAATTAAGGGAAATCATGATCAATCTTACTCAAACGCAGACGAACAATTCGTTGTACCAGAAGCATCAAGTTCCCTTTACAGTTGCCAGATAGATCTATGGAAATGATTGAAAATCTCATTTTTATGAAATTATTGACACTTATTAATTCTTGTACATAATAAGGACCTAAACTGTTACAAGTTTACTTAACCTTATTGACTCTTAATTAAACCTAGCATTACACATATATTAATTAATCCCCTTGATTAGCAGCACCCTTGATCAATTAAAGTATTTGATGGGTTATTAATTATTAATTGTCTTAAAACCATCAAATATATATATAAAAAGGCATGAGGGTGCTGCTATATGAGGAAAGATCAAATACAAAATTGATTTTGCCTAAAAAGTGTGAGAAGTGACTTAAATCACATCAAAAATGGGTCAAACGAACTCCGTTTGAGCTCATTCAAGCGGCGTTGGAACCGTCTCGTCGAGCTTTATCATCTTAGCTTCTAGGGTTTAACTTTTAGGGTTTAGCTTTAAAATTTAGTTTTTACCTTAAGGTTTAGCCTTAGGGTTTAGCATTGGGATTTAGCTTTTAGGGTTTAGTTTTTAGATTTTAGGCTTTTATATGGATGTGGTGAGGGGTTTAGGTTTTTAGAGGGTGGGTGGGTGGGGTTTAGGTTTTTGGGGGGTAGGGGTGGGGGGTTTTAGGTTTTTTGGGTGGTGGGTGGGTGGTTTTTAGGTTTTTAGAAGGTGCGGGTCGAGTGATTTAGGTTTTTGGGGGGTGGGTGGGGGGTTTTAGGTTTTTTGGGTGGTGGGGGCGGGGGTTTGACGACACGGTTCTAACGCCGCAAGAATAAGTTCAATCGGAGTCGTTTGACCCGGTTTTGATGTGTCTAAATATCACTTCTCACGCTTCTTAGGCAAAATCCATTTTGTACGATAACCTTCCTCGCTGCTATATATATATATTTTATGATTACTTGGGATCACACCAATATTGTCTGTTTATGTGTAATATACTAATGGCCGGGCTTCATTATGATGCGTGTAATTTGCAGCTGCATGCGCTACCTGCCTGTTATTTCACTAAACTGTTGTTTATTTGATAAAATCAACTTTTAACTTTGTTAATAATTAATGTTTAACCTCTTCAATTTTTGTGTTTTTACTAGCAGCCAATATTAGAAGATATTTGTAACTTAATTGGTTGATGTAAACAACAAATTAATTACATGCAATTTAATATAGAAGAGTATTAATTGACCAGAAATTTTTAGTTATCCGGCCAATTGTTCAATTTTTAATCAAGTGGAAAAGGTTCAAACCTCACACCTTATTAATTAAAACAACATAACAGTTATTTAACCGTATTATGTGGTATAATACGGTGTAAGTACCGGCCGGTCTCATGTTCCAGTCCTAATTCCATATGCTTGAAGATGAAGTTGGCCTCAAAACACATGGGCAGTGTGTGAGAGAGAGAGAGAGAAAGTATGTTTGATTGCTACATAAAATTAATCTATATATATATAGAACTTTCCTTTGAAGGCAGATAGATGACTCATGTTTTTTTCATGATGTTTCCTTTTGACAAAAATAAAGTTCTTCACAAACAAGGGAAGGCAGGTGTGGACAGTTTTAGTTAGAGTTAACTGGATTTGTCTAATTGTTTTATTACAACATAATCCAAAAAGGGGTGCATGTTATAGCAGGCCCCGTTTTTGCCCCTATCACACAGGCACACTGCTTCCCTTTGCATGATTGTAGGCGTTATAGGGAGTTCCGTGGTGGTGATCACGGTGGTGGAGGGCGTTTTGTGGTTACTACAAACGGGAGATGTCATGCATGCTTCAAAATGAAAGGGGGGGGGCGTGAAGTTGAAAATGACTACGAATGGGCCTAACCATTAATCCCCAAGGTGTAAATGAGTGGATCAAACGACTCATGATTTACTTTAGATCATCTAGTTACCTCAAAATCGAGCAAAGTTAACCACTAGCTCTTAACACTACTAAGATAAAAAAAAATTGCTACAAATATTTGCTAAATATTTGCTATAAGTTTGCCACAAAACAATATAATCACAAGAATGTTACGAATTTTCAACAAAAGCTAAAAATAACAAAAATACCCTAATATTTCACATAAATTCATAACAAAGTATCTACAAAAATAAATAATGTCATAATTTTGTAGAAAAACAAATAAATACTAAATTTTGTGAAAAAAATTTCATAAAATTAAATAATAAAATTTAATTACTATTAGCTAGGTTTTATGAAAAATATTAAAACAACAAGAAAATATTAAATTGTGCAATTTTTGTCTAAAAGTTAATGACAAATGCATTTTGTCTCAAATTGTAAGAAGTTTTGTTGCAAAGTTGTTGGAAAATATATTGCAACTTGGCTCTCCTACAACCAAGTTACTGTCGCAAAAGTGCCGCCACTACATGAGTTTTTGTGACAAATTTGTCAAGAATATGGGTATACCAAAAATTGCTACTTTTGATATAAACATATTCGTGCAAAGTTGTCACAAAACGCATGTATTGCCACAAAAACATGGATGTTAAAAAATCAAGTTCCAAAATATCTTCCAACAAATTTGTCACAAAATTCTCATAAATTTGAAACAAAATGCAATTGTTGATCATTTTCAACAAAAGCTATCTGATATTTTATTGTTATTTTTATATTTGCCATAAAACGTAACAATTATTTTTTTTATTTTATGACAAATTTATCACAAAACCTAATATTTTTTTTCATTTTGTCACAAAGGTGCGACAATATTTAGTTTTGTAGCTACTTTGTCAGAAGTTTATGTAAAATATTAGAGCATTAATTTTTTTTTTGCTTTTGTTAAAAGTTCATCACAGTCTTGTCGTAAATATTGTGTTCTGGCAAATATTTGTAAAAAAAAACTTTTCTAGTAGCGTACGTGAGCAACTTGAAATCACTTCATTAGAAGCTAGCCCAAATCGAGTCAAGTTTGAGGAAACCCGAGATTTGTATAAATCTTCACCAACAGAAACAATACGCGCGAGTATGACGAACATAACCAACAAAAGGTAAATAAAAAATTAATATTAAAAAAATGTTGTTAATCCACTGTCGCGTTGAAATGAGAACGGACCACTAATATCGGTAATTAAATCGATGTCTTTTACGCTTGTGACAAGATGTATCCTGCATAGAAGCCCTTGCTAATTCATTGGTGATACTAAAGATAAAATTTATGATGGAAAGATCTTCGTCCAGTCTTTTCAAACATTAGTATATGAAAATATACTTACAAAGAGCGACGGGAAATGATCAAATAACAACTATATTTTTTCTAAGAAGTGTGACAAGTGTCTTAAACCACACAAAAACAAGATCAAACTAACTCCGATTGAGCTCATTCAAGCGGTGTTGAGTCTCATCGAAATTGTCGTCTTAGCTTTTAGGGTTTATTTTTATAATTTAGATTTTGTCTTGGGATTTAGACTTGAAGTTTAGTTTTTAGATTTTAGGTTTTTTTTTGTCGGGGGTTACGTTTTTAGGGGTGGGTGGGTGGATGGAGTTTAGGTTTTTTGGGAGGTGAGTTTAGGTTTTTAGGGTGGTAGGGGTGGTGGTTTTAGGTTTTTGGGAGATAGAGGGGGGCATGCAGAGGGTTTGATGACATGATTCTAATGTAGCAAGAATGAGTTCAATCGTAGTTCGTTTGACCCGATTTTAGTGTGATAAAATATCACTACTTACACTTCTTAGGTAAAATAAAAGTATGTTTGAAAAAATTAAATAAATATATAAACTAAACAAGGGTTGCATATAGCACTACAAGAAATATGAGCATTAGGGGCGACGCTTTTAGGGGCGACAGTATCCAATAGGGGCGACACAAAAAAAGCGGGTTTTTTGTCGCCGGTTTTAAGGGATATAGCCTCTATTAATGTCGCCTCTAATGACGTCTTTTCATCAGGCGGGAATTTTTCCCTCCTCACTAAATATGCACTTTACCAAAATCACTTTCACTTCATTCTTCATTCTGCTCACCACTCCTCATCGACGATTGAACCATCACTTTCGCCTCTATTGATTTTGTTTGCTTGATTTCCGGCCAACATCACCACTCATCGGCTCCACCATCACTGCTCGTAGCTTTAATTCCGGCCACCATCACTGCTCGTAGCTTCAGTTCCGGCCACGATCACTGCTCATAGCTTCAATTCCGGCCAATCTCACTGCTCATGGCTTCAATTCCGGCCTCCATCACAGCTCATCGTCTCCACTACTGCTCGTAGCTTTAATTTCGGCCATCCGCTCCACTCGTCACCCACAATTTCACTATTATCTCGACAGGTATTAACCACATATTCACTCTTTCATGCTAATTTGGTAGGTCACTCCTTTTTAGGGTTTGTTATGACAACATTGTTGAAACATTGCTGATTTGGTAGGCCTGTTGATGAAACTGTTTGTAGGTAAAAACATATATGCAATTAATTTGTAGTCTATTTGCTTTAAATCAGTCCTTTTAATTGTATCTTCCATTATATATGTCATAGGCCTTCAAATGTGTGCATCAGTTGGGATATAGTAAGGAAAATTGGATACAAAGTTGAGTTATATGGTTGTGAAACAACATAAAATATATATCAAAGCAACTAGACATTAATCGTTTCAAAGTGTGTTTGATCTTGATGATGCAACCATAAGAATGAAATGATAGTCAACAGATTGTGGTAATTTGGTGGAGGTTGTAGGATTTGTAGATTATGCTATTTTGACCAGAATACTTAACAATAGAATGAATCTGAGTTTTCAAAATATTTTATTGTTAAGTATTAGATATATTATGTTAAGTAAAAACTAATAAAAGTATTATTTGTAAAACTAATACTTTTACAACCCTCTCTATGAAAACTATATAAGATATATCTAGTAAAAGTATTAGATATTGTCCATACAAAGATACATATCTTAGTTTGCTATGTAAAAACTTTTAGTTGAGAATGATGTCACAATATGATTTTTGTTTTTTAGTGAAATCATTAGGTGATGCAGGTTCTTAATGTTATGCAAGGATGGTGTTTTTATAATTTAGAATGTAGCCAGAGGTTCTTGATTTAGTACGTTAACTTCGGGTTGTCCTCATTTTGGGACTGCTTTTTGAATACTTGATCTCATTTATGATGTGAATGTGCATTACATGATTTTTTTGTTTAAGAAAGATTTGGTTATCGTTTTCTCTTGGCTCCTAGGGTATATATTTACCAAACACAAAGATTGATCTATTTGCTTAGTTTTAGTTGCATCATGGTTGTCGATAAAAGTTGGCTAAAGAATCCAAACCGAAGCTCAGAGGAGTATAATAATGGACTTAACTCTTTTCTCGAGATGTGCAAAACGCGTGTCGATGAAAGAGGCTTTGTGTTTTGTCCGTGTGCCAAAGATCAGAATTCAATCATGTTACCCTTGGTAAAAGTGAAGTTTCATTTGTATGCATGGGGGTTTGATAGGAGTTACTCTGATTGGATCTACCACGCAGAACGTTCAAATACACAAGTTGTAGTAGTAGATGATATTACGTCAGGAAATGATATGGTTGATGTTATTGAAGATCTTATGGAAGAGGATATCAACCTCAATGAAGGGAACTTGAGTACAGAGAATAACGATGTTTGTGATGATTTTGAAGACATGTTAAATGAAGTCCGGTCAGCATTATATCCCGGTTGTACTAAGTTTTCTTCCCTTTACTTTTTAGCAAAGCTTATGCATATCAAGGTAAAAAACAAATGGACGAACAGTTCATTTGATGAGCTCCTAGAGTTGTTGCGGTCTTCACATCCAGAAGGCAACAAGATTCCCCCTTCGCATTATATAGCCAAAAAGACATTAAAGAAGATCGGTTTAGGGTATGAATCGATACACGTGTGCAAAAATGATTGTGCTCTCTTTTGGAAAGAACACCGGTTGTTGCAAAATTGTCCCATTTGTAATGAGAGTCGGTGGGTTGATACAAACACAAAGGGAAAGAAGGTAGCTCACAAGGTATTACGATACTTTCCTTTGACCCCCAGACTACGTCGTTTGTATTGTTCAAGGCACACTGCAAAAGATATGATCTGGCACAGTACTGGACGTTCAGAAGAGGGTACGATGCGTCATCCTGTTGATGGATCTTCATGGAAAGAGTTTGATATAAAGTACTCTACCTTCGCGAAGGAACCTCGAAATGTTCGCCTAGGGCTTGCAGCTGACGGTTTTAATCCATTTGGAAACATGAGTTCGGCTCATAGCACGTGGCCGGTTGTACTCACCACGTATAATCTGCCGCCATGGCTATGCATGAAAGAGTCCTCATTCATGTTGTCTTTGTTGATTCCTGGCCCTAAATCACCTGGGAAGGACATGGACGTTTTTCTTAGGCCGTTGGTGGATGAGCTTAGTCATTTGTGGAAGACAGGTGTACGTACTAAAGACGCAGCAACAAACACAATTTTCAAAATGATTATTAGTGGCGACATCAATAGAGACGATAACGATCATTAGCAGCGACTCAAAATAGTGGCGACTCAATAGCAGCGATTTTTGAAGCAATAGTGACAAAGTTTTAGGGGCGACTCAATAGGGGCGACATGGCGCCCCTAATGCTTTTAGCAGCGATTTCGTTCACTTTTAGGGGCGATTTTAGTCGCCACTAATACCAAATGTTTTTGTAGTGTTGGTTATTAAGACACCAATTTTGATTATTGAGAAGTCCTCATATATATACTCTCTAGCTATCTCTAACATATGTATCTGTTTATGTATAGGCAGAAAAATAGTGTCCTCATCAAGTGTTTCTTTAACAACACATACCAAACAAATACTAATAATTATATATCTTGCACATTTTTTACTAAATGAATAACACTCAAACCAAGTAGGGGTTAACTTCCAAGATTCCTCCTTAATCTTAACTAGATCGTGCTTCTCTTAGATGTCTTTGCATCCTTTTATCTTCATCTTGATTCTTAATTTCTTTCTTGTATAGTTGTATGTCTTTGCTTTCTTTTTCTCTGTTTTTCCCAATGTTATTAAACTGGCATGTCCGAACAGTCCGAAAGCGGGGGACCTTTTTTTTTAAAGAATCCATATTTAATTAGACACGGTTCGATATAGTATTAATTATTAGCGGATAAGATTTGTTAGTTTATTTTGAATATTTTGGTGATATGTTTTATATTAGTTTGTATTGATCTATTCCTTATTTACCGATGTAGCTATTGCCTATTTAAAGGGTTATATGAATTAAGAATGATCAAGGGAATTAATACCATAACTACTTTTATGGTATCAGAGCCAACCCTAAACATCTTTGCACAGCCGCCTCCCATCTTTACCAGATTTCGATCATGGGTGATAAACCAAAAAGCAGCCACAGTAAAGATACTAGCCTCACCAAATCTCTCCACCATGCATACACTGTTACAAACATCAACAACAAAGTTAGAACCCTAGATGGAGTCAAGGTTACATACTCATCATGGCTAAAGTTGTTCGAAATCCATGTAAAAGCCTTCAAAGTACAAGACCATGTTGATGGAACCGCACCCCCTGCAAAAACGGATGAAAACTATGTCGAGTGGTGCCAAATTGATTCGTTGGTCCTCCAATGGATTTTCAGCACCATATCGGATCAACTATTGGCCCGTGTTCTACCCAAAACCACTACTGCTCGTGAAGCATGGACTAAGATTCAAGCAATTTTCGTAAACAATAAAAACTCTAGAGCCGCTGCACTACAACATGAATTCTCAAATCTGCAATTAAGCTCATGTACGTCCATGGATACGTACTGCCAAAAACTTCAAGACCTGGCCAACCAACTCGGAGACGTAGACCACCCAGTGTCCGACTCAGATCTGGTGTTACAACTTGTACGTGGCCTCCCAAAAGAATACGATGTTGTAGGTGCGATGATCAACCAACAAAGTCCAACGTGGGATACCGCTCGTGACATGCTTCATCTTGAACACCAACGACAAACAGCCGTGTCACGAACAGCATCCACAGTACTCGCAGCGCAATCCGAGCGGCCACAAAACAACAACAGCAACAACGGTCGTACAACGGGATACCAGGGCAGAAACTTTGACCCGAACTACCAAGCTAATCGTGGTCGTGGTCAGAATTTTAGAGGACGTGGGCGTGGTAGTCAGTCTCAGCGCGGGCGCGGTAGAAATCCGGTGCATCAGTCACAATATGGGCAACACAATCAGCAACATCAATGGTCAAATAATAATTGGGGAAACACATTTTGGCAGCAACCTACCTGGGCCCCACCCCCATCAGCATATCCCACTAATAATTCTCAATCTGGGCCAGGTGGTAGTCACTTTCAACGTGGGCCTGGTCAGCAATTTCAAACAGGCCCATCACAGCAGCAGCCCCAAGCCCATTACAACACCACAAGTCCTTTCACTGCTGGTCCACAATGGGGACAGTTTCAGGCAAGCCCAACAGGCCCGCCACCAGGTTATTCAGGTTACAACGACTACAATGAACTTGCCCAGGCTATGCAGCAGGTGAACCTCGCATCTCATGATTCAAACTGGTACATGGACACCGGGGCTTCATCTCACCTTACCAATGATCCGGGTAAAATTTCTTCTCCTTTGTCATTTTCTCCTATAAATTCTATTTATGTTGGTAATGGTAACTCAATACCAATTAACGGATCCGGCCACACCAATCATACCACACCCAACCGCACCTATAACCTTCGAAACATACTTCTCACCCCGGATATTATTAAAAATTTATTATCCGTTCGTAAATTCACAATTGATAATCTTACTACCGTTGAATTTGATCCTTTTGGTTTTACTGTGAAGGATCTCAAGACTGGGGCTCATCTTTCCCGCCACAATAGTACCGGGGATCTATATCCATTTACTGAATCCACAGTCCAGTCTGCTTTTGTCTCTTCAAGTTCCGATCAATGGCACAATCGTCTAGGTCATCCGGGGGAAGCTAGTTTAAATTTGTTGCGTACTCGTTTTTCTATTCCATGTAATAAGTTATCAAAATCTTCATTATGTCATTCATGTCAAGTAGCAAAAAATAAACGATTGCCATTTTATGATTCTACTTCAGTTACTTTTCAGCCTTTTGACATTGTTCATTGTGATTTGTGGACGTCTCCAATCCCAAGTAAATCCGGTTTTAAATACTATATGGTTCTTATTGATAATTTTACTCATTTCGTATGGGTATACCCACTTAAATATAAATCGGATACGTTTCAAAAATTTGCAAAATTTCATCGCTATATACAAACACAATTTAATTGCAAAATCAAGGCTTTTCAGTGTGATATGGGAGGGGAATTCGACAACCATAACTTTAAAACATTTGCTTCTAACCAAGGGTTTGTCTTTCGTTTCTCGTGCCCCCAAACATCCCAACAAAATGGTCGGGCGGAACGAGTGATTCGTCGACTAAACGATATCATTCGTACCCTCCTATCTCATGCGCATCTACCTCCGCCATTTTGGGTGGAGGCTCTCCACACCGCCACATACCTTCATAACATCCTACCAACAAAACGCCTTAACTTCACCACCCCACACTTTGCCCTATATCAACGTCACCCATCATACAGTCATCTACGCGTTTTTGGATGCGCTTGCTATCCGAACATGTCAGCCACTACCCCCCACAAACTTCACCCTCGATCCACTCGGTGTATTTTCTTGGGGTACCCGCCCGATCACCGTGGTTACAGGTGTTACGACCAAAACACCGGCAAAGTTCTTATCTCGCGACACGTTGTGTTCGACGAAACCTCGTTTCCATCTCTTGATCCACCACCGTCCGAAGCATATAATTTTCTTGATGATCAATCATTTTATCCCATTCACTCCCTTCCAACGGTTCAATCATACCCGTCACCTACTTCTAACCCCCCTTTACATACCCACCAATCCAATGCTCCGGTTTCTAACCCAACACCACTAGCGACACCCATCAGCCCAACAACTAATGCAACCCCACATAGCCCACAATCTTCACCCCCACACACCGGCCCATTACCCCATTCACAACACACCAACCCAACGCCACCCTCTACAAGCCCCAATTCTGAACCACAAACACCAGCCCCACATCCTATGACCACTCGCTCTAAAGCTGGCATTTCAAAACCGATCAGCCGATTAAACCTTCACACAACCACGGTCTCTCCAATTCCAACCAACTACATAAAGGCCCGGTCGGATCCAAATTGGTTTGATGCCATGACCGATGAATTTAGAGCGTTACAGGTAAATGACACATGGGAATTAGTTCCCCGGCCGACGAACCAACCAATTGTTCGGTGTTTATGGTTATTTCGACATAAATTTAAAGCAGATGGGTCGCTAGAACGCTATAAAGCAAGGTTGGTCGTAAATGGTAAGTCACAAACAGTGGGGATTGATTGTGAGGACACTTTTAGTCCAGTTGTGAAACCGGCGACAATTAGAACGGTCTTAAGTATTGCTATCTCGCGATCTTGGCACATTCACCAACTTGATGTAAAGAATGCGTTCTTACATGGGGATTTAAATGAGACAGTATTTATGCATCAGCCCCCGGGTTTTGTTGATCCGCATCATCCTTCATATGTGTGTCGCTTAAAAAAATCACTATATGGTCTAAAACAAGCGCCTCGCGCTTGGTACATGAGGTTTTATCATTACATCACCTCCCATGGCTTTCGCAGAAGTACATCAGACAACTCGTTGTTTATTTACAATCATGGCAGTGATCAGGCGTATTTACTTTTGTATGTTGATGATATTGTGCTTACAGCCTCAAACCAAGAGTTGTTATCTACCATCATTGCTACTCTCTCACGAGAGTTCGCCATGAGTGATTTGGGGGAACTACATCATTTTTTGGGGGTCAAGGCTACCAGGAGCCAAAACGGTTTGTTTCTCTCTCAGGCTTCGTACACTCGTGATATTTTACACAGGGCGAACATGACCAATTGCAAACCATGTGCTACACCAGTTGACACGGCTTCAAAACTTAGCTCCACTGATGGTGCTCCACTTACAGATGGCACGCTCTATCGAGCATTAGCAGGTGCGTTACAATATCTAACATTTACTCGCCCTGATATTACGTACGCTGTGCAGCAGGTTTGTCTCTTCATGCATGCTCCTCGTGAACCACATTTTGCTTTTATGAAGCGGATTCTGAGGTATTTGAGTGGCACCCTTGAATATGGTATTACATTAGTACCATCTGCTACACATTCTCTTACAGCATACTCGGATGCGGATTGGGGCGGATGTCCCGATTCGCGAAGATCTACGTCTGGGTATTGTGTTTTTTTGGGGGACAACCTGATTTCCTGGTCGTCTAAACGTCAAGCTACTATCTCACGATCCAGTGCGGAGGCGGAATATCGTGGGGTCGCCAATGCGGTAGCCGAAACCACTTGGCTGCGCAGTCTTTTGTACGAGCTTTATGTGCCTTTACAAAAGGCCACTATCATCTATTGTGATAACGTGTCAGCGGTTTACCTGTCACATAACCCAGTTCAACACCAGCGTACTAAACATGTGGAGATTGATATTCATTTTGTTCGGGAAAAAGTTCGGCTTGGTCACATTCGGGTGTTGCATGTTCCGTCTTCTGCGCAATACGCAGACATATTTACTAAAGGTTTACCACGACATCTTTTTCAGGAATTCCGGTCTAGTTTGCGCGTTCGTCCAACTGCCGCTTCAACTACGGGGGAATATTAGCGGATAAGATTTGTTAGTTTATTTTGAATATTTTGGTGATATGTTTTATATTAGTTTGTATTGATCTATTCCTTATTTACCGATGTAGCTATTGCCTATTTAAAGGGTTATATGAATTAAGAATGATCAAGGGAATTAATACCATAACTACTTTTATTAATAAATATATTTTTGTGTTTGATTTTCTTTGATTTTATGTTTACATCTATTTATTAAGTGATTAAGAAGATGAACTTGTTTTATTTTAGCGTTAAAGCTTGTTTAATTATGATTTTTTGTGATTCTTGGCATTAGAACTTGTTTGGATTATTACTTTTTGGCATAACTTAATATTATTGAAATTATGTTGTTTTTATGGTATTACTTTGATAAATAATATTTTATCTGACCACAGTCTAACCCCGGTCCGACCCTAATCCGACCGATTCGACCAGTAAAACTATAATACCGGTTCAGTATCCGGTCTGGTTTTCAAAACATTGGTTTTTCCTTTCTTTCTTGCTTACCTTTAGACTTTTTTTCTTTTTTTATTTACTTTCTTCTTTATTTCTTATTTTAAGATCCGGCTCTTAGACTATCTTTTTTTTCAAGATCTTGGTCTTAACATGTCGATCTTATAGTATTTCATTAGATAAGACACGAAAAAATATCAAATATATATTCGATCCTTACCAGTAAAGTTGGAGAGTGAAAAAGTGAAAAATTAATTAATCAAGCATGCACGCATCAGAAGAAGCAGGCTGACATTAAAAGCATAAAAGACGAATGACCACTTGCCACCCGGCCTATATAGCTTCTTGCGTTATGTTTCCACAAAAGTGGTCCAAAACATAAGGAGAAATGGGTAAGTAGTTACGTTACATTTGGATATATAACATGTGTTGTGTTGTCTTGTTTGCTGGTGGGGAATTAAAATCTTTAAAGAAATCTTTTTAAAGCATGCAGTCACCTTTTCACACACCCAACATCTATCATTCACGCTGTCTCCTCTTATTACATTAATTTTCCAAACTCAAATATATTTATACATGATATGAATCTCTAAGAGATATTGAGGTTCAATGTGAATACATGATCCATATGCAACTACTCACTATTCTTTTCTGTCACTCTGTCAGTAACTTAGACGCTCTTTATTTCAGATTTTAATGGGTCAAAAGTTTGAATCAGACAGAGTTATTTTATTCAGACTGTTTGTTTCGTGAAGAGATGTCTGAATCGGTGTAGTTACATTTGTCTTTGAATGAGTAAGCATTATACCGATTCTGAATGATTCAGAGTTCAGACATTTTACTATTACTAGTTCACTTAATGGCTCAAACCTCTTACTGGTTCAACATTTACGTATTCAGAAATTGACAAACAACACCTAACTTTTTTAATATCAAATATTACATATCAGATTTCCAATTTACACTTCACACATGTAAAGATTTAAACTCACACTGATTTTATAGGGGACGATCACTAATATCATTAGGCCACAAAAGCATAACTTCATATATATTAAGTTATTTGCTAACGACTTATTAAGGGGTTGCTTCTTTCACCTCTGAATGCTTCAGTTTAATACTAAATCATTAAGCATTCAACATTAAAAATGTTTGTTTCATTAAAAAAAGGTCTCTTAATAGTTCAGTTAAATGTTGAATGGTTAAGAAGCAGAGAGATGTTGAATAAAACTGAATAAAGCACATGCCAAATTTACTCACATATGTACTTCTACTCCAACCTCCCTTCTATCGATAAAGTCTCTTAATGGTTTAGACGTCTTAATGATTCATCACTTAATTATGGTTCAGATTTTGTCAAACAGTCCCTAAATTATTAATTGAAAGCAAAAGCACAAAGGATAGAACTCGGTGTGAATTTAAAACATATCGTAATATTGTTCAACCGGATTAGCAAGACGCGCGTTTGCATTCATTACCTATGGGCATCGTAACTTTACACGTACGTCAATTTAGTCTGGGTCTTTAATATTCCGCCTCGTTTGTTTTTGTCCAACCGATTTACCAGTCGTGAATCAACTACTAATAAAAAAAAAATCTATTGAACTCTTGCTAAACAAGTGAGTCACTTTGATATGCTTCAAAGCTTTGTAGTCACGGACAACTGAAATGAAGCTAAACATTTAGTCTTGCAAAAATCGCTAGCCAGGTAATATTGGTTTGGGTCGGCCCATTTAGTGGCCAGTAGGTGGGTCAGTTGATTATTAGGTTGTTATTTTCCCGAGTTATAGGATTAACAATATACGTGTCTAGTTAGGTATATTGAGTCTTAAGTTTCCTAGTAATCTATACCTTCTAATAAAAGAGAGTTTTGAAGGACACTTGTCAATCATAGAGGCATTTAGAAAATAGTTTTCCCGCTCAATTTTTTATAACGTTTTGATTAAGTGAAGATTTACATACTATAAGTAAATTAACTTTTAATTAATTTAAATTTAACAAGGTAATCAAATGATTTTTTTTTCAAAAATATGTTACGATTTTAAATTAATTGTTTTGAAAATATAAAAATCATATTAACTTTTAATTTTCATTTACTTCCTTAATTATTATTTTTCCATAATGTATTTTCAGTTGAACAATTTGCATTCAGTTGTTCCAAAAATTTTCAACATTACAAAATGTAATGTTATTGGTCAATACATTTGCATTGCTAAACCAAAGTATTGACATGATCCTCGCCAAATATAAAAATGTTTCTTGTCCATAGAATATGATGATTAATGTTGTATGTAATTTGTTTTTTAGCTGTAACAAACATTTATTTAACTTAATAACATCTAACTTATTTTCAAATGTTTATTTTTAAGATAGAAAATGGTATACAAACATAATGAATTTTATATTTTGTTCTTATTAGATCACTCAAGCTTTGTTTTGTTTCAATTAGATAACTTAAGTTCAGAATGTGTTCTATTTCTAGGTATTAACTTATATAATACATAAACACTGATTTTTAGGTGAATTTGGGACGCGTTTTGAGTTTTTTTCTACCATCAACTATATTTCACAGTTTTTTACCTGTTTTTTCTGCCATTAAATTTTTTAGGACCTGTTTTTTAGAATTTGAGACCTATTTTTTCTGTCATCATATTTGTTTAAAAATTTCACAATTTTTTTCTCACTTTTAATTTTTTTTTTCATTTATTAAAAAGAGATTGTCACTCTTTAAAATTTTTTATAAATTTAGGAAATTTTCACTAACTTTTGTTTTTCAATTTTTAAAAAAGTTTTGTGAATATTCATTTTATTTTATTTTACATAGAATGTTAAAAGGTTTTGTTAGTTTTCATGACAGTTAGTGGTGGGAAAGTATAAACAATTGTTTCTTGAAGTTGTCCCTTGAAATAGTTAATGTTTACCTATTGTACAATTTAATTATTTAGGATTGAAACACCTTTTTAAAGTTAATTATGTAATTAAAACAAAAAAAAATTTGAGTGATCTAACTAGAACAAAAATGAAGCATAGTTATTTTTCTACAAATTTACCTCTTTTAACAACTATTTTAATTTATCTGTTTTTCATGTTCTTACCCGTGTAACACACGGGCATTAAACTAGTATCATATATAACACATTTTTATATGTTTTTTTCATGTGTTTAAACACGTTAGTATATGTTAGTATCTTTTATATAATAAAGGAAAATGAGTTTTGCTTATGTGTCAACCATTTTGGGTTGTTTTACTTAGTTGGCATTATTTGAGATTTTTTCTCATAATAATAATTTTATAATTAAAATATGTATACATAATTTATAATAATATATTATAATAAAACGAATTACATTTTGAACCCTTAATATTTAGGAGAAATTAGAAAAACTTAAGAATAGTTACATTTTTAACCTTTTTTACTAGGGTGTGCATGGGTTGGTTTATATTTAATAAGGTATATAAATATAACTTAAGAATAAATTAATAATATGTTATATTTAAATACCTTAATATCTTTTAACCATCCATAACTTTTTATACGGTATTATTTTTTTTTTAAATTTACACCATAAAACTGAGCATTTAATTTTCTTTAATTTGAGTATAATATTGATATATTAAAAATCACTTTTTAAATAATCTTGTGTTTTGGTTTTATAACGATTTTATCTAAAAATTAATTGGAACCTTCCACGCCCCATGAATATCGTTAAAATCATCTGGTTATTATGTTCCCGAGCATAGCGCGGGCACTAAACTAGTATATATATATATATATATATATATATATATATATATATATATATATATATATATATATATATATATATATATATATATATATATATATATATATATATATATATATATATATATATAGGGTAGGGTTCAAGAGAGAACTCATTTTAAGTTGAGAACTAGAGAACTACCAAATATAAAAGGGATGGAATTTTAAAGAGGAAGGGTAAAATTGGAACTTTAAATTTTTAAATCTTTAAACATTTCTATCTTTTGCATACGTTAATATTATTTTAAAAAAATTGCACCATTAGATCAAGAATTTCATTATCTTTCATTTGAGTATAAATAACGTCATAAAAAATAATTTTTTTCTCATTTTTTTAAATTTCATACTACATATATGTAGTATTGCGATATTGTATTTGATTATATTTTTCTTTAAACGTTACTAACTTTTTCATACGTTATTTACATTAAACAATTTTAAAAATCACATTTTGGTTTTTTTGATACTACATATATGTAGTATCAATATACTTGATGCATTTATTAAGTGGCCAAATGACTCAAGAGTCTAATAATTATTTAAAATGCACATATGATCTCAAATAACCAATAACAAAGTTCATTAGATTTCATATTAAAAAACTTATGGCAAATGAAAACAAAACCAATACTTATACTATGTCTAAACATAAAGATAATAATAAACTAATAAACCAATGATAAATATCATAAAAAAGTAAAAAAAAAAAAACTTGAAATTCAAACTATAAGATAACAATGCATCAATATTGCACATACTGCATATACGTAGTACTTTAATACTACATATATGTAGTATACGATACTGCATATATGCAATACTATAAAATTTAAAAGAGGATAGTGAATATGGTGATGTTATGCACCTAAGTTACACGTAAAACCATTAAAATTACGTAGCTTTGATAAATTAACTTAAATTTTTTTATTAGAAAACTTAACTCATTGATCTTTATTCAATGTTAATGGACGACTCAGTCTTCTCCTCTTAGATCATAATTTTTCTCTTTCTCATTTCCTCAATAATCGTCATTCATTTTAGTAAAATATTATCCGCCCTTTAAAAATCGATCGTAACTCAATTTGGCTTCTCAATTCCAACTAACAGATTAATATAATATGACTCATATAATTGGTATTATGATATGCGCATGCTGCACATATTCATACCACATCACATAACGTGAACCAAGTTATTACTAGCAATGTCAATACGATCATATGAGAAAATCCAAATTTGGAATTGAGGCATGATGATGTTGTTTTTTTGTGAAAACGTTATCGAAATCAATGTCCTTGAGCTTTTGATATTTTATCAAAGTATGTAGTTTTGATGGTTTCTTGGGTAATTTAGGTTCTTAACAACATCGTATTCATTTCCCCAATTTAAAAACATACGGTATCGTATATTACATATATGAAGTATTGAAATTAAAAAAACGAGAAAATTTTATTTTTTTTATAAGGTTATTTATACTCAAATGAAAGATACTGAAATTCTTGATCTAATTGTGCGAAAAAAATTTTAAAAACTTAACGTATGCAAAAAATAGAAATGTTTAAAGATTTATATATTCAAAGTTCCAAATTTGCCCCTCCACTGTAAAATTCCATCCCTAGTCTTTTAGGAGTTCTCTAGTTCTCAACTTAATATGGAGTTCTCTCTTGATCCCTCCCCTATATATATATATATATATATATATATATATATATATATATATATATATATATATATATATATATATACATACATACGAGTCATGGGTCATATTTTGTAGTGGTTTCTTAACAGTTAATGAAAGTTTTCGAGATCGGGTTAAAAAATGAGTTTTGAAAGTTTACATGGGTTAAAATCTTGCATGAAAAGGGCCGGAGGATGTCATCGGGAAAACAGAGTGGGTTACCTAACATACATTATGAGTAAGTGATATTTGAATTCTGGGTTGCCTAAAATACATTATTGTATTGTATTGTATTGTAGGGACAATATCCATATATTAACGAGAGATCGATGCAATGGAGAAAAGGTTCATTAAATGATATGCAGGTAGTGGACGTATTAGGAGAAGGATATAGCTGGATGCCGGAACTTGCCCGTGTGTATAATAGCTGCCAAAAAACTTGCCTTTTAATGGGCATAAAGATCTATGTTTGTAACATGTAAAACAAAACACTACAAACTCGATCTCCTAATGAGTCGAGTCTCACTAAAAAAACATGATCAATACATAGATAAATTTACAAATAAATACATATATAAATGAAGAAGATTTACATGCAATTGGAAAATAAGGGACTCAGAGTCATTTCTATCTACTCCAAATTCCTTCTTTGTAATGATATTTCCTATATAAGTTAAATCATGGAACCGGCTTCTTATGCAATACCGGCCAATAGGTTCATAAATTCCATCACCTGTAATAATAAACAAAACTCAATACTTAATTGTTTTTATTTAACTTAACTTTTGTTATACCACAACTTCAGTTTTAAACCCCCCCAAATAAGTTTATTATAACTACTTAAACAATGATGCATACAAACCTCTGATGGATCTCTGAGAGAATAATGTGCGTTGCTTTCTTTTGGGGCGGGAGTCACCAATACGCCATAACCACGACTACGCTCTCTTAAAAACTGTTTATATTTAACTCATTAGTTTCACAGGTTCATGGTAATGACCCAAATATGGTCACGATAATTATACTGTTTATATAATTATCTAACTTATTTTTGGATGCAATGATATAGGGACGGATTATGCAGCAACCTGTGTGTGAGCTGTTTCCTAGTAAATGATTCAAATTTTTTAACTCCGTATTATATAATAGATGGATTTACCTTGAATGCGTCTTCGTCAGTTCTGTCATCCCCTACATATATAGGGAGCACATCATCACAGTCGCTTAAGCCTGCAAAGTAAACATTCTCATTCAGAGATTATATTATACAAACAAATTTGTTAAAGAAAATAGAACGAAAACCGGAACTTCACTGACCAAGTGATTCAAGTAAGAACTCAACAGCTTTCCCCTTGTCCCATTTAAGCACAGGCCGAATCTCCAAAACCTAAGTATTGACATCGACAAAATTAACAAATAGAAACTGAGAAAAACAACTCAAAAGAACTTTAAAAATTAATCCCAATTTGTTTCCTGGGAAATAAAGACTTCATACCATTCGTCCATGTGTCAATCTCAGACGCGGATAGTGTTTCAAAATGTCTTGGACATATTCTGCCACTGTTGTCCAACTCTGTAATTTATGAAAACAGGAGATTGAGAAAATAAAACCATCTATCTTTAAACAGATGATATTACAACCTAATACTGAAATGGTACCTTCTCATCTACATTACGATAGTGCACCGAGACGCAGAACTTGTTGTTTTCAACTTTTGCTCCTTCTATATTTTTGGTTCTCTCAACAAGGGAAACAAAAACCTGCCTCAAATAGCACACACCATAAACATCTCCTAGAATGGAAATATAACTATAATGTCACTTAACATGTGTGCATGATACAAAACTGAAAACAAGTTTGAAATATTAACCTCGTTGATCATTGATAGAAATTCACTGGCAGGCTGGTACAAGTTTCCTACTTTAGTCTATGTTCGATAAAAATAAAAAGATTTAGATGACCAATAGATATGGGAAATGTTGATTCACATGACATACGTATGCAAAAATATTACTATTTGCTACCTCAGTGGTATGATCAGCTGGAGGATGAACAGGACCCATTATGTCCATCCCATGACTACCAGCATAATACAGTTCTTTCAGTCCAACAAACTTGCGTACCTGAAAAAGATAACGAAGTGATACATATAAGTATCCAACCCGAACACTAAGTATAATATCAGTAAAGCAAAATACTTTAAAGTACCTTTTCACGGCTTCTGCCACTAATAATTGCTGTTGGAATGTATTTTGCCACATTTCTCACAGCAGCACGCATCTGTTTACAAAACATGACATTAAACATAATCCCAGGGTGTTCCTAAGTGCATCTAGCATAGATTAAGATAATTAACAAATTCAGTTTCTCACAGCATTAGACATGAAGGCATGATCTGGATTGTCCACGATCGGAGATAACGTCCCGTCATAATCTAGAAACAACGCAATCCTCTTTCCCTTCGCATTATTCACAATCTGCTCAATGGATGTAAGCGCAGACGGATACTTAAGCTGCACACCGAAACAGTTAAAAGTAACTTTCAATATTTGTTTTTGGTCAACTAATAAGCAAGCTAAACAAAGGCATGATTAAAAAAGGTACCATCCAATTGCGATAAGCAGCATCCACATCATTAGTTGAAAAATCATAGCCATTATACTTCATAGTATTCCTTGGGGACGAAGATTTCATGGCATCGAGCCAGCTAGTAGAAAGAACATCGTCAAGTAGTCCAGGTTTGTTCCATGGAATTGTCAGAAAAAGGCCTTGAGAGAAGACTCCAGAAGATGAATACGGTAGCAATGAGTCGTGAATTCCTAATCTCGGTTTGCTAATGGGTATCGGATCAGTGAGTATGGGGGAACTATGATTAGACTTAAAATCCATCAGATCTTCCAAACAGCTGTTTAATATTATTCAACTATATGCTATAAACAGAAACCTGCACAACAGTCTTAAGTACCAACTGTTTTGTAAACTTGTCAATGAAAAACCACCGCTTCAAAGTTTCTTTTTCGTTGCTGGTAGGAAATCTATCCGTCAAGCACCATATTCCTGGAAAATGCCAGTCGTATATATTAATTTAAGGAACAAGGAAATCAAGATTAACAAAACATAGAGAAGTAATAAAATTTTCCATCTTACATATGCATCCTCACTTTTCATAGGCAACTGCTATGTCTGAATAAATTTAGACAAATAACTGCAAGACAAAAGGTACCAGTTTTATTACCATATCCAGTATTTTAAAGTAAACAAACTGAATGCCAATTTAAATGCAGTTAACTGCTACTAATCACAAATAGTTCCCACCCAAGATATAGGTTTACTCTGTTTTCAACTTTCAATTAGCATACGTGATACGTCTATAGTTACTACTTACAGAATTGTTTTACTAAATAAACAATTTTATTCACGGGTCCTTGAAAGAATGTTCGTCCCAACAACAGCATGGACAAGGAAATCATTGCGCCTCCATATTTCACATGTTAAAACATTTTAGCAGCAAATACATATTGTGCGTAAAACCATATCATTGCGCCTTAACATATAGTAACAAAAAAGGAAGAAGAATACATACATGATGATAGAAGAAACGTCGAATGGCTATTTAGATAGTTTACACAATAGCAGGATAAATACTAACAATAAGATTTTAAAGCACTTATGTTGATTAATATATCAATATATATTTGGCAACAAATATGTGGAAGAGAGTAAGCACCGGGCTAGGTGCGTAGAGAAAAATTCAAAACCACATGGTGGGGACTTTGATGTTAGAAAGAACAATAGCATATGGAACAATACAATATGGTCGGATGGTCCAATGTATGGGAAGCATTAAACAGGACAAGAGTGCGTGTCAACAAATAACGATATGCATAGAGATCAATGATGAATCATAGCTTGCTAACTCCAGACCCCGCAATATCAATATCACATTATCACATACAACCAAAAATGCATATACATAGCTGTCTGAACATAACTAGTCAATGTCGTGAGACTAATGGACATCTTATTTACAGTTAAAGGTGGATATAAGAACAACCTTAGCTACAACAACACAAGTTTTTGATCATGTGCACTATAACTCTCAGTTTCTTTTTGCTTTTGTACACTGCCTTTAGAAAATGTAAAAATAAGAGACGACGGTTTCACTACATTAAAGAAAAGATCCATGGACCATTGCTTATTATTGTCAATGACAGAATGAGTCATTGTTCAATGGCAAAGAAGGTGAAAAGAACCTAGACAATAAATCACACTTACATCCAAAAAGAATTAAAATTTCCCAACTACAGAATTAAACCAAAAACAGCTCAAAAAAATTATAAATAAATAAAAAAAACTAATGGAGATTAACTAACTGATTAAGTAAATCATGTAACGAAACATAATTAACAAAAATTATGACTTATAGACAATCAATTTTAAAATTAAACCTATCCAGCACAATAAGTAAACAAACATAATGAACACGTTTTAAAGTATTTTCTAAAATAAATTAATCAAATGACGCCATTAAGATGCAGGTAATATCATCAACAATTAATCAAATGAATAATCAAAACGAAATAGACGAGATGATGAAGACAATGGTCATATTATACCTTGTAGTCAATAGAGCTTTAAACGATCAAACTGAAAGTTACATAAACCCTAAAAACTGACGAAGAAGATATAGTTACAAAACGCGTATACGTACGGAGATGAAGAAGGGGATGATGATGATGATATAATACGGGTGGAAGTGGCGCGTGAAATGGTTATTTTGGAACGAGCGATGACGACAAAGTGTCAATGACACGTGGAAATTGATTAAGACACCTGTGTCGTAGTCAGATCTGACGGGGCCATGTTGTTGAGAACGAATGGTCGCTTTCGGTTACAGCTGCATTTTGGGAGAACGTCGGTGGCGGTTATCAATTTCTGTTTTTATAAGTGATTTCTAATTGTAGTCACAAACGTTTTTTTTTCCTTAAAAAAAACATAGAAGATGAGCCTTGTTTTTTTTAAGGCAATATTAGATCTTAACATTTTTAACTATAATTTTTAGTCCCTGTCGGTTTCAACTTTTAAATTACGTTAATTACGTATACTTAAGCTGTTATGTTTTGCTTGATAGTTGTTAAGCGGTTTATTAAATTTTTTTACCTTTATAATTGGTTATATTTTAATTTTTGGTCTTTTTTCTAAATTTTTTTACTGAATAACTTTTGGTTAAATTAAAGGGTCGGTTTTAAACCTTTAACGTAACGGCAGCTGAGTTTTCCAATTAAGTTCCCTCAAGTGCAATGCACATGAGGGCATTTTATTCGTTTTACTCTTAAAGGACCAAAGTTGTAATAACTCGGTCATCTTCTTCCTTTCATCCACCACCACCACTGCCACCCCTCTCCTACAACCACCGCCATCGTCCGATCACTTCCCATCTCTTTGACTTTACATCTTTATAACCTAACCCACCCTCATTTCTTTTTTAAATCCCTAAATAAATTCATCCAAATCAATCTCCAATTTCAACTTTCAACAACAACAAAAATGGCGGTTGATTCGTCGGTGTTCAATCAATCGATCACCTCAATCGCATCTTTCAACTATTGGCAGGAAAAATCTCAAATGAAAAAGTTCTTGCTAGAGATCTCGCCTTTCAAACGTATTTTTTTAAAGAGCCTCAGTTAAAAAATACTTAACGTCGTTAAGTTTTTTAGAATTTGAAACTAATGTTTTGAGGCTTTTGATCGGAAGTAAGATAAGAATAGATTCATGTAGAATTTACCCCAAACCGGTGCTCTAAACGATTAAACGGTTTGATGATACGTTAAATGTTCCATCAATTGAAGCGTTGTTTTATAATTTGGAGCACCCATCGAGGCAACTTTTACATCAATTGATTCATATCCTCCTCCCGATCAAAAGCCCTGAAACATTAGTTTTAAATTCGAAAAAAATTAACGGTGTTAAGTATTTTTTAACTAGGCTCTTTAAAAAAATATGTTTGAAAGTTAGGATCTTTAACAAAAATTTTCTCAGTTGAGATTTTTTCCGGCCAACGGGTGAAATCTGAGATTTTTTCAACCCGTTTCGCCCCGAAACTGCTTCTTTAATTATCACTACCTAAAAACAAAAGATAAAAATAATAAGTAACTAAAATTAAAATATATTTACATAAAACGAGGATAAAAACGTAAAATATGTCAATAAAACCATGTGTTTTAACAACACATCATTTATAAAACTTGATTAGGTATTATGAGCTAGTATTGAGAGATTTTTCAAAAGAAAACCATCAAACAAGAGCGTTTCTGACAAATACGTAATGCAACGCTTTCATAGGATGAACCCTCGTAGGTAATTTGCTTTATTTTAATGACGGTGTTTTTTTATAATTTTTGACTTATTGTATCACATTTTTATATATCATGAACCTAACCGGACCTGAACCGTCCCGAAAATTTTTATGTCCTATTATATTAAAATCGTAGCATTTAAAAACTGAAGCCCCTAGAAAAAAATCTTTGATCAACTAGTGATGACACCAACACATAGTAACACAACACCTCAACACGTCAACCAATAACAACACAACACAACACCTCAACCATACACAAAACACTTCATGAAACCTATAGTAACACAACACCTCAACACATCAACCAATAACAACACAACACCTCCCATACACAAAACATTATTCATGAAGTTTGTGAATAATAATAATTCCCCTTGTCCAGTACAAACCCAAAAAATTAACCATTACACAACCTTTTATAATAATTCCCCTTGTCCAATCAGCAATTGCATGGCAGAAAATGTTCCTCGGGAGCATTAATCAGTACATAATAATTAGAACAGGTATATTGATTTTTCAACGGTCTCAACTTTCTTCTTTTTTTGTTTTTATCGGTTTTATCTATCGAATTGGCTGATAATGGTCTCATCTTTTATCACTTTGAAAACCAACAGAACGTTGTTAAAAAAAATTTAACGCCATTAAGTTTTTTTCGAATTCAAGACCGATGTTTTAATGATTTTGATCGGAAGGAGAATACGAGTCGACTGATGTAAAAGTTATCTCAAAACCACGCTCCGAACGACAAAATTTTACATCTAACTGAAACACCATTGGGCTTAAACACCCGATTAAAGCACTTTTTGTCGTTCAGAGCATCGTTACGATATAACTTTTACACTAATTGACTCTATACTCCTTCCGATCAAAAGCCCTAAACATCGGTCTTTAATTCGAAAATCCTAACACCGTTATTTTTTTTTCTTTTAACGACGGCTTGTTGGTTACCAAAGTGATAAAAGTTAGGAACATTAGCATCCAATTCGATTGTTAGAACAGACACAATTTAAAAGGTGAAAGTTCGTACCGTTAAAAACCAATATATCATTAAAAAATGTAATCTTTTAAGTTAAGTTTTCAAAAAGGTTTCTATAAAGAAAAATGTCTTATTTTCCTATTACTCTATAAAAGATCTGAGTTCTCTGCAAATTTTGATATCCACCCTTGTTCTTCTTTTTGCTAAAAAGTCAAACTACACTTTGTCTAATATGTTGTGTATAAACTTTATGAGGACATTAGTGATTTTCTGGTATATATAAGAGTTAGCTTGACTACACTCTATGATCCCAGCTGCCATTCTTCGTTCAAAGACTATATATTTGTATTTTATACATCCCTTTTATGTTTCTATGTTATATTTTAAAGTATATTTTTAATCGAAAAATATCACTTGATTAGTTTCCTCTATATTTAGTCTCTCATAATAGAGTTGCTTTAACAATACAAGACACAAAATACGTGACAGGTTCTCATTATACAAAATGTTCCTCCCACATTAATATTAAAAAGATTTTATTCAAAGTCTAAAGCACTAGACAACAACAGCAAAGGCCAAAGGGCTATAGTTGAACTACTTATTTTTTTGTAGACCCTTTCTATATACATCAGAATGAATCTTACAGTATAGCAAACAAACTCATTCACCACCACTCTTTCTTTTGTTACTTGGGAGTTAATATTGAAGAAGATTATTCACACTAACAGCAACTGAATTTGTTCGCTGCAAATCCTGCACCATTCAAACCAATGAATCAGATATAATTAGTCAGCCATTTCAAAGAGCAGAATTTTTAATGGGTCAAAAAGGGTGATCCGAAACACCCTTAGCCCTGACCTTATCAAATAAACTTATTGGGGGACTTGCAAGCTTCAAGCCGTTTCACCTCTAATGAAAATAGATTACCTTTTCAAGAAAATTTGAACCTAATCTAACTTCTTAACAAAGCATTTAGCATGTTTTATGCATCAACAATATACTTTGGGCCACATTCAAATCATTTAAGTGTTTTCTTATATGCCTTTTATTGTATTATATATTCTATCCGTTTGAGCAGTTAGCAACCTAGAATAACCAGATAGCGGTCAACTTATAAGCAAATGGGTGAAATTGCCATCTTATTTAGTCCTAAAGACCTACAACAAAGGGTAGAACATCAAATTCAAAAATTTTGACTTCAGACTGAGAAAAAATGATACCCGCAATATTAATTCATCAGGAACATGAGGAAGCACTTCACGAACAGTTTCTGCCATTGCAAGTAAATGTGACAAATCATCATCCGAAACACGAGGGTCAGTCGTAATGAGAGAACCACCAGCATGCCCTCGATATCTTACACTACTGGTAGAGGGATTATTTGAAGTAGATGTGCTAGCCTGAGATGGGTTAATAGGCCACAGGTTCCACGAAGAATCTTCAAGAGCAGTTTGGGCATAAGTTTCACCAACAGCTGCAAGATGTCTCATCATCATCTGTACTCTTCCCAACCCCGCGGGTCTCATAGTCGTAGAAGGATCTACACCGTCAAAACCCAGCCAATCGTCACGTTCTAAAGGAGTCTGAATTTGATTTGGGATTACACCTGAAGGAACATTTGGCAGTTCAAGAGTAGAGCTTAACTGGCGGGCAAGTTGTTCATCACTTGAAACATCTCCAGAATGAGGTACAGAATTTCCTTCAGTTGTACCAACAAAGAGAGGTTTTCGACATGTGGGGCAAGAATAATTGTCACTTAGACCTTGGTCTAACCTGGCATCAGCATGCCACCTCAACATGTTTAATCATACCATAACGTTTTAGCAACTTTAAAAAAAGAATACAGAAATATTACCAAGATCTCAGGCATGAAAGATGGAAAAGATGATTACACGCAAGCTTCTTAGCCTTGGCCATTGGTTCCTGAAGTTAACCAGTATGTGAAAATATTTGATGACACAGACGTCAGACAGAACTTTACATAGGGACAGCAAAACAAAAGTTAGACTAATTACCCTGCAAATTGCACATTCATCATCATATGCTTGTATCTCCTCGGATTTTGCATCAGGAAGAGCTCCATGAAGGGTTCTCAAAGCCATCCTTAACTTAATAAACCCTCGAATACGCTTTGCAACTGCACTTAACAAGGCCTGTCTATGACATAAAATTAATATAAGCAAAAAATAGAATGTTTGTTTCTTTCTTTTTCGGGCGGTGGAGGATAAACGAGTAATATAAATGTTGGAAGAGTAGAATAACACATAAAAAAAGTATCAAAGAACTTACGCGTATATTTAGAAAAAGAACAGCATCTACAAGGTGGAATGTCATGCCATGAAGCCGCCAAATAAACACATAATGACCAAGAGCCATTAACAAGGTCATGATATCTAGAAAAAAGCCCAGATTCCTTAAGATAACACTCTTCCATTCCCACAATGACCCTGGACATACACGTCGTGTACGGAATAAGAAAGTGATAATGAACACAGACACAAAAGTGTGTTGCTGCATAGTATAACTCATTTTCCAATTACATGCACATCCCAAACTTGAAAGATCAGATAACATTATACAAAAACCAATATCTTGCCTGCTGCTGACATATCCAAAAGCTTTGATATTTTGGAATTTGTGGTGTTGCCTGCTGAGTGATGAAGCCATATATCAAGCAGTTGAAAGCCATGAACAAGTATGGCCTAACCAAATAAAATGTAAACCAAATAACTTATTAGTCAAGTTATGAAAATCTAACCAAAAAAGAAGTCACATAAGTGGAGAATTGGAGATGGAATTAGGAAAGATGATACATGTCAATGTACCTGAAGTGTTTCAAAAGCTATACTAAGAGGTTCAAAGAATAATAACAAAAACACAGATGATGGTATTCTTTGGTAGATGAGTAGGCACGTCCTTATCCTGCAAATACAAGGAAAGAATGTAAGAGACAGAAAAGCATGAAAACGCTTCAAAAACAGAGAAGTATTATCATCTTGTCGCTGCTTCAGATCGAACTTTAGAGCTATAAGTCTCAAAGTCTCAACCACCTACTTCTTCAGAATACATGTCAAATACATTTTAGAAGTTTTTAATTCAATTTAATTTTCAGTAAATCACATGAACTTTCCCACTAGAGACAGAGTTGAAAACAAATGTTTTTTATGCAGTTACCAGTGACTCAAATGCAATGTTTTTAAAACCGGACCAGACAGTGAACCGGACTTCTTACTGGTTCACTGGTCGGATCGGTCGAACCGGTCCGACCGGTTTACGAACTAGATTATGTTATTATATTTTTTTTAACTTTGAAGGTATATGACGTGTTTTAATTTGGATACCATAGATAAATAAGAGTATGAATGAAAATATCTTTAAGAAAATATAACATAGAAGAAATAGAAAGAAAAAAATTAGTTTACAAAAATATAAAGTAAATAAATCAGAATGAGAAACCAAAACAAAATACAAAAAAATATAGGTTAGTAGGTTACTTTACTACAAAATAAATAAATCAGTAAAATGAAAATATTCAAATCTTCAACTTCCAATGAATATATCATGAAATGTCCCTGTCACCGTTTTACTTTTATCAAACTTTAATATTATATTTAAAAAAAGTTATAAGTATGAATGTTGTCTTCTTCACATAAAAGAGTACAGACGCAGACGCTGCCATTTTCAAACTCTACCATAGTACCATGAAAAATGATCGTCCGCCTCCATTTCTTTTCCAAAATCCGGTTTGACCGCCGGTCCAAACCACCGGTTCAACCGGAAGCAAGCACCAACCGGCCGGTTATTTTATAAACCGTTTTAAGGGGTGTAACCGGACCGGCAAACTCACCGAACCCCGGTCCAACCGGTTGAACCGGCCGGTCCGGTCCGGGTTTCAAATCATTGCTCAAATGGATCAAGAACAATGATTAATCAAAGACAACAAACAAACCCAAAGGGTCCAAGAACATAGTTCTTTCTATTCAGTATTCAACAACGCTAACGGCTAACTAAACAATAAACCACAAATCCTCAAATAAAAACTAAATAATAGTAAAAGATTAAAAAAAAAACCTAAATAAACCCAAAATTAAGAAAATTTAAATTTTAAACAAATCTTAGATGCATGCATCATGCTCCCGGTCTTCGAGAACTCATCCTTGAGTTTTGCCTCCGGATCAAATCCACATGGGTCAAAGGGAACATCAAGCCGGTTCTTATTCAATACTATCTTGATTCGCCTAAACAGTTTAGTTTCATATGACGTCTTGTCTACCTTTGAACTCGTAACACTCAAGTCTATTGGGTTGCAAGGTGTCTTTCTCTCTGCTTTAATCTTTGAGCTGGAAACCAATTCACATAAACATTTGAAGTAGATACCAATATTTTCTTTCCAAACATTATCAGTAAGAGTTCCTTTATTTTTAGAGAGTAAATCCAAGGCTTCATTATAATCAATTTGACTTGGAATAGGACACCTGATCAAACCATTCCAATCTTTAACATCATCATCGTTGTTCTACTTGGACTTTAAAACTAAACTTGTCTCCTTCCTTGATCTTTGCAATTTGAAAACTCAATTTAATAGAATCCTCCACAATTATCGATTTAATACCCACACAAATGGATCCAATAATTTGACCACCAAATTCACTAGTCATGTATCCACCACCAGCCAACGCTATAACATCATTTACCACTGTATGAACCGTAACCATTTTCACATATTCGGACACACAGTTATCTTTATAAACAATCCAAACATACCTAAAGATATTGTAGACGACTCAGGTTCTTCAAGTCCTTTACTCAAACTACTAGTTGCCCATGAATGCCATTCATCGTCCTAGCATTCATCGAATATCGACAAGGAATCATAGATAAAGTTGTCATTAGAAGAATACTCCTCATCCCAGCATACTCGTCCCAGACAGATTCCACCGATTCCGTTTCCATTAATGCCGACAAATCGTCACTTGAAGGATGTTCCTCCTCCCCAAAACACTCGTCCTAAACGGGCCCTACCGGTTCGGTTTCCTTCAACAACGACGTGGATACTAACCCCAATATAGGATTAGGTGTTGTAGCCATCCAACTAGTTCAACCTCGCCTAATCCAAGGATAAGTTGTGGTAGTCATCTAACATGCTTGACCTCAACATCAAACAAACTGAAAGCATCTACATCGTTGCCTCTATCTACGACTCTACGATTATGATACCCACTTCTACAACAAGCCATAACCAAAGCTCTAATACCAAATGAAGCAAATTCAACTTCAATCAAATGGCTCAAAAACAATGATTCTCAAAAGCTTCAAAACC
Source organism: Tagetes erecta (assembly GCA_030867185.1). Lineage (NCBI taxonomy): Eukaryota > Viridiplantae > Streptophyta > Magnoliopsida > Asterales > Asteraceae > Tagetes > Tagetes erecta. The sequence continues at coordinate 17,164,935 of CM061491.1, read as the reverse complement.
TTAACTATAGGTTTTCTCACAATTCAATGTCAAAAATCACGAAACATGTAGTTTATATTCTCTACTTGTGAGAATATTAAGAAATAATAATATGAAAGATTACCAACTAAATTAAGTCCGAAATACTAGCAAATCAAATTCATAATAAACCCAATACTCAAACTACCATTCATGGATGTTCCTAGCACAATTTGATACTGGAAGTCCTATTATGATTTATGATTTTATACAATACACTTATTTCCTAATATGATCAAGTCCTATTATGATTTATGATTTTAAACAATACACTTGTGATCTTTATATATTTAATTGCATTGTAAGTAAATTCTCTTGTCGTCCCCTCATCCTATATGACAATAAAACGGTTCCAATGATAAATAAATACATAGTTAATTAATAAGCAAATTTCTTTGGAAAATTCATAATTGAAAATATAGTTACATATATGTACATAAAAAAAACAATATTGAAATAGGCATTTCATGTAGGCATGTGAGGGTAGAAAATGTGAGAGGAAAAAGATTGATATTGGAAGAAAAGCAGATGATCTAGGTCATGATCAAATGTTTTTGCAAGTTGAGTCATGGGTCAGAGCACGATCCGTTAACTAATGGGTCAAATCATGATCCCTTAGTTGAATCATTGGTCGGGTAATATCATTGTCCAATCCCATCCAACCCATTACTGCACAAAGCTACCAAATGAGTTTACAAAATTATTATTTTAATCCAGGAAATGCCATCCCTAATACTCAAACTACCATTTCTCGAAGTTCCTAGCACAAAAGCTAGCAAAGTTATAGATAACTGTGATCTAGAACTTTATATGAGGTTTCTATTACGTAAAGTCATAATCCTGTTGGCATAATAGAAATTAAGATTTCGGTAAGATTTATGTAATAGCAAAATTCTTGAGCAAATACCAGACTGCGTCAACAGTGACAACCAGCAATAAAACAGAATATACACGGAAGTAAGTCCAAGGAGTCGCAGAAGGAGAGGCATTCAATCGTTCAAGGCGGTCCCTAGCTATTGCTTGAAACATCTGTAGAAATTAGAAATTAAAACTAGTCAAGAACTTTGCCAAGTCTTTAAATCCCCACATACAGACTCCAAAACCACACTATAATAAATAATAATACCTTCAAAGTGCATAATACAGTCAGCCACGTGGACCACAATCCAGCTTGAACTATTGTTTGTGGGACTACCAATGGAAGAAACGTTCCCTATGAGGACATCACCAATAGTAAATCAGCACTTCGAGATTAATTTATATATCATGTTGACGACATCATAACTTCCACCTCAATGCTAGTAAGCCACGAGCACCAGAAGGTAAAGACCAGAAAAGTAAAGTTAAAACGCTCATGAAGAATTATCATAAACTGTAAATAACATAGTTGGCCAAATAGTCATAGTAAGCTACGTAAATCACAATCTAGTTCATAGAATACTACTGCACACCTTGTAGATAACATAATTAACTAGTCGCTCCACCAATTTCCGAGATTCAGTTGCATTCAGCTCAACAAAAAATATAGTCTGCATGAATACATATTTGATCAAGAAAAAACAATACAATATATAATGAAGAGAACGAACTATATTGGGAAGCACAGTCATGCAGCAGAATTGATACGTGAATGCATGTCCAGTAGTAGCAACAATCTGAACTTAACTATTGCAGACTGTCCATGACTTCTCTAGATACTAATTAAATTCAGTGGCTGTGAAGAAATAAATATAAAAAAAACTGAATACCTTAAGAGACAAGATGGTCAGCATAAAAATGTTGAGAACAAAATTGACCAACAATGCACATGTTGTATAAGAACCCAACAATAGTTCCAGAACGCGATTGGCAACCCCAGGGTGAAGAAGATTTTCACCCATCAAACCATCTGACTTCAGTTTCACGTATGAAAGCTCTGACCAGTATTGGAGGCCTATAAAGCTCAACACTGTACAGACTGCTGAAACTGATAGATAGCCCACACCCATTGGATACAAGAAAAACTTCATCAGGGAACCAAAAGTTAAAGGCTTTCATGAGATAAAAATATACATGATCACCCTTGCCCACCAAACTGGTTACAGTGCAAAACTAACGGAGAAGCCCACAAACTATTTCTTAGCTTGTACACCTCCCCCAAGAGACCCTTGAAAGTATCTCACAATATCAAATCTCAATATACATAACCTGCATCAGAATGTATCGATATTAATAATGGATACATCATATATCTAACAAAAATTACAGCATACTTGTAGCAAGCATCATGATATTCAAACTTATTATCTTCAAACACTCTCATTGCATGACTAAAAGCTATACGAAGTCAAATCAAGTCCAATGTGGAATAGTCTCTCCGCGGTTTTATATTTCATCAAAATCTTTTACTTATGAATCATATTGAATACTCTCTTTAGCCAAGCTAATTACCATGGTCCTATGTATAGTCGAGAAGTTTGGTGACATCTAATTTGTTTTTCATATTGGTGCACAACCTATAAAATTCACCTAACTTTCTCACTTTAACCGACAAAGATCGTATTGAAGAGTCATACTTTATTAGACAATGAAATCACCATCGAAAGCAGCAGTTTTCGATGTTATATATGAAAAAACAGCAATAAAACACATCTCACTCACAAACATCCCTAACACAATTCATGAGACAGTAGGTGAAAATAGATTTGAAAGTGATGTGATGTAAGTAAGTGAATTGAATTAAAACAAATCGTAGAAGCATGATTCTGGATCCAATCTCAAAAGTCAAACAGCAGCAACCTAGTAACCCTAGATATGAATTATGAAACATACATACAAGTATCAAAAGAAGAGAAAAATCAAAATCACCTAGAGATGATAATATCCTTACATACAAATCATCATGGTAAGTAGAGAAGAGAAAAAGAGGCAGGCACGTATATCGATGAAGTGATTGCATCTAGAAAATTGGATATGAAATGATGAAATTGATGGGAGAAAAGAAATAAAACCTGTGTTGAATGATGAAGGGCGAAAACGTTTGGTCCGATCTTGTTGTTGCAGAGAAAAGGGGGCAAATATTGCGGGAAAGAGGAGAAAAATATAAAACGAAAGAAAGAAAGAAAGAAGAATGAAATGAAAATAGATTGACAGAGAGAGAGATATGTTTTAATCTTGTTGTTGTTGTTCTTGCGGTGCCCTACCAAACCTCGTTTGGCATCATTTCCTTTTCTTTCTAATTTTACTATTACGCCATCTCATCACAATACACCACGGCTTATTAGATTTAAATAACTTTAAATTTTATTAATATTTGTTTTAATTTAATTATTGATCATGAATAATCTTAACATGTATCTATTAGTCACCAAAAATCCTTTCAATTATTAACATTGTTGCCCATGAATACTCTTAATTTTTATTCTAATAAAAGACTCATTGATGACCAATAGAATGAAAGTTAGGATTATTTATGGTCGATAGTTAAGTTGGAATTAATATTCTTCGATAGGTGAAAGTTGGATTATTTAAATCCAATGATCCTAAAAACAACTTATATTTCTAAAATTTATGTAACTTAATACTAAAAATATAACTAAATTTTAAAAATTCTAACTTTAATGTATTGTTCGATAAGAGTTGCTTCAAATTAATAACTTTTTAGCAGAAGTCTTAAGTTTCTTGATAATTTTCAATAAGATGTTCTTGTTAAAAAGATTAACGTATGTTTGATCTATTGGACGTTAAAAAATTAGCGAGGGACCTCTTTTGAAAATTAGTTAGAAACTTGGATATTTGTCAACAATTTCCTGAGTTGGGTCTTTGCCGGCCAATAGGTCAATAAGAGTGGGCTGCATGATCACGTTTCGTGCAATTGTGGTTGTGATTTTGTTACATGTGTTACGATGATGAAATTAATGTGTGGTGTCGACGCGTTACAATGGTCATATCATATGTCTTGTACGTTTTGGTGTAGTGTTATGATTGTACGTTACGAGTTAAGGTCAAATGTAAACTATTGTTGGTAAATAAAATTTCTTATTTTAGTTTGTAAAAGATGAAAATACTTGTGTTCTTGTTAATGAGGATTTCTTATTTTCTATCTATTAAGCAATTATATGAGCTTGATGCATTCGCCACCTCAATTTCATTAACCCATTATAGACTTTTATTAATAGAAAGCAAACTTTGTTAGAAAATTGATTTTTAATTATGAAGTTATAGAGTTTTGACTATTTTTTAAATTAAAGATGTATCTTAATGGAGTAATAGTCAACCCGGTTGAACTACCAATATAATCCAATTCAATCGGTTGACTAGGAAGACCATGGGGGTGGGCAAGGAGGATGACTGTCAAGGGCCCAGTCGCTAAGAGATCCTAATTTTTTTTAAATTGTTTGTATTATATATATATATATATATATAGTTTAATATAAAATCATATGATGATAAGCCAAATAAACGTATTTAGCAATAAATATAGTTAACTATTTTGGCGGCTCGTTTAACCCAACCAATTAATGTAGAAAGCTCCATAATCAACACATTCAACTAAAAACTCAACTTATAAGTTCACTACAATACTTGAGATTAATTAAAGACAATTCGTAAATGTTGTTGTAGACAGATGCAACACATGACAAAAGCGGAAAAAAGCGTTTCAAATCTAATACATATTGAAAACAACAAATTAGAGAGTATATATAGTAAAGACTTACCTAAAACTTTGCTACAATACTTATGTTTTATTTATTGTTATATTAGTTATCATCATATTATATATTTGTGTTAGTTCCACGAGTTATTCTGTTACAATGTTATATATAGGAAGGCCTAATTTTTTTTACTCACTCAGGACCAGGGGCGTACCCACATAGAGTGGGTGGGGGGCGCCCGCTCCCCCTGCGATTTTTTTTTTTTGGTTTTTTATATGTTAAATTCTCGATCGACCCCTCTAAAATTTAACTTTCGTCCCCCGTCCAGTCTTGAAAACTCAGTTTGATGTCCAATCCACAGCTCATATGAAACACATAATATTTAACCATGTATTTAAATTATGGTTAGAAGGATAGTAATATATATGTATTTATATTGTCATGTATAGTCAAGCATTGAGGTATTATAATCTCAAGTGTTTCACCATTGCACAAAACCATCAACATAGTTAATGATTCGGATGGTCATGAGTACAAGAAGAGAAATATATAAATAAATTAACTAATTTAGCTAAGTAATCAAGTGAGAAGTGAGGAATGATTGAAAGTTTAGTTGTAAACCAAGATTCTTAACATCACCATTTTTATACCATAATGCAAGTCCTCCAACATAGTCTTGTTTGGAAACATGGTTTGGTTTCATTCACTTCTTATTTGTATATTAAATAATGACTTAAGAAAGATGTGAATGGAGACATATGAAGTTTAAGAAGCAAAATAAAGAATTTATTTTATAAGATTTAAGAAAAAACAATCCAAACTCGAACCTCAAAATGGTGATTTACCAAACTTTATTTACCTTGGGAAATATATGGTAAATTCCTAGAGGATATTTAAAGTATTTAGGAAAAAAATAATGTCAAAAAAATGAAAGTAAAAAGAAAAAGATGAAAAAAGAAAAAAAACTCACAATTTGCTATTAAAAATTTGTTGCAAAAGTATGGAGTTCTTAGATAGATTGAGAGAGTTTGAGAAAAAGTTTAGAGTGGTAAAGGTGATTAGAGAGATTTTGGTTAGTATTTATAGATAAAAATTAGGGTTTGACATTAAAGAAGTTAGTTAAGTGGAGGGAAATTGAAAATTTTCAATTTTAAATATAAGTGGAGGTAAATGAAAAAAATTCAATTTTTTAACCCCTCAAATTTAGTTTTTTGTCATTTTTTAATTTGACCCGACCCGGTTCAACCCGAACAGAGTCGAACCGGATTGAAAAAAATGTTATATATCTATACTCAAACGATTCCTATCAAATTTTCGACCCCCATAAAAAAAATTCCTAGGTACGCCACTGCTCAGGACCTACAAATTTAATTTTTACGATTTTTAAAATCATCTCTGTCAGCTGAATTGTTTCTGAGCCAAACCGATACGAGATAAAAACCATTTTTCAAACATTGAAATCATCTCACGAGAATGCGATTTTTCCAAGGAAATTTCCAAACTCCTTTAAAATGGGATATCTCAATCTTGGCATCTTGGTTGGCATGGTAATCAGAATCAATATCAAATCTAGAACAATTACTACTATTTAATTTTTAATCCAAACATCTAGATTTGTAATTAATATAGCTTAGTTTATTTATAAAATAGTTCCGTTTTATTAAAAGTAATGTTTTGAAAACCGGACCGGACATCGAACCGTTATTTTAGTTTTATTGGTCCGACCGGTCGGACCGGGGTTGGACCGGGGTTTGACGAAATATACATTTATCAAAATAATACCATAAGAATTCTAATTTAAACACAACTTAAGTTCAATAATCTTAAGTTATAAAACAAAAATCATAATTCAAACAGATTTTAACACCAAGAATCACAAAAAAGTTATAATTTAAATAAATTTTAACACCAAAATAAAACCAAATCGTTATCATTATAAGTTCTAAGTTCAAATGTCACGTCACGTATCTAATTATTCATCATTAAGTAAAACTAATTCATCATCTTCATCACTCAGAACATCAACATATTGAGTTTCATCACCTAAAACACAAAAAATTATAGATATAAACATAAAATCCAAGAAAAAACGGTTCGATAGCGGTTCAAAACGGTTCGGTTCGAGCGGTTCGATAACGGTTCGAGCGGTTCGCAACGGTTCACAAACACCTATCAGACCGTGACCTATCGAACCGTGATTCTCAAAAAACACGGTCCGACTACGGTCCAACCGGTCGGACCGGCCGGTTTAAAAACACTGATTAAAAGTACACCGTAATCATACCATAAAATTAGATAAATGTGAAAACGAACAAAACCATTACAGATAGAAAGCCCTTTTCCATACCACATGAATATCATGTGAATTTATTAAACTAAAATAGTTCAGATAAAACAAATTTTGATTAACTATATCCAGGAAATTAATACGTACTTAGTGTCCCATAAATCTTGTTTTTTTCTAATCTATTGGTTGTAAAGTAATAATAAAGTGATGGGTGGATCTAGTCTTAGGACATGAGTAGCATCCGTTACTTCTTAACTTTTTCAACGAAGGATAAAATTAATATAAAAATTCAATTTTTCTTATTCATTTTGTGTATCAATACACCTTAGGACTATTTTTTTTTAAGTTAGAGGGTTTTCTTACAATTCACATGATAGGTCTTTCTAGGTTTGGATTCAAGTAAAAATTGTTTTTTAGAAAGTTTATATTATTATAGTTTTTTATTCACTTGTAAAGCCGGTCAAACGAACTTTAGTTAAACTCATTTTAACGGCGTTGGAAGCGGTTCATCAAACTTTACGATTTTAACTTTTATGGTTTAGCTTTTAGCTTTTTGGCCGGTAGGTTTTATAATTTGTTGTTTTCTTGTCATTGTTTTTTTCATGTCTGTCATTGTATCTTTTTACCCCTCATTGTGTCTTATTGCTCTCCATCATGTCATTTTGAGGCACTGTTAGGTTTTTTAAACGAGTCATTGTGTCCTTCTACACTTCCTAAAATATAAACCTTTTTACTTATAACTCATTAAGATGCTATAACACCATAAAAATAAGAAAAAGAATTTTTCGATCATATGAGCAACTTTTTTTAGTAGTTATATGCATTTTATCCTGGGAGCAAATTATCCTCTTCAAATGAGCAAAGAGATTTTTCTAAATTTTTATGAGAGTTCTTAGATTGAGAAACGTTGTTAATATCATCATATCATCTCATCGGTTCTTTGTTCAAACATATGATTAAGTTCTAAATTCTGCTAAGTTCAAAATCCGCAAGAACAAACTTGTAATAATCTGGTTTGATTGAGGAGAATTTAAATTAAAGTTAGTGTTACTGGATTTTAATTAATACTCAAAATTATGATCACTCTCAACTTAACATTACACTTGTTGTGTCACTCCATTTTTATACCACAAAAAAGCCACGCAGAATAAAAAACCATGTGGATAAAAATGGAGTGACACAATAAGTGAAGTGTTAAGTTGGGATTGGTGAGAGTACATATGAGTTTTAGTTGAGAGTCGTAACGACCAATACTTCATAATTAAGATATTAAAATACAATAAACCTGAAAAATATGCGAGAAAGATCAATACTCTTTGACAAATTTTCGCTGTCGCGATCCAGCAGCAGCCAACTTATCAGTGAGTTCTTCCACTTTTCGTTCAAGTATAGAAATTCGGTGATTTTTTGCCTTTCGTGCTTTTTCAAAGTCTTTCTAGAGCAACCGTTTCTAAGAATTAGTTATGTAAAATGTTTTAATTATATGGAAAGGCAAATATAAATATAAATATAACTAATTAAATGGAATATAATTTGAATAATCACTCATCACCTCATCAACTTCTTTCTTTGTTTCTTTAGGCACATGCAGCTCTCCGCTACGTGTTGTTAGTTCATATCTTTTGTAAAACCTGTTAGTAAAATGGTTTGTGATTAATTTAAGAAACATAAGAAATAGATTAATAACATTAGAATTTCTAAATGATGTTTATAGATCGAATTAATTGCATCATTTGCTTTAACTAATTCCTTTTTGGTATTGTTCTTAGGTTCTCCATTACTAAACTGTGAAAGTCTAGCTTTGATGTTTCGTTTATCAATCAATGCAGCCTAAACGATGACTAGGTAATAGAAGAGAATGCGAGATCGATCTCCTGATCAGAATGCTAATTTTAAAGTAAAAAATACAGTTACCTGAAGAGTGGATTTTTTTCTCTACACATAAAGTTTTCAGTTCATTGTATTTGGATGAAAGATTCAGACACCACATGTGGTTGTTTCGTTACCATGCACCTATGAAGGGTCAAAGCTTACGTTATATATCTAACGAGCGTCTTTTATGATTTTTCAAGAGCTTTCAATAGATCATGTGTTAGTTTCTCACTAACATCCACATAGGAAGGTCTTGGATTATTAGAAATATCATCACCATGAAAAATAGCAAGAGAACTTGCCTTAGAGTGCCCGCGGTGCAACATGACATGTCAAAATACATGTTACAATTCATTATGTACACTAAAACTACTCGTATTATTATCAGAGCGAAATATCAGGAACAAGAACCAAAGGAGTGTATGAATCTGAAACAAGAACAAGTCCCAATCTTACTGAATTACACACTCAATGCAATGAAGTTGATAACGTGGTGTATTCACTAATACTAGGAAACAAAGACGATCATCATCTGAAGAGGATTTGTGAGACTCCAAAATCTTGACAAAGACTAGAGAAGAGGAAACTTGTTATTGCAACTTGGTGCAGCCTCTTCTCCTTGGCTAGTTGAAGTCCATAATATAACTTTTAGCCCATCATAACTCCCATGAACCATTGCAATCCAACTCAAACACAAAATTACATTCAAAATGAACAATAGATATTGTGTTTGTTATTGAATTGAGCATTTATATAATTATATATGTCAACATGACATGATCTTATATGTGTTTGAAGGGCACCACATATTTATGAACCCTAACAAGTAGTGATGAGCGTTTGGTATCAAGTACTGATATCGTTCCGATACTGTACCAATCGAATAAAATCGGCACCGATACATGATACTGTCAAAATTTAAGGTGATACTTGTACCGGTTAGTACCTTACTCTCGTATCTTAGCTCCTGGAAAATGAAGGGAATGTGTTAGTTTTGACCTAATACGTTTGAATTAAGAATACCACCACAACGCCACTTTCCAGTCCGCGCTCGTTTTAAATTTGGATCACCAAAGCCTAAGATATAAACAAAAAATCTGAAAATTAGGGGCCTTAAATTTTTGGGAGCGTGAAACCCTTGTTTACCCTCTTAGCCTATTGGACTGACCCTGCAAATAGCGAATGTCTATTATTGTTCCAAACATGGCTATAGCCTACAAATAGTCAATGTTTTATGGGATGGAAAGAACAATATGTTTCAAAAGAAATGGGCAAAAGAGTAGTTCGCTATTTCTTAAAAGAGATATTGGTGAATCGCTTTCAATAACTGTGTCAATATAAAATCGTGTAAAACGTATTCCTAAACACTCCTTAAGGTTTATCTAACTGCCACTGATTCCCATCATTGTCTTTTAAAAAAGGGAAATGTCATAGAAGCATAACCAAGTTTCAACTTTGTTCTAATTAGGTCACTCAAGTATATTTTGCTTGAATTGGATGCCTAAACCTCTAAATCGAGCGATTGTTAGATTTTGTTTGTGTCAAGAAAGGAATTGAGGATACAATGTAGGGGTCGGAATATTTAATATATATAATTATATTAAAAAAAATTAAAAATATGTTAATTATAATAAAAAATAAAAAAATAAACCTACAATTTACATTGTCGCTTCACATCAGCATCAAAAAATGTAAAAAATAATTTCTAACTGAAATGTAAAGAAAAACATGTGAAAACAACATGTTAAAACATCTAATTTGAATAAAATATGAAGGTGAGTGACCTAATTGAAACAATTTTTAAACTTGAGTGACTTAATTGGAACAAAATTGAAACTTGGTTATGTTTTTACAAAGTTACCCCTAAAAAAAACTATCAACTACCCTTTTTTCTCTCTTTCTTTTGAAACATGGTGTTGATTCGGCCCATAAAACTTTATGTGTGACCATGTTTGGAGCATATTATAAGCTTTTATACCAACCGTTTGTTTAATAATTTCTTTTCATTATTTAACATTTATAACTTTCCTTTTTAACCAATTTATTATAGTAACTAGGTTAGACATCCGTGTATTAACATACAAAAAAACTATATTTCCCTCACGTGGATGACACATGTCACCATTTAACGTTAACATATACGGTCATTAGTGGAAATGACGAAACTTGTAAATTTTTTAAATATAAAGGACGAACACTGTAAATAGTGAAGTTTAAGGACGAGAATTGTAATTATTGAAAAACAAAAAGGCCGAGATTTGTAATTAGTGAAAAACATAAAGGATGAGAAATGTTATATGTTCTTATTCTATACAATAAAAGACCATTATTTCCTCACGTGGAGGGAACATGGGTAGATTTGACAGAAGAAACTAACGACCGTTAGACAATAGGATGACACGTGTAATGTTATATAAACATAAAGGACGATCACTGTAAAATAGTGAAGTTTAAGGACAAGTTTTGTAATAGTGGATAAATATAAAGGACGACTTTTGTAATTTGTTCATTGTTTTATGAAGAGTAAATTACATTTTTAGGCCTTTATAATAAGTTAAATTACGGATCGTGGCCTTTATTTAAAATTTTTGCACTGGTGGGCCTTTATATAAATTTTTGTCACGCTTTTAGGCCTTTAATCTAACTGCCGTTAAGTTCTTCTGTTAACTCCCCTCATGTGCCATGCACATGAGGGTATTTTGGTCATTTTACACCTAAAAGACACGTCTCCACCTACAAGTTGCAACATCTCTTGTACATCTTCATCTCTTCACAAATACACCATCAAAATTCATCAACAAGCACAACTACCACCATCTCTATTCAATACTTCAATCTCTATGATTCCACACCATCATCACAACTCTTTTGTTACATCCTCTAAATCATCTTCATTTTCATCTACGATTGTATCTTCTACGATGGTCTTATCTTCTCTAGGGAAACCATCTGAGACTGCTATATCTTCTTCTACGGATTGTAGTCATACAAATTCAGCTGATATCATGGGTAATCATTATCCAATTCCATCCTCTGATCAACGAGCTCCAGTGTTTCCTTCTAATCGGGTTTATCTAAGTGTGAGCAAGGGCAAGACTGTCAAATCTGGTATGAATTGTATCCCTGGGGTGCCGCTTACTGTTAACACTCAAGGGATTTCAAAATCAATGCATTCAAAGTCAATTGATGATATTCATATGAAGAGGGAAGATGGTACATCGTTGAATTCCTTAAGTGGAAGTTGTCTTGCTCCTGCTTTTATGGATAATGATCAAATTGAAACTGCTATGATGGCATCATCTTCTTCTTCGCCGGCGTTAGAGCCGTACAGATGGATCGTATACGTGACGGTGGTGGTGGTCGCAAAAAATGAAGGTGATAGCGGTGGCGGCAGTGATTTTGGTGGTTATGAAGATGAAGAAAGATGATGATGATGATGATAATAATAATATTAGAGTAAATTACATTTTTGATCTTTAGATGTAAAATGACCAAAATATCCTCATGTGCATGGCACATGAGTGGAGTTAACAGAAGAACTTAACGGCAGTTAGATTAAAGGCCCAAAAGCGTGACAAAAATTTAAATAAAGGTCAACCAGTGCAAAAATTTAAAATAAAGGCCACGATCCGTAATTTGGCTTATTATAAAGGCCAAAAAATATAATTTACTCTTTTATGAATCTTTACTCAAAATTCTTTTGTAGTTAAACACAAGCGCCACACCTTATTATTACCAAAGCAACGTGTGACAAAGTAAAAGCGCGTTGCGTCGCACACTGACACCACATGTTAATATTACCAAAGAAATCCGTGTAATGTAGTTACAAACGTGCCATGTTGACACCACACGCTAATGTCATCAACGTAACCCATGTAACAAAGTCATAAACATGTCGCATCGCACACGGTGGGTATAATATAACTAGTTTTATTAAATAGTATCTTGTTAGTTATTTCTTTGTAACTTAACTACTTTAGTGTTTGTGCTACTAGGAACAACAACACACAAATGAAGATTTTAAGGATATTTATAAGGGCATAGACGGTTATAATTAGTTTTGAGATAGAATCGTGGTAAAACCAGGATACAAAACTTATTTAAAAAATTTATTTTAGTGTAGCAATATTATACTCAAATTAAAAAAATTAAAACTTGATATTATGGTGTATTTTTTTTAAAATATAATTTCTTAAAAAAATTATATATGCTAAAAAATATTGAGGTGCTTAATTGTAAATTATTATTAAAATTTATTTTTATATATATAGACATATATATATATAGAGTTAGGTTCAAATGAAAACAAACTTTATAATTAAAAACACTAAAAACCAAAGAAACTAGTTTTCTTTTATTTTTGATTTTATAAAATACAAAAGGGTATATTGGGAAATCAAATTTAAATACAACCCATGTTCATCAATTTATTTTAAAGGAGTCTTTTACTCATCCAAAGAAACCGTTGAGTAGTTACGTACATTATTATATGCATTAGTGAGGTTTTATTACTAAAGGGTTTTAATATTTAGTATAGAAGTTTTTTGTTGTGAACCTAGAAATAAAATCCTATACCAACTGTAATCCCTATTGCTATATTAAAAAAAACGTACATTGCTTTCTACATAGATTACACACTAAGTATACGTATACGTATGTTACAACATTTACATAAATTAACCACCTAAACCAACTTTATTCCTCCTATACTAATTATAATCGCCATTGCTATATCAAAAAAAACCTTACACTGCTTTCAACATAGATTACACCCCAAGTAGACATATACGTATGTTACGTCATTTACAAAGATTAAACACCTAATCCAAATATAATCCCGATTGGTATTCATATACTACACTCAAAAGTGATAAAATCGATCCCAGATCATGAAAACATATTCAATTTAAGTTATCAATGAAATCTTTTGGCACCTGTTGAATCTTTTACGTATACCTTAATCCTTTTGATTTCTCCTTATTACCTTTTGATTTAAAGTAGCCGATTGATTGTTTAAAGATAAAACATGAAGTCACATAATATTTATTTGTTTTCAAATCGTAGTTGATTCAAATTATATTTGAAGTAATGACCTATTCAGAATATGTAACATTGTTTTTACGTATACGTAACTACGCTTTTACACGTATGTAACTCCGCTCTTTCGCGTACGTAATATTGTTGTTACACATACTTATTTGTGCTTTTACGTATACGTAACTCCCCGTTATTTCATGCACGCATAAAAAACGATACGTATACGTAACTAAGATTTTCCCTTAATGGTTTGTTTTGTACAAGATTGGCTCGATGATATTGGTTTAATTATTTAGTGCTTTACATATATATGTGAACTTGTTTTTCTTAATTTAATCATATATTTAGTGCTTTACATATATATATGTGGAGTTTTTTTAAAATGAAGATGATGTTAGTTACTGGTGATGATAAAATCAACAGTTGGTTTTTTTTTATAAAATTGTAATTTAATAAAAAAGAGAGAGAATGTAGGAATTTAGAGATGAGAGAGAAAAGTATGCATACTATTCTACCGAAAATACCCTTTCTCTTTCAACATTTACATTAAAATTTCACTTTATTTACAAATATACCACTAACATGTAAAAACAAAAACTATTTGGTTTTTAGTGTTTTTAATTATAATCTTGTTTTCAATGGATCTCACCCCTATATATATATATATATTTGAATATAAAAATATTATTAAAAGAGAAACTTTCAAATAATGTCACACAAGTTTTTTTTTATGAAATGATGTAACATAAGCTTTTTTTTTCTTTTACTGTATTAGAGATTAGATGATCATAAAATTATAAGAAGATATAAAGATGAACTGAATGTTAGTTCTTTTAATATAGGAAGATCAAGTTATCGCAAATTCACTACACCGATTGAATTTAACTTACGTGTTGATGGATAAGGAAAGTTGCATATGCTGCTGAACATCGATCGAGTGCATGTTTTGTCCATATCAATTTTGGTTTCTTCCCAATAACTTTTTAAACCATTGCTTGACTGTCATTTGTGTTTTGTAATATATAACAAACGAAAAACCAACTTTTAAAGTAAAACATCATAAAAACTAGGTGTTTTATTTTAATTTAGAGCGTCAAGTACTGGTTTGTTTATGTTTTGTTAATAATTAGGTTGCCAAGTGGTATCTTGATCAAGATTAAATCACATGAGGAAACATATCATGAGATTCACGTACGATATATTAATCCCATGATAATAAAACATTGATTTCATTGACATTAACATCTGTCAAGAATCTATACATATTAATAAAAGAATGTATAATGCTATATAAGTATGTTTTAAAGTGTTTGAGAGAACTTGCGTTACTTGTATGAAAACAAGACATGCTATGAAATATATTAGACACATACGGAAAACACACAAACATAGTCTCGAATGCTGTTTACAAGGAACTTTTACTAATTTTCATTTTTTATAAACTATTCTATATACTTTGCTTTTTTGTTTTTTTTACTTTTGAAAACGAACTTCATTTCTTACGTTGTTTGCTATTTACAATATTTGTTGCTGATAACTTGAATGATAATACTATATGTGTTTTTTTATAGTTACATGCTAACAACCCAACCCTTTTATTAAATTAACATTTTAATGATCCACCTGTGTAACACACGGGTAATAATCTAGTTTACAATAAAGGTGACAAAGGTGAAAATTTCAAGTGTTGGGTTCTAATCTCATATGAGAAGTAGAGCAAATTAGACGAATCATATTGAAATAAAAGTTTAGCTGAAGAGAGATCCTCAAACGAGACCGGTCCTTACAATAAAAAGCATGAGTCCATGCCACATAAACAAGACCGAGCGGGGCAAGGCCCAACCTGGATCTACAAAAGAAAATATCCCCACAAAAAAGAAATATTATTTGAGAAGCTAAGACACTCTTACAACCAAGTAATTAAAGGCCCAATAGTCATAGGGGAGATCCAACACTAGGGCTCTCCCCGAAAGTTACTTAATTGATAGAGACCGTTTGCTCTATCTCATTTAATGCTAATGATGGCAAACAATTCATTACTATAAATGAGAAGTTTCCTTGACACTCAACAAAGGTTTTTTTTATCTTGGGGTCTTGTATCTCGTTCTTGAATAACGCTTATAATTGTATCAAAGATTACTTGACCAAGGGACAAGACAAGAGAATATAGAAACGATCATGTATTATAAGAGAATGTTCTCTCTATTCAAAAAGATATCCACACGTCAATTACATTTTTTACCAATTTATATTTATCACTCACTAAAACACCTTCATTTACTCGGTTGTTCATTGAATGTATTGTATTAACTCTTGTATAATACAATGAGGAGTGAGTATTGATTCTTGCATGAACTTGGTCATAGTGACACCGACCCCAGGATCCATTGTGACGAGTAACGATTGTTGCTTGTGTAGGAGGGTATATTCCAAAGAGTTGTTCTAAAAAAGATCCGTCGAATCAGTTATCCTTACCAGCAGTATGAAGATTTTGGACTACTCAACATTATCCGTTCAAGAAAAATTATTAACGACATTCTTTAATCTCTCAAAACCAGCCAAACCAGGATCCCATGATATCTGTCTTGTTGTTTTCGATGTGAACAATCCACTACTTTGTCATACTTTCAAAACAAGATCATAAATACAGCTCTTATACTTCAGGAATTGATGTACCCAATGAGAAAGAATAACTTTGGCTTAGTATTTATGTCTTTTTTTTAGGTCTTCTTTTGTTGTTTACGAAGATCCATGCATCATATTGCTTGTGGTCACCTACACTTGAATCCTTTACTTAATTTACACCCATAATGTTTATTTATATTGTATAACTTTATATAGCTAGGCTTCTATACATGTAACTCGTTTAAAATTTTCTTGAAAGAACTTTATTGAATTGAGCTCAAATCCGCTGACTCGGATTCAAATTTCCGAGCTACTATGAGCTTTTACTCGAGTAAAAGAGGCGCTGTTTAAATATATTTATCTCATGTAATATCTAATTTAAAAAAACACAACAAAAGAAGCCCAAACGACTTGGGAAATGTTTGTTCAGCTTCACCTATTATGTGGCGTAGTTTATTCAAACAAATAATGAATATTATTGCAACAATAGTGAGTATCGACGTACTAAAAGTCATTAATTTACATATGTAGTAAAAAAATAACAATTTGAACCATAAATAATGACATGTACAAACATTAACATACTTCATCTCCTTTCATAATAAAATCTAGGAGAAATCAAATACACAATCTCTTAATCTTGTCTCATCCATTGAAGCAAAACATAATCAATTCAAAATACTTTTATCCACACATCACACTCTTTCAAGTCAAATAATCACACTTCTTCAATCACACCAGACCGAGTAGTGTCACGGCCACTACTCGAACCACCACGTTCATCTCGACATTTTGCCGTCACCTCCGCCACCACCAGTTTACTCAAAAACAACCCAGCGACAAAAGCCGACAACATAAGCATGGTGAAAACCGCACTCCAGCTCTTAGTGGAAATGTATCCTGTTAGTACTGGTCCAATAGCTGCACCAATGGACCCTGTTCCATCGATAATAGCGGTCACTGTGGCGAGTGCTTTAGAGTTTCCTTTTAAAGACTGATGAGTCCCTAGATCAGCTGAAACCGCGGTTGTTATGAGGGCATACGGCCCGTTAACAAACATCCCAATGATTAGCATGAGAATAATGTTTATAGACATGGAAATGTGTCCATAGCTTCTATATAGGTATAGTGCTGGGATGGCACAATATGTGAAGCTCGCTGCTGTAATAGCACGAGCATCTAGCCGGTCAGATATATGACCGGCTAGGATTCCTCCCACCACACCCCCTACATCAAACAATGTAGATAAGTTCCCAGCAGCCGCGTTTGATAAATACTCGCCATTTATAGTCGTGTGACTAATGTAAAATGGTAGCCAATAAAGGAATGTATAAGCAACCAACTTGGCGAAAAAGAGGCAAAACGCGAAAGGAGCGACTCCGGGTATTCTCCAAGCTTCAAGAAACCCGACAGCCGATCCTTTCTCCTCGTCGGTGTTATTCGAGCTCAATAGAGGCTTGGTTACCCCCTTTTTACGCGAATGTACTTCATCTTCATCTCTTTCCACCCCAACCGATTCAGGATCAACCGGTAGGAACAAGAACACGATGACTCCAACAACGGCCATTATCAAACCGGGCACCACCATGGACCAACCCCACCCGTATTTCAAGAAATACGACGCGATCAACGAGCCAGAAATGTTCCCAATCGACGTATGCGCGTTCCAAATACCCATGATGAGCCCTCTCCTGCTCTTCCCGAACCAATTCCCGACAACCGCTACTACAGAAGGCCATCCAGTCGATTGAAACAACCCTGCTATCATTTGAACTATCAAATAGTAGTAGAACACATGAATGTTTGCCCAATATCCGACACCGAACAACGAAGTAAACAAACCAGTTCCCACCATCCCGATTGTTAAAAAGATTCGTAGGTTCATTCGATCACCAATATGTCCCGAAAAGAACATGCCCACAGCATACACTATCAGAAAAGCCAAATCAAGATCTCCAAGCAATGCTGTCCCATTTGATCCATCAAACGGGGCCCAACCGTTCCCCAGAACCCACGAAAGCGCGCTAGATCTTCCCAGAAACGAGACCGATTGCTCGGTCTCGTCAGGTGTTTGAGGATCTAGCGCGCTTTTAATGATGCTGGTGGTTTTACGAGACGCATGGTAGCTTGTGTAAGCTAGAAATGTAACTATTAGAACAATGGCTTGATGGGATTTGAATGAAATGTTTGATCTTTTGATGCATTCAACCAATTTGATCCCTGGAGGCTTTGTGTTTCTTCTGTTTGTTTGATTTTCTTGTTCTGCAATTGAACCCATCGATGAACCAACCTGAAGAAGATCAATAGAAGAATTAGATAAAGTCAAAATTGTTCTTGAATTAAGTCTTGGAGTTAACTCTATATACAGTAGATGACGTTAAAATCGATTGATTGGATCTGAGTTTACGATGATGAAATAAAAGATGATGAAACAGAAAACTGATCGATGTAGCAAATTATGAATTGGTTAAAACTTAAAAGATGAATGATACCTGTAACTGTAAATCAGTTGTTATGCAAAACGTTTGTTTGTTTCTGTATATTTATTTATATCTGCATCTGTAATAAAACCCTTTGATGCTTGATCTTGTTGATTGGCGTTGGTTTACTCGATTTGAGCAGTTGCAGTGTTTGAAGCGAAATGGAGAACATGTTCTATTTTTTTTATAGAGAAGGTTTAAGGTTTATTTAACTCTAAATGTTTTTACTATATTACCATAATGCCCTTGCTTTATCTTTGTAATTGCTACTTCATTTAAGTAACTTACTGACTTGCTGTTGGTAGCTTGAGTGGGGTGAAGTGGAAATGACAATACTACCCTTTGAGGTTGTAGGACGGTGGATGCCTGGATGGCAGGATGGTTTATTTTTAATTTTTCTACTCCCAAGTATTTTGTAAATTATATAAATAAATTGTTGAGAGAAATATTATTATAATAATTTGATTTTATAACTTTTTAGACATCGGAACTAGCCAATTTCTAAGTGAATCTTTCTGAAACGAGGTGTGAAGTGTGAACAGTTCATACTAATTTAACGTTTATGTCTGAGTCATCCAATAACACTATCAGTGAAAATCTTTACTGTCGAGAAAGTAGACTTTAAGAAAAACTCTACCGCCCAACTAGCTAACCTGAAATCTCATTATGAGCCGGGTGAAACTTGAGCATAATTTTTTTTTTATTTTAATGAAGTTTTAAGAATGTCCATAACTAATGTGAATTATTGGTATTTGCTTTTATAAGTTATAAGTATATTATCAAAAGTAAAATGCAAACCAAATACTCTTGTTTGATGTGTATCTATCTAATAATTCAAGGTTTTAGGGGGTAATTTTTGGGGGGAAATATTTAATCTATAATAGAAATGTTTGGAGGGAAAATTTATGACCATGCATAAGTTGATGAAATAAAATACTTAAATATTAAAAATTTATAAATACTTAAATATAATGATTATAAATTCTTTATGAATATTATTATTTAACCCGTGTGTAACACACGGGCATTAAACCTAGTCTATCTAATAAATCAAGGTTTTAGGGGGGAATGTTTTGGGGGGAAATTTTTTTTATAATAGGAAGTTTGGGAGGTAAAATTTAGTTAAATTTTTTATCATGCAAGTTGATGGCACTACTAAAAAATGAACCTATTGTAACCTTTTTATAACCTTTTTGCAACCTTTTTTTTCAAAACACTTGCATTAGATCTAATGCAACTTTTTTGTTACCTATTGCAACTCTTATTTAAAGAGTTGCATTAAAAAAAGTTGCATTTGAATAAAAATTGCATTATGTAAAAAAAACAGTTGCATTATGTAAAAAAACAGTTGCATTATGTAATAAAAAAAGTTGCAATTGATCTAATGCAACTTCACATAATGCAACATTTTTTTACCAAAAAAAGTTGCAATAGGCTTATTTTCTTGTAGTGTGGAGCCAACTCCTTAAATGTTACATATTTACAAATCGTTAAACATAATAGTTATAATTTCTTCATAAATATTACTATTTAACCCGTGTGTAATACACGAGTATTAAACCTAGTGTTCCATAAACTAGAGTTTGATGTATACTCTATGTTGGTCGATTCTAATATCATTGGTGTCATTTAAGTCAATAGTGTTCACTTTAAGAGGTGTTTTGTCTACATAGTTAAACTCTAGTATGTGGGGGTAATAAATGTCAATCTTTGTATAGTTTCTATGTTACCGGAGTGTGATTAGTATGTAAGGCTCACAATTCACGTTTAATTTCTGGTAATTTAAACTGTACTATTAGGATACCCTAGTTACTAATAGCACGTGAATATCACTAGGGTTTCTTGTGTTAACACAAGAGAAATATAAGTACACTACATTTATAGTCCAAGATCGAACACAAATATATTTACCTATTCTAATAATTGAGTAACAAATACACATGACATGATTCTAGCATGTCCACCTAGGATTTTTCCTATGTGTCAGACTCACATTTTTCCTATATATTATTTTATGCGGATCTTCAACTGGGTTTCTGGGTTTGAATTTAACCCGATAATTAACATATATCTTATTAATATATTTTATTATTTTTTGAAAACAAATGAAAAAAAAACTTGTATCATTAATCTCTATCTATATCTTATAACTACTTTTTAGTAGGATTTTGATAATTTTTTAATTTGAATAATCGTTATGAAAATACTAAATTTATTTATTTTGGATTTCAAATATATTCATTTGATATAATCGTAATTTTAATAATATTACTTATTTTAATAGTAATTATACATCTTTAATAGAATAATTAAGTTATATAAAATAAAGTAATTATTTATATTTATTTGATTTAGCTTTTCTAATAACAAATCTTCTATATTAATAAAAAAAAATACTGTATTTATCATTCAACCCGTGTATTACACGGGAAAAAAACCTAGTATCGTAATAGGATTGCATGTTAACCACTTAATGGGCACTTAATCATGATATAAACATGTTGAGGGTTTGGTCTTATTATTGAAGTAGCTGATGCTTGCATCAATATAGATGAAAAATTGAAAATCAATGCCAATTATTAATTTTTGAGTAACAACAAGAGATGGAACAAAAATCGATGAGTATAGATTGATCCAATTTTAATTTGTATAGAATATAAAATAATGATGGATTTGATGTTTAAATTTTGTCCTTTACAATCCTCGACACGACATGATCGATAGGGACCATCCATTTGTTTTGGGTAAATGTTAATATATTCTCATTTACTATTCAATTTCAAAAAATGTGTTTATGTAACCTTATGTGCTCACCTTTTCTATTTAAGTAAGTTGTAAATGGTTTGATTCGATGGGTTGCATTGTATCCTAAATCTTCTCAATAACCCAAAGTATCTACTGTTTCTTTGATATCTATTTTTGGAATGAGATAGACATCGATAAACGTTTAATTCTCTGGTTTTTTCAAGTTGACAACTTTAGTCCATCAACTACTGTAATTAAGTTGGACACAAATCATAAAATTTGGCCATGTTGACTTTTAGCGATCATTTTGACATATTATTTTTTAACTTTCCACTCAATTCCCATGATTATCAATTTGGATATAGAACAAAAAAATTTAAATCGTAGTTTGTACATCGATGAGGATTTGGGATGTTATTAGTTTAGTACTTTAGTGTGTTTGTGACAAATAGGCACGTATAAATATATAATGATTAGGTTTAGAACATGTGTATAAACACATGATAATTTTAAAATATATTAATAAAAATTAGAATGTAACCATAAGTTATGTAATCGTTGATAGGTTACTAGTCTGAACAATTAAAAAGTATTGGTTACAATCAGTTTTGATTTCAAATCAATTGATAGACTAATTGACGGTTTTCAAAACAACTGATTGATTTCATTTTGTAAACTAAAATTGCTACTCGTGAAAGCAAGAAAGTGGCGGAAAAAATTTCCTTTCAAGAAATAGCGATCAAGAAACCTTGATTTATTATATTAAACTAGGTTTAATACCCGTGTGATACACACGGGTTAAATAATAATATTTATAAAAAAATCATAATTATTATGTTTAAAGATTTGTAACTATTTAATACTTAAAATTTTGGCTCCATCAACTTATGCATGGTGCAAAATTTCACTTAATTTTTTACCTCCAAAACTTCCTATTATAGGACAAAGAAACTTTCCTTTTAAAAAATTGTCCCCTAAAACTTTGAAATATTAGATAGATTTGACAAACTGAGGTGACAGTCTACTAGTTACATATGAACATGAATGCAAACAATGCATGGAAACTGAGTTTAAGTAAACAGATAGTGTCTATGCGGCGTGACTAGATGATCAAAAACCGAGGAAACCCAATCAATTTCCATGTAATAAGGCTATAACGGGTCCGTGGAAACATATTGTAGGTGTAGAGGCTGATTTGAGAAGAGAAAACATTGATTTAAACAAGTTTATAAAGTCTAATATCGGTTCGGGTACATCCACTTTATTCTGGCATGATTGGTGGATAGGAAATGGTCCTCTCAAACAACTTTTCCCCGACTTGTATAGACTGGATACGAAGAAACAATGCTTTGTTAGTGACAAGAGGCGCGTGGGGGTGGCAAATAATGATTGGATATGGAACTTAGCTCGACAACCAGCCATGGGAGTTGAACGTGACCAGTTTCAGCAGTGCCATAGTATGATCAGCATGTATCAACAGTCAACAAATGATGATTTTTGGAGGTGGGAAGGTGACGATTCAGCGGTGTTCTCGGTTAGAAGTTTAAGACATATTTTAGAGTCTAATCGGCCGCATGTCGATCTGAGCCCGGTCCAGTGGATAAAAATGGTTCCTTTGAAGGTGAGATGCTTTATTTGGAAATTGAGAATGTACAAGATTCCTTGCAAAACGGCGCTAGCAAGACGAGGCATTTTGGCAACTTCTCAAGAATGCTCGTTGTGTTTTAATGAAACTGAATCCGCCGATCATTTGCTATTGAATTGTCTTTTTGCGTCTAAGGTATGGATGACTATTTGTGCTTGGTGTGGGTGGCATGGTGATAGGGGGAACTCGATTAGGGAGTGGATTGATATGGCAAGTTCGATGAATGGGACAGATAAAGATAGAGAAACGGCAGGTGCAACTATTATGGCTACAATCTGGTTTGTGTGGCTTGCTAGAAATGATATGATCTTTAGCTCAAAACCTTTGTCGGTAGGAGGAGTGGTTAGAAAGTCATGGTTAATGTGTTTCTTTGGTTAAAATATAAGGGCAATAGGTTAGATGTCACGTGACATAATTGGTGTTGTAGTCCGTGGATGTAGGGTGTTTTGTTTATTTTCTTTTGTTGTGGTGTGTTGGGCTTAGCGTCTTGCTATTGCTCGTTTTTTTATATAATAAACTTGCCGTTCAAAAAAAAAAGTGGTAAAGTTCGGTATAATTAAAGTCATAAGCGCAGATAGTCAAACGAACTTCGATTGACCTTATTTCAATGACATTGAAATTGTATCGCCGAACTTTAAGTTTCAAGGGTTTTCCTTTTTTAGGGTGAGAGCTTTAGGTTACGTACAATAACTTCACCCAAATTCAACTAAACTTAAAGAAATATGACATAACCATTTACAAATCACAACTGGCGCAAAGCATATACTTTAGTGATCCTTTTAACAAAACAAAAATATAAAAATAGTGCTTGGCTTTAATAAAATTAAACCAAAATACTTGGGCTTAATTGGAACATTTGCCTATTTATGTTTTTGCGTGTCAAACAGGAAACTTTTTGATTAGTTGTTTGACTTTCAGAACGAATGTGCCATCAACTTAACGGATAAGATCATTTTTTTAGACTTGATATGGCCTGTTGAACCGGTTTGAATGGAATTCGTAGATGACACCGAACTAGTTCATATCTATTCGTCTTTAGCAAAAAATCCGGCCAGTTCAATCTGAATAATTGGTTAAACCGGGATTCGGTCGGTTAGATCGGATAAGAAAATTTGGGTTTTTATTTTAAGTTGGTTTTGTCTTTAAACTTAGACCATCTTTGTTTAAACTCGTGGTATTTTGTTTGAATTTGGATTAGGTTTGTTTAATGTTTAAACTTTAAATTGTGTTATGGTTTCACACTTAAAATAGATATGGTTTTTTTAACATGATTAAGGTTTACATTAATTGACTCGTGTCTTTCTCTCGATTAATATCCATAAAACATTGTTTTGAAATTCAATAAAAAAAGAGTTAACGACCGTTGGCGCATTTAACGACGGACTGATATAGGCCAAAAAATTGGATTTGAGACCACCGGAGGAAATAAACCGAGTTGCGATTATTTTCGGCCAATAAGTGTTAATTGAGATTATTTTTTGCCAATTTACCTTCTTTTTTTAACATTTCAGATCCTCTAATAGACTTGACTGAGGCGGTCGCCCGCCTCACCCGACAAAAGGACCCCCTCTGATTATCATACAACTTTCAATGGTTTAAATGATGTGTGTCGAATCCACCAAATAATATAAAAAGTTAACCTAGTAGTATGGTGAAAACAAAGTTCGAACCCCGTTGCAAAAAACTTCAAGTTTCATCACTGCACGTAATGTTATCAACGTAACACGCGTAACTAAATTAAAAACTTATCACATAACGTATAAACACTCTATATTAACGTAATTAATGCAACACAAATAATAAAATCATAAACACATTCTGTCACATCTGAACAGTAACAGTTGATGTCACATAGACCTGGCAAAACGGGCGGGGCGGGTCGGGTCAGCTGTCCGGGTCAGAACGGGTCCGGGTCAGAACGGGTCCGGGTCAAGATGGGTTATTATAAAAACGGGTCAGAACGGGTCGGGTTAGAATGGGTCCGGGTCAAAGCGGGTCGGGTCAGAATGGGTCAGGTAAAAAAAAATCAATTTACAAATAATAAAAAATTTTAAACTTCTAAACACTACCCAAAAACTATTATCCACCTAGAAACAATCCCAAATTAAAAAAATCAAAAACTTTCAATCAAAATTTAACAAAAATTGAATCTTTATAAATAAACACTTAGAAACCAATAAGGCAAATCACTAATAGTTTGAATGATAGCAAGATCAACGTACAACAATAGCATAACCATGTTTTTACCAAAATCACATATCTTTTAAACTTTTACACTAAGACGGATATTACCTAGACATTTCAACCATCTAAAGTCGGGATCAATGCTTCGATATCTTCTGCAAGTTCTTCTTCCATCTCATCCTCTTTCTCATCTATATATAATTATATATGAAAGAGTTAATTACTATTAACATTACCTACATACATAAAAGCTCATGAAGTTAAAGTTACAAACAAAGGTTATAAAATTCATTACCTTTTAAACCGAACAACCAATCACGAGTGCATAACAACGCCTCAACATTTGACGATGCTAGTGAACTTCGATATTTGCTTATAACTTGGCCGCCAATACTAAACGATGATTCTGAAGCGACTGTCGTGATTGGGATGCTCAATATATCACGAGCCATTAAAGCCAATTGTGGATACCTTCCTTGATTATCCTTCCAGTATTGTAAAATATCAAGTTCTTGTTTTCTATCCAGTGTAGGCTCCTCGAGATATAATGTCAGTTGTGACTTTTCTAACTCAACAGTTTCATATTGGCTTTGAAATGACTCGAATCCATCCAAATCATCTAATATATCAACACTAACATTTGAACTCCCAACCCTTGAAGAATCATTCGTTGTCTCTAAACGAACATCATACACATTATCATACAACTTATGAATACCATCAAATATGATCTTCAACTTCTCATCACGATCTTCGTTTGTCATGTTAAGTTTTGAAAAACAATACTCAACAATCTTAAGCTTATATCGTGGATCTAGAATAACAGCAAAAGACAACACCACACTATAATTATCCCAATATTTTTCAAACTTTTGTTGCATTTCTTTTGCCATGTTCTCTATAACCGGATCCGCATTATGAATTTCCTCTTCAATAAACATTTGAATTTTCCACACTTTATGGAAATACAAGTTGGAGGTAGGATACGAGCTTCCAGAAAACAAAGTTGTTATGTCATAAAAAGGTTTTAGAAACCGTGTGATTATTTCCACCCTTTTCCATTCATCTTCTGAAGGAAAAGTCTTGAAATTTGGGTCAACTAGTGCTAACCGAGCATAAGCTCGTTTATAAGTCAATGCACTATCAAGCATAAGGTATGTTGAATTCCATCTTGTAATGATATCTTGACGCACATGTTGCCCGCATTGTAGTGAAAGTTGGCGTATGCATTCAGCAAACTTAACCTTTCTGCCAGAACTTCCTCTAACATACTTCACCGACTCCCGAACCTTCTCAATAGCTCCTTCAATCACCTTTAACCCGGCTTGAACAATAAGATTTAATACGTGCGCCGAGCAACGAACATGAGTAATCTCTCCATCACAAACTAACACGTTATTCAAACGCAAATGACTACTTAAATAATCAACTAAAAGATCATTATATTTTGCATTATCCAATGTGATCGTGAAAATCTTTCTATCAATGCCCCAGTCTGCCAGAAAATTTATCATATACTCTGCTAAAAGGAAACCACCATGTGGAGGTGGTATAACTCTAAAGTTCAACACCTTTTTTCTTAAAACCCAGTTCTCATCAATGTAATGTGCTGTTAGTACCATGAATCCATCAGTTGTAATTGAGCTCCATAAGTCCGATGTCAAACATATTTTGCTAGTTACCTTTTGTAATTGTTCTTTAAGAATCATCTTCTCTCTCTCATATATCTTTATCACATCCGCCTTTGCGGTGTTTCTTGTAATGGGTCTAGCATCAGGATGTAAAAATCTGAGCAAATCTCTTGTGGCTTCGTGTTCAACATAACTAAATGGGTAGTTATGTTTAATGATAGAATATGCTAGTTTCTCTCTGTATGCGACTTGATCTAAACGGACTCGCTTTTTTGGTGGACCGGGTTCATCAGTGTCAAAACACTTCGGTATATGACGTAGCATGTTAGATGTTCCCACTTTTGACCCGGTGACATACTCTTGTCCACAACCATCACAACTTGCCTTTTCAACCCCATCGACTCCAATCGGTAATCTAGTAAAATGACGCCAAACTTTCGAATGACTTTTACTCGAAGTGCCGGATGTAACTTCATCTTCAAAACTTGTGTTATTTGACATTTTGGTGTCTCCTACAAATAAACAAAAGACATTCAAAGCATTAAACAAGTCTAATACATAAGGTAACATCAATAAAAAGAATGAATGGTTAAAAAAAATTATTAAAAAATACCGTAAACACCACCCATATTCACGCTTTCAATCAAAGAAACCTTCAAGCCACACAACTTTATTCATTAAAACGAGATCAAGAAGAAAACTAGCCAAACAATAACTTACATTTCTTGTAAGATCTTACATGTAGACACCAAAATAACATCTATACAAGTCAATCTATAAGTCAAACCCACCCAATTTCACTTCACAAGGTGCTTTGAAAAACTTGAGAAGGGGTGTTAAACCCCACAAGAATATTTGTACACTCATTGTCTTGTAGAACAATTGTCTTTTCAAATAATATATATAATATATATACACAAACATCTAATTTATTGTTTACAGTTTTTCAATACAGATCAGATCCATTTCTTCCCCAAAATCTCATTTCAATTCCCTCAAACACAAACCCTAAGTTCAATTTCACATGATCAAAAACCCTAAATTTCAACGATTGGTGTTACATCACATGAATGATGAAAAACAAGCAATTAACATCCAAAAACAATCAATAAACATCAGAATAAGCGCACAAAATCATCAAAACTGTTACCTTGTTCTCAAATTAACCCTCGCCGGAGATGAAGAAGGTTCGCCGGAGATGAACGAGATCAGTCGAGCTTTAACAGTCGGAGTTTTAGGGTTCACCGGAGACGAATGTGGTGAATCGATTGAAACAAGCAATTAACCCTTAGATCACCGGAGTTTTAGGGTTCTTATAACCATTGTAGAGACAGAAACAATCCTTAGTAGGAGATGAACAATCCTTACGGCAAATGTATCAAAGAACCAAGTGTAGACTGATGAACGAGATCGCCGGAGATGAGTAGGCTGATGAACGAGATCGCCGGAGATGAGTAGGCTGATGAACGAGATCGCCGGAGATGAGTAGGCTGATGAACGAGATCGCCGGAGATGAGTAGGCTGATGAATCAGAAATGAGAAAACCCTAAACTCGTTCAATGCCTGATGAGTTTGTTTTTGACCCGTTATGACCCGTTGAGAACAACCCATTGGACCCGTGATTTTTTTTGCTACAGCCCACTGGGTCGATTTTAACCCATTAATGGATTTTAAAGGGCCCAAACTGACCCAATGTGAAATAAAAATTAACCCAAAATAACCCAAAACCACTATTATGGGTCAATTTTGCCAGACCTAATATCACATGAGACGAGTTTAAAAAGAAGTTACATAAAGGTTATAATTGTAGGAATATTCATTAAGTTATAACTCTTATAAGGGAGCCGACATATTAGAAATGATAAGCGAGGGTATAAACGTCAATTCAAAACGAGGTTATTCGGTGAGAATTGAGAACATGAGAAATTTGAGTTGAGGAAAGGGTAAATCGGGAAATTAAAAAAAACTATTAAGAAGCATGTTTAATAGAAGCGGAGGCGGGAAGAGGGAGCATATTCGCATCTCCGAATAGGATTATTCCTTTCGTCTTCAATCCTACGATTCGTTAAAATTATACGCGGCCCCACTTATCCTACGTGCCACTCATGCTGACGTACATCCTTAAAAGACCATTCATAAAATTCCACGTGTCATTAGCCTTTTTGTTCACGTGTGGAATGAATTTTTTATTATAAAAATTTACTCTTTCGATAAATAAAATTTGTTTGAGTAAATAAAATTTACTCTTTTTTTCTAGTATTGAGTGTCATGCAACGCGCTATTAATTTTATTATGACACATCAACTCGTATTCTTCTCCGATCAAAAGCCATAAAACGTCGGTCTAGAATTCGAAAAAACTTAACGCTACTGTATTTTTTTAATGATGGTCTGTTATTAGCTAAAGTGATTAAAGTTGGAACAATTACAAACCAATTTGTTAATCAAAGGTTGATAGTTGGTACCATTTAAAACAAATATATCTTATAAAAATAATATTTGTATAGTTATTATTTGTTGAAAAGCAAACATGCACCAATATTATTTGTACAAATACACACAATGTTGTTGCATGTACGCAATTAAACATACGCACAATGTTGTTGCATGTGCGCATTTAAATAATATTTGTTTTGTCATTTTCTATAAAAAGTAATTACAACCGCTAATATTTCTTTATAATTAGTTAAAGTTGTGCTTTTAAAAAAAAAAAGAGGTTCTCAAATTTAATAGTGCTGCTCAAATAAGTGATTTAGATATTGAATAAATAACAATTAAGTTGACCTAAAGCTTAAAGAGTGGTGTTCGAGTTTTAGATTTAAAGCTTAAAACAAGTCGTTTGAACAATTTTAAATTTAATGATCCAAGTTTGTACCGTATCACTCACATTTTTTTTAACGGCGATTTTATTGCAACCAAACAAGACCACTAGTAACACGCTAGGACCAAAACAACCACCCGACAGAGAAACACCAAACAAGAAAACAACAACACAAAACATTAGCCCCACGGGGAATTACACCAAAACATTATATCTATCCTATTAGCTCGATACTTCATCCATATATAGAAAAGCGTTACATATAATCTTTTCCACCACTCCATCTACCGATAAAGACAACGAGTTGAAGAGGAGATCATTCCTTGCTAGCCACACAAACCACACCAGAACCATTATAATAACATACGCTATCTTTATATTTATTTGTTCCGTTTAGAGAGTCGACGCGATCAATCCATTCCCTAATTAAATTTTAACACCCCAACCCGGAGATGGCTGACGTGTCACTATCACAGTAGTCAGAAACAATAACAAGATTCTATTATTACTAAATAAATAATTGTTTTACAAAGAATAGTTTCAAGGTCTTAACTTTTTATCAAAAATCTATTTCTCTAAATTTCTAAAATTTCTACTGTTCTCTTGCACTCTTCACACATCCCAAAAATCCCCTTGAATACTTGCCATATAACAAAGAAAACACCAAAAAAACTACGGCTGAGCCAAAAGTTGCTCAGTAACGGAGAGAACAATAGTAACAATATGACAAAGGGGTAACGATTATCAAAGTAACAAAGGTCAGCGGAAGCAGTAACACATATACATATGAAGCGTAACGAATCGAGAACAGAATCCATACGGTTAACAAATAAAAAACTTCTCTGAAACAAATACTAAGTTACATATACCGTATGGCCAGAAATACACATCGAGCACAAAACAAATCAAAACCAATAGTGTAAACAAACCCGTCGGCCTGAGTACTGTGAGCTGTATGTGGGCAAACACCATCACTCACCAAAACTGAACAAAACAAAAGTCTAGGATCGATCCATACGCCTCCTCAAATATCACTCATCGAGTGCCAGAAATATGGAGACGCCGTCAACCAGTCACATCGTCACGGAAAGTGCTACGTCATCAAATGCCCCAACCAGTCACGCACCGGCAGAATCCCTACCGGAGGCTAATTGCTCGGGTATCAGAGTCAAACAAATAACTTTTACAACAAAGTCTAAACAAATAGTCTAATGCAAATATCTCATATAGTCACTATAAAGGAGCATGCGATAATGAGTACAATATAATAAGTACCACATGCGTGTCAAATCCAAAAATATAGATTTCAAAACGAATTAGCGGACATGGCAAACGGTTCGACTCAAAAGAATAAATCATACTATGAAGTCAAAGGAAACAGAATACGCACTACAAAGTAACGGAAACAACATATATATACTATGATGAAAAGGACACGGAATCCGTACTACAAAGTAACGTAAACAACATATATATACTATGATGAAAGGGACACAAAATCCGTACCTTAGCCAAAAGCGCAAGCAAAAGTAACACCAAATGAATAACCCTCAACTCGTGCAAAAACCTATAGTTTAGTTATCATATTAACTAACTTTCCAAAACTTTATATTATATTGTTTGCTTGTCATTCCCGGCGACAAAGACGTTAAAGTTAGTTAATAAGTTGTTAACTAATACTATTAAAATTTCCTAGTTTTGAAAAAAAAATGTTCAATGCAATTAATCATAAGATATTGGTTTATTGGCTTCATTCAATTCCCTACACGACAAAGTGCACTACGTTTTCTCCCTTTATAATTCTCACACACAAATATAAATATATAGAAACATACGTCTTCATGCAAAACAATAGTGAGCTTTCCTTGAACTTTTAAGTTAAGACTTCAGTATTCATCTTATTGGATTGTGATTCAATTTGCTATTTAGAGACACAAAAAGGCATAACCCATATTGTTCTACATAACCGACAGATAATATTGTGTGCAAACATAATTCAACTATTCATAGATTTCTCGTTCAATTATTTACGTTCTTGTCAACAAATCGAATCGTCGGAAATTACAATTAGCAATTTAAACACTTAAAGTTATACGTAGCATATCGAACGAATGGTTGGTGTTGTTACCTGAAGACGGTTTGCGAGACAGGCCGATCATATAAACTTGAATCGCGTGAACAACCGTTGAACAAGACCGAACAAGAAGGGTACGACATAGTGGTTCACGCGCGAGCCATGGCTACCCGTTGATCCGTGGCAAATAGTGTGTCGGTTAGAGGGTCTTGTACGTGATTAATACGCCAGTTGACGTTGCTTTAGAGTGTCGTCAATAAGTTCAAAGATAAAAAGAGAGCATTGTGGTTTTCTATATTTTATTTTCTGTGATTGCAAATAATTTCTAATCATTGGCTAGAAGAATTTTATCCCTTTAATTTCGATGGGTTTGATAAGTTGATAAGGGTGTATAATGGAATTGAGTTTGAATTTAGCGACCAAATGGTCACTAAAAGTAAGGAGATGGAAGGTGGTGTAAATGTGTAATAAACCTTATTTCATTATATGTATTTATACGTTTTTTTTCTTTGTGATTTTAACTATTTTTTTTTCTTTTTCCTTTAAATAATATATATATCTATATATTTTTTTGAGTATTACATAAATCCCCCCTATTCTCCAACCAACCACACCATATGCTAATCCTGTCCCATACTTTCGTAGCAAAACTGCAATTCAAAAATAGACCATAGAATTAAAACACGTAGAACATTCTACAGACACCATTAATCTCAATCAAAAGTTCGTATTGCTACATTTTATTTTATTTTATTTTCGCTTTGAAATTAATAAAATAGTCAATTATAGCAGACAATAGATACAAAAGATGTTGTCCTTTGTTTGAAAAATAATTATGAGAAGATAGTAGTATACTTGGGCTCTTGAACACTCGATTCTTTGACCAGCCCATGATGGGCCCAAGACAAAGGACCCGGCTCCCAATCAGGATCTGATATTGACATGCTATTATCATATTAAATACCAAGGGCAGTAGAGGTAGCCATGCATAAACCGGGTTTTTTTAGGAACTGGTTCCGGTTTTGATTAACAAAGTCAAGAACCGGATAGGGTCGGTTCCGGGTATGATCGGGTATTTGACCGGTTTAACCGGGTTTTTTTCGGTTCCGGGTAGGGTCGGGTCCGGGTTTCGGCCGGGTTGAGGTGGAACCGGTTCCGGGTACGGTTCCACTTTCTTGGAGGAACCGGAACCCATGTGTACCCTCCGGTTCGGGTATGATCGGTTCTGGTTCCGGTTCGAGTACACCGGATCGGTTCCGGAACCTGTTTTTTTGCGCACGGCTAAGTAGAGGTGCTGGGTGCACCGTGCACAAATTAGTTTTTTTAAGAATTGGTTTCGGTTTTTGTTGGTTTTAAAGGAATGGGTTCTTACAAGAACCATGAT
The DNA here is from genome assembly GCA_030867185.1 of Tagetes erecta. Lineage (NCBI taxonomy): Eukaryota > Viridiplantae > Streptophyta > Magnoliopsida > Asterales > Asteraceae > Tagetes > Tagetes erecta. The sequence goes on along the minus strand of CM061491.1, from coordinate 17,131,499 downwards.
GTAAAAACTAAAATCTACGTAATCAGTTCCGGTTCTAAAACCGTTGTTTGGTGTAAAATTTAGAACATATGTAACCGATTCCGGTTCTTGTAACCGGTTCCAGTTCCTATATAACAGGTTCTGATTCTAAAAAACGGTTTTTTTCTAAGGGATGGGTAGGAACGCTGAACAGCTACAAATCTTCACTCTATTGACCATGGGTTAGTGTAACTGTTAGTTAAAGATCTAAAATTTAGTTAAATTACCTAGTTACCCTTCTTGTTTAATCAAGTCATTTTTAATAAAAAATAACCCACTTTAAAACTCCTAAAAACTCACGTTAAAACCCTTAGTTGACCGTTAGTAACTGCCCTCTTCTATTCCAAAAAAAAGTGCCCTCTTATTTATAATTCTATTATTGTTATCAATTATTAATCTAAATCACGAAAAGTTGTTTTTTTAGCATAAACAAACAAAATGACTTTTTCATTACTATATTAATCATTAATCTACATCTATTGTTATCATGATTACCCATATATACATGAACGTATGCGTTAATCTACATCAAAATTCAAAAGGTTTCACAAACTATCTAAAAACTTGCAATTAACCAAAATTCACGTAATATATGCTTTTGAGTAGTCAAAACTTTGATCTTTCTCATGAATCTTCCACATTTTAGATTTTAATTAGTGTCTTCGTGAGTCAAGACTTGCATGAATCAGTCTTGTTGAATAAAAACTTGCATGTCTTGTTTAATAAAAAACTTGTTAAAATCAATATAATTTTGAATAAAAAACGTGCGTGAATAGTCTTGTTGATTCACCGTCCAGATCTTAATTGAATATGGCTATAGTGCAAGAGACAAATAATAATACGAGAAAAGAGAAAACATTACATTCATAATTACGTACGTAATGTATAGTTGCCGTTCATAACAATATATACAACCAAGGGTTGTAAATGGTTGGTTGTTTTTTTTATGTAAATAACATATTTTACCCTTACAATTAACGGTCAACTAACAGTTAAACTAACCGTGAGATGCAAATGACTCACTTTAGAAGCCTTTGATTGCAAAATGTCTAAATATTCATAGAAGGTTACAGAATACTTTTAGGTGTAAACCAAAAACGTACTTTTTACACTTCAAACATTCCTTCCTTTAATAGTTTAATGTACCTAATCCCAAATATGCTATGCAACGCACTTCTTAAACATGTCAATGTTAAACATGTCAATGTTAAGGCTTAAGTAGATGATATGTTTAGTTAATAGCTTTTTTTAAGACTAGACATATAATACTTCTATTCTACACCAACTACTGCTCCAAGTGAATTATCAATAGGTCACTAATTGTGTTAACCAATGTACTGCCAAACTCTAACCTTGGGTTTTTGGTACAAATCTATGAATATAAAAGCGTTACTCGAATACAACTAGCATGAATTAGAAAACATTTGATCATTTAAAAAAAAGATTTGTCTGTCTCAAAAAATCAAAAAAACATTGATATCACTTGAAAGGAGAAAATAACCATAAAACATTCGCAAAAAAACAATTCTCAACGATAACGACGAAGGGAAAGAGTGTTGTTCCTCTTCCATGTCGCCCTTCTTGAAGGACGAGCCTTGTGGTTCAAATGTCCCTTTCCACGCAGCCCTCTGTATTTCTTTCCAGCAGATGTTAGCCCACGAAGTTCTCTGTGTTTATGCACCGGGTTACAAATCCAGTTGATACGCGGGTCATTACGGATAGCAGCATGTGCAGGATCCACCAAAATAACCTCAAAGTACTTGTATGTTGAATCCTGCAACCGATTTTTACGAATAACTTAATACAAGCAGTGGGATTATGAACCCAAGCTTAAATATCATAAATGTGTTAAAGCAAAGTCTTACCTCATTAAGCCAGTAAGAATTGAGGACCTTAAGGCCACCCAGTTTCCTTCCAGCTCGTTCCTCTGCAACAGACCTCTTGCTGCGCTGAAACTTGAGTTGGGTCACACCCTGGTTTGTAGGTTTTCCATAAACAATACCCTTAGGAACTGGCCTCTTTCTTCCACCACGCCTCACACGTACACGATAAATCACATAGCCCTAATAAACCAACTGAAGTTAGTAAGCATCACAAACGTTACATAATATCCAATAACATACACACAACTTCCTACCATCAGAATTTAGTTCGGTAGTACAATAAGCTTGTTCACATAACTACTATCACATTGTCTGGATCTCTGGTAAGTTATGTCGATGACAGTCTACAAATCTTTCAAGTTGGTATCTTTTAAGGACAAAAGGGTTGTAAAAATTAAATGCACATAACTAGAAAGCAAAGTGCTATACTTTGTTCAAGCAAGATAAGATACTGTATCATTTGGAGATAGCCTAAAACCCCAAAACATTTATAACTTGCATGACATTAAACAATAACAAGTAAATAAAAACACCATTGGCTGTACTCAATTTCAACATTACCAGATGTAACATAAAAACCGTACCCCTATCAATTTGGTTTTGTCTCGTGAAAATTGCTTTTAATTAATTATTCATACAGCATTTTGAATTAAAACTTCACTTTTTCAACTATAAGCATAAAAAATATTGGGGAATTGTGATAGAGACCGGTTCAAGATGATCAATCTACCAATAGATTTAGCCTTTTGTAGTAGGTCAAGTCGTAAACACTCCCAAAAAAACTAACAAGATGATAAAAACACAACTTTGCAACAATGTTCTCAACTATCAGCATAAAAAATATCTGTCACATGTTAATATTGGTCACAAGTAAGAAAAGAACAATACAAAGCATATCAAATTACAAAATAATTCACCAAACTAACATCCATAAAAATAGCAATAGCAATAGCACAAACAAAATACAGCGTTAATTAACTACAAATTATTCAATTCACCAGTAAACTTATTCTATACACATGACTCATTACAAATGTATGTTCCAAACCTAATGTTACAAATTAACAAACACAATGCAAAGTAAGGTGTAGAGAAAACAATGTGATACCTGTTTAGCTTTGTAGCCCATGCGACGAGCCTTATCAGGTCTGGTAGGATGAGTAACCCTAACAATGGAAGGAAGCTGACGATACTCCCAACATCTCACCCTCTGCATGAACCTCATCACATCTGATTGCTTCTTCCTCCATAGCTCCGATACATACGTATACGCACCTGTTAGGTTTCAATAATCAAATCACATTTCGCAGCAAATGTTTTAAGAAAATTTGTAGATGGAGAGGTGTGATTGTTACCCATTGTAGGATTTGAGATGCGGAGCGAAGATGAAGATTGGTCGTAAGCGTAGGAGACGAATTTAGGTTTGAATTAGGTAGGGTTTTAGAGGGTGAATCGAATTGAAGGTTTGTATGGGCCCTGATAATATATTGGCCCATTTCTCTTTGAGTTTTTTTTAACTTCCAAACGATCAAAGAGTTGCTAAGGTATTTTGTAGAGTGCGATCTAATGTACGGAGCTCTTAAATATTCTAAGTTATTCATTTTTAGGAAAAATTTATCTGTTTAAAGGCTCACTAGTGATAAAACTCAATCATCTTTGGGATTGAACCGAAGATAAAAAGATCTCAGTCTTCCTTTATTGATCCTCGTTCCCACAAAACAAATGAGCAGAGGGAGATAAAAATTAAAAAGATCCTGAGTCTCACTACGCACGCTCTAATAAAATTAAAAAGAGATCTGATTGATGGGTAGGTTTAATAAAAAAAAAACTAAAAGTTGTATGACTCATTTGTAAACATTTTTAAGTTGCTTTTGTTATTACGTGTTTTATGATTCCGGCATTTTTTATAAACTCCATCTATGACTATGTTACCTTTCGTGTTTTATAATTTGTAAAAGCGTTTGGTTTTCTAAATGTTGTTTTAAAATACTGTTTGTTTTTGTATAAAAGTTTTTATTCTAAACGTTTCTTTCAACTATTTGTTGTTTCTAGACGTATTTTTTAAATTTGTTATTTTTAAAATCCATTCGTTTTTCAAAATTTGTTATTAATACCAATTAATTTTTAAAACCGTTCATTTTTTGAAATGATTTTTCTAGTACCGTTTGCTTTTTCTTTCTTTTTACCCGAGTTGAAAAATAATATCATAAGTTTGGGGCAAACAACCGAATGCGGGTGTGAAACTCTTTTGAATTGGTATCAGATAAAGAGCACAAATAATTAACCCGCAAAAAACTCTTACGTGTTATATCAGAAAATAACTCAAAACTGATTACAAGGAAGTCGTCAATATATCTCCACACATTAGAATTATATATAACCTATCTATCCTAATAAGATTAGAATACTAATTATAACTCAATTACAATACTTAACATTCTATCCTAATCATAATAAAATAGATATAATCCACCTTACATGGTAATTAACCTAACTTGTTAATCACTTGTATTTGGCCCACTTGCCAAACAATCCACTAAGACCGACTTGTCCAATTGGCACACGCGAATTAAGTCCAACATTCACCCCCTAATTCGCGAAGGGAACCGAATTAAAGGGGTATTCAACTCCTAATAAGTTCTTCTTTTCTTTAAACTTGACGTGAGCTAAAGATTTTGTAATGGTATCCGCTCGTTGCACTTTTTCACTAACATACTCGAACTTTATATCATTCCTTTCAAGTCGAGCCATAAGTGAGAAAACTTCTTCATAGCCGATTTCAAATTGTTTCACATACTTCTTTGACACATGTCTTGCCTTCTGCTTTTTTGGAGTATCATAAGAATTTTTCTTAAAAACCCACTTAAGACCAATTTATTTCTGACCACGTGGAAGTTCCACTAAGCTCCAACTTTGTTTCTTTTAATTGAATCCAACTCACTTTTCATAGCTTGTAACCACTTTCTTTCCCAATGCTTCTTGAACAAAACTCAAAACTCCGTCTTGCACTAAAAAAAGACTTTCATCAACTATGAAATCTTTTAGGTTTACTGTTGGTTTTGTAGTTCATGCGATTTTTTAAGGTTTTTTTAAGAAGTTTTTTTTAAATGTGATTTTTTAAGGTTTTTTTTTAAATGTCTTAAAAAAAGACGAATGATGTTAAATGAATTATAGGTGCGTAAACATATTTTCTAAAAGTGTTTTCAACAACTCAACACATAATATGAAAATAAACATTTCTAATACAAGTACAGTTACATTTTTCAACGTTTTCTAAAAAGACATACATCAAACAAAATATTGAAATAGTTTACTCAAAAGTTTTAAATTAGTTAAAGAGTTTGTTTGCAAATGAATTATAAAGCTTTTTAAATTTTGATTTATAAAATCTAACGATACAGCCATACAGGCATACAATAACATCTTTTTTTAATTTATTTGAAGTATATTCCTTAACCTTGCTTAATTAACCATTGATCAACAATCATAAACAAAAAGAATGAACAACCTTTTAAGTTTTTTAATCTAAAAGTGGCATGAGGCGCCATTGTGACCGAACTGTTAACATAGCACTTTTCATCCAATCATCATCCCTACAGTCTACCACTTACAATTTAACATCCATACAAATTAGAGATATACACATACCCACAGTTGATGAAGTTTACAAATCTACCATAATGATCTATGAATGTTGAACCTAGTTGATGTTGTCCAAAATAGAGTTCAGATCAGGAGTTACCATTGCTTGCTTGTTGATTTTCCCGAGCACACAACACTCCTTGGATTTAGTATTCATCACTGCAACAGATCGATCAGACGCACAAGGCGTACCAGGTGAAACCTATAAACACAACACATCATTCATCAATGCACTTTGGCAAATAAACAACATCTGATTTAATGTGATATCAGATATGAAACACTTACATCAAATATGGTGTCACCAAGCTTCAGCTTGACTGCTCCACTTTCGTAAACCAACATTTTGCCTAATCGCCCATTTGGCAAGTCTTTCAAACCAAGGCGTTTGTTAGAAACATCTTCTTTTACTGAACTTGAGCTAACTGGAACACAGTCCAAAGGAAGTTGTTCGGGAAATTGGAAAAATATGATTTCTTGTTTGTCTTCGTTATCACGGCCCTAATATCACAAAAACTAACAGTATTGGTAGGATGTGAGAAGCAAAGAAAATATTGAACTTTGTTAAACAAGATGACACACCGACAATCCAAGCTCTAAAGCAGAGTTGACTTTAGTCTCGTCATATTCGTCCTGCTTCCCAAATTCTTCCGCATTAAGAACCTCTGCAAGAAGATTAAGATGAATGTAATTAGTTGATCATGTGGTTTTAAATGGAGAATTCATTACAAATGTACCTGGATCCCCAGAAAAAGGCGGTCTAAAAGGAAGACTAACGGGATAGTTTGAATAAGGATCCTGTGATTTACAAAACAAGAACAACCGTATATCAACACTCATCATGATCTTTCTAAATGTTAGTACATAATTCAAACATGGTCTTGTTCCAAAATGTTGTATTACGAGATTAGTAATTTTGTTTATCCTACATAGTACCATTAATAAGTTAAGGAACTGTATCTCACCCATGGTTCTTTATACTCGTTTTCAGAGTCAGTTGAGGATCCAGATTTATCATCTATCAACATATGATCAATAACTTCGTCTTTTGTGGCGGTTGAGGATGAAACCATGACACTTTTCCCAGAAGCGCTTCTCAAATTATAGTTGCTTTTTCTGGTCTCCTCTTTCTTTGGTGGGTCAAGAGTCTTTGATGATCCAGCATCATGTAATGCTGGTGCAGTATCTGAAGCTGTAAGTTAAAACTCACCAAGTTTAGAAAAAGACTTCTTTTATCGACCGACTTAAGTTAAACTGAAATCTAAAAGGAGTTTCATAACAATTACATTTTTTCTCAAGTTTAGGCGCTCCTGACCGGAGGCGTTCCTGCAATACGTTGTCAAAACAGGTAACGTAACTTAGTATATACTCATCAAATAATAAGTCACATAGACTCGCAATGACACATTCACAGTTCACTCACTAACGTAACTTAGTAATTATATACTCATCAAATAATTCAACAAAAACACACAACATTATGATTTGCAAGATTTTTTACTGCTTGAGGTGTACATAAACATTCGCATAAGTAGTGACATAACTAGTCGAACCGCTGAACCATTGACCTCGATGGTGTTAAGCTAAGCTTAATCTCAATTTATTAACTCGACAAGTAACCTTGATACAGACTCGAGGAAGCTTTAAACAACAAATGAACTATAAAATGTCCATAAAAAACAAGCTTAGGAGAGAATTTACTTAAATTTAGGAGATCAAGCTATAAATTTGTGAAAACATTATCATCATACAAATTTTAACAAAATTTAAAAGAGAGAGGAAGATTTACAACGACTTTGCGGAGTAGTTCCTTCTCGGTTTCAGAATCAGCATCATCATCACTACTGTCACTGAAGAAATGAAAATCAAAGTTACAGATCTGCTACATAAACAACACTCAAAATCTCAAATCACATGTTACAAATTTAGTTGACAAATTGTGGATGAAATGCAAAATTGAACATAAAAAACGTACTTTTTAGGCAAAACAAGTTTCCTTCTACGCGGTGGTGGCTTGGGGGTGAATTTGGGCTGTAAAATTAAACAACATGAGATTCAGATTGTTATGATCAGTTTGATTGATGATTTCGATTCAGATCTGAGATTAAAATATTGAAGGATGAAAGAATTGTTGGTGAGACCTTTTTAGTGGAGATGTTTGGAGCTGAAGATGGTGGATCTAAATCCATGGTGGAGATGGTCGCCGGAGACCTGCGAGAAGATGACCGGTGTCGGAAAAGTTAGGGTTTGATAAGTAAAAATTTTAGTGTGAGAGTAGAGATTCGAACCTGAGTAAAATGAAACCTTGTAAGATAATTCTCCGCTGCGACAACATTAGTATTTGTAAGCTATCAAAATTTTGTTTATTTAAATCAGACTCTAAAATAGCTCTAAAGCCATTTAGATTTAACCAATGTTTTAAAAACCGGACCGGATAATGAACCGGTATTTTGATTTTACTGGTTGGACCGGAGTTAGATCAGGGTTGGATGAAATATATATTTATCAAATTAATGTTATAAGAATTCTAATTTAAACACCACCAAAGTTTAATAATATCAAGTTTTACCAAAAAACTAATAATTCTTCAAGTTCTAACGCAAAAATCATAAAAAATCATAATTTACACAAGTTTTAATTCCAAAATAAAACAAGTTAATCATCTTTATTATTTAGGAGTATTGGATATTAACGGATCTAACTATTAGCTTTTGATCGTTACCGGTCCCAACTTTTATCATTTTGGCCACTAATGGACCCGCCGTTAAAAAAGTTAATGGCGTTAACTTTTTTTTTAATTTCATGTCGACGTTTTATGGTTTTTGATCGGAAAAAGAATACGAGTCGATTGATATAAAATTTACATCGAGACGGTGCTCCAAATGACAAAACGATGCTTTATCGGGGTGTTTAAACCTAACGGTTCTTTAACCGGATGTACAAATTTCGTCGTTTGGATCATCGTTTCGATGTAAATTTTATATCAACAGACTCGTATTTTTATTCCGATCAAAAACCATAAAACGTCGACCTGAAATTCAAAAAAAAAAAAGTTAACGCCATTAACTTTTTTAACGGCGGGTCCATTAGTGGCCAAAATGATAAAAGTTGGGACCGCCACCACATATTTCAAAAGTTGGGACCGGTAGTGGCCAAAAACTAATAGTTAGGTCCGTTAATATCCAATACTCCTATTATTTAAAACATCAAAATATTAACTTTAATTACAAAAACACAAAAATAAATAGATGTAAACATAAATCCAAAAAAATCAAACACAAAAATATATATTTTAATACTAACCGGTTCAACTACGGTCCGGTTCCGGTCCGACCGGACTGGTTCGAGCGGTTCACAAACACCTATCAAGCCGTGACCTATCGAACCGTGATTCTCAAAAAACACGATTCGACCGCGGTTGAACCGGTCGGATCGCCCAGTTTAAGAGCATTCAATTTAACCAAAGGTTACTTGTTTCATGTTGTTAAAAACACCGCCCTTTTACATATTCTCAATACATTTTTACTTAACTTAAATTTTGCTAATAGTTACTAGTAAGGGTTACTGACTCAATAAGAGAGCCTTTATCTTTATAAGCATTATTATGAAGAAATTATATTTAAATATAAGGAAGTGTAAATATTCATGATCTAGTTTAATAGTATAATAGATTATTGTTCAGCAAGTAGTGAAATTTAAACCTGAATAACTAGTTTAGGTTATGTTCGTGTAAGTTATAATATAGGCTTTAATTTAAACGAGTGAGCCAACTAACGAGTTAGCCAAGTTGAGCTTACATCAACTCAGGCTTGGCTCATTTACAAACAACCGATTTCGAACGAGCATTTTGCGAACAAGACATGAGGCACGAACCTTTTTAATAGCCCTATATTCATTTCATTGACATTCAAAATAATTTAGGTTATGGATTCTTTTATCGGTTAAAAGTTTAGTTTCTATCCCGAGCCGTTCTATCGGTTATGGTTCGTTCGGTTGCTATCCCGAGCACTTCGCTCATTTTATGCTTTGTTATGATAATATATAACATGAAAGTTGTTAATATTATCTCCAAATTTGTCCAAATGTTCGTTGGAGCTATAAGTAATCTTTTAGTGATTACACAAACTTGCATCAACTCAATCATACAAACAATATATACTTCACTGCTCCACCGCATCAGGTATCAACACAATGGACCCGGAAGTTTTCCTACCCGCCATGTCAGCATGGGCTTGAGCAGCTTGGGATAAGGGGTAAGTATGATTTACACGTACCCTCAAAGCACCCGAGGCCACATTATCAAGCACCTCTTTCATGGCTTCACGCATCTCGTCCTTTGGAAAACCAGATGTCCTCATGGAAGGCCTTGTCAAGAATAGGGACTTTGTAGCCAGCGCAGATAAAGGCACAGGTTCAGGTGTGCCAGAAGATTGGCCATAACTCACCATATATCCACGTCGTTTCAAGCATGCCAACGACCCCTAAACAAGAATGTTACACATGTGATGTTACAAACATGCAAAATGACATCTAACAAAACATGAAATTTTGTTATGATGGAAAAGGGGATCACAATGACCTGAAAGGTGTCTTTTCCTACAGAATCAAAGACGACATCAACTCCTTCACCAGATGTTATTTCAGACACACGGGTAACAAAATCCTCTTCTTTGTAAAGAATAACATGATGGCATCCGTCTTCTTTGGCTTGCAAAGCCTTCTCTTTAGTTGATACAGTTCCAATGACAATGGCACCAAGCATATTTGCCCACTGGCATAATAAAGATCCAACCCCGCCTGCTGCTGCATGGACCAATACCTTGTGTCCTTGTTCTACCTGTAATCACATTGCAAATCTGTTGGAAAAAGCACTTTTCTGATGTATGAAAATGGTTTATAACCCCCCCCCCTTCGAACCCCTCTTTTCCTCCACACAGACACATCAGTGCAACAGCTTTGTTGGACGCTTTTACTTATGAACGGGTGGGTTTAGGTGTGTTCCATCTCAAAAACAGGTAAAAAAACTTAGTTAAACGACAATGAGCCAGACGGGTTAGAAGTCACGCAAACTCTGTTTTTAATGAACACGGTCTCTTATCTTGCTTTATTTAAACCTTTACAATATTGCATACAATTGGTTACAAATTATTCTTCACATATGTATTGTCTATAAATCTTTTTCAAGAAACAACAAAGCAACTTCTAAGGGGCAACACAACCTGAGTCGCACTATAAATGTCATGTTTTAACCGAACCTATATGTCGGTCATATGTCGTTTACTTACCTTGAACCAGGTGCCGACTAGGAACCGAGCAGTTAACCCTTTAGCCATGGCGGATGCAACAACTAAAGGATCAATATTAGGAAGAACCATCGCTTTGTCTGCCAAAACAATCTGCTCCTCCGAATACGTTCCCATCGCACTGCCCGAATGATAAACAACATCCCCAATTTTCAAATCACACACTCCTGAACCAATGGCTGTGACCACACCCACTGCCTCCATCCCTGCATATTCAATTCAAATAATTAGATGATAATTGAAATGATGTTGAAACTTTAACCATAGAGATTAAGAAGCAAACCTGGTATGTAAGGAATATGAGGGACATTATAAACACCAGTACGGAAATAAATATCAATGAAATTAACACCAATGGCCTTGTTCTTCACTCTTATCTCTCCTTCTTTTGGATCCCCAATTTCAACATCCTCCCATTTCAGTACCTTTTGAAAAACAATTAAAGATCTTTTTTATATAATCTAGTTAGTAATATGAAACAAACATGTGGGGAGATTAAAAGAAAGAAAGGATTAAACCTCAGGGCCACCAAGCTCATAAACCCTAATGGCTTTAACCATTATTCTATTATGTTGCTGAAATACGCAGGGACGATTGAACTGAATCTAATTATCCTATTCACACGATAATGATAATGATAATGATGCTTGCAGACGGAGTATTTGATGCTCTGTCTTCGACATTTTCTTCTTGGATTTGACACCGAAAGCGATTTATTAATAAATTACAACTATATCCGGCTCATTTGATTAACGAGTGAAAATAGGTTTGAGATGACAATGTAACGGATGAAGGAATGAAATGAACTAAGAAAAGGGTGGGGGTTTGAGTGTAATGGTAAAGAGGGGAGGCCTACAACCAAAAAAAAGATTGTGGGTTCAAACCTCACCCACAACACAAAAATAATAAATTCGCCGTTCAAAAAAAATGAACTAAGAAAAGAATATGATAAATGAATTAAATAAGTTATTTCATTTTATTATCTTGTTTGGTTACTTTACATGAATTAAATGAATTATTATACTGTGTTGTTTGGTATGAAGGAAAGACAAGGAATGAAATACAATTCACTAAAAATGACAATATATTTTCATGGTTATGAAACGGGTCTTGGTTCGGGCCATGTAACGGGTCATGGTTCGATACATAGGTCAATACTAGAGCGAGGTCATAAGTCAGATCATGGTTTGGGTTATGGGTTGGGGCATGGCTAGAAATAGGTCGACCCATGGTTCGAGTCATGGTTTGAGGAATGAGTCGAGTCATGAGTCGAATCATGGTTCAGTTGATGGGTTGGGTCAAGGGTCGGTTCTTGGCTCGGGTTAAGATTTGGTTCATGTTTCAGGTCATGTGTCAGTTCATGGATCGGGTCATGAGTCGAATCATTGTTTTGGTCATGGTTCGGGTCACATATCAATTCATGGTTCACGTACATCGTTAGTCAGTTCATGGGTTGGGTTCTAATTCGGTTAATGGGTTGGGTTATGTGGTCCTGGGTCGGGTCAAGGTTTGGAGCATGGATCGGGTCATGGTGTCGAGTCATAAATTAAAAAGTTATTTCATTCCATGGGGTGTAAATGAAATGAAAATAAGGTGTTTTTCATTCCTTCGAAATGATAAATTTCATTTCATTGTCCAACCAAACACACTCTTTTTTCATTCCGTCGCAATGGTCCATTCCATTTCATTTCTCATTTTTGCTTACCAAATCCTACCTTAAAAAGAAGAGTGCGAAGTCGAATAGATTAGGTTTGGAAAATCTCGTCGAGGGGTGAGTTTAATGACATTCTCAGCATTAGAATTGTGCAGGGACAAAAGCCAATTTAAAAAAAAGTTAAATTGGAATTTTTAAAAACAGGAAAAGTTGAATTCGTACAATGGACATTGTACATGCACATCAGCACATACACAAACATATAAGCATGCTGCATAGTGCAAACACATGCAATGAACCCAAAAATAAAATGAAATGCAAGTTAATACCGTCATTTGAATCGAACACAAATATGTATGTATTCCACACATAAATATGTTTTGAAATGTCCACAACACCTAAAAATCACTTGAGTTTTGATGGTTAGGAGCTTAAACAAATGATGTACATGTGTTTTTTTTTGCAACTTTCAACCTTGGATTTCGTTTCCTACAACTTAAATTGATCAATATACTACAATTTTGACCCACAAGTTCAATTTGATAGAGAGGTTTCAAGAGAAAGAGGCGGGGTGCAATCTACCGTAAATGAGGGCTGGTGTATTTGATTAGGGCATTATAACCCTATGGCAACGAGCCGGCCACAAATCGTCTATTTTAGGTAAGTCAAAATGACGTCTTTTCTTTAATGATTTTTATACATAAAAGATAGAATTAACCTATTGGGACAATAGTAGTTCCTATATGATAATTTAATTTAATAAAAAAAATACATATGTTATAAATACAGATAAAAAGAAAATTACAATTTCTTTACTCTGTAGCCTTTTTGCAAACAAAAGTTTTTTCTTGGTTTTCTATTCATCCTTATAGAAACGACATGGCGTCCTATAGGATGTCCAAACACCCAAATTCAGATTTATTAGTTGCGATGACATGCTTAATTAACGATTAAAATTATCCATTCTGCTATCAAACCGACCGGGTTGAATCTGTCACTATATATTGTTAAATCAACTAAACAGTATTACACAAACTTTTGATGGTGGGAGACGGACCCAAGTCAAAACAATCCACTCAATTCACAATCAAAAGGATTGTTGAAAAATAATAACAATAATAATAATTTGACTTGGTCTATATAACTACACATTGGCGCAAAAGATACAATACCAAAAAAATGAGGGCCAAATGGTTACTGTTCTTGCGACCATTTCTCGTCGCAGTCCTAACACACTTCGCTGCGTTTTCCACACTCGCGCACGTGGGGATGGCACATAACCGCACCACCAGCGATCATTTGGCATTGCTTGCCATCAAATCTATGATTAAAGATGACCCACAAGGTGTCATGACCTCATGGAACCATTCCGGGTCAAATTTCTGCCAATGGCAAGGTGTTACTTGCAGCGCTCGCCATCAAAGAGTCACCCTCTTGGACCTTTCATCCGGAGGTCTAATCGGTACATTGTCTCCTTCCATTGGAAATCTAAGCTTTCTCAAAGGAATTATGCTCTTTAACAACTCGTTTTCTGGCGATATTCCACCTGAAATCGGCCGTCTCTTTAGATTACAAGAACTACGTCTTTTTGACAACTTCTTCACGGGAAACATTCCAACCACAATAAAGAACTGCTCTAACCTTCAAGTCCTTCACTTGGGTTTCAATAATCTGGCTGGCAAGATCCCAGATGGGATTGGTTCATTGTCCGTGCTAAACGTACTCATCCTTCATGTTAACACTCTAGAAGGAGGCATTCCATCGTTCATCGCGAATCTTACATTACTCGAAACACTTTCTCTCGGCTACTGTCAACTAGGTGGAAGCATTCCCAACATATTCCAACAGCTTAAAAACCTGAAAAGACTCGCAGTGGTCGGAAACAATCTGGTTGGTACAATCCCGCCTTCTTTCTATAATTGTTCATCTTTAGAAGAAGTGTATATGGATCTTAATAATCTCACTGGTAGCCTACGTCTAGACTTAGTAAGTTCAACAATGCTGCATCTTGAGTCACTTGCTTTGTCAGGTAATCGGTTAACATATTTAGACATAAGCAACGCTAGCATTTCGTCACCCATGGCTAATCTAATGCATTTAGATATCTCAAATAATCATATTCATGGAAGTTTAAATTCTTTGGGTGTGCTTGCAAAGCTTAGGGTGATCAACATAGGTTTTAATGAGTTCTCGGGGTCGCTAGATGGTTTCTTGTGTTCTAGCGGTGTGAAAGACGCACAAGGTCTTAACTTCAGAAATAATCATTTCTCGGGTGTCATTCCAGAGTGTTGGGAGAAGTGGCCGAATTTGGAGTTTTTGAACTTGGAAGATAATAATTTGTTCGGTGAAATTCCAAGAACACTTGGTGGCGTATCTTCGCTACAGTTACTAAACGTTGGTGGGAACTTGATCTCTGGAAGATTACCATATTCTCTAAAGAACTTGTCGAAGTTAAAGATCCTGCAGCTTGGAGGAAATAAACTTGTTGGACGCGTGCCAACATGGATCGGAACAAAACTTACTTCGCTAAGAATTCTCAGCCTTAGATCCAACAACTTTTATGGAAAACTTCCTAACCATCTTTGTCATCTTTCACATACTCATATCTTGGACCTTGCTCATAATAATCTGTCTGGAAATGTACCCAAATGCTTCAACAACTTTAGTGTTCTTTCTGGCGTAGAAACTAACTTAGAGGCTCAATTCTCTTTCTCTTATGAGTCTTGGTCATTATTTGTTGTTGATTCTTTTGTGATAAAGGGGCGAGAGGACGCTTATAGAGCTTTTCAAGGACTCGTTACGCTATTAGACCTTTCAAGCAACAATTTTTCTGGGAATATTCCTAGTGAGCTTACGACCCTCAAGGAGCTAAAATCGTTAAATTTATCAAGAAATCAATTGACGGGAAAGATCCCAAATATGATAGGAGACATGAAAGCACTTGAATCTTTTGATGTATCAGTCAACAAGCTTTCTGGAGAACTTCCCGTAAGCTTGTCAAAGTTGAACTTCTTGAGTAGTTTTAATGCGTCGTACAACAATTTAATAGGAAGAGTCCCGACAAGCACTCAGATTCAAAGCTTTAATGAGTCAAGCTTCTTTGGAAACAAACTTTGTGGAGCCCCGCTAACTAATGGTTGTGTAACGGTTCAAGTACCTCATGATCATACAACCGCAGACCAAAAAGAAGACAACGAACCACATGGAGCAGATTGGGGATTGATTATTAGCATAGTGCTTGGATTTGTTACTGGGTTTTGGATCCTTATGACTTCATTGATAGTTAGCCGATCATGGAGGATTGCATATTTTCGCCGCTTGGGTAAGGTTGCGAATGTAAGGTATGTCGTGTATGATGTTACACATAAATATTGTTGTAACATGTTTCCTAAATGATGATGAATAATATGTGGGTATGTTTCATTGCAAAATTCAAAGGCATTAATATATACGTCTATAAACATGTTCGCCTTTGTACATTTAGTTACATGAAATTTTATAATCAAAATTCATGACAGATCCATATATCATATAGATAGACCAAACATATGTACATAAACCAATCCTAAAAAATCAAGTGTTGGCATCAAAAAGTTTACTCAAATGGTTATGTTTGTTGATTTCCACTCCATAATCGCAGAAAGAAGCGTGTAATTGGGCGTTAAACTCCTATCGGTCAATGGTAAGTTGTTCATCGGTGAGCTATCACTCTCCTCAAACCATTGCTCTATCGCCCTGCGGTCATAAGTGTAGCCATCAGCAGCAACACAAGGATCAACCATAACATCCTGCACCAAACAGCATTATATTATCAGAAAACGAAGGTTCAAACTAATAACCGGGCATGCGACAATCGTACCTTGAGTATTGGGCATATGAAGTGATTGGGAGGGGTGGGTCGGTTCATGGATGAGGATCTTTGAGCTTCTTCAGCAACCGCTTTCAATCGTTCCAGTACAGGAAGAACCATACTTTTTAAATCTGGCCTGTCTTTTCTTCGAAGCTCGGCGCAGCTCAACCCCAACACTGCTAACTCCTTGGTTTCATCAATCGGCCATTCGCCTGCGTCTGGATCCAACACAGTGGCTAACTCATCATTTTCAAGAGCGGTTTCCACCACATGTGTCACTGCAATTGCTGGTCTTGAAGTTAGCAGCTGCAAAATCACCATACCAAGCGCGTACACATCTGATTTTGGAGAAACTAATCCTGTTCGTTGATACTCGGGATCGATGTAACAATACGTTCCTGCAGGACTTGTGTCTTTGTAAATGGTTGATGTTGAAGAAGGATCAGATTGCAACATTGTTGAGAGGCCAACATCCCCAATTTTGCTCACGAGGTTTCGATCAAGCAAAATGTTTGCGGGTTTTAGGTCCCGATGAACGATTGATTTCGGTTTGGCATTGTGAAGGAAAAATAAGGCTGATGCTACTTCCCAGATGATACGGAACCGATCGAAACACAGGATCGGTGGCGTGTCGTTTTTTCTGAATAATCGCTCCTCCAAACTCCCGTTTTCCATGTACTCGTAAACCAAACAACCATGATCCACACACGCACCGATCAGAATCAACAGATGGGGATGCCGAATTCTGCTCAATACTTCAAGCTGCAAAATCATTTAATTGATATCAAAATTGATAGATGAAAATGAAGAATGTAAGAAAAATCAATTCTAGAAGATTTTTTGATTCATACCTCTTGTTGGAATTGTTTGGTTCTATGAACTTCTTGAGAATGAAGAACTTTGACAGCAGCAACCATATGATGAAAGCTTGATTTATACACTGTTCCGTTCCCTCCGGTTCCAATTTTAAGATCATCAGAAAACGAAGAACACGCGGTCACAATTTCTTCCCAAGTGAACTCCTGGTAACGCAATGAAGTTCCACTTATGGCATTTTGAAGCTTTTGTTTCTCTCGCGAATCTTTTCTCGCCAGCTCTTCTGTATCTTTTCTTAGAGCGGCTTCTCTTCTAAGACACTCTTTTGCAAATTCAGCTAGTCTTTTAGCAGCCGCACGTTGCTTCTTTTCTTGTTCAGCTAACTCTTTTGCTTCTTGTTCTTTAACTTTTAAATTGTTAAGTTTAACTGATTCCTCTAGCTGCAGTTTTTGAACTTCATTCAGCTGACACACATTTTACTTGACTTTGTTAGTCAAATGGGCTAGATTTAATTTTAAAAATTTGATGCAATTTCTAAACCATTTGGAGAATCTTGTGATAACCAAATGAGCATTATACTTTCAAATATAAATGGACTTGTATTTGTGATTAATTCTGCGGTTATGTACAGATAAAGTATTTAGTTTGAAATCAAGGTTTGACTTCAAAAGTCAAGAGGAAAAAGAAAGTGGGTTACCTTTCTAGATGCGTCAAGTGTCTCACTTTGTGCAATTGCATACATCCCGCGAATATGCCTGAGTTCAACTCTCAGTTTTTCCAGCTCAAAGTTAGTACTATTATTATTATTTTTATCATCCTGCGTAACACACTTTTCAAGTCATAAAGATTACAAGAACAAGAAAACACATTTAAAATGATAAAAAGATATAAAGATACCTGAATTTCTGATGAAACTTCCGAAGGTGCATCTGATATAGAATCTTGATCAGATGACCAAGATTGGTTTTCAGTCAAGAAGCTTCTATCGCTTGAAACTATACTATTTTCATAACTATAATCAGGATTACTGGCACTAGAAACCGTTGTAACATCTCGCTCACAACTATCAAGAATCTTATTTCCCGAGCTTTCTGAAGAGGGTTTTTTTACAAGGGTACGATTTATGGATGAAAGCGCTTCAAAACGTTGCATCGGTAGGGAAGTTGAAAATGATCGCGAGTAAGACGTAGCAGAGCCTTGGTCTGTCCACTCTGTCACACAAAACTAGCATTATCAAAAAACAATTTAACTTTGGCTAAAAAAATTCCAACGCGTACATCTTTGAAAGCAAAATTGATATGGAGTTTGGTTCATATTTAACACCATATTTTTTTTTTCCTGTTTGTGATATTTGTATCAATTTTTAATGGGTCACAAATCTTTCTGAAATTCTTTGAACTCAAATGTAACTTGGGAGCAGAAAATTAGTCTCTTGAAGCTGAAAAGTCAATCGGTACCTGTTTGGGAGCTTGGAGCAAGACTTGAAGAATTGGTTATATAACTTGAATCACTACAATTGCTGTAATCTTTACTAGATCCAATGGCATTAGCATCAGAAGCCCTGAGTGAAGATAACCTCCCTTTTGAAACAACATAAACCGAACAAAAGCTTGGAATGGTTTCAGAGATTCTTGATGACAAATTCTGTCCCCTAAAACACCAAGAAACATCTATAAGATAAACAGCTACATTTATCAAGAAAACACAACATCTAGAGAGAATAAGGTACCTCGAGAACATGCCTTTCGATGAAGCTCCAATAACAAGTTTACTGATATTGCTCTTCTCAATTTCATGTTTTATTGCATATGCAACATCATCTGATTCAATTTGTACAATTTCTACATCCACCTGCACTCACAAACAAAAAACAAACACCTTTGTATCATAGTAGTCAAAGGCAGCTAGGCAAGCAAGGTACGTGCCTAGGCGCCCAGATGCACCCCCAATGCACCAAAAGCACCTTGTGTCCATCAAGGCTCACAGGCACGCATTTAGACCAAGTTCCATCTAAAATTGGTCCGAAACATATAGAAATGATATAAACATCTAAAAATGGCTTTGAACATGTCAAAACCAGCTTAAATTCCTAAAAAAGTCATATTTGTGGTATGTGCCTAGCTTAAAAAGTCTTGCTTTACAAACTCCTTGCACCTAGGCTCAAAACTCAAATTTTTTTTCTTGATGAAATAGTTAAATTTATAAACAGTTTGTAGGTGGTTTATGAAACAACTCTTGTTTCTAGCTGATCCACTTCTTTAACTAACGGATGTGAACAGTTCATGCATCTATAATCAAGAAAAACCACCTATAACAAGGAAAAAGTTCCTCAAGACTCAACCTTTACGCCTTAAGTACACCTAGTAACTTAAACAACTATCAACTATGCATTGCATACTATTTCACTGAACTCTAACAATACAATCAAGAAATACATATATAAAGCTCAAACCTTTCTCCTAGCACACATGTTCTTGAAAGGAAGAAGTTGTTCATACGTCTGCAACTCGACTTCCTTCTTGTACGCAATCGCCACGTCCTCTCGCACTTGAGAAACCGGAACAGAACCCACTGCAAAACAGATACTAAATTTTCCATCTGACACCAAATTTTCTAAATTATTATATAAAACATTAACTAACCTTGATATGGCAACTCACTTGGTATTGGGATTTTGATGATTTTAGGGCGAATGAAGAACAATTTGAACAGAAGCATACCCTCTGGAATAAATTTATCCAATGCCCATTTAACAACATGTTTGGTTTTTTTACCCCCATTGACAGCTAACCCAACCACCAAATATGAAGGAGTTGGTAACTTAACTACCCCTTTAATCATCATTTCATCCTCCATGGTTAATGATTCTGTAAAATTTGCATATAAATTACAACTCTGATTTGCAAAAAGAAATCACAGAATTTAAATCCCAGAAATTAAAACTCACAACTCTTTTCTTGAAAAAAATAAAAATCACAACTTTTTTCTTGAAAAAAATAAAAATCACAACTTTTTCTTGAAAATGATAAAAATCACAACTTTGTTGTTTTTTTCTTGGATCTTGAAAAATCCCATAAAGTGCTTCAAAAACCCAGAACAAAAAAGTGGATTAAAAGCTTAAAACAAAGGTGATAAAGAACAAAAACCTTAAACCCATACCAAACCATTGAAGCTTTGAGATCAAGAACAGAATTTTCTATTTTTTTCTCTCTCTAGAATCTTTTGACTTATTGGTTTCTCTCTCTAGAAACCTGTGATATCGAACAAGATGAAACGAACTTGAAATTGATTAGGTATTTAGTTGAGGGTGGGCAACAAGAACAAATGTGACTAATTATACATCGTTTGTATGTAACTATTTTTTGTCAAAGAACAATGTGCATATAGCCATATAGGTTTGAAACAAGCCATATTGTTTTATTATATTCATTGACCATCAATAGATGACTAAAAAAATATCCAAATTGGATATATAATTTGGCTCAATCGATTCATTTATTTATGTCAATTTGGCAGCATGTGATCAAGTAGTTTCAGTTTAATACATCCCTTTTATTTGTCACATTAGACTTGTAAATTTCCAAAGACTTTACATTTTAAATATATCACATCCTTCAATTAGTTTTTAAATACGTCCAAGTTGTATATTCAAATTATTATACATGCAGCTTCACAATTCTTTTATCTGAAAGAGTTACACAACAACCCAAATTAAGCTTAATAGCTAACAAACATACTTGTATCATTTGTAGTTAAATATTATTATAACTCCGTATGATCGATCAATAAAAATGTTAAAGTATTGTAACTCAATAACCTACGTATGTTGGTTGATTTGTCTTAGTTTTAGGCTTGTATATTTATTAAAAAGGCGTTAAGTTTATTTTTGACAAGTTATGAGTTTATCAACTTTAAGGTTACGTGTTTAATTAAACCATATATATATAAGCTCATGACCATGAGTTAATAAACTTCTAAAATATGTTTATCAGATTTTAAAAGTTCAAATATAGGCAATAAAAGTAAGCTTAACCGTCAGTTTAAAAGTAATTCTGAATTATATTATAGCTAAAGTTAAAAGTAATTCTGAATTATATGCAAACGTTTTAAAAATTATAAATAGCAGCTATCAAATATTAGCTAATCGGTGACTCATTATCAATTTTCTTGTATTTAAAACAATAAGTTAGAAGTTCAAATTTTCTAAATAAGAATTATACTCCCTTCGTCTCATAATAAGTGTTAATATTTTCTTATTTAATTGTCTCATTTAAAGTGTTTATTTTTAAAATTTATTGGAAATTTTTCCAAATTTACTCCTAATAACATAAAATAAACAATGTGTTGGACCCATATAACATTTATTGTCAAAGAGTTTTATTGTTAAATGACAAGCAAAAAAGACTATCATTTAATGTGCCTAAAATTTTATGTTTTCTAAATTATGACACTTATAATGGAACGGAGAGTATGATATTTTTAAATAATATAAATTGTTGTTAAAAAAAGCTATTAAAATGTCAAATATTGCTGCTGCTGTTGAAAAAGAGGCTATCAAAATGTCAAATCAAGTCAACATAAGTTTCAACTTTGGCAACGACTCTCTTCAATCCCCATTCATTTTTATTGAATTATATGTAACCCAAGTTTCACATTTTTTGCATTGAATGAATGGCATTACACAAGATAACAAATGAGAAGGTCCGGTGACCCTGTTTGAAGTTTCTATATTCAAATTCATTTTAAGAAAAAAAATGTTCGTAATTTAGGTAACAAATATAAAAAAAATTTAAGTGGTTGATGTTCTAGCCTTATAATGAACATATATTTGCGTCGATTTAAAAAATTAAAATTGTGTTTAAAGAGTGAGTTATTGTTTCACATATATTTGTTTTGTTCTTTTGCTACCTTTCAAAAAGTTTTCATGGTATACTTGATGACTTTGGTATAATTTTATATCTTATTTAATCAGCTCTACAAAGAACAAATGAACTTCGAAAAGGTGTCAAAGGTTGGTGCGAATATTTTAGGTAGTAAAATTCAACTGCCACTAGCTTGTAGACTTTGTCTTCGTCAAAAGTCCTCTTGGTAACTTGCTGGAAAATCGTCATTTTTAATTATTGCATCTTTGTTTATTTTAATAAAATCAATGAGTCGGATAGTGTGGACATGATGATTTATTTCAACGGCCAACGCCCTTGAAAGATTATTCGGGTGGTATAGGTTTTTCGTATAGAGTTATACGGGTTATATAAAAAACCAATTGTGTCATGAATTTCACCTGACTCCATGCAATTATCATCACACGTCTCATATAATGCTATACGAAACGTGTAAATATTGTCAATTTATAATATATGGTGTTTAACTAATATGGCCCAAGTAATATACATAACATGCCTTTTCATAATGAAAAAAACAATAATAAGCATAGTCCCTATTCTCTAAAGTTAATGACGTAATGAGCACTCTTTGGTAATAGTGAATGATTGAATGTTAAATGGTTATTAAAATATTTAAATAGTTAAATGTTGAATGGTTAAAAACGTTTGTTTGATTGAACATCAGAATGAAATTTCTAAAATTTTATTTTATTCATTTTGTCTCGCATTGAAATGTGAGCTAGCTTTTCGGCGACCCAAACCGCCTAATCAACTTACGATTCAACATACTTAGTATACGATTTGTGGACCCTTGGGCCTTTAATAACGTATAAATATTATGTACTATCATCAATACACATGTTATTGTTGGCCATGTGCATGTGCTCTTGATGGATATATAGTGATACGATATTTAATTTGAACTCATTTAAAAAAAAAACTATATTTCTAAAAGGACCTACTTCATACATTATAATCTTTCTTTTACATAACAAGTTTGTTTCTAAATAAATCACACGAATGTAACATAGTATGTCTTCATAGCAGTTGTTTTTATACCAAGTAAAAAGCTCAAGATGCTTTCAAAAAGTTAACTTTAGTAAGAAACATTATGTTTTCCTCCAAAGAAAATTAACACATGTTCTTTTCTCTACCTACAATTTCAGACATGTCTAGATCAACTAGTTAAGCGCGGCTTTGAACCTCCAAGTGACCTGGGTTCAACTCCCTGAAACATAAATCTAGTTAGTTTGAATAAATCATTAATACGTTATTTTGTTAGGTGCTACCTATAATAATAGGATTAATAATGTGGAAGTGGTACAATGTACATCTTATATATATGATCAAGTTGTTATATAGATCGAGTAGTGAGTAATTATAGAAATCGTGAGGAATAAGTAAACAAAGTGTCAATAGACTAATGGGCATTCCTGATATGAGATTCGATAGATATGTTATCGCAAGCTCTAACCACATGGTACAGTTGTGAGAGTCACGCACACACCTCGTTTGTGTCCGTCCAGACATTCAAACGCCTTCAAAATTTGTCAGGCGGATGAATTCTTCAACTTCAAGTAGTCGTTTGAGCACATGGGATGCTGATAGACTTAGAAACGTTTAAATACTGAAATAAATATACATTTTTGAACCCCATGGTGCAAACCTGCACCCAATTATCTGATTTTAACTAAAAATATCCTATGGCATCTTAAACCATAAAATTTTAAACTAAGATGCATGTTACATTAGTAGTTATTTTTCTTTGGACAGTCAATTAGTCATATAATTTACCTACCACAAGACTTGAACCCTTAACTCATAAGACAAAGCATCTTACCAAATAACAATCGATATCATCGAACTGCTTTAGTATTATTAATAATTGATGATTTTAATGGGACACCAAATATTATATTTTAACACCTCAGAGGCACTATTTGAGGGGATAGGGCTATATGCCTCGCATAGTTTGCATCTTTATATAATAAGTTAGAAAATGTTAGACTTTGTCTGGCAGTACATGCGAGACATATAGGCTTGTACGCTACCTACACATGACCCTAAGTTTTTCTTTTCAAATTTGGATGGTTTTTTGTAATTTCAACACCTATACGTGTCATATGGCTCTATACGACACATATAAGGCATAATTCTTTTGTTATTCAAATTTAATAATATTTTATAAATATATTTATAAAAATATGTATGACATATGTAAACAATACAAATATAATAACCAACATTGCAAGAATACATAAATCAACAACCATAATTACAACAAATCAAATATAAACAACCAATCTAAATATATAAAATGTTTGTTCATAGATAACCAAAAAACAATTGCAAGTACATAACAAAAGCTAAAAGCAATCAAACTATTCGACTAACAGATCCTGATCCGAATAATGTCAAGTCGGTGGTAGACCTAGAGGCTCGATACCAGCAGTGCGCAAGTGATTGAATTTGCGCTCAACCAACCACATCATATTATCATCATGTTAGTCCGTTCGTCGCTAGAGCTGTTATGACTCATGAGCACGTCTATCAAGTAAAGCATGTGTGGTTGTAGGCAACCTAATAGCTTGGTAAACTTGTGGATAATGTTATGGCTACCTGCGGCTCCATGTGTGACCCCACATGCTCATCTTTCTCTTCCTGATGTAGCGGGGCTGCCCACTTCGCCTTCCAAATGAACTTGTTGTGCTTGTATCAGCACGACTTGAGGTAACGACATTGGTTCAATATATTTGGTTTGAAAAAAGCTATACAACATATATAGTTTGATACATATATAGTAAAATTTATCGAATGACAAGTCTGAAGCGTCCGATCTATCTTTGACTCAAATAAAAAAGCTTGAAATTTTGAAATCCACATTTATAAGATGCATATAACATTGTATGTTGCGTATAGCCCTACTATGATGCGTATAACCCAATATGATGAGTATCCGCATCTATAACATGAAGAAATTTAAAATCCATCTTATATGACGCGTGTCACCTAATATAATGCGTATAGCTCAATACATGCTAACACCAATTTGATTTGATATAATGTTGTTTTTTTACCCAGTATTATACGCGTTATATCACTCCATAGTCCATACGACCTATACAAAATGTCAATTTATATTTTAGAGTTTTCTAATAATACGAGTTGCATATTTACTTCAAACACTATCTCCAAACACATTTGGTAAGACAAAAGCGTAGGAAGACACATAACTTTTTTTTTTTTGGGTGTTTTGTTCCAAGAACTTTACTTCTACTTGTAAAAAAAAGAGGGCTTTTTCACCCTATTTCTGCCGTCCGACACAAAATCCATTTCCAATCCAATCGGGTTGACAACGATTGCTGGTCCAAATCAACCTTCACGATCATCATCTGCAGTTCCGATTCAATTACATGTCACCGCAACGTGATTCAGTTCCCATCAGAGACCATAAAGAACTGTAATTGCCCCTCACCATGAAAACCAACATAAAGCACTATCTCAAATCCAAAAAACGCAACAAAGACGAACAACTATTGTTATCATCAACCGATTTAGCTTCTCACGACGATGTTTTGACGGAAATTTTACTCCGGTTACCTATCCGATCACTCCTCCGATCAAAATGCGTATCGAAGCATTGGCGCGGTATAATTTCAGATCATCGTTTTGCTCTTATTCGAAACCCTAACCCTAATCCCCCAGTCGGTTTGTTTCTTCAACGAATTGGTAATGTTGGTTTACCTGAATATGATTTTGTTCCGTTTGATTGCGAAAAGAAGCATCTTAGTGTTCAAGTTAAACCACCCTTCAAAACCTTAAATTTCCATGGGGATGTGGTTAATTCAGGTATAATGGTTCTTCATTCTGTTAATGGGTTGATGCTTTGTCATAGTTTGTATGAACATTTTTGCAAGGTTACAAAAGCTATTGAGTATAATGCTATGTATTATGTTTTCAATCCAACGATTAATCAAGCTATAACTGTTCCGAAACCGGAGCTTGAAGGTTGTGATTGGGTTCGAAGGCGGCCTCGTGGTATGACGTTAGTTTTTGATCCTGTGAAATCACCTTATTATAAAGTGGTATGTGTTAGAGGACATTTGTGGAGTGATCATCTTTTCGGTATCGAGGTTTACTCGTCGGAAACTAGGAGTTGGAAGGTGTGTGGAAAGCCTTTTAGTAATGAGATTGATACGGAGTTTATGGGCGGGGTTTATTGGAATGAGGCGGTTCATTGGATTAATAAGAAAGGGTATGTTTTTTACTTGAAGATTGATGAGGATCGCGTTGATAGAGTTCATACGCCTGTTATGCATGATGGATGGAATGTTAAGAGACATTGTTATCCTTTAACTGAATCGCGTGATTGTTTGTTGTTTATAAATATATTTCCTCCGTCGAGTATGAAGCTTGATGTACATGAAATGAATAGAGATTATTCAGGGTGGTCAATTAAGTACCGTGTTGATCTTAGTCAAGCTGTGACCCGATTCCTTGGAACGGCTGAAATGACTTTAGCATTAGGTTTTATCAGGCCCGTACAGTCGTTTGTAATGCATTGTCTTGTTGAGGGAGAAAGACAAGAAGACTCGTTTTTGGTGTTGGAAATACCTGGGAAAGCTATACGATATAACATCGTTTTGAAGACGTTTCAGAAGCTTTGTGATCTTGAAGTGTCTAAACCGTCAAGGTTGTCTGTTGCAGATGATGGTTTTTCAAAACTAGGTCGATGGCCAGGTGCTTTTTTGTTCTTCGAGTCGCTCTCTAATGTCTAGTGGAAGTTGTTGTACTTACCCTTTTCTTTTTTGTTGTGGGATACTTGTTTGTTATGTGTCGGGTTAAACTTCAACAGTTAAAAATATAGTTTTTGGTTATAGCTTTGGCTTTTAAAACTACTTAGGCTTATTTGCTCTGCATATCTTGGGTGATTTTGGTTTTGAGTTTCATACTTTGGTATGTAAGTTTGATCTAGATAGTTAATGGTTTGTTTGGTGTGGATAGTAAATGTATTTATAGAAGAATGTGCTTAAATAGCATTGTTAGCTTGACTTTTGAGACAATAAACATGTAAAGTTGAGTTGATCTTCATTTAACTCTTGGTGCTTAATACTCCTAGTTATTGAGGTGATAAACAAAATAATATAAAGTTGAGTGATCTTCATTTATATAAATGGGGTTTTCCGGCCTTATTATCCAGACCTACGACATCCCCACCCTAGAAATTCACTGCGGTTAATACGACTCATCGGGTGTCCCAAGGCCAAAGGGTGGGGTTTGAACTGCTATCTTTGCCCCACAGGCTCAATGAAAAGATCAATATGCACCACGTGGGGATAGGGGATAGAAGATGTTCCACCGCTAGATCTTCATTTATATAGCTTGACTTTTCCTATGATCAACCAATTATCCATGTTCTGATATCTTGCAAGTTATTTGTTTGGATTCATTCTTGCTTCCCATGTTTTTTGAAATCTTGACATTTTTCCACCTGTTATGTTATTAGCATGAGTAGATGTGATCGATTTGATGATCTAAACAATAAAACGGTAGACTATCATATAAGAATGTGAAAATTTTACCCTAGGATGTTAAATTCGTATGTCGGGGCTAGGTATGGTATCCTTTGTGCCATGCTTGATTATATAACACTAATTCGTATGTGGTCTCTTCCCTTTGGGCACTTGATTACTCATTAAAGGTTGGGTTGGTAGGTTCTTCGAGGATACCAGCTATCTGTTGTATGACTGATTTATGATCTTACAAGGTTAGAACTTACTTATTGACATGTTTCAGGGCTAGGTATTGTATTCTCTGTGTCGTGCCTGATTGTATAACACTAACTCATATGCAATCTCTTTCCTTTTAGGTACTTGATTACTCATTAAATGTAGGTTTCTTTGGTGATATTAGTTATCTGTGTTTATGAGTGATTTATGATCTTCTACGGTTAGAAATTACTTACATGTTTCAAGGCTAGGTATGGTATTCTATGTGGCGTGTTTGATTGTATAACACTAACTCGTATGTGGTATCTTCCCTTTCGGGGTACTTGATTATTCATTAAAGGTTGGTTTGGTAGGCTTCTTCGAGAATATCAGTTATCTGTTTTATGACTGATTTATAATCTTACACAGTTAGAATTTACTAACATGTTTCAGGGCTAGGTATGGTATTCTCTGTGTCTTGCTTGACTGTATAACACTAACTCGTATGCGGTCTCTTCCTTACCCACTTGATTACTCATTAAATGTTGGTTTTGTAGATTTCTTTGAGGATATCAATTATATGTTTTATGACTGATTTAGGATCTTATACCGTTAAAATTTACATACTAACATGTTTCTGGTCTAGGTGTGGTATTCTTTATGTCGTGCCTGATTGTATAACACTAACTCGTATGTATTTTGGGGGTACTTGATTACTCATTAAATGTAGATTTCTTCTAGGATATTAGTTATCTGTTTTATGACTTATTTATGATCTTATACGGTTGGAGTTTACTTACTGACATGTCTCAGGGCTAGGTACGGAATTCTATGTGTCGTGCCTGATTGTTTAACACTAACTCGTATGCGGTCTCTTCCCTTTTGGGTATTTGATTACTCATTAAATGTTGGGTAGGTTTCTTTGAGGATATCAGTTCTCTGTTTTATGACTGTTTTAGGATCTTATACGGTTAAAATTTACTTACTAACATGTTTCTGGGCTAGGTGTGATATTCTCTATGTCGTGCCTGATTGTATAACACTAACTCGTATGTGGTCTCTTCCCTTTTGGGTGCTTTCTTATTAAATGTTGGTTTGTAGGTTTCTTCGAGGATATCAGTTGTCTGTTTTAGTTAGATTTAGGATCTTATACGTTAGAATTTACTTACTGACTTGTTTTAGGCTAGATATGGTATTCTATGCGTAGTGCCTGATTGTATAACACTATCCCGTATGCGGTCTCTTCCCTTTTAGGGTAATGGATTACTCATTAAATAATAGTTTTCTTGGTTTCTTCAAGGATGTAAGTTATATGTTTAATGACTGGTTTATGATCTTATATGATTGAAATTTACTTAATTCAAGGCTAGATATGATATTCTCTATGTCATGCCTAATTATTTAACGCTAAATCATATGTGGTCTCTTCTCTTTTAGGTACTTGATTACTCGTTATATGTTAGTTTTGTAGGTTTCTTCTAGGATATTAGCTATGTGTTTTATGATTGATTTATGTCTTATATAGTTAGAATTTACTTACTGACATGTTTTAGGGCTAGGTATGGTATTTTCTGTGTTGTACCTAATTGTATAACAGTAACTAGTATGCGGTCTCTTCCCTTTCGAGGACTTGATTACTCCTAAATGTTGGTTTTGTAGGTTTCCTCGAGGATATCGGTTATCTGTTTTATGACTAGTTTATGATCTAAAATGGTTAGAACTTAATTAACGACAAATTTTAGGGCTAGGTATGGTATTCTCTGTGTGGTGCCTAATTTTATCACTAACTTGTATGTGGTATCTTCCCTTGCGAGTACTTTATTACTTGGTAAATATTAGTTTTGTAGGTTTTTCGAGGATATCAGTTATCCCTTTTATGATTGATTTATGATCTTATACGATTGAAATTTACTTACTGACATGTTTTAGTCTTAAGCTCACATTTCAAAATACCAAATACTCAAAAGTATAAATCTACCGATTATATACTTATAACAACTATGTGTTTATAGTATCTCGTGCGTTGCGCAATAGGGATTTGTGCTATAATTACACATGTATTATACAAACTAAATTATTCCAACATCTCAAGATTCACAATACCCATATTCAAACTCAAAACACAACTCCAATCTCAATCTCACATCTCCATTATCACATCTACATCCATCACATTTTCTCTCCATACACCCCATTCGACCCATTCCTCTCCCGTTTCAAAGATCGGCCACCATACACCAACGCCATTTTCATAAATATCAGCCGGCCAGCCGCCATCTCACCACCACCGACATAAATCCACCACTAATGTCTGCACAAAATGAGGATTAACGATCATGGAAACTTAAAGATTACTTCCAAATACAGAAAGACTTTTGTATTGCTGTTCAACTACGTTGTATAAGTGTAAGGCATAGAGTTCGTAAACTAATAATAAAAAAATAGCCACTAGGACGACCATCACCACCATCCACAACATGCAAAGCTGTCAAGAGTTTAAACCTTTTCATCTCATCCTCACAACCACCAAAGTCTAACAAAAAGGGAGCAAACGACACCAACGAACGGAAGATCACCATCCAAAAGAATTTCTTTAAGGCGACTCAAACCGGTCTAAGAAATGGTTCATGAACAAGAGATAAAACACATATTTAGTGGTGGTGGTGTTGAAGAGAAAAGAATACAACAAATGGTGATGTGAGTGATGATTTTAATCAATATAAGATGACAATACATAACACTCATAGAAGATTCCAACACATAATACACAATGACTCACCAAAGTTAAACCAATAAAACAAACAACACTCAAGCAATGGCCACCAATCATATAAAACAACAACACACAACAAAAAACATCGTTCATCAAGTTTGTCTTTAACTAGAGTATAATATAATATGAAATTTGTGACTTCAATATTTAAAATAGTATTTATAAACTTTTTTCTATTGTATTGTATTGATATATTCAGATGCAATGTGATAAACGGGTATTATGTCGAGTTCAGGTAACCATGTTGTATATCACCTAAATCTATCTAATAAATTCAAGATTCTAGGGGAGTTTATTTTTTAGGGAAATATTTGTTCTATAATAGGAATTTTTAAAGGGAAATTGAGTGGAATTTATCACTGTGCATGAGTTAATAAAGTCAAATTTCTTAAATATAAAATACTTACAAATGGTTAAACACAATAATTAGAATGTCTTTACAAATATTATTATTTAACTCGTGTGTAACACACGGGTATTAACTTAATGGGTTGATATATCTGATGCCAGATTTGAGTACATGTCGTGGAGCAGTGGAGCTTGACCTTAACGGGTTGATTCTTAGTTTTTCTCATGACAATTCAATCATTTTTTCTTCTCTTTTTGAATGGCAAACTCACACATAATCTAAATCTATATAACAAATTTACACCAATTAGTAGAGTTGTACCTTTAACCTCAAAGAGATCTAGAAGAATCATCACTAACTCCAATAATAAACTCAACCTTACTCAGGTTTTTTTTCTTATAAAAGATTTAATGTGTGTATATATACATATATATCTTTTTTATGCGTACGTATATATATTCAATATGATCAACAACCATCAAGTAAGTTGTTAACAAAAGTAACTCACATTCCACATGCATGAACTTTAGCCAATCTTACTTAGGGCCTGTTTGACATGATCTGAATGGATAAACGCTGAATCAACTACATCATCTAGCAATCATCTAGCAGACAGTTTTGGCCCATAACCAACTATGACAGCTATATATTTTAAAGAAAATGAACTGGAATTGAAGTTTGTATGAGAGAGAAAATATTATTATGAATGAAATACTTGATTTGCCATCTCTAACACTTTGTATTGAAACTAGAAAATAGTTAATCCCTTTGAATATTCTCTAACAATTGCAATTATGTTGTTTGCTTTTCTTGTTCATCAAAGAACTACAACACCAATCAATAGATGGGTCAATCACCAATAATGTCCTGACTTTGACCACTCTAAGAACATGTTTGACCCATGTCAAAAACACCCTTTTTTTTCAACACAAATATTTTTGTTCATTCATCTCACTACCTCAGTGAGGAAAACTATGGACAATGTTACAGTACAACACTACAATCTTTACTGCATGAGTACAACTTTCAAAGCACCACAGCAGAACCCTCATCTCATTTTTTCAACATGGGTCAAATTCGATTTTGCTTCCCAAGTTTGACAAAAATAATCTTTTTCCTTTAAAAGATTAAAATCATCAAATTTATCTTCAAAAGTTTCATAAGCTGTTTCAATTTTAATCCATAAAGATTAACTTTTAGACTGAAGTTAAAACAAATAATGGAACTTTTAGACAGAAACTGATTTTTTATACTTTTGAAGAAAAATTGTTACTTTTGTCAAACCTCAGGAAGCAAAATCGAATTTAACTCTTCCAAGATTTTTAACATTTTGACCATTTCTGCTCCAACATGTCAAAACTTCAATACAAAAAATCTCTTCAAAATTTCGGTCCAATTTCTTCAAGCTTCTTACAAATCTGCTTTATGTCGGGCCTAAGCGAAGGAGAAGGCGAACAACAAGCCAATGACAGTTGGACAAACTTGATAATAATATCTTCACTAACATGACTTGATCCACCATTATCTTCTACAAGAACATCAGGATGGTATACATCTGACATCCGGTGATCCAACATTGCGTTTCTAATCGCGGTTGGCAAATGTAAACTTCGATCAGGACTTGCTTTACCATTAATTGGTTCCTTACCAGTTATCAATTCAAGTAAAATCACCCCAAGATTGTAGATATCAGTTTCAGTACTTGAATCTTTCATTTTGGTTAACTCGGGTGCTTTATAACCCTCGACAGCAGCATCTTCTATCATGTCTTGTGATGCTGTTGGATTCAACAGAAGATGTATGCCAAAATCAGATACATATGGTTGATAATTTCTGCCCAAAAGTATATTTTTTGACTTGAGATTTCCATGGATAATTGGCCTCTGAAGACTTGTATGAAGATGATCTAATCCTCTAACAATGCCTGTTGATATCCTATAAATGATATCCCATTTGTGCGAGTCGCCATTTTCATCTGCTCATTTATATCAAAGAAACATAAGCTACCGAATAAATTCAGAAACTTTCAAGAGAATATACATGTTCTACTTATATATGAGTGTTTAATTGTCCAAACAAAGATGTATGTAAAACAAAGAGAAAATCATGGTCATGTTAGAGGAAATTAGCTTCAACAGCCATGACTTATGCACTAACTACTTTTGCTCGCATACCGGACGTTATTCCCATGTGTGCATAAGTCGAGGCTAAATACATGTTTTACACGATTATAAGCCGTGTTATATAACTTCAATACTCGACATTAAATTGCATATAGCCTCAATTTTCCTGATATTTGTGTGACATGATCAAATATTCATAAGTTATAACAAACCTAGAAAAAAGTGTGCATCTTACCACCCTTTACAATAATAGAAGTGATTCTTACTGAACTAAAGTGAAAGTTTCAAGTGATTTGACTCTTTAAAGTAAAATGTTGGTCCCAATTTGATATCTTTGGAAGTATTATATTATAATGAACAGCATGTGAAGGGTATTAAATATAAGAAGACAATCTGATAAAAACAAAGATCTAAATTGATGACTAGAATGAACCTGCCAGACCCTCCCACATGCATATTATATCCAATCAAACACACTTTAAATCTAAAAAAATCTATTTTCTATATAAAGGAAAATGCCAGATAGTAATAAACTAATAATTAAAATGAATAATTGTATGTTTTTCAAGCAATGATTATATCCTTGTAACCAGTTAACCGCCCTCTAATAATAGAGCCAAATTTTGACTTTTCAAGGTCAAAGAAGTTATTTTAGAATATTAAACTAATATGCAATTAGGATTGTAAAGACAGCATGGTCCTGTTTTATAAATTGATAACAGATAGCTACCCACCACCAAGTCCTAATCTTCAAGATATTGACAAGATCTTGTTAAAAAAAATTTAATATAAAATAGTAAGTGGTTATAAATTGGATAACAAAATTTGAAAAAGCATGGAAATTAAATATGAAACAAAAGATTAAAGAATGATAAGAAGCACACTACAATCATCAAATGTTGAATCTTTACCCAGGTAAATAATTTTTAACCTTTATAGTAATGTACAACAAAACATGCATATTACATCATTGGCAATGATGTAAGAGCAAGTTAATACATGTTTTGCATCAAATGGTTGTGCAGTACAATCTTTTGCTGCATTATGCATACATAAACTGCAACAAAAGTACCCACTGACACTAACTGTTGCTTGCAAGCTATTTACACAACTGTTTACACATGAATAATCAATATTCTTGCATTTTTTTGAAAAATTATCATTGCCCAGAAAGGCACTATTTCATTCAAAATCTTTAAAGAAAACCCAAAAGTAAAAATCAAATCTTTATTTAAAAATCTTAAAGAAAACCAAAAACTATGTATATTAAAAAGTTCAAATCTTTTTCTTTATATCATCATGCACATGAAGAAATAAAAAATTAATGAGATAAATCAATCACCTCTAATAAAGTGAGCCAAATTTCCTCTCCTGTAATAAGGATGAACAAGAAGCTTTTCACCTCTAGGCCCAGAATAAAAGCCACAAAGAGGCACCAAATTAGGATGCTTAATTGATCCCAAAAGTTGTACAACACGCATCATATCTTGTACCTTCCCAATAGTACAAGCTGGTCTCAAGAATCTCAACAACAAAACAGAGTCACCCAACAAATTAGCTCTATACAAAGTCCCATAACTTGATTTCCCAATAACTTCACCAGGAGCATCCAATATATCAAAACAAGTCAGATCTTCACCACCTTCAAACCTAATAAAATCCCCTGTTTCTTCAACACCACTTTCTTTAAAATTAAAATCAGGGTTTGCTTCTTTATCCCATGATTCATTACTTGCAGACCCTTTTGTTGCTCTTCTTCTACATACACAAATCAAGAAAAGAATAACAAATAAAACAAAAGATGAAGATAATGTCACAATCAGAACAATCATGTGTCTTTTCTCCATTTGGGTAGGTGAAAAGGGTAAAAAGTAAAGATTTTTTTGTGAGTGAAGATGAATACAGGATCTGGGTCGGGTATAAAGATTCAAATTGAACCCATTTGGGTGAAAAAAAGGTGTGTTTTGGGGAGGATCTGATCTGGATGGGAAATATGAAATTTGGTTGTTTGGTGTGATAAGAAGACAGACAGAGAAGACAATAATATTGGTGAGAAAATAAGTTTTTCTTCTCTTCTGTTTCAAGTGCAGACAGAGGAGTGAATGGATGTGGGGCATTGTGACATTGTCATATGTGAATCAAATTATTTTTCAAGGTACATATTTAAAAATGTTTTCTTTAACTTTGGAAGGAGTTTAATTAAATTTGTGATTATTGTATTTACAGTTTCAAGATAAGCATGAGTTCATTAAGTTTGATTATGAATAAACTAAGTATAACTCATGGTTTGGTTATCAGATTTTGGTTTTGGTAAATTTGAAACTAAGTATAACTATAAGACTATATATTTTATTCTAACGTCTCATAACGTCTGACACACCGCCTCCATCCAATCAATATCTTTCATTCTTTTGATTTTTTGAACGCTCAACAATTCCTTCAAATGGGTTACTGGCGAAATTCATCACATCGGGATACATCTACCATCGAAGCGAGGAAAGCCCTCACATAGAGCCAAAGCTCGTGAACACTCGCTAGAAGCCACGACAATGCGGTGAGGTAAAACCGCTCAGTTCAAGGATCGAATTAGCGAACACATCCAAGTCTCTCATCATCACCAGGTGGCGCATAAACTAATGGGGAGGCCGGAGGGCATGAATCGAACATGAGTCACTTAGTACACTAGGTATCTCCCTTTCCACTCTACCATCATGTCACTGCATTCATTTAATTTGTTTATAAACTATAATAAAACACTATTTATGCAATCATTTGACGGGGATTATGGTTATACATTAAACTTTATGAATAGTTTTATGTGGCTTGATGTATTATATTGCTATTATTTTGATGGTTTGAGGTGTTATATTGGTATTGGTTGATGTCATGAAATAATATTTTATGTGTGGCTTGAGGTGTTGTGTTGCTATTGGTGATGAATGTGTTTCTTTGTTGGTTGTTTTTATTATCTTTTTGTGTTTTGTTTTTGTATTTGATTATTATTTTTTGTGTGTTATATTTTTGTTTATGGGCTGTCGGTAGTGTGTGCAAGAAGTAATAACTCGTTTAACAACTGTCGCGTCACCATGAATATACCTAGTTTAATTTAATTATAAACTATAAAAAAGTATTATTTATGCAATCATTGGATGGGGAATTATGGTTATACATCATTTTTAGCTATGCGGCCTTTGATTAGATTAGGTGGTTGTTATATGACACATAATATCCTTGTTGAAATATGAGCTAGTTTTCAATTTAATATCGAACGTTGTTAGTAATGTTTGTTATTTTCTTCTTATAGAAGACGTCTTCTGGACTGCTAAAGGGTTGAAAGACGGGTTTATTCGGACCACTAATGTTTTGAAGTTGGGCTTATTTGGATTGTTATTTGGGCTTTATAGCTGTTGCAACCAGAATTAGGGCACAAACATCAATATAAGCCAAATGGTGCTCTTAACCGATTATCTTTGATCATCTTCTTCATTAACAACGGTCATCAATTCACCATGTAATCATCTTCATCACCTCTGTTTAGGGTATTCTGCTATAACTCTTATTCAGAGGAGTGATCAATGTTTGCCTTTTATTGTTAGCTTCTTTTTGTTTATAGATTATGTGTTCGATTCATGAATTTGTTCTTATTTTCATAGACTTCTAGTTTTTGTATCCCATTTTTCCATTCAAGTAATATTACAAGCATCTTTCTGGTGTTTATCACGTTTTCTTGACAATCCTTATGAGGGGTTATGACTACACATAATCCTACTAAAAAGCAAAAACAGATTATCAAATAATCATAACTAAACTATTGATTTCGCAATTCACCATCAATGACAAGTTGACAACCTGAAATCAAACACACCAAACCATAGACTAGATTCTGCAGGAACACGATGTAGCTTTCTCTCGATTAGAGGCGGTTTCTGGCCAGAATTTGGTTGAATTATATTCAATCAAAGCATCGTCGACCAAACATTCAACTGATATGGAGGAATGAAGTTGAAGTTAGCTGAAAACTCGACATAAATGGCGGAAGTATTGAAGAATTCATTGTTAATAACCAATAAAGACGACAGTAATGAACTACTGATCAATGATGGTGGAGGAAATAATGGTGAAAAGATTGGCTCAGTTGCTTATCAGCTAGATTTACTGGATTCCACCAACATTCATCCTACTTTTCACACTAAGTAAGGGGGGGGGGGGGGGGGGGGTAGAGGCACCCACTCAACCCTAACTCACAAGCACCATTATTTGTTAATTTCACTTAAACACCCATGAGTTGTTTAAGCAGACACCCATGATTGTAACACATTTAATCTGTTTTGTATCTATTTATTTCAAAACTTGCCTTCAAAGTTCCAATATCTTACGAGGAGAAAAGGATTAAAGCGATCTTTAACTTATATTTTGATTGTAACTTATGTTTTTTCGGCCCGACCCATTTCGACATAACCCATTCTGACCCGAAACATAATTGATGCGAGTCGTTTTGACACCCACTGAATAAAACTTCTAGATCCGTCACTGTTCACCTTACAACCTCGAGCCATCTTAGATAGACAACTAGTACGCAAATGGTTAAAGTTAGGGGTTCGAGTACTTGTTCATTGTCATAGTTTGCTTATTTCAAAAGCATCATGGGAGGACTTGGAGTTTTTTTCTATTAAGCTTCCCAGAATTTAATATCTTGAAGCCAAGAATCATGTCACTGGAAGTATTGTTACATATACAATATAAAAGGACCAACAGTGACAACATGCAAAAGTGATTGTAATTGTTTACAATAGGATAGAAAATGTCAATAAAGACATAGATGTGGGATATAATAGTAAATAATGGATTAATCTCTAACTAACTCAAGTTGTTAGTTGGTTAATCGGTTAAATAGGTTGTTAATAAGAAGATAAAGTATGATTGATGGGGTGAAAACTACTTCTTTCTTAAATTCCATTTTAATTTTTATCAAGTTTGTTGTTCGTTTGTTTTGTATCTTTATATAAATAACTTTAATGTTTAATGAAAATTACAAATAACTTTTCTTAATATTTTAGACACCTAATGAAATAACATATTATAAATCTTAATATCATGTTCTCAAAAGATCATAAATATTATACCTAGGAATTACTTTGCTTTTTCTAACAATGTGAATTGATTGCAAATTAAGTCTTGCTATTCATGTGGTTTGCATTGTTGGATGATCTGCTCTTCTTCTATGTATTTTGAATTTTTGACTATTGAGTTTTGGGGATCCATTTGATCGAGTGGGAGATAAAGAAGCATGTTATTGGTGGGGTCGGGCGGGTCGGCAATTAAGTTGCATGCATTGGATGGATTTTTAAAGTCCACTTCACACATTTGTTTTCTACTAGTGGTCCATTAAATGAATTGTACTCAAAAAATTAAATTTTGAACTATATATTTCAATTTCACTTTTTATTTTTCAGTAGACTATCATCCAATATGAAACTTATATTTACTTATATAAACTACTAGTTTAGTGTTCGTGTTCTGCCCAGGTAAATAATACTTAGATATATTGGTTTTCACTAGTCCCAACTATCACCTTTTATCTTCTACCGGTCCTAACTTTTAAATTGGTTGTCAACGGTCCCAACTTTTATCACTTTGGTAACCACTGGTCCCGTCGTTAAATTTTTTTTAACGGCGTTAAGTTTTTTCCAAATTCAAGACCGATGTTTTAGACCTTTTGATTGGAAGGATAATACGTGTCGATTGATGTAAAAGTTTTCTCGAAAAGGCTATCTGAATGATAAAATTTTTACATCCGATTGAAGCACCGTTAGGTTTAAACACTTGATTGAAGCACTATTTCGTTGTTCGAAGCGCCGTTTTGAGGTAATTTTTCCATCAATCGACTCATATTATCATTCCGTTCAAAAGGCTTATAACATCGGTATTGAATTTGGAAAAAAACTTAACGGCGTTAAAAAAATTTAACGACGGGACCATTGGTTACCAAAGTGATAAAAGTTGGGACCGTTGACAGCCAATTCAATAGTTGGGACCAGTAGAAGACAACATGTGATAGTTGGGACCAATGAAAACCAATATACCTAATACTTAAATGGTAATTTTAAAGAGGACAATGATGGTTTTAATTAGTTTGAGACAAAACCGTGATAAAACAAAAACAAAAGATTTATTTAAAAAAAATTGTTTTAGTATAACAATATTATAATCAAATTAAAGAGACAATAAATGCTTGAAGTTATGCTGTAGTTTTTAAAAGAGAAAATTTCGGATTTGGTCATTGTGGTTTGTATGTTATCTCGATTTTGGTCCATTCTTTTCAATTTAACTAATTTGGTCACTGTGGTTTTCAATTTGTTTCGATTTTGGTCCATTCTTTTTATTTTAACTAGGAAGAAATTGAAACAAATTGAAAACTAGAGGATAAAGTGAGTTTTATATAAGGTTTGCGTTGTGA
Organism: Tagetes erecta; assembly: GCA_030867185.1. Classification (NCBI taxonomy): domain Eukaryota; kingdom Viridiplantae; phylum Streptophyta; class Magnoliopsida; order Asterales; family Asteraceae; genus Tagetes; species Tagetes erecta. The sequence goes on along the minus strand of CM061491.1, from coordinate 17,092,040 downwards.
AATGACAAAGGTGCCCCTCACGTAAGGGGTACATGATAAGTGTTTAACGGTAATTTCGGATGGTGTTAGTGGCTGGGAAGAAATTGAAACAAATTGAAAACCACAGTGACCAAATTAGTTAAATTAAAAAGAATGGACCAAAATCGAAACAAATTGAAAACCACAGTGACCAAATTAGTTAAATTAAAAAGAATGAACCAAAATCGAGATAACATATAAACCACAGGGACCAAATCCAAAATTTTCTCTTTTTAAAAATATAGTTTTGTATACAACGTTATGTATGTTTATAAAATACTCAAATACTTAATTGTAGGCTATTACCAACTTTATACATAAGTTTTATTTTTATACTCTTTAAATATAAATCGACTCATGCACAATATAGAGTATTAGTGGCGATATGTCACCCATAAAAGACACTTTTGATATTTTTTCAAAAATATGTCCAAGTAGATTACGAGATTTAAAGTTGTAAACTGACTATGGCATCAGAAGTCAAAAAATGATAATAAGTCAAAGTCGAAGAAGTGAAAATCATGTATATATGTTAAAGCTGAGTTGAGGGATTATAAAAATGACATTATGAATGTTTGAGGGTGAAGTTAGAAGATTAGTTTTGGTCACGTGGGAATGTGGAGAGGTGCACAAATCGGTTTTTTTGAAGAACAGGTTCCGGTTTTTGTTGGCGGTAAATGTAAGAATCGGTTCGGTTCTAGAACCGGTTTACCTATGTTACCGGCTCTTAAAAACTGGTTTTTTTCTATGAGATGGGCAGAAACGATGGGTTTCTATAAACGTTCACTCTCCATTGGGCTTTTATTTAGACTCTATGGTCATAATATTTTTATATTATTTTAGACTAAATAAGTAATAACATTAAAAACGTTAAATATTACAAGATATATAGCTCTTAAAATATTAAATAAGTAATAACACTAAAAGATACCGGTTTTTTTAGGAACCAGTTCTTCCAGGAACCGGTTTTTCCAAGAACTGGTTTTTTATATGAACCGGTTTTGGTTTTTTTAGAACCTATAATTTAGAAAAAAATAGTAGAACCTAGAACTTATGGTTGGGTTTGATTCCAGTCCAGTTCTTGTTTATTGAATCGATTTTGGTTCCGGTTCTTTTATGCACCTCTAGGAATGTGGGATGCATGATGGCATCCACTGTTAGAAGCTAGGATAATAATATAGTTCGGTTCTGGGCTGTATTTTTTTTCTTACCCAAATTAAAGCCCATGTTCATCTTTGAAGATGATTTTCGCATGTTTTTTTTTTGTTAATACTTACCAAGTTACTAGTTTGCATAACCAAAATGTATTCAATATCTCTATGTTGTTCTTGAATCTGATTAGTTTGATGAATCATTTATTGTATCTTGGTGTTGTATAATTAATGCATAACCAAAATGTATTCAATATCTCTACTTGACGATAATTTTGGTACTATCATGCTTCTCACAACTATACCTTTTTTTTCAACTTTCATCACTTTAAAACACCGTACCATTTCAATGTAATATGTTTTTTTGAACAGCAACAATAATATTTTATTGAAGGTATATTAGTTTTCACGCAACTATCACATGTTGTCTTCTACCGGTTCCAACTATTGAATTAGCTGTCAACGGTCCCAACTTTTATCACCTTGGTAACCACTGGTTCCGTCGTTAAATTTTTTTAATGCCGTTAAGTTTTTTCCAAATTCAATATCGATGTTATAAGCCTTTTGATCGGAATGATAATATAAGTCGATTGATGGAAAAGTTACCTCAAAACGGCGCTTCGAACAACGAATAAGTGCTTCAATCGGGTGTTTAAACCTAACGGTGCTTCAATCGGATGTAAGAATTTTATCATTCAGATAGCCTTTTCGAGAAAACTTTTACATCAATCGACACGTATTATCCTTCCAATCAAAAGGTCTAAAACATCGGTCTTGAATTTGGAAAAAACTTAACGGCGTTAAAAAAATTTAATGACGGGACCAGTGGTTATCAAAGTGATAAAAGTTGGGACCGTTGACAACCAATTTAAAAGTTGAGACCGGTATATAAGACAAAATGTGATAGTTAGGACCAGTGGAAACCAATATACTTTTATTGAAAAACTAGCAAAACGCTAGCAAGAAAATACAGAAAAACACAAAAACAAGCAACACATAGAAAATTGCATTACACAAGGAAGCCAAGGCAGTGGGAGCCAAGGAAACGCCAAAAAATAGACACCTCTAAAGCCTCTCAAGGGGTCTCTGCACCAAATTTCCCAATCCCCATGAATCTTAGAGCACCTGTGAGTTGCCCAAAGGAAGGCGTGAGATTTTACGTCATTCACGATACTATCCGCCTTAGCAATTTTCCTTTCAAAAATCCATCCATTCCTACCCTTCCACAAGAATCAGTAGACAATTAAAATGATCACCTTTTGTTGAAGATTCGAAAGACGTTGATTTGTGTTGGGCACCGTGATGTGGTGTGGATGTTGGCGAATATATAACCAATTGATTGATAATCATATGAATATATGATCATTGACTTTAGTTTTTGATTTAAGGTTAAATGAAGAAACATAACTCGTTTATATAGGCATGGAAATCAAGCAAGTAAGAACTGAATCTAGGTATTAATTTGTTATTGTATTGCATTATGTTCGGCTCTATTATAATTTGACCCGAAATGAACCCGTAGAACCGACCCGAAATTATAATGTCCGTTTCTATTGAAATTGCAACACCTATAAAAAGTGAACCCACTGATAAATTTTTTTTAAACGGTTTAAGTTTTCGTACGGGGTTGCAAAATGCTTTTGTGTGTAAACAATAGGGGTGCACATTACACTTAACTTTTTAAATCTTTGAGTTGGCAGTTAATAAAAATTTGTCACACCTTTATATTAAATAAACACCCGATGAAATAATCAATAATCTTTTGGTCTAATAGTAAAGAGTAAGACAGGTTCAATAGAACCTCAATAGAACCAGCTTGGATTTTAAGAGAATGTTATAACCCCAAGATTTGTCCCAAACAAATTGAATGAAGTGACAAAGCTATTTCTAAATTCATAACAAAATCTTATGACATAATAAGTGCACACTCATTTTGATGACATTCAAAACAAATTCTAATGACAATTAATTAAGACAAATCTTGAGCCACGCATTATGGAGAAAATTAAAGTAACTACTTCTCCACACTTTGTTAACAACCAGTGGAGCAACCACAACCCAAAACCCAACTATAAAACCAACCATAATGCTGATAATGAATCCCCAATTCTGTTCACCTGATTCATCATCATTACCCGCTGCAGTTGCACCAGGCGAGGCCTCATTCTTGTTGCATGCCGTTGCAAGTGGAGGACCACAAAGCGCGTTCAACATGAAGCTCGACTCATTGAAGCTCTGCAGCTGAGTACTTCTTGGGATTTCACCTGTTAGTTTGTTGGAAGACAGATTCAACCAATTTAAGGTTGTCAACCGCGACATGCTCCAAGGGATCCTTCCCTCAAGCTGATTCACAGACATGTCAAGAGACTCAAGTGATGACATTTCACCAATCCGTTCTGGGATTCGTCCGGTTAGATGATTTCTAGATAAATTCAACCAACGCAAGCCTAACAGACCCATAAGCTCGTTTGGAATCGGGCCCCTGAAGTTATTACCTGAAAGATCCAAAGTTGTGACTAAATACAAAATGGTGCTATATTCAAGCTCTCTTCCTTTAGTCACCAATGACGCACTACCAAGAACTTGCAGCTGAAATGGCACATCATATAGCACGATTGCACTTGACTGTTGTTTTCCAGACATTATGCTGAAGTTGTGGAAACATGTTGGGATGGTTCCAGAAAGATTATTATGAGCAAGATCCAAGATTTGGATAGACGTGAGACGACATAGTTCATCTGGGATTTGACCCGTTAGCATGTTTGATCTGAGGCTAAGTAGTTTTAACTTTTTTTCTTCTCCATCTATCAACACCGGTAAGCTTCCAGTGAATTCATTCTCTGCAAGCTCAATAATTTGTAAGTTTTTTAAATTCAAAAGAAATGCGGGTAGCTTTCCAGAGAGTTTGTTATTCCGGATGTTGAATGATTGAAGAGATGATAAGTTGCGTACAGACTCTGGGATTCCGTTAGAAAGGTTATTATTCTCAAAGTTTATGACCGATAAATCTTGCCAATTCATCCAACAATCTGGAATAATGCCCGACAAGTTGTTATTGGCCAGCTCAAGAACTTGTAACGGTCTGTATCTTTCTACACGAGGACACAAGAATCGGTCAAGGGATCCTGAAAGATTATTGCTTGACACATCTAGACGAACAAAGTCAGCCTCGTTGAAGCTTCCAGGTAATGGGCCTTCAAAAAGGTTGTTACTTAGATCTACAACTGCATTTGGTGCAAAGATAACAACATCTTCAACCAACATCCCTTGGATACGATTGCGAGAGATATTCATAAAAACAATATCTGAAAACGCACTCCAAAACCAACTAGGCATGTTGTCTGAAATTCCTGTGTTGCCGATGTCTAAATTAGTCAAGTTGTTTTGTGACCGAAGCCATGAAGGAAATCGTGGGCCTAAATTCCAAGAACCTATTCTAAGGACAGCAAGATTGAAAGGCGTGATCCAATTACTAGCGCGTAATTTTAGTGTTAGCATGTTTTCCCCCGCCCATATATCGGTTAATGATGTCAGATTGACGAAGTGATCTTCTGTGACATCTCCGGTCAACAAGTTATGATGAACACTCAAATATTTCAAGTTCCCTAGCTTTCCAAGACTTACTGGTAGGCTTCCATTGAACGCGTTGAAAGAAATCTCTAACCATTCTAACGATGTTAAGTTCCCAATCGTATCAGGTAGATTACCAGAAAGAAAGTTAACGTTAAGCATCAACTCCTTTAAGGATGATAATTTTCCTAAAGAATTTGGGATCATACCAGAAATGTTATTGTATGCAAGATCAAAAGTGACTAGTTTTTGAAGATGCCCAATTATATCTGGTATGCGTCCCGAAAGAAGGTTAGCAGTGAGCGCTAGATACTCCAACTTAGGTGAATTACATTCACAAAAGTTATTCAGAAGCTTTGATACGCTTCCACTAAAATAGTTAGCGCGTAGTTCGACATGTTTTAAGTTGCAAAGGTTACCAAAAGAGTTTGGCAGCATCTCCTTGATATCATTTTGTGACAAATCGATACTAACGAGTGAAGTCATGTTTTGAAGACCACCAAGAATTGAAGTTGAAAGATTGCATGTACTAATGTCAAGGGAGACAAGACTATTGACGCTCAACAATCCGCTCAACACTGATGTTGAGTTCATAAAATCATTTTCAGAAACATGAACAACTTCTAAATGACTCATGTTTTGAAAACCACCGACTGTACGAGGAATCGGACCATGGAAAAGGCATCTAGTCAAATCCAGGGAAACTAGCTTACCAAGACTAAAAATCCACCAAGGCATCAAACTGTCAAATATGTTGTAAGAAAGATCAAGAACTATGAGTGAAGAAAAGTTAACCTTGGTTAGATGATGAGGAATTTGAGTAAGATTGGTCGAAGATAAGTGCAACTCTATCAAATTTGGAAGGGTGTTGATCACTTGAAACCAATCAGACGCGCTACCAAGATCATAGCCAGTCAAATCTAGGTACTTCAACAAACGAAGACTCGACAACCAATGCATATTGTTCACGGGAACGCTACCTAGCCATGGCCCGATTCCTAAATCAAGGACAACCAACTTAGATAGATTCCCTAATTGGTGTGGAATTTGACCATAGAATGGTGACAATGAGAGATTAAGATATCTCAAATTCTCAATCGAGCCTAAGAAACTAGGAATTTGGGTAGCTTCAAAATCGTTGCAACTCAAATCTAGATACTTAAGCTGCTTCAACAACAGTAGAGAACGGTTGATTTTTCCTCTGAGCATTTGACTTGGTGCTTCTTGAAGTTCAGGGTCAGGCCCTTGAAGGTGAAGCTCTTGAACATGACCCGTAAAGTTATCACAAACAACTCCGTCCCACGCGCAACAGTCCATGTTCACACGGCTCCAAGAAGAGAGCCTGTTAGAATCATCTATGAGATCATGTTTAAGCTGCAGAAGTGCCTGTCTTTCATCATCAATGCATAATCCCGGATTGTCATTAGACAGACAACTAGTATACAAAGTTGAAAAAACGATCAAAAGCCAAAAATGCGCGAAAAATTTCATGTATCTGAAAACTGTGGTTATGAAATGAAGAATGTTTGCATGTATAAAATGTGTTTGGTTCCACATATACTTATGATAGAATCAAGATTCAAGAGTCGTTCAATGTTGACCATCACTTGTGTCAATTCATTTAGCAAAATATTGCTTTAAAATTTTTTTTTAATAGTGGGGCAAAAAACAAGTTGCAAATATTGTCATATTTTTCTTAGAAGGAAACTTCCATTATCATGTATTCATTGTCCCTTACACTGAGTTTCAAAAAGGTGTTCCCACCAAACACCCCCACATTTTCATTCAACAAACTTATTTACCAGGACGACTCCACAACTTAAACATTGGCGGAGCTTAATTAGTCGGGACAGGGGTTATCATCTCCTATTTTTTTGGCTCGACAACTTAAATTTTTTATACGTCCCCATAAGCTCCACCACTGGACTACGAAAAAAGGTTGAGCTAACCTGACTAAACACATAGCTAGGTTAATATAACTTAAAAGACTTGATTACACGTATAATAATTACTTGAACAATTTGATGATATGAACATGACATGAAGGAAAATTCCTTTCACTTCACCATCATATGTAGAGACTTTTTGGTGGATTAATTGTTGGTTTCCCACATACATACGCTAAATTCAAAAGGTGCAATATTTATCCCCACTAAGCACAGCCCACTACACTACAAAACGTACACTTTATTTGATACAATTATTCAAGGGACATCGTGATGGTAGGTACGTAAGTGGTGTGTTTCAAAACTAAAATGTGAGGTTACGATGTATTTATTCTAAAAAATATAGAAATTGATGTTGTGAAAATTGAAATTATTCAGATGATGAAATATAATATTAAGCATAAACAATATTTACTTGGTGTTGTACGTTTCGATCTCGTAGGGGTGGTTTGGCGGAGATCTATTCTATCCTCTGTTGGTTAGGAGTTAGGACTGATCGAGTGTAGTTTTATTAATTTAATTATTTAATTGTGTGTCTAAGTAGCTCGACTCGGATTGTGAAAGCTAGTTGTTTATTTACTCAATACAAAGAGTCGCTAGTATGTTGAGCAAAATGGTGTGTTGTGTATTGGTTTGATTTGGTCACTTGGTTAAGCTAACATATATATAACTGCTACTTTGGTACTATTAATTAAGTATTAAGGTTGCTCTGAATTTCGTTCTTTCATGCATTTAACGTGCATGCTCTGGAAAATTGATGAATTAGCTCCAATGAAATAAAAAACATATAGATAGCAACAAAGTTGCATGTATTAGACTTACTCCAACAAAACTCTCAAACTGGACTATCTTAAACTGGGATTAATAATGGCTAACAGTAAAATTAAGTTGAGATTAATAATGGCCAATGGTCAAGTTGAGATTAATAATGAGTTAATGACCATAGGTGAAAGTTAAGATTAATAAAATCCAATTTCACTAAAAATAAAAAAAACACGTTAGCTGCCACGTGGATGCCACATCAACAAATTTAAACCGAGTTATTCAAGGTTAAGGAAGGCTCAATGGTGGTCACTTAAGTGAAAGTTAAGATTAATAATGGAAATAGTAAATTTAAGATTAATAATAGCAAATGGGTAAAAGTTGAGATTAACAAAATTCAATATCTCTTTATTAAATTGTCTTTCTAAAGGATATAAGCAAATTTTCCTATCTCCATCTTGTTCATGTGCAAAGTTGTTTTAAGGAATTCACCAATTAATAAAGAAGTAATTAGTTAAAGATAATTAGGAGTATATATTTGTTTTATTAGTTGAGTTCTTATTAAACTAGGGTTGAGTTAATTTGTTGATTTAAGTATATGAAGTGTTTTAGTTGAGTTAGGATAAATATAGGTTTAGTATAAATACATGGTTAATGTGACGTACTGTTTTAGTGAGAATTTTGTGTTAATACATAGAAGAAAATGCATGTGGCTAAGTTTTGATCACAAAATACCGAGCGTTCGCTTGTGTTTCAGTCAATTCTAGTGTGTTGGTGTGATCCAATCTAAGAGGTACACAAATAATTTTTTTTCGGGATCTAAACCTGTTCCTATAGGTACTAGTTCCAAGAGCCGGAACTGGTTTGAGTTAAAACTGGTTTTGGTCGTTTGACTGGTTTTCTTTCATTTTTTACCCTTTTTTTCTTGGTTGATCAGAGACTTTTGGGCGGGTTTTGACCGGTTTGAAACTGGTTTGGAACCGACAGTTTTTTCGAGTAGGGGTCGGTTTCTCTCTTCCAAATAGGAGCCGAAACCGGTTTCGGGTAAAGTAATCTGGTTCGGGTCCAGAGCCAGTCTTTTTGTGCACCGCTAATCCATTCAAAGAGCATGTCTTGAGAGTTGAATCGACCTCAGCTCGACTAAGACTCCCTTACGTGGATACATTGTAGTAGCAACTAATTCGTTATTAACGTGGTGGAAACCCAAATTAGCTCGATCTAGACCAATAAAAACATGCTTCTCTGGAAGAAAATACTAGTAAAAAACGAAATTTCACGTACAAAGGTTATATAAACACTTGTTATGTGACAGTAAACTATGTATAACCAATCAAGGTATCATATACATAGGATTCGAAAGCTTAAATGATCTGCTAGCTGTTGAAGTACCTGCCAAATCGCTCCATTGGTCCCCAGAGTTCCCAACAATCCGAAATCCCTCCTCCGTCATCTCTTTCCTTTTTTCCGACTTAAATGCAGTTGCTGATTTTTCACGGTCATTTTCACCTCTGTAAATTCCAAAAGAAAGTTATAATTATGAAATATGTTGTCCAAAATATATGAAAAGGTTTTATAACTTGCCTTAAAATGAGTTTATCCCATTTATGATATCCTGCATGTGTTAGAGTTGTGACAGTAACATTCCTTTTGTCTTCGTTTCGCCCTGTCAACAATATGATCTTAATACCGAGCCTTGAAACCTCTTCGTATAGCTTCAAACTGGGTTTGATCGCTGGTGCGACTCCTTCAAGAATCCATTTATCGAATTGGGCATTATTGAAAACTTCCAACCTGCGTATGACCCGCAACATAAGTCATAAGAATTCTCTACAAATTCATTGATAATCATCATATCTTTGTCAGAATTAAAACACAAAAGATTAAAAAAGCTCATGGAAAGATTTACTATAAATCATTTTGAACCAATGTTTTAAGCGAAATGTGCTCTTGATGGTGAAAAATAAAGATTTCTTAAACCAAAAGTTTTCGCCACATTTCTTGAATCGAAATCGTGATGGTTGCAAGATCAAGATTTTTTGAAAAAATCTTGATGCTAAATCATTATTTTCTTGAATCAAGAATTCATGAATGAAAAAACTATAACAAAGAGTTATATATCCAAATAGTACCCGTAACCATGGTCGGAATAATAGGGAAGATTCGAGATTAAGGTTTCATCAATGTCGAAAACCCAAGCATCCATTCCATCTTCTCTCAATTCCAGGTTCTTGGCATAAATTTCAGACTCTTTTGACACCCTTTCAAGATCAACGTTATAAGCCCGACCCAACATATAATCTTTCACATAATTGGCACATTCGTTTGGAATAGTTTTCCATGGAGCCAAATTGTTTGCTTCAACCGCAACCCTCCAACTGGTGCAATGTAGCAAAATGTCATCGGTTATGTTCTTGAGACGGGATTCTGAGAATTCAATGATCAAAGGTCTTGGAAGGAGGTCGTGGTCAAGATCAATATCCATGCCTTCGTGACTGAAAGCTATGGAGAAAAGACACAAGAACATGGTGGATCCAAGAAAATCCATGTTTCTAAAATCAAAATGAAAAACAATGAAGAAGATTATTGTTATGATCTTTTGATCCTTGAATCCAAGAAATTGGAAAAATGGTTGAATGCGGCTCCTAAAACGCCAACGGCTGAGCAGTCCGATCTCCGGTCTGGTTAGCCGGTTGGCGATGTGAGGAGATGGGATTGATTGATCAAAGGAATTGAAGTTATTTATATAGTTTTGTGAAGATAAGTTATGACCAGTGCTTTTTTTGGTCATAATAATTTCTTATGTTCTTCAAATTATTTGGTTGGAATCTTTAGTTTTACGTCCTTATTGTATGGATTAGTTATGTACTTATGTTGCCATGTTGATATATAAGTATATATATAATCCTACATTAGTTTCTGTCATTTGTCATTGGGCCATTGGGGTAAACATAAATCATAATAATCAATATAAAAACTGCTTTAGAAATTAAACGGGTAAACTTGTAAATTTGCTTAACAAAAATAATTAAACAAATTATGTAAATAGGATCTTGGGTGTACTTTCATTCAGCACTCACCAAGGGGTGATGGGTAAGTACAGTTTTAATTCAGATTTAGGAAGGTTTTCTCGTAATGATGAGATTCTTCTTTAATAGTGTTCCTGAGTGAGTCAAATTTGAAACATTAAAATCAGTATGAATAGTTGACACCCCATCTGAGGAATACTACTCATTCGAGTATTGAGGATAGTTTCAAACGTCATTGTGATCCAGGAGCTAATGTTCATGCTTACTAAACTATGCTCTAGAAGGATGGTACGTATCTTGCCTCATTAAATAATATGAGACGTAATCAGTTTTAATCACGCCTTCATTAATGGATGGATGCGCATGAGGAGCCATGCTTATTTATTGTGGGGGAAGGATGATGTTAACAATGATGTTGAGAGGGCTATGTCCGTTATTCCTCGCTTTGTCCAGTGTTATCATAGTCACTTGTTTACTAGGTATGTCACTTGTTTACTAGGTATCAGTCATAAAATCTACTTCATACTTAATGGCTAAGATTTTGAAATACAACGTAGCTTAAGGGGGCTTTATTGTATATGGCCTTGTCAGGGATATGGGTCACCTCTTCAATGGGCATACCCACATACAATTATAACTTTTACATTTTTTCTATAGTTTTAATCAACTTTTTGAGATACAACATTTCAAACTAAATGAAGTTATTGGGGGTGGCTTTGTCATTACAAATGCTAACACTTTTATTGCATTTGTGTTTCAAAATATGAAACCACTAAACACGACTACAAATACGAAAACAAAATTTAATAAAATATAATTATATTCTTACATAAAAAATAATTAAATAATGAACAAAACAAGCTCGAGTTAAGAAGCAAGATTACCAACAAGTCAAGCTCGAGCTTTAACATAGAACACCAAATGAGTCGAGTCAAGCTTGATCTTAAACATATGTGGCTCCAACCAAGTTGAGCTCAGCAGTTGGCACTAGCCATTTGATGTATAATGTTTATTATTATATAAATAAAATATAACGAATTGATAGACTATTGCATGTAAAGAAAACAATAACTAAAATGTGAAAGAGCTTAAATGTAAATTTTAAACCCAAAAATAAAATCACCTTCAGATTTACAAGCTATCCAGAGGTGTTCGGGTTGTAGATAGTGGTGAACATGAAGTTGCCAGAAAACATTGATTCTTTATCTGCATATCACAATCACATTGTCAGTTTCAAGTTGCGTAAACAAAGCAGCGTCAATTGTAATAGGAAGCACTAAATAAGTTATGCACCTGTTAATGACAAGCAAGTGCATTCTCGCCGAACATATCTTGAGAAAGCCTGAAGTGTTTTTAAAAAAACGTCATGTCACTTAAAATATATAAAAGGGGAAATGACAACTTTATGTAAATAAGAAGACCAAATTAGCATATTGTTTTATGTAAAGATACAAACTTATTGCCTAGAACACTCCAAGACACCATACAAAGCCCTGTGATAGCATATGTCTACCAAAGCTTATGCGAAATTTAATGGTGTATGTAAACATTTGATGCTAATGCCGGTCTTCCAATACAAAACCAATTTTAAGTTGAGAACCGCAAAAACCACATAACAGTTGTACATATTGCTTAAAGTCTGGTCAGTTGAACGCACAAATGCCTAATATGGTTCTCTCAGTTCTCTACTGGAATTGGTCCTGTATTGAACGCGCCTCATCGTCCACTTTGATGTCCCCACCAATTACTGGTGAGATTGTAGTACATGCGAAAACTTACCAGTAGAGCTGGTAATGCAGTAGCATCAAATGTTGGCGAGCCATCATTAGAGAAAACATTCCTAGACCATAATAACAATAAGCAAAATATAGTTAAGAAATGAGATTGTGCACTGAATAATATTATAAAGTTTAGTGAATGTTTGTCTTACTTCCATATTGCATTGTTTAACTCATCTGGTTTAGCTTCTAGACGCATGGCGGTATCATAAGCAACAATATTACCATAAAATATTTTTTCCAATTCCCTCATCCACTTGGACAACAGCAAATTAACCTGCATTTCAATGGAAAGATCATATTTTTACAAAAACACTTAAATTCCTAACAATAATAGTAAAATGATCTAGCAAGATGATCAATCTTTTCTACTAAGAAATTAAAATATACGACTAACCCCGGCTTTTGAAACCCTAATCTCCAAATCATGATTGAATATCTCATACACATACTGTCCCAATTCAACGCCTTCTTTTCCTTCCACTTTCAACCGACGCAAACAAAGCCACATGTGTACAACGAGCATAGAGAATGTGGTTTTAAAGGTCTTCTCCAACCTAAAAACTGCATTGATCACACAATACTCAACAACCTTAATCCAAACAGCCCTTTTAAGGTAAAAGACCACGTATAAACAACATGAGAATGAAAAAACCTAACCGTCATAAACAAGCTGGTTCTCAACTTGAGAAACAACACGACGGTAAATAACATTTGCTGCTCGAATAGACATGCTCTGTTTACTATAAAAGAGCATTAATCTGAGGATAAACAAGCGAATACCCTTGTAATTAGGCTCGTTAATCCTGTGAGAGGATCCAGGTGGCAATGCTAAAGAAACTGGCTTAATACGAAACATCTTATTCAAATTAACCTACACAAACCACTGCACCCTATCATCACTATTAAACAAGCTGACAAACATCAAATGACATCAAATTTGGGAACAAAATCTTAACTTTACCAATTGCTCCAAGCCTCGACCCTATGCATACATAACAGCATAAACACATAATATCAGTTTGAAGCATAAAACAATTTACTGTAATATACGAATTTCTACCTCTGATGCAGCAGCATAACTCTTCCCTATAGATATACATCGAAACGAAAAGGCATACATGTCTCTGGAAGCTTCTGGATTGTTCTTTATCCCTACCCTGTACATATTAACTAATGTTCTGCTCCATCCAGTCACCATACCAAATCACAATAATCTAACAAATCTATCAAAATATACGATGCTGAATGTTAGCTAATCACAATCGTTTAACAATATGAGAACCGAATATGTAAGTATCTTAAGGGATACAACAAATTTAGAAGATTGGGCAGTTATGTAATTTAGGGTTTATAGGTTTACTTACCGGTTCTACTTACTCCTTTCCTTTCGATTCGATTGTTCAGTTTCAACTAAAAATTCCATTCGATTGCAGTGAAGAGCTAGGAAATTATTTGAGTCCAACAATCAAATGATCAACAGCGAATGAGTTGAGCAAAATTTGGTTAAAATGTGTGGGGTGTAATTGTGTAAAGGACTCCAGCCCTCACGAGCTACATGCGATTATGATGATAAAAGTTTTTAAACAAGTCAAGCCCGAGCCTAGAAAGACGCTTAATATGTTTTCGGCCTACACCCCGAGCTTCACATATAAAGCTCGAGCTGTGAAATTTTTATTTATGTTTTTTTAGTTAATTTATTAATATTTATATTAAAATCTATAATTGCGGCATAGTAATAGGATGACTTGGTCTTCATAAAAGACTTAAGTTTAATACTTGTGTCACTTTTAGTGGATTTAGGTAATGAAGCGCGTCTCGGACTATCACCTGCTTCGTGGTCGAGCACTCGAGCCTAAGAGTTTTACGTGCTAGGGTTTGGTTGATGAGTTTCGACTCCGATCAACTTCGCCCGTAATGCTGACCAAAAACACATATTGGTGTTAGATGCAGGGTCATAGGTTGTTTAACCAACAGTTTTTTGAAAAAATAGATATTTATATTTTTATATAAAAATTCGATAAGACCTTCCCTATTAGTAGGTATATAAATATGTTTAGGGTTTGATGGAATTTGTTGATATCACTTAACATCAACAATTAACAGTGTTAGTGAAAAAAGACGCTTAACGCAATATAGTTTAGGTATATTAGTTTTTACTAGTCCCAATTATCACATTTTATATCCTACCGGTCCCAACTATTGAATTGGTTGTCAACAGTACCAGCTTTTATCACTTTGGTAACCACCGATCCGTTGTTAAATTTTTTTTAACGCCAATAAGTTTTTTCCAAATTCAATACCGAAGTTTAAGCCTTTTGATCGGAATAATAATACAAGTCGATGCAATGACTGACCCTTAGTTGGTCTGCATGTCGTGCAATGCGGACGACATAAAACCATAGAAAATAAAGTGTCGTGCGTGAAGGCGCGCGGCGACATGATTTATTTGTAGATTCGTTACACACATTATATCTGTGATATTAGTATGCTTATACATGAAAAAAATGTATAATGTCATGCACGCTAAAATAGTCAAGAAAAAAATGAGAAAAATGGAAAGAAAAAACAAAAAACAAAACAAAAAAGCAAACAACGCAAGCAGGATTTGGACCTAGGTGGCTAGGTGTCTAGGTTGAAATGTGGAGCTAAATTATGTTTGAAAAGCACTTTTATTTAAAGTGTATTGGTTTTCACTAGTTTCAACTATTATTTTTTGTCTTCTACTGGTTCCAACTATTAAATTAGTTTTCAACAGTCTCAACTTTTATCACTTTGGTAACCACTGGTCCCGTCGTTAATTTTTTTTAACGCCGTTAAGTTTTTTCCAAATTCAAGACCAATGTTTTAGACCTTTTGTTCGGAAGAATAATACGTGTCGATTGATGTAAAGGTTTTCTCGAAAAGGCTCTCTGAACGATAAAATTTTTACATCCGATTGAAGCACCGTTAGGTTTAAACACCCGATTGAAGCACTATTTCGTTGTTCGGAGCATCGTTTTGAGTAACTTTTCCATCAATCGACTTATATTATCGTCCAGATCAAAAGGCTTATAACATCGGTATTGAATTTGGAAAAAACTTAACGGCGTTAAAAAAATTTAACGACGGGACCTGTGGTTGCCAAAGTGATAAAAGTTGGGACCGTTGACAGCCAATTCAATAGTTGGGACCGGTAGAAGACAAAATGTGATAGTTGGGACCAATGAAAACTAATATACCTTTATTTAAAGTATCATCTTGTCTTTATAGTGTTAAATGTCGTCTCTAAAAGTTAAGGCCCATGATACATCGTTTTACTCATAAGTTGTTATGTAACAACTGTGCTCGAACAACGTGAGCTAAAGCCACTGGGTACTTGTTCTCCGTATAAAAAAAAGACGAAAATCAATTGGTTGTATAATATGATTATGATGCATGGGATGATGAGTTGGCATGCCTTAACCAGGACGTGGCCGGCTGGTTCGTTCTCAACAATGTTGTTTATTTGTGTTTTTTATTAATTGTTTTTGTTTATAAATATACAAAGATTTAATAGTCGTGTGATATACCTACATGTAGTCAATATACATAGCATAAACCTTGGGTCCTTAGTAGTCAATATACAGGGCCGGTCCTACGTTATATTAATTTTCGACGGGCCCGGGGCGGAAAAAAGTTTTGGGCCCCTAAAGTGTGTATTAATTGGCAAATATATATATAAGACGGCGATAATTGTCATAACAATAAATAAAATAAAAGTATTGTAGCCGAATGTTTTAGTTTACATAACTAACCGAATCAGACCGCTCTCTTAGCATTTTTTTAGGCAAAGTTCTCGATCAAGTCTTGATAGTTCATACCCTCTAATATATCATTTTCAATTACTCATCGCCAATATTGTTTAAAGCTTGTATAAATATTGTTAGAAAACCGTCTTTCACGTTTATCCACCGGACCATTAACAATAGTCAAATCCCTTTTTGGATCATTTTTAATTAACAAACATATCAATCATATTTTGACTAAGCCCATCCCAACATCTTGGATCAAAAATATCAATATTAGGAATAACATGAACATTCTCCTCATTTACATTAATTAGCATTAACATCCTCTTCATCTAAACTATCATTAGCATGAGTAGTAGAGTTAAATGGGTTGTAAATGTTTACTTTGGTATAGAACATCATTGTTCAATGGTTAATTATATAAAAAAAATTTAATTTTTTTTTCGGGCCCTCCAGAGACCGGGCCCCGGGGCGGTCGCCCGCCTTGCCCCACCCAAGGGCCGGCCTTGTCAATATATATAGTGTACGTAATTAAACAGTAAAATTTGGGTCCATTAAGAGTTTAATACAGCACGTCTGGGGCCTCATGTCCGATGATAAGTAATCGATGGTCAACATTGAGCAAGTCTTGATTCATGATTAGTACATATTTAATTTCAGGTTGCATGGATCATGTTTCTTGACAATTCAACGTGTCCGCATGCATGTGTTTGAAGGCACTTAAATATTGTTTGTCACTTTGTTGACAAGTTTATATGCATGTTCAAACATATCGATTTTTTAATACAACGTACTTTATAAGTTCCAACCAAATTTCACAATTTTATAAACTAACTAGGTTTAACACCCGTGTGTTACATACGGGTTATATAAAAATATTTTTTAAAATTATAATTATTATATTTAAAAATTTGTAAATATTTTTGTAAATTCTGATTAATCATAAAATTTTGTCTACATCAACTCTCTTACTAAATTTTCTCTCTAAAGATTCTTTTTATAAAACAAATTATGTTTCCCCCCAAAAATTACGCCCTAAAACTTTGATTTATTAAATAGACTAGGTTTAATACCCGTGTGTACACACAGGTTAAATAATAATATTTATAAAAAAATTTATAATCATTATGTTTAAATAATTGTAAATTTTTAATATTTAAGTATTTAGCCCCCATCAACTCACAGTGACGGATCCAGGAAGTTTTATTAGTGGGTTCACTATTTTAGATGCTTCAATTTTAATAGAACTACATATAAAAAATTTTGGGTCGGTTCGACGATTCGTGTCGGGTTAAGGCCGTCAACTCGTCACATGATCACAACAATGCGATACAACAATTTAATATTAAAAAGTCGTTATTAGAAATAAAAATTATATAAATTACGCAATACGATATTCTTTACAAATTATAAAAAAAACTACTTATGGATTTGTTCATGAATAGGTCGTTTGCACATAATGGATTAGGTTGGGATGAAATCGGGCCATGATGAGTCCATCTAAACGATTAATCGGATAGGATTTAAGAACCAATTTTATTACGAGAACAAAAAATACCACTTATTTACGCAGATGTAAATCATGTTAAACTGTTTTACACACACACACACACATATATATATATATGTATATATATACCAGACATACATATAAATAAATGAATTTACACATACGTTTGATATACATATGTGTAAAACAACCTTAAATATTACAAAGCTTGATTTATATGTCTTAATTTACACGTACTTGTGATATACATATATGTAAAACAACCTAAATATTACATAGCTTAATTTATATTTATGTAAATATCAGTGATTCTTTTAGTTTTCACTATAAAAAATACTTATGAAATAACCCTTTTATATACATTTACATATATATAATATATTAAACTCAAAACTGTTATAATATAACTATAATTATCACAAAATTAGTGATTAGACTTAAGAACTTTAGAGAGATTTGCAAGAGGAATGAGAAGAGAAATGTATACTCATACAAGTGTATATGAGAGGTGTGTATATTCATTCACCATGATGGGGTATTTATACTACAAAGTGTAAATAATTGGTAGACAAGTAAAACTATTTAGCATAGTACATTTTATCTCTAAGTTTGACAAAGAGATCATCCACTTGTTGTGGTAATTAATTATAACACTCCCCCTTGGATGACTCTTTTTCAAACTTTGGGGTTTTGAAGTACTGCCTCATTAAAAACCTTGCTAAATAAAACCCAGTGGGAAAAAACTTTAGCTAAGGGAAAAAGAGTGCAGTATGTAGCTCCCCCTCAAATTGTGCGTACGTGTCTCATGCCAATATCATGAACGTGTTTTCTGAAAGTTGCTGTTGGAAGTGCTTTTGTGAAAAGATCAGCTGAGTTGTTGCTAGATTTGACGTATCTCATTTCAACTTGTTTTTCTTTAATCAAGTCTTGAGTATATGAAAAGAATCTTGGAGGTATATGTTTTGTTCTGTCACTTTTGATATACCCTTCTTTCATCTGCGAAACACAAGCTGCATTATCTTCGTAGATCGGAGTTGGACTTCTGTCTTTTTCTATTCCGCAAGAATTTAATATGAGTTGCGTCATAGATCTAAGCCAGACACATTCCCGAGAAGCTTCATGTAGTGCAATAACTTCAGCATGGTTTGAGGACGTTGCGACAAGTGTTTGTTTCTGAGATCGCCATGAAATTGCAGTTCCTCCGTTCATAAATACGTATCCAGTCTGAGACCTTGCCTTGTGAGGATCAGATAAATAACCTGCATCTGCATAACCAACTAAACCTTCTTTTGAATCGTTAGGATAAAACAAACCTAAATCAACAGTGCCTCGAAGATATCTTAAAATATGTTTAACCCCATTCCAATGTCTTTTTGTCGGGGATGAACTAAATCTTGCTAACAAGTTAACTGCAAAAGAAATGTCAGGTCGTGTACAGTTAGTAAGATACATAAGAGCTCCAATTGCACTAAGGTATGGTACTTCTGGACCGAGGACTTCTTCATTGTCTTCACAAGGGCGAAATGGATCATTGTCTACATTGAGTGATCTAACAACCATTGGGGTACTTAAAGGATTTGCCTTGTCCATATTGAAGCGTTTTAAGAGCTTTTCAGTATAATTTGATTGATGCACAAGTATTCCATTATTCGTATGCTCAATCTGTAAACCAAGACAATATTTGGTTTTTCCAAGGTCTTTCATTTCAAATTCTTTCTTTAAAAGAATAATTACTTCATTGATTTCCTTTTGTGTCCCCATTATATTTAGATCATCAACATAGACAGCTATGATCACATATCCCGATGTGGTCTTCTTAATAAAGACGCATGGACAAATAAGATTATTTGTATAACCTTTACTTATCAAATAATCACTCAAACGATTGTACCACATCCTTCCAGATTGTTTCAACCCATATAAAGATCTTTGTAATTTGATTGAGTACATTTCATTGGGTTTTGAAGTTGATGCTTCTGGGTTATTGAATCCTTCAGGGATTTTCATATAGATGTCACTATCAAGTGATCCATACAGGTAAGCTGTAACAACATCCATAAGACGCATTTCTAAATTTTGAGAGACTGCTAAGCTGATTAAGTATCTAAAAGTAATTGCATCCATAACGGGAGAATATGTTTCCTCAAAATCAATCCCCGGTCTTTGAGAAAAACCTTGAGCTACGAGTCTAGCTTTATATCTAGTAATTTCATTTTTCTCATTTCGTTTCCGCACAAAAATCCATTTATACCCTACAGGCTTTACGGCCTTAGGTGTAACAACAATGGGTCCAAAAACCTTTCGTTTGTTGAGTGAATTTAATTCAGCTTGCATAGCATCTTTCCATTTATTCCAGTCATGTCGATTTCTACACTCATTTACAGATTTTGGTTCGGGATCATCATCTCCGACCATAATATCACTTGCTATGGAATAAGAGAAAATCTCATCAATATTTTCCATCTTATCTCGGTTCCACAATATATGTGTATGGCCGTAATTGATAGACATCTCTTTGTTGTCATCATTTACTTCTTCATTAGGAAGAGTTTTGTTGCTTAGCGTTTCATCAGAATCATTTCCCTTAAGATTAATTTCCTTTTCAGGCCCTTTTCTTTTTCTAGGATTTTTATCCTTTGAACCGATTGGTCTTCCACGCTTCAAACGCTTTTTAGATTCATGAGTCATATCATAATCTATTTGTTTATTTGGAATCTCGACTCGAGCTGGTGCATTAGCAGCTGGTATATGAGATTTAGTTACTCTTTGCGTATCAGTAAATGCATCAGGTAATTGATTTGCAACTTCTTGCAAATGTATTATCTTTTGAACCTCTGTTTCACATTGCTTTGTCCTTGGATCAAGGTATAGCAATGATGGTTCACACCATGACACATCTTTTTCTTGGACTTTCTTTTCTCCCCCTAATGTCGGGAACATTGCTTCATCAAAATGACAATCAGCAAAACGTGCTGTAAAGACATCTCCCGTTAATGGTTCTAGATACCTTATGATGGATGGTGTTTCATATCCAACATATATTCCCAACCTTCTTTGAGGACCCATTTTTATGCGTTGTGGTGGTGCGATAGGAACATACACCGCGCATCCAAAAATTTTAAGGTGGGAAATGTTTGGCTCTTGGCCAGAAGCAAGCTGTAAAGGGGAATATTTATGATTTGCACTTGGCCTTATACGAATTAATGATCCAGCATGTAAAATTGCATGCCCCCAAATAGACACGGGGAGTTTCGTTCTCATTATCAATGGTCTAGCTATTAATTGTAAACGCTTGATCAACGATTCAGCTAAACCATTTTGTGTATGCACATGGGCAACTGGGTGTTCAACAACAATTCCAACAGATATGCAGTAGTCATTAAAAGCGTGTGATGTAAACTCACCCGCATTATCAAGCCTCACCCGTTTAACAGTATAATCAGGGAAATGTGTTCGTAATTTAATAATTTGAGCAAGAAACTTGGCAAATGCTACATTACGAGTTGATAACAAAGAGACATGAGACCATCTGCTTGATGCGTCTATTAGAACCATAAAGTATCTAAATGGTCCACATGGTGGATGAATTGGTCCACATATATCACCTTGAATTCTTTCAAGAAACATAGGTGATTCTTTTTCAACTTTTAGTAGCGAAGGCCTTGTAATTAATTTTCCAAGTGAGCAAGATGTACACAAAGGTATTTTGTCCGTTTGTGGGATCCTTTGATCTTTCAATGGATGTCCATGTGTACTTTCAGTTATCTTTTTCATCATTGTAGACCCCGGATGGCCTAATCTGTCATGCCATAATTTGAATATCTCGGGATCACAAGATTTTTCTTTAACTACCATATGTGCTTGAGGCACATCAATGTATGTATAATGCAAACCAGAATGGAGCATTGGTAGTTTTTCCAGAATCTGACCTTTGCTCATGATGTGCAAATATTTTTCATTGTCAACAGTCCTTGACTGAGTATCATATCCATTATGATATATGTTTTTAAAACTCAACAGATTTCTTGTTGATCGTGGGGAAAATAAAGCATTCTCTATTAAAAGTTTGGTACCATTTGGTAATATTAAACTTGCTTTTCCCACTCCTTCGATCAAGTCTGTAGGACCCGATATTGTATCAATGGTTCCTTTTGTTGGTTTCAATTCATAAAAATATTTCTTTGATTTAAGTATAGTGTGTGTGGCTCCACTATCCGCTATACATATATCTCCATCATTTGTTTGATCTTGTGCTTCAAAGAGTTTCATTTTTAATCTTCAAATATCAATAAATTAATAAGTGTATAATTAACGAATGATATGAAATTTTTAAAAAGAAATCCACTTATTTAGGCAAATACGATACATGAAATTTAAAGTAGTTAAACATAACGGATAAGATTGTTATAAGAAGGGAAATGCAATACTTGAAAGTGAAACTGATAGAACATAACAGAAAGATAGTTATAACAAGGGAAATACAACACTTATTGCATATAATTATCACGGTTTAGCAACATGTCTTTCAAGTTTCCAAGTCATTGATAAAGTCTGAGGTACTCAGCTCAATGTTGATATCATTAAAGTTATCCACGTGGTTCACTTCCTTCCCTTTTCCTTTAAGAGAGGCTTGGTACAGTTCACACAGATGTGATGGTGTGCGACAAGCCTTTGACCAATGGTTCGCACTTCCACATCTAAAACAGGAACTACCATTATTTTGGGACGTACCAGCTTCATTTTTAAATTTGTTTTGTTGGCTGGGAGTGATAGTTCTTTGACCACGGCCTTGACCATGACTGTGACCACGTCCACGACCACGGGAAACACCTTGGTAACTATTGTACCGTTTAAAAGTATGGTTGCGACCATTCAAACGAGTTTTGACAAAATGGCCACGGCCACGTCCACGACCTTGTGCCCATTTGCGTCCATAATTTCTCGCATCATGCGTGTCAACAGCATTTGCTTCTGGAATAGCCAGTGAACCAGTGGGACGAGCTTGATGATTTTTCATCAACAAGTCATTGTTTTTCTCTGCTACGAGGAGAGATGAAGTTAGCTCAGAAAACTTCTTAATCTTTTGCAATCGGTATTGGGTTTGCAAAAACATATTTGATGCATGAAATGTGGATAGAGTTTTCTCTATCATATCATCATCAGTCAAAGTAACCCCACAAAATTTGAGCGTTGAACATATTTTGAATACATTAGAGACGTACTCATTTACTTTTTTAAAATCTTGGAACCTTAATTTGTTCCATTCGTCTCTAGCACTTGGAAGTAAAACTTCCTTTTGATGGTCAAACCTACTTTTCAAATCTTTCCACAACTCGGAAGGATTATCAGAATTCGAGTATTCAAACTGGAGCATCTCATCTATGTGTTTGTGGAGAATGACATCGGCTTTCGCCTTGTCTTTCTCTGAGCATTTGTTGCCCTCCAGTATAGTATCATATATACCCTCTGATTTGAGGTGCCTTTTTACATGCGCACACCATTGTATATAATTTTCTCCACTGATGCTTAAAGCAGGAAATTCGAGCTTGGATAGGTTTGACATTTTTGTTGCTAAACAATATTTGAGCAAATAATAAGATAAATATTAGAATCCATAAATATCAATAAACAATGCGATACAATAGAATGGTAGAGCTACAAACATATACAAGAATATGAAAAGTTTAAACTCTTCAGGTGAGAGTTCAGTAATAGGGATAAGAAGTAGGATCATCATTATGGTGACTAATAACAAAACCGGATGGATCATCTTTAAAAAAAAATATCCTTGATTATGATGTTGTCTTTGTGCTTCTTGATTAGAATATTAGAGCTTCGTGCTGATAACGTGTTATAATATAACTATAATTATCACAAAATTAGTGATTAGACTTAAGAACTTTAGAGAGATTTGCAAGAGGAATGAGAAGAGAAATGTATACTCATACAAGTGTATATGAGAGGTGTGTATATTCATTCACCATGATGGGGTATTTATACTACAAAGTGTAAATAATTGGTAGACAAGTAAAACTATTTAGCATAGTACATTTTATCTCTAAGTTTGACAAAGAGATCATCCACTTGTTGTGGTAATTAATTATAACAAAAACTACTTTAATATATTTCATTTATTTTAAACGGAACTACTTTGTTTTCTATGTATCTATGACTTTTATAGTTCCCATACAAAGTCATTATTATATTTATTTCACTTTACCATATTTAATATTTATAATTAACATCATGTTTTAAACTCAATGTATCTATCTTCTTCTCTCTTTGTTCTTCACCATGGACCTGCAACATCCAACTCTCCATCAACTCAACTGCAATTTTATATTAGTTTTCATGTTCATCTTCATCTAATTTTCCTTTGCAGACATAGAGTAGACTATGGGTTCACTCTTAATAATAGAGATG
Organism: Tagetes erecta; assembly: GCA_030867185.1. Taxonomy (NCBI): domain Eukaryota; kingdom Viridiplantae; phylum Streptophyta; class Magnoliopsida; order Asterales; family Asteraceae; genus Tagetes; species Tagetes erecta. The sequence goes on along the minus strand of CM061491.1, from coordinate 17,068,086 downwards.
GGTTCACTCTAGTTGTTTCTATATAAATCCTACTACAATTCTGAAACACGGTGGGTTCCTGTGAACCCACTCGGACTACCTAGATCCGTGCCTGTCAACTCATGCATGGTTCCACTAAATTTCCCTCCCAAAATTCCTATTATAAATCATATATTTTCCTCTAAAAGTTGCCTCCTAAAACCTTGAATTATTATATAGATTACACACATAATTAACATATATGAAATTTGAAATAAAAAGTGATGATTCATTAAACATAAAAGTTAATATTTACATAGAAATAAAAGACAAAAGGGCAACAACCACCAAGTTGCCCTGCTAACTCTTTTTAGATAGCTAAACCAAGTCGTTTAAACATTCATAGACTTTAAGGTGATAACAAAGCTATGCATAACCCGTTGGACTTGATTAAGTACCTTCACGGCTTTAGGTGCAAGGAATCCTACACTATCAAATGCAAATGGAACGAATATGTGTTGGTTGTCAATGTCGCTTTCTCATGTTTAGTCACTTTGCTTGTAGCAGCTTTTAAAGTAGCTTGACCCACCATAAAAGCATTATTTTAGAAGCCCACTAGGCCACTAGTGAGAAAACACATGTTAGATCCACACATGCTTGCTTACCTCATTTCCATCCAAATCTAATATGTCAGTCGATCTGAGTGTTGATCTACATTCTGACGGGTAGGTCACGAAAGTCACGAGTGTTTCTTTCAAGAGTTTTGGTTAATTTCTAATCGTTTCTTCAGCAACTCCGTATACTAGTTTATGTGTAACGGAACATATTTTCATCGATTGAAAGAATTATAGGGAAAATTTTGAATATGTCCCCTAAGATCAAATTCTTTCACAATATATACCCCTTGACTAAAAGTTCTCAAACTGTACCCTAGTTTAGACGTCGACGCCTATATATATGGAGTGGCACTACAAAGAAAATGAACTTTGCCGACCTATTTTCATCGGCAAAGCTTTGACACCTTTTAGCGACAAATTTTGGTAGGCAAAAGTCTGCTTTTTAATTAATTTTTTTTGAAGTCCTAGTTGACCTTTCCTGACCATTACTCGTCGTAAAAGGGTACCTTTTGCCAACAATTTTGAGCCTTGCCCGCCATGTTCTGCTAAGGAAACTTTTAGCAACGAATTTTCGCCGGCAAATCGTCATACCATCAAAATTCCACCTTTTTGATACACCCGTAGTAAAGATAAAGATTACACCTGGCTTTTTTAATTTAGTTTATGCGGGGATGCTAAAATTCAACCAAAAAGTCTTTGGATGGTCAAGTCTCGGAGAGTTAAAGGAAGGAAATTAACTAGTACAATATATAATTATATATAGAAGACTTCAAATTAAGTGCATGGGTTAAGTTTACACTAAATTGCACGTCTTGGTACTTGTACCTTATTAATTTGACAACTGTGTGAACATGCATGCTTTAGTGTGTGAATCGCGTCTATATATGTCCAACCATTTGGTACCAGCAAACACAAACAATATCCTTTATACCTACACTTAACTTCTATAATCCCTAAGCACTGATACATGAAATCTTTCGCTCTTTTTTTGCTTCTAGTTGTTTCTTCAACTTTGTATACTAGTTGTCTATGTAATGACAGCAATGTGGAACATGGTTTATGCATTGATGATGAGAGACTAGCACTTCTACAGTTTAAACATGATCTCATAGACGACTCCAACAGGCTCTCTTCTTGGAGCCGTGTGAACATAGACTGTTGCACATGGGATGGAGTTGTTTGTGATAACTTTACTGGTCATGTTCAAGAGCTTCGCCTTCGAGGGCCCGGCCCAGAACTTCAAGAAGCACCAAGTCAAATGCTCAGAGGAAAAATCAACCGGTCTCTACTGTCGATGAAGCAACTTAAGTATCTAGATTTGAGTTGCAATGACTTTGAAGATAGCCAAATTCCAAGTTTCATTGGCTCTATGGAGAAGTTGAGATATCTTAATCTCTCAAGGTCACAGTTCGTCGGTCAAATTCCTAACCAACTTGGGAACCTATCCATGCTGGTTGTTCTTGATCTAGGAACAAGGCCATTGGCAGATACTGTTCCAGTGAATAGTATGCATTGGATTTCGAGTCTTCGTTTGTTGAAATACCTTGATTTATCGGGTTATGATCTCAGTGCCGTGACTGACTGGCTTCAAGTCATTAACACTCTTCCATCTTTGGTAGAACTGCACTTGAGTTCAACCAATCTTAATCAAATTCCTCATCAACTAACCCATGTTAATTTTACTTCACTAACTGTCCTTGACCTTTCGTACAACATTTTCGACAGTATGATGCCTTGGTGGATTTTTAGTCTAAGTAAGCTAGTTTCCTTGGATTTGACTAGATGTCTTTTCCATGGTCCGGTTCCTAGTAAAGTCGGTGGTTTTCAGAACTTGACTGATTTACAAGTCGTTAGTGTGTCTGAAAATGATTTCATGAATTCAACATCCGTGTTAAATGGGTTGTTGAGTGTCACGAGTCTTGTGTCACTAGACATTAGTACGTGTAGTCTTTCAACTTCAATTCTTGGTGGTCTTCAGAACATGACTTCGCTTGTTAGTATCGACTTGTCACAAAATTATATCAATGTGACGCTACCAAACTCATTTGGTAACCTTTGCACCTTAAGGCATGTTGATCTAACATCTAACCATTTCAGTGGAAGTGTTTCAGAACTTCTGAACAACTTCTGTGAATGTGATTCACCTAAGTTGGAATATTTGTCTCTCAATGCAAACTACCTTTCGGGTCGTATACCTGATAGAATAGGACAACTTCAAAATCTAGTCAATCTAAATCTCGCGTTCAATTTCATTTCTGGCATGATTCCAAATTCTATAGGAAGACTTTCATCCTTAAAGGAGTTGAATCTTAATGTTAACTTTTTTTCGGGTAAGCTCCCTGATACAATTGGGCAATTAACATCACTAGAATGGTTTGAGATTTCCTTCAACAAGTTAAATGGAAGCCTACCGGTAAGTCTTGGAAAGCTAAGGAACTTAAACTATTTGAACGTGCACCGTAACCAGTTGACCGGTGATGTCACAGAAGATCACTTTACCAATCTCACAGCATTGACCACGCTATGGGCAGAGGGAAACATGCTAAGACTAAAACTACGCGATAATAACTGGGTCGCGCCTTTCAAACTTGACGTCCTTAGAATAGGTTCTTGGAATCTAGGCCCTCAATTTCCTTCATGGATTCGGTCACAAAACAACTTGAAAGAAATAGACATAGGCAACACAAGCATTTCAGACATCATGCCTAGTTGGTTTTGGAACGCGTTCTCTGATATTAGTTTCTTGAACATATCTCACAACCGTATCCAAGGGACCTTGGTACAAGATCTTGATATGCTTGCGCCAAATGCAGTTGTAGATCTAAGTAACAACCTTTTTGAAGGCCCACTACCAGGAAAATTCAACGAGGCGGACTTTGATATTCTAGATGTTTCAAGCAATCGTCTTTCGGGATCTCTGGAGCAATTCTTGTGTCCTCGGTTAGAAAAAGATAGACCGCTGCAAGTTCTTAATCTTGCCAATAACAACCTGTCGGGTGTCATTCCAGATTGTTGGACGAATTGGAAAAGTTTATCAGTCGTAAGCTTTGAGAGTAATTATCTTTCTAGCGGAATCCCAGAGTCTGTGAACAACTTATCTTCCCTGCAATCATTCAACGTCCGGAACAACAAACTCTCTGGGAAGCTGCCCGCGTTTCTTTTGAATCTAAAAAGCATAGAGATTATTGAGCTTGCTGAGAATGAATTCACTGGAAGCATACCGATGGTGATACATGGAGAAGAAACAAAGTTAAAACTACTCAGCCTTAGATCAAACATGCTAACTGGTGAAATTCCAGACAAACTCTGTCGTCTTACGTCTATCCAAATCTTGGATCTTGCTCATAACAATCTTTCTGGAACCATCCCAACATGCTTCTACAACTTCAGCGTAATGTCTGGAAAACAAAAATCAACTCCAATTGTGCTATATGATGCGCCATTTCAATTGCGAGTTCTTGGCAGTGCGTCATTGGTGACTAAAGGAAGAGAATTTGAATATAGCAACACATTGTATTTAGTCACAACTTTGGATCTTTCAAGCAATAACTTTTATGGCCCGATTCCGATAGAGCTTATGGGCCTTTTAGGTTTGCGGTGGTTGAATTTATCCGGAAACAATCTAACCCATCAAATTCCAGAAAAAATCGGTGAAATGACATTGCTTGAATCTCTTGATTTGTCTTTGAATCAGCTTGAGGGGAGGATTCCTTGGAGCATGTCGCGGTTGTCGGCCTTAAACTGGTTGAATCTGTCATCCAACAAATTAACAGGAGAGATCCCAAGAAGTACTCAGCTGCAGAGCTTTAGTGAGTTGAGCTTCATGTCGAACGCACTTTGTGGGCTTCCACTTGCAGCCGTGTGTAACAAAAAAGGGATCTCTCCTGATGCAGGTGTTAGAGGTGGAGGCGAAGAGCACACTAACGATGATTTTGATGACGAGAAGTGGGGATTTGTCATCAGCATTGTGCTTGGATTTATAACTGGTTTCTGGGTTGTGATTGCTCCTCTTGTTGCTAGCAAAGTGTGGAGAAGTTGTTACTTCAATTTTCTCTATGATGTGTGGTTCAAGATTTGTCTTGCTTGTCATAAGAAGAATGTGTTTTGAGTACCATCAAAGTGAGTTATATATATGCAATTACTCTATCTGTTTAATTTGATGATAATTATATATTTGTCAGATTTTCTTATCGTTGGTGGTTTTAATGTAATAAAAGTCTTATTATGTAATGTGATTTATTTATACCAAATCAGAAATTTGAATAACCATTGATTTAATTCAAGTTATACTTGTAAATATTTAAATACATATAAATATAACTAATTAGATTATCGGGTACGTTACATACTCCTTGATAAGAGTTAACAACAAACTGAAAGCCAACATAGACTAGCTCACTTGATAGAGACTTTCTTTCTTAGATATAATGGTGTATATTGATTTGATGTAATAAGATGAGGATAGAATATAAGTTGCGGCCCGCATTTGGAGTGCAAAAATCACCATGAATGACTTGGATGATTCAAACGAGTGCACGTACATATGACATGCGAACACAAATGTCACACAAAGGTTGTACAAGTCGATGTTCAACAATGTTACAAGCCAATTTATTTAATTATAAGAAAATCGAAGTCATTAGGCAGCTTAAAAAAACTAAGGAATTAACCGCGGGTGTGAGCAGAATATTTCATTTTAATTAAGTAAAAGTTGTTTGCTGAAATCTTGTTGGGTCACCATGCATGCATCATCTGCAATAAGAGGAGAAAGAAGTGAATATTTGAAACAATTTAAGACAAAAGCTAGCTAGGAGGTGTGACAAAGAGCTGAATATATATTAATTTGGAAATCGAGAAGCAATTAAAGATCTTGATACACTCATGCATGAGGCTGCGCCTGATCAAGCCGAGGCCAAACCTAGCTACCACGGTTTCTAAAGACTGTGAGGCGTTAGGCTATAAAAAGATTATTTGTATGTTTGGATGCTCAGCAGATTGTGGCATTTTAATTTGTAATCTATGTGGATTTTTTTATATAATTTTGGAATTTTGATAAATGGTTTATTTTAAAAAATTGGAGCGTTGTTAGCTGATTTACAATACAAATTAATGGCTGAAACATTGATCGAAGAAAATAACCATTTTGGTCGCAAAAAGTCAGCAATAATCAAGCAACAGTCGCAAAAAGCGTTGCAGTAATCCAATAACTGTCGCAAACTTGGCAAAATAAACGGTAGCAAAGCAGTCGCAAGATTTGTGATATAAAAGCGGTTGCAAAATAGTCATAGACCGTAGTAGTAGGCCACAATTAATACTAGTAGCTGGTAGCTAAGAGTTTGAATTAATCTAAGACTTGTGTTAGAAGGGAATCAAATCCTTATTACCATTGGCGCACCCTCTTAGGGACCAACGGGGGCACCGGCCCCTGCGCGTTTTTTGTCTCGAAGTATCGATTTTTACCCCGAAACCTTAAATTTTTATATATATATATATTGATCTCGCCCCCGTGTAAAAAAAATTCCATTTGTTATATATATATTGAACCGCGGCTCGCCCCTGTCAATAATAAACGACATTTCACATGTATACTAGTTGGGTACTTGGGCCATTATAAATTAAACCCATTACAAGTTAAACCCATTAAGTCATTACAAATTGGGTAAGTGGGCAGTTTGGCAAAAAAAACCCAACTAACAACCCATGATTAGTCCATTAGGATTTAGGGCCATTACTTATGTAGTTTTTATATGTAAGTTCAATCATTTGTTAGAATGAAGAAAATCAGATATTTAGTGTTGTTATTGTTTGACTCGACCCGAATTAAATTTTCAACCCGAAAAAATAACCTGAAACTTAATGATAAGGAAAAAAAAATTACGGGTTCTATAATTTTCCGCCCCCCTGCTACAAGAGCTTAGGATCCGCCACTGCTTATTACGTACCGTGCCATGCACCCGTGAATTTAAATAAATTAAATTTGTGAGTGGTTCTGTCATATGATGATGAATATAGGAAGGTGGTCATGACCATAATAATGAAGTGCGGGGGACACTAATTGAACGAAATCTTTATTGCAAGGTGAATTAATATATGGGTCATGATAGTACGAAGAATTGACATGAGTCACATGACTAGCTAGCTAGGGTTTAATTTTGTTTGGCCAAAATAGGATGGTATAGATCATTAATTAACTGGAAGTTACTATCGTAACATGTGTATTTGAGTTTAGACTAAACTCTCATATTTGTAAAACAAAAACAAGCTAGATATATAATATCAATCTCTTTATAATCTCAATCATCAATATGAGTGCCCGGCTTATAATTTCTTATTAATTTCTCATCTTCTCACGTACTAATTGTGCTTATTATTTGTTGTTTTAGCATTTTTCCATGTCTCCTTATCTACTCAAAACTATGATGGTGTATTATGCATGCATGGAGGGTGAGAAACAATCACTTCTCGGATTCATGCACAACCCATGCATATATAGATGAAGCAGATAGACTTGCATGCATGCTTCCTAGGCGGGATCGATGGTGATCAGAAGAGAGATTGTTGCTGATGGCCGGGCTGCAGTTGTTCACTTGTTTGTGATAACATAATGGATTTGAACCTGAAGCGCGCAATTAACTTAAGCATTTGAACTTGAGTTGTCAAGATTTTGAAGGACGCGAAGGACGCTCGCTAGGAATGCCATGAGACCTATCTAGTACGTTTTGTGGTTTATATATATGAACAAGTGTTTTAACATTATTAGGTTAATAATAAATTTGTGATGCCTTCCCATTTTTCAAACCTTGTGATCGAGATGGCGATTCTTCTTAGTCAAGCGCGCTAGCAATCAAACTCAAGCGCACACTAGAAAAGAACGGGCTTTTACAATTTCATCGCCCTTGGATATTTCTGCTTTAGCCGGAGTGTGACAAAACCCAAACATACATGCAATACATGCATATATGTATTTATAGTATGTTACTCACATTTATAATCTTCTATTAAAATGTATTTTTTAAAAATATATGATGATTTAAACCTGTTTGTTATAAACTGATTGGTTAAAAGTTAACCGGGTATTACACGGCTAAAAATTGATATGATATTTAATAAAAACTGATCATAATATGACATTTTAACTATATTTAATTTGTTTTTAAAATTTGAATGATATGTTTTTCAAACAGTTTGTATTAAAAATCAAATTGTAGTAACGTTTTTTTATAAGAAGTTAGTATATTAAAAATCAATTGAAATTATAATTACAATCATTTAGAAAAAATATAACAAAAAAGAAAAAAAATATAAATGTATAATTTAATTTGCATGGTTTAGTTGAAATCTTTAAGCTGGTTGTGGTGGGCGTTAGGCCCGACTTTTTTAAGCTTAACTCCGCCACACTACCATGTTGGTTGGGCCATCATGGGCAAAACAATTTGAGGGGAGTTTCTAACTTTCTACAATATCGTCATTGCCCACACGAATTTCAAACAATATAAGGGGAGTTTTTACTTTCTATTATACCTTAAAATAATAACTTCTACTTATGTTTTATTTTATATAATTAAAAACCAGTTGACTATTAATTACATGGGTAGTAATTATTATATTAACTTTTTGCGTAATGTCCTATGACTAGTTAGTAATCACACGGGGGCATTAATCATTAGAAGTAGTCTAAAAAACAATATTATGATTTATTTAATTATGAGGATGTTATGTGTCATGACTCAATCATATTTATTGGTATGTTTTAATTAATTATTTTCATTTAATTTTATTTTCTTTTTATTTAGTAATAGTGAGTAGTGGTTAAGTTAATGGCTAGTTATTTAGTGGCTAGTTTAAGTTAGTGGTAGTTTAAGTCTTAGCATTATTTATTTGAGTTTGTATTTTATTGTTTCGGATATGAATAAATGAAAATTATAAAGTTAGTCTAAAATTCTCTTTATTTTCTAATTTGGTTTCCTTCCTTTTTTTTTAGTGAATTTACAAGAATCACATCAGTGGATTGATGTGGGTTTGACAATATGATAATTTCATAAGTGACACATTGACATAGTTAAATGTTAAGTATCAAATAAGCTGCTATAAATTATAATTTGAATGTGTTTGTAAATAAAAAGTAGAAAAAGGATCGATAAATATCAAAGCATGACAACATGTATATGGATATGATGATAACCTTCCACGTATGGAGTGTCGTCCCCCATGTGCTAAAGAAGAGTAGACGGATAATGGATTAGTCATAATATACATATATGTGGTCCATTGCAAACATTACTAATTAATACCGGTTCCAAAAGCTTTTGGGTTTGATAGTTGTGTCGTTTTCTATGTGCCAAATCCTTTTCTACAAAATATTAAGACTTTTCTTGGATTTTTTATTGTCAAAATGAGGCATTAACCTGGTTGCTAATTACCATTGTTCCATATTCGAACGAGTTAATTAGGATTGATTTAGGAAGCTCGATCATGAGTTTTAACATATCATTTCTTTTACCTTACTATTTTTATATATTAACTTCTTGTTGAAGACTCTACTCTCTTAAATATAATCTCTAATCTACCTATTCTAATAATTGAGTAACAAATACACATGGCATGATTATAGCATGTCCACCTAGGATTTTTCCTATGTGTCAAACTCACATTCATCCTATATATTATTTTATGCGGATCTTCAACTGGGTTTCTGGGTTTGAATTTAACCCGATATTTAACATATATCTTATTAATATATTTTATTATTTTTTGAAAACAAATGAAAAAAACTTGTATAATTAATCTCTATTTATATCTTATAACTACTTTTTAGTAGGATTTGAATAATTTTTAAATTTTAATAATCGTTATGAAAATACTAAATTTATTTATTTTGGATTTCAAATATATTCATTTGATATAATCGTAATTTTAATAATATTACTTATTTTAATAGTAATAATGCATCTTTAATAGAATAATTAAGGTATATCAAATTTAAATAATTATTTATATTTATTTGATTTAGCTTTTCTAATAACAAATCTTCTGTATTAATAAAAAATATCGTTTTTATCATTTAACCCGTGTATTACACGGGAAAAAACCTAGTATAATATAAAAAAAACATAATTTGCTTATGTGGCCGATTGATAGTTATTTTTGCTTATTTTAACTGTTTGAGAATTTATCTCATAATAATAATTTTATATAAAATAATTACGTTTTAGCCCTTATATTTAGTAGAATCTTGAAAATTTTAAAAGTAATTACCTTTTCAACTCTCTCCTAGAGGTGTGTATGAATCGACTTATATTTGATAGAGTATAAAAATAAAACTTAAGGATAAAATTGATACTAGCTTATAATTAAACACATACGCATTGTATAAGCATACATAATTTTTTATACAAAATTATAATTTAAAAAAACTACACCATAAAATCAAACATTTAATTCTATTTAATTTTAGTATAATATTTTTATACTAATTTTTTTTAATAAATCTTATGTTTCCATTTTACCATGGTTTTGTCTCGAAATTAATTAGAATTGTTCGTGCCCTCATGAATATTCATAAAATCACCTATTGAATATTATTTGCCCAAACATAACACAAGCACTAAACTAGTAAGTAACAAATTTATATGATTAATTGGCAATTATTTTTTGGATAGGTTCGACGGCATGACAAAGCACAAAACTCCAACAAATGGGTCTATTCTTTTCAATAATTTCGAGAATAATAATAGTAGCCTTCTAACTAATGAAAACATAATGGCAGGTATAGGTCGACCCTACGTATTGTCAAAATCCGTTGATTCTAAGAAGAGAAAAAATTTGAAATTATAATTAATAACTCGTAATAAAATATGATAATTAACAAAAATATACAAGATGGTGATAATTGTTATAACAATAAAAAATACTGTAACAAAATGTTCCAGTTACTTACTCAACTAAACCATAACGCTCTTTTTGTGTTTTCGTAGTAAAGTTTTCAATTAAGTCATTTTCAATAGCAATTATAGCCAACCATATTTAAAAATTGGACAACAAAAACAAAATAAGACGTTTACCTCTTTCATATACACAAGCCATTCTTTATCACACGTTTCCCTATTTCGTAAAATCATCGTATACATTTAGTTAGAGAATTGTCTTTCACGTTTATACACGAGACCCTTAAAAATAGACAAACATTCTTTTGGATATTTCTAACCAAAATATTTATCATGTTAGGACTAAGTCTGTCCTACCATCTTCGATTAAAAACAATCTAACAAACCCTTTATCCACAAATAAAATAACTTTTTAAGTATTAGGTAATGGATAATTGGGTTTAATAAGTGGAATTAATGAGTTGTTTTTTTAACGGCTGGATAATAAGTTGTAAATTAGACATTTAAATATTTATTTATATATATGTTTATTTTGAGCTATGATATTATTTTAAATGCTTAATCCTTATATAATATACCAAAACAAAAAAATCATATGTGGCATCTTTTCATAGCTTTTAGCTTATGTGGCATTATTTTAGAGATTATCTCACAATAATGATTTTTTATTTAAAATATGTATATAAAATTTATTATAATAAAACTAATTACAGTTTTGGTCCCCTAATATTTTGGAGAATTTTAAAAAATTTAAGAGTATTTATATTTTTAACCCTTTACTACAAGGGGTGTACGTGAGTCGATTTATATTTGATAAGGTTTAAAAATGAAACTTATGGATAAAGTTAATAATAACATACAATTAAAGACCTCAGTGTTTTATAAATATACATAACATTTTTATATGATTTAAAAAATAATAAACTACACCATAAAACTAAGCACTTTATTCTCTTTAATTTGAGTATAATATTGCTATACTAAAAATCTAATTTTTAAAAATATATTATGTGTTCCGTTTTACCGCGGTTTTTTCTCAAAACTAAATAGAACATTCATGAAAATCCTTAAAACCATCACTTGAATTGTGTTCCCGAGCGTAACACGGGTACTAAACTAGTTATATAATATACAAAAATAAAAAAATCATATGTGACATCTTTTTATAGCTTTTAACTTATGTGGCATTATTTGAGAGATTATCTCACAATAATAATTTTTTATTTAAAATATGTATATAAAATTTATTATAATAAAAATAATTACATTTTTGGTCCCCTAATATTTTGGAGAATTTTGAAATATTTAAGAGTATTTATATTTTTAACCCTTTACTACAAGGGGTGTACGTGAGTCGGTTTGTATTTGATGAGGTTTAAAAATGAAACTTATGGATAAAGTTAATAATAACATACAATTAAAGACCTTAGTGTTTTGTAAATATGCATAACATTCATAAAACTAAGCACTTTATTCTCTTTAATTTGGGTATAATATTGTTATACTAAAAATCTAATTTTTAAAAATATATCATGTGGTCCGTTTTACCACAATTTTATCTCAAAACTGAATGAAACATTCATGAACATCCTTAAAAACATCATTTGAATTGTGTTCCCGAGCGTAGCGCGGGCACTAAACTAGTTATATAATATAGCAAAACAAAAAAAACTTATGTGGCATCATTTTATAGCTTTTAGCTTATGTGACATTATTTGAGAGTATATCTCACAATAGTAATTTATTTATTTAAAATATATAATTAAAACTTATTATAATAAAACTAATTATATTTTTGGTCCCCTAATATTTTGGAGAATTATGAAAAATTTAAGAGTATTTATATTTTTAACCCTTTACTACAAGGGGTGTACGTGAGTCGATTTATATTTGATAGGTTTAAAATGAAACTTATGGATAAAGTTATTAATAACTAACATACAATTAAAGACCTAAGTGTTTTATAAATATACATAACATTTTTATACGATTTAAAAAAAATAAACTACACCATAAAACTAAGCATTTTATTCTCTTTAATTTGAGTATAATATTGTTATACAAAAAAACTAACTTTTAAAAATATATCATGTGTTCCGTTGTTTTGTCTCAAAAATGAATGGAACACTCATGAACATCCTTAAAACCATCACTTGAATTGTGTTCCCGAGCGTAGCGCGGACACTAAACTAGTTATACATATATAAAAATTAAAATTTCATGCACCTGAGAGATCGCCCACCTTGCCCTAAAGTCAGCCTTGGTATGCGTTAAAAAAAAGTTTATTGTTTTTAACAGTCTCAATTATATATACATTAGAAATTCGAAAAATTAATACTCGATTATTTAATAAACTCTCTAAGATAATAATTTTTGTCGGTCCCGACTCAGGGATAAGGTGCTAAATTAATAATTCGCTAAAATTATAAGATAATACATTTTTTATAATTTCTTTAGACCCCATATAAAATATAAATTAATAATTCCTTATATATGGCATATTACATGAAAGATTTATGAAGGTTTCTTGAAAAATGATTCAATTGTCTTTTGTTGAAATCAATTTCCACTTGAATCTCATCTCTAATTTTCCTTAGCATGGTAAGAACTTCTGGTATTGTTTTCTCATAGTTCAATAAGAAATTGTTCAATGTGATTGCCTCTTGAATAGCTTCGTTTCGCGAACGGGGCTCCATTGTAGAACTTTCATCATCTTCTTTATCGATATCATCTTTATTAATTCAAATAACACTTTCAATAATTTCTTTATCAGTCAATAACTATAAATTAATAAAATATTAATTAATATATAAATTAATAATTATTAATTTATAGATTAATTAATTACTTTTTTAGTTAATAAATTTTAATGGTTCTAGGTATATTATTTTATAGAATTTCTACTGTATTTTTAGCCGCTGGTGTTCTTGATTTTTAAAATAACTGTTTCTGATCCTAACTTTAATTATTTTTACACCAATGAACTGTTGTTAAAAACTTTTTACACCAATGAACTTTTAACAACATTAAGTTTTCATGAATTTCAAAACGGTGTTTTAGATTTTTTTTTTTTTATCAAAACGAGGATGCATGTCTATCTACCCTCGTTCGCCGGTTTATTCCTTATATACGTTATCCTTACTTGGTTGCTAAATCGTGCACACTTCGCCGCGTATTCATCTTTTAACTTGAAAGCATCTATCTCCCTCGAATTCATTAACGCATATATACTTACAAGCATATATCATCATATATATTATTTCTGACAATCAGAATTAATTAAGAAATGGAAAAGGGTGATGATGTTTGTTATTGTTCATCTGAATCATCAGCCGGAGGTGTAAATGTTTATAGTTGTAGTCAATCGGACGTTTCCTCCGTCGATCATCTCATCGTCATGGTCAATGGGATCCTTGGCAGGTCACACATTTTCTTCTCTGTTTCATTCTTTATTACCTAGATTGTTGGAGTCAGGTTTTTGTATGTTGCGATTGTTAGTGTCGATCAACTTGGCCCGAAAAGAGGGTTACGATAAGCCTCCGTGACGATTGTAACTTAGCGCAATCGGCCGTTAAAAAAATGTTTTTGCCGTGAATTTTGATTTGGATTAGTTTCTGGTTTTATTTGATTTGATTACCATATATGGTATGAATTTTGAAGTTTTATGAATACACGAGATAATCTTCTTTTATACATAGCAAATCATGAAAAACGCTTCTATGGCGCTCGAGGCTGTGGAGCTGGTCAGTCCAACGGGTCATGCATAGTGATGTTATGAATCAAGATATATAAATGTATTTTTTAAAACACTAAAAAAGGGGCTAGCGGCTTAGCTTGGTGTCCGTTTGCCTTTTATTTTGATGTAAAATAAATAGATAACATACGGGTTAGCAAACTAAGCACTTGTATCATTTGTTGAAAGTTATGCTGATGTTAAAATTCTATGATACATTAAATCATCTCCATAATTGTATTATTGATGAGTTTAGCATAAACTTGAACTAGTCTAGGATGAACAGTCTTAATCAAGTAGGATGGATGCAGATCGATTAAACCGAACATGATTAATCCTGATAAAATTGAAAAAAGACGAAAAGAAATAGATTATGACAGGGAAAATGTAAGAACTGCTAGATTTAGATCATACTTGATCCAGAATTGGTCAGATTAGGATTTAAGTCATTCAAAGACCAAAGTATGACAGATTGATCAAATTTATACAATTTTTCTTACTGTTTTAACAGTTCTATGGATTGGAAGTTTGCTGCTGAGCAATTTGTTAAAACAATTCCAGATAAAGTATTGGTTCATCGTAAGGATCATCGATCTCTTTGTTAGTAGCACTTTATTGATCTTCTACTGAAAAGCATGCTCATATATTTGTTGCTTAATTATCTGATGTAGGAAGTGAAAGGAATGCGGCTACACAAACATTAGATGGTGTAGATGTAATGGGTGAACGATTATCACAAGAGGTTGGTTTCTGAACCATGCCGATTATCGTGTGGTGTGTGTGTGCATTACAAAGAGCATCCATTGACCATCATTCATCATTCGTGTACCTTTGGTTTGACATCAGGTTCTTGAAGTTATAGCGCAGAAGCCAAATCTTCGTAAGATATCTTTTGTCGCACATTCTGTAGGAGGTTTAGTGGCAAGATATGCAATTGGGAGGTTGTATAGACCCGCAAAGGAGGGTACCATTAAAGAATCAGCAGCCACGATTGGTGGTCTGGTGCCAATGAACTTCATTACCGTTGCGACACCTCATCTTGGTTCAAGGGGCAACAAACAGGTAAAATATTAAATGGTCTGAAAGCATATATCAGTTCAGTTGTCTTGTTTAATCATCAATGGTCCTAATTTACGCTTCTTTCAGGTGCCCTTTCTTTTTGGAGTCCCTGCCTTTGAAAAAGCGGCTGTTCTTGTTATTCATTGGATATTTAGGAGAACCGGCCGCCATCTTTTTCTTACTGATAATGATGAAAGAAAGCCTCCACTGCTTATACGCATGTTGCAAGATTATGGTGACTGTCATTTCATGTATGTGCAGATCGATTTATTCAATCGTTTAATAGATAATTCAAATGTTTTATGATTTAAAAATTGACTTTGGTTGACTTTCAAGGTAAATTTTATATTTTACCAGTATGAAATCAACTTTGCAGGTCAGCACTGCGTTCCTTTCATCGTCGGGTGGCATATTCAAATGCTGGCTGTGACCGTATCCTTTCAATGTCAATAAATCCTTTGAAATAATACTATTCCATCTTGTAATGCACATTGTTTTTCCCTTATAACATAATCAGACATAGTTGGATGGAGAACATCGTCAATCAGGCGTAACGAAGAACTGCCAAAGGTAACGTCTTTAACTTACATAATAATGTTTCGATCTTCCCTAATTATTCATCCTATAAAACAACACATTCTGTTTACAGTGGGAGAACTCAATAAATGAAAAATATCCTCATATTGTTTATGAAGAACACTGCAAGGCATATGATGGCGAGAAAGTTTTGACCAATGGCGATGACGTTATCAACGATTTGGAAGGTCTGAACCTCTAATCAATGATTATTTTCAAGGAATATTATTGTAGACGTACGATCAATAGTTATCATTTGTCTTATGGGGTCTCCTTTTCTTAATTAATGCATGTTTATACAACGGGTTCAGAAGATATGGTGGCCGGGCTTTCTCGTGTATCATGGGAAAAAGTAGATGTCAGTTTTCACAACAGTAAACTGAGATTTGCTGCTCATAGTGTTATTCAGGTATATATCTTCTTCAACCATTAGATACATGCACATAGATGGATATTAAATTTATTAATGTTGACTTGGATGTAGGTCAAAGATGACTACTTGCATACTGATGGTGTAGATGTTATTCAACATATGATTGATCATTTTTGCATTTAGAAAACCCCCTCTCATCATTCATTGAATAGGCTGAAAGAAAATACAGTATCTGGGCTGCTTTGACCCGTCCCATGGGCATCTTGATGCTTCCTGAGAGACAAAACACTCTTGTAACTCGTTTCTTTAATTCGTTATTATTAGAACTTAGAAGATGATTGATTGTTTGCACGTTTAGGAGAACAAAATGTCCTTAGTTTGAAGGTTATACAGTCTACTTTAATGTTGTTATGAGCATATCTTGCAAGTTAGCTGAATTGAATTGCATCAATTAGTTGCTTGGATGCTTGATCAAAAACATAATAAGACTACAAGAAATATGATAGATGTGTATTGGCATCCTTGTGTTCAAATTCTTTAAACATACGTTGTCGATCATATAAGTTATAACTGTTGTAAAACTAGAAGGACCGGAAACTTAGTAAAATGCTACTCAGCAAGAAACTTCAATGTCACAAGTATTTAATTACAGGATTAATCATATAGTATTGTAATAGTTACTATTATTGTTACTATTACTATCATAGTTGGCACCACCGACTACAATTACAATCATCATCAAGATATTTGTTGCCTTGTTTGTTACTGCCCTGTGAGCTGTGATACTGCTGGTATGATTGAAGGAGGGGCCGAGTCGATGAAAATGGTTACGTTTATGTAAACTTATAAAGTATTTTGTTAATAACATGTTAGTTACTTGGATTTTGGTTGTCATGTTTAACTAGTTTGTTTAATGTACATTTTGTATTATGGTATTTACCTATTTAACATTTTAGTCAATCTGCAGGAATTGTTACATAAATAGTACGTCTGGTTATCCCTTTCTGTAGCTAACAAGTTGTGAATCATTCAAACAAATCTAAAACAGCATAATGTGATTTTGACGTTGAAGTTAGTTGTAATTGACTTTTGTGTACAACTTAGTGTTGGGCTTGGGTCCAATCTGACAATTGATAGAGACGTATATCTAATAAAACTTCTTTCAATTCCCGTCAAATTTAGCTGTCTTGTGGCCATCATGTTTCAAGATCACAAGTCTTAACTACTTGTTTTGAGAATGGTTATGCTAGATGCCTAGATTTACCCCATGTCGGACCAATTTTTTTTTTTCATGTGGTTAGAAATTTATTAGGAGTCGTTTGAGTATCGCCTTTGAATCTACCCAACACTCAAGTTTCATCAGTAATATTAGCAACACTCAAGTTAATAGGGACCAGGGGCCGGTGGTTGATCTAGGATTTTTTTTCAGTGAGTTCGATGTTTTTAGGTGCTCAAACTTTAATAGAACTAGACATAAAAAAATTTCGGGTCGGTTTGACGATTCAGGTCGGGTTATGTTCATGAAATAAAAAAACACATGATATAAATACGAAAATCATTACAAATTTAAAGTATTACCTATAGTTGTCCATACGAGGTTTCATTTTGTGAAAACGTTGCATTATATCTTTGACCGAAACTTGTTGTATTGAGATAGTAATTGTTGTTTGATTTGACCTTTGAATAACCATACAGAATGACTATTTTACCCATCTAAGATATTATATGTTGAATGAAATGTAACTGTTTCGTCCATTCTCTTAACTATATTTACTTATGAATAATTATAAAATTAAAATAAAAAACATCATATAAAATCTAAATTACATGTTAATCTTCAATATCCATGAAAATGTACTAAAAGCCAAATATATATATAAATATATATATATATATATATATATATATATTCATACTTGGCAGTTAAAGGTGGTTTGTGGTTGATGATGGTGGCTCAATGTAACAAATGAAAGAATCATTCATGTATTCATCACCCATTCTATTACGTAATTCCGACTTCACATGCTTCATTGAAGAAAAACATCTTTTAACATTTGTTGTTGCAAACGGTAAAAACAGTGATAACTTCATTAAACGGTGGACCATTATTTACAAAAATAATTTACAATATTATAATATAGGTTCCTAACAAGAACAAATAGTTTTTGTTTGGGTTCGAGCAATTGTCCTAAATAATTCGGATTCTTTTAACTTCATCAACAAAAAGTTTCGCTTTAATCTATCTAATAAATCAAGGTTTTAGGGGGCAAATTTTGGTGGGAATTTTTTTAATTCATATTAGGAAGTTTAAGAGGGAAAATATTAAGTGTCATGCATGAGTTGGTGGACCAATATCATTAAATATTAAATATTTACAAATTACAAATCTTTAAAAATAATGATAATAAATTTTTTATAAATATTATTATTTAACCCGTGTGTAACACACGGGTGTTAAACCTAGTCTATATAATAAATCAAAGTTTTAGGAGAGACAAAATTTCGAGGGGGGGAGGAAGTTTTTTTGTTTTATAACAGGAAATTTAGGAGGGAAAACTAATGGAACTTTCATCATGCATAAGTTGATGAAACCAAATCCTTAAATATTAAATATTTACAAATTGTTAAACACATTGGTTATAATTTTTTTATAAATATTATTAATTAACCCGTGTGCAACACACGGGTATTAAACCTAGTTAGAAAATATATATTCATGAAGGAAAAGAATGATTGGGTATTTCTGCTAATAAGTTTGCGCGCGGTTAGATATTTTTTTTATAACGGTGGTTCATACAACGGTTTATAACCGAAACATTCAGCTCGATGTGTAAGGACCGAGATTGAAACCATGCCTCTAACATCAATAGGTGTTTTTCGTCAGCATTGAGCTTCCCCATTACTGCGAACGCAGCGGAGACTCAGCACAACCCTCCTTACGGGTCGGAGTCGAAACTCGTCAACTAATTGTTCCAGGGAAAACCGGACATGAACCTTTAACCATGCCACATAAAACTCTTAGGATCAGACACGAGACCGGGTGGTAGCCCAGGACGAGTTTCATTGCCAATACTAAAAAAAATGACACTAGTGAGAATTAAAGTTAGATCTTTTATTAAATACCATTAAATCATAAGTATAGATTTTCGATTACATATTAATTCATTAATTGTAAGGAGAAAGTGGTTGTGTATTAAAATTTTTTAAAACACGAAAACTCATCAATCACTAGTTAGGTTTTCTTTACATTCTTTATTTAATTTGAATTAGCATAACTAATATAAACTATCAAAATGGATAGCACATGTAACTTATTTAATATTGCACAAAGTCATTATTATCATTAGGTTATTACTCGTACATAGTGAAAATTGTATATGTTAATACTAATTTGATACTCCGTATTACATAAAACAAAAATACATTTATTGTAGATGATTATTAAATATGCAAGGTTTTGTTTTGAGGATGGTTCAGTTACAAAATATATTTTATCTAACATGTGAGAAGTGATATTTAATCACATTAAAACCAGGTCAAATAAATTATTATTAAACTCATTATTGCGACGTTAGAACCATAAGTCATGTGACGCTACCACTTCACTTTTTTTAATCATCAACGTCCACTTCTTTAATGGCATGATGTTCTCGCGTAGACGTGAAAAAAAAACCAGTTCCGGAACCAACCCGGTGTACCTGAACTGGAACCGGTCGTACTCAAACCGTAGGGTACACATGGGTTCCGGTTCCTCCTAGAAAGTGGAACCGTACCCGGAACCGGTTCCACCTCAACCTGGTCAAACCGGACCGACCCTACTCGAAACCGAAAAAACCCGGTTAAACCGGTCAAAACCCGGAACCGAACCCGACCCTATCCGGTTTTTGACTTTGTTAACCAAAACCGGACCCGGTTCCTAAAAAACCCGGTTTATGCATGGCTATTCTCGCAATCTCGCGTCAATTTGGTTTTGAAAATTCAAAATTAGTATTTATATCC
Organism: Tagetes erecta; assembly: GCA_030867185.1. NCBI lineage: Eukaryota > Viridiplantae > Streptophyta > Magnoliopsida > Asterales > Asteraceae > Tagetes > Tagetes erecta. Next base: position 17,047,887 of record CM061491.1, on the reverse strand, counting down.
GTAACATTTTTAGAAATAATTCTGTCGACATCCAAAATCTAGTGCTAAACATATCTTCATCGTGTTTTCGATCATCTATAAAATAATATTTCATTATAACCATATGAGCATTTACAAAAAGATTCACAAAACGTTTTTTTGATGTGGCGTATTTTAAAGTTTGGATGCGGCGTCGCCAATTAATGTTGGCAAGAATGTGAAGCCCGTTAGATTAGTATGGACTAAAACTAGTTAATTAATGATGGTGGTGAAAGAATTACTCACTCCGTCTCAATTTAACTGTTATGGATCTCACAACACAAAGTTTAAAAAAAATTGATTTATTATATATTGTTAACTTATAAAATGACAAAAAAATGGTTAAATGTAAGTTAAATAGTTGAAATTTACTGTGTAAAATTAATATAAATTTTTTAATGCCTCAACGGTAAAAGATAACAGTAATACTACTGTTTTGAGTACCATATGAGATGAACAATATTATGGGTGTGAAGACACTACTCAAAACCGCCACAGCGCTACCTTAGTGGTTTGCCGTGTTGTTCCCGTGAACTTGAATAAAACCGATTGTGAACCTTTCCACTCTAAGCAAGTCAAAACTTAAGCAAGACTCATAATAAAATTTACAAAATACAAACTATATATATAGTTGATGATAGTCTGTCGTTAATAAACTATCTTTATATAATATAGCAAAATCAAAAAAGCTTATGTGGCACCATTTTAAAGCTTCTGGCTTATGTGGCATCATTTGAGAGTTTATCTCATAATAATAATTTTTTTATTTAAAATATGCATATAAAATATATTATAATAAAGCTAATTACATTTTTGGTCCCCTAATATTTTGGAGAATTCTGAAAAATTTTAAAGTATTTATACTTTTAACCCTCTACTACAAGGGGTGTACATGAGTCGGTTTATATTTAATAGGGTGTGAAAATGAAACTTATGGATAAAATTAATAATAATATACAATTAAAGACCTCAATGTTTTATAAATATACATAACTTTTTTATATGGATTTTAATAAAAAAAATAAACTACACCATAAAACTGAGCATTTTATTCTCTTTAATTTGAGTATATGATTGCTATACTAAAAATTTAATTTTTAAAATTATATTTCGTGTTCCGGTTTACCACGGTTTTGTTTCATAACTTATTGGAACGTTCATGAATATCCTTAAAAGCATCACTTGAATGTTGTGTTTCCGAGCGTAGCGCGGGCACTAAACTAGTAAACTTATATAAAAAATATTACACAATACAAAGATTTCGTTTTGATAGATTTGCCTCTTACCCAGCTTGTATATATAGTAAGCACGTGGATTGATACGCTAGCTTCTTAATATATTAATTAATATGTTGCTTGATCACACTCTAAAAGTGTATTTAACTCTTAATCTGTGGAGATTATAGTAATAGACACGATGATCAACTAAAGATTTTATTTCATTGTTTAATTATTTTAATTACGTAATATAATAAGATAGATGTCGTATTGAATTGTTTTTTGTAATAAAAAAACAATAGTTTGTCATGATAGGTGAGTTCCCCACGACTAAGTTATTATTAAAGTAAAACCATATATGATATGTAATTAATTTCTAACCCGTGATGTCCTTTTCTATTATTAAATTAGTGAATTTGAATATGTTATATACATTTTCTTGATTACTTAATACTGATCTCTTTATATTAATAATAAATTCTTTTTTCTACTTCGTAAAGTCTAAGTTAACAATGACGCTTGTCAAATTTTAGACGATCTAATAATTTATGTTAATAATATATATATGTAGGAATTTTCTTACACCAAGTGACCAAAGTTTAACATTCAAATATAACTAATTTAACTATTAAAATTTAATATATTAGGATTTATATATAATGGCGATATATGTATTTCAAATAAATAAATTTTTTTCTCACTTCTACAGTATATATTAAACATTTAAATCAAAGAAACACATGAGTTGAACAAACTGGTTTATGCATTTCTAACAGACTATTTGTTTTTCATTTTTGGTAATTACATATAACAATAATATTAATTTAATTTTAATAATAACAAGTTATAATTTATGAATTTCATCGTTTCTATTATTCAACTTGTGTACACGCATGTTCTAACCTACTAAACATTATGGATATTGCGACTTGAGTTTAAACTAGTTAAACGAACCGTGCATGCTATGCGGTGGTCAATTCTTAGTTGACCTGTTTTTTACTTTAGCATGTGTCGTGCGTTGCGGCGCCAACGTTACATTTGCGACTACGTAACACACGGTACAGTGATGACATTAACTTGTGGTGGCCCCGCGTTGCGATGGTCACATTAACATGTAATGCTCGCACGACGCAACGTTATGAGTTTGTGACTTTATTAAAAATTTGCATTATGTCTTGCATATTCCGATATAAGGTCATAACTAATTAAATAATAATAATAATAAATAAAAACAAAAGAAAAATTTTCAAGTTAAAAGAAAAAAATTTGAAGTAAAAAAAAAGTTTTTAAGTTTAAAAAAAAATTGTTTGTGCCAACTTTTAACTTTAGTATTAACGGAAGGGAATTCTACTTAGGTGCTGTTTGTTTTTTCTGCAGGAAAATGTCTGCAGTCTGCGGATCACATCTGCAGACATCTGCAGAAGAAGAGGTGGACCAAACGTCTGCAGTCTGCAAGAAGAAGACTGTTTGTTTTTTTAACTTCTGCAGTCTACTGAAATAAACTGAAATTAAATAAACTAATTTATTACACTTAAATAATATTCATAAGACCACAATAACACAAAAATCATATTCATAAAAACACAAGAAGGTCCATATTCTAAGCAAAGAAGTGTTAATAACCAAATACTAAATTCAAACCAAATGTTTAAACTCATACAATTAACCATTGGCTTCAATCATATAAAACAATTAAGAATTAACCATTTCAAAAAATTTAAATAAAAGTCAGATATGTAGACACACATTGAACCACTTTTCATTCTCCATTCTACTTCATCAAACCCATTCTTCCCTTTTATCTTTTTTTCAATTCAACATAGATAAGTATCCACTCTTCTCACTAATTATAAGAAGTGAAATCCAACTTTGTCCACTTTATCCTTTTTCATCCATGAATCTAGACAAAAAAACGTGATTTTGTAAATCTAAACAAAAAACCCATATGAATATCAAGTACAAACTCAACAACAACATCAAGAACAACAAATTGATTGATACCTGAAAGGAAGTGGCGGCAACGGAGGTGGCGGTGCGGCGGCGACGGAGGTGGTGATGCGACAGCTGAAATGAAGCGGCGGCGGAGGTGGTGATGTTGCAACGCCAATCGGAAACAGAGGTGATGGTACGACGGGAAGATGGGTGGAGGAGGTGGTGGTGAGGCTGCAGGAAGAGGAAGAAGGAGGTGGAAGAAGGATATGCTTGCTTTTAGAAGAAGAAGAGAGAATAGAAGAGAAGAGAAGAGGTGAAAAGACATAGGTTTATGTATGCACCAAAAAGAGGACGGGAAGACGTTTTTTAATGAAATGTCTTCCAAAAAACAAACAGTCTGCAGACATAAACGTCTGCGCGTGGTCTGCATGGTGCAGACAAAAGAGGTTCTGCAGATGTTTTTTAGAAAAACAAACACTACCTTAGTTTCTTTGGAATTTTATTGTTTTATCATCATCCACAATAATTGATGACTCGTAAAATTAAATTATTATACATTGAATTAAATTCACATTCGTGTTAGGTGATGCGATCACGGGGTCTTGTGTTTGTAACTTTCTTACACGTGTTATACTCATAAAAATAGTATCGTCTCGAACGTTGAACTTTAATCGTTCATAGATAAAATGTAAATTTTATGTCTCGTACATTACAACGTAACGCTTTAGTGGATGGTAACATTAAGATTTTAACCTCTGTCGCACGTTGTGACAGCATCGTCGCATTGTTACATGCTTAGACAACTAGAATCGTCTCACATGTTAAACATGACACTAACACAATAACATTTAAAAGCTGACTTAAAAGTTGTGTAAAGTTTTAAAACGATAGTTATCGAACATTTATGTTTGCTACCTAAAATCTGAATTTACTTCAAAGATGATTTAATTACAAACATAATCCATTTCGTATGTCAATTTGTAAATTTGATCCCAAACCTTAAACACTTACATGAATATCTGCATACGCGTATAGAGAAGCAAACTTAGTTAATAAATCTTATTCATAAGATCTGGATAACACGTATATAACTCAGTTTATATACGTTTTTATTAATCTTACTAAAAAATTAAATTTAAAAACACTTTCAAACTGCTTCTCAATTCACTATCTACAAAAACACCTCGCCATCTTTTTTATTTTCTTTTTAGTAAAGATAAAGTGGGGATGCTAAAACTACTAACGGTACATGACTAACGCTAACTAATCGCCGTTTGCACTTTCCATATTTAGTAAACGCCGTTAAACCATCTTTAGGTACCCATACAACCTCACCAAAAGCCAACCTTTGGATAAGGCGATAACGGAGGCACCTCGAATTCCGTTCCGTTGTTACTATCACTATCACCGTCACCACAACCCCACACTTCCGTCCAACATGACGGTGTTAACGGCATAACTGCCGTTTCTTCTATATCTACCTTCATTTGTTTAACAATTTCTCTTTCTTCCACATCAGCATTTTTGGTCGATCTTTTTCGACCAGTGCTTTTTACCACTAGCGTATCTGCATTTAAATTCCCGACTTCAAGCGGGAAATTTAATATGGCTTTACTACCGCGGAGTTTGAACGCGGCTCTATCATACGCCTTGGCCGCCTCGATTGCGGTATCGAACGTCCCAAGCCAAACCCTAGTCCCTTTTTTATTCGGATCACGAATCTCGGCTGCGAACTTCCCCCACGGACGTAATCGAACTCCTCTATATCGTCTCCGTTCACTAACTTCCACTTCCTCCACCACCACCACCGGCGTCTCCATCACCACCGGCATCGATACAATGAGTTGGTCATCGAAAACAGAGTTGATAGTTGTGGATGGTGATGAAGAAGACGAAATAGTGGGTGAAATTTGAGGGAAAAAGATATCAGAGTAAGTTTGAAGGAAGGATGGATCATCAAGAAGAAGGTGTTGACGGATAAGGTCAATTGCTGAAGATTCATCAAGTGAGGCCATTGTTATTGAATGGTTGAGTGGAAATATGGAGTGAAGAGAGTGTTGTTAGTTGTTGAGTATATATAGTAGAAGAATATTCAATGTGAATAGAATAGGTGATAGGGACAAAGGCAATTTTAGGAGGGAGCAAGGGAGGTTCTATGATGGTGAGAGGAAGCATCTATGAGTTTGTCACCACAACGACTAAAGGTAGACTCATTTTAAGTTGTATAAAAGAAATTCACGAAAGGGATCGATATACTTTGAAAACTAAATTACAAATTTCTCTTTTTAACTTATACCGTGTTTAACTTTAGTAATTAAAAAAAATGTTTTTTTATTCAATAGTTGTTATGGTTTTGTCTTTTATGCTAGAGGTCGTTAAAATTTTCTGTTAGGTGATGTTAAATGACTACTTTGTCTTTAAAAAGATAAAAATAAATATGTTTGAAATGATAATACTATTCATTAGTAATAACTAGGGGTGTTCATTATTCGAATACTATTCGAATTATTCGAAATTCGATTCGAATTCGATTAAGGCTATTCGAAATCGATCCTCGGTCATTCGTATTTGATTCGCATTCGATTCGAATAATTTTGTCGAATGTGGATCGAATACGAATATGATTTTCTGTATTCGCATTCGATTCGCCCAATTCGAATAAGAAATTTATAAATTTTTAATATATCTAATTAATTATCTATATATGATTATCATTTAATGGGCTTGAAGTAAAGTTAAAAATACCCAAATCCAACCCATTACCCAATCTTAATTGTTGTTTCTACATATGAATGATTTGGTGCTGTGACAACTGCTTAATTGTTGTTTCTATCGGTTTTGAACTTGTTTATAGTTTTTTTTGTGTTTGATTATGCAGTTTTAGACCTTTTGTTAACATATTTTAGACTTGTTGATGTGCTAGTATATTGCATATTGTTTGGGTGATGTTTTGCACATTGTTTGGGTGATGTTGTAGACTTATGTTATGTTGGTGCTACATTTGTAGTGTTACTTGATGTGTTTGTTTATTTATATTTTTTTTAAAGCGAATACATTCGAATCTATTCGAATTCGATTCGAATAACTTAATCGAATCGAATACATAGATTTTATTCGAATGTGGATTGAATACGAATACAGTTTTTAAAAGTCTCAATTCGACCAATTCGATTCATATAATTCGACCAATTCAATTCGCATAATTCGTCCAATTCGCATTCGATTCGAATGAACACCACTAGTAACAATCGTTGCATCTGGTCTCCCACTATCACCCACTAAAACCACCACCGCTACCAAATAAAAAACGGTTTCACTGATATTATTGCTATCATCATAATCATGGCTCATGCAAATAATGCAATCAAACACATTCATACATGGACTTACACTTGAATTCCGAGTGACTTAGCACCGTCGTCGGTGGATTATTCGCCTATAGATGATCAAGTGGAATGAAATACTAAGCCTTAATCGTCCCACCACACAGAAGATAGGAATCACCAATGACTCACCCTTCTAATTTCCCTCTCCAGTCGTCGATTCAGCCTCCATCTCTGACCTGGGCCACCGATTCACCTCCTACCACCATTGATTGTTGCTATCTACCACCAGTCTACACTAGCAACCTCTTTTTCATCCTTTCGTTGCGAATTACCATCCATCAAGCACAACAAGTTTATTGTTTGATCTAGGATTATAATCAAATCCATATTTGTTGCTTGTAAAGAACAAAAACCGTAGCAAATCTTGAAATAAAGGACGTTCCTTGTAATTATTACTAAAGTTAAAAGACAAATGACACGTACAAGGTATAAGTGAAAGAACAAAATTTGTATTTTACTTCACCTTAAAACTTATCATTTGTTTATTTTTAAATGGTTTCAGAGAAAAATGATGACACGTAGGTATTTATGTGTCAGCTTTCAAACGGTCTAATGAAATGTTACAAGTTAGCTAGACAAAAAAACATATGTGTACTTAGAGTAGGCAGAACACCATCTTGTTTGGGCAAAGAACTCCACGAGCTCATGAGGTACGCCTTTATAAACGATCAAGCTGAAAAGAAATCACCATATATATCGATCCAATGAGAACTTTTGAGGAGGAGATAGATGGCTCTGGCACACCCTTATAGGCCGGCGAGGTTAGGACAAAATTCTGAAGCATATCTTCACCTTGGGGGATATTGATGGGCTACATAACTGTGAGGTCAAATACTTTTTTTGGGAAGAATTAATGTCTTTATCATCTAATCTTGTCACTCGAAGGCCGGATAGCTTCTTGGCAAATGATATATATTAATTTAACTAGCAGGTTATATATACACTATAGTTTTACACACGTAACATAGATGTTTATACTCTTTTAAGCACGTTATAAAAAAGATATTACTGTTACTTTTTTGAACTAGCTAGTAGTTAATACTCCTATCTAAGGGGTGACAACAAATCTTCAATGTCACTGGCCGGGATGATAGTCCTTAGTTTTCACGTGTTAATATGGCTGGTGAATAATGTAGTTTTTATGTTTTATAAATTGACCAGGCGCTTCAAACTTTGGTAACAACTATTTTTCTATTTTGAACAATTACTATATGTTGCCTCAACTTTGTTGGTTTTTAAAGATTGATCAAAGAAAAACTTATACATTGAAATTTGGCCATAAAATTTTTCTTTTGCTCTCTCAAGTTAACTAAACTTGCAATATAAGGATATTTTAAAGCATTTTTATCATGTGTTTCGATGTAAATTATTAATTTAATTACAAACATACAAATAGTTAAAACTACTTCGGAGTTTTGTTTTCTATGTAAAGCGTCATGGTTTATCTTTCACATTTTATATATAACCTTTATTTTAAAAGGAGAGTTAGGGAGGCATGAGTGGAGCACAAGTACCCTTAAGTACCCACATCTATTCTAGCGTTAAAACTTTTATGTCATCACTATCTTGATCATCTACTCTCATTTTTATCTTTTATAAAAAAAATCAGAAACATTTGTAAAACACTTTAAAAATAGACTACATAATTTTCTAAAAAGTACACAATAAAAATAAGGGAAATTGAATTTTATTAATCTCAACTTTCACATATTGGCCATTATTACTCCCAACTTTCACATAATTGACCACCATTGAGCCTTCCGTTACCCTTGATTAACTCCGTTAAAATATGCTGACGTGACATCCACGTGGCAGCTGACGTGGCATCCACGTGGCAATTGTCATGTTTTATTTTTAGGGAAATTGGATTTTATTAATCTCAACTTTCATTTATTGACCATTATTAATCCCAACTTTCACCTATTGACTATTATTAATCCCAACTTTACTATTGGTCATTATTAATCCCAACACAAACACAAACAAACCCTTAATTGAAATATGATCGACAATCATACAAACACAAACAAACCGTATGTCTCAGCTGAAATTATTTAAGCATTCGTATGAGTTTCTCCAATTCAATGTATTAGAACAAGATGCAAGATGAAGTGCGAGAACAAAGTGAAAGTTTGAAGCCTTAATTTTTCACTTTGGTCTTGCACTTCATCTTGCATCTTGTTCTAATACATTGAATTGGAAAAAATCATACGAATGCTTAATAATTTCAGCTGAGACTTACGGTTTGTTTGTGTTTGTATGATTGTCGACCATATTTCAATTAAGGTTTGTTTGTGTTTATGTTGGGATTAATAGTGGCCAATAGTAAAGTTGGGATTAATAATATTCAATAGGTGAAAATTAAGATTAATAATGGTCAATAAGTGAAAGTTGGGATTAATAAAATCCAATTTCCCTAAAAATAAAACATTCCAGCTGCCACGTGGATGCCACGTCAGCATATTTTAACGGAGTTAGTCAAGGGTAACGGAAGACTCAATGGTGGCCAATTAAGTGAAAGTTAAGAGTAATAATGACCAATAGTAAAGTTGGAATTAATAATGACCAATAGGTGAAAGGTGGGATTAATAAAATCCAATTTCCCTAAAAATAAAACAAAAATACAAGATTCAAATAAACAAACAATTAACAAAAAATAAAACATCCCATGAACTTTAACACCTTCCCACGAATCAACATGAGTGAAAGCCAATTAATATATCTCTTCGTAATTATTCAATGTTTTCTTCAAAACATTCAAATTGCTATGACATTATGCATTAGTATATAGGGTATTGAAGTTACACATGAGCGTTCAAAGTCATCCGCTTTGAATTTTGTTTATGATTTGTTTGGTTGCTCTCACCCTCAAGTTTATTGTAGTATTGAAGAACTCAAATCCAAAAACATTCACTTGTTTGTTGAATTCTGGTTTTTCTATCAAAAGGAATATGTACTCATGCTTTGCACACTACTTCTTGATAGTATGGGTATTCATCGGATCTATCAGGTTTATTTAGATTATTTGGATTTGAAAAATTTAGAACCACATCTAAATCCAATCCAAATAATGAATTATCTAATTTGACCCAAATTCATCCGAATTTAATTCGGATTGGATTCGGATAAATCCAAATTTATCCAAATAAAACCGAGCAACAAAATTTTTATAACTTTTTATTCTTATATTTTCCAACTATTTAATCCTAATGTGTAGTAATTTACTCAGTAGTATTTTAGAGTCACAATAGTAAAACATGCAAACCAGAAAAATAGTTAAAATATAAATATAATCTTGACCACAGATTTCTTGTTCAAATTTCATAAACTAGTTTAAATAACAATAATAATTCATAAAAAGTAAAACATTAAGTCTTTATATAGAGTTTATTTAACTTAAAAGATGATATTATAACAACTTAAATAGGGTTTCGTTATTCTTTAATTACATATTTAATTTAGTGTGTGTTTTTTAATTACGATGTCCTTTTATTTTGTGATTTGATCCCACCTGGAATTTGATTGACTCGAAAAATATAGCGTCTAACTATCTCAATTGTTAGAATCTAAAAACCAAAAATTCCAACACCACTAAAAAATTATTGTCTCCACCATCGATCATGTACTTGCTGCATCCTATCTCATAGACAACGACTGTCTGTATAGCCATAGGGATAACGAATGGGAGCATACCCGAACTCCTAACGGCATCCACTCCTCCTCTTATAGGTATCCTGTCAGGGGCGGACGTATGTATATTCCAGGGGTAGCCCGGGCTACGGTTAAAATTTCGTTGCGAAGTGTAAAAAATATATATATTCTCCGGTTTTATGTATAATGATACCTACCCCTAAACAATTCAAAGGATACCCCTGAATCTTTGATTTTAAGCTATGAAAGAACAAAGGAGATAAATCTATTAGGTATTTTTATAATTTTATGGTGTTATTTTTATTACTGTATGAACGTCCGAAAAAAAAATTTCAAGCTACCCCTGAATTTTTGGGCTGACTCCACCACTGTATCCCGCTACCTCTTTTGTCTGAGTAGTGACAATTATTATGAATTAATTATACGATGTATAATCTATCTAATAAATCAAACTTTTAGGGGGCATTTTTTGAAGGGATTTTTTTTTCTATAATAGGAAGTTTGGGAGGTAAAATTTAGTTAAATTTTTCACCATGCAAGTTGATGGAGCCAACTCCTTAAATGTTATATATTTACAAATTGTTAAATATAATGGTTATAATTTCTTTATAAATATTACTATTTAACCCGTGTGTAACACACGGGTATTAAACCTAGTCTATCTAATAAATCAAGGTTTTAGGGGGTTATTTTTTGAGGAAATGTTTGTTCTATAATAGGAAGTTTGGGAGGTAAAGGTTATATGGAATTTTTTGTCATGCATAAGTTGATGAAGACAAATCATTAAATGTTAAATATTTATAAATACTTCAAATAATGTTATAATTTTTTTTATAAATATTATTATTTAACCCGTGTGTAACACACGGGTTTTAAACCTAGTATAGAAATAAATATCAAATTTTAGGAATATGGATAACATAGGCGTATACAATTCACTTCCTTGACTATAATATAAGTCAAGAAAGATTGGCTATGATGTGTTGGTTCACGTCACGTGAACATGTATTCGTGTCATGTTGACCATAAATCATCAACTGGGCTCTGTTTTTCCTTGGGTTCGTGATTCGACGTGCGTATTGTCCTTTTCAATTGGAAGTTAAATGTTTTTTTTTCTGTAACTTCATTATATGCGAGATTTTTAATAAATGGTCTCAATAGAAGTTTCCATTTTTATTAAGTTTTTAGTAACGATCTTTTTACGATTCCACCTAACATGGCACTTGCGAGAGTTTAAACATATAGGTCATGAGTAGTGATGTAGTGTAATAGAAGGTGTGATAGTAAAAACGTGTTATTACATGTGTAAGATGTGTGATAGTGAAATAGGGTTGTAGTGGATATGTTATAGTGATAAAATTATTGGTTGTTGATGATGTGTATTAATGTGAAATGTGAAAATAAAACCAACTTTGGTTTATCGCTCGTGATCACTATCATGTATATGAGGCTATCATGCCCCCCTTGAACATGGAGGGGACGGTGTAGTTGCGTTATAGGGGGCCAAAATGTGTATTAATGTGAAATGTGAAAATAAAACCAACTACGTCTGGCATACGTTTATCATAAGATAAACAACATACCAATACACTACTAGATCATATGTTTTCTTGTTAGTATGAGCTTGACTTGAATACTTTCCAAATAAGAATCATCACATGTTGGTGACAAAGGGAAAATGTATCTTATCGGGTTTCCATTTACATAAACAACACGGAATAGATATTCTGATTGTATGAATTTTCTGATCCAAACGAAATGTGACATATAGAAAAATTTGGATCAGAACTCGAGTGCCGAGATGCATGTAGGTGTTGAGTTCTTGTTGGCGTTGCAAGGAATCTAGACCAGTCTTTAGCATGTACTAATTTACAAAGTTAAGCATGAAGTATATGTCCTTAAGGGAACATTTAGTGGTAAAATGGTTTACTCTTTAATCAAATAAGGCAAATTGGCCTAAAATAATCTCAACTAACACTTATTAATAAAAAATAATCCAACTTAGTTTATTCCCTTCAGTAGTCTCAAATCCAACTTTTTTGGCCTCAAATGATTCGCCGTTAAGTGTACTTAACGGCTGTTAACTTTTTTTCGATTTTTTTCGAATTTCAAACTGATGTTTTATGGATAGTGATCGGGAGGAGGATACAAGTCAATTGATGTAAGTCTTACCTTGAATGGGTGTTTCAAACGACAAAACGACCTTCAATCGCATGTTAACGGTGCCTCAATCAAATGTTAAAATTAAACCATTTAGAGCAATAATTGAAGGTAAGGTATACATCACTTTGACTCGTGCCCACCTCTCGATCAAAATCCCTAAAACATCGATTAAAAGTTCAAAAAAAAGTTAACGGCCGTTAAGTGCACTTAATTAACGGCGGATCACTGTAGGCCAAAAAAGTTGGTTTTGAGACAACGGGAGGGAATAAACTGAGTTCGAATTATTCTCAGCAATGGTGTTAGTTGAAATTATTTTAGGCCAATTTACCATCAAATAATGATTTCAAATACTGATTCCTACATAATGAACGTGATGATTTTTAGGGTATAGTATCTATAGAGTATGTGTTCCCCATAAAAGAAAAACATGGTATCTCTACCATTTACTTCAGAAATTCCATGTGACGGTGGGAACTTATAAACAATTTTTAAAAGAGTAAAAGGTGGAATTTTATCAAGCGACATGACAATATTTCATTGGTTCTGGTCAAAGAAGTGGGAAGATGAAACTGGGGTGACGAGATGATGGAGAAAAGAACCACTCCTCCTTCAGCAAGATAATAGCGATGTACATCTCGTTGGTGGAAGCAAGGACCACTCCTCCCCCTAATTTATACATTTTGATATTACTTTTTAATCATCTAAACATAAATAGTATAAAATATATACCGTATAAAATAATAACCTCAATCTTCAAGAAAAAAAACAAGTTATGAAAGTGTATAATGTGTTCAGGGAAAAAAAAATTACAAGTCTTTGTTATACCTTTTCCAAATTAGTTTACAAGTAAACAACTTTTTAGAATCAATCACAATTTACTCTTATTAATCCCTATAATTTTGTATTTTACAAATTAAGTTTAAACGGTTAACTTTTGGGTTACAAGTAGCATCTTAACATAAAGTGTCTTCAGGACAAATCAATTACTAAATAGCACTTCATATAATCTTCACTTGTAGTTTTGTGATAAGATGATTTGAGTTTATCGTAGAAATTTAAGTTCAATCTCCACTTGTATCACTTTTAGTGGATTATAGCAATGAAGCTCATCCCGGGCTACCACTTGATATCGTGTTTGAGCCTAAGGGTTTACGTGGCAGGATTAATTGTTTATGCCATGTTTTTTCCTAAATGAGTTGGTTGACGAGTTTCGACCCTGATCATCTTGGCCCATAAGCAGGGTTGTAGTGAGCTTCCTTCGCAGTCGCTGTGATGGAGGAGCCCCAATGCCGATGAAAGACACATATCGATGTTTCGATCTCTATCTTTCCATCTCTGAATACATGAACCATAACCGTTGCACCAACCGTTGCTTTAAAAAAATTACCACTTCATATGTAAACTATTGTATTTTACATTATTAGAAAATAAACTTGTTCATATAACATTTTAATATTATTATTAAAACCTCTTAGAAAAAGTTTTACTTGTCATGTTTTCTTCACCCATACCATATCATAGTCTTCATTAATCATTATCATTTCAATATATTATAGTATTACTGATTAGTGATAACATCTTTACTTAGTAAATCACCTTGTGGTGTATGATAGTAAACACTAAGTTTATAGTATCGATTTGAAATCAATCTTTTATATAATATAGTAAAATCATATTTGTTTATTTGATATCATTTGAGATCTATTTGCTTAATTGGCATTATTTGCGAGATTTTCTCAAAATTAATAATATTGTTTATTTAGAAAAATATATATCTATCTGTAATAATTTATCATAATAATATTAATTTTCATTTGATCCCCTAATATTTAACAAAGTATCTAAAAAATTAAGACTATTTACATTTTCAACCCTCTCCTACTAAGGGTGTGTATGTGTTAGGTTATATTTATTAGGGTATAAAAATAAATTTAGAGAAAGTTGTTAATAACATACAATTAAATACATAATTATTTTTTAAATATACACAACTTTTTATACGACATTGTTTTAACAAAAAACTACACCATAAAACCGAACGTCTAATATTCTCTTTAATTTGACTATAAATTGTTATATCAAACAACAAGATTTTAAATAAATTTTGTGTTTCAGTTTTACCACAGTTTTATCTCAAAACTGATTGGAACCATTCATGTCCATAAATATCCTTAAAATCATCACATGAATGTTATGTCCTCGAGCGTAACACTGACACTAACCTAGTATATGATTATACATTTACACCAAGAGTTAATTATGATACCCCAAACTGTAGAACAAAGTAACGAAATGTTAACTACGAATTTAAAACTTTATATGTTTCCAAACAAATTTACGTACAAGAAAACTGTATGAGAATTTGTGGAGGTTGGAGTATGTTATTTAATTATTTATTATTTAATGTTTGTTTGGTCAAAGTTGAAGACCATCAATCTTCTTACATGTTCAATAATCAAAAGTTTGACTTTTGACTTTTTCTGGTCTATTTTTCAATTCCTTTCTAGTTTCCTTTTACTTTTATAAATTATACAATCTTACTCCTTTTCTATTTCACACTTAGGTTATTAAAAAATACTGATCGTCTTATAAAAATACATTGTTGAAAACATGCATGTGCCTTATAAGATTTAATTGTTCATATGTTATTAAAACATATTTGAAAGTAATAACTAATTTATTTATAATTGTAGTATGAGTGTTGCTAAGCATACATGTACGTACCTTACCTCATTACCTTATTTTTACTTGTATCACACCCCTCAAGTTGTCACGGCCGTCCCTAGAAATCCTTGAAAAATCATACGTCTGGAACGAGATGAAATATAGGCCCGCATAATATAAACTCGTTAACTCGTCTATGATGGCCCCCTCAAATGCAACTGTTAATATTTGTGTTAGCACTCTAAACTTTAAATTAATCACTACTACTGAGGTTAGTATATGTTTAAAGACAAGTGTCTAACCAATTAAATAAGAGATCTTAACCATTCAGACTCGTATAATGCTTAACTATTCAGAAGTAAATATCTGAATCATTTAGACATTTGCTTGTAAAAGAAAGAGTCTGAAGTCTGAACCATTAAATGATGAGTCATTCAGATATCTGAATCATTATGATGCTGAAACAACCCCTTAATTAAGTTTAAAATGTATAATAATTTAATTATTTTTTTAACATTAATTCCTAAATTTTTTTAAAAACAAATCCGTCACAACCTTAACTATTTTAAACACAAGAATTTTACTAATAGTTCAGTAACCCATTAACTAGTGATGTCCTCATATACTATATTCAAGGTTATATTATTTATAAAAGTAAAAAGTCCAAATTGAGAAAAAAGGTAAAAGGTGTGTGTTGCATTTTCTTTTGAGTTTGTCAACAAAGACAACTATTTCATAAGTTTAAGGGATTCCCTAGTCAGCCGACATCATGTATTTGATATAACAGTTGATGCGTTTTACATAATATAAACATAAGCAAACTTTTAATTTTATTTTAAATAATTCACTTAAATTTAAAAATTATTTTAATTAAGTCACTCATCTTCATATTTATTCAAATTAGAAGTTTTAATATGTTATTTTCGCATGTTTTGTTTTATATTTTAGTTAGGAATTATTTTTTACATTTTATGATGCTAATGTGAAGCGGTGACGTGAATTGTAGGTTTAATTTTTTATTTTTAATATAATTAACATGTTTTTAAATATTTTAATATAATTACATATATTAAATATTTCGACCCCACATCTTCTCCTCAATTCATTTCTTGACACAAAGAAAATCGAACACTTGCTCGATTTGAAGGTTTAGTCACCCAATTTGAGCAAAATATGCTTAAGTGACTTAATTAGAACAAAATTAAAAGTTGGTTATGTTTCTATGACATTTCTCCTAAACAAAAATACTAATTTTAGAACTTGATATTTGTGCTTTTATTTAATAAATTTGTTGTCGTTATAAAACATTGATCGACGCCCTTTTATCTTGTTGCATTCAACATAACAACGTGTTTGGTCATGAAACCATAGGGACACTATGTATTTTCCATTAAAATAAGTATCCATATATGTAATATATTAAACTAGAATGCTTAAACAGAATCCATATATGAATCAAACTCTTCATAGCGATTGAAATCAACCTGTAACTGTGTAGGAAAAAAGTTTGTTGGAATAGTACGTAGTTTCGTCATAACTATTTTTTTTAATTTCGTCATAACTATTTTTTTTAATTCCTTCACTTTAAGCGTTCATAATTATTACATGACTTTTTAATTTTTTTTCTTTCTGTAAATTAAGTGATGCATAGGTATTCAATATTCATAAGTGTAGATGTACTAATGTCACTATCTCAAGTTTAGTTACACTTTGTTTTCTCTAAAAAAATTTTTAAAGGGTTTTTCCCCGTATAATTAAAAGACTAATTTGACATGTGTGGCACTTTTTGGTATATAATATTAGACGCCATTTTCTTGCGGAGTGACCCACGAAGAAAAATTAGCAATCTTGTTAGTTCTTTTAAAACAAATAGCACAAATTTTACATTGTGAAATAATTATGAATCTCATATGAAATCTGATATTTTTACATAAAAAAACAAATTCTATGTTTTTCAAACGCAATAATTCAACTTTAGAACGCATTTTCTTTATACTAAAGCAACCCTTGAAATTTTTTATAATCTAATGGTGTGAAAGTGTTTATTAAAGAACTAAATTACTATTTGACATTTAAGTTTTTCATAAATTGACAATTTAAAACTTCACTTTTAAATACATGATACGATGACATGACCGACTCTATAGGACTAACAAGTAATACGATTGATTGAGGCCTCATTATTTAAGGGACTCAAAAATTGTAGTTAGCTATATTATCATACTATGAATATGAAAAATTCAGATGCTAATGGTTTATTTAATTTTTTTAGCCTCGTTATAAGATGCAACATTTTGTAATTATCGTTATAAAGGAAGAGTTCATACGAGAACACTTTTATTACGAGAATCAAAACAGCAAACCAATGTCTTCTCTTTCAACCAAAATTTTTTAAGATATAGTAAAATGATTGGAATGAAACATTTATTTATGAATCTTGAAATTCAAAAAACAAGATTCAATAATTTTCATTAACTTTAAAACTTATATATGTGAAAGTCATGTATAAATTATGTTATATACACATGTGTATGTAACTTTTAAACGTTAAAAATCTATATGAAAAAAATTATCTTAATTATTTTTTATGTATAAACATACACATTTGTGTGTTGAAAGTAAAATATAAATAAATCATTAATGAAAAATTTTAATCATTTAGGTTTTTTTTTGTTTTCGCATTATTTAAATGTTTTTTTTCAAAAAACCTCATCCAGAGTTGTAAACTTTTAATGATCAATTTATACTTGAAAATCATAGGTTCACAATGCAACTACTCCGTATTACCCAAAACCTTAGATTCAACCTTAAAATTTCATGGTTCAAAACAGTCTAAACAATGGAACTCCTTATTTATGTATAAATTTGTGAGAATGTAGTCAACCGAACTTCAATTAACATTATTTCAACGGTGTTAAAATCGTCTTGTCAAACCTTTCAAAAACCTCATTCAGATGGACCTAAACTCTCAACTCAACCCTCTTAAAACCTAACCCCCCACCCCCTAAAAGCCTAGAACCACAAATCCCCTCTCCACCTAACAAAAAAAAACATAAACCATAAGACTAAATCTAAACCCTATAAATTAACCCCAAAAGCTAAGATCATAAAATTATACGATACGATTCCAAAGCCGCCGGTATGAGGTCAATCATAGTTCGTTTGACCGTCTTCTTATGACTTTGTAGATTCAAAAGACTTTGTATTTGAACCTAACCCCTAAACTATAATATTCGGTCATTCTAAAATGTGGAAATTTAGGATTATCTTTTGGCAAATAATTGGCCTAGAATATCATTACTGTGATCCTAAAAATATCAACAATTGCGTTTTTCCCTACAGTGGTCCCAGATTTTCACTATTGTGCCTAGAATGGTCTCACGTTAAAAAAAATCTAACTGCGTTAACTTTATCCGAATTTTGAACTAATGTTTTACGGTTTTGATCGGGAGGAGAATACAAGTCAATTGATGTAAAACTTACCTTGAACCGGTGCTTAAACGACGAAACAATGTTTCAATAGGTTTATAGAGCTTTTTGAATGACTGTTTCGTCGTTTTGAGCATTGTTTCAGGGTAAGTTTTACATCAATTAACTCGTATTTTGTGCCCGATCAATAGTCCTAAAACACAGTTTGAAAAAAAATAAGTTAACGACGTTAAGTGTTTTTTAACGTACGACCATTACAGGAAATAGTGAAAAAATAGAACCACTATAAGGAAAAAACGCAATTTAGATTATTTTCAATCAATATGTCAGTAATAAGTATCATCCTTGCCAAATTGCGTTATCTTTTTGTCCGCTAGTGTAATTAGAATCAAACTATAACAATATAACATTCACACAGGTTTCAAGTTTCATGAATGAAACAGACTCGTTGATAATGCATGTATTTTAAGTTAAGTATTTTCTTAAT
Organism: Tagetes erecta; assembly: GCA_030867185.1. Lineage (NCBI taxonomy): Eukaryota > Viridiplantae > Streptophyta > Magnoliopsida > Asterales > Asteraceae > Tagetes > Tagetes erecta. The sequence continues at coordinate 17,028,940 of CM061491.1, read as the reverse complement.
TAGCACATGATATATTATATGTTTGTTAGTCTTTGTTGAAAATAAAAATATCTAAAAGAAGATGGTTTGAGTTTGAGTTTTGAATTTTACTTTTTGAGTTTGATTAGGAAAACGTCTTCTAGAAAATCAAGCATTGATACCAGGTTTTTTTGTGTTCTGCCCCAAACTCAAACTCAAATGTTCAATTCGAACCCGAATCTATATGTAGATGTCAATAGAACATTTTTTTACCGTCCTAATTCCTAAACCATCCATAATTCCATCAAGTGTTGACATGCATAAATATTTCAACCAATTTTTAATTAAGTAATTTTAATATGAACTTTAAATTCGTTTTTCAAAATAATTAACAAGAAATTCAGTAGTAACTCAAAATATAACACCAGTGCATTAAGACTAGATAAAAGGAATATACAATTAAACAAAAGTAAAAACAAATGAACTATATATCCTTCTAGACGTGGAATATGGAATATGTGCATGTGTTCATGGTCAATGAGATCGGATCGAATGTTATCATGAGTATGTGTCATAGCATTGCAACTCCAAAGGTACTTTTTATTGGTGACTTCTGCGTCGGAACAAAGAAATTCGATATGTTTGGGACATAATGGTAGTCCTCCTCCATCGTTTAAAATCATGTTACGAAAGAAATATAGTTAAATTTGTAGAAACATAACAAAGTTTCAATTTTGTTTTAATTAAATCACTTAAAGTTTGTTCTGTTCTAGTTAGATAACTTCAATTTAGTTGATGTTTCAATCCTATGTATTTCATATGTTTTATTTTTAATTTTTTCATAAAATTGTAAAAAGTGTTATATAAAAATAAAAGTTTACTAGAATTTTGTTAAATAATTTAAATTGCAAAACAACTATAAAAATTGAAGAAAAAAATTGCTGGCTTTTTTAAATTGAAAAAAATTCCAAAAAAATTACTAAATCTTTTACAAGATTGCAAGAAAAAACTAATAAATTGCATCAAATTTTTAAAAATGAAAAAAATATCAATTTTTATTAAAATTATAAAATATTTAGTTGATTGGAAAAAAAAATGGTCAAAGACATCTCAAATTCAACTATATATACATCCAAACATATATATTGTTTCTACCAATGATATCCACGGAAAGAATGGTAAAACCATATATATTGTGGCGCCATCTCTTCAAGCATTAGGTCGGTGGTCACCCCTTGTGTATTGACCCACCATGTCATTGGGAAATCCTTCCAAACCTAGTGCGTAAAATCAACTCTACCTAACATGCCGAAAAAATCCGTATTGGGTTTCATGATGAAAATATAGAATATGTATGTCATTTGCGGGTAATCTAGTACACTTTTACAATGTGATGAGAAACACCTTTTTCATCTTGCATCATACCCAAGTTGAAAATATTCAAAGTTTCGCTCCATGTCTTCAAATATTTGCATTAGAAATCTCTCTCTAAACATATCCTTGCTAAATTTAAGATTGTTGGAGATTGATATATATAATCTCTTAAAATACGTTTATATGACTTCCAATGATCGTCTATGTAACATTAACAACCCATCATAACCGCCCCATGATATTGTCCGCTTTAGTCGGAACGAACCATAATAACCTCACAGTTTTAAAATGCGTTAGTCGGAACGAACCATATTGTCCGCTTTGTTTTTCTTCTCAACCGATGCGGGAGGTCCCCCCCCCCCAGGGATCCAGGCGTCCTCGTCGACACATAAGCTTGACAACGACTCTTATACCATTTGTAACATCTCATGTAAACAGAAATATCACACATTGGTTGGAAGAGGAACAAAGCCTACTATATATATGAGGATTGATACCTTCCATTCCATGATGAATTTTAAATCCATGAAGTGATGGTGGTTCTTCCTGGCCAATCATGGTGCCATTTCGATGGATCGTTACATAATAAACCGTGACAAGATATTATCCATTTTGTCCTTGATAAGTTGCCTATCTTGGAACTCGAGGTGTTGTTTTCACCCGATGAGTTGCTTGCCTAGGCAAAACGCGTCCCTGTCAATGCGGACATATGATGTTGCGATTACGCCGAACCGTTACAAATGGTATCTAAGCCAGGGGTGGAGCCGATGTGTTAGCGAGGATGTTAGGCTCCGTAAGAGAGGTGTACATGTAAGTCCCACACTAGTTGAGCATCATAACAAACCCTCCTTTTAAGGTGTGAATACTTTTTTCTACCAATAAGCGTTTTGCCTAGACGAGTAACTTATGGAGTGAAAACAAAACCGTGAGTTTTTGGATGGGCAACCCTAAGAGGGCAAAGTGGAAAGTATCTTGGCACTGTTTATCTAGGATGTTATCCTAAATGTCAATTCTTGATCTTGAGGTGTCTTGCATTAAGAACCTAGCAAAATGTTGGCTGATAAACAGAAAAAGATAAGTTATGTTCATTCGTTTGAGGTGAATCATTAGAAATTGATAAAGACGAACCTCTGCTAAATAAATCTTTGTTCAAAATGCTAGGTTATAATTTTTTAAAGTGGGGAGAGGTGTAAAAGTATAGAGGAAGTTTTTCGAGATGGGGTAAAAAGTTTGGATAATGTATATTTATAGTGTTATATAAATTGTAATTTTTTAGTTGTATAAATGACACAAACTTCATTAATGCAACGATAATGACATACTTTAGTACACTGATATGTAGAAAAATATACATATTTGTTCTTTACATTTAACCCAAAAAAGGTTATTAATCAGTTGTAAATTCATTAGTATAAGTACTTATTTGTGGTTTTTGTGATTTTACAGCCAATGTAACCTACCGATGAAAAGAATGAAGAAAAAACGAGTTTCGGTGCAAAAACTGACAAAGTTCAGATTTGAGCATGGTCATGCTCAAAACAAGCACAAGCAACGCCAAGGTAGTGCTGCACATTTTGGTCTGAGCATGGTCGTGCTTAGACCAAGCACTGGCAGTGCTCAGACCAAGCATGGTCATGCTCAGACCAAGCACGGTCGTGCTCAGATCTTCGAGCCCGGAAGCACAGGCAGTGCACCAGGTAGTGCTGCACATTTTGGTCTTTGCACAGTCATGCTCAAACTAAGCACAGACAATGCTCAGATCAAGTACAGGTAGTGCATCAGGTAGTGCACCAGGTAGTGCTGCACATTTTGACCCAAACACTACCATGTTTGGTGTAAGCACGACCGTGCTCTTCCAACCTCGAGACAGGAATCGAGATTTAGCTAAAAAAGGAAACTGCAAAGTGTCTGGGCAAGAAAGTAAGTACTGTAGCTACAAGCACTACCTGGAGCACCGTGCTCCAGGTAGTGCACATATGCAGAATTCTATAAAAAGCCTCATTTGCAACAATTTTGGGTTGTGGAGAGTGGGGAGCCATTTTCACTCAAAACCAACCATTTTTAAGTGTTTTTGGAGTCCTTGGAAGCCATAGAAGATTCAAGAATCATCTATCCTTCTCCTTGCTTGCTAGTGGTTTGTATATTAGTAGTTCTTAATTATATTTTTAGGTAGTTTTATCATCTTTGTTGTAGTTTTTGTAAGCCTTATGGGCTAAATACTCATATTATCTAGATTAAGATGATACTTATGCCTTGATGATGAATGAAACTTGAATATTTTGGTGATGTTTTATGTCAAGTTCAATGATGAAATTATGTTGATGTTTCAATGATGTTGTATGCTTGTTTAAATTTTATTGTCATGTGATGTTGATGAATATTAGGAAGTTGACATGTTGAAAAACTCATCTTCTTGATATTTGTTTGTAAATCTTATAAATGAATTTTGTAGGATTTATGCCATGATATTAGAAATGATGATTGGAATGTTAGATGACATGAAATTAAAAAAGTATATTTTCCTTCACAAGATGTTTGAAAAGATAATTGTGATGTTGTAATTTCTTAAACATGTTAGATGTGTAGGTTTGGAATTGTGGCCACAATATCTAGATTAGCATGACTTAGTTTAAGAATTACAAGTTGGAACATTTCATAATTTTGCCTACTTTATGTAATTATTGGTGATTAGGATGTGATTATCGTTCTAGTTTTCCTTTAATTATGAAACTAGGACATTTTAGCGGATGACTAGTTTATCTTTAGTTCTTGACATAAAAGACATCAATTGGACTTAAGTGCATGATTTTAGGTGATTAGGATGTGTTTATCGTTGTAGTTTTCCGAAGAATCATTATAGTTAGATATATGTAACCGGAGTCTAGTTATACTTTTAAGAAATTGACGTCATCATTAGTGTTCTTCATCATCTTAGTTAAGTGGATTCTTAGTGTAGATAATATTCTATTTCACTTGTTTTATTCACTTAGTTTAATATTTTGTGTAGGGGTGTTCAAAAAATCCGAAATCCAAATAAAACCGAAATCCGAACCGCATCCGAATCCAAAAAAACCGAACCGAAATCCTTATTCGGATTTCGGATCGGATTCAGATTGGATCCGAATTCCTTATTTGGATTTCGGATCGGATTTCGGATGAAGTTATTTTTTAATTCGGATTATTCGGTTTATTCGGATATCCAAATAAACCGAATAAGAACCCATAATATTTTTAGGATTTTAGCCATACCCATAGTGGCTCAACATATATCAGCCCAATATTCACTATATTAACCCTGAATGCTGTCGATCAAAAGTTAGTGGCATATTGGTGTGATTGCTAGGAATCTAGAGACGTATTAATCTTTATGACGTATTTCTTTATGGCGGATTACTTTATCTATGAACAATGAGTTATGTTGTATCTTAATTATTTTCCGGTTTGTATGGTTTACCATTGTGGCTTTAAACTAGTACACGTTAGAATGATGAGCTGAAAAAAATAAATACGAATAAGAAGTTAAAAAAAGTTGTTGTTCGGTTTTATTCGGATTATTTGGATAGATTCGGATTATTCGGATCCATCCGAATCCAATCCGAATTGAATTCGGATGGATTCGGATCGGATCGGATATTTCCTTATTCGGATCGGATCGGATATGGATGAGGTTTCAAAATTTTCAAATCCGAATAACCCGATCCGAACAACCCAAATAATCCGACATCCGATCCGATGAACACCCCTAATTTTGTGTTCGCATGCTAGTTTAGCTTAAAAAACCCCACTTTCTTATTTTATCGGTTGAACATCAACAAAAATTTACTATCGAGAGCCATCGTGTCCACGGATTGATATCCAGTTCTTACACTTTACTATATTACTAATCGATAGGTACACTTGCCTATTGTGTGTGATTTAGTATTTTTAGGTGAAAACCTCTTTTTGAAACTAAATTTGTATGAAAAATATTTATTAAAAATATATATACTTTCACACGCATTATACACCAAGTAAAACATATCCATTTCAAGGTCAATCTCTAGATTTCAATTTCAAGATTTCGCTTAGTGCCTTTTTTACAACAAAGAATTAACACGGATACATTCAACAAGTTTTGGTTAACGATTCGCAAATCGCAATTGATTTTGGTAGAGAACATGAAGTACGGACGTTCAATAGTGATCATAGAGCCATAGAGGGTTTAAGATTGTTGGAAAAAACTCGGGAAATATTTTTTGGTCCCCTTTCCAAACGTATATTAACATCCACCTTCCACCGTTCTTAGGGCCGGCCTGGTCTAGTATTTAATGTTTACTTTATTGTTGTGATATTGATGATACTCGTTCCTTTAATCTCTCTTGACCAAGATGTGTAAGTTGAGTATGCATAATGCAATAAATGTTTCTGTAGTGCATAATGGTTTGCACATAATGACTAATTACACACACCATTGGTTCAGCCATGCGATTTATAATGTAGTTCGTTTGGTATACAAACATGATTTTCAGTTCGGTTTGTAGGTATCCACCGCTACTCTTGGTTTTAACATACGTGTTGTTGTCGTTGGCCATCTATCATATGTAAAAACTTTATTGTGTGAGAAACAAGTTTTCTTGAATAAAAAGCCGAAACAGTTAGTTAATGAAACTGAAATAAAGATATTTTGTTGACAAATAATTAAGATGAAGACAAAGAGAAATACAAATTGGTCACGCATGTTATATTCTTTAGCTTGACAAATATTTTTTGCGGTGTTTCCAGCTAACTTCCCTAAAGTTAACGTTGTTGATTATTCTTTCTCACTTTTCTAAGTTGAAAACGATAAAGGATTTAGTAATAATTACGGCAAACAATATGATAATATCTAATTAAGTAATCACCCAAATCTTTATCTTGAATATAATGAGGATTTAGTCATAATTTATTCTATTACACGATATTTTAATTAAAAGGCATCTTTTAATAAAACACAGTTTTAAAGAATACATGTTATTTGTTGAAGAGGGAGAGAGTGTTGGAGTATTTTTCTAGCTCAAACTTAATAAATCTTCTCTTCTAAGCTATGTATGAAAGAAATCGATAGCATTAAATCACTAATAATATTCTCTTCCAAAATTTCAATCTACCTTATTTACATTCATGAAATCACCGTGAAAACGGAATCAAACAACTTAACAAATAAGTCATCGCAATTTAGGACCTAGTCCTATGCATGCTGACCCGTATGCTCGACTTAGTACATTCGAGTGTCACCATGAACTTTGCCGGATATCTATCATCTGGATTATTTGTTTGTCTGTTTTTCTTAATCTTTTTTAAAATTAATTGATAGGATTTATAAGGCACTAATTTTTAAGCGTCAATATCTAATTTGATACTAATAGTACGTAGTTGTAGTTTAAATCTACTTGTTCAAGCTCAAACTAGATTTTGAATGAAATTTATTTCTATTTTCATATATATTTCAAATAATGTGTAGTTTATTTTCAAAGTTTATTTAACTTTTCGTAAAGTTTTAAAATTTTATTTTTTATATTTTCACCTGACGAAAAATAATCTAGTAAATTACCAATGAATCTAATAATAGTTTAGTCAAGTTGGTTAATACTAAAAAAAATTAACATATTGTGTTGTTTATTGAAGCCTCGAAAGAAACGGATATGCATACCCTTTAAAAAGTACTTTTAACTTTCTAAGCTTGATAGAATTTACCTCTAATTTTTGTGTGGCTTTATTTGTGTTTAATTTTATAAATTTAATTTAACATGTGAGTTGTATTTAAACATATTTTCAATAATCCAATTTGTTTTTACCAACTTTTCTTAAATCGAGTTCGTTTAGTTTAATCTTATACTATTAAAAATGTATAAGTATGACCATTCCGCTTAAACTTTAAACCTAAAGTAACATTGTTTTTTAACTATGACGTAAAACTTTCATTTTAAAACATTAACTAGATATTAGACCGGGCCGTGCGTTGCAGCGGTCAGGTCAGGTGTTCGGGTCTTGCGTATGTGACTTTATCACTGCGTTGATAAGAAAAAGTATCAGGTCACGTATGTCACGACACCATGCCGTAATATGTAACACATTAAAAAGCAAAAAAAATTGAAAATTAGAAGTTAAAATGATAACCCAGTCAAATTTAGAATGTTGAAGTAGTATTATATGTCAAAGTAGAGTAAGAGAAAAAAGTCAAAAACTCATCAGGAGCTATCAATTATTAAAAGTCAAGGACTAAAAACGTAAATACGTAAAAAAAATAAACGACACGTGGCAACACGTGGTTGGACCACGTGTCACCACCTAATTGTGCACCACATAACCGACCTTCCTAAATAGGAAGGTTATAAATATAAATTTTAAGATATTATATAAAGATAACAGAGTTGTAAATAAAATATCAAATGTTGTAAACAAAAACATAATCTAATACACTTTTTAATTATTTAAACATGTGTAATACACGGGTTAATAAACTAGTGTATATATATATATGATGCGTTATGGCAGAAGTGACCATTGTTTGTTAAGCATTTTCGTTGTGCTCTTTAATAATCTATTATAGCATTATTTGTATTTTTTCATGTGTAATTATTACTAACATCAACTTATAAGTTATAATATGTATTGTAAAGGGTCATATTGTTATAGTGTGAATTTTAATCTTCTTCACTATCGTATCCACTGAAGGGGCACCTGAATTGAAAATCAATCCATTTCTAGCGAGCAAAACATGCCAAACAGTAGCCATATATTGCTCATTATGTTTAAAGTACGATTTCAATATATATATGGGTGCGTATAGTAACAACTAATTTCCGGCAACAACATCGCTTTTGTGACTTTGTTACACCTACTACAAGGATGAAATTAACGTGTGGTGGCCGCACATGATGCTTTGCGTTTTTTACTTTGTCATGGGTGGATCTATTCACGCCCGAGCCGTAGCTCGTACAACGGTTCAAATTTTCGTGCATGGTGTAATTTTTTAATGACATCAACCAATAGCGACACAAAAACTTAAGCCATCAACTAATAGCAACACAACACCTCAAGCCACACACAAACAATATTTCATGACATCAACCAATAGGAACACAACATCTCAAACCAACAACCAATAGCTAGGGCCGTCTCAACGTTTTAAGGGCCTTAATCGAACTATAAAAATGAGGCTTTTTTCTAAAAACAATAATAAAAACCTTTTTATGTAGAGGAAATTTCGGATTTGGTCCCTGTGGTTTTTATGTTATCTCTATTTTAGTCCATTCTTTTTAATTTAACTAATTTGGTCACTGTGGTTTTCAATTTGTTTCGATTTTGGTCCTTTCTTTTTAATTTAACTAATTTGGTCACCGTGGTTTTCAATTTGTTTCAATTTCTTCCCTGGGAGAAGTGGAGATCAATTTGAGAACTAGAGGATAAAGTGAGTTTTATATAAGGTTTGTGTTGTGAAATGACAAAAGTGTCCCTCACGTGAGCGGTACATGATAAGTGTTTAACGGTAATTTCGGATGGTGTTAGTGGCTAGGAAGAAATTGAAACAAATTGAAACCACAATGACCAAATTAGTTAAATTAAAAAGAATGGACCAAAATCGAAACAAATTAAAAACCGCAGTGACCAAATTAGTTAAATTAAAAAAATGGACCAAAATCGAAATAACATACAAACCACAGGGACCAAATCCGAAATTTTCTCTTTTATATATTCGGGCTAAAGACCGATAATAATAAACTAAAATGTATATATTGTCTAATATAAATTTAAATGTTCATGTTTAATAAGATTTTCATTAAAATTTGTAGTATTTATACTTGTAACTATGAGCATGAAAGTAGCAATAGCCTTTTATATTTAATTACGTAGCACCTAAAATTTCCTATTAATAATACGGTATTACGGTGTGCTACAAATTTGGGGACACTTAAATGAAGGGGGCTTAAAGCAAATACATTACTTGTTAAGCTTGTATAAACGAGTCTGCCAATAGTAATACAACACCTCGCATAACATACAAAACACTATTCATACTGTTTTTTATTTTAATATAAGGTAATTACTAAAATACATTTTGTTTTTCAAAACGATTAATAAGCTTAAATATATGTGCATGAAAATGATTGATATTTGCGCAAAAATTTGTTTACATGAAAAAGAAAATGTGCTAAAAAGATCATTGCATCAAGAGAAACGAATAAACAACCATGTTTGAGAAGAAATTTTTGCTAATAACATAACCTGTGATAGATATAAATCTTTTGTTTATACTGTTACTTATATATAGATTATGTTAGGTTGAAATTGGCAACGAAGATGATCATGAGCATGATAAATTTGTGATAGTAAACCTTAATTTTTTCTTTCAAAAGATCCAGTTATTAAAATTTATCAAGATCCTAAATAAAAGATCCAATACAAAAAACAAAAATAACAACGTTCAAATGTAAAAATTAGTCAAAATTTTCAATTATATCGGCTAGCTATTTTCCTCCTAGCATTGAACTAAAGGAAGGATTGAGACATATCATCCCCATAGTCTCTTGCTCGGACTTGCGTTTATCATTATATGTTCGATAGTACACTATAATAGCTAAAACAAAATAGAGACGTAGACGAAAACTCATGAGTGTAAAAAAAGTTATTTTTCTTTTAACTAACATATTATTTCTCTCATCCAGCAACCCCTCAACTAAATGTTTTTTATAACAATTAGATCATAATCTACTCTTATTATACATGCATCTTCTAAAATTTGAATTATTAACCTTAAACATATTATTAAAAAAAATTAAACGACACCTATAAAAGCATAAGTATAATACAACACTCAAAAAAATATGCATACAAACAAAATATCAAACAAAAGCATAAGTATGGTTATTATTAGACATGAGTTATATACACACTCTAAAAACTCTACAATTGTTTCACACACAACCTCTCTAAGATATGTATAACACAACCCCTATTTAATATACCAATAATTATCCATAAACATTTTAAAATACACACACTTGCATATAAAATCAGGATTATATAGACAAGATGGTCATTTCTTAAACATCATAATCGACATCGTCACCCAAAATATCAATGATAAAATTGATGCGTCAATCCATGACGTCATCACTCTCAATACTTCCAATACATTCACCACGTGATTTGAAATCAATGTTTATTTTTCCAATCCTCATTTCAACTTGCCCACTTGCCCACCAAATCTCATCCAAACTTCCACTTTGCCCCTCCAACTTTTTAAACAAATACAAAACCACCCCTCTTCTTCATCGCATATATAATCCCACAATCATCTTCCATTTTTCCAAAATCCTTTCAATCACTTCTTCAGTTCAACAAAACCCCATCTCACAAGATGATGCAGGTTCCGTCATACGGCCTCGAGCCTTTTCCGGCCACAAATTCCGGCGAAGTTCCGGTCTTTTGCCGGAGTTCAAGCTTCAGCAGCTTAATACCTTGTTTAACGGAAAAATGGGGCGATTTACCGTTAAAAGTTGATGATTCAGAAGATATGGTTATTTACGGCATTTTACGTGACGCCGTTAATGTCGGATGGACGCCGTTTAATTTCTCCGTTAAACAGGAGTCGACTGAATTGGAGCCGGAGCCAGAGTTGAAGCCGGAAACTGTTCCAAAATTGACAAAATTTCCGGTACCGGCAGCTCCGGCAACGTCAATTCCGGCGACGGCGAAGGGGAAACATTACCGGGGAGTGAGGCAACGGCCGTGGGGGAAGTTCGCGGCGGAGATAAGGGACCCGGCTAAAGCCGGCGCGAGAGTGTGGCTTGGGACGTACGAAACAGCTGAGGAAGCCGCGACGGCTTATGATATAGCGGCTTATAGGATGCGTGGCTCGAAGGCTTTGTTAAACTTTCCACATAGGATTGGGTTGAATGAGCCGGAGCCGGTTAGAGTGACGTCGAAAAGAAGGTCACCTGAGCCGTCAAGTTCGGCTTCGTCGGCTTCTGTAAGTGGCTCACCTAAAAGGAGAAACGTGAAAGCGTTGGCGGCTGAGCTAGTGGAGCAGGAGGTGCAAAGCCGATCACTAAATGTGATTGAAAGTGTTTAGTTAAGTGGATATGATTTGTTAATGTTGCCAAATTGCAACTCCATGGGCCCATGGGTAACGTAAAAGATATGGACTGGCCCGACCCGGAGACAATCAGGTTTTGGGTTGAGTGAAATACCGAGAGTAACCTGCTTCCAAGAAGGTCATGTAAAAAGACTTGGGGGCATAAATGGAAATTGGTACCATGCTACCTTAATACGTGGGACCATTTTGGGTATATTTAAGTGCAATGTGTGATTATTGGATGGGTGAAAGATATTTTGATTACTTTATTATTTAAATTTTATTTTAATCATAATAAGGAATTGAGTCTGTTAGTTTTTTTAATTAGAAGATAGTTGAAGTATGATAATGACCATTGATATAAAAGTAAATAAAGTTTAAGTTTCTTTAAAACAAATATTTATACAAGCATTTTTATATTTTAAATAGGCCTTGTCTATTCACACACCCTAAAATTCTATCCACACACCTGTTTTAAAACAAGGCGTCACAGATAGGCCTTAATGCGGCGCCTGAGTTACTTTTCTGTCAACGTCAACCAAGGAATGTTGTAAACGAGGTGGAATTCGGTCAAACCTGGACATATGTGCCGCATATATGACCTAGGCGCCGATGATGTTGTTGGCCGCATATATGACCCAGGCGCCACGCCGACGGCCATGCGCGGCGCATGCATAAGGGTGTTGAAGCGTGATTGACTACGTTCGAGAATGTGTCTGAGATAAGAAGTAACCCAGGCGTGACGCCGAGGTTTATGTGCGGCGTCTGAGGGTGTGAGAAATAAAAACATGGGGTGTGTGAATAGGATATAGGGTGTGTGAATAAGATGACCCAAATATCACTAGTGGATAAAATAATAAGATATTTTTGTAGTTAAAGAAGAGCCAATTAAATAGGGATAAGGATATAGTTATCCTTTAAGATCGATTAAGATCTATATATATAATCTAATAATGTCCTAATCTAGATTGCAAGTTGTTAACTTTCTAGTAAATATTCTGTTAATATATAAATATGGATGGAATTTACAAAGACATATTCTCTACCTTTTATGAAAACTTATCAAAAAAGAAGCCTTTTAATTTTTTTTGAACTTTCGGCTTTCAAAGACATATTCTCTACCTTAGTGTATGATTTTGAGATATCTCAAACATCTTATCAAGAATTTAAACTGGTCACTAGAAGCATCTAACTAATATTTTACAAAACTGAAAAGAATGTTTAATATAGCTCTTAAAGTAAATGTAAGAGTTGGTTATATACCAAAATACACCTAGGATGTTCTTAAGTAGCATCTTAATGCAAGCTTATATGATTAATTAACAGATGAAACAAATATTTTAACCGTAAAATCGGTTGCAAACATTGTCCTAAGATAAGTTAATTCATATGTTGTTAAAAAAACGTTATTTAAAAGTTAATTTTCGGCAGTGGAGTGATGAACCAAGGAAGTTTTATTATAAGGTCATTTTACAATCGTTACATAATATAATTTTATTCTGTTTCATTGCCAAAAGCATCTTCATAGCGGTTAAATAAGTAGTGTCACATTACTTGTATAGTTGTATTATTATTAGGTTATTAAACTTAATCATCAATAACGTAATTTTTATATATTTGTTTAACTCTAACCCCTTTGGGTATTGATTTTATTTGTTTTCAGAAAGGAAAAAAAACAAAACAAAACTCATTTGCTTGTTTAAACTTTTTAATAGATTTTTAAAAGAATAATAGTATTGGTTATCCTTTATAATATTCAAAGAAATTAATAACAACTTAAATAGAGGATAGAAAGTTAAATTACAAGAAACTTAATCATTATTTATGGAAAATCAAGTATTCATAAATAAAGTAAAACTTATAATGTAAAATAAAAAAAAGACAATTCTTGTGATATTACGTTGACAATTGTGTTTTTCACTGTAAATTTGAAGTTAGTCAGTGGCTTTTATTTCTATTGCTCATAAAGTTATCAATACCAACTCTATTTCCTCAAATATATACAATCTACAGGTAAACAGTTTTTTTACCGGCAAGTCTCATTAATTAAACGAGTTAGAAAGCAACTAACAAAACAATTACAAACACTTTAAAAGAAAAAAGCTATATCAATTTCTCCAACTCAAAGTTTTAAAATTAGATATGTATTTGACCCGGAAGAAAAAGTGTGACTTGATCTTTTGAAGAAGATTGTGAAGACAAACATGCTTGTTTTTAAACCGGAGGTCACTTATGTTCTTTCAAATGCACCAAGAAGTAGTAAGTATGATGGCATATAAATTTTTTTTGGGTTATTGGATTTTAATAATCCGAACTTTTGTATATTGGCCGATATTAATCCCAACTTAAAAAATTCCCTGTGCTAATCCCAACTTGTAACTTATTTTCCTACAATAATCCTCCGTTAAAATTAACTTAACGCCGTTAACTTTTTTTCGAATTTTTGACCGATGTTTTAGGGCTTTTGATCGGGAGGACGATATGAATCTCTTGACGTAAAATTTATCTTGAGCCGATACTCCAAACGAAGAAATTTTAACATCCGATTTAAGCACCATTAGATTTAAAGACCCGATTTAAGACCGTTTGGTCGTTTGGAGCATCGACTCAAGGTAAGTTTTACATCAATAGATTCATATCGTCATCCCGATCAAAAGACATAAACATCGGTCAGAAATTCGAAAAAAAGTTAACGGCGTTAAGTTAAATTTAACAGAGGATCAATTTAGGAAAATAAGTTACAAGTTGGGATTGCCACAAGGAATTTTTTAAGTTGGGATTAATATCGGCCAATATACAAAAGTTCGGATTATTAAAATCCAATAACCCATTTTTTTTCAAGTTCTTCGAAGATTGCGTAGGTTTGTGAATAGCATATAGATCCATAGCCGTAAAAGCATAGATAGAAGGAATCTTAGACCATGAGGAAATGAGTGACCAATTATGATTTGTGTGTTCTCAAGCTAGTTAATAAATGATCAACGTCTTCCTCATGCAACTAGCATACTAGACAAAGGGAACTTTCAAATTGCATATCTCTTCTTATAAGAGCTTTTCTAGTTGGAAGTTTTTTCTTTCACCGCTCTCCATCTGAATATATTAATCTTTATAGGTAACCAATTCTTTCATTTGGGTCTTAAACTCGAAGAAGTAAACACGTTAAGGACTTAACTTAAGGTTAACTATCATGGATCCAACATGGATTTTGAACAAGTAGATTTCATTTGGGTAACAGTTTTATATAGGCCCAATGTGGTCCATTTTACAGAAGCTTCAGTGCAAGTAAGCCCAAATAAAAAGTTTGAAATAACCAAAAAACAAAGCCAAGAGAAAAGCCACGTGTCTTAAGATAACACAAGCAACCGTCAAATGACATTCAGCTCTTGTAAACTTGTACACGTGACTTCATCATCAGACACGTGCCATCCAACCACTTCATCCATTTCCCTTTATAACCCACCACCGTTCTCTTCATCTCCAAACACAATCACCATCGCTAAAAATGACTGACGTCTACAACACCAACCGAGGAGATCATTTAGGAATGAAGCACCAGCAGCAAGACCATCAATATCAGCACCAATATCCGCAGCATGACAGCTACAACTACAACTACAACTACAGTAGTAACGAACCACGTGCACACCAGGTGGTGAAAGCAGCCACCGCAGTGACTGTTGGTGGCTCACTTCTCGTTTTATCCGGTCTTATTCTTGCCGGAACGGTAATTGCACTCACTATAGCTACTCCGCTTTTGGTCATATTTAGCCCCGTCTTGGTTCCAGCTGTCATCACTGTGTTTCTTTTAGCTACCGGGTTTTTGACATCCGGTGGATTTGGAGTTGCGGCAGCTACTGTGTTGGCCTGGATGTACAGGTACGTCGTTAGTGTCGGAGCTGAAACTTTGTTGTTATTTTTTAGTTTCATTATTATTAACCTGTCACTATTTTACAATATTCTTAGAACCTCACCTGACTGGACGTTGAACCGGTCTCTTTACCAGCTCACCGGTTACGACCGATCTTTGGATGTTAGTAATTAATATTTTTAATCTAAATACCAATAATTTCTCGCCAAACCGACCGGTTAGGATTAAAACGGCTCAAACTCTCAAACCGGACGAGTTTGATTCCTGGTCCAACTGACTTCCTATGTCTATCTCTATATACATAACTAGATCTATATATAATGCAGGTACGTGACAAGTGAGCAACCAAGGGGGTCGAACACGTTGGATGATGTGACACACAAGCTGGGGGCGAAGGGTCGGGATCTTAGGGACAAGGTTGGTGAGCATGCGGGTCGAACTGGGGGCCATTATGGAACCGGAGGTGTCCATCACACCGGAGGAGGCGGTGTGGGTGTGGGTGCGGGTGCTTACTCTTAAATAAGGTCTAATGTGATGATCATGATGGCTCAGGCCGGTTTATGTTTGTTGTTTGGAGTTTCTTTTGTGTTAATTAAGGAGTGTATGTTGTAATATATAGCTAATGGAAATAAAGTGTACTATTTAAAATTGTTGTTTTAATAAAGAGCACCATGTAAAAGTTTTAAGTTTTAATTGTTTTGGATTATTAGTTTTTAATAGTGTTAGTTAAACTGGCCGGTTGGACTGTTTTTTTTAATAATTCGGTTCGACATGGTTTGATGTTTTGAACTTGACGAATTGATTCGGTCCGATTGGAATCGGACATCTATTGAACTGGGTCGATCATAAAATATATATTTTCATATTTTGGTTTTCATTGGTTTTATGTTTACGTCTATTTATATTTGTGTTTTTTTAATGAAAGTCAATATGTTAGATTTTTTAAATGATGAAAATGATGAAATCGTTTTATTTTGGCGTTAAAATTTGTTTAAATTATGATTTTCTGGTGATTTTTGGCGTTAGAACTTGTTTTGATTATGTTTTATAAGGTATAATTTAATATTATTGAATTTATGTTGTGTTTAAATTAGAAATTTTATAATATTACTTTGATAAATATATAGTTATCCAACCCCGGCCTTCTTACTAGTCTAGCAACCTAAGCTGTTTGAGAAATTGTTTTTGGAACAATGGAACCAGACTAGGAACTAGACTGAACGTGAACCGGCCTTTTTACAAGTGATGGTCGAAACATCAAAATGTTTAGAACGGATTTAGGAACTGGATGTTGTGATAAATATTTTTATAAATACATAAAAAAAATGGAAGCAATAGTAAAAAGTATTATGTTCAAATTTTGGAATTCCCGGCTCAATATACCGGTTTGACCACCCTGTTAGATTGAAACAGTTCAAACATTTTAAATCGGACTGATTAAGCATGCGATTATGCTAAAAACAATTCAAACACCTCAAACCGGACTGGACATACCGGTTTTCCAGTTTGACCACAACGTTTGGCTGAAAACATTTCAAACACGTCATATCGGGCTCGTTAAGCATGCGATTAGGCTGAAAATAGTTCAAACACCTCAAATCAGACTTACTAAGCCGGGCCAATCCGATGGTGAAAACACTATTTTTTACTCAACCAGTCAAGCATCTTGTTAAGCCGCCTGGCTCAGCCTGTTTAAATTTTAGAAATTTCTCCTCCACTTAGCTACTTGTTTTCTGGTTTGAGCACCCGGTTAGGTTGAAAACACCTTAAACCGGACTGGTTAAGCCTGGCACAATTCATCGTGAATTAATTATTTTTTACTCAACCAGTCAAGCATCTTGTTAAGTTTGGCTCAGTCCAAGATCATAAAAACACTATTTTTTACTCGACCGCTCAAGTGTCAGTCAAACACCTCAAACTAGCCTAGCCAGTCTGGTTGTGAAGACACTATTTTTTTACTCAACCGCTCAAGTGTGTTGATTTCAAGACGGTCGTAAAACATCGTTTTTTTTACTTTTATCTTAACCACTCAAGTATTTTGACTTAAATATTTTTTTTTCTTTTAAAGCGAGCCATTAAAGAGGCAATATTTAACATGCATTATCAAACTCTTTCTTTTTGTTTTAAAGCGAGCCATTAAAGAAGGCAATATTTAACATGCATTATCAAACTCTTTCTTTTTGTTTTAAAGCGAGCCATTTAAGGGGTATTCGAATTTGAATGTCGAACTCAAATCATGTATTAGAAAATCAAATTCTGTATCCCCCTCACATGGATTATCAATATTAAAGGTGTCTAGTATTCGAGTCAGGCAAAAAAACTTAGAAATTCAATTTGAAATTCAATTCAAAGTACTTTTTATATCGAATTTAAATTGTATTCGAACTAATGATGTTTAGTATTAAAATTCGAATAATTAATTCGTGTATTTGAAATTCATTGGACACCCTACTAGAAACATAGGTATCTAATTAGATACGCTGAATCAAAATTCTAAAGCTTACCATGTCATGAATTCAATTTTGTTTTTTAAACTGCGGCTGGCACAACAGAAACTTATTGTTGGGTTGAAGGCTTTTGGGTTTGGACCGGTTTGGGCCTGGAGCCCATTGTGATTAACCCTAATTAGGTTTACTAGTTGCCTTATTTACTAACCCTAATCATAGTCTTATATATACCCATGATTGTAATTGTATCTTGTGAGCACCTAATAATATAAACCCTAGTTGCAAAGTGGACGTAGGTCAATTGGGACCGAACCACTATAAATCTCGTGTCTCCAACTTTCTGCGTGATATTCGTTTGTGCGTGTGTGTTGTTTCGCTTCCGCGTACCGCTTGTTCCTAACAACTGGTATCAGAGCTTTGGCTCGTTGAACACACGGTTATTTCGCACGAAAACGATTCGCAAATCGGTTCGTTCAGTTAGAAGTCGTCGCCACGCCGTTTCGTAATTGTGATTGGAATTACGTGGGTTAAGAAAAAAGAAGAATGCATTATTCTTGAAGTTCGTTCAGAGGAGAAGAAAAAAAAATTGATTTGTTTTTGTTTCGGTGCTTGCGCCGTTATCACGTAAAGAAAAAAAAAGGAAAGTTTTTTTTCTTGTGCCACGTGAAGTTGGAAAACATAATCAGAGGCTTTTTTTTTAGTTTCTATTCCTTTTCTTTAGAGCTGAGAAAATTATTTTTCTTTTAGGGCGAACGGCGGTTTGATCGAAATAAGATACTTGTGGAAAATCTTTGAAGCCTTTGATTAGGGTTTGGTTAAAAACTCTTGGAGTCATTGGGTAAAGGTTTAGGGTTTGGTTTATTATTGAAGGTTGCTCGGCTTCAAGCGTTTATTTTCTTGGTTTTCTCTGGTTCTCGTTTGCGATGTCTGAAGACGGGAAAGTTCGAGTCGACAAGTTTAACGGTACTGATTTTGTATGGTGGCGAATGCAAATAGAGGCGTTACTTGATGAGTGCGACTTGGAGATGGTACTGGAGGAAAAACCTGCAGGAATGAGTAAGGCTGATGAAGCGATATGGAACTCAAAGGACAGAAAGGCAAGGGGTAAGATTACATTGGCTTTGATAAGAAACGTAGCTTTTAATATCATGAAAGAGAAAACTGCTAGTGGTATGATAACAGCTTTGTCAAATATGTATGAAAAACCGTCTGCCGGGAATAGAGTGTTCTTGATGAGGGAGTTATTCACGATGAGAATGCGTGAGAGCGGTTCAGTTACCGATCACATTAACGAAATCAATTCAATTTTGTCTAGATTATCGTCTGTAGGCATGAAGTTGGATGATGATACTCAAGCTGTGATTCTGTTATCTTCTTTGCCTGAAAGTTGGTCTGGGTTTGTGACAACGGTC
Organism: Tagetes erecta; assembly: GCA_030867185.1. Classification (NCBI taxonomy): domain Eukaryota; kingdom Viridiplantae; phylum Streptophyta; class Magnoliopsida; order Asterales; family Asteraceae; genus Tagetes; species Tagetes erecta. Next base: position 17,009,785 of record CM061491.1, on the reverse strand, counting down.
ACTGAAACTACAGGGACCGGAAACTTTAAGTTTGATCGAATCCGGGATAGTGTTTTGGGTGAAGACGTTCGCCGGAAAAACTCTAGTGGAGGATCATCTTCTGGTATATTTAGTGTTGGCAGGGGAAGGGACAATAACAGGAACAGTGGGAGTCGTGGAAGAAGTTCGTCTAGAGCTCGGAAGAATGTGAAGTGCTGGAACTGTGGTGAAAAAGGGCATGTTAAAAACGAGTGTCCTGGTCCTAATAAAAAGGATGAAAGGTCAGTGAATAATGTTCATTCAGATGAAGATTCTGGAGATGATGCATTGGTTTGCTGTGTAGAGTCTACAAACTCTTGGGTCATGGATTCTGGTTCATCGTTTCATGCTACGCACAGCGGGGAGACGATGGTGAATTTAAAAACTGGTAACTTTGGGAAGGTACGAATAGCTAATGGTGAGGTCCTTGATGTTACGGGCATGGGTGATTTGAATTTAGTAACTCCATTGGGTACCACATGGAATTTGAAAGACGTCAGGGTTATTCCGGCTTTGAAGAGTAAACTTATCTCTGTCGGTCAGCTGGATAAACAGGGTTTGGAAGTCAAATTTGGTGGAGGCAAATGGAGGGTAACTAAAGGTAATCTGGTAATTGCTCGTGGAAACAGGAGTGGATCGTTATACATGGTGGACGTATCTGCTGAGGAAAGTATGACCGTTCCTCAAAACAAAGTTAGACTCGCTGAATCTAAGGGGCAAAAGAAGGTTCAATTTGCAAGAGGTGAACCTTGTGCGAAGGTGATTCAAGCTGAGTGGGTTCGGAGGTTTAAACCGAGTCGGGGGTTTAGTGACAGTGGGAGCACGCGACGTGTTCCGGGTACAGTTACAAAACAACGATGGGTTTTGAAGACCGCTAATCGGACTGTGAAAATCTCTCCTATGGAAGTCTTGCTAAATGAGGAGAGTGATTCTCGGGTTATCTCTGGAGCTGGGGGATTATGCGGACCAGTTGAGATAGAGAATGAGTTGGAGCTCGGAAGAGTTTTAACTGCCCCTTCATGTAATTGATGAGAGGGGGTGGCAACTAGGGATGATCATGAAGTCTTAGCTAATCTATGAAGATTGAGGCTTGGAAGACTTGAATTCTGAAGATACTGAAGTTACTGAATCTGGGTCACTTGGATAGAGGATTTATGGACTGCATAAAGCCTTCAAGTGGGAGATTGTTGGGTTGAAGGCTTTTGGGTTTGGACCGGTTTGGGCCTGGAGCCCATTGTGATTAACCCTAATTAGGTTTACTAGTTGCCTTATTTACTAACCCTAATCATAGTCTTATATATACCCATGATTGTAATTGTATCTTGTGAGCACCTAATAATATAAACCATAGTTGCAAAGTGGACGTAGGTCAATTGGGACCGAACCACTATAAATCTCGTGTCTCCAACTTTCTGCGTGATATTCGTTTGTGCGTGTGTGTTGTTTCGCTTCCGCGTACCGCTTGTTCCTAACACTTATTGTATTAAAATAAAATGTAATGATCGATTTCCCTCCGACCTGTCTTAGTCTAGTTTGATGAATCCATTTGAGCTAACAAACGTACTTATCAAATATTTTCCAATTTTTTTCTCTCACAAAATTCACAAAGTATTAGAGATGGAAAATCAATTTCACAATATATATTATACTTGTTTCAATATTATCTTATTCTTACCAACGCATATACATTGTTTTCCAAATGGATCATCAACTCAAGACCGATGTTAAGTTGGAAAAGACCCATTTTCAAGAAATTAGGTAATCTAATCATCGACCTGAGTCTTCACTTCAGTGTTAATATATATATATATAACACCCAAATCACATTTCATCCTCTATGCCATGCATCTTCTTCAATATATGGCAAGGGTGGTGTATATATTCTTAGCCATCGCTGGCTTCGCATTAAGCTCATGTCTGGCCACAACTTACACGGTTGGTGACTCCTCTGGTTGGGACATAAGCACCGACGTCGATTCATGGGCTAAAGACAAACATTTTATTGTTGGCGATGTTCTTTGTTAGTATCTTCTTTCCTAATAAAGACTTTCATATCATAACATTATATATCTTCTGTCAACTAGAACTAAAGGGTTAAAGTCATGTTCTTTAAAAAAAAATAATTCAACTTTTGTATAAGAAAACTAGTAAATATTATAACTAAGGGGACAACGCATCCTGATGAGTTATTTATTTTTATAAGATCATATCATTGTGTCTTTTGTAGTATTTCAATATTCATCAAGTCACACTGTGGCGGAGGTGAATCGAGACAGTTATCAGGGGTGCAACACGACCAATGTACTACAACCGAGTAGTAATGGGAACACAACATTTACTTTGACCAAGCCTGGGGATAGGTACTTTGTATGCGGTAACAGGCTACATTGCTATGCTGGAATGAAGCTTCATGTGGTAGTCGATGGAAAGGTGGCAGATGGACCTGCAACGGCCCCCACTCCTGAGGCAGAGGCCGGTGGTGATCCTACTACTGTTACTACTACTCCTACTACCACCACCACCACCACCACCACAACCCCTTCTTCGAAGAAAAATAATCCTTCATCACTTGTCCCTAATTCAGTCATGTCTGTGCCTATCGGATTCAAGTTGTTCGTTTTTGTGGGTTTTACATGTCTTCTATCTTGTATTATTTAACAACTTTGTACGTGTTGTTTGTATATTTTATGGTGGCCCGTTGCTTGTATATTTTATGTTGGTACCTTTTGTCCGTTAAGTATAAAGGCTTATGCAATTGGTGTATATGTCATCTTCATCTTCTTTGGTGTAACGTCATAAAAACTAATAATACAATCTAAAACAATGAGTATGATATATGTTCATGAAGAAACATAAGAAGTCAAGACACCGGCCCTTTCACATTTATTCTCCATTCCTCTATCCGGGTGACTGCAAAATGATAACGATGCGGGTTACGCTTTTATATATGGTACTTTGGTTAAAAAAGAGCTTAAACGTAAACAGTTTAAATGACTAGTCAAACGAGTCGAAAATCTTCCAAAGTCATAAATCATTGCCATTGTATGTTTATAATCATATATTGTAATCAAAGATTACACATACTTAGATATGCTATTAGATTTCAATCTCCAGTAGATGTATATCTGAATATGCCATCATTCAATGTGAAAATTTCTTTTCCATACAAACAATGAAAAGTTTGACCTTTTCGCGTAAAGTCAGCTGACATATCTAATGTCCAAAAATCCTGAACTGGAAGGAGCGTAACGGTTGATTAATGATTACCAATTGACCATTCTCATTAAACAGCAAGCTGTGGATGATGATGTTGAGATTGACGATCATCATCGTTGACAGAACAATGATCCGCGCCTATGGTAGGAACCGGTGGAGTTGAGCATAGAGGAGGAAAGCCCATCATCATCTCTGTTTGGAGATATGTACAATATTCAAAGAATGTTTTTGGTGTCACGTTTAGTTGGAACCCCAATCCGAATAGGAAGTCAACTTCAAGCATGTTAATCTCAGCCGTTGATATCCCTCCAACTTTAGCATAGTAAGCATTATTATAGCATCTGCAATATCAAAATATAGTTGCTTCTTAGGGTTGTTTGACAAATGGGTGTGCTAAACGAGTAATTAAGAGGTCTGAATCATTCAAACTCAATATGATGTTTACTTATTCAGAGGCAAATTTCAAGCTGATTTAGACATCTCAAGAAAAAAACAGTCTGAATGAAATAAATTTGACCGATTCAAACATCTGACCCACTAAAAACTTGTAAAAACAACCCTTCACCCATGCCTTTTTAAAAAAGACATTAATCGTTCTCTTAAATAGACTGGATATCAAACCATTCGTCTTACTGATCAACTGACCGAACCGGTTTCTAAAACCAGTTTCTTACACATGCAATTTTCGTCACTAATGGTTTGATGGGAATCATCATTTTAATCCAAAATCTTTTCATTAGCTATTTGACGACGTGGTTTATCATTTGTTGCCACTTTAGTCCAAAGGCTTAACGGCGTTAGATATTCTATTTAAGTTTGTATGGATGGACCAAAATGCCCTTGGATTGAAGTCACAAATAGGACATGTACTTGTCTGAAGTTGTAACTTCAATCAAATGACATTTTGTTTCATTTGACATAAATTTTAACGAAAAAATCCAACAGTCATGATGGCAAATGTGATTTTGAAAAAAACGTGTTGGGTGTGAGCTGGTGACACTTTTCTTTTGGATGAATTCATGACATGCCTTGTAGCTGGTTCGTGTTCGGTCCAGTTTTATAAACATTAAAAAACTAGAATTGAAAGAAAAGAAAAACCACTCACATGTCATCCAAGAATTTGATGGAAACAAGGACACTAGTAACAAGCAATCGATGCACATTAAAAGAATTAATCGGCAAATATGGCTGCTTCTTCACGAACCGATCCAGATAAACATACGCCACCACATAGCACGACGAGCTGCAATTGGCGTATCTAAATATCCGCTCCAGATAACTCTGGATGCTTATATTAGGTCGTATCAAACCATTGAAGATCGATAACTTCTGAGCGCCCAAAGAACACTTCTGATCGTTGCATTCCGCAACTCTTTGGAGAAGAGACGATAATAGATTTATGAATTTGGGCATTAGATCCGCCATTGAAGAAGAAGATTGAGAAACATAGAGAACAACATGGAAGTGTTTGTGGTTTATATATATAGACTATGATATATGATACAATGTGGTTTTGGAGAATGGAGAACGTGTTGGGTGTGAGCTGGTGACATTTTTTTTGGATGAATTCATGACATGCATGTCCTTAAGTTACAGGTAAGCACTAGCTAGCTTGATTTATGTTGTTTGTTTATTTGTTTCTTGTGTTACTTTTAAAATTTGGATATGTTTTTAAGTTGAAAATATAAGAGAAGAGATAAATAGTTGTACATGTCACTCCAGTAATCACGCCTTGAACTTCTTTTTCTTTTTATTATATGTCATTCTTTTTTTTTTATTTTTTTCTATTTGTCAAAAGAATGTTTCCAAATATTATATATATTAAAAGGAGTCGAGTAAATGTGAACTGAATTTTAATAATTTAGACTTACTTAAATATATATTTCTGATTTATTAGTCATCAATTCTAGCTTTTGGGAGTAACAATATTATATAACATCCATAGTCACCAACGGTTTGGTACGTGGTCTGTTAGTAAATATAAAGTCTTTAAAACATCTAGGTCATGAGTTTAAATCTTACTAGTAAGAAAGTTTGTCGTTCAAAAAAATATATATAACATCCATAGTCTTTATACTTCCAGTTGATTTTTATAGACATCTAGTTTAACTCACAATGATATTTGTGATATTATAAGCAAAATTAGGAAATACAAGCAAAATAAAAAAATACACTTTCATTGTAGATTGAATAAATTGAATACATTTCTTCTAACAAATTCACTACAAGAGAACACTCTTATAGCGATTACATCGTCAGGATGGATTAGCATATATAACGACTACATGTTGTCGTTAAGACATCCACGCGATACGTAAATTAAAAAACCAGTTCATTCTTAGGTTGGTTCCTCATAAAAAATGACCAGCTTTTTAATTGTGTAGAAGTTGTGTTATAATCGTTAGGTGCGAGTATAGTAGTGATTAAATTGACAAAGATTATGTGGTCGTGGTTACCAATGTTGTTTCCCGCATTCCGAGTAGGGTGTACAACTATTTTTATGACTTTTAGGATAAACCGTAAACCAAACCACCACTAACGGTTTTTAATACACAAAACAATAACTAAACCATTAAGATATATAAATCAAACCAAATCAAGCCATTAGTAACGATATGGTTTCATGATTTGGGCTTTTTAGGCTCAGTTCTACCAAGCCCATGGGCTCTTAAAACTTAGAACAAAATAAAACGTAAAACCGTAACCGCTGAACTGAAACAGGAAAAAAAAACTGCTGAAAAACAGCATAAATAGAGTAGACAGTATTTTCGTCCCTATGCATGGTTTGGATCAAGTCCTAACTTTCATATTATCTTCTTTGTGTAATTGTTGTTTCTTAAACTCTCATCTATGATTGGACTTTTCACATCGTTGATTTTCCACTGCTTACAAAAACAAATTAAATTAAATGGGCATGCAGTTCTCAAATAAAGACACTAAAATTAATTAAGCTAATTTAGTTCATTTGCATTAGTTGGTGATTATAAAAACATTCTTTTTCACATAACCAATACATGATACATCATGCATGATAATTATATATATAGTCCTAGATACAACTGTTTTAAAATTTTCAGGAAAATATAAACCTATTACAACGTCACTTATATTGCAACAATTAATACTTATTAGGCATCATAAATTACCACATACCTTGATTAGTTTATTCATAAGACTAAAATATGTGATCCTCCATGATATGCTCACCATCAATGGAACCACAATAATCCAAAATCCAGTAAAAAATCCAACCAGAATGCTAATAATCAACCCCCATTGTGGTCCGTCGTCTTCTTTGTTGTCATGTGTCGTGTCATTGGGTACTTCTACATGTACACAAAGATCGTTTAGTGGTGCTCCACAAAGTTTGTTTCCAAGAAAGCTAGATTCGTTGAAGCTTTGGAGTTGAGTGCTCGTTGGAATTCTTCCTGTCAAGTTGTTGTAGGATACATTAAAGCTACTCAAGAAATTCATTCTTGACATGCTTGTGGGAAGTGTCCCGGAAAGCTTATTCACTGATAAATCAATAGATTCAAGGTCTTTCATGTCACCAATCTTCTCTGGGATGACTCCTGTCAATTGATTTCTTGACAGATTCAAATATTTCAACGCTTGAAGGGTCGTAATTTCAGTAGGAATGCGTCCAAACAAATTGTTACTAGATAGGTCCAATAACGTCACTAGTCCAAGAATAGACTTGTAGGCATACTCTTGTCCCTTTATCACCAATGTATCACTAATAGTAGTGATTATTAATGACAAAATTAACTTGATTTCACCATCCGAGTTTTCTTCTTTTCTTGAAAGCACGCTAAAGTTGTTGAAACATCTTGGAATATTTTCGGATAGATTATTTTCAGCAAGATCCAAAATCTGAATATATGAAAGATAGCATAGCTCGTGAGGAATATTTCCGTCCAGATTATTGGACCTAAGATTTAAAATTCTCAAAGCTGTTAGTTTTATTCCAATCCATGGTGGAATGCTTCCAACGAGTTCATTTTTTCCAAGTTGAAGCATTTGTAAGCTTGTCAAGTTCATTAGAGAAACTGGTAATCCTCCTGAGATCTTGTTCTCGCGCATGTTCAATAACTGAAGTCCATAAATACAACCTATTGTTTTTGGAATATCACCAGAAAAACTGTTATTCTCCAGATTTAAGACTTGTAGACGTGGGTACTTATCCCAACACTCTGGAATGAGACCCGAGAAATGGTTATTTCCAAAACTGAGCATTTGTGTTCTTTTCACATCGTCGGAACACAAGAAATGATGTAATGATCCCATAAAATAGTTATTTGACAAATCCAAAAGTTGAGGAATTAATGAACCGTTTGAAAGGGAAGGTAAGTTCCCTCTAAACTCATTAAAGCTTAGATCAAGTACATCAAGTGTTGCATGGAATGGGAGACCCAAAGTTAATGTTCCTTTGATATGATTTCGTGACATATCTAAATGCCTAAGATTAGGGAATGATCGCCAAAATGACTCATCAGGCATGGGTGATGAAATGCATGCGTTGCTTATGTCTAGTTTCATTAAGTTCTTTTGCGATCGAAGCCATAATGGAAATTGAGGCCCTAAATCCCAAGAGTTCAAAAACAAGGTCAACATTTGGAAAGGGGGAATCCAATTTTCAACTTGTAATCGAAGGGTTAAGTTGTTACTTGCTGCATTAAGAGGTTTGGAGATCATTCTAATGATTGCTATGTTGCTACCTGCTCCGTTAAGATGTTTCAAGCTCACCAGTTTGGCAAAATGAGCTTCTGTCACAACACCCGTCAACAAATTATTAGAAAATTGCAATTCAATCAACTTCGATAGCTGACCAATGCTAGAAGGAAGGTTGCCACTGAGTTGGTTATCAAAAAGATACAACACCTCCAACGATGATAACTGACCGATCGAGCTAGGAATGCTTCCATTTAGTCTGTTACTATAAAGTTGTTGGAAATCCTTTTATTATTGTGAAAATAAATAAATAATAATGTAATTATGATAATTGGTTGTTTTAAAATTCAAGTCAAATAGAGTTTAATATTGAATTCAATTTTGAATTCAATACTCTATTAATGTTTTGAAACATGTTTCAACTTTGATTCACTATAAATACTATGTGAAACTTAGTTGTATGACACACTTGAAACACCAAAGATCATATACTTGAAAGCTCTCATTCTTTAACATTCTTGCTATACTCCATTCTTTATAAAAATACTCTTCCGGGTTTTAAGTTCATCCCGGCAGTACATACTGCTTCGGCTGTTGTACCCTGGGAAACAAACGAGTTCTCTTGGGAGACTCGAAATTTGTTTTAAGGGACCCGTGTCGAACACGAATCCTCAGCCCATATTACAATTCTGCTTCTACTCTTTTCTTGTATTTCCAATTTTTTCAATTGTAATCATATTGTAATTTATTTATGTTCTTTACTTTCATTGTATTGTAATTGAATTTATAAAAGAATTTTAGTTTTTGTACGAGCGGTTCCTACAATCTTAAAACAAATTTTTTTTAAAATACCGTTCGTATTTAAAAAAAAAGTCATTGTTAGTCTCTCAAAGTTGGACTTAGAGAACTTACACGTGACTTCTTTCTTGAACCGTTTTTTTTTAATCAAAGTAATTCATATATATCTATATATATATATTTTACCTCTTAAACCTTTTGTAGGTTTATTGTTTTTACGGTTAGAAGAGTTTGATATTTTGTTAAGCATTTCTAAATTCTTTCATTATCTTGTTTAAGTTTCAAGAATATTTCCTTGTTATTTGACTCATAAATCATGTCATGATTCAAAAAGAGTTTTAGTTTCTCTTAAGTTCATAATTAACTGTGACTAATACAACTTTAAATATGGAGTTGGGTCATATTAGTTATGACTAATAAAGATTAAGTTACGAAGTTTGTCTTCTTTTTGTGTGATTGGAATATGAACTTTAAGATTCGTTCATATTAAGTCATAGATATAGATCACACATTGAAAAAGAGAGAACGGTTTTTGTAATCGTTTATGTTGAGAATCAAGTAGAAAATGGTAGTTTATATAAACAAACAAAACATTTAAATGATTTTGGTAATCATTTATGTCTAACAAATGTGTTAGAAAAGGTTTATACTATACAAAACTTTATAATGATTTTTGTAATCATTTATGTCTAATAAATGTGTTAGAAACATGTTTATCTTATAAAAAAAAACACTTTAAAATGATATTGTAGTCATTTGTGTGTTGGACAATTGGAAGGAAATTGGTTATTTATAATCAAACTAAATTTCATTAAGTATGAAAATAAATTAAAACTCATCAAGTATGAGATTAACTTGAGTGTTTATTTTATAAACACATAAGGCTTAAAAATGGTATTTGTAACCATTTCTATCTAACGATCATGTTAGAAATACTTTATTGTCTAACCATATGAAGTTCTAAACACGATTTTATGCAATCGTTTAATTTCTAACAAGCGCGTTAGACCCGATTTATTTTACATAAATCATTTGGATGTTATCTAATAACTCGAAAATGTGGGGGGAGGTTATACTTGCGGCCATTTATCTTTTAAATAAGATACCTCACAAGAAAAGGGATGAGAAAACCCTTATGAGATATGGATGGAAAGAAAAACCATCATATAAATACTTAAAAGTGTGGGGGTGTCTAGCAAAAGTATTTATACCAAAGCCCAAGGTTCAAAAGATAGGACCCAAAAATTGTTACGTAAACACAATAAGGTACGACAACTACTCTCAACGGGGTTATCAAGATTGACTATGTGAAGTCAAAAGATAACATTGTGTACAACATACAAAAGGCTTAAGCAGAAAGTTAGTACTCAAGTCGTCAATTGGAATGTGACTAAAGCCCATGAGATAAGTGAATGCAAAGGAAAACCTAACCTATGTGACTGGAGATCCCAAGATCTAGGTTCAATAGGACAACCTAACTGCATAAACTACGATCACTGTGGGGGTTCCCCAAACACAATAAAGGGAGTTAACCTTAACACTTCCTAGCACATTCCTATAATGACCAGTGACATGACGTGAGGATAAGCATAACATATGGTTATTGATCTAGTGAAATCATCATAACCTAAATGCTTTTAATGATTTTTGATAATCACCTATGTGAGAGAGAAGTGTGGTCGCTTCGAATGGATTTGTGGGGAGCGCAAATCCTAGAGCTCTCGCAGAACCAGGCTAGTGATCCATGACCATAACGGACACGACAATGAGGGGTTGACTAGACCAGGAATAATATTGTGTAATGTGTATTGTCGTCTACGTAAACGGTGGTTGGTTCAAGGACATCACGTCTACCGAACCACTAGGAGACTAAGTATACATCACAACGGAAGGTTCAAAGTTAACCACTACCTATCCGACAATATTAAACCGTTGAAATTGTATTTTGATATTGATAGAGTATGGATTGAGATCCATACTCATGGGGATTGTTGGAAGATGTGTGAAATTTGTTTTCGCATGACGAAAATGAGATTTTGTTTATTTTCACATGTGGGGGATTGTTGGAAATCCTTTTATTATTGTGAAAATAAATAAATAATAATGTAATTATGATAATTGGTTGTTTTAAAATTCAAGTCAAATAGAGTTTAATATTGAATTCAATTTTGAATTCAATACTCTATTAATGTTTTGAAACATGTTTCAACTTTGATTCACTATAAATACTATGTGAAACTTAGTTGTATGACACACTTGAAACACCAAAGATCATATACTTGAAAGCTCTCATTCTTTAACATTCTTGCTATACTCCATTCTTTATAAAAATACTCTTCCGGGTTTTAAGTTCATCCCGGCAGTACATACTGCTTCGGCTGTTGTACCCTGGGAAACAAACGAGTTCTCTTGGGAGACTCGAAATTTGTTTTAAGGGACCCGTGTCGAACACGAATCCTCAGCCCATATTACAATTCTGCTTCTACTCTTTTCTTGTATTTCCAATTTTTTCAATTGTAATCATATTGTAATTTATTTATGTTCTTTACTTTCATTGTATTGTAATTGAATTTATAAAAGAATTTTAGTTTTTGTACGAGCGGTTCCTACAAAAGTTTTAACTTCTTTAACGCTGATAGTTGTCCAATCGAGTAAGGGATTGGACCAGAAAGTTCAGAATTTGTTATGAATAACATCTCCAAACTCGATGATTTGCATTCGAAAATACTTTCAAGAAGAGATGTTAAACTGGTGTCACCAAATTTGTTTAATGACAAATTAACATCTTTCAAGTTGCAAAGGTTACCAAACGTATTAGGTATTGAGTTCGTGAGTTGATTTAAAGCGAGGTCAAGGCTAAGAAGGGACGTCAAGTTATGAATGGAATCGAGTACTGAACTAGAAAGACCACATTCACTAAGATCTAACGAAAGTAGATTACTAGGCAGCCATTTTAACACTAATGAAGAATTCATGAAATCATTCCCTCGGCCATTAAACGACTTGAGAGAAGTCAAATTACGAAAGCCGTAAATGTTGTTAGAAAAAGGGTCACCAAAATCACAATAACTTAAGTCCAATGAAACAAGATTTGTTAGACTAAGCATCCACTCTAGGATAAAAGTGTTATAAAAAAAGTTTTCTGAAAGATCAAGCATGGAGAGGGATGTTACATTAAGACTAGGAACGTAATGATGCATATTCGAGAGTAGACACCTAGACATGTGTAGTTCGACCAAAGAGGGGAGGGAGTTAATCACGCGAGACCAATCTATGACTGTTCTAAGGTCTATGCTACTGATATCAAGATAACGCAACCTGCGAAGACTTGACAACCAGTCCATATTCATCATGCTTGGTGATCTCCATTCACCGTCAATATGATTTGGATACGCGCTTCCAAGAGAAAGAACATGTAAGTCTGATAGATTCCCAATTTGAGGAGGAATAATCCCATCGAAATTAGATTCCGAGAGGTTAAGATACCGCAAGTTTGTAAGAGAACCTATGAAGCTTGGAACTTGGAGCTGCTTAAAATCATTGCAGCTTAAATCCAGATGATTGAGTTGCTTAAGCTCCAACAAGGATGGACTTAAATGCCCTTTTAACATATGCTTCGAGCGTGCTACAAAAAGACAATGACCATCAAGTCCACGTAGATGAATTTCATGAACATGACCAGAGACGTTACCACAAACGATTCCAGCCCATCTGCAACAATCGTTGTTCTCACCAGCCCAAGAAGCAAGCCGGTCCGCTTCATCTATCAGACCTTGCTTGAATTGCATGAGTGCTTGTCTCTCACCGTCCAAGCATAATACGCCATCAGAGTTTTGATGATCAGATAAACATAAATGAAACATGGCAAAAACAAGAAGCAACAAGTGACATGAAAAGGAACAAGATTTCGAAAATCGAGTACTCATGTTGGTTGATTAACAAGGGAATAAAAGTTGCTTGATTAGTTTACAAGAGGATGCTGGATCGAGTTCAATTAATTATATTCATGTGACATGTCTTTACGTGTTATGTGCAACTTTTTTTATTCTCTAACGGCCGGATATAAATGAAGTTTAATTAATTAGCAACGGATGAAATTAACTAATTAAAATGGCCTAACTCATCTTTCACTATATGTTATAAAACCATTTTTTGTGCACATAAATCAACCAAATTTGATGCCGGCCGTCAGAGTCAATTGACTCAATTTTACATCCAAAGTCAATGACTCAGAAATTAAGTTATTGTTGTTTGCTTATTTTTTTTACATACAAATAAAAAGACTTCTATATTAATTCTTTAAGGGTGTTTATAGTCCTATATACTTATTACAATCATTAATTTTTATTTTTAAATTTGTCAGAAATTCCCATAATCGATGTCAGACACGCGGCGCGCCAGGATGCTTAGATTAGAAAATCAAATTCAACAAGCACTGTTGAAAATCGACGTCGGAAGGGCGGTGCACCAGGGTGGGCGGGGTGCTTAGAGTCGAATTCGAATTCGTGGGGGTGATGCGTCAGAGTGCTTAGATTCGAATATTGGCGTCTGCGAACAATGTCGAAAAGATACGTCTAATGTGCGGCGCGCTGAATTGTTTAAATTCGAAAATCGACGTCTGGTAGCACGTGTGGGTGGTTAGATTAAAAAATCTACATTTGACGGGCGGCGTGTCGGGGTTCTTATATTCAAAAATCAAAGTCGCGCGAGCAGCGCACCGGGGTGCTTAGATTCGAAAATCGATGTCAAGCGGGTGGTGTCGAAAATTGAAGTCAGGCGGTGCGTCGGGGTGGTTAGATTAAAAAGTCGACGTCGGAGTGAGCGGCACGCCAGGGTGTATAGATTCGAAAATCAAAGGCGGGCGGGCAGCGGGTTGGGGTGCTTAGATTCGAAAGTCTACCTTGGGTAGGCGGAGCACCGTGGTGTCTAATTTCGAAAATCAACGTCAGACGAGTGGCGCACCCGGCGTGAACAAGCGGTAACTAAATTCATTGAACGTGTGTTTGTTTCTAGGTGTTTAACACCATAGAGGATCGTCCATATGACCCATTTATATTTTTAGTATATAATATTTCATAAGTTAATTTCATTGAATAATTTTTTTTTTTTAATATTTTAACGGGTATGTTTATTTGTTTTGAAGCTTTAATTATATTAATAGAAGAAACGACAATTTACAATGTAGTGGCTGGTAAACGGGCAACAAGTTGCGCCGCAACCCCCCTTTGAATAGCAAAGCCAATCCTACTAAAAATAAAGTTTTGAGTCTTAGCCGACGAGGAATTGAATAATGAAACTTATCTAAACCTAAATAAAAAAATACATTGTCTCATTTTGTTCCATAAATTAGTTTTCTTTTAAATAATTAAAACTCATCTTGATCTAAATAAAAAATGCATTATCCAATTTCAATTTTAAAAAATATTATTGGATACATGAATTTATTTTGTCACCCTGCCGCTCATGCCCTTTGTGATTTGTTATTGTTTGTTGTATTTTCTTAAAGTTACAACTTGAAATTATATTAAAACAACACTTTCAAAATAAATTATGAAATATATTACAACATCACTTATAATTTAACTAATACTTATGCATAACATCATCATACACCATATGCATTGATCAATTTACTCATGAAACTAAAATATGCAATCCTCCATGATGTGTTCACCATCAATGGAGCCACAATATCCAAAATCCAATAACAAACACTACTACAAAATAAGGCTTTTGCTACTACATTTATGGTGGCAAAATAGTAGCAATTGCCCTGTTGCCACCATTTTGCTATCAAAATTAAGATGGCTAATACCCTGGTAGCAGTTTCTCTATTGCCACCATTTTGCTACCACTTCTTGTTTGTTATCTTTTTGCCACCTCCTTTGTTTGTCACCAATTTGCCACCACTTCTAGTATGTCACAAATCTCCTCTCACATGTTGTTTGCTACCTTTTTGCTACAATTCTGCTACACTTTTGCTACCACCTTGCTACCTTTTTGCAATCATTTCACTACTTTTTATCTAAATTTTTGCTACCATTTTGCAAACCTTTTGCTACCATTTCAAATTTATCATCCAAATCTTTACAAATTAGAACTCTCAAATAACCCAAATAATCCCAACATAACAAAATCCAAAAATTCAGAATTAAACTACTTCTAGCCTAATTTCGAACAATTCTTTCAAACATCCTCTTCCGAATCAGAGTTCAATTCTAGTGAACTTCTACTACTTAGATATTTATCCAACGGCCTACTTCCTTTCCTGCAAGCATTGCAGCTCTCATGGCTACATTCGGTGAGTACTGCCCGGCTAATCGTGGGTACATGATGTAAAGAATCCTTCGTTTGTTGGTTAAATACGGTTTGGCAAACTCAACGAGTATTTGCTCATCGGTTGGGCGGTTCTTGTTTATGCACCTTCTCCATGTCAAGTTTTCTAGGAGGACCACCCCGAAACTGTATATGTCGCTTCGTGCGGTTAAATGACCTTTGGAAACATGACCCATTTGCAAATGGTTAAACTAATGGTGATTGATCAACATATGAGAAAGTTAAATAGTTAAATCAAACAGTTAGCTTACCTGTGGCCATATACTCAGGAGCTGCATAACCATATCTACCCATAACTCTAGTAGATACATGACTTTTTCCATCCGCAGGTCCATCTTTCGCCAATCCAAAATCCGAAAGTTTAGCATTGTAATTCTGGAATGAAAATCATCTAAACATACTTAACGGAGTAGTACATAATGTAAAAAAAGGAGCATAACGATCTCCACACCACTGACACGTTATACAGGCCGTGTAAGGGTCATACGAGCTGTATGAGTGTATTAGTGTATGTTCACTAATCATACGGGCCATAATGTTGTATATGGGCTGTTGTTCTTACAAATCATACGAGATGTATGATATATTTAACTGACACATAAGTGCCTAATATGACAGGACACAACACTAACAAGGGCCAAACAGACCATATGACCTTTTTTCTCCCTCGGTCCCTCTTTATGGCCTGTATAGAGATTGGAGTTGGTCTATCTATATATGGTAAAAATCCTATAAAAAGATACCAATTTCTGAAACATACCGAATCAATCAAGATATTTGAAGACTTGAAATCGCGATATATCACTTTCGCATCCGGGCTATGAAGGTAATTAATCACTCACAAACTTCAAGGGTTATTTGTGTCAATAGTCAATAGTATTAGTTAGTACTTAATATGTCAAGTTTAGTAGATGAGGGGCTGAATATGACAACCCTTAAATGTGTCAACTGTAATGTCGTTAACAACGATTACTGAATCGTTGTGTCACTTCATCAAGCACTGTATATATACAAACTCATGTACAAACAATTACAGATGATGAATACTTGAATATATGATCATATTAGATAATTGCTTGATTGATAATCGCAATTCTGGGCAACAGCGTCGATGTCATTGTTTTGTCCAGATGCTTTTATGTTCATTGCTGCAGCTTCTGCCTTCAGTTGGTTCTGATTCAACAAAAAAATAACACGGCATGCTAATCAATTGTTCTTTTAGGCATACTTGATTTTGTAGTTTATTTGTTATGGATGGAACTTCTGTGTATACATGCTGCTTTGAATCGTTATGATTATGGGAAGCATGGTATAATTCTAAGTAATTGAAGTACATGCAACGATTTAGGACGTCAATAGATAGTAGATGATTGGTAGATAGGGTGCTAGTTTCCGTTGCAAATTCATTAACCAGATCTAAATTGACTTGACAAATTTTGAATCACTGCTCTTAGTTAGTCTTCTTGAGAAGAGACTTTGCTACTTATATGCAGTGTTTTTAAACCTGGACCGGACCGGGACTCGGTAACAATAGCGGTCCGGTTCTATAGCTTAAAACGGGTTGAAAAATAAACGGCCGGTCGACAAAACTTTCCGGTTGAACCTGTGAACTGGGTCGCCGGTCAGACCAATTCTTCAAATCAACAATATTCTGGTGAGATATCTGAATCGTGGTCGAGTTAGACCGGACTTGAGTAGAAGATAAGTGGAAAGAGATAATGAACGACGGGTGTTTGTGGAGGTGTTTAAGGTTGTGAGCGATGGTTTTAAGCTCGACGGTAGAAGAAACTTATGTTGAAGGAGATAATGGAAGAAGAGTGGAAGAAGACGTGGAGGTCGGCTAATGTGTTTTTATGTTTCCTTAATATTTAAATTAGGTTAAAAAACAATGTTTCATTTATACCATTTTAAAGAGAAGGTTTAACACTTTACCGTTTACATTTATACTTCTGATATTTTATTTTATTTAAATTTTATAAATATAGTTTATTTTTAAACGACATCAAAGGCATATGATATATTCACTCTTTAAGTATGTTTTGTTTAATAAAAATTAGTATATTCCTTTTTAATAATTTAAATATTACAACAAATATTATAATCCGGTTCTTAAATCCGGGCTGACCGGTCCGACCGATCCGACCAGTGAACCGGTAATATGACCGGTTCGTTATCCGGTGCGGTTTTATAAACATTGCTTATATGTGTATTCGAGTAAACAGGGACGGCTCAATAGTTATATGGGCCTTAGACGAATAAAAGATTTGAGGCTCTTTTCCAAATTCGAGGTTAGGATAATCAAATAAGCAACTATAAGATCATCAACTAAACTAAGATAAAAGTAATTAACAAAGCAACTAACAAGGTGAAGAAGCACGTCTTAAACTAGTAACTAAAAACTAATTCCAAAGAGTTTTCAAATTTAATTCCACACATTATTTAGCTTTAAAGTTTGTTAATTAAATAAATTACTACTTATAAACTTCCTACAGTAACCTAGGTAGTTAAACTTACGTAAAGAAGTGTTTCTGAAATTAATTTAATTAAATTAAAGAGTTTTAGTCCAAATGTTTTTATACCGTTAATAGGTTCAGTCTTATTTTAACAGTATTGATCCTTGTGATTTTATTTTTTAACAGAAATGGTTTTGAACATTATAGGTCATTTCTCCCCTTTTTTATATAGATTATCATGTACGTTAACATTTTTTATTTAGTCACATGTCAGAAAGAGAAAGAGAGAGAGCAGACATTTTTACTTCGCATGTGAGAGAGACTTAACGAAAAATTGGATTAAGTTAGCGTTCGGGACCATTTCTGTTAGAAAATAAAATCACAATAACCAAAACTGTTAAGATGAGATTGAAATTGTTAATGATATAAATATAGAAGAGATATAACTAGTTATTCCAGTTGTTGGGCTAAGGATACAACAGAAAATAAAAAGTGCTGAACTTTACTGTGAACTTCCATAGTTTTCTACGTCCCCTTCTTGCTTCCTCTGGTAGATAACTTTCTCTTGTTTCATTTATATCAAATTATGTGACTTTTGACAATATTGGTGGCCGGTAGTGGTATATTAAATCTTTATGCATGGTCGGCCTTGAGGCTGTGTTGGGTGGGTGACCGCTTAGGGCCCAAAGTTTCAGGAGATCGAATATTATTTTTTTGTCGTACGTTTAGATACCAAGTGTCGGTTACATATTTTAAAAATTATATATATAATCTTAGAGGCACACTCAAATGAGAACACCTCTTAACTTGAGTACAAAAAGTACAACTTTAACGAATCATATATGGAGTCAAACTGTTGAATTTTTTGTAATATAAATTGACCAAAATGCTTATAATTCAACTAATTTTAACATCTATTTAAAAAAAAATATGATTCGTCATGTCGTTTATTAGAATGCATATATGCACCCACAATATGTGTTTGTGTACAAGTGATTTAGGTGCATATATGCATTTTAACAAACGACTTCACAAATCATATATTTTTTAAATAGATGTTAAAATTAGGTTAATTATAAGCATTTTGATCAATTAATATTATAATAAATACAACAGTTAAAGCGGTTCCTAAGTTGTTCTCAAGTTAAAAGTGTTCTCATTTGAATGGATCCCCATTTTATCTATGTACCCAATAACATCCACAAAATCTATCCAACACTATAGACAGATAAAGAACTGAAATTTGTCAGAATCCACATGAAAATATTAACAATTATCTTTCTAGCATGATATATCCTATCGGGTATGTCAAAAAACCTTTTGAATATCCATTTGATAAATTTGCATACATTGAATTTTGTGAGACTAAGGTTACATTGTAAGCGCATTTAAAAAAAAAAATATGAACCACAAAACTTGCACCAAATATCATACAGAAATTCATAATATTTGGTCCTCCATGACTTGCTAGCCACAGGCTAGAGGACAGATAGAACCCAAAATCCCACATCATACCACTTTCTCCTCCTTCACCACCATGACGTGCGCCTCCACGGCCCTGCCTTTCACACCTTAAGCTAACCGGAGGTCCACACAATTATCGGTTCCAAGAAAGCTCGATTCTTGAAAATTCTGAATCCGATTGTTCAACGGTATCCTTCCTGTCAAATTGTTCTATGACACATTTAACCAATTCAAGAAATTAACTCAATCTTGACATGCTTACATGAATCATATATACCATCAAGCTCAGTCCTTGACAAATCAAACAATTTTAACAACTTTATGTCGCCAATGTTATCAGGGATCGATTATGTTAACCGGTTATATATTGAACACATTCAAAAACCTTGACCCCACATGCAAGCTGTGTAATCTCATTCGATCGGGATAATATATATGATATTGGGAAGGTCGGTGTGTATCTGAAATTAGAGTTTAAATGATATATTACATTATTGTATGTGTTGACTGTTAACCTCAATCACCACGCGCGTACCTACTTGGTGCAGGAATAGTAAGTGTTGGCTTATCATATGCAATTGATTTATATATGGAGAAAATGCTAAAATAAGTACACTTGTTCTTGAATCATTAAGGCTTTGATACTAGCTTGTACAATCTTAAATTTACACAATATGCACCGAACTTGTGTTTGCACAAGAACGACTATGGTAAGTGGGCATGATCTTTCGGTTAATGAATTTTCTAGATTGAATCTTTCTTCCACCATGCATACGCTACATCTGTAAAACCTGTTCACAACTCTAAAATTACTGCATGAGTACGTCTATCTGTCTGTAAATATATGTATAATATGTTCTGTGGTATGCGGCTGCACCATGCCATCACATCAATGAGTTCTTTTGATCATATTTAATATGGAAGTTACAAGTTAAAATCCTATTATTTTGTATAAAGTTTTCCCCACCTACACTGTGTTCTGCTAATGAAGATGTACTGATCATCTCTAACAAAAGCTTGCAACAGTACGTACTTGCGCGTAACATCAACGTAATATCACTTAATTATTTATATTGCAACAATACTAATTCATAACATCATAAACTACTTGTCTTGAACAACTTTCTCATGAAACTAAAATATGAAACCCTCCACCATTTGTTGAGTATTAATGGAGCCACAGTCATCCAAAATCCCGTAACAAACCCTAGCACAATGCTAATAATCAACCCCCAATCGAATCCGTTGTCTTTTCGGTCCTCTGGTGTATCACCCGACACTACCCCACAAACACTTAGCAGTGGAGCTCCACAAAGTTCAAAATTACCATAAAAGCTAGACTCTCCAAAGGTCTGGAACTGAGTACTAAATGGAATTTTTCCCGTAAAATTATTGTAGGACACGTTAAAGCTACTCAAGGAATTCATTGCTGACATACTCTTAGGAAGCTCCCCAAAAAGCCTGTTCCATGATAAATCAAAAGTTTCAAGGCCTTTTATGTCACCAATCTTCACCGGGATCCTTCCGGTTAATTGATTTTTTGATAAATTTAGTGATTTTAACTCTCGAAGCATTGTAAGCTCACTAGGAATGTGTCCGGAAAAATTGTTGTTTGAAAGGTCCAGCAATATTTGTAGACGAAGAATAGATTTGTAGGCACGCTCTTGTCCTTTCATCACCAATGTATCACTAGCAGTAACCGATCCTCCCTCAAAATAAAACTCGAATGGATCGTCCAATTCACTAATGGGGATCTTTTCTTTTCCCGAAAGCACATTAAAGTTATTGAAACATCTTGGAATATTTCCTGACATGTAATTATCAGCAAGATCTAAAATTTGGGTGCCCGAAAGATAACATAGCTCGTCAGGAATATTTCCATCCAAATTATTGGATCTAAGGTTGAGAATTCTCAAGAGTGTGAGTTTTGTTCCAATCCATGATGGAATGTTTCCAACAAGTTTATTTCTACCAAGTTGAAGAATTTTTAATCTTGTCAAGTTCATTAGGGAGGCATGTAATCTTCCTGAGATCTTGTTTCCCCGCATGTTCAATAATTGTAGTTTAGATAAAGAACCCAATGTTCTTGGAATCTCACCGGACAAAATATTATTCTCCATATTTAAAACTACCAAACTATGCCATTTCTCCCAACACTCTGGAATGACACCGGATAAACCATTGTCTCCCAAATTCAGTGCTTGTATCTTTTCCACCATGTTGGAACACAAAAACTGATGTAAAGATCCTGTGAGCGAATTGTTAGATAGATCCAAAAACCCAGGAACCAATGACCCATTTGAGAGAGAAGGCAATTCCCCTTTAAACGCGTTAGAGCTTAATTGGAGTAAAACAAGTGCTGAAGGGATTCCCAAAACTAATCTACCCGTGATACGATTTTGTGACATATCTAAATGTGTTAGATTTGGGAATGATCTCCAAAATGACTCAGGAGGCATGATTGATGAAATGTGAGTATTGCTTATATCAAGTTGTATTAAATCCCTTTGTGATTGAAGCCATAATGGAAAATTAGGCCCTAAATTCCAAGAGTTCAAATACAAGTACTGTGCTTGGAAAGGGGGAATCCAATTTTCAACCACTCTTAGGGTTATGTTGTTGCCTTCTCCATTTAGATATGTCAAGCTCACTAGTTTGGCAAAGTGAGCTTCCGTCAAAACGCCTGTTAGCAAGTTATAAGAAATCCAAAATTCTTTCAACTTTGAAAGTTGACCAATGCTATCAGGAAGGGTGCCACTTAGTTGGTTTCCCGATATAAACAACTCCTCCAAAGATGACAATCGTCCGATCGAGTTAGGAATGCTCCCATTTAGTTTATTAGTATAAAGATGCAACTTCTTCAATGATGATAGTCGGCCAATTAAATGAGGGATTGGACCAGAAAGTCCCGAGTTGATTAGGGTTAATGATTCCAAACTCGGTGATTTGCACTTGAAAAGATTTTTAAGAAGGTATCCTACACTGATTTCTCTAAAGTCATTTGATGACAAATCGATATCTCTCAAATTACAAAGGTTACCCCATGAATCAGGTATTGGCTTGGTGAGTTTATTTTTTGAGAGGTCAAGGCTAAGAAGAGATGTCAAGTTATGAAGGAAATCGAGTTCTGAACTTGAAATGCGACAACCACTCATATCTAACGAGACCAGACTACTGAAAACCCCATTGAATACTGATGATGAATTCATGAAATCATTCCCGCGGACATGAAGTGATTCGAGAGATGTCAAATTTTGGAAGCTATAAATACTAGTAGCAACAGGGCTCTCAAGATGAAAAGAACAGGAAGTTAAATCCAATGAAGCTAGACTTGTTAGAGTAAAAATCCATCGTGGCATAGATGTTTCAAAGAAATTGAAAGAAAGATCAAGCACAGATAAGGATGTAACATTAAGACTAGGAACATGGGGATGTGCGTTTGGGAGTCCACATCTAGAAAGATGTAGTTGCATCAAAGAAGGGAATGTGTTTATTACCTGAAACCAATCAGTAGCATTGCTAAGGGTTGTGCTACTCATGTCTAGATGATGCAACCATCGAAGACTTGACAACCATTTTAAGTTCTTGCTTACTAATGTCCCTCCAACACCATATTTTCCATCGAAACCTCCAAGAGAAAGGACACGTAACTCTGAAAGATTCCCAATTTGAGGAGGGATAATCCCACCAAATTCCGATTGAGATAGGTTAAGATACCTCAAGTTTCTAAGAGAACCTATGAAGCTTGGAATTTGAATTTCTTCAAAATCATTGCAGCTCAAGTCAAGATGCTTGAGTTGCTTCAACTCCAACAAGGATGGACTTAAATGCCCCCTTAACCTCTGCTTTGAAGCCTCTCTTGTTTCTTTATAAGAGCCCGACTTTGCTCTATCAAGATGACCATCAAGTGCACGAAGATAAATTTCGTGAACATGTCCAGTGATGTTATCACAAACAATTCCAGCCCATTGACAACAGTCGCTCTTCTCACCAACCCAAGAAGCAAGCCGATCTGCTTCGTCGATGAGGTTATTTTTGAACTGGATAAGTGCTTTTCTCTCACTGTCCATGCATAATACATGATCATCAGACTTTTGATCAGATAAACACAAATGAAACAAGACCAAAACAAGTAAACACATGTGACAAGATGAGAAGTAAGAAATTGAAAATGGAGCACTCATATTGGATGATTAATAAGAGATAACACTCGCTCGATTTAGTATGCAAGAGGTGGCGGGATTTGAGTTTAATATATATGTACTTGTTATGAGTCGCTTTCTTAATTCCGTAACGATATCGGATTTGAACTCTGAAAATTCCGAATAAACGCGTGGAATGTAAACTGGAGAGTTCGTAACTGAAACTTCCTTACAAGATACCAGACCAATATGTGTGGACATAAATAAATTATATTGTTTTGTGAACATATAGTTCAAGGTTTTATGTCCACGCAAAACTATTAATATACAAAGTCTTCTCAATTAATAGCAGTCAACCCTTTATGTCCATATCAAATTATCTTATAAAGTGACTTACAAGAAAAATATCTCTCAATAAAAACCTTACAGAATGACACCATTTTGTTATGTGTTCAGTTTTTAGCAAATTAACAAACAGAAGTAGTTGATATATATAACAGAATTTGAGATTGATAAATCCCAATGGGGGTCTTTTTTTAAAGATTGATAGCACACCCACGTGTAATATGGTTTTTGCCTCTAGAGAACTAATCGTCTGAATATTTTTACATATGCTTCAGGATTCATTGTTGTAAATTTTTTTTTAAAGAGATGTGATTTATACACACAACCGTTGCAATGCAGTGTAATATTAACAGCACAAGGTATACTAATGCTATACTTATGCTGATATGAACAGGCCTGTTCATAGTGGGACCAAAACCGGATCAAATTAGTGAACTCATATTGTAGAAGCATTTTTGTTAGTTATGATTTATGAACCCAAAACTTGCACCAAATAACATACAAAAGTTCATAATTTTTACTTATTTAGTCCTCCATAACTTGCCACCCACCAGAGGACCAACTACAGCCCAAAATCCGACAACAGATTAACACAACCACTATGCTTGTAGCATGTCCCTAATCAGGTCCATCAGTGCCACTGTGCTTGTGAGGAGATGAGAAGTTTGTTGGGAAGAGGGGTACTGGAGCTGAGTACTTTTCTAGGTTCGTCGGCTAAGGATAAAACAAATAATAAAACATGTTTGAACCTTGAATTTTATAGGAGCAAGACATGCACATAACTTCCGGATTTTCCTTCATTCATGTTGTTCGTGCTTTCTATAACTTTCTCTGGTTCCATTGATACCATAGTAGCAAATTTGGCGGAGCCAGAACCAAATATCAGGGGTATCCTATGAGAAAATTTTCGCTCAAGTGTATCATAATTTTTTTTCAGGGGTATCCCGATACTTAAAACCGTAAGAAAATATGGTATCCTGAAATTTAAACCGATAAAAATTGTACTTTGTAACGAAAATTGAGGGGTAGCCTGGGATACCCCTCGGCTCTTCATAGCTCCATCCCCAAATTAACTTACGTTTTTGACATGGTGGTAGTAGTTTTTTGTATTTTTATGCATCTAGACATACATCAGCCCCATAGTTTTTTGGTTTAAATGTATAATATTTAATATCAACCATGCCTTACAATGAGGAGATTATCTCATAGAACTTCCACCAATTAGCCCTGTAGTTATTTGATCTAGAATTAACATTCTTAGGAGTGATTGGTCTCTGGAACTCATTGTTTTTTTATATATCCAAAGATGTATGTAGTTGCTTACCTTAGTTTTTTATATGTCGGTTTTGTTGCTAGCATGTATCTTGCAATGCATTTGAGGTACATTCAATCTTTTTTGTCACCAAATATTGATTTTATATTTCTTGTGTAATGACGAGTGTCTCATAGCCAATAAAAATAGATACATAAAGTGTTCTGATCAGTGATCACCTTAGGTAGCTAGGGTAAGTAGAAAATCGAACAATATGGAGACGGTGTCAGATCAACTTAATTATGAAAAGAGATAATTAGTTGAAGAAAATTACTTAATTAATCTATTATCCCTTGGTTGTGAAAAGTTGATGAAATTATTAAACAAAGAAATAAAAAAACGATGCGAGAAAGCAAATTAATTGTTGTTAACGTGTGGGAAAATGGAACAACTCCGGATTTCAAGTAATAGACAGGTATACACATAAGGTTTACCACATTAATTGGAAGTTATATAAACGTAACTACTTTACTTGTTCTTATTGAAGCCTGATTATAACTAGATTTATAGGTAGTTAAAACTAGATAGATAAAAAACTAACTATGATGTACTGTATTTTTATCTGATGACTTTTGACGTTGGCGTAGCCTACGATGTATCACATTCTGATATGATGACTTCTAGGGTTGGCGTAGCCTACTCTGGTACAGTAGGCTACACTAGCTTTTACTTTGTTATGCTTATTATTTGTCTGGCGTAGTCTACGCTGCCATAGTAGGCTATGTCAGCCAACTTTTCTCAACCTCTTGTTTCTTCATTCATCGATCTGTCCAACGCATATCTTCACTCCAAAAGCTTCCAACTCGATCGTTTAACCTACATAAACACTTCAACTCGTAGTTAACTGATTCATTATAAACAACACTTTAAAAAAAACAATACACCTTTTAAAAACAAAACTTCTATTCTTTTTTGCCTTTTCAATATAAATAAATTTACCACTTTCTACATCTTTTGAAAAATTGGAAATTTCAAAAAATAATAACCAAAATTCAAAAATGTTCTAATTAGGTCACTTATTCGTATTTTTCTCAAATTGAGTCACTTAACCTTCAAATTGAGTCATCGAAACTTTTGGTCTTAAGAAAGAAATGAAAGAGAATATGTGAGAGTCAAAATTTTTAATAGATGTAACTATAAGTTAAAACTTTTTAAAATGTGTTAATTATTTTAAAAAATCAAATGAAAATCTAAAAAACTTTACATAAACATAGAAAAAGGACAAAAAAAATTCTAGCTAAAACATAAAAAAATACACTAGAAAAACATGTTAAACCCTTTAACTTAAATAATATGAAAGTTAAGTGACATAACTTAAACATTTTTTAAACTTAAATAACTTAATTAGAATACTTTTAAAGTTAAGTTATTATTCCTAAAGTTACCCTAACACTTTTAAAAAAATTGTTTTTAAAAAACAATTTAAGAAAAAGTTATAAATCAAACACCCTCTTAATATATATGGCTGTCAATTTTGTACATGAACACAAATACATGACACGTACCTACACGATCTTAACAGGTAACATGTAAGTACTTAACATTTAACATATACTAAATATGTAGACACGAGTCTACATATTAATATTTATATATAAACATGCATTTACTTGATTACCTGTTAGTACCTATTATAATTTATCTAAAATAAAAAATATAACATAATGTAACATCATTTACTGTTTTTACCCTAATTACTAAATTTAATCTGTAAACCTAATTTCTAAAATTTATGGTGTATATCTGTTATAAATAAATATATGTACAGAATTAGTTATCATGTCATGTCCAATAACATGTTTTACAAGTTGGTTTTGTTTTCTAATATGCCTGTTTAAACTATCTCTACACTCACAAGTTCATAATCGTAGGAAACAAATGCATAATTGACGAGACAACGATTATCATTTGGAAAGGGTAACTTCAGTTGAAGCTAAGACATAAGTGTCGACGATTTCAATTGGTATTTGTTATTGAAATCTTAGACAGTTACTTCAATTTCATTCGATGAATTGGTTGTTAACTTCAAGCAAAACCTAAAATCTACTTTTGACAGCGTTTCGTCCAGATGCTTCTATGTTCGCTGCTGCTGTCGCCTTCAATTGCTTCTGCTTCAACGCAGCAGGGTAATCAATTGCTCTTTCTAAGTGTTCATTTACTAGTTAATGGCTTGTTGATGGAACATATTCTGTTATGTTGCTTTTAATCATTGTGATTATCTCAACAATTAATTAGTAATTCAAGTACCTGCAACGATTTAGGACTTAGATACAACATACTAGAGTGATGATTGGTAGAAAAAGATCTAAATTGACTTGACAAAATTTTAAAATAAACTAAAATTATTAATGCTGAAACTGCCTATAATATATTTTAGTTGTATAGATAATTCACTTAAGTTCTTAAGCTTTCGATGCTCATTAAAAAGGCATGATCTTAGTTTGTATGTGTTTTCGAGTAAGTTGGTTGAACCTTTTGATCTAGTACTATTACATATGATCTTACTTGGAACTTACTTGTTGCACCCAACTTCTAATCACATGCTTTGGAGACTTGATTTATATGTATTGCATAATGTCATACTTTTCCCAGCTTCATCGGCTAAGGATACAACATAATTAAAAGTGCTGAACTTCGAATCTTGGAGGAAGAACAAGACACTGAACTTTCATATTTTCCTTCATCCCCTTCTTGCTTCCTCTGGTAGATAACTTTCTCTTGTTTCATTTATATCAACTTATGTGACTTTTGACATTGGTGGCCGGTAGTGGTATTATTTTTTTGTCGTTTACATACCAATTGTCGGTTACATGTTTTAAAAAACATATAATATTATTAGTAATTATGTGTTCTATAGGGGCCCAATAAATTAGTAAAACTTTTAAAAACACTAACATTTAATTTGTGTTTGTACCCAATGACTTCCATAAAAGCTTACACTATAGACAGATATAAAGAACTAAATTTTGTCAGATTCCTCAAAAAGATATTAACAATGATCTATCTATTATGATATATTCTATTGGGTATGTCAAAAAACTTTTTGAATATACATTTGATGAATTTGCATACATTGAATTTTATGAGACTCAGATTACATTGTAGGAGCATTTTTTTTATTTATGAACCATAAAACTTGCACCAAATATCATACAAAAATTCATAATATTTGGTCCTCCATGACTTGCTAGCCACCAGAGGACCAGATAGAACCCAAAATCCCACAACAAACCCAACCAGTATGCTTGTAATAACTCCCCAATCAGGTCCATTGGAGCTACCACTTTCTCCTCTTTCACCACCATCACGTCCACCTCCACCGCCTTGCCTTTCACACCTTAAGCTAACCGGAGGTCCACACAGTCGGTTTCCAACGAAACTTGATTCTTGAAAGCTCTGAATCTGAGTGCTCAGTGGTATCCTTCCTGTCAAATTGTTGTATGACACATTTAACCAATTCAAGAAATTCAATCTTGACATGCTTACAGGGATCATCCCATCAAGCTCATTCCTTGAGACATCAAACAATTCTAACAACTTCATGTCACCAATGTTCTCAGGGATCCTCCCTGTGAACTTGTTATTGGACAGATTCAAAAACCTTAACTCCATAAGCTGTGTAATCTCATTCGGGATAACCCCATGCAAACCATTACCCGAAAGATCCATAAATGTTACTAGACCGAGAATGCTACCATACCCATTCACCCTCCCCTTCATCACCAACCAAGCACTACCCATAAATTCTTCGCGTGCTAGCTCAACAATCTGATTTGGATCAACTTTTCCGGCCATGACACTAAAATTGTTAAAGCATTTCGGTATTCTTCCTGAAAGATTGTTGTCAGCAAGATCAAGAATCTGGATGGACTCTAGTCTGCAGATTTCAACTGGTATTTCGCCACTGAGTTTGTTTGAGCGAAGGCGGAGAAGCTTCAAAACTGTGGCTTCTCCAACTGTTGGTATCGGTATGCTTCCAACGAAATTGTTTTCAGAAAGATCAACGATCTGTAAGCGTTTTGAGTTCATTAGGCTCACAGGTAGTTCTCCTGAGAGCTTGTTGTTGATCATGTTTAATGACTCTAATGAGGATAAATTTGCTAACGATCTAGGAAATTCACCCGTGAGATTATTGTTCTGCAAGTTCAAGATATTCAAGAATTCCCAGTTTGCCCAGCAATCAGGAACAACGCCCGAAAGATTAGTATTCCCCAGATTCATATATATAACCTGTTTCTGTTCCACATCCGTTCTAGAGCAAAGGAATTCATTCAAAGACACGGATGACAGATTATTATCAGACATATTCAGATACTGCAAGCCCGAAAACGTGTTCCAGAACCAATTTGGAATGTTATCTGAGATCCCAGTGCTGGCTAGATACAGGATGGATAAATCAGTCTGATTTTGAAGCCAAGAAGGGAATTTTGGACCTAAACTCCAAAAATTCAAGACCAATCTTTCGAGTTGGAATGGTGGTTCCCAGTTATCATCTGATAGCTCGAGTCTTAACATGTTTCCATCTGCCCGTAAAGTGAGTAAACTCGTGAGCTTAGCAAAATGATCTTCGGTAACAACTCCTGTTAACAAATTGTTCCTGATGTTTAGTGTGTTCAGGTTTGTAAGTTGGCCAATGCTTTGAGGAAGAGTTCCATTGATTTCATTATATGAAAGATCTAACAGCTCCAGTGATAAAAGTCCCCCTAAAGAATCTGGTAACGGGCCGGATATGGAATTGGAAGGAAGATACATGGTTATCAAGGATGACAGTTTTCCTATCGACTCAGGAATCGGGCCTGAAATTAAATTAGACCCGAGTTCTAAAGTCTGTAAGGATGATAAGTTCCCTAAAGAATCTGGGATTGACCCAGAAAGCCCGCTTGCTGCAAACCTTAAAGACTCAAGTTTAGATGATTCACATGTGAACAAACTTGCGAGGGTATCTGATAAAGTTTTCCCATCAAAGTTATTCCAAGATAGATCAATTTCTCTTAAATTACAGATGCTTTCTGTAGACGAATTATGTGTGGTCTCAATATCGGTGAATTGATTACGTGACAAGTCAAGGTAAGTAAGTGAATTCATGTTCATAAGGCCCGCAGGAACGGCCCCGTTTAAATCACAGTATGCAAGGTTTAAGGAAACTAGACTCTGTAGACCAGTGATCCAACTCGGTATCGTGTTGCCACTGAAGTTATTATAAGAAAGATCAAGGACTGAAAGTGACCTAAGATTAACCGTGGTTTCTGTAGACGAATTACGAGTGGTCTGAATGCCGGTGAATTGATTACGTGACAAGTCAAGGGAAGTAAGTGAATTCATGTTCATAAGACCCGCAGGAACCGCCCCGTTTAAATCACAGTATGCAAGGTTTAACGAAACTAGACTCTGTAAACCAATGATCCAACTCGGTATCGAGTTACCACTGAAATTATTATAAGAAAGATCAAGAACTGAAAGTGAACTTAGTCTAACCTTGGTTAAGCTTGGTGTGATAGGTGGTAACTCACAATACGATAAATGCAGCTCAACAAGAGTCGAAGGGAGGAGGGTTCGAGTCACTTGCAGCCAATCAAACACATCACCGAGCTGAACACCACTCATGTCAAGGTGGCGCAAGAAAGAAAGACCCGATAACCACTGCAAACTCTTAACTTGTAGCACATACTCATCCCCACTAAAAAGATTTTGGATACTGAGTACCTGTAAGTTGGAAAGACCCCCGAGTTGACTCGGGACATCCCCGGAGAATCTTGACTCGGAAAGATTCAAATATGTCAAGTTTCGGAGAGACCCAATGTGAGTCGGAATCGGGTTCCCTCCAAAATCATTGCAGCTCAAGTCTAAATACTCTAGTGAAGTCAAATTCTGCAATGCAGTGTTGATTTTCCCTCCAAGTCTCTCTATAGATGTTTCTTCAGTGTTAAAAACGGGCGCACGAAGGCTGATCTCGCTGACGTGGCCGGTTCGATTGTTGCAGGTGATTCCATACCAGTTGCAGCAATCTGCATTGCTTCTGTTCCAGGAAACGAGTCGGTTTGCAGCATCGACGAGGTCGTTCTTGAACTCCAAAAGCGCGGTTCTCTCGTATTCGACGCATCGAATACCGGTTGAATTTTGGTTAGACAAAGAAGAATGAAAGAATGTAAAGATTGTGAGGAGCCAAATGTATGAGAAAGAAGATGAGTGGGAACTCATTCTTTGATAGCCAAGAATGTTGTCTTAAAAAAGATAGGGTCTTTATTGGGATTTTTAGGATACCAGGTTTGACTGTTTGTCAAAAGTCAACTGCTTGATATCAGTAGTCAACAAAGGAAGAATAAAGTTGTCTTTTTTTCCCATTAGGCCATTACATATATAGTATGTTCTTACTTGACTTGGGATTTTTAGAGATCCTTCTGTTTACTAAGTATTAAAATGACACCTACACAGCTTTAAATATTTAATTACGTTGTTAGCAGCGTATTGATGGTTCTAAGGAAATGTCCAGAAAAAGAAAACTATGTGAA
Organism: Tagetes erecta; assembly: GCA_030867185.1. Lineage (NCBI taxonomy): Eukaryota > Viridiplantae > Streptophyta > Magnoliopsida > Asterales > Asteraceae > Tagetes > Tagetes erecta. Next base: position 16,978,521 of record CM061491.1, on the reverse strand, counting down.
CTAGGGTGGTTTTTTGAACCGTTGATTTGGACTTTACGTAAAGGGTTTTAATATAATATAGTGCAAGTTGCTAATGAGATAGAGACTAGAATGGGACTTGCACCATTGCCCATATTCCGCTTCCAATAATTATAATGCCTGGATTTATAAATTGGTTTTGGTTATATTAATATACAGAATAAAATAATTCTTAGAAACATGGTACTTTTTTGTGTTAAAAAAATATTTTTTTTAAGAAAATTAGATTTATATAATCTTAACTTATACCTATTAGCCGATCCTAACTTAGAATATTTTTACAACAATACCACCGTTTATAACTTTCCAACAATTTACCATCATCAGGCTCATACTAACTTTGGTAAACAATGTTAACTTTTTAGTGAGGTGCCATAATAACAGTGAAAAAAAACCGAACCGGTTTATAAAAATGTTGGCTAAAAAAACCGATTTAGGTTAAAACCTAAGCGTCGGTTCAAGATGGGTTTGGAGCAAGCAAATCGGTTTTAAATATAAAAATCCAATTTAATTGAAATAGAGAGTTATTTTATAAAACCGACCCGAATCGGTTTGATAGGTTTTAGTTTTCACTTGAGAAAACCGGTTTTATAGGTTTGAAAAAAACGGTTTAAAATAACACAGGTTCGGTTTTTTTAACCCGATTTCACCACCTCTAACCCACATGAACCTTTCATGAAACATTTTAAGCAGCTTTTTATTTGATTTAATTGCATGAAATGTGCCTGTGAGACATTCGATGGTTGTGAACACTAGCTCTGATACTATATAAAACCTTGTGATATTGTGTGTATTGAATGTGTTATGACTGTTATCTTTATACTAACACACAATTACATTGTGTCTAATAATCATAACCAAAGAAATAGCAATCTGAATAGGAAAATAAAGACAAAATTAAGTCACGAGGATTTATTGTTTTTTAGGCGGTCCAGTAAACCCATGATGAAGAAAATAAAAAGGTTGGTTGAAAAAAATATTAAATAATTACTGAATATGAAAATGATTCACAAGTATAGAATCTATATAATAATTCAAGGCTTTAAGGGGCAATTTTGGGGGGAATTTTTTATAAAAGGAAGTTTTAGAGGGAAGATATGAAATACCATGCATAAGTTGATGAAACAAAATATCTTTAAATATTAAATATCTACAAATTTTTAAACAAAATGATTATGATTTTATAAATATTATTATTTAACCCGTGTGTAACACATTAAACCTAGTGAAATCATTATTTCTAAAAAAAGTTCTAATTACTTTTTCTTTGACTAGTTTCTTACATTTGATTTATAACTCAAACTTCTCATTGGGTATCAAGCAATTTCATGAGTTGATGATACATTTGTTTCATTTTTTCTCCTAAAGCAACACTACTGCCTGCAGGTTCTTGATCTTGCCATGATGCTTGCCACTGTTTATCGTAAAACGTAGCCTCGTCTGCTAGATTCTTGAGATTGTTTAAAGACTCGGTTTGCCTAAAAACGACTACACCGATGACTGCCATGAACAAACCAATCTTACATATGAAATTACCACTTTGACCCACGACATCGAGCCCAGCCAAAACATCCACAACATAAGCCATAAAGAACCCGATCATTGCAGCTCGACCTGCATCATAAAAAATATGTCATTTAAACTCTTTTGAAAGTTTGTATATTTCTTCGTCTCAGGATAACAATATACGCTAACCATTGAGCAATTCAGCCTCGGGAAGGTGAGAATGTGTGATCCAAGCCCACCAAGGTATAATGGAGCTTCTAAACAACACTGGTTCTTCATTTGTTGCACTCTCTGGATATAATTCAAGAAACTTTCTCCTTCTGGCTTCTGCATGACCAAAGAGAAGTCAAAATTTGATGTTAGCTCGACAAAAAAAGTGTTTTTTATTCTTCAGAAATCTAAAAAACAGTATTTGAAAGTACAATAGTTCAAGAAAACAAATACACAAATGTATGATGATTACTCACCAGCAACAATTAGAGCATCCCAATCCATTTTTCCAGATTTGACAAACATATTTAGATCCCACGTCCCATGTTTCCACCGCGCATCAACGAATTTGACAGTAGAAGTTTCTGTCACATTATTGTTATCAACTCCCTTGTTGTTGTTGTTTTGTTCTTGAGGTGTGAGGAGACTGTTTTGGCCTTCGACATTCAGGCCTACAAATGTCGACCCCTGTTTTGTTCCTAAAGGTTGTGTGGTTCCGAGCTGTGATGGTTCTTTGGTGGCTAAGTGAGGAGAACTGCAAGCTCTGTACATTGCAGCATTGATGCCGATAGAAGCCATAGGTGATGTGTTTGGTGAAAACAAGATCTTGTTATATGGTTTTATCTATGTTCTCTTTATCTCAAATAGGTTTTTTAAAGATTCTTGACACTAAAAAGAATAAAACTTATTGCAGCCCATAACTTGATATACAAGGGAATGGGAAGATCTTATCCCTTGATATTAATATGGGAGGTTTTTGTCATTTACTTCTTTTGTGATCTTCTTCCATCTTCAATGTTTTTATATTATATCAATATACATAATAGTAATGGCATCCTTCATGCTTCTTCTGGGTGGTTATAAATTAGTTGTAATCAAAACGGGTCATAAACAAGCTGTAATGAAAAATGTTTCGATTCTAATTTTATATGGGTTGATGGGTTAAGCTGTTTAATGGAACATATCAAACATGTAGCATAATTTAATACATTTATTAATATGGTTCCCGTTCGGTTTGGGTTGTTGACCAGTTTTTTAATATGTTTTTTGACCTTTTTTTCGTAGGTTAAGTGGTTTTTGGCTGATTTGGCTCCAGTTTGGAACCGGTTGGTTCAAGGAAAACCTTTGCTAGAGCCAACGGTTTATTTCCAGACTGAGGCCAGTTCCTCTTGATAGCAGTTTTGTACCGTTTCAAGTCCCGGACAGGTAAGCAGCTTTGGTTTTAGAACCCGTTTTTTTCACTGCTATTCAGTCCTGGTTAAAGTATTTTTTAACCCTGCTTAAAGGGTGTGTTTGTTTGTAATTACTTGGTGTAGATTTACAGAGAAGAGGACATCTTGGACACATTTGTTACTGATTCTTCGTACCAAAAATGCTTAGAGCCACAAAAGGCTATAAGAACTAAGCACCCACAAAACCAGTCTTTCGTTTCAACAAGCTTTCAGTTATTTTGTGTCACATTTACGAGAGTATGACAATTCTGTTTAAATCTTAAAAATTTCTTACAGATTCAAGCATATCAAATAGTTACAAAGGTCCAAACTTGGAAGTTCATTATAAAAACAGTTTCTATAAATCTGAAAGTAAAACAAATAATATTACAACTTTAAAACAATATTATCTTCTTATTAAACATGTTGCCCCACTACTTATGACAAGCAGCCTACCATATTCTTCAATTTACTCTGCCAATTCCGAACCGTGCCAACATTCAGGGGAACGACAATGGCCCAAAAGCCAACGAAAAAACCAAGCAAGCTGCTAATAATCAATCCAAAATCCACTCCATGTGATTTGGCACCTTCTTGCTGGTCTCCTTTATGAACTACTTCTCCACAAAGCTTGGTCAATGGAAGTCCACAGAGCTTGTTGTTGAAGAAGCTGGATTCATTTAAGCTTTGAAGTTGTGTGCTTGATGGGATTTTTCCAGTAAAATTGTTGTAAGACACATTGAAGCTACTCAAGAAGCTTAAGCCTGACAAGCTTGCAGGAAGTTCCCCAAAAAGGTGATTCAGAGACGCGTCAAATGATTCAAGTAACTTCAAGTCTCCAATATTCTTTGGTATCATTCCTGTCAACTGATTGTTTGATAAATTCAACGATTGTAACGCCTTGAGGGCCATTAGCTCATCTGGGATGCTCCCAGAAAAGCTATTACTTGAAAGGTCAAAGACCATCGCCAATCCAAGAGTAGTGCTATATGTATGCTCTTGTCCCTTCATCATCAACGAAGCACTACTCTTGACGTCTGTATCACCAAACTCTGAGAAGTCAAACAGCTCAGTTGTTTCTTTCTTAGACATGACACTGAAGTTGTTGAAGCATCTTGGAATATTTCCTGACAGATTATTATGAGCAAAGTCCAAGATCTGAATGGATGTAGAATAACAGAGCTCATGAGTTATACCTCCATCAAAATTGTTTGAACGAAGGTCTAGAATACGCAAACTCGTAAGTTCCGTCCCAATCCATGCCGGAATGGTTCCAACAAGTTGATTTGTTGCAAATTGAAGCATCTTCAAATTTGTTAAATTCTTTAGAGAAGCAGGTAATCTTCCAGACAACTTGTTATTGCACATATTCAATGAATGTAGTAAAGATAAAGACCCCAAAGTTGTTGGAATTCCACCGCACAAAGTATTGCTCTCCAAGTTCAAGAATGCCAAAGTTGGCCAATTCACCCAACACTCAGGTATGACACCTGACAAATGATTATTTCCCAGACTAAGAGCTTCTAGCCATGTTTCACCATAAGGACACAACAAAGAATCTAGTGACCCTATGAAGGAATTATATGATAGATCCAGGATCCTTAACTCTGAACCATTGACAAGTTTTGGTAATTTCCCATTAAACATATTAGCACTCAAGTCAACTACAAGTAGTGTTGCAGGAATATGAAACAGCCTTCCTTGAATTTGATTTTGAGACATATCTAGGCACATTAGATTAGGGAATAATCTCCAAAATGATTCAGGCATCGTTGAAGAAATCTTTGTATTTCTAATCTCCAAATATACTAAATCTTTTTGTGATAGCAACCACAGTGGAAATTGAGGCCCCAAATCCCAAGAATTTAAAGACACATATTGCAGTTGGAAAGAGGGAATCCAGTTTGCATTGCGTGGTCTTAGGGTTAAGTTGTTGCCTGTTCCGTATAGGACTTTTAGTCCAATCAGTTTGGAAAAATGAGATTCTGTCAGGACACCTGTCAAGAAGTTCTCAAAGAGATTTAAACTAGTCAACTTAGAAAGTTGACCGAGACTTTCAGGAAGTGTACCATTCAATTGGTTTTTTGCAAGAATTAAATTTTCTAATGATATTAATCCTCCAACCGAGTATGGAACTGGGCCAGAAATAAGATTGTCACCAAGATCTATTGTTCTCAGAAATGGTAGTCTTCCTATTGAATCTGGAATTCGTCCAGCAATACGGTTGCTAGGCAATTGGAGGTGCAACAAGTTTATCAATTGTCCAATTTGATCGGGTAGAGGACTGGAAATGCCTGAGGAGACCAGAGATAATATTTCCAAGCTAGGTGAATTGCAATTAAAAAAACTTCCAAGAAGGCTTGTTAAACTAACATTTGAAAAATCATTTAATCCCATATTGATATGTCTCATATTGCAAAGGTTACCTAGCGAATTTGGTATTGTGTTTGTGAGTTGATTATAGGACAGGCTAAGGCTAAGAAGAGAGGTCAAATTGTGAAGGGAATCAAGAGCAAGACTTGAAACACCACAAGAACTGATGTCTAATGAAATGAGATTACCACCGATGGTAGACAACCTTTTTAATACTAATGAAGAACTCATGAATTCATTCCCAGAGATGTGAAGGAACTTGAGAGAAGTCAAGTTATAGAAGCTATTGGGGCCACCAGGAATAGTATCGTGTAAACCACAGAAACTTAAATCTAACAAAACAAGACTAGTTATCCTAAAAATCCACTGTGGCATGGGGCTTTTATTAAAGTTGTTTCTAGAAAGATCAAGCGTGGAGAGGAATGTTAGATTAAGACTAACAACATCAGGTTGTATGTTCGAGAGTCGACTCTTAGAAAAATGTATTTGGACCAATAAAGGGAGAGAGTTAATAACCTGAAGCCAATCAGTTGCTTTAATAAGGTCTACACCACTCATATCCAAGTGACACAACAAACTTAGACTTGATAACCACTGTATATTCCCAACTCTAGTAGATTCATATTCATCAGTATCATCTGCATAAAAACTTCCAAGACAAAGGAAGCGCAATTCTGTTAGATTCCCTAGTTGAGGAGGGATTGTTCCACCAAATTTGGAACATGAGAGGTTAAGATGTCTTAAGTTTTCAAGAGAACCCATAAACTTAGGAATTTGGATTCCTCCAAAATCATTGCAACTCAAGTCAAGATGCACGAGTTGCTTCAGATACACGATGGATGGACTTATATCCCCTCTTAACCTCTGCCTCATTGCTTCTTCGTACTCTTTTCTTGTAGTGATATAATCATCCAAATAGCATTTACCAGGTAAATGAATCTTTTGAACATGACCTGTAACGTTATCACAAAGAATCCCAGCCCACTTGCAACAATCGCTCTTTTCATCACCAACCCAAGAAGCAAGTCGATCTGCTTCATCAACAAGGGCGTGCTTGAACTGGAGAAGTGCTTGTCTCTCATCATCCATGCATAACATAGCATCATTGTTTTTAGTAGACAAGCACAAACGAAATAAGGCCACCACAACAAACAAGCAAAATGGAACGTAGAAGGAAGAGATGTAAGAAAATTTAAAAGCAACAATCATGTTGATTGGTGATGAGAAGATGCAACTCCTGTTTAATGTCACAAGGAGCTGCCTAGTTTTGATCTGTGATATTGAGTGCTTTCAGTCTTTTTGATAAATAAAAGTTATACTAACATGTTTAGCTACTTGTCATGAGTCGCTTTCATTTTAGCGTAACAACCGGGTTGGAATCTAAGGAAACGAGTGGAGTACTTTTAAGTTCTAAAATGATAAGATACAAGACCGATATATGGTGGTGATATAATTATATAAATGATAAGCTTCTCAGACAAATTAAGGCCAAGTGACTAGTCAATTAGTTTCATGTCCACACAAAGTTATTATCTAGCAATATTGTGCAAAGAATTTCCGTTATATAATAATGTCGATTTTGTAATCTTTGTTCATGGTTTTTAAATAGAAGTCGAAAGTTAAGTGTTTATTTCAAAACTAGGTTAGACCCCGTGGGTACCCACGGGGTTAATCGGTAAAAATATTTATATTGTTTTATAATGAAAAAATTAGTAATAACAAAACATCAAATAAAATAGGCTAGACATGAAAAAAAAGTGATGATGAATATGATGGTGACAAGTGGCATTATGTGGAGATAAGAGTTAGCAAATTATTAGAAGAGAAGATTCAAACTGCAGATTATTGGTATGAAGTGTCGGGGCGTCGGACTATAACTATTTAGATTAGTTTGTTAAGCCTTGGGCTAACAAACAAGTATATTAGATTTAAAAGTTTAAAACCCATGTGTGTAATTGAGTCTGTGTATTGGTAAGTAGAACCGGTGAGGTGAAGCCGTGAAGGGGTATCCGACGAACTGAAACGTCGCATCGGTTCATGCAATTCCTACGGTATCAAAGAAAGAGTATATAATCGATTTTGTATGCAATATTCAAGTTGTTGTCATCTCAATCCATGTTTTGAATAGCAAAGCCAATCCTACTAAAAATAAAGTTTTGGGTCTTAGCCGACGAGGAATTGCTATGCACGACCCGCTTGACCCTGTTCAGAAATTCCACGGCCTCCGGGGCTAGAAAACCAAAAGTATCGAAAGCGAAAAGGATAAACACGTGTTGATTCTCTAGGCAGGCTTTCTCGTGTTTACCCACTTTGGCTGATTCCGCCTTCAACGCTGCTTGACCCGCAACAAACCCATCCTCTCTAAGCCCAACAAGAGGGGACACTCCTGTAAGGTCCAAACACGCATGTTTCCCCCCAGCCCACCCAAACACAAGAAACTAAACTAACATACTTGTTTGTTGGCCCAAGTCCTAACAAACTAAACTAAATAGTTATAGCCCGAAACTATTTGTAGCAAAAGTATTCTTTCCCTCTTTTTGACATGCGACTAAATAAAAATGTTAATCTACAGGATGAGCTAAGTAATGAAAAATTGGATGAAGTTAGTGTTCTGGACAATTTCTATTAAGAAATTAAATCACAATGACCAAAACTATTAAGATTAGACTGAAATTATTAATAGTACAAAACACAGAGACTAAAATTGCAGTTTAATGTCTAAAAAATCATCTGCTATCATCATCAAACTATTATTATTGTCATTGTTTTCATATTTACAGAAATCATCGGTGCAAAAAAATCTTCAAATATTTCCTTTTTTAACTTCAACAGTTTTACACGAGACATGTTGATCTAGGGGTATCCTTTTTCTTATTTATGAATATCCTAAACATAAAACGAGAAAAAAATAGCAAAAATTTGCACAAGACATCAAATCTGTATCTTGGGATACCCCTACCCTTAACATAGATTCTCTCCAGCGTATGTGATATTCAATTTCAACATCAAAACTCGATCATGAAATCCATGAATTTATGCATGCTGAGTGATCCGACCATCTATGATCTCCCATTGTTTTATTTCCGGATAGATCTCTAAATCTTTTCCAATCATGAAGAACCGTGATCAAATCAGTAACTTTTGCGCTAATACTCCGGCAACAATTTGCATGAACAGTTGATACAACGTTAACATCTTTACTATTTTGACAAAATCCACTGAAATATTTGGTGTCCAAAAACCTCACCTTAAGTTTCAACCTTTTAAAAGCTCTTTTATGCATTAGCTCAACTAGAACATCTTGTTCTTTCTTTCCACTTGAGTAGTTTCTTTGTCCATACCATTTATCGAACAATGCAATCGTCTTGTTGTTTGATTTGATCATGTAGAAACCAGTGTTTAGCGGGTTCCTTTGCGACCATTGATTGCCGTTAAACACATCGACACTTATTTGTAGATCAACAGTTTCGTTTAGGCTTAGCCTTGACATTGGATTCCTTAGCCACATAACATCGGTGTCCTGAAATTAATTCGACATGAAAACTAAGTACCAAGTAACATCACAATAATTATAGAACTCACACGGTTAAAAAATTGTCAAAAAGTTTTTTCATTTGCTATATGACATAATATAAAACTTAATCGACATTACATGCATATAAAAATACATGTACTTAGCACGTATTATATATATTCAAATAGTTGAAAGAAGAAAAGTCGTGTCATCGTTGGGTCCAAATTCCCAATCTATATATCAAGATTTATTGACTTTATATACGTAAACAACAGTCCATTTTACTTTTTCCTCATAAACTAATGATCAAACTTTTCTTTCTTTATTTAATACAGGTCATATATAACGTACAGTAATTTAGCTATAACAATACAACAATTCAAACACGCAATAGCACTAAATATCACATCATTCTACATACATGTGAAATGATAAAAATATATATAGATATAGCCTAAATTTGACAATAACTGGCTAGGCTTGCTTTGATTTTTTTATGCAAAAAGCTAAAATTATAGTTAACTGACATAAAAAATGTCATGATGAACTAAACTCTAAAGGAGTGTATGAATAAATAAGAGATATCATTTTAATGGTATTAAGATGTTATTTTTTAATGGTTCATAGCCTTTTAGTGGTTAAGAGATATCCATAAGTTTGAATTATTAACATACTACCTCTTAATGTGATCTTTTAACCAAGACTTATATAAGGTCATGCACCATTAAAAGATACATTAAGAGGCTACCCAAACAATCCTTTAACTTTATATTCATACATTAGATTTTTTATAACATGAATGAAGTTATTTTACAGAATGTACTTTCAGTATAAAGTCGAGAGAAAACAATTTAAATGAACTTCAGTTGGTCTTATTCTAGTAGCGTTGATCGAACCGGCTTTTCAAACCATTCCCCCCCCCCAACCCTCTCCAAAAACTATACCTTAAGTAAGACTAAATCTTAAGACTAAAACTAAACCCTAAAAACTATATCATAAAGTTTGACAATACGTTTCTAATGTCACCGAAATAAGGTCATGCAATCGTAGTTCCTTGGAAAACATTCTCATGACTTTTATAAAGTAACTCATTAAGACGTAAGTTTTAAAAACAGTTAAAAAGTACTATACAATTTTAATGTAAAAAATAAACTTTATAAGTTTAATAACACCTATCATAATTAATAGATGTAAATTTAACTCATTTCCACACGCATAATTACACCTCAAGTACATTTTACACTTTCCACACGCTTAATATTTATCTCTAGTTTCGACCCTTCATATTAATTACTTTTAATTCCATATGAAACATTGTTTTCGTGTAAAAATAATTAATCTATTTGTTAATCATTTTAACACCCGAAATCAATCTTTTTTTTCTAACCGAAGATCGAGTTAATTTTACGACTGTTTATACTTTTATGACTTATTAAAATGATCAGCATCGATCGTGTCTACGTACTTTTCAACAATTATGACTTTGAAAACGTGTAGCATGAGAAGTTGAAAACATTAATCAAAACCAACATACGTACGTACCGTAAACACAAAATTGTATCCACGCCGGAGAACATCTCCAAGAAAACGAGTTCGTTGCCACATCATCTTTATAAAATCCTCAGACATGTAAGTCTTCTCGTCCACGAACTCGTCACCATCGGTTTTCATTTTGTAACAATGTAATCTAAGAAACTGGCACCGTTCAAAAGCCGTCTGATCAACAGCCACGATCAAAAGATGGTTCGTCAATTGCCTTGTATCTTCCCCTAGCCATAAACCGTCTAAGAATATATCTAGCATCGGTTTGTCACCCTCGGTGTATGCTCGGTTCACAATGGTGATAATCACCGTTTTGTTCCCCATTGAAGCCCCCTCTAATGCTGCTTCTAACTCATCTTTATACATCGAGGTATTATGCTGCAAATTGAGTGTTAGATATTTTAGTGTAATTAAACTGATCCCTTGCATGTTGCATGTTGACAAAGCTAAATTAGTTTTCTTTTGTTTTATTCATAAATTAGGAAAATAAATTGAACTCAAGAGAGTGTACGTTATTGATCGAATGATGAAACTTACGATTGCGGTTATGGATACGGGTGAGTTTGTTTCTGATAGAAGATAAATAAGAAGCAAGGATATAAGTAGTAAAGTGCAAAGTGCAATAGGGGTTGCAGGTTTGTTTGGTTGATCCATTGTTGCTGGTGGCCGGTACGTTTTGATAGAAAAATATATATGGTGTTTTGTAATGGTTATAGAATAGGACCTTTCATGTTGGACTTGACTTAACATATATAAAGTGTTGAAAAACTGGGGTGCCGTGATTATTGGTTTATTATGGTATTTATTATGAGATATGACTTTTAGTTTTTTTTTTTTGAACGGCAAATTTATTCCAACCAAACAAAGCCACTAGCAAGATGCTAGGGACAACAACAACCAAACAAAACCAAAAACCAACACACTAAACAATACATGCCAACCCTACCAAGGACTACTACACCATTTGTGCCACATAACATCTAACCTCTTTGCACGATATTTTAACCACAAAAAAGAATTTACTTTGACTTTTTCTACGACTCCATCCACCGAAAGAGCCACCGAGTTGAAAATCAAATCATTTCTAGCAAGCCAAACATACCACACCGTGGCCATGACAATCAAGGAAGCTATATCTTTTACCTTCTCACTCCCAATAATGTTATTAACATTATCAATCCTTCCTCTAATCGTCTCTCCCATGTCATTGTACCAACCACACCACACATCAATTTTATTCCAAACTTTCGCAGAGAACGGGCAATTTAGAAGAAGGTGGTCAATAGATTCAATCATATTAAAACACATGGAACATTCCACACTTCCCACCACCACTCCTCGGTTTGCAAGGGCTTCTTTGCAAGGGATTTTGTATAATCTAGTTCTCCATATAAAACTTCTCACCTTTAGAGGCACACTATTCTGCCAACGAACCGGATTTAAATCGACCGGAGCCCGGTTTTGCTCTAAAACACACCTCAAGCTCTTGACCGAGAACCCCAAGTCTTCGCTTGCCTCCCAAGTCCACCTATCAGCAGAAGAAGAAAAAACGCAGCTTTGAATAGTCAAATGGCAAACCTGGAGCTGTTGCGTTTCAGCTCCTAAAGCCGGAGTTCGTTTCCAGTTCCATGCTAGCGTGATACCACCACTTTCAGCTTTGCATCTATCACCCACTTTACACATTTTGTCCTTCTCTAAAATAAATAGATCCGGGAATTGATCTTTTAACGGACCATTTCCAACCCACCAATCAAGCCAAAAAAGAATCGAGGACCCCGTACCCACCGTAGCCTTCATAAATTTGTTTAACTCGATATTTTCACCTCTCAAATCAGCCTCTATACTTGTAATATGTTTCCACGGACCTAAGAACTCTTTGTTACAAGGAAATTGACTATACTTCCTTGGTTGATGATGGATCGCTTTGACAACTTTCACCCATAATGCTTCCGTATTGGTCTTGAAACCCCACTTCCATTTACACAAAAGCGCAAGATTCAAGTCTCTAATGCTCCCCACCCCAAGACCTCCCAACTCCTTCGGCGCAACCACATGATCCCACTTGACCCAAGGAATCGCCTTCTTATCCGACTCGCCACCCCACAAGAACTTCCTTCTAATACTTTCAAGCTTATTAATTACCAAAGTTGGAGCTTTAAAACATGACATGTAATAGATTGGGAGACTCCCTAACACACTTTTGACTAACGTGAGCCTACCCCCAAACGACAATGCCTTAGATTTCCAACACGAAAGTCTCTTCTTAAATTTATCCACTATCACATCCCAAGAATTAATTCTATTAAGGTTGCCCCCAACCGGAACACCAAGATGCATGAAAGGAGTTTTTCCTATCTTGCACCTTAGAATATTGATAGCCAAATCTTCTTCACTACTCGTAGTGCCGATCCCAAACAACATGCTTTTATTGAAATTTACTTTTAAGCCGGAAGCCATGTGAAAACACTTCAAAATTCTAGAGAGGTTCTTGGCATTTATTAACGACCACTCACCCAAAAACAAGGCATCGTCGGCATAAAAGCAGTGTGATATCAACGGACCCCCATTTGGCATTTGCACCCCTTTAAAAAATCCACATGAAACCGCCGCTCGCACCGACACGCTAAGGGCCTCCATCACTAGAGTGAAAAGAAAAGGTGACAGAGGGTCACCTTGTCTTAATCCTCTAGAGGACGCAAACTCCCCCGTAGGGGACCCATTTACCAAGATAGACGTCCTAGCCGTAACAAGACAGTTTCTAATCCAACTTCTCCACAAGCCCGGAAACCCCATTTGACCCATAACAATGTCTAGAAAATCCCAATTGACCATGTCGTAGGCTTTTTCAAAATCCACCTTGAACAAAAGGGTTTTGACTTTTCGTCTTTTGGCCCAATAAAAAACCTCGTTTACTATCAAAGGACCTTCCAATATGTATCGTCCTGTTAAAAACGCGGACTGTTCTATACCCACCACACTTGGAATGACCTTCTTGAGGCGATTTGCTAAAGCTTTAGAAAATATCTTATACAAACACCCAATTAAGCTAATCGGCCTGTAGTCGGTGAGAACATTCGGATCCGCCACCTTCGGAATAAGAACAATAAACGATGCATTACAGCCCACCGAAATCTCCCCCCCATCATGATAGTACCTGAAGCATTCCAGCAAGTCCGTAGCCAGCAACTCCCAGAAACGTTTGATAAAACTGAAATTAAAACCATCGGGGCCTGGGGATTTGTCTCCACCACAGTCCCAAATCGCATCTTTAATTTCTTTAGAGGAAAATTCAGCTACTAGCTCGCTGGCCATATGCGCTGGAACCTGCATGAACGAATTATTAGAAAAGCTTGGGCGGTCATTGACTGCCTCGGCAAACCTGTCCTGAAAATGATCGAAAAACTCCGCTTTCACCACACTTGGATCAGAGATCCACTCGCCATTAACCAAGATACCATTAATCTTGGAGCTGTTTGTGTTGCTTTTTATTGACCTGTGGAAGAAGGACGAGTTTTCGTCTCCCTCTTTAATCCATCTAATTCGAGCCTTTTGTTTTAAATCTCTGCTCTTAGCCTCCTCTATCACCAATAATTCTTTGTACCAATTGATTCTATTATTTATTTCAACATCAGTAAGCGCCCGAGTCTCTGCTATTTTGTTCAGCTTATCAATCTCTTCACATAACGCGACCGACTTCCTTGAAATCTCAGCTTTTAGTTTTACTCTCCAATTTTTTATAACTCTTTTTATAGCTTTCAACTTCAACATTAATCTTCTGTCCGGCGGCCCCTCAACCACTGTTTCCCTATAAGCCTTGCAAACCATGTCCTCAAAACCTGGTTGGTCAAGCCATGAATCGAAGCACCTAAAAGGGGTAGGCCCGTAATCCAAAGCTTTACATTTTACCAACAACGGTTTATGGTCCGAATATCTCCGAGGCAGCGCAGTAAGCGACACATCAGGCCAATAATCGATGAACTCAGCATTTACGAACGCCCGGTCTATTTTACTCAAAGATGATCCATTCGACGGCAGATAAGTGAACCTCCCGCCACCCATATTGAGTTCAATAAGACCCGCTTGAGCAATGAACCCATTGAATCGTCTCGCATTAGCAGCACAGAAATTTGAATTTATTCTTTCCGACGCACATCTGACTTCATTAAAATCCCCAGCCACTAACCACAACCCCGACCTAGCTTGCATCTCGTCACAGATTGAACGCCATAAGATAACTTTTTCTCGCTGGTCCTGAGGCGCGTATACGTTCATCAAACACAAATCCTCCTCACATCCCTTGCATCTACCAACAATTAAAAGGTAATTTCTGTTCTTAACAATAGAAACCGGTCGAAAAACAGTAGGATCCCATAACGCGACCAATCCCCCGGAAGTACCAATAGAAGGGACAAACTCAAATTCAAATGCGATTCTTCCCCAAAAACCCTCCAGCACCTTTTTATCCACTACCTCAATCATAGATTCTTGCAACATAATAAAAGAAACATTATACTCTTTTTTTAACTTCTGCACCCACGTCTTCTTGGCGCTTCCTCTAACCCCCCTAATGTTTAATGACAACCAGTTCATTTAAACATACCTGAGTTCACCTCTCCTGCGTTCAAATCTCTAATTTTCTGCTCATGTCCTTCAAGATTATAACCCAACAAGATCCCAGCTTGCTTCATATTTTGAACTTCTAACTCGGCACTTGACAAACTAATAGGCTTTGATGCTGACAATTTTGAGTTGACATTATTTGATGCTTCCACCTCCACACCTGTAGTCCCCCTATTACTCTTCGGAACCTGAAAAAACTTGTTCCTTGGAGCCCATAATCTGTCTTTCAACTTCATCGAGATAGGTCTAGATTTGCTAGAACCTACCCCGTGCCCGACACCCCCGACAACAGAATCTTTCCTTTGCAAGATCCCCAATTTTGAATATTCCTTATTAACTGTAAAACTGGAAGGAGCCTCAATACCACCATCTATAGAGAACGGGCCTGAGATACCACCTTGGCCCACCTCACCCAAATGTTCCAAATTCTCATTAACAAAGTCGGGTCTTTCTACCTCTAGCCCATTATCCTCTCCACTTGATTTATTAATTGGCTCAGGCCCAGAAACAGGCCCAACACTATTCTGTCCGACGGTCCCGTCCTTACCACGCGCGTGAGATGGACTCGCTTGACACACATAATCAGTCTTTTCTTCAGCCGCCTCTCGATTGACTCCCAAGTCAGTTCCCATGCACGTAGGAAACAAACCATCATTACTACTTCCAGCCTCTACGTCTTCCAAACTCTCCTTTTCCGAGGCAAACCTATCAGCGTTGTAATCTAGTCCGGCATCCTTACCGTCGCCGGTCCCCGGTAACTCACCACCGTCATCTTCGAAATTAACTGATTCTGAATCAGAATCATAATCATCTTCATCTCCGAGACCATCGGATTCATCCGGCTCCGAAACCGATCTAAATCCGGGAGAAAAATCTGGGCTCCAAACATTTGGTGACTCACAGATCCAAATCGGGCACACAACCGCCTTCCAGTGAATCTCAATCTTCTCCTCAATCCTGAAGCCCGCAGATGTGAGAACGCATACTTTCACCATTGCCATATCGTTGTCCCACGACGACACATCAGGAATCAGCAGAGGTTTGCCAAACTTTTCAGCAATTTTCTCCACCACTATAGATTCCCAAAGCTGCGTCGGGATTCCACGAATCGACAGCCAAGCTAAACGATCCAAATTGTGTGGGCTCCCATCCCATCTAACCAGTTTTTCAAACCACACCTTCCATACAGAAGCCTCAGAGTTCAAGAAATGTTCAGCCATTGATTCCGAGTTGAACATAATTAGAACCGAAAGACCCCCAATATAAATGATGTCAATCTCCGGCCTCCCAGCTGCTTCAAAGCTCTTCCTTAGACCTTCCAAAACCTCTAAACTTTTTGTAATTCCCATCAAAAAATTTCTTGGGTTCATATTTCTACCACTAGATGGTCTATCCTCAATGATCACTGATCTCGTGTTCTTTAAATTACCATTCAACAGCACATCTTTATAACTACCTTCCTCTTCCTTAAACTCCACCCTTCTTGAGCTCGATCCTATACCGCCATCTGCCTGTCCCGATTGTCTTTCCTTGACAGATCTATCGCCGTTGGCACTCCAAAATCTACCATTGTCACCTTTTTGACCTTCGCCACCACCCCTGGTGTATCGCGCCACGTTGATTGAAATCCTTAAACCTCCAATCTTGACTTGCTTTAATCTCCCTAATAGTTCCTCAACATCTACCACATCGGCATAACGAACAAAAGCATAACACGCACCATAACAATTCTTCTTGTTGGGACTAAAGGCATCTCTAAGCTTACCGAAAGGGAAAAACACCTCCCTAAGAAGAATGTTTGAGGTGCCTTCCGGGAAGTTGGAGACATAAAACGACGTCAGCTTCTCATGATGTTTCCTTCTCCTACGATGGTCCTGAGTTTGCCATCCCTCCTCACGAACCTTTGCTCTCGACCCCATCATAAACTATTCAAGCGAATCACTTAAATAGATATGACTTTTAGTTAATTAATTGTTATGTTTTTTGATGTGTATTTGTAGTTTCTAGAGTGCCAAGATGTATATCCACTTGTTTTGTTGTTTATACTAACAATAATTATAATTAAACTCCTAAAACTACTAATTTTGTTTTATAATATTATATGTTGTCACTGTCTTTACTTTCTTAAACAATACTTTAGGTTTGTTTGTGTGTTGATAACAAGAAATTACTAAGTTATAATTTGGTCAACTTACGATGAGAAGTGGAACTTTTAGGGTGATGAGGTGGGTGGGTGTGGGGATGGTATGGTTGGAGATTAACCACTCGTGGTAATACAACCGCTAAGGATGGTTGGGGACGTAGGGACGGGGATGGGGGTTGGGTTACGAATCGGTGATGGTGAGTTGGTGGAGTGGGGTCTATTTTTTTAAATTTTTGGCTTGACTTTTTTAGGTGGGATCCATAGGTTAGGTTTAAATATTAAAAAAAATGTTTTTTATATTAAATTTACTTATAAAAAAACCATTTTACATACAAAATAACCACATTTCTCGCATCCTCTCTAATCTCTAAATAAAAAAAAAAGTATTCTCTCGTTACTTCATCACAATGACACCAAAACAAAATGTTTTTATCTAATATTTACCTATAAAATACCTCATTTTTTACACACAAAATATAAAATTTACTCATTTTTATATTTTCATGTATTCTATTTGTATTTTTAATGAATGTAGTTTTATTTAACTTTTGATGAAATGTGTTTTTTTAGTTTTTTAATTAAGAATGAAGTGGGTTTAGGGGATGGAATAGTTGTGTCTAGGCCTGTAAATGAACTAAATGTTCATGAATATTTCGGCGGGAAGTTTGTTTGTGATCATTTATTTAGCTAAACGAACGAACATGAACACAAAATTTTGTTCGTTTAGTTAAACGAACGAACATGAACGCATGTTGTGTTCGTTCAATCGTGTTCGTGAACGTTTGTTTATATTTGTTCATATGTGTTCGTTTATATTCGTTTATTTAAGTTTATTTACGCTTGTTAGTTTATTTATATATGTTTGTAAATTTAAATATTAAAACAAATGCAGTACTATACGCTAGCTAGCAACAACTAACTAGTCATAGTATATTAAGCAATAGATGTATATGAAACTGTTGATGCCCATTCGTAGTATCACATAACTTGCGACCCTCACCGTGGCAAAGGCCGATTCAAAACAACCCAACATCATCATCTGTGGTGGTGACTTTATCGGTAGCAACCGTCTAGCATCTGGACCCTTGCGAATCAAACCTGGCCAGTCATCGCTAAACCACAATTCAAAAATACTAAGGAATATCATAAAAGGTGCCCGATTGTCTCTTTTTGATGAAACAATATCCTTTGGAGCTTCCTATTTTTATACCTCTATCATGTGTTTAGTTGTACTTGTGTGAGACAAGTTCTCACATCTTTTTCTTAGGCGTCGTTTGTTTTATCTTTTAATGGTTCAGTTTAGTGCTTAATCATTCAGCATTCAACATTCAAAGCGTTGTTTTATTAAAAAAAAAAAAAGAGTATCTGAATGATTCAGTTAAGTGCTGAATGGTTAAGCATCTCTCTATTTCTAAACCATTCAGCACTTAATCGAACCATTCAAAGGCTTTTTTTATGAAACAAACATTCTAAATACTAAATCTAAATGATTAAACACTAACTGAACCATTAATAAGTGAAACAAACAACCTTACAAATAATAATCCAATTGTTTCGACTGGGTCAACTTAATCCTTTCCAAGTTACCACAACTCGGATAAGATATGAAAACCTCTCATTTTCTTTCTCTTCTGCAAAACAACTGATCTCACCAATGTTTTTAAAACCGGACCGGATAATGAACCGGTCATATAAATGGTTCATTAGTCGGATCGGTCGGAACGGTCAGACCGGATTTAAGAACTGGATTATAATATATAAATTATTAAAAGGAATATACTAATTTTTATCAAACAAAACATACTTAAAGAGTGAATAATATATCATATGCCTTTGATGTCGTTTAAAAATAAACTATATTTGTAAAATTTAAATAAAATAAAACATAAGAAGCGTAAAATGTAAATTGTAAAGTGTTAAACCTTCTCTTTAAAAGGGTATAAATGAAACAAAATGAAACATTGTTTTTTAATCTAATTTAAATATTAAAGAAACATAAAAACACATTAGCCGACCTCCACGTCTTCTTCACCTCTTCTTCCATTATCTCCTTCAACATATGTTTCTTCAACTGTCGAGCTTAAAACCATCGCTCACAACCTTAAACACCTCCAAAAACACCCGTCGTTCATTATCTCTTTCCACTTATCTTCTACTCAAGTCCGGTCTAACGCGACCACGATTCAGAAACCTCACCAGAATATTGTTGATTTGAAGAATTGGTCCGACCGGCGACCCGGTTCACAGGTTCAACCGGAAAGTTTTGTCGACCGGCCGTTTATTTTTCAACCCGTTTTAATATATAGAACCGGACCGTTATTGTCACCGAGTCCCGGTCCGGGTTTAAAAACACTGGATCTCACTTCACAAATTCAACAATACTCTGTTCTCTCAAATGGCAGTTTTATCCTTCACTCCTCCACTTACTTTATCCACAATCCAAACCCATAAATCTTTCAGTTTCAATCAACATCGTCTTCTCATCAGTTACGGGTCATCGTCATCTTCAACAACAAGAACAAGACCAATTCATTCTTTGGCCAACGACTTTTTGGGAGATTTTGGTGCTAGAGACCCTTTTCCAGCTGAAGTTGAAACCAATTTCTGTGAAAATGTTGGAACTTTTGACACTGAACACAAAATTCTTATCCCCAATATTGCTGCTTTGTCTCTTGCTCAACAACAACTTACTCCAATTTCGGATTTACAGTCTCCATTTTCAGAGGATGATGCCAAAAGTTTGTTGAGAAAGGTTGATTTTTAAATACCCTGTTTCTAGTTTTAAATATTGTTGTCTTGTTCTTGATTAACTTATGATAATTCAAATGAATTTGTTAGTTTTGAAGGAATTGTAAGTAACTTTAGAAAGTATTCATAACTCTTGTAACCCCGCTTAGGCCGAGTAGTTGGCAGTACTCCCAATTATGGCCTAGTACTCGTAAATCCACAGTCGACTGGGTTGGTAGCGCCTATCGACTTCTGCAACCATGGGTAGAAGTAGTTAAACACATTGGTGTTAGTGTAGTGTTACTTTGATTATAGTTTAGAACTTGAAGTTAGGTCTGCTTGTTTGCTTAAAATGTGTTATTGTTTTTAGAGATGATGATGTTTTAAGTTAGGCTTGTAATGTGTTTGAATTTGATGCAAGGTGTATATAAAACTATACTTATGCTAGGTTATAACTTGGTATAATTTACTGATCTTTTGCGGTAAGAAACCAACTGTTTTTATAACATTGTAAATATTGTAAGCTGTTCTCCTAAAGGTCTAAAAAAAGAGAAAATGTGCATGGTTTTGTGGAACATGAGATACTATCCTTGTAGCGTTTCAAGATGCTATTTTTTTGCGTTCTTGTAGGTTGTTGGATGGAAACTAGTAAACGAAAATGGAACACTAAAGTTACAGTGTTTGTGGAAGCTTAAAGACCATGACTGTGGAGTAGAACTTTTAAACCGAATCGCTAACGCCATAGGATCCACAAGCCATTTTCCTAACGTTCACCTCGAACAGAACTCAAATCAAGTCAAAGCCGAGCTCTGGACTTCTTCAATAGGTAACCAACATTCTTGTTCACATTTTATTGCTTGTTTTAATAGAGGAAATGTGAAAAGTTTTATAAACAACTAAGCAAGCTTCTAGTTCTTTTCACTCGAATCATTCTGTTGTTATTGGCAGGCGGTTTGAGTATGAATGATTTTATAGTAGCTGCGAAAATTGATGAAATAAAAACTTCAGATCTTCTACCCAGGAAAAGAGCTTGGGCATAATCTGCAGAATATTGTCATGAAATATAGTCTCTTCATTTGTCTCATATCTTTTTTGAACTTTTACCTATACACATTGTGTTGTTTTGATTATCCCACTTGAAAGACAAGGAATTTCATTTTAATGTTGATGATGATCAGTAATCACTCAAGTTTATTAATTTTATCTAACTGAATCTTTATAACTAGGAATCTGGGCGTGGTGAATAATGTATCTCTCCTAGAGTTTGAGGGTTCTTGTCCGTGGTGGACTACTATGAAGGTCGAGGGTTCTAGTTCGTTGTGGACTGGTGAGTAGAGTTAGGAGTAGATTAGATTTTTCTAAAACGGCGCTTGACACAACGGAAATATCGTTCTACTCAGATGAAGTGCGATGTTCGAGTTTGATGCCAAGGTCTGCCCCCATCTAGTGGTTGCTTAAGAGTAGCGTTTTCGGGGCTCCCTTATAATACAGGCTCACCTAACCTTTCATTTTGGAGTCAAGTTGGTCAGAGTCGAATACTCGTTAACTAGCCGTTCCAGAGAAAAACCATTATAGAAACCTTTAAGTATACAATTTAAAACTTTAGCTTCGGCATAGGTCATTGCACTGAACGGTTCACCTTGTCACACCCTTCAATTTTGGTTAAACGTTCGTGCCCATTTTGATGAAAGGTATTGTTCAGTTGACTATATTACATCAAAATGGAAGGACATCTGCAAACGAGAGGAACCGATCTAATGCTTGGACCAAAGAACAAGTGTTGGATTAGTATGAGTTGACGTTCGGTAACCCCTTCATTTTTTTTAGTACTGGGACGTTTAACGCTAAGTTCTTAAATTTTTTAACTTTTTTTTGTTTTTTTTATTTCATTGGATGGTTATGTTATTTGTTAGTTTAGTTTAATAGTAAAATTAATTTAAATTTTTAAAAAATATTTAATTTCACACCACTTACAATCACATGGGTATACAGTATACTAATCTCAAATAATATTTTGTGTAAGAAGTGTTTTAAGTGATTTTTCTAAGAATACTCGTTATGTTGCAAGAGAGGGGCGTCAAGAACTCAAGAAGACTCACCTCAGACCTCAGTAGGGTGTGAAGGAAACACCACAACACCACCTGTGTGACAAGGCATCAACCCCCTCCCAATAGATCTTATGTTGTTATTTTCATCCCTGACATTTTTTAAAAAGCTACAATTTTTTTACTTGAGCTAGTTATCCCACATAATTTTATCCGTTAAGTTATGGGCATTTAAATACCAAACAAGATCGACAAGTTCATCAAACCAGTACAAAACGGCTTAACCCTCGACACTGTGACTACATTTGGTGTCACGGTGCCAATGAACTAGCCAATCAATACCGATTGATGAACTTGTCGATGTTATTTTATATATAAAGTGATAACAATTGATAATTATAAAAACATATAAGACTTAAATGCACCTAACTTAACAAAGAAAATTATTCATTCAACAAACAAAAATCACAACCATCTAAAATATGACTAACGGAAATGTCAATTATTTATACGTTAGAGACAAAAGTTAAAAAAAATATGGATATAGTTTCATTAACAAATACTTCTTTCGTCCCATTAAAATTTAAAGTGTGTGTATATTTTCTTTATTGTTTGTCTCTTTTCATGAGTTTATTTTTAAAATTTATTAGTCAAATTACAAACAATATAATGGACCTATAAAATAGTTATAAATAGTTATTGTCAAGGATATGTTTGTTAAATTACAAGAAAAAAATTAATCATTTATTCTATCAAAAACTTTGTTTTTTTTCAAACAAAGACATTTTTAAGGTGACGAATTAAGTAATAAATAAAAAAAGAGAAAATGTCACATAAACATAACCAAGTTTTGATTTTGTTCCATTTAAGTCACTTAAACTTTGCTTGTTTCAATTATGTAGCTTATCTTTGAGTTGTATTCCAATTAAGACACTTAAACTTTTTTTGTTTCAATTTAATAACTTATCTTTAAGTTTTGTTTCAACTAACTAACTTGACGTTAGATATATGTTTTAATCATAAATAGTTAACTTGTATAACATGTAAATATTGCTTTTTAACACACAAATTATACTTCAAAAACTTTTTTTTGCAGTTGTTTAAACTTTTTTAGAATTTTTAAAAATTTTCATTTATTAAAAATGTTTCACAATTTAAAAAAAATTAATATTCACGTATATAGGATTGAAACATTAAAGTAATATTTCTAGTTATATTTCTTTCTCATTACATGTTAATTGAAACAAAATAAAGTTTGAGTAACTTATTTAAAATAAAATCGAAACCTAGTTATATTTATATAAAGTTACCAAAAAACTATTTAAGAAAGAAAATTACAATTGTTTTTACTGATTGTCTTGTCCTTGGAGTCAAAACCACTTTTGACTATTTCTCAAGTCGGAAAACCTCCACAAAAACCACTTGAGTACTTGACCATATAATCTCCGGTGGATAACCGGTGAAAAATAGTCTATTGTTCAGGATCCGATTATATATATATAGTCTATTTTGGTTAAATTGAAAATAACCACCACCGATGGTGGTGATGCAACCGCCGATAACACCCAACTACCGTCGTAACTTTACAGTTACAATCTGACCGTCGCGTCTCCTCCAACCGCCACCGTTTCACACCCTATATATATAATCCTCACCGCCACCAAAAAAAGTCTCTATCACGTGACCCCATTTCCATATTCTCCATCACCGGATAATTTAATAAAAAAATGGCGCCAAGGAAGGACAAGAAAAAGATGATCGATGTGGGCGAAGCCTCCAGCGCTGCAAACAAAAGGACGAGGAGGAACGAAATTTTAAACGCTACTAATGGTGTCCCGTTTACAACCCCAATTACTCAATTTCCCTTCACTAACATGTTTCCGATACATGAAACGCAAAACACCAATGTTTTCGCTACTCATTTGCAGTTCTCTCCTCCGTCACCGATTCAACACGAAGAAGAAGAAGATGAAACGACGGCGGATGATGGTTTTATCTCGTGGATCATACCACAACAAAACTTCATCATCAACTACCATGTAAGTCATTTTAACTTTTAAAATTTTATTTATCATTTTTTTACAATTTAGTAAATTATATATCTGGGTACGTTTTTCTAAATTTTGTAAAATTTCATTTATTTTATGTGATTTTCCAAAAATCCGTATTCAATTTTTTTTTTTTACAATTTTCATAATTTCATTGTGTTTTTTTTTATGAAAAATCTGAAATTATGAAAACTTTTGTATCCTACGACGTTACCAAAATCTGAAAATATGAAAATTTCATAATTTAACGTTTTTTTTATATAAAACAGATGAATCAAATGCTACAAAGTGTGGAGGAATTTTGGCGGAGAAACCTTGCCGGCGAAATAAAAAAGCGAACGGATCTCGAAACAAAACTTAAACAAAAAGAAGAACAAGCGGATCGATTCAGACAAATGTATCACTACTATGAAAAAAGGACGTTCCATTTAGAGGAAATGCTGCAGCAGCGTGTGGATGCTGATCGCTGCAATGCAGCACCCCCGATCGCGCCTCAGGAAGAAGTGCAATCGTGTTTGGTTGATCTTAACACTGTACCACGAATGGACTTGAAGTGCCAAAACTGCAGGAACAGGCCCGCGACGATGCTGTGGCTGCCGTGCAGGCACTTGTGTGTGTGCCTGGTGTGTGAACGGAGGGTTAAAGCTTGCCCGATTTGCAGCGTCAAGAAAATTGAAAGTCTTAAGATCAATCTTCCATGAGACTTGGTTATTTTTTACCATATATATTATACGTGAAGATGAATATTGGTACAATTAATAAATTGTATATACCAGAAGCATACAATGTTGCATTTTATATTTACATATATGCAAGATTTATGTTATTAGATCATTTGTAATGGTTAATGCCCAAATAATATTAATCTTTGTCATGTGAACACCGAGGTAAATGTATTGTAGGTGCTGAAAATTGGAATTGGAATAATTTATTTTAAAAAGAAATATAACAGTATTGCATGTACTAAAAATGGTATTGTACTATCATATTTTTCTTGATACGGTCAAGTAAAATGAGAGTTACGTACGTAGATCATGTTGTGATCTCGGTAACTTGATCCGGAGCTTATTTACACAAAAACTCCAAATATGTTAACCTTGGGTGGCAATCAATATATTAATGTTCCATTTGTTGTACCAGTGGCCGCATTTATCAGGTCATAGATTGAGCTTGTCTTGACAGACACAATAGACTGATCACACCTGTTGAATTTCAGCATTCGAAAGGAAACAAGGTAATTGTATTCCAAGACCAAGTATAAATTACTCAAAGTTCGACACCAGTACTCCGGCCTGGACGATCAAGGCAAGACTTGTTGCTCTTTATAGTATTAATTGTTCGTTTGTGTGGTGTTTCTGTATCACAAACGAACCATATATACATGTATAAATATATTTCTATCCGTTTCATTTGATTTCAAATTTCTATTGCCCATCGCACTCTATCCATTGCCTACTTTGGCGCCTATCAGTATGGCCACATAAAGCTAGGTTATGTCCATGGTAGCTTACTTGCACTGATCAGGCTAAGTTTTACCAGCAAAATTTTAGGATAATCTTTTTATGTTCCTAAAGCTTGTTATATCAAATTTGAACTAGCATCTACATATACCTTTCTTGAAAAAAGTATTAAAGCAGGCGATTAGGTAGTTTCTCGGTTTTGCTTTTCGAATAAATTGTGAAAGTTCAGGTAGTTTCGTTGTGGCTTTGAGAAGATGATCAACTAGCTAGGGATGGCCTGCATATTGTGTATATATGTATATGAGTTTAGACACGAGCATGGTAAAACACGAACATAAAACCTGTATACATGTACACGACACGTACAATAACTTGTTTTGTACATGTTTCCCATACATGTACTTGTATCTGTTTATAACAGGTATACACGATAAGTCACGATTAGACCTGTTTGAAAATATATATTGAAGGTAAATAATGTTTTAATTAGCAGGGAACCGGTAATGAAAACTCAAAATATTAGCCTAATATTTTAAATTTTTAATAAATCATAACAAGTACTAACATGTACCAACAGATATTAACACGTACTAACAAGTAATAACATGTAAACAAGTATATACATGTTTTATACATAAAAATTAACAGATAGATTCGTATCTATTTGTTTAGTACCTGTTAAGGCCTAACCTCATATTTGTAAAGATCGTGTAGGTTCGTATCGTGTATTCATGTTCGTATACAAAATTGTCAGCCCTAGATTAACTAGGGTAAGTGGTGATCACTTTTCTTTTGGACGATCAAATATATGATTTTGATATGTGGTTTTGCAAGTCCCCTTCAACAGTTTGGAGTGGGATTATGATATGGTGTGGGCTGCAAAGTAGTGCTCTCGGAAATCTTGGCAATAAGCTCTTTATGGATGAAGGCGCGTAGTGGGAATAAAGCTCTTGTATCTCAGCTATAGAGATTTTTGTTGACCCGGGCTGATTAATGTGGGTTTTGCTGTTGTTTATTCTTTTGATTATTGTAAGTTTTTCTTTTCCTATTGTACCTTGGGGTTTTAGCTACTTGTTAGTCCCGCCATATATCTATCTACATATCCATTTTTCCCGTTCAAAATTTTTTTTTGTGCGCGCTGCAACATTTGGATGTTCAAAGAATTAGCTAGGGAACTTTCAGACTTCCCAATGTCTTTGAATATGTAGAGGTCCAAAAAGGAGGTGTTTCAGTCTACAGTGACGACGTGGTAAATATGGAAGGCTCGGAATGATTTTATATTCAACGTACTCTATACCGCTATCTGTGTCTTGCGTCGTGGAAAGGGTCATAGTTCTACATTCTCATAGATGAATTATATTTAGGGCTAAGATAGGAGACAGTGTGACTAAAAGCATTCACAGTGGAGTAGGTATAATTATGTGAGTAGGTTTGATAAAATTTTATGGAATGGTTTTGAGTGGTTGTGAGTGAAGGAGAGAGAAAATATATGAATGGATGAGAGAGAAACGGTAAATTTAAGGAAATATATATGGGTAGAAGATAGAGAAACGGTAAAATGTAATGATTAATGTATAAAAAGTATTATTTAATTGAAAGGAAAGAGGAAATATAGTGTAAATATAGTGTTTTTAATCTAATTTTAAAGATAAAGAAAAAGAAGCCACTGCTCTAAATTAGTGTAATACCCTATTGTAGTGTTTGATTTTTTTGGTGTTAGTTCTTTTTGGTCCCAGCGGCTCAGCTTTAATTAATAAATTTTTAAAAAAAAGTCCCCTTCAACAAAGTTGCCGAAAAGTCGGGTGATTAATTGGTCAGAGTAGTCGGAAAAGGGTGGAGGTGGTAATTGGGTTTCAAATGATGCGCATGAGCTTTCTCTCTCTTTTTATTTTTTTTATTTTTTTTATTTGTGTAATATTTTTAATTTAATTATCGTTAAATACTTTTAACTCACTCTTAAAATAAAACTAGTAAATTGCGGCTCTAGCGTTTTGTTTATCGCCTTTACAAACAAACAACATGGTAATAACAGGGCTCAGAATCAACATAAGTTACGTGGGACAACTCGTTACTCGTCATAGCCTAATAACTATAATAAAAAACCAAAACAAATCAAACAAACATAAAATTATAAGAGGCTCATAGAACTTTGTCAATAAAAAAACCACATGTGAACAAACCGTGGTTGTAGTGGGTTGTAGGTATCAACTGACAATCCACAAATTTTGTCACGCCAACGGAACCTCATTATGGATTAACGTGACCTCATCACAGCCCAATTTCACAACTAAGTATGTTCCATCGTGGTTCAAAGGATTATATATAGATCTCTCATTCCTATTTTTACTGTTCATTTCCGATCACATTTCAAGATAAAGGATCGTAAAACCACAAAATCAACTAATAAAGCAACAACTTTAGTGTTTTACAGTAAAAAAAAACAGAGGGCAAACCAAGGAATGATAAATCCACAACCCTAACAGAGGACAAACCAATTGTAAATTCGATAGATCTGTTTTTTCTATAAAAAGACAAAGCGCAAACTAAGGGTTTTAGCTTCCCAAACAGTCATCGCCACCATCCCACCATCATGAGGGCGAGAGCCCAAACGTCACCACCACCTTCATAATCATAACAACAATCAATATACCTGCAATACACGAAATTTTGAAAATACCCCCAAGTGCTACCATTCAAATCCAACGGAGATGACATAAAAAACGATGTGTGAGTTCAAGGGTTTCACCCAATCACCATCGTCGAAACCAGAGATGATAGAAAAAAAACGATGTGGCTAGCGTTCAAATCCACGGGCAATGTTGGAAGTAATCATTAAATGTAAACGTGAAATTGCTAAAAAAACATAATTGGTAGTGTGATTTTTAGATTTTTTAGTTTTTTTATTTAAAATGATGTATTTTTATTTTATTTTAATGAAATTTCCTAATTGTTTGTTATAAAATCATTTTATTTTGTCTTAAAAAATAAAATAAAAAATGAGATATATGAGCTAGGTGAAACATTCATCCATCACTTATGATACAACGTATAATTAATAAGTATAGTGAGGGTACATGAAACTTTCACCCCTCCCCTCTAACATGACATCTATCGAAAAGGATCCTAACAAAGGTTCCCAAAACGGTTAAGTCGTCTATGGGTCCATCGTGTTCCTCACTCTGTAGCGACACTCGCACCTCATCACCAACCATTACCACTACTGTTCCCTCTCGCTTTCCATAAAAAGTCGGTTTAAGGGTTTCTCTCCTAAATTCATATGTAAAAACCAATTAATGAAAGTTGGGTGTCGATCTTTATATATTTATTTTGTATCACGTGTAATAAGCTTGTGAATCATCACTACTCTAATCTTATATTATTAGTGTTTTTTAATTTGCCAATTTTGGTCGTATACACATAATGAGCACATGAAATAAGTATTAAAATGGCTTCTTTCCACGGAGTGTACTTTCTTCAAGAATCTTTCCACAAGTGCACAATTAAACACAACTTTTTAGACATGTTTAACAGCGAATAACCGCAAATGGCAGTTTAAGGTACCAAACAAAATAATAAATAATGCATGCTTCACAAAGGTGTCTATTATTATATAGTACGTATATACGTCTTAATGATATAATCACGTGCTTTAATAGTTAAACTAAAAGGACTATTAACTATTTTATAATCAAGCTACTATAATATATATATATATATATATCCTCGACAATACATAAAACCAGAACACAACATGCTAGATTTTGAAAACTTGGATCTGCCATTTAGTACGATCATATAAACAGGCCATATATGCTCAAAATTAACATCAAGCATTTATGTTTGAGATCATAGGTCCAGGTCCTTACATGGTATTAGAGTTTCCCATGAAAACCGCCCGATAATTACAGGTAATGCCAATAGCAACTTCAAGGAGGTTTTATTTAATTAGTTTGAATGAAAGAATAAAAATAGATTCATTAACTATACTTAATATGATTAGATTTATAAGTAAGAATTTCTAGTAAAATATAAGCAACGCCAAACCCGCTAAAGCCCAAACCTCCATTTTTTTCTACGGATTTAGGAAATTAAAGAACTCTCTAAATCTTTTTTTCCTTTTGAAAGATACAAGATCGAGCGAAACAATCAACCTATTGATATTGGAACCTACACATAACCTCTGCATGTGTATGTAACTTTTAAACGTTCAAAATGCGTATTGAAAATTATTTTAATGATTTTTGTTATATAATGTAGACATTTGTATGTAGAATGTGAAGTTTTAAAAAAATTAATCATTAATAAAAAAATTAGTGACTTAAGTCTGTTTTTTTTAATTCTTACAATATATGAGTGTTCTTAAATGAACTTCATATACTTTTACACATGTAATTCATAGTTGCATATATTTACCTTATGGTTCCTGTAGTTCACTCGTAAGTTGTGGTTTTATGTTATACAAGTACAAATACTTACCTATAAGACCATCGAGCTCGATCCATCGCAAAGGGGTCCGGATTCAACGTCCCTCAGTTTCAATTCACCTTCCTCTCTCCAACACTGTCACATACCGCCTTCCTCTCCCACGGGTCATGCGCATGTCTATAAGGGCTTCTATCACGGCCTCTCTATCTCCTTCCTCGATCATGACACCATCTCTATTTCACATCACATGATCCTTGCATCAAAAAGATATAAGTACATACATTCGTGCATATATACATATACAGATAATAACGTACACTACATATACTTAAAAAGTAATAGGTTCGGTATTAATATGATGCTAGGAGAAAAGAGCGAGGGAGCTCCCTTCAGTCCAAGCACAGATTAGCAAGGGATGAAAACTATCTCCCGCATCATTCACTCAATCAAAAAGTAGCATCAATCAAATGAATCATTTTCTACCGAGTGATTAAATGAATGAGTCGGCAGCTAATTCAATTCCTTAATCACATCCATTAGTGGGCTGGAGGGAGCTCCCTTCATCCTAGCCTCACTTCCATTGCTATAAAAACATTTTTCTACCTGCAAAACAAACAAATTAATTAACAAGTTAGTCAAAATGCTTTTTCCGAACATAACATCCAAGCTAGGAAAATTAAATAACACTACAATAATCTGCTCCTAAATTTCAATGTTTTACCTAATAATTAAATACAAATGCTGCATGTTATTATTCTTTAGAAAACAAACAAACATATCCGGTATAATGTCACTTATAAAATAGCTATCGGTAGCTAGGGGTGGCAGCTAGTACTGTTATAGTTTTAGATATTGCGACTCCAAATCAAATTTCTAGTTTTGTTAAACAAAAGTAGGATCTTTTTAACGACATGATCATGAAGTCAATCGATAACATCAAGAACTTGTTCAATTTTCATCTTTCATGGCCGGATCATGAAAAAGAAACAGTTACCAATGGGGTGGTGGTCCATTGTCAAAGACGCTTTAAAACATCTAAAATTATGAGTTTAAATCCCACTAAGTAAGAAATTTACTGTTCAAATGAGATGAAAAAGAAACAACTGAAAACACAATAAAAATTTCCCCTTTTTGGTTTGTTCTTGTTCTTGATCATATATATAGGCTAGCCACAACTATATATGTATAAATGGTTTTTGTTCCTGAAACAGTGATAATTAAGTTAAGAAGAACAAACAATATTAACTTTAAAGAATTATTAATATATCAAAAACCTAAAACATGAACAACATATATAATGGATATATCATATATATAAATTAAAGAGAATTACCCAGAAACCCTAGTCTTGGCCGGAGTATCAAGAAACTTAACCCCAAATAGCTAGATAGACCAGTCAAGTGTATGTATATATATGTACGTATATATCTACATAAATATATACAAATGAACCAGCTTCAATTCTCTCTATATATATATATATGTAAAATATTGTATGTATGCATATGTGTGTGTGTGTGAATATACATATATATATATATAGAAAGAGATATGGAGGTGACAGTCTGGAAAATACATCGTTGTTGGTCTGAAAAAAATATTCCCACTTTCACTGTGTGATGTGAGGGAGATATATGGATCTAGAGAGAGAGACAGAGATATTTATTATATATAATTAATAATAATAATAATAATAATAATAATAATAATAATAATAATAATAATAATAATGTATTGAATAATTGGATCTTGGTGGCTGGACGGAAGTTAATTATGCATATATACACTTATTTATATAGATGAGTGAATTAATGAGTTATATTAAGAGGGTCCAGTAGTGTGTCGAGTTTTAAGGACGTACTATCCTAGCTAATTAATTAGGATCGACACTTGGTTCATATCTATCGGTTGTGTACGTGCGCACAACTAATATAACGTTTATAGATCTATTAAATCTCTTCTTTTCTTATAAGCTAGTTTTTTACATGAATATTGTGACCAAACAAACAGTACAAATCACACTAAAAGAATTAATGACGAGTTACAAATTATCACCTATTTTCATTCAAAAGTTATAAATAAAATCTTGCATATCCATTCATTCTTTTACAAGAAATATTTTTTTTAAATGTGTCACTTAGCATGCATGTATATATATAAGTCATTTATGTTTGTTTCAAAATATATATGCTATTTTTTAGTAGTAGTGACCCGTGTGTAAGATCAAACTAGCTAGCATCTAACTTATTAATTAATACGGAGTATAAGACATGTATGTTCGTTCATCTCATATTTAAAAGCAGCTCGCTCTTTCATATGCTGACCCTGCATCTTGCTTAATTTATTTCAGAAATATAATTAGCACGTTTATCTTTATATATACAAGCTAGTATCAACTAAGCTGATTTGTATATGATTTGAGTATATCAAAGAACTAAAGCAATAAGAACTAAGAAGTGATCATGGGTACGTACGATGTAAAGCACTGTACGTAAGGAGAGTTCACTGATATACCGTTCAAGACCACATGATCGAGCTTATAGTGTTAATGGCCCGGGGTATTTTTCGGACCTGCGTGTTTCTTGTTTTGCAAGTGACCGTACGTCAACTATCCGTTGCTAATAAATTAAACCACCTCAACAAGTAAATAAAGTTCTACATTTCTCAAAGAAGTTTGTTCAACTGGGGTTTCACGTATATATATTTTAACATTGTTTTAATTTTCTCATACTTAATTAAGTTAATTACAAGAAAAAAGATATGGAAATTAATTAAAGTTGGTGAGCGTGGACACTATGAAACAAGAACACTATATATAGCTCGTTAAATATATACGACTATCCAAAATTAAACCACCTCGATCTATATATTAACTAGATTGATGTCTTAAGTTTAAATCTAATTTAATTTAATGTGTTTCTTTAAAGTGGTAAGAGAGAAGAGTTTCCTTCTTAATAATGTTTATGTGTAATCTATATATGTCTGAAACGTTAAAATAAGCAAGAACAGTAGACATTATATATTGCAAAAATGATCACTCGAATGTTGAACAGAGTGTCGAACACAGTTATAAAATTTATATTATAAATGAACTTTTTTATATATAAGTTGAAAGTTAATGAATATCTTAATTATGGTACTCGATCCATTGGCTATATATATATATATATAATAAATTTGGAATTTTTTTAGTAAGGGTGGTATTGGGGAGTGAACCAATTGAAAAGGTCCAAAACAAGAGCCATCGATGGGGTTCAGTGTCGTTGATGTGTGCGCTCTGACTGCCCTCTAAGCCAACTCCACTACCATGTGTTTTTTTTTCTTTTACCACTGAACCAAATTGCTGTTCTTTCTTGGTTTTTCACTTCTCTTTTTAAATACCAAATAAAATACTAATAATATAAATAGATTTTTGAGTTAAGTGTAATTTGCATCTCTGTGGTTTACACCCAAAGTCACTTTGCATCTCCGTCTGAAAAATTAGACCGTTTGCACCTCTAGCTATAGTTGTTAAAGCGGGTCCTTTGCACCCCTCCCTAACTTTTTCCGTTAGTTGAATGTTAAATGAAAGGGGTAAAAACAACTTTTAAGCATTTAAAAACTTAGTATATCAATTTACATCTTTAGAGTTCTCATAATTTTAGACAATAGCTATGTTCTTATACACAACATCACAAAAAACCGACAAATAAAGTTTTAAATTGGATTGAAGGTTTTGCCCTAAAAGTGATTAGGGGGTCTAGATTTGGGTTGAAAATGAAGTTTTAAATTGTTTAAAGAGGGGTAAAAATGGTATTTTAACCATTATTTTGATGGTAAGCTAACGGTAAAGTTAGAGAGGGGTGCAAATGACCCGCTTTAAAACCATAGGGGTGTAAATGAACTAGTTTTTCAGACGGGAATGCCAAATGACTTTAAATGTAAACCATATGGTTGTAAATTGCACTTAACTATAGATTTTTTGTTTTTTAAGTTCTATACATACATATGTACAAAACATTATTTCTTGTTTTAGAATTTTCAGAAATACATACATATTTTTCACAAATCATGTGGTCCCGATGTTCAAATTAAACTTCTTTAACAATTTTGTAAGATTTAAATGGTTGGGTTTCATGGTTTTTATTTTAATTTGAAGATTACAATGCTTAATCAAGTGATGATTTTGATCTCCTTATCACATATACTTATTAGATTAATATAATATTAGAGTATTATAATGTGGCAACAGTTACGAGTTTGTATATGTCAGAAAGAGGCCTTAATACTAGCTATGAATTCATATTCTATCATGTATAAATTCATATGTTTAAATCCTTGGGGTATTTTCCGTGTTTGTAACTGATTACATTTATTAAATTATGATATTAAGATAGTTTTATTATATTTTTTTTCGCTGCGCCAGTGTATAACATGACATCCCCACTTGTGGCATAGTGGTAAGATGACTTGAGTTCTCCATATATAGGAGACTCAAGTTCTATCTCTACTAGTGTCACTTTTGGTGGATATTGGCAATGAAGCTCGTCCCGGGTTACCACCCGGCTTCGTGTCTAAGCCTAATTAAGGGTTTTACGTGGCATGGTTAAAGGTTCCTGCACGGTTTTTCCCTTGAACAGTTGGTTGACGAGTTTTGACTCCGATCAACTTGGCCCGTAAGGAGGGTCGTGGTGAGTCTCCGCTGCCTTCGCAGTAATGGGGGAGCCCCAATGCCAACGAAAAACACATGTTGGTGTTAGATGCGGGGTTTCGATCTCGGTCCTTGCACCTCTGAGTGCTTCGGTCATAAACCGTTGCACCAACTGCTGTTCTAAAAAAAATAAACTAACAAAAGAGTTACTTTTTAGGCTATTCATATTGACAAAATCTTATGTGGTAACACCACATGCACCTATATATAACTTAAAAGATCATAATATAATTATTTTTTAATGTATCATTTTTCAACCTGATTAGTATTACATAAACTGAAAAACTTATACAGTATGTAGTAACAAAAGACAATTGTGATATGATTTTATACACTAGTTGATTAAAGGATGTAATCTGAAATATTATAAGATTTGTCGTAATTTGATGTAAATATGCGTGATTGATCATTGTTACTAATAAAAAAATACGAATTAAAAGTAGTTCATTAATGTAATTGACCTATTTTTTACCATTGTCCATAGCAATACATCTCTCTTTTTAAATAGTTTTAACAACCAATTATATGCAATCGATTATCCAACAAACTGAACTTCTGATGCTCTATATTTTTAATCTTTATGATAATGCGTAAACCGTAAAAAGGAATAATCATGTCAAATTATACACATTAACATTTAACCAATGTTGTTAAAACCGGACCAGACATCAAACCGTTAAGTTACTAATTCCCTGATCGGGCCAGATTCAATAACCGGTGATAGCATATATAATTTAACTTTTTTTATATAATGCATATGAATATTTATAACAACAAACTATTCTTTTGTTCATAAGTACTATTAAAAATATAAGTTTTGTAAAGCTTAAAAAGTACTAATTTATTCTCTGAATAAGTTATAAATTTCAATATTATGTGCTTGTTATAATTATTAATTCTTAAGCATTAAAATATGTAATTCATTTAGTAAAGAATAAAGAAATACAAAATATAATTTATATTTTAGAAACTCTTGATAATTCGTGACATGGTATTTATATTTAAAATCACAAATGTACCACAAATACCTTTTGAATAAGTTGGTTAGGTACTTAGGAGCTATTTGTTTCACCTTTTAATAGTTTAATTCGGTATTTAATCATTCAAATTCAGCATTCAGAGCGTTTGTTTCATAAAAAAAAGACCCTCTGAATAGTTCAGTTAAGTACTGAATTGTTAAGAGACAAAGAGATGGTGAATGGAACTGAATAGAGCATATATCAAATTTATTCTTATCTGCATTTCTACCCCAACATCTCTCTCATTGGTAGAGACTCTTAATGGTTCAGACCTCTTAATCATTCACCACTTAATGATTCATATTTTTCTAAATAGCCTCTTAGCCTTTCTAAGACAAAGGTCACATGTTCAAAACTTATAACCTTAACTCCTTAAGATAACTGTTTTACTAAAATTTTCATTTATAGAAAGACAATTTTGAAGAATGTATTTAGGTATTAAAATTTTAGTTAACATTATTACTACTATATATTAATAGGAAAACTTTATGAATAGTATTGTGTTTATGTTTTGTATTTTTGCCACTATAGTTTTGTAGGTTTGAATTTTAGTACTAAAATAGAATGACTTTTTTGTAGATAAGCTAACTTTGAGGTAGCGTTGTTTTAGGTTTTGCATTTTGGTCATTGGCCACCAAGGCACCAAAATTAATAGGAAAACTTTATGAATAGTATTGTGTTTATGTTTTGTATTTTTGCCACTATAGTTTTGTAGGTTTGAATTTTAGTACTAAAATAGAATGACTTTTTTTGTAGATAAGCTAACTTTGAGGTAGCGTTGTTTTAGGTTTTGCATTTTGGTCATTGGCCACCAAGGCACCAAAGTATAATGATTTTAACTTCTATGATGACTGAAATTTAACGACATACGAATGTAGGATAGAGCCGAGTGTTGTATAATCCTAGTTTATTTTAAAATTGAAAGATCGAATATATGAGGATGTATCTAGCTTCATTGAGTGACACACATGATAAAGCAACGTGGCAATAAGGTGAATGGCTTGAGAGAACGACATGTGATGGAATTTACTATTTTATTAGTATAGGTAGATAGGTAGATGGGCAATTTCATAAAAATAAATATCGATCAACAACTGCAGAAACTAATAGAAATAGAAATTAATCACTTGTTTGTCAAGTTATATATCCAAGATTATTAATATAATGATACATATATAGGGTGAGAATCATTTCAAAACCACTTCTTATTGTGAGAACACAAAGAATCACTGATTTACAAAAAATTTAAACAAGTCTGGTGATATTTAGGTTGTTTTACATATGTGTATATTTGACATAATTATAAAATGATTGTGTTTCTATAGTAAAATACGTATATCTAATTTACACATATGTAAAGAGAGCTTAATGTCAAGCCTTAATTTACATGTATATAAATCAATGGTTCTGTAGTTTTGTAATTAAAGTGATTCTGTAAAAATCATACCTACATGTCGGGTCCCTTCTTTTTACACATTTTGTATTTTTGCCTTTGAACACATAATAGTCATTTTTCCTAACACCTTCTACCCATATCTAAAAAATCTTTTGTATGGTACTAAAAATATCCACTTTCCAATATATTCAGGTTTCAAATTCCCCTAATCATCTCTCTCTGCATCCGATTTCTCTCCACGTTCATGCCGTTCACATTCAATTTTTTCAAATTCAAAACTAATCTATAATCAAGCAAAGACCTGCACACCATTACTGTTTACTCCGTCATAGCTGGAATAGACGAAGCTTTAACGTTTTCAGTTCTTTTATATGAACAATATATCAAAGATGCCATAGATGAAAGAACTAGATTTTTCATATCATGAACTAAGTTTGACAAGATTTTCTTTTATTGTCTTTAAACCACCTTTTAAGGTATCATATAAAAGTGACCTTTAGACATGGTTTTCAAAAAATACATGCTGCAACGTGCGCAAGCAATTTACTAGTACTTTTATAATGATCAACATGTATATTTCACGACCGCATAATATTACATTACTAGGTCTAACACCTGTGTGTTACACACGGGTTAAATAATAATATTTATAAAGAAATTAGAATTATTATGTTTAAAAATTTGTAATTTGTAAATATTTAATATTTAAGGAGTTCCATCAACTCATTGCATGAAACTTAATATTTTCCCTCTAAAACTTCCTATTATAGATTAAAAAATTTTCCCTCTAAAAATTGCCCCCTAAAAGTTTGATTTATTAGATAGATTAATCAGAAATCATATTTTAGTTAAATAATTTGGGTGAAACGAAGAAGTTCTCTTATAATTAATTCGTTTGCATTCTCCAACAATTTTCAATACGTACGAGAGATTTGAATGATGCAAATGGGGAAATATATATACACATTCGTTTTATCATAGAGATAAATAAAATCCCCAAAACCAAAATGTTATACGGCTAAATTAAAATGATTGCAGTATGTATGTATGTATCTAGAAACATGGGAGCTGTCCTCCATAACACATTAGCTCGATCTCTTGTGTCTGCCACCAAATCCCATTTTTAAAAGAAAATCCACTCAAACCAAAAATGGTTGATTCTCCTAAGTTGACTTTTTTTCTTTCAAATAAAAATACTAAGTTGACTAAATTCAAAATTCAGCAATTGATGCTCCAACCATTCATGTTCCAACATGAACAAAGTGTTTTTTTAAAAAATGAAAAATGATGATAACTTGGACACTGAAGAAATGAATTATAATTATGGTGCTCAAAGTGGCATATCTTGGTGTTATCAAGAATCACAACCCATTACATAGGTGTCATCTCGAGTAAAAAGTGAGGAAGTGGTAATTCACATGTTTTTTATCGTTTGGGTTATTAGATTTTAATTATACTTTTAATTATGAAGAATTAGTCGTTACAACTCTCAACTAACAGATTCACTTGCACCAATTACAACTTGATACTTTACTTGTTGTATCACTCCACTTTTATGCCACATAAGATAAAAAAACCACATAGATAAAAGCGGAGTGACATAACAAGTAAATGTTAAGTTGGGAATGGTGATAGTGAAGGAGCTAGTTGCGAGTGTCAACAGTCAATACTCCATAGCTGTTACTGTTAAAATCAAATAACCCTTTATCTTTCTCTTAGTTGCATAATGATATGTTGGATCGGTACTTTTGATTGTTAAACACACTCGATAAATAATCTTGTAAAACTAAATATATTCTAATAGTGCAAAATAGACATAATTATTGTAGATCATTGATCAATTGTTAACAAGATAGATATTTGTAAAGTTATATTGCTTGAGAAGACTGACGTGAAGTGACATTCTAACAGTTTAGCAAGTTCAAGAAGATGCTTATGGTTTTCTCGGTATGCTTAGAAGTATCGATTGTACTTATTAAGAGTGGGAAAACTGCTCTGACATGACGAGGTGCTCATCATCGAGGTGAACACCCAAGCCCAACGTTAATGCTTGAGATGGTTTTGTGTCATACGATCTTTGGTTATAACATGTAAAACTTTGGTCCACGTATTGGAACTTCTAGCGAAACTTGGTTTTTCATTAAATTTGGGCACAAATAGTTTATCATAAATTTAATTATTAATAGATTTGTGTAAACTATATCCAAATCGGAACTAAGATGAAAGTTATATCGATGCTAGAAGTTGAGTTGTTGGAATTTATATTGTTAACTTGGGTGACTCAATCTAGTATAAGTTGTTGCATCTTTTGATTAAATGCCAACAACTTTTTTCATAAAGCAATACTAGTGTTTTGGTTTGAGTTATTAATTCTATGTAGGTCATAAATAATATGGTGGTTTTGATTTTGTATCGTAAATTCGTATTTATTATTTTTAAGTGTGGTTAATATAATTAAATATGATGTTATATTTTTATCCAAATATATGGACATTTATGTTCATTCTATTGATGAATGAAAAAAAATACACACATCAAAATGTGAAAGAAAAAAAAACAAGCATGAATAGAAAGTCTTGCAACACACTTTATAGAGGAGTACTCACCATCACAAACTTAATCTTTTTTCACTTTTTTCTAAACACGAAAGTTACCTTAGGATACCTTCGGCTTGAGAGTCTTTCTCGACAGTATATAAGGGTGTTCATGGTTCAATTTAAAACCGTAAAACCGTCCAAACCGGTCATCGGTTTGGCTTCATGGTTGGTTTTATTTTTAACTTTCGGTCGGTCGGCTTCAAAAAAATATAAACCGTAATGACCGGTTTGGCTTATGGTTTTTACCAAAAACCGGTCGAATAAAACCGGACCGGACCGTAGGATTTAAGTATTTTAAAATTATACATTTTTTATATTAGATATATAATTATTTATAATATTTCATATTATATATTAGATCGAACCATGCCTGGTTCATGATGTTTTTGGATTGCACATATGGAGCTTAGAACTTTTGGACAGTAGTCGATAAAGGTGATTAGGTTGTTTGTTTTGATTAAATAATATCTTTTAATATATGTATTATTACTTTTTCTTTCTCATCCACCCACAATCACTTTCTAAAATATAAAAAATTATAGAAGGAATAGTTGATTTTTCAAATTACCAACATACATTAAATTTCTCAAATATTTTCTTCCTTATTCATTAAAATATAAAAACCCTCTGACAAGCATTTCACATTCGTATAACTACATTAAAAATAATTACAGTTTTCTTCTAATTTCAATTAAATAATAATTTTTAATATAATTATTATTTTTATTTCTCATCACCCATAATCACTTTCCAAAAATATAAAAAATTATAGGAATGAATACTTGACTTTTCAAATTACCAACATATATTAAACTTCTCAAATATTTTCTTCCTTATTCATTAAAATATAAAAACCCTTTTATAAACATTTCACATCCGTATAACTACATTAAAAATAATTACAGTTTTCTCCTAATTTCAATTAAATAATATTTTTTAATATATTTATTATTATTTTTTCTTTCTCATCCACTCACAACCACTTTCCAAAAATATAAAAAATTATAGGAATGAATAGTTGACTTTTCAAATTACCAACATACATTAAATTTCTCAAATATTTTCTTCCTTATTCATTAAAATATAAAAACCTTCTCACAAACATCTTTAGCTTATACGCTGTGAATGCTCGTCCAAGTTCATAGCCTCTAACTAGGAGTGTAAGTGTTACTTCAATTGCTACATTCTGGTCGCTATTGTTTATACACTTTACACGTTTACACTTATTAAAAGAATATGGCTATTACATTTCAGACCCTAAACTCATACATGTAACATAAACCAACCACCTAATCCCGGACATTCTTAATTGCTCACTAGAAAGTAGAAACCACTCATTAAGCATTTGCACACCACAAAATGTGAAAAATAGCATAATTTTGTATATCAAAGAATGGAGTT
This sequence comes from Tagetes erecta, assembly GCA_030867185.1. Lineage (NCBI taxonomy): Eukaryota > Viridiplantae > Streptophyta > Magnoliopsida > Asterales > Asteraceae > Tagetes > Tagetes erecta. Next base: position 16,937,576 of record CM061491.1, on the reverse strand, counting down.
AATTTTTATATAAAAGCCGTAAAGCCCACTGTAAACATATTCTTCTATCATGTTCTTTATTTCACACTGCTCATTTTGTTGATTAAACCACTTTATAAACCCTACCATCCCAGTAAAAACCCACCACTTAATTCCATAACATCTCCTACACTTTGCATTACATGACATATTCTGGTTTAAAGAGGAGTTTCGAGTTTTCTATGGAAATGGGTTCGAAGAATAATGATGGTGCATTGCAGTCAACGTTAACAACAACAATCCTACAGCAAAGAATCTTAAATGACGTAAACTGTTACAAACTCATTAGATAAGTAATTATTAATGAAGTTTGAGGACCAAATTTCAAACCGGTACTTACACAAATGCAATTTTCTATAATTCACTCTATTTTATATGGCTTTGAAACTCATAATAGACTAATAGCTATTTATACTAACCATCAGAGATTGAACTTATTCCTCACTAAGCCTAATACATTACAATAATTTAGATTAAAAAAAATCATAATGTTAACTTTATATCAACAAAGAGTAAACTAATGACATATAAACTTTATTAACCTTAATGCACCAGAATGGCTTGAGCCTACCACGTCTATTATTCTGGCCAACTGCAACTATATTGCAAAATAATAGGCTCAGCTCAGTTTCATATATATTATGAGACACACCTAAGTAGTGAAGTGTACTATCAGATGCACAAAGAGTGTGAGGGTGGTATTAGTGAAACACCTCGCATGTTTTAAATGTTGCTGTATATCTATTGTGTATATCAATATGTTGCTGCTAATATCAGAGGCACAAGTAAATCTCAACTGTACAATTTGAGGGTAAACGATGCTGACAAATTACCGTAGCAATACTCATTATATAACCTCGGGTAATCTGATAACGAACAGAGATCACACTCACTGAAGAAAGCACGCGGCCTGCACGACCTGATGGAAATTTCTAGAACACCTGAAAGAACATACTCGTTGAGCCATCCGCAAATGATCGTATATCAGCTGGTCTCACCAAAGCTCTGCATAACGGGCAAGTTCTCTCTCTTTCAAACCTGTAAATTAAAGAAACTCCATTTAACACCCTAACTTATAAGATTAAATTTTATAGCATTGAAAATAGTTATATGAAAGGAAATGGAGTATAGATATAGAATAAAAGGTAGCACTTTATAGTTTATACTAGCTAGCATGCTGTAACATTAAAAAATAATAATAATAAAAAGTAGGCGTTGCTGACCATTCTGAAACACAGTCTTCACAGAATATATGTTTACAGCGCAACAAAATTGGAGCCTGCATCTTTTCCTGGCAAATAGCACACAAGTCTCCCGCCTCACTCACCTGCTAGCGTGCAAAAATATTAAACTACCAACGATAAATTGAGCCAACAGAAGAAATCAGGATATAATCGCTACAAATAACATATGTTATACTGTTTCATTGTTTTTAAGAAGTGATTGATTTTTGTGCATATCATGCTCTTGTATCTAAAAACACATCATGCTTACAGAATTTGGATTATATAAATATATATGCATGCTTGTGGTGTGTTCAATAGAAGACCAATTTAAGTAAAAAACCGTATAAACATGGGTAGGTAGTGCTGACAACATATAATGACAGAGAGAACAGAGGCAGCATAACCACCTTATATAACAAAACTAAAGCAAAGAAGGTCAAAATGTTTTTGCGGTTCACACACTTCAATACTAAAAGTTGGTATTGTACCTGTTCTGCTGTTGCATGTGTCCCATAATTGACCTCTTTTCGTGATAGTGCCTTTAATGCAGCATAGAAGGATCCAATCTGAGATATTAAAAAAGAGGATATATGAATTAAGTCACTCTCAGATGCATAATGTTGAAAGACAGGGAACTCGTACCTTCTCAACAACTGATGTGAGCTTTAAGGTTAAATACAATCCTGTTGTCAAAGACGAAAATAGGCTCCCGTATTCTTTGTTTAAAAAGAATCGGTACCAAACAGGGGCGGGTAAAAATGCACGGTATAACAAAAGTGTGTACTCAACCAGAGTCAACATCTGACCCTGAAATGTCAAAAGTTAATGTTTTTAAAACGCAATTAACTAACATATGGTACACTTATCATGTTGCATCATATTACCTGCCTACGAAAGCTGTGGCCCCTTCCATTTTTATAGTACATAAGCAATACCAACTTAAATGCCATTCCTGCTTGTCGTACCATCGTGTCTACAAGCAGTAAAAACGAATACATTTAGAATAAAATACCATAACTATATCAGAATTAAGAGGTCATATAAAAAAACATACATACCATTTACAATGATGGTGAATATAGCATTCCAGAATGGTGGAATAGCTTTCGGAGGAACCATGAACAAGGGGTTGCAAAGATCATCATTTTGGTACCACCAGTAAACTCCAATCACATGAAGCATGAAAACTATGCAATATCCAACAAGAACAGATAACTTCCTCTCCCCCTACAAAAATTCTTCAATCATTAAGCTAATACAAACCGACAAGAGTCAAACTAAGTAATGAACTTAACACCAAGTTAATACCTTTAAAGCTGTTTGCTTGCGTAGAATATCATTTGATTTGTACATAAAAGCAGTTATATAAACCGTAACAAAGAGACCTACAAATGATCATGCAAAAATTGGTTAATACAAAAACTCATGTAGCTCAAAAGATATAGAACCACAGGGTACGCTGCTACATTATAATATACTCTACAAGAGCTACATAAGTTACATCTCGGCGACATGCTCTACAGAAATACAATCTAGAACATTAACGCTCAAACATATACTAAACCCAAGCTTCAAAACTACGAAACTTATTAACTGTAATATGATCAACCAATTACTAAAACTCAAACATATACTAAACCCAAGCTTCAAAACTAACACTTTCTACATAATCAGCAACAATCAAAGCAAATGTAATCATCAATACACAAAGTACCTTGTAAGTGCTGCCGAATGAAAACAATCAACAACAGCAATGAAAACGGTAAAATTTGTTCAATCCATCTCGAAACCTGCTGCAAATCATATCGTTGCTGATACGCAGAGTCGGTGTTGTTATTATTATTATTATTGACACCCATGCCACCACTTCCATCACCAGAACCAGAACCAGTCACCTCCCTCTCTCCATCATCATCTCCGCCATTCACCGGAGTCGAATCAACACGCTCCACTTCCTCCTGATCTCCACCACTCACTATCCGAATCGAAACCTCACTGTTAGTACTATCACCATCACTGTTACTTGAATTGCTACTAACCGTACCAGAAACACTAGAATTGCGATCATTACTACGACGGTTATTAGGAATTAAACTCTCCGTTTCATGATAATCATTGTTTGACCTAGGTCGAAAAACACCGGAGTATTCAATTAAAGTAGTTACAGGTGCTTGTAGAAACCTGATTATAGGAAACGGCGTCGTTCTCACCGTCGGCGATGAAGGATTAGATGAATTTGAAATAGGATTAGGATTGGTGTGATGATCAGAAGGTGTGGAATCAACGCTAACACCTGATGTTTCCATTAATCTTCTTCGTGATGATGATGATGATAGCAGCTCTGATTACGCCTTTGAATGAACAAAATCCCCAAATTTGAAGGTATGAATGATTGAATTTGGGGAAATGGGTTGGAAAATTGATGAATTGTAGGGTTTTTTGGATTGGAATGGAGATGAAAGATTCATCAAATTCGAATCATCATGAATTAGGGAAGAAATGAAATGGTATATTGGAATTGGAAAAAGGATTTGATTAATTGATTGATTGGGCATTAAACATGGAGGAGTAATGATCGATCGCTCAGGTTTTTTCTTGGAAAATATGTAAGTTGTATTTAACAAAGAAAAAAAAAGAATGAATAAAATCTTGAAAATGAAAAGATTGAAAACTAAAGGGAGATAAGGATAAAGCCAACGCGTTGTTAGGTACCTTTCTTATAGTTTATGTTACAATATATTACGTTTCGCTAATCATTATTAAGTCGGTTCGTAAGCTAGTCATGTAAGTGTTAAAATTTTGGAAAGAATTAAGAATGTGTCCAAGCTCAACTTATGACTCGTTTATTAAACAAGCAACAGTTCATATTACGAGCTCGTGTCAGCTCATAAGCGTAACAAGTTTTTTTTAATCTTTTAGTTATATATTTCTATAAATAATAATCCTCATATACAATGTAACGTGTGATAAACTAGTTAAATAATATATATTATGTTATATATAAACGTTGCAGAGTTCGACTTTTAAAAATTTCTCACAAGCCGAACTAAAGACTTACAAAAAGTAGTTTTAAACAATTCAATCTCAATCTTGATTTCTTTTAAGTAAAACAAACAATTGAACTCTAACTCAATTGTGCTTGTTTGCATCCCTAATTTTGAGACATATACATATACTAGATGAGATTTATGTGCCGAATATTAATACCTTATTGTACCGAACCGCTAAATTCGGTACCACTTCTCCTCAAATTCGGTATCGGTATTTGTGGTATCAGTATCGGTAGAATACCGGTCTCATATGTTTCTAAACTCCATCACCAGATGCTCAATCATGTTTGTTTTTCTTCGTCTTATTTGCTTTAGTTTCGTATTCAACTAGCCCTTTTAACTTTATTTTTATAACTTCAAAACAATTATTCACTTTGTTAAAAAATTACTTTCATATATGTATATGAGTGTCATTTAAATAACATTATGAGATTATTTAATTTTGAATAAGCATTTGGTCCGTAAATAGTAAGATAGTTAAGTTAACTACTTTATTTGTTATTTTGTAGTTAACATTAAATTAGTAAATTATATTCGTAAAACAGTATTGGTTTTTTGTTATTGTTAAACAATAATATTACTTTATTTTTTAAGAGTAACATTAGTTTTTAGTTAACTTTAGGATTATAAACATACATACAATTTGATTCAAATGCTAGGTTTATAAACCGGTATCATTCAATTAATGATTCTCTTTAAAAATATATATTTATGATCAAAGTGATACAAAAGCAGTAAATACCAAAAAACCGGTATTGATACCGAACTAATAAATTCGATACGATATTTGGTATCTACTTTTCCTTAGTTTTAATATCAATAATTTCAGTATGGATATGATACAGGTACCCTCATCCCTAACATACAATACATTAAAAACCAGAAGAATATTTTTAATTATGTACACAATTAAAATAGTGCTTATGTCATATAATATTTTATTTTGTATTATAACAACAAATGCAATGCCAAATTGTCTATTTCATATAGGAGGGGGTTTGAACAGCACCGACATATGGATTGCTATAGCCCTACACCGACATATCCAAGGCTTAAGCATTCGAGTTTTAAGCCCGTTAACGTTTATTATTTGGTATGTTTATTTTACAAGCAGGATATTATTATTAAAAAAGAACAAGTTGGCATAAAACCAGAGATAAAAAAGAAATTACAAATCATCAACAACCTTAATAGATTGAACCTTAATAGATTGTGGTTTGGAATTTACCTTGCTGCAATTAAGAAATAAGACTAGGTAAGTGATCGATTTGTGCTTGATTTGACAAATGGCCTAACAAATTGCCATTACGTTGACACTTTGCTATCATATGACTATTCCTCATTGTTTTTTTTAGGGTATTAAAGAAACCATGACACTAAAAGTTTTAGAAATGTATTCTACTATATTGAAAACAAAACTCAATGAACAGTAGTTAGGGACAGTATTGTAAATTTATGCATCTAACCCTGGCCTTTGTTGTGAAACACGTGTCTCCACTTCCAGAATTTACATAGAGATAGAAATAGATGGATGTATGAAACGTGTCACTTGCTTTTGCATGAAATCGTCGTTCCACTGTTTGCATCACCGATTGTGGTGCCACTCTCGTCGCCTCTACCGATTGTACCGCCGATGGATGGTGGCAGGGGTTGCTGATCTGTGTCGTCGTTTATCTCAGATTTGTTGGTGGTTAATCTCGGTGGCGATGATAAATCAATTCCGGTCGGTCTTTCATCACATCAGTGTGACACCCCGCCCGGCGGCGGAAAACACCGGGCGCGTCAAGTGGGTTGGATATCAAAAGTACAAAGCACATGGCATCTAAGAAGTATATTTTAATATTATTAAGCATTCAATGTTGTGACGTAACAGGAACTAAATAGTCTCAAAACAGTAAATAAATCCGGAAACAGAAACGTCATTGTTTTATTATTTTCTAAGTCCATGGCATCCTACGTGTCAAGCAACCGAAACAACTTCAAACGCCACCTGAAATATGTATAAAATAAGTTAGCTACGAGAATAGCTAGTGAGTAAAAACACAGTAAATAATACATAGTATGAAATCCGAGATCATTAGAAATATGTTGCGCAAGCTCATGTGTATAGCAATTTCGTCATATTACACAACCGTGACCATAGAATCACATAGAAACAAGAAACATATACCCCGCAGGGTAACTTTTAGCAACGGGTCATGAGAACCACTCATGTTACAATTAATGATAACTGTCGTCTAACCGTCATTTAACCGTCATTTAACCGTCAATTAACCGTCTCGATAAATAAGTTATCAATAATTGTTTTAGCATCTAGAGGCATAGCAACATAGTAACAAGTATCATAGGATAGTATCTAGTAACCAACACATAGAATCAACAACAAGAATCGCCGGTATCACATCACCTAACGTGCCATAAAGTGTAGGTGGGTTTGTCAGACCGTTAGCGCTAACATCGTACTGGTGGAAATTACGTAATAATACAACTACTTTTAACTAACACACAATTTTGCATCAAGCGGCCGACAAGATTAACATATTTTATGATCTCATTTGAAAATAGAATCAAAAGGAAAGAAACCGTAGTTTAGTAATAAGAATCATATTTCAGTCCCAAAGCAAAATAGTAAAATGGGAAGTGAGTTTACTCACCTGAACAATAAAGACAATAACAACGCAAGAAAGTAACTAGAGAGAATCGAGGATCGCCCAGATATTAGAATCACCTAATTAATCGGGAGAACCTAATTTAGAAACGAAACAAGTAACGTAATAACTAGATACAAGAAAATAGAACTTCTAGGGTTTTGGATTTGGGGTTTTAGGGTTTTAAATTATAAATTTGAAATTAGGGTTTCAAAATATAATTTGGGATTTTCTCAATGGTTTTAAAGTACCAATTGGGAGTTAGGGCTTTAAAATACAATTTGTGGATTTAGGGTTTCAAATCCAATTTAGGGTTTTAAAATTCAATTTGGGGATTTAGGGTTTCAAATCCAATTTAGGGTTTTAAAAATGTAATTTGGGAAAATTAGGTACAAGATGTAATTGTGTTTTCATATATTTTTATAATAAACCATTTCTAGTTTTATAATTGAAGAAACATATATATATATATATATATAACTTAGAAGTAAAGGGGTTAAAAGGTAAAAATTAAATAAAAGTGGTCAGTGGGACTCGAACCCACGACCTAACGCACCACAGACAACAGCCTTACCACTAAACCAAACGCACCTTTTGATTTTCAAACGGGCACGATTTATTTTAATCTTTATTACATAAAAACACCCATTTTCACATAAACCCTAGAACCAAAAATCAACCAGTTCGTTTCGAATCAGATAATCAAACCCAAATTAAACATAGGGCTTTCAATCCCCATTATATTTCGAGTATTTTGACATATTTCACTTACTTGATTGTTGCAGAATCGAATCGCTGAAAACGATGAACAGGGAGACGTTTTGTGAGAATCAAAGGCTGAGTTTTAGATGTTCTTGCTTGGAAATGGATGAACATAGAGTGATAGCAGGTAACGAAGAGCGTATATGCAAATGGAATTGTGTTTTGGTTAAACGAAAGTAATCGATAAGGTTGCGGGTTGGAACGATTGATGTTGATGAATTAGGTGTTAATGAGGGATGTTACGTTTCGATTGAGCGTTACAATCGATTTCTAAATGCAACAATCATGATTTTTGTTAGTGAAATTAACAGATTTGGTGCGTTATAAGTTGTTTGATTTGTGGGTATTGCAACCGGTTAGATTTTGAATTAACACACGGATTTAAGGCTTTTAATCGGCAAATTTATGATGGTATAGTGATCGACTCTTGACTACGGTCATTTCTATGGTCTTTAATTGAATTTTAGGTGTTGAAATCGAATGAAAAAGTGCTCGCCGGAAAACGTATTTGGCCGGAAATTTCGCCGGCAGGGGTCGCCGGATTCACGGGAATGGGGGAGGGTGGTTTGGGTAATTTTCTAATTTACAGTTTATACCCTTGGGGTTTGGTTATTATTGATATTTGAATTAAAACATTTAAATTAAGTTTCAGAATTTACATTTATGACCCAAAGTTAATTTATAAAATATATTAACTAACTAACTTAACCGAATAACGTTGAAACGTTTATAGAAATGACGTTTTTACATCTTTAGCTCGTTTTTGACGTTGGAGGGTAATTTTTGAGACTTTGCTAATATTTATCTTTCAATAATCTTTATAATAGTATTATATATATATATTTTTGTTTTTAATACATGTCATGCATGTATATATATATATATATATATATATATACTTTGGAGGTTTAATATTTGCACTTAGTAATTAATTAGTAAATGTTCGACAATAATTTAGTCAATTTATTGAAGACGGAAAATAGCATAAAGGTCCGGCATATTTATTATATATTCTTAATAACGAAGCGTTACGTTTAAAGGAGATAATCACTAATACATTATACATGGATAATTTCAGGTTCGAGTCGGGCATTCGGGTTCGGGTTTGGGGCAGATGTCACAATCAGTTTCTGTCAGGGTGAGTTTTTGTTTTACAAGTTTTGAATGAGATTGAGTTTTGGTTGTATTGGATCTTTGATTTTTTGTGTAAAAGATTGCAAAAAAGTGTTAATGGAAAGAAAAATTAACCAGATTTAACACATTATTAACTTTTGTTATATTGATTTACAAGTTTAGTGCATGAGCTATGTTCATGTTGGAACATAAACTTAAGTGATGATTTTAAGAATATTGATGACGGTTCCAGTTAGTTTTAAGACAAAACGTGTTTAACCGGAACAAAATATTTTTTTTTTAAAACAGTTAATTATTTTAACCATATTATACTCAAATTAAAGAGATTAAGTTTTTAGTTTTATGGTGTAGTTTATTTTTAAAAATATGTTAGTATAAAAAAGTTATGTATGTTTGTAAAACAATCAGGTCTTTAATTGTATCTTATTACTGATTTTATCACTAAGTTTTATTTTTAAACCCTAGCTATCAGATATAAACAGACTCATGTACACTTTTTAAAATTCTCTTAAACTTTTTAAAATTCTCCTAAATATTAGAGGACCAAAATATAATTAGTGTTATTATAATATATTTTGTATACAAGTAAAATAAAAAATTGTGAGGGAAACCCTCAAATGATGTCACATAAGCCAGAAGATTTAAAAAGATGCCATATAAACTATTTTAGTTTTCCTTTATTATATTAGAGATATCCAACGATCACTTTTTAAAGATAAGGGGAGTGTTCATACAGAGCCCCGGCAAACACTCATTGTGCAGGCTGTCACCTTCGGTGACAGGAAAAACAACTAGAATAAAGAAAAATCTGTCTATTTGCGGAAAAAGAATTTAATTAAATAATTAAATTATAAAACTAAATACCTTTTAACTAAATAAAGTACTAAAAAAACAGATAATTTTAAAAAAAATGAAAAAAAACATTATAAGAAACCTAAAAATCCAGAGGTCATCTCATCTCTGGGCGATTTCACGCTTCATCTCGATTGTTACCGTTCTATCGGTCGAAACCAACTTGTATGGGCATACCCGGAATATGTGGTGGTTGTGGTGACCTATTGGATTTGTGGGTGTTGGGTTTGAGGATTTTTGGATTGAGGGTTCAAATGACTAGAACCGACATTGCTCAGTTTTCATCCTCGTGTCTATTTCTGGCCACATTCCATGAGATAATTTATATAAAATATGATTGTAAGAATATATTAGATTGAGAAGGAAAGATGAGAGTTTGTGTGATTTTTTGGCTTGAAATGGTTGGATATATATAGATTTAAAAAATTGTTAAGTTTTTTTTAATATGTAATGGTATCATGGCAAGGGTCAAGGGATAAAGTGTAAATATGCTCAAACAGTAAAAAAAATGACCGTTGAACGTCTCATCTCAACGAATAAACACACGAGTTCTACAACTTGTCTGTCGTCTCGTCCCAATATGGGGTGGTGTTCCCGTCTGCCAAGCCGAGCTCGTAGAGGAGCTCGTCGGGTGATCCCGGTGCCCTTACATACATCAATTTATGGAATTTTATGCTTATTTAAAATACACTTCACAAACTGTTGGTGTGTACATGTTTAGATATGAATTATACTTGTTTAAGTTAATATTATAATTCTTTTAATACGATTAATAGCAAGACACATATTCATTACTATCTTGGATCGTAGTTTCGTATGATCACTTGATACGAAAGAGTATGGTAGGGTGTGCATAGGAAAAAAGCCATGAGTTTTCTAATAGGGTCACTAGGTTACAATGTTCTACTAGTCAAACTCAAATGATAAAGAAACTAAAAGAAGTCTAGCATGTAAAGAGTGAAGGCATGAAATGACTAAATTTTATTAAGTTAACTACGAATTGTGATGCAACTTATAGAAAAAAAAACAAAAAGGATTGGAATAGAAAAATAGATAATGATCCAGATGTTCATAATGTTTACCCGTCAAAACCATAGGACACCCGACACCCCCCCCCCCCCTTCTCTACTTCTCTCTTAAGTACAACTCCACAAGCACCTTAACATGCCCGCTATATCTTATTTTCATTGGGCCCAAAGGTGGGATGAGAGCGGTCTTTCAGCTATGCCGCTCTCATTCAACACTGTCTTCATTCACCGTTATGTATGGTTTATAATAGTAATCAAAATTGGGCCTTGTACGTCAAAAACGAATAGCTAAAAGCCCAAAAAAATGACTTGGTCCAACAAAGTTTATATGCGGATCTTCCCAAGAAAGTTACATTACATCGCAATTCACAAATGCTTAATTATTCACATAGTAACAGACCAGTGTTAAAGCTTGATCTTGATCGCATCATATATAAGCTGCTATCAAACGTCTCCGTGGACTAATGAAGCAAGGTCAAAACAACCAATCTTGATTTGATCTCTTCTTCGTGTTTGTGCAATTCGTGAATCTAACTAAACTAAAATTTGCAGCTATGTCGAAACCCTCATCTTCCAAGCTCATCTTCCTCAGATACCTTCATCATCACCACCGTTCAACACCCCTATCTCCCCCAATCCCTCAAATTATCTCTCGAAACCCAAACCCATCATCCATCACACCACGTTTATCACCCTCTTCAATTCCCAACATTTACCCAAATCTGCTTCAAAAAGACACCAATTTGAGCAGGAATTTTGCTGGGTTTAGGTTCATTTCAACTGGGAATTTGAAAAGTTCCAAGATTTATCCAAATCTGCTACAAAAAGAAGCCAAATTGAGTAGGGGTTTTTTAGGGTTTAGGTACATTTCAACTGGGAATTCGAATCTGGGTGGTGTGAATTTGTTGAAGAGTAAGATTAAAGAGCCTGTGACGGTTGTTTCGAAGGCGTTTTCGAGGTATAAACATGCTGTTGGGTTGCAGATGGAAGCGTTTTGGAGGAGGAATAGTTTGGTTTTAGTGGGTGCTGGTGGGGTGATTGTGTGTATTTTGCTTTGGAGGATCATGTTTGGGATTGCTAATACTTTCATTGGGTTATCAGAGGGTATGGCTAAGTATGGTTTTCTTGCTCTTTCCACTGCTATCGTCGCGTTTTCTGTGAGTTTTGTTCTCTCGTTTTAATTTGAATGTGTTTTTGCTTGTTATCATACAATTCACAAGGTAAATAAGTATTAAGGAGGTGTTTGGGATTGCTTACTTGTACCATAAGAGGCAAGCGCATTCATTACGAGAGCCATCTATAAATGAGGTTGCAAATGAGCAAATAGTGCTAGTTATATACAAGGCGAGTAAGTATTAAGCTGGTATTTGGGGCTGCTTATTGAGCTTGTTTTTCTTTTAAAGACGATGTATTTCATCGAAATGGTTTTTTCTTCCATAGTGGAATGAGTTCCATTTCATGTTTTTTACTATAGAGTCCATGTACATCCTTTCCATGTGTTTATACGTACGTTTGTGTGCTTATGTATTTAAATATTGTGGTAACCATGGGTGAAAGATTTAGCATATTATATATAGGAAGAGATCATGTGTTCCTGTTATGTATTAAAACATAAATCTTTAATGTTCAAACATCGTCAAAAATTGCAACTAAACCTCTATTAACACGACACTCACTCTTACACTTTCGCTTCCCAAAATGTCCTAAATCTGTTGGTACTTGGTAGTTTTGGTATCTTCATTCAGTTACTTCATAAGATTTGCTTCTGTGCATAATTGTTATAAACTCTTATCTGACTTGTTACAATGGAAATTTTGTTAATTGCCATTTCATTAATTCAGTAGCTCCACCAATCTTTCTACTGTAATGAAGACTTGTATGATATCATTTTTTGTTGTTTAAGGGACTGTATCTCCGTTCAAGATTCACAATAAACCCTGACAAGGTTTATCGGATGGCAATGAGAAAACTTAACACATCGGCTGACATTCTGGAAGTCATGGGTGCCCCACTCACTGGATCAGACCTAAGGGCATATGTTATGTCAGGAGGTGGTATAACATTAAAAAACTTTAAAGCAGGGCTCAGGAGTAAAAGGTGTTTTCTTATTTTTCCAATACGAGGTGCAGAAATGAAAGGCTTAGTTAGTGTTGAAGTCAAGAACAAAAAAGGCAAGGTTAGTGCTCAGTTCCTGCTTTTTACATCTTAATTTCTTTGAATACCTTTTCCAATATCTTTCAAGTTATTGTGTTACGTTTAGTCTTTGAACCAAAAGTAGTATATGCTAACCTGATAACCTCTACCTAGACAATCCTGCCGCATGCAAGTTTATTTAAACCCTGTGAAATGACAGGATGGCCCTTAGAATTACAATTTTATGTCCATGCGCATATTGGTGCCAAAGGAGGCGGGCCAAAACAGGTCATGTTGGTTTAACCCTCCAGGCTCCGTCAATCAATTATCCTTCAAAGTTATTTCATGAATGATTGGAATCAAATACTGTTATGCTTCCAAATGAACAGCCTAGGAAGTACACACTTAAAGAGTATGCTCTAGACGAGTTTCAACCATTTTGCTCATTTGGACGTGAATTCCATCTTGTTAAGTTTCTTATATTTAATTGTTTGGCCATTTAGCATTGAAATCTAACGCACACGTTGACCTAACGTTTCTCGAAGTGGTTGGATTTGCCCCCCTTGGTGTGTATATCTGAAAAGCGGCTGATGAAATATAGGATTTCCATAATGCAAAACATGATTGTCATTAGAGAGAGCAACTTCAAGTCGTATATGGGAGAATGGGGTCCGGTGATTTGGGATGCATTTTACTTCTAAAAGAGATTTCATTGATAAATTCAAATACTTAGCTAAAAAGGAAAGTGGTTGGTGTATGAATTTTCCAAAGTATACTCTCATGTGTTTAAAACCTTTTAGGTCGTTCCATATTTAATAAAATGTATCAATCAGTATTTTAATATGTATTGATAAGTTTCAAAATATGTCATCGGCCAACCTGACAAATTTTCATATGGCTTGAAGTTATACTTGTTTTGCCATGTTGCCCAACACATTCATTTTGACACTATTTCAAGAGGTAGCAATTTCATACCATTTGTATGAAAATGATGGCTGTATTAGCTAAAAACAAAACCAGTTAATGCGTTGAACAAGCTAAAACTTTCCTCTCGTGTGTTCAAACGCTTTCAATGTGCCAAATTGTTTGATCTACAAATATTGTACTATCATTTTAGTAATTTAGTGTCTATAATCATACTGGATTAGCTATTTGCAAGCCTCAAAAAAGCTGACACAAAAATGTCAATTGGTTTTCTTGTTATTGTTCATGTTATAATTACTGTCTACTACTTTGGGCAGTATGATATGAAGTTGCTGTCAGTGGACATTCCGATGGCAACAGGACCCGATCAGCGTTTATTCCTGATTGGAGATGAAGAAGAATACAGAGTCGGTGGTGGGTTGATATCAGAACTAAGAGATCCCGTGGTCAAAGCAATGGCAGCAGCTAAGGAATTTGAAGCACGTGACATAAAAGAGGACAACGAAGATGCACAAAGAGAACTTGAGGATGCAGAGAGAAAACACCGTGAAGAAGTTGAAAAGATTCAAAGAGAGGGTTCATAGTGATCCCATTTTCTCCACCCATTTTGTTGTTTTTTCATCCAAGTCTTATTACAACCAGCTGTTCATACTTCATACACTTGTAATCGGGACAATGGCCAAATCGACTTGAGTCGAGAGTGTTGTTAGGATATTTGAAAGAAGATCATCATTTGAGATGACTCGTCTGACCCGTCTATGACAAATGGCCAAAATAAGTTTGAAGTTGATGCATCACAGATTTGGCTATCCAAATTTGTTGGTTTGTGTGAAAATGAACAAGTTTCTGGCAAGAATCAAGTGTTAATGACTTTTCAACAATGTATTAAACTAAATTTGCATTATCATAGACCTATTTAGACTAACAATTTTTTTTATCTATGATTTTAAGGTGGTCTTCTGGCAGAAGACTAGTGAATGTAACATTCAACCTAAAATCTTTTAAAAAGGAATAAGGTGTTTACTATTGTATCACCCATTAAATCACAAACTATTACAAATATCATGAATGTTGTATACAAATTATTTAGAAAATCTCTTCAACCTAAAATCTTTTAAAAAGGAATAAGGTGTTTACTATCCTGACCATTATGGGATCTTCTTCAATGGTACCACATAGTAGCAACATGAGCGTATCACACATGTTAACAAGTCGAATCGTGTTTGAATCGGGTTATGCTTGATTTAGGTAATCATGCTAAGAGATTGTCGCCTCAAGCTTTATCCCTAGTCTCCAAGCTATTGAGCCAGAAGACCAATTGCAAAAAGATAGAAATATATAAATTTTAATAGAGTAAATGACAGTTTTCATCCTTGGGTTTTGGGTGTGTTAATAATTTCAGAACAAGCTTAATAGTTTATGTCCATAAGATTTTTAATTTTAACAATTTCACTCCACCAATTGACCATTCGATTGCAATTACTTACCCTAAAGGCCCCAAGTGAAAGGTAAAATCATATTTTCTTCTCTTATTTTTCCTTCCAACAATATAGATTTGTTTGAAATAAAAGTATTGGTGAAGTTGTGTGTTAGGGTGTTTCACATATTTACATCATTGGCAAATAAAGAAAATGAATAAAAAACGATTTTACCCCCACATGAGGGTAAACATACAATTTAAAGGGTCAATTAACAAAACAACTAAAAATGTTAAAACTAAGAATCTTATGTACGTAACCTGTTTATACACCCAATAGCCAAACCCCAAATACAAAAACTGAAATATATATTTAATAAACTTCTAAAACCCAAGGTTGTGGGTGAGTCTAACTAGACGTGCACAAACCGGGTTTTTTTTGACCTGGAACCGGATACAAACCGGGTACAGGGGGTCAAAACCCGATCGGGTCCGGGTACACTATGAAACCGGGTACGAACCGGGTCCGGGTAGGATGGGGGTAAAACCCTACCCTGTGGAACCGGGTAGGGTCGGGGTCGGGTCCGGTTCCTACCCGGGTCGGGTCCAAACCGGGTACGCTGTGTAATTTTTTTTTCTTTTTTTTTGGTTTTGTGTACAATATAAAGTTACTAAATAAATACGATTTATTTCAACTGAAAAGAGTTAACCAAATACAAGATATTGAAGTTACGATGCAAAAAAACTACTATTTTTAAACAAAGTCAATATATATTTTTTTTAAATCTAAGCTTCTTCATTTTTTTCCTCTTCTTTTTTCGTCTTCTTTGAGTTCTTCATCGGATATTCCGGTTGATAGTCCCTCCTCAACCTCTTCATCATGTATTTTGGACTCCGGTTCGATGTCGTCTTCTAAGCTCGTTAGGTGTTGTTTGCGATCAATCGCGTCCAAGTGATCTTTGAGACAAATGCACATCTCCACAGCCTCCGGAGAAAGTCGGGTCCTCCATAAAGATAGTACTCTGCCACAAGTAGAAAAAGCCGATTCTGAAGCTACCGTAGAAGCTTGGGAGCTTAGTAAATCACGGGCCATGGCGGAAAGAACCGGAAATTTCATTTCCCTTCCTTTCCACCAAGTCAATATATCAAAACTCTCAATGTCATCGGCCGACATAGTGGAAGTATAATCCGTTCCACTATATCTACCGAGCTCGCTACTCGGAGCGGCACCCTTTTGTTTTTTTGCCACGGATTCCCGAACGATATTCAAAAAGTTTTTCTTCGGGTCCTTCATCGGCTTACTTGAGCTAGCCTCCGATTGTGAAAATGGTGTAACCGTTGTTGGCCCGTATCTTAAGTGATAAACATCAAAAAGTCTTTGAAAATCGTGATTAAATTTTGCTTTTGCTTCCGATGCGTGATTTGGGTTATCCATATGGATATCCAAATTGTCAAAAATTTCTTGAATTAAACATTCGACTCCCGTAATATTATAAAACGGGTTTAAAGCGGCGGCACAAGTAAAAACCGAAGGGAGCTCTAAAAAATATTTTTAAAATTTTTCTTTCATCGCCGGTGTCATTTCTTTAAAAAAAAATTTGTTTTCAAAAGTTTTAATATTAAGAGACATTAAATATAGGGTTAAATGCATATTTCCCCCTCCAAAACACTTTGAATGCATATTTCCCTAGCCAAAAAAATCAATTGCATATTTCCCCTTATAAACAACTTTAATTTGCAAATATACCAATTTTTAATAAAGACATTTAGTTAACTTTGGGTATATATGCAATTAATTTTTTAGTTGGAGAAATATGCATTTAAGGGTGTTTATAGGGGTAAATATGCAATTAAATCTTAAATATAATTCGTAAAGCACCAAACTACTAGTCGGGTAATAAACCCCCGATAAGTTTTTAGTTGAAATTTTAAAAACGCCAAGAAATTCAACAAATTTTGGTATAAATTTCCAACAATGTTCCGAAAACACGTCGGCTAACCCGGCCGACACAAGACTACTATGAAAAACTTTCAAGCCATCCCGTTGTTTCAAGGCACTCTCTAACATGTCGCATGTCGAGTTCCAACGATGAGGTGTATCCCAATTCGCACCTAAATATATCGAATTCGTATCTCTACAAAATTGTTTATAATCTTGACAAATTTGCCTTTTAGCTTTAAAAATCGAATAAAGCATACATTTAAACGAATATATATATTGGGAACATAATTCGGACCCTAGCCCGTCTTTCATTACCAAATTAATAATATGTGCGACACATCGACTATGAAAAAAATCACCGTTGCAAATCGGTTTATATTTTACCATAAGTTTATCAACCGCATTAGTATTATTTGAAGCGTTGTCAAAAGCCATTGAAAATATTTTGTTTTGTAAACCATAAGTTTGTATTACGTTATCTATAAGCTCAAACAAATCATCTCCGCTATGTGGAATCGGAAAAAGATCAAAAGCAATGGTACGTTTCATCATTTGCCACGAATCGGGATCCACCCAATGAGCGGTTACACAAAGATAAGACTCAATGCAACCGTGTGGAGCCGACCAAACGTCGCTAGTTAAATTAACACCGGTTTGTAAGTTTTGGAAAAACACAATTAAATCTTTTTTACAAACTCCCCACAATTTCAAACAATATCGTCTAAGGGTTATACGACTTACATGGGTGTAACGAGGTTGAAGTGTTTCCCGAATCAAAGCCGTCAATTGCGGGTTGTCGAAGTGGTTGAATGGCAAACAATTTTGAATCACGAACTTCGCCATACGATCTTGGACCATATCGACGCTATAATGAAATATTTCGCCACCACCCCCCATATCGGCTTGATCGGACTCGGGGGCATTTTTCAACACCGGACAAAACTTCTTTGTAATATGCTTGTCCAAAGTCGAGTTTGAAGCCGCCCCCAACAAAGCTCCACAATACTTGCAACGAGCTTTGTGTGACCCGTCACTCATCTCAACTAAATCTCAATGTTGCCACACTCTTTGGCTTCGGTTATGTTGAAGAACTTGAACAACATTGGGGGCTTGAGAAGAACCGGTTGCGGATTGTGATGCCATTTCGAGATTAACGAAAATGAAAGAGATGAAAAGAGAGAGTTTTTTTTGCGTTTTCGAGTGTTGTAATCAACCCAAACATGAAACATATATTTATATGTTGAAGAACTTGAACAACATTGGGGGCTTGAGAAGAACCGGTTGCGGATTGTAATGCCATTTCGAGATTAACGAAAATGAAAGAGATGAAAAGAGAGAGTTTTTTTTGCGTTTTTTGCTTGCGTTTTTTGCGTTTTCGAGTGTTGTAATCAACCCAAACATCAAACATATATTTATAGTAGCTAAATGGGTGTTAGGGGGCAATAAAACACAAAAAAAAAGGTCAAAAAGGACCAAAAAACGGTAATATTGCCGTTGCCAACGGCTAGTTTCAAACCAGGAAAAAAAACAAAAAAAAACGGTCCAAACCGGTTCTGGGTCAAGCCGGTTCCAAACCGGTTCCTGCGCCAAAATCCAAAACCGTTGAGGAACCGGCGGGTATTAAACCGGGTTCACCGGGTACTGGGCCCACCGGGTACGAACCGGACCCGGTTCCGGGTATAAACCGGCGGGTCGGGTCCAAAACCGGTTTTTTTGTTCTTGTCTAAGTCTAACCATATAGATGGATTGGTTTCTTGGAGTCTTCATAATACTTGGATTGCTAGATCGAAATCCAATTGAGACAAGGTTTTTTCTTTTATACTTTTTTCTTATATTTTTGTTAGGATAAATTAATTTTTTTAAGTTACTAGATTGTTAATATTACTATCACATACCGTGGTTTTGGTTTTAACTTTTAACTCTAATGTTAAGATGTCTTTTCTCAAAAATAATTTCTTTTGCTTTTTTTTTTAAATTACTAGGTTGTTAATATTACAATCACATATATCGGTTTCAGTTTTAACTCTATTGTTTAGATGTCTTTTCTTGTTTACTTTACTTTGTTTTTTTTCAAAACGAGTTTGTAGCTTGATGTACACGACATAATATTTATTCTTCTTTTATGTAACTAGTTATACGGTTCAACATGTTGTTATTGATATTAATATCATCATACATCTCTACGACAACAAGTCATCACGGGGCTAAAAATGTTTAGCGTCTCGCGGGCATTACACTAATGCTAATGTGACCAATGTAACACGTGTAATAAAATCACAAGCACGTCATATTACGCAAGTTCGGTTCTTAAAACTAGCTTAAAAAGAAATGAGTAATTAATCTATAACTTTTTTTCCTGTAATTATTTTTTAACAGCGTTTAGGAATTCATAATTTTACATTTAGAAAAAAAATGTAAATTCAAATTTCAGACACACGAACTGTCATCGTCGTTAACTCGTCGTTAAACATCTCCGATCAATCATCGTCACAAACACTGCACTCATCGGTTTCTGGGTTACCGGAGCAAAAGGCTTCAAGAGGATCTTCTTCATGCTCCAATTTCACTCGAAGATGAGCTTTCGCCTGACTAATTTCTTCCACCTCATCCCACGCCACTTTACACTCATCGGAAAATTTATCTCCGGCACACGCCTCCGTTGCTTCCGTCACTTTGCTCTCTATCATCTCCGTCAGCTTCTTCTCTCTATTATAAGTCCCCTTAAACCTAGCCCCTCCCCCCATCGCCACAACCACCGCTGCCAATCGCGTTTCCCGACAACATGATCGACGGCGGAATAACGTAGATCTGACGGTTTTTACGTCTCTGATTGATCCGACGAACGAAGCACTGAAAGTTGCCATGACTTGCATATAGAGATGATTATGAGTATGTTGACTACAATGCTTATTAACCTATCGATCGAGTTTATACTTTATAGTTTATACGTATATGATGATTGATTGATTTATAATTTGATTTACATTGATATCGTCAATGTTCGTTGTTTTCGAGATCAGAAGAAACAGAAATTTTGTTTCGTGTGATGCTGCATATTTGTTAGGCTATACGTAACTTGGGGCAATATTTGTTTCGTGTGATCATAATCACGTGTCATTGAACATGTCTTTAATTTTTTTGAAGTTTTCTAACTTATCACATTTGAAGTGAGTCTAATAATTACAAACTTTAAAACTATCACACACTAACTACCGTTATTTTTCACTACCATGAACTAGTTATGTGGCAACCGACAACGCTTATTCTCTGTCACACTCACCATTAGTCCACTACGGATGGCCTAATCTTATCTCTAGTTGTAAAATTTTAACTCTTAATGTTATTGATTGTATAAGAACTGAAATTTGCATAGTGTATAGACTTAACACAGCTTATGACCATTTACTCTCACTGTCACTCTCATAGGTCAAATTTTTTATGTTGCAGGTGACACATGGAGTGCAAAGAAATAATTATGTCAGGCAAAATCAGAAATTTGATCTTGATTTGTTTTCATCCTAACAGTGAATGTGTGCATGATGTGATGATGGAACCTTATGAAGATCAATTTGTGGGGATCCCTAGATTTGGTGAAACAACAACAACAACAACAACAACAACAACAACAAGATATTGGTATTTAGTACAATGGTACTCTTTTTACCACTTGTACTGTGTGCATAATTTCCTGTACCTATAAACTTTTTCATATCATATATTCAGATATAAGATTACATGACTTTTAGCTACACATCAGCATTTGATTGCTGAATTAATGGATCCTTGCTAAATGTGACCTTGAAGTCAATTGGGTTGATCAAGTTTGAGTTGAAAATGGCACAAAATGAGAGAAACATGATGATGGCAGACTGGCAAGCTTTTAGGTGATATCAAGTATGCTACATCTTAATTAACTATAATTTCATGCTGGCAATTTTAAAATAAAATTTACTAGCACTTAGTATAATGAGTAAGTTGAATTGATGCTTCTTTTGCTATTAATATGATAATATAACTCACACAACTACTTGATTAATTTACAAAACATAGGACATGATCAAATCATGACAGTTATTTGTCTGTCAGCAGCTTTGTTTCCATATTTGGTCCCATTGTAACATGCACGCCTGCTTAGTCCACTTTTTGTCCTGGTGTGTTGGTACTAAATGATTTTGGGTTGTGAAAGCAATTCATCATACAAATATTGGTAGTAGACAGTAGTGTTACTCTTGTTAAGTATGCTTATCCTTTACTGAAACAAAGTGTACTGCATTGGATGCTTGAAAAATATAATAATGTGTCTTTATCACCAAGAATTTATTTGACCTTTTGCTTTTTCTTTTTCTTTTTCTTTTTATCACTGATTCATCTTTCCTTATGGTTTTGATTCTCTCTGTTTACTCTTTCTTTGCTAGTTTTTTTACTTTCTAAAGTTTATTTTATTGTTATTGGAGCTTAATTTTTCAGTGTTTAACAGTTATGTTCTATTCATTTCTTGCTTGTTAATCAATCTATCAGGCTTAAATAGGTAAATGGGTGAGAGAGATTTCAATTGCCTTTATCTTTTTGTATGGAAATGATTCTTTATTGCTTTGAGATTTGTTTATTCTCAGAGATTTAAAGCTTGCACTTTCAAATGGAAAGCTAAAGCTTAAATAATTGCTGTTTGCTTTTTCCCATTTTGAAAAAAGCAAGAACTTGAACACAGTAGCAGCTAAAGCTATCCTCTACCAAAGTTTGAAGCTTCTGTTTTCCAGTTCTTGCAGGTAACCATACCAATCATTTCACCTACCTCTTTCTTGTTATTTAGTTTAGTCTAATCAGTCTTGTTATTAGTAGTTATATGAGTTTTAGTTATTTAAACTTCTACTCTATTATGTGTATCTGCTTCTTATTTAGACTGAAAGTTACATGCATTTCATTTCCTAGTGAACCTTCTTTTTTGCCTAGTAATATGTGAAAATGATTTAAAAAACTGTTCTTGTTGTTCTCCATATTTAATTTGTAATTATTTTATCTTGTTTAATTCCTTTTTTTTGTTGGTTTATGTTTTTTACTTTTATTTTGTTTCAGCCAAGATATAGTAGAGCTACTGAGTTCAAAGGTTCATCTGTATGTAGTTAGACAAATCCACAATGAAAAATCCAATAAAAATCCAAATTTTAGTGTTCACCGCCGTTATTTTCCTACTGCATAATCTTCATGTGACAGTTGCTGACCTGAGCTCTGATGCTCAGGCTCTTCTTCAATTTGCTTCATCGGTTCCACACGTAAGAAAATTGAACTGGAATTCCACCATTCCTATATGTACTTCATGGGTTGGAATCACTTGCAACAATGAAGGAACACGGGTTATCGCCATTCATCTCCCGGGTCATGGGCTGTTTGGTCCAATTCCTGAAAACAGCATTGGAAAACTTGATGCTCTCAGAATCTTAAGCCTAAGATCAAATTTCCTTAATGGGACTCTTCCTTCTGATATACCATCCATTCCTTCTCTCCAGTTTCTTTACCTTCAAAACAACAACTTTTCCGGTGACATTTCTACGCATCTTTCTCCTCAATTAAGCATTTTAGATCTCTCCTTCAACTCATTTTCTGGAAACATCCCTCAAACGCTAAAGAATTTGACCCGTTTGACCTCGGTAAACCTCCAATTCAACTCCTTTACAGGACCTGTTCCTGAGTTAAACCTCACCAGGCTCCGGCTTTTAAACGTTAGCCATAACTCACTCAACGGGTCAATACCAGCTTCCCTCCAAAACTTTCCAGTTTCTTCGTTTTCTGGGAATTCTTTCTTATGTGGACCACCATTAAGTCAATGCTCATCTTCCACCTCCCCAAGCTTGCCCTTACTGCCAAAGAAGCATAACAAAAAACTCAGCATTGGTGCGATCATAGCCATTGGCATAGGATCCTTTTTACTCATTATCCTACTCGCGATAGTCTTGTTTTGTTTCATGAAAAAGAAAGAAGAGGATTCCGTTGGTGAGTTAACCGTAAAGGCGGTTCCACCTGGGAAAAATGAAAAATCTGATGACTTCGGTAGTGGGGTTCAAGCAGCCGAGAAGAACAAGTTGGTGTTTTTTGAAGGAAGTAGTTATAATTTTGATCTTGAGGATTTGCTGAGGGCATCAGCTGAAGTTCTTGGTAAGGGTAGTTATGGAACTGCTTATAAGGCCATACTTGATGAGAGTACAACAGTGGTTGTTAAACGAGTAAGAGAAGTCGGGGTTGCAAAAAAAGATTTTGAACAGCATATGGAGTTTGTGGGGAGGATCGGCCGACACCCGAACATTGTGCCGTTGTGTGCTTACTATTATTCCAAGGATGAGAAGCTTCTTGTATACGAGTTCATGATAACCGGCAGCTTATCTGCACTTTTGCATGGTAACAAAAGATCCTTGGCTTGTTTTTCTATAATCTAGTTAACAGTAACATTTTTTCTATAATCTAACACCATGTTTTTCAACAGGAAATAGAGGTATAGGAAGAACACCATTAGATTGGGACACAAGAGTGAAGATATCACTTGGAGCTGCAAAAGGGATATCACATATCCATTCAGAAGGCGGTAGCAAATTCACCCACGGCAACATCAAATCTTCAAACATTCTTCTCTCAGCGGACTTCAACGCTTGCATATCCGATCTGGGCTTAGCTCCTTTAATGAATTTTGCTCCCACAAAACCTCGATACATCGGCTATTATGCACCAGAAGTTATGGAAACCCAAAAGTTCACTCAAAAATCAGATGTTTACAGCTTTGGCGTGTTACTTCTTGAGCTACTGACTGGTAAATGTCCTCTACCATCATCAGGCCATGACGAGGTGGTAGACCTGCCAAGGTGGGTGCGGTCAGTGGTTCGAGAAGAATGGACTGCTGAGGTGTTTGATGAAGAACTAATGAAGCACCCACATGTCGAAGAAGAGATGGTGCAGATGCTTCAAATTGGGCTGGCTTGTGTGACTCGGGTTCCTGACATGAGACCATCGATGGACGATGTTGTTAAAATGATTGTTGATTTACGGTCATCCGATTCTTCGGAGCATCGATATTCATCAGAGGATAATAGGTCTAAAGGATCTAATGCACACACTCCATGAACATAACAGTTTATCTGGGGTTGGTTGTAGTTGAAATTAAATGGTTGTGTTATTGTTAGAATTTTCAGTATTGATTAATTTCTTGTTGGTTTGAAACTTGGGTTGTATTATATTCATGGTTATAAATTTTCATTTGCCATTAAAAATGCAAAAAATAATTATGGCCCATGCAGGTCTCGAACCTGCGACCTTCGCGTTATTAGCACGACGCTCTAACCAACTGAGCTAATAGGCCATTTGTTCGCTTATGACTTTTAATC
This sequence comes from Tagetes erecta, assembly GCA_030867185.1. Classification (NCBI taxonomy): domain Eukaryota; kingdom Viridiplantae; phylum Streptophyta; class Magnoliopsida; order Asterales; family Asteraceae; genus Tagetes; species Tagetes erecta. The sequence continues at coordinate 16,913,075 of CM061491.1, read as the reverse complement.
TTAAAGTAACGTAAAATAAGTTAGTCAAATTTTAACATAATTTATATATACATGTGTACCAACAACTTGCACAACATACAGCTCAGGTCTAACGTGATGCTTATGGGTGTGTAGAATAGTACAAACATGATTTATAATATTGTTTCAAACAATTGAGCTTGGGTGTAAAAATAAATTTAAATGCATACTAGACTATACACGAGAGAAACGAATCGTAACCATGTTACATCTTCTAGCAGGTACGAGTATGACTTATAGATGCGTAAGCATTAACTAATAGACCACATAGTACAAACGGATTAGAGAAATTTGGACTGTGATCACTTTCTATAACGTATACATTTACAGGTGGCCATTTCGCGATCATTATGTCTTGTTGCTCGGGTTTCATAAGTTGGTCATACATCGTCTTGATGTATACGTGTGGTACTTTTTCAACACCCTCGTTTTCTTCTTTAAACTTGGCACTTTGGAGTGCGTAAACCGGTCCTGGTCTTAGCAGCATTGTAGCCAATGTAAAATCCTAGCAAACACACATCAAAATGTATATATATTTACTTAGCAATTGATTTATAAAATAAAATGTGAATTAAAATTACTTGATTGAAAGATGCACATACCTCTAGAGGGCTTCTGTTGTATATAATTTTTCGCTGTAATTCGTTTTTCATGATTACACTAGTGGGAGGTTGATCGGGGCCTAATCTGAATTCGTAATCATAAACGTCTCCATGCTCAGATACATCTGGGACGCCCTAATAAATACACCGAAACATATATATACAACAGGACGTCGTTCATTTCGAAACCATTTTCATCCCTTAAAATTTTTACTATAAAAACTTACTACAGTGAATGTGGATTTCAATATAGTTCAGATGTATTTTTAAAAAAATTTTATACTTATAATGCACCCATATGTAGTCCATACACTACATGTCTACATTTGATATGTCTTGTATCACAAAACAAATATACTTGTGTTTATAGATGTTAATGGTTAAAAAATTTTCAAACAACAATATTTCTAGGATAAACACATCATTATTTGCGTACATATCAAAATTTACCTTTTAGTTATAAAGTATATGAGACACATATATATAATTGGTTAATAAGTGTTAAAAGAAGTAACAACTTACATCTTTAACATCTTGTTGAGTCAAAAACCCATGTTTTAGCATGGTGGCAGCAATATAAACCGCGAGGCTTATCTTCTTTGGGAACCTGTGACTTGCATCGGTGACGCTTAGACCTCCGGCGCTATGACCGACCAAAACCACTTGTTCATGGTCTGGCAATGATGACAAGAAGTCGAAAAGCGGCTTGTTGTAATCATCGAACGACAGGATCTCGTTGGGATCAGACGGATTGATTCCTGCACCTTTAAGGTCTAGACATGTGACGGTGTAACCCGAGTTGTGCATAAGGCATTTAATCTTGTACCAACACCAGCTTCCACCACCCACACCATGGATGAACACAAAGTGTGGCTTCTTCTCTGCCAATAACATGGTGATTGACTTTTGTGAAAACTTGTTTATGTTTTAATTTGGGCATATATAAATATAGATAATTAATAATTACATATGGTCATATAGACACACACAAGTGTACAACCATCCATGTTACCATTGCACTATTATCAAAATTAACATTTTATATATATGTTCACCGACTTTTTTGACGATCTTTAATTCTTTATTTGTAAAGTAAGTTTTGGTGGGCGGGTTTATAGATATGACAATTATTTTTTATATTTGTCTTGTATACGGTGACAAGTGACAACCATTGAAATATGTGCTTGTGTATTATACAGGAGAGGGGTGAATCATTTGTGCAACAAAAGGCATCAATGTATCATCTCTTTGACATTCTCATGGACCGGATGAGCTGTAATTATGTAAGACTAGATGTTGTTGGACGGTTTTTTTTCTGTAAAAACGCCCTTTAATGTCTAATAATACTCTTTACACCATTACGTGAAGACATTATTAAGCAAAAGATCCGAATGATGTTTTCACAATAATGTTGGTGCCCACACGGAATTCCATAAATTCTCCTACAACGACTAGTAGGGAACGGTCACTTTGACCACAATTAATAAGTAAATGTTTAGTTAAATGACTTATTAAATGATGGGTAATGATTGTGTAGTATTATATGAGACGTTAAACATTACATTTATTTTTGTGATAATATCCCTTTGTGACATGACATCCACTTGGTATAAAATGCTCATTTAGGGCATTAACCACTACATCTACTCTAAGTCTCTAAGGCTATGTGTAATGGTTAATGCCTCTTGAGAGTGTTTTTCGCCATGTGGATAACGACATGCAATGAACATTATATTAAAAAGTGGTGTAATGGTTAATGTCTCTATTTTTTTAGAACGGCAGCAGTTTATAATTATTTACACAAAATATGTCAATATATGAATTAGAACACAAGACCTCCAAGAGAAGCAAAGTCTTTCACCTCCCTCTTAATCATTAGGCTAAGAGATCGTTTGCGGTTAATGCCTCTATAATGCACCATAATTGTTAGATATTTTTAATCAATTAACAAAATCAATCCAACCATTGGAGGACGCCTTGGGGCAACAACATTATTGTAGAGATGCCCAATGGGGCATAATGCCCCCACGTAGAGATGTGCGGAACGTTATGGGGTGTTATGGGACATCACCACCGCTCTAAGAACCATCATTTTCTAAAAAGAGGATGGGTGTAAATAGTCATCATGCATATAAAACAGTGGTCCCATTGCAACCGGACATATTTGGATTTTGGGTCCGTGGTTCAAGACCAATTAAGGTTTTATGGTTGCATCTTTGTGTGTGGATTTTAGCTAGTGTTTTTTTTGGAACCACTATGAAGATGTGCTTCACCCACTTTTGTTTGTACTTTGTCTCACGCTCACGATCAGTGAAAACCGAACCATTTAGGTTGCGATTCATAGTTTAAGATCACAAGTATAACTACATAAAGTTAATGATAGTTTATGTACATATGAGATTAATATATAATCTCCTTTTTGTACAAACCATAAACATAATACAATACTACTCATTACAATTATAGACATTAATATGTGTTACTTGGTATCAGAACCATGACACCTCCTATCACCATATAGTTGACATCGGAGCTTCATCTTCTTCTCCTCTCACATCCAAAATCACTGCAAAACGTTCATCTCAACCTTAGTAACCTTTCTATCGGATTACTTCATCTATTTGAGCCTCTTACAGCTCTAGGTCTCGGTTTTTTGGTCTTGTTCTATTAGATGCCATTCACCGATTTTGATTCGGTAGTAAGCAAGTTTACGAATCTCCCTTTAACGAATTTACTAGTTTCACTAAGCTTTACCAAGCGATTTAACTGAACGAAAGTTCATTTTGCCTAGCGAATATCCTAGCGAAATTGCTAGCGATTTTAGGGGCTGTTTGTTTCACCTCTTAATAGTTTAGTTCAGTGTTTAATCATTCAGCATTCAGCATTCAGAGCGCTTGTTTTATAAAAAAAAGAGCATCTGAATGGTTCAGTTAAGTGCTGAATGGTTAAGAGGCAGAGAGATGCCGAATGGAACTGAATGGAGCATATACCAACTTTATTTTCATCTGAATTTCTACCCCAACATCCCTCCTATTGATAGAACCTCTTAATGGTTCAGACCTTTTAACAATTCAATACTTAATAATTCAAATTTTGTCAAACAACCCCTTAGTAATTTTGTTATGCCCCCCAACGAATGTACCTTGTGATTTTACTAAAATTACCAACTTGTCTACTTTAATTATATCTACAATTGAAATTATCTCTCCTCAACAAAAAGCCTCCCACAACTCTCACATATTTGCCTTTAATCTTTCACCCGACAATCATGGTTAATAGAAAAATATGCTTGAACATTTTCTAATTACCAAGAACCTCTTTGATTATATTGATGGACCATACCATGTCCATGAAATTAGGCCTCGCCAAGTCAAGTGTGTATGGCCTCGTCCTCATTAAAAATTAAACAAATGGCTTATTTGGGCTAAGATGGTATTGACCCTGACCGAGATTTATGGACATCTAACTCCAACCCGAAGTAATGAATTAGATGTCTAACAGTTTGAATTATTTAGGCGTCTGAATCGAATTGAAAATTTGTGTATTTTGTATTTAGCTATTCGATATTTAATTATCGTGTAAACTCATGGTCATACTCTGATTTCACAACTAATGTTTGCTAAACCAATTGTTGTTTTGATACCTTATATTTAACAAAGTCAAAATAAGAGAAAATTATGTACGTATAACTTGATAGCAATGTTTTCAGGTTTAGATCGGATAGTATAATTTGTGCATTTTGTCTTTAGCTACTCGATATTTAACTACCATGTACACTATGGTCATACTCTAATTTCACAATTAATGTTTGCTAAACCATTTGTTGTTTTGATACCTTATATTTAACAAAGTCAAAATAAGAGAAAATTATGGAGGTATAACTTGATAGCAATGCTATCAAGTTCGGATCAAATAGTATAATTTGTGTATTTTGTCTTTAGCAGTTCGATAGTTAATTATCGTGTAAACTCATGGTCATACTCCGATTTCACAATCAATGTTTGCTAAACCATTTGTTGTTTTGATGCCTTATTTGTCATACTCCGATTTCACAACCAATACTTGATAGACCTATGGTTTTAGTTTTCGTCACATTTAGTCCTTAGGTTTTATTTTTGTCAATTCTAGCATTTTCAATTTTTTTCTCAATAATTTACAACATTGGTCCCTCTACTTGACATGTTACAACTTTTATCCCTGACTTATGACCTAATTATAATTTTACCCATAACTTTGGATGTTTATTTTGAGCTGTAGTTATAATTAATGGATTTTTTTAGAACGGCGGTTGGTGCAACGGCCTACAACGGAAGTACTGAGAGGTGTAAGGACCGAGATCGAAACCCCACATCTAAAATATGTGGTTTTCAACGGCATTGGGCCCACCCCTTACTGTGTAAGCACCAGAGGCTCACCACAACCCTTCTTACATGTCAAATTGACCGGAGTCGAAACTCGTCAACCAAGCCAACTGTTCCAGCCACACCAATGCAGCTCCGAAAATCCGGCGTACAAGTTCTGTTTTTTAATCTTTTTCCCCTCGTCGGTTTTTTGTGGCTACTTGGTCTCCAAGTTCGTTCAGCGATCAGACGCTTCATTCAGCGCCTCCAGAAGCTTTGATTCAGCCAAACACCTCTTAACCAAATTCAGAGGGTATTCAGACTAAAACAAAAGAAGGCCTTACTATTTTGGCTCATATGCAGGGGCGAAGCTACATGGAGACGGGGGAGGGTCACGCCCCCCCCCCCCCCGCTTTTTTCCGTCCGAAGTGTTAGTTTGTTGGTCGGTAGTTGTTTTTTATATATATATATATATTGGGTTTGGCCCCCTGAAACAAAACGTTTTATGATTTGGCCCCCTGAAACAAATCGTTTTAAGATTTAGCCATCCTAGTCTCCAAATCTTGGCTTCGCCACTGCTCATATGAATTAGCCACTTTAACCCTTTCGGTTCAAAAAAGAAACTTTAACATATCAACCCATGATGTTGCATTTTGTAACAGTTTCTGCCCCTAACACTATAGATGTTTAGCTGTTAGATTTTTCCGGCTAAATAAATGTAAAAATAAATTCTCATTTGTTTAAAACCATTCATTTGCTCCAAATTCATCATTGTTTAAACATTTTGTTGATAAAATAGTCCGTTTTTTAAAAAAAAATTCATTTTTAAGTTTTTTTAAATTTTGTTTTTCAAAACGTCTTTTTAAGGTTCTTTAGTGTGCAATTTTTTAAAATGGAATTAAATTCAGATTCATGTATTTGGAAGAACAATATTTGTACATATTCAGCTGTTAAATGATGACATCAAAACAGGATAAAAAATAAATTTTCACATTTAAAAAACATTCCCGCTTTACAATTTCCAAACTTTGAAAAAAACGCATTGAGCGGCCCAAATCACGTGGGCCTTTCAATTATTGCTGTCACCTAGCTGTTTTCAAATACAATAACCATCAAAATACCCCAACTACCCTTCATCTCTTCAACCCCAATGCCATAAAAAAACGTTCAAAATTCAAAACCAAAGGGTATTTTGGCCAGTTGAAATTTAAACGGACAAAAGGCGGGTAACATCATGTCCCTATAATCAGGACTTATCTTCGTGTTCGGAGCCACTCACCCGTTTCTACTTGTCTTCATACAATTATCATCACTCATTTTAAACCCTAAAAAATAACATTTGATCTACAAAAGTATCTGATTATCGATTATTTCGAAACAGTTTCTTCGGTTTTGGTCTAAGGTTAGTCAAATCTCTGTTTAAGAGTGTTTTCTTAGATGATTTTTTGTTGATTATGGATGGATCATCATTTGTGGTTATGTTATGTTGAAGATGTGGTGTAGTCTATAGATGATTGAATGGATCTGAGTATCGGATCCATAATTCATATATGTTTTGTTATGATTAGTAATGATTTGATTGAATAATTTGAAATGATTTTTTGATTGAATAAATTGAAATGGTGTTTTGTTATGATTAGACTGAACTGTGTGTTACTGTTTGACTTGAAAAGTTTAAACCGTCCAAATCGTTAGATTAGTTGATTTGTAGATACTGAAAGGTTTTGCTGTAGAAAGGTATTTGTTTTGTTTACAAACCCTTGTGTGCAGTTTTTTGTTAATCACATGACGTTACTCTGTTCTTGCATTTTTTGTGAATTTTTTAACTTTGACACTGTATTTAAGTGATAGACTGAACTTGTGTGAGTAAGTATATTTGGAATATATGAAAAATTGTGTATTTTTTTACCACCCATGCTACATGTTACTCAAATTGTGGTTAATCTTTTTGTATAATTTACGATATTGCAGGGCGGTTAGTTACTATGGAGGGTATTGAATCAAAAGCACTATTGCCAGGGGTGGATGGTCAGATAAGTTCTGAATCATCTGTATGTCTTGCAGAAAATGTTGAAGGTGAGGGTTTTAGCAACTTTTAATACCATTGAGCAGCACATATGTAGTTAACTGTTTTTCATGAATTTGGGTATATGGTAACTTAACTTGATAGTTCAAACTAACTGTAAAGTAAACAAATGACTTAACTTGGATGCCATTTTTTGTTCATTTTTAGCTAATTTACTCCAATTGTGCATGGAATTTTTGAAAAACTAGGGTTCCATCAGTGTGCCCAAGAAATTTTTAAGCTGATAGAACAAGATGGAAATTTCTCTGAATTGACAGCAGAAGTTTATGATGACAAGAAGGCTAAAATAACAACACATGTAGCTGAGTTATCGCGTATGTATGGGATTTTGCTTGATCAACATGCTCAGTTGATTGGAGAATTCAGCAAGATCACTCCACCCCTGATCAAAAAGCAGCATCTCGATTCTTCTGACTCCAGCTCTCCTCAAGTTACTCAAATGTTTACTCCAGATCAAACCTCACAAAAGTTCAGGACACCGATTGGATTTGATGTGCTTTTGAGCTCTGGTGGTGGTGGTTCTTATGCTTCTAGAAGAGAAGGGTCAGAATCTTCCTTCTCGTTATCATCAGATTCTGATTCAGATTCTTTCATGTCTATCAACAAGCTTCTGATTTCGCCAGTCAATGGTGAAGATGCGATGAAGGTCAAAGAAACGAAGCACCATAAGGTTTTGCTTCAAAAGATTTCCAATTTGGAAGAAGAGTTGGTTACCTCGAACACAAAGCTTCAGGCTTTAGCTGATGAAAACACTAATATGAAACACGTGATCCAAAAGAATGAGTTTGACATCGAAGCTCAAAATGCTCATCTGGAGACTGAGAAAATGAAGGGGGTTGAGCTAGAGAAGCAAGTGGCTGACCTTGAACTTCTAATTTTGGACTCTAATTTTCAAATTAATACAATGAGTGAGGAGTTAGAAGCATCTAGAGAGAAATTACTAGCAGCAGAAGATAAAATCTCGACACTGATGCATGACTTGTCTATCAAAACCTTGAAACTTGGATCAACTCAGCAAGAAATGGCCTTGTTAGAAAAACAGCTTGATTCTGAGAAAGAAAGCAATATAGGATTGCAAGAGGAAGTATCCTTATGTGTGACTGATATTTCAGTTCGTGATGATCAAATCACAGAACTAAATACAAAGATTAATCAGTCAATGAATGAAATCTCATTACTGAAAAGCACACATGAGGTGAAAGAGGACACCTGGAATGCTGACATTGAGAAGTTGAAAACAGAACTACATGAAAAACGTAAGTCAATTGATGATTTGAATAAAAACTTCGACTGTTTGAAATTAAAGAAAGATGGAGTCACTGCTCAGCTTGATACACTTCGAGCTGAGAAGTGCTCTCAGGACAATTTAGTCCGGGAACTGGAGACCCGTTTGAATTCACTACAATCTGAGCACGAGAGGGTACTTTTGTCATTTGACACTGCACAAAAGGTTACAAATGATCTGAAACTGAAAGTGACTGAATTGGAAAGAGAGGTCGAGGTGCAGAGGGAAGTTATGTCAGATAGAGCAGAAGAGAAAAGGGAAGCTATAAGGCAGCTATGCTTCTCACTGGAACATTACATGTCTGGATACAAAAAACTTCGCGAAGCATTTGTTGTAGGAAACAAAAGGCATGCTTTTTTTAGTTTTTAAACATTGTTGTTACTACTCTTTTATGAATTTTCAAACAATAGTTTTATTATTTTTGTCAAGGTAAAACATAATATCCGGTTTAAGAACTTTGGTTCTTTTATTTTCTTAAAATTGCTGTACAGAACTTGTGATATCCATTGGTTCCATATTGTGCTATAATTGCTGTCATTTTCATTTTTACTAGTTTAACATTTTTTCTATAGAGACCTGTTTCAACCCGGACACATTTTGGTTGGAACCTGTTTTTACCCCAACCACTTGTATGCATGTTACCTGACCTGCCTGTTTTGGCATGTTTAACAAAGTCTGAAGATGGAAAACAAATCGAAACATGAAGAGCAATTTTTAGGTCAAATTATGCTCTGCAAAGTTTGTGTTTTTTATACTTGGTAAAGTTGAAAATAAACATACTGCATATTGTAATATTGTTTTTGACATTTTGAAAGAGGACATGAAATCAATAAGTAAAAACTGTAAAATATGTTAAATTATAATTTCTGCCCTTATTTCTTTACACCTTCGAATGATAGTTTACAAACGAGAATCATTTCCTAAGTTTGGAATCCGGGGTGGCAACATCTCAAAAGTAGCAGCATCAGGCATAAAACCTTGGTTAATCATTTCTTCAAGGAAAATCTCAGCCTCTGAGAACCTGTTTTTCTTCAACAACTCTCGTACAATAACATTGTATCTGAAGTTAGTTGGCAAACAACCATTCTCATCTTTCTAATCAATTCTTTACCTTTACCCAATAACCCTTCTTGACAATACGCAAGTATCATCACAGTCTAGGCTTCAGTCCTTTCAATATAAGTTCACGAAACAGATCCATAGCCAAGTTAGGCTTCCCACATTTGCTACAACCATAAATCATTATATTATACAACCTAGCTACTACATCTTTCATCAATTCTTTTCTTCCCAACGAACGGAAGACAGCCAATCCATTAGAACACCGGCCATTCTCACACATTCCATGGAATTAAATACGATAGGTGCATATACCAGGAGCCTGGCTATTTGCTTGCATCTTGTTAAAGAATTTGCTAGCCAATGCAAGATTCCCAACAAAACTTGTAACATGGATATGAAGCTTCAATGGAGTGGTAAAGGTTAGTGCAGGTTGATATTTAACTGTTAGCGTCTTTGTTCTTGGTTGGTGCTTGCTGCTTCTTGTTCTAGGCTTTAAAACATCTTATGGAATTGTGCAGGTATGCTATTGTTGGAACATGAAACATCACAGTGCCCCACTACCACCAGTTGCCCCCAGATCAGAAGAAGGGGATTACAGTCAAGTGTTCAACATGCAAGAAGTTGGGTCACAACAAAAGGAGCTGCAAAGAGAAACTTCAAATGCATGATCTTACGTTTAATTTCTTTTGATGGTTATGTAATTGATATATTACAGTTTAAGCTTTTTGGATGGTTTAATGAATCTTTCAAGTTGTATGAATCCTTAAAGCTTTTTGAATCTTTGCAGTTGTATTAATCTTTACCTGTCCATGTTTCTAGATCAGTTGGGTCTATCTATGGCTGCATACGTGTTCTAAAACTTCTTTTTGGGTTATGGGTCGAACATGCATAATGCCATAACGCATATGGTTTCAAATCTGCATATGGCTGCATCTTACTGTTCTTTTGCTGTATAAGTGACTTCAAATGCATATGGTTTCAGTTCTGTCAATTGCATATGCTTTTAACTAGTAAAAAATGCATAATGCATATGGTTTCAAATAAGTAATATGCATATAAAATGCAACTTCTGTCAATTACAAATACAATCAACCACTTGGTTTAAAATGCATATGGCAGTTTGTACATTTGTAAAACCCATTTGACTTTCAATTTGACTTGTTTCAAATGCATTTGACTACTGAGTTTATGGATATGGCATGAATTATATATTTTTCAATATATATGCATTTGGCATGATTTACAAATGAACCAAGTTATCTATGCATATGGCCACTGTCTTAATTCAACTTGATTTTCCAAATGAACTTACTTTTTCATATCATGCCAAATGCATATAAACAAACAAAAACTCAAGCTGCAATATATATAAATACAAGTTGCAATTCTATTCAATAACAACAAATTTATTACGTTGATGATCCAAATAGAAGCTGCAATTCCATTCAAATGGCACGAACAACCTCCCAATTATGATTTACAAACTACAATTACAATACAACATTGAGGCCTAAAGCTACCAAGAAGGTAAAAATCACAATGTTCTTCAATCGATTTCGTGAACTTTAGTTGTTTATCTTCAAACTCAAGCATGTTTTTTTCCTAAGCAGGCCTGGGATAGTTCCCCTGCAACATCTGCAAATTGGTACATCAAACCACTAAAAAATGAACGCAGATTTTAAAAATCAAACATTCTTATCATTGACGCTTGTGAGCTTCTGAATGATAGATCGCATAGAAGAATCTTCTCCTGTGCTCGGGATTTGGTGTAGCAACATTGAAAAAGTAATGGAATCAGGCAAGAAACCTCGGTTAATCATTTCATCCAGAAAATACTCTGCCTCTTGACACTTATTTTTCTTCAAAAACTCTTAAACAATGACATTGTATGTGACACTATTTGGCAAACAACCATTCTCTTCCATCTTTCTAATCAATTCACTTGCTTTACCAAATAAACCTTTTTGGCAAAGCACACTTATCATCACCGTATATGTCCTAACATTCGGTTTTAATCCTTTCAAAGAGAGTTCCTCAAACAGATCCATTGCCATGTTATGCTTCCCACATTTTCTACAACCATCAATCAATATAGTATACAACACTACATCTTGGACCAATTCTTTGTTCCCCAACGAACTGAAGAGAGCTAACGCATCAGAACACTGATCATTCTCACACATTCCACGGAACAAGATACGATATGTGCATATATCGGGAACATGGCCCTTCGCTTGCATAATGTAAAAAAGTTCTCTAGCCGTTGCAGGATCCCTTGATTGAAACAACCCTTGTATCATGGTACTGTAAGTAAAAACATCAGGAATCAAATCATTGTCTTGTATTTCGTTAAAGAGATGCATGGCCTCATCAATTTGCTTCTTCTTGCAGTATCCATTTATCAAGCTGTTATATGTGATGATGTCAGGCTTAATATTTCTCTCCACCATGGAATCAAGAACTTTCTTGGCTTCATCAATTTCACCGAGTAAACCGCATCCATCGATTAGTGCATTATAAGTGATCACATTTGGAAGTAGTCCTCTACGTATCATTTCTTGCACAGCAAGCTCTGCGTCTTTTACGGATCCTTGCTTGCAAAAAGAATTTACTAAGATATTAAAGGTACTCACTCCTGGAGATATTCCAACTTCCTCCATATTCATCAACATTTTTACAGCTTCCGTCTCTCGACCAAAGTTACATAAGCCATGAATCAAAGAGTTGTAGGTCAAAAGGTCAGCAAGGACGCCCTTTTCAGTCATCTTGGCAAATAGTTGTAATGCGTCGTCAACCATTTTGTCTTTGCAAAGGCTGTCAATGACTGTGGTGTAATGAGATACATGTGGTTTACATGAGCTTGCTTCAGTGAAGCTGAGCAATTCAAAGGCCTTGCTTGTGTGACCAACTTTACAGAGGCCGTTAATAACAATTCCAAACATATATTGATCAGGCTTACAAACTTTCTCTCTAAGAAGTTTCTTGAATAACTCAACAGCTTCAAAGACCCGATCAGCAAGAACAAGGCCATTTATGAGAGTGTTGTAGGTAGTTAAACTGGGCGGATGACCTTGCTTGAAGATGGTTGCTAATAAGGCGAAACCGTAACATAAAATATTAAAGGTACTCACTCCTGGAGATATTCCAACTTCCTCCATATTCATCAACATTTTTGCAGCTTCCATCTCTCGACCCATGTGTCATGTAACATAAAATTTTATCAGCAAAAATTTTAAGTTTATCCATCTTAAGATCACTTATCACCCATCCGACATCCTTAATTTACTTTAAGTTTGACTTTTTGAGTCAACATTGATCTCTTGGACACCTGAGAGTCATCATCTATTATTTCTGTTAGAACACACAAGTCATGTTCAGTGATATTATGACATACATGTATCTGTGGTTGCATTTTTCAATGTCCACCAAAAACCTCTTAATGGGTCAGACATTATGACAAACCAACTATGACTCAAACTTTAGATCAAATTCCTTCATCCAGTACTCTTAAACAATGTTGTGCATTTCAAGTTGGCGATTGCAATATTAATGCAAAGTTGTACACAATCAATATAAAAGAACGCTGTAGTTTTTCAGGGTTGAGAATTCAGAAACCAGTAACCTGAATGCCAATTATCATAAAAGAACGCTGCCCAGAATAATATGACAATGGTTTTATTATCTTATGAACATCAAAAAAGAACATAAATATTAACACCAGATTTTGAATAAACTTTCATTTTGACAGGTTTGCAAGAAACAGAATTGCCAGCGAGGAAATCACCCAATGTCCTATCAAATTGTAGAAAAAATATATTGTTTGCAAAATAATATGTAAAAAACGAAATATTAACATAAACTAATGTGGCCAAGTGAAGAGCAAAATACCCTTAAAACATATTCCACAACATCACATGTTCGGCTCAACATGACACAATCAACTGTTGCCCTTCACTCTTGATCACCATTTTTGTATGTAACACTTGGTGATTGCAATATTAATGCGCCATTGTATACAATCAATTCTTTTGTTTTTTTCCTAAAATTTTAAACAGTGTTGTTCATTCAAGTCGGTGATAGAAATACTAATGTATAATTGCATACAATCAGTATAATTCCAGTCATATAATGGCATAATATATAGGGCTATATGCCATTATGAATGCTTCCAAAACAATGAAGATCAATTGCCAATTTTGATGTTAAAATTAAACAAGTAATTATAACAAGTTCAGGATGTTAAATTTGGATTTATACCATCTTTGTTTTCTACACTTGCTAGCTTTTGAACGATAGTTCGCAAACGAGAATCTTTTCCTAAGTTGGGGATCTGAGGTAGTAAATTCTCAAAAGTAGCAGAATCAGGCATAAAACCTCGGTTGATCATTTGTTCTAGAAAAATCTCCGCTTCTGAAAGCTCGTTTTGCTTCAACAACTCTCGAACATAAATATTGTATGTGAAGCTATCTGGCATACAACCATTCTCTTCCATGTTTCTGAGCAATTCTTTACATTTACCAAATAACCCTTCTTGGCAATATACAAGTATCATCACATTATAGGTCTTAACGTCAGGTTGTAGTCCTTTTAATAAAAGTTCATCAAACAGATCCATAGCCAACTTAGGCTTCCCACATTTGCTACAACCATAAATCAATATATTATACAAACCTACATCTTTCATCAATTCTTTCCTTCCAAGCGATCGGAAGAGAGCCAATGCATCAGAACATCGACCATTCTCACACATTCCATGGAACAAGATACGATAGGTGCATATATTGGGAGCCTGGCCCTTAGCTTGCATCTGGTTAAAGAGTTCTCTAGCCGCTGCAGGATTGCGTGATTGATATAAACCCTGTAACATGGTATTGTAAGTAATAACATTTGGGATCAAACCCTTATCTTGGATTTCGTTAAAGAGATGCATGGCCTCATCAATTTGCTTCTTCTTGCAGTATCCATTTATCAAGCTGTTATATGTGATGATGTCAGGCTTAATATTTCTCTCCACCATGGAATCAAGAACTTTCTTGGCTTCATCAATTTCACCGCGTAAACAGTATCCATCGATTAGTGCATTATAAGTGATCACATTTGGATGTAGACCTCTTCGTACCATTGCTTGTACAGCAAGCTCTGCATCTTTTACAGATCCTTTCTTGCAAAAGGCATTTACCAAGATATTAAAGGTGACCACGTCTGGAGATACTCCAACTTCCTCCATATTCATCAGCATTTTTACAGCTTCTGTTTCTCGACCAAAGTTACATAAACCATGAATCAAAGAGCTGTAAGTGAAAATGTTTGCAAGGACATCATTTTCAGTCATCTTGGCAAATAGTTGTAATGCGTCGTCAACCATTTTGTCTTTGCAAAGGCTGTCAATGACTGTGGTGTAATGAGATACATGTGGTTTACATGAGCATGCTTCAGTGAAGCTGAGCAATTCAAAGGCCTTGCTTGTGTGACCAACTTTACAGAGGCCGTTAATAACAATTCCAAACATATATTGATCAGGCTTACAAACTTTCTCTCTAAGAAGTTTCTTGAATAGCTCAACCGCTTCAAAGACCCGATCAGCAAGAACAAGGCCATTAATGAGAGTGTTATAGGTGACCAAATCAGGTGGATGACCTTGCTTGAAGATGGTGGCTAGTAAGGCAAAACCATAAGCAACTTGATTCAGGCGGCAATGACAGTTAATAGAGATGTTAATTGCATAAAGATCAGTAGAAATACCCATAAGATTCATTTGGTTAATAAGTATAAGGGCAGTGGAATAATGTTTCATCTTAACAATAGGAGTAATGAGCTTATTAAATTCAATGACAGAAGGTGGAGGTTTTGTTTGAAGCATTTCATCAAACAGTTGGAGGGCATCATCAACCCTGGAAGTATGTGTATGTTTGAGAGACAGTAGACTTTGATTCAAATGATGCATTGAGTAATAACAACGGCCAAGTCTTGTGCAGTTCATATCTTAGTTCCGATTTCAAAAAAGGCAGTAAAGATTAGGGCGTAGGTGCACTGATTGTCATATCCCAGGGCCAGGCCAATTGCACTGATTGTCGTTTCCCAAATAAATATAAACTTAAAGTATATATAGTTTAAGTCATAAATATTACAAATATATTTACTTTGTATTTCATATATTAAATATTTAATTATAAAATAATACCTATTATAAGATTTTAGTGTAAATTGCAAAAATGGTCCTTTATGTTATTTACCAAAATAGTCCTTTAAGGTAAAAAGACAAAACTGGCATTCACTTAACTGAAAAACTTAACTTTAGTTAGTGTAAAAAACTAGATTGGTATAAAACTTCAAAAATAAGGATGTTATTTGTAAATTAGTTTGCTAAAGGACCCAAATTACAATAGCCATACAACATAAAGGACGTAATTTGTAGTTTACTCATAGAATTTCAAATGTGTTAAAATTAAAATGTCTACATACATTACTCATAAATTAGAGTGATTTTTCTTGATTTGGTTGGAAGTGGTAGGCAGGTACCATTACATTACATTAAATATCACGTTCACGAGTATACTTACGTTACATATTATAAACAAAATCAGACTTCCCACAACGGATTATGAACATAAAAAGACAATTTAACGGCTTACCGAGTAATAAGCTAGTCTTGTTGCACCGTGCATGTCAGCTTCATAGCTCAGCAGGCTTGGCTGTGATGGTTCAGAACAGGTGAGTGAAAACTTGGTACAAGTACAACCACCACATGCTACAGGGACACCCACCAATCATGTTGGTCTGGTTAGTACTATCATCAATGTCTATAACTTTCACATATTTTAACTTTCATAAATGATGATGATGTACTGTACATATATAATAATAGATTTAGTCATGTGTACCTTAAACTTTAGATTTGAGTTCTGGTTCAAAGTGTCCATATCACTGTTCTTTCACACTAATAGATTTACAAATATCATCAACAGTGAAAACAAGTTCCAGAATTGTCAACAACATCATTCCAGTTACACAATAAAGAAATTTACCTGAGAGGTTCAGGAAATAATATGATATCAAAATCAAGTATTCAAACACTTGTTAGTTTTTGAATGATAGTTCGCAAACGTGAATCTTTCCCTAACTTTGGGATCCGGGATAGTAAATTCTCAAAAGTTGCATGATCAGGCATAAAACCTCGGTTAGTCATTTCTTCAAGAAAAATCTCAGCCTCTTGACACTCGTTTTTCTTCAACAACTCTCGAACATAAATATTGTATGTGAAGCTATCCGGCACACAACCATTCTCCTCCATGTTTCTGAGCAATTCTTTACCTTCACTAAATAAACCTTCTTGGCAATATACAAGTATCATCACATTATAGGTCTTAACGTCAGGTTGCAGTCCTTTCAATAAAAGTTCATCAAACAGATCCATAGCCAAGTTAGGCATCCCACATTTGCTACAACCATAAATCAATATATTATACAAACCTACGTCATTCATCAATTCTTTGCTTCCAAGCGATCGGAAGAGATCCAATGCATCAGAACATCGACCATTCTCACACATTCCATGGAACAAGATACGATATGTGCATATACTAGGAGCCTGGCCCTTAGCTTGCATCTGGTTAAAGAGTTCTCTAGCCGCTGCAGGATTGCGTGATTGATATAAACCCTGTAACATGGTATTGTAAGTAATAACAGTTGGGATCAAACCCTTATCTTGGATTTCGTTAAAGAGATGCATGGCCTCATCAATTTGCTTCTTCTTGCAGTATCCATTTATCAAGCTGTTATATGTGATGATGTCAGGCTTAATATTTCTCTCCACCATGGAATCAAGAACTTTCTTGGCTTCATCAATTTCACCGCGTAAACAGTATCCATCGATTAGTGCATTGTAAGTGATCACATTTGGAAGTAGTCCTCTACGTATCATTTCTTGCACAGCAAGCTCTGCATCTTTTACGGATCCTTGCTTGCAAAAAGAATTTACTAAGATATTAAAGGTACTCACTCCTGGAGATATTCCCACTTCCTCCATATTCATCAACATTTTTACAGCTTCCGTCTCTCGACCAAAGTTACATAAGCCATGAATCAAAGAGTTGTAGGTCAAAAGGTCAGCAAGGACGCCCTTTTCAGTCATCTTGGCAAATAGTTGTAATGCGTCGTCAACCATTTTGTCTTTGCAAAGGCTGTCAATGACTGTGGTGTAATGAGATACATGTGGTTTACATGAGCTTGCTTCAGTGAAGCTGAGCAATTCAAAGGCCTTGCTTGTGTGGCCAACTTTACAGAGGCCGTGAATAACAATTCCAAACATATATTGATCAGGCTCACAAACTTTCTCTCTAAGAAGTTTCTTGAATAGCTCAACAGCTTCAAAGACCCGATCAGCAAGAACAAGGCCATTTATGAGAGTGTTGTAGGTAGTTAAACTGGGCGGATGACCTTGCTTGAAGATGGTTGCTAATAAGGCGAAACCGTAAGCGACTTGATTCAGGCAGCAATGACAGTTAATAGAAATGTTCATTGTATAGATATTAACAGGAACATCCCTTGACTTCATTCGGTTAATAAGTGAAAGGGCAGTTGAATATTGTTTCATGTTTACAATAAGAGTAATGAGCTTGGTAAATTCAATGACAGAAGGTGGAGGTTTTGTTTGAAGCATTTCATCAAACACTTGGAGGGCATCATCGACTTTAGAAGGTTGTTTATGTTTGAGAGACAAAATCCTTTGACTGAATTGATGGGCTGAGTGATAAAGACGTGTACAGCACTTCATCCTCCAATCAAGCGTTCGTAGGTTGAATTTCAAAATGAGTTGAAAGCAGTAATAATGAGTGACCTGCTTCTTCAATTCCTACCTACAATTAACACTTGTACCGAAAACCATTCCAAAAAGTAAAATTTCTTCTTTATTTTTTACAACAAAATGAATAAAGCCTGACAACCCGAGGTAACCTAATAGCGAAAGTCAACCCAAACGCTTTACGAACACAGACACCGCTAGGTAGCCAAAACCCACCTATTTCGAGGAAACCGAACTCTAATTCGGGGGAAACCCGCTAACCCGTCCGCCCGTAGGCACGGCAACAAACTAGTGGTAAAACTCGTTTGGCTCAGAGAACGAACTTGTGTTGCCACAAAGTCTCCCACTCTCCCTCATTGGCCCCATTTGACCCTTCTAAAGTGATGCTTGTGGGAATAAACTTAGGTATCTTTTGTAGAATATAAACATCTTACCACTACACCACATTAGAAGTTACAAGTAAAATTTCTACTATTTGTGAAATTTTATTTTATTATTTTTAAATAATAAATATTTCATTATTAACCCTTTGTGTCCTAGTCGGGTGGTGGTGGAGTTGTGATGCTTGCGTTCTTTACAAAGATGCGTTTTTATTGCATCATCTCTGGTGAGCTGTGGTAAATATTACACTTTAATTGTTCAAGTCTTGTTAACAAAGTTTAGTGGCTAGTATGTATTTAATCTAAAGATGTATTTAGGTGATTATTTATATCACTTAGATAGAAGAATGGCCAAACATGTAAATTAGATTATTAGGTCATGAAAGAATCGTAAACAGTACACACATATGAACAGAAGCGTCACAACGGTTCAAGCAACAAGAAGATACCGATTCAAGCATGAAGCGACGATTCACGAAGGGACACGACTATTGAAGGCGGCGGTTAAACAACTTAGTTGATTAACCGTCTTTAGGACAAGTATATATAGATAGTGTGATTCAATTGTAAACTGTGTCTTTTCAATACAATGTAATGCAAAAATATATTGTTTCAATGAATTCATTTTCTAGCTGTTAATCTTGTATTTAAGTCGATCCTGTGGATATGAAATCATGTTTCGAACATGGTATCAAAGCGTCAGGCTCCTAAGGTAACACATAAACTTGATTGGATTACGATCGACATATTAGTTATGTCAAATTTATTATCATCTTTTAAACAACAAAGGAGAAGGCAAACACTTATTAACATGGAGATTTGAATAAAACTTCCTTCATCCACTACTCTGAAATGAACTTTCATTTTGACTGACAGTTCGATCGGCTCAGTATGACACAATCAACTGTTGCTTTAGATGGTCCTCTTGGTGATTGCAATATTAATGCACAATTGTATACAATCAATTCTTTTGTTTTTTTCCTAATTATGCAGAATTGCAGATAAGTCATACAATGGCATAATATATAGACCTATATGCCATTATATATGCTTCAAAACAATGAAGATCAATTGCCATAATGATGTTAAATTTAACGAGTAATTATAACAAGTTCAGGATGTTAAATTTTGGATTTATACCATCTTTCTTTTCTACACTTGCTAGCTTTTGAACGATAGTACGCAAACGAGAATCTTTTCCTAAGTTGGGGATCCGAGGTAGTAAATTCTCAAAAGTAGCGGCATCAGGCATAAAACCTCGGTTGATCATTTGTTCTAGAAAAACCTCCGCTTCTGAAAGCTCGTTTTTCTTCAACAACTCTTGAACAATAACATTGTATGTGAAGCTATCCGGCAAGCAACCATTCTCTTCCATCCTTCTAAGGAAATCTTTACATTTACCAAATAAACCTTCTTGGCAATATACAATTATCATCACAGTATAGGTCTTAACATCAGGTTGCAGTCCTTTCAATAAAAGTTCATCAAACAGATCCATAGCCAAGTTAAGCTTTCCACATTTGCTACAACCATAAATCAATATATTATACAAACTTACGTCTTTCATCAATTCTTTGCTTCCAAGCGATCGGAAGAGAGCCAATGCATCAGAACATCGACCATTCTCACACATTCCAAGCAACAAGATACGATATGTGCAGATACTAGGAGCATGACCCTTTGCCTGCATCTTTTCAAAGAGTTCTTTAGCCGCTACAAGATTCCTTGATTGAAACAAACCTTGTAATATGGAATTGTAAGTAATAACATTCGGGATCAAACCCTTATCTTGGATTTTCTGAAAGAGATGCCTCGCCTCATCGATTCTCTTCTTCTTACAGTATCCATTTATGAGGCTGCTATATGTGATGATGTTAGGCAAAACATTCCTCTTTATCATGCCATCAAGAACTTTCTCCGCCTCATCTATTTCACCACGTAAACAATATCCATCGATTAGTGCATTGTAAGTGATTACATTTGGATGTAGACGTCTTCGTACCATTGCTTGTACAGCAAGCTTTGCATCTTTTACAGATCCTTTCTTGCAAAAGGCATTTACCAAGATATTAAAGGTAACCACGTCTGGAGATACGCCTTCCTCCTCCATATCTCTCAGCATTTTTGCAGCTTCTGTTTCTCGATCAAAGTTACATAGACCGTGAATCAAAGAGCTGTAAGTGAAAACGTCTGCAAGGACCCCCTTTTCAGTCATCTTGGCAAATAGTTGTAATGCATCATCAATCATTTTGTCTTTGCAGAGGCTGTCAATGACTGCATTGTAATGAGATACATGTGGTTTACATGAGCCTGCTTCAGTGAAGTTGAGCAATTCAAAGGCCTTGCGAGTGTGACCTACTTTACAGAGCCCATTAATAATGGTTCCATACATAAATTGATCAGGCTCACAAACTTTCTCCCTAAGAAGCTTCTTGAACAACTCAACAGCTTCAAAAACCCGATCAGCAAGAACAAGCCCATGAATGAGAGTGTTATAGGTGGCCAAATCAGGTAAATGACCTTGCTTGAAGGTGCTGGCTAGTAAGGCAAAACCATAAGCAACTTGATTCAGGCGGCAATGACAGTTAATAGAAATGTTAATTGCATAAAGATCATTAGGGATACCCATCAAGTTTATTTGTTTATAAAGTGAAAGTGCAGTGGAATAATGTTTCATCTTGACAATGCCACTAATCAGCTTACTAAATTCAATGACAGAAGGTGGAGGTTTTGTTTGAAGCATTTCATCAAACACTTGGAGTGCTTCATCGACCTTAGCGGATGTGTGTTTCAAATTCCTAAATCTTTGATTGAAATGATAAGTTGAACCAATTGAGTAACAACGAGGCCGAAATCTTGTCCAGTTCATCAGGCAACCCACCTTAATTTCAATTTCAAGTCAGGCAGAAGAGGTTAATTGGGGAGGTTTGTATTATGAAAAACAAAAACCCACCTTTGTGAAACGAGCAATCTCTTTGTGATGAAACGAAAGTAAGCATCTTGGTTCATTTATTTTAAAGCAAGATTTTATTATGATAGTCTACACTACACACGTTAAAAATAACATTTTTTTTAAATTAAAAAGTATGATATTTTATTGATGTTGCATACAGATATATTGAATACGACATTAAAAAAGTACCATAACTATATTGTTTTATAATTTATACCATTGTCAATGATGTAGAGAAGACTATAAAAAAACATAAAAAAATTAAACATACTGAGTTTATACCGTAAGATGGACAACAAAAACAGGGAGGAATGTGTATTGCCTATTTTAGAGTTGTTTAAAAAAGACAAAATGTTTTGTTGTTTATACCATAATTTGTTGTTTTGTTGTTTAGTTTGGATTTTTGCAATCTTTTCTTTGGATACAAAAATGTTTTAAAATAGTAATACAGTTCTCTTGAGACACACCAAGGCCAGGTCTTCCCTGCGGGAACACTTTAGCTACCTCGTGTCGTCTTCTAACGGGAACATTTTTACTATTCGCATATTTATCACAAAGTCTATGGTTTTCTTTATTGGTCACAAATGGTGCCAGAAATCTCAAAACAGTGTTGTTCATTTCTAGTTGGTGGTTTGCGTCTTAATGTAAAGTTGCATACAATCAATATAATTTCAGTTTTTGCAGTTATTATAAAACAATGCTGCACACCACCAGATATTCTCCTGAATAATATTGCAATTTCTTTATTATCTTAAAAATATCAAAAGAGAAGATAAATATTAACATGAGATTTTGAATAATAGCTCACTGTCTACATACTTTCATACGTTCATTCTTTAAAACTACATATAATAGATTTTGATAATCATGTTCTATGCAAATTAATTTATACCATCTTTTCTATCTACACTTGTTAGCTTTTGAACGATAGTTCTCAAACGAGAAGCTTTTCCTATGTCCGGGATCAGGGGTAGTAAAATCTCAAAAGTAGCAGAATCAGGCACAAAACCTCGGTTAATCATTTCTTCAAGAAAAATCTCTGCATCTTGACACTCGTTTTTCTTCAACAACTCCCTAACAATAACATTGTATGAGAAGCTATTCGGCACACAACCATTCTCTTCCATATTTTTAATCAGTTCTTTACCTTTAACCAGTAACCCTTCTTGGCAATATACACGTATCATCACATTACAGGTTCTAACACGTGGTTTCAATCCTTTTAATAAAAGTTCATCAAACAGATCAATAGCCAACTTAGGCTTCCCACATTTGCTACAACCATCAATCAATATAGTATACATTCCTACGTCTTTCTTCATTTCATTACTTCTGAGCGAACGGAAGAGAGCCAATGCATCAGAACACAACGAGTTTTTGCACATTCCATGAAGCAAGATACCATAAGTAAACACAGTTGGAGTGATACCCTTGTCTTGCATCTCGTTGAAGAGTTCTCTAGCTGCCGCAGGATTTCGTGATTCAAATAAACCTTGTAACATACTATTGTAAGTAATAACATCAGGATTCAAACCCTTGTATTGGATTTCATGGAAAAGATGCATGGCCTCATTAATTCGCTTCTTCATGCAGTATCCATGTATTAGGCTGTTATAAGTGATGATGTCAGGCACAATATCCCTCTCCATCATGTCATCAAAAACTTTCTCGGCTTCAACTATTTCACCACGTAAACAGTACCCATCAATTAGTGCACTATAACTGATTACATTTGGATGTAGACCTCTTCGTACCATTGCTTGTACAGCAAGCTCTGCATCTTTCACAGATCCTTTCTTGCAAAACGCATTTACTAATGAATTAAAGGTAACCACGTCTGGAGATACTCCTTTCTCCTCCATATCTCTTAACATTTTTACAGCTTCTGTTTCTCGACCAAAGTTACATAGCCCATGAATCAAGGAGTTGTAGGTAATAACGTTTGCAAAGACTCCATTTTCAGTCATCTTGGAAACCAGTTGTAATGCATGATCAACCATTTTGTCTTTGCATAGGCTGTCAATGACCATGTTATATTGTTGTACCCATGGTTTACATGAGCCTGCTTCCATGTACCTAAGCAATTCAAGGGCCTTGCTAGTGTGACCTACTTTACAAAGCCCATTAATAATGGTTCCAAACATGATCTGATCAGGCTCACAAAGTTTATCTTTAAGCAGTTTCTTGAATAACTCAACAGCTTCAAAGACCCGACCAGCAAGAACAAGCCCGTTTATGAGAGTGTTGTAGATGGCAGAATCGGGTGTATGACCTTGCTTGAAGATGGTTGCTAGTATGGCAAAAGCGTAAGCAACTTGATTCAAGCGGCAAAGACAGTTAATAGAGATGTTGTATGTATAGATATTAAACATAATACCCATCAACTTAATTTGCTTAAGAAGTATAAGTGCAGTGGAATATTGTTTCATGTTTACAATGGCAGTAATGAGTTTATTAAATTGGACAACGGAAGGTGGAGGTTGCCTCATAAGCATTTCATCAAACAGTTGGAGGGCATCATCAACCTTAGAAACACGGGAAGCATGTCTATGTTTGAGATAGAAAAATCTTTGATTGAATTGATAAACTGAAGCAGTAGAGTAATAATGAAGGCGATGTCGTGTGAAGTTCATCATTATGGCATGTAACAGAAGTGATGAGAGAGGGGATTAAGCATTACCTTTCTGAGAAAATTAAGCATCTTTCCGGAAGCGAAATCGCAGTAATTAACCTGCCATCAAGACTGAAGAACGAAGATTAAGAGAGATCATTCAAAACCTATTTTTTAACACCTAATCACCTATACTACTATACTATAATGGAAGTTGTTTTTCATGGGCTTTTGTTTCCCAAAACAACCAGTCTACAAAACAATAAATAAAACATTTCATTTTCCATAACGAGTGAGTGGAATGACTAGTTTTAAAGTCTTGGCGTACCTTCAACCGTCTATTAGGACTCTCCTAAAGCTGTTATAACTTTTCAACATATTCTTTATGTTATAATACTAACTAGAAATGTTATCGGGCCACTTGATACGGTGGCCTGATGTTTTGTTTGTGAGTTCGTCACACGCGTTGATAAAAAGAGTTTTATGTTTTGTACGTTACGTAGTAAATACTTAATGCGTCACCTATTAAAAGAAAAAAACTATAATCAAATACAAATATGTTACAGTAGCAGCGTAGGGGGTCAAACTAGTTAAGGGGTCAAATATGAAAAATGTCGAAGTAAGACAAAATGAAAAAAAAAATATGTCTTAAAGAAAGATTCAAACCTAAGGCCTCTAGGTCAAACTATACTAATCTCAATGTGCGCAAACCATCGGACAAAACAAACATTTGATGATATTTGTTGAAACACAAAGTATTTACCTTTACAAAGTCGGAAAAAAATAAAAAAAATTAAAAAAAAGTTAGTAGATGACACGTGTCGGTTCACTATTAGACCGACTTTGTCTTTTAGTAGTAAGGTATAATATAATTTGAATCCCGTGTTTTACATGGGTGAATAAAGACATAAATTTAATGTTTTCATAAAAATATTGTTTAAAAGAAAGTTACATAGTACATAAAACTTGTCATGTTGTAATTTGTGTTTCTTTGGTATATATGTGTTAACAGCTATGTTATACTCTATAATTTTTATACTTCCATACAAATAATTAGTGGGGAGATCAAACGTAATTATTAAAGCTAAAAGATAAAACATTCAAAAAAAGACTTTTATGTAATTACTCTAATATCTATTGCTAAGAATGCAACCAAAAGTGACATTTGTGACTTGTCATGGCCACGTCCAACGTTCTCATAGCCATAACAGTGAGTATCCAGGTTTGATAAATACATTATTCCTATTGTTCATACTATAAGCACTAAGGACATGTTATTGTTTATAAACGCATTGAGCTTTTTTATATACAAATACATACATATGCCAAGTAACCTTAATCACTCCTTAAAAAATGAAATTTATGAACCAAAATTTAAGAAAAAAATTTCTTAAAATAAACTATAAATATAACTAATGTTGTTGGAATCTATATCTCATGAAAATTATTCGAGGATTCATTTCACCACTGAAAATCTTGAAGCAATCATTCTTCATGTAGACCATATACGTAAAAAGGAAAAAAAAAAGCATTGCCTACTTTAATGGTAGAGGATGTAAATAGGTTAAATGATTTGTTTCCAAATTTCGTTTGTATAATTTATTTAAGCGGGAAAATAGATCCGAAACATGCCTCAATGAACGTTATGTGTACACTAAAGCATTCTTTATTAATATGTATAGATATAGATTTACATACACTACATAATATATTATATTATTTAATTTATTAAATATGATGGTTTGACTTAGCTCCTCTATCAAGCAAATCATTTCGCGACTTGATGTACGTAACTATACGTTGCACTTTGTGTAGCTAGTTGTTTCCTAATGCTAGAACACATGAGCTCGATGTCACAAAGCAATAACCTTACCAGTTACCACCTGCTAGAATCCGACATGTTATAGATTGAGTCGCTCTAAATAACATCTTTTTATCGTTAATCACCTAGATACTTCATAATACAATTTTCTAGGGGCTTACGACTCTCTACACAGTACACTAACGGTTGACACTCCCGAGGCCATCACTCCATTGTAGCCCACTTGACTGGTTTTGTCTTTGATCACTTTCGCCATCATGTTGGCTAGTTCACATGACTTGCCATTTGCTTGTACATGCACTCCCAAATAGCTGCCATGACTATGTGTTTTAATGGCTAGATTGGTGCAAAATCTCACATCCCAACTATATATTTCTAATAAGACTTATGTAGCTAGTCATCCATTATATATTCAACTGTTTTAGCAGGAAAAGAGAAAATAAAAACATCTTAGTAAACTTGATTATTGAAGCATGTTGGAAGCTAGGCACATTAAAACCCATAAATATACCATTTTAACATGTTTAATCCTTTTCTATGATTTTGTAAGTAACATTATTTTTTTTAATATGTAATCAAGTTTCTTAATGATATAGTCAAAGAAACACAAAATTGCTTTTATTGGCAGCCAAATGGTCAGCTCAAAACAGGAGACAGTCAATGTTGCTAAACAGTACGTGTTCATTTCAAGTTGGTGATTGCAATATTAATGTACACTTGCATATATCATTCATCTATCTAGATGTCTTTGATATATACAATCAAAATTATTTCAGTTTTTTCTAAAGAGTGTTCATTTCAAGTTGGTGACCTTGCTTGAAAATGGTAGCTAATAAGGGGAAACCGTCCGAGCATTCGTCCGAGCATTTGAAACATTTCATTGCAGAGGTTGAGTTTGAAAGTAGTTATATTAATAAATTATTTTTTTAAAAATCATAAAATCTTAGTGTTTTCGTGACTTATTAGTTTTTTTAAAAACTTAATAAATCAAAAAGTTATTTCCAAACTCAATCTCAAACACCCTTTTATACTACTAGCTAGTGTTTTGCGTCGTTTTTTTTTAATTTGTGATCATGTTACTCATCAGCGCTCAAAAAGTGAACCCGATCATTGTTGTGGTTTCAAGTGGGATCCCCTTTTTCCTTCTTGTGTAGGGGTTTTTTCATAGTATCATCGTAGCTGTATTCATCTTGTGTATCTAGTCGCGTTACTAAGATCTCAAAAAGCATCAAACCAAAGAACCCACAACCAAAACCTATTCCAAAGCAACCATATCTATCACCACATTATTGTCCTTTCTATTTCTATTGAAAAACCTTTAGAAATTAATTGATTCTTAAACAATTCCAAAAGTTATCATTTTTTAAACCATTTTTAGTGTAAACAATAAAAAACGCCAAAAAGCTAGAAAACCTCAAAATGTTCATCCCTAAATTCAAAGAAGTTTCAAGCAGCATATTCCAAAGCAATCAGAAAAACATTAGGCTCAGCGGGTGCTAACCAATAAAACCTTATGGTTGCAGCAAATGCCTGCCATGGAGACACTCGCACTCTATTATCATCATAGTCTTATAACTGATCTAAATAGCATCCATCTCAGATGAATCAACGTCATAAATGGACGCCAACAGAAACGTGAACCGGCACAACAATAACAACACGCTAAATCAAATCATTCATGGATCTAACATCAATAAGAATAAATATGATATTTCTATGGTGTTTCAACATAAAGATGAAAACCATCATCATAGACTGATGCCCTACAAAAACATGAAAACCTGATCTAGCATAAACCACCATCACAGCACTGTCACACCATCATCACAACACTAACTCAAGTTAGATTCGGCCAACAAATTAACTGGAATTAACAAGGACAATATTAGTCGGGTCTCACCCGGTCACCGTAACCACCGCCATCATCATCAATACGGTTTCACCCAGTCCCCATCACCACCACCATCATAACGGAAATCCACACCCAGCAAAAAAAGGCGGAATACACAAAGATTGGAACGGTGGGGTCATCGATGAAACCAAGGCCACACATGGTACAAACAAGCCCTTAGTTTATAGTTCTTTATCGATGGTTCTTCAATATAAAGTCAAATCTAGCCAAAAAATCAGCCGGTATAAACAAAGACGCATTAACATCATCATCATCAACAGGTTTCACCTAGTCACCGTCACCACCATCGTCACAATGCATATTCATGGTTACATCAGGCAAAAAAAATCATCCTGGGTAATCAAATCCGGTAACGATGGGTCGTCGATAAACCCAAAGACACATAGATCCAAAGATCCGCAACCCTAAAAGCAAGAAACGACCACATGCAACAACCATCATAAAAGGGCTGTTTGCCAAACTTATAGTAGGTACTGACTTATTAACTTTTCCCCTCACAATTTATAGTTTGTCAAACACCTTTTAACATCCTTTTAGCTTTTCTAAAAGTTAATAAGTTATAAGTTGCTCTTAATAAACAATTCCAAACAGGGTGAAACCATCGGAACAGAAACCGGTGCAGAATAGAGAGAAAAATGGTGAGAGTGGTGTGAGAGAAATCATAGTGTTAGAGCCGGTTATATACACTTACAAAAACAAAAGTGAAATACCCAACCAACCCTTGAGTTTAGTGTTCTTTTTAGATGGTTCTTCAATACAAACGATAATTTAAATTTTGAAGTTAGACACCATGATGATTTACAAACTGATGTCTCATCTATTTAAATCCCTACACATTTCCTACACATTGACCCGATAACTTTTCGTAATTCACCACTTTGACCCTATCTTTTTATACTTATTAAAGTTAATCTTGATTTTAGTACCTGAGTTTGGCGAGTTTTATCCATTTGAGTATCGATCTTTATTTTGTCTCGATTCTTGCCCTGAGTTTTCAAATTGTTGTATGTTCATTTAACTTATAGATTTAACCTTTTTAGTTAATTTAACTATATTGAATTAGAAAGTTCATGAATAATGTCTTGTGAGTATTGTGATATGGTGCATAGCTATTGGTTTTGTTTGATGAGGTGTTGGTATGTGGTGCATCGATATTGGATTGATCTGGTGAGGTGACAGTTAGCTTATTTTTGTTTTTAATTTGAGATATTTTGTTTGATGAAATAACGTTTTGATAAATAGATGTGTTGGATATTTCAGTTTATTTGTTTGGCTATTTTTTAAGTTGAATGACATTTGTTTAAAAAAAATTTCAATTTGAGCCACTAATAATTTGAGTCTGGTATAATCCTAGTTTGTTTTAAAGATCAAAATATCATTGGATGCAACTTTGGTAAATGACATTAGCACTAACTCTTAAGCGGCAACTTTACAAATGATTGTGGCAAATTTTAATGAACAAATTGTAAGTTGCTCCTTTCAAAGAGTGGGTTCACGTTTCAACTTAAACGCAATCGTCAACACATGTTAAATTGCAGCAACGCACGACGTTCATCCATAGTGAGAGAGTTATAAGACGGTAAAATAATAAACCCACGACACCAAAAAAAAAATATATATATAAAATATATTGTAAACAGGATAAGTATAATTAGGCAAATATTTAAAATAGCTAATAAACGTAAATGTGTATGTAACGGAAATAAAAAAAATTAATATTATTAATACCATTGATTTCTTTATATATTAAACGTAAATTTCCTTTTTTACACAACATTTCTATATCAGAATACACGTTATAAATACCACATATTTAACTTAAAAGTTAACTCAAACTTTTCTTTCATTTTGTTCTATCATGGAGAAAACCAAGATTTGTTTTCTATTATCTTTTATGTTATTTGCAGCTTCTATCAACGTGACTATTGCTACCCCAGTGGAAGAATTATGCAAGACTTGGGGTACGTAATATATATTTCCATATTGCAGTTAAATGTTTGGCTCAATTTCTATGATATATGTACTAACTCGTATACAATGTTTTTTTTTAATTTTCATACAGATCCAAAGTATTATGCAATTGTTCATGATTTTGCACCAAAGCTTTGCACAAGAGAAATTTGTGCGAATTGGTGCTTCAATCCCAAACGTACCATAATAACGTTAGCATGTGAAGGCAGCAAAAACACCTTATGTGTTTGTTGTATGAGAGATGATTAGAAGTTGTTAATGTAAAACAATGGTTCAATATGAAACTTTTACATAAACATATGCAATGTCCCTGTGGTTTGCAATATTTATTTTAGTATCAATGGTATTTTGGTCTGTTTAAAAAAAGATAATTATGTTAGTTAAATACATAAATTTACTGAAGAGACAACGATTTGGAAACTCAAGGCAAGTGAGGCAAAATAAACATTGGTACTCAAATGGATAAATTCGCAATACTCGAGTATTGAATCGAGAATAACTCTACTTAACATTCACATATTATCTTTTCTGATATTTTATCTTAGCCCCTAAGGTGGATGGATTTTTTATATGTTTTTTTACCACGACTTTTTTTTTTGTCTTTTTATAAACTTGAACCTTCATATTTGAATATATGACACATCTTAATTTGTTTTATAAGTTAGTAAGTTACCATTACGACTTTACATCACAACATGCGAGATATAATTTTTTTATCTATCTATAACTACGTTAATGTCATGTTCCATGTGCGAGACAATACTATTATTAGGCGTCTAATGAAGCAAATATGTCGTCGCAAGACATGGCACATGTAAAATCTTAACGTCACCATTGTAGCATGTGTAACGAGGTCACAAGCACAAGACCCAATCACCGTATCGCGTGACCTGACCCACATTAGTATAATACTTATTAGGAAGGTTGGTGACCCGACCTTAATAATTTCACTCCCACTATCAAGTTTCAATATACGACATTTTGGAACCTCTAACTTAACTTTCACATATCAATGACTTTAACCTCCGGACTTTGATTTATTTTCAATTTGACCCCTGATGATTTAGTCAATTTGCAACTTTGACCCCAACTTTGACTTGGTTATCATTTCGATCTCTAAGTTTGGATATCTATCCCTCTTTTAATATGTGCCGCGTTACGACATTACAGCGTAACGTGCAGGACATGAAACATTTTTATCAATGCGTGTGACAAATTCACGTACACGAAGCCGCATCGCGCGACCCGATCTTATATCTAGTTACAATTAAAGAAGAAATTTGGTTTGAAAGAAGAAAGGCAGATGTGCACATTTCAGGTTTTAAAAAAATTGGTTTCTGCTAGAGACGTCCGGGAGTGTTCAAAAAGCTCATGTCTCGTAGCTTGCTCGAAAAAACAAATAAGCTAGATTTGAAAACAAGCTCGGCTCGGCTCAATTTTAAACGAGCCGAGCCCAAGCCGAGGTCAACTCGGGTCATGGCTCGCTCGTGAGCCGACTCGTTGATAGAGTACGTTTTGGCTGATCAACATGGTCATTTGATTGGAGAAGTCAGCAGGAACTGTCCATCCCTGATGAAAAACCATTATCTTGATTCTTATGATTCAAAAGTTAGTCAGATGCTTACTCCTAATATTTCAAAAACCGAAAGCTCGCAATCTTCCCTATCATTATCAGCAGCTGTTCAGAATCTTTCATGTCTTCCAATAAGCTTCAAATATCACCGGTCGTCATAGAAGATGAATCAGATATAACAACTCAAATAGCCCATGTTGAAACTGAACACAAAGAATGATCATATTGAAAAGTTAAAAGTGGAACTAATTAAACACCAAATGTATGTCATTAGACGATTTGAGAAAAGCTTTAAACGCTTTGAAGTTGTCAAACTTCGGACTGGGAAGTGTTCACAAGAAAAATTAATCAAGAACTGCAGACCCGTTTGAAGTCGTTACAATCTGAGCATACGAGGGTACTTTCGTCATTTGATAATGCGTAAAACGTTAAATATGAGCTGACATTGAAAGTTATAAGACATTTATCTGCCTCTTTGGATCATTAGATGTCTAGATAGAATGAACTGAGCCAATCACCGTTGCCAACAGGGTGAACTGTCTTGACCTCTTACGTTGATCAAACACATAACGGGTCAATGTGGTTATTAGTAGTTTTCAGTTTGTTTAGATATAAGGCTACACTGGGAACATATGGCCAGTTTACATGATTTTGGTACAATTTGGAAGCAATTTAGTAAGCCAATGTTCCACAACATAAGATGATGCAACCTTAGAGCCATTGCATGTGACATTGACCAAGTACTTGTGATCTTTTTCTATTTTTGAATACATGTTTATTTAAAGGGATAATCATCTGAATGACAAAATTGATCTTTCCCATGGAAAAATATATGTTCTAAACATATTGAATTTCTAGGAAAAACATCAAAGTGCGTGCACGATTCTGGAATGTGTAAACCAATAAAAAGTTGACACTACCACCACGTAATAATGAGATTTTGGCCTTTTGAGTTGTGCAATTTCTAGACGTTCTTGAATATAGATTTAGGAGCAGGTTTAGAAAATGTGTGAGTAAACGTTCTTGAAAATCAAAGAAAAGATTTGATTATTTTGAGATCTCACCGTCACACGATTTTGCCTTTGAAAGTTGAAACAGTCAAATATTGCTTAAAATAGTATGAGTCATGGTTGACAAAGTCACAAAGTCTTGATTGCTTCTGGTGCTTGTGCATGCATCTACAAATCGTGTTTGTTTTCCTAGAACATAGAAATTTTAGTTCACCATTTTAGGAACAGACAATATATGAATTTAATTAATATATGATTTTAGT
The DNA here is from genome assembly GCA_030867185.1 of Tagetes erecta. NCBI lineage: Eukaryota > Viridiplantae > Streptophyta > Magnoliopsida > Asterales > Asteraceae > Tagetes > Tagetes erecta. The sequence continues at coordinate 16,880,387 of CM061491.1, read as the reverse complement.
CACATTTTTGTTTTTAGTTTTTATTTTATTCAAGCAAGTGGGCTCATAAAATCAATTATTCTTGGTGGAAATTTAGAAACCCATTGGCCATTGTCATTTGAATGAATATGTGTGGCCGTTGTCATTGGCAATTGTCATTTTGTCAACACATCCTTGTTTTTCATTTTCTCTTATAACACTATGTTAAGTTAAGTCAAGTTATATTGAACATAACGTCTAAATGTAATAGTCTTATTGATGATATAAAATTTGTTTTTACACTATTACCGGCTATAATCCATATTCCATAATGATATAAGATTTGGCGAGTTTTATAGTTGAAATCTAAAGTGAAACCCAAATCTTAGCCTATAGTTGAGGTAATGTGAGTTTTATTTGAAATATAAGGTGTACGTCGGTATCAAACCAGTACCTATACCGAATGTATAAGAAATGGGTACCAAAATACCGGTACCAAATCTATCAGTACAATACATGTTCGATACTCGGGTACTAGTACTAAATGCTCATCCCTATTTATAACTAAAATAAGTATTATGACAATATCATCTCGTGATTTGGTTACATGAAGTTACGTTTGTGACAATATCATTGCTAGATATAGATAAAAATATGTATTATGTCTCGCATGTTGTGACGTAAATTCGATTTAACTAATTTAAATAAATTCAATAAAACAAAAGAATTAAAAAAAATGAGAAACACAAAGTTTAAAAGAAAATGTCCATTTAAATAAGTAAAAAAATTAAGAAATTACGTTATGATGTAGTTTTTTTTAAATAATTCCATATAAAAAACTACGACATTATAAAAAATTGTGTATGATTAAAAAGTAGTGAGGTGTTTAATGTTTACTACCAATTTTATCCATAAGTTTATATCATATCAAATATGAACCAACTCATGTACACCCTAATAGAAAAGATTTGAATATGTAACTACTCCAAGTTTTTTAAGATTCTAATAATATTAAACACCAAAATGTAGTTATTATTATAATATATTATTAGATATATATATATATATGTTTATATAATTTTAAATATATAATTATTATTGTAAGATAAAATTTTAAATATTATTATTTTGTCATATTATATTATAACAAAGATGGAGATAATTCAAACATGTTTACTTTTAAATCAAAGTCCCTCGTGTCTTTATTTAAATTTAAGCAAAATAAATAAAAGAAATGTTAAACCTTATCTCAATCAACACAATTAGTGTATTTTATAACCTACTTTAATGTAGTGGATTGGTTGTGCAACTTGAAACATCCCATGAATACGTTTGACTGATGCCTGATCACTAGTATTTTAAAATAGTTATAGCTTAAAAAAATACGTGTTATGTATAAGAGTTCCAATTTGTATCAAATTTAAGTTAATAACTAGAAAAATTACATAAAACGTAGCATCCATGGTTTTAAAATCTAATGTTAATTATAAACTTATATGTATCATAGGTTTATATGTGATAATATATCAGCTATAGAAAGTGACAAAAATATGGTTAAGTTTGATAATAACGTTTAATATAAATTATCCTCGTGAATATTAAAATAAACAAAGCAGAAACATGGTCATGATTAAATATAATTGGGAACATTTTAAAATCTAATGACAGTGATTATATCTTGGATATGAGAGAGTTGTGTACAATATAAACATTATTTTTTTAATTAAACTCAAAACACGTTTAAATACCCTGAACTTGCCCACTATATGTAATTAAACTCAAAACACGTTTAAATACCCTGAACATACTGCCTTTAACGTGTATAGCAATTCGATCCATATATTTCTTACCATTGGCTAATTAATTAGTTGGGTTGAGAGTATACGGTTGGAAATCAAGCCCAAGAACATGAACATCGAATTTGATATGAACCAAGACGGACTTATTTTTGTTACAATAAAAGCATAGCTTGTTGTGTGTTAACTTGGTACCTTATTGAAAACTATACATACCTTATGGCATTATGTACGTAATATCTTGTTTAGAAAAATAATAAAAAGTAAAACTTAGACACTTCAATTGTTGGGTAAATATGGTTACACAGACTTTGTTGTTTATGGCAATCCCATGATCCAGCCCATATAGACGATCAAGTGTATAAAGCTTGTAATCCTTCTTTTAGCTCATAATATAATACTCTAATTGCGAATAGTGGACGTAAGTCAGTTTAAAGTTTAGACCAAACTACTCTAAATCATCGTGTACGTTCATTGTAGTTCTTGTATTTCCATTACTCGTATGTGTTTGATCTTTGTGCTCGTCATGACGTGTATGTGATCAAGATACGGTTGTATCTTAAAACTAATTGCATAACACCTAACCATCTGATCCTACTCAAATACCTTAAAAAGTTTACCAAATGATCGAATTTCATAAATGTTTCATTTAAAATCATCTTAAAAAAGAATTACTATATCAAAGTTTTAGTTTTTTTAAAAGGCAAGACTTTTATTTACTCTATATAGTGGCCGTGAAACCTCCTTCATAATGCCCAAAAACGTCCAATAATGCCCCCTACACCACTTCACGGGACAATATGGGGCAACAAAAATTAAAGGCATGTTGCTTGTAACGTCGGTGTCTATTTTGACCAACAATTCTCATCTAATCGATGCAATTCTCATCCAATCAATGCAATGTGATTTTTAATTGAGTAATGATTATGCGCATTATATAGGGTATTAACCCTTACAACATTTTTGGTATGATATCCACATAGCAGAAAATGTCATATGGGGCATTAACCATGATACGCAGTCTTATAAATAACAAATTTCCGCAAGATGCTAGAAAGTAAAACAAAGACAATGAAAAAGAGACTCAAAGTTTAAAATTACACTAATTCTTCCATGCTAAGCTAAATTTCTTCCCTCTCATTCTCATTTTGATCCAAAGAAATAAGAGATTTTATGTCGTCCATAATTTCTCTTTCATTCTTTTTACTGTTGTTGCACACTATCATTTATGACTTTTAAAATGCATCATAAAACGGTAAGGAAAACGGCATGAATACGACATTTCTAGTTTTTCAAATGCACTACAGAGCGATAAGGAAAATGGCGTGGATGAAATTGCACTCCAAACCTTATTAGCCAAGATGCATCTGTAACCTTAACAAATCATCAACCTTTGTTGTAGTAATTGAGATATTAAACCAAGATGAAATTGCACTCCAAACTTTATTAGCCAAGATGCAGTCTACCTACCAAAGGTTTGTGCAATACACTTTAAAACTAACAAAAAAGTTAACTACTCTGTATATGTTAATTACTCGCTCTCTTTATTTCAAAAGGTTATTATGTTATTAACTTATTATCTTGTTCGTAAGATGATTTAGAAATAACTAAAGATATGATTAGTTCATATATACTTCACATATGTTTATAATTTCAGCTGAAGAAATTAATCCCACACAATACATACTCATTTGTTAACTACTTGAAAAAAAAACAAGAACTCGGATTGATCAAAAGTTAAACCATTTTAAGCGAAACTAAAGCCTGGTTAAAAGTTAATTTACACAAATAGGTCGTGTGATTTACGTAAAATCACAATTTAAGTACTAAGACTTGTTTGTAACAAGTTGAACCGAAGAACCCACAATAAAAAAACCAAAACCCAAAATCATATATTTTTATGATTATTATAAAAAAAACCGTTTTAAAAGACGTACTATCACCATTTGTTGACTGTTTGTTTGGACACAAAACAGCTGTACATTCTTATATATGGCACATACACATATTAATATATTATAAAACATGGGTTATTCTTCTGGGTATTAATTAATGACTTACTTCTTTATCAACCTAAAAAAGACATCATTGTACAACTTTTGTTTTTCTATGTAAATTGTTTACTAAAATATTTACTTATCTGTTGATGAATCATATATACTATTATTAGGGGCTTAAAAATCTGTTATGCATTCGTCCTTTAGTTAAAATAATATCAACCAATAAAGTACTAATATACTATATATATCGTATGAATATTATAATTTTAATTAGAACACCTTAAAGTTTAAGTAGTTTAATAAATAAAGTTTACATTCTCTTTTAGGTGAGGATTAGTCTAAGTGCTATAATTGATGGTATAATGGAATAAAAAATAATTTTCTTTTAAGAGGCTTTTTTGGGATATATATAATGTGAATAAAAAATAATTTAGAGACGTACAACATGATGTGATGTGACGTGAGGTAAGAGGAATAGAGAAAATAAATTATATGAAGATTATGGTTGTTTAAAAAGCTCGCAGTTTGTTTGAAGTTCGTTTAAACCGAGGGTTATAGCTATCTGAATTTATAACATCTTATTTCAATAGGTCACGGATGTGTGCTGGATTTGGAAGGATAACAAAAAGAGAGGGCAATGACCACACGTAGGAAAAAGAAAAGTGAGAGGGAGAGAAGAGACACATGTAGAAAGAAATGCAAAAATGTTAGTATGTGTATTGGTGGAACTAAGATTTTTTCTATGATATATGTCGGACTTTTTGGGCTCTTGGATTCTAACACTATCTCACTTCAACCCTATGAATTTTTTAACCCTTAATCGTTTCTTTTTGTACCATTATGTTCTTCTCACACTTTAGATAATTTTTACATTTTATAGGATAACTCCACCCTAATCTATATTATAATTAATTTTTTTTAACCCATTTCCAATATATTACATTTAAAATTAATTAACCAAGCTAGGACTATCATATTCAACTTTTTAATCATATTTAAATTATGGGTACTTCAATAAAGAATTTAACTAAATTGTTGATAAGCTCCTAACGGCGAGAATTCAGAAGGTTGTGGCGTTGTGCATCTCATTGTTAGTTCAGAACAGTCGGCTTTTATCAAAGGAAGGAGTATCTTTGATGGTCGCATTATTATCAATGAGATTCAGAATTAGGCTAAAAAGACGAACTTATCAATGATGCCATTCAAAGTGGATTTTGCTAAAGCATTTAACTCTTTAAATTGGTCCTTCCTTGACAGTGTTATGAGGCAAATGAATTTCAGGGAGTGTTGGAGAAGATGAATTATGGGCTACTTAAAATCTGGTAGGACGTTTGTTATTGTTAATGGATCCCCTCTTGGTGAGTTTTTCATGTCTAAACACGTTCTCTAAGGGGGTCTTATATCCCTCATGTTCAAAGGTATTTATCTCTCTTCTCAATAATGGGTCTATTTTAAGTCATTCTATTTTTGCAGACGATGTTTTTTCTTAGATGAATGGAATGATTAAAATGCCTTAAGGTTAAAAAAAATTATGCGTTGTTTTAACATGGTGTCGGCAGGGGCGGACCCACCTTAGTGGGGTGGGGGGGCGTCCGCTCCCCCTGCGATTTTTTTTTGTTTTTATATGTTAAATTCTCGATCGACCCCCGTAAATTTTAAGTCTCGACCCCCATCCAGTCTTGAAAACTCAGTAATTGATTCCCAGTTCACAGCCCATTTGAGACACATAATATTTAACCACGTATTGGGTTAAATTATGGTTAGAAGAATAGTAATATTTATTTATATTGTCATGTATTGTCAAGCATTGAGGTATTATAACCTCAAGTGTTTCACCATTACACAAAACCATCAACATTGTTGATGATTCGGATGGTCATAAGTACAAGAAAGGAATACATAAATAAATTAACTATTTTAGCTAAGTAATCAAGTGAAAAGTGAGAAATGATGGAAAATTTAGTTGTAAACTAAGGTTCTCAACATCACCATTTTATACCATAACACAAGTCCTCCAACATAGTCTTGTTTGGAAACATGGTTTGGTTTCATTCACTTTTTATTTGTATATTAACTAATGACTTAAGAAAGATGTAGAATGTAGACATATGAGGTTGAAGAAACAAAATAAAAAACTTATTTTATAAGGTTTAAGAAAAACAACCTTAACTTGAACCTCAAATTGGTGGTTTACCAAACTTTATTTACCTATGTAAATATATGGTAAATTCCTAGAGGATGTTTCAAGTATTTAGGAAGAAAAATAATGCCAAAAATTTATGAAAAAAGGAAAAGATGAAAGAAAGAAAAAAAAAACTTACAAGTTGGTATTAAAAATTTGTTGCAAAAATATGTAGTTCTTAGATAGATTTAGAGAGGTTGAGAAAAAAGTTTAGAGTGATAAAGGTGATTAGAGAGAGTTTGAGAAAAACTTTAGAGTGATAAAGATGATTAGAAAGATTTTGATTAGTATTTATAGATAGAAATTAGGGTTTGACATTAAAGAAGTTAGTTAAGTGGAGAGAAATTAAAAATTTTCAATTTTAAATATAAGTGGAGGGAAAATAAAAAAAATAATTCAATTTTAACCCCTTAAATTTAGTTTTTTGTCATTTTTTATTTAAACCCGACCCGGTTTAACCCGAACCGAGTCGAACCGGATTGAAAAAAAGTTATATATCGATGTTTACAAGAAAAAAATTTCTACCAAGTTTTCGACCCCCATGAAAAAAATTCCTGGGTACGCCACTGGGTGTCGGGTTCAAAGAGCATAAGAGTATGATTGATTGGTGTGAGGGAGAATCAAGAGATGAACACATCTCATCATCTTATTTTATTTTACACTTAACTATATAATATATTTATAGTTGAACTTGAACCTAAACCAGTAACATTATGTCAAAATTCATAAAAGCGATAATTAATTCGTGTGAATAAAAATAATTCCGTATTTGAAAAAGAAATGGAAAAAAGGAACGTTGCATGTGAAAGGACAACAACGGAAGCATTTGACCTTTTTGTCTTGGCTATCACGTGTTCTAGATGTTTTTGATGACGTCATCATAGCATAAGCAAGCTGTCATGTATCTTGCCATATGCCTTGATGTCACTGGCAATACAGTGTTATCTGCCACGTCACCATGTGGCTTACGTGTTTGCAGTAACCGGTGAGAAATTGCACTTAATCGATCTGGTTGAGTTCATTTTCAAATCCAAAAGATTAGCGGTGGACAATGTGATTGATTTGATCAAGTTTCATACTTTTACGTGGTTGAAGAATAAAGCTAAATTAGGAGATTTTGCCTGGCATTCTTGGTGTAATTTTTCATTTTATAAGTTCCCATCATAATGTGGGGTTGTTGGAATGGTCTTTTTTCAGTCATAGCGTCTTGTTAGTGGCTTTTTCATGAATAGAATAAGCTGTTAAAAAAAATCAATCCGGTTGAGTTAATGAAGTCGGTGCATTAAAATGTGTGTATTTAAGATGAATTCGAGATGAAACTGAATTGATCTGCTTATTTGATTGAATTTTTGTACTAATACGTATAATCAAGAATTGTAGAAACCATTAACTAAACTGAAACCGAATCTTATTTCGGATGTGGTTAGGAACTAAAAATCAAACTCACAATATTATTTAATTTTTTTAAGTCATGAATACGATTTGATTTTCAGTTGTTTTTTTTACCTAACATCCCTAGTGACTTTTCTATCAAGAAAGAGATGAAGAATTTGTTTCGTAAAATCTGAATCATTAAGTGCTGAATAGTTAAGGTGTCTGAAAATGTAACTTCCTTTATTAATGGGAGAGATGTTGAGTAAAACTTTATATTAGAGTAAAGTTGATATATCCTTCATTTAGTTCTATTCATCATTTCTCTGTTTCTTAATCATTCAGCAGTTAACTAAACCATTCAGATATTTTTTTTATAAAACAAACGCTTTAAATATTAAATATTGAATGATTAAACATTAAACTGAACCACTAAAAGATAAAAACAAACGACCCTAGTTAATTATTTGTGTTGCTTTATTGGATATTTAAACTTGATAATTGAATATGTAAGAATGTAGGGTGGTCACATCTTAGTATCTTACATCTATGGTTAACTAAAAGACTTTTTTTTTTAAATCTATAATCACCTCTTAATTCTACGTTTCTTTGTGTTTTTTTATATACATATTTCAACTCATTTCCAAGCAATTTCTCCAGCAATATAAGGAATTGAGAATATCGAATTAATTAATATATATTACATAAAACATTAAAGTTGATTATTTGATTGTGAAATATTTTGAGTATGATGAACGAAACTGAATTAACTTTTAAAGTGGTTAAGAAAAGTGTATAGCATCTTCACTGGTATCGCATAGATATAGTTTAAGGTATAAATGATTTGATGGTGTTTTGTAATGAGTAAATGTAAAGATGTTTTCCAAAAGTGTAATCTAATATAAGATTGCTCATTATACGACATTTTGAATCTTCCACTTAAGAAAAATATTCAATTTCCTTCGAGAGATTGCATTTAAATTTTAGCTGTTTTATTTTCACAATGTAATTAGTCAAACTTAAAGTCCGTTTATAGATGTTATATGCAAAAATAGGGCTGTACCATCGGACTAAAACATAGTCTATATATATAAATTTTTGGCATAAGTTTTAACGTCAAAAATAATCAGGTAACTCATCTATTTGTCAACATAAATTCTAATGTAAAGTAATACCATAAGAATTCTAATTTAAACACAACAAAAGTTTAATAATATTAAGTTGTACCACAAAAGTCATAATATAAATAAGTTTTAACGCCAAAAATCACAAAAAAAAATCATAATATAAACAAGTTTTAACGTCAAAATAAAACCAAATTATTATCATATGTGTTCTAAGTTCAAAAGTAACGACTAATATTCAAATCATCATTATTTAGTAAAAACGAGCTCATTATTTTCATCACTTAAAATATCAACATAATAACTTTCATTACCTAAAACACAAAAATAAATAGATGTAAACATAAAATCCAAGAAAACTAAAAACAAAAATATATAATTCAATACTAACCCGGTTCCAGACGGTTCAACTACGGTTCGGTTCGAACGGTTCAAACTGGTTCATACACGTATCAAACTGTGTATAATTGAACCGGGATTCTTAAAAAGCGGTCCGACCAAGGTCGGACCGGCCGATTTAACAACATTGATCGTGTTTTTTTTTTACCAAAACTCGTGTGTTACAAGGGGCATCATTTTCATCACTTAAAACGATGCCCCTAACTAGGGGTGTAAATGAGTCAAGCCGGCTCGCAAGCTACTTGAGATCGACTCGGTAAAAAGCTCGTTCGAGTCGACCCTTAACGAGCTCGAGCTCGATTTCGAGCCTAAAATAATGTTCGTTTTGTTATCGAGCTCGAGCTTTGCATTCAAAACTCGTCGAGCCTTAACGAGCTTTTTGTTTATATGTTTATAATTAGTTTTATAAATATTATTTAAATATATATTCATAAATATAACTAAAAATTATGATAAAAAATATTAAATAATATGTATTTGTTATATATAAGATGTAAGATTATAATTATATATAAATTTAAATATAAAAAATTATATATAAAATAGTTAAATACTAAACGAGCCGAGCTCGAGCTTGAAAACTTTCTGACGAGCCGAGCTCGAGTTTTGGAATTAAAGCTCGAAACGAGTTGAGCTCGAGCTTTGTTAAAACTAAAACGAGTCGAGCTCGAGCCTTAACGAGCTCGGACTCAACTCGGCTCATTTACACCCCTACCCCTAACAGAAGAGTAAACTATTTCCACATGATAGAAAGTGTCATCACCATATTCAATTTCATATTCCTCTCTTTATTCAATCAATTTATTATTCATAAATTAGTTTCCATTTTATATTCATTTTAATTTATAATTTCTTATCTTAGTTATCGTATTTAATTTATCATTTTCGTTCAACCCATATAATACATGGGTATGTAACCTAGTCTTATAATAATATTTTACACGATTCTTGGTTAATACCTGTGATTCAAGAAGATTTAATGCCATTTTCTTAAAGAAAGTTTTCTGAGAATAACTATTTTTATGATTAACCCAAAAAAATTAAATATGTGCAAGAAACTAAAACTAAAACTCAACGATTTTATACGGTTCGATAAGATAAACGTATCTTAACCCAATGGCTTAAGGTGAAGTAACTAAAGTTTTTTTCAAAATAAGTAGAGATATTAGGGTTGAAATCCCATCTAGTCCATAATAAAGTCTTAAGTTGGGTCAAAAAAATTTCTAATAATATATTTTCTTAAAGATTCATATATCTAAAACGTTAAATCAGTATAGAAAGTTGTGATCTCTTAATAGAAAAACTCAGTCTGCTAATGTGTTAGTCACAAATGGTGTTAAAAAATAGGTTGCATCTATTCCCACACCCCAATATTAATCCCCACAACCCATATATGTCGTGCATAGACTTATGTGTGACGCATAAAGGCACACGACATCAACAACCTCGTACACAACCTCATACTGACGAGCAATAACTGTTGGTTAACACCTATGCACCACGCATAGGCCTATGCGCGACATATGGGATTTCCCAGCTTGATATTTACCTAGCACACTTCATTTTCTCATTTTAGTTTCAGACCTCATCCCTATTCATCTTTCGTTTAACACTAAAGTTCTTTTAGTGTATTTTCGCATTACAATGTCATGGATTAACAACTACATTTTCGGTGAGTATTCTGACGTCAACGTTTTTTCAGCAGTAGCCACCCCAGCAGCATCTGTCGCCGCCTTAGCAGCCGACCCAACTCCCACAACACTGATGTGTTGCAAAACACATCACCTTTTTCTAAGTGTTTTGTGGTTTATTTAGGTAGTTTCGAGTCATTTTAGTTGGTTTTTAGTTAAATTTTAATCTTTAAGTCTATTCTTAGTTCTTGTAATGTTTTTGCAGTAATTTGGACGTAATCAGAAGCAAAGCCAGCGTGGAAATAGGATGCAATTTGAGCGGAAGCTTGAAGGAAGAAGAATTGGAAGGAATTGGAGGTTACACCATGAAAAGTTCAAGACTTTCTGGTTGAACCGGTGTTAGGCGATACGCGCAGGAGATGTGTCCTGATGCGCGTATCGCGTAGAATGATTAAACGTGGAGTGGGCTTTTTTAGCTGTTACGCGATACGCGCAGGACATGTGTCCTGATGCGCGTATCGTCTAGAGTGTGTCTACGGGTTTTTTTTTATTAAACTTGTTATTTAAACCTAAAAAAACCCTAAGCAAGGGACACTCGATTCTGGCAGTTTAAGGAGCAAAGAAAGACGAACTTTGAAGGAAGAGCAAGGAGAAGAAGTTAAAGATCAAGAATCGGGTCGTGGAATCGTTTGGGATCATAAAACCGGGTTTTTTAGTCTTTACTTCTTTACGTTTTCGCTACTTGTTGATGATGTTAACTTTGAAACCTTTGTTTTTTATGTTAATTTCTGCAATTATGAGTAACTAAACATCTTAGTACCATTTAGATGATGAATGTTTGTTAAACTATGCTTGACTCGATTGTTTCGAATGGTTTATGGATTATATGTTAGTTCAATGCATGATTAATAGTTGTTGGATGTGTTTGATTGTTAAAGATATAAACTTTGATATTTTTACCAAGTTTTTACTTGAATTGGATGGTTGTTTCGATCATATAATTTAGGTAGCCTAGTTGTTCATCATAATTAAACAACTTGTGTAATGTGTTTCTAGACGTAGTGACCATTAGAACCGGTAAAGATTAGGTTTAGAGCTTTAATGATCTACTTAGCTTTTGATTGAAAGATATTAGCTAATCGGTTAATCGTAATAGTTAAATAGTTAGGAATTTAACGGTCCGAAAGGAGGTTACCTAATTAGTTAATTATTGTTTTAATTGAGTTCAATTAATTGTTATTTGTGATGCCCCTTTGCATGATAATGTAATGAGTCTTTTAGATCGAAAGATTAATAGATTTTCGGGTGTGCTAATATAATCGGAAAGACCGAGAGGTAATTCGATCAACCGATAATAGAAAAGCGTTCCTTAGGGATTAATTGGTCACACTTGGAGAATGATCCGAGATCCATTTAGTTGCTAGGATTCGTATGTTTAGGAATTCGGTTTCATTTCCATTCGAGGTAGTCGGGTCAAGTTCATAGTTCGCATTCAGGATTCATCTAAGTGGTACTTCTTTCTTTTCTTGATTGTTATCAAAGTTTCCATTCTTGTCAGTTTTGAGTTGTTCGGTAGCTTAAGTATTTTATTTTAAAGTCTTTTAGGTTCATTTCATTAGAAAAACCCCCCCTTCATTTAACAACTTTATTTTGTCCTAGTTAAGTCATATTTCTTATTTATAGTGTCTCTAGGGTTCGATATCCGGACTTCTCAACGCTTGTCTACATTCGATAGGTACACTTGTCTGTCTCGTGGTCTAGTGAAAGTTGTCTAGAGTTTAACTCGAGTGTCTAAGTCGAGTCTTAGGTTAGGTATTTTTGGTTTTATTTTTATAGGCCCGTTTTAGTACATCAAACACGTATACGACGACCTGCCTACGGGTGCACGGGTAGTAGCTCAGTACTTCGACCGTCACCTCCAACGAGTGGAGCGGCGAGTGGAGCGAGTAGAGCGGAATGAACGATGGGCGTTACAGATACTAAATGCTATACGTGTGCATTTGGTAACGTGTGATGTGAGACTATCATAATTGGAGGATGATGACGCCTAATTAATATTTTCTTATGTTTAATTTTTGTTTTGTATTAGTTGAACTTTTGTAATGTATGCACAAACATCTTATTTATTTATGTGGTTGAACTTTAATTTATAATGTTTGTTTCACAACATAATTAACGTTTTTATATTGAATAATTAACTTTTTATTAGTTAAAGCCTACAACTTTTTAACAAAAACAATTTTTACAAGAATGTTAAAAGACGACTTTTTTCCAAAAAGAGTGTAGTTTAAAAAATTATTTACCAATATAATGTAGTTTGAAAACTATTTACTAAAATGGTGCAGTTTTAGTTTTTAAAAACTGAATGAAATCTTTTAAACAAGAATTAAAAGCATTTAAGTAATCTTTTGTAAAGTATCCAATAAAAATAAGAGTGAAAAATAAAACTACACCATTTTAATAAATAGTTTTTAAACTATACATTAATAAATAATTTTTTAAACTACACTCTTTTGGTGATTAAATCGTTAAAAAACAACTCAAATATTAACATAAACAACCCAAATAACAAATGCACATTTATGTGTGGTAGGGGTTGTGTGAAATAACTATTAACTAATAAGACTTTGGTGTGGGAAGCATAATAAGACGTTGTGTTTTATGTGGATATTAATAGGCTACGTGACTTATAATCATTGGTTTGAGGCCTGCCGTGGTCATTAGGACTTACGACTCTACCAGTCTACCCCACATTACAGCTAGATCGTCAACGCGATTGACTTTGACTTTCATAAATCTTTTTATCTTAAAAATAGCAAGTCGTGAAATTAAATTGAAGGAGGCTAAATTCTCAATTGTTTATGGTTATGGTTGTGTAATTTACACTAAAAATTTTAAACAAAGTACATGAAAGCAAACCAATCTTTAATTTAGGGCAACGACTAAGATAATAATAACAGTTATTTATTTTAATATTTTTTGGTTTGAGTTTTTTTTGTAATGCTAACTATCATAACTTAAAACCCGGATTAAAATATTTCCAATGTTTTAAAACCGGTTTTTAATATGTACCGGGTTACGCTTAAAAATAATTCAACCGGTTAGACTGGGTTATGCTAGACAATTCAAACAAAGTGACAAATATATCTTATAGTTCTATAAAATACAATTTTAACTCAGAAAATAAAAAAATACATGATTTAATAATAAAAATAATCTAAAAGTAGTTGGTTTTACAAATACGATGTTTGGAGAAATCTAAAGAAAGTTACTTGATTTACAACTGGTTTTTATTTTTTAATAAAATTAATCAACTGGTTTATTTCATGTATGATTTATACAAATACAATGTTTGGAGAAATCTAAAGAAAATAACTTCAATGAAGAAACGTTTAATTGGAAGAAACTCAAAAATTAATCAAGTGAAACCCACAAATAGGAAAATACGTTACCGGATGTCAAAACTGATAGATGGTTGGTCATGTATCAAAGAAACGAGATTATTGGTGGCCGATAAAGACCGCCCCTAACCCCTATCCTATAGAAGCAAAGCTTTGGGTTTTATGGGCCAAAAAATACTATGCACAACCTGCTGAACACTGTTTAGAAAACCACAGCCTCCGAAACAAAAAAAATCAAATTTATCAAAAACCAAAAGGACAACCACGTATTAATTCTCTATCATGTTTTTTCATATTTAGCTACTTGTCTGATTATACGTCAACACAGTCCGACTTACAACAAACTCATCATCTCCGAGCCAAATAAAAAAACACACTCATGTAAAATCAAAACAAGCGTGTTTCAATTTATTGGTTGTAACCGAATATTGAGCAGTGTGGGACGTATGAATATAAATTATAATCATAATAATATTATTTTATTATTAAATTGATTTTCAAGATTTTATATAATAATAATTTGGTTGGTAATGAGTTATGGAGCTTTAAATATGTCACCGCCGACTTCATCCTCTCTCTCCTCTGTCTCATAATAATAATTCTTATTAGAAAGAGAAAAGAAAACATAAATTTCACCAAAACACTTCTCACAAGCTTTCATTTCATTTCTTCTTCATTCATTTATACAACAAGGCTCTCCATATTTACACACAACAACCATGGAGTTCATGTAAACAACAACAACATTTTAATTCAACAAATTCAGGTACTTTTTCATCCTCAAAACTACACTTCTTGTTTAATTACATCATCATCTGCAACCATTTTATTGCATATGACCTTATATGCTTATTTTTTTAATATTAATACACAACTTACATGTTTCAAAATATTGGTTTTGTGAAAAAAAATTCATTTTTCAGATTCTTTCTGTCAATTTCATCCCTAGACTTGATTTTTTAAGTTAATGCTTCTGTATATATAATATTGTTGATACTCGGTTCTTGATTTGACCAGTTCTGGATTTTTTTTTTTGGGCAAGAATATTTGATCCTAAATCTTAATTTCCAGACATGGGTTTTTGTTTTTGTGGTTGAATTCATAGTTTCATCCATTTAAAAAGGACAATTGTTCAATTTATGTTTAAACTAATATATTTGACAAGCAAAAGTCAAAGGACAGGTTTTTAGTATATGTTAATCTGAAATTGGCTTACTTTGATTCAGTATTTGTTTGTTGAAATCAATTTCAGGGGTTTGATAATTGACTGGACATTTCAAAATAATGACCAACAACAATAAACCGCGGTATGTTCGATGCCCAAAATGCCTGAATGTGCTGAAGGAGCCAACAGATGTTCCGGTGTACAAATGTGGAGGCTGTGATGCAACACTCCAAGGTTTAATTTTAGAATATAACTACCTGTGTTTTGTTTTTCTTGGAACGGTTTGTTTGGTTTGTCTGAATATTTTAATGTGTTAATGCAGCAAAAAAGCAGAATAAGGATACAGTTAACAGCAAATCGCGAAAACTGGATGATGATTGTTCAGGAAAACGGAAAGTGGATCAAGTTTTTGATGATCAAGAAGCTGGCAGTAGCTCAAATCAACAATTACTGGTTAATTCAACTGATGAATTAGATCAAAACAATTATGGTCTTTATAGGTCAAAAAATGATCAAGATGCTGCTAACAAAGCACCATCAGATGGAAAATTGAAAATGAAGCAACTTTCTAATGATCATGAAGCCAGCAGTAGCTCAAATCAAGAATCATTGGTTCATTCAGTGGATGAACCACATAGGAACAATCATAATGATCCTCGTAGCTCAACTGAGCTTTCGGGTCATGATGATCCTGAGTCATCGCCTGAAGCCACGGGTCATAATAGAATAGATCAAGAACAAGAACAAAATCAACAAGTGCTACTTAATTCTAAGGATAAATCAGATCAAAACAGTGATCTTCATAGGTCAAATAAAGATCAAGATGCAGGTAACAAAGATAAAAATGGTTTGATTGATGCATCGTATTCATCTGGAAAACAGAAAATGAAGCAACTCTCTGATGATCATGAAGCCAGCAGCAGCTCAAACCAACATCCACTGGTTCGTTCAATCGATGAACATGAACCACTTCAAAATATTCATAATGATCCTCGTAGCTCGACTGAGCTTTCAGGTCATGATGACCCTGAATCATCGCCAGAAGCTACAGGTCATAACAGAACAGATCAAGAACAAGAACATGACGAACATCAAAAACGAGATCAAGATGATTATCAAGATGCAGCTAAGAAGCAAGAAAACAGTACTGTTAAATTAACATCTGTTGATGATGAACCATGTTGCAGCTTGAATCAACAATTGGTGGTCAATTCAGTCAATCACCAAGATCAAAACAGTGATCATGAGGAACCAGATTCATCACCAGAAGCCACAATTCATAATAGAATCGATCAAGCTCAGATCGACGATAACGATCAAGTGTTTTTAAGCTGTAGACGCGAGCTTGAAGTTGAAGAAACCAGTAGCGAATTTGAAGACGCCTTCACTATAACGAGAAATGTTAGCGTTTCTGATACCGGCTCGAAATCGAGCTTTAAAACCTTAATTGCTGAAAAACTGCTCGATACGAAACAGAAAAAACCAGTGTATCTCGATGAAGACGACACATTTTCAGAAAATGAAAGTGCAGATTTGCATCATCATCATTTGAATCATCGTCGAAAAAACGACCATCATAAGGAAACATCACGTTTCGGTGGCATAAATTACTACGGATCTGACGGAAACGACTATCAAAACCCTAGAAAACATCGACTTGATTCCGGAAACGGATATCGTTTCAATCGGCGTAATCAGAATCATCATATGAATAACCGATTAGACGACAATGATGTTCGATCATTTCACAACTTGAACGAGTTCGATCTGAACCCTAAGCTTCATCGTTCACATATGATCGCCGAAAACCCTAAATTGGAGAGAATAAAGCTGTTAAAAATTGTTCGAGACCTTCAAAATCAGCTCGAAAGAACAAATGTTTCAAATCCTCCACAAGTTCCATCATACGGCCGGAAAATGGCGTTTTCCGGCGAAGCAACCTTCATGAATCGACGACTCGACGGCGGCGCGTGTCACCATTGCTGTCCACAAGAGCAAAACCGTCGTCATTTCTCAGCTCAGCTTCCGGGCCCACATGTGTGTTTTAATGGGCCTTATTATGAGCCCAATAATTACTACAGCCCACGGTTTTCAGCTATGTCAAGTCCAATACACAATCATCTAGAGTCTGATTTCTCTGCACCTGATGATTACATACACCGGAATCATGACGTGGCTAACGCGTATCGTTCGCCCAAAAAGAAACGATACGTCCGGCCTGTTGCTAGCGGGGCACCGTGGGTCACGTGTTACCGGTGCTCTACGCTTCTTGAGCTACCTCAAAGTTTTCTTGTGTTAAACAAAAAGTATCATAGTTTAAAATGTGGAGCTTGCATGAAAGTACTTGTCTTCACACTTTTGAATGGGACTCATGTTAGTCGATACTACCCGGAAGAAACGATAGCGGCTCCACCAAGTAGTGAGGTGGAAGATTATGATGAAATGATCAGGTCACGGATTGGGCCTGTTTCGTGCTCAGATCGGTCGTTTCAAAAGAGTTGCTCTACGGAAACAGATAGAAATGGTTCTTGGGCGTTTAGTGAGGAAAGAAGAAAGGCAACCATGTCAAGGGACCCATCGGGTTCAACCCAGCCATCTTCTTCAAAGGTTTCGGGTCGGTCTAGGTTCAATGGTTCTCCGTTGCATCGGCTCATGGGATATGCGTCTCCAAGCAAGGTGATACGTAGTTAGAAAATCTGAGGGAAGTTTTGAAAAGATATGTTGTTTCATAGTGTGTACAGTTATATACATTTGTTTCTTATGATTTTGTTGGGTTGATTATTGATATATAAAGTTGTGTATAGTTTGACTTTTGAGGCCGAAGAGATATGACGCTTATAATATTATTGCAATAATATTGTTTAATCACTATTAAAATGTTATATTCTAACCAAACATCCTTGTAACTTAGCAACATCAATGAAAACTGAAAAGAGACAAGTATCATGCCACAGTGCATTAATAAACAGCATTGTCATTCTAAACATTGAAGTAAGTTAGCAACATCAGTCCTTAAGGAACCAGATTGTAACATTAAATCATTCGAAAATAGATCTACTTTAGAAGTTGCTACATTTTACTTGGATGCTATATAACTTTTGTTGCATATAACAAGAACAAGAATCATGGCATTAGTAGAATTACACAATTACAAATCTTCTATATCAGAATCTGACTCTGTATCGGATGGCAACTCTGAGCGTACTCGTCTGTTTGTGTTGGCCTCCAATGGAGGCAACCCATCATCATCTTCACTAGAATCCAAATCACCATTCTCGTCTGCGGTTGAAGGATTTGTCCGAGAGTCCCCACTAGAACTATCTACCATGACTGGTTTAAATATTTCTGGCCTGCATTAATGGAAGAGTTAGAAGTCAAACCTTCATAGTATTTGAGTAATGATTTTGTTTAGCTAAAGCTTGTAAAACAAAATACATGTTTATTTTTCTACGCGGTACATTTTGTTTATTTATAACCACGTGTGTAGAAGGTTGCTATCTGTTGCTATTTGCTAATGTAGTTTTTGTTCAGTCACGGCATTAAGCCTATAAACGCAAGTTTTCAAAATAAAGATCCTGACATTCAGATCGTATCTAAGAAGGTACTTTGTAGGTTAAGAATATAAACTAACCATTCTGGAGACTTTTGTAACACTCTAACTTGTTCGTGGAAGAGAACTTGAAGAACAACACATGACACTTTTCTTCCAGACTCGATAGCCTCCTCTCTCCCACCATCATTGACCACAACAAAACTGCCTGCAACATATCACATCCACTTATGTATCATGTGTAAATATGAGCAGAGAAAACATGCTTCAAATGAAAGTTATGGTGGTAGATGTCACACCCCGAAGCCAAGGCACAGCAAACAATTGGAGATTACAAGATCTTGTAGCTTTCGTTGTGTTAGAGATTAAAAGATTATATTTTGCAAGTCTTTAAATCCCCATCACAGCAGGAGCTATGTTTTGTGTAAATCCAATTGCTTGTCACACCCTAGTTCCTAAAGACTTGACAATTACACAACAAGCAATCATGCAAAAAAACTACTATCTACACGAAAACAACATCACACCTCGTTTTATCCACATGCTTTTTTGAAACTTAGCTGGGAAAATCGCCAACGCTTTTTCTCCTTTGGAATCCATAACCTGAAGTTACAATGAAAATCAAACGATGACAAAACACAAATGATGAAGATGCGGTAAACAAGCATTGGTATACCTCAATCAGATTAGAGCCTCGCAGAGAAACAACTTGCATAATGCTTTGGCCTGGTTGAAGAGCCAACGTCTCATCATTAACCGCCCTCTTCAGATTTTTCCTTCCGCCTTTTGTCGCCATTTGTCAGTTTGAGTCTTTGACCTCACTCAAAACTTAAAAGAAGCTTGCTATGACTGACTGCTACTGCTTCTAAAGCCGTATTGATTATAAAACCACTGATGATGCAGTGGTCTAAGTTGTTTGCTTTGGTAATTTGTTTGATGTTGGGACACTCTACCACAATGATAAAAGGCAGTTTAGTAACTTTTAAGCCACAAAATCAATTTAATATTTCAGATTCATACTAAACGTTTCCAGAAGCAACGAAGATTGGCAATCGACTCACACTACACCTACCAAACAGTAAAAAAAGATACGATCCACACACAGATAATTGATGCATCGACATACATAGCAGATAAAATCGATATAAATTTAATGAAATTAACATACAGAAAAAGGTAAGATATTATCTTTCATCTAGAAACACACCTGAAGTGGAAATTAAGAGTTCGTAGATGAAGAATTGAAGCAGCGTCAGTGTTAACTGCGGCGACGGTAGGGTTTACAGATCTTCAAAAGGTTTTTCTGACCAAATTGGGCAGCGCAAGCTTTTAAAACTTAAAACTAGTTAAAACTTAAAACTAGTTTTACCCGGCCACACGCGATGATAACAAAAAAATTTAACGTCTCTCACGCTAAGAAATAAAACCGTAATTCATTACATACTAGATTATTACCCGTGTAACACACGGGTGCAGTCATGAATACTAAATCGGTAAAGGGATTGAGTTGTTGACATCAAGTTACGGTTAACAAATATCGTAAACAACAAACAATAAATGAATGAATGTTAGTTTTCAAAAATAAAAAAACAAAGTACATTGAATAAAGGTGGGCCTGATTAAGATAATCTATATCTTTCGAAGCAGGGTCCTACATTTTCCGTTAAAAAAATAATAATCCAGATGATATATAACCAGCAAAATTCACGGTGACACTTATATGTACCGGGCCGAGCGTACGAGTCGGCATGCATGAGTCTGGGTCGTAAATTCTGATACAGTTATTTGTTTAAGTTGTTTGTTTTCCGTTTTAATATTTATTTCATGATGTAAATAAGGTAAATTAAAATTTTGGAAGAGAAAATTATGATTGATTTAATGCTATCGATTTCCTACCATATATAGCTTAGAATAAAAAAAATTTAGTTTTGGCGGGAAATTAATCCAACACCCTCTTCATTGAATGACAAGTGTCATTCAAAACCCTCTTTTATTAGAAGGTATAGATTAAAAGATATAGGGATTTTTTGTTTCATCTCTTAATGGTTCAGTTCAGTATTTAATCATTCGGATTCATCATTCGGATTCAGCATTCAGAGTGTTTGTTTCATAAAAAAAGAACCTCTGAATGGTTCAATTAAGTGTTGAATGGTAAAGAGACAGAGGGATGCAGGATGCTGAATGGAACTGAATTGAGCATATATCATCTTTACTCTCATCTACATTTCTACCTCAACATCTCTCTCATTGATAGAGCCTCTTAATGGTTCAGACCTCTTAACTCTTCAACACTTAATGATTCAGATTTTGACAAACAGCCTCATAGATATATCAAACGTAGAAGCCAAAATGATAACCAGCGGATTGAAGTCGTAAATATGTCAAAGTTATAAACTGTATCGGTAATCAAGGTTCAAAATAATAAGAAGTCAAATTCATATGTATGTAATAGTTGAGTTGAGGGGTAAAAAAGTACTATTATAAAAGTTGAAGAGGAGAAGGAAGGTGGTGTCTTGTCTCACCGACATTCTCTTTTATAGTTTAATTTAAGGGAATTAAGAGTAAATTTCTTATATTTTAAGAGTTTTAGTTCAAAGTCTAAAACTTTACATTCCTTGTTTGATACACTTTAACTTTTATGTAAACCTATATAATTATTCAAATCTCATTTCCTTCTCTGTGTGTTTTTTAAGACCATGAATATAGGTATGAACATTTTTCTCGATAAATATCATGCGTACAAGTACATTTATAGGTGATGTCGCATTAAAATAGTTATATAAGAGTATAAAAGGTGAAATTCTATACAAGAGCATAGTAAAATTTTCCTATGGGCATATTAAAACGATATTTAGTATATGAGTGTATTTAAAAAACATATTTATAACTTGATTTGACTAATGTGATAATATGAGAGAGTGAGTGAATTCGAGTGAACGTGCTTGGTTTATAAATGAACCTAATGCAAGCGAGTAATTTTGAACTTTTATAAACTGAGCTATGAGTTTTTTTCAAAATCTTTTTATAAGAGTAAGTAATTACTTTAACAAGTAAAAAGTTGGAGTACAAATCCTCCATATAATGTGATTGTGAATTTATTAAAAACCAAAAAAAAAAACCTCTAGTAATTGCTAATAACATTGTTGCCTATTGTTTCCTGCACTTGGTTCCTCTGCCTGACTTGAAATTGAAACTAAGCTGGCTTGACTGCCAGATGAACTGCACAAGACTTCGTCTTCGTTATTACTCTACTGTTTCAACCTATCATTTCAATCAAAGATTTAGCTCTGTCAAATTTACATCTGGAAAAGTGGATGATGCCCTCCAACTGTTTGATGAAATGCTCCAAAGAAAACCTCCACCTTCCATCATCCAATTTACTAAACTCATAACTACTATTGTCAACATGAAACATTATTCCACTGCCCTTTCACTTATTAAGAAAATAAATTTGATGGGTATTTCTACTGATCTTTATACAATGAACATCTCAATTAATTGTCATTGTCGCTTGAATCAAGTTGCTTATGGTTTTGCCTTACTAGCAACCATCTTCAAGCAAGGTCACCCACCTGATTTGGCCACCTATAACACTCTCATTAATGGCCTTGTTTTTGCTGATCGGGTTTTTGAAGCGGTTGAGTTATTCAAGAAGCTGCTTAGAGAGAAGCTTTGTGAGCCTGATCTGATCACTTTTGGGACCATTATTAATGGGCTTTGTAAGGTGGGTCACACTAGCAAGGCACATGAATTGCTCATGTTCTTGGAAGCAGGCTCCTGTAAACCATGTGTTGCTGAGTACAATGTAGTCATTGATAGCCTTTGCAAAGACAAAATGGTTGATGATGCATTACAACTATTTGCCAAGATGACTGAAAAGGGGGTCCTTGCAGACGTTATCACTTACAATTCTTTGGTTCAGGGTCTATGTAACTTTGGTCGAGAGACAGAAGCTGCAAAAATGTTAAGGGATATGGAAGAGGAAGGATTATCTCCAGGAGTGGATACCTTTAATATCTTGGTAAATTCTTTTTGCAAACAAGGATCTGTAAAAGATGCAGAGCTTGCTATACAAGCAATGGAACGAAGAGGTCTACATCCAAATGTAATCACTTACAGTGCACTAATTGATGGATATTGTTTACGTGGTGAAATAGATGAAGCCGAGAAAGTTCTTGATTGCATGGTGGAGAGGGATCTTGTGCCCGACATTATCACTTATAGCAGCCTGATAAATGGATATTGTAAGAAGAAGAGAATACATAAGGCCATGAATCTTTTTCGAGAACTTCAAACCAAGGGTTTGATTCCTAATGTTATTACTTACAATAGCATGTTACAAGGTTTATTTAAATCCCGGAATCATGTAGCCGCTAGAGAACTTTTCAAAGAGATGCAAGCCAAGGGTCTCACTCCAACTGTATTTACTTATGGTATCTTGCTCCATGGAATGTGCAAAAACTTGTTGTGTTCTGATGCATTGGCTCTCTTCCGTTCGCTGGGAAGTGATGAAATGAAGAAAGATGTAGGTTTGTATAGTATATTGATTTATGGTTGTAGCAAATGTGGGAAGCCTAAGTTGGCTATGGATCTGTTTGATGAACTTTTATTAAAAGGACTGCAACCTAACGTTAAGACCTATAATGTGATGATACTTGTATATTGCCAAGAAGGGTTATTTGGTAAATGTAAAGAATTGCTCAGAAACATGGAAGAGAATGGTTGTATGCCAGATAGCTTCACATACAATATTTATGTTCGAGAGTTGTTGAAGCAAAACGAGCTTTCAGAAGCGGAGATTTTTCTAGAACAAATGATCAACCAAGGTTTTATGCCTGATTCTGCTACTTTTGAGAATTTACTACCCCGGATCCCAAAGTTAGGGAAAGAATCACGTTTGCGAACTATCATTCAAAAGCTAACAAGTGTAGAAGCAAAAGATGGTATAAATCCAAATTTAACTTCCTGAAAATCCCATCTTATCATCTCTGTTCATTTCCTGAACTTGTCAATATCTGGTTGGTTGTTGCTTTCTTGCTCGTTTATGTTGCATAGAACATGATTATAATAATGTACGTTTTCGATGGTTCTACGCCTAATTCCAAATGTAGGACGAGATTCTAGTATGCAAACAATCATTCAAAAGCTAACAAGTGTTTGAATACTTTATTTTAATATCATATTATTTCCTGAACTTGTCAAGTTATATTGTCCATTGCTTTCGTGAACTGAAAAGGCTAATTTCTTTATTGTGTAACTGGAATGATGTTGTTGACAATTCTGGAAGTTGTTTCCACTGTTGATGGTATTAGTAAATCTATTAGTGTGAAAGAACAGTGGTACGGACACTTTGAACCAGAACTCAAATCTCAAAGTTTAAGGTACACATGACTAAATCTATTATAATGTACATCATCATCATCATTTATGAAAGTTAATATATGTGAAACTTATAGATATTCTCTTCTTTTACGCGCAGATTCTAAGGCTTTTTGTGTGAGTGTGCATTGGACAATAGGTTCAAAATGATAGTGCTACCCACAAATTTTGTTTCAAATAATCACATTTGAGGTTGGATATTTTAACATATATGTCTCGCGTATAAAATCATAGCCCTTATATATATAACTATATGACTCATAGAAATAAGACAGCCTAATGACTTATTGAATAATCTCATATATCGTTAATCCATATATATATATATAAAGGTATCTAAATAACAAGTAAAAAATGAAGGTGTTAGCCATTGGATGCCACAATTTCATTGCGACATTTCCTCATTTAGAAAAGGTTCCGAAAAATGGTTTAATGTCAAAGCCAATGAAAAATATAGGTGTGTCTTAAGAAGCTGCACTTTTATCTTCGCCTTCATATAATGTATATCTCTATTCTATTCTCTGCCATAAAGAAGCTTAATTTTTTCTAAAGGGGTATGCTTCTTTCATTACAACTGTCCTGGGATATGACAATCAGTGCACCTACGCCCTAATCTCTACTGCCTTATTTGAAATCGGAACTAAGATATGAACCGCACAACACTTGGTCGTTGTTATTACTCAATGCATCATTTGAATCAAAGGATACGGTCACTCAAACATACACATACTTCCAGGGTTGATGATGCCCTCCAAGTGTTTGATGAAATGCTTCAAACAAAACCTCCACCTTCCATCATCCAATTTAATCAGCTCATTACTCCTATTGTTAAGATGAAACATTATTCCACTGCACTTATACTTATTAACCAGATTAAGTTGATGGGTATCCTGTTTAATATCTATACATTCAACATCTCTATTAACTGTCATTGTCGCTTGAATCAAGTTGCTTATGGTTTCGCCATACTAGCAACCATCTTCAAGAGAGGGTATCCACCCGATTCCACCACCTACAACACTCTCATAAACGGGCTTGTACGTGCTGATCGGGTTTTTGAAGCTGTTGAGTTATTCAAGAAACTGCTTAAAGATAAACATTGTGAACCTGATCAGATCATGTTTGGAACCATTATTAATGGGCTTTGTAAAGTAGGTCACACTAGCAAGGCCCTTGAACTGCTCAGGTTCATGGAAGCTGGCTCATGTAAACCTTGGGTACAACAGTACAACGCCGTCATTGACAGCCTCTGCAAAGACAAAATGGTTGATGATGCATTACAACTATTTGCCAAGATGACTGAAAAGGGGGTCCTTGCAAACGTTTTCACTTACAGCTCTTTGATTCACGGTCTATGTAACTTTGGTCGAGAAACAGAAGCTGCAAAAATGCTGAGAGATATGGAGGAGGAAGGAGTATCTCCAGACGTGGTTACCTTTAATATCTTGGTAAATGCCTTTTGCAAGAAAGGATCTGTAAAAGATGCAGAGCTTGCTGTACAAGCAATGGTACGAAGACGTCTACATCCAAATGTAATCACTTACAATGCACTAATCGATGGATATTGTTTACGTGGTGAAATAGATGAGGCGAAGAAAGTTCTTGATGGCATGATGGAGAGGAATGTTTTGCCCAACATCATCACATATAGCAGCCTCATAAATGGATACTGTAAGAAGAAGAGAATCGATGAGGCGAGGCATCTCTTTCAGAAAATCCAAGACAAGGGTTTGGTTCCGGATGTTATTACTTACAATTCCATATTACAAGGTTTGTTTCAATCAAGGAATCTTGTAGCGGCTAAAGAACTCTTTGAAAAGATGCAGGCAAATGGTCAGGCTCCTAGTATATGCACCTATCGTATCTTGTTCCATGGAATGTGTGAGAATGGTCGATGTTCTGATGCATTGGCTCTCTTCCGTTCGCTGGGAAGTAATGAAATGAAGAAAGATGTAGGTTTGTATAATATATTGATTTATGGTTGTAGCAAATGTGGGAAGCCTAACTTGGCTATGGATCTGTTTGATGAACTTTTATTAAAAGGACTGCAACCTGACATTAAGACCTATAATGTGATGATACTTGTATATTGCCAAGAAGGTTTATTTGGTAAAGGTAAAGAATTGCTCAGAAACATGGAGGAGAATGGTTGTGTGCCGGATAGCTTCACATACAATATTTATGTTCGAGAGTTGTTGAAGAAAAACGAGCTTTCAGAAGCGGAGGTTTTTCTAGAACAAATGATTAACCGTGGTTTTATGCCTGATCATGCTACTTTTGAGAATTTACTATCCCGGATCCCAAAGTTAGGGAAAGATTCACGTTTGCGAACTATCATTCAAAAGCTAACAAGTGTAGAATCAAAAGATGGTATAAATCCAAATTTAACTTCCTGAATGTGTAGACGGTACATGATTATCATAATCTTACATCTCTGTTCATTTCCTGAACTTGTCAATATCTGGTTGGTTGTTGCTTTCTTGCTCGTTTATGTTGCATAGAACATGATTATCATAATCTAATATCTGCAGTGTTAAAGAATGAATGGAGGGAAGTATGTAGACATTGAGCTATTATTCAAAATCTCAAGTAATTGTTTTTCTTCCTAACTTAACATCTCTGTTCATTTCCCAAACTTTGATTGCTTACCAATATTGCAATAGTTGAACACCTTTGTAAGTAAACATTTATATTGTTTCCTATGCTTATGCAAGCTGTGTTAATTGATTAGAGTGCAAGATGGATTATGGTGAGCTTCATGACAATTTAAGTACATTCTTGCTATCTATCTTTTGATACTATGGCTAGATTGTTGGCAAAGATACTTATCAAAACTATATATGTTGCCGGGTTGTCTTCTATTTTGATGTAATCAATTAAAACTCTTTCTTGTAAATAATCTTGCATAAGAGTTGTAGTAGAAAAAAAATTGAACCGGACTCAAATATAGGGTTAACGGGTTAGGCATGACACGAAAAAATGTGAACATGTTATGTGCAAACACGATAAGTTAATTGGTAAACTATCCACTACTTTAGATGTTAAAACCACCGCTATAAATACACAAAAAATGCAACAATGAGTTTAGTTTTTTTTAGGTGACATGGTACTTACACTTTGGTAAACTACTCACTAGTCTAGGCTCTAACCCACTCGTTTGGTAATAGACTAACAGTTTTTAAATAACTTAGAATGGTCTAGATTAAAAGTTTAAGTTACAATTAAGAAAAATGACATGCAAATTCAGTAGTGTATTCGTAAATTTTTATGAGGGGCAGAAATTTTTAAGGTATAATTTTCTCGATTTGGATCGGATCGGGTCAGGTCTGAAGTTTTTAAGGGGTGTCTACTTCACTTTTTGGTCATCTAAGTGCTTTCTAATTAATGAAGAAACCAGAAAATATTTTAAACAAACGAAAAAGCTTTTAACAAAAGGTTAAATAGAATAAGAATTTGTATAAAATGAAAATATACTATAAATTAGATAAATTGATAACTTTAAATAATCAAATGAACGGGTCCAGGCTAGATTCGGGTCAAACCCAGTGACATTTAGAAAGTAAACTCGTGTTGGAATCAATCCAACGGGTTGGTGGATTGATTAGTTTAACCCATTTATTACTTTTTTTTATAGTTTTTTTAAATGTGTTTCGTGTGATAAACTAATTTTGTTGGGTGATTTACTCTAAACAAAACACAAAAGTTTTATTACGATTTCATAAATAAACAACATTTATATTATATTCATTTGTATTTTTTTTAAAAATAACAATGTTAAAGTATTAATATGTGAAAAAAGTATGGGGATTTAAAAAATGTGAGTTAATCGTGCCATGCTCGTGTCAATCCGTTACCTTTCGTGCCCTAAACAGGTTCACATGACCAACACAATTTCTGGTTCATGTTTGACTTGACCGAAACACGAGACGCTTATGGCTTATCACCCTACCCAAAAGAAGTTTCTAAGTTTTACACTCTGAGTATAAGAATTTTACATGATATAATTAAATGTTCATATCATAATTTTTCTCTAAAACGGTCTATTTTTGTTGTGTCAAATAAAAAAAATAAAAACCCTAAGAAAAAAGAAAAAGAAAAGACCAGACGGGTGATTTGCTTAGATTTGTTTCCCATAATAATCTTTCATTCTACCGCCTGACTTGAAATTGAAACTGAGATCGCTTGTCGGATGAACTGCTCAAGGTTTCTCCTTCGATCCAACTCTACTGCTTCAACTTCTCATTTTCATAAAACAAATTTGCATCTGGATTGTGTCACTAAGGTCGATGACGCCCTCCAAGTGTTTGATGAAATGCTTCAAAGAAAACCTCCACCTTCCATCATCCAATTTAATCAGCTCATTACTCCTATTGTCAAGATGAAACATTATTCCACTGCCCTTTCACTTTACAAACAAATTAACTTGATGGGTATTGCTACTAATTTTTATGCAATTAACATTTCTATTAACTGTCATTGCCGGTTGAATCAAGTTGCTTATGGTTTTGCCTTACTTGCAAACGTTTTCAAGCAAGGTCATCAACCCAGTTTGACCACCTATAGCACTCTAATTCATGGCCTTGTTCTTGCTGATCGGGTTTTTGAAGCTGTTGAGTTATTCAAGAAACTGCTTAAAGATAAACTTTGTGAGCCTGATCAGATCATGTTTGGAACTATTATTAATGGGTTTTGTAAAGTAGGTCACACTCGCAAGGCCCTTGAATTGCTTAGGTACATGGAAGCATGCTCGTGTAAACCCTGTGTACAACATTACAGTGCAGTCATTGATAGCCTTTGCAAAGACAAAATGGTTGACGACGCATTACAACTATTTGCCACGATGACTGAAAAGGGTGTCCTTCCAAACATTATCACTTACAACTCTTTGATTCATGGCCTATGTAAATTTGGTCGAGAGACAGAAGCTGCAAAAATGTTAATAGACTTAGAGGACCAAGGAGTATCTCCAGGAGTGGATACCTTCAATATCTTGGTAAATTCCTTTTGCAAGCAAGGATGCGTAAAAGATGCAAAGCTTGCTGTACAAGCAATGGTACGAAGAGGTCTACATCCAGATGTAATCACTTATAATGCACTAATCGATGGCTACTGTTTACGTGGTGAAATAAATAAGGCTGAGAGAGTTCTTGATCGCATGGTGAAGAGGGATATCATGCCAGACATCATTACCTATAGCAGCCTCATAAATGGATACTGTAAGAAGAAGAGAATCGATAAGGCCAGTCATCTCTTTAAGAAAATCCAAGAAAATGGTTTGATCCCGAATGTTATTACTTACAATACTATGTTACAAGGTTTATATCAATCACGCAATCCTACAGCGGCCATAGAACTTTTCAATGAGATGCAAGTCAAGGGACTGACTCCAACTGTACTTACTTATGGTATCTTGTTCCATGGAATGTGTATGAATGGTCAATGTTCTGATGCATTGGTTCAGTTTCGTTCTATGGGAAGCAACAAACTGATGAAAGATGTCGGTATGTATAATATCTTGATTAATGGTTGTAGAAAATGTGGGAAGCATAGCTTGGCAATAGAGCTGTTTGAGGAACTCTCTATGAGAGGTTTAAAACCAAATGTTAAGACGTATACAGTGATGATAAGTGTGCTTTGCGAAGAAGGCTTATTCGGTAAAGCGAAAAATTTGCTTAAAAAGATGGAAGATAATGGTTGTTTTCCGGATAGTGTCACGTATAATGTCATTGTTCAAGAGCTGTTGAGGAAAAACGAGTGTCAAGAGGCAGCGTATTTACTAGAAGAAATGTTCAACCGAGGTTTCTTGCCTGATTCTACTACTTTTTCAATGGTGCTACACATGATCCCAAATGTAGGAAAAGATTCCTGTTTGCGAACAGTCATTCAAAAGCTAACCAATACATAAAGAAAAGATGACATAATACCTAAGTTAACATCCGGGTTCATTTCTTGAACTTTTAGAAGTTCTGTTTGGGGATAATAAAGATTTAAGTTGATTTAGTTATGTTTGACGATTTAGTTCGGATGTAAACTTGATGTCCTGTAAATAGTGACCATATGTTTTAATTTGGGCTGATTTAGCCATTATTATGTGGGTTGTTTTGGGCTAAGTACTATTCTTAAGGGGTCAAGAATGGTAGATTGAAAAATAGAAAAAACTAACTGGGTCAGACGGTCGGCCTAAATATACTGCGTGCTGGCTATTTCAAGTTTCAAGCCTTCCTTCACAGCTAAAATCCTTTCAACCTTCCATAGCTGCTGGTAATCAGTTTTTGATAATTCAGTTTCATTGTTTTTCATAATTATGCTTTGTTTTTAGTTGATTTATAATCTATGTTTCATGGGTGTTCTTGATATGTTTTGCATTCATGATCCATCTTGTGTTCAAGATAATGTTTTGCATTGACAACCACTAAGTTGCACTACATTCTTGATCTCAATAGGTCACCTTTGATGCGCTCGCACATGTAGTTTTAGATTTCGATCCAGTTTTTTCTTTGCGTGTGCTCATTTGCTATCTTTAAACTCAATATGGTTTTGAAGGATCATTTTGTGGCAGTTTGTGGCCGGAAAAGGGGTCGAACCATTGCTGCTGGGAGCTGCTGAGTTGAACTTCTGCATTACAAGTATCAACACTAGTTTCTTGAATTCATTACTGTTACTGTTGGGTATGAATATGTAATTTTGTTGTTACTGTTGGTTATTATTTCTGATAAAGTATAAATATGGTTAATTTGCGTTATCCATTTATTGTGTATGTGTCTTCCCCATCTTCAAATGGCTTTAGTATGTGATTATTTCGTCTTCATGTAGTGTTAGAATCACCATAGACAATGTTTAATTTCATTATAAACAGGTGCTGCAACTATTCTCGAGATTTTTGAAAAGGTTTAAAACGACCCATTCCGACATGTGCCTATTTTTGGCAAAACCGATCCTGATCCGAACCAAAATGAACCTTTCTAAAACAACTCGTACTGACCAGACACTTTGCTAGACCCACCATGTCCAATTTAAGGTAATAATAAAGTTTGTCTTTTGATGTTTTTAAGGTAATAATAAAGTTTGTCATATACAGGATAAGATGTGGTAGTGTGCATAGTGCAACATTTTTTTTATAAAGTTTAAAATTAGTCTAGATATTTGAATATGTGGTATATGTAATGTTCTTCATTTTATATTGATTGAAGATCTGAAAGAAAATCTAGTTATATGAATGATGCAAGTGTACATTAATATTGCAATAAAAAACTTGAAATGAACTCGATCCTGTAGGCATTGGAACAACAATGATTGTGTCTTGGTTTGAGCTAACCATGTGGCAGTATGTAACATTCTTTTATGAAATTGACATTCTAATTACTGGTTTCTTAAGTTATGTCGTCCATTTTTTGGGCAAATAACTAAATTATATTGATTGAAGCTATCTAGATTTTTTTAGAACAACGATGGATGTGACGGCCTATGGTCGATGCACTTAAGGTGCAAGGACCGAGTTGAAACTCCGCCTCTTACACCAATAGGTGTTTTCGTTGGTATTGAGGCTCCCCCGTTATTGAGAACGCAGTGGAGGTTCACTACAACCCTTCTTATGGACCAAGTTGATCAGAGTTGAAACTTGTCAACCAACCGTTCCATGAAAAAATCGGGCATAATCATATAACAATGCCTCGTAAAACTCTTAGGCTCGGACACAAAGCTATGTGATACCCAGGACGAGCTTCTGTTACGTGATAAATAGAACAAGGAGCTATTAGTCATTAGTTAATAAATGAAGGGTTGTAACCGTAAATTGAAATTATATGTCTATTGTTGTTAAATAGGCAATAAGAACGTAACTAAGGTATCGGTGATTTGAGTATTGAATTGGGTTTTCCCATCTTCTTTTTCTTCTCTCTTACCTCTAGTGATTCTCTTTTATCGATCTTTGTTCTTGATTATCATTCGTATCGTAACAACGGTATCAGATTGTTACGATACGAATGACAGTCAATATAATCTTGTTGTTTATTTAACAACCATATAACCTTAGTTTACAATTACAACCCCTTATTTATTAACTATTAACTACTGTCTCCCTATACTATTTATCACGTAACAATTTCACTTCGAAAGTTCGAAATGCTTACACAATCTAAGTTGTATTCACCTATTATTAAAAGTGAGTTTTTTTTTCAGTTAACTTGAATCAGGGTATATATGGGCATCTGCTGTTCATTTCAAGTGCAATTAAGGTGGGTTTATATTCTAGAGGGAAAAATACTTCAAATCTCAAATGGAAATGGATGATGCGTCATGTCATGCATGTTAGTGAAGGTAGATTAAAGCAACTATCTTCATGTATTGCTCCACCTCCGGTGCTCTTAACTTTGTCGAATGTTTATACCCACCCCTCTTTCTTTCATTACAAGTGTTATGTTCTAAGATTTGCAGAAGAAGAAGAAGAAGCTGCACACTCTTAGTTACTTTACTGCCTCATTTGAATTTGAAATTAATTGGAGGATATGAACTGCTGCACAAGACTTGGCCGTTGTTATTACTCAATGCATCATTTCAATCAAAGTCTACTGTCTCTCAAACATACACATGCTTCCAGGGTTGATGATGCCCTCCAACTGTTTGATGAAATGCTTCAAACAAGGGTGGTCCTATTCACACACTTACCATTTTTATTTTCGCACCCCCCAGGCGCCGCACATAGCCCTATCCGCGGCGCCTGGGTCACATCACATCGAAACATAACATCAGACCTTGACAACTGACCATCCAACAGACCCCAGGCGCCGCACATAGCCCTATCCGCGGCGCCTGGGTATCCCAGACACACTTATGCGCCGCACATAGCCCTATGTGCGGCGCCTGGGTTCATTTTATGACAAAATTTTCCGGATTTTCAATCCATTTCGCCCACATAACCGTATATTTTACACCCAACCATTTTAACATAACAAATTAAACAAATTAATAACACACAAAAACATTTAAAACTTTAACAAACATTTATAACACACAAAATTAATCATTCATAAAAGAAATTAAAAATTACATAAACTTAAAAAAAATAACAAAAAAACATAAAAGATAACTACTGGTCCCCTTCTTCCGACGATGATGAAAACGCCACATCCGGAATCCCAAAATGGTCGCGTATAGCATTGAACAATCGAACTGCCCGTCGTCCATGTCGATCTATCCGGCGTCCTTGTCGCGCAATATCACGTTGCATCGCTTGGAGGCGTTGATCAAAGTGGTCTGCTAAAACACGCGTTCCCTCTGGCAGGTTGTCGTATACGTGCTGTGGGAACTGCGGTGGATGATGAGGCGGACGCTCGGGTGACGGCTCAGGTTGTTGTTCGGGCTCATGTGGCGGAGACACATTCGGCTCAGGCGCAGGTACTCCCCGTCTCTCCTCAACAAAAACTGGAATCTGGTCCCAAGGTGGCAACTGAACAGGCACAAATATTTCGCCATTTTCATCCTTGAACCGAAGACCCACAGGAAACTTGCGCATTAGGCGCATGCTGTGCAAACTAGTTTTCCCTAGTTTTGTGGCCTTAATAGACGGAGAGATCCTAGCATCTTGATCCGGAGAGATCCCAAATGAGCGAGCTATGACGGTGATGTACGCGCCGCCATACAACTGTCCGCGCGCCTGTCGATGGTAGGCGGACTCAAAATATTCCGCCAAACAAGTCGCAAGCGCACAGGGCCGGCGAAGAAAGAGACAATACATAAAGAAAAGGTCACTCATGTTGACCTTATCTTTCCCACACCCCCTGGCAGAAATGGAAGACGCAATGATACGACCCAAATACCGGTGTAGAGGGTCAATGATGGAAGCCGCCTTCGCATTACACACTCCGAAGTGCGTAGAGGCAATAACCTCCCAGAAACTGACGAGGGTCTCACGAGGCAAAGTTCTGATCCCTTCAGTGTATAATGGGGTGTCTAGCTCCTCCTCCATGTACAACCCCGAACGAACAGCAAACTCTCTCAGTGTCATCGAACGATAAACCCCGCATAATCGAAAAGTTATCTCGTGGAAAGGTTGAGCGGGGTCCTCGACATAATCGCTCGGTCGGCGGTTGAAAACAAATGATGACAAAAACTCCACAGTGAGCTCACGGTATGATGGCCTGGTTGCTATATCAAACAACCGAGACCACGGAGTGTTGAAACCAATAATCTCCTGACATCGATCTCCCTCATGAAGCTCATTTAAAAGATCCCAATCTATATGGATGTGTCCGCCCACATCCATCGTTCTCAGTTTTTTGCACTTTTCTTGCGCCGTTGGGTTATCAGGAAACTCAAAATAAGGATGCCCTGGACGAGTATCAAAATTATCCAGAATCGAAAAATCCATATCATCAGTGTTGTAAGGGTTGTCAAACTCAAATTCTGGAAGAGGGTTTGAAAAGTTTGTCGGGTGGTTAGAAGAAGACATGTTTGATAGCTTTTTTGGGTTATACGTAGCGCTTGGTCGAACAAAAAAGGTTGTAAAAAGACTTGCGTTGCGGATATGGTGGTAGAGACTTGCGCCGCGTAAGGGGTTTATATGGAGGAAAAGGATGTTGGTGGAAACCCTATGCGCTGCGCAAAGGTCCTTGCGCGGCGCCTGATGGGCTATGCGCTGCGCAAAGGGCCTTGCGCGGCGCCTGGGTTGCTATATGCTGCGCAAAACACAAGTCTTTCATGGGCTTTCTGCTGCGCAAGGGTGTCTATCTGCCGCGCAAAGGCCCTTGCGCGGCGCATGGGTTTCTATCTGCTGCGCAAAACACAAGTCTTTGATGGGCTTTCTGCTGCGCAAGGGTGTCTATCTGCCGCGCAAAGGCCTTTGCGCGGCGCCTGGGTTGATTTTTTTTTTTTTTTTACCGATTTTCATGGAGTTAAATACCCAATGGGGGGACGACATTTTTACACACTTGCGTTTTTACACACATATTTGCCAACATTTTTACACGCATATCTTCCGACATTTTTACATCTTGCAATGGCATTGTGGACTCCTCATGAAGATGAAACTTTAACAATATGTTGGTATTTAGTTCGGTCCGACGCCACACGTAACGACCCAAATATGTCGGAATTTTGGAATGACGTAGTTCGTATGTATAATAGTCGTATCGGTCCTGCTGCAGTTACAAGGGATACACAACAGTGTAGCCGTAGATGGCGTAATATATGCCAAAGAACGCTGCAATTTGAAGGTTACTATCGTCGCGCATTACGCAGCTCACGAGGTTTAAATCGCACGCGCGAGGAAATAATAGACGCGGCGTTATCCCAGTTTGAGGAGCGTAACGGACAACCTTTCACTTCGATAGGAGCGTGGACTATTATTAGCACGTCTGAACGATATAGATTATTGCCATAATTTTGTATTATCAAATTTGTATGTTGTATGATAATAGTATATTAATGAATAATATTTTTTTTAAAAAAATTGTATGTTGCCATAATATTATTTCTTTTCAACCTACATAATACACGTGTGGATCTATATTGAGGTCGGGTCGTCTCAAATTTTCATACTCGATAATCCTATCCCGGTATAAGTCATACCAAGGCGCTGCCCACTCTGTTCTATGGCTATGCCAAAGAGGGTTCACTGTAGGCATTGGATATGATCCTTCAAGTTTTAACATGATGTAATGTGAACTGTCGACAAATACAAGAGAAACAGCTAGCATGGTCTCCACACCTTCCGGACTGCCCAGTAGAGGGAATATTGTAGCACTACCAGCCATGTCTATGATGTGAACAATTACACCCCATCTCTGAGCTATAAGAAATCCCGCCTCTGGCATTTGCATCCAATGTTCGACCGGAGCTCTACCGACACCAAAAAATTTTATCCGTTCATATATCGCATCGTAGTGGCCTCTGTCTTCCGGATCGAACACCCGTCTCCAAATATTTCCGTTCATTCGCAACTCCAGTAACAGTTGATCACGGATAAATAAAAAATCTTCTTGCCCTATCCCTAACCCCGCGGCTGTAGCTCGAAACCCACAGTGACCATCCGGTTTCACATCCTTTATTTTTGATATATATGGGTAAAATAATTTTGGGATTTGAGCTGCATATCTCATGATCAAACCATCTGACTTGGGGCCCGGCAACAATCTTGGGAAATTTGGATAGCGCGGTAGCTCTTCCGTTGTGTTAGGCTTTTTATTAGGCTTTGAGCGGAAATATTTTGGGAGTTGGAAGTCCGAAGAACTTTGAGCGGATATATTTTGGGAGTTGGAAATATTTTGGGAGTTGGATAGCGCGGTAGCTCTCCCTTGAGACGATACGTAAGAACTATGGCGAGGTTGGTCGTAGGGCCCGCCGTTCTCCCTTTGTGAAAATGGGATGTGCGTACTGTGTCTGGCAGCTTCTTCTCTTCTTTGTTCTTGTTTCTTTAATGTTGGACGACCTCGGGTATTAGTTTGGACAACAGGAGGTTTATTGCTAGTCGGGCCTGGCATCAAGACCTCTTTAAATTTATCGAGATAACTTTTTTGAACATGCGGAGGAGTAACATTAATTTGTTTTCTTAATTTTTCCCACTCCGCATCCGCATCGAGAGCTTCACTTTTTTCAGCCTTGAAGTCAAGTTTCTGCCAGAACACGTCTATTGTTTTAAGCGAGATTATTTGACCTGTAAATGAAAACAGATGGTATTTATTGAAACCTTTATTTTCTGTAAATGAAAAAACAAATCAATAGTAATTATTACCTTTATTTTCTAGCTCTTCTAAACGACAAGCACATGGCAAGCCACAACTGGTAAAAAGTTGACAACCACACGTAGAACCGTACTTTTTTAGCTTCAGATCTTTTCGCTTGAGCTCGATAGACAAAAGGTCGATGGCATATATTGACATCTTCCGAAGTACTCCCGCAAACATTGGGACATTCCTGTGGTGGTTCATCACCTTCCTTATGCTTATTTCAAACGCCCGTTTGATCTCTGTGTATTGCCTGTTAACCATTCTGTCGACAAACTTCACAAGCTTAACGAGGCTGTTGCGATGGCTTGGAAGGTCTTTTTTAAATAAGGCATGCATGCCTTCAACCCGGTTGGTGGTAGTTTGGTGAAAGTTTATTGTCCTGTTAGTCCAGGCAGATACAAACTTTTGACGGTACGGCTTTAACCAATTATCATGCACATACTCAAATACCTCTAAAAAGAAAAGGTTAGCATAATAATTAATTTAAAAAAAATGTATGTAATAAATACCTATAAAAAATGTAATAAATACTCACCTCCACGACCCGATTCTTTTAGATGAGCTTCAAAGTTAGTTAGGTTATACTCATATATAGGCTCGGTAGTAGACTCACACAATAAAGAGAAGAATCGGATAAATTCTTTCCACTCACCATCCAAAAAGTGTTTTTTGCAGTTCCTAAGAATGTTTTGTTGAATATGGAACCGACAAAGATACCTGTGCGCATTTGGAAAAATTTGTTTACACGCGCTCATTAGCGCTAATTCTCTGTCTGTTACAATTACACGCGGCTGCATATTTTTTTCCAACATATCACTGAGCCTGCGTAATACCCATGCGTAGTTTTCCGTTTTTTCGTTAGAAATAAACGCATGAGCAACAGCAAACGACTGGTTGGTCGACGTCATACCTACAACCTGAACAAACGGAAGACCGTAAATGTTTGTTTGGTAGGTGGCGTCAATCAACAGCACGTGTGGAAAAGCACACCACATAGTATATGAATGTTTGTGCATAAAGAAAATATCTTCAACGGCTTTTGTGGTGTTATTCACGTTTGTGTAATAAACGTAATCTTTTCCTTTGAAGTAGTTTTCCATTTGTTCCATTGGAGACTCCCCGACTTTATTTTCTTTGTTTATCTTTTGAACAACGTTCTGAATGTCTTTCTTAACAACCTATTCAATTTTTATTAAAAAAAAAGTTAAATATTGCATGAATATAAAATTTTGTTGTTATATTTTAAATACGCTAACCTTTTTTTCTGGGTTATTTTTTGTCAACGCTGCCCAGATGTTACGAGCAGGAATATCTAGTTCTGCGAGCTCACCAACCAGTCTTTTCTCCTCCACGGAAAGCCTCCTAGCATACGCGTGACCCTCAAGATTTTCAATAGGCGAGTGGTTGTGCATCGGGTTTTTCACCTCTAATTTCCAGTAACTATTATTTGATACAAATGATCCCTTCAACTCAAATGGGCAACCGATTTTCTTGCTACCGGTTTTTCTAACGGTAGCTACAGACTTATATTGCCCACCAAGACTGCACTGTAACCAGATAGCCTTTTCTTTAGATCTTTTGGTAGTAATGACATAACCATGTTCGATTCCTCTATTTTGGACCCAATTGACTAATTCCTGACGTGACTGAAAAACCATGTCAGTTTCAAAAGAAACTATAATCGGGTAAGAGTCTTCAGGATCAATTTCGTCAGCATCATCTTCGTCTTTTTGGTCAGCATTGTCACCAGCATAGTTATTCTGTTGCTGACCCGCATTGTCACCAGCATAGTTATTCTGTTGCTGACCAGCATTGTAACCGTACGGGTATTCGAATGGAATATTCAAGTCAAACTGACCCGCATTGTCACCACCATAGTTATTCTGTTGCTGATCACCACAGTCACCGAAAACATAATCGTAACTGTTATCCACTGGATTATTTAAGTCGAACTTTCCAGCATTGACACCATAATTATTTTGTTGAACAAATTGCTCGCCACCGTCACCGTAAACATAACTGTCATTCGGTGGAATATTTAAGTCAAATTGTACCGAATTATCAGGAAATTGAAAACCCGATACAACCTCGTCCTCCTGCTGACTTTGGTTGGAGGCAGCTTGATTCCAAGTGTTAGAGACTACAGTCTCGTATGAATCAGGAACACTAGTGTTAGAGTATTCACCGAATATATAACTATTAATCCACGACATTATAATGTTATATCGTGATGATAATGAAAGTTGAGAAAAAAAAACGTGTATATTTTGGGGTGTCTAGTTGAGAAAAAACGTGTATAGTATGAATTTTGAGAAAAAAATGAAATGTATTAAGTAGTGGTCCAGGAAAGGAGGCAGGCGCCGCGCAAAGCCCCATCTGCGGCGCATAGCGACCTCGTTTGACCAAATTCCTCCTCGTTAACGACATTCCCCTCGGAAAAGAACCCATGCGCCGCGCAAGGGCCTATGTGCGGCGCATAACATTGCATCGGTTGACCAGCTTCCTCCTCGTTAACGACATTCCCCTCGGAAAAGAAACATCTCGTCTGAAAACAACCCAGGCGCCGCGGATAGGGCTATGTGCGGCGCCTGGTACCTGAAAAAGTGACCCAGGCGCTGCACATAGCCCTATCCGCGGCGCCTGGGTTTAAAAAAAGTGTGTGGATAGATCTGGTAAGTGTGTGAATAGACAATGCCTCAAACAAAACCTCCACCTTCTGTCATTGAATTTAATCAGCTCATTACTCCTATTGTTAAGATGAAACATTATTCCACTGCCCTTATACTTATTAACCAAATGAATCTTATGGGTATTTCTACTGATCTTTATGCAATTAACATCTCTATTAACTGTCATTGCCACCTGAATCAAGTTGCTTATGGTTTTTCCTTACTAGCCACCATCTTCAAGCAAGGTCATCCACCTGATTTGACCACCTATAACACTCTCATTAATGGCCTTGTTTTTGCTGATCGGGTTTTTGAAGCTGTTGAGCTATTCAAGAAACTACTTAGACAGAAACTCTGTGAGCCTGATCAGTTTATGTATGGAATCATTATTAATGGTCTCTGTAAAGTAGGTCACACTCGCAAGGCCTTTGATTTGCTCAGCTTCATTGAAGCAGGCTCATGTAAACCACATGTATCTCATTACAACCCAGTCATTGACAGCCTTTGCAAAGACAAAATGGTTGACAACGCATTACA
The DNA here is from genome assembly GCA_030867185.1 of Tagetes erecta. Taxonomy (NCBI): domain Eukaryota; kingdom Viridiplantae; phylum Streptophyta; class Magnoliopsida; order Asterales; family Asteraceae; genus Tagetes; species Tagetes erecta. The sequence goes on along the minus strand of CM061491.1, from coordinate 16,840,503 downwards.
ACTATTTGCCAAGATGACTGAAAAGGGCGTCCTTGCAGACCTTTTGACCTACAACTCTTTGATTCATGGCTTATGTAACTTTGGTCGAGAGACGGAAGCTGCAAAAATGTTGATGAATATGGAGGAAGTTGGAGTATCTCCAGGAGTGGATACCTTTAATATCTTAGTGAATTATTTTTGCAAGCAAGGATCCGTAAAAGATGCCGAGCTTGTTGTACAAGCAATGGTACGAAGAGGACTACATCCAGATGTAGTCACATACAGTGCACTAATCGATGGCTATTGTTTACGTGGTGAATTAGATAAGGCAAAGGAAGTTCTTCATAGCATGATGGAGAGGGATATTGCGCCTAGCATCTTCACATATAACATCATGATAAATGGATATTGTAAGAAGAAAAGAATCGATGAGGCCAGGTATCTTTTTCAAGAAATCCAAGACAAGGGTATGATTCCAGACGTCATTACTTACAATACCATATTACAAGGTTTGTTTCAATCAGGGAATCCCACAGCGGCTAGAGAACTCTTTAACACGATGCGAATGAAGGGCTATGCTCCCACTAGAAGTGCCTATCGTATCTTGTTCCGTGGAATGTTTGAGAATGGTCAGTGTTCTGATGCTTTAGCTCTCTTCAATTCGTTGGGGAACAAAGAATTGGTCAAAGATATAGTGTTGTATACTATATTGATTGATGGTTGTAGAAAATGTGGGAAGCATAGTGTGGCAATGGATCTGTTTGAGGAACTCTCTTTGAAAGGATTAAAACCGAATGTTAAGACATATACGGTGATGATAAGTGTGCTTTGCCAAAAAGGTTTATTTGGTAAAGCGAGTGAACTGCTTAGAAAGATGGAAGAGAATGGTTGTTTGCCTAATAGTTTCACGTACAATGTCATTGTTCAAGAGTTTTTGAAGAAAAACGAGTGTCAAGAGGCAGAGTATTTTCTGGAAGAAATGATCAACCGAGGTTTCTTGCCCAATTCCATTACTTTTTCAATGTTGCTACACCAAATCCCGAGCACAGGAGAAGCTTCTCCTATGCGAACTATCATTCAAAAGCTCACAAGCATCAAAGATAAGAATGTTTAATTTTTAAAATCGGTGTTCATTACTTACATTGATAAGTTATATGTATGTCCAGGTTGAATGGAATTGCAGCTTCTATTTGGATCATCAACAAAATGAATTTGTTGTTATTGAATAGAATTGCAACTTGTATTCATAAAATTTGCAGCTTGAGTTTGTGCTTGTTTATATGTATTTGGCATGATATGGAGAAGTAAGTTCATTTGGAAAATCAAGTCAAATTAAGATAGTGGCCACACGCCTAAAAAAGTTGGTTAATTTGGAAATCAAGTCAAATTGAATGACTCAATGTGTTTTGAATTCATGCCAAATGCATATATGTTGAAAAATCTACAAGTCATGCCATATCTGCTAAACACAGTAGTCAAATGCATTTGAACAGGTCAAATTGAAAGTCAAATGCTTTTACAAATGTACAAACTGCCATATGCATTTGAAAGCAAGTGGTTGATTGTATTTGTAATTGACAGAATTTACAGTTTATATGCAATTTACAGATTTGGACCCTATGCATTATGCATTTTTAACTAGGTAAAGCATATGCAATCGACAGAATTGAAACCATATGCATTTGAAGTCGGTAATAAAGCAAAAGAAGAGTAAGATGCAGCCATATGCAGATTTGAAACCATATGCCTATGGCATTATGCATGTTCGACCCATTTGGTGCACTCATATAGATCCATTTGATCTAGCAACATGGACAGATACAACTGCAAAGATTAAAAAGCTTTAAAGATTCGTACAGCTTGAAGGATTCATTAAACCATTCAAAAAGCTTAAACTGTAGTATATCAATTACATAACCATCAAAAGAAATTAAACGTAAGATCATGCATTTGAAGTTCCTTTCTCTTTGGCCTTTGCAGCTCTTTTTGTTGTGATGTTTCATGTTCCAACAATAGCATGCTTGCACAATTCCACTGGATGTCTTTAAAGCCTAGAACAAGAAGCAGCAACCACACTAAGATGTTTCATATTTTCACTAGCCAAGAACAAAGACACTAACAGTTAAATGTCAACTTGCACTAACCTTTACCCCTCCATTGAAGCTTCATATTATCATGGATATGTAGTAAACAAAATCTATTTTGTGCTCTGAAGATGGAAACAGTGGAAATTGCTTAATAATACCCTGGAGCAACAACCATTAAACAAAGTTATACATTTTTAACTATTGTAGAACAAACACACTAAAATAGTTAAATGTTAATTTGCACCAACTTTTTGCCTGTCTGAAATGGAAGTGTAGTTTGAGCTTATGCTCAAATCAAGGTCATCTTGAAGACACATACGAATTATTAAACAGCAGAAACCATACATAAACATAAAACAGCCCAAAGGCACAACAAAGAGACCAACCATCAATAGAATCAAAGTCTAAAGATCATATAACTAAATGCCTCAAAGCTATCACAACAGATCCAACATCTATATCTCACTATATAATCTGACAAATAAATGTTTCTGAAAACTGGAAAAAAAAATACAAATACAACAGTTGTAACGAATGTTATATCCTTAATTAACAGAATTTCCAATGATTGTCACAGTTTACACACGTTACAAACGTGGTCATAGGTTCATCAGCACTCCGAGTCTGCAGCTGATAATAAGTGCACTTTCTTTTCCCACACCGACCACATTTAAACTGATCGGTCGTAGCCTTTGGTGGGCCACCACGCTCACAATCAAACAAAGCTTTCTCCTTAATTTTCACATTCTCCATTTGTCTTTCGGTGCTCGCCATCTCTTCAGGGGTCAATTCCAGAATTCTTTCGGGCTTCACATGCCCAAGCAACACCTTCCTTCTAAAATCTGGGTTTTTTGGATCCTTAATATTAAACATTATTGATCTGTATTTAAACTTCTGCGCACCATTGGATCTTCCCCACTTTTCAAACATTGCAGACTCAACTGAAACAGCAACTCGATAGGGGTCAGAAGCATTCGCTTCATCTCTTAATTCATCCTCAACCTCACCAGGAACTTTACATAATGCCTCGGAAAGAAGTTCACGAATTTTGTCTCTAATCGGATCTTTACAGTAAACAAGGGAAGTTAGTTTTGGTGGGGCCACATTATTTGTTCGATTATTTTCTTCTTTGGTAACATGCTCGACTTTAAGATCTACTCTCTTTTCGACTTTGACTACATTAACTTTTTTGTCTGAAGATGAAGATGTGGCAATGGCACCATGACCGTGTTTTTCAACCTTGATGGAGTTGACTCTCTGGACTTTCTTATTGGATGTATCTGTTCCATGCTCGGATTTTAAAGATTCTTTGGTATCCAAGCTCCCATTTTTTTTATTCTTTAATGTTTCTTCAACAATTATGTTTTTCCAAATTTCGACTAGCTCGGAAGCCAACGACTGGATCTTCTTTCTAGGGTGCTTTGTTAGTTGACGAAGCCGCTTCCCCACCTGAAATGATGGCAGTTGTGTAATTTTTCAAACTGGAAGAAAATAGCTATACGTCTAATTTGGATGCGGATCTATCACCAAAATACGAATCTTTCTACCTTGTATGGTGTCATTCATTCTATCAACAATTCCTTTTCACAAACTTACATAATCTAATAATAAGTATTATTAATACATCTTGAAGCCTGAACTTAAACAAAGACAAACACATCTATTAGGAGAGCAAAGAAAGAGACAAACTAAACAACACAGAACCTAAACTCCACACTTTTCCCCTCACGCCTTTGAGAGTAAACGTGAAACAACATTATTTGAATTTTGAACAGTGAAGCACCCCACATTGACGCGTATAGCATACCTTACTTGGGAGACAAGGTTATATCTAGGAGTTCTTTGAAAGTTTAGTAACTAAAGTGCAATCTTTAATGTACCATGTCTTTTTGGACAAACCAAGTTCCAATACTAGACGCACAAGAAGAGCACACCAAGTATAAAAAAAACTACATAGTAATAATATATGTCTCCTTGTGACCAAATAGAAGAAAAATAACAGATATTCTTTTTCTGAAACTAAAAAGGGATATGCTTGTAACATGATATAAAACATCTTCTCAACAGCAAGCAATAAATCATCCAGCCTGCTTGCAATTTGAGTGCCCACGGCTAACAAAACAGAAACATATATGAAGGCTCGAGGCCTCAAACGTGAACCCCCCCCCCCCCCCAAAGCAATTCAACCACAACCAAAGCGGTATAAATAGCTACTTCCCTAATCAACATAACCAAATTAAAGAAGCCAATGTTCAAATTAGGCTACTAACATCTTCTACCCTAAATGTTAAAAATGTAAACATGAACCCTAAAAACCATTTTTCTTACACCTTTATCCCTTCGGACAAGATGATCAACCTTCAAACTGAAACCTTAACAATCCCTTGTCAAGTGTTGAAAACTTTAAAGGTTACAAATTTAACATGTTCAAACTGTTACATGCATCAAAAACCTAGGTTTCTTAACATATTTTACCACAAAAACTACTAAACATAATCACAGGAAATTAACCGGATCCATAACATACATAACAAAATCCAAAAACAAATTACAATTCAATTCAGAACATAAAAACAAAATTAACCTGAGTGGAAACAAGAAGTTGATAGTTAACAGGAAATTTCTTCAACGCTTTCAATGCATCAATACATCGATCTTCCTCCGGCGAAGAGTCAACGCCACCGCCATCAACCGCCGCAGCATCCGCCGCTTTCTTCGCCGTCTCGAACAGTTGTTTCAGTTCCGTCTCCATTGTTAACTAACTCTCATAGATTGATTCAACAATGTCGAAAGTTTTTTTAATATGTAACCACAAAGATTGAGTTAACAAATCACGACCGTTGATCAATCTGTGTGAAAATTTGATCTACGGTAGATGAGAAAAGAGAAAGATTGAAGATAAAGAAGCAAAATGTGTAATGTGTGGGATTAAGTGAATAACAAAGTGATGGGCAATTTAGAAAAGAAAAAGTTTGATTGATGCTAAACTTGTAATAGGTTTAACACATTCTTATACATACAACTTGTGCATCAAAACTTACTATAACATTGTTGCTCTAAACTTGTATAGTTTAATCCTTATAGTTGTGATCTTATAGTTGTGATATGTGTCATCGTGTTAATCTATTTATTACTTATAAATACTACTTTTGATTTACAGTTGTAACGATACTTTTATAATGAGCATGAAAAAGTAAAAGAGCAGTGTCTCGACTCATTTATTTTTACAGTTTCAGCTGGAAATAAATATAACAAAATATGTGTTGAGACTAAAACCATAAAAAATTTGACTTTTTTGCTCGTGAAACCAGTAGAAAAACTGTCAAACCAATAAAAATCTAGTAAAAAACCGGTCAACAACACTGACCAATCAGTTAAAAAAAGTAAAAAACAGTTTTGTCATTTGTGAGCTTTAAAATTTAAATTAATTAATACTAAGTAAAAATATGTTTGGACTTTGGATCATTGGATGAGGGTTGAAAAAGCCATTATGTAATGACAACTTGTCAACTTGAACCAGTGACCAAATAAGCCCAATTTGTAGCAATAGGCCATTTGGCCCAGCATGTGTCAATAACTGCTCTCATCTTGTTATGGTGGTTGTGTTTTGTGTGTACTTTTGTTTGAACATCTTTATCTAATGCTTATTTCTTAAGAATTTTATATCTAGAGTTGTGGTAACTGATAATAAAATATATATAAATACAATTAAAATGAATTCAATAAAAATGACCGTAATATATTTAAATATTTATATTAAAAATGACCTTAAAATATACAATAAATACAATAAAAAATGACTATATATATATAAAAGTAATTATCATATTTATTAGTGTACTTCAAGAAAACAAATTCACTATACACGAAATCATGAAAACATAATTATTGTGTGTACTATAAAAGCTAAGAATTATTGTCTTGTTCTTCAAGCATGAAAACATAATTAGAAATAAATGTTTGATATGATTTATGGCTTTAAGGGTTTGTATATCAATCTGCACCCTTAGCTATATATATATACAATGAACGTACAATGGTGGCGGAAGCAGAACTTATTAGTCAGGGTGGTGACGGAAACAAAACTTATTAGTCTCGTGAAGTTAACATATATAAACCCTACTATCTCTTCAACGTATTACAAGTTTACAACATATAGAAATTAATTAAACTTTTCTTGTTGTCGAAGTTTTAGAATATTATTCTATCGTTTATTTAACTTAATTTTTTAGCTGCCAAAAGTTGTTAAAAACGGGCTTATAATTAAGTATGGTATAAGATAATCAAAATACATCGCTACTTGATGTACATAAAACCGTGAAAAAAATATAAACCATCTTATAAGTCCTTTATTTATTTATAAAGTTTCAATGTAAGCCAGCTAGAAACATATATTATTGCCTAGAGAGTTTGCATATTAACCTAAGGACATATGTTATTGCTAAGCTAGGGAGTTTAATTAAATAATCAGTAGTGTAATATAATAATACAACTGTCTTAAATCTTAACTATTAAAGATCGATAAAAAAACAACTATTATATTTTTATAATATACAACGTTCTACCCTTTATGAATTACAAACTAATTAATGCAACAACACTATCAACTAGTGATAAAAACTAACTATATACTAAAAGCATGTATCACGACATAAAAGTTTATATCTAAAACATAAACCATAATATTTTTGTTTTTTACTTTTGGGGCATAATTAGGAGTTGATCTTTTTCTATTATAAATGTATAGGAAAATAAGATTAATTCTCCGGTTCACCACTTTAATATTATATTATTTTTTGTTTGTTTTATCATGTGTCAGGTTGTTAAATATGTGATGTTACTTAAAAATTACTAACATTGCTTGATATATTTGAACTTTTTACTATAAGTTTGTGTTTATATAAGATTACAAAGTTTAAGTTGCATTATTTGTTCTTTAAAAAGATATTTACAACTATTATATGAATATTCACATAATTAAATTAATGGATAAACACTTTAATATGGAGAGCTAACCTAGATTGTATCCCCACCCGTGATGCTCGTATCACTAGAAGCGTCCCAGCGCCAAACATTTATGCCCATGTTGTGGAGATCATGACGAGCAGTCAAATGACTATATTTTTACTACCAGTCGATACACAAACTTGATTTGGTCCGTAATTAGCACATGGTTGAAATTCACCCGGATTTACGTTTGTGTCCTTTAAAGATTTGATGAGAATATACACGATCTATCAAAAAAGGATAAAGTAAAAAAGAAGATGATCCACACAATCATATACTCATTTAAATGGTGTGTCTGGATGCAAATTAAGAAATGAATCGGTCTTTAAAGGAACCCATCCTTCGGTTGCGGCTACAGTGGGATGCATTAAATCAGTCTCATACTTATGAATGAAGAGCATGCCAAAGAATCACAATATAGATTGGAAATATCGGTGCGCCTTTAATTTCTTATGATGTACTATGTTTCATTGTACATAGATCTAGCCCTTTGCTAGTTTGTTTTAAGGTTTTAGTTATCCTTAATTATTGTTAGAAAAAATAACTGTTATTATATATTTTTAATGACTGACTTTTATAAGTATCTGGTTATTATATAAGTTTAGGTATAATTTCATTGGTCTTATGAACTTGTAAATATATGAATATCTATCTAATAATTCTAACTTTTAGGGGGCTATTTTTGAGGGGATTTTTTTTATATTAGGAAGTTTGGGTGGGAAATTGAATGAAATTTTAACCATGCATGCATAAAGTTGATAGAGTAAAATTTCTTAAATATAAAATATTTACAAATTATTAAACATAATGATTATAATTTCTTTACAAATATTATTATTTAACCGTGTGTTATACCGTGTGTAACACACGGGTATTAAACCTAGTATAAATATAAATCAACAAAACACCATATATAGTCATGATTGTGATCACATGATCGATAAATTTACTAACCAGTCAAATTATAAGATCAGTGCATTCCAAATAATATATATATTCGGTCAAAAAGGTATACAGCTAAATTGGGAGCAAATGTATTAGATAAGGAAAATATTTAGCGTTGACTAGAATGTGGTTAAAATAGTTGGTATACCGGGTAAAAATGCAATTTAATTAATTTCTAACAGGACAAATAACTTATGCACTAATTTTATAAGATACTACAATAAAGAGGTAATTTTATCAAAACAGCCCCTAAATTATGCTATGTTAATAACTATATATTATAGATGGAAATTAGCTAGTATTCATAGTATTGTTATTTGTTAATTACTTATTTTCATATTACTCTTATAATATTTACGTACATAACCATCATTGTTATAGAAAATTGCATTTTAATGATCATGATGATGATAAGATTATGGACTTTCAATTCGATCTACTCAAAATTCTTAGAAAACAAATATCATATTTAATTAAATAAATATTTCAATATTTCGGTCACTATATAGCTAGTGTTTTAAAATCATAAAATGGGAACATGGGAAATGAAATCCAAATTAAGGAAAAGGAGAGGTGGTACATGCTATTGACTTTAACATGTATGGCCCCGAATTGCTTTCATATCCAGATTATAATAAATCTCTTTACGTAGAAGAAATCAGGAATTAATTAATATTTAAGAAAGGATGAATTTTAGTTGGTGATATATAATGGATTAGCTGATACTGAACATGAAGTTATTAATGTGCTATATTGTTAGGAATTTCAGGTTTCTTGATTCTTAAGGGCTCGAGCAACACGGGAGATAGACGAGAGCCGAATGCCAACGTAATGTTTTGTTTACGTTGTAGAAGTCATCTGAGACTAATGTCCAGACATTTATAGAGCGAAAAAAAAACTAAGGGTGGGCTTCACACACAATATCTATAAAAAATTATGTGATAAACTATTTTATTTTTTCTTAAACTTTTAGAGAATGTTTTATAAAATTTCAAATATACTATTACGACGTGCATATTTTTATCTAAGTGCACGTATAAACTTTATTAAACCCATGTTGGGTCATTTATATTATATTCTTACATTCAATTTAATTGATTTTTTTTACATATTGTTAATTAAATATATTCTTTCGGTTTTAGTTTATGTAATTAATTCTTGGCTTTTAGTTATATTATAAACTGTATTTTGATATATAATAATATATAGGAAATACAAAAATGCTTTTAAATATATTTTAAACTGTATTTTGATTTAATAATATATATGAAATACAAAATATATTATTATTATAAAAGTTACTTGGTTTATAATAATTAAAGAGATGTACAATACGCAATGAAAATAGAGGGCGGATTTGAAAAAAAAAGTATTGAAGCAAAATTAGTGTTTTAAATTAAGGATTGGTTAAAATCTAGCTACCATGCTAACTCACATAATATCTTGTCAACTTCTCCATATCTATCTAATAAATCAAACTTTTAGCGGGCAATTTTTAAGGGGATTTTTTTTTCTATAATAGGAAGTTTAGGAGGTAAAATTTAGCTAAATTTTTCACCATGCAAGTTGATGGAGCCAACTCCTTAAATGTTATATATTTACAAATTGTTAAATATAATGGTTATAATTTCTTTATAAATATTACTATTTAACCCGTGTGTAACACACGGGTAATAAACCTAGTCTATATAATATTTCAGAGTTTTATAGAGGACAATTTAGGCGGGAAATTTTTTAAGAGTTCAAATTGGGCTCCAAAATTTCATTGTTATTTACGGCAACTCCACTCAATGATTTCCAATCAATTGTGTTCTACATTTTTGGTAATACGTTTGTGGTTTCAATCAATCCGGTTGTTAAAGTTTTATTTATTGTTTCGTTTCTTACAAACAGATTCTTATTTCAAATTCAGTATGATGTATAACCAGTATTCGATTTTGATAGCATGTTCAATTAATCCGGTTGTTGAAGCTTTATTTACCGTGTTTTATATTTTTGACTTTTTTGCTTTTTATTTATATATATTTTATATTTATCCATGTGTATACACGGGTTTTAACCTAGTTGGAACATAATTTGATGTCGTAGTGTGTTGTGAACATAAGATAAAGATTTCAGTTGTGGCCCTTTGTGGGTTTAACGATTTAAGCAACAAGTAAACATTCTAGAAGCTAGAAAGTAAAATATCTATTAATTTGATTAAATATATGACTTAAGCATCAAGTAAACATTCTAGAAGATGTAAAGTATCTTTTAATTTCCAACTCGGTATACTATATATTCTCTTCTTAAAAGGCAGAAAAATCTTATAAAAAGGATCGTCCTAGCTATATCACCATTCCTTTACTAAGCCGATCGATCAGAAAATTTATATTTTTTTCTTAGCTAATTTATATAAATGTAGATAGGTTATAACTCATGTTCTATAATAAAATTTGTATATAATTATAATAATTTATAACGAGTAAAATAAAATAATTTTCCTACACTAATAATACACTACCTTTTGTTGCATTATCTTCTCTCAAGCATGACATACATACCATTTTATTATATGTATCGCTCTCATATTAATCATATTAATTAAATTAAAAAACTTGGTTATTGATTGAATTAATTTTCTTAATTATTAAATAAAATTAATTTAATTAATATCATAAAGTTTGAACTTAAAGTTCAATTATGATTTTATTACCTATTCTAAAAATTTTATTAATTGATTTATACTTTATACAATCGAAATTGAATGGTTTAACAAAAAGTTCTTACAATTTCGTCATCATAATGGTAAATTTTAAACGAAAAATTCAAACAATTTCGTTATCATAATAGTAAGTCACATTTTTTTACATTCTATTAAATTTAAAGTTTAATTTAAATTAAAAAAGCCAGACAATATAATACCAAACTATTTCATAAGAAAAGTACACGATTATCTAAATACGTAATTTTATATATTTTTATTCAACTTATGTGTTACATGACTATCTAACCTAGTTGTTATTATATGTAATAATGCCTAGCTACATAAAACTTACAACAACATTTTTTTAGTTTTCTAAGTATTTATTTGTATACAACATTCTTTGTCTCTATTAAATAATTTGTAACATTATCATTTTAGTAAAATTGAATAATTGTACGAAGATTTATAACGTTGATGTGTTTTTATGTGCCGATTTTAGCGGCAAAAGTTTCACCTTGTAGTGGCTACATATGTCTGTTGGCGTTGCTAAAATGTTTTTTTTTTCTTATTACAGATTTTTTCATAACTAATAGCTAAAGCCAAGCTAGATTAAATGACTTTAGCATCGTGAGACGCGTGCTATGTAATTGCACTATCCATTATGCAAAGTTAAATTCAACATCTTTTGACTGACTAATGCATGATCATCTATCATCAGACTATCATCTTAAAAAAAGAGAAAAATATACTAATTATTAAAATGAAACAAATTAGTGCATGAATACATTGTTGTTTAACATGACATGTTTGCAATTATAGTAAAAATAAAAATATGTTAGACAAATGAATCCAATTTAATTTAATGACTATTACTTATAATTAGATCTTGCTGTAAATTAAATATGGCCGGTTTACAAATTATCGTGCTAATTAATATATAATTTGAATGGTTCAAGTGTTTACTTCATGGTGGAGTCGATCTTTAGGTGACATTTTGATGGTAAGTTGCTATTAGAGCTCTTAAAATAAGTTGATATTTATGTGTAAAAATATATATATTGTTAAAAAGGTCGGTGATTGCTAATTAAGGTTACATTACTCATAGAGTACGTACGTAAACTACAAATTTGGTTCTTTATATTTTATGGTTGTAAATTAGTTTGCTAAATGATCAACTTGCAACAACCTTAAAACATAAAGAGCACAATTTGTAGTTTACTCTTATATATAATAGTATAAAAGGAAAGATTATATATGTTTTTTTAAGTTAAATGATGTGCTCCTGAGTTTATAAAGGGAATGAAATAAAGAGAAAGTTTGAAGTTTTTTTTATCTATCACTCTAAATTTCTTGAATTTGAAAGGATGCAAATGACAAGCAATTTTAATTTCTTTTTATTTTTCTCATGTTATTCCTTTAAAAAAATAAATAAATAAATAAATAAAACCATGAGTGTAACATATATATAAAGACAAACCCGATAGCTTTACAACGTTAGAACTTAGAAATAGGTAGCCACAACAAACATAAAAAGACAAACCATCTTATCTTGTTGTTTTTCTAATTTTACGAATTGAAGCCAATATATTTGCAAGTGTCTTTTTGGGATAACACCACTTAACACTTTTTTTAACAGTCAAGTATTATTTTATTAATGCAATCTAGTAAGATGATAAAAGTTTCCCCATTTTTCCACTAAAGCATAATACAAGCCTCTCGCAAATATTACAGCGCATCAGAAGTATTGGGTCCAGAACACTACAAGAACTTGATAAGACTGATACTCTGATAGTGAGCCATAGATGTCCGGAGCATTATAGCTTCGAACAACACAAATTTAAATAAACTAACTATTAATTAGTTAGGATTAATTTTCGTCGTTGAAAAAGCGAGAACATGATATAAGCTTCTTAACAACTGTAATAGATGTCATTAAACATATCGGTAAGATGGCTGTTAAAACAAAAGAAGTAATTAATTAGGAGAAACTTTGGATTATAACGTGAACAAGCTAGCATGATAATTAACTTTCTTCACAACTGCAATAGATACCATTGTATATATCAATGAAGTGAGACATTATCAAAGCGTTAACCAAATGTTTGAACCATGGCCACACAATACCTTAAAACTTAATTAATTTTTTTCTTTTATCGAGCTTTTTCAAACCTTATTTTGAATTACTTTATTTAATTTCGTTTTTCTTGTCTTGTATCACACTTTATTCCTGAATATTCAAAAACGAAAAATGCAAAACCTTCCAAAACGGCAAAACCATCACTTCAAACACTAGAACGAATAAACTATTAATTAGTCCGGTATATTATTCTTCAAAATTTAGTATTACAACCTTTACTTTTATACCGGCAATAGTTTAACGTGTAATTAACGATAAATAAAATTCAATTTCATATACCTAGAATCGTGGCTAACTTCTACCCATATAAATATTTTGTAATATTGTTTTACTTAATTGATTTTAGTTTGTTTTCAACGGAAATGAGTTGAAATTAATTTGTTAAAGTAGATGCCACTATCCTTCATTATCCTTCATTCTAGAACATATTAAAAAGTTATATAAAAATAAATTAAAGAACCATTTAAAGTAGAAACAGTAACAATGTATTTGTTTTCGTTTAAGTAAATTAAACATAAACGTTATAATTTGATGTAATAAACAGCGGATCGAGTTCCACAAATTTATACGCGATCGAAGCTTAAGAACATAATTTAACAAAAAAAATGTGATGATGATACAAGCTAGCTATATATTTTATTAAGTCATTACTACTATTACAATATAATATCTACCTAGGTAGACATATAAAAATAAAAAGATTCTCAAATTGTAACATTTGATAGGTTATAGCCAGTTGTAGTAAAGGATAGAGACAATGATATGTCTATATGTATTTAAGATATAATAATTAAGTGTCCTTTTTATTTTATTTTATAAGGTAATTAATTAGCTTTCTATATAATATATAAATATAAATGCTATTGTAAAATATATAAATAATTAGCGTTATGTATATATCAAAACAATCAACAATGCTTGTTTTTCTTTTGCTTAAATAAACAACCGTCATTTGCTACGCACGAAATTTGCTCGTTTCATTTATTTCTTTTAATTTGTTTATTATTATATGTATTTCGGATCCGTGGTAATGCAAATAATAAAATCAAAACAAAAAGTAAAAGGTAGATAGAAACTTGATTACAAGTTAAATGCATGGATCCCACCATCTTTTCATTGCCGCATTTGCTGACTGTACTACCACACCACTAGCAAAATAACTTTTTTACAAAAGACAAACTATTATCCAAGTAACTAAACGACGAATGATTACCTTATATGCTCTGCGAACACATATAACTCTAAGTAGTCAAACACGTGTATAAGAAAAACCTACTAACCTGTCTGTAAGCATGACGACAATTTAACAGTAAAATTTGTTTGGCTAAAAGATCAAGCGTTATGAGTCTCTTTTTATTGCCCTCAATGACCTTAGTAATTTTGAAAACTACCATAAACAGATACTAGTGAGTAAAAAATTAAGGATAAAATTAAAAATTATACTTTTATTTTTTAAAATAGACAATTAAATTATGACAACCGAAAAAAACGAAAAAAGTATTTTAGAGGAGTGAAATTTGTCAAATTTTCATAAATGCCACTTTTAACCTACCGAAAGACAAATCGATACATGGGCCGGACCTTTTTCGGTAACCCATCCGTACAACACCCACTTGGATTCCAAACTGACGTCATCATAACAGATAACAATGACGTCATGATAGTATTGTTTTTTCTAGATTTTCTTTTCACCTTGAAGTTTCCTAGTGGTGAGGTGAATTAGATGCTTCCTGGTTCCTACCTCTAAGCTAACACATAACTTTTTCTCTCTCTCTAAATTCTTAATATATATAATCATCTATCACTTCACACTCAAACCGGCCTATAGATCAACACAATCTGCATCTATTTCTTCTTTTTTTTTTTACCAAAAATAATGGAACAACAAAAGGACAGGTTGATTGAAACCCTAAGTAGGGGAAAAGATTTTGCACAGAGGTTGCAGAATGTTCTTTTGGGTCAAACTAATGTTGACGGAACCATTGTTGTTAAAGATCTGGTTACTCAGATACTCGACTCGTTCTCCGCTGGTCTTTCGTTGTTGAATACTTCCAATTCCGCGGAGATTTATGGGGTTCGGGCCGGTTCTCACCTGGTTTTGGCTTCTCTCGTTGACCGGAACATCTCCGAGGCTTGTATCGGGAAGAAACCGGCTACGGGTCATGTGAAACAACGAAGAGGATGTTACAAAAGAAGGTATGTTAATTACATTAGTGGTATTAATTTTCATAACAATCTTTAGAAAAAAATTAATTAATTAGCATATGTGGTACAATTAAATTAATTGATATGATATGATGATGTTTTTTTTTGTCTTGAATTTTTGTAGAAGGACCATAGATTCGAGTGTGAAAATTTGTAGTACAATTGAAGATGGTTATGCATGGAGGAAATATGGGCAAAAGGAGATCCTTAACTCTAAATTCCCAAGGTTAATTAATTTGTCTCAATTACTTAATTTTACTTAATTCATTTTTCTTTAGCTTTTGATAATCTAAATACTTAGAGGTTGGTTACATTGTAGTTAACAAAACGGTTAAATGTTGCAATCAAACATGGCAACTATATATGAGCATCTAGTCATGATTAACACTCCACTAAATCTTGAAAGTTACCGGAATTGGCAACTTGCTCTTGTAGATCTACTTGTAGTACCTACCAATGCTTTTAAAGCCGAATGGAATAGCTCATTGGTTGTTTTATTGGTTCATGGGTCGGACCAATTGAATTTGATAATACTTTAATACAATACAGGAGAACAATTAAAATTATTTATGTATATCTACTTTCATACAAAATATGAAAATAATATAATTTTGTGTGATTTTTCATTTTTAACAAAACATCCACTAAGCCTTAAATAACTCAAATATGCATGGTTTATATATGTATATTATTACATTAACGAGAGTATGTTTTGAAAGATTTTTTATTTTTTTAAAAAAGTTAAAATTTAGTCTGATTAACAACCGATCTAGTTAATCCCGATGATTAGACCGGTAACCAACCTTTCAAAAGGAGACACCCAAATACACATTATATGAACGGTTCTGGGGCCATCCAGTAATCCGGTCCAATTTTAAAAACATTGTTCCTTAGGGGTCATTAGATAGCTGGAATCTAGGTAGGATGGCTTAATTTGTCTTAGTACATAATATAGAGTATTTAAACAATAATGTTTTTTTTGGATAGTGATATGTTTGTTTTTCATATATATATACATAATAATAGTTTGTATATCTTTAATTTATGTATTGCAGGTGCTACTTTAGGTGCACCCACAAACACTTCCATGGATGCAAAGCAGTCAAACAGGTTCAGAAACTGGAAAATGAATCAAACATGTTCCACATCACATATTTTGGCCAACACACTTGCCCTAAACCAAACACTCTCTCACACCATAAAGTGGCAGATATTGATTTTGAAGATATCAACAACCATAACCATTTTTCAAACAGTCCCTCCACTATCACCAACTACAATATCCACAATATTGACCCCTTTGTGAAACAAGAGGTTGATTCAAAGGCTCAAAGTACTGATGATGTTTCTGACATCATATCAACAGGAAATGATGACCAATCATCCCCAAGTTTAATGTGGGATGAGGTACTTAGAGATGATCATTTGGGATCATGTGATCATGAAGATGTTGCATCATTCATGAGGTTTGATCATCAGCTTGAAGATTCGTGTGCATCAACTAGTTCATATGACTATTTGAACATGGAGTTTTCTAACGCTGAATTGTTAAGTGATTTTCTACTTGACGGGAGAGTTTTTCCGAGGTTAAGTTAATTAGTACAACTTAATTGTGATTAATGCACTAGATGGCTAGCTAGTACATGATGTTAATTATCATAGCAAGTCAGTTTGAATTTCATTATCTTGGTTCAAAGATTGAAACTTGCTAAATTAACCTATTAGCTAGCTCTAAAGATTTTGTAAATATATGTTGTTGTTTCCTTCAGTTTTATATATCTTGTAAAGTGCATTAGTTTTTAATTTCTATTGTCACCTATCAATATGATCATAGCTAGGCTTGATATGATCATCTTCTTTTTGCAAATAATATTATATATATAATGTTAACAATGCCGACACTCAATCCTATATCATATATTAATTATATGTATGTCTAATGATACCCTTATTTTGTATCAATTGATAAAGAGTAAAAACTGCAGTTTTAGTCTCTGTATTTTAATATCATTAACAGTTTCAGTTTCACATTAACAGTTTTGGTCCCTGTGTTTTTATTTTTTAACATAAATGATCCTAAACACTAACTCCATTCAGTTTTTCGTTAAGTCTTTCACACGCGCCCCACATCTGAGGGGTAAAAATGTCATTTCTCATTTTCTTTTATCTACTCATCATGTAGGTTTACATTTTTATTTAGTCGCATGTTAAAAAAGTGGGAGAAACGACATTTTTACTCCGCATTTGAGAAAGATTTAACGGAAAATTAGATGAAGTTAGTGTTCGGGACCAATTCTGTTAGAAAATGAAAACATAGGGACCAAAACTGTTAAAATAAGACTAAAACTGTTAATGTTATAAAAACAAAAAGACCAAAAATTACAGTTTACTCATTGATAAATAATTAAGTAAATATTATATACAGTGTGTATTCGTAAATTAAAGCAAATGTTGGGACCATGCGCGCATATGATGTAAGTAAACAATTCACAATTGTACAAAATTAGGAAAAATATTGGTAACTTAATTAAACAATAGACTCAAATTAAATTTTTTGAATCATTTGAATTTAAACTTTTACATACAAACTAGTGATATAAGTTGTTGTCTATTAATTTTAATGTGTCTATTATATATATGTTAAATTTAAGCGTACTATATATATAAATCAACTGAATTGTGTGATAGAAACAATCATATATCCTCAACGTACTAGCTAATTAACAAAACCAACATGTACGTATAATATGTACATATCATATGTGATATGTATGATATACGATGTATCTATCTATGGATATATCGTGTATGTATGTGTGACTTAATTGTATGTATGTATCACATATATATATATATAGTAAATGCATTTGTATATTTAGCTAGTTCTAATTAAAATTTAACATCATATAAGCTGTTAGTTTAAATTAATTCATCCGTCAATATTATATCTTGGTTACCTAAATTCACTTTCAATTACAATTATTTTAATTAGTATATTTTAAACTATTATTTGAAATATATATATATATATATATATATATATATATATATATATATATATATATATATATATATATATATAGTTACACTGTAAATTAAATCGACTTACACTAACTTCATCATCAGTTAAACTTTTTAATTGAACTTTAATATTACTTAACTAATAATTAATTCATGTAATTTTTCCAAGTGATCAAATAAGTGTTAGTCTCGCTATTTTAGTTGAATTTTAATATTATTTAACTTAATTATAATATATTGGATATCATAATAGAGTTTGTGAGTTTTACAAAATGATGTCGATACTTGAGTTGAATGATAATATGTATGTACACCGGCCTGCAATTAATTACAAAAGTAATTAACTCTTAATTATACTTTAGACACATGCCCCAAAAGTTGAAGTAGGAAGATCGAGACCAATTAATTAAGTTAGTTTAATTAAGGCCGGGAATTGAAGTAATTAATTTAATATATAGTATATGCTCAATGAACCAAGTAGCCTCACAAGTGGTACCAACTTGCCTCCCAAGTGGTAACAATTATTTTGTTTACAAGTAGTATCCTAGCTTATTGTCCTCAACGAGGTCATAGGATGATATATATAATTATGAACTCATGAAGTTCAATCAAGTAGCTAGTTGTAAGTTGTGGGTTAAATATTATAAAATGCAGATATAAATTATATGTTATTTTCTATTAATAATAACATATATATTAAAATTGTTATTAAATTCGTCGACTATTTTAATTGTCGGTCCTAAAATTTTTAATGCCTTGGACCATCTTAGAGTTGTTATGATATTGAACACTCCTATATATAATCAATTTTAGCAGCTATGAGTAATCCTTATACAATATAGCAAAACAAAAAAATCCTATGTTACATCTTTTTATAGCTTTTAGCTTATGTGGCATTATTTGAGAGATTATCTCACAATAATGATTTTTTATTTAAAATATGTATATAAATTTATTATAATAAAACTAATTACATTTTTGATCTCCTAATATTTTGGAGAATTCTGAAAAATTTAAAAGTATTTATATTTTAACCCTTTACTACAAGGGGTGTACGTGAGTCGTTTTATATTTGATAAGGTTTAAAAATGAAACTTATGGATAAAGTTAATAATAATACAATTAAAGACCGCATTGTTTTATAAATATACATAACATATTGTTATATGATTTTTAAAAAACATATATAACTACACCATAAAACTAAGCACTTTATTCTCTTTAGTGTGAGTATAATATTGCTATACTAAAAATCTAATTTTAAAAAAATATCATGTGTTTCGTTTTACCACGGTTTTGTCTCAAAATTGAATGGAACATTCATGAACATCCTTAAAAGTATCACTTAAATTGTGTTCCCGAGCGTAGCGCGGGCACTAAACTAGTATCCTTATATAATATAGCAAAACAAAAAAAGTTTATGTGACATCTTTTTAAAACTTTTACCTTATGTGACATTATTTGAGAGTTTATCTCACAATAATGATTTTTTTTATTTAAAGTATGTATATAAAATATATTATAATAAAAGTAATTACATTTTTGTCTCATAATATTTTGGAGAATTCGGCAAACTTTAAGAATATTTATATTTTTAACCCTTTACTACAAGGGGTGTATATGAGTTGGTTTATATTTGATAGGGTTTAAAAATGAAACTTATGGATAAAGTTAATAATAACATACAATTAAAGACCTCATTGTTTTATAAATATACATAACATTTTTATGTGATTGTTTTAAAATAAACTACACCATAAAACTGAGCACTTTATTCTCTTTAGTTTGAGTATAATATTGTTATACTAAAAATCTAATTTTTTAAAATATATCATGTGTTCCGGTTTACCCCGGTTTTGTCTCCAAACTGATGGAACATTCATGAACATCCGGGTATAAAGAGAATGTAGGGAAATTGGTTTTGTAATAACAAAAAGCAAATATAAATATAATGTTTGTCTCATTATTCATAAGGGAACTTATTTAAAACAATACCGTATATTAACTTCTACTCAACGCAACACAATATTGAGGTACTGATAGCAGAACGTCACATTTAGGTCTTTTAGAATAAACTGATAGATGGAGCAATCCTTATATAATATAGCAAAATTTATTTTGCTTAGTTGCCATCGTTAAAGGTAGTTTTCGCTTATGTCACATCATAAGAGAATTTGTCTCACAATAATATTTTTATAATTTAAATATGTATATATCTATAAAAATAATGCATTATAATAACCTTAATTACATTTTGCTCCCCTAATATTTAGGAGAGTCTTTAGAAATTTAAGAATATTTACATTTTAAACCATCTCTTACTAGGGGTGTGAATGAGTCATCTTATATTTAACAGAGCATAAAAATGAAACTTATGTATAAAGTTGGTAATAATCTACAATTAAATAGCTCAATTTTTTTAAAGAGTCATAACTTTTTTTACACGACATAATTTAAATAAACACACTATAAAGCTGAGGATTTAAATATTTTTAAATTGAGTATAATATAGCAATACTAAAATAATAATTTTTGTAAATAAAATCTTTTGTTACGTTTTTACCGCCGTTTTATCTCAAAATTGATTGGAATCATCTGTGTCCCATTAATATTCTTAAACTCACCGTTTGTGTGTAATGTTCCCGAGCGTAGTGCAGACATGAAACTAGTTATATATATATATATATATTAATCTAAGAAGCCTAAGAAGGAATAAGATATTGACATGTGACATCTACTTAAATCAGGAGAATGTGTATTTTAGTCATACCCACTTTATTTTATTTTCTCTCTCCACATGGAAGTCACATGTCAATTCCCCCACTTTTTTTAAACATTTATAACTTTTACATACGACATTATTTTTAAAACAAATTACACCATATAAACGAACATTTTTTCCTCTTTAAAATGCGTATAATATTGATATATAAACGAGCATTTTTTTCTCTCTTTAAAACGCGTATAATATTGATATAATATTGATATATATATATAAGGGAGAGTTATCCTACAAAGAGTTGAGAATCTAAGAAGGCTACAAAGACACAATGCAAGTAAAAATAGACACAATGACGGTTTAAAAAATTTAATAAAAAAATCTAAATCGAATTAAAAAAAATAGCTCGGAGGCCTTGTTCCCTTTGTTGTCTTCTATCAAAAAAAAAATTAAACGAAAAATAAAAAAAAAAAAAAAATTAACGTTTTCATTGTGTCTAATTTTTTTTAATCGTGTCTAATATAAATTTATGCCACAATGAAGATAAATTAGACACAATGAAAACGATAATTTTTTTTATTTTTTGTTTTATTTTTTTTTAAGGAGGACAAAGATGGGAACAAAGTCTCCTAGCCACTTTTTTGAAATTCGATTTAGTTTTTTTTTAATAAATTTTTTAAACCGTCATTGTGTCTAATTTACTTGCATTGTGTCTTTGTAGCCTTCTTAGATTTTTAATACTTTGTAGGTGAACCTCCCTCTATATATTTATATAGAGGGATTAATAATGACCAATAAGTGAAAGTTGGGATTAATAATGGCCAATAAGTGAAAGTTGAGATTAATAAAATCCAATTTTCCTAAAAATAAAACATGTCAGCTGCCACGTGGATGTCACGCCAGCATATTTTAACGGAGTTAGTCAAGATTAACAGAAGGCTCAATGATGGCCAATTAAGTGAAAGTTGGGAGTAATAATGGCCAATTAAGCGAAAGTTGTGAGTAATAACGGCCAATAGAAAAGTTGAGATTAATAATGACCAATAGATAAAAGTTGGGATTAATAAAATCCAATTTCCTAAAATAAATTAACGAATCGGTAGGCAGTACATGACCTTCAAACTTTGAGTATATGTCAATTAGAGCCCAAAATAAAAACCATTTAATTTAATTTTATAATTTCCTTACGCATCACATGAATCCCTTTTTTGAAGGTAATTTCATTTTCAGTCACTTTTGTTATATATATTTTTTTTGTTTTTTTGTTATCATGTTATTTATTTATTTAACACTCACGATAAAATATACTCATATTTATAAATATACCCATTCATATATATCAGCTCACATTATTTGGAGAATAAAAGCATAAGCATTTAAATATCACGATTAAGATTGTGAGATGACAATAGAAGACATGACCTTCTTGAATTTGTCTCTGTCTGTTCATACTAATTAATATAATATTCTAATTTTAAATATATGTGTGTATGTTGTGTTTTCATAGAATTTCCTTATAGGCTGTATGACATAATTTTTTTTAAAAATACACCATATAAACAAGTATTTTTTATATTTAAAACGCGTATAGTGTCGATACAATGTAAAAAGCTGAAGTACGTACACATACATAACCAAATTGTAATTAATTATGCATTGTGTTATATTAATAAAAGTTTTTTCAGGTACTTAAGTAATAATTTAATTTTAAAAAATAATCTTCTAATATACACATTAAAAGCTTGTATATTCAACGCACATTACAACTTTAACACAATAATGTATGCAATGATCTAGCAAGATGCACATTAACAGTTTGCATTTCCATCAAGTATTCAAACATACAATACAACTTTGACACAATGAATCTTCGAATAATACACAATATAACACAATAATATCTTCATATATATATATATATATATATATATATATATATTCAAACATACAATCCAATTTGACACAATCATACTTTCTGAACACATAATATAACATTAAGATCTACTAATTAAAATATACATTAACAATTTACAGTTACGTGTATTATTAAAAAATAATCAAATTGACACAATGATACTTTTTGAACAAACAATATGATACAATAATCTAAACAATGGTATGATACCATAAAATGACATGACAATGAGCTGAAAAACATAGTATAACACAACGCCACAATATTACACAATAAGCTGAAAAAAACGTGAAAAGTTAGTTTTTTATATATCAATACTATATGTGTATCTAAGTTAAAAAAACACTTGTTTTTTTGTGTAACTTTTATTAAAAAAATAATGTCGTATTTAAAAATTATTTAACGTTTCAAAAAAGTTAGGGAATTGACATGCGCCTTGCATGTGGATAAAGAAAGTCAACAAAAGTGGTTATAACAAAAATACCCCCCACCAAAATGTTTTTCTACAACTTGATCTCAACATATAGATCTAATGGTTGTAAATTTTTCTCACACTTTATATCATTTTTATCCTAATATACCAAAAGTTTACGTCTTCAAAACACGAATTCTAGATTTATGTTACGTTCAAACTATGCTCTATCTATTAAAAATACTTGAACTATTTAATAGTTTGATAAATAATTATAAGTGGTAATTATTTCATAAATACTAATATACTAGGTCAGATACTCGTGTAACACACAAGTTGAATACAAACATATTAAAATAACTATTTAGATAATCTTTTATTTGTATTATAAAACTACTTGTTGTTAAACTTTCAACAATAAGAAATTGAGTTATTAGAGAAAGAAACCAAAAACTTGGCTCCATTATATTAAAATTATTTATAGACAAAAACCAAAACTTTATTTCTTCCAAATATTTAAGGTGTATAAATATATAGCTTTTAGAATTTAAATTAAACTTTAAATTTAATAGATCGTAAGAAAAGTTAAATTTACTATTATAATGATGAAATTGTATAAATTCTTCGTTTAATATTTATTAATTCTCTCAGTTAAATTAAAAGTCTAGGTTATTGGTTGAATCAATTAAGCATAATTATTTATTAAAATTTATTTTTTATAATATTATAAAGTTGAATTTAAAATTCAACTACGATTATTATTACCTATTTTAAACCACCTTATAGGATTTTACACAATCAAAATTAAATACCAAGAACTCATAAAATTTTGTCATCGTGATAGAAAATTTAAATTTATAAAGATTTAGTAAAATTAAAATTTTGATTTAAGTTCAAAAAACTATATATTTATTCAGCTTAAATTTGTTAAATAAATAAAATTTTGATTTTATCTTTAAATATTTAATTAGGTTAGAATTGAGTCAAGTTTGATTTCTATATCTAATACCTTAAATTTTATGTTTAAAAATATAACACCAAGTATTTTCGTAAAAAACTCCATGATAATCTAAATAAGTATTTTAAATATATTGTAATTTAAATAGTTATTATAATATATTTTTATTTAAAGTTTTAAGTGAGTCGAAACAAAGTACAATCAAATTATAAGTGGGGACGTGATCTTTAAATAAACTTAGATTGAACTGTGAACTTGTGATCAAATTTCTCTATTAACACTAAAATTTTCCATCATTTTTAAGAAAATTATATTTTATTATGCTAGTATCTTACTAGACTGATATATTTTACTTTTTCATTGACTTATTATCTATAAGGGTGGAAGAAATGCTTGAAACTTTCTTCGAAACTTCAAGAATGCCGTATGGCATTTACGCCTCCACTAACTCAGCAAGCTTGAAACTTTCTTGAACTGACATTTGGTTAATTACCGAATACAACTTTACATTTTAAACATTAATTATAACACAAAATGTTTACTCATTTAAAATCAAATTACATGAAACCTCCACCCTTACAGTTAGGGTAGGGTAGAGTGATGCTACTTGTATGTTGATATTTTTTTATTTGCTAATAGTAAAACAAATGAAACTAGATGATCTTTCACCCCTTCCACCCTAGGGTGATTTACTTGTAAAATATTCTCAATAAATAAAATAAAAATTATTATATATTAGTAAAGTAAGTTTTTAATATATAAAAGTTTAGTTAAGTGATTTTAATTTACACCGAGACAGGGGCGTCTCAAGCGTTTTGAGGGCCTAAGGCGAATAAAAAAAATATGAGGCCTATTTCCAAAGGTTATGATCAAGATCATGTCTAACTTGTTGAGGGCTCAACTGATATGTTCTTTAAAACAATAATTATATATTTATTTTTAGCGGCAGGTAATAAAAGTAAGAGATTTTTACATATTTTCCCTTCTTAACATTCTTAATTACATATATCTCCAACCCTTAATTACATATTTCTCATTCCATTAAAAGTTGACACAATTACTCTTTCTATCAATTCACATAAATATGTCTTTGTGTGTGTGTGTGTGAATGAGATTTAGACAAAAATTGCTATTGTTATATCTAATAACAAATCTAGATCCATGACGAGCTTTAATAAACAAGTGATTGTAACGCCGTTAAAAAAATAAATAATAAAAACAATTTATAAACATAATGGCCTAATGGATTCTATTTGGATTGAAATTAAGGGAAATATGTAAATAAACATTTAATTAGTTCATTAAGGGTACAATAACAATTCAAATAATTAGGCCCTGTTTGTTTTTGCCTCTTTTCTCTGAATAGAGGAAAACGTCTGATTCGATCAGACGTAATCAGACGTGGGACTGTTTGTTTTTTTTTCTGGCATTAAGAGGTTCAGCGTCTTAATAGCATCTGAACCAGTAAGAGCTTTTAGTGGGTCTGAAAACCTCTTAACCCAAAAAAAACATACGTTTGTCTCCGGTCTCCATTAACTTCTAACCCGGAGAATAGGCTCTATCTCCGACGACTAGAGGTTCGTCTCTAGCCTCCACCTCTTAATGATTCAGATTTCAGACATTTGAACCACCTCTTAACATTCAGATGTGGTATTCAGATTCAGACTTAAATCTCTTAAAAAAACAAACGGGGCCTTAGTTTAATGAAATGGTAAATGTGTAATATATGTGCTTAAGGAATAGGAAATATATATGTAATTGATTTTTAGAGTTGGATAAATATATAATAAAAAAACTTAGGAAGGAAATATATGTAAATGCCTCTAAAAATAAAAATAATATATTATGCAATCACAAGTTAAAACAATATATGTCAAATAAAAAATTTATTCTAAAAACGAAAGAAGAAAAAGCCATAAAAGTATCACTAATTATATATTTCTTAGCTCTAGGTAATAATAGTTAAAACAATATATGTCAAATTTAATTTGAATATAAAAAAGAATAAAGAGCTAAAAAATATTGTACTGATGAAACTGGTATTGATTTTTGTGTCTCAAAACTCTCAAATATAATACTTACCATTAACAATACCATAAAATATCATAGTAAACCAATAATATCTTATATACACCCTATATTAAAACCTTTTAAAAAATTGAGGCCTATTGAATTTATGAGGCCTAAGGCCACCGCCTAGTTTACTCTCAAAGTGAGCCGCCCCTGCACCGAGAATATATATAATGTAATAACCTTAATAAAGATTACACAAATCATCAAAACTCTTTATATTAGAAACACTCTTATACAAGTTTGTGGAAGGGTTTCGAGATCACAATGGGTGAATTGATTTAGGTATAGTAAATAGAAAATGTCATGAGAGTTTCCTTTGCAAGAAGGGGTGGACACCATGTATCCCAACCGATGTTGGACGATACCAATCTATTTTCGACATGTAATGTTAATTTATATACTGTAAATCACCGATACTAATGTATTTTTATTACTAACACCATTGTTTTTTACATGTAACTTCGAGTGTTTCCTAACAGCTTTTTCATGGACTATTTGTAAAATTAATCATAGTCATCCATTACCACCATCACATCATTATCCCCACCGCCACCACCACATCCAATCTCGCCGGAAATTGGTCTAAGAGGGGTGGTGGTAAGGATGTGGTGGTGACATTATATATTTGTCATGTGTTTTATTAAATGATTCGACCTGACCTGATATATATATGACTGAAAGATCGACCCAAAATTTGACTAACATTTGAGTGAACCAAAAAATTCGAACATCACATGAAAAAAAATCTTGCTTTCATTCACCATGGTTTACAAATGAGGTCTATTTAAATCTAAGTAAAAACCCTAATTTAACCAACTTGATAGTAACGAGATGATCTCAAATATCATTTCTCAGTTTGCAAAAATATTACTCTTCCTTCTATAAGCTTTTTATGATGATGGACCCACGTACATGTACATGACCATGGCCCTACTAGTATACCGTATACGTTCTCACTTCCATGCACGTACATCAACCTCACCACAATATAACGTATCCAACAAAATATAATTAATTAATTAATTAATTAATTAATTAATTAATTAATTAATATACAAGCCAAACATAAATTAATTCATCTTTTAACCACATGTAAGAATCAAATTAAGTTAATCGATATTTGTGGTTATCATACACGCCCGGCCCCTACACTTTAGGTTACAACCAATATTGAATCAAACAATCTTTATACTCCTTAAATTTTTAATTAGGGAGTATAAAATGTAGTAAATTAAGTACGATACATTGCTGGTAAAAAAAAATTAAATTTTAAGTTTGTACAAGTTAAACTGAAGACTGAGCTCTATTATTGACAATGAATATATATATATAGAAGTGTTTAATATATATTTATAAATTCATAACAAGTTTGCACATTTTTATTTCTATTTTTATTTTCCGTGATGATATATTTTATTTATATATTTCGAACAACACTATGGTTTGATTTTAAATTACTCATCGATTTTTCAAAATAAGTTGAACTATATACTAGGGCTTATTGACTTGACATATTGTTCGTTTTAATATTGAAACAAATAAGAAGTAAATGATTGTTGTTAGTTTCTAACATTATTGTGATTTTCATGGTCCCAATCTTTTTGGACTTTGACTAGAAAACGAGGAGAGATTGAAGTTTGGGGAGGGAACTCGATCGAAAGTGACTCGAAACTCATCCCTTTTAATTTTCTTTGTGTTTCTGGTGTAATCAAACGATGTAGCACGTACGTTGTACGTTCACATTCAACAGTTTTAATGAACAAAACATAATTAATAGAGATGTTTCACACCTAACAATCTTTTAATCATTGTGTATAAATCAACCATCTAGAATGGAGAGAACTAAGTATATATATATATAGCGAACTCGAAGACTTTGCATATATTTTTTTAGAACGGCGGTTGGTGCATGCAAGGTCTATGACCGAAATACTCAGAAATGCAAGAATCAAAATCGAAACCTCGCATCTAACACTAATAGGTGTTTTTCACCAAGAATGCAAATCAACATATTATCACACAATTTAACATTAAGACTTTGTGCTCTTGCTCACACTACATGTACAACTGAGCTTTCTGATCGAACTATATATATTTAATTATACCCAAAGAGGTTTGCGTCACATGACTACTGTTAATATCATCTTATTTAAAAAGAAATAAAGTAGACTAAAAATTTGCATGTTACATGGGTTGTATAAATCCAACCTTTTAAAACCATTAATACTTTTCTATTATTAACTATATAATTAACTTGTTTCTTTGATTGGAATTCTTTTATTTAAATTTAGGGTTTCTATAAAACATGTATTCTAGTTTCTTAATTAAATTTTAATTATTAATTTTTTTAATTTGAACTTTGGCTTGTTTTTATATGTACCCTTTTGTTTTTAGAAAGTTAGTTAAAAATCTTTAAAAGTTATAAAAAAAACTACGATGATTCAATGAAATAACACAAAAAGATTACGTTCTATTATTATATTTAATTTAATATGATTACCTAGCTAGGAATGCCAAGTTTGAAATTAAAAAAACAAAAACCAAATATTTAGAATATATATTTGTCAAGACTCTATCAACTATAATTTCTTTAAGCATTTAAGAATTGAAGAATATATATGAACAACTTGCGGTTACCTCATACTTTCCTCCCACTTCCATTTATTTTCTAGTCAATGATGTTTGTCTACATGAGATTTTTGCCGTTCATGTTTCAAAGTATGAACAACGTAGATGTTTCCTTGAATACAAACATTTTTAGGTTTGTAATATATTAACTCTATTAGGTTAACACCTGATTTGTTCACGTAGGTTGATCGTTTAAAAATATATATATAATTCTATACGAAAATGAGAAATAAAAATTTTAAACTTTTATTTAAAAATTTTCAAACATGATATTCCAACTTTAATAAAGGATCCACAACTCAAATAGATATACCTGAAATGATTCACATTTTTGCTAAGACTTATTATGGTTGCGACAAGTGACGCTGTGTTGTACAATAACTTAGCAATTTATTAGAAGAGTAGATATATATAACATTAGAAATAATAAAACTCTTAGTTTGCTTATTAACTATATAACATTGTACTCTTAAAAGAATTATGGATGTTAATTTATTTTGCCACTAAAAATAATTAAATTCGCATATTCTATACTAATAATTTGATGAAGCTAAATAGTAACTACTAACAATATTATAACAATAAATTAAGAAAAATTCAAATACAAAGTGTATTTGCGATTTTAAAATCGGGAGAAGACGGTCAAACGAGCTCCGATTGACCTCAATCTAATGACATTGAAACCGTATCATTAAACTTTACGATCTTAACTTTTAGCTTTTAGAATTTATTTTATAGGGTTTACTTTAGCTTTTAAGGTTTAGTTTAAAATTTAACTTTTAGGGTTATGGATGCATATATGATGATATGGGGGGTGGTTTAGTTTTTGGGTGATGGGTGGTGGGTGGTGTGGGTGAGTTTAAGTTTTCGGGGGTGAGGATGGGGAGGTTGGGAGAATGGTTTGACAAGCTAGTTCAACGTCGACGGAATATTGAGTTCAATCGAAGTTTGATTGGTTTTATACGACTTTATACCAAGAATACAGTGAAGTAACTCCTCATATAATGATTTAATAGTTTATAGTTATCAAGTTGTAATATTTCAAACCTAAAAATGTGTGTATTCAAGGAAACATCTTCGTTGTTCATACTTTGAAACATGAATGGCAAAAATGTCATGTAGATAAATATCATTGACTAGGAAATATAGGGAAGTGGAAGGAAACTATGACTATATGAGGCATCACAATGAGGTTAATAATTACTGAAAATATTTTATGTTTAAATATTAGATTTTGGGTGTAAATCATGCATTGAATATGTAGTGATTTATTTATTCTAAATTTTTATTTTGAGTTTTGTATTAAGATAAAAACATGTAATTGGTACCTATTCATTGAAAATTTATTGCTAAAATATGTAATAACTAGTAGATCGATTATATATATATATAATATATATATATATATATTATATACTAGGATCTATCATTATATTTTATAAAACAGTTGTTTTACAATATTTAGATTTATATATAGTCAATTTCTTATATTGTTACTTTTATAGATCTACAAGATTTTGATAACATTTTTTTTTATTTTGAGAGCTCTTAAACTTGGATTAAAAACCCAAAAAATCGAAATCTAACCGAACCAAACTGGTCGTGTGGTTTAGTTTAGGTTTGGTTTTTACTTTAAACGATTCGATTTTGGTTTATAATGATAAAAAACCACAAGTAACAGTTTGGTTACGGTTTTACTAAAAACCGTAAAAACCAGACCACGAGCAGTCTTAGCTTATGGTTTACTCAATTAAGGTTGTTTTTCTTGCATTTTTTAGACATCATTTTTTAAATGTGTTTAGTGCTTCGAATATATATAGTGGACTAAAATTTCATATCATTTGGTGGGGGTTTGTCGTAAAAGTTAATTATCTTACAAAAGATAAAAATGATACAAAATGTGTAAAAGAAACAATGATATAAAAAAATACACAATTACGAGTTAAAATATTTATAATTCACAATGTTATCGAATTTCAAAAAGTGTCTTAGAGAAATGGTTTCCCATCGTTCTCTTAAAAAAAAGATAAACGAAAAACAATTAGCCTTTCATTGTGTTTTTTTCTTTTATTGTCTTTTATAAAAATTTTACACAATGAAAACGTTAATTGTTAAAATTTTTCGTTTATATTTTTTTGAAGGAGGACAGTGGGAGAACAAAGTTATCGAGACACTTTTTTAAAATCCGATTACATTGTGATTTATAATCTCTAATATAATAAAGCAAAATGAAAAAAAAAACTGATGTGACATTTTTTTAAAGTCTTTCGTTTATGTGGCATCATTTGAGAATTTTTCTCACAATAATGATTTTTTTATCGAAAATATGTATATAAAATATATTATAATAACACTAATTACATTTTGGTCACATAATATTTAAGATAATTTGGAAAAATTTAAGTGTATTTCATTTACAACCCTCTCCTACTAGGGGTGTACATAAGTCGGTTTATATTTGACAGGATATAAAAATGAACTAACGGATAAAGTTGATAATAACATACAATTAAAGACCACAATGTTTTACAAACATACATAACTTTTTTATACGAAATTATTTTTAAAAATAAAATATAAAAACGAGCACTTAATTCTCTTTAATTTGAGTATAATATTGTTATGCTAAAAAAATTTAAAATAAATCTTGTGTTCCGGTTTACACGCTTTTGTCTCAAATTTTATTGGAACCGTCATAAATATCGTTAAAATAACCACTTGAGTGTTGTGTTCTCGAGCGTAGCGTGAACACCAAACTAGTTCTTTATATAACATCATTTCTTTCTTTATCATTTTCACATTTTATACGTTACATTAGAACACTTCTTTCGTCTTAAAGTGATTTAGTCATTTAGACATTTAGTAGCAAACACCTTTAAAGTTAAAACTTTTCTTTTTTACCGTTAAAGGCCCACTTATGTTACAATTATATCTCCACTGTTCACAAACCAGGCCCAAAACACTAACCCATATTTTCTTAATTTTGACCAGTAGATGTGTGCTAAAGTAACGGAACAATAAACTATAGATAAAAAAGGACCCATTCTTGGGCGGATGTAAGTGAACCCGAGCTGTAACCCAAATTATGACTCAAATTTTCGTACGTGTGTAAAACATTTGATTTTTATTTAGTTTTATATATAGGATAACACTGAGCAATTAAAATGATACCCTTAAACAATAGTATTTAAAAATATAATCATTGAACTTTGAATAGAGTTAATGGTGTGCGAGAAAATGATGATAAGTCAAGATATTGCTAATAGTATGAATACACGACATCGTTTTTTATTCTCATAAATTTATTTGGCAAGATTCGCCACTAGCGGTTATGGTTTTTATTTACTCTACACACGCTTGTATCCGGTGGTTCCCACTAAGGCTGTTATCGAGCCGAGCCGAGCTAGGCTGGGCTCGAGCTCGATCTTAAACGAGCCAGCTCGGCTCGGCTCGTTTTTCTTATCAAGATGAAAAGTCGAGCTCGAGCTCGGCTCGTTAAAAGCTCGAGCCCAATCGAGCCGGCTCGTTAATTTTTTTTATTTTTTCTTTTTTTTTTAATTAAAAAAACATAAAGAACTAACATATTTATATGTATTATTTATGTTTTTGTTTTATATTGTTATATATTGTGAATTAATTAAACCAACTCTTTAACATTTTAACCATTTCCCACCTATTTTTTAAACTTAATACATTTACTAAAACTAATTTATATTTCGAGCTGGCTCGCGAGCTCATGAGCCGAGCCAGGCCTAGCTCGAGCTCGGCTTGAACCAATTCGAGTCGAGCCGAGCCTACAACCGAGCTTTTTTCGAGTCGAGCTTTTCTCAAGCTTTTTTCGAGCGAACTTCTAGCTGCGAGCTTTTTGAACACCCCTAGTTCCCACCCAGTTCCTAACTTTTTCAGTCTACTAGTTCCAACCTAGACCGACCTATACCCCGTTTCTACATTCCTACTTCTTTTTGTTTTAAACAATCTAGCCGTTAATTAAGGCTAGCACTTTTAAACACTAACACGAATACTTGACACGAACCTACACAATCTTAACTGGTAACAAGTAAGCCCTTAACATGTAACATGTACTAAATATGTAGAAACGAATCTATATGTTAATTTTCGCGTACTAATTAAACACGTATTTACCTGATTATCTGTTAATACCTATTATAATTTATTTAAAATTATAAATATAATATAATATATCATTATTTACCTTTTTTACTCTAATTCCCTAAAATCTTATCGTGTATACATGTTTATAACATGTACGGGGTATGGAAAACATGTACACCATAAGTTATCGTGTCATGTGCAGCCCTACCATTAATTGCTATATAATCACTTATGCCCATTAATTGCTATATAATCACTTATGCCTATTTTTTGGTAGCTTTTGTCCATTTTCTCCCTGAAGTTATTTATCTAATAAATTAAGGTTTTTGTGAATTTATTTTTTGGATGAAAATATTTGTTTTATAATAGGAAGTTTAGAAGAGAAATTATGTAGAATTTTTCACCATGCATGAGTTGATAGAACTAAATTCTTAAATATTAAATATTTACAAATCTTTTAACATAAAAATTATAATTTCTTTATATATATATTATTATTTAACCCATTTATAACATACGGATATTAAACTAAGTTACGAATAAATTAATGCTTCTTGAATTAGTTGATTACCCGATTTGTAAAGGCAAAACTCAACGCAAAAGCAAAAGGAATACTTTTAAAGTTTCCTTTTACAAAACTATTGTTCTTTGTTAGGGCTTTTAGGGTCTGTTTGGTATAAAGTAATGGAATTGATGAGAGAATGAAATGAATGAAAGAAAGAAATGGAAAAATGAATGAAAATGATCATTCTATTCCATTACCTTGTTTGGTTGGTTTACAAAAATGAAATGAATCATTATATTGTTTTGTTTGATACAAAAAGACAAATTAATGAAATATTGTTCACTAAAAATTACAAAAGTATGTTTTCATGGCTATGGGTTGGGTCTTGGTTCGGGCCATGTGCCTGGTCATGGTTTGATACATGGTCAATACATGAGTGAGATCATAAATCAGATCTTGGTTTGTGTAAGATCCCACATCGGTGGGGAGGAGAACTAAGCACTGCTTTATAAGAGTGTGGTAACCTCCCCTACCATGATGCGTTTTAAAACCGTGAGGGGCGGCGCCTGAGGGCGTTTCTGCTGCCAAAGCGGACAATATCATGGTGCGACGGGCTGGGATGTTACAGATGGTATCAGAGCCAGTCGTCGGCCGATGTGCCAGCGAGGACGCTGGTCCTCCAAGGGGGGTGGATTGTAAGATCCTACATCGGTGGGGAGGAGAACTAAGCACTGCTTTATAAGAGTGTGGTAACCTCCCCTACCATGACGCGTTTTAAAACGGTGAGGGGCGGCGCCTGAGGGCGTTTCTGCTGCCAAAAAGGACAATATCATGGTGCGACGGGCTGGGATGTTACAGTTTGGGTTATGGGTCGAGCCATGGTTCGAGGAATGGGTCGAGTCATGGGTTAGTTCATGGCTCAGGTCGTGATTCGGTTCATGGTTAGGTCATGGGTCAATTCCTAGATCGGGTCATGTTTTGGTTCATGGGTTGGGTCATGGTTCTTTCCATGGGTTAAGTCAAGGTTCGGTTCAAGAGTTGGGTAATTGGATCTTGGTTCGAGGATTGTGTCAGGTCATGAGTCGAATCATGGTTTTGGTCATGGGCTGGGTCATGGATTGATTCATGGCTCGGACTAAGAGTCGATTCATGGCTCGGACCGTGAGTCGGTTCATGGTTCGGGTTATGGTTCGAGACGTAGGTTAGGACATAGGTCGATTTAAGGGGTCCTGGGTCAGGTCAAGTTTTGGGGCATGGGCCGAGTCATGGTTCTAGTCATAAATAAAAAAAAAATATTTTGTTTCTAGAAGGAATGAAAAAAAAACATTGGGTGGGATAAAATGAAAATGAGGTATTTTTCATTTCTTTATAATGGTTCATTCCTTTCCACTAACCAACCAAACACTCATGTTCATTCCGTCGCAATGGTCCATTCCATTCCATCTTTTATTTTTGCATACCAAACGCTACCTTAGGGTCTGTTTGGTATGGGGTAATGGAATGAACGAGGGAATGAAATGAATGATGGAAAGGAATAGACAAAGGAATGAAATGGACTATTCCATTCCATTATCATGTTTGGTTACCTTACAAGAATGAAATGAATCAATGCTTATTGTTTGGTAGAAAGGAAAAAAACGAAGAAAATACAAATCTCTAAAAGTAATAAAAATATCTTGTCATGGTTATGGGTCGGGTTTTGGTTCGGGCCATGAATCGGCGCATGGTTCAATACATGGATAAGTACATCAATTAGGACATGGATCAAGACATGGGTCGGGTTATGGTTCGAGTCACGGTTCGAGGAATTGGTCGCCACATTGGTCGGTTCATGGTTCGGCTCATGGGTCGGGTCATGAGTTAGTTCATGGATTGGTTCGTGTGTTGGGTCTTGGATCTGGACATGAGTCGGTCATGGTACAAGACATGGGTTAGGCCATGAGTCGGATTTATGGTTGGGGTCATGGTTCAGGGCATGGATCGACATGGGTCGGGTCACGGGTCAATTGATGGCTCGGGTCATGAGTCAATTCATGGGTTAGATGATGCGTGTAATACTATATATAAAATAACTAATAAAAACACCTAGTTTTAAATTTATAAAAACCAAGACAAACAAACTAAATCACACACAACCGGCAGTGGACCGATCGGATGTAATATAGCGTACGTAAGTCCGGGTGTCGACCCACAGACTCTATATACTACGTTAATTAAACTAATTAAGACTCGACTAAGTAGACACGAACTTTAAATTAAAAGATTATTTAAGAAGGGGGGTTTTGCTAAAAATAGAAAGTTACTAAAAATAGAAAGTTACTAAGAATAGAAACAAGCACGAAAGACGAGACTGAAAATCAGTTAAATGAAGTAAACCACCTAGACTTGAATCCCCGTTATTTTAATCTTTGTTTGGAATGGAAATGTTTGCTATGGAACTGGATTTTAAAATATTCACTTACAGTCACCACTATTAGGACCCTCGACCCTTTTCAAGAAGACACCTACGGGTTTCTAGCAAGTTAATACGAACACCAGTTTTTATAATTAAACGCCTTCACAGTTGTTCAATTGAATTATGACTAAGTGACTTTAACCGGAACCTAACCTCACAGTATAAATTCCAAAATCGGTTTAGAAATACTCGTTTGACTCAATAAGCAGGTTTGTTAATTTATACCTAGTTAGACTTCTCACGAATATCTAATCCTAGCAATCAATCAAACAAGACTCATTGATTAATCTAATCCCCTCACGGTTACTTAGACGAGCTAGCACGTTTTCACAAGGTTGACCGACATTATCATTCCTATGGTTTTAGCATGCAATTAACCATAACACGTTCATAACACACAGTCGATGAATTGAATCGAATCCTATTCTATGACATAGACAATCAACAAGGATTCAATGAAACAATAATATTAGGCAACCCAATTCCAACACACATAATGCATCAAACTAATAAAAATCCAAACTTTTACTTAGAACATAAAATCCATAAACAAAACGTAGTCCATAACAAACGCAAACATCAACAACGGTTCATCATATGTCTAGGTGGCTTTAAGAGCTTAGCCTAGCATGTTTATAACAAAAATAATGACAAAATTAGAGTTGCAAAACATGGTAGAAAGAACGAGAATTAAAGGATTAGATAAACCCGGAAGATGCAAGAAGCAATCCTTGAACCCACGCGATTCCGTCCTCTTGATTTCGTGTTCCTAGCCTCCAAAACACCTCAAAAACTCTGATTTTCGACTTCTATTCGTGCCAAAGGGAGTATGAGAGGCTAGGGTTTGAGAAAATATGTTTATATAGCGAACCGGGCCAAAAATCGCGAAAACAATCTGCTGAAAACGCGTCACCGCGTCACGCGGTGACGAAGATGACTTGTGGCCGCGTACCGTGCTGATCAGGGCCAGCAAACCAACCACACACGCCGCGTCACGCGGCCATGGGGCTGTGTGGTGGTCGCGTGGCGTGGTGAGCCACCCCGGATGCTCGGTTTCGTCGTTTTCTTCGGTTTCGCGTTCCGGTCCGCTCGTAACTCCGTTTCGCGTCCCGTTTTCGCCTACGGATTCGATTTTTCACGATCTATCCGTTTCTTTATCAACATGGGACCTACGAAACACAAAAACATTAGTTGTGCCAAAAATGATATATAAACGTAACCGAAACGACACAAAATGTTAACAAACTTAACACGGGATTTATGTATATTTATCATTATATCAAATATCCCCACACTTAACCTTTTTCGTCCCTGAAAAAGCATGCACATAGAATCACAACTAATTAAGGCTTCAACATTTCATCACAGTTTCATAAACAAGAACCGAATTCAGATAAACAGTGGTGCGTTTAAATAAACACCCTAACACTAGCTAATTAAGTTTCCCCTTATGTTTAATTTCAATTTAATTAGATCATTTGTCTACAGGGTCTCACACAGAGGAAAAATAAGTCAGCCCGATTATTGTTGCTTGACGAGGCACCGGATAAACCACAAAGGTTTTCCTACCAAAATAACCTAAAGAACTTAACTAAGCTAAGAACTAGTGCCATATTAGGGTGGATTTTGATGGATGAATTTTGTGGGTATAGACTGTTATTCTTTTTTTTTTTTTTCATAAAACAAGATCACCTCACCCAGGGGTGTCGTATCCAAGTCGCTATCCCGGAGGTAGAGCACATGAGGTCTTGGATCACTTGCCTTATATTTTTCATTTTTTTTTGAATTGGCTTCTTTGAGCTCTTTTATTTTAGCAGCTACTTTGAGCGCTTTTCAGTACTATACCCGGTGGACATTTTATTTGCGGATGCGCCACTTCTTTCACAAGAAGTGTGTTATAAATCCCAAAATGGCACTACCCCTTAACCTATTTAAGTTCTAAAGCCTACAATGGTGCCTAATTTAATTTAGTTAAGGCCTTCCTATTCCTTCTAAGATGACAACCCACGAGATTCACAACAATTAACTTTCTATTAGTACACTTAGGGAAACCATCTCAGCTAATTGGGTTACCAAAAGTTTATCCAAATTCATCTTTGTTTTAAAAACCACAACTCATTTGAAAACCAAAATTAGTTTACTATCATTTTCTATTAAAGTGCACAACTTTAGCAAAGACATTTTCAAATTTTTTTTCAATTTTTTTGGATTTTTAAGACACTATATGACTCAAAACAAACAACTAAGACTCAGAAATGACTATTTCCCATCCCCACACTTAAGTTCTACATTGTCCTCAATGTAGAGATAGAAAACAGCTAAAAATAAAATGCAAAAATAAACGAAATAAAAAAAAAAAGAATTGGAAAAGACTTAGCTGGTTATTTGCAGAATGCGTATGCTCCAAGTCTTCGTTCCAATTGCAGCTTCGATCGTATAGCATTTCGGTCGCGATCGAGCTTCACCTACACTCTCGAGATCTTCCTCTTCGTCTTCACAAATACAAACTCACCCGAATGGAGATTGAGTACGGGTGAGAATGATTTAAACCTGCAAAAACAAACAAAAGAATACCCGAGCGTAAAACCGACTCGACAAAAATAAAATAGAATAAAATAAAATAAAATGAAATGAAATAAAAGAAAAACTGACTCTATAAACGATACTTATACAAACTCTACAAACCCACCTTCCTAACCAAGATCAACCTGCATCATCTGGGGGATCCTCAAACCTACTAGGATCCCCACACTTAGCTCTTAGCAACCGTTTCACTTCAGCCCATTCCTTCGTGAAAAACACACTACCGCTCTCATAGCCCTCCACCCACCTATCCTCGGCGTTTATCACCTGAACCCGACTATCCCAACGTTTAACCTTTTCTATCGGATCAGGAATTTTAAACACAGCTATCTCCTCTCCTACCTGCAAACTAATCTGTCCCTTAAAGACATCTATATTCGCGTGAGCAGTGCGAAGGAAAGGACGACCAAGGATAATGGGGACTTTCGCATCAGCCTCCATATCTAGCACAACAAAATCCACGGGAAAAACAAACTTATCCACCTTAACTAACAGATTTTCCACAATCCCCCGTGGATACTTAACTGACTTGTCGGCTAAGGACAATGACATATTGGTGGGAGTCAACTCACCTAGACCTAGCTTCTCGTACAATGAATAGGGCATCAGATTAATGCTAGCACCTAGATCAGCTAAAGCTCGGGCTTCTAGATTACTACCGAATAAGCAAGGAATCGTAAAGACTCCTGGATCAGAAAGCTTCTCCGGTAGTGTATTCGTGACAACCGCCGAGCACTCACCACTTAAAGGAACGGACGAGAGGTCTCCCAGCTTGCATTTGTTCTTGAGGATGTCCTTCAAGAACTTAGCATATTTGGGCATCTGCTGGAGAACCTCTATGAATGGCAGATTGATCTTGATCTGCTTAAACATATCTAAGAAGTGCCCATACTCCCGCGTGTATTTCTGCTGCTTAAGACGAGCGGGATATGGGACACGAGCATGATCAATCAGAGGGGAGAGCCTAACATCCACCGGCTTCCTCCCCACACTTAAACCTAACTCAGGGTCACTCACGGGTTTCGGATTACTAAACTCAGCCTGATCACTACCCGGACCCTCTAGAACTATCTCCTCATCCACTAACTCATCATCACTCTCCTCAACTACAACTTTCTCACTCACTACAGGCTCACTAAACGTAACCTTCTTCCTAACGGGCTCTAAGAATCTACCACTACGGGTTGAGATCGCATTCAACTGAGCCGATGGGTTCGTTTGAGTGGATCCAGAGAACTGGCCCTGTGGCCTCTGGGCGGGTGACTGCTTAATTAACTCCCCTACAGCTCTCTGGATATCTAAGATGATAGCATGTTGGTTCTGTAATTGAAGCTCATGTTTCGCTAGGGTTTCCTCTGTAACCTTATCCCTAGCGACTAACCGAACTAGCATCTGTTCTATCCTATGTATGCTATCACCAGAACCTTGCCCACTAGCCTGATCACCACTAGCACCACCATTAAACGAACTACCCGCCCCCTGGTTATTATTGTTATTGTAATTAGACTGATAACCAGGTGGGGCACCTGAAGAACGCCAATTGGAGTTGTTATTGAAATTTGAGTTACGATTCCAATTAGAATTACCATTATTAGAATTAGGGAACCTACTCTGATTGGCCACAAACTCAACCTGCTCCTCTCTCGACATCAAAGGACACTCGGACGTACTATGCCCTTCCCGACACAGCTCACACTTCTCTACTTTCGACCTAAGCTCCTTCACCTCACGAGTTAGGTTTCCTAACGCAGCAGCCACACTAGTTTCCATGCTAACATGGTGCACACCCCGAGTGGAAGAGGGTGTACTGGTGACAGGACTGGAATTCCTGTTAGTGGACTGCTGCTCATGCTCAGCTTGGGCAAAACTTTCGAAAAGCTCGTTACATTGTGTCACATTCATTTTACCCATTAAGTGCCCACCCGCAGACGTATCGAACCTAGACCTAACTTCATAAGTCAATCCATTATAAAATTTTTCAACTAAAGCCCAAGGTGTGAGCCCATGCTGGGAGCAGCGAGATAACAAGTTTTGGAATCGCTCCCAAGCCATGTAATAGGGCTCATCAGGTTCCATTCGGAACGAGTGGATCTGATCACGAAGGCGAGATGCCTTAGCAGGTGGGAAGTACTTGTTCAGGAAAGCTGAACGAAGTTCTGCCCACGTCGTGAACGTCCCAGCAGCTTGCGAATCGAGCCAAATGAGTGCCCGATCCGCCAAAGAAAAGGGGAACAGATGGAGGTAGATCGCATCATCGGACGCACCCTGGAGTTTGAAAGTGCTCACTATTCGCGTGAGGCGCGATAAGTGTGCAGGTGCGTCCTCATCATCCCGCCCATGGAACTGACTATTTGTGATGGCGGTCATGATGTAGGATGGGATCTGCCAAGAGTTCGGGTTATCAATCGCAGGCACCGTGATGGATGAATGGTTCCCGGTGAAACCATCGACGGCTTGCTCGTGCACAGTGCGATTATCAGCCATTGTGAACCTAGGACTGCTAGGGGCTGAGCTGTGCGGTGAGTGATGTGGTGACGGGTGCGGTGTAAAATCAAAATTAACGGTACTTACCTTAACCTCCGCAGACGAGTCAGCTACAGTCTCTAGCTCCGGATCAGATGCTTCAGTAGTACACTTCAATGGCCCGTGTGACCGCAAATGTTACATAAAACTGCAAAAACAATTACGAAGAAATCAAAAAAAAAATAAATAAACAAGAAGACAAACTAGATACGAAAAACAGGAAATAAGGACAATAAAAACTAGACCCCTACGACTCAAACAAACAAAACAAAAAGCACGTGAAAAGCAATTAAGACTCAAAAAGTTAAATAACGCAATTACCAAGAGTCCCCGGCAACGGCGCCAAAAACTTGATGCGTGTAATACTATATATAAAATAACTAATAAAAACACCTAGTTTTAAATTTATAAAAACCAAGACAAACAAACTAAATCACACACAACCGGCAGTGGACCGATCGGATGTAATATAGCGTACGTAAGTCCGGGTGTCGACCCACAGACTCTATATACTACGTTAATTAAACTAATTAAGACTCGACTAAGTAGACACGAACTTTAAATTAAAAGATTATTTAAGAAGGGGGGTTTTGCTAAAAATAGAAAGTTACTAAAAATAGAAAGTTACTAAGAATAGAAACAAGCACGAAAGACGAGACTGAAAATCAGTTAAATGAAGTAAACCACCTAGACTTGAATCCCCGTTATTTTAATCTTTGTTTGGAATGGAAATGTTTGCTATGGAACTGGATCTTAAAATATTCACTTACAGTCACCACTATTAGGACCCTCGACCCTTTTCAAGAAGACACCTACGGGTTTCTAGCAAGTTAATACGAACACCAGTTTTTATAATTAAACGCCTTCACAGTTGTTCAATTGAATTATGACTAAGTGACTTTAACCGGAACCTAACCTCACAGTATAAATTCCAAAATCGGTTTAGAAATACTCGTTTGACTCAATAAGCAGGTTTGTTAATTTATACCTAGTTAGACTTCTCACGAATATCTAATCCTAGCAATCAATCAAACAAGACTCATTGATTAATCTAATCCCCTCACGGTTACTTAGACGAGCTAGCACGTTTTCACAAGGTTGACCGACATTATCATTCCTATGGTTTTAGCATGCAATTAACCATAACACGTTCATAACACACAGTCGATGAATTGAATCGAATCCTATTCTATGACATAGACAATCAACAAGGATTCAATGAAACAATAATATTAGGCAACCCAATTCCAACACACATAATGCATCAAACTAATAAAAATCCAAACTTTTACTTAGAACATAAAATCCATAAACAAAACGTAGTCCATAACAAACGCAAACATCAACAACGGTTCATCATATGTCTAGGTGGCTTTAAGAGCTTAGCCTAGCATGTTTATAACAAAAATAATGACAAAATTAGAGTTGCAAAACATGGTAGAAAGAACGAGAATTAAAGGATTAGATAAACCCGGAAGATGCAAGAAGCAATCCTTGAACCCACGCGATTCCGTCCTCTTGATTTCGTGTTCCTAGCCTCCAAAACACCTCAAAAACTCTGATTTTCGACTTCTATTCGTGCCAAAGGGAGTATGAGAGGCTAGGGTTTGAGAAAATATGTTTATATAGCGAACCGGGCCAAAAATCGCGAAAACAATCTGCTGAAAACGCGTCACCGCGTCACGCGGTGACGAAGATGACTTGTGGCCGCGTACCGTGCTGATCAGGGCCAGCAAACCAACCACACACGCCGCGTCACGCGGCCATGGGGCTGTGTGGTGGTCGCGTGGCGTGGTGAGCCACCCCGGATGCTCGGTTTCGTCGTTTTCTTCGGTTTCGCGTTCCGGTCCGCTCGTAACTCCGTTTCGCGTCCCGTTTTCGCCTACGGATTCGATTTTTCACGATCTATCCGTTTCTTTATCAACATGGGACCTACGAAACACAAAAACATTAGTTGTGCCAAAAATGATATATAAACGTAACCGAAACGACACAAAATGTTAACAAACTTAACACGGGATTTATGTATATTTATCATTATATCATTAGACCCTGGTTCGGTTCATGGGTTGGGTCATGGTTCAAGTCGTGGGTTAGGACATGGGTCGGTTCATGGGTACTTAATTGTGTGTCGAGTCAAGGTTTGAGTCATGGGTCGGGTCATGGTTCTTGTCATGAATTAAAAAATTATTCCATTCTTGAGGGAATGAAAAAAAAAAAACAAGGGGGGTGGAAGAAATGAAAATGAGGGTTTTTTCATTCCTTCGTAATGGTTCATTACATTCAATTGAGCAACCAAACATGTTTTTTTTTCATTCCCTCGTAGTGTGTTTTATATATAGCTCTTTGCTAAAGTTTTTATTTTTTAATGCATGATTTGTCATTCAAAAAATCTTGTTATTATTAAATGTAGCATATCGATTTCGCCTATAATTATAGAATTAAGACCTACATTTCTCATTCTTTATGTTTGAAAGAAATTAAAAAAAAACTCGTTCTTAAATTACGATATTTACAGTAAACGTCCTTTATGTTTAATAAACTTTACAAGTTTCGTCATTTCAACTAACATGCGTTTAATTTTAATGATAATGGTGTCATGTATCTCTTATGTGAGGGCAAAATAGTTATTTTAGTCATTAAACCTATAAATTAAATGAAAAAAATATACATAAAAAAACTAAATTAACCAACCCCTCTCTCTCTTTCTATCTCGAATTCAATTGAAAATACTCTCAGGTGGCATCCATGGCTCCATCACCACCACACAACCACCCAACCTTCAATTAGAGATTAAGATCTCACCACAATCATCATCCTCGTCCACTACCATCATCGTAAACCACCACAAAAGATGACGTTTTAGCCATTCTATACAGTCCACTTACCATCCCTCCCGTTAGGGGCGCATCATTTAAAGGTTAGGATGAGCGTTGGCCCCTGCACGTTTTCTTTCCAAAGATTCCGATTTATACCACGATACCTTAATTTTTATATATATATTGATCTCGTCCCCGTGTAAAAAAATTACATGTATTATATATATTGAACTCACCCCATGATTTTCAACTCCCATGCTACAAGAGTTCAGGATCCGTTGTTGCCTCCCGTAAATAAATATTTTGCAAATTGAATTTTAGGGTTTGCTATGAAAATTTCAAATAGCAAACTCACAAATTGGGTTCTTTTAAGGTTTTTAAGACCCTCCTTTTACTGAACTAATGGAAGAGGAACATATTTTTTTACAAATTGAACTAGATATAGGCCGGGGCTGCGCGTTGCGGCAGCCAAGACTGTGTTGTGAACGCGTAAATGTCGCCTAGGTTTTGTTTGACATTTTGCAGTTGACTTTGTTATCATAATAGAGTGCACGTCAACGAATAAAAACCATAGATCAGTCTTTTTTTGCAAGTCTGGAGTGTATACTCTAACCTCAGTTGTGGGGATTCCACAGGCCTTATGTCAGAAACTCATTTCAAGGTCATGCTTACACTAACGCCTGTGGAGCTGAAAACATAGCATAGGTAGTTGCTGTAAAGATAGTGTAACTTAAAAGATAAGTTGCTGTTGTAATAAAAGGGTAATGAAAATGGGCATTAGTTGACCCGTTATAAGAAAGACATGCATTCACAAAAGTACGGTTGTTATGTGGTATGATGACATTGTATATATTGTATTATGTACAAGTATAAGCCTGTTATTTATTCTTCTACTTATTACTGT
Source organism: Tagetes erecta (assembly GCA_030867185.1). Lineage (NCBI taxonomy): Eukaryota > Viridiplantae > Streptophyta > Magnoliopsida > Asterales > Asteraceae > Tagetes > Tagetes erecta. The sequence goes on along the minus strand of CM061491.1, from coordinate 16,795,829 downwards.
TTCCATTGTCTAGATACTAATTCAGCCTTAGCACATAAAGAAAATAAAGTACTATTGTTGGCAAAAGATAACGCAAATGCTTTACCTACTCAAATGCATACATTAAACGTTTCAATTTAGTCATGTAGTCGAAACGTATTCTAGAAATTCAGCCACTTAACCAATCCCTTGTATGACAACTAACAGAAATACTACAACAAGACTGCAAGACTTACAACCAACACACTTTATCGTCCAACTTAAAAAACAAAACGTAACACTCATATAACACATTCATCAACAAAAGCAGCAGCACAATAAGCACTACTCACCAGAAAACCAAAGACACCGGAACACAACAAATCGCAAAAGCTAAACAAAAGCAGAAATAATGGAGCCCCAAATACCATCAGATGTCGAAAAAGGTCCAACAAAAAAGGCATCACCAAGAAACAGGAAAAGAAACATGACGATCGACATCGATAAAACACACCAGCTAAATCAACAAACATTACCTCTATTGACAACAGGAAAACATCAAAAACAAAACATTATCTACTGTTGTTAATGCTTATGTGTGTTGTCATATATAGTTCCTCATTCACAAAAAACCAAATAACAAAGTTACCTATTACAGACTATGATCTAGGTTGCAACTATAATGACAAATTGACATATTGTAGAACCATGACATGAGGCATATTATCAAACAACTGGAGGGCATCATCATTTATCCAACAACATATGTTTCACGTTTGCATCAAACAACCCAGACTGATAATCGTGTATAAGTTGAGGTGATTGTTAAGAACAACGTAATCAAAAGTAGTAAATAGAACAACTCACCCGCGGAGAACTGAAAAGCACAAACCACAGCAATGATCAGGCGCAAACAAAGAAATCATCCACTGCATGTCGCCAAAACCAACTACAACCCACACCGCATGTCATCTAGATCAACCACAACATCAATAACAACAAAAATTGACACAATCGGAACAACAACACCTCCGATAAGCAAAAAACCTAAAATCCAAGAAATCAAGCGGCACCAACAGCAAACCTACAAGACAACAACATTAATCAGGGCACTATCCAACAGACGACCATATAGAGAACAAAAGAATCACGCAAATCGACAGAGGATTACGGAAATCGCCCAAAAAAAAAGGTAAACCAGAGCTCAATTAGGAGAAGAAGAGGTGTATAGAAGACAACAAAGAAGACCACGTGAAGGACATGTGACTAACAACCGACCTTACCTATTAGAAAGGTTATAAATATAAATTAATGGGTTTGCTGTGTTGTGTGAAACACTCAAATGGAAGACACCCAAATGCAAATTGAATTCTTGTGCAGATGATGGTTGTTCGGAGACGACGATGGTGGTGGCGGTTCTGGTGTCAAAAGGGGAGGATAAGATAAATGTGTTTGTGGGATGGCGGTGGCGGTTGTTGTATGAGCCGGATATGCAATTGGACGAAATATTGCTAGCGATATGGGTGGGTGAGCTAGGTTAAAAAGAAAGGAGAGTAAATTACATTTTTAGGCCTTTGTAATAGGCCAGTTTGCAGGTTTTAACCTTTTCTTTAAATTTTTACACTAAACGGTCTTTGGTTAAATTAAAGAGTCGGTTTTTGGCGTTTAACTTAACGATCGTTAAGTTTTCCCGTTAGTTTCCCTCATGTGCATTGCACATGAGGACATTATGGTCATTTTACCCTTAATAAATAAAAAATCCTTCCCAAATCCCCTTCTTCATCACTTCACTATACAAAAACAAAAGCACCATTAACTTCATCAAGGAGTGTAACCACTAACCACCACCAACTCTGTTCAATACTTCAATTGACTGATTCCACACCATCGTCGCAGCGTGACTACCATCAACCTCTATGTTCGAACCATATCATCATCGTAGTGCAACCGTCATCATCACCAATCCCCGTTCATCAACCACCATACCATCACCAACCACAACCAAAATCAAAACACAATCATTGTTCACAACCAAAATAAGAAGAAGATGGAGAATGGATGAACCTATTGCTGCGGCGGCGGATGATTTCGAGCCCTAAGTTTCACACACACAGGTGTTCGAATCCTTCTGCCATAACCCGTTCATAAAAAAACTACAGATCCATGAATTCGAGATTCCGATTTTGTTGGTCTGATCGATTGCGTGAAGTTTGCGGGTTGCAGAAGGAATGAAGGTGAGATGAAAGAGAGTTGTTGGATTTGGAGAGAAGAAAGAAGATTGAAAGGGTGAAAGTGGAGATGATTTGGAGAGAAGAAAATGAGGGATTGGGATGTTGTTGTTAATTTGTGTGTTCCAGTAACAGATTAGGGAAGATTTGGGTGAAAATGGGTTTGATTTGGTTGAGAAATTTGTGTTTCAAGTGAAGATGAAGCCAATGAATGTGTAGTGAATGATGACAGAAAGAAGAAGAATGTGTAGTGAAGATGAAGCCAATGAAGTGTTGGGGAGGAGGGGATTTGGGGAGGATTTTTGTGTTTCAAGTCTGATCTTTTGTATAGTGAAGTGATGAAGAAGAAGGGGATTTGGGGAGGATTTTTTATTTATTAAGGGTAAAATGACTATAATGCCCTCATGTGCAATGCACATGAGGGAAACTAACGGGAAAACTTAACGATCGTTAAGTTAAAGGTCAAAAACCGACCCTTTAATTTAACCAAAGGTCGTTCAGTGCAAAAATTTAAAAAAAAGGTCAAAACCTACAAACTGGCCTATTACAAAGGCCCAAAAATGTAATTTACTCAAGAAAGAAACATTGTAAAAGTTACATAAATGGTCCTTTAGATATAAAAAGACAAATTTTCCCGCACGTTCCAAACACGTGATCTTATTTTACATCAAAATTAAATCTCCGTTAATCGAAAGAACGAATTGTTTATTGTAATTACCAAAGATTAAGGACAAGTTCTGTAACTTTGTATAAACATGAAGAACGAGAAATGTAATATGTTCTATAATTAATGTTGTTTTCTAGTTTAAATTTTATACTTAGACCATGAGTTAAATGTTGTGGAATTTGGAAATAAGATATTAAGAAAATAAATAAATCATAGATATTAAACTTATATTTAGAACATGAGTTAAATGTTGTGGAATTTAGAAATTAGATATTAAGACAATCAAGGAATCATAGATATTAAATGCCAATGAACTTGAGTGGAAACGTCAAAGGACTCCAAATTCCACTAAACTAGACTCCTAATTTCGTTGAAAAGTTCACAAAATGCAACAACTTGGTAAATTGTCACCCAACATGACGACATATTAACATTTGTTCAGTTGGCTCGTTCTTAAAACCCGAATAACTGACAAAGAGTGGAAGCAAGCAAGCGTTGCTTAGTTATTCACCGGGTTCAGTTTGAATTTACCAGTTTGGTTTGATTCGCTCAAAACAGACTAGTTGCTTTTTGCTAGATTAATTAGCTCGTAACTGAAATGAAAGCATAAACTATTTCCAGTTTAAATTTTGTTTTGAACGGTGTTTAGAACTACCTTATACCCGATTGATTTTAATGCTTCAAACCTAACTCAATTAGGAGCTAGCACCATTAAGGAGGAAATCCATTATATGGAAAACCCCCTTGAGTCTGGAATAGAACCTGAGATCTTAAAGATCCCAAACTTTTACCATCAATCGCACTTTAAGGGTTATATTTCTGCAAGATCACGATCACAAATTTCTATTGATTAAACAAAATGTTGAAATAACCAATGTGTTAAAATCGTTTAACGGTTGTATATTTTTCATGTTATTATCTTTAAAAAATCCATATCTTTCAGGAACATAACATCTTTATTAGTTCTATTAGTTTGATATTTTTTTTCTTTTAAAAAAACTGATTATTTTTTTATCATAATATAAGAAAAAAAAGGTTTGGTTCTCCCTCGTTTAGGATTGAAGTGGAAGAGCCAAAACTAAAAATTGATATTTTCTAACAACAACATAACATAACAGAGACGGCCAATCAATATAAATTGATTTGAAATCTGATTTAACACTAACACTCGTAGAGTCGTAGATATATACATAAAAATTCAACAAACAATATTTTTGATGAATAGATTCCATTGCAACTTCAAATATGGAGTTCAGAGAGAACAAATACGAAACAATACTCTGAATAACAAAACTATAATCATGAAATGCATGATCAATTAACATTTATTTAATTTAAAAAGGAGTCAAAAGATATGATAGGATCCATTTGTGTTTTTTCTTCACTCAAGAGATCCATGAATCAGGATCGTGATTCATATAGGTACATTTGGTCCACTAGCTAGGAGTAATAATTCCGAGAATATTTACAATATTTCACTTCTAAACAGAAAAATCGTTTTCAAATAATATTCAACCCACTACAATAATTGAGACATTGATCCAATTTAAAACAATAATATCTAATCTAATACTAATAAAAGAGTATAATTATTAACACATGTCACTCTGTGGTTAAATCTCATATTTATTTTCCCGCTCAAACTTTAGATTTAAAATTACATTGCTTTTTAATTAGGACGAAAACTTTTCAACTTCATTAGTTGTGATATACCATTATAAACTTTCAAAATATAATTTGCAGGATATAACAAATCACTTCAAACTTTTCAGTTTTATTAAAATACATAATTTGGCAACTTAATATTATTTTTAATATATGTTTATTTAATAAATTATTAACTAAAATCGAATTCATTTAAACAAACTCGTTGAATACAATGGTTATTAAACTAGTATTATATATACAAAAATAATTAATAAAAATAAATATAACAAGACTCTCATTATATGATATGAAACAAACTAGCAAATAATCTTTTACAAAATCGAATACATATTTTATTATACATAACTCTAAACTACAATGTTGGTGGACATTGTACTAGATAGTGTTACATGTGTACAAGTACTAAAGCATATATACAACCCATTTTCATTCTTTTCTTTGTTGACTGCCATGGCAAATCTCCAGTGTCTATTATAACCCCCTCTCTGTCAACTCAGGGGCTGTTTGTTTTACCTTTTAATGGTTCAGTTCAGTGTTTAATCATTCAGATTCAGCATTCAGAGCGTTTGTTTCACAAAAAAAAGAGCGTCTGAATGGTTCAGTTAAGTGCTGAAAGGTTAAGAGATTGAAAGATGCTGAATGGAATTGATTGAAGCATGTACCAAACTTATCATCATCTGAAGTTTTACCTTAAAATCTCTTCCATTTATAGAGCCTCTTAATGGTTCAGACCTCTTAACCATTCAGTACTTAATGATTCAGATGTTGTCAAACAGCCCCTCAGTTTTTTGGCGGTGCTCTATCTAGAGAAAACGTGACGGAGGAGATTTTCTTGTTTTGTTTATTCTCTTGACGCCTAAGGTTGATACCGGCGATGGAATAATTGATCGAAACGCATTCACGTCGGTTATCTTTGATGGTCAAAATAAGGGTACTAACATGGAAACGGTCGAAAGAAACACCAAGAGGCCAAAGACCGTGTGAACAACACCCAAAAACAAGTTTAGAAGGTCGCGCGAACCAGTAAATATTCTTTTGGAAAAGTTAATGAACAACAAACATCTTTTGTAATTAAATATGCATCTTTTGTATGAGAGTAGTATTGCTAGGTGATAGCCAGGTACATCTTTTGTAACCAAAACTACATCCTTTTGTACCCAATTAAGACATTAAATCTTATAATATTAATCTAAGTACCCTACAGATTTTGTGAACATAACACAGTTGTAAACACATGTACGTTAAACACACATGCACTTAACACACAATCACCTAAGACCAGCCGCAACATCGTGCGGCACTGGCATAAATCCTAGTTCTATATAAAGTACAACGTATATGGAGTTAAACTAAATCAAACCATAATCTTTGGTGGTGTTCTTGACTGCATCAAAGAACAAACCAAAACCTGAGCTATGCTTGAGACATATGTTTAACATGCTTCCCTTAAAACATAATTTGCACCTCACCTAACTAACACGTCTGTCTCTCAGGCTACAACAACCAAAGTAATCTGTACTGTGGGAGAAGGCCACACGCTTGAGGTTTCACCGGGTAAATTTGTGTTTTATCAATTGTGAAAGATAAAATAAAGTTGGTAAATAGTGAAACGAGCGTAAATCACTCTTTATATTCTATGAAGTGGCATCGGGTCTCATCATCAATAAAATGTTTAGTCTCTTTCATATTAGGCACATAACATGCAATTTATACAAGAGTTAAAGGTGAGTGAATTATGTACGTAGTTAGGTACTAAACACTCTAATACATGTTTTCATCACTTAGATAGTCACTTAATTAGGTACTAACAAATAGTCACTTATTAGATTGTCTCTCAATTCAACGTATGAAGAATCCAAATAACAATTACAACAAATTAATTTTCATTCACCACTATTTAAATTTCCAACAATCCCCTAAAGGAATGAAGATCAATCAAAACACACAAAATACTCGATTGTAGACTTCATGTCGTTGAACTGAATGTTGAATCTTACATATGATATGTAGTTGTTCACTTTGAACCTTTTATTATAAAATACACTTAGAATCCAAATCATTAGTAGACTTGATGTCCTTGAATAATTTATGGTTGTTCACAAATACGACAATGCTCGTGTACACAGATTATCCCTAGTAGGACCATCCCCTCACTATCGTATCCGATAATAGTCATGGAACACTAGCTTGGTTTTGTGAAAGCTCTAGAAATTACGCATCCCACAATTCCATTTGACGCGACCTCACTTCTCTTTCGCTTAGGTGATTTAACGTAAATAATTAAAACTTTATATTTTTTTTATTTACAAAATCATTAATCATACTTTATGTTTAGCCTCACAACAATATCACTGAATGCTATAGGAATGGACAAGGAAGTAATTGGCCACCCTAGATATGTAAATTAGATTTCCCATTGAACCGATATCTTCGGATCTCCAGTTAAGTTAACATTGCTAGGTTTCGTTCACATACCCTTATCATGGGTTTTATACTCTTTCCACAACTAAATCTATTATCAATCCTTTGTTTGATGGATCCAACTATTACCTTTGACTTCATCAAGTTACATTAGATAACTTATAACCGCGATTAGTTGTCGTGGCATAATCTTAACACTCAAGTTAATCATGCACGTTGTCATTTTCTAAGACAACAATCTCATGCATACTACTTATATTTGAAAGATAATTTACATTTATAACTGAAAATGTCTTCATTGTGTCTTCACCTATGTACAAATCCCCTCTACATATCTGCTGAAATTCAACATGCCGACAACGGTTCCAATGACCAGACCATCGGCCCCCATCCAAAACAAGCTGTCACAAGCCACCATCGGCTAAACAACGACAACAACCACTAAAGTTGTCGTTGTAGTTCACCGCACAACGCAACAACGACGTCATCATTCACGGCTCCCACTTGAATCTGGTGATGTTGTGACCACCGCTACTCATCAGTGCCGTGGGTAAACGACGTCGGAGACAGTGGTTTTTGGTGGTGGTTCAATACGATATAAACTAATAATACACTGGATGCCAAAACGACAAAAACAACACAAGTTTTATCTTCCAAAATAAACATCAAAGCGTCAAAAAAATAAACCGATAAAAAAATATCACACAAAAAACAACCAATAAAAAAAGTCGGCCAAATATTTCAGATTTTATGTATTAATATAGTTTACTATACCTACTTTAGTATGCGTAATGTCTTGAAAGGAATATATTATTTAGTTAACGTTTGGAATATAACTTCACTTATTTGATATAAGTAAATTCACACTAATTTCAGAGTTTTGCATGTAAAATACCAAGGTTTCTTTTATTCTACAAAAAAAAATGTATCAACGATTAACATATTACATTAAATTAAAATAAATCAAATTACATTACATTATATACATTAATACGTGTATAGATGTGTAAACAAATTCCAAAAGTAACAACTAATTAAGAAAAGATCGAAGATAAACATGTAAATCTTTATAGAACGTACACCAACTTAATTATATTAAAAAATTGCAAAAAAAAAAAGTTGAAATTTAGAATTAATAATAATTATATTACGTGTGCCAAAAGGATGAAAGAAACTTATATATTTGGCCATTAGAACGTTACCAACGATAATCTTTTTATTTGTTAAAAAATGTAACCATATATCCTAAAGGTACAAAATCTTGAGTCTTTGTTTTTTTTCAAGTTTTTAGTAAATTTATTTTGTTTTTTCTCCACCGTCCTTTTTTTCTTCATTAGGAGAAAAAATGAGTTCCATGCTATTATTGCTACTACTGCCAGAGTTAAACATCGTATCGGCCAAATCCGTCACTCTTTGATAGTCGACATAGTGAGTAGGAGACGATGGACCCGCCTCATTAGTCATATCACGTTGGTTTCCAAAGGTCGGCATGCTTTGACGAGTAATACTGAAAAGATCTTCAACTGACTGTTTGATATCTATGGATAACCATTGAGGGAGCGACTGTGAGCCCGTGGGTGCTAAATGAGATGGCGGAGAATGGGTGGTCATATGCTCCGCTGGAGGTGGTGGTGGCGGTGGTGGTGGTGGTGGAGGCATGGATGGTGCGGTGGACGACATGGTGCATATATGGTCACCCCGGTATGTTACTTCAAAAGTGAAGGGGTCATTATCAAGTCTTTGAACTTGTTTTTTAGCCGGGCAGTGGTATAATCTTTGGTGGGTGCATCTGTAATATCCCCTGGAATATAAGGACCAAAATGTGAGTTGTTTATGTTAATTGAATATTTTGAATTATTATTTGTTTGAAACATTTGAAACGTTGAATATTCAAAGTACAGTAAACATATGTCGTGGCAAAAGGACCACCTCGTTAACGAAACCTTTGAATTCAACGTATTAAAAAAGGTCACTTTTAACCCGTTGCAATCATAGTAATTGTGGACTTTCAAGATTTATACCAAGAAACTTTCAATCTGACGTGTATCATGGCCTCATATCATATATGAACAAATAAAAACTGGTGTTATTTTACGAATTAAATTTGATTTTATGATTATAAAAAACGACAATGTTTATAACCTTACAAGTGAATATATTGTTGTAATTTAATAAAATTAGTGTTCGAATATGATGTATTTTGTACCTCGGATATTTTGACCCGAGAATCTCTTTTTGACCATACTTTCTCCAAGTGTACCCATCTTCCGGCGGAACTTCCGTGTTCCCCATTCTAGGAGCATCCACTCTAATAGTTCGTCTATTTAATTCATCTTTTCTGTATTTATGAAAGAAAAACATATAACACACAGTGAACACCCCATAACCATAATCAAGACACACAATACAGTTTGACTGGTAAAATTGAACCGTATGTATTGCTAGTTTGTTTACAAATAACTGGACTAGACGCAAATAGACCTTACATATATATTTGAAGTAAACCATAAAAAGTTTTTCAAAACCGCTAATCTTGCATCCTTTCTTTTTCTTAGCCAACCCAACCATAATTTTTTCCAATTTACACGTTCCTCATTTTTTTAAAGAAATAATGACACATTACTTAACTCGTCTTTACCCTATCAACTTATTTAAATACATCTCTTTTTAATTAAACCACATTTACATCTTGGAGCTTGTTACTACTTTTCATTAATGCATGCATTTATGAATTCGTCTCTTTACATGCATGTAGGACACACGTATGACCCACTTTATACAATTCACTAATTCACAAAAAAAAAAAAAAAAAAAAAGTGAGATTAATTTTAATCGTTTTTTTCCCTCCGAAATAACGTCTTCAAAATTAACCAACTTTCAAAATTTAACAAATTAATTTCTCGATCATTACCTTCTTCTTGTTCGTTGCATTGAAGATTGACCAACATCAGTCTCCATAACCTCCACATTCCCACCACCCAAATCTTGACCACCAAACCCATGATGTTGGTGGTGATGAGGTAGATGTTCATGATGAACCACCATGTTCATTGCTTGTGAACTCCTGATCAACCACTCAGACACCGACCCGCTAGCTATAGGCACCGGTGCTTGATCATGGTGCCCGTAGTCCTGCACCGCCATGCTCCTCAACCGGTCCCGCACGTTACCAAAAACCGTACTTATCTCATCACATGAAGTAATAAGAACCTGAGGTTGGTTTGCTATGTTGGGTAGGTTTTGTTCAAGATCTTTAACCAACGTACACCCATGTAAGAACAAAGAAACAATTTCCTCCATTGTAATATATTAAAGGTTAATTGAATATAATCAAGAATATATTGTACGTTTAATATATGTGATTAACAAAAATGATGGTGTGGATATATAATATGATGATGAAAAGAAATTCAAGAAATGGGTAAAAGGGGTTAAGAAAAAAAGAAAAAGATTCAAAGTATTTGTAATCGATCTAATGGATACGTTTGGGACGAAGGTGCTGAGTTGACTCGGTCATGGTCTGAATAAAATTGTTTGCTTTTTGATCGAGTTGGCATGGGTCTACAAGACGACTTGGTATCGGTGATGAGGTCGTAAGACTAATTTTGTGGAAGAATTTTCTAAACTTTGAAACACATGACTTGAAAATTTGTTTCACTTTCACAACTCCAATATTTTTTTATTCTTAACTCCTAATCATTATTCAGTACGGTTTTCCCAACTTTAGGTGACCAAAATAATATTGTATTTTGTTTTTGTTTTTTACATTATTTCATACGAAAAATATGTTTATGTTAGATCTTTAGTTTATTGAGGGACACTCAAATGAGAATAACTTTTAAATTAGGTATAAAAAATACAATTTTAACGAATCATAGGAAGAGTTAAACTGTTGAATTTTTTGTAGAATAAATTTACCAAAATACTTATAATTCAACTAATTTTAATATCTATTTAAAAAAATATGATTGGTGAACTCTTTTGTTAGAATGCATATATGCACCCATAACGTGCGTTTGTGTACAAGTAATGTGGGTGCATATATGCATTTTAACAAACGACTTCACAAATCATATATTTCTTAAATAGATGTTAAAATTAGTTGAATTATAAGCATTTTAGTCAATTTATAATATAATAAATACAACAGTTAAAGTGATTTTTAATTTATTCTTAAATTAAATGTGTTCTCAATAGAAGGTGACCTTATTTTATTTTACCTTCAAATATTTAAAAAGCAAGATCTTGTGGCTATTTTACACTTGTCTTCTGACTTCTTGTATTATTTTTCTTTTTAAACAAAATTTTGAAATCATTTTTGGCTTAATTTACTTTTTATAATTGTTAGGCCGTTTGCAAAACATAATATTGTTTTTTATATTTGTTTTAATCTCTAAAACTAAACATCGCAATATCATATGTTTCCTTTACGTATTAAACCATGTACGTTAGTGTCTCTCCCACACATCAACGTTACCTTTTTTACCTCTAAAGCTTTGAATATTATTAACGTTTTTGCCATGACATGTATAAGACCGACGTACTTATTTTTAAGAGTAAATTACATATTTCATCATTTATCTTTATGCTAAATTTCATATTACGTCCTTTATTAACGAAATAACAAAAAAACATCCTTCATGTTTATAGCTTGTTACACGTTACGTCGTTATGACTAATGATCGTCAGTTTGTTTTTTTGTTAATTCACAACATGTGCCAAGCACACTAGGGTAAAACCATATTTTTCCCTACCTTATATTTTCACCATATTAAATTTCTTCCTCTTCATCTCACCCCTTATATTCCCCTATAACTCGATCGTTACCCACATCGATCCTCTCTCTCAAAAGTTTTTACCAAACCTCAAGATCTTTTGGGCAACAACAATAGACATTTGTTCGTGCGGGAAACAAGTGGCCAAACTAACATCATGGACGCCTTGCAACCCTGAGCGTCGATTATATGGTTGCCCCGAAAAGGTATGTGCATCGTTGTTTAATCAAATCTTTTTTAAAAGGCAAGAGACTTTTTATTCCAGCTAGTGGCAACAAATAATGTTACAAACAACAGCAAGCAATTTATAATCGCTAACAAGAAAAAATAAATTAACATCACTTAATTAGAGTTTGTACTAAAACAGTGAGAAGATAAGGTGGGGAAAAAGAAAGTTTTACAATCATGTATGTGCTTAATTATCACATGTTGTAATTTAATTAATTAAGTAATTAACAAAAAAAACTAATTAACGATTGTTAGTCGTAAGGACGTAACATGTAACAAACTACACTACTAAAAAATGAACATATTGTAACCTTTTTATAACCTTTTTGCAACCTTTTTATTCAAAACAGTTGCATTAGAAGAAGTTGCATTAGATCTAATGCAACTTTTTTGTTACCTATTGCAACTCTTATTTAAAGAGTTGCATTAAAAAAAGGTTGCATTTGAATAAAAATTGCATTATGTAAAAAAAACAGTTGCATTATGTAAAAAAACAGTTGCATTATGTAATAAAAAAAGTTGCAATTGATCTAATGCAACTTCACCTAATGCAACCTTTTTTTACAAAAAAAAGTTGCAATAGGCTTATTTTCTTGTAGTGCTATAAACATAAAGGATGTTTTTATTATTTCGTTAGTTAAACGATGCAACGTAAAATTAACATAAAGGACGAAATATGTAATTTACTCTAATTTTAATTATCAACATGTTAACAACACGTACGAGTCTAATAGCTACATACTTTTATTTAAAACACTACAAGAAACTAAGTATCATGGAAAGCTATGTAGAATTTTTCTATAATATAATTATTATTATATATATACTTAATTTTTCAATCATCTATTCTTGATAGCTTTCCGTGATACTTAGTTTCTTGTAGTGTTTTAAATAAAAGTACATATACATATTCTGTGTTAATAAATAGTAAATCATTTGTTTTGTGTTTGTAAAATTAGCGCCATATCCTTATATAATATAGCAAAACAAAAAAATCGTATATGGTATTTTTTTCATAGCTTTTAGCTTATGTGGCATTATTTGAGGGGTTATTGGATTTTAATAATCCGAACTTTTGTATATTGGCCGATATTAATCCCAACTTCAAAAATTGTTTGTGTCAATCCCAACTTGTAACTTATTTTCCTACAATGATCCTCCATTAAAGTTAATTATTAACACCGTTAAACTTTTTCCGAATTTTTGACCGAGGCTTTAGGGCTTTTGATCGGGAGGACGATACGAGTTTAATCATGTAAAACTTAACTTGAGTCGATGCTCCAAACGAAGAAATTTTAACATGCGATTTAAGCACCGTTAAGTTTATAGACCCGATTGAAGGTCGTTTGGTTATTTAAAGGGTCGGCTCAAGGTAATTTTTACATGAATAGACTCCTATCGTCCTCCCGATCAATAGCCCTAAAGCCTCGGTCAAAAATACGAAAAAAATTTAACGGTGTTAAGTTAATCTTAACGGAGGATCATTGTTGGAAAATAAGTTACAAGTTGGGATCGACACAGGGGTGTACATGAGAGATTATACAATAGTTCGGATTATTAAAATCCAATAACCCTTATTTGAGAGATTATCTCACAATAATGATTTTTTAATTTAAAATATGTATATAAAATTTATTATAATAAAACTAAATACATTTTTGGTCTCCTAATATTTTGGAGAATTCTGAAAAATTTAAGAGTATTTATATTTTTACCCTTTACTAAAAGGGGTGTACATGAGTCGGTTTATATTTGATAGGGTTTAAAAATGAAACTTATGGATAAAGTTAATAATAACATATAATTAAAGACCTTAATGTTTTATAAATATACATAACATTTTTATTTAATTTTTTTTAAAAAATAAACTACACATAAAACTCACTTTAATTTGAGTATAATATTGCTATATTAAAAATCTAAGTTTTAAAAATATATCATGTGTTCCGTTTTACCACGGTTTTGTCTCAAAACTAAATGGAACATTCATGAACATCCTTAAAAGCATCACTTGAATTGTGTTCCCGAACGTAGCGCGGGCACTAAACTAGTATATATAATATATCTATATCCTTGAAGAGATAATCGAAAAACTTTGTATGTTGTCTTAAATAAATATATTCGTATAACTTTGTATGTTGTGTAAATTAAATTTTCAATTTCACAGTACGTTATATTGAACTATCAGGATATTCAATATTTTTATAAAATAAAACTTATATCTGTTGGGCTATTTCACACCAACGGTTCTGGTAAATTATTTGTCGGTAATATGCCGCTAAGTAGCTGTATCACACAAAAAAAAAACAAAAAAATTATGTGTATGTACGGCCATGGAAGTTAACAATCTTCATGACGAGTTTCGTTTATAGCGGTGAAGATTAATTAAATAATTTTGCACCGAGAAGACGAAAATTCTTAAAATTTTCACCATGCATGTTTTCCTTAATTTTACCGAAGTTGATAACTAACTATTCAAAGATTATTGATTATGCATATATCATATTAAACATTAAAAAATTTATAATAAAATGACAGATAAACGGACAATAAGTTGTATAACTACGAGGAAGCTGCAAAAAAAAAAGAAAATGCAACTACGAGGAAGTAGCATACATGGAAAATGTAATCACAATTGAGTATGGACAACGGGAGATTATTTTTGGCTTATGTGCTGTATATATTCTTTTAGAAGTAGAAAAAAGTTTAATGATATTTAAAGAACATTAAAATTTGAAAAATGATTTTTATTATTCAGAGTAAATTGCGTTTTTAGTCATTGAGTTTTTGATGTTTTTGTTGTTTTCATCCAAAGTTTTTTGGTCATTTCAGCCGTCTTCTAAAATGTTATCATTTTGGTATCTTAAATTTTAAAAAGTTGTTATTTTCGTTATGAATTAACCCAATCAAATTTATACGTTAAGTGAGACATTATTAACGTCTTTATAAATCTTTTAAATTATTAATTAATACTGTCACTTTAAATAATTAATAACATCAACAACCTTGTCAAGCCGATACTGACCGGCTAACCCCACCAGTATCATGCATGACACCCATACTGGTGGGTAAGTCGGTCGTGACAGCCATACTGGTGAGTAAGTCGATCAATACCGGTTTGATGATCTTAATTTTCAATGTTATTTTATTTAAAGTTGTTATATTAAGTAGTAATTTAAAACATTTAAAAAGACTTATATGCCTCTAACTAATTAACACACAAAAATAATTGGGTTAACCCAAATAGACGAAAAGAACTACGTTTTAAAACTTATAGGACAAAATATAATGACAACAAAATAAACTGTTTTGATGGCAATGACAAACTTAACTAAAACTCTGGGGACGAAAATAGAAATATATATCATACAATACAAATCAATTGTGAAGAAAGTGAAATAATATTGTAGATAGTTCTCTGTCTAAATGGCCAGCGTATATATATATTGTAATTTACTCTTAACTAGATTTAAGACCAGGTTGCAGCGGCCGGGTCACACAGTCAGGTCTTGTGTATGTGACTTCGTCACATGCGTTGGTAAAAAAGTCTCATATCACGTACGTCATGGCGCAAAATTATAATGTGTCACATATTAAAAAGCGATGAAATATCAAATTAAAGTTAGAGGTCAAAACGATAACAATATTGTAGTCGTATTATATGTCAAAGTAGAGTAAGAGATTAAAGCCGAAAACTTATCAGGAGCTAAACTGATAATTAGTAAAGTCGAGGATTAAAACAGTATATACATCAAAAGTCGGGGATCAAAACCGCAAATACGTTGAAGTAAAAAAGAAAAGTTGAAACGCCGCGTGACTAGCCGATAAAAAGCACCGACCTTATCATTTAGATAGTATATAAATTAATCTACAACAATCTTTTCTTATTAAGAAACATTTTTGTTGGACACATTAAATTATATTAAGAAAAACATTTTACTTGAAATTAACCTTAAAATTTTAGACTACAAATTCTTTGCATGGTATATCATTGGTATGGAGTAAAATAGTTTAGAGTAATACATATCTATATAGGAATAATCTACAAGTAGAAGTAAGATAAATGTAATTAATAAAAAAAATAAAAATTAAGATAGGGAGTGTCGAAACCTCCTTGGTATGTGTCATACACTCATACACTCATACCCCTCCCGCTTAAAAAAAATCCTTTTTAGACTTGTTAAATTTTACCATTAACTTTTTATTTGTTGTTAAAAATTAAGTTTATTACCGAAACTAATAATATGCGTACATCAAAAGTGTTTTATATGAATACTATGTGTATTTAACAATTTAGTTAACGGTTATTAAGTTTTGTTATCCGATTAGACCGATGGTTATACGGTTTATTTGGATAATAGAACCGAATAAACCGTATTTTGTATAACTATTAACCGAATCCACAATTTGAATACGATTATATGCTTTATGTTGAATTTTAAAATTTGTTGTTATGTTATTTATCGATCATCATTGACAAAAAATGAAAATTTTACTATTATTAAAAAAAAAATAAGGGAAATTAGATTTTATTAATCCCAACTTTCACCTATTGGTCATTATTAATCCCAGCTTTACTATTGGCCATTATTACTCCTAACTTTCACTTAATTGGCCATTATTACTCCCAACTTTCACTTAATTGGCCACTATTGAGCCTTCCGTTAAACTTGACTAACTCCGTTAAAATATGCTGACGTGGCATCCACATGGCATCCACGTGGCAACTGACATGTTTTATTTTTAGGAAAATTGGATTTTATTAAAAATAAAACATGTCAGTTGCCACGTGGATGCCACGTCAGCATATTTTAACGGAGTTAGTCAAGTTTAACGGAATGCTCAATGGTGGCCAATTAAGTGAAAGTTGGGAGTAATAATGGCCAATTAAGTGAAAGTTGGGAGTAATAATGGCCAATAGTAAAGTTGGGATTAATAATGGCCAATAAGTGAAAGTTGGGATTAATAGAATCCAATTTCCCAAAAAATAATGAATGAAATCTTAATTGAAAATAAAATAAAAAAAGTTGAAATTGTATTTTGTAAGATCAACCAGAGTGGACTCGGGGTGGATGCGGCCTCGCGCAGGAACACCGCCTCACCCCCTCGCGGCCCCGAAAATTGGTGTGCAATTTGGGGTCACTTCCCCGAGTAATTGTACCGTTTAAATGTGGGGGCCCACCCTCAAAGACTAGAAACAATTTTTTTAATTAACAAATGATGTGGGGTGGATAACGGGAGATTTGGGGTGAATGTGGATGAAGTAAAAAGTGTGGGGGTGGTGAGGGGTGGATGTGACACCTCGCCCGGCGGCGGAAACACCGGGCTGTCATTGGAATTGGATATCAATAGTAGGCAAAGCACATGGTATTTATTTATTTAGTTTAATAATGATATAGTAAGTTTAGTACATGAGTCTTAAATGGATACGACAAAAGTAATAAAACCGAAAACAGTAAATGTAATTGTCCGATTTATTATTCTAGGTCCAAGGCAATCCTATGTCTTGGCAAAAGCAGCAAAATAATCATAAGCATCACCTGAAACATGTGAAAATAAAGTTAGCTAATTAAAGCTAGTGAGTAAACCACAAATTGATACATAGTAATACAGAAAATCCGAGATCATCATAATATGCTGCGCAAGCTTACATGCATAGCTATTTCATATCATTCTCGACCATGACCCCTTGCACACACATTGTAAACCATAATTGTAACGTAACTTGTAGCCATTTATCATGAGGAACCAACTCATGTATTAATTAACGATAACTTTTAAGCAACCGTCACGTAACCGTCTCGATATTTAAGTCATCATTAAATATTTAGCAACTTAGGGACATGGCATAGCAATAGCAACTTGTATCATCGTATAGCAACTTGTAGCATCGAATAGCAACTCGTAACATTGTAATTGTATGGACGGGTTTAAATCACCTATCGTTGTTGTACATGTAGGTGGGTTTGTCAGACCATTAGCGCTAACATTGTACCGCTGGGATTACAAAGTAATAATAATACTACTTTAAACTACCACATAAGTTTGCATCTTGACCGGAACAAGACTAACATATTTTATGATCTCTGTTGGAAAGTAAAATAGAAAAATGGAAAACATTGTATTGTAATAGAATACGTTTCAGCCCCAAAATGTAAAAGTAAAAAGGGGAGTGAATTTACTCACCTTGAACCCAGGCACGAAACAAATAGTAAACAATTTAAATAGAACCGAGGATCGTCCAAATATTAGAGTCACCTAATTAAATGAATAATCCTAACTTAGTAAAACATATTGTATAGAAACTAGCATTGGAAAAAAAATAGAAGTCAAAGGAAATTGAAATTCTAGGGTTTCGGATTGGGATTTGGGGTTTCCCGTTGACCGTCTAAAAATACATAAACTCGTTGATTCGAAACAATAACCATAGTCAAAAATATGTATCTTTGTTAGAAATAATTTAAGACATTTACGTAATTTAAAGTATATAAACGTCCATTTACAAGTCTTATTTGTATAAAAATTTGTATACATTTTGTAAGTGTCCAAAATACATTTTCTTTAAAGTATTTTTATAGTATTCAAAAGTATTTGTAATAATTATATTTTATAAAACTAAGTTTTTATAAAATAATGGTTTTGACATTTTTATAAGATTTTAAGTATTTTATAGAATATATAGTATGGTATTGGTTTTTAGGTTTAAGAAAAATTGATGAAATTTAACAAACAATATGCTTGAACAATCTAATTGAAAAATGAAGAAGACACCAGGGATCGAACCCGGGTCAGACAGCTCACAACACCATCGCTTAACCAATAGACTAGAAAATTATTTTGATTTAATTTCAGATAAAAATTCTTCTAACATGTTTTCAATAAAAACCCCCATTCATCAAGAACCCTAGAATTACAAATTCACAACATACATCGAATCGGAACAATCAGACAAGAAATTGATAGAGGGGTTTCGATCACCACATCACCAGGATCATTTTGTATATGAAAACTTACTTGTTTGGTGAAATAACGAATCGATGGAACGAAGAACAAGTAGCGACGGGTTGAAGATCAAACTCTGTAATTTAGATGATCTTGATTACAATTGGAGTTACCGAGAGTGAAAAAGAGTTCAGGTTGTTGTTTCTGTCGAGTGAATTGGAATAATTTGGTCTTGAAGGTTACGAATGGGTTTGAGTTACGTTACGGGTTTTGGATGATCAATGGAGTGTTAATTAGGTGATTTTAATCGAATTGAATGTTAGGAACAGATTTCAAACGTTCATATTACCGTTGTAGTTAATCCAATTTATGAAATTTGAGCGTTTTGGTCGATTAAGATATGTGGGTTTTGGAACCGGTTTATAAAATTGAATTGACCATGATATAGGTCGATTAAAATGCGATTAAGGAGTGGTAGTGAGTTCGAAACTTGGTAATGGTCGTTTATATATATTAAAGTTGGTTAAAGTGGCTAAAAAAACGTGAAATGAGGCCTCGCCGGAAAAAGAATATTCCGGCCAAGTGGCCGGAAATTGGCTGGCCGGATTTGCGGGAAGGAGAAGGGGGGGTGGGTTTTGGTTTGGGATTTTACACTTTTGGTCCTTTCACTTAAGTTATATTTTTTAGATCAAGAAAAGTTTAATAAAAGTTTGAAAGTTGACAATTTTTGCACTAAGTTAATTATTCCTTTATTTTAACTAACGAACTAACCGAGTTGAAACGTAACGTTTATATAAGTGACTTTTTATGTTTCTATTTCGTTTTTGACGTTAAATGGCTATTTTGAGACTTAAATTTTATCTTTATAATCTTTATAAATCTTATTTAAAAAAATACATTTTTACATATATATACTTTGGAGATTAAATAAATTTATGTAGTAATTAATTTGATAAACGTTGAGTAATGATTCGATCGTTATATATTAAAGACGAGAATGTCATTAGGCACGACATATTTATATATATAGTTTTAATACAAAACGTTTTATTTAAAGGGAGATAAATACGAATACATTACAAACGGATGATTTCGGGTTCGAGTCGGGCATTCGGGTTCGGGTTCGGGGCAGATGTCACAGTGGACTCCCCTCACCCTAATAAAAAGTAGCATACATAGGATAAACATATTAATTAAAGCAAAACATTAACTAATCCGTAAGGTAACCATCAAGGTCTAGTGGTAGGATTTTTGGCTTTCAACATGAAGACTCAAGTTCAATATATTCCCAAAGTCAACACTAATCATGGATGGTGCTAGCCCATGACAACGAGCAGGAAATTCCGGCCAGGGACAAAGCATAACGTGATTTTGGGGCAGAGATAACAGTTCTAGCTCCACTACCTTAGTTTGGTTTAGAAGCTGTGAGCCGGTCATCTCGTGCACCGTTCTAAGACAAGGACTATCGCAGACCTATCAACGTCCGATAAACACATTTTTTAACTAATCCGTAAATAAGATACTTCGACTATCAATTTTCTTTAATTTTTAAAACGACATATTTCAACTATAAATAACAATGCTAACTTTGAAACATAAATTAGAAAATGGAAAATTTTCCAAAAATGGAAAAAGAATAACATAATATTTTTCGTGAGACGTCTTTTTTTCTAGAAGTGAATTGCAATAGGGACCGGACCCAATATATATAAAGTATAGGTCCGTCTATTAGACGAGCTACTAGAAGGATCGGAGTATTATATTTGTCTTTAATTCAATATCAAATAAACCGACAGTTTTGCAATCAACTATTTACTACACCAAACAAATATTACAAAATATAACTTGTCAAAATATATAGATTAATATATGGTTAAAACTAATTAAAAACTACAAATTCTGGAACGACTTAAAATAAGTTTACGTCACCCACCATCATATCATATTTGCCATTCTAGTCTAAGAATAGTTTGGTCTGGGCTTGTTTTGATCAAAATTAACCAAACTAATGGTTTCGTAAAATAATATGTTTCAACTTAATCACTTTCAACTCATTAACTAACCCGACTCGTCATTTATCTCTTGTTTCATATCAACATGAGGAATCAAGAGTAGCATTTATTCAAAACTTAACCTAACAAGCAAAATTATAGATCTATTAGTACGTCATGTGTGTTTTGAAATTATAACTAAGGACTAAAATTTGAAGTATTGATTGTCAAGCCAAAATATTTATCAAATGTCAAGTTTTTAACGTAAGTACGCAACATCTATCTAATAAATCAAACTTTTATGGGGCAATTTTTAGAGGGAAATTTTTTTAATCTATAATAGGAAGTTTAAGAGGGAAAATATTAAGTTTCATGCAATGAGTTGATGGAGCTCCTTAAATATTAAATATTTACAAATTACAAATTTTTAAACATAATAATTCTAATTTCTTTATAAATATTATTATTTAACCCGTGTGTTACACACGGGTGTTAAACCTAGTAAACACATAAAATTAAACCAAGTTTAGGTGATGTATATATATACTTCTTAATTCAATAGACACATTTTAGTTTATAATATTAACGGAGTAGAATCTACATATACTAATACATCGCTAACTTACTGTCACATTATACTTTCTAATTAAGGTCATCCATAACAACCGTCACATCATATTGCTTATATGTCAACACTTAAATGAATTTTGCTAATTTTTTAAATCAATCAAGATATTCTAAAAATCAACTTGTCAAATTTACAACATATTGTTTATGTATCAGCATGTAAATGAATAAATGAATACTGTCCTTTTTTAAATCAATCAATATATTTTCAAAATCAACATACTAATTCTGTTTCAATTGATGCTTTTTCAATTGATATTTTTTTAAATTGACGTTATATATATTAACGTTGTTTTATGTATATACTAGTTTAGATCCGCGTGTTACACGGGTATAGTAATGAAAAATATGAAAAACTTAAATTTTCAGTAGAAAAAATGTTATTTAATCTTGTGTTACACAGTAGAATCATTAATAATAAATAATTTCAAAATTTCTTCAAAACTTATATATATTCGAAAGAAAATTAAATATTACTTAAAATAAATGTTTGTTAAAGTAGAAAACATTTAATTTGTATGCTAATTTTTTATTTTAATATCAATTATTTACACATGCCTATTCTTTTAACTTTATAAAGTGGTAAACACAATTACCATGCGTGAAAACATATCCTATATAATACGACGAAGTCGTAAAGATATTATAGAACTTAAGTATAATTATGATAATTAATATTAAAAAATTGATTTCGATATTAGTTAATAATAGTGAATAACATATTGCTAAAGTAGTAATATTTGAAAATAAAAAAAACATTTAATAAAAATTATTAAATCATCTGTTGACACTTAGTAATTTTAGTTAAAAGTTATTATTGGAGCACGTTTAAAAAGTAACTCTAGCGACTACATGTTGTTTTTAGAGGCTAGAGATGATGTTGCTAAAAGTCGACATTCAAATTGGAGGTCAAAATGTTAATAGATAAAAGTTGAGAGGTTACATAGGAAGAAAAAGAAGAAAACTACCTTTAGTGATGTCATTTTTGTCACTAAAACTAAACTTGTCATCGCTAGAGTCAGCCACCACCAGTCTTGTTTATTAGAAGTTATAGAATAAATATTATTAAATAAATCATTTTACTGTATGAAACTATA
Source organism: Tagetes erecta (assembly GCA_030867185.1). Lineage (NCBI taxonomy): Eukaryota > Viridiplantae > Streptophyta > Magnoliopsida > Asterales > Asteraceae > Tagetes > Tagetes erecta. The sequence goes on along the minus strand of CM061491.1, from coordinate 16,773,227 downwards.
CTTTATAGATTCTTGAAAAGTCAATATAAATGGAGCAATAAATGTAGACGCAAATATAATATCATACATTTTTAGTCGGAATTAAATATCAATAGTTGCTTCATTGAATGTCATGTGACATTCAAAACTTTCGTTTATTAGAAGATATATATATTTAATACCATTCTTTCTTTTTAGTTTTTGACGGCCGCCTTCAACATCAAAGGGTACCTTTTATGTGTATTTTTCAGTTTAACAGAAAAACTAACGTTTATTAGTGTTAATACCCATACTTATTGCAAATGGAAACGACAATACCTCAACTTGTTACAAAAACTATTAGTACCCTAACATGTGATTTTGACTAAACCATATGATCTATTTGTGTAGTTAACTCTTTTATATTTTAAATAGTAAGTAGTAGCATAAAAATCTCATATTTCTCAAAATAATGGTTTGTTTAGACTAAGTTATATATATGAGTTAGTTATTTGTGGTGATTTATTCATGTAATCATATATTTTTATGATTTACTCTCATTTTAATGTACACATCATAAGATTCTTTATTTATTAGGATCTATATTAATATGACATTTTTAGTTATTCATATCGTGTAATAGGTGAGTTAGAGTTATAATCTAGTATGTTATTATAGCACTTATCTAATCATGTTTTTAGTCATTTTGATATTTTAAAAGCAACCCTTTTTAAACTTATTTTATTTGAAGTTATATTTTAACATAAAAATGCTTGGTTTGTCGGTGAATGTGCTAAAACTTTGATTGTCCAAATATATATTTTGTATTATATATAAGACACTTTCTCGATGACACAAGTGGAACAAGATGGTCATATTTTAATGACCAAACTGAAACAAAAACAAAATTTCATGTTATTAGATTCGTGACTCAAAACCTGAGATTTATTACAAAACATTAAACTATTGATATTTAAGGATAAATGATTTTTTTGTTAAATACAAAACATAGAATCCAGCAAGGACCAAGAAAGCATAATTTAATCTTTTTCAGTATTCATTTATCTATCTAATAACTTAAATTTCAAAATACCATCAAAACCTTTTTTTAAGGGAAAAAATAGGAGGAAAGTTTGAACATATGAATCTAACTAATAACACACAAACAAAATTAAATGACCAATTATATATCAATTGAATATATTTGTTTTCCTTTGGTTTCGATATAATTATTTTTTTTTACAAGTTGAGTTCCTCGAGAATTAGATCCTTGATCGACGGTTGATTTGTGGGCATTTAATGTATTCAAGTATATATTTTTTGGCTCAAAAGTCACCCTAATTGGTTCATATTTAGAGTCTCAATATTTTAAACGGTCATGAGTTAAAAGTATGAATTTTGACTAATAAAAGCCACGAGAAAAATAAAATTAATGTATTTTGGCTAAAGTTGAGACCGACGAATAGGCGTAAAACTAACTTATGATTTGGTTAGTTGTTTAATTTGATTTGTTACTTTGATTTAATTCCATGTAGGTCACGTGAGCTTGATTTGAGGTTAAATTGAGATACAAGATGTGCATTGCAAATTAAAGAGTACATGAAAGTTTATGAAGGCCACCAAAATTATTATGTATTCATTAAAAACCACGTGAGGTTATATGCAACTTACCAGATTTCAATAGAACTAATTGGGCTGAAGGCCCATCACGTGAAGACTGCATGCAATTGCAAAATAAAAGATTACGGAGGTTTGACGGCAGGGAGGACGAAAGAGAAAAGGAGAGAACGAGAGAGAGTTTTGGTTGCACACAATTCCAGTTCACCATGATAATGAGCGGCTAATTCTTTCATGGCTTTCTCCAGGCGGATGGTTCGTTAGGTTTTAACACTTGACTCGGTTGTTTTAGATTTATTTAGTTTTTGACAAAAACTTAATGGATTGATGTATTGGTTAATTTAAACAGTTTATATTTGTGTTTTGAGTTTTCGTTCTTTACAATCTTGTTCGGTTGATGATAAAACCTAGAGCGGGTTGGGTGACTAAAGAAGGGAATTTGGCACAGGTAAATTGGGTAATTGGATTATACTAGTTTATGACACAACTAGTTGAATGGTTTGCTGACAACAATCTATCTTCAATTACTATGTTAACTGATTTTCCAACACTATGTCTATGTGGTGTCTAATGAACAACTGAGTTATATGTGAAACCTAGAACCAGAAGTTTGGAGGAGGTTGTGTTTGCTCTTAGTTTATTTACAAGAAATTAAGGTTTTCTTTTGTAATTTAAAATCAATTTCAATTCGAATTATTATTTGTTTTAGTATAACTAGTTAATTTAGATTATAAACTAACATTAACCACCAATTCCTCGTGGATTCGACACCCTACTTATCCTTACTATTAAGGGTAAATAGGAATCTATTTACTTTATTTTTTGACCGACCAAACGACAGCGATCAAAATGGCGCCGTTGCCGGGGAATTAGTGCGCTTAGTTTTGGTTTGTACTCTAGTTTAGTTTACTCTAGTTTAGTTTAGTTTTCTCAACAAAATTCAAAAATCTAAAAAATATATTTTTCTTTTTCTTTTTGTTTTTAGTTTGATATTTTTTTTTGTTCGGTATTACGCGTGGTATTGCTTGGCTTTGCTTGTGCAGGTTGTCATGGACATGAATTGTGGTGATAGCCAAGATTATTATGAGCCATGTAGTCGTTGTGGAGAATTTGGTCACTGGGCTCAAGATTGTCAAACCAACTACAAAATGAATCAAAATTTCCAAATGAACAATCAGCCGATGTACAATCAAAGCTACCACTCAAGGGGTTCAAATAGCCAAGGAAATCAATTGGACGATTGGCATAATCAAGGGGGTCGACAAATCAATCAATCTGATTTGGATGATATCTGGGCAGCTATTAAGATGTTGGCGAACCAAATCAAAGAAATCATGCAGGAACAAGAGAGCCAGGAGAAATATGATCAAGTCTTGAGGGAACAAACTACTCAAATAGCTGCACATTTATGTGATGTAATTGGAGTAATCAGAGATTCAGGTAAGTCTTCTAATGTTAGTCAAGTCGACCCGACACATCAAGTTTCCAGTTCTGAAAACACAGACGGTGCACACATTAATACGGTAAGTTTTCAAACATCATCTAAGGCTTCTGTGGTTGAACCGACTCCACCACCAATGGTCGAGAGAGTGGTTGAGTATAGCGAGTGTGACTTTGATCAGGATTTAATTTCACAATCTAAACAAGAAGTTAACAATGTGAAAAAATCTCTAAACGCTCCATTTCCTTTGGCTTTGATTGCCCCAGTGTTAATTAAAGAGAAAGACCCAACACAAGATGAAAAATGGGAAAAGTTTGAAAAACGAAAAATTAATTCACTCTTTTTGAATACAATTAAAGGAAATCCTGATAATGTTGAGTGTCTGAAAGGTTTGAGTACCCAAAAACGACGGCACAAATGTCCTAAACAAGTGGAGTTAAGTGCAAGTGCGAGTGCCGTGTTATTGGGTACCCTTCCCCCTGAACTCCAAGATCCAGGAGCACTTGTCATTTCAGTACAAGTGGGTGATTTTAAGGTAGATAGAGTATTGCTGGATCTTGGGGGAAAGGTAAACATTTTATCAGGGAGTCTGTATGATCAGTACGATTTTGGTCCATTACATAGAGTCCACACCACTCTGTTATTGACTGATCAGACTTCCACATGTCCTAGGGGGATTGTAAAGGACGTGATTGTGAAGGTAGGAGAGCTATATTACCCAGTGGATTTCTTAGTCTTGGATTGTGTCAAGAACGCACAATCAACCATTATTATGGGTAGACCATTTTTGGCCACTGCTAACGCAACTGTTAATTGTGCAGAAGGAACGATAAGATTGAGATGTGGTGAAAAGAAAATGAATTTTAAAATATTCTCAAACTTATCCAACTTGGATGCTAGAAAGTGTGAATTACCTGAAAGGGTGAATCACACGAACAAAACAGATTGTGTTATGACCAACAGAGAAAATGAGAAAGAATGGGATAAGAGCTTGAAGAAGGAAAGGAATAGAAGGTCAAGGAAAAGGAAACGAAAAGGAAAGGACGTGCAGGTTCCTAATGCAGAACAAGAATTGTTTGCATTGTTTGTGCAATCTTGGCGGAAGTTTGACGAAGAGAGGAACGAGTTGATGCGGAAGGATTGCAAGCATCCAACTCAACCACCATGATACACCAGGTATGGTCTGGCTGAAGACCCATAAACTTAGCGCTGCGTGGGAGGCAACCCACAGGTTAGTTTTTTTTTATTCTTGTTTTCTTAGTTTTAATGAACGTTGTGGGTGTGTTCCCTATATAACCCTCACGAGACTTCACTCGTCCACTCGGGCCTACCGAGGGGTTTAAAAGGCTTGTTGCATATGCTAAATGCAATCGTGATTCCTACGAAAGTGAGTTAGGTTTTATTTTATTTTTTTTATTTTGATTATTTTTTTTTTATTTTAGTGTATGAACCGACCAAGTGTGAGGAAGTCCTAACTATATATTATGAATCTAAGTGCAATTGAGGGCATTGTACATGTGTTTTGGGGGTTAGGGTAACATGCTAAAAGGTTTTATAATTTTAAATTACCCGAAAATGTATAATTTGTAACGATTTAGTCGTGTCAGTTTTTTATTTTTTATTTTTTTTTATTTTTTTTGTTTTATTAGTTGTTTGTTTTCAGTTTTATGTGGGCTTGCTTTGAGGTTTATTTTGTAGAATTTGTTCGATCCGTCCGTACTCAATCTCCATTCGGGCGGAAAGGATGAGTTATTATCTAGTTGTAAAGAGCATCCTACAATATTTGTTTGTTGAGACGACCACAAATGGAATGTTATACAACCGTGCACATAAATATGGAACGTCTTATGAGGATATGTAATTCAGGTGTGTTTGTTCCAACTTTATACTTTAACTTGTTTATTTATTTATTTATTTATTTATTTATTTATTTATTTATTTATTTTTAGTCGTTTCTCTATCCACATTGAGGACAATGTAGATTTCAAGTGTGGGGATGGGGAGACTGACGTCTTTTGTAAATTGAGTCTATAAAAAAAATAAAAAAATTTGTTTCTGAAAATCTCAAAGAAAAATGTCATCAAGTGAACTTAGTTATGCACGAAAACAAAAATTTTCAATGTAAATCGTTATTTATCGCTTACTTGTGCACATGTAAAGATCCCTTGGCATGGTTAGTTTTAAGTTGCATAAAAGTTGACCTAACATATTTTTTTTTAGAAAAAGAAAAATGCCTAGTTAAGAGTAAGAAGCTAACAAGTGGACAACATGCATGCTTCACATCGGTAACCCTATTTCCCATCTTGGAGAGAATTTGAGCCTACTAGAACTTTAGTTACTCATAAATATTGTTTCATTTGTTGAGAGTAGGCCGTATGTTACTTTTGTTTTAGAACTTGTGTGATTTGATACATGCTAAGACGGTGGACTTGATAAATGCACATAGATGATAAAGGCAACCTAGGATATCTTTTTCTTTTAACACCATTATTGTATTTACCAGTTACCTAAATTTTCCTCAGTAGCCTCTGTTGAGCCTGAAACCTTTTCTTTGTTTAAACCCATATTTTACCCAAATCAACTCATTAACCTTACCAACTGTTGATGACATCCAATGTAGTGTGTTTATTGTTATATCTAGTTATGAAGTATAAAAAGAAAAAAAAATGAAAAAAAAAATAGAAAAGAAAAAAAAAAGAGAAAAAAAGTGGAAAAAGAAAATCCGAAAAGCAAAAAAAAAAAAAAAAGGGATATAAGTTGTGAGATATAGGTTATTTGTGTACCCAAGTTTTGTTTTGTTTGAGTTATATTCATGTGAATAAAGATGTCAACAGTTTGGTTTTCACTTTTTATTTTTAGCTACTTTCACAGCCTAACATTCCTACCCATCACCTAAGCCCAAAACCTGTAAGTCCTTTAGATATGTGCATTGTCTAAGTGATACTGTGGAAGTGTGATTGTCATACAAGCTTATGATAACAAAGTTTCATACTTGGTCATTGAGTGATTAATATTGGTGCATCTTTCACCAATCCGGAAATTAAACCGAGTGGAGTGAAACATTGTGAGGGGTGTTAAAGCATATATGTTAAAAGCTTGAAGCTTGTTAAGCTCAACTAGGTGTTTTGTGTTTTAAACTCTTCATGTGTTGGTTTGTTAGGTTCTTAATCTTTTGTGATAGTAATTCTTTAAAACTCAGTATGCCTTGGGACCTTAGCTAACACATTGTAAAAAGATTTTTAACGTTGTTGATTATTATATTGTCGTAGTGTTGCAAGCATGTTTGCTTGAGGACAAGCAAAAGATAAGTGTGGGGATGTGATCGACGGTTGATTTGTGGGCATTTAATGTATTCAAGTATATATTTTTTGGCTCAAAAGTCACCCTAATTGGTTCATATTTAGAGTCTCAATATTTTAAACGGTCATGAGTTAAAAGTATGAATTTTGACTAATAAAAGCCACGAGAAAAATAAAATTAATGTATTTTGGCTAAAGTTGAGACCGACGAATAGGCGTAAAACTAACTTATGATTTGGTTAGTTGTTTAATTTGATTTGTTACTTTGATTTAATTCCATGTAGGTCACGTGAGCTTGATTTGAGGTTAAATTGAGATACAAGATGTGCATTGCAAATTAAAGAGTACATGAAAGTTTATGAAGGCCACCAAAATTATTATGTATTCATTAAAAACCACGTGAGGTTATATGCAACTTACCAGATTTCAATAGAACTAATTGGGCTGAAGGCCCATCACGTGAAGACTGCATGCAATTGCAAAATAAAAGATTACGGAGGTTTGACGGCAGGGAGGACGAAAGAGAAAAGGAGAGAACGAGAGAGAGTTTTGGTTGCACACAATTCCAGTTCACCATGATAATGAGCGGCTAATTCTTTCATGGCTTTCTCCAGGCGGATGGTTCGTTAGGTTTTAACACTTGACTCGGTTGTTTTAGATTTATTTAGTTTTTGACAAAAACTTAATGGATTGATGTATTGGTTAATTTAAACAGTTTATATTTGTGTTTTGAGTTTTCGTTCTTTACAATCTTGTTCGGTTGATGATAAAACCTAGAGCGGGTTGGGTGACTAAAGAAGGGAATTTGGCACAGGTAAATTGGGTAATTGGATTATACTAGTTTATGACACAACTAGTTGAATGGTTTGCTGACAACAATCTATCTTCAATTACTATATTAACTGATTTTCCAACACTATGTCTATGTGGTGTCTAATGAACAACTGAGTTATATGTGAAACCTAGAACCAGAAGTTTGGAGGAGGTTGTGTTTGCTCTTAGTTTATTTACAAGAAATTAAGGTTTTCTTTTGTAATTTAAAATCAATTTCAATTCGAATTATTATTTGTTTTAGTATAACTAGTTAATTTAGATTATAAACTAACATTAACCACCAATTCCTCGTGGATTCGACACCCTACTTATCCTTACTATTAAGGGTAAATAGGAATCTATTTACTTTATTTTTTGACCGACCAAACGACAGCGATCAATCCTTCAGTTTTATACCCGATAAAAAAAATGTTGTATCCGTTCCTCACAAAACCTTTAATCGTAGAAAATATTTTGAACAATTTACATGCTTATGAACAAATTAACATCGGTTTCTTTTTCATAATCTAAAACATACGAGATTATATGAATCAACATGTTAATGATAAGGCTTTAAATATTTACTTATTTTTTTAATAAAAGTTAATTGTTTTTTTTAGTAATACTCATCGTATTTACTTATTTTTTTTATAATCGTATTTTTATATGAGGCTGGTTTGTATATTATATAATCAGTTTTTACATATGGTCAACTATATGTTACATTATGAAGAATGAAGAGTGAAAATTCAGATAATGACGATCGGTTTAAGAGTAAAACACTAAATGTTGTATGTAAACAAGACTTTGGATATTTATGAATAATAACTTTTTGCTTTTTTTACTAACATTATTCATATATTAACAATTAATATGTTTATTTTGACGTAATGTGATTAATATTATAACTAATAAATAGTTTTACAAGTATTTAAATCGGTTATGACTAATGTTAAAAGTTAGTATTATTTAATTCGTATGTAACATACGGGTAATATACCTAAATTAAAAATATATTATAGATATTACTTTGGCCAGGATTTTCATGAAATTTATTTTTTGAAGACTTTGACTGAAAAGTTCTCATAGCGCAATTTATGAAGTTTCATAAGTTTTAAAAAGTCTTTTTTCGGCTCTATTTCCCTGAAACACCTATTTAGCAATCTTCACTTTTGCACATTTTGACCGACTATATTTCAAATATATACTGAGGATTATAAAATAAGCTCGCGAACTGATTCATCCGATCATTTCTATCTCTTAAATGAAAACACATTAAGTGAGAAAACCCTCTCATCTAATCAGAAATCTCTATTTTATTACTGATGGGACTTAAACTCGATCATACCTTTCCATTATAATAAAGTTTAAGTAGCTCACCTAAACCACCTAGACTAAGGATAATTGGGGAGAAGAAATTGGGCATTAACTACGAGTTAAGCAATTTTTGAATGAGATAGAAATCGGTTATTTTCTTAATTTGTTAAAAAGGTTAAATAAAGTAGTTATTGGATTTAAATAATCCTAATTTTCACCTATTGGCCAATAATAATCTAACATTAACTATGGTCATGAATAATCATAACTTTCATCATAACAGAAGGATCGTTTGCGGCCAATAGAATGAAAGTTGAGATTATTCATTACTAATAATTAAGATGTAATTAATATTGGCAAACAGGTAAAATTATTTGAAGTTTGATTAATGGTTTTTATAAAAAGAAATTTATATACTTCCTAATATTAAGAAAGTTCGGTTACCACCGACCAAACAGGTGTTGTCACATGGCAAAAAAAACATTTTACTTTTATATATTTATGATTTTAGTCTCTAACTTTTACTAATTGTCATTTTAGCCCCTGAAAACTTTTCTTCTTTGATCTCTTACTATATACTTTGACATATAGTACACCTCAACATTCCGGTTTTGACTGGGTTTTGTTTTGTCCTCTATCTTTTCATATTTGGTCGTCTTTTAATATGTGACACATTATAGCTCTGTGACGTGACGTACGCGTAATGAAACTTTTTTTTATCAATGCATGTGATGAAGTCACATACGCAAAATCCGACTATGTGACCCAACTGCTGCAACGCGCGGTCCGGTCTTTAATCTAGTTCTACAGATTTATAAAAGTAAAACCCAATTACCAATTAAGTGGGTGTAACTAGTAGCCGTGCGCAAAAAGGCCGGTTCCAGAACCGACTCGGTGTATCTGAACCACAACCGGTCGTACCTGAACCGTAGGGTACGCATGGGTTCTGGTTCCTCCAAGAAAGTGGAACCGTACCCAGAACCGAACCGGAACCGGTTCCACCTCAACTTGGTCAAAACCCGAAGCTGACCCTACCCGGAACCGAAGAAAACCCGGTTAAGCTGGTCAAAACCCGGTCAAATACCCGATCATACCCGGAACCGGACCCGACCCTACTTGGTTCTTGACTTTGTTGACAAAAATGGAACCCGGTTCCTACCCGGAATCGGTTCTTAAAAAAACCCGGTTTGTGTATGGCTAGGTGTAAGTTATTGGTCTTAATATTATGTGAACCTATCTATGACTTTTAGGGGATGTTTGTTTACCTCTTAATGGTTCAGTTAAGTGCTTAACCATTCAGCATTCAGCATTCAGCATTCAGAGCGTTTGTTTCAGAAAAAAAAAAAGAGCCTCTGAATGGTTCAGTTAAGTGCTGAATGGTTAAGAAACTGAGAGATGCTGAATGAAACTGAATGGAGCATATGCTAACTTTATACTCATCTGAAGTTCTACCTCAACATCCATCTCATTGATGAAACATCTTAATGGTTCAGACCTCTTAATCATTCAACACTTAATGATTCAGATTTTGTCAAACAGGGCCTTAGACTGAGATCGAGTAGTTGAAATAATTCGACAACATGTGGGCCTCGAGCATCATCAAGGAAATCTATAACAATCCATGATGTTTGTCTTGTGCAAAGATCCACCGAATCAAAGTATAATGTTATAGGTGTTACAGTATATGTAGACCCGTAAAAGAGTCAACGGTAAATGAGAGACAAAAGAAAAAATATATATATGGCTAGGGTTGCTGGTATATTGATAATGCACTTGTGTTCGATCGAGTACTAGCTAGGTCATGGGTTCTAATCTCGCAAGTATGGTGTCATTTATTTAATGTACTATATACAATTGTTGTTGTTTAAAAAAAAGATATAACCGGTTAAAAGGTGTTATCGGGTGCTTAATATCGGATGAGCAATGTGCTTATGTGGCAAATAGATCGATCCTGGAGGGGACTCTAATCATGGCCTAATTTACTTCAACTTTGATCCCTCACCTTTCTTGAAATGCAACACTGTTTTGACAACAGTTTTAAAGTCTAATGATTTTAGAACCAAATCGAGCGAACTCATTCGAAAGGTTTATTAACTAAAACATGTTATATATGCTCCGGCCTTATATTTTTGTCTAGTAACTTGATTTCTTAAGAAGAATATATATTATCTAATTAATTAGAAGTTTATAAACATACATACGTCTGATAAAAACAAATTAAACATGCATGCATGCATAAACCTAGCTAAATCGATCATTCAACACTAACCACCTACATTAATCATGCATGCATGCATGTGTTTGTAAATTAGTTAACCACAATTAGCATTTTGTTAACTCATGTCTCAACTTCTTCACATCTGATAACTTCAAGGGCTTCAACATGAACGTTTGTGCTCCCTTTTCTAAGCATCTGAACATATATAAATTAATTCAAATTCTAATTAATAAACACCATCAGAAACAATTAATTCATCTTTTTACATATACAATTAATATTTAAACCTACTCGTTAATTCGTGTTTGGATATTCTCTGATGACATTATGACCACCGGAACATCCTTCATCACGGATGATTCCTGCACAAAAATGTCACATAATTATATCCATTCAGAATATTTATTTATACACAAACAAAAATTAAATTAAATTAAATAAATAAAATAAAATAATTAGAAAAATAATATATATTTTACCTTGATTTTTTGAAGAAGTTCATACCCAGTCATTCCTGGCATGCAATAATCTGTAATTATCATATTCACTTTCGATCCCTAATCAAATAAATTTAAATAATTAATTAGTACGTCTTTTACATAAAGTTAAATAAGCAAAAAAAAAAGAAGCAAATAAATTAAATAATTAATTAAGAATTTGTTACATACATTGCCGTTAAAATGATTTTGTTGTTGATTTTCTCTTAACCCTAAATACTCCAATGCTCTCATCCCATTTTCTGCTGTAGTCACTGCAGGTACAAAATTAACAACAAATTAAAAGCAAATGCATAAACACCCATTAGATGGGCCGGGCTTCGAACTCAATCATTACATTTCATATATGATGAGTAAACAATCTTTCTATTTCTAAAAAATGTATGCATGTATATATAACTATATATATTTCTTAGTTTAGTAAGAGTGTGATTAATAAGTGTGGTTTTAATTAAATATTACCTCTGCAAGAAGAAGTTTTGAGCAATTTTTCAACGAGTTTACGATCAATGAGATTATCATCAACAGCTAGAACATGAGGTATGTCATCTTCTTCATGATACTCCATTGACATGGACATGATGAATATATATTATATATATAGCTTTATATTAATTAATAATTAAGTGATGAATGTGATACGAGCAAGAGTATATATATACTAGCTTGTAGTAGAGAGAGAGAAAGAGAGGAAATTAATCAAATGAAGAGTCACAGATATTTCGTGATCTTCTTATAATGTTTCTATCGATTTGATGCAGGCCGGCCTACACATTATATATATATATCCGATACATATATATTATTTATATATTTTTTATCTCTCTCATTTATAACACTATCATTTAATGTTGGAAACTTGTATTGTTACTAGTCACACAAAATTTAAATCAAAGTGGAATAAGTAACTTTTTTTTCAATATATGTTCAAACTAATCAACTACTTGCAACTTGAAGAAGCTATAGGGTGATTTAAGATCGTAGCTAGTTTCATTTTCAATTTGCATATATAAGATCGACTTTACTCTAAATATATCACTATTTAGAGTAAAGTTCGGCTAACCGGGGTAACCCAATTGCAAAAAGCGACCCCAAATATATGTTCTGCGAACACAGACAACGTTGGGTAGCTCAATTAGCCCACCTATTTCATAGAACACGACTCTAATTCGGTGAAAATACACTAGCCCGTCCACTCGTAGGCACGACTGCAAACTAGCAGTAAAATCCATTCAGCTCGGAGATCGAACTTGTGTTCGCATGAGTACTTCACTGCCTCCAATGCCCTCTACTAGTGGAGATTTAACTTAAGTCTTTTTTAAAGAATACAAACCTCTTAACAGGATGCATCACATTGGAAATTGCATGCAATTAAATCATTCAAAATTGAAGTTACAAATTGAAATTAAAGTTGGTGTATTCGGTTTTCAAGTGTGTCCTTTGGTGCATTTGAAACACAAGGAATAATTGCATTTTCAAGAGCTCGAATGTGCTAGTATAAGACACACTGTCTGAAAAAGATTAAAATTCTTAGTTTTTATGGCTGAAAAATAGTTAAATAGTGTTGTTTGGATTGGTTTTTTTGTTCTAGTTTCAATATTATGCATTCATAATTGTCCGTTTACCTATCACTTTATTATAACTTTTTGAAAGATGTTAATGACAATGAGAAATTCATAATGTGTAATGTTTTCTTTTTGCGTAGCTTGTACTCTCTAGCTCTTTGCTAGTTTTTCTTTGTATTTTATATCATCCCGTCTTTAAAAAACATTGAAATGAAAGACTTAAAATGAATTTACCAATGGCATAACTTAAAAGTAAAAATTTGGGGGCAATGAAGGGAGACTTGTGGCCAACACAAGTTCGATCTCTGAGCCAAACGGGTTTTACAGCTAGTTTGTTGTCGTGCCTACGGGCGGACGGGCTAGTGGGTTTCCCCCGAATTGGAGTTGGTTTAATAGGTGGGTTTCAGCTACCCAGCGCTGTCTGTGTTCGCAGAGCGTTTGGGGTCACCTTTCGCCATTAGGTTACCCCGGGTAGCCGGGCTTTATTCGTTTTGCTGTAAAAAAAAAAGCAGATGAGGAAGCGGGAGCAAGAAAACCAAGAATATCTTTCTTGTCCTTCTACTTAAGGGGCAAAGAGAAGCGCTTTTGCTACTGAGAAAGCGAACGGTCAGCGCGAAGGTTCAAGACTTAGCCGAACGTTAGCGAAGCTAGATTCTCATAGCGAGGCGCTTCGAGTTAGCGAAGCGCTGTAGTAGGGCCGAAGCCTTACTAAGAAGGGCTATAATGCTGAGCCAAGGACGCTCCGCCTTATCTATAAAGCAGTCAACTGACTTCTGAATGAATTCGCTCCTTGGAAAAATTTAAAGCATTAAAATGGAGGGTTACCGGGTCAAGAGTTTTTAAACTACTAGAAAGTTTCAGTCACTCCTTCAAAATATTATTATTATTATTATTATTATTATTATTATTATTATTATTATTATTATTATTATTATTTTTATTATTATATAATATTAAATGAACTGCCTAATGCATCAAAAGATTTTCTCCAAATCACTTAAATCTGGTTCTTTTCCAATGAGATATTATAATATTTCATTTCAAATTCCAGTAACTCCTACTTTCAACAACTTTATATTGAGATTCATATCATCTTAATTTTATGTAAATTTTTAAATCAATTAAAATCCCCTACTTGTCATTAATATTTTGTCAGCAATTGCAAAATCTTCATCGAATCTTATTTCTTCTTTTTTTAAAACTTGTTTCACTAAAAGAGGCGATAGGAGTTATTATGGAGACAACTTCATGATCAAATATTAACTGCAGTAGGGCTCGATCTCTCTCCCTATTTATATATGCTTCAATTTCAAAAATGTGTACAAACAATTAATATTAATTAGTATATATGTATTATGTACTGTACAAAAGAAAATTTAAAGCAATCTTCAGATTATACGTACTAATTATAACATGTATATTAGTTATTTATAAAGGTTTTTGTGCACTAATAAATTAATGAAGTATATCAGAGAGATTATATCCAAAAGGAGTTTTGATTTGAAAGCTGTTTTTGACAATATGATCTTCACGATATTTTGTTCCATCTTTTGATTTCTCGTAATATCTTACAATTCCATCAAATCTCGGTTTGTTTGAATATATATGAAAAGATCTTTAAAAAAGTATTCACAGTGGATTTTTTTAAATTATCTGAGTGGTCGGTTTTGATAAAATTTTATGAAATGGTTTTGAGTGATTGTGAATGGACGAGAGAAACAATATTTGGTGAAGGAGATGGAAACGATAAATTTAAGGGAAGTTATGTGGGTGGATGAGAGAGAAACGGTAAAATGTATTTATTAAAATATTAAAAATATTATTTAATTGAATAGAGAGACAAAATGCTGTGTTTTTATTGTAATTTTAAAAATAAGGAAAATATTTCACTTTAAATTAGGGGTGTGCATTCACTGCATTGGTCAGTTTTTGGCTCAAACCGAACCCAAACCAAAAATTCGGTTTTTGTGTTTTGAAAGCCCATGGGTTTTGGTCGGTTTTGTGTTTTGGGTTTCCGGACTCGGTTTGGGTTCGGTTTTTCAACTTGAGCTTTAAATTGGGCCATATTATAATGTACTACAATATGGGCGTTTGCATAACATCGGTCATGGTCTTTAAATATATGATATTTAGCATATACATAAACATTATTAGGTCGGTTCGGTTTTAACGGGTCAGTTTTTTTACAAAACCCAAACCCAACCCAAAATTTCAGTTTTTTTATTAACGAAACCAAAAAGCCACGGTTTCTATTTGGGTTCGGTTTTTTCGGTTTCGGATTGGTTTCTTCGGTTTCATGCACACTCCTACTTTAGATGCTCTAACATAACTAATTAATTACTTTGTGGATGAAATATACCGGGGATCTTTTGCTTTAAAATTTAAACTATGGCGAAAAAAGTGTTCCTTTTAAGTTTCTCACATCTTTTTGGTGCTACTATATGCACCTTTTTAAAAAATTTATTTGTTACACCCCCATCTTAAGGTTTTATAAATATAATTTTAATTTTTTTTATAAAAGTATATTTTTCTTTTAAATTTAGATTTCATTTTTCATTATTATGACATTAAATAACTGTATTTAGCTGGTGGGTAATTGGGTGTTGACTAAGGGTGTTCAAACAAACCGAATATCCATAGACGAATCATATCCAATCCTTAATCAAAAAAACCCAAACCGAATAAACCTACTAAACAGGGAAGGTGACCTACTCTTATGGTCGACGACTCTTTAGGTTATGTGAGATCATATATATGTTAGCATCGTGTTTTCGTCTCTTTGAAACCCAAAGGGCCACTCAAAACATAACTAGCTCAAAAGCTTTCTGCAAGCCACAAAATGAACCCTATAGTGTGCATAAATACTATGAGAATTTAGTGTAGAAGACACATGGGATGTACTAAGGATATGCTATACGCTTAATATAACTTGACGCTTCTTCTTGCCCGATATATCAATTTGTAAGGGATAACGATTTTTGTCATCCTTTTTGCCACGTGTGGATGCATTGCTGTGAAATTACTCCTTCAAGCTTCAGTTAGTATGCGCAGACAGTTGTTCTAACCGCCAAAGGAGATTTGCTGTGTAATTCATCGAACATACATATTTTGATACTCTAGCCCATGGATTTTTCAATGGTTGATTTTTCAAGTGATCGGATAATATTAGAGCCATCAACAACACGGTTTTTGCTCTTACAACACCGACGTGTCCTCTAGGTGGCTAATCTTTTTACAAATGATGTAACTTTTCAGACTAAAACTATGTGGCCACAAACAGATCATTTTTTTGTGAAAGAGGGTGGAAATGAGTAATTAGCCACCTGACAAGCATAAGACAGGGCATGGAACGTAGTTTTACAATCAAGTTTAGGACTAGAATTATCAATACCAATCCTAAACCCGTCCCATTTGCAATCCCAATCTTGAACTTAGAACTGGTTTAAACCGAGTTTTGCATCGTCTATAAGTAACGAGTACACCAAGATCAAAACTTTTTGAATAATTCAAGATGCGTAAGGTGTACAAAGTCAGGACAGCTAAGCGTGTTTTGTTTCAGAAAAGCACAGATCGAATACATGAATGTGGTCACGATCATCAGTTGATACATTGCATTGTGCATCACTATGACCATCATCATCCCCATCCTCATTTGATACTGGCATTAGATATGGTAGATGTGCATGGTCCAGCAGATGTCATGAATGGGACTCCCTTGAATGTGGCCACACCTTTGTCATCCGTGAAAAGATTCTGCACCCGTTAATAACTCATGTTAATAAATGCCCGATTTAATACATAAATGAAGTCAAAGTAAACAAAAGAAGCAACTAGATCTCATGACCTCTTCAAGTCTTCACCAGTCATACAATTTTGAACGATTGACTTGAAGATCAAAATCAAGATATGTTTTTTTCTAAGTATTGAAACAATCACTTGTAGTTACATATCAAAACAGTTGTTTTTTTCTAAGTATAGTCTTCACCAGTCATACAATTTTGAACGATTGACTTGAAGATCAAAATCAAGATATGTTTTTTTCTAAGTATTGAAACAATCACTTGTAGTTACATCAAAACAGTTGTTTTTTTCTAAGTATTGAAACAATCACTTATAGTTTACATCAAAACAGTTGCCATGATTTGGTCAAGATTGGTAAGTTTGACTTCAAAGTCAAACTGCTTTATATGATGTAAACTGATTTATCTGAGACCTGCTTTCTATTCGTCAATAAAAGCTGCAATCCATAAAGTAATTACCGGTGTTATCTTATCAAGTTGTTTCTTTTTCGGGTTCAAAACATCTTCTGGCTTACCTTCATGCCTGTATAGAGACATTAGCATCAGTACACATTACACAATAAAGCAGCGAGACGGCACAATGCAAGAAAATTAGCATTTGGTTTCTAATATTAGTGAACATAACCAGCATTTCAGAAGAGTTTCTTGTAATTTTAATGCATACCCAGAAAACGTAACACATTCACCAATTTTGGCCCCTTCTGGAACGATCAACGGCTCTACAGTTGTATGATCTGCATTTGAAGCGCAGAGCACCTGAAAAATAACAAAAAAGGGACTCTAAAAATGTGCACATGAAAATTAAAGCATGTTGGTTGAATCTCAAAGCGAACATAATTACTTTCAGAGAAAGAAGTCTATGAAATAAGTTAAAAAGAAAAAATTGAAGTTGAAACAGTGAAAACAAAATTTCAATAATGAATACACAACGTCTAATACCGGTCCATAGTCCGTATGTAAGAATCATTGCAACATGTAGCAACACCAACAACTTTGGTACAGAAATTTTAAC
This sequence comes from Tagetes erecta, assembly GCA_030867185.1. NCBI lineage: Eukaryota > Viridiplantae > Streptophyta > Magnoliopsida > Asterales > Asteraceae > Tagetes > Tagetes erecta. The sequence continues at coordinate 16,755,690 of CM061491.1, read as the reverse complement.
ATTACTAAATAAGAAAATATTCCCAAACCTTTAACCTATAGGCTTATGAGATTCATATAAATAAACCATGGCATGATGGCAAGATTAATGTACGAAGAAAGAGTTCTTACCAGTCCTTCTGAAACCACGTCTCTTAACTTTCCAGGCTTCACATTTGTAATTAATGCCACAAGACGGTTCTACAATGTCAAAAGAAAATAGATAAAGTATTAAAAAGTATGCATTTAAAACTGAATGCAGAATAATAATATATTATTACCGTCAACTCTTCTGGACTGCAATACTTTGCCAAGCCACTGACAACCTGCCGGCTTTTACCCTCCCCGACATCTATTTCTTCAACCAACAAACTGAAGATTCCAAGCAAAATCAATGACAATAATCCAGGTAGATATAAAAACTAAAGCGTGTGTACGTAAAAACAGGTAAACTTGGGTTGTGTGTTAATCTCAAACACGTGAAACAAAAAATTTACGGGTTGAAACTCACTCAAAGTCTAATCTTAATGCAAACAAATTCCTAAATCCTTTTACAAAGGTTTAGATATATGTTGTTAAAATATTGCGTTACTAACATACTCATCAAATTATTATTTGTAAAAGATATTTAACAGATATCTGACCGATCAGTTTGACTGTTATGCTAAAAACAGATTTTATGTTGGATAAAAGGTATCTTAATAGTTACCTATCTGCTGAGGGATGTTTGGAAGCCTTACGAATGAGCCCAACCTGAATTTTTAATAAACTGACACTTAATTCTTTGTCTTTATCATCTGGTACCTTTTCAGGCAATTTTTTCTTCTCTGTGGCAGCTTCTGTTTTTCCTGCTGCTTGTTTATTCAACTACAATGAAAAGTTTTCAAGTAAGTTTAGTACAGTCAAGCTTCAAAAAAAAAGTTTATAGTACAACACAAATTCTGTTAATCTGTTGTCAATACTTTTCAGCTTGGAACACTACTCACAAAGTATGTATCAAACGGATGCCATTACCGTTCAACTTTATTAAAGGAATTTAATACGTTAGCAATTTAGTAAGTATCCAGTAAAAAAATTTATTTTTAACAAGATCAAACCAGTGCCATTAGCGTTCAAAAAACAAGGATCACACAGCCCAAGAAGAACTCCCTACCAAGTTCTCATATCAGAAATGAGAAAACAAACATGCAACAGATGGCGCCATGTCGGGATAAGCACACCATCAGGTATATAAACAAATGGACTAAATTCAATACATGGCATATTAGCAACATACTTAGGGTGATGGTGTAATTTGTTATTTGTACAAATTAATGTCCCAGTCACGTAATAGCACATTATTAGAGCTAGTTTGGTAATTATACTTTTTTGTAATGGGAGTATGGGACCGTTTCAGTAACTACGCTATTTTGTAATGAGAAAGTTTGGTAGGCATATTTTTTTGAAGGTGACTAATTCGATGTGTTAGTAAAAGCCATCTCATAAAAAAAATAATGCAGCTTAAGCAAGAAATCAATCATCATTAACCCATTTCAGAAAAGTATAATTATGAGCTCAGAACATTATCAAGTATAACCATCAAAACAGGCCACCAAGCTGTGCTGCTATGACTTTAGCCCTAGAAAGATAAACATGCATCAGAAGCAAAAGAGATCATACCACATCAGATTTTTTCTCTGAGTCAGCTCCTGAATTTGCTGCTTTTGCATTCGAGGCAGCCTTTTTTGTACTTGACTCAGGCTTTTTAGTACTTGGCTCAGCTCCCCCCTTAGCTGTTGGTTTGGCTAGCTGAAAAGAAAAGAAAAGAATTTTCAGATGAAGAAAAATATATTGAATGTGCTTTGCAAGTAGCTAGTAGCCCGGATAATATAGCCATCCTCTCACAAAATAGGAAATTCTTGCACTCCGGATAGACTATGCTACAACTGATTGATTATGTGCGAGTATGCAGAAACCAAAATAACAAAAATATGAAAGACACTTATCAGTAAATATGCATAAATTGTATTATCAAGCTCCTTTTCATAATATAATGTGTCCAAGTACCACTTCGAAAACCTCAGAACAAGGAGGATAATAATCATCTACAAGAAATTACAGTTCATTTGTAAGACTTATATAGATTCTACTTACTGGAGGATCGAAAGGGACCTTCTCTAGCACAATCCTTTTAAATAGCTCTCCAAAGTCAAGGGTACTCTGCAAAATGAGTCAGGATAAATTACTGAAAAAGAAAAGAAGGTAAGTGTCACCCATTGCAGGGGCAAGGAAGAAGCAAACAAACAAAAGTAGTATGAAGCATTCAACTTTTACAATGGACCGAGTTGTTAGCAAGGGAAAATGTGACGGAGAATAAAAGATCTCGATTCACTCAATTTGGACAATTACAGGCAGATGGTAATCCAATGAAAAGAAGCCCCATTACCTGAATGTAATCCATCCATCTCATGAGATGTGGCAGTTTATTCTTGTCTGAGTTTGGAAGGCTTATCTGCCATCAGCAGACAGAAAATATTAGGTATGACATAAACAAAGCTTACCAAAAGAATAACAGTAAAAAGTTCATAGAGAAAAGAAACCCAAAATCATGAGCTGGTATAAACAAATTAAAGATTACTAAAGATCTTCACAGAGAAACTTTAACCAAGAAATATAAGTGTTGAAACAAATGTACACATAAAAATAGTTCATTGCCAATTATAGAACATCCCCAATAGGCAATAACGGGTTGTCCCTACAATCCCCCAAAAGTCTTGCTCAACAACAGAAATTGCAGTCCATGCTCTATATGGATCAAGTTCATGCTGATTATACAATGACCATGGTGAAACTCAACTATCACAAATAATGATTGATGCATACCACATATGGATGAACAGTTGAAAAAACAATTATATCAGCATCAGAAGATGTGTATCCACCACCACCAAGAACAGCATGCTCGGTCAAGTATTCATTTAACTGGCTTAGACTCTTTGAGCATGCCTTAGAATCTGACGGAAAATTCTCTGCAAAGGTCACCCATTTGTTGAACTGCCAAAAATTGAGTATTTAGATAAGCATAAATACTCCTTTTAAATCACCATGCAGACAGCAATGAAGAATGCCATACAGTCTACCCAAATAAGCAACACAGCTCTAATGTTGGCCCTTAGATTTAGCTAAAACATCTAATACTACGATCTGAAAACATATATCAACTTACCTCCTCGTTGTTCTCGTATGCAGTTTTCATGATGTTAATACTCAAGCTTTTGAGATCATTCCCCAAATCATCTAAGAACTTTGTCTGTGTAGAAGATTTAAAAGGATCAGGACACACGAGTCTAACAGATAAGTTCACCAGCCAATATTATAAAAAACAAATGTGACTGCAAATATGTTAGAAGGATAAAAGCGTATCGTGTCTAGTGGTAAATAAGACTGTTTATAGGTTCATGAACGGGCTGGAAACATGGAAAACGAATAAACAAAGACCGGATACCAGACCGTAAAGTAATCTGTCAGGTCTCATTTGGTGCGGTCAGCCAGCTCGCCTATTAGTAGTCAAATCGGGCTGCATTTTATGCATTTTTCTGCATGTTTTGTTTGATGGGATAGACTAGTAGAATGTAATCATAAAGTGTGTTCCTAGTGCCTGTTTGTAAAACTTCCTACTAAACTACCGTCAAGGGTGTTTATACTTTGATCTAAATAAAAAAGCATACAAGTTCAAAGAAAATATGAAAAATTCATATTCTAGACAAATTCTCAAATATTTGTTTCATTCCGTTCCGATTAATGAATTAATGTTAAAAAAACATACAAAAATGTCTCCATTGATGAGAACTTGACCCACATCCAACATCAAAATCTTTATTAAGAATTTGTTTAGTATTGCATAAATTTCTGCAAATAGATAACAATAAGAGCTAATAAAGCTTAATGAATTACATAGGTAAAGAATGCAGACTAATCAAGGTGAATACATTTGAGTATACAAACAGTATCTTATCATTTGGTGAAGATATGAGATACTAAGCAACATCATCGGCACTTACTTCTGTAACTTCACAGTTCAAACACAAACACACAAGTAATGAAGCAAAAACATGGAACAATAACAATCAAAGTCGATAATGAAGCTCAAACAACACAAATTGAAATCAGATATGATATTGACTGAGTTGAAGAAGGTTGGACTGAAACTTACAGCATCCAGAGATCGGGATTTACATAGAGCCGATACGATCGTTCGCTTCCTATCATTACCAGACGCCATTGTTGTCACCTAAGCTGCTGCGTCTTCTTCTTCTCTGATCTTAGCTTCTTTGAGACTTAGGGCTTGGTTTATTTCACGGGCCTGGGCTAACTCGCTCTCTTACATGGACTATAGTTATTTTCCGGTTTCAAGTCCAAACCAGTTTGAGTTAAATGGTTCAAGTTCGGTTCAGGTTGTTTTTTGACAGGTTTGGTTCTAGTTTGGAACTGTCTCGTTTTTTGGGGTAGGGATTGGTTCCACTCTCTACTAGATAGGAACCTTAACCGATTCAAGATACGGTAGTGGGGTCCAAGCCTAGTATCGATCTTGTTTTGGAACATCAATGGTTGATTGAGTTGAAAATTCTTGAATGAAAGCTCGTACATCAGTCACATCATTTTAGTCGCACTATTTACCGTTGAACCATAAGGAATGATGTAGTATCTATTTTTTTATGCACTATTAATTAATACTAATGTGTGATATGACTAATTGGCTTCTTGTATTGATCAAACACCATATTTGTGTTTTTTTTACTGTTTATTAAGTGTGGTCTGAATTTTAAAATCTTCACTTTAAAAAATGATAGACCAAATTGCATCATCAGTCATGAGTGGTGGATTGGACATACCAGTTTAATGGTTTGAAGCTATATATATATTTTTTAAATAGTTAGTTTGTATATATCAAACAATAATAAAGATTAAACAGCGCGTTTTAAGTTCTAAACCATTTGTTTGATCATTACACCCTTGTAGACATAAGGATGAGAAGCCCGCGTCAATTCCCATACACTAGAAACAGAGAAGACGTCCATCAGGATGTGTAATAAATCGTATTAATCTCAAACCTATCTTATTTGTTTTGGTTAAATAGTTTGATCGGTTTAAAGAATCTCGATCATCAACACACATATGTGAATAAATTTATATAGCTGGTAGATGTTAGTGATCATACCAACACATCTAAAGCAAGGCGTAGTGGACAATGTTTTGAATGTTATCCCCTGCCATGTGGGCATTGGTGTGAAGGGCTTAGCAGCGTGAATAATGTGATAACACTAACATCCAGGCAAAACTTGAAGTTAAAAAATGGATGTTAGCATTTAAAAAAAAATGGACGTTAGCATGGGGGAGGGTTTTCCTATCCGTTAGCTTATTGATATTTGATATTAGTTGTTTTTTAGCGGCAATTATACGACCCAGCTTCGGGCCCCCCTATCTGTTTTTTAGCCGGAACCGCATCACCACCTTAATCACTTGAGCTAAAGATCATTGATATATTAATTTTACTTAATTAATTTCAATAAATTTTAAACTTTATAAAAACACCTTACTTTTTAACAAATAATCCATAACAAAATACAACTCTCAACACAAAATTGATTTATCCGATGATTACACACCCTCAATGGATCCGATACGTCCTATGATAGTGGTTGCGGGGTATCTTATATACCCACAACACAAGTCGATACCGAATTACACAAGTCGATACCGACTTGTACTTGAAAGTTGAAACACAATCCGACCCGCCATATATGGTAACTTTTGCCTAAATAATATATTCTTACAAACTTTGTGTCCATTTGCATTTTTTACAAGAACTAAAACTTGATTATGTCAACAAGGTTAGATGATAGCTCAAGAATCAATGTCAATGTCAAAATCAATGGGATCCAAGGATAGAGCTATGAAGAGCTCAGTGGTAGCCCAGGCTACCCCTCAATTTTCGTTACGAAGTACAATTTTTATCGGTTTAGATACCATGATACCATTTTTTCTTATGGTTTTAAGTATCAGGATATCCCTGAAAAAAATTTATGTTACCCTTGAGCAAAAATTTTCTCATAGGATACCCCTGATATTTGGTTCTGGATCCGCCACTGATGGGATCCACAAAATTTTCACAAGAACAAAAAACCAGTTACCAAAATAGGAAACAGAATTGCCAGAACAAATCCAGTGACCATCTAATATAATACAACTTCCTTAAAATTTATATAAAAAAACAAAATTTGAATTTTTAAATATATTCTAAAAAATGTGAAGTCTTTAACCTTCATGTTGGGCAATTTCATTCAAACTACTAATCATCCCATTCTTTTTTCCTTCCATTAGATTTGGGCACTTTTGGAATAAGATCATTTGCATGTTTGACTGATACATGATTATCACCACCAGATTTCACAGGCTTCTCCTCATCCCATTCATCATTCCAATCTTCATCCCAGTTTTTGGTCTCATTTTCTTCGACGTTCAGGGCTGTCGAATTACCCATTTCAAGTTCGTGGTACGGGACCCCTTTAAGGTGTCTGCCCCGGGTCCTTAATTTGACAAAAGTCAAAGTTCCTCCTATGATTAGTAGTAGGATTACTAGGTATGCACCGTTGATTGGAGTCATGTAGGTCCAATAAGAACTGTATTTATGGTCGCGGTTTTCCGGTGATGGAGCTGCTGCTGTGCTTATTACACAATCACCATCGCTAGTGGTCAACGCTATTGCAGAACTTAAGTCAACATCCGAGGAAATATTGACCTGCAACAAGAATAAGGTCAAATAAGTCAATAATCAATTTTGAGTGTTTAGGTAAATGCATTTTGTTTTGATATCTAATTATTTAGGGTTAAAATGTTCAAAGGTGGAAATTTGGACTCATTTTTAGGCAATAATAGTGAGCACATTAACTAAGTATGATTATAATATTAAAAAGTATGAGTGCAACCTTGAACAAGAAACTTCACATTTGACCAGTTACCCAACCCGTCCATTTTCCCACCTCTGATATAAATGTAAAACTAACTATCCTTAGCTTAATAGTTTACCAAAATCTTTAATCATGACATTCTAAGCATGCGAAGAAACGAGGCGTACCTTCTGAATTTGGTTGCTTGTTATATTTATTTCCTTGATGGTGTCCTTAGCAGGAAGGATCATGATTTTCACATGTTGAGTCTTTTCACCATTGTTATGTAAATAGAGGCATGTATCTTCATAACAAAAAGAGCAATTACTTTATTAGTATTTTACAAATAAAGGATCATGATTTAGTTGGGTTAACATGATCTAGTTGGGTTAACATGCCAGCACTTTAATGTTTACTTGATTGTTCATTCGAGATAAATTCAACCCAAATCGACCCATTTACCTATAAGTTGCTAAAAAATTCCACCTATACCCATACCTATACACACCAAATTTAAGAGCTAAAACATCCTCAAGATGAAAAGATCAAATTAAGGTTTTAACATGATCATATTCAAATTATGACACCAAAAATGTAACATTTTTTTACACTATGTAACAACATGGTTCTTTTATATAGGTTCAAATGCATGATCAATAAGATTGGAAAGATATATACCAGTTTGAGAATAAATCAAACAAGCAGTTATGTTCTTCATTTGGCAACTTCCAGATGCCTTGCTACATGATTGCGATAAATTCAACCCACCAGAAGCTCCTAATTTGACCCAATAAGAAGGGCTAGGCGAAGGTGAACCCTGAAAAACAACAAGAAATGATATCAAAACTTGAACTTGAAAAGCATTTTAAGCTACATATATATATATATATATATATATATATATAGGAGGAGGTTCATTTGAGAAGGCTCATATATTGCAAGAAGAAAAAGAAGAAACTTAAATCACTAAAAAAACTTATCAATAGTTTAATTTTTTAAATAAATTCACTTCCTACATACAAATGTGTAATGTATAAACTAAAAAAAATTATTACAATAATTTTTACGTATGTATTTTTAGCGTTTTTAATTTACCTACACATGTGTAGGTTATGTGACCTACACATGATTTCCACATGTGTAGGTTTAACAAATAAACGAAATTTATTCAATTTTATTTTTTGAATATCAAAATTAATGAATGAATATTGCATTTCTATCATTCTTTTGTATGTTAAAAACGTTTTTGGTTGAAAAAAATGAAGAATTTAGCTATTTCTTACGCTTCTCGCAATATTTGGTCTTCTCAAAAGAACATATATATATATGTTAAACTGAAATTGAGGATATATAACAATCGTACAGGGGTTTGTTCATAGAGGTGTCTGAAAGAATGAAAAGGGGATAATGTGTATGATTGTAGAGGCATGATGATGAAAGCTGTGAAGATGATCAAACACTTGAAACTCATTTTGCGGCAACACAAGACAAGTGAAATTATATGTTGGTGATGATATAAGAGAAGTGAATTGGGGAATAAATAGAAATGGTTGACTTGTAGTTGACGGAGAAGTAGAGAAAACGTGTCTGCGAATCAACATCTTCTTCAGTTGCATCTCTACAATACGACGACTGTGGAAAAGTCATTCATGGACTTATACAAAACTTGTTTAGCTCCGTCAACAATGTTTGTGTCTTTGGTTAAGCATATGTTAATATTGTTATTCACTTATTTGGGTCCGTTTTCTAGTTGTGAATAAGGCCATAAACGAATCGAATGTTTAGCGAATATAGTTTGCCTATGTTATAAATGGAATAAGAAATCATAAAGGAGTGTAGAACGAGATTATTCGGCTTCATACATAGATAAGTTAAGTCTAAAGCCTTAAAATTAGTCTGAATCGTTGACATCTCGACTCAAGAAAAATCACACAAATAATAAAGCTAGTTTTCAAACGTTATTGAAAAACGAAATTATAAAAAATATTGTTGAAATTAAAACAAAAGAGACTACCACAACTGGTCTTTTGAGCATAACAAACAAACATACCTAATAAATATCACTTGTAATGAACTATTCGTAGGGTCTTGAGTTAAGATAGAAGCAAACAATTCCTCTATCTTAAAACTACACAATTGTGGACACAAAGTAACCAATGTCTTTTTGAATGGTAAACCATACAACATGATAACATAGAAAATGTAACATATAACAAGAAAAGACATGCAACAGAATAACATTTAAAGACATGACATATAAAGATCAATCATACATAAAGATAACTGGATAAAAATACATAGACAAGCTAAGTGAATAAAAACGCATGAATAAGCTAAGAAGACTCTATGCCTGGACAAGCTAACACAAAACTAAGTAATACAAGCATGAATAATTTTTTTTTAACAGCAACACCTTGATTTTCAAGGAAAAATACACCATAACCCGTGGTTGACCTAATGCTCCTAACACAATTGTGTTATCAATAAGCCACTAACCCATTAACAAGCATGAATAAATAAGGATAACAAAAAAACTCTTAAACAATTAAGTAAAATACGACTTTTATATCTCTTGAAAACTCTGAGTAAACATTGAAATAATTTAATGTAAATAAATTATATAATCCGGTAATAGCTTCTCAACCACCATCAAAAGTTGGACTGTGGAGTCATAAATTCTCTTCTAAATTCAAATCCCCAAATCACAATTAACAAAATTAGGGTTAGGGTTTTACACTACTTCACCATGGCATCCGAAGAAATTGCTCTGGTACTATCACACTGTCCCGATAACCACCATTCTCACCTCCTCTTCCAAGACGACTCCAATTTACCCTTCCGCTGCAATCCACCTCACCATCATCATGTCAAACACACCACAATCAACAGCATTAACAATGACAAAACCACCCGTGAGCTTACAGGCTTCATCGGACATCAAAATCGAAACTTTCAACCACAAACAGCTTCTGAGCTCCGACGGAGCCTGTGCGAATGGGATGTTAGAAATCAGCGAGATTCTAGCTCACCTAGCAGAGATAGATCCGATAGCGATGAGGATGATGACATGGATGATGCTGATGCTAATGTTGTTACATTTGTCAATCGCAGTGATAATAATACTAAGAATGGTAAGTTTTGAATGAAGCAGTTTTTATGTTATTTGTTGGGGTTTAGGGTTCAATTAGGGGAGAAATGAAAAAAAGGAAGTGCTTTTAATGTCAGGAAATAATGTGAGATCAAGTCCAGTTGAGAGTCATCAGCAAGCGCAATTATGTCAGTATCAAAATGCTATCACTATTGCTGACCCCGGTGAATTGTATTACGCGCAGCTGTTTAATGGGGTGGAGGGTTCGGGAACGGGGTTTAAAGATACGTTGGTTGAGAATGGTTGCGGGTTTAGTGGAAGAAAGGATGTTTTAACTGCAGGTGGATCAGGGGAGTCGCTAAGGACGATACTCTCGGATCCTTTGACGTGAGTTCTTGAAGTTTGTATATTAATTGCAGTTTATTAGATTTTAATAGATTTGAGGTGTTTAATGTATATAGCTCAGGAATTAAACCACAAAGGAATAATTGGAATGTGTTTAATGTACAAAGTTTGAAACTTTTTGCTTTATTGTTAACTTAACAATGTATACAGGTTATGTTTAGTTACATATGTATGGTTTTGTGTTCGTACAGAGGAGCTCTCATGGATGATGCTATGATATTACCTTGTGGGCATTCGTTTGGTAGTGGTGGAATGCAGCATGTTATGAGGATGGTTAGTAGTGCGAAGTCCTTTTTTATGATTTATATTATCGGTTCTTATACAAATACGCCATGTTTCATTAGCATTCAATTATTTTATCAATGATAGTTCGTGGTCGTATGCTTTCTTATCCCGATTCCAAAATATGAGCTGACTATTCTTTTGTACAATATGGTTACAGAAAGCATGCTACACTTGTTCACACCCTGTATCAGAAAGCTCAGTTGCTCCAAATTTATGTAAGAAAAGTTTTTTTAGTAAATTTGTTTTTCATAATTTATAGCGTAGATGCTTTACGTTTCTTATCATATCCGGTCACTTTTTATACATACTTTTTTTTTAAAAAATTTTCTGTAGCGCTACGAGCTGCTATTCATGCATTCCGTAGGGAAGAAGAGTCGCAAACTAATCGTGCATCCAAAAGAAGAAATAGATTAGATCAGGTTTGTTTTTGTGATTTCCTCTTGAATTATTCAAAGGCTATTATCATTTACCAAAAAGGCTTTTGGATTATTATGTTTAAGCCCTTTTTTTGGCTCATGTAGGATAAACGCAAATATGGTGATTCAGCACAAGTGGACCGAGTCAGAGGTGTTCAGTTTCCATTTTGTGTGTCTGAACGCGTTATTATCAAGGTTATTAATTAAATATGTTTTCCAGTTTCATATGCAGCACATTTAGTTAATCTCTGATTACTTGCATATTTAGTGTAGCTTTTTAATTCTTGTAAGATTTTGTTTCCAGGGTAATAAAAGAACACCTCCACGTTTTGTGGGTCGCGAAGCCATAGTGACAACTCAATGCCTAAACGGATGGTTAGTCTTTTTTCCGCTAGTATTATCTTTCATTACGTTTTCTTTTATTATTTTATGAAGTTTATAATATTTAATTCATATATAAGAAACTCTTTAAAACCCAGGTATGTTGTCAAGACACTTGATAATGCAGAGAGTGTTAAATTACAATATCGATCTCTAGCGAAGATTCAAGATTTTCAGCCATCAACCTTAGCTTCAACTAAGATCACAACACCAAACTGGCTATAACTGTCGTGCTCGCGCCCCTAACACAAATGGAAACCAGTCCCGGGTGTATATGGTACTATTAGTCACTCAAGATTCTGGTGTTTGTATATTCGTCTCCAGGTTCTAAATATGTAGAAACTTTATCATTTTTATAAAATATATGATTTTGTGAGAGGTAGTATCAGTTTAGAGCATTTTACCTTGAAATCTTAATTTGTATATGTATTGGTAAATTGTAATTGATATATAAATATAATAGTTTGATATTAAAGAGCCTATTGTCTAATGGTACCAACTACCAAGACGTGGTGTTGCAGCCTCAAAAAAAATTGAATTTGACATTGAGAGCAAATTTAAAATGCAACGGTTTTAAGTAAATAGCACGGAGGAAAGGAAGTATATTTTATTAAAATTCATGTTGAATTTCAATCTGGAGAAAGTTTTGAACTTTGTAATATTAACCTTTTCAATTTATAATACGATTTAGACTATTTGTTGCAGATTATTTTTTTTTCCTTATTTTAGTAAGATCATAAAAACGACAGGTCATGCTATTTGTGATGGCCATTTTAAGGTAGGGACATAGACTTTCGCTTCTACTTCATCATAAGGACTTTGACAGGATATATATATACAGGGAAAGAAAGACGTTTTCAACTTATTTCGTTGTCATTTTGAACATCCTTTACACACTTCTCGTTATCTTGTATAGTTTTAGATGGAGGACATTGTTTTATCTTACATATGTGATACGTTGTCAAGAAACAGTCCACATAAAATATTGAAACAAAAATTAACATCGTTTTAGACAGGGAAAGGCTGATGTAGGTTTTCCATGTTACTTCCTTTATATCTAAATATCAAAATCCTTTATAACCACAACATGTGCCTTTCAAGAAAGACTTTGTTCACTCCAAAGTCCCTTGACTTGACATTTCAAAAGCAATGACCCTTATCTTTATAACATGGTCTTGATGTTGCATACTTGCATCACTCCAGCAATGACTAGATTCATATATTTCATTCTAGTAATAGCTTATCTACCATTTTCGATTGTAGGACAACAAACGAATGCAATACCTGTGAATGCATCCCTCACGGCAACAGACAATGGCATACCAGGCTCTCACCATCCGGTGATTTTGCCTTTGGTTTCCAACAAATTCAGGGAACAGATAACTTTTTGTTATCCATATGGTATGACAAGATACTTGAGAAGACAATCGTGTGGTATCTTAAAGATGGTCCTATGATGCCTAGAGGATCAAAAGTTGAGCTAACTGAAGGGCTTGGGCTCGTACTGAGTGACCTCCAAGGAAAACAAGTCTGGAGTTCTAGTGTTACCGGCGTTGCATATGGTTTTCTGAATGATACTGGTAATTTTGTGATTGTCGATAACAATCATCGCAAGATGTGGGAGAGCTTTAGCTTTCCAACAGATACCATACTGCCTACTCAGGTAATGGAGAGAGCTGAAGACATCAATTCAAAGATAAGCAAAACAAACTTCTCTACGGGAAGATTCCAATTGCGTCTCCTTCAAGATGGCAATCTTATTCTTAGAAAGCGTGATATATCTTCGGGTATCTTTTATAATGCCTACTATAGAAGTGGCACTCGTGATGATTCCAATATTTCGAATTCTGGTGTACGATTGATCTATGATTGGTCAGGATACATGTACATATTGAGAAGAAATGGACAAATATTTGAACTTAATCGAAAAGATGCACTTCCTTATAGAGATTATTATCAAAGAGCTACTCTGGATTCTGATGGAGTTTTCACTCAGTACTACTACCCGCGGAATCCTACTAGCAATACAAGATGGGAAGTTTTACGGTCCCTTCCAAGTAACATATGTGATTGGATTATCGGGACTGTCAGTACCGGAGCTTGCGGGTTCAACAGTGTTTGTAGCCTTGATGGTAACGTCGCAAACTGCGAGTGTCAAGAGGGGTTTTCTTTGCTGGATCCCAATGATCCAAGTGGTGATTGTAAGTCTAAATACACTCCAACATGTGATGAAGGTTACGATGTAAATCTGTTTAGTTTCATTGAGCTCACTAACATTGATTGGACGGGCTCTGACTATGTGCACGTGAACCCGACTAATGAAGAAAGTTGCAAAGCTTTCTGCTTACAAGATTGTTTATGTGCTGTTGCAATTTATAGGGACAACCAATGTTGGAAAAAGAAGCTTCCACTCAGTAATGGAAAGAAGGATCCTTCACTAGTTGTGAAGGCCTTCCTGAAGTCTCCGAAAGGCGACGTTCCTAATCAAACGCCTTCTGTTTTTTCACAAGAAAATAACAATCAGAGAAGTTTGATATATGTGGTCTTAAGTACAAGCGGGTTTATAATTTTCATACTGGCCAGTGTGATTTGTGTGGGTTTCTTTCGGGTATACAAGAAGACCACCAAAACTTGTTACGTAAGTAATAAATCTATTGATACCAATCTGCCGTGTTTCACATATCAAGATTTGGTTGAAGTTACTGATGGGTTCAAGGATGAGCTGGGAAAGGGAGCGTTTGGGATAGTTTATAAAGGCTTAATAGGGGCAACGATGGTGGCAGTGAAGAAGTTAGAAAGGGTGTTTCAGGATGGCGAAAAGGAATTTCAGACCGAGGTCAATGCTATTGCAAAGACTCATCACAAAAACTTGGTCCAACTTCTTGGCTATTGTGATGATGGCGAGCAACGACTGTTAATCTATGAGTACATGAGCAATGGCACATTGGCAACTTTTCTTTTTGGAGACGATAGACCTAGTTGGAAGTTGAGGAGTCACATTGTTGTAGGCGTCGCGAAGGGACTCTCATACCTTCATGAAGAATGTAGTACCCAAGTCATCCACTGTGACATAAAGCCTCAAAACATACTTCTTGATGACTACTACAATGCTAAAATTTCTGACTTTGGATTGGCAAAGCTTTTGATGTTGAATCAAAGTCAAACAAGTACTGGAATAAGAGGAACAAAAGGATATGTTGCACCCGAATGGTTTAGGAACACTCCGGTCACTGTAAAGGTTGATGTTTATAGCTTTGGCGTGTTGCTACTAGAGACGATTTCATGCAGAAAGAGCGTGGTTCCTGAGAGTGTTACTAAAGATATGGCGATTTTAACTGACTGGGCGTGGGATTGCTATCAAGAAGGTAGACTCGAAGTGTTTCTTGAGAATGATATAGAGGCCTTAGATGACGATAAGAGGCTTAAAACATTTGTGATGGTTGGCCTTTGGTGTGTTCAAGAAAACCCTTTGCTGCGGCCAAACATGAAGAAGGTTATCCAAATGCTCGAAGGTGTAGTTGAAGTATCCGAGCCTCCATGTCCATTCCCATTCTCCGTTACTTATTATAAATAATCATCAATTTGCTATGTCATGGTCTGGTAATTCACTCTATGTTTGGGTTTATGTGGTTAAGTTTCGAGTTACCTCCACCAAACTATTCAATTCTAAATGTTTTATGTGTAAATCTGTCAAGTTCTTTGTTACTTTTCAGATTTTAGGCTGCTTCTCTTGCATGTTATATGATGATCTCCAAATAAAATTGTTAAGACATATAACGGTTTCGTGAGATTTTACGTATTCAATCTCAACCACAAATTTTGGTTGGTCAAAACTGAATATTGGTCAAACCAATCCTATTCGACTATTCACTTCTCGTTCCATAAGACAAAAAAAACATATACTTCTTGCCTCTCTTTTGGTGTGAACACAAGAAAAAAACTGAAACGATAACATATATAAATGCTTTCTGCCTTGACCGATGTGAAACACAAGAAAAATACAAAGTGGCGCGGCTAACCCTAGATCACCCTAACCCTAGGATCGGTTTGCACACACGCACACAATCAAACTGGAAACATAAAGATTTATAGTGGTTTGGTCGGTGTGACCTACGCCACTTTGCTGCAACTCGGATTTTATTATTGCTATGCTCTTTGTTTTCGTGATAAGAATAATTACAAATGTCGTTCCATCTATTTAAGTATTTATGATAATAAAGCTAGGGTACGTAAATAACTTTGGAAACAAGAAATTAAACATAAATTAGGAAACATTCCTAATTTAACTCAACTAGGGTTACGGCTAGCTGCCCTTGTGAAAACTCCACAAACCCATCAAACAAAACATGAGATCATTAATAAATTTTATACTTGTCATAGCAACTTGGAATAACTTGTTCGTGATGAAGATAAAGTTCAAGTTAATTATAAACTCTGAAGACAAAGAGAAAGCAGAGACACTCATATATGAAGGCGTTAATATTATCAATCAAGAGATGTTCGAGACTATAAGTGAAATGCTAAGAATTCAAGATATGCAAGAAGAAGACACAACTTAAAGATGTTCTTGATTATGGGTGAATGAAAAACTAATCACTTATAATTTGAAGGGACCATTTATGTAATAGTTAAATAATTATAGAAAGGGTCAAAATGTGTAATTATTAGACTCATGGTGCTAGTTATGTTAACCCTGATATATTTAAACTTTATTACGTACAGTTAACACAACGATCTGTGATTTTTTGTGACTGTTTGTACGTATGTGTATGTATACACACAAGTCTCTAAATTCACGAATTCTTTTGATGAATATAGTTAGTTACAGTTATCATTGTTGTTGATAATGTGATACATTAATCAGTGCCAATAGAATTTCAATCTAGAGAAGGTTTTTAACTTTGTAGTATTGTATTAATCTTTTTATTTTATTAAACCATGCATCTACTATTTGTCTCAAATTAATAATTTTCTTTATTTTAATGTGATCATTCGTCAATGCAGATTTTTCTTGCAGTGACTCACGACTTATTGTGACATAGACCTTTTGCTTCAACTTCAATTCGTTATAAGGACTTTAGCGAGATATTCATAGGGTAATGAATTAATTAGATGCTTTCAATTTATTTGGTTTTCATTTTGAACATTAATTCTTTGCACACCTGTTGTTTAGTTTTAGATGGACAATGTTTTATCTTACATGGGCAGAGTTTAATGTAGGTTTTCATCTTACTTTTCCAATTGTGGAAACATCAAAACACTTGTTTAACTTCTTTCATATATAATGCCAACATGTGCCTGTCAAGAAAAAACTTAATTTGTTGACTCCAAAGTCCCTTGACATTTCAAAACCAATAATCTTTATCTTTATAATAGGTTTTGGTGTTTGCATATTTGCATATCACTCTAGCAATGACTAGATTTGTGTATTTCATTCTAGTAACAGCTTATTTACCATTTTCTATTCTAGCACAGCGAACAAATGGAAATGGTTATGTACCGATGAATGCATCACTCATGGCAACAGACAATAGCATACCATGGCTCTCACCGTCTGGTGATTTTGCTTTTGGTTTCCAACAAATTCAGGGAACAAATAACTTTATGTTATCCATATGGTATGACAAGATACCCGAGAAGACGATCGTGTGGTATCCAAAAGATGGTCCTATGGTTCCTAGAGGTTCAAAAGTTGATCTAACTGATGTGCGCGGGCTGGTACTGAGTGACCCTCAAGACAAAGAGGTTTGGAGTTCTGATACTTCTAACGTTGCATATGGTTTTATGAATGATACTGGTAATTTTGTATTACTCGATAGCAATCGTCAGATGGTGTGGGGGAGCTTTACCTTTCCAACAGATACCATACTGCCTACTCAGGTTATAAAGAGAGGTGAAGATATCAATTCGAAGATGAGCGAAATAAACTTCTCTGCAGGTAGATTTCAGTTGATTATGCTTCAAAATGGGAATCTTAATCTTAGGAAGCGTGATATACCTTTAGATCTTATATATAATGTGTACTACAGAAGCGGCACTCGTGATGACTCCAATATAACGAATTCCGGTTTACAGTTAACCTTTGATGAGACTGGATACTTGTATATATTGAGAAACAATGGCCAAAGATTTGATCTTTTTCTACAAGGCGCGGTTTCTTTTAGAGATAATTACCAGAGAGCTACTCTAGATTCTGACGGGGTTTTTAGGCGCTACTACCACTCCAAAAATCCCGCTGGCAATACAAGCTGGGAAGTTTTAGGGTCCCTTCCGGAAAGGATTTGTGAGTGGGAGAGTGACACCCTTACTACCGGAGCTTGTGGGCTTAATAGTGTTTGCAGCATTGATGGTAGCCTTACAAAGTGTGAGTGCCCAGAAGGGTTCTCTTTGCTTGATCCCAGCGATAAAAGGGGTGATTGCAAGCCTTATTTCACCCCGACTTGTGTTGAAGGTTATGATAGAGAACTATTTGATTTCATCGAGCTCACTAATATTGATTGGCCACAATCTGACTATGCGCACGTGAACCCGACTAATGAACAAAGGTGCAAAGATTTTTGCTTACAAGATTGTTTATGTGCTGTTGCAGTTTATAGGGACGGTGAATGTTGGAAAAAGAAGCTTCCACTCACTAATGGAAGGAAGGAGCCTTCAACAGCTGTAAAGGCATTCTTGAAATCTTCGAAAGTCGACCTTCCTCGTCAAACCCCTTCTTTCTTTTCACGAGAATATAACAATCAGAGAAGTTTGATATTCGCGCTCTCAAGTACAAGTGCGTTTATAGTTTTTTTACTGACCGGTATGGTTTGTGTGGGTATTTTTCGGATACGCAAAAAGACCACCAGAAGTTGTTATATAAGTAAAAAATCTATTGATACCAATCTGCCTTGTTTCACATATCAAGATTTGGTTGAAGCTACTAATGGGTTCAACGATGAACTGGGAAAGGGGGCTTTCGGGATAGTGTATAAAGGCATAATAGGGGCAACAATCGTGGCAGTGAAGAAGTTAGAAAGGGTGTTTCAAGATGGTGTAAAGGAGTTCCAGACTGAGGTTAATGCTATTGCAATGACTCATCACAAGAATTTGGTCCGACTTCTTGGCTATTGTGATGAAGGTGAGCATCGGCTATTGATTTATGAGTACATGAGCAATGGCACATTGGCAACCTTTCTTTTTGGAGATGATAGACCTAGTTGGAAGTCGAGGAGTCACATTGTCGTAGGGGTCGCGAAAGGACTCTCATACCTTCATGAAGAATGTAGTACCCAAGTCATCCACTGTGACATAAAGCCTCAAAACATACTTCTTGATGACTACTACAACGCTAAAATATCTGACTTTGGATTGGCAAAGCTTTTGATGTTGAATCAAAGTCAAACAAGTACTGGAATAAGAGGAACAAAAGGATATGTTGCACCCGAATGGTTTAGGAACACTCCCGTCACTGTAAAGGTTGATGTTTATAGCTTTGGCGTGTTGCTACTAGAGACGATTTCATGCAGAAAGAGCGTGGTTCCTGAGAGTGTTACTAAAGATATGGCGATTTTAACTGACTGGGCGTGGGATTGCTATGAAGAAGGAAGACTTGAAGTGTTTCTTGAGAATGATATGGAGGCCTTAGATGACTACAAGAGGCTTAAAACATTTGTGATGGTTGGCCTTTGGTGTGTTCAAGAAAACCCATCGTTGCGGCCAAACATGAAGAAGGTTATCCAGATGCTCGAAGGCGTAGTTGAAGTAACCGAGCCTCCATGTCCATTCCCATTCTCCGTTACGTATTATAAATAATCATCATTTGCTTAGTCGTGGTCTGCTAATTCACTCTATATATGTTTGGGTTTATGTGGTTAAGTTCCGAGTTAGCTCCACCAAACTATTCAATTATAAATGTTTTATGTTTCAATCTGTCAAGTTCTTTGTTACTTGTTCAGATTTTAGGCTGCTTCTCTTGCATGTTATATGATGATCTCCAAATAAAATTGTTAGACGTACAATGGCTTCGTGAGATTTTACGAATTATAAGTAATCATTAAATTGTCATGCCATGTCCTTGTAATTTGCTCTATATTTCGATTTGTATGGCTGAGTTATGATCAAGTTTATCAAACTAGTCGAGTTCAAAGTCATGGAAAAAAAATGTAAAATTCTTTATGCTTCAATCTATCTAGTTATTTGTTACTTTCAAAAGTTAGTTTAATTGCTGGTTCTCTGGCATGTTATATCATCTGACGTAAAAAAACCGCGTTACTGATATGTTGTTACTCTACTAATGTATCGTGCGACTTTTGTGACCTGAAGTAACGTATAAAAGTTGTACGAATTTTCCTTCCATAATCATGGAGAGATTTTTCATAAGGACTTAATTTGATGGGATGATTATAGATAGTACTGAAAGAAAGACTTTTCAACGCCTATCCATCGTTGTCATCTTGAACGTTCTTAGGTGCATCGTTTAGTATTAGATGGATGAAATTATCGTATGTTTCAACTTACAATGCTAGCTGGTGAAAAGCAGTCCACAAGATAGATCAAAACAAAAACATTGTCGTTTTTATGGGAAGTTTTACTGTTGATTTTCCATGTTAATTTTCTTCTTTATGGAAATATCAAAGGACAATTTTCGAAATTGTCCCACTTGACCATTGACTTCCGAAATTGTCCCCTTTGACTCGGTCTTTGGTGGTCGCCGCGACCATATCTAATATAATCGCGGACTACATATTCAAGCAAATAAGAAATCCCCATGTGTCCTAAGTAGTCGGCGACTATAAATGTTTACCCGACAACGTCTATTCTCCAAGAGGTCGTCGACGACCGTCTAACATCATTGTCGGAGGCGCCGACTATAAATGTTGCCCGTTTACCTGCCGCTTTGCTGTAAATTCTTTTATGTTTTTGAATGAAGCAACAAAATCTAATTTGCCAAAAAAAAAAAAAAAAAAAAAAAAAAAATTCTTAGTCATGATGCCCATTTATATTATACAGGCGGACGCCTACAATTTTTAGTCGCCCGAGACTACGTTAACAGTTTAAATTTAATACCCGTACTTAATGTCTTCTAATTAATTTGGGCGTGGATTAAATACTCTTGTCGGTCGACTATACCTTGAAAAACGTTAACATAGTCGTTCGACCAAGCTTCAAACAGACGGGCGCCGATTAATATCTATACCTTGGAGAACGGTCGGGTAAACAATATTTATAGTCGCCGACTACCTAGGACACTTGGGGATTTCTTATTTGCTAGAATATGTAGTCGGCGACTATATTGGATATGAGTCGCGGCAACCATCAAAGACCAAGTCAAAGGGGACAATTTCAAAAGTCAAAGATCAAGGTGACAATTTCAGAATTTTACGAATATCAAAACCCTTACAGACACAAACAAAACACTTGTTTAACTTATTTCTATAAAATCTTAAATATTTTCCTGTACGTCCCAAATGACTTTGTAGACTCCATATTTCCACAAACTGACTTGAAAACAATCATCTTTATATTTATAACTTTGTATTGTATTGTATGGTTCTGTCATATATATAATTCAGTTATGGCTAGGCTCCTATATTTCATTCTCTTAACCACTTTTCTACCGCTTTTGATTGTAGCCCAACAAACGAATGCAAATGGTTCTGTACATGTGGGTGCATCCCTCACGGCAACAAACAATGGCTCTCACCGTCCGGTGATTTTGCCTTTGGTTTCCAACAAATGCAGGGAACAGATAACTTCCTGTTATCAATATGGTATGACAAGATACCTGAGAAGACGATTGTGTTGTATGCGAATGATGGCCCTATGGTGCCTAGAGGACCAAAAGTTGAGCTAACTATTGAGCGTGGGCTCGACGGCTGCCCCAAGTCTTAATTGCGCAAGCAACAATCTGCCGTTCAAGTACTTGGGTAATTTAATGGTCGGGGCTAATATGAATCGGATAAATAATTGGCCCCTGGTCATCAAGGCGGGTTTGGGTGAACCTTCTCGTCACTAACTAAATCCGCCCCTGTTAGTTAGTACTCCTATATAATTAGACAAACATGAGTTTGTGAATCGTTTTAACGATGTATTTCAACAAAAAACTTGACCTGACCTGAATTGGACCAAAAAAGTTTATTGCATAGCAATAACCAAACGTCTCCTAAAAAATTTCTACCCATGAAAAAATTTCTAAATCCGCTATTGCTCGTTTGGATTAACAATCAAAACCTTAAAGCTTGAAGATCAGAAATAGTGACATATAGTTATATATAATATATGTGAACATGATCAGAAGAATTAGATAATTTATGTTCGTTTACTTATTTTAGTTTTTGTATTCACAAAAACAAAAATCACATCGGTTAGGAGCCGACGTCAATCCTGTATTAATTAAGGTAGCCAAAGTCAAATCCCTTGCATTCGATACTTGATCTTCCTGAGCTAGCTACATACGATTGATACACTTGTCGTTTGTATGATCTTCTTGTTTTTGCATTTCATAAATTATAGAAACTGAGTTTTGATTCGTATATTATTTTCATATATACACCGGCCATGGTTCACATCATTTTCCATGACATGTCCTTGTAATTTGCTCTATGTTTTAGTTTTGTACCGTTAAATTTCTAGTCACCGTCATCAAACTAGTCGAGTATAAAGTCATTGAAAATGTAAAATGCTTTATGCTTTAATCTATATAGTTCTTTGTTAGTTGTGTAGGATTTTAACAAAATCAATTAAATACCGAACACTACTCTGGTTTGAACGATGATAGATAATCAAATATCATAATCCATTATGCACGTATGAATACATACACATTAAAGAATTTTAGTAATTGTATATAAGTAGATGTGTCGGTGGCATTTTAGCCACCATACACTTTTACCCTCTTTTCTTAGACCCTATTAATAGCTCTGCTATGCACAAAATTACTCAATATGATGGTTGTTGTGATGTCTTTACACTTTTATCCTCTTCATATTTTCATCCTAGCTACACGTTTAGCCCCTCAAACCTTAACTTTGACAACCTAAATATTTAGCCTTTTAATTTGTAAAATGCCAAGTCTCACCTCTCAACTTCTTAAATTTCTGAAGTTTTAACTCTATAACCTTCAAATATTGTAAATGGTCTTTGCTAGCGCACACTTCTAAGTTCTAACCCCTCAAATTTGTAAAATTACGGACATCACCCTTCAATGTTGCAAATGTCACTTTGACCCTCACAAGTTTCTAAATTTTCGAGTTGTACATGTTCGTGACAACATTTCGAAGTTGATTTGGAGTTTGAAATCACGCCCTTTTAATGTTAGAGTCATCATATTCATATGCACGCCCCTATCGTTTCCTGTAGTGAGGCGCGGGGCACTTACCTAGTTACTTCTTAGATATCAAATCTTTAAAATACCAAGTCAAACACAACTATTGAAAAAACTTATTCTTTTTGGAAATCAAATTTATGTTTTTATCAAAAAAAGATTATTTGATGAATGTTATGTTCATTATAGTTATAAGTCTGCTTTTGTTAAAAAAATTAAGAGTAAACTGCAGTTTTGGTCCCTGTGTTTTGATATCATTAACAGTTTTGGTCTCATCTTAACAGTTTTGGTCCCTGTGTTTTTAACTTTTAACAGTTTTGGTCCCGAACACTAACTCCATCCAATTTTCCGTTAAGTCTCTCTCACATGCGGAGTAAAAATGTTATTTCTCTCGCTTTTTTTGACAAACGACTAAATAAAAATGTTAACCTACATGATGACTTAGATAAAAAAAGAGGGAGAAATGACACTTTTACCCTTTAGATGTGAGGCGCGTGTGAGAGACTTAACGAAAAATTGGATGGAGTTAGTGTTCGGGACCAAAACTGTTAAAAAATAAAAGCACAGGGACCAAAACTGTTAAGGTGGGACCAAAACTGTTAATGGTATCAAAACACAGGGACCAAAACTGCAGTTTACTCAAAAATTAATCTTATAAAATGTTCCAACCTAGCTAGACCTACGAGGTTGGCAGGCACTGCAGGTTGCCCAATATGCTGCCTATATATATATGTTACTTGAGTAACAGGATATGGTCGCTAGGGGGTGAACCAACATACCATTTATATGCACATGGCTCAGCTCCCCGGCCAATTACACTGATGTGAAGGTTGCACCTTAATTGAAAGGTCATGTGGGGGCGATTTGTGATGTGGTACGTTAGTGGATAATATACAACAAAGCTCATGTTAATAACTAACTTTGATGGCTATTGCTTCTTGTTTCCCTAACAATATATGTGTATCAACTTAATTGATCGATTCTTTCAAGTCAAATGGACCATTAATTGTTAACTTAACTTTATTATAATCCTTATCATTTCTATAAAACTAACTGGATGGCCACTTTATATTCTCATATATCTATCTATAAAATATAATAAAGCAAACATACTTTTGCTAAGTGTCAATCTCTTAGCATGTCTATCCTATAAATGCTTACTTGACATAATATCATTAATCTAATGATGAGGTGTCTTGCTCTCCTTAATTTTCGGATTTGTTATGTTTTTTTGAAAACTAGGTTTAGTTGAAAACAATGTTTTTAAACCCGGACTAGACCGGCCAGTCCGACCGGTTGAACCGGTAGCTTCAACGGTCCAGTTCATGCGTTAAAATGGCTCCCTAAAGAACCGGCCATTTTGCAACAAAGCCAGGTTCAACCGCTGAAACGTGTCGAACCAGTACACTACAATTAATTAGAATTAGAATTTTATTTAGACAAGCTATTATAATTTATAGAGTTGTGAATGAAATCAAAATTTATCAATGTTTCAATGTGGGATGGGTTACAAAATTTTATAATAAGGGAGGAGGGCTAGCTAAGAATCCATCTCTAGGTCCATGTGAGATGCGAACATGGAGAGATGAATGTGTCTTGTATATATTTATATATTTACTAGATTATGTCCCGTGTGTTACACGAGTTGAATAACTAAAAATATTTAATTATTATCGAGTATAATAAACAAATGATCATATGACGAGTAAGCATTACACTATAATTCATTACCATCTTGAGTACGTTCTCTAACACCAACACCAACAAAATCCATATAAGAAAAATTATAAGACAAATTACAGATTCACAAACATAAAAATCGGATTAAATCATACAAATGGATGCCAACTTGTACTAATACAAGCCATAAGCTTTCGTATAGAGATAAGAGACCGATACATGACTAATGTAGTAGACAAAAATAATGTTTAAATAGATTCTAATAAAAAAATCAATGCTTTGTAATATTATTGATATATATTTTGGTAATTGATATTTTTATTTTGTAAGAATATGATACTTATTTTTGTAATTTATAGAGAAATATAATACTAATATAGTAATTATTTTGTAACTGATAGGTAAATAAATTAAATGATGGTTGTATGTTATGTCATAGTAGAAGGATTAAATATGTAATATATTATTGGCGGGAAAATGATGGCAACAATAACTCCATTGCATGCCATGTGGCATCAAAACCCTCTTTTATTAGAAGGTATAGATTTTTATTATTTATCCAATTGACCTATCAGGCATATTGTTTCTTAAACTTACTATTCAAATTTTAAATGACGTTGAAATTTTATAATATTATTCGGTTCAACCGGTCCGACCAGTGAACCAATATTACGTCCGGTTTGTTGTCCGGACCGATTTTTAAAACATTGTTTGAAACTAGGATTAAAGGCAGAAAAATATAACAAATCTATATTAATATAAACCGGCAAGAAAAATATAATAATAACACAAATAAACTTTGCCAAATCTTCCAAAAACAAATTGTTCCATTTTTTGATTACCTTCCAATTGAAAACCAATTTTTAAAAGATCGATATCGGGAATATTTTCTTAATTTATATATCATAATTAATAAGTCATCTTTGTTTGAACAACCTAAATAATTAATTAACTATTAGTTTTCATGGTTAGAGACCCGTGTTTAAAACTTTGATTGTTTATTAATTATTCATTTTTGGATCCTGCAGTACTACTTGAAGACATAATTTTATTTTGATAAAGATTAGTTTGATGACTTTATGATCATGAAGGGAAAATTTTTGGCAGCTACTTTTTACTTCTATATTAAAAGTTACATTGCTTGATTCCAGGTAAATAGTTTTTATGTCCCTCTTGATAGAGTGATTATGAGGAAAAAATTTCTTTCAATTAGGTTATTTTTTTCAGGTATTGATTAGAACCGATTGCTAAATTATTTTTTTCAGGTATTGATTAGAACTGATTGCTTATCTGTCAACCTCTTATAAATTATTTTATGTTTCATCAATCTTCGTTTTAGATTTTTTGTTTCACCTACTGTTATTGTTTA
The DNA here is from genome assembly GCA_030867185.1 of Tagetes erecta. Taxonomy (NCBI): domain Eukaryota; kingdom Viridiplantae; phylum Streptophyta; class Magnoliopsida; order Asterales; family Asteraceae; genus Tagetes; species Tagetes erecta. The sequence continues at coordinate 16,729,860 of CM061491.1, read as the reverse complement.
TGAGTTTTTCTTTGTTTATATTATCAACAAATGACATTGGATTTCGGGTTTTCATAAATTTTATAAAACCATATTCAGTGATTATTGGACTTCACATAAGGAAGTATTTAAAAAGTTGTAACTTCGATTGAGAGGTATACAATTGAATTGTTTAATATAAAGTTTTTAGTTTCACTATTTAAATTATTCTAACTCATTCCCGTGTTAAACACGGGTCTCTAACCTAGTATATATATAGTGCTTTTTCTTACATTTTCTTTCATATTTATAAATTTATATAAAATGAGATGATAAAGAGAAACTAACGCGCGTAATTAATAACTTTTTTCTTTCATATCTATACAGGTAACTAGGTTTAATATCCGTGTGTTACACACGGGTTAAATAATAATATTTATAAAGAAATCATAATTATTATGTTTAAAAATTTGTAAGTATTTAAAATTTAAAGATATTGCTCCATCAACTTATGCATGGTGCAAAATTACATTTAATTTTTACCTCCAAAACTTTCTATTATAGAACAAAAAGAATTTCCCTCCAAAAATTTACCCCTTAAAACCTTGAAATATTAGATAGACTAGGTTTAATACCCGTGTGTTACACACGGGTTAAATAGTAATATTTATAAAGAAATTTTAACCATTATATTTAACAATTTGTAAATATATAACATTTAAGGAGTTGGCTCCATCAACTTGCATGGTGAAAAATTTAGCTAAATTTTACCTCCCAAACTTTCTATTATAGAAAAAAAAACCCTTCAAAAATTGCCCCCTAAAAATTTAATTTATTAGATAGATTATATCTCCTCCGACACTTAAAGCATATGCAATGAACATCTTTTAATTAGAGATAAGAATATAGTGAACACACATGCACTCTGGGTTAATTAGGTCATAAAAAGTAAATAATATTTTATTAACATCCACACGAACCATTGTTAAATATATGCTTGTGTATTTAATTTATTATATTGCTTGGTCTACAAATATATCACACGCTACTAGAACACTCTGAAATTTACGACATACATATGTTGTCGTAAATCAGTTGCAATGTTTTCTCTGACAATTTTTCTAAAACTTTATCAGAAAAACCAACTGAAAATAGTTTCTGACAATTTTTAGGGTTTTATTTTCCGGCAAGACTTCGGCAAAATTCTGATCGATGCTATTTTCAACGATTTTCTAAAAACAAGTAAAACATTGTTTTTTTTAAATACTTTATGACAGAATTTCTGAGAAATTTCATGGAAGCACCGACAACTATGTCTTTGTCGCAAATTTATCAAAAACTTTAGGGGTTCCCTTTTGTAGGGAGTTGGTCTGTAAATTATTAGTTTTCTAGTAATGAAAACGGAACATTTACTAACTTAAAAAAAAAACTTTAAAGTCAGTTTTGAGCTATAAACCGACATCCACCAACCAATCAATCCTACCCAGTTATCACCTGCATATGCACCTATCAACAAAAATAAAAGTAGTTTATATAACAGTCAAAGAGATATTAAATTCTTATTCAGGAAATATGACCACAATATCAGGAACTTGCATGTGCTAGTAACGTGGTAGGCCACTTTATTTATTTATAAAAATTACTCGATCATCTAATCAACAATTTGCATCAGCTAATCTTCCTGATCATTGAACTTTGCACAACAGGTTAACAAAATCATTCAATAATATAATCATTAACACACACGTAACATCAAAATCATTTTAATTTAAACTATATTTAAAGGCTAACATATACGGATAATCTTTTTTATTCGTAAAAAATAGCATAACAAAAATACTTGTGTTTAGAGGTTGGTCTACGTATGCTAATCAAATAAAATTATTAGTGGGCTTGGTGACCCTTTTATTGGTCTAGAGTTCAAACTAAAAAAATAATGGGTGTAACTACCATCTTTTGGTTAATTTATATTGGTTTTAGCTACGGAATTGACTGTCAACGGTCCTAACTTTTATCACTTTGACAACCAACGGACCGTTGTTAAATTTTTTTAACGCCGTTAAGCTTTTTTCGAATTCAAGACCGATGTTTTAGGATTTTTAATCGGAAGGATACGAGTCGATTAATGTAAAAGTTAGCTCGAAACAGTAATAAGAGATTTAAAAGGATTCAATCGATGTGATTCACGTTCACTTGTTGTAACTAAGTGTTGTATTTTTGTTAGTTGCTCAATCCTACCCCAATAAGAGAAAATGTCACAGAAACTTAACCAAGTTTTGATTTTGTTGCAGTTTAGTCGCTCAAACTTTGTTTTGTTTCAATTAGGTAACCATCTTTAGGAACAATTGCATACTTACCTTTATAAACATCTCCTAATTGCATATTTCCCAAACTAAAAAATTCAATTGCATATATACCCAATGTTAACTAAAATTTTAAATATGATCATACCATAAATGAGTATATTTGCAAATTAAAGTTGTTTAAACACATATATGCAACTATTTTTTTGCAAAAATGAGTATAAATGTATAGGGAAAATATGCAACTATTTTTTTTTGACCGGGAAAAATATGCATTTAACGTGTTTGGGAGGGAGAAATATGCATTTAGCCCATATCTTTAAGTTTTGTTTCAATTAATAAGTTACTCAAACTTTGTTTTGTTTCAATTAGATAACTTTAGTTGTTCTAAAAAAACTTAAGTTTAAAAATGTGTTCTAGTCCTAAATAATTAACTTGTATAAGATGTAAAAATTAATTTTTAATATTTAAATTAGAATAAAAAACAACACTTTTGCCATTTCGTTAAAGTTTTTTGGAATTTCTAAAATTTTTCAAAATTTTAAAATGTTTCACAATTAAAAAAAATATTCACGTATATAGGACTGAAACATTAAAGTAACTTAAGTTATATAAAACAAACTAAAGTTTGAGTGACTTAATTGGAACAAAACTCAAAGATAAGTTATCTAATTGAAATAAAACAAAGTTATAGTGACTTAATTGAAAAAAATCTTAAAGATGAGTTGCTGAATCAAAACAAAACAAATTTGAGTGACTTAATTGAAAAAAAAAAATTAAAACTTAGTTATGTTTATATAAATTATCCCATTAAATAACTAAAAGTACAAAGACATCTATAATAATGATAGAATTAGGGTAAGCATGTTCGTAATTATGATAGTTAATACTAAAAAGAGAATTTGAAACCATATTTATATTGTACGCATCTATGCATCCCTCATTAACCATTTAAATTAAGTTTAATTTATGTTAAAACTTGATAGACTTTTTAATATTATGTTAATTATGTTTATGTTAGTTATGTCAACTATGTTTAGTAATTATGTTAAGTGCTTATTTACTTTCCGATATATTCTTCGAGATCTTTATAATGAAAAGTGTAGACTTTATTCTAAAACACATATATGCATATTTGTAGTCGTTTGTGTTCATTTATGTTCATGAACATCTTTTGTGTTGTTTGCGTACTTTATGTTTCATAGGCGTATCTGAACTGTTCATGAACACTTTTGTTTCCTTCATAAATAAACATGGAAAAAAAAACTCATTTGATAAACGTTTTGAACAGTTTATGAACAAGCTAATTCCTTAACAAACGAGCACGAACAAAACCTTATTCGTGTTTGTATTTGTTCACTCCATTTACAACCATACTTAAATAAAACAATAAAAATAGTATATGTGTACAGATTCTGATTATGGTTGTGCTTTGGCTTGTCTTCATGACACGATTCCAAACTATGACTTCAGCAGTTTCTCTAACAAGGACACCGCCTCGAGTGCCATTTTTGGTAGATTGTACAAGATATGCAAGCATATTTTGACATGACCGTTAGAGAAAAACCGTTGTTTAGTGTCCACAAGCACCACATGGTCAAATCCAACTTTTTAGTGATCCCAAATCCAAATTTTTTTTTACTGCATTGATCCGTCGTTAAATGCACTTAACGACCCTTAATTTTTTTTGATGTGTCTTGATTGAGTATAAAAAGTTTTCAATGATTATTAGTTATATCGTGTAATATTTTATAAATTTAATTGTTTTGATTGTATATTATTTGTTTCAAAGATGTTTTACAGTTATGTTATATTTTTCTCTTTAGTGGATTGGAGAAAGCATAATTATATATGTCATCAAAAGCTAAATGTCGCGAACCAAAGGTTTACTTTTCAAACACAATATATTTTATTTCATAGACCTGATCTTATGGCCCATAAAAAACAAAAAAATAGCCTCAAGTAGCTTTTTGTTTACGCTTTTCATGCGTTTAGCATTTAGTCATCTAAAAAAAACCATGATATCGGTCCACCCATCGAAAGATCAATATCTAACCATGTCTCTATTTTAGACCAAACCCCCTTAACAAAACTGCTCCCGTTTTTCAAATTAATCTAATTATCATGTATAACTATTTATACATTTCAATACAGAGACATTAACAGATAACCATTTTTAAATGCAAGAGCTATAAGAATCATACATCATTTGTAGTAAACAGTGTTTCCTGTTAAAAGAAAAAGGAGTGAGGGGATCGATATAGTTAGGTACATATATCTACCAAAATTAATAAAAACTAAACTTTATTTTTGAGGCAAAATTCTATTTTGCATCACAAATATTCACTTGTAACTTATAAGCCACATAAATTTTTTCAATCATATCAAATCAACTTACACAGCTATCATTTTACCAGGTTTCTACACAACTTAATGATCGAACGAAGAAAATTTCAAACCCTCCACGCAAAGAAATTTTATTTTTTAACATAAAATGATGATATTTTTTACTACACTCGTATACATTTTCATCCCGTGTAATATACGTGTTGATAAGCTAGTGATTATAATATAGTTTTTTTATTTAAATTGATTTGGTATTGAAGGGATCTTTATATTTTATATGGTGTCGTCAAACATGAGGAAAATAAGTGAAAATTTGGCATGTGCTGGTGGGGCATCAATTTCGTGGTTCAATTGGAACAACCGCATGTTCAACTTGGATTCATATCTCCTACAAAAGTCACAAAAATATTAAACACACCCACCAATACAACCTAAAAATCAAATTATATAAACACACTTATAAAAATCATCCCATCGTGACCTAACGGTAAGATGACTTTTTCCATAGTAGACTCACGTTTAATCCCTATGGTAAACACACCCATAAAATCCTCACTTTTGGTGGATAATGGCAATAAAGCTCGTCCTGAGCTACCACCCGGCTTCGTGTCTAAGCCTAAGGGTTTTACGTGACATAGTTAAAGGTTATTGCCCGGTTCTTCTCTTGAAACAATTGGTTGACGAGTTTCGACTCCGATCAACTTAGCTCGTAAGAAGGTTTGTGGTGAGTTTTCGCTGTGTTTGCAGTAATGAGGGAGCCCCAACACCGACGAAAAACATTTATTGGTGTTAAAGGCGGGGTTTTAATATCAGTAATAGACCATTGCACCAACAATTCTTGTTCTAAAAGAATATGTATATATAAATGTAACAAATAACTATATGCATTTATCTATGGTCTAATTTTTAATAGTGATTGTTAAGTTTGTTAATGTGAAAACAAAATCAACATTCAATTCTTTAAAACATTTAATATATGGCCCCGGCCATAATGTTTGTAACTTCCCCTATATAATAAGTGTTTTGATGAACACCATTTCTCCACATTCTACCAACATCGATCTTCAATGGCCATTTCAACTCTCACTATCGTTTCTCTGCTTGTATCTTCCTTCAGTCTTGTCTATGGAGGTTGGGAAAACGCCCATGCCACCTTCTATGGCGGCGGAGATGCCACCGGAACAATGGGTAATAAATTTTATAAAGATTTGTTTTCCAATCTACACAAAGAAATAGATAGTCGAATTTTTTATTATCCATAAGGCATTATGTATACGTGTATTTTGAGGTGCTGCTAATTGGGTAATCTGTTTAGACACGTTAAGACATGTTAAGTGGAAGTACACTATGTAATTTTATTACTTTTTAAAATAATTAAAATTAGGAGCCTAGAGTTTATAATTTCTCATCATTGATACATAAAACATATAACTGTCACACTTAAACCATTAAAGCCACATGTTAAACGAGTTATTTTCATGTTTGATACTGATGTTAGTCGTGTCGTCTTTAACGTGTATTATGTGATTCTCATGATTCTTTAATTAAAATTAGTTTTCTATTAGATGTGTTCCTAGAGGAATATATATATATATATGTTTTAAATGATAATAATTTATTATTTTTCTTATAGGTGGTGCTTGCGGGTATGGAAATTTGTATAGCCAAGGATATGGCACCAACACTGCTGCATTGAGTACCGCTCTTTTTAACAATGGCTTGAGTTGTGGTGCTTGTTATGAGATGAGATGCAATGACGACCCAAAATGGTGCTTGCCTGGTTCCATCATTGTCACCGCGACTAATTTTTGTCCACCTAATCCTAGCTTGTCTAACGATAATGGCGGGTGGTGCAATCCTCCTCTCCAGCATTTTGATTTGGCCGAGCCTGCTTTCTTACAAATTGCACAATATCGAGCTGGAATTGTACCAGTCTCCTTTCAAAGGTATACATTTGATTTAGGTGATTAAATATGCATAATATGATATGATATAATATGATATTCTAACTTATGATTTAAACAGGGTGCCTTGTGTTAAGAAGGGAGGTGTGAGGTTCACAATAAATGGCCATTCATACTTCAACCTTGTTTTGATCACAAATGTCGGAGGCGCGGGGGATGTCCATGCAGTTTCAATCAAAGGGTCGAAAACGGGATGGCAACCCATGTCAAGAAACTGGGGGCAAAACTGGCAAAGTAACTCTTATCTTAACGGCCAAAGCCTTTCTTTTCAAGTCACAACCAGTGACGGAAGAACTGTCACCAGCTACAACGTGGCACCGTCTAACTGGCAGTTTGGTCAGACATTTCAAGGAGGGCAATTTTAAGTTCTATTTTTCTAAAACAAAAAAGAAAGAGCCAACATTTTGATTTTAAAATTAAACTATGAAAATCAAAGTTTCAAAATCATATTTTTAATGAGTTTTGTATATGGCTTATATATTCATTGCCTTAGATTGGGTGTGGGGTGGCTCTATGGCTGAGGTGGCTACTTAACACCCGCTTAGAACTATATTTGAAAATAGTGTTATTACGGTTTTGTCCTTGTGATGTGTGGCCTCATGTATTCGATCTATGCATCTCATATGTACTTGTCATGAAGTTTGTGAATTGTGATCACATTTTAAAAGTAATAAAGTGCAAAATAGTAATTTACTTGTAGTTGCTCTTTTTTCTCTTATAACACACATCCATACATACACAGACAATGCAAATCATGTAAAATGTGTGTATACAAACCATTGAAATTGTCTAGTTGGTTCAATGTAGTAACTTCTGAGGTGTTATTATACAAAATTTAGACATATTGTTGTAACTTTCTAGACGAACGATTGTGACTAGATACTCAAGCGTGACATTTTTAAAATCGTAATGCATTAATATTTAACAAAACATTGTTTTCTGTTAAATTTTCAATACTAGTATTTTAGTCAAATTGAAGATGATGAAAATTTTCACTTAAGTGTTGTTAAATTGATGAAACAAGATTTAAACCAAAAGGTGAAAGATGAAGGTTGATTCTTTTTTCGACCATTAATAACTTTAATTTTTAATAACTTTAACTTTTAACAACTTTATTTAGAATGGTGATAATAACTCGGGCTTAGCGGCATGTATTTGACCTCTTTATAGTTCATGTATATGTCCATACCACAGACATGATTCAGCCATCAGTCATTAGTTTAACACTCGATGATGACAGTCATGACACCAATGTGTTCTAGAAGGAAACCGACTAGCTGGTAAAACATTCTGATTTGAATATGTTTGGAAAGCACAATGACAACCCCTATTAATGACTGTAAGATTTTATTGCTAATAAGATTTAAACGTATGATCTTAATAAGGTCACAATGTTCTGCATCCCGGCCACCAGTAAATTCTAGTAGCGAAATGGCCACCGACTTTCAACAGCTAAAGTAGTGAGATCATTGTCCGATTTGTCCCGATCTCTTTTTTATGTTTAACATGCAAATTTATATACTTTGAATTCGAAATATATATATTTAAAGAGATCGGTTATTCAATACATAATCAATTAGAAAACAATTCACCTGAAAAAACAAAGTAAAAAAAGGAACATATATAGAAACACACGTCGATGTCTTAATTTGTTTTCAAGTGAATGGTATGTATGTTTCTACAAGACAGGCAATTTTTGACAAGCAGACACCCTTAATAAATGAAATTTGACAACCCATGTGCAAATGTCAAATGTGTACATGTGTCTAAGATATGTGTTGATCCTGGTCACTTTCGAAATCCAATTTATTTTTATGCAACTTCTCTTTAACGATAGTTTTTTTTACATTCTCTCTAAATAACTTATAAATTATAATACTAACTTTTTTCAAAAAATAAACTATAAGAAAGGAAGACGATCTTATTCTATAAATATAAACTAGTTATAGGAACGGGTTATGTGATTCGGCGATAAAAAAAGTTATTTATTACGGTGAAAAGTCGTAATGCGTAACATATTACAACGTGGAGATGTAATGAAACTTGGTTGTAAAATGACAACTAAGTCAAAGCCGAGGGTGATAGTCGTAAATATGAAAGTTGAGTATAAGGTTAAAAGCTGTAAGTTGACTAGACCATAAGGGGTCAAAATGATAATAATTCAAAATCGGATGATTAAAGTCGTATATATGTCAAAGTTGAGTTAAGGGGTTATAAAAGATATTAAATGAGAGTTTAAGGGTGAAGTTGAAAAAGTAGTTGGTTCACATTATAAGTGGTGGCGGCCTGCTCAGGTTATATACGATACTTAATTACTAATGTTGATTGTTTTATATTTATTATAGAATAGTACAAACTTAACCGCGTTGTTAACCGCGTTGGTGCCCTGCTGCACACACGAGGACCTTTTGCTCGTTAATAGAAAATGAACAAACTCTAAACCAACATGAAAATGTTGTCGTGAACATGTTTAACTCGAAATTCACTCGAAATTCACAAACTTGAGAAGTTAAAATTGTGCGGTGCCAAAAGCAAATTATAAAAGGTTGAGGGATTAAAGTTAAAATTTTTAAAACTTGAGAAGTTGAGAGCGAGTTTTGGTATTTTAAACATTTGTTGAGCTAAAAGTGTAGGATGATAAAATTGACCAATGAAGAGTTAAAGTATAAACTTGGGAGTTCAAAGGTGAGTTTTGACATTTTACGGTATTGAGAGGCTAAATACATAGTATGACGAAGTTGAAGGTTAGGGGGCTAAAATTGTAATACTGAAATTTTAAGGGAGCAAAGTTAACATGATAGAAGGGGTGGGTGTAACAATTTTAAAAGTTAGAGTGCTAGTAATGTCGGTAGAAAAACTCCACTAGCATTACATTTTGAGTTTATATATTTAACTAAGTAAATAACAGTTTTAGTCCTTGTATTTTACATTTAATATAGTCTCACATTAACAGGTTAAGTCCTTATGATTTTTATTTCTAATAGAAATAATTTCGAATACTAACTCCATCCAACTTTTTATTAACTCTTCATAACGCACCCGCATGTGAGGGGTAAAAATTTCATTTTTCTCACTTTTTTTATCAAGGTCAACATGTAAGTTAATATTTTATCCAGTCCTACAAAAAAAGTGGAAGAAATTACATTTTACCTCTCACATGCAAGGCATGTAGGGGAGAATTAACAGAAATGTGGATGAATTTAGTGTTTGGGACCATTTTCGTTAGAAATAAAAATCACAATAACTTAAACTGTTAAAGTGAAATTGAGCCAATTAAAAATATCAAACACAGGACCAAACTGCAGTTTACTCTATTTAATTTTATCTCACAGACATCCATCAAAGCGAACCACATGACGTTGATAGTAGGGGACAGTCGCCCCTGCGCGTTTTTCGCAAGTAATATTAATTTTTACTCCAACACCTTAAATTTTTTTATAAATATTAATTTCGCCCCTTCAAAATGGTTATTTTCGTGTACTATTTATTGGTATTAACAAAATTCCGCCCCTGAAATATAATAGTTCAAGATCCGCCACTTATTAAATCTCGTTTGTTTCATCATCCACCAAAAAACTGCTTAACTTGAATTGGTTTGAACCTGAAGAGAAACCGATATGGAAACCAGTTTGAACAAAACCACATGTTTGGAATCATTTTGTGAAACCGGTCAACCCCCAAAACAACCAGATTTCAATCTTTGCATAATCAAAAGCTGTTGAAACCAAACTGGTATGGCCAAAAACAATGTTGACAATCTTTGACCCAATCTATAAAAGTGGATCAGATTATATTTAATAAGATATATCAATGAAACTTAAGAATAAATTAGTAATGTGCTATAATTAAATACCTTATTATTTTTTAACCATTCATAACTTTTTATACGATATTATTTTTTTAAAAAAATTTACACCATAAAACTGAACATTTAATTCTCTTTTATTTGAGTATAATACTGCTATATTAAAAAATAGTTTTTAAATTAATTGTGTGTTCCGGTTTTATAATGATTTTATCTAAAAATTAATTGGAACCTTCCATGCCCTGATGAATATTGTTAAAATTATCTGTTTATTATGTTCCTGAGCATAGCCGGGCTCTAAACTAGTTTATTATAACGAGTTTCAAACATTTTAAGTTTTTAAAAATCTATAAGAATACTAAATGGTGTATTTAAAAATAATTTCCATAAATTTGTTAACTTAAATAAATATGATCTATAATTTTTCTATAATTAGTCAAGGGAGTAAATTTTCTGTTTATATAATAAGACTTCAATTAAATATAATGGGTCAAGACTAAATATACGGATCCTAAAATATACTCCCTCCGTTCCATTAGAAGTGTCCATATTGCCTTTTTTAATTGTCCCACTTAAAGTGTCCACTTTTAAAATTTATTGGTAAACTTCCAAATTTGCCCTTAATAACATAAAACAAACAATATGATGGACCCACAATAATATTTATTGTCAAGGGTATTATTGTCAAATAACAAACAAAAATACCAATCATTTATTGTGCCTAAAACTTTGTGTTTTTCAAACTAAGACAATTCTAATGGGACAGAGGGAGTAATAAACTAAATTAAAAAAAAAGTGTATAAATTCATTACCATTGTTTTGTTTGAACTACACTAACCGACTTATCTATAAATACTTTTATATTTTGTGATTTGTGCCGTTGGGGTGGTGGTCCAACGATAAGACGTAAGTTTTAGAGGTCACAAGGTCAGGGGTTCTATCCTTGGCCGAGAGGGGGTTTTCTCATTTATCCGGGTGGGTTTCCTCCTCTTGGGGGTGCAACGGGGGCCTCTGTGGGGTAGTTCATAATGGGGTGGTTGCCTTCGGGTGGTCTAACCAGGGGGTTTTTCGGTGTTGCTGTTCAAAAAAAAAATAAAATTTGTGATTTGAAAGAAACTCTATATATGTTCACATGATGGAGGCAGCATTGTTCTTTGATAAAGGGTTGCATGGGGCGATTGAGGACATAGTGATTTGTGAAGGCCATTTATTTGGGGATTTCCAATGACGTCTTGCTTTCTTACCTATTAGGTTTGGGGGTTTGGGGTTGTATTCAGCAGTAGTGGCTTCATCCTATGCCTTTGTGGCCTCGAGGGCCCAATCTTGGGTACTTCAAGACTACGTTTTACGTGATAGTGGTATATGTGGTATGGATTATGATTATGGTTGTGTTTTGGCTTGTCTTCGTGATACGATTCCAAGCTATGAATTTGGCGTTTTCACTAAAAAGGACACCGCCCCCTAAAGCCCAACATGCATTGGCAAGTGTCCTTTTTAGTAAGATTGTACAAGACATGAAAGTACACTTTGACATGATCGTTAAACAAAAAACCGTTTTTGAGTGTCTACAAGCACCACATGCTTAAGATTTTCTTCTTACTATCCCAATAGATGGGCTAGGCCAACATATGTCGTTAATTGAGTATCGAAATATTCTTAAGTATCGCCTAATGGCTCCCATTTTTCCAAATGATGAGATTTGTCCTATTTGTTGCAAGGCGTGTTTGAACTCATTTAGGGAGCATTTGTTGCAAGTACCGACATGATTTAGTCAGAGACGTTCCTTTTGACATATTCATGCAAGCTGGGGTTTCAGTTAAGAAAGAGGCACCCGTGAATTTCTTGACCGACCTGTCGGAAGATAGATCTACACTTAGACCGGCTGATATTTTGATATTTGGACGGACATGAGGTAAACATGCATGTGTGGATTTAACATGTGTTTCTCCACTAGTAGGCTTGGAAAATGATGTTTTTAGGGTGGGTCAAGCTGTTGCTTGCAAAGTGCCTAAAAAAGAGAAAGCATGCATTGACAACACGTATCCGTTCCATTTGCATTTGATACCTTTGGTTTTCTTGCACCTGAGGTCATGGAGGTACCTAATCGAGTCCAACGGGTTATGCATAGCTTTGTTGTGACCCCAAGGTCTATAAATATAGTGTTTAAACATTTTGCTATCCAAAAAGGGTTAGCGGCACAACTTGTTGTCCGTTTACCTTCTATTTATATGTAGATAAATTTTATTAATCCATTTGGATCCTATTATTATAGATGTAAACATAAAAAAAGCTAGAATTGGAGGCCTAAAATAAATTTGTGGCCTAAAACATAAACTTAGTTTGCATACATTACAAGCCGGCCCAGCTCAAATCATAAAAATATTTTACATTGATTTGTCCTTTGGTACAACACTGCGGGGAATTCGGTTCATAACATTCTCATCAACTATCTTGTAATGTCTTGAAAAGCTTCTGTGGATTGTACCTGCGCAACGATCTACTTGTTCTTCGTATTTATTGTACAATGCAGGTAGTGTCACTGAAAGAATCGTCCCTGGCATCACATTTCAATTCCACGATTAGAAACTGGATCGTTACGAGAATAGAGGCTGTCTAAGAGATTCACCAAAACAAAGAGTTGCATAAAGAAACAGGTCAAATTTCCCGTAACTAGTCAAAGAGCTTAAATAAAATTCAATAGTTTTTCTAATCGTATTTAACACACTAAGTAAGTGTTTTGACCAGCCAAACCCGCACTAAAAGTTACTCATTTTGACCCGCTTATTGAATCTATGAGGACAAATTCAAGGCAACTGTCCAAAACATCAAAACTACAAATAGAGCTCTTTTTCTAGAAAAGGGGAAGAAGATAATAATCTTATGACAATTTAGCTTTAGTGTTAACCAGCAAGGTGAATGAGAGCGACGCTAGGATAACCTAATATAAAAAACCTAATATAAATAATCTTATGACAATTCCTAGTCTCCCCTTCTCTCAAACTTGTAAGTCTGCATTTACCATTAGCCTTCTATTGTACAAAAACTGGTATAGAAATAACTGAGCTCCCTATAAGTCTAGTGTCATTTACTCATTTTCAACTATTCTTAGGGTTTAAGAGATTAGTAAGTTTGTGTTTAATAGTAAAAAATATGATGCACTGATTGAAGTTCCAACAGCAGTAAAAGGTTAAATAAAATAAACATCAACATTCAAATCATTTATAAGATGGAAATAATGTGCATACCTATATATGCAAGGGTGAAGAAAGAGATTAAACTCCCCAAAACAGATAACAGCCACAGAAAGCCCACTACCTGCATGTTTGATTCATAAAAAAAACATGTGGTCATAATTTTTTTCATGCCAACAAAGTGAGTCAAATCAAAAAAATATCCGGATGGTGCTTGGATATGCGCTTTTGACTCAAATATCTAGTGATTGTGACTCGAGGTCACAATATTCAGTTTTGGTGTTTGCATATGCAGATTTTGCTTGTGTTTATCTATTTGTTTAGACGCGAGATAATTAGTTTCATACTAGCCACAACAAAAATAATAATCTAACAGTAAAATAAGCTGTACCTATTTACCCAATTTTTATATATAACCCATAAACGTCATTCCCATTTAACAAGACATCTTTTTCATTCACAAAAGCATCCTTTTTGTTATTTTATTTATTAGCCCCTTAATAAATATATTTCCAAACACAAACTTCTGCTTATCTTATTATTATAACAACCTCTTGTACTGCGATTGACTATCTGATAATTTAACATCACACAATCACTTTCAAACTCGCAATAATATAACCCCTCAGTAGGTTTTAGTAGTAGCCTTGCAGGTCATGGTCTCCAAAGTAACACGACCCGTTTTGTTAAAGTTTTCTACATAGAACTAAGGGAACACATTATAAAGAATGTTTCACCAGTTATCAGTGCATTGAATGCTAAATTATGGTTAACAAGTCTGTTAAGGAGTTGTGATCACAAACCATGAAAAAGAGCTTGAAGTCCTTGCCAAGGGTGATATCATGTGCCATAAGTAAAAGATAGTTTACTTTGATACGAAAAGATGAAGCAGCATAATTGACCATCTCCTCAGACAAGACCAGTTCAGGCAACGTTTGAATCTGTCTGTGCAATTTTAAAACAACTATAGTAAGTGAACTGCATACCAGAAGTAGACCAAACTTATTATTTAACCATATTATGATATATAAAGATAAAAGCGTCCATACTTATCCCTTAAAGAAGCATAACTGACATGTAGAAATCGCAGCACGATCAAGAGGAGCAGAACATTAGAACAAATTGTCAAAAATGACAACCCAGATCGCTCAAATATTAGCCAGGCAACAGTGGCAACAACAATGATGCCAAATGAAATCCTTCGCCTCTTCCACAACAGCACATCAGCCGCTATGAATCAAGAAGAAAATCAGGAAAAAAGAATGTACCTAATCATATTTTCACTAATGATATCACTAAACATCAGTAACAAAATGATAAGAAATCCCCAAATCAGATTCATCAATTCACACAATAAAACATAAATCAACTTTAAAATCTGAATGTTTAGCCATATATATAAACATATACAAGCGTGCATACAAAACTAGGGGAAGGATCATGTGAAAAGTCACTTTAATAAGAAAATAAAAAAACTTCATACTACGCATCTGCAACTAGTATGATATACTGCATATACGCAGTATGAGTTTTTTAATTTTTTTAATTTAAATGAGTGTTGTCATGATCCAAGCCCTAGCTATGCATGTATGTATATCTCTATATGGTTAAACATTCAGAATTTAAAGTTGATTTATGTGATACTCTAGTGAATTGATGATTGAGTATAAGGTATGATATATGCCTGCACAAATCAAAATTAAAAGCACTTTGCTATGAAATTATCAATTAACAATAAATTACTCTTTCAATTACACAAATAGAGCACGTTTATGTTTACAACTTCAAAACTAAATCAAACTTCATTACATAAAATTAGTAACTAACTCTTAACAATATCGCATGAATATTCACTTCTTTTGAACATAACAACAGTAGGTTATGAATTTATGAAATAAACGATTTGTACCTTTTCCGCCGCCCATCAACTGATGAACAGTGATCTGTCGATCAAACAACCGGTAACCGGAACTTGTGGATGTCGAACACGTACTATTATCCCGTTCAACGTGATCGCAAACATCCGGTGAATCGTCCATAGAAATGTCACGATTTCACTGCCAAAATCAAAATCAGTTGAGTAATTTCGCACAACTATAAAAAAAATTCGCAACAGGTTCGAATATATGCTGAAAATTGGATGAGTGTGAGACAATTTCGAGAACCTTGAAACCTGATGTTTTTGTTAAGTTCTTCTGCGTTGAATTGATGCATTCGGCCGGTTCGTTGATCGGGATTATGGATGAACCGGTCTACTTTTCTTTTGGTTTATTGCACGAAGGGGCATGAAGATTGAATCCCTTGCATATTAGTACCTTCTTAATTCTTTGTTTTACACTTTATGCTACCATGCTATTGAATAAGATTTTGTTAGTTACTATTGTTTGTTTATCTTGTTTCTGTTACCAATGAAAGATCATTGTTACTTGTGTGTTCGTAATTTTTAACTTACCTTTTTATTATAAACAAATGATTATCCAATTAGCCTTACTCTATTTTTCCATAATACATCATGTTTTAGCATTGTAAATAACTTCAACCAAATTGATTATCTATTGTAGATACCAATATATATTTGTGTTTTTTGTTAAATATAAACTTTAGTTATTGTTGACAAAATGTAAATAAGAAAGAACATAGTGTGAACATCATAAACAACCCATCAAAGTTCACAGAAGGTTGAGAAGTAGTATGTCTGGTTCACCAGGTTCTACAACTTAGGGTCAAATCATAGTCAAAGGAAGAGTTTGATCCTAGCTCAAAAGGAACGCTAGCTATATGCTTAACACATGCAAGTCGAACGTTGTTTTCGGGGAGCTGGGAAGAAGGAAAAGAGGCTCCTAGCTAAAGGAAGCTTGTCTCACCCAAGAGGTGAGAAGAGTTGAGAACAAAGTGGCAAAACACAAAGAATGAAGTATTAATATCACAAGTGAGTAGAAAAGAACTTTCATTGAAGGTTCATGGAGACATGGAGTTGGGTTAGAGAAGCTCACTTATTAAGTCCCCTTCATGAAGAACACAAGTGAATCAAACCCCAATTAGCAACCAAAAAATATATTCAACTTTACTAGGCAGAGTCAGCACAAAGACATTGTGATACTTTTGACTAAACTATCTACGTATTCTTTGTTTAGTAAACTAATCTCAAAAAACAAATATTTCAAAGGTGCCATTGTCTTATAAGTGTCGCGTTAGCGAAATTAGGATTTTGGTTTTTCATGGTTCGATTCTTTCAAGTATGTAGATGCGTTACGTAAGAGGCTAAGACCCCAAAACTTGATTATCAAGTTGTGCAGTAAAATCTTTAGAGGGTGTGAATAGAAAAATGTCAAACTTAGCCTATTCATTAAACAAACATAATAGTTTGAGGGGTTTTCAGAAATTACGATCGTCTTCCCAATTAAAAAACCGCATAACACGGTGGCGCCTCCATTTTAGACAAAAAACTACTCCCACTGCCTTTAAAGCGCGTGCTATACACTCCCCCTATTACCAAGTTTATAATCAAATTTACTGATCATACATTTATCTTTGATGTTTTTCTGTACATTTTAAGTAGTACAAAAATTTTAAAACAGCTTTGCGTTTCTGAAATATAACAAGCGAAGGAAGAAACACAAAAGGCGAAAAAGGGTGACTTCTTCCTGTGGAGGCCTTTATGCTAGACGCGTGTCAAACTCAATGGAAATACCTAAACTAACCCTGATTTACTGTTTAAAACCTTCAACTTTCAACAAAAAAGTTAATTGTCATCATGTTCATCCCTAAACATAGACTTCCTACTTTGTTTGCCTAAAATCACAAAAATCAGCTTTCAGGAAGAGTTTGAATTTCTTTTGCGATCCTAATACACTCGGACATGGGACAGTTTGTCTTGATTGCATTGTTGGAAATATGTGATCTACTAACACTGTACCCCTCCTAAAATGACAATATTCAAACATCTTATTAGAATTAGAAGTAAATATAAAAGCGAAGAATAATATGCACACATCTGTCAGGAAGTACCTGCTGGATGACACTCATTATTGTCGCGAGACGAGGGGAATTGACCTTTGCACGACTTGCTATCTGTTACATATAAAGAAAAAAGTAGCCAGTATGTTACACAACTGATAAAATAACATGTTACTGGTACAAACTTACAAACCTCATCAAGTTGGATGTAACCAAATGGTAAACTGGGATCACTTTCATCAATCATCCGGCGTAAGAGCTTATCAAGATCATTTTTCACGCCATCACCCAACCATCCCCATTCTCCTGCTAATGTATGCATTTCTGTAAGATACGATGCACAATGAAGAGGGCCGGTCCATAGAGGCCCAGAAACAACAAGCGAATCAGGCACCTGCAAAACCAGATAGAATTAGACCATATAAAGATACCAAATGATTGAAACCAACACAAAAACATGCTTAAAAACCATACATCCGATTCACAAGGACACTTCATTTGCCCGAGTTTGTCCCAAGAAATAGCTTGAGAATGTCCACACGACTCACAGTAGCCAATAAACCTATAATGACTGGTACCAAAAACATATTTAGAACACAATTACTTCGCTTTTATGAAACTTTTGCAAAGTATAACAAACTGTAACCAATAGTACATGCCATGTGGTGGCTTCCCTCGGTTCAGGCGTAGCAATACTCTAAATACAGGCCCATGATATGAATAATATGAGAACAGTGGTGTAATGTAATAACCCAAAACCGAAGCCTCCCTCATTGCACCACCTATAAGCATCCTCAAACCGATTTCATTTGAGTAGGGAAGTGGCCGGATATATGCTCCGTATGCAGCTAAAGAACTAGAGAATACAAAACAGATCATAAATATGTCAGAAAGCATTTCAAATGATACTCAAACACATCAATTCTCGATCAAATCACTGCATCTGAAGTAAATATTTTGTTAATTCGCTTCTCAAATTCCTAAGAGTGCAAATTGTAATGCATAAAGCCGATAAACAATCAATGATATTGTCAGATATCCATTCTAGATCAAATCACTAAAACTGAAGTATAAGTTGTGAAGTGTGATACATAAAGCCGATAAAGGATCATTCATACTCTAAGACGATATCAATTCTAGATCAAATCACTGAAACTGAAGTATACACTGTTTATATTTTGTTTCTAAAAATCATAATAATGTGAATTGTAATACATAAAGCTGATAGAAAATGATAATATGAAGAACAGAATATGAACTCACTGATTAGGCCGATGACCACCGGACGAAAACCCGTCGGTTGAAGTAACATAAAGCAATCCACCTAACTTCACAGTATCAAAAGCACATCTAAAGAAGCTAGAATCACTCCCAAACGAATCAACATCAATGAAATCAAACAAATCTCTCTCAACATATCTCTCTGCCAAAACTCGATTCGCAATCGAATGACTCACCTTCCACCTCACATCTTCCTCACTCGAAACACTCAACAAATTCGACACTATAACACCATTACAATCCTCGTTTGCATCATTAGCCAATACAAAATCAGCATTCGCTTCTGCTAAATAACGAAGCGATCGAATACCGCAACCGCACATCGCATCGAGCACTCGTAAGTTACCGTTTGATTTTTTATGAATCGCGGCGGCGAGAACACCTAGGTCCCGGCCGGTGGCGCTTTCGTGGCGGAAGAAAGTGTCGCCGATTTGGAATTGGAAGCCTCTTTCGGTTTCGTAGTGAGAATTGGAAGCAATTGTGGTAACAGGTCTGAAATTGAATGGTTTTCGGGTAGGGTTTTGGGATGAATTGGTGAGAATTAGGGTTTTGGGGTGGAATGAAGATGATAGGGTTGTTGGATAGAGTGATCCCATGGCGGGAAGAAAAAACGGGCGTCAATTGTTCAACGGGTTGGGTTCTAAAACGTGTAGTTGCTGCTACAAATAATATCCCAAAGTTTTATTGCTGCTACAAATTTTAAAACCAATATTTCTTATATTATATTTGTTTCATCCTACACATAGGGGCTGTTTGGGATTGCTTATTAAAACTCCTTTTAACTTCTGTCAGAAGTTAATAAGTCAGTAGGTACTGACTTATTAACTTTTCTCCTCACAGCTTTCAGTTTGCCAAACACCTTTTAACCTGCTTTTAGCTTTTCTAAAAGTTAATAAGTTATAAGTTGGTCCAAATAAGCAATCCCAAACAGCCACATAAATAGGAAAAGAAAGACGTAAAACAGGTTGCTCAAAACACCAACCAATACTCATCAAAATAATAATAAAGGTTTAACAGAAAAATAAAATACATAAATAATAAAGATATATAATAAGTTAATAATAAAGTGAAAATGAGGGAGGGTAATTAAAACTTAAAAGGGGTATGGATGAATTTGGGCAGGAGCCATTTGCCAAGTCTTGACGGACGCCTTCGCACTTGTACTAGTCGCGTTGTTGAACAAGAACACCTTCGCTTCTTCATATATCGCTTTTGTAGGATAGACCCTTGATGTGATAACCGTCCTTCCACCTTGTGCGAACCCCTCGACTATCGAATGATCCACCTATTTCAGTAAAAAAAACCGCACAATTCAATTTGCATATTACAAAACAAACGTGCTCAATAGGTGAGATGAGAGCAAATAACTCCTGAGTAAGAAACTGCTACCTTAATGTTCATTTAATAAAACTAGGTGTAATTCTACCTCGCCTGTTGCGCGAGGGTAAGCCCTGAAACAAAGCATGTAAAAAACGAAGACTATCTCACAGTTTACCAAAAATCCGACAACTATCCACCACTCAGTTACAAATAGAAGGAAGGCAGAAGACCTCGAAGGAGAAAGGGATAAGAGCACGCCGGTGTCTCGAGTGACAGAAAGTATAAGTGGTTCTTACGCACACAACCAATTACAAAAATAACTCATAAAACACACACCAATTTACAAAAATATCCTCTAATTAATACTATTCATTTCCACTCCTTTTTCAATAAAATAAAAAGGAGAATTATAATTTCAAATTTAATAATTAAAATATTTACTTACCAATAACCTCATTGTAAGCTCTTCGTCATCCAAGACAGGGACACTGCTACCATACACTACCCTCTCACCATCATAATCCAATGATGACCTATAATTTAACTTACCAACTTAAAGCTAATGCAATTTAATATTAAAAAATATATATATGGAAATATTAAATGTATGTTTCTGTTACCTTAGCTTATCGGTACAAAAATGTGTTGACACACCTCCATCACCATTTTTAGCAACGTAGAAATAAACCGGAGTTAATTCCGAAAGCGTTCCATCGGCTAGAACCACAACACCAAATGGTCCCAAACTTCCCCTTTCAGCAGCACCTGAGCTCGCGGTGCAACTGTAGTTATCATTTGCTTCACTCGTCGCTTTTAACACATCCTGATCCACCTTAAATGTTGCAATTATGTCCAACTACAATCACCATATGCTATGTTACCATTAAAAGTTATTTTTTCATAATATGTTACATTAAGTAATAGATATATTATGGTAAAAACTAAAAACCTGAGTAGCGGTGCCTATGTCAAGTGGAACGATCGAGCCCGGCTCTAGCTCAATCTCTTCAAACACTCGACCGTTGTATCTCAAACTCTCGATTTCCTCAACGGGCCAATGAAGCAAATGGGTACCGGTCTTTCTATCCAGTACAACGGTTCGTCCAACGTTCTGTTATAATTTACTAGACATTAGCACGTTTATTGTCACAAAATGAAAAGATACGATACGAAAATGATTAAAATAATATTACATAAAGAGTAGCCCATCCTCTTAAGAGGTCCTGATCAGGACTATCTGATTCTCCAACATAACCCCAAGTCACCCTTCTTTTCTTCAATGGGTCAAAAAGACTCTTTGATGCGAAAAATTTCCCGTAATCGCACCGTAACCCGATCCCAACATCTAAATCCGGGTTATCGGGGGTCCATTTATCGTTCTTCGCATCATACGTTCCAATCGAGTACCAATCCATTCCATGTCCCTCCCAGCTTTCTTTAATCACGTGTTTGATACCCGACCCATAGGCCGCCATATCAAGGGCACTATCGTTGGTCAACGAAACCGGATAAAAGTCAACACATTCCCACATATCAGTATTCGGAACTGAGTGCAACGGCTCGTCCAACATCACGTAGTTCGTGTAATCATCGGTGTAGTAAACAAGTACCATCCCCGTATTACCACGTTTGGTTCCCATGATCATCCTATGCTTTCCATCAGGACCCGTCCAAACAGTTGACGGGTCCCGATAATCTTTTAACCCAATCCCTTCCGGAGTATACAGGATTGGGTTACCATCATACTTGACCCACTCAACAAGAAGTGGGTCAGATAAATTCACCGGTACAGCTTTACACTGTAACTGCGAAAAATCATTAGCATTTCCCGTATACAACGCAAAAATCCGCCCATCAGGTAGAACCGTAGTCGACCCCGATAACACTCCCTCGATATCATACCATTCAGTCGGGACTATAGCCACCGGAAGCTCAAACCAATTAACCATATCTTTGGACACCATGTGACCCCATGACATATTGCCCCAAACCGGGGCGTACGGATTGTACTGGTAGAATAAATGATACCAACCCATGTGAAACAATGGACCTAGTTAATATCAAACAGTTGAACCATATTAGGGTTTTGTATACATATTTAAACAATTAATAAATCAGTTTCAAAATCCAATGTAAATACATACCATTGGGATCTGAAGATCACAGCGCGCATCGATGGATCCAGTGAAGAACAAAAATTCAGATTAAAACCAGAAATGTTTGAAAGGTATGAAATAATATATATGACAATGAAATGAAAAAGATATAAGCTGGTACCGTAAATGAAGTTCTTGGCGGGTTGAAAATGAAAAGCTGTACGTTCCCATGTGAGGCGATCAGATTGGGAATATTTGTGAGGTGATGAAATGGTGTTGGTGAAAGTGTGATTTTGATGGTTGAGAAATATGATGAGTACGAAAGATGAAACGAAGGTGATAGTGGATACAACCCAAAGGGTGGATCGTGGTGGTTCGGGGTGGTTCAATAAGGGTTCATGGGTTTTCATGGTTGAGTGAAATGGTGTAAGTGAGTGAGTTCAGTGACTCTGGTTGGTTCTGGCTACTTAACTTGGTGTATGCAACGTACGTACACTCTATAAGTAGATATTTTGGGCTAACTTTTATCAATTGATTGATTATTATAAATAATAATTTTTATATGGTTTTTTTTCTGGCCGTTAATTTACATTTACATTTACATTTAAGCATGTCTTATTTGCAAAAGTGTTGATGTGATTTGCAATGTTTTAAGCGATTTATATTTTTAGAGTTAAAATTGTTTAAGGTATTATTTTTAATAACAATCTATTTACTTATACTTATAAGGTACTACTAAATTACAAGATTGAATAGATGATCTTTTATTTAAGAGGCAAATCCTTTATTAGGTTTGCTAATTTCATATTGACGGTTGTTATGCTACGTACAAAGAGTAAATTACACGTTATGTTTTTTAGAGTAAAGTTCATTTTTCGTTCTTAAGAAATAAAAGAAATTGTTTTATGTTTATAATTAATTTATAACAATATTCATCATTCACTCTAAGGAAATAATAAAAATAATTCTTTATGCTTACATATTTTTAGCACTTTTCGTCCTTTCTAAAGTAGATAGAAATAAGAGGAAACAATAGAAACCGCTAAAGATATGAGTTAAAAATATGAGAGTAGAAGATATTTAGTTATTTTCATAGTTTAAGGACAGAAAGTGAAAACTACTAACATATAAAAAGAATGAAAAATGTATTTTTTTTTCTATAGTCACTTACGGTCTCTAAAAGTTTACTAGCTAATACTTTTTGTGATTCTTATAAAATAATTTTATTTTAGTATCTTTATTCAACAATAAAAGTTAATGATGTTTTAACGAAGTTATTAGGGGAGAATAAATGTTGGTGTAGGTTTAAAAAAAGATAAAGCTGTATGGTAGAAGAGTTATTGGATTTTAATAATTTGAACTTTTAAATATTGGCCGATATTAATCTTAACTTAAAAAAATCTCTGTGACATTCTCTAACTTGTAACTTATTTTCCTACAATGATTCTCCGGTAAGTTAACTTAACGCCTTTAATTTTTTTTCAAATTTCTGACCGATGTTTTAGGGCTTATCGGGAGGATGATATGAGTCTACTGATGTAAAACTTATCAAATCAAAATAATTTTTTCCACAATCAAGTCAATATCTCAACATGAATCATAAATTAAAGTCAACACACATACTGCATACAAGATCATCATAAACAAATTTTCTCACATAGAACATCTATCCAACATATCATAAATAACAAAAAAATCATCAAAAAATCATCATTCATCCATAAAGCCTAAGTAGTCATACAAGATCTAACAAAATATCATCATAATCCTCAAATCCAACATAAAAACGTCTAGATCTAGCCTCATATCAACAATAACTAAGTGAAATCAAGTAAAAATACACAAATAAGAGTAGATCACACCCGAATTGGCCACCAATTTTCAAATAAAAGTATGGATCTACATTCCACTCTAATTTTTAAATCAATAACTTTTGGTCTTCAATCCATCACAACCTTCAAAATCTTTAAACGAATATCTTCAAATCTTTAATATCAAGGACCAAAATACCAATCAAAGGTTGAATCCACACCAATTTCCACTCAAGATCACCCCCAAAGACCTTCTCAATGATTTCTAGCCGTTTTGTGGCTTTAGGTGAAGAGGCGATGCCCTAAAAGTGTAAAAAAATGGTGTTTAAATACTAATTTTTAGGGTTTTTAGCGACTGGGCGCCCAGCGGGTCGCTGAGGTGTAAAGATAGTTGTCTAGCGGCCCTCTAGGTAGGTATATGACAAAACAGGAGCCTAGCGGTCCTCTGGCTAGCAAATTTATGAAAACGGGCTTTTTGGCCTAGTGAGTCTTGGGCTTGGTCTCCAAAGCGGTTTCACTTGATTTTTCTTTTTGTTTGCGTCTTGAATCCGCTTCTTTTATTCAAACTTACCTAAATAAAAACAAAATAAAATAAATAACTAAAAACCAAATATATTTGCATGAAATAAGATTAAAATGAGGTAAAATTTATATACTAAACCCATGTATTTTGCAACACATCAATAGCTTTGAAGGATGGAATGTTATATCATTGAGCGATAAATATCCAAAACAGATCCGCCTTATAACAATAGAGTAAAAGATGGTTCATAGATTTCGTAGGGGTGTCTACACATAGGGCAAGAGACATCGACAAGGTGTATGTGCCCCATGTGTATAACGCGCATGTTGATGGCCTCCCTGGTAGATAATCGATCGAGAGTCGCATGCCAGCTAAAGAAGTTAACTTTAATTGGCAGAATGCTATCTCAAACGAAGTCTGCTACCAGGTAAGAAGGTTTTTTCTCTTCTATAAGTCTTTTGATAGCTTTTGTTGAGTAGATTTTCAACGAGTTTGCCTCCCAAATCCAACAATTGAGAGAGGGATGAATCTGATAGAATTGGTGAGAGCCGTGAATCTGCTTAAGATCTCATCATTCATGGGAGGGGTAGAGTATGTGGTAAACCAGATGATGCCATGCAGGTTGGGGTTTAAAGCTTTCGATAATTTGCAAAAAGGATTTTTGGATAATAAGAACAAATCAGGGAATAGATTGCATAACGGAGATGTAGATGACCAATTATCCAGCCAAAAAAAGATAAAGATTCCACTCCTGGTTTTGGTGTTATCAGATCTTGCATGTTGATTGAGGCCTTAGCCAGATCTAATGCGGCTGAAGAGATATTTTTCCATACAACAGTGATACTAGCTTTTAATGGCATGGCTTTGGTGTGTCTTCTGTTAACATGAATAGATGCGATTACATTGAACCATAGTCTTGTTCTCTCCGTCCTTGCCCTCCAATGCCACTTGGATAGTAAAGCAATGTTCGTCGTCCTTAAGGAGCCAATATTTAGGCCCCCTTTATGTTTAGGAGCTAGAAGCTTATCTCATAGTAACCAGTGTATTTTTCTTGTTTTCTTAAGAGTTACCCCAAAAGAAATTTTTAAGAAGGCGCTCTAATTCTTCGATCACATGAATGGGAGCTTTAAATAACTGGAAGAAATATAGGGGAAGGCTTCCAATGATAGATTTTATTAGAGTTAATTTTCTTCCGAAGGACATTGTCTTAGCTTTCCAAGATGACTACCTGGTTTTAAAGATATTGATAACTGGTTTCCAATGTTTTATGTGATTCATATTCCAACCCACCGGAAGACCAAGACAGGAGAAAGGAAGACAGCCTGGGAAGTATCGTAATGAATCAATAGTGAGTAGACAGAGAGACTTCTTCATTAGGGATGTTAATACCATATAGATTGCTTTTGCTCATATTTATATGGAGCCCTGACGACAAGTGGAAAACCCTTAAAATTCTTTTAAGATTTTACATATTTTTCAATAGATGAGTGAAAAAAAATTATCATCAAGTTTTTTGTAACAAATTCTAAAATATTGCATGTTAATTGGTGGCTCTTCTATATGTTAATTCATGTAGGTTAATAACCCGCATATTACACGGGTTATAAAAATATAAATGATGTGTAATAAAAAATATATAAGAAAAACACTAAAATTAAAATAACAAAAAATAAAAAAATAAAAACAGTAAATGCATAAATACATATTATCTGTCCCGAATATATAACAAAAAAGAAACTCAGATTTGTTGTAAAAACTTTTGCATCTGACATGAAAGTCATCCGTTCGGATCACAAACCCTAAGTGATTCTAATATTTAGTAATAGCAAGTTAATATTTAATAGTTAGTTAAATGTGATATTAAAACCTAAGTATGAGATTTAACAAAGATTTGCTTATATTAATTGAGATATATTTTATGTGTTTTTTGAGAATGATAACTCTTTAAAATTGAATTGAATAAGTTTAATTGGATTGCCGTTCAAAAAATTTCATACTAGTGCAAATTTTAATGGGAAAAAGGACCTTAATTAAGAATGCTATGTATTTCATTTTTTTACTACTTTTTTGGTTCATATGGAAGTCTTGAAATAAATTTATTTTTAGCTCCATTAGATCGGCAGTAGACAAAGTGGTGGATGACACTAAATTCCATACTTTTGCTTGGTTGAAGAACAAAACGAAACTTATTAACCTAGATTGACACTCTTGATATATATAACTTCACTTTTTAAAGGTTTTGTTTGTAATTTGTTGGGTGTCTATATTTGGTCATAGTGCCTTGTTAGTGGTGTTTTTTATAATAATAATCGCCTTAAAAAAGGATTAAGTTTTAATAGTTTGATTAAACAAAAGTATTAATATTTTTTAGTTTTTTTTAAACAGCAAACTACATCTACTATTACATTACACCACTCCTAACTAAATTACACCAAATTTTACCTTGTCAGGGATAGAACTCATGACCTCTCATCTAAAAGACAATGCCTTTATCAAGTGGACTAGCCCCACATTGGCTAATATATAT
Organism: Tagetes erecta; assembly: GCA_030867185.1. Lineage (NCBI taxonomy): Eukaryota > Viridiplantae > Streptophyta > Magnoliopsida > Asterales > Asteraceae > Tagetes > Tagetes erecta. The sequence continues at coordinate 16,702,778 of CM061491.1, read as the reverse complement.
ATATTTTTTAGTTACAAAATATTAGACACCTTTTTACGCTACAATATTAGACACATATGCAATCATGAACTAGAAGAAAGTGTCATAAAATATGTTGCAAAAGTTTATAGTATAAAACACACAAACATACACGTGTCGAAATGAAGGAACATGACACAAAAGGTCGAAAAATTATGAACCGTTGGTTCTATTCAGGTGTCAATCATGCCTCCTCGTACGTCAATTGTTTGTTGTGAAAATTTGTTTCGGTGTGTTTAATGTTACACCACCTTGTTATTGATAAATCTACTATTAATTTGTACAAGTCGTATAATTTTACGTGTATAAGGTATTACTGTATTATTAGTGTTTTCAGATTTTTTTTATCTAGTGGCTTAAGTATAAAACGTGCATCTTTTATGTAAAAACGTCATGCATTATGAAAAGTGACGGATTCAAAAACTTTTTAATGGAGGTCCGAAATTTAATAAAAGTCGTTTAATATTTTTCTTACCCGGTTCGACTTGGTTTGGGTCGGGTCAAGTTATGATATGACAAAGAAACTAATTTCATACATAAAATCACCTAAATGCATTAAATATCATTACAATTCGCAAAAAAAATAATGAAAAATGTAATGTCCCGTATTTTTCATGTATTTTTATTTTAAATGTAATCGTAATATTTACTCATTATTTATAATGTTAAAACTTGATCATAGTGGAAATACTATTTTTATATCATATATTGTTGATTATATACTTGTACAACGTTTAAACAATTATGAATACACATTTTAACGCAAAAGTGAGCAATTTATCAAGACTTGTATTTTTCAGAAATTATTTATAAGTATTTTATGGTTCATAAGTTAAAGTACCAAAAATCATGCTTAAACATGAATTTATGACTTTATGGGCAAAACAATCAATAAAACAATTTTAAGGGGCCAAAATTAAAATTTTGTATCTCTCCATTTATCCCTTTACCTATCTTTTTTAATGTCAAACCATATTTTCTATCTATAAATATTAACTCAAATCATTGATCCTAATCACTTTTATTACTTTAAACTCTCTCAAACTTTCTAAATCTATTTAAATCTCCATCTTTTTGCAACAAATATTCAAGAACAATTTGTGAGGTTTTTTTATTTCTTTCTTTCATCTTTTATTTTTTTCTTTCTTTTTTCATATTTTTTTTTCTTTCATTTCTTTTTTCTTTCTTCTTTTACTTTTTTAAATTATTTCTTCTTTTTAAATACTTGAATCATCCTCTAGAAATTTACCATATATTTAGCAAAGTAAATAAGATTGGTAAATAATTATTTTGAGTTCGAGTTAGGATTATTTTTTCTTAAACCTTATAAAACGAGTTTATAAGTTATTTTGTTTCTTAAACCTCATTTGCCTCCATTATACATTTTTTCTTAAGCCACTAAGTAATCTCCAAATAAGAATGAAATGAAACCATGAATCCAAACAAGACTGTGTTATGATATAAAAATGATGATGTTAAGAGCCAAGGTTTTACAGCTAAAATTTCTCTCATTCCTCACCTGATTACTTAGCAAAGTAGTTAGTTTAAATGTATTCCATTTCTTACACTCATGACCATCTGAATCATCAACTATGTTAATGGTTTTATGCAATGGTGAAACACTTGAAGGTATAATACCTCTATGATTGATTATACATGATTATATTCAACAATATAAATAAATATATATAATGCAGTCTCCTAACAATAATCAAACTGGATGAGGAGGTCGAGGGTTAAATATTACGGTTTAACATATATATTTTTAAAAAATTAGGGGGAGCAGGTGGCCTCAACCCTACAAATGTGGGTCCACCCCTGTATACGACTCATATATCATTTATTTGTTTTTAAAAAGTGACCAAATTTATGTTTGATGATAATCATTTGTACAAATTAAAATATAAAAAAAATTAATTTACCTATAGTATATTACTATAAAGGTAAATATCTGTCACATGTCATTCTCTCAAACATGATACATCTTTGTTACATATATATGTTTATATATATGTTTAAGTGTCAATATCATAATAATCCTTCCAATCATTATTGATTTCTATTTTAATATTAACTTCATATAACTAAACAAGAAAGTCACACTCCATTTGTGAAACTGAATCAAATCCAAGATTAGCTACATGTTAAATGCATAAGCTAGCTTAAGGATTAGACCTGAGCATTTTTTTGTTAAACATCCCAAATACATGATATGTATTCGTATATTTGATGTTTTTTTTCTTATTTTACATTTAATGTTTTGCTTTTTTAAACTTCAATGTTTAAATTTATGGTTCAACTTTAAAGGTTAGATTTCTAGGTGAGTTTTTTAGCCTTTTCGGCTTAACGTTTAGTTTTTTTAATTAACTTTTTATCACACGCTGTTTACATTTTTCAACTCGTGTAATATATGTGTTACTAAACTAGTAAGAAATAAAAGATTAGAAGTGACTATGAAAGCGCCTCAAGCAACCATGACGTACAATACTAAAAAAAACCATTTATACAAACCAAAATTTAAAAACGATTAAAACATAAAAGGAACGATGCAAATACATTAATCAATCAAACGTATCAATGAATTATCATTTAAACACTTTGGAAAAAGCTATAACAAGGAACCTTTCATTTCAGTGGCTGGTGCATACGACTCAAACAGACCGTTAATACGAGTTTTAAAAGTTAATGTGGTTCTTAGAGCCCTTATGGTACGTGTAGCATAGGAAATGACTAATGAGACTGGGTGCAACTTTCGTCTACGCTGGTATGATGATATGAGTCGTCTAACCGTATGCATACCGCTCGTGTAGGCGGTGACATGCAAATGAGAGGTGTATCCATAAAAGTCCCTTTTCTTTTTAAGTACAACAAATTTCACTTACCTTCCATTTTAATTTAGTTAATCTCTACAATATGTTAAATTAAAAATAGAAATATTATATAACTCTAAGAATTTTAAGAAATTAGTGAAATTTTGGTATTTTTTCTCATACAATATATGACATAGGGTTGTAAACAATTGTCAACCATATATGGTCACAACTTATCGAAGCCTCCTCATGTATTCATAATGTACATATAGACATAATTAGGTAGCTGATAATAGCTTGAATGTATTTTTTATAAGCCGAGATTAGGCCGTTATATATTAGAAAATCATGTTTTTAGTTATGCTTTATATATGAATTTAACATGACCATAGCTATTTTCTTAATAGAGTTTGAATCGTTTACAAGGTACTCTTGTAACTTTGCCATATATACATTAGTTTATATCCATCTCCGTAAACTAATAAAAGATTAAAAACTTTATCACTTGTCAAACTATTATAGTCTTACATTATATTATCACTTGTCAAATTTTTAGATTGTTAACTTTTTTTTTAAACAATTAAATTCAATATATATAAGTTACCTTAATTCTGTTACTTCCGCACATATTTATTAGATTAGTTACTTCTTTAGAATATTGGATTTTATTAATTTGTTTTTTATATATTTGACCGAGCATTTACTTTACACCTCGTATGTTAATAATTCAATTTGAATTAAAAGTTTAATTTACATGTTTACTATAATTCAATTGTAGCTAACTTTTAGTAATTGTTTTTTATTCATTTGTTTTCTATATGCATTTCTAATAAAAAACTTTTTTTCGTTTTTCGTTTTTCATTTTTCATTTTGTAATAATTATTACATATAACAATATTTAACTTTAGTCACAAGATATTATAGTTTGAGGGAGGATCAAATAAAAAATAGATATTTTTTATTGATAAAGTTTATATTTCATTATTTAAAAAAAAAACTTACAATAAGGTGACAGATAAACTGATAACAAGTTACATCACAACACTCTTTTCAATAGTAAAACCTAGCCTACTGAAAACAAAACTTTGACTCTTAGGGTCGAAACATTGCTATGAATGATCTGCTATACCCTGGTCAAGAGGTTTCACTGCCCCAGTATGAGAAGTGACTTAAATCAAATCAAAACTAGGTTTAGCCTTAGGCTTTAGCTAGCTTTTAGGGTTTAATTTTTAGATTTAAGTTTTTGTGGGGTTGGAGGTTTAGTTTTTTGGGGGATGGATTTAGGTTTTTGGGCGGTAGAGGCGGAGGGTTTGACGAATTGACGACATAGTTCTAATGATGTAAAAGTGAGTTTACTGCCACAGTATGAGAAGTGACTTAAATCAAATCAAAACTAGGTTTAGCCTTAGGCTTTAGCTAGCTTTTAGGGTTTAATTTTTAGATTTAAGCTTGGGTTATTGGATTTAATCACTTCCAACTATTGGTTATTTGCCGCTGTCACCTTCAAGTATCATTTTGGCCAATATAACTCCCAACTAAACACTTTGGTGTCCGTATCACCAAAAGTTAACAAAAAATTAACCAAAAGTGACTTGAATTTGTTAAATTTTGGTGATACGGTGTCCGTAACACCAAAAGCTAACCAAAAAATAATCAAAAGTTAACCAAAAGTGACTTGAATTGGTTGACTTTTGGTGACACGGACACCAAAGTGTTTAGTTGGGAGTTATATTGGCCAAAATGATACTTGAGGGTGACAGCGGCTAATAACCAATAGTTGGAGGTGATTAAATCCAATAACCCTTTAAGCTTTTGTGGGGTGGAAGATTAGTTTTTTGGGGGATGGATTTAGGTTTTTGGGCGGTGGAGGCGGAGGATTTGACGAATTGACGACACAGTTCTAATGCTGTAAAAGTGAGTTCAATCGGAATTTATTTGACCCGGATTGAATGTTGTTAAATATCAATTCTCACATTTTTCAGACAAAATCTATTTTGTAGGATTAAAGTTATATAAATTTTATTTCATTTATCACGTAGTTTCGTTGTATAAACCTATAGAATATAAAAATAAAAAAAGGAAAGCCCGAACATAATGATGCACATACTGAACTTTATAAAAGGTAAGTATGTAAGTAACGGGCCTACAAAGTACCAAGTCGACTCGACACGAGGAAATATTTTTGTCCGTTAATTTATGCTTCTTGTATTGTTGTTATATAATGTTATCATCGTTTTGTTTTATGCATTACATATTTACATGCATATGTGAAATGTAACATCAAACACTATAAATCAATAATGTTTAACCAACGCATATTTAATCATTGATTTCCATACAACGGATGAAAATAAAAGCATATTTTGACGGTCCATAAACACTGTCTAGTATTAGGAAAATGCAAGTAGTCAAATAAATAATGTTTACTAATTATACCTTTTTTGAATTATTGTGTGCTTTTACGCAGCTAACTATAAGCATTTTTAGTGGGGTCTCTTGCTTTATTTTTTCATTCAAAATAATTATTAATTTTTTATTATATCAATTATTCTCATTTATTCAAGATTAAGACCGATAAATAGTATAAGTAGATTTTTTCATATATTATACAAACTAACTAGGTTTGTGACCCGGGTCACGTGATCCGACGATCGGGTCTTGGAATTTGTTGGATCTTGTGTAAATTGAAGAAATTGTTATTGTTCTATTATTCAATCATTCTTCATACACTCGTTTATATATACGACATAGATCATAACCACTACTGTAACAAACTAACTATCTCAACTAACATACTAACTAACTATTACTTGAAGGGTATAAAATGTAACATCTCTAACTTGTTTGACTATCTTTGACTATTACAAAATATTGACTTTGTACAAGTCAACATCCCCCTCAAGTTGAAGGTATATGAATACCCAACTTGTGTAGTAAAGTTTGATGTTGAGATGAGGCAAGACTCTTTGTAAAAATGTCAGCAAGCTGCTCATTAGAAGGAGTATGATGCAAAGAAATCAATCCTTCCTGAGTTCCTGTAACTTTTCTCTTACGAAATGACAATCCAATTCAATGTGCTTGGTTCTTTCGTGAAAAACTGGATTTTTAGCAATGTAAATGGCTGCCTGGTTGTCACATTTCAATGGAACTGGTGTAATATTTTGAACATGAAGCTCAGAAAGCAACCTAGTAAGCCATGCTAATTCAGCTGAAACTCTTCGCATAGATCTGTACTCAGCTTCAGCAGAACTTAATGCAACAGTTGGTTGCTTTTTAGATTTCCAAGAAATGGGGCAACCTCCTAAAGAAATATAGTACCCACTGACAGATCTTCTGGTATTGGGACACGATGCCCAATCAGAATCACAAAAAGCTTGTAAATTGAATGCCGGTGTGTTTGTGAAAAATAAGCCTTGAGAAATTGATCCTTTAACATATCCTAGAGTATGTAATGCAGCAGACCAATGAGGCATTCTAGGTGATTGCATGAACTGACTTAAAAATTAAACTGCAAAAGCCAAATCTGGTCTAGTATGAGTCAAGTAGTTTAATTTGCCCACTAATTGTCTGTATTGTAAAGGATCAGAAAACAAATCACCATCTTGAAGTTTTAGTTGAAGATTAGGAGGTAATGGAGAATGAGTAATAGGAAGATTAGTTGTATCAAAATCATTCAAAAGATCTGAAGCAAACTTCCTTTGAGTCATAATGAGACCATCTTTGTGATAAAGAGTTTCCATTCCAAGAAAGTAGTTGAGAGAACCAAGATCTTTAATTTGAAATGTTTGATGAAGAAAATCTTTAAGATTTTGAATCTCCTCTTGATTATTACCAGTGACCAGAATATCATCCACATATACAACAACATGAACAGTTGAATCACCCATGGTTTTGGTAAATAATGAGTAATCATTTGAAGATCGAACAAAACCTCTAGACTTAAGCACAGTTGAAAGTTTACCATACCATTGTCTTGAGGCTTGCTTGAGGCCATAAAGAGACTTTTGAAGCTTTAAAACTTTGTTTGAGGATAGCATCATGCCAGGTGGGGGAGTCATATATATTTCTTCATCCAAGTCCCCGTGTAGAAAAGCATTGTTCACATCTAACTGGAATAAAGGCCAGTTATGTTTTATGGCCAAAGCAATAAGACATCTGATAGTAGTCATTTTGATGACAGGAGAAAATGTTTCTGTGTAGTCTAAGCCCTCTATTTGAGTGTCACCTCTAACAACCAATCTTGCTTTGCACCTTTCAACAGTACCATTAGCATTGTATTTAATCTTATATACCCATTTGCATTTGATTGGTTTCTTTCCTTCAGGAAGATCAACTACAGACCATGTATTATTATGTTGCAATGCAGTAAACTCTTTATCCATAGCTTCTTGCCAAGCAGGAAATTGAACAGCCTGCTTGTAAGTTCTGGGTTCATGAAGATTGGCAAGATGGGTAACAAGTTGTTTGCTTGAATCAGACAATTCAGAAGATGAAATTTGAGCAGTGAAGCAACAAGCATTAGTAAGAGTATGATAGCAGTTATGAGGATGTTCATCATGAGAAGAATGAACATTATTGCAAACAAAATCCTGAAGATAGGAAGGTGGAATAGAAGACCTGTTTGATCTTCTTAGATTTGTAGGTGGTGGTGATGGGATTGAGGGTGATGTTTGTGGTGGTGGTGATGTGGATGGTGAATGTGTGAACAGAGAAGAATCATCAAAAAAAGATGAAAAATCATTGAGAATAGGAAAAATGGATTTTGTGGATGAAGAATTGATGGATGGAAAAATAGTTTCAAAGAAGACTACATCTCTTGATACAAAAATGGAATGAGTATGCAAATTATATAACTTGTAACCCTTTTGACCAAGAGGATAGCCAAGAAACAAACAAGGTGAAGCCCTGGGTTTAAATTTATCTCTGCCATGTTTGATAGTGGAAGCATAACATAAGCAACCAAAAGCTTTAAGATGATCATAAGAAGGTAAAGTATTAGTCAGCATTTCAAAAGGTGTTTTATGATCAAGAAGTTTGGATGGAAATCTGTTTATAAGATGGGTTGCAGTTAAGACACAATCTCCCCAAAATTTTAATGGAAGATTAGATTGAAACAATAGAGCTCTAGCAGTTTCTAAAAGATGCTTGTGTTTTCGTTCAACAACCCCATTTTGCTGAGGAACATGTGGACAAGATTTTTGGTGTGTAATGCCTTTAGATAACAAATAAGCAGCATGATTATGGGCTGATCCTAGTTCAAAGGCATTATCTGACCTTATGCATTTGATCTTAGCATTAAATTGTGTGGCAACCATTTCAATAAAATCCTGTAGAACAGAAAATGCATTAGCTTTGGTTGCTAAAAGATGGGTCCATGTAGTTCTACTATAATCATCCACAATTGTCAAAAAATACTTACAACCGTTATATGTTGTATTATTGTATGGACCCCATATATCAACATGAATCAAATCAAATGCTGCAATAGATGTTCTTGCACTAGTAGGAAATGGAAGACAATGTTGTCTTGCCTTAGGACATATATCACAATGGTCATTGTCATTCAAAGATTTAGTCTGAAACAAATTTAATTGTTTCATTTTGTACAAAGGCAAATGGCTCAGCCTATGATGCCAAATCTTATGGTTTACAACTGAATTACAAGATGAAGTTGTAAACAAAGAAGACTTATTACAAGTAAAAGAGTTGTTGCTTGCTTTCAGAATGTACAGGCCATCAAGAAGATCACCAATAACCAGTGGCTTCTTCAGAAAAGGGGCCTGTAACAAGCAATACAAGTTAGAAAAATAAACTATGCCTTTAGTGTCAGCACATAGATTAGAAACAGACAGCAGATTATGCTTGAATTCAGGCACATATAGGACCTTTGATAGAGTAAGATGGTTACTAAGAGTAATAGTACCATACTGATGAACTGAAACAATGTGACCAGTTGGAAGACCTATTGAAAAAGGTTGCAAGAATGGTTGTAAATCAACAAACAACTTTGTATCATAACACATGTGATTGCTGGCACCAGTGTCAATAATCCAATTAGAGGACATAGAAACAGCATTACAAGTAATCATACCTGCAAAATTAGCATAGCTAATTGAAGAAGTTGGTTGATCAGCTTTTGTGTTGGATACTTGAGCTTTATTCAACAAATTCATCAGCTCATTATATTGCTCGGTTGTAATAGAATGACCATTATCAGTTTGATCATTTTGCAGGAATGGATTGGTAGAAATTGACTCATTTGGAACATCATTATGAGCCATATGTGCAGCACCTCTTCTTGATTTAGTAAACTTGAAATCTTTAGGGAAACCAACCAATCTATAACATTTGGTGACATGATGACCATTCTTGTGACAGTGAGAGCATGTTATAGATTTCTTAGTATCAATTTTATTAGATTGAGAGTATGAATTGACATTCATTGAAGCAGATTCAGAAGGAAAAGTAGAGACAGCATGTATTTCTCTTTGTTTTTCATCTTGAATGAGCAAAGAGTATGCTTGATTAATTGATGGTAAAGGCTTCATCATTAGAATGTTTCCTCTCACAGTGTCATAGCAAGCATTCAATCCCATTAAAAATTGCATCAATCTATGATTTGCATCTCTTTTAGCAATCAATTGTGCATTTCCACATGTGCATTGTGGAATTAAATCTATAGCATCTAGCTCATCCCAACATGTTTTCAATTTGGTGAAATAAGAAGCAATATCAGAATTACCTTGAATCATAGTGCTTAAACTCTTTTGAATTTGATAAGACTTAGGTCCACTAACTTGACCAAAACGATCATTCAACTCAGTCCATAGTTGATGTGCAGATGCAACATACAAAACACTTGCACTGATTTCTCTGGATAATGAATTTAATAACCAGGAGATGACCATATCATTGCAACGAGTCCATTTAGCAAGCTGAGCTGCATCAGTTGGGCGATTTAATTCTCCTTTGACAAAAACCAGCTTGTTTTTAGCAGACAGAGCAATGCTCATTGATCGTTTCCACGCAACAAATCCATCTCCATCAAACACCTTGGAAACAAGCAATAAACCAGGATTGTCTGATGGATGTAAGTATAATGGATCAGATGGATCAATTGCAATTGCAATTGGTGTTGTATTTGAATTTGAAGGCGGAATTGGAGGTGGAATTGATGTAGGCATGTTGAATTTGTGAGTTGAAAAACAATTGATAACGAAATGAAACAGCTTATGCAATCGAGTGAATCGAGATCATATTAATGGCGGATCGAGAGCAATTTTGCTCTGATACCATGTAAATTGAAGAAATTGTTATTGTTCTATTATTCAATCATTCTTCATACACTCGTTTATATATACAACACAGATCATAACCACTACTGTAACAAACTAACTATCTCAACTAACATACTAACTAACTATTACATGAAGGGTATAAAATGTAACATCTCTAACTTGTTTGACTATCTTTGACTATTACAAAATATTGACTTTGTACAAGTCAACATCTTGACACGTGTCGTGTGTTTAGATGGCACATCGTTACATGTGTTAAGAACGTTTCGATACGTGTGGTACCTATGTCAGGGTGGCATAATCGTATTTTGATGTCGTACTCATGTTCATGACAATAACACTGTGGCTGGCACAGATAAAAAAAGATATATCATGTCTCATATGTTGTGGTGTAAACTCTTAACATTAATAAAAAATATTTAACAAAATAAAAGAATAAAAAAGAAATTAACAAAGTTAAAGGTTAAGTTTATACCAAATATGGAGGTTAGGGTCAAAATGTTAATTATGTCAAAGATTGGGTGAAAGTTGTAAATGTCAAAAACTAGAAAATAGAATGCAAAAAATGTCTTTACCGAACCCGAGTCCTTTTGTCTAATAAGAGGCATTGTTAACCAAACTCGCTCGGTCATTTATGTATTTAAACTATAAAAACCTCACAAACTAAAGATACATTTTTAGTATTATATGAAATTTTACCCGATATTGGGTCATAGTCAAAATTAAAAGATACATCTTTTGTGACTTTTTTTGTCTTTATTATAATTAGAACACACTCTTAACCTTTTAGCCCGACCCCTTTGCTCTAGTGAATACACATACATATTAAAAAGAGTTTCTTGATTCTCTCTCATTACAACCAACATTCAAGGAAGAAATTCAAGGAAGCCTTCAAGTTAAATCAAGAATATGAAATCACTCAAAACTTTCATTACTTATATGTTTCCGTCATCGGATGGGGTGTCACACAATAGAATCTCTATAATCTAATACTCGATAAATTAATAATATCGATAAATTTAATAATTTTTCCGGTCCCAACTTGGGACCAATACATAAATAAACCCTAATCAATAAAACAATAAGATAATATTTTTTTGAAATCTTAATGTAAATATATTAGTCTAGTGAAAGTATAAATTAATAATTACTAAAATATTCCAATTCTAGGATTGTTTAAAAAATAAATCTATAGTCACTTGTTTTTTGAACTTCAGATTTATATTGAGTTCATATTAATCTCATCATTGCACATAAGAGTTAAGGCACTTCTTATTGCAACAAAAAGTTATGAAGAGTTGTTGTTGCTTGCAATGTTTCTTTCCGATGACTGGTTCCAAAGGTACTTAACTTGACAAGTTTATTAATGTTTGAATGTACATGAGAATTTTGAAGGTCTTTGTTTCTGTTTTATTCAAACTAGGTGTATTCATCGCTCGCGCGTTGCGCGAGCTTTTTGTTTTATAATTGCAGTTCATTTGTCGACAAATCCAATTACTGGATACATATCTAGTTCCAAATAACATATACTCTTTTTTTAACACAACGATTCATTTTTAAAAAACAAAACAAATGATGATGACTTTATGGTTTTATTAAAACCACTGACAATGGAAAACAATCTAATGTTTTACAGTAAACCAGTACCATCGCCACCATCATCGCCGTCACATACGACCACCAGAGGCGGTGGAGTTGCAGATTTGCACCGGTCAAAATGAGAAACCAAAGAGAGTAATTTCAACTTATAACACATAATCAAATGGACATAAATGCCCTTCCACCACAACCAAAATTACAAAATTGTCATGCTACTATTCATGAAGTTTTACTTTTAATATAGTATAATATAATACGTAAAGTGCACAAACATGAAATTTTTTAAGGTCAATGCATTAGATTGTGAGTTGTTCACAAAAATAAACCAACTTTTTAAAATAATAATTTATTAATTTATTGATATAATATTATCTCGCTAAACTAATAAAATATCATGAAACCAACATTATTAATTTATAGAGATTCTATTCTATTAAGTTCTTTGAGTATCTTTGACACATAGTTAATTTAGCTGAAGTGGAAGTTATAAATATATAAATACATATAAAAAGTTTATAAACAAAAAGTTGGTTAATGGATAATAACTCTTGGTACTTCAAATTTAGAAGTTCGGCGACTTCACCTTGCAAATAACTAAAGTGTCGTTTTACCTCTATGCTAAATTAGTCTCCCCTATCTTAATAACTTTAAACTTTTCACCATTCGAATCAACTTTGACATTATACAACTTTGACCCTCATATTCTACTTTCATATATATTTACAGTTTTGACCTTTTATTTTTGACTTAGTTATCATTTTAAAATTTTAGTATAAATATATCACCGTCTTTTAATATGTGACATATTAACAACTTACACCGTGATGTGCGAGACATTAAACTATATTATTTAATATAAACTAACTATAAGACCCAACCATCGCATCATGCGACTCGATCTTATAGCTAGTTTATAGTAAATATCAAAACTATATTATTTTAACAACATCATTAATTTTGATAATAACCAACTGGTCGAGAGTTAATATGTAAGACTCTAGGTTAAATCACCATGTGCCCAAGCTCAAACCTAATTCCTACGACTCAAATATCTATCTGGTAGCGCCCCCTAAATGATCGAACTTGAGACCTTCGAGGAAGTTCAACCGTAAGGCTTACATTTCACTACCTCCTAACAGCTGAACTGATTATCGTTGAAAGTTATTATTTAATAAGAGAGATCGACCGATAAAACAATTTTCTAAAACTCTAGTTAATAGAACTCACCAACCAAGCTTAAGGCAACTCAATCGGGATTTTTAACAAATCGGTGCTTCTAAATAATTTATTTTTTAACAACCAAAGATATTTTATTTCATAACTAGCAAGGTGGTAAGTATAATAAACTAATCAAAACACCATTGTTTTTATTTAAGATGACCAACTTTTGCTCTATTCTTGATCCAAAGAAACGAGAGTGATTTAATACTCCCCAAGATATCACGATCGGCTTTGAGAAAATTGTTGAAGTTCTTGTCATTCCTTAATTTTCAAATGCACCAAAAGGATGTTAAGAAGATAACACGAATAAGATGTTTTTTTCTTGATTGAAAGCGACCATGAATCATGGAGTTTTAGAAGGTCAAGTATAGTAGTTGCCGAGAATGATGGTAACTTGCACCATGAGGTTATAGCACTCCAAACTCGTTTGGAAGATTGACAATTAAATAGGATGTGATTGACATCTTCTTTTGTAAATCCACATAACCGGCACATCGTAGCAGGGGGGATTTTTCCTCTTGTTAAGGACAATTTATTAACGGAACGATGCAATGAAGCACATCAACAAAATATGCTCACCTTTGATGGAACCCAAGTGGTCCATGTAAAATCGCTCGAATGTATACCAAGTAAATCAAGTTTTAAAACATTATCACCAATTTGATAGTAGTTTTATTTCTATTTTTTACTTAGTTTCACCAACAACTAGTTATGTAATCGGGTTGCACGATGTGAAGTCTAGGTTTTAGTGGTCGCGTTTGTGACTTAGCCACACACGTTGATAAAAAAAGTTTAGTATCTAAAGTGTAAACATCTAAAGTTAAGGGTCAAAATAAGGTATATTGGTTTTAAACGGTCCCAACTTTTACCTTTTGGTTTCTACCGGTCTCAACTATCGAATTGGCTGGACGGTCCCATCTTTTATCACATTGGTAGCCAACATGTCTTCGGTAAATTTTTTTAACGTCGTTAAGTTTTTTTAATTTAAGACATGTTTTATGGCTTTTGATTTGAAGAAAAATTTGCGTCTATTGATGTAAAAGTTATCTCAAAACGATGCTCCGAATGATAACTCGATAGTTAAAACCGATAGAAGCCAAAAGATAAAAATTATGACCGTTTAAAACCAACAATCCTTACAATAAAAGTTAGGTTAAAATCAAAAGAACATAGTTAGACACTAAGACGAAGTTAAAAGGTCCAACTAAAAAACAATATTGAAGGTGACCGAATCCTAAATCATACTTCATTTCTTTTTTCTTCAATCAAAGCAAATTATTTTTTTCAAACAACCCATTATTCTTCTTTTAGTGTTGCCTCTTTTTGTTTTGTTGTTGTGGCTTAATTAGTCACTAACAAGACTCTTCCAAGCATTTGTAACAATAATAGTTGAATTTATAAATATAACCTCACACGTACTAGAACATCGATCCATATTACATTACAATAACACCCCCACATATCCAAAATAATTCCACCATAACTCACGATAATAACACACAAATACAAACAAAATATTCTAACTCGATCTCACCAACTCCATTCAGAAAGAGGAAAAGGATTCAACTCTGCTCCTCCCATTTTCCATATCTTAACCGATGCCGTAACACTGATTCCGGTCGCGTTGTTGAACAAAAACACCTTCGCAGCCTCGTAGATTGCCTTCGTCGGATACACTCTTGACGTTACCACCGTTCTTCCGTTTTGTGCAAATCCTTCCACTATCGAATGATCCACCTACAAGTTTTAGTAACATTCCGGTTTAGATCATTTTTTAATGTTTCGCTTCGAAGAGTCGAAATTTCACGTACCAGTAACCTCATGTTGTATTTTTCGCCTTCGAAGACAGGGACACTGCTTCCATACACCCATTTTCCTACGCTTAAATCCGTGGATGATCTGCATAAGTAGAGAATGATTAGCCATTGATCTATTGGTTTATGGAGATGATCATAATTAAACTAACAAAAGAAAGAAACAAAAACCTTGTTTCATCAGAGCAGAAGTATGTTCTTGAAGTTCCATCGGTATCTTTTGCGATATAGAAATACACTGGAAGCTGCTCGATGCGATCTGCATCCGCTAGAACCACCACGCCAAATGGTCCCAATACACCCCTCGCAACAGAGCCTTCGCTCGTTGTGCAGTTGAACAAAACATCAGCTTCAAGCGTTGATTCCAGCATGTTTTGATCGATTTCGAATGTCGCGACTATATCCAACTGCGCGCAAATTAAAAGTATAAGAGTATTGACATTCATCCTGTTCTTTAACAAGAACTATAATGTAGGATGTAAACCAGCCGAGCCGCTCATAACTTGTAAGGTATTTGAGTCTCTATAAGAGTAATTTTTAAGTAAAGAATGAGTTAAACTAGAGTTTGAAAACTTATTAATGAGGCGAGCTTGAGCTTTATATATAAAGTTTGAAACAAGTGTACACGCGTACTAAATGTAATATAATAATATATTACCTGTGTGGCGGTGCCTATCTCGAGGGGAATGAGTGACCCGGGTCGAAGCTCCACGTCTTTAAATTCGTCATACTTTTTTGACCTCAGTGTTTCGGTTTCCTCAATTGGCCACTGAATCAGATTGGCTTTTGTTTTCGTGTCCAAAACCACGCTTCTTGGAATATTCTGTAAATAAAAAGTGAGAATATATTTTCAATGAATAGCAAAATGGGTTTTTTTAGAGTTTGAAAACTACGTACCAAAATGTTAGCCCATCCCTTTTTAAGGTCAGACTTTGGCGGGTCGGTTTCTCCAACGTAACCCCAAAGTACCCTCCTCTTTTTATGTTGGTCATAAAACGTCTTGGACGCATAAAATTTTCCAAAATCATATCTTAACCCGATACCCACGTCGTTTTCTGGGTCGTCAGGGTACCACTTATCACTCACCACATCATAAGTTCCAATTGCATACCAATCATGACGATCTTCGTCCCCACTTTGTTTCAACACATATTTAACGTTTGGCCCATTATCCACCATGTCCAACCCGTTTGTGTGGACGGTGGATACTGGGTAAAGATCAACACATTCCCACATACCCGTATGGGGAACTGCGTGAAGAACTTCCTCTTGAAGTTCAAAATGCGTAAAATTAGTAGTATGATAAATCAATGCACAACCAATAGTCTCGTTATGTTTAGACCCCATTACCATTCTATATTCGCCATCAGGCCCCAACCATAAAGTAGACGGGTCCCGGAAGTCCTTATAACCCACCCCTGGTGGTGGGAATAAAATCGGGTTACCCTCGTATTTTTTCCACTCCAGAAGGAGGGGATCAGATGAGTTGACTGCGTATGCTAAGCATTGTAACTGTGAGAGATCATACGCGTTGCCAGTGTAAAGCATGATGATCTGACCGTTGGGAAGGACCGTGGCAGAACCAGTCATGACCCCTTCAATGTCGTACCAGTGGTCCGGAACCATGGCGAAAGGGAGATGGAACCAGTTGATCATGTCTTTAGATACTGAGTGACCCCATGTGATGTTCCCCCAAATGGCAGATTCAGGATTATACTGATAGAATAGATGGTACCATCCCATGTGATACATTGGACCTACATTACATTACATTCTAAATCATTTTCTCGTACTTTTGGAAATATTTCTAATTTAGAACATTTTGTCCGTACAATAATTCAATATATCATAATCACGACCAACTATCCTGTCTTTTTCTAGTGTATTTTAGAAACTGATAAACGTATAATGTACTCTCCCGACTTATTTTAGAAATTGATAAATGTATAATGATCCACAACATAAAATTTAAGAAAAAGTAGATTATTATATATTTTCAACCTATAAAATGAAAATAATGACATTAAAGTCTTTTGTTTTTTAGTAATAAAGTACCTTTTATGTTAAATAATTAGGGGTAAAATTAAAAATTATACGGAGTACCTTTTTTTATGAATTGATATTTAAATTAACACAAAGAAAAAAGAAAGACATTTAAAATGAGTCGAAGAAAGTATTAGATATCACGTATAAACCCTATTTGTATAAACACGCACTTTGACACTTCATTATATTTAATCAAACTGAAACCCTAGCATTTCTCATTTCACATTGTACATATTAATTTGCTATAATAAAAAAGTAATAAAATATATACTTTTTTTTAATGTAAACTAGCCCATAATGTTAAACAAGAAAAACGCACAACTATACCCCAAAAATCACATAAAAATTTAATAAATTGTCTATCATCGTAATAGTAATAATATTTTAGTGTTAATTAGATGCTTACCATCAGGATCTAAACGCCAGAATCATCCGGATCGTGAAGAATAAGTCGCCAGCATGACAAAAAAACATTAAAAAAAAAATTGAATCAGTTCAAATAAATCTTAAAACACATAATAAATTAATAAATTGTTGACTCATATATGCTCTAAATCTTATCTAACTTGTATACTTATACGTATATATAACGTCAATCATACTTTTTTATTAATCACGTTCATGTCTCACTGCAATATCAATTTAAATAACTTATTAAAATTACTTTATATAACTCGTATTAAATAACATAAACAGTTAATATAAACGATAAATAATCGTTTAAAAACAATATTTTAGTTTTCTATGAAATTGATCTTTTTAATTTAACTACAATTAGCAGCATAAACTCGTTGCTCACTATAGGATTTAAACTGATGATTAAAACATAAGAGTGTTATTAAAGAGTCAGCAACGTAACTGATTTTCATCTAAAGTTTAAGAATAAAATATATTTTTACGATAAAATGTGTTGGGAAGTGATTGATCAAAAAATTATGTAATAATTAGCGTCATTGGTCATTAAGCTTCGTACCACTAATGAAGTTTTTATCAGGTTGAAAATGGTATGCTGAGCGTTGCCACTCAACTTCAGCACTCGAATCCAACTTTCCGGGAACCCGGTTCGGATCACTTACATCGACCGTAGCTGTGAACGAGGTGGCGGGGGAGGGTTTAGGTTCGTCCCCACCGTGATGGTTGTTGGCCACCGGTGGTTCTTGAACTTGGTTGTTAATTACAACAACAAGACCACATATTAGTAGAACCAAAACAAGGATCCCGGAAAGAAACTTGGCACGACGACTTGCCGGAGATCTTTCGGTGAGTTCTTGCCGGTTTTCGTGGAGAATGAGAGGGGTGGTGGATGAAGCCATGAGGCAAGTGTGTTGTGGAGATGTTAATTGTGAATGATAGGGTTTTATAGAAATTTTGGAAACACAAATTAATTTGGATTTAGGAAAGTGACAAATTAATTGTGTTAGTATGTCGACGGATATATGTATGTTAAGGTATGTTACAAAATGGGCCTAAAGCCCACACTTTAACAACCTAAATGTGAAGGCTTATTAGGGTTTTTTTTCAAGGCTTCTATAAATAAAAGACTCCTTCAAAACAAATGTTGGATTTTGTCTACACTTAACTCTTTCTTCTCACACTATTTTATACACACAATGACGAGTACATGTCTGACTTGAGCGTCGGAGTACCCTCAGGGCTAAACCCCTTGGGCCCTCTAACGAGCGATTTAGCTGTGATCGTAAATCCGACGAACAAATACATGGAGATCTGAGAAGTGATTGTCCGAACATTTACCGAGAAGCAATCTCGATAAACAATGATCTTGGAATACGTTTCTTCAAAGAAATTTTGGAAACACGAAATTAATTTGGATTTAGAAAAGTGACATTAATTGTGTTAGTGTATGAAATAATTATATTCATGTCACTCATTCTTCAACAGGCACGCGGTCAGAGCCCCGGGCTCCTCCCACTGTTTGGTAGCTTACGGTTTCATGTTCTACTTCACTCCCCGATGGGGGTTCTTTTCACCCTTCCCTCACGGTACTACTTCGCTATCGGTCACCCAGGAGTATTTAGCCTTGCAAGGTGGTCCTTGCTGATTCACACGGGATTCCACGTGCTCCATGCTACTCGGGTCAGAGCGTAAGCTAGTGATGCTTTCGGCTACTGGACTTTCGCCATCTAGGGTGCAGCATTCTACTGCTTCGCCTAGCAGCACGACGGATATATGGACGTTTAATGAAAATTTTGTATAATAGGAATGAGTGTACCTTTAATAAACCGTATAATGAAAATTTTAAGGTTTTGGGAACTAGAAAGAAAAAACGTGGTTTTGGGAAACGAAATTCAAAGGTGAAGGATGTTTACGTTATCAAAGAGATTCATACGCCAATGACATCTCTCTTTCTGTTGGTCCAGTCAAATGCAACAAATTTTCTTCTTTTTGTTTAGTAACATATATATGTATATATATTGATTGAAATATGGTGTTTAATTTGTCTAGTATTCAGTTGAATATTGGGAGAATTATTGAAGGTTTGGTTGGTGGTTTCAAGAGGTGACTCGAAACGAATTTAGAGTAAATTATTTGACTTTGCAGCGAGTTTTATTGTTTTTAGTATATTCTGAGAGTTTCGATGTATCTTAAGATTGGAACAATTTGATTGCGGGTTTGATCAGCACTTCTTAATAGGATAAAACTCAATGATATATCGTCAAGAACAAGTAGGACAAACTGATTTTTATATCACGGGTTAAAACAATCTTCAACCACGATTAGGTCTTGTGCCAAAGTTAAACTGAGATAGAAAACGTAAAACTACTTCAAAATGCATCATGTATTATAATGTCACGTTACAATATGCTCGAATACTTTGTGTTAATATTAATTTATAAGACAATTCTTTTACATGCATTTTTTTAAAGTAAGTTAAAGTTAGTTGAGTTAAACTTTCTATATTTTTATAAACACACGTTCTCTAACTCTTGATATTTTAATATATAAATGCATGAAAAATAATAGTTTTAATAATATGTTGAAGTGGACGTAGTGACTGTAACTCGATCATTTTGTAAAACAATTATGCACATTAAAGTATCAGAAAATGCAATGATATATGCTCCAACAATTTAAATAAATTAATACACGATGGTCCCCTATATTACTTTCCCTTTCAGAAAAATATATACTTATATGTCCATAATCGATTTAACTATATATTACTGACGAATGATAAATTAGATATATGTTGTAATAAAAATTCTTTAACGGCCTCTAGTGATCGCTAAACAACAAATATAAGAGCTATAGCATCCAACTTGCATATTATTTAAAGATGCACATTTATCATTAAAAAACATATTAAAATATTATAAGTTTTGTTAGTTAACTAGAGTCAAGGGCCATTGCCGTTCCAAACCAAATCATAAAAACAAAAGTATTGTCAAGGACGTATATACTATAAACAAATAAAAAACTTAATGTTTTAGAGCCTCAAACTTTAATTTAATTAGTGTCCCTGTAAGTGAAGGATTATATATATAATTAATGATGACCTCACGTGACAATAGTATTTGGTTTTATTTCTAAAATTTGCGTATTTGAAGTGTCATTTGTCCTGATTTTTGGGAGGTTTTGCAGGATTTATTGAATTTGATAAAACGAATACGTATTTAAAAATATTAATTAATATTATCGAATACTATGTATATACTTGGTCAATAACTAAAATTTGTTTAAATATTGAGTTGATTAATAATTTACGCATTAGTTTTCCTTGATGTGTTGAATGTGTTGAATGTTTTTAATAATTTATTAGCATTGTGTTATATAATTATATGGTGATTCTAACACGACCAACTTATTTCTATACGGTTTATGACCATTTCAAGTTCAATAGATCAGTTAAGTAAGACTACCCATTATGATTAACACCACAACCCAATCCAACCTATAATTAAAAAAATAATTTCTCTCTCTTCTACCTATACAATCCAACCTAAATTAATTTTCACACACTATCACAACCTAACTCAACCCAACCCAATTTTTTAATAGATAAATATGTTTCTTAATTATTTTTATAATATTAGAAAAACATTTTTATTTTAAATGAAATGAAATTATTAATTTAATATAAACAATAAATTAAAATAAAAAAATAAAAACAAAGTATTTTATATTCATCAAACATTGTTAATACATCAAATTACAATCATAATTAATACTTAATACATCATTCATTTAATTTTTTAAAAGATAATGTTGGATTTTTAGATGATAAGTTTTATCCAAAAAAATAGTACGAACCAATATTATAATGACAAATAATTAATATTATAAATAACTATATATATTATTTAAAAATAAGTTTTTTCGAAAAAAAACTCCGTTTTTAATAAAATTTATACCTGAATGTCCGCAACGAAAAACTAAACAAGACTGTGTATTTAGATTTTTTTAAAAAGTTTTATATAAAAAGTTATTAAAGAAAAAAACATAACTAATGGTTTAAGTAATTATTAGAAAAGAAAAAGAAAAAATGAAATTATATATCAACCACTAATATTTGGACACTTGACAATCAACTTGGGTTGTGAACTATTCTTGGAAACAATCGGGTCGTGAAGATTTTGGCATTTTTCTTTTTTTTTTTAAAATTAATTTCAACAACCCATCCCACAAAAAAATCACCATAGTAGTTAGTCTAATTAATAGAAATATAGAATTGTAACTTGTAAGGGAAGAATACATGGGTGTGCGTTAGCACATATGTACAACCCTACTTGTGTGGCTATATCGTTGCCACTCATACGAGTATAGGGTACGGGTGTTATGGTGAGATGATGGATACCAATGAGCCACAACATCATATTTTTATTCTTAGTGTATTTACCGACTTCACTTGGTATAATGGACATGTTACAACTCTAAACTAGTCCACTTGGATTTGGATGAGGACGTACGAGGACTACTTTCAGATATATTTTGTAATGTGGTCCTTGAATTAAGTGATTTGTATTGTTATTTCGAATAAGTTAATGTTTGAAATTATTTGTATATCCAATGTTAGTATCCAATTTAAAAAAAACAAATAAGTGAGGGTAGTGTGATGCTAAAAAAACTAAAATGTGGTAGATTATGTAATAGTTTAGCGTAACCGCACCATGAAATTGTTTGTTTGGCGCACACTCATATGCCAGCCTCACAGTTTTAAATAGTGTCATGGTAGGAAATGTTGCCACCCCCTTATAAGGCTGACTTTGTTTTCTTTCCCAACCGATATGTGATGTTACATTCCACCCCTTTAAGGAGCTCAGCGGCCTTGCTGTCACATCAGTTCAGTCACTATCTCTAATATCATCTGTAATAGCCCATCGTAACCACACCGTGATATTGTCCTCTTTGCCCGGGACGAAACCCATACACCTCACGCTTTAAAACACGTCATGGTAGGGAATGTATCCACCTCTTATAAGGCGAACTTTGTTCTCCGTCTCAACCGATGTGAGATGTTACACATGAGGTAATTGTAACTTTGTAAGATGATCAATCTTATTGATTTGAGTAAGGGTAGATGGGTGACCTTGATTTTAAGATTCGTTTTAGGTTTATGAAAGAAATTAAACATGTCTTATTATAGTTATGTTGGATAATAAAAAGTAGTTTTATGCCCAACCTACGTGATTCGTCTGGTAGGTCTTGCCATGTGACTTTGTTACAATGATAACATAAGGATTAAGTGTGGTGCATTGCGCCGACGGATTTTTTACTTCATTACACGTTAGCAGTATTTTCAACTTTGACCTGTGAGGTGTGATTAAGGGTGTTTAACATTGGGTTTCAACCCGAATAAGCCAAAAACCTAACCTAAACCTAAACCATTTAAAACAAATCGAAATACATATTTGGTTTTCGGCTAGGTTTAAACCGAATAAGTAATTTGGTTTTTGGTTTAGGTTTAAAAATTTTGAATTCGTATTGAACCGAATAAACTAAATTAGGTGATAACACTATTTTAATTCATATTTTATAGTTCGTCAATTCGTAAATATCAATAACTAATGCCCGTATGTTGATTTTAAATCATTAAGTTTACCTTCGATATATATTTATGATGTTGATTATCATAAATTTATTCATTATATCCTTCAGTAATCGAAATATTAGAACATGGTTTGTACCAAAAAAAAGTTTTTCTTTTCGCTTTTTGCCTAATTTGATTTTTTAGGTTCAATCTGAAACCAAACCAAATTAGAAAGTGGTTTTTGATTGTGATATCAACAAAAAAAACTCTCAATCGAACCAAAAAACCAACAACCTGAACTTGAACACCCTAGGTGCGATGCTGCGGTTAAAGGACCGTTAGTGTCAAAGGACCAACAATACAACAAATTTAAAGGCAAATGATGTTAGTTATAACTTTTATACTTAAAGTTTTAAAAGTATAGGTTTATAGAAACATAAAGGATCAAAATTGCAGTTTTGTCTAGATTAAATAATTACTAATTAGATGTGGGAAAAACCGATCGAAACACATAAAGTGACTTCAAATTAGGACCAGCTTAAGCAAATCCATGCGTTCCAACCGCTACTGTGAACATAAAAAACACCTATCAGGTCAAGTTAAAAAAAACAAAAGAAAATGAGAAAGTAAAACACATATCAAAACTCACTTTCCAAGTACTCTAATTCTTTTTGTCTCCTATGTCAATTTCATTATTTTTTTTGAACGGCGATATTATTAAATAAACACAACAAGTCATTAGCAAGACGTTAGGACCGCAAACACTAAACACGCGCAACAAATAATCAAACACATCCTAACTTCGACAATGATACAAATTGTCAAAGGTGCATGTCTTTCCATTCAAATGGTGTTAGGAGTTACGACTCTAATTTAACTTGAGAAAATGAAGTAGATTAAGGATGGAGTCGATTTTTTCGACGGTTGACACTTAGGTTGGAGTAGATAATGTTAAACTAGGAGGCGTTTGAAAAAAAAAATGAGATTATATAAAAGATAATAAGTTAAATTCGTTAAACAATAATTATTTTTTAGAGTTAACAACATGAAATGTCTATGATTGTCTTATATATATAACAACTAGGCTCCTGTTCAAATTTTTATTAACGAGTGAGATGAAAGGTATATGTGTAGTTAAGTTAAATAAAAAGAAAAAGTTATCTTGAATTTTTCATAGAGTTAATTACACAATTGGGGTCTATGGATTACCGAAAATAATAAGTTTGGGTATTAAGTTTTTTTTACACAAGTTTAGGTATTGATCTTTTAAATTGTAACGAGTTTGGGTCATAAAATAACAAATGTTAGTTTTTTAAACTTCAAAGCTTTTTTTTAATATTGTAATATTAGAAGGGCTATTTGTTAAACTTATTAATCTTGACGAACCCATTTGATAATTTACATATTATATCATAATATAAACAAATGAAAAACAAAACATTCATGTTCTTACTATATTTTCTATTTTTCTTTCATGAACCACTAGTTAGCCCCACCAATCCTATTCATAAGCCACTAGTTTGCGCAACCGTAACCGCTGAGTCAGAGTTGGATGATGTCGATTAGGGTAACACGAGGTGTGGTGGTGAAATGAATCATAAAGAAGTCGTAGAATAGGGGCGATAAAGGGTTTCAAAGGTGATGATTGAGAATTGATCGAGGTTGGAGCTTGATGAATATGGAGCTGATGGTAATTGGGGTATGTAACGGATGAAGACATTTCGGTGAATTGGGGTGGATAGTAAGGTTAGAGGATTTCGAGTGGTGAGGGAAACCGCCCACACCAGTCATCGGTTTGGTTTAGCGGTAGGTTGACGTTTTATACCAAAAACCATTTGTAAAAACCGGAACGTTATGAACGGTTTGGTTATGGTTTATACCAAAAACCGAACCGAACGTGTGTGCATGTGTATTCGATTATGTGTATGATTTTATGTAAAGTAAAGTATTAAAACCTCTATTGATGACAGTTGGAAACTAGTTGCTAAAATAGGTCATAACAACTAGCAAATTGATATATTATATAATATATACAAGTATCTGTCATTATATTGTTATAAAGCAAGTAGATTTGCAACATTCAAATACATAGTCAATATCTTATATAGGTACTTTTGAAATGTATAAGATTTTAACAAGATTTTGTGTTGTTGTTGACTACTCTTAAACTTGGCCTAGACAGGCCTAAAAAGCTCAAATCACGAAACCAGACTGGTCGTATAGTTCGGTTTAGGTTTGGCTTTTACTTTTAACGGTTCGGTTTTGATTTTACTGATAAAAAGTCGTAGGTAACGATTTGGTTATGTTTTACGCAAAAGCTGCAAAAAACGGACTGCGAACACTCTAGTTGGTGGTACTAACTAGTGGTTCGTGAAAGAAATCAGGCTAAGAAAATGAATGTTTTGTTTTTAATTTTTTAGCGTATAATATTTTATGTAACTTACAAAAGAGGTAGAATCATAAATTTCATAAATAGCCCTTTCAATGTGAAAAGATTAAAATGTTCTTCAAGTTAACAGAAAACCTAACAATTGTTAATGTTAGTACCCAAACTTTTTACAAATTAAAAGACCAATACTCAATCTTGTAACAAAAAAACCTTAGTACCTAAACATGATTGAGTATTGGTCTTTCGGGCTTGTGGGGGTTCCTTAGGAAGACATGGATCGATTCAGTACCCCATGTCGCGAGTTCATATTCTTGAATTGATCAAGTTTAACTCATGTGTTGTTCTATTGTTCTTTTGGGTGAGAATTTTGGGCTTCAACCCAAGGTGAAGATTTTTTATGTTGGCCATCAATGAAAGTTTACACGAGCCTAACATATCCAACATAGCTGCATGTAAAAATATTCCCTTGTGGGGAAATGTCATATAAACATAATCAAGTTTCAGTTTTGTTCTAATTAGATCACTTAAGCATATTTTACTCAAATTGGGTGACTAAACCTTCAAATCGAGCAATTGTTGGTATTTGTTTGTGTCAATAAAGGAACTAAGGAGAAGATGTGGGGTCGGAATATTTAATATATGTAATTATATTAAAAAATTTAAAAACAGGTTAATTATATTAAAAATAAAAAAATAAATCTACAATTCACATCACCGCTCATATTAGCATCAAAAAATGTAAAAATAATCCCTAACTAAAAACGTAAAAAAACATGCGAAACAACATGTTAAAGCGTATAATTTGAATAGAATATGAAAGTGAGTAACCTAATTAGAATAATTTTTAAACTTGAGTGACTTAATTAGAACAAATTAAAACTTGGTTATGTTTATATAAAGTTACCCCTTTCGTTATTGGATAACTTAAAACACTAACATTTACTTTAAAAGAAAACCTTAATCGTTAAATGGTGGGGAATGGTTCGTGTGTGGTGGTGGCACTTCCGGAGTCTGGCAACTAGCTAACGTCTCAAAACACAAACCATGGAACACATGTTTACCTCCTGTGACTTCTCGGATCGTGTTTGGACGAAGATGGGCTCTTGGTGCAAAATCCATCTGATCTTTGTTTTTTTTCTTTCGATCAAAGATATTATGAAGATTCCTTTCAATCTAAGGAGAGATAACAATTTCAAGAAGGCGGTTTACATGATGTTTATAACGGATACCTAAAGTATATGGAAGCATAGGAACCGAATCCTCTTTCATAAGATCACCCCCTCTAGTTAACAATGTCCTTTGGGACACCTTGGCATTTACGATAATTTGGATCTAAGACCAGGAGTGGAAAAAGGGGGTGATATCTTATTCACAGTTATTTTGTTTGTTGTTATCTTTGGATTATGTTTGTTTTGTTTACTTTTTTCTACTTTGTACTCTGAGTGGTTTTAGCTTCTTTTGTTAGACATTTTATAAAAAAATGGATATTATGTTTTTTTTTATTAAAAGTTTTAGCCGTTCATAAAAACATACAATAACCCAACTGCAATAATATAAATTAGGCTAAACAACAAGTTACAATTGATGTCATGTGAATGACTGCTCACTTCATAACTGCCGTTCTTTTTTCCGAACCATTTTTATTATTTCACGTTAATATTCCAATAATTAATTCAGTAATCATTACATGTTTTAATAGAATACTAATAATGGTAATAAAATAATGATTGTAATAATCTCATTAGTCACAATACTAGTAATTAAAGACTAATGTTTTGTTAAACAATCTTTTAAAGACGATATATCATTGTCATATCACTTTATTTAATTTTGAACTTAAAAGATTAAGACGTTCTTAATTAAATTGTGTTCTTGGAGACAATATCATTGACGTCAACCCAACAACTTGCAACCCGATGATCTATTTTTAAGTAACTAATTTTCTTTTCTATTGTAAATTATATGCATTTGTATTGGTTTTGTATATTGAATTGTTGATCAGTACTAGAGCATTATGTAATTAATTAATTATATTATAACTTAAAAGCAAAAAACTTATAAATAAATACAATAAATAAATGCTTCCCTAGTGGAGTAGTGGTTATTGAAAACTCAATTCAATAACGATGGTTTGGTGATGGGTTAATGTATAATAAGCCCACCTAACTATCAAACGATTTGATGAGTTACTTTAAGTCACTTGAAACTATATTTAAATTTGTTTATCTTAAATTTGATATTAAAAAAATAGAAGTTAATTGACGAAAATAAACCTATAACCTAGAGAGAAATACAGTCTACTTAGGTAATGCAAGTAATTTCGAGTGGAAGGATCAACTACAAAACTTATTTTGTTTAAAAAGCGTGAGAACTGACTTAAACCACATAAAACTAGGTCAAACGAACTCCGTTTGAGCTCATTCTAGCAGCGTTGAAGCCGTCTCGTCGAGTTTTATCATCTTAGCTTTTGTGGTTTAACTTTTAGGGTTTAGCTTTTGCCTTAGTGTTTAGCTTTAGCGTTTAGTTTTTAGATCTTAGGCTTTTTTAGGAGTGGGGGTGGGGGGTTTAGATTTTTAGGGGGTGGGTGGGTGGGGTTTAGGTTTTTGGGGGGTGGGGATCTTTAGGTTTTTGGGTGGGTAGGGTTTAGGTTTTTGGGGGGTGGGGGTCTTTAGGTTTTTAGAGGGTGGAGGTCGGAGGTTTTAGGTTTTTTTTGGGGGGGGGGTGGGGTGGCAGGTTAGGTTTTTCGATGGTGTGGGGGCGAGAGGGGGGGTTTGACAACACGGTTCTAACGCCGCAAAATGAATTCAATCGGAGTTTGTTTGACCCGATTTGGTGTGTGTAAATATCACTTCTTAGACTTTTTAGGCAAAATCCAATTTTTAGGGGAACCTTCACCGTAATTTCGAAGTGTAACACCATTTTGGTTAAAACACACGTATCACTTGCATTATATATGTAAAAAATTAAATTACATATAAAAACACCAAACCGATTAATTACGATTAATCCCGATTAATCCCGATTTCTAGCTCTAAGTAACCTCACTGCCTGATTACCGCCTAGCGAGTTCTACAACATTGCTTGCATATATCCTGTAGTACGACGTTCGCTTGACTATAAATTTTGAATCCGATAATTTTTTAAATACCCAAAAACAAGGGTGCATCCTTTAATGGGTCAGGATGGACGCCGACCTCTGCGCGTTTTCTTGACAAAAGTTCCGATTTTTACCCTGATACCTTATATTTTATTATATATATTGATCTTGCCCCAGTTTAAAAAAATACATGTATTATATATATATATATATATATATATATATATATATATATATATATATATATATATATATATATATATATATATATATATATATATATATATATATATATATATTGAGCACGCTCCGTGATTTTTAGGCTCTGTGCTACAAGAGTTCAGGATCCGCCAGTATCCAAAAATCATTCTAGAGGTACCAATTTACTGTCTTGAATGTGTTTACTTTTCGGTACAATATGTAAATGCATAAAAATAATTTAAATAAACGCTATAAATGTTTTTTTTTTATCAAAATACAACCTCACAAAGTTACATTGATTGAAGTTTCTATGTATGCTTTTGGTACGGTTTTACATAAAATGTTAAAACCAAATCCAACCCATTATGCGTTTTGTGGATAAAAAAAAGTATTATAGTAAACTTTTAGTTTAATGATGTAATGTTAGGCCAATAATGTGTGGTTAACTGAATAATATATAGCAGCCTAGCAGCCTAGCAGGTTTTAAATGCAGCCCATTATGTCAAATTTAGTTTAAATTGGTATTGGCAAACGGAATTTGGGCCCAGGCCCATAACTATGTCAATTAAACATATTTTTTTTTTTGTTTTTTTTTGAACGGCAATTAAACATAACTAATTGCCTAATTATAGCGTGATACATGGAGTGATGTCAATTAAACAAATGTAATGTGCTTCTTAACTTTAAACTCAATGTATACAGCTTGCTAATTATTATGACTAAGATTTTATAAGAATTGCTTTGAAAATATTGATAAATTTGTAAAATACGTTTTATTGTATCCTTATATAATATATCAAAACAAAAAAAATCTTATGTGGCATCTTTTCATAGCTTTTAGCTTATGTGACATTATTTGAGAGATTATCTCACAATAATGATTTTTTATTTAAAATATATATATATATATATATATATATATATATATAATTTATTATAATAAAACTAATTACATTTTTTGTCTCATAATATTTTGGAGACTTCTGAAAAATTTAAGAGTATTTATATTTTTAACTCTTTACTACAAGGGGTGTATGTGAGTCGGTTTATATTTGATAGAGTTTAAAATTGAAACTTATGGATAAAGTTTATAATAACATACAATTAAAGACCTCGGTGTTTTATAAATATACATAACATTTTTATATGATTTTTTTTAAAAATAAACTACACCATAAAACTAAGCATTTTATTCTCTTTAATTTGAGTATAATATTGCTATACTAAAAATCTAATTTTTAAAAATATATCATGTGTTCCGTTTTACCACGGTTTTGTCTCAAAACTAAATGGAACATTCATAAACATCCTTAAAAGCATCACTTGAATTGTGTTCCCGAGCGTAGCGCGGGCACTAAACTAGTATGATATATTTATAAGTTATAACCAGTGTATTATATAGGCTGAATAATAAAATTTATGAAACTAGATTTATATCGTCTCTGGCTCGTTGTGCGAGGGGTTTTGTGACGGCCTGCAACATAAAAAAAGTTACTTTCTAGTGTTACAAAAAATTAGTTGCAGCCGGATACAGATTTTTTGACTATCAGCTAGTTTTTGGTTATATATACAAAATATACCGGTTTTATGTCTTTGTTGTAATTATAGATGGATGGTTTCTAACGATACAGTTCGACATACACGATTAAAGCAATCTTTGAGAGATAACGATTTACTTACAAGCTTGAAGCTCAAAAGATGCTCTAACGAGCTAGTTGTGTATCGAAGAGAGATTGGATCCGATATGGTTATCATTGGAGTAAGTTAATAGCTAGTTTGTTTGTTACCGGGTCAAATGTAAAACACATCCTTGAGCTAAAAAAACATGCATGGCAAAGAGGTTTGAGATGACTGGTTTGGGGAGACTTAACTACTATTTTGGAATATAAGTAAAGTAAGAAGAAGATAGGGTACGTAATAATTCAACAAGTAGCCTAAGCAAAGAAACCGTTAGTTGGTTGAGACATGTAATTCAGCAAGTATACCAATGAAACCAAACGAAAATCTGACATTAGCTGATCGAGAATGAAAGATCATTGGATGCCTTTGTTACATGTTGCATACGAGACCTTATATGGCATATTCGATAGGTATGGTTATTCGATACATGCAAACTCCTAAAACATCTCGCTTCGCTGTTGTTAGGTAAATTATACGCTCGCTAAGAAGAACAAGTTATGGTATTGTATAGAAGAGGGTGGAACTGAAGTGTTTGCGGAGTATAGTAGGAGCAAAAACCATTAAGAAACCCCTCCGACCATGCTATTAGTGAAATAAAAAACCGTAAAAACCCGCTTCTAGTCACCATCAATCTCATAGTCAATGTCAACAACACTTCCTAGGTTTCCTCTTTAATAGTTCCTCTTTAAAATCATATATGTTCACCCCTATTGGGAATATATGTAATTTATTTTTTAGGTGAAGAAATATGCAATTAAGAGGTGTTTAAAAAGGTAAATATGCAATTGTCTCTTTTATAAAACACGATAGTTTAAAAGTATAATGAGTTTTAATAGTTCAAGCTATGCATGACCATTGCTTGATAGTTATTCACGCCGCTATTTAGACTTGATTCTCAATCAATTTGTTCGTAACTTTACCATTTTGTTTATAATAAGAGAAATCGAGTGCAAATTAAGTATAAACATTCAATGATTATGCTATTAGTATTGTTCTTGACGACAAAAGAAATTTTACGAGTGTTATTTGTAAAAAAGACTATTATAAACTAACAAGTAATAGTTTACATGAGTAAAATCCAATTTATCTAGTTTAAATCGATCGTAAGATGAATTATAGGATTCATATATATGTTCGAAATTTTTTGTTGCCAAACGTATGTTAAAGCCGGACCTCATTTTAAGATATGTGCTTTGGATCATACATGCTCTTCGTCCTTAATGGAATATGCTGCTTGTTCCTTAAAAAGAGACAACTCCTTAGACAAACTTATATATATGTTATCATAAATCTTAGAAGATGACATCTCATTTTTTTAATAACAAGCAAACAATTAATATACGGACTAAATGTCACTCATAATGTCACCTTAGATAAGTTTATGAATATATGAAATTTCAATTGAAGTACGTGTAAAATAGGAAAAAAAATGTCACTTATAGAAGTTACTAAGAAAAACCGGATTCATATGGGTCATATTACTTAGACATCTTTTATAATAAATTGAACTTTTTATACCTCTGGTATGGCACTTATACGTGATGTATAAAGACAATAGCAATAAGTTAGTGAAATTCAGGGGCCCATAGATTTCTATACGGGTCATACAAGTTTATACGAGGGGACCTATATGTCCGTATAGACCTATACGGCGCTTATAGAGACCTTATGGGTGTTGAATTAAAATTTAAGAGTGTCCAAATAACATAACCCATTCACATTTGTTGATTATTTTGACGTGATATATATTGGACGGTCCTTTGATTATAAACAGGATTCTTGCTTGGTTAAAACAAATGAAAATGGAGGTTATTCTTTTCAAAGTTGATCTCGAAAAAGCCTTCAATTCGATCGGTTAGAGCTTTTTAGATTATCTAATTGCTCGAATGAATTTCCCCATTACTTGGCAAAAGTGGATTTCCAATTGTCTAGCCTCGGCTAGAACCTCCATACTCATTAACCGTTCCAGGACTAAAGAATTTAATAATTCACGTGGTCTTAGACAAGAAGATCCTCTTTCTTCTTTTTTATCGTGATGAAAGCTCTTAGCACACCTATGGAAATGAGAGAGTTTATGTGAAAAAGCTTTCAAATATTATGAGAACAAAAAGAAGTAATTAAATTCTTTATTCTTTCAACAAAAAAACCTTTTTAACATATCGTAAAATTATTAAAATACAACATGTATTCATCAAATTTGAAATTCAAAAAAATAAAATATGAATAAATTTCATTCATTTATTAAATCTACACATGAAGAAGTCATGTGTAAGTTTTCTTTATTTATTAGACATACATACACATATAAAAGTAATGTGTAGGTTTTTTTTATTTATTAAACCTATTCATATATCAAGACTTCTTGGATGCAAGCATGGTACGCCTTTTTTCTCCTATCTTGGTCTTGCGGCCGGGTACTTGATGAATTCTAAAGCAATTGGAAGCCTTTGATCGATAACGTTTCGAAAAGATTAAACACTTGGAAAGAAAACATGCTTTCTATTCAATCGGTTATTGGAAGTTTAACAATATATTATTTATCACTTTTTCAGGCGCCTATAAATGTTATTTACTCGGTTATTGGAGGTTTCGTTAAATTTTTGTATGCATAGACACATTGTCAACACAGTTACACGTTTACAACCTTCCATCATTTTAACTTGTTATATTTTGATACATATACAAATAGTTTAAAAAAAGCCCGTGTTACGCTCGGAAACAACACTCAGCTAGTGATTTTAAGGATATTAATGGAGACATTCTATGGTTCCAATCAGGACATAGACGGTTCCAGTCAGTTTTAAGACAAAACCCTAGTAAAACCGAAACACAAAATTTTATTTTTTAAAAAATTGTTTTTTAGCATACCAATATAATATAATACTCAGATTAAAGAGAATAATATGCTCGGTTTTATAGTGCAATTTTTTTTAAAATAATGTCGTATAAAAAATTATGTATGGTTTAGAAAATACCGAGGTATTTAATTTTAGATTATTACTAATTTTATCTTTAAGTTTCATTTTTATATCTTATCAATTATAAACCGACTCATGCATACCCATAACAGGAGATTGTTAAAAATGTAAATACACTTAATTAAAATTTTAAAGATTATACCAAATATTAGGGAATAAAATGTAATTACTAATATTATAATATATTATTATAAATATATACATATTTTATATATAAAACTATTGAAGTAATATTTATTAAAAAAATTATTTTATAGTTTTTTTAGAAAAGCTATTAAATCATGGCACATAAACAAAAATTATTCCGATTTATTAAATAGAAGAAAGATTCATTGTTACCAAGTTGACCACGTTTAAACAAGTTTTAGTTTGTATAGTAAAAGTTGTTTACAATTAGTTAGAGTTTGTTAATTAGTGACAAAGTAGCTTGTTAGTTAGTCACGGTATATAAGTTTTGTATTCTTTTAAGTGAATAACAAAATCAATTTCATCAAATCACAATCGAACTCATTTTTTCCGTCATTCGTTAATGGCGACTGCAATTCTTTATTGTATGTGCCATTTTCATCTTCTTCTTCATCAATCGTTTCAACAAATCCTCATTACTTACGCCCATATGATCATCTGAGCATGCTTGAAGTATCAAAATCTTCATTACTTACACGCAACTGCTCTATCTGCGAAAAACAAATTAGGTTTTATCGCCTTCATCCTATATACCAAATTGAACTTAATGTCGGGAAGCAATGCGATGATATGGTTATCTCATGGACTCTTAATATCTTGTCACGATATATTAGTAAATTAAAGTGTATTGAATAGAGACGCTCCTAATGCACTGTGGAAGGAATTAAATGATCGATATAGACAATTGAACAATGCAAAGCTTTATGAATTGCAGAAAACTAGGGCTGACAATTGGGTCAACTGATTAGACACGATAAGACTTGTAAAGCAAAAAAGTGCATCATGAAATTTTATTATTTTTTAATATAATTAAAATTAGAAGCTTAGAGTTTAACATATCTCCTTCTTGGTGCATAAAATAGATGACTGTCACGCTCAAACAATCAAAACCATTTGTTAAATAGATCATTTTCATGTTTGATACTTGTATTACTCGCGTCGTCATTAACATATTAAACACGATAAAACACGATTTATCAGCCCTACAGAAAAGTATCTATGGTGAATTGGTGACTCAAGGAATGTACCAATGATATTTCTTCTTATTTCACAAAACTCATTGAACACTTAAAATAAATAGTACTAGTTGCTTGTACTCGTGGAGCTATGTGAAATTGCATGGATCATTACACTTCAATAATAAGTATATTAGAAGTCCTTTTCTCTAAAATTTTTTGACGATCGTTGTCATTCACACTAACTCGTACGATCTTTTTGGTTGTATGTAAAATGTCTAAATTGTTCTTAATTACTAAAAAATATTAATAAGACCTTATTGATCACAATAACTAGAGATACGACCCGTGTTGCATGACTCGACAGCCAAATTATGTTTATAAATTCATTAAATGTGTTACGATGACGGTGTTAGAGTTTAGTGTTTGGATGTGAGATTACTTGTTTTTACTTTGTTACACACATGTTACGTTCATAACATTAACGCCACAAACATAGATAAAAAAATATAATGTCTCGGAATTTACGGTGTAAATTCGTAAAAGGAAAGTCCGACCGACACATATCGTCAAAATGAACATTTGACTTTTAGCAACGTTGTATCGTCATAGCATAACCAATAGAAGATCATCATAACATACCTAATCATTGATTCCGTTTCACTTGAAATTAAACGCATAGGTGACAATTGTGTGGCTATGCTAGTCGCAAGAGGCTAACTAGGGGCTAGTCGGGTGGCCCATCAACATATTCTAGTTAAACCTAGACACACGTTAGCTACCAGACCAATTTCATGTTTGACCATCAAACTAAGCCAATGAGTAATTTGGTTTGGATGCAGAGTTAGAGGCTGTTTGGTAAAATTTAAATCATTAAGTATTGAATGGTTAAGAGATCTAGACCATTAAAAAATTATATTAATGGAAGGAGTGTTGGGGTAAAAATGCAGATGGGAGTAAAATTGATATATACGTTATTTAGTTTCATTCAACATTTCTCTTTTTCTTTTAACTATTCAACACTTAACTGAACAATTCAGAGATTTTTTATTAAACAAATGCTCTAAATAGTGAATTCTAAATGATTAAGCACTGAACTAAACCATTAAAATTGAAACAAACGTTCCTTTGGTCGGAAGTGAAACATATGAGAGTTTTCTTTTTATGTGAAAGCGAATAAAAGAATGCTTCACATATTCGATTTGGCCTTTTCAGTCGTTCGAATGTTTATTTTCATGTGTTAGAAACATACAACCTTTTTGTTTCTTTAAACACTCAACTTTTAAGGGACTGTTTGGCAAAATCTGAATCATTAAGTGCTAAATGGTTAAAAGGTCTGAACCATTAAGATGTTCCATCAATAAGAGGGATGTTGGGGTACAACTTCAGATGAGTATAAAGTTAGTATATGCTCCATTCAATTTCATTCAGTATCTCTCATCCCTTAACCATTCAGCACTTAACTGAACCATTCAGAGGCTATTTTTTTCTGAAACAAACGCTCTGAATGCTGAATGTTGAATGGTTAAGCACTGAACTGAACCATTAAGAGGTAAACAAACAGCCCCTAAGTCTTTAATTAACAAACATCTATCTAATAAATCAAACTTTTAGGGGGCAATTTTTGAAGGAATTTTTTTTCTATAATAAGAAGTTTGGGAGGTAAAATTTAACTAAATTTTTCACCATGCAAGTTGATGGAGCCAACTCCTTAAATGTTATATATTTACAAATTGTTAAATATAATGGTTATAATTTCTTTATAAATATTACTATTTAACCCGTGTGTAACACACGGGTATTAAATCAAGTAATCCAATATAATAGTGATACAATCCTGTTTTTAAACTTATATAACTCGCCGCCTTACATTTTGTGTTAAATAAACAATTCTTCCAATAAATAAATAAATATTATATAGAAGCATATACTCATCGTCTACATCAACCCATCTGCATAAAGACGATGCGATCATCAGTTTTCTTCCGACACTAATTTATTCCCATCGGATATCGCTATTATAATCCTCCACCCACTTCACTTCATTCAAATCTTTAACATTTTATTATTCATTTTACCTAAAATCCCACCTCCAGTTTATGCACATACACTCATGCACCACTCACTATCTTCTTCCTTACTTTATTTCCAAGATCTATTACAATGCAGCTACTCATTTCACTGCTAAACAAATGCCACAGCTTTTTCAGTTTTAACTTCATTTAAACAGAGTAAGTTGTAATCTTTTTATGTTTATTTGAGTTGAATAGTTGATAAAGATTGGTGCTTTTTTTATGGGTTTGTTTTGATTCTACTCAAAACTGATTGAATGATTTAAAGCCCTAATAATTAGGTGACCCCACTTTCATTTTGGGAGAAAAATAAAGATGAAACACAAAACGTTGAAGCCGTGAATATGAAACAAGCAAAAGTAAGTTAGGAGAGAATTAAAAGGGGGGGGGGGAGATATTTTGTTTTGGTGAAAATTAAGTGATGATTTGAAAGTTGAGAGGGTCCATGTTCTTGTCACGTGCTCTTGCTTCCCTATCCCATAACTCTATAACTTCCCTCTTTCTCTTTTTATGTAAAAATTGTTGCTTGATTCACAAATCTTGATTTGTGCAAGCCTAACAAAATTTCCCATTTTTAGGTAATTTCTTGTTTTTCAAACAATAAGTATTGTTGGGTTTATTTAGCATGATGTTGAAAAATATTCATGCTTGATTGTGTGCTTAGTTAGGTTGGTGAGAGTTTGGTATGGTATACATCAAGAATTATGAGCATGCTTAGGTTAATGAAAGAGAGAGGGAGGGTAAAGTGGTCCTTAGAACAGTCTTGAATCTTGTGGGCTCAATTTTCCTGTGATTGATCTGATAATATCATAATATGGTTGTCGTTGAGTCATGTGATTGTGATCTCTTTCTTCATTTATTTTTGGCTTTACATGGTATATACACAATTTAATTATGCTAGCATAATTAGGGGGAAAGTGAAAAGTACTTAAATTTGAAGTTTTTCTTGATTTTATCTAATTTTCATTAACCAATTACTATTTTGTTTCCATTGTTGCTTAAAGGGTGTTTCATGTTTGTATAAAGTAGTAGGAGCATATTGGGTGTGACTTATGAGTGAGGTATGGGTTCATCTCACAAGATAAACATTCTATTTATTGAGTAAAAGGAAAAAAGTTATGTTCTTTATCTTTTTTTTCCTCAAACTTATCACCTGTTCAGTATAATCATGGTGTCCATTTCACTTTTCAAATAGTGGGAGTTGTATTGTTGACATCAAGTCCTTGAGACAAAGGTATGGGACACCATTGAGGGGTCTGTTAACAAATGGGTCACACTTTCTTGATCCTTAAAAAGCAAGTGTGAAGTAGAACTGAGTTGTTCTCATTTGATTTTTCTGGTATGAAATCAAGATATTGTTGGCATCAATAAAAAGTTCCAATTTTTATTTTATTTGCTTTTTCTGGTTTGAGATCAAGATTTTGTTAGTATCAATAAAAAGTTCCAATTTTCATTTCATTTGATTTTGTTGGTATCAATAAGAAGTTTCAGTTTTCATTTCATTTGATTCAGCTGGGATTTGCGGTTCGCGCTTATTAGCTTCCACTTAAAGGAACCGGTGAAGCATGGATATCGATAATGGAAAATGCTGGCAAAATTCTAAGGTCTACCCATTAAAGTTATAGTCTTTCTTTGTTATCTGTTTAAGTTTTGTTGTTTGAGTATTAAAATTTGTTTGTTAAATGCATTTAGAAAGATTCATGGAGGACAACTTTGCTGTTAGCTTATCAAAGTCTTGGTGTAGTGTATGGTGACCTCAGCACTTCTCCACTCTATGTTTACAGAAGCACATTTGCAGAAGATATTCATCACTCGGAAACAAACGAAGAGATTTTTGGCGTACTTTCATTTGTTTTCTGGACTTTAACACTGGTCCCTCTTTTCAAATATGTGTTTATAGTTCTCAGAGCCGACGATAATGGTGAAGGTAACTAATTAACCACCAGTTTTTTTTTTCTTATCTAATTTATAAGACTGAATCTCAATTGAGTAAAAATTGAAAGAGGTATATAATGATTTAGGTGGTACTTTTGCACTTTATTCGTCGATATGCCGTCATGCTAAAGTAAGCGTGTTGCCAAACAGACAAATTGCTGATGAATCATTATCTACATATAAATTGGAGCAATTTCCTGAGAGAGAATATAATTCTAAAGTGAGAATGTTGCTTGAAAAGTATAAATTTTTGCATACAGCTTTACTAATCTTGGTTCTTCTTGGCACTTGTATGGTAATTGGGGATGGACTCCTAACTCCCGTCATATCCGGTACTAGTCTGCTTATTGTTGAATTTAATTTTCGATGCCTGTTTTAAGTTTACGATGATTATAGCATAATGTGTTTTCTCTTGGTTGTTTCTTTGTAGTTTTCTCTGCAGTTTCCGGCCTTGAGTTATCAATGTCCAAAGGTCATCATGAGTGTGAGTTTTGAAGCTCCTTTTACCATATTATTCAGAACTACATTTGATGGGGTGTTTCATGTTTGGTTATTGTAATTTGAAAATCTCAGTGTTGTTGGGTAGTCACTTTTAAAAAGCACATCCAAACATGCCAAACGCCATTTTGGTAACGCGTCATTTTGAATAATTTCTTTCTGACATGGTACGAAAAGGAGATCCGTTTTTACTTTTGAAAAACAATCATTTTATTATGCATAACTCGATAATTGTTATGGATGTGTCATATGTATTCTAAGATAATTTCTACTTACAGATGCAGTGATCCCGATTACTTGCTTCATATTAGTGTGCCTATTTGCTCTGCAACACTATGGCACGCATCGGGTCGGTTTCTTTTTCGCTCCAATTGTGTTATTATGGCTGATATGCATAAGTGCCCTTGGCTTATACAATATAATCCATTGGAACCCACATGTTTATCAAGCTCTTTCACCATATTACATGTTGAAGTTCTTCAAGAAGACCAAAAAACAAGGATGGATGTCTTTGGGAGGAATTTTACTGTGCATAACAGGTAAAAAGGTCAAATATTTTAAGCCTTTGGTATCAAATTTACCATCTTTTGTATAGTTTAGACAAATGCACTAACCTTTAACATCAAAATTAAACAAAATTTATCAATTTCTTGAAATTCTTTTAATGTCCAATTACAAGTTGCTACCAAGTACTAAAGTTGGAAAGAATTAATGTTGATGGTTTAACTTTTTCAGGGTCAATTAGGAATTAAGGTAGGATTAAATTTGACCCGAAAGAGTCAATGTAGTTTGATTTATCAACTGCACTTGCAGGCTCGGAAGCAATGTTTGCAGATCTTGGCCACTTCTCTTATGCTGCAATCCAGGTATAGTCGGCAGGATTTAAAACGACTTTTTTGACACTTGGCGTATGATATTTACCAGAATCTTGAATTTCCTATTTTACCCTTGCAGATTGCATTCACATTTCTGGTTTATCCTGCACTCATACTTGCTTATATGGGTCAAGCAGCTTACTTATCAAGAAATCACCAGAATGCTGATCAAATCAGCTACTATGTTTCAGTACCAGGTATATGTTTGACTTTTTACATAGTCAAAACGTGAATAGAAACCGGTTTTGACCCGAGCCTGTATAATTTCAGAAAGTTTAAGGTGGCCAGTGCTTGCAATAGCCATTCTTGCTTCAGTTGTAGGAAGCCAAGCAATCATCAGCGGAACATTCTCAATCATAAACCAAAGTCAATCACTTGGTTGTTTTCCAAGAGTCAAAGTTGTGCATACCTCTGATAAGATTCATGGTCAAATCTACATACCCGAGATCAACTGGATACTTATGATCCTATGTATTGCTGTCACTATCGGTTTCCGAGACATCAAACACATGGGAAACGCATCAGGTAGCTCCCCCATCTGTATAACCGGTAGTCCGGTAGATTAGGGCGTACTTTACTTCTATCCCATAGGATAAAGAGACTACACCCACGTAGAACTATTAGAACCGGACCGGATGGTCAGACCGGATTTTAATTTTTTTCATTCAGAGTCATTTTTTTATT
Source organism: Tagetes erecta (assembly GCA_030867185.1). NCBI lineage: Eukaryota > Viridiplantae > Streptophyta > Magnoliopsida > Asterales > Asteraceae > Tagetes > Tagetes erecta. The sequence continues at coordinate 16,662,435 of CM061491.1, read as the reverse complement.
AGTTTAGTGACCCATTACCCATATTTTAGTTATTTTAGTCTTCATATATTGTTGAAGTTACAATTAAAAAACATATAATACTTTCATATTTTGTTTTAAATTAGATATATAAATAATTAAAGTTTTGTATTGTATGTGACGTCATCTGCTTCGTAAATCTGGTTCAACGTATAAGAACTATGGACCTTTAACGCAGCCTGTTCATTACACAGTCTGGTTATGAATACATTGGGAAATATACTAAACTTTTGTGTTCAATTTCAATGCAGGATTGGCGGTAATGGCGGTTATGTTGGTTACAACTTGCCTTACATCTTTAGTAATCATTCTTTGTTGGCATAAACCACCATTTATCGCTCTTGTTTTCTTACTTTTCTTTGGGTCAATAGAACTACTCTACTTCTCGGCTTCGTTAGTCAAATTCCGTGAAGGTGCATGGCTTCCGATCTTATTATCACTCTTTCTAGTAACGGTAATGTTCGTTTGGCACTACGCCACCATCAAGAAATATGAATATGACCTTCACAATAAGGTCTCTTTAGAATGGCTTCTAGCCTTGGGTCCCACTTTGGGCATTTGTAGGGTCCCCGGGATCGGGCTCGTGTTCACCGACCTGACCTCGGGAATTCCTGCAAACTTTTCACGGTTTGTCACCAACCTCCCGGCTTTTCACCGTATCTTGGTGTTTGTGTGTGTTAAATTTGTGCCAGTACCTTTTGTCCCTCCAGCGGAAAGGTATCTAGTAGGTCGTGTGGGTCCCGCATCTCTTCGTTCTTACAGGTGCATTGTGCGGTATGGTTACCGAGACGTGCACCAGGATGTTGATTCATTTGAGTCTGAACTTGTTCGAAGGCTTGCAGATTTCATCCACTATGATTGGTGCCGCCCACAAATGAATACCGATCAAGGTAATGGTTGTATATATCTAAACGGGTCAAACAGGTTGAACAAGGCAAACAAGTTGAAACCTGTTAAATCGCTTTATTAATCATTTTAAAAAGTGTTTGTGGGTCAATTCACCCATATTTGAATCGTTACAAAGCCCGTATGTTAACGTATCAGGCCATGCAGGTTATGAGGATCATGCTTCTGCTTCTGAGAGGTCTTCAGGCGAACACAGACTAGCGGTTGTAGGAAACATCGAGTTCTGCAGAAGCCCAGTTTTTGAGGTGGATGAAAACATGCAACACGAAAGCGTGTCCTGCGGGTTCCAAACAGTTGAAAGCATAGGTGACATCATAGAAATGAGTACCTCGAAAGAGAGACGAGTGCGTTTCGCCATAGAAGAACCCGAAAATCCAACTGAGGTTCAAATGAGACAAGAACTTGAAGATCTGATGGCTGCACAACAAAGTGGGACCGCGTTCATACTCGGGCATTCACATGTAAAAGCAAAACAAGGATCGTCGGTTTTGAAAAGATTAGCGGTTAATTTCGGGTATAACTTCTTACGGAGGAATTGTCGGGGTCCGGATGTGGTCTTGAAGGTCCCTCCAGCATCTCTCTTGGAAGTTGGCATGGTTTATGTTGTATAAACTTAGGTCTGTGCAGCTAGTTTTTGTTCATAATTTTGAAATATGAAAGATATGGAGTTGCCAAATTAGTGTTTTTTTTTTCTGTTTGATTTCACAAATTATTCAAAGGTTAAATTAATACATGATTCGATAGTTTTACTAGGTAATAAAATAAGTTTGTAAGAACAATTTATTTTAAATAGAGGTGCATCTCAAAGTGAATAGCTCTATTTGGACACGAGTCAAACAAGTTGATGCACAATGGCAACATTGTTAAGAAAACTATACATGCAGAAATACAATAGTGAATTAAGAATGAAAAAGGTTCTATTCATTCTATTGATTGATTTTATTTTAAAAGAACATATACATGGAGCTATGTTGGCTTATGTATGTGTCGTTGACTAAACGATCAGGTATACCATGTCATGTAACATTTAATCTTTCTTTCTATACAGGAAGGATAAATAAAAGAAAAAGATATAGTGACCGTGTTGTAATTAATACCTTGTTCATTACTATTTGACTAAGTAATATTCCACTAGTGCGATAGGTATAGGGGCTAGCCCCTGGTGTAGTCAACTATAATTTATTCAATTTCATCTTTAGTAGATTCATCTACATCATGTAATGATGCCCTTGTGGGCATGTTTCTCTTAGATTGATATGGTCTAATTGAAGTCAGCTGACTCACATGGAATACGAGGTTAGTTTTCAATCATATGAAAAAGGTTATAAGAGCAATTCCAACTAGTAACAAAAGAATTGAAGAATACTTGTTTTAATAGTTGATTTTAAAGCCAGACAGCCCTGAAAACTACAATGCCTCTATAAAATGGCGTTAAGATAAATGGTGAGCAATCAAGTCCAGGACACGATAGAGAACACAAATAATTAACCCGCAAATAACTCTTACGTGTTATATCAGAAAATAACTCAAAACTTATTACAAGAAAGTCGTCAATATATCTCCACACATTAGGAGTATATATAACCTATCTATCCTAGGAAGACTAGAATACTAGTTATAACTCAACTATAATACTTAGCATCTCTACTATAATAAAAAGGTATCTCAATTGCCACGTGGCAGTATCACACCTCTCCATTTTATCAATTTCCCGCCTGACTCAATTAGGCTCCATTTCTCACGGATCCATTTTTTGGGTATCCGTATTTGTGACCCGCCTAATGCCGCAAAACCAAACTTCATCAGTTTTCAGATCTGAAACCCTAACCACACTTCCACCTTCTTCTCACCCTTCCTTCTTCAACCGTCGTATTATACTTCACCTATTAGCTAATCGTCTCCATCTTTCCTGACTCTTACTTCACTCGTCTTCTTCGTCTCGATCTTCGCCGATTGTTGCATTCTTTGCAGATAAGGGGAACAACCTAAAAGTTTTCTTACTCAAAGTTCTCAAGGTATATTTTAATTCATGATTGAAAATCCTTGGATCGTTGATCCTCATGGTTTTTTTAACAATCTCAAATATATCTGCTATTAAGTTATTTTTAGGGTTAAAGTTACTCACATGTATTCCTTTTGGATGAAGGGGTTCCAACAAATATGTTTTAGTGAAAAATCTAGGGTCTAGATGTTGAAGCTCTGAATGTTGAACATATGCTGTCTATTTTCCATTTTTTTTACTTAAGATTGTATATAAACTATTTTTTTTGTTTTTATATATGAATGTATGCATTCCACGTTTGTTGATGTGTTGAAATGTGTGAAATATTTGTAGCTAAACCTGAATTTTATTGAACAAAAAGTATTTTCTCTCTTTTGAGTTTTGCAGACATTTTGACTCAGTTAAAAAAAATACCACACAAAGGAGAGCTTTTATCATTTTTTCTTGTATTTAATGTGAAAGTGTGAAACTATTCTAAGAACTTGCTTTCTTACGTGTTTTAGATCTATAATCATGGACAGAACTTGGAAGTGATCATATTTACAAAGTGAGTTGAAGGAACAAGTTTGCGCCACTTAATGAGGTCGTTGTAATGTTAAAATGTATATGAGAGGAATTGACAAGTGATGAATCATGAATGGAATGGTAGGCTTAACATATTTGGGCCAAAGAAGTTTGAAGAGAAGAAGGTAAACCAATTTATGCAAATTCTTGTGTCTTTCAACATTATTTTATTATATGTGTGTTTATTAAACTGTTGTCATTTGACCAATATGTTTAAAACTGGAAAATAAGCCTCTTAAACTCTTGGTGTTCATGTGGAATGCACTGTCATGCGCCATGAAGGTTGTTGCCATTCTTTAGAAATTGAGTATGTTCCTCAAATTTATATTCATTTGTTTAGCTATAGTTTAATTAAAGATTTACTTTCTTATTTTTTCTACAACGCTTGAAAAGAAAAACTGCTAATAGTATCCCAAAAGTAGCAAACATGTTTTCTCCATTCAAATGCTAGGAAAGATTTGCAATATTAAGTTGTACTAATATAAAACATTTGGTTGTCATGTGTCAATGTGAAAAAAGTGTATGTTTTTCAGTCATAAGTATATTCAAATATGGGTAGGCCTATGACAGGTTCTTTGGTAAAATTATCTTCAAAGATTAAGTCGAGATGAAAGCGAAAAAAGACAATATCAAATGTTTTGTCTTTAATTATATCAGTTGTGTCTAATTTATCTTTCAGTTTCTAAAGATGATATGCAGAAGAAGTACAATAATGTTCAATTAGACGAAATTTACTATAATAGGCTGGAGTTAGGATAAAAGTTTTTTCATACATGATTAGAATATGTGGAACAAACTTTACTAAAATAGGTTGTAGTGAGAACACACAAGGGCTCATGATTAATTTTATACGCATCATTTTTCAGTGCTTGCATTACACTCATTTCAATGAAAGGTTTCAATTATGGCATTATTTTGTTTTTTGATCTTTTGCTCATTAACGAGATCCCAAAATGGGTGTAAAACTTAACTTCAATCCTGTTGAGCTTAATTTTACAATCATAACAAATGTCGCCTTGCTGTTGGACTTATTTTTCAAATCGATGGATTTTGTTTGTTGCTTTGTAAAATGTTCTGTTTGTTTTTTGAGAAAATACTTGCACTGCAACTGATTCCATTGATTTTGTTTGTTGCTTTACTTATATTAATTGGTTTGAATCATCTTTTTCCATGGTCTTATCTACATTTTGAACACAATCTTCAGTTAATCATCAGGACAATGCTCTTCAAACTAAAAATGGTGGTTTTACTTTCAAAGCGAAACGAAACATTTGTTTAAATTGGACAACTTTTCAAACATAATAGGGTTGGTTATCATCCAAACAGACAAACAATACATGCTCCTATATATATTCTGGTTTTGATTTCATGGTGTCAACTTGGACAACTTTTCAAATGATTGTAATTTTAGTATGTTTTTGTTTGGTTTCTTTATAAACGCATGCCATGCTTACTTGAAGGTTGTGTTGCAAACAAGTAGGAAGCCGATTATTCCTTTCGGTTCTCACCGATCTTTTGTTGTTTTATGTGTGTTTATGATCGTTGCAGAAAGTGATAATTGTACAAAACTAAATATGGATGGATATTGATTTCATGAACTACTAAGCGGATTTCAACTGGGTTAACTAGCAGGGCAACCTAGGACGTAATTGCTTGAGGAAAGTAGTTGAAGGGAAATCAGTTGTAGGAGTGCTCTGCTTGAATTTTGTCACCTCTCCGCCACCTGATTATGAAGAAGATGGGTCGTTGGTGGATGAAACTAATAATCTTAGATAAAGATAGTAGAACAACAATTCCATCATGTTTCATATTATAAATGGTACTGGGAGAGAGAAATGTTTTTTGAACATCTTATATCTCTATCTATTCTAATAAATAAAAGTCTAAAACTTGTAACTTTTTAATTTTAACTATTTTAAAATTAAAATTACATAATTTAATTTAAAAATAAAAGTCACAAGAACCTGTATATTTTAATTTTAAATATTTAAAAGTTAAATTTAAATTAATATTTTTGTTGTTATTGTTTTATCCGCGTAACACGCGGGTAATAACCTAGTTCTATCATAATCATAATATAATAGGTATAATCCACCTTGCATAGTAATTAACCTAACTTGTTAATCACTTCTGTCCGGCCCACTTGCCAAACAACCCACTAAGACCGACTTGTCCAATGGGCTCACGCGAATTAAGTCTAACAAGCAAATGTACTTCAAATGTGCTTAACATATCAGAAAAACGTGACTAATCTAGTAAGAAAGGGACTACTAAGTTTGCGAGTCTTCAAGGATAAGAAATTTATTCAGGTAACATGTCCTTATAAATTTTGAACATGAGTACTCAAGGATTTTCATATCTCAAGCTTACATCTCTATATCTCTGACTACTAGAGCGGTTCAAAAATATGTAAATTTAAATGAAAAGCATAAGAAATAAAATATAGATATCAAACTTTGTAATTTTTGTAGGATATACCCCTGCAAAGTTGCATAATATCATATTTACCCTTGTTATGCTTAAAAAGTGTTGTACAATATGCATTAAAAACTTGTACTTTGGGTAAATATGATATTATGCAACTTTGTAGGGGTATATATGAAATTATACCTTTTGAATATTGGGGTAAGGCCCATTAATTCATTCTAAAAAACACCCATAGATGGGATTATGGGAATCCAGTTATCCAGTGGCTCATGTTTACAAGTCTTGGGCCAGTCTGCTACAAGAGCTGTAGATAACATAGTAAAGAACTAGATTCATGACAAGGTCACGCGATATTATGCTTGTGATTTTGACACACGCATTATAACGGTGATATTAGAATTTTGAATTTTGACATGTGTTGCAATTGCATAGTTTTTTTTACTCCGTAACATGTGTTAATGTTTTCAGCTTCTAGCAGTGCGGTGGTAGAGAGAGAAGGGGGTTAACGTGTATATATTCAAAGTTGGAGTAAAAAATGTATATATGTCAAATAAGTGGATCATGGTATAACATGTAAAAGACAATTAAGTGAAAGTCATAGGTGAAAATCTTAAATATATCAAGTTGAAAACGTTATTAACACATGTTACGAAGTTTGAAAGTCAAAATCGTAAATTTGTCAAAGTTACGAGAACAATTGTGTAAATTATGGTTTGGGAACTAAAACACAAGGTCGGTGGGACAACTGTGTTTAAGTAGTTTGTAAATTAAAGATATATCATATACATAACACGTTCTTAAAATTACTGTTTTGTTTAACATCTTACATACCACAAATGACCTATTGCATGTTAAAACTTCAATTCACAATCATGTATAAAATTACTTTTCTGAAAAGATAAGGAACTTTACAGGAAGTATACTGGATTTTAAAGATGACACCATGTGAAGAATTCGCCCTTTACAACTAATTTATAAAAATAATTGCATTCATTCATTTTTATTTTTTATAAAAATGAATCCTTGTAAAATATGTTGGTGGCACGTGGTTAGCATGTGTCATGTTAGGAAGAATCAGTACAGGACTTGTTGGGAAGAATCAATACAAGTTCTTGAATTTGTGTACCAAAAGTATTTTATATATTTACTTTTTTTTTAATCTTAGAGTTATAACTTATTTTAAGCATTAAGAGTGTTATAATTAACTAAGGTTTTGTTATACTATTTATACCTTCTAATAAAAGAGGGTTTTTGATGCCACATGGCATGTAATGAAGTCATTGTTGACATCGTTTTCCCGCCAATAATATATTACATATTTAATCCTCCTACTATTACACAACATACGACCATATTATACATTTACCTATCAGTTACAAAATAATTACCATATTAGTATTATATTTCTCTATCAATTACAAAAATAAGTACCATATTCTTACAAAACTAAAAATATCAATTACCAAAATATATATCAATAATATTCCAAAATCCAAAGCATTGATCTTTGTATTAAATTTGGTTTAAAAATTATTTTTGTATACTAAATTAGTTTATCTGTCTCTTATCTCTATACCAAAGCTCATGGCTTGTATTAGTACAAGTTGTCATCCATTTGTACGATTTTAATCGGATTTTTATGCTTGTGATCCGTAATTTGTCTTCTAATTTTTCTTATATGGGTTTTGTTTTTGTTAGTGCTAGAGAACGTACCCAAGATGGTAATGATTTATAGTATAATGCTTACTCATCATATGATTCTTTGTTTATTATGCTCGATAATAATTATTTTTAGTTATTTAACTTGTGTAACACACGGGGTATAATCTAGTTATATATATAGTTACCCTTAGCATTAACATTTTCTAAGTTTTAAATCTTGATGGATATCTTTAATGCACTAAGAAAAAAAAAGGAAATCTAAATAAAATATGCACTAATTATACATATGTTAAATTGTTAACGATAAAATTGGGCATTTTACTTATGTATCAAGAAGCTATGTTACATCAAGAATATGGTCGGATTGATAGTGAAAATGTCCTTTCTTCTGAAGTCCAGGGATACCTGCTAAGATCACAAACAACCATTGTAGCAAAGAGTGTTCGAATATGGTAAACGAACAGAAGAAATAAAAAGAGTATAAGTATTCGAATATTTGGAGGAAAAGAGAACCAAAGAGTGAAATATTATGTGTTAGCAAAGAGTGCAGTGAATAGAATCAGGTAGTGCATAGCGAGAGCTTCCCGCTCAAGGTTCTAGTCTGACTGTCTGAGAGACTCACCTTCCAGTTCTTGTTAACTTTATCACAACAGCTACCTGATGCAATTTCACATTGTCTTTTTGGTGCAATAACCATGCTTTTAGTTTGCAACATATCTTGTGAGTTTCCATGTGAAGATTTCTTGAACTATTTTACTTGTGTTGTAGTGTTAACACTCTGATCAGTATTGTAGCGTTACTGGAACATGATGCTCTTTTAGCTTCATCATCGGAAACTCAATATTGTTGCGTTATTGTAACATGATGCTCTTCTTTACTTGTAGTGTTGTGTTAACATGATGCTCTTACATATATAAACACAAATCAATCAAGGACTAGGAGTTTGTAATTATTGTGCATAAACGTTGTAACACAGAGGTGACACATAGAGTCAAATCAAGAATAATAATATTACTATGACATATACCATAACCAATAATAATGGATTTAACTAAAATCATATTTTGATACCAAATAATAAAGGCAAGAAAAATGACAGGTGTTTGGTGGAAGGATAAAATCCCAGTACTATTTTTTAAATTATAGAATAACTGTTGTTTGTATGATTAATATGAACATATTCAAAGGTTATGCAAAATTTATGATTTATGAGATTATTGAACCCACCCCTATGAGGTGTAGCGAATGAGAAATAAAAATAAAAATAAAATATCAAAAAAACGAGATCAATTCTTTTCTAACGTCTTACATTAGTGAGAAGCCTCACCATGACGCCCCTGCCCCCCTATGCCCTCACTCACATCTCGGGAGACAATGTTTCATGTATATGATCGATTGATCGGACTATGTAACATATATGCTGGTATAACATCCGGTCTTACCTTTGTTAAAGAAACATAGATAATAATAGCGGAAGCTATAACTTAGATAAAAAGCTATGAGATTCATGTAAACATATTTAGCTAGTTCTAACTAAAGATATAATTAAGAAAATAAATTAAGATAAATATAGCTTCTGTTATATATCTGCTCAACACTATGTACAAATGTATAATTCAATTTTCGTAATTCTGTACATAAAAACTAGCTTTGTATGCCTATATTGAACTTGACTCAAAATTTATTTATATACATTAATAATAACAATATTATTAACTAGTAAAATAAAAATTAAACTTCAACCGTTTTCCTACTTTCCATTTCCACCACACTACTTTCACTAATTACAAAACTCCCCCTTACACTACCATTAACAGCATTCGCATCACTCCCACCCCCCTTAACAATCCCATATTTCCTCAAAATCCCCTCAACCCAATCCCACAAATTAAGCACAACATACGTGCCAATGCCACCAATCAAACCATAAGCTATTGAATACGTTAACGGCATTAATATCAACGTCATAAATGCTGGTATCGCCTGTCGCATATCCTGCCAATCAATCTCCACCACTGATCTCATCATCATAACCCCCACTAGTATCAACGGGGGACCCACCGCCCATGCTGGAATAGATGCTAGCATGGGCGTAAAAAAAAATGCCAGCATAAAATACCCTGCCACTGTCAATGCAGTCATTCCTGTCCTTCCACCTTCTCTTATCCCTGTCGACGACTCAATGTACACAGTCACTGGAGACGTACCAAGTAACGATCCAACCACAATAGCCGACGCATCCGACATCATTGCAAAATACTGTCCTTCGAAATCGCCGTTTTCGTCTGTGAATCCGGCGAATTTTGCCATGGAGTATAAAGTTCCGGTGGTGTCGAGAATGTCGACGTAGAGAAATGTGACTAATGCTTCCCAAAATGACGCTTTGTTTATCCCGGAAAATGACAATGCGCCGGCTGTTGATCGGATTTTATGCACATCGACGATCTTTTTAAAGTAATTGTAACTCGAGTCGCCAGAAGAGTTATGCGGAAACACAGTGACTTGCGTGTTACGGAACCACGAAACCGCTGTAACAAACACGATACCGTAGATCATTGCTCCTTTTACCTTTTTAACCAAACAGTAAGCTATAATTACAAAGCCTACCACTCCAAGCCAAAATGTGGCACTTTCCATTCTGTTACCAACACACATAATATTACCCGAAACGGACCCGTTAGAAAGAATCGAAACCGTGCCATTTTGGGAAGTGACGACCGGAGCGAGTGAAACACGTGAGGATTCCGGACACGCGCCTAATGTAACGAGTGTAGAGCCACTATAACCGACTAACCCGATACCTTCGTTGTTTTGTAAACCAATGAATGCTAAAAATAATCCTATTCCTGCGGACGAGGATATTTGAACCGGTTTTGGAACTAATTTTGCAAGTTTAGCTCGAAATCCGACTATGGAGATGAATAGAAATAGCAATCCTTCAATGAAAACTATGGCGAGTGCGCTTTCGTATGAGACGTTACCAGAGCCGTGAAATCCGACTACCGTGTACGCGAAATAGGCGTTAGTACCTGTCAGATAAGTTACATAATAAGCTGCCGGTGATATTAGACCATATGTAGTGGTAAGTCAGAAAGAGCCCCCCAAAAACCCCACTTTTATCATCACATTAGCATTTGACAACATATTTCTCTCAATGCGTACATTGTAAAAAGCGCCAAGCATGATTTTAACGACGAAAGCGCCCCTATGTAAGGGTTAGGGGTGTTTTAGAAGCGTTTTGGACGAAAGCGCCACATCATCTTATAATTTTGTATTGTTACATATTGTTAAAAAGAAAACTTGTGACGCCTTTGGTGTCATGCTGACATATATTTGGTTTATGGGTTTTTTTGTAACTTTATTCATTGGGGGAGATCCGTGAATAGCTTATTTTTTACAAGAGCATTTTTCTATTATTTGCCACGTAAGAAAATATATGAATAACATTTACGAATCTCCCTACTTTATCTTAGCTGGAACCGAACCAAACCTGACCCTAACCGAACCGGAACCATCATAACCCGACGAAACCGATAGAAAACCAGTCAAACTGCTCAAAACATACTTCTACCGGCCCGACCTGGTTCTTGACTTTTATATAAAAAATGAACCTAGTTCTCTACCCGAAACTAATTTTTTTTAAAACCCGATTTACGCACCTCTAAATACCAAAAACCAAAGTAATATGAAACAAAAGAAACGTACCCATTCCCGGAGCTAAGGCCAACGGTAAATTAGCAAACGTTCCCATGATAACACATCCGATGAGGGAAGAAGCGACGGTGGCGACAATTAGGTCTTTACGGACTCCGGCGAGACAGGCGGTGTAACCGGGATTGACCGGAGGGAACTTGCAGGAGGAGTCGGGAGGGATGAGGCGGAGATTGGGTCCGGTGCAGTTGGAATTGAAGGTTTGATCGGAGCAAAGGGGGATACAATCGGACACAGAGCAAGTGGCGCCGGAGTCGGAGAGGATGGTGGCGTTGACGGCTAAGATGTAGGCCATGGTGAGGAAGGTGGCGGTGCCGGCGCGGAGTTCGGTGGTGAAGGTGGTGTTACGTTCGGTTAGTTTGAAGTGTTTTCCGATTCGTGATCCGGCGATGAAGTTGTTGAGCCGTGTTAACGGCGGTGGTGTGACGGTGGTGGTGGTGGTTTGCATTTGAACTCGCCGGAGGAGTTATGAAGAGTTGATGCATGAAGATGATTTGGTGTTCATTTGTTGGTTGTGTTTTTGAAGAGATTTAAGGAGAGTTTGAGTGGTTTGAGGTTTCATCGGATTTAATTATTTATTTAATAGTATGGTTTTTAAAAATTTTAAAATATAAAGTTTATCTTTTCATTAATTGTTGTTATAAAAAATATCTTTTCATTAACCTATCTATCGCAAGAAATAACTACTTGTTTAATTTTAAGAGTTTGGTAGGTATTAGTTTTTTTAGTAATAAATATGAGACTGACGTTTAAATTTGTAACACCTTGAGATATTTTAGCTATCGTCAACTAACATAACATTTAATATGGTTCCTAGACACATGCCAAGCACGTGTGGGCATCTTTGACAATTCCTCACCTTCCTGCTTCCAGCTTTAGTATCGAAAGACACACAAGTTGGTTTCTTGTCACATGTTGAAGTATTTAGGGCCGTTTATCCAAAGCGACAAAGACATTGATAGGATATAGGTCATCATGGATAGACAGGTTGGTACAAGTGGAGAGTAGCTTCAAGAGTTTTGTGCGATAAAAGATTCCATGTAAGTAATTTCTACATGGTTGCAGTTTGGATGGCTATGCTATACAGGACCGACCGTTGGGCCATCAAGAAGACGCAAACACGAAGACTAGAGGTAGCAGATATGCGGATGCTGAGGTGGATGTGTGGACACACATGATGGACCGAATAAGGAATGAGGTGTTTTGAGAGAGACTAGGAGTGTCATGTATCACAAATAAGATTAGGAGTAGAGATAGAGATAGTTTGACCACGTGAAGAGGAGACAGATGACTGCCCCAGTTAGAATTACGGAAAACCTCAATATAGAGGGGATTAGGAGCAAAGGTAGGTCAAAACTGACTTAGGAAAACCAGATTATGCATGATTTGCTAGACTTGCACCTCTCTAAGGACATGATCGTAGATATGGTTTCTTTGAGACGTAGGTTTAAGGTTATGGACTACTAAGGGAGGTTATAGATCTGTCTTGAGGACATGCATGGAATCCGACACTTATATTTGTCACATCTAAAACTTGTTTTCATGTTTGTCTTGTTTTTCTTTGGATTTGATTAGTATGCCACTTTTATAAGTATTAGGCTATTAGCCTACTTTATATGTCATTGATCTTCTCATCTTTGAAGTGGACCTTATATGGTCAAATTCGCTTGTCATCGTGCCAAACTTTTATTTGGACTTACTACATTTGCTATACAAATTCGCTAGCCACATTGGTAGACACACTCTTTCCATCGAATTTACTAAATTCGTTGGTTGGAGATTGTTATAAATTCGTTGGACGTAGGCATAAATTCGTTGGACGGGCTTCAATGATGAACCAACTCGTTTTTCACCTAAAATCTTAACTTTTTACATCCAATTATTTAGTTTACCATCCAAGATGCTAAATCTATGGTTTTTTATCCAACTTTAATCGTAAAAATGTGACCTTTGATTATTTTTCTCACTTTTAAAAAACCCAAAAACCTAGATTCGTTCTAGATTTAAAAGAGATGTTTTGGAGATGTTTCTTACCTGAATCTTGCTCTTTCTTTGATGTTTTGATCCAGAAACACCCCGCTCCTTGAATCCTTGAAAACCAAAATCTTCAAATCTTCAAGTTTTCTTCACTTTCTCACACTACTTTCTCTTTCTAATATTTTCTTGATTTTTTTGATGAAATAGTGAAGATGAAGATGTTTATGGGCCTTAAAACCCAAGTTTTCGACCCATGGACCTCCTTAGTCCGCGATCTCTCTTTTCTTTTAATTTCTAAATAACTCATTATATAAAACTCATTTTACTTTTAACGACACATGTTCATATTTTTTGGATGTGACATGACATGAAGGTAACGAGAGCTTGAAATTCTTTTTTATATTATTTTTTTTTGTTTAAAACCTTACTCTACTTTTTAATACAAAACCTCACCATCCATCATCTTCTAACCTCAACACACACCACCACCACCTATTTCACTTTGCCGCTACCACACATCCACCACACCGCTGCCATCACCACCATAATCATCCACAAGATCACAACACGTCATCCAAGCACCAACTACACCTAGCCTTATCCCCGATTTCTTTCTGGTGGTATGGTATGTCCGAGGGGTAGATATGAAGATGAGGGGTGGTTATTTGCAACAGATGACTTAAAAGAAAAGCGAAGACTATCAACTGCTCTGTCGGAATTCACAACGCCAATAACCCTTTATCGGTGTCGAAGAGCCAATAAAAGTAGTTATAAAAGTGTTCTAATCACCTTAGCTAGCTAAGGTAAGTAGAGTGTCGAACCATGTAAAAGTGGTGGATGGTGTTAGATTAACTTAATTATGAAAACATATAACTAATTAAAGAAAACTACCAAATTAATCTATTGCCTCTTGGCTTTGAAAAAGTTGATGAAATTATTAAACTAGGAAATAAAAAACATTGCAAGGAAGTAATTTGATTGCTATTAACGATTGGGAAAAATGAATCAAATCCGAGTTTTAAGTAATGGATAATACAAGTCGATTGATCTCCACTTATCTATCCATTTTCCAAGTTCAATATTCTTCCTACAATCATTTGTTCATTTTGTATATCTATTTTCATCTCACTTTTATCCCTTTTTTTCTTCTGTTAGTGATAAACTTTGCTATGAATCTATGATGCTCGGTCTTTTTCTATTTTATATTTTCTGCATTTCCTTTACTTAGAAAAAGTGTTTTTTTTCCCTCAACTTGAAGTCAATCTTTTCATCTCACTGGACAAAGAAAGTAGGATTAAGTTTTCTCTTGTCTCATTTGCTTTACACCTCAATATCTATTACAGTGTGATTATACTTTTATTAACTCAAATTTTCATATATTTTTTTAATGTAATTCACGACTATACTTTTATTAACTCAAATTTCTTACAATTTATCATTTTCTCTCTTATGACACAATCCTTAACCAACATAATTAATTAAATTGACCAAAATATTCTATTGGATCATTTTGACTAAATCACCACTTACTTAAGAATCTAAATAATACCGTTCAAAATCCTGAATTATGCCAACGTGTTAGTGATCCATTAATAATACATATGCGTTAGAAGCATTAGGTTAATGGTTCTAATCCTTCTTTCAACAGGTTGTGATGTATTTCACCTTGAAAATCACCATCTTGCTGCTAAAAAAAACTTAAATTACGTACTTTTTAGTTTTTAATAACATCTAGATTTATGACCGGGCAGCGTGTTGTAGCTGCCGGGTCACGCAGTCGGGTCTAGCGTATGTGACTTGGTCACATGCATTGATAAAAAAAGTCTCATGTTACGTCCTGGCGCAAAACCATAATGTGTCACATGATAAAAAAGCGCTGAAATATCAAAAGTTAGAGGTCAAAACGATAACATAATTGAAGTAGAATAAGAGTTCAAAATCGAAAAGTCAAGGCTAAAATAACAATTAATAAAAGTCAGGAATTAAAATCGTAAATATATCAAAAGTCGAGAATTAAAACTATAAAAACGTCAAAATAAAAAAATATTAAAACGTCATATGACGCGGCGCCGAGCGCCATTGCTTTGCACCCACGTTACAAAATAGGAGATGTATAAATATAAATTCCAATTTCCAAGAATTAATTAAATCACAAATAAATTTGTTTGGTGATAATTTTCACACGACAAAAAGAATATAATAATAATAAAAGAATTAAAGTATGTGCTTGCATGAATTGAACTCAAACTTAATTTCTTAGTATAAAAGACACATGTCGACCATAAGTAATAGAGCTAGAGGACAATAATCGAATCGCATAAATAAAATAACTTTAATATTATCGTTTTGTGCTTTCAAATAATGATTAATTTACAAATGAAATAAGTTGTAATAGTCTTGAAAACTCACTTATTCGAAAGAATAACAAATATATACGTGCCATGTGAATACGAATATGTAATTGCCTAATTGGGTAATAAAAAAGATTGTCATCAAGAATCTAATTTTTAATTTTTTCTTCACCTGAAATTGTTTTATCAATAAAAGTGTTATTGAATTTTATTAGTTTCAACTATCAGGTATAGGTCGATATTGTTCTCAACTATCACTTTGACTCCCGTCACTTATAATTTAACACTTTGTTTTTTGTGTCACTCCGGAATTAACCAATTAATAACCGTATATTTTTATATTTATTTTAATAAAACTTTTTATATTATTTTTTATATTAATTTGAGTATGATAGAACCTAAATGTTTAGATTTTGGCTTGTTGCTCAAAGTTAGAACCGATTCACCCGACCATATTAACCCAAAGCCCAAGTAACCCGAACCTTAATAGGGTTGGATTACGGGTTAGTTTTTATTTTTTTCAAAACCTTACTAACTCAACCCAAAACTCGATCGAGTTACCCGATTAAATTTTAAGGCATCCCACTTTTCCTCACTTTTTCCTTATATCCATGTGTGTGGTACAACACTAGCCAAATGCCCTCAAGATTTCAGATGAGAGAAAAAAAGCTCTTAGATGCATGAATGCTATATTTAATTGTGGAATTAAAAAAACATAAAACGTTATCACCACTACCTAATTAATCTATTTGTATTTTAAATCCATCTTCGAAGGAGTCATTGTCCCTAAGATTATTGTCATCATGACAATTTCCAAAACAACTATAAAAGAGATCACAGACACCAAATCCCACAAATGTCATTGAAATATGATTTCTTTATCTTTATATATCTATTGGTTGAAACACAACTTTAGGCATTATAATAACACTTGATTTTGATGCATACAACTTTACTTAAAAAACATCATTTTATACTTAGATATTGCAACTATTTTGCATTTTAGACAATGTAATTAATGTAAGAAAATGTTTGAATGTGTATTGTGATGTTTTAACAATAACATGATTAGCAAAACTGAAAATTTAAATAATTATATTTTATTCACGTACCATCTAGACATAATTCAATTTTCTGAGAGTGATCATTTGCAAAAGAAGTGGTATTGTAACAAATTACGTAAAAAAACCCGCAATGGGTCAAAATTGATCAATTTTAATCATCGTTATTGGTTGCTTAGATGGACCAATGCAATAAATAAAATCAGATACTTCTAACATGTAAGAAATCTTATATAACAAGCTTTTTAATACACGATACAAGAATGTCATTAACATGTTTAAGTGAGGTAGATATAATGTGTTTTAGATTGAAGGATGTCATAATTTTAGTCAAATATGATTTTTTTAGTGTTTGGACAACAACACGTACAATTTTTTATATTACACTTAGAAGCCAGTATGTTACTAAGAGAGAAAAATTACTCATTTGAAATGTCTAATTGTGACTTGTATTTAAAAACACATAAGAGACAATTTTACATGGTTCGGTTTGATTTGAAAATGTTACCGGTCGTACCACAAATAAGTGAAATTATGTACAAATAAGTGAAATAACATAATTTAAATTAGATTGCATATATATTCTTGATGTATGTATGTATGGCCAAAGTGGGTTGCCGAAAATCCAATTGCCAATATTCGATTCTTCAATCTTCATCTTCATTTTGTCTAATATTTTTGCTAGTAATTAGATATGTGTTTTTTGTTTGAAAAGATGTTCTAATTTGTTACAATACATATTTATTTTTAGTTTGGAAATGGTTCTATTAATTAATTAAAAAAGTTTGATCAGCAGAAACCGGTTAAACTCGACGCGTCGAATCATTTGATGATTTGATCGTTCTCACTGGCCCAGTTAACCAAACTAATATAGTTCATCCTTATATAATATAGCAAAACAAAAAAAGGTTATGTGTCATTTTTTAAAAGTTTTTAGCTTATGTGGCATTATTTGAGAGTTTATCTCACAATAATAAGCTTTTAATTTAAAATATGTATATAAAATATATTATAATAAAACTAATTACATTTTTGGTCCCCTAATATTTTGGAGAATTCTGAAAATTTTAAAAGTATTTATATTTTTAACCCTCTACTATAAGGGTTGTACATGAGTCGGTTTATATTTGATATGGTTTAAAAATGAAACTTATGGATAAAGTTAATAATAACATACAATTAAAGAAATCAGTGTTTTATAAATATATATAACATTTTTATATGATTTTTTAAATAAATAAACTACACCAAATAACTGAGCACTTTATTCTTTTTAATTTGAGTATAATATTGCTATACTAAAAATTAATTTTTAAAAATATATCCTGTGTTTCGATTTACCACGGTTTTGTCTCAAAACTGATTGAAACATTAATGAATATCTTTAAAAGTATCACTAGAATGTTTTGTTCCCAAGCATAACACGAACACTAAACTAATTTAATATATTTTAAAATCATTATTATTGTTTTCATACAAATATAACATGATCATGTATATAATATATCTCTCATTTCTAATTATACAATAAAGAAAAACAAAAAAATTATGTGTCATAATTTAAAAGTTTGTTCACAATAATAATTTTTTATTTATAATATGTATATAAAATATATTATAATAATACTCATTACATTTTGTTCCTTAATTTTTAGAAGAATTGATTTATTTTTGAAAGAGGATGACGTGTGACCAAGGTCTCCGAATCACTTATTGTATAATTATGTCATTCTTATCAGGTCATTGTGTAATTCTCGTCAAATAAGATTACACAATGATATGGCGAATGACCCAACGACCCAACTGATTATTAACTGAAAGTGGAATTAACACGTAAGCAGATTCTATGTGACAATGATGTGCCGTATACTCGTATTTGAGATGGCACGTGATAAAAATTTACCTTTATATTAGTGCAGGTAGAGATGGATTGGACAAACGCCCACGTGTTGCTTCCCAAGATTTCATAGCGATATAATAAGTGCTTGATTTATGTGCGAAATGTATGTACGTGTAGTAGTTGGATGACTTCATAACAATGCAATGTTGATCGATCCTTAAACTGCAAGTTCCCAAGTCGGAGGAATGTACTATCGGCTAGTTAATATGGTGATCCTTTAATTAGTCCGCCTCTTTGTGTAATGAGTTCTCCCCAGGGTTATACATAGGATCTTTGCCTTATGTTCTATTAGATTAGGTTACACTATTATCTATAGTATATGATGTCATACATAACTATTGTGTATTATATACAGATGAATTCATCTTTATATAATATACAATAGTTATGTGTATGACACCCTATACTATACTATCATCTGTATATAATACGCAATAGTTACGTATGGCACCCTATACTATGCATAATAGTGTAACTTAGTCTAATATGTTCAGATCTTGCGAAATTATGTCATTAAACGTCCTCAAAGTCGTTGTTTTTGGCTTTCACACGCATGTTTCCCACACATATGTGCCTGAAGTCTTTACCGCCCGCCTTCACTTATTAGGGACTAGTCATGTGCATGGCTCGATTGATTGTGCCTTCCTAGCTTGTTCTTATTAACAACAAAATGTTAATGATTGCCTCTTATCTTCTTGTAGGATAAGGCTTAGGTTTAGTTAGTTGTTAGAAAATCAAAACGTTGCTGTTAAAAAAGTTAGTTGTTAAAAGATTATCCCTTCAATACGTACGGGCCATTAATTAGGATTATTGGTGTTAATTTACTTTACAAATGTAGATTAAATGAAAAGCATATAAAAGTCCGCGTTTAATCCACTTTGTATTTACGAAGGAAGTGATATTGCTTTAATAATGAATACTTTGAACTCAAAACTTGTTGTTAATGTAATTGGCTCTTTCTTATCCTAATCAAACAATTGTCTCCCTAAACAAGAACAAAAAAGTAAAGGAAATGACTTTAGAACATTGAGTGGGTGGGTTCAATGGTGGGGTTGGTATTAATGGTTCCCAAGCACTCAATATATGTCTTTTTCTTACCTTTTATAACATTTTTGTGTGGTCTTAGTGGTGGGTGTTTGAAGTACAAAATGTTACGCCTCTATTATTGTGTTGTTTTGTTTTAACTTACTACTAATATTTTGGGACCATCATGTCAATTAATTCCATGCTATCTGTTAAGATGATTAATAAGATGTATTATTGGTAAGCTTGAAAGGCACATCCGGTACCCTCATGCTATCTGTTAACGCATTACTGGTAAACGCTTAAGAGCATCGATACCCTCCTAACTAACACGACCAGGTAAAACGCATAACTTACGTTGACACTTACTTTTGCATCACCTCATTTATTTCCGTTGTTACTTTGTGCTGTTAATTTGCACCAGAAATTACTAGTATCTGTTAGCTTTTTGTTGTAAGTCACACCACTTCGTTTATATATATATATGAAGGTTGTAAGTTGTGACCTATTGAAATGTTAAGCACATTACAAAAAGAAGAATTATTTTAATATCGTTAGCCGTTTAGAAAAAAAAAATAGTTAGATTGTATGAAGTTTTCGTACAATTTAAGAAAATAAAACCAGGTATTTTCATACCTCGCGCGTTGTGCAAGGGTTAAATACGGCTCAACCAACAAAAATTGCGACAATAAAACCATAAAAATGATGGTGCCGGCCAGACGAAAAACAAAATTTTAAATTTCAAGTACTTTCAATTCGAGTCTGGGGAGATAGCCGAAACAAAACCGATACTTTGGTCGTTATTGGTTCGGCTTGCCGGAAACCATAAAAAGAAAATTTCATGAGCAAGCTCTAAAATACCAAACTTTAGTCATGATGAGTCTAGCTAGTAGAAAACTATAAAAGTGAAGTCTTGTGCAAAAATACAAAAAGTGGTTCCGTCTTGATAACATAATTAGCATGACATCGTCAAAACACTATTCATCTAATTTGTATATTGATATACATACATGCACTCGATTTATTTTTTTCTCTCGCACGTGTTGCGCTAGACTTTTTAAAATTTTTTTGCCCATCATAAAAGGTTTCTAGTTTGAGTTATTACTTGTTTTAGTTAAACATTTAGGTTCGATCAGATTCGATCATCGAGCTGACTGCAAATTTTTCCCCGTTAAAACAATTGTTTATATCGTTTCATAATCATAGCCTATAAACATATATAGTCAATAGTACAGCATAATTCACGAAAACGATTCCGCTTTATAAAAAATAACATTACATTATTCAATTCTCATCAAGGCATATCTTATATTAATCCATCAGGTTAAAACTCTTTCAATTCCATTGCCACAAAGAAATTTCCATAACAAGATCAACAATATCTTCTGATCTCTCACGAAGAGAAGGATGCTTCTCACAAAGAGTTTAATAACTCAAATTAAAAAGTAAAAATATGGCCGGTTGTATAGGCATGCCTTCATGCACCTCCCCGTTCGTCGGATAAGTTAATTAAACCTGGGGTACGGTCTTTCGACATCTTCACCTCGATCGAACAACATTCAGCAACGTAGAGTGGTTCAGTTGCATTCACGGCTTAATTTAATTCAGCAACGTACACTAGTTGAACATCTTTTTTAAAGTAAGATACATACATATATATACTCATCACTTTCAATTAATTATGGACTGTAGATATATGTATCATGAAAGAACATGTAGAACAAGTACTTATAGATATATATTTGATCACATGTTTTCAGTTTAAAGTTCTTGCATAATTATATATAAACGAAATATAATAAAATCCAATTAACATGATGGTTGAAGTTATTTAATTAGGGTTCAAATGAAAAGGCAGAAGTTTGATTAAGAAAAATACCTGTAGCGGAGCAGATGATCGAAAGGATTAATTTGGAGTGAAATTAATTGGAAGGTGAGATTGAGGAGAATGATGGAACTAATTAACAAGTGTAGATGTAGGTGATTGACATGGTGTGTTGAATTTAGTGGCCATTTTCTATGAATGAATCGATTGTGATTGGTCAAGAAGGAAGTGGGTTCAAACTTAAAAGGGTTTGATAAAATAAATCCACAGTACGTGATGCTCCAGCAATTTTATGCAACTAAAATGACTAGGATTTTTAGTTAATAAGGGTCAAATTAAGTTTATATACAACATTATTTTTTTAAATACATTATAAAAGTGAGAGTTTTAATATCTTTTAATGAGTATTATTGTCGTTATTTAAAAAAATAAGATAATTACGTTTTAGAACTTGTCATTGCGTCTTTTGTTCATCATTAAATATTGTGTCCTTTTGTTCATGTATTTTTGTATTTCAAGAAGAATGAAATCTGAAAATTATAATAATGAAATAACACTGTTGTATATATACTCCTAATATGTAAAATATAATGATAAAATAACAAGTTTATCTAATACATAAATACAATGATGAATACATATTACAAAACAAGATGAAACGTAAAATACCATGTCAAATGAATACTACACAATGACTTAAAACGTAAAACACAATTTTGAATACATATTAAACAATGACCTAAGTGTAATACACAATGAACATAATATAAAAACTCCACTTACATATATTTGATTTCTCTATTGTGAATGCTTAAGATGTAATTGCTTAAATTCCTTCTTAAACTTTATAGAAAAAAACGACTTTTTAGACAACTTCACTCCTCTCTAGTCTCTATGTACATGGTTCCGGCCTTTCACTGGCTTTTATTTATTAAATAGTATATAATATATATAAATAATTAAATAATGAACAAAACTTTTAAATATATCAACGTTGATCCGACTTACATTTTACCCGACTCATCTTAATTACATTCATATTTCATACTTTTCTTCTTCCAGTTACTAACCTTTTACTTTAAATTAAAAAATGGTCATTATCCTTGACATTTTTTTAACAACAAACCTTAATTAGGTTAATTATTAACATTTTTCTCAACAAGTACAAATTTATATCCAATTCAAATGCTGGCCATCATCTCGATATGGTTTTTGTTCAAGTTATTTTTAACTTATAAACCAATAGAATTTATCAAGATGGGCGATTTATAGAGACAATAAACTAGATATGTATTGTTTAAAATATAAGTAAACTGAAAAAAAGAGTTTATTAAGCACATACAATAAGCCCTAAAAATAGTTTTGTGGATACTAATGTTTACTACAAGTTGAGTAACACAATCAAATTAAGTAGTTACAAATAACATTTAAACTTGTAACCCCAATGGAACTACTTCTAAGGACTTACATTCTATCTGCAGGCTTTCATCCTTTGCTTCTACATTTGATTCCCTTTTATAAATATATTTTGTTGACGCCCACAAGAAAGCTGCTAAGTTTAGTATTGAAATTAAAAATAGAAACCCGTAATAGTAATCTAAATGCGAATCGTTTAAGTTGTTTCCGATCCAACTCTTTTTCCCTACTTTACTTGTTACTTTGTCCACCATTGTCACCAAGAAGCTGTTCAAGAAGTTGCCAACACCAATTCCACTAGTAAAAAACGTCGTTCCAAGACTTTGCATATCCTCAGGGGACTGATCGTAGAAGAATTCCAACAACCCAATCGCATTGAACACATCAGCAACCCCGAGTAAGATGTATTGAGGCAATAACCAAAAAATGGTCATTGGGATAACTTCTTTAGGGTTTAGGATATGATGGTATTTGATGGATTTCATTCTTCTAACTTCAACTAGATAAGCAATTCCTATGGCTAGAATTTGGATGGTGAATCCAATTCCTAGCCTTTGGAGCATCGTGATTCCCCTAGGGTTTTTGGTTCTTTTACGCATTAGAGGCACAAAATATCTATCGTACATTGGTACTGATATTAACATAGATAGTGTAACAAAGCTTCCTAATGATGCCGCTGGTAAGTGAAAGTTAGATCCAAGATGTCTGTCCAAAGTTGTGCCTTGTTTTACAAACAAGGTGTTAACTTGTGCCCAAATAGTACTAGGAACCAAGGTTACAAGCCAAATCATGCTCATCCCCAATACAAGCTTGACTCCTTCAACTTGAGTAATTGTGCATGGTGGCCCTTTTGACTTGCCAACTTTAACTTCTTTAAGTGCACCTTTGTCCAAGAACCTAAGGTTAAAATTAATGTTTTAGATTAGCAAATCATGTTTGAAACTTAAGACTTGTCAAATGCGCCCTATTATATATAGAATATTTTATTAAAATGAACACTATTGCAAAAAGTACTAATAAATATTACATGTGAACATGTGACATGAATATCTATATAGGGTATTGAATCTTGAATGAACATGACCGGTGAACCTTCCAATGAAGGTGATGCTATTTATGGGTGTGTGTGCATGAGTTCCATGGCCCAACTTGATAACAATTTAATATCATGGGCCCATTTCATAACCAATTTCTTTGGACCATTTAATGAATCTTTGAATTATCTTATGCAACAGTTGTAACTTGTAACAAACTATAATGAGTCATCCCCAACACAAAGCCGTTATTAATGTACGAGGGGCCAACATCGGATTCACAAATTCTAATCAGGATATGTTTTGTTTTGAAATGCAATACTATCTAGATAAAGTTGGGTCTTTGTCGTTGTGGGTGTTGTGGTGCCTAACATCTTGCTAGTGCCCTTTGTTTGTATTTTTCTAATAAAATTGGCGTTAAAAAAAAATCTAGATAAAGTTTGAAGTTATGTAATTGAACTAAAAATACTATTACACGTGTATTAAAATGATGTTAGAGTGATACACTTAAATTTTCATTTAGTAGAGATCTAGAGTTCGAATTCTATTTTCATTGGTTTATGTCATAACATTTTGAAGGTCATTTGCCTAAGTGCCTAGCATGAACTATGACTAGCATACAAAGATGAGCATTTGGTAATCGAGCGGTACCAATTGATTGTGCATCGGTACCCATTTTTTCACAATTTTGAAACCCTATTTCGGTATCGGTACCAATACCTTATATTCAGTAACAAGTACATGTTTTGTATCAATACCGTACTGAACCAGTGCCGTACTGATAGATTAGATACCAACACACAATTTTCCATAATTTTGGTACCGTACCGGTATGGATCTCCCTGCTAACCTAATCCCAAGGTTCACATAGTATTAATTGGTCCAATAAATTTAATATTTACCAATTTTCATTAAGAAAAAAGCTTTTTATATAATTGTTATTTTTATATCAACCTTAAAAAAACATATTCAATAACAAAAGCGACCTTTTCTTTTTTTATTATGGGTCATCCTATTCACACACCTCATATCCTATTCACACACCCCATGTTTTTATTTCCCACACTCTCAGGCGCCGCACATAAACCTCGGCGTCGCGCCTGGGTTACTTCTTATCCCAGACACATCCTCGAACGTAATCAATCACGCTTCAACACCCTTATGCGCCGCGCATGGCCCTCGACGTGGCGCCTGGGTCATATATGCGGCCAACAACATCATCGGCGCCTAGGTCATATATGCGGCGCATATGTCCAGGTTTGACCGAATTCCACCTCGTTTACGACATTCCTCGGTTGACGTTGACAGAAAAGTGACTCAGGCGCCGCATCAAGGCCTATCCGTGACGTCTGGTTTTAAAACAGGCGTGTGTATAGAATTTTAGGGTGTGTGAATAGACAAGGCCTTTATTATATACATTTAATTGTATGTGTTTGAGATGTGAGTGTCTTTTTTTCCTTAATTTACTTTATAAACCCGGAATACCTACGACATGCAAAATATTTGAACCTCCCTATGTTTTTTTTACGGCAAATAATTATATTAGATAAAGGGGACTAACAAGTAGCTAAGAAGCCTGAAAAGTTCAAGGAAAAAAAACAACCTATGTAATAGAGAGGAAACATGTTACTAAAAGAATATTTCTTAGGCGCCGATGTGCATGGAGGCGCACAAAAAACCAGTTCATGAAAAAAAATCTGTGAAAACTCGATCAATAACCTTGCACATACAACTGCGTCTACCCGGTTCTTGATTTTGTTAACCAAATTCGACATGATATATTCCCTCCTCGGAATAGATTCCTAAAAAACCCAATTTGTATACCTCTACATGTACGTGCATATGTATATGGCCTTGCGTGCGAAATCTCAAGCATTTCCCTTTAGCTTTATGTTTGTTATAAATATTACGTTATGATATAATGTCATATTTGCAATGAATGCGAGTGTCTATCTTGTCTTTCTTAGTATGTGTAGCTTTTATATCCGTTAGGGTCCAATCAACAAGTTGGAACAGGATACCCTTGTTTTATGTAAAGGTTTGTTGCTAAAAGATTCAACTTTTTTGTTAGTTGTATTCTATATTTATATATAGTTGTACCGGGAAAAGTTCAATGATGAACCTTTTTTTACCGAGGAATTAAGTAACAATTCTGAGCCACAAGTTTTGGAAGAAGACAAAAAAAAATGCGTGCTTGCCGCTGCTGAGGTTCGAAACCGGGACCTTGTAAAACACACGCGCGTGATACAACCATGTTAACTAAACAAAATTTCTTTATTGTGTTTTTGTTTTTTATTTTTAGCTTTTAACTTTTATTTTTACGTTTTAGCTTTAGGGTTTAGGTTTAGTTCTTAAGGTTAGATTTTTGAGTGGGGGTGGGGGGTTTAACGCTTTTGGGTGGGGTGTTTTAGCGTTTTTGAGTGGGGGTGGGGTGGGGGTTTTAGCGTTGTTTATGTTCTTGAATCTTGATATATACTATCTAGTATACAAGATAACCATTTTTGTGTACACAAATCACCTCATTAGTATTTAATTGGTTTCCTAGAAGACAAGTGAATTGAAGGCTCGAACCTATGACCTCTAGCTATATATATCCACCGAATAATTTTCTAAATATAAAAGAAAAAAACATAACGTACCTGAAAATCGGAGTGTGATAGATTTGTCGTTTCCCGCTATCTACATAATGTTGCAAAACAAACTCATGAAGGTCTGACGGATCACGTGGTAGTTCATGGTGGCGGTTAGCGATTGCGGCCTTGAAAACGCGAAAGAAGTCCGCGGCAGGACTGTTGGTCTTCCTAAGTTTATGTCTATACATAGGTGTACCAATGTAGAAAATAAGAAGTGACAAAATAAGACCAACTGTTGGGATGCCATACCCAAGTCCCCAACCCAAGTTTTCTTGAATATAAACAAGACCAAGGGTGGCAACAAGTGCACCCAAGAAGCTGCTAAACATCCACCAATTAAAAAATGAGACTTTGAGTCTTTTTTCATCAGGGTCAAAATCATCAAATTGGTCAGCACCAAATGTTGAGATATTTGGCTTGGTCCCACCTGCACCTATGGCTATGATGTATAAAGATGAGTAAAAGAATGCAATTTGAGAAGTGGTGGCTTTTTTGCATACTCCATTAATGCATGTTGGCTTTAAACATTTGATTGAAACTGCCAATGTCAATAGCACCATCCCCTATAAATTTAAGAAAATTTATTTATTAACTTAATTTTAATATTTTTTTGTTGAATTTGGTAAAAAACAGTTAAGTCATGCACATTTAGTGATATGTGTATATTTATTTTGTGAATATATATATTAATTAATACATTCTTGATAATTAATTAAATAATATTAAATGTGGATAATGATATCAAGAATTGAAAACCACCATTGAAGTTGACAAATCATGATGATTATATATGGAGCACTTAGACCATGTGTAGTGGGGCGTTTTTGCCCATCCAAAGCGCCCAAAACGCCCCCAAAGCGCCCCCATAGCGCCCGCAACCATTACATATATAGGGGCGCTTTGGTGATATTTTTTGCCTTTGGCGCTATGTAGAAGGCGCCCAATATTACTGAATGCTGACACATGCTGATGTGGATTGCTTTTTGAGGTTTTTTGGGGCTTTTTGATTGTTACCATTACACATAGTCTTATACTTAGCTGTAGTTAGGTCAAAATAAATATAAACCAGAAGTTCTTTCCTTTATGTGTCTTTGTTTTTGTTCAAAGAAAATTAATGGACCAAATGAGTCACAAAAACCTTAGGATTTAAGAGTTATATTTCTTTTGTTTGGTTCTTGGCTTTAACATGAACATCATATATTATTGATTAAATCAAAAGACAAACATATCTATATTACATTAACATACGTACCAAGACATAGATGAGTGACGACAAGGTGAAAGTCCAGAAACGACCCAAATAAGTATCAGCGATATATGCACCGAAGATTGGAGTCATCCACACCGCACCCGACCAATTATTCACATTTCTAACAGACGCAACTGTGTCTTCATGCAACTGTGTGGTCAAGTAAACCACAAGATTTGATGCGACCCCGTAAAACGCCATTCGCTCAAACGCTTCATACCCTTTTGTGATCCAAGCAAGCAAGCAAGATTATAACACAAGAAAGAAAATAAAGTAATAATATTGGCTTGTTTTTGTTTGTTTGCAGATTAAGTTGTAAAAGTAAAGATGAAATTAGTTAATTATGAAGAAATTGATCACAAGGGTGAAGTTACCGACTAAAAAAGCACAAGCTTTCCATTTGCCGGTTTTGGAAGACAGCACGGGTTGCCTGCGAAGATTGACTGTGCCATCTTGTGTGTATCTTTTTTCCTCCATTTTTTATTAATCAAGCTTAAAATGAGAGAAAATTAAAGAGAGGCAAGACATGCTATAAATAGACAGTTGAGTTTTTTTTTTTTGTGATTTTACAAAAATAGCCTTTTTGTTTAGAGGACTTTTGAATGAGTGTTTTGTGTTGGAAAGATTAGTGGGAAAAAGTAGTTTTGACTAATTAGTTTCTACTTTGTACATATATAAATAACTTCATTTTATGTACATGATATAATTAGTTCATATGTTTTCGTTTTTTAATGAGATATGTTTGAAGTTTTAAGGGACATGAGCAATTAGTCCCTTGGGAAGTTGTCACACAATATATGACTAGGTTAGTTTAATCTAGTTTAGTTTTTTTTTTAAAGCCAAAAATATTGTCTTTACTTGTTTATATGTTTTTTTTAAGTATTATGTTATGGTAGGTGCATTATGCTCTGGTTTTCATGTGTGCAAATGCATAGATATAATACTCCGTTACTTATATTAAACACCAAATGAATTTACAATAAGGTAGCAGGTAGACGGGCAACAAGTTGCGCCGCCACCCCCTTTTGAATAGCAAAACCTAGCCTACTGAAGACAAAACCTTGGCCCTTAGGGGTCGAAACATTGAATATATATATCTTGATAAAGTGGGTTGATAATGATGACCTATGTGCGTGTTGCGATAGTATATCATGTATGTGAAGAATGTCCGATAGCTCGTAAAAAAACTAGAAATAGGGAACGGAAAGAGCATATCGAGTTTAGAAATGAATATATGGTCAACTAGTATGATAATTATGAAGATACATATCTATTCCATTTATATTATTCACCACATTCACCAAACTTCTATTGTTATAATCAATCAGAGTGTGGGTATCAAAGGAGTATGAATTTTCAAGGGAACACACAATATTAGAACTATCTATACGAATATTTTCATTCGGTACAAGAGGATCGATCAAGATGTCGAGATAATGTGTCAATCCGGTGAGGAAATACAACTTGATTGAGAATAATCAATGTAATTAGATGTCGAAGAACTTTTAGTAGCATCCAACCTTTTAGATAAACAACGGATAACGTACTTGAGTATGGAGTGTGAATTATTATCCATAGGCTATGCTGGACCAAAAATCCAATACGATAGAATGTGCACAACATAGGTTTTATTTTATACATTTGTTTTGATCATATTCTATGCATTTGTATAGAAACTAACTAAACCACAAATCCTTTTTTCTTTTAATTTTATTTTATTTATTTGAGTATTCCTTAAAAACAACAAAAACTCTTTTCTTTTAGTTTCTTCTAGACGTTGACAATATTCTTTTCTTTTAGTTTCTTCTAGACGTGTCATATACTCATATATAGTGGTTGTATTTTATCATGTTTATAAACTTAGAACTTAAACACTAGTGCGTGTTTGATCATAAACACTATTAAATTTTTATATACACTCGATCTATAATTAAGATGTTAATCATGCCGTAAACCATGTAATATCCCATTTATCTATTGGGGTCTTCAGATGATCTCCATAACAAGGCCAATTTGGTCAGCCGTGGAATAGATGTTCCTTCAGTGTTGTGTCCGATATGCAACGGGATTGGTCTAACCACATGGTGGGTGTTGTGGTAGTTTAAGAACGAAGTGGTTTTTTCAATGGTGGAACTAAAAGCGCGCAACGCGCGACTTCATTATATAATCAGTTGCTAATTATTTATATTTGTTGTTAGTAAATGGGGAAAAAAATTGTCTTTGTCATGGGTAGAGTGAATACAAGATCCTCTAGCTACTTAATATGTTATTTTTCATGTTTCTTTACACTAGTAACTTGCTAGTATGTTTTTAATTCAATTAGTGGTTCAAAACAAAATTTACTTAATTGATACATTACCCACACCCTTGGAGGTATCACACTTAGTGGACCCTCTGCAGAAATTGAATACAAAACAATGACCATGTGGTCATATACTAATATCATGTCATTGGTTCTAGTTTTGAAAACATACATATTGCCCACTCACCAGGGTGTTGTTTAATTGCTATTCTTTGATTGGAGGAAATTAATAATAAAAAGTATGTTTCAATGAGCAGTGCAATAGTGCATAGTCCAAATCACTATCTTGTGTCGTGTACAATCATATTAAGTTGAACCTGTCCAAGAGATATTGGAGCAAACTATTCTATCTTCTTTTACCACCATATGCATCCTTCGGCAACCATCAAATGATCAAAATCATTTTTTTTCTTTTAACCATGATTGGTTTTTATAATTTTTCATTGTGTGTAATGGTAAGTTATTTTGTTGAAATATACTCAACCTCTCTTGATGAATAATTAGATCCCACCAAAGTGGCATGTTATGCCTTTTGGTTAATTTTCGGTTTACCAATGGATGATCGAGCACTATATAATGTTTAATTTTGTTAAGATAAAAAACGTACAATTTAATTCTCGACTTGATTTTCAGACTATCCTAATTAACTTTGCACCTAGGTTACAAATAACCTGCTATTCACTACAAACGTTACAATTTGGAGTAGTAATGTAGGACCTTTTTGCGGGTCGGGCTATATATGCCAAAACGATTGAGTTTTCAATTAAATTAGGAAACCGATGGACTCGGTGATAGATGATATTAAAACTATGGCCTTATCATGGCCGGGTGAAGACTAGAGACAAGAAACTTCAATGTGATTGGGAAAATGGATCCATAGCCTGATTTCTAGAATTATATGATTAAAACAATGGTTTCGTTCTTGACGTTGTAAATATATATATATTTTTTTTATGTTTGTTTATATTTCTAGTGATTTCTCTAAATAAATTTGTTCAATGTTGCTGTTAAAAAATAAACAAAAACATTAATAATGACACAATTCCTATTAGGCTATTAGTTACCTAAATAGATATATATGAATGTTGATTACTAATTTGTTATTTTTTTATGTTCATTTATAGAAATCCATACATCTTTTATTTTAGTCAATTATCTTTAAAATTTTGAATGTTTATAGAACAACTTAACAAAATTAGAACAATACAAAAAACTACAAGTAACTTTAATAAAACATTAAAGAAATTAACTTGGTAAATATTAAAGTTTAAACCAATGTTCCATTATTATTATTAGGTTATCATATCATGTTATTATTAAGCAAGAAGTTGATGGATTGTAAATAGTTAGTATGAAGTGTTGAATGGACACTTTCAATTCTCTTCCCCATGTGGAAGGAAAAAAACATAGTTGGTGTCATAGGTAATTATAGCTAGGTCCTCAACCTATAAAAGATACTAAATTTATATTCAACATGCTCTTTATATTGTGGTCACAAAGAGTCCCAATTCTTTTCATGATTTGAAGTAATGTTATATATTCTACAATTTAATGCCCAATCACAATCTTTTGTTTACCAACAATTTACCTTCGCTAGGAAACACCTAACCTAGCTACATACGCTTCCCTTCTCTAATGTGTTCGATCATTAAAAGCACAAGTACAAAATAGCAAGATAGTCGCTATCAACTAACAACACGTATTTAGTCGTATGTTGTTATAGTTGTAAGTCGGTTAGTCATTGTAACTAGTTCTATTAGTGGCAGATATAATCATACTTAGGACCTTAATTGACATACATTCTATTATTGACGTCTTAACTTTGTAAATAACAAATAAACATAAAGAGACGGAGGATATGTAGGGATGATGATAGTCATAGAATTAAGTTAAGTTCTCAAACAATTGGACATAGGATTAAGAAACGAAGGATGTTGAGATTTCCATGATTCTAGGGCAGCGTAGCATCAACTACGTACTAGAATGTAAACTAGGTCCTATGTACAGAGACGTTTCAACATGTCCTTGCGCGCAATAACAAAA
This sequence comes from Tagetes erecta, assembly GCA_030867185.1. Lineage (NCBI taxonomy): Eukaryota > Viridiplantae > Streptophyta > Magnoliopsida > Asterales > Asteraceae > Tagetes > Tagetes erecta. The sequence continues at coordinate 16,630,331 of CM061491.1, read as the reverse complement.
AAATAAACCACATGTTTGTTATGACTAGATGACCCTTGAATAGGAAGAAAAGCCTGCTATTCAAAGATACTTATTACGGGTCCTACTGTATTAATATTGATCATGTCTTATACCTGTCAATTATAACTCATATCCCACTCTAAGTGTGAATATCAAATACTTCGTTTTTCATGCTTTGTTCACTAGTCCAATAGACAATATCATATCATGTGTTTAATACCTACATAATAACAAGCTATGGACTCTTAATTAATAGGCAACTAGGTTTAATACCCGTGTGTTACACACGTGTTAAATAGTAATATTTATAAAGAAATTATAACCATTATATTTAACAATTTGTAAATATATAACATTTAAGGAGTTGGCTCCATCAACTTGCATGGTGAAAAATTTAGCTAAATTTTACCTCCCAAACTTCCTATTATACAAAAAAAAATCCCTCCAAAAATTGTCCCCTAAAACTTTGATTTATTAGATAGATATACAACTATCTGCATCATATTAATTGATAGAAAAATATCAAGAGAAATATAATATAACAAGTAAAATTGTTGGCACTGAAGAGTTAACAAAGAGCTGTTTGAGGGAGGAAACTAATTCAACTTCCTGCAATTATTATCTTTTACAAATTGGTTCACAAGTTGAATTGGTTACAACTACAAACTGGTTTAAACCTCATCCCAAGCTGGTTTAATTAGTATAAATTTGATTCATATGTCTTGCTAGGAATGATCTGATCCTCAACTCGGTGGCTTTTTTTGTGGATGGCGTTGTAGAAAAGGTCATGGTAAACTCATTTTTATGATTAAAATATCATGTAAATAGGTTGGATATTGTTATGTGACACAAATGGTGTGGTAGTCCTTGGTAGGGGTGGCTTTGTTCGGTTTGTGTTTCTGGTGTTTTGTGCGGTTGTTTGGTTGTTGTAGCCTGTACATCATAACGTCTTGTTAGTGGCCGGGTTAGTTTGAATAAAATTGTTAAAAAAAATCAAATTGGTTCCTAGACCCAAACTGTTTCGTGTACCTCAACCTTTTTTTATTAACGGTGATATTTTAATTAAAGAAAATCTTTACGTAAAACTCCTTACCTTAACTATAAAGGGTTATTGGATTTTAATACTCCCAACTATGGAGTATTGGCCGCTGCCACTCCCAACTAAGACCATCACTCTCACCACTCCCAACTTAACAGTACATCTGCCGTATCACTCTCATCGTTAAAAAACTAACATCGTTAGTTTTTGGGTCAAAAGTGTCACTTTGCTAAGTTGAGGGGAAAATGATATGTTTTGTTTAATATATTTATACCCATCCACCACCCAATACCCATCACCACCACCATGAGCTCCGTTCATCACCTGCACGGTCACTGGTCACCGATCACCACCATCAACTCCGGTCATCGGTCACCACCACACCATAAATTTTGGTCACCAACCCCGACGACTTTTTAATGACTCCGGTCACCACCATCAACTCCGGTCATCGGTCACCACCACACCATAAAATCCGGTCACCAACTCCGACGACTTTTTAATGACTCCGGTCACCACCATCAACTCCGATTAGCTCCTACCACACCGTTACTGCCACAGCTCGTCATCTTCCACCACAACAAACCGTTTTTGTCTTCAACTCTGTTGAACATGGACTTCGAAAAATCCCACCATCACCCCCACCGCCAGCTCCGACAACTGGTCACCACCACTTGCAGCTCCGATTAGCACCACCGGCTGCTCCGGTCATCACCATCACCCATGGCGACAATCCAATGGATAGCTGAAGTTACTCCGACAGTCCGGAGAGCTCTTAAATATTGTTCCGGCAACCTCCACCATTCACCGGCCACCACACTCATCACCTTGACCACCACAACCATGATACCCTTCTTGGCGATCACCACCACCGTGTTAAACACTGTAACCAGCACATATAAACATGTCAATCAATTCCACCGTGAACATGACACTACATTCACCGTCACCTGTCTTCGTTATCTCGCCAGAAAACTCACTGCCTCGTCATCCTCCACTCTTCATCTCCATCATCATTCATTTACACAATCAATTTCAACAAAACACACATACAAACATCCATCAATCACACACCCACTTTTGTATTTTTTTTAAGTACAATTGGTATTAATCAATCAATCAGCTGTACAATATGGGCGATTCCGCCGCCTCGGAAGGCGGTGATGATAGTTTTTCAGTTAGAAACGTGATGGTTGTAAGAGGTAGCAGAGGGTGGTGTTGAATGGTTAACGATGTTAGCAGTGGTGTAAGGCAATAAATGAGAAGTGGTGTCGAGTGATTAGCGATGGTGATGCATGGTTGTAGGAGGTGGTAGGTGTAACAACCCCGGTTTTTGGGCCCGGAATTTTTTTTTATTATTAAGAAACCCATTGGGCTTGGCCCAACCCCTTATTGGATCCGGCCCAACGATATACATGGGCTTGGCCCATTTAGTTATATTAAACGCAAGTGACGAAACCCGTCATAGCTAATACCTAGATACGTGTATGATTTACCTTCTACCATAAGGTTATTACTTTAGAATTGGTTATGAATTACCAAACCAACATTTTGACTGCACCAATTAGAAATGCATATAAACGAAGGAACAACAATAATTAATTACGAATAACAAAAAAATAAAATACATCATTTTATAAGTATACACTATTTATATATCTATACACATACGAAACCATGCATACATGCATATATGTATGTACGTATATATATATATATATACAATATATTTATCTACCACAAATAATAAAAGCCAACACAAATGTGTAACAATAATACTTGGAGATGGATAATTAAACCTTTTGAACATATAACTAGTGATAAAAACCAACACCAACATTACATAAAAATCAACCCACACATACATGCATACACATGCAAATATACATGAATATTTATAACTCACATTCATACATTAACATATGTATATTTACGAAAATCCACAAACACACATACAAGTACCATACAATAAATTACCACCATACATCCATACACATTATTATTTTACAAACCATAACTATACATAATTACCTACACATTATTATCTACACTTCATAATACACATCTAAATATATTATACATCATACTTACATATATATACATATATACTTACAACTATATAAAATCTACAACTACAACTTATAATATAAACCACCACTTTATAAAACCACCAACTCAAAAATAATACATACATATATAAACACCCAACAAAGTAAATAAAAAGTCAAGACAAGTATAAAGCCATAATACTTTAACATGATTGATTAAAACAATTAAACACAATAACTAAAATTTATACTCACATTACATAAACTCAATCCATATGCATGCACATACACACACATGCATGTATATATATATACACGTATATATGCACACACACACATATACAATGAACCAAATCCTTCAAATATTTCCCCTACACCTACTTTGTCAACCTAATCCCCAACCTACCAACCCATGCACCCAATAGAAAAACTAGCTTGAGAATATTGTTTAACTTGCAAATCTAAACCAAATATACAGAACCCAAACTTATATATAGACATAAGGTAAGTAAATTTGGACCCTAAACATTACCAAAGACTCTCTATGCTTAAAACGTAACATTAACCGAACCGAACGCGTTAAAAACACGAAACTGGGAAACGCAAGTTAAAGTTGGTATTTTTCACATCCAGGAGCTTTTATATATATAATTAGAGTATTTCACAAATTTTCATAATTTTTATAAACTTAATTTATTTATTATGAATTTTTGAATATATGAACCTAGTATTTTCACAAAAAGCATAAAAACTGAAAAAAGACCTTTTTGGCAAGAAAATACATTTCATACAGTATGGATGAGACCCAAAGAAGTGTTTCAAAGTATAAAAAGTGTTTAAAAAGTATTTTGTAAGCAAATCGTTTATTCATCGGTTTCACGCGCGTTAAAATACGAAAACGACCGACGGACTATAAAACTCAAATATTAAGTTTGTAACTACTTATTTACTGTATAAGTATGTTGAAAATGAAGTTTCACTATTTATTGGGTCACGGTTTATTTTATACAAATTATTTATGTTTAAACTACATTAACCGGCTACATTCTTAAATAAAATATAGTAATTTTTAGAAATATCTAAAAATTATAAAAAGTGTATTTTTACAGTATCATATGACCATTTAACATATGGGTACAATTATATTGAAGTATTTTGACTTAAACCTAAAACGTAACTTAATGCGCGGTAACGCACCGTACTCGGTAAACCGATGGAAACTAACTTTCATGAATCTAATACTTAGATATATTTTTATCAGTAGATTCATACCTAAAATTCTATACATACCATAAGTATAATGTATAGTACTTATTAATATCAACCCTTAGTTAAAAACCCAACTTTAGTACGAATGTGACGATTTAACAAAGTCTAGGGACTAAAAGTGACAAGTACCAAACTTTACTGATTTAACATCAAAGTACACTTAATACCAACTTATATAACCTATAATAACATAAGTATACGCATACTTAGACGTACAAGTCAACGCAAACGACTAAAACCATGATATTACATAAATGTAACCAAAACCGTACGCACACGACACCGACACAACGAAACACATAGACTTATGCATTTTGGGGTCTAACATGACTAAACTAAACATAGGAAGTCTGCTAGGAGGTAGAACTCCCACGCTGAATGTACAATATCTTTAGAAATCTTGAGCAGGCTAGACACCAGGTGAGTTCATGAACCCCCTTTTTACGTAATGCTTTTGAGGCTGATACATACCTACTAAACTTGTTTATATAAACTGATTTTTATGGTGTAATACATCTGCTACGCTTGTCCCCGAACGTTGGTACAACTTTCGGTAGCCATTAACTTCTTGCAGGAGCCCTTTGAAATGTGAATAGTACTATTTGGGAATCCCCCGCGTACAGTGGCATACCCCCACTGAGGTTGAAAACCGTTACGCCACATGTTCAATGATATGTCGGTGCTTAGCAGAGCACGTTAGCCCATTGTGGGTTAGGGGACTGTTATATATGGTATTCGGGTTGGGTATAACCCGAACAGGCTTGGCTACATATTTTGTCGACCGTACACCATGAACGTACTTATTAATGTCCAGAATTTTGTGTGCAAAACGTTTTATGACATTGTCTGTTGTGTTAAACCATGAGCTCACCAACTTTATGTTGACGTATTTTCGGGTATGTATTTCAGGTATTTAGACGATTTATTGATGGAAGTATACAACTAGACTTTATAACATTGGATGTGCATTTAGACACGGTTGATAGCTTTAGAAGACCCTGATTAGAAGAAACACGCAAAGATTATAAACGAATTGTAGAAGACTACTTGGGAATAGCAACTAGCCTCACTGCTTTTGTTAGAGTTTACTATTGTACCCTTTAATGTACACCTAGATTACACTAATATTACGTGTAAACCTATGGGCCACTCAATACATACATAGTTTCCGCTGTGTTTTGTTGGATATTCAATCGTCACGGCCCACCCCCTTGGTCGGGGTGTGACAGTAGGGGTGGGTTTCTCATCGAAGATGGTGACCGGGACTTGAAGGTGATGACGGGTGATGGGTGGTTGAAGTAGAATTTACAAATTAAATAAAACATTAATTTTTCTCTCCTCAACTTAGTAAAGTGACATTTTTGACCAAAAAATTAACAGTGTTAATGTTTTGTAACGATGGAAGTGATACTGCAAATATAATGTCAAGTTGGGAGTGATGAGAGTGAGAGTCTTAGTTAGGAGTGACAACGGCCAATACCCAATAGTTAGGAGTATTAAAATCCAATAACCCAACAATAAAAAGAGTGATAACTTTTCCTAACATTTTGGGCCTGCATTCCTTCATTTAATTTAAAAGTTTGCAGGCTAGCTCAAAGGCCCATTACAAATAACAAGATGTAGTTAATAGTCCTATTCTACGTACTATAGGTGCACAAATCGGTTAATTTCGGTTAACCGGTTATTTTTTGTTATTAAGAAAATCGGTTATTCGCTTTAACAAGTTCGGTTAATAATCGGTTTTTTTTCCAAAATTCTCGGTTATTTTACTCTAACCGGTTCGGTTAATTAACCGGTTTTTCTAATATTTTATTATTTTTTCGGGGTTTTTCCCGGTTAACCTGTGGATCGGTTAAAATTCAGTTTTAAAAAAACCAGTTAATAACCAGTTATTCATAAAAAATCTCTAATCGGTTACAAACCTGCGGTTAAAAAAATACCCTAACCAATTATTCCTCAATCGGTTAATAACCGGTTTCGGTTATTGAACCGGTTATTTTGTGCATCTCTATATTCTACACATGTATCATATATATGTTGTTAAGTTATCCAAAAACAATAAGGTTGGTGACTCGTTGATAATATACTTGTGTTTACAACACTAAGATTCTAGTTTCATAAAATAAGATATGATGTAATTTAGGTGGACATGGTATAGGTTTGTTGTTAAAAAAAGTAAGAGTAAACTCTAGTTTGGTTCGTGTGTTTTGATATCATTAACAGTTTCAGTTTCACCTTAACAATTTTGGTCCTTGTGTTTTTATTTTCTAACAGAAATGGTCCCGAAAACTAACTTCATCTAATTTTCTGTTAAGTCTCACTCACATACGGAATAAAAATGTCATTTCTCCAACTTTTTTTGACATGCGACTGAATAAAAATGATGACCTAGATAAAAGGAGAGAAACGACATTTTTACCCCTCAGATGAGGGGAGCATGTGAGAGACTTAACGGAAAACTGGATGGAGTTAGTGTTTGGGACCATTTCTGTTAGAAAATAAAAACACATGGATCAAAACTGTTAAGATGAGACTAAAACTGTTAATAGTATCAAAATATAAGGACCAAAACTAAAGTTTACTCAAAAACTAATTATTCATAAAATAATCATGGATAACACGTTTACACATGCGATGAACACCATAGTAACGTTATATATACCAATCATACATATTAGGCCAGTGTGGTCAAATGAACGAGTTGGCATGAGTTAGAAATACAAGTGTTAGGCAGTTAAAAAAAGATATACAAGTGTTAAAAGGGAATTGAAACGTTTTAGCAAATGTTAAAATATTATAAAAAGCTGTCAATTAAGTTACTATATACATTTGTCTTAATTCGGTATTAAAAGCATAAAAAATAAAATTGCAAACGCGTTAATATCCCTAAAAAACAAGACTAATACAATAATAGTCTACTTTATATCAACATCACAAGTTTTTAGACTTTATAGATTTTGAACAAAACATTATTTACGTATTTAGTAGACTATTTAAAAAACTACCACTTAGATTCTAGCTAACTTTTTTAAATTTACCAATTAAACCCGTGAGACCACTTGTAATTGTCCCTCTTTCGCGCCTTTAACACTCAATAACGCAACCTGCACTATGATATAGGGGCTATAAGGCGTTATCGACCAAAACTTTGCCATAGTGTTTTAAACTTCACGCTCATTTTTGTGTGAAATCCAATAAAGGACCATTGCCGACTGCTAAGTTGTTGCTTATTTTTTTATTGTAAATACAATAATTTACCAATTAAAACTCTTTTAAACGGTTATTTTCACCTCTTCTACTCTTTTTATCTCTAATCTCATACATTACCTTAACTATAAACATCACAATATATTTCTATGGTACATCTTTTGGAACATCAAACAACCCAAACACGATACCCCTCGAAGAACCGGTGAAAACCAACTTCGTCAAAAAGACTTCGTTGAACGTAACGAGATGTCCAACTCAGGTCTTTTTTGATACACAACGAATAGGCGGATGAATGCTTTCGGTATTCTACAAAGTTTTATTGATTACTCACCACAAGTGAGTTGACCAAATTAGCAAGCCCCTTGTTTTGCTCAACAAGATTACGTTGAAGAAGTCCTCGAGACACAATCCTCTTCGACAGAACCCCCTCTGATCCAATTGCAACAAGTTGGGCCGTCACAACCCCAGAAAAAGGTCACATAAGATAAAAGACCCCAAGGCCCCGAAGGCCAAGAAATCACATGTTATGTGGGATGCAAATGAAGAATACTAGTTGGCTCGGGCTTGACTCGAGGTATCCAGATAGCCGGTAGTCGGTAAATATTTTGATTTTGGGTTTTTTTCAACTAATATTGTTTGAAGTTTGAACAACTTTTAGAAATATTTTTAACATATGTTTTAATATCAAACTACCAAGATAAGACCGTACTTTTGAGTCGGATTTAGGAGGAGTTTCACATGCAAATTGGTAAACCGTTAGGCTACAATTCAGGAGATAAGATTTTTACTGAATGGAGAGAGATCAACCCGAAATATAATATACAGTGTTAGATGGTATTCGCCAACACATTTGGAACATGTGGGATAGCAAAAAGAACGATCTTGACGATAAAAAAAGCTTTGGATTATGACTCACTAGGTTTAATACCCGTGTGTTACACACGGGTTAAATAGTAATATTTATAAAGAAATTATAACCATTATATTTAACAATTTGTAAATATATAACATTTAAGGAGTTGGCTCCATCAACTTGCATGGTGAAAAATTTAGCTAAATTTTACCTCCCAAACTTCCTATTATAGAAAAAAAAAATCCCTCTAAAAATTGTCCCCTAAAAGTTTGATTTATTAGATAGATTCACATACATAAAAAAACGGATGAAGCAAAGACAAACAAGAAGACGAAATTAAGGCGTGAACATTTAAAGCTAAAAACTTGACAAATGACGATTAATTAATCTAGATATTTAATTTTGTCAAAATCCATTTTAGAGGATCCAAAAGATTGCAACGTGAGGTACAGATCGATCAATCTCGTTAAAAGCATCAACGAAAGCTATGACAACTAGTAAAAATTTTACTTTTATATCTTATGTATCGGTTTAAGTTTTTGATCAATTACTATCGTCTCCCAACTCGTGAAGCCATAAACCCTAGAGGCATTCTAATTAAAAACCTAGCATGTCCCATCTGCAACTCCTACCCCGAAACTCTAGAACACCTGCTACTCCATTGCCCAAATCAAATATGATTTTGTCATATTTATCTTAATAATGTAATATACCCTCATTTCATGTGGATTCAATTAGAGGTCTGCTGGATTACAGCAACAACATCAGCACAACTACATCAGCTAGAAAAAAAAATCAAATAAATTTTCATCACTGCTATGTGGGTCATCTGGAAAGCTCGCAACGATACGGTTTTCAACAACAAGATATGAAATACAAATCGGTTGGTTGATGACATCAAAATATGGAGCTCGTTATGGATAAACAACAGAGAGAAGAATTGAATTTTTGTGTGAAGCTCATGGCCTACATATATGTCATCTTAAATATGTTTTAGTTTGGTTTGTTTTTGCTTAGTTTTATGAGGCGGCCGTCTAGTCTCCGCTAGTAGTCCTTCTTGATTTTGTATCTTTTACTTGATGGCTTCTTTTTATATATATTCATTCAAAAAAAAATACTCTATGTATTTTTTTAATGAAATGAAGTTATATGTTTAATTTTTATTAGTAATTATTTTTATGTTATTTTTATTAGTAATTGTTTGTATTAAAAATGAATCAAACATAATTGAGTAGTCATGAAGAGACAATAACCATTACACCAATCTTACCTCTAAAATGCCATGCGGACATGACATCCACTTGACAAAAAATAACCCTAATATGCTTAAAGCGTTACACATAGTTTAACCATGCATGAAGAAGGTTAGATAGTTATACATATCCACCAGGGGTGTTCATTATTCGAATATCATTCGAATTATTCGAAATTCGATTCGAAATCGATTAAGGTCATTTAAAATCTACTTTCGGTCATTCGAATTCGATTTGCATTTGATTCGAATAAAATTGTCGAATGTTGATTGAATACGAATATGATTTTCAGAATTCACATTAGATTTGCCCAATTCGAATAAGAAATATATGTATTTTTAATATACCTAACTAGTTATCTATGTATGGATATGACTTAATGAGTTTGAAGTAAAGTTAAAAATACCAAAGCTCAACCCATTACCCAATTTTAATTGTTGCTTTTGCATATATACATGATTTGGTGCTTTGGTTGTTGCTTAATTGTTGTTTTGTACAAGGTTTAAAACTTGTTTGAAGTCTTTTTTGTGCATGATTATGCAGCTTTGACTTGTTTTGAACATGTTTTAGACTTGCTGACGTGCTAATATTTTGGATATACATTTGAATATATTCGAATTCGAATAACTTAATCGAATCGAATGCACAGATTTTTATTCGAATGTGGATCGAATACGAATACATTTTTTAAAAGTCATAATTCTCCCAATTCGTATTCGATTCGAATGAACAATCCTACTATCCATTACTAAAAATAACACTTTTTGAAACAAACATAGTTGTCGCAATATAGTCGCAATAATATCGCCAAACGAAAGCACATGCAAACTTTCTAAGAAATCATATTGTAAAAAAAGCCCGTGGCAAATTGATTTTGGTAAATATTGCGACAACTTTAGCTACAAAATTTACCACAATACTGGGTTGTCGTAACATTAACGACATCTTAGCCCCAAAACAAGTTTTCTATACTTAACTAGATTTAATATCCGTGCTGTAGACAAGAGTTAAATAAAAATGTTTAAAAAATTATAACCATTATATTTAAAGATGTGTGGATATTTTTTGTAAAAATATTATTAATCATAAAGTTTTGACTCCATCAACTCTATTAATTATTTTTTTCCTTCTAAAACTTTATTTTGTAAAACAAATGATCCCCCCACCACCCACCCACCACCAAAATATCTTATTTTGGTTTGTGACAAAATAACGACAAATGTTTGGTTGTTTTGTTCAGAAATTGTGGGATAAATTAAGGCATTTCTTGTTTTTTTATTTTTAATAGTGATAAAATATAAATGTTTTTTAAATGTTTTTGAATCAAATGCTTTCTCTCTTAAATCAAATCCTTTTCAATAATTTTGTTAAATTAGAATACATTTTCATCTTCATGAAATATTATATAACTGAAATCTCCTTAAAAAGGTACTCACATGTGCATCAATACCAGCTCATATGTGAACTAACTCTAGTTCACGTACATTTGAAATAACATTCGATATAAAATTTATAACCTAATAATAAATTCAACTAAAACATCACACGCGGTGTATATTTAAAGAGGGAAAACATTCGATGTGTATGATGTAATTTGTTTAATTAAGATATGATGAATATATATTTGTTTACTATATATTTTTTGTCGTCCCCAAATGGTCCCCTAAATATATATGTGTCTATAGTGCTAGCTTACGTATTTAGGTTAATTAATGGTATGAAATAATCAACAAGTTAGTAAAATTAGCTAGAGAGCAAAAACAAATACTTATCTTACTTGCATATATATCTAAATCCAAAAGGGTACACTTGTTTATGAACGTACGTACATGAACTCAAGCATACTTAGCAAGCTAGCACTTGTAGGAGAGGTTAATTAATTGAAACTTAATTTTAGGGTTTTTTGGAGTAATTAAGATCTACACATTGCTTGAACATGACCATGGATCTTCTTCTAGCTAGCTGCATTGGTTCTTGCAAGTGCGCTAGCTAGAAAGGTTAACAAGATTCAAGAAACTAGAGCAAATTAACCAGATATGTGCGCATGCAACATCATGAAGTATTGATCAGTCTTGTTGATCATTGTTTTCACTCCAGTTTTCGATTGCATGCAAGATTGTTTGTTTCACAATATGGGCATCTATGCTTTCCCCGTTTTGTTCATTCTGCAACAACCAATCAAATTAGTTCAATTAAGCTCACTTAAAACTTTTGCTCCAAGTATATATATATATAACACCCAGTTGAGCATTTAATTTTAGCATGACTTAATTATAAGCTATATAAAGAAAAGTTATGATTATTTTAGTAATCATAAGAATCATGACCGTAGTCGTCAAGAGGTTATGACAGTGGAAACAATTAACCTAAGATCTCTACTTAACGAGGATGCACGATTACCATGTCACCCTAGCGCGCTTGTTGAAAAAGAAAGATGGGAGGGAACATATATATATATATACATCTATATAATCGCATGAAGATACCTTCAAGAGTTACATAATATCTAGACAAAAAACTATAACAAAGTTTATGAAACTTGTCAATAGTTGTTGAATATTCAAGTTCATGCATGAAAAATTATCTACAAATTCACATGCATTAATCCTCAAGAAATTAAAATTTATTCCTGTTTACCTTGATTTAGTAAAGTTAGAATAACACGTGTGTAATATTAGCTCACTTTATTATCTATTATAACTATTGTTAAGTTTATTAATCATTTATGTTTCAGTCAGTCATTATATTTTTATCTCCGATTTATTTAATTATTAGAATAGTTATTGACGTTTAATTTATCATTATCTACGTATATATAAAGTGGCGAGTACTATACTTGAAGGGTAGTTTAGTCCACAGTTGATGTTAATGTACCTCAACTCCAAGTGCTTCTAAGTGAAAGCTGCCTGTACAAGAAACCCTAGCTTCCAACACATTAAGGTTCAGTTCTTCAAAAACTTTCAACACATAAACTAGAAGACCTTGGCAGCTCCTCTCTGAGTACAAATTTACTTGCATACCCTTTTCTACTGCTTCAACTGTCACCTGCAACAAATTAATTAGTCTTAATTAATTACACATCCAATATGTTCGAATCAGTTAATTACTCGTTAATTTGTGACACATAAGCAAATCGCACGTGTGATCATAATTAACAAGTTCGCTAGCTAGGTTGATTGTTACCTAGCTAGTTTTCTTGCATTTTTCATTTTGTAAGATGAAATAAAACTTATTACTTAAGCAAGAATATTGATAGGGACCGAACGAGACGGCCCTTAGTTAATAAGATAGCTAGTTTTGATTATATACCACTGGGCTTGCATTCTGGTAGCTTGAACTTTGTCCGCTTGCAATCTCAAGATTGAGTATTTCTACCTTCTGTTTGAGGTGTTCAATGTACTTGGACGCGTCTAGTATGATCGATGAATCGTTGTTCTACAACAAGTATATTTCGTCAAATAAGAAAGAAAATCGAAATGGAAATTAGCTAGCTAGGTACAATGAATAAAGTATTAAGATGAAAGGTAGGGATGGTAGGTAGATGAATTATATATATATAAATCAAGAAATAAAATTAATTAAGATGTTGATGAAAAGAATTAAAAATGAAGAAACAAATAAGATATGGATGTGTATGATTGAGATGAAATGAAGCCAATGAAAGAAATATATGGATGAATGTGCAGAGAATGAAATATTAATTACTGCATGAGAGTTTGTGATTGATCGAAGGAGTTGCAGCTTCTCATGCAGAAGAACATCTTTCTTGTGTTTTCTTGACACCATGTTAATTATATATATATATATAGTTGATGAATTGAATGATCAGCTGCAGCTGCTGCTTTGAATATATATGAACCTCTGAAGCTTATATTGAGAAGCTATGTGAGCTAGAGCTAGCTCTCAAATCAATGATCAATGGCAGCTTGTTTGTTACTGATCAGTACTCACATGACTCCCATTTGTACCAAAATACCAAACACTCCCTAAATATTTTAACTATATATTCTGCTTTATATATATTCTTCAAGTTCTTACACATTTTTACAACTTTTCATATTTATATATTAATTGCAAACAACAATAATAATAATAATAATAATAATAATAATAATAATAATAATAATAATAATAATAATAATACTCTGGTTTGGTTTGCTTTGGTTTGGTTTGTTAGGTTTTACTCATCGAGAGCTTTTTTAGTTTTAATCACATATTATGTTGTAGATGGATATAGATATATATATATATATATGTATATAATGTTTATTATTATATACAAATTTATGATGAAAGTACGTACCTAATAATATATATTAGGTTATTTATAAAGAGAACTATAATGCATGTGTATAAATAAAAAAATATAAAGTTTAGTTAAAAATAAACCGAGTCTATAGGTAGCTCGAGTTTGATAAACCATTCACTAGCCAAGCTCGAGAATTAAAATAATAGAACTTGAGCCAGAGTTTAGGTGAGCTCCGATCGATGGATCGACCGGCTTGGTTCATTTGAACCTAAAATGTATATAGAAAATTCATTGAACAAAATAATCAATTAATATTGCAAAATGACAACGATATGAGGATATTAAATAGGTCCCCGACATTATTGTTGCAAATAGTAGCTTGACCCTTATGTTAAAACAGACAAATCAATATCCGCTTTTTAATAAGTTTTTTTCGTGGTTAGGAAAATGTATAAATACAAAATGATTTTTGACAACTAAATAAAGTTTTGAAATACTTTAAGTTTATTATATGGCCGGGCCGGGTGTGAATTAATGAGGTATGAAAGCGCGCGTTCAAAAATTCTATAAAGAAGGACGAAAAGTAACCACATTAAGTTTATTATATATACCAACGTGTGCATATGTATTAATTCTTAAATTCAATGGTTATCTTTTTTGCTTAATCATATGTTTACGTATCAACATTGTAGCTAGATTAGCTTTGTACTATATCGAATGAAATGAATGAAATTTTCTCCGAGATATATATACATTCTTCCATTTTAATTAACATCTTTTGATGATTAATTATATAAGTTTCATATATATGCTTAATTATTGTTTAGTATAATGATCGATATTGGATTTATAGAAATAAGTGATGAGGGCATATTAGTAAAATAAAGGGTATGGGAGACTAGACAATGCTAACACGGGAGGACTGACGAAGAAGAATCATAAGCTCGTGATTCTTGTTTGGAATTGAAGGGTAAAAAAACATATCACTTATCATACATACGTATATATAAACAATCATCTATAATATATTATATATATATTCCAATACAAATAATTTATATATATATATATATATATATATATATATATATATATATATATATATATATATGTTCAGGCTAATCATATACTATATATTTAAAAACAGCATTGATAACTAAGATGTAAATGAATGAATGCATACATGTCTAAATAACAACACAATTCAAGACAACTATTAGGTATTGTTCTTGAATATGTAAATTTCATAAAACATAATTACGCCATATATGAGGTATGGTCTTAGAGGATGAGGCGAGTCTCACCTTCAATCTATATTCGTGAGTGGTGAGCGAGTGAGTATACTCATGGGTGTGAGTATTCACTCACACTTAGATTCACATACATCTCACACATGCTAGCATATCACTTCCTTATTTGTGACTGATGACTGAAATAATGTTACGTGACCCTAATTCACACTCTCTCATGTGACTTTATCGAATGGTCTTACTAAACGGTCAATATGAGTATGCGTTTTATAGTTGCTTTTGCTAGAAATAAATGGCGTGTATATTATTTAGTTTTCTCAATTTCATCGTAAACATTACAACAGGATTCAAGTAGCCAACACATTATAAAGTACAATAATAGTGAGGTTAGAGGATACTCATCCAAGATAATTGTGATACTTATAACTAGACATATTAACTAGTTTAGCAACACGTCTGTGTACATGTATAGTGTGTTCTATGCCTACACATAATTGATGTGTGGATAATGATCTATATCTACAGTCGCGATGCAACACATCATGGCATGTAAATTATGTGTAGGTAAAGACCCAAATGTCTTGTAGTGAAGGTTTACTTCATTCGGGATCATTCCAATTGCTCCCCGAATCAAAAGCTAACCTCATCCATCATGAACGTGCATGGCTAACTATCCGTTATAACAAAAGGTGTAGGGTTTGATTCTGTAATGTATTTAATGTGATTTATGAACTGTTACTAGACATGAATGTGCGTTTGTTGTTTACACTAGTGAATTACTTAAGTATGTTTATTTGTATAACATATGTGTATGTAGCAAAACAAACAATATATGATAAGGTGACAATGCTATGTTACTGTAGTTTACTAGTGTGGTTAATCAAGGTAAATTATAAATGATTCTATAAATACGAACATATGTGTCATTGCATTATAAATGTATTGAACTAGAATCTTTATCTATCATTTACTCACTTTATTCTATGTCCAATGATTAAAAACCTTTAGAATGCCATATCACAAATCTTTTGGGGTTCAACAACATGATTCCTGATATATGAAAAAGATAGCATATACTATTTATCAAATCATCTTCATTTTCTAGCTATTTTATCAACTATCATTGAACAAAGCCCTTAATCGTCTTCTTTTACATTTTTAGGCTAAATAAAGTCAGAAATCATAAAAGTAACAAAAATAAGGCAAAAACATAGGAAAATAACCAAAGGAAGAAGGTTGCAGAATGAGGAAACAGTCCACTACTAGAAGATTTTAAAGAAAATAGAAGGTAGACATTCCTCCATGTCTCGAAGACACCCAGCTTTAAAGATGAAGAATTTGGAAACTCAGACATGACGCATGACCACGTGCCTCAAAGGCACGCCCGGGTGGTTGACAAGGGTGACAGACCCGTGACCCGTACTGACAAAAGTTATGGAGCAGTCACAACTGAGGAGGCACACCCTCGTGCCTACGAGGAATCCCCCCGTGTCTTAGAGTTTGCCGAAATAGTACATACCAGAGGTAATGGAGCAGTCATTGGAGTTGAGACATGCCCCCATGCCTGTAGGACACGCCCGTGTGCCTAACTTGTTAGATTGCCTATAAATAACAACCTTGTCTTATTTGCAAAGAGATCTACTCTAGATCCTCCACTCACGTTTTTCAGTGTTGTTATGTAATCTTAGTGGGTAGTTTGTTAGATCAATCCATGTAGTTTGAAACGATTCAACAACCTTCAAATCTTGTAACGAGTCTTGTTACATTAATGTAAGTTTGATCTTTGCTGTTTTAATTGCAATGCTTAGTTAGGTTCCTTGATCTACTTGGTACGATGACTTCTTATGTGTTATCTTTAAATGATTATGTTTGGTTTTAATTTTGGTGTGTGCGATTTCAAAGATGTATGGATTTTTACATTGAAGTGAACTTACCTTGATCTAGAAACTTATTTTTGGCTATGTGTGCAAGTTATTCTCACATTCACGTTTTCTATATCTATGAAGACATTTGGTGAAGCACCTAGCGATGGTTAGAAGTTGAAAGTAAGTGACTTTTTACTTGGGTTCTTTGCCTAGTATCTTAGAGAATGAGTGACACAATCTCAGAATATGAAGGCCTAAGTTACCTATAAGCACTTGATTTTCTATGTAGGGAGGTAAGATCAACTGAGATTGTAATTTCCTTGTTTAAGGTAACTTGTTACTTTAGTTCCAGTTGCTTGAGGGTGGCTCAGTCGATCCGTCGATAATCTCATACCAACTTAGTGGGGTGTCATCCTTAAAAGAAGTCACAACGACTATACTTTTTCAAACATGTTCATCAACATGTTGACCATTGCTAGAATCATCCATGGAACACCATAATTAATAATTTTCAACTAGTTAAACCCAAGTATGTAGCTAGTTGTTAATCGAGCTAACCTCTGTTTATTTTGTTTACTTTTCTTGATTACGTGTTCTATAACTTAACTTTTACAAATAAAACCTCTTTTAAGATCGAACTATACAACAATTGAGATTAACTTTCGGGGGTTTCTGTGTTTTTTGACGATATTCGGTAGCTTACCAACATTATATTACAATACGATGAGTGCACTTTCCGTCAAGTATCACTTTGACCAATATAACTATCAACTAAACACTTTGGTATCCGTATCACCAAAAGTTAACCAAAAATAAACTAAAAGTTAACCAAAAGTGACTTGAATTGGTTAACTTTTGGTGATACGGACACCAAAATGTTTAGTTTGGAGTTATATTGGCCAAAATGATACTTGAGGGTGACAACGGTCAATAGCCAATAGTTGGAGGTGATTAAATCTAATAACCCTTAAGATTTTTTTCAAATTAAGTCACTCAAACTTTGTTTTTTTCAATTAGATAACTTAAGTTTACTTTAATGTTTTAATCCTATATATGTTAAATATTTTATTTAAATTATGAACATTTTTTAAAAATTAAAAGTTTTAGAAATTCCAAATAATAAAAGGCAAGAACTATGAATATTAAAAATTAAATTTTACTTGTTATCCATGTTAATTATTATGTTGGTTTAAAACAACTTCTTAAACTTAATTTTCCTAATTAAAACAAAATAAAGTTTGAGTGACTGAATTAATTAGAACAAAACTTAAAAATAAATTACCTAATTGAAACAAGACAAAGTTTGAGTGACATAATTAGAAAAAAAAACTTGGTTATGTTTATGTGACATTTTACTTGTTAATTTTAAAAAGATCATTATGCATAACTAGGAATAGCTTCGGCTAAGGTTACCAAATCATATGCATCTTTAGAAGGTTCTCATGATTGTGACATGACAACCACATAAAGTCGTTACATAAAGTGCACTGGTAATTCATGTTAGTTCCATAAAATAGAGCGACTTCGGTTAATGTTGTCTACTCCCACATAAACTCTTAAGTTGAATGTGCATTTTCCGGCTAGTGGAAGCCTTGTGGAGACAAGTTTTCGTAACATGAGAAACAATCTGATCTCATTGTCGAGTCGTGTAGATATAAGAAGAAGAGAATACAGACTTGTGAAGAAGAAGTCACATTGGTAAATAATTGGATCCATATTTTTAAAGACACAGTGGTCGGGAATCAACAAAAGGCGAAAACATTTTTGGAAACGAGTGCTTGATCATTTTGTGCAAGAATGTGTAGCACAAGATCACGCCATCCACCAAGTGAATTCAAAGTGAAATGATATGTTAACAATCAACAAGTTCAACGACATTGATGCCAACAAATACACTAGTCGTCCAGTCGTCCTAATGGTGTATCGGATGAAGATATACTAGTTGAGATTCAATATTTTAAATTCAGATTGAAAACTTTTAATTTTAAATAGTCACTTTTAAATTTTTACTTTTGAATATTAAGTTCATATTTAGTTTTGAATGTTTTGAAGATTACACTTATTGTGTATCGGTAGAAAAAGAAGAGAGGTTCCAGACACAATGCGTGATTATGACACATTATTAAAAATAAAACCTAATGCAATTAATCTCGTCCCTTCAATGGACAAGAGCTCACCCCAACCAACTAGCAAAAAATCAAGGACATCCGACTCAAACCCCCTCATGACTTCATCCGAAGCACAATATCCAAACGAAGACGAAGATCCATAATTACTTCAACGTAGACGGAAACAATATGTTTTCGATAGGAACAAGGAACGCATGAATAACGAGAGCAAGTTATGAGTGGGAATAGTTTTTATATATTATTTTTTATTTTATCTTGTGTTTTTCTTTTATTTTGCCTGAATTATTAACGGATCACATTATTTAAGTTTGTTTTCTTAAACAAAATAACATATATTTATCTATTTACTATAATAAAAGAGTAAACTTTTGTCTCTTGTCAAAATATTATGCCACTTATGCTACTTGGCATTTTATCATTCACACTCGATCAGTTAAATCGGATTTACAAATGTAACAAAAAAAAAAATACTGGATACAAGTAAATACTTAGCAATTTGTAAAATATTATCACAAGTTTTCTCTTCCTACTATTACATATAATAATAATAATATATATTTTACTCACAATAATTTATTAGTATTATATAAATTTTATCTTTAATCTGTATATCACACGAGTTCTAACCAATCTAGTTATTTAAGAAAGATCGGCACGAACGCAATGTTTTAGGAAACGAATATAGGAAGATAATGTGACATTGACGTGGAAGGGAGAGCATATATGTGTGATAAATATGATAATTTAGGAACCACTCGTCTGACCCTTATGATAGAGACCATTCCAATTCTAATTTGTAAGTTTTGTGAACGTACATACAACTTTCATACAAAATTACAAACAATGAATTAATCCATATAATCAAGGATTTATACCTTCCCGTACAAATGTGTAGTAACTTTAATACATAAAGGTTATATAGATAATTATCACCACCAATAAACCCTTATTATCAAGGATTTAAATACACGATGGCCCATGGCTAACATTTCACATAACACATATACTTTTAAACATCACACTTGGATCACAAGTACAATATATTGTTATTTTGATATTTTATGAATTTTTTTCTTTTCATTGTGTTTTGACACATTGTTGAAAAGTTTAGTGGTGTAATTAACACGACACCTAATTAAGCAATCACTTGATTTCACATACATTATGTATTATTATACTCTCACATTCGATGAAACATGTGCCCTAAGCAATATTATATTCTTCAAGATGCACTTAATTGCCCTTTATTCTTGTAATGTTAACCGTCTAGCTAGCTAAGTCATTGTCTATTATGAAAAATCCATTACAAACATATTATTTTTGACTTATTGATGCGTTTTAATTAATAGCAATGTTAAATGAAGAATTACATATATACCACATAAACACTTGTATGGAGTGGATGAAAATTTATCATGCACGGTGAGAAGGTATATATAATCCTAGTCATGTACCCGATTAAGTTGTGCTTCATACCCAGTACGTCACATGCATGTTAAATGCCCGTCCTATACTGAACACCGAGAGATACATAGGTATACCCGTTTATGATCTTGTGAGAATACAAAATAATCTATGGGGATGTTATTAACACGAAAACGTATGTTAATTTCAACGCTCATTTTACTTCCAAAATGTTTTAGGTTCATGATTTCTTCTTTCGTTTAGGTTGTAATCCCTAAAAGGTTAAAGCTATTTTTCAAAACCTACAAAAACCCGGTTTTTTTATACAAATTTACTAATCTACCCCTTAAAATATACTTTTTACATGAAAAATTTAGGCCAAACACTTTTTAAAAAACAATGTATTGGTTTTTTCACTACAAAAGCTGATGCAGATAATCTTTTAAAAACTCTTTCCGAAAAAATCATGAGCTAGCCAATAAATATTTTTGATAAATTAATTAAACTTTTTAAGTTAAATAAGCAAATCCCAAACTCCCTAAGTATTGATTCTAACAATGTTCTTGCATTATTACTCTTACAACTAGATTTAACACCAGGCAGCGCGTTGCAGCGTCTGGGTCACGCGGTTGGGTCTTGCGTATTTGACTTCGTCATACGTCGTGAAAAAAAAGTCTCATGCCCCGTACGTCACGACGAAAAAACGTAATGTGTCACATGTTAAAAAACGATGAAAGTCGTACTATATGTCAAAGTAGAGTAAGAGAGCAAAGTTGAAAACTTATCAGGGGCTAAAATGACAATTAGTAAAAGTCGTACTATGTGTCAAAGTGGAGTAAGAGATCAAAGTCAAAAACTCATCAGGAGCACAAACGACAATTAGTAAAAGTCGGAGACTAAAACCGTCAATGCGTTAAAAATAGAGGATTAAAACCGTTAATACGTTAAAGTATGAAAAAGTTGAAACACGACGTGGCGGGACGGGAGAGGCCGGTGCAAAGCACTGACCTTCCCATTTAGTAGTATATAAATTGGTTTATACTATACGATGGAGATCTATAGGTTGATGCTATATACTTGAATTATAAATATATTAATTAATAAAATATATATAAGGTAGAAATAAAAAGGGAAATAAAACATGAGGTGATATATAGTGAGATATCGATGGGTCCAAATGATTCTCACGGGAATTTGGAGTCTCTACCTCAAAACAGCCGTCAATATTTTGTCATAATGTGCCATCCCGCGTTTATTACTCATCATGCATATATATCATAATAATAATAATAATAATAATAATAATAATAATAATAATAATAATAATAATAATAATATCTTACCTAGTTTTTATTTTAAAAAAAACTAATTATTTCATTAACATGTAACTCAACAATTATAAATACAAACAAGACTAAACACCAAATTAATAGGATTAAATTAAGTAAAACCATAACAAGTTATAAGAATATATATGGATCGAATAAGAAGAAGAGTATAAGTAATAAGTTAATGCTTTATCATCCCAAAATAATACAGTAATTTTCTACATTATCTTATAACGTACAATAATGTTTTCTAACAATAATTTAGTATTTAGTATTTTTGTTTTGTTATATCAAAACAAATATATATGCTTACGAAGTTTATTTATAAGTTTATTTCTCACTCAACATGTTGATTCGATATTTTTAGTTCTCCCAGTTATAGAGAAGTATGTGTTAAATAAAATATTTGTGGATTGTAACTTTGATCATAAGTGTAAGATTCTTTTTCACTATACAATCTCATATTATGGTTGTTTTGTTATAACTTCATGATTGTAAGTTTAGTTAGAAGTGTTAAGTTTTTTATACTTTATACTATTGCTTTAGCTTTGAATATTGCTTTAGCTTTGAATTTGTTTACATGTGATTATTGTTGTTGTTTGGTGTAATATTTTTTGTTTTTTTTTTGTATTGTTTTGTATATTATAGTTGTGTTAATTTGTGGTTATGATTTGTTGTTGTAGTTTATGTGGTTATTGTTTCTGTTGTTATTGTGGTTCCCTTTGCTCTCTCTTTTTTGTTTTAGTGGTCTACATGTGTCTTTTGTAGTATATGTGTTTTGTCTAATATATGTTCTCCTATTTTGTTTTTACGCATTTCTTCATTTGTAACTAACTTTTTCTATATATAACCAAATATTTGTATAAACACCTCTAACGTAACGCGCGAGAAATCGTCTCCACCTAATTTATTGAAATGGAAAGTTGTTTATTTATCCGGTTAATTTTTTTAACAATGGTTGACGCAACGGTAAGACCGTTACACTTAAGAAGTGGAGTGTAATGACTGGGTTCGAAACCACAGTATTAGAGTAAACTCTTAAACCTTTAATTAGTGTTCCTCTTGTACGGCCAAACTACGAATTTAATCACTAGGCTGGTCATGATTTGTACTGGTTTCGTCCCTTTAATTAGGTATTATTCTTAGTTTTGAAAACAAAGAATAACTTTATTATTGCAAGAGAAAACTCACTAAAAAACTTGTTACAATAACTCTCTATTGTTCGTCCGTACCAAAGCCTCTACCTAAGCTTTATATTTATAGTTCTAACCTACACGTGTTAGACTATAATACAAATAGCTAAATCTAGGTTAATTCCTAAATATTAGGAATTTGACCTAATTATCTGTCGTATCCTTTGTAGATTTGGTTTAATAAATTACTCCAACAATTTCAACAAATACAAAAGTTAAAAAAGATAAAACACAATACTTAAAAGAAATTGTAAGTATACAAAACACATTTGATATGTTTCTCAAATTTCTTGATTTGCCTTCTATAATTTCTCGATTCGGGTTCGTCAAGTTGATCAGCCTAAAGTAGCTTCAAACCGGTTGATTTTTGTTCATTTTCTTCAGTTGTATCATTTTTGTCGTTAGGTTGTTTAAAACTAGCATCCTCTCTAATATGGTATCCAAACTTTGCTTGTAGAGAAGGATGATGCTATCCGGCCATTTAGATTTGTCTCTCTCGAACGAGCGAATCAGATCCATTCAAAATTGATCATGCTAGTGCTTTAAACTCTTTGTCAATCTCATTGAGGTTTATTTGGAAGCGACCAGCTACGAGATTGGATGACGTATTTGTTAGAGGACGATGTGTTATAGCGTTTGCTTGATGATCAGGGTGATTGTGAGAGGGGGGGGGGATCAATACTGATTGTCGTACATATTGTTACACTTGTTCATTGTGTCATTAAAAACAACGACTATTGGATATTAACGGACCTAATTATTAGTTTTTAGCCGCTACCAGTCCCAACTTTTGAAATATGTGCTAGCGGTCCCAACTTTTATCATTTTGGCCACTAATGGACCCGCCGCTAAAAAAGTTAATGGCATTAACTTTTTTTTTGAATTTCAGGTCGAAGTTTTATGGTTTTTGATCGGAAAAAGAATACGAGTCGATTGTTATAAAATTTACATAGAAAATGTGCTCCAAATGACAAAACAATGCTTTATCGGGGTGTTTAAACCTAACGGTTCTTTAACCAAATGTACAAATTTCGTCGTTTGGATCATTGTTTCGATGTAATTTTTATATCAATAGACTCGTATTCTTATTCCGATCAAAAACCATAAAACGTCGACCTGAAATTCAAAAAAAAAAGTTAACGCCGTTAACTTTTTTAACGACGGGTCCATTAGTGGCCAAAATGATAAAAGTTGGGACCGCCAGCACATATTTCAAAAGTTGGGACCGGTAGCGGCCAAAAACTTATAATAGTTAGGTCCGTTAATATCCATCATCACTGTCACTGCTAATGTCACAAACGTGTCTCCTTAAAAAATTAGGACTTATTCGACTATTGACTAGTAATTGTTGGTACTAATTTTCCGTTATCTATATTTATTTACATCAAATTGTTTAAAATGTTGTTGGTTTATGCTGTTTGGGTTGAACGGAGTTTGGAAGTAGAATCCAAACACATTGTTAAAAACTTCATAATGATTTTTTTAGAAGAATAAAGTATTTTTTTAGAGTTAGGTTATTTTACAAAGAATAAAAATGGTACAAAGTGTAAGAAGGATTTTCAACCATTAGATTAATTTTTAATGATTGAGATCAATTTGTGGTAATACATGTTGGTGGAGGGGTATTTTTGTCATAGCCACTTTTGTTGACTTTCTCTCTCCACATGCAAGGCACATGTCAATTCCCCCACTTTTTTGAAACGTTAATAACTTTTACATACGACGTTATTTTTTGATAAAAATTACACCAAAAAAACAAGCGTTTTTTATCTTCGAAACGCGTATAATATTAATATATAAAAAATAAATTTTTTTTTTCGATTTTTCAGCTCAATGTGTAATATCATTGTGTTATATTATAAGTTGTGTAAAACCATGTTTTTTCAGCTCATTGTGTAATATCATTGTGTTATATTATGACACGATGAGCTGAAAAACATGGTTTTACACAACTTATAATATAACACAATGATATTACACAATGAGCTGAAAAATCTAAAAAAAAATTTCTTTTTTTATGCGTCACAATGATATTATAATATAACACAACGATATTACACAACTTATAATATAACACAATGATATTACACAACTTATAATATAACACAATGATATTACACAATAAGCTGAAAATTTTGAAATTTTTTTTTTCTTTTTTTATATATCAATACTATACACGTTTCGAAGATAAAAAAACGCTTGTTTTTTGAAACCTTAATAACTTTTACATACGACGTTATTTTTTGATAAAAACTACACCAAAAAAACAAGCGTTTTTTATCTTCGAAATGCGTATAATATTAATATATAAAAAAAATAATTTTTTTTTTTGATTTTTCAGCTCATTGTGTAATATCATTGTGTTATATTATAAGTTGTGTAAAACCATTTTTTTCAGCTAATTGTGTAATATCATTGTGTTATATTATGACACAATGAGCTGAAAAACATGGTTTTACACAACTTATAATATAACACAATGATATTACACAATGAGCTGAAAAATCTAAAAAAAAAATTCTTTTTTTATACGTCACAATGATATTGTAATATAACACAATGATATTACACAACTTACAATATAACACAATGATATTACACAACTTATAATATAACACAATGATATTACACAATGAGCTGAAAATTTTAAAATTTTTTTTTCTTTTTTTATATATCAATACTATACGCGTTTCGAAGATAAAAAAACTCTTGTTTTTTTGGTGTGATTTTTATTAAAAAATAATGTCGTATGTAAAAGTTATTAACGTTTAAAATAAGTGAAGAAATTGACATGTGCCTTGCATGTGGAGAGAGAAAAAGTCAACAAAAGTGACTATGACAAAAATACCCCTCCACAAATTGATTTATCTTAATATTTAAAAGTAGATCTAATAGCTATAAATCCTTCTTACACTTTACACTTTGTACCAAAATCAAACTTTGTATATGAACCTTTCTCTTTTTTTTTTATAGAAGTATTTCTTGTGGGTGAATTTTTTTAATAAAATGTGGTATTTATAGTGAACATTTGATGTAATGTATTATTTAGTTTTGAATGTGAAGGGCTAATTTTTATTGGAAAATTTTCACTCAATGATCACTTTTAAGTAAAAACCTCGTGAGGAATTCACAGGGAGCACAAACCCGTATCATGTAGAGTGGGTTGTGTTATCAAACCCTTAAAAGTTCTACTACAAAGAGCCTTAGGGTGAAGTGAATGCATAATTGCATATTTCACTCCCTAGCTTTATCTCCTTAACATGGTAGGAAAGGTATCTCCTTCACAAATGCAACATCAACAATGTATATATGAAACTCGGACGTCTCACGATTTTAATAACGTTTATAGTTGTATTTATGTGTTCAGATTGATACACAAGATCATGAACAACAGGTTAAAGTATGAACAACAGAGCATATGTTCATATATTGAAAAGATGTGCGGGAGAATGGTCACGCACATCTTTCTGCAGTAGATGAATTACAACATATGGTGGTTGCGTATACAAGTTATGTATAAGCATTTCTGATCATGCATGACAACCATGTTGTTGGATCTTTAGTGGTTTTAGATATGTTGAAAGTTTACTTTACCCTTAGGGGTTTTGATTTGCCTGAAGGGAGTGATGGATGTTTATGTTGTTTTCATTACCCTTTGAGTTTCGTGTTGCCTGATGGTTGTAGATTTGTTGAGTGTTTTCATTACCTTTTGGGGGTTTTGATTTCCTAGATGGTGGTTATGGTTTTGGATTTGTTGCGTGTTTTCATTACAATTTCGGTTTTTTTTATTTCCTTAATGGTGGTAACAGTTGTAAATCTGCATCGGTACTTTTGTTTGTCGGTGAAGATGATTTATCATCTAAGACATAAGTAAGGTTGCGTTAGGGACACCCCTGGCGTTTCCAGTGATGACTCTCACAGTCTTGATTTGGAGTTTCTATGCTCTTTAGTGATGATGGATCGATCTTTTTCAGTTCTCAGTATTTACTATTGAAGGTTAAATATGGTGTGAGTGTCTTCATGACACGACATTCATTTCAACCATTATGGTATAAATTTTTTACACCGCTTGAGCCTCATTTATGACATTTGTTGCTTACATGGCGTTAGTGTTGATAAATTTTGAATTAATTTTGTTTTTTTTTTAATTTTGAGTTCTTTCATTGAAATGTGTTTGTGACTTGCTTAGTGTCTGCTATTTTTTTATCGATTAATGGCTGCTAGTTTTTTTTATTGTTTTTTAAGTTGGGTTTTTGAATTATTTAAAATCATTTCTTTAAATTTAAAAGAGAATAGTTACACGAACTAGATCCCACGATGTGGCGATTGGGTCTTAGTTAGCATGTATACTTTGACACGTTCCGTGATTGGTGACGCCATTGCGGTGTTTGTGACTTCATTTCACACGTTACAATAAAGGCATTAACTTGTGGTGTCCCGCGTTCGACGATCACATTAACATGTGATGTTCACACGACACAACGCTACACATTTGTGACTTCGTTATAAAATAATATTATGTTTGGCCATTCCGCCGTAATGTCGTAAACAATTTTTACGACAAAAATGACAAAGAAAATCAAAAGTTTAAAACTAAAAGGAAAAAAGAAAAGAAAAAAGAAAATAGCAAAGTAGAAAAGTAGAAAAATAGAAAAAAAGATTTGTTAAACACTGACCTTTAAGTTTAGAATTTAAAGGAATGTACCACATGCAATGTTTTTTTAACTACAACTAACTAGTTTTCATTAGTATCACTTTTCATTAGTTTCATCCGGGTAATTGGACTTTATTAATATCAACTTTCACATATTAGTCATTATTAATTCCAACTTTATAATTAGCCATTATTACTCTTAACTTTCACTTAATTGGCCACCATTGAGTCTTCTGTTAACCTTGACTAACTCCGTTAAAATATGTTGACGTGGCATCCACGTGGCAGGTGACATGTTTTATTTTTAGGAAAATTAGATTTTATTAATCTCAACTTTTACTTATTGACCATTATTAATTACAACTTTCACTTATTGACTATTATTAATCTCAACTGAATTTTGTTAGTTATTTTATAGTCTTTGTCTTGGAAGATTCATCACCTTTGATTAAAAAACTGTATTTTTTTTACTGTCATTCTGTCGTAATTAGGACCCACAGCCTCCTCGTAGTAGATGTGGAACTCATCTCTAATCATCACTAGCTGCCTTAACCCGTCGATCATGCACGTACCCTTAACAAAGACTATATCTAATTAACCAAAGGTGATGAATCTTCCAACATATATGACCCATTAGTTCCATCTTCCAATACCATTGAGAGAAAACTATACTACTGTTAACTCATAAAAAATATAATTTAATTAGGTGTTCTAGTCTCGTGAGAATTGATGGATTGTGTGCAAACACAAATAATTTAAATTTAGGCATTCAAGTCTCGTGATGAGTTAATAGTTGGTTACCATGAAGATCTGTGGTACTTTCATTCACATGCAGCTTCTAGGCGAGCTGAGCAACACATTATATATCGATCTTTTATACATGAATGTACCTACGTTATCGCGAAAACATATATGCAATGAGTTGGCTTGGATCATGTGCCGCAAAAACATTGGATTCTTGTCATACACGAGTACTATCTTGATTAACTGCAAACATTTTTTATGTAATCATTGACACTATAAGCAATTAAGAGTGCACGTCGGCGTCTGTTTCCAATTCGACAAAGTTAATTGGAAGATGTTTCTAATTTTACCCGGGGGGCCAAAGTCAAAAAACCCATAATTCTTTTTACAACGTTTTATTTCACGGGGGGTCAGATTCAAAATATATATAAAGTCAACTAACAAACCAACATTTAACACGGAAAAAATGATGTGGATGGGGGGGGGGGGCGTGACCCTCCCCCGACTCCACTATCATTCCCCTTTGGATGTCTCATTCATCCCATCAAAGCCTTACAATTTCATATATATGGTAACCATATATTATGTTATCACCGAGTTAAAAGTAAAGCATATGTCTACAGTGAAGTCATTGCGGCTGGGCAAATGACAACACATTGTGTATACGTCATGTCTACAAATTTAAGATGAGTTGATCATGTTTAGAAATCAAAATGTTGAAACAACAAATTTAAATACGTCGTAAAAAGTTTTCGATGAAAACATTTGTTTGCAATTGTGTTTTGTTTTTAGTATTGTTGTATTTAATTAATTTACATTAAATACTATTTTTAAAAATTATACAGCATGTATACGATGATATTGCCAGTATAACTTAGGGGTTGTTTGATAACATCTGAATCATTAAGTGCTGAATGGTTAAGAGGTTTGAACAACTAAAAGGCTCTATCAATAAGAGAAATGTTAGGGTAAAACTTCAGATGATGATAAGTTTGATACATGCTCCATTCAGTTCTATTCAGCATCTTTCTATTTCTTAACCATTCAGCACTTAATTGAACCATTCAAAGCTTTTTTTATGAAACAAACGCTCTGAATGCTGAATTTGAATGATTAAGCACTGAACTGAACCATTAAGAGATGAAACAAACAGCCCCTTAATAAAGCATATGATATGAGGGTTGTCTATGAAACAATCAAGTATGTATAAATTATACCACTTGTATACGATCTATATGTATGATATGACATAACATGACATGACGGTGTCTATGAAACAATCAAGTATGTATAAACTTATATATACGACTTGTATATATAAACCTATATATACGACCTGTATGATCGATGTGATAACTGAACGGTCGGGGTGTGGAAGAAACAAATTTTGAGACACATGATGCATCACGAGATGTTTATGAGTGATTAGATAGGTTGACTGCGCAAATAATATATACGTGGTTATAAAAATGACAATTAAGCTTGGTACGTAGCCACCGATCGATCGATGATATTATATATATATATTCTTCTAGCTAGCTTCATTTGCTTCCAAGTGATCTCCATAATTCCCCCAGCCAGACAAATAAAGTACGTACATACTCTCATCCTTCGATGCCTCACATGTGTGCATTAATCATTACAAAAATACAATTTCTCCATATATACAATCTCATTTCATAATATCCACTTCATTTCATTTTTTTCTCTTCAATTTCTTTACTGTTTTAGTTTTCTCATATATATATAACTTGAACACACTTAATAAAATCTAACACACTTGCAATATTGTGTACGCATGAAGAATGGTTTTTTTTTTTAAATTAATTAACCATATTGACAAGACCTTGCTGTATCTATAATTTTGATCGAAGTTTCATGTGAGGAATGGATTTTTTTTAATGCATCTGCCTTACAAAAAAACAATATTGATCGACAAGACATATGACATGTAGTGAAACGTAGACCATCTCGATCTAAAACAAACCGTATTTGAGTGTCTCTAATCAAATATGAGAAAATGTGATAGCAGATGTGATTATGTGAACGCTTGAGAGAGGAATTATAAATACACATAAAAGAGTCTTGGTAAGGGCGACAAATTACGTTTTTGGTGTGACAAATGGATTGGAAACTTCACTTTCGGTGATCATTTTCTAACTATTTCTAAGCATACTCTTTTGGTCTTTCTAAAGAATGCAAAATCAGTGATTGCTCTGTCATTATTGATGGTAACATCATTTGGAACATCCCGTGGAAAAAAACCTCATCTCTTGTCTGAAGAACAAGTTCAATGGAACATGTGTAAGCCTTTGCTAGAGAATGTGACACTTTCAAATAACACTGATTCTTATGGATTCACAATAATGATAATTGGTTCTTGTCAAAAAAATTTTGATGGCTAAAAGACAAAAATCGTATCCGTAATCGAAAACCAGACCGAATTGCAGTTTTGGTTTTTTGTTCAGTTATTAACCATATCCGAATTGTGAATTCGGTTTTTGGTTACACAAAATACGGATTATTTGGTTCAATTATTTGAATAAATCGTATAATAACTTGTTTAATCAATGAACCGAATAAACCTACTAAAATGGTTGAATTTGGTTAGGTTACGTAAAAAATATCATAACCAAATAAACCTACTAAAATGGTTGACTTCGATTCTAAAAAGCCAAAAACAATCTCATAACCGAATAAACCGAACCAAACAAACTGTTAACTGAACCGTTGAATGTCCACATCAAACACTTTGATGTACGCATATTATTATTTTCATAAAAAAATAACAAATAAGAACAAAAAAACTAGAAATGAAATTTGACGAATTTAAAAATATAGTTTTAAGGTTTATAAGTGGGATGCATACACACACCCCTTACTTTATGTATGTAACGATTGGCTTATAAAAAGTTAAATCAAGATCTAAGATTTAAGTAATCACATATAGCATCATTCGTAGTTAAAGAGTGTGATAGAGAAAAAATTATATCATGTATATGCAGGCATGCAGCTAAGTCAACTAGGTGTGATAATAAAAAAATGATGATAAAAAGTCTGTAATAGTGATGAAGTTTGTAATTTTTAGAGTTTATGATGTGTACATATAAATGTGAGAAAAATTTAAAAAAGAGCAGATGTTGTTGGAACCAAAGTGATTGTGGTCACGAAGAACCCTATTGTGTACAAGAGTGCAATAGGATTATATGATGTATATACAACCACTCTAACAAACAATATTTAAGCACATGATTACCTGCACAGTTCATGTCTTCATTCACGTGTGAATATATTTATGAGCATATATGTACATTTTATTTGTATATATGTGATTTATTAAATATACACAACTATTTTTGAAAGATTTTTTTGTAAGCCCCACATAATATTATAGGATATGACCGCTTAATAGTTAATATAACCTAATATTTTTTTACTACCAACAATTTTATTTCATAACAAGGTGCTAAAGTAAAATACAATTAAAAAACAAAACTACACCATTAATTTCATTTTAAATTTGTCATTTTGTCATTAGGGTTAATGAGCCATTAGTGATAGGAGAACTAGTTTTAATTTGGGTTCAAATCTTGCTGTGAGCAAGTTATATATTATGTATTTCACCTTAAACCTCAAGGTATTGATAGTTAAAAAAATTCATTTTAGCTCTATGCTTGATCCATAAAAACGATAAAGATTTGATGTCACTCGAAATATCTCGATCGGTGATGTTTAGATCTTTGAAACTTTTATCATTCATTACTTTACACAGACTCCAAAGTGTTGTTAGGAAAATAGCATGTATAAGATTCTATTTATGACTAGCTCCACTTTGACCGGTCATAATGAAAGACTTTCTTGTTTCTTTAGTATCAAAACATAGAGGATTCGTCACCCATAAATCTATTTACCCTCCCAATTGCCGCAACTCATCAATGAATTTCATTATGTTTCTCCAAGGGCCCGGTTAGGATTTTTTTAACCGGGGTCATTTTGATTGCGACATGATTAGTGAAGAGATTTAGTACATCTAGCACAAAGCTTTTAGTTATCATGCTTGTACGTATCGCCATAGCCTAATATACTTATAGGGAGACACACTTTACTAAACATCTCTTGACTTAAGACTTAACATACGATTACGACTAGTTAGTTAGTTTATACGTATGTACCATCCGATAAATATACGTGTATATATATATGATTAACTTAAACAAAATATGAAACTAATATATAGAAAATCTCTTTGGAGCACCTATCTGTTAAACCGGTCATGATTCACCATAGCCGAACTGTTAATTAAAGAGTTAGCTAGACGGGCTACACAGAATTTATGACCAGCTCCACTTTGACTGGTCCAATCATCTCGTCTCGTCTCGTCTAGTCTAGTCTGCTTCTAAAACATTTCTTACACCACAACATTCAAGCATCGTCGATGGTTGACAGAGTAATTAGTAGGATCCGAGAGAGAATTTAAATTTGTTCAAGACAACGTCCCCTAACATAGTAACATCCACCATGCATCTGGAAAGATGAAATTTTGTTCCTTGATAGTTAATTAATTCACACGTCTCTAGCTCACTAGCTATATGGAGGGTTAATTGGCAAATGAAATGTAAAAAGTGTATAGACAAATAAAGTTGGATATTTTCTCGTTGTTCAAGCAGACTATCAGCCTTTAGGCCATGTGTAGTGTTTAAACCTAAAAAGCTTTAAAAAAATTTACTTTTTCCTCCACTTCAGCATTTGACAATAATATATGATATTTAAAAATTTTGGGGCGCCTTCAATACAATATTGTTATTCACATTTTTCATAGGTCGAGGGGATGTGAAGTAAAGTCATTCACCCATACAATGTACAAGTGGTATATATTTTTATTCTGAACATGACTTATTGGACTTGCTAGCTTCATTAATTTATCCCAAACGAGCTCATTTACATCATAGAAACTATTGCTAACCGGATCATATACAATGTCTTTTGCGAATGGAAAACGGTGTCCCAAATCATAGGTGTCCTAGTGGGGAGTAATATAGAGTCGACGAAATGAGGGAATCCATTCATAGAGAAGTTTCGAAATAAGTTATCGAATTGGAAGCAAGTCTACTGTCGATTGGAGGTAGCTCTACTTTAGCATCCGCGATATTGGATTCGTTGGGGATACGTTACCTTTCGTTATTTAAAATGCCTAGTAAAGCATGTAACATTCTTAAATCCTTGCAACCATATATATAAATCAAGGTACGTATGTACGTACATCATCTGAAAAGAATTTAAGAAACCGTACGTCTTGTGTTAAGCAGGATCAAGTCTTTGGCTTCCATGTAAAATGAAGGTCACTTGTTTCATTTATTGTTTCCAAAGTGGAGGTGGAGCTAAGTAGGTATTATACCCAACGTAACTCAATTTGGGTTAAGATTATAAATGTCATTCATAGTGATTTAGGTGTTCGACAAGAATAATTAAAGTTAGGAAAAGGAAATGGTGTATATGGAGTAGAAGTGTTAAATTGCTGCATTATTTAAACAAGAGTAAATTATTTTTGTATATCTTAATTTTGTAAAATTTAACCATTTGAATCTTAAACTTTAAATTCGTTTGTTTGAACTCTGACTTTTTTACTTTTGCTTTTTTTTGTATGCCTGAGACTAACGGGGTTAATTTTTTCCGTTTGTTTATAATGAATTGACACCTGCTAATAAACGTTCAAACTTAAAAATCCGAAAATTCTTCACCACCACCTCTATAAACTATATGTAATTCTTCACCACCACTACGCATCTCCATTTAACCAATTATCATCATTTTTCCCCACCATCATCCTCCTTTTCATCATCACAAACCATCATCAGCATTGGCCACCACCATCATCATCATCATCAACCAAACCAACATTCATCGACATCGACTGCCACCATTCTGATTTGTTGGTCTAACCTTTTACCACTTCCATCATCAACCTACACCAACACCGTCGTCATCTACCACCAACAACGCCATTACCACAATCAACCTCCACCATCTATAACTGCAAGTTCAGGAGAAAAAAAAAAGCGCTAATAGAAACTCCTATGCAAAACAGCCTGCAACCAAAGAAAAAAAACCTTCACCCCATCGACACTCACCACCACCATCGTCACCACCACTTCTAGTTTGGACCTCTACCTGCAACTAAAGCAAACACAAAACATGTAACCAAAGCTTTAATCAAAGCCTCGTCTATTTTAATCGAAGCCCTAGTCCAACCCCATCTGTTTCATCTTTTGGTTTTAAACCCTAGCCCCTAAATTTGAATCATCTTTTCGATTTCATCAGTCGTAACTAGGTTTGATGGTGGTGGGTTGATGAAAATTGATTTTGGTGAGTGATGGTGACTGAAAAGTGAAGGATAGGTACACATAGATGGTCGTAAGAAGTGATGGTGGATGGTTTCTGAATATCTGATCAGAAAGAGAGTAAGGGCTGTATCTTTCACCTCCTAATGGTTCAGTTCTGTGACACCCCGCCCGGCGGCGGAAACACCGGGCTGTCATATGGAATTGGATATCCATAGTAAACAAAGCACATGGTATTTATTTATTAAAGTCTAATAATGATTAATACATTTGGAACATGAGTCTAAAATAGAAACGGTAAAAGTAATAAAACAGAAACAATAATTGCAATCGTCTTTATTATTTAACTAGGTCCAAGGCAATCCTATGTTTGGGCAAAAGCAGCAAAACAATATCAAAGCATCACCTGAAATATGTGAAAATAAAGTTAGCTATTTAAAGCTAGTGAGTAAACCACAATTTGAATACATAGTAATATAG
This sequence comes from Tagetes erecta, assembly GCA_030867185.1. Lineage (NCBI taxonomy): Eukaryota > Viridiplantae > Streptophyta > Magnoliopsida > Asterales > Asteraceae > Tagetes > Tagetes erecta. The sequence goes on along the minus strand of CM061491.1, from coordinate 16,595,025 downwards.
AAATCCGAGATCATCATAATATGCTGCGCAATCTTACATGCATAGCTATTTCATCATATTACTCAACCTTTGACCATAGAACACATAGAACACATTGAACACATTGAACACACATTGAACATCATCATTGTATAGCAACTTGTAATCATTTGTCATGAGGAACCAACTCATGTTGCAATTAGTGATAACTTGTCATTTAACCGTCATTTAACCGTCTCGAGTGTAAGTTATCAAAAATCATTTTTGCAACTTAGGGACATAGCATAGCAACTTGTAACATAGCAACTTGTAACATTGAAATTGAATCGCCGGGTTTAAATCACCGATCGGTACTACATGCCGGTGGGTTTGTCAGACCATTAGCGCTAACATTGTACCGGTGGAAATCACAAGTAATATACTACTTTAAACTACCACATAAGGATTGCATCTTGCTGCAGACAAGACTAACACATTTAATGATCTCATTTGAAAATAGAAACAAAGAAACGAAAACGAAAACATTGTATAGTATTTGAACATATTTCAGCCCCAAAATGTAATAGTAAAAAGGGGAGTGAATTTACTCACCTTGAATACGAAAAAGAAATGGTATAGAATTAAGTCAACTGGAACCGAGGATTTCCCAAATATTAGTATCACCTAATTAATGAGAATCCTAACTTAGAAAACATATAATATAGAAACTAGAATAGAAATAATAGGAATTTACGGAGATTTGGGATTTTTGGTACGAACCGCAACCGAGCGTTTTTATACGAAACCGATTTATTAGTCTTTAGAACTTTGTATTTTACAAGAAAACCATTTTAGAAAACATTAGTAATATATTGGAAATAATACTTAGAATTTGTATTTAAACTTATACATTTTACATATTATTAACTTAATCATTTGATTAATAAAAGTTATATAATATATAAATAAATAAAAGTATAAAGATCTTAATTTAGAAATGGAACCGTGGTAACCGGAGTTAAGTCCGAAGTCTAATGTTTCGGATTTAGAAATTAAAGTTTTTAAACGAGTTTGAACGTTCGAACGTTTCGTTTAAATATTTATGAGAATATGTATTTATATGAAAATTAGTAACTTTAGTCATTTATAAAAAGAAACATGTTTTTGTATAAAACTTACAAACTTAAATCTTTGTTACATAAAATACACTTATATATATTTTTTTAACCTTTAATAACTATTTTTAACAAATAATAGGTTATTAGATTAATATAGTTTTGGTTTAAATGGTTAAAATAAGTAATTAAAAAGAAAGAGTGGGGAGAGGATCGAACTCGTGACCTCTTCAACCACAAACACACGCACAAACCAGTGAACCAGGCGCGCGTTTTTGTTTATAAACAGAACTTTAATTGTTTTAACATCTCTCTTGAACCACAACCCAAATCCATATGAGCCCTAGTTTACAAATCACCCAAATTCGTTCGAATTTGATAACCCCAGACAAATCAACCATGGGGCTTTTAATCCCCATGGAATTGCGGTTATTTTGGTATAAGAAACTTACAATTTGGTGAAGTTTTGGTATGGATTTGAACGAAGAACAGGTTGCTGCTGTTTGGTTCAAAAAAATCGTTGGTATGGAACTGATTTGGGTCAAAATTGATGGATTGTGGAGATAGAGGAGGTCAAGAGGAGTAAGATGTGTGCAAACACTTCCTGTTTTGATGCCGGATTGAACCTAAACGCAGTCGCCGGAGCAAAAAGGGGAGGAGAGGTCCGACGACGGGTTTGGTGATAAAATTGATGGGTTTGAGGTTTAATGGGTTACGATTGAGGGTTATAACAGATCGATTGAGCGTGTTCGGATGCGGGTATCGAAGAGGGGGCGCTGGAACAGTGGTCGGAGGAACAATATGGTCGGCCGGAATAGTTGTCGGGTGCAGGGGGGACGGGGACAGCCGCAGACGTGCAGGGGGGGGGCTGGTTTGGGTTAATTTTACAGTTTTGGTCCCTGCTGTTTGGTGTTGTTTCATTGTTTAGTTGTTAAGTTTAATTTAAGTTTTAGAAATGGCAATTTTGGCCCATAAGTTAGTTTTTACATAAATTTACTAACTAAGTTAACCGAGTTGAGACGTAACGTTTTTATAGGAGACATTGTAGTTTTATTAGTTCGTTTTTGACGTTAGGAGGTTATTACGAGACGTTTATAGTATTCATTTTATATTTTTAATAGTTTTCTTTTACGAATCACTATATATATATTTTTGGATTTAAATAATATAAATAGTGATTATTTAGTATATTTTAAATATTTTGAGATATAAAACGGTTCGTTAAATATGATGAGTATAACGTAAAGATTCGGTATATTTATTCATAATTTTAATGAACGTTTCATTTTCAAAGAAAATTAAATACGAGTACATTTAAAAGATGAACAACCTTGGGTTTGAATCGGGCATCCGGATTCGGGTTCGGGGCAGATGTCACAAGTTCAGCGCTTAATCATTCAGATTCAGCATTCAGAGCGTTTGTTTCATAGAAAAAGAGCCTTTGAATGGTTTAGTTAAGTGCTGAATGGTTAAGAGACAGAGAGATACTGAATGGAACTAAATGGAGCATATAGTCATATACCAACTTTACCCTCATCTTCATTCATGGTATGGACTATCGCAACACATACATGGTCATCATCATCAACCAACTTTATCATGATTCAATATCTATGTACCTGCACACATAAAAACCAAAGCATAATACCGAACAAAACAATGAAACATTTAAAACAATATTTTTGGATTAAAAAAAACTAAATTAGATTAAACTTAACTAAAAATCAAATTAACTTAACACCAAGCGCACCGAATCCTCAGAAACGGCGCCAAAATTTGATCGGTATCGAAGTGACGATCAAATAAGATATAAAATAAATGTAACCTATTCACCTTAACTAATTAGATAGGGCAAGTAAGGATGTCTAACCATGTGGAATTAGTGGATGGTATAATGAACTTGATTATAAAATGAAACTTAATTAACTAATATTACTCTATTGCCTCTTGGCTATGAAAGATGAATTTGTTTATAAAACTAGACAATAAAGAAAACAATTGCAAGTAATTAAAATGGTTGTGATTACAATGGGAAAATGGATCACCTCCGGGTTTAGATTTCGAAAAGATATGCAACTAGGGTTAACATGTTAGAATCTACATAGACATAGATAGTTGTGATTATAAGTTAAAGCGTACTAATAACTAGACTCACGGGTAGTTAAATTAGATGATTCCACGACCAATTTTCATTGTGTGGTCGGGTCCAAACCAGTGCCAGACTTGATGGTTTAATTCATAAGTACAAGTTATAGCCATATAGGAAAACGACTCGAATGTTGATTACTACTTAGCTTGACTAGTGAATGACATACAAGTTTCTCGAATGTTAGGCCTTTTCTAACCATCATCTTTTAGGTCCTATCCTCGTTAAAGAAACAACCATTAACTGTTGTTTTTGTAGTAGTGTCAACATGTTCACTCGAGCATGAAAGTGTGTTCCAACTTAAAATCAAATATCGTCGAGTGAAGTAACATATATAGGTTATAGCATTGAGATATATAATATTATATTTTATGCAATCACTATATACTCTATAAGCGTCTCTACGTTTGCATGTACATAATAAGAATATAAAAGCAAAAAAATCTAACATATTTACATACTTTAGCAATTACGCTTCAATTAGACATGGACGTATTAATAATGACATAAGCCCCTTACAAATATGCATGTCTCTATGCCTACCGTCAAAGGATGAGACGAAAATTGATCACATGAGAACAGAAATGATCGAGTGCTAACATCAAACTTCAGATCATAATCGTCACAAGTAATGTTTGATGGTGCTTCATCATTTTTCTCTTCAAATCTTTAGAAAAAACATAACTTGTGACAATTATGGTTATAATTTTGACTTGTAGGGTGAGCCATTGTGTGATTTTGATCTCATCCTTGATTAGATGGGCTTTAGGGACATGGGAAATGGCATCACATGCATTATGATCTAAAGGCCAATATAGATACATCACATCATTGTTTTGTTAAATTCCAAAAGTAGAATTGCAGATCTCTAGGCCAATATTGGTACATAAAATGCCATTCTATTTGGCAAGGAATATGTCTCGTGACATCCAAATTATTATTATTATTGTCCTTAAAAGAAATGACCCTGTTCAAACCAAAACCAAATAAAGCAAGACACCAACATCCATCCACCATAATTCCGGTTTATATATTTTTGAAGTATGATTAATCAAGCAAATTATGTCTTTATTATACATACATAAATTATTTTGTATGTATACACATAAAGAGGTGAGATAATGTACCTACTACGTGTTTTTCGACATGCTAAGCATAGAAAACTATTAAAACAGCAGTATCTTGAGACAAGCTAGGAATATATATAAATTCACGTTATAATCATGTTATTTATGTAGAGTACGCGATGATCATGTTATTCGTGGTATAATCACGCTATTTTCAGGTTAACTTTGATCACCTTTTATTTATTGAATTGTAAATTGTAGACATCCAAAAATATTGGAACGATATGATATAGGATTCTTTTTTATGTGAACTAAAGAGGTCACGTGAGCTGCAATACTGGAAAGTACATTCACATGTGTAATTCATTCTTTTGTTCATTTACAAAACAACGTTTTCCAAAAGATTTTATGTTTACAATTTAACTTTTTCTACCAGATTATATGCTAATAATTTAACTATATTTTTTATAGACTTGCATGTTTTTCTTCATTAAAAATCACTGTTTCTTAGAATGGAAAAATAACTTCATTTTGTATAACTTTCTCACTTTCTCAGCTATACTTGTATTTTTTTTTATTCTAGCTAGTTAGTTTATATAATAACTAGGTTAGATACCCGTGTCTTACACGAGACTGTTTTAAAATAAGCCGTCAATTAAAAAAATGTTTGAAATTACATGATATGGGTTTAATTGTGTGGTTTGGTTTCTCCATATCAAACAAAAGATCCGCGTGGTTTCAAATTTTGAGTAGAAGTAAACCTGTGTGTATATTTTTTAGGTGTTACCTTACGAAGCCAAGTGACAAAAATAGTTTAATAAATTGTCATGTGGCAAGTGTTGCTTAATATTATGACAAGTAGATGAAATTGATTTCTTTTATTATATAGGATCTTGCACTACAGTTAAAAACAATCACTTTACAACTAAAACGTAAATATTTACGAAACACTATTACCAAATATCAATTATTTGCCAAGATTAAAGCTTCTCTAAAACAAATATAAATAAAGGAAACATGCAAGAGATCAGGCAATTAAGGGTACGTATGGGTGTTAAATGGATCATATATATTTGTGGCCGGGTTTGCAAACCGATCGAATATAACCATGAGAATTTGGTATAAACCTAGCTAAACGTACAAGATATGAGGTTTTTTTTTGTTATATGAGCTGAACTATATATTCAACCTGAAATTTTTTTATTTTGCCTGAACTATTACAAATTTAGAACAAAAGAGACAAATGTTGATTCACAAGCTATTTTACTTTTAGCGTAAAATACACCTATTCACCATCCTAAGTTATGACGGCATAAAACATATTTACTTTTCTTTTAAAATATTTATAAAAACAAACTGCTAAACACGCGGATCTTTCAACTCGCCTCAAACACAAGCCATTTAGACAAACATACAGAGGCACACACTTTAAGGGGCCGGAATGTGCGCCGACCCCTGCGCGTTTTTATGCCAAAAGTTCCAATTTTTACCCCAGAAGTTCCGATTTTTACCTCGATACCTTAAATTTTTATATATATTGATCTCGCCCCGTGTAAAAAAAAATATATGTATTATATATAACACAAACCAACCCAAAGACTTCTAAATTAAACTCAAACGCCTGAATTTAAGGTCCCTAAACAAAAAACCCAAACACAAATTATACAAGAAACAAAACTTTACTTTTGACCTTTAATTAAGTATATGCACACCCACGTCATTGTCAAGAAGCCCGATATAACAAGCTTTCTAAGTATTGGCTATTAAATTTAAGGTAACAATCATTTTGCTCGAACAATTTTTACAAACAATTGCTCTGGTAATTTCATAAACTATCGACGCAGAAAAGGAAATATCAAATTCCTCAAATATCTTGAAATATTCATACAAACTAGGTTTAACACTCGCGTGTTACACACGGGCTAAATAATAATATTTATAAAAAAAATTATAATCATTATGTTTAAAGATTTATAATTTGTAAATATTTAATACTAGTTTAGTTCCCGCGCTACGCTCGGGAACACAACATTCAAGTGATGCTTTTAAGGATGTACATGAATGTTCCATTCAGTTTTAAGACAAAATCATGATAAACCGGAACACATGATATATTTTAAAAATTAGATTTTTAGTATAACAATATTATACTCAAATTAAAGAGAATAAAGTGCTCAGTTTTATGGTGTAATTTATTTTTTTTTAAAATCGTATAAAAATGTTATGTATATTTATAAAACACTGAGGTCTTTAATTGTATGTTAGTATTAAATTTATCCATAAGTTTCATTTTTAAACTTTTTCAAATATAAACCGACTCATGTGCACCCCTTGTAGTAAGAGTTAAAAATATAAATACTCTTAATTTTTTCAGAATTTTCCAAAATATTAGGGGACCAAAAATGTAATAAGTTTTATTATAATATATTTTATATACATACTTTAAATAAAAAAATCATTATTATGAGATAAACTCTCAAATAATGACACATAAGCTAGAAGCTTTAAAAAGATGCCACATAAGCTTTTTTCATTTTCCTATATTATATAGAAGATTTAAAAATATTGTTTTATCAACTCATCGCATAACACTTAATATTTCTCTCTCAAACTTCCTATTATGGATTAAAAAAATTTCCCTCCAAAAGTTGCCCCCTAAAACCTTGATTTATTAGATAGATTATCCGAATCCTAATATACTAGGTTTAATACCCGTGTTACACACGGATAAATAATAATATTTGTAAAAATATTGTAATCATTATATTTAAGCATTTGTAGTATTTAATATTAAGGATTTGGCTTCATGTCTCCATCAACTTATGCATGTGAAATATTCTACTCAATTTCCCCCCAAACTTCCTATTATAGAACAAATATTTCCCCCCTAAAAATGTCCCTCTAAAACCTTAATTTATTAGATAGATTAAATTACTATATATTATCTCTATCATATCAAACCTCAACGTCTTTGATGGTCAATGATCCAATGATATGGGGTGATGTAAGAGTACGTTATAGATTCTTAAGAACTTAGATTTTAATCTTGATTCAAGTGAGTTTTTCCCATAGCGTGTGGATTTCCTTCTTAATGATGTCCTTAAGGGAGCCAACCTTGAAAAGTCAAAATCATATTATATGAACGCCTGGCATCCAATCTCAGGCTCACTCGGCGGTAGTTCTAAATGTTGTTCCAAAAAATATACAACATGAACCCTTTTGTACAAGCATTAGGATTATAATTTGTAGTCTTTGTACAAAGGTAACAAATATGTTAATTACTCATATAATACATCAAAAATGAAAAAAAAAAGTATTGTTGATTAGTTAACATGCCTTGGCATGTGGCCATGTTGTCATGACCCGCGTTGCAACGCCATAATTACGTAGATTAAGGGCATGATGGAAGGAACCAAGGCTGTCCGGAAGACTCTGGAATAGCCCACATCATTCTAGATTACCTAATTAAGCAGTCCTGGAATAGTTCAGAACAACCCACACCATTCTAGATTTATAAACGGTCCCAGCCTCCAGGTGGATTCGAAACATTCCACAAAAGGCGCGCTAGAAAATGTGGTCAGATGGTTGCACAATGAAGCGATCAAATAATCACCCCTCAAAGGTCATGATCAGAACAATTTAGAAAGGGCTAGACATTTCAGCCAAAATATCAACCAAGGAAGATCTAGAGAAGCCTTGAAGCTTGTCTTTACCATTAAATATTCAAGATATATATATTTTGTATGTAGATGTTACGATGGAATAATTTAGAGTATGAACTATCTAGATAGGCCACATCTAGTATAAATATTAAATAAGAGCCATGGAGCTCATATGTAGCTACCTAGCACACTTCAAAGAATTAGTATTCTTTAAGCCTTTTCAAGTAATACAAGCTCTATTTACTTGTGTACTACTAATTTGTGTTCTCTTTAAGACTTTCGTTGCTAAACCATCTCATCAAGACTAAAAGGTTGGCTTAATACGTATCTAAGTGTTGCACATGACTTAAAAAAGATAAGTATGTGACAATGTGGTGACTTATAGCTTTAGGTTCTATTGTATACAACCTAAATATATTCCAATTTGGGGTTTCAAAAGACTTGCCTAATTATTTCAACCATGCCCCAATTTCCAACCCTAATACCAGCTTTACACATAATCTGTTGGGATAAACAATGTTTAAACTTTAACCATATTTTGATAATGACAAATTAAATCATTTGACTTGAAATGTCATTGGTTAATCAAAGATGAATATATGTCACATACGTATATTCCTTAACACCGTCTTTTACAACTTTTAAAATGTGTAACATCTATCACTTCTTGGTTTTTGACTTTTGTTATGACCTTGACTTTGGTCTATTACATGTTCATGGATAGACATAATTTATATCATAATCCCTAGTTATGTGAAGACAGGATGATCACTACACCAAATAAGTCCAATAGCGACGACTTTTGTCGTCGCTAAAAACCTCATTTGTCCTCGCTAAAGGTTTTAGCGACGACATGTCGTCGCAAATGTTTTGTCTCAAAAGGGCTGTCGTTGTAGGTAAAGAGAGTCGTCGCAATAGCTAGTTGGTCGCTATAGCTAATTTATAGCGACTACTAGTCGTAGCAACATGGTCATCGCTGTAGATATTCCCAAACAAAAAAATAACTAAAAAAGAAAAGGAAATACATTTTAGCGACGGCATTTAGAGACGACTTGTCGTCACTAAAAGGCATTTTAATTTTAATTTAATTAAATTTTTCTAGAACCCGTGTTTTTTTGTTTCATCACTAGATTGGGAGGACGACCCGCTAGCGCTCGAATGACCAAAATGAGATGATTGTTTAATTGTCGCTCGACTCCTCTTGCGAATCCACGCCTTTGTCTTTTCTCCTTCATTAAACAAGAAAATAAAACATCATTACTTGAGGAATTGGTAGACTTAACACTAGGGTGTTCACGACCAAGATGGTGCTTAAGAACCAGCTAAAAACAGTTCAAAATGCAGCCTAAAAATAACCCAAGATGCAGCCTAAAAATCAGCCAAAATATAACCATAAAACCTGCTAAAAAATGCTAAGAACCTGTATAAAATCTTGCCAAATCAACCAAAAGACTTGCTCAAAACTGAGCTATAAATCTGCCAAACAATCCAAATTATACAAGCATTCAATTGCTAACTAGTCCAGCCTATTACACATCACGGCTCCAAGTTTCGAACTTCCAAATTATAAAAGCATTTCATTTCTAATTAGTCCAACCTATTATACATCATGGTTTCTAGTTTTATATTTTAAAATGAAATTATGAAAAAAAGGAAACGGAATTATGAACACCCCTACTTAACACATCCAACTTTTAGTCTATTAAAGTTAATCTGGGTCATTTTGACCCATTTAAAACAAAAGTTGAAAGTTTTACATTTAAGACTTCAAGACATAGTAAAAAATGATCATAACACATAATAACAATAAACTTAATCAATCAAATAACAATGTTTACTTACCCAATCTGCTAAACGTGTTTGATCCATTCCCCGTCCTTGGTATGCATTTGTAGCCAATTGTTGTCAATGTAGAAGGATTCTACTCCCTTGTATACAACAAAAATATTAGTTAATATATTTGATATAAGGGGAAAGTGAATACGTGGCTGTCACACGTGCAACTTACACGTGAAACTCATCAAAACGACGTAGTTTTGATTAAAAAATCAATTCTAAATTTAAAGAAACCATGTTTCTTTCGTCCCCATCCCCAGAATCAAACATTCTCCCAGTAGCCGATTCATCATATCAAATGCAAAAGAAATCGACATGCATAAAAAACATAAAAAACGAATTCATAATATTTGCAGAAAACTAACATGTATTAATTTATCCAATCATCTATGATTGTAAATTCAATTTATACTCACAGGATGTTATACATGTTTTAATGGAATCCAAATGAAATGAGCATCTTCAAAGATTCAATGAAAATTATGAATTCAAAAGAATGAGTTCATTTCAGTGAGCTTTCATAAAACCCTGGATTATAATTTTTATAATTCAGAATTTACAATCATGTTTGATAATATCCGGCCACATAATAGATAATATCTTTTAAATTTAGAATTGTTTTCTAATCAAAACCACGTCGTTTTGATGAGTTTCACGTGTAAATTACACGTGTGACAGCCACGTATTCACTTTCCCCTTGATATAACTGGTATTTGCAAGTGTTTAATGTAAACATTCTAATAGTTTGTTACCATAAGAATATAGCATTGACAAGTTGAGTATACTAAGTAAGATGAAAATTAAGTTTCCCCTACCTGTTTACAAGCAAGAGGGGTTAGAAGTGCATTAAACTATTCCTCACACACATATATAAGAAATGATAAAAATATACCAAATGAATGGTTGATGATATACACATTCACTATCACTAGAAGGCATCTCTGCAAATCAAAGAAAAACTAAAACTATCATAATAATAACTTCCACATACCTAATAATCTTTCTGCCATGAACCATATATAGCAACAACATCAACAATTCAATAATTCACATCAAACAATGAAATTTCACCAATATCAACACATCTTTCATCTATTTGATGATAACCTCATTTTGCAGAAAATCCGATATCATCATAGAGAAATTAGGGGCCCTTAATTTAGGGTTTTACCTTGGTCTAGTATCCCTAATTTAAAACAATTCATACAAAATGATGGTGAACAAACCTTAATTTCTTGTAGTTAATCTCTCGTGATCAACCGCTTGTAGTTCATCTTCCTCACCAAAAAGCCTAATCTCTCTTAAATAAACTCCTGTTTTAGCATGTTACCTACCCTGGATTGATTGGCAACAAGATCTAACACCAATTGAAGTATTTGCACAATATTAGAAAGCTACTTGTCGATTAAGCACAGAACAAAAGAACATCAATAGAAATAGTTGCACTACCTGCGGTGTCATTCAAACTATCGATTTATCCTCATCTCGTTGTGCTGGTAATCGGAGCAATCTGTGCGTTTAAATCCTGCTTGAAAGCAACCTGGTGAGTGAATCCACGGTGGTGACGGTGACCTAACGAGCACAACGAGTAATGGTGGTGGAGGTCAAAGCTCAGTGGTAGGAGATACGGTGGTGGAGGCCGAGCACAGGGAAGAAGGAGAGAAGAATATGAGATTGGGTTTGAGAATGAAGATATGAATCAAAGAGAGGGAGGGAGATTTTAGGTCGAAGTTTTAGCCAAAACTTTTGGCCCGTCAATTTTTTTTGCAGTCGCTACAATTTTTAGAGATGACATGTCCTCTCTATAGCTTGGCTCCAAGTTTTTAATTTATCTATAAACCAAAAAATATATATAAAATATATTAGTTTTTCACTGTAGCGACGACATTCGGTATCTATAGCAATGACATAAATTTAGTCGTTAAAAAACTATCCTTTAGAGAGGATAAATCCTCCTTATATGTTAAGACTTATAGAGAGGATATGTCCCCTCTATAGGTGACCTATAGAGACTAAAAAATGTCCTTGCTATAAGTCTAGTCTCTATAGGATTAAATTAGTGTAGTGGATATTGGGGTATAAGTTAGAAGTGAAATCCATACCTTATATAGTTGTGAATTTTTAACTCTAAGACTTGCTTTGTTGATACATAAAGTAGTTTTTCAAACTATTACTAGCAAATGTTAGTAGTAATATATTAATATTATAACGTACTAATGTAATGTTGGGTGAAATGCTAATAAAAGCATTAACCAACTTTCATTCTCATTCATTCTAGCGACAGTTCTCATTCTTTCTTCTTTCTGCTTGGCCGAAAAACCATACATATATACTCTTATCACTTTGTAATAATTTATCCTTGTTCAAGTGTTGTTGGTGTAGTTCGTCATCTTAACTTTATCATCGTTAAACGTTTGGTAATTAAGTTGTGTTATGGTTTCTTATCATCCTCATAATTTCCTTCCCTTCTAACGTACATCAGGATATGAACAAACATAATGATACAAGTTATCATTCAAGGATGTTCATCATCTTATTTCATAATTTCTTGTGAAAACTTTATGGTTTTATTTGTGAATTTATTCATCACCTTAATTGTGTGAAACCGTCTGCTTTTCATCAAAATAACACTTAATTGCATATTGATAGATCATGATCTCATACGATTTTTATAATCCATATATGATAAATCCTACACACAACTTGTATATTTTTAAAAATGTTACATAAAATATAAGAAACAATGAAGGTTTTATTGCAATAAATGTAGTTTTATAAAAGCTATATATATCATAAAGATCTCAAAGATTATTCAACAATTTACATATAATATAATCAGGTAATGAAACAGAACTTTAATCATGATCCTTATACATATGAAATTATATGTACATTAGATTGTAATAAATGTATGAACTTTAATTTTAAAAGTTTTGATTAGTTATAACAAAATATATATTTTGGAAACCCAATTGAATTATAAACTATATATCAAAGTATGCATGTATTCAGGTCATATATATATTTCATGACCATTATTAACACTTCTTAATGGTAAAAACAAGATTGTATTTTGAACTTTGAAGTGTCATAACTCACTCATTTTTAAATGAATTGAGTGATTCTTTTTCTAGAACAAATTAATAACCTTAATGGGTTACCTTGTAAAGCCCATGGGTCTCATGTGATTTTATTAACTTTTTTACGTTTAAACAGTCGTCACAAAACGATCGAGTGCGTAAAAGATCAGAATTCAGATTTTGTGAGACTTCATGTTATGCACTACTTTTGTGACATTTAATTAAGCCACTTATAAAATCCAATCTATTTATGAAAGTTCTAACAACATATGTAATTAAGTGCCGTAAAAAGGCTTTAATCAAATACACTCATTTTGGACCGCTAAAAGCTTGTCAAAAGTGATCCAAAATTTTGATAGATTCATGTTTAAGGACCACAATTAGATTCATAATTGCATATATATATATAAGACACTTAATTTGACATATAAGTTAGGTATATTGGTTTTAAACAGTTCCAATTTTCATATGTTAGTTTCTATTGGTTTCAATTATCAAATTGGCTGGTAACGGTCTAAACTTCTATCACTTTGGTAACCAACAAGCCGCTGTTAAACTTTTTTTAGCGCCGTTAAGTTTTTTTTCGAATTCAAGACCGATATTTTAGGGATTTTAAATTCAAGACCGACGCTAGTTTACTTCTGAGCTCTTTTTTTCATAATTTCTTCATGCTTTCCTTCCTTTTTATCTAAAACGTCAAATATCTTGCAATTACTAAAAATGAGCAACTAAGTTCTAGGCTCAAGTATCATCGTTCCAAAATGTAGGTTAATTAAAAGGTTTTATGTGTGATAATTAAGTCTAAATAAGGGTACAACAACTAACTAGTGTTATTGTTAGTAATTCGAGATAATTCCTATGTTAATATATTGTTACTGAGTTTGAGTGCTTGAACCCTATATTAATACAATGTTGTTGTATTTGGGAGGGTTGAAACTTGAAAGTTGAAGCGCTATTTTTATCTTGATGGTTATAGTGCTGAGAGGCCGGTTTTACTATTTTGATATATGAATTTTTTTAAACAGTGTAAAGAGTCATTATCTGGATATAGTGGAGTTGAAAAGGTGATTACTACCTTTTATTAGTGAGACATATTTGGTGACCCTCGATAGAAGAATAAAGAGAGGACATAAAATGCTAGTTATCATCATTCGAAACTCTGTAATTGGTTATGTTTTCCTTCCATTAGTTTCTTTATATTTGTTGCTCAATTTTATAGGGTGATGTTTACATACATAAGCGTTTTTATAAGTTTTAAAAATAAGTATATGTCGAAAGAAACTACTCACCCATGCATCCTCTAGTTTCCTACACAAACCATCTTACGTTATGCGACCGCATCTAACCGGAACCAACCAAATAAAAGAAAACATAGTTATGAGTTGGTGCGAACCTTATCTCGTGGACCTACGTGTGATATGGATCATAAAATGCATACTTCATATAAAAAGCCAAAAAAATATTAGTTTGCCTGGTTCATAGGTCAACAAAAAAGATGGTGGCCACAAGGAACATGTCTATTAGTCATATGTTATAGAGGTCCCAAGAATTTATTATCACTATTGTACGTGTAAGAAATCTTTTAGGTGAGTCAAAACAAAATCATTAATAACACTAATAATTCAAATCTTTGCATAGAATTCATTAATAACAATAGTGCTTTAAATCTTTGCATTAATCAATTTTCAGAGATTGTATATACTTCAATGATTTTATACGGTTTTTAATCTATTTTGATTTTTACTGAAAGTTTTTATTTACTGATTTAAGATAAATTAAATAAAACATTATCTCATTCGCAAATAAATTGGCTAAACATAACATCACTACTTTGAAGCATGTATCACATGTTCCTTTAAAAATAAATTAAACAACTGTAATATCAAAGTTAATACATGAAGAAAAAGATAGTTTAAAATTCATATTCATTACTATTGTTAATACATACAAAACTGCTCTAGTGCTCCATTGTTTGGCTGTGACAGACGTGGAGGTCGTCCACTAAACATGCGGCGTTGAGCTACTCCACTCGTCCTAAGGACCCGATGAAAGTGACCCATGCCAATATGCCATTGCGAATAGCTCAACAAGGACAACCATTCATTTGCTGATCTCTCCAAAAATGCCAATAGCAAGTAAGCAAGGGACTCAAACTGTCATTAAGCCTAAAAGTAACCCATCCCAAATCGGGTCAAAAGGGATCCGAAACATCCCACAAACAATAAAACTATTAAAACCCGTCTCCAATCATCTTCCCCAAACACTTCGTTTACAATTAGGGTTTTACAGATCCATATCGGCGGCAACACGAGATTTCATCTGTTACGTCGCCATGGGTAAATCGAAGAGCTCAAGGAAGGGGAAGAAAGCATGGAGAACGAATATAAGCACACAAGACATCGAAGATTTTTATGACAAATCCACCAAAGACGCTCTTTCCGGCGGTTCACTCACCGACGTACCTAGTGATTCCCTGTTTTTCGTCGATAAGTCCAGAGGTTAGCATCTTATTTCTCATTGATCGAGTTAATTGTTGAGTTGTTGAGCATAGCATTAGATATGTTAGGTGTATTAGCCATTGATTATGGCTATTATTTGGTTCAGATTGTATTGATTGGTTTAGATGGTTTGTTTGTTTGTTTGCATCCAGTAAGAAGTTATGTAGCTGAAAATTGGTTAATTTTTGTTCTAGGGTTTGTATATTTTATGGTTGGTTAAAATAACATGAATTTATTTCTGGTTTTGTAAATTCAGATCTTTCTGTGAAGCGGAAAATCGACAAAAGCAGGGAGAAGATTCTTCGTGTTGATAGCATACTACAGAAGAATTCTTTCGTGCAACCGTTACCATCATCAAACACGAAAAAGTGTAGGCAAAGGAAAAAAGAGCTTCAAAAGGCAACAAGTTCTTCTCAGGTTTGTTTAATTGTAATTAAGTATTTAAGTAAAGGTTTAAGCTTTATTAATGATACTGAATGTGGGTGGCGGTTTTGTGTTTTTTTCCCAGAAAGATGGCGCTGCGGATACCGGCATGGTTGATATATGGAATGATGAAGGTTTCTTTTTTTATTAACCTGTCACTTATGAATTTTTTTGTGTGCTGAAATGAGTTTTTCTAATTAATGTTTTGTTTCTCAGGTGGAAATGTTGTAAAGAAAAGAAAGGTAATACAACTTAATTTCAATTTTCAAGTATGGTTGTTTGTGATAATATTTCATCTGGTTTGTAGGGATCATTTACCGAATGTTGTTTACCTGTATTTTTTTCAAGTGCCCTAAGTGTGCTTGTGTGTATCAATGCCTAGTCTGGTATTTTGAAATTTTTTGCACTCCTAGGTGAAAATTATGTTAGTTGGTTTTTCTTGCTTTGGCCCCTTTGTTTTATTTTTCGGTTGTTGATACCACATTACAAAATATGAATAATGACCTTGATTCTACACTGGCAGATGTGTGGTTCTATCTGTTTGTTGCAGGAACTTATATTTTTTTAAAGCCTCTATTTTTTTTATCTTACTACTTGTGTCATCAATGGATTTATAGGTCTCTAACAAGGCTATTGTCATTCCTGCTGTGGAAGTAGAGCCACCCGGATGCTCATATAATCCTTCATCTGAAAGTCATCAGGTCACCTGATTATATATTATTTATATAGCTACATGCTTATGTTCATTCATGCCTTATGGTTTATTTACTAAGTTCTTGTTATTGTCTTTCTCTTCTGCAGGAATCACTGGCTCATGCTGTTGCAGATGAAATGCAGAAAGTCTATACAAAAGAATTGCGCCCAGCACCTGTTCCTTTAACTGTTGATGGAGAAGTTGTTGAAGAAGAAGACGTGGGCATTTTTACTTTTCTGCATCTGCTATTTTTTATTGTTTTAGCTTTAGATATTAAAATGGTTATACAACTTTACAGATGTATTTTCTTGATGCGGGAAATGGGAGTGATGATGATATTGAAGATAAAGAGGCTGATCCAAATGATGATGCTGATATTGAGAAGAGGTACACCCATCTTTCTGTTAATTTTTTTTTTGTGTAGATATTTTTAGAAGTTGAAAGGCGATATGATTTTGATAAATGATTTACTAGTTACTACGTATGGGTCTTCATAATTCATTTTGCCAGATGATTAACTTACAGTTTTGGTTGACATCAAGTCTCCTTCGTTTTATCTTGGAATTGTTTGGGCATAGGATATGTGTGATTTATCAAGAAACACCTTAGGATTGTTGTTAGATTAATTCATGCTGGAAGATGCTTAGAACATGGTACAGTGGCTCACTAAGAAGGAACGGTCACACAGAGGGTAGCCAAAATGAGAATCTGTTAATTCTAATTTGGATACGATTATTGGTAAATCTTTTTGGTGACAGTAGAATGTAAAGGCATAAAAAGATTTTAGTGTCTAAGAACATCTTGCATGTACCTGGCTACATTCATTCTAAAGCATGTAACAAAAAGTCGGTTTGGGAAGGTTTTGGTTTAATGGAATCGGCGTGAATTCCAAATATGCTGGGTGTACCATTCTTATCTCGTTTTATGCACTGCATTTTCATGTATGAGTCTGGTACATAGAGAAGTAATTAGTGCTTTAAGTGGGGTGGTAAACCAGGTCCTTTAACTTAAAAACAGGTCTGATTTGGCCGATCATAAATTTTTTTGGTTGATTCAACATTTATGTGTCAGAATTTTGTTGTAAAATTTTAGTTACATAAGTGTTCTGATTTAAAACAATAAGTTGAAGATCCTATAACACTAACTTTTAGTTGAAGATCCTCTGTGTGATAAGCTTCAATTCAAGTCAGTTTCTATGGCGACCAGATACCTTAGGATGATGGGGGTTGTGTGTGTGTAACTTGGTGGGGACAGGTGAATGACAGTAGACAGGTTTGGAAGTTGGAGAAGGCGGTGGAGTTTGATAATCATCTGTGTTTATTTCCTTAACGTATGTTATTGTTTAAAATCAAACTAAAATAATTACTAGTTAAAGCGACTGAGAGGTAAAACAGTCATTTTAAAGATAAGTGGGCTGGGTTGGTCATGTCTGGCAGACCAGGACCATCATTGCAGATTAACTGAGAAAGTAGTACCATTTCAACCATTACAGAATAATCGTTTTGAGGAGGGATAAGTTTGTTAGTTTGACATACCACATGGTCCAAAACTGCAATTTACTTTGTTATAGCAGGACATAGTCGAGACTGATTGTGCGCCTATAGTCGTCTTCTTTCCCCTCTTTGTCATGACCTGGTCTTTTATGTCATCTTTTTAAATTGGCTAAAGGAGTATGGATAACTAATTGAAAATAAGTTTTGGGAATAGTTAATTCTCAAACCTAATGTGTAATCAAAATAGGTCAATGCTAGTTGCATACCAGAGAATGTAATATGCTGTACAGAAAGATCATCTTAACAATTAGTCAAACAGAGAAGACGTGTTATACTGTTATGTGATGATATAATGGTGGGATTTTATGACTAAGTAAAAAAAAGAAGACAGATCTGACATTGGGACTAATATTGTTTTACTTGCTTCAAATTTGTTTCTTGTTAATCCATACTCTTGAGAATTATAACCATGCAGGTCTTTCAAAACAGAGAGAGTAACCCGAGTAGAGCTGAATAAGCGGGCTAGAAACAAAGAAAGATTGAAGAAGGAAGCAGAAGCAAAAAAAATAAAAGAGTTCTCTAAAGATCTCCAGAGGTTAATTGAGTCTTTTGCTTTTACAATATTATGTTTTTTGCTATAGCTACTGTTCTTACTCTGTTAGTTATTGGCTCAAATATTTAATGCAGCTTACCAGATATAATTAATGAAATAGCCAAGGAAGATGAAGAAAAAAGCAAAAGACATCTACGACGTGTTATTGCTAAACAAGAAAGGCTAAAATCATGTCCACCACGTCTTGGAAGGCACAAGTAAGACTTTCTGTTTCACAATATCATTCTTTCCTCAAAAGTTTAGAGTGCATGTGGCAAGTGGGCATGGGTCAAAATGGATTGTTTTTTTTTTTGTTGTAACTGAAGTGACTGGTTTCTAGTTTAGTGTGGTAATCTTGTTTAAATAATGTGATGAATTACATGTCAGATTTGAGCCTGCACCTGTTCAAGTGTTATTGTCTGAGGAAATTACTGGTTCTTTAAGGAAGCTGAAGGTATGTGGTTTTGTACAACTAGAGTTTTATGAATTTTTAACATCAGATGACTTTTGTTTAAACATTTAACGTTACTAGCAATATCTGCTAAAGTTTTCCCTCTAAATGTAGGCATGTTGCACTTTAGCTAGAGACCGATACAAGAGCCTTGAGAAAAGAGGAATACTTGTGCCTACAGCTAAGAGTGGCAGGTATGATCACACTGTCTACGAATCTTCTTTTAACGCTGTTCAGTTTCCTTCAATTTTGAAACTCTCATGGGGTTTTTGCTTATTAACAACGTGTTGATTTTATCTATGTGCAGGAAGTAGAAGTATGTTAAAAAAACATGATATTTAAGTGATAGAAAGAAGACATGATGTCAAAGTGATGAATTGCATGGTCTTCTTGTTTGGCTGTTGTTTTTGTATTCAAGTTTTGTTTCGAGTTCTCAAAGATGTTTGATTTTGCTAAATTTTTTTGCATTTGGGCAGTGTGTACGCACCCTTTCTTTTTCTAATAGAGTCAGTTTCTGTTTTTATCTCCCCCTCAGTTTTATTATGAGTATGTTTATTTTATTTTATTTTATTTTATTTTATTTTATTTTATTTTATTATGTCGGTCATACTTCATACATGGACTAATATGTTCTTTAAATGGCATATTACATGTCATATTTAAACACCAGGTTGTCACTTGTCACATGACATTTTTTGTTGTTGCAGGTCTTACCTACATCAGTCTATAATGGTTTGTTGTAATAATATAATTATTTAATAAACTTATTCACAAGTTGATGTAGTAAATTAGAAGATGATTACGGAAAGACATATCCAAAGAAAAACATATACTACAAAAGATCCCACTTTAAATAATTCATAAAGTTAACAATTTTATTTAAGGTATATTAGTTTTAAAAAGTTTCAATCGTCATATTTTGGTTTTCATCGGTTTTAACTATTGAGTTTGCTGATAATGGTCATAATTTTTATTATTTTGGTAACCAACAATGTTTTAGTACTTTGATCGGAAGGAAATTACAAGTTTATTGATGTAATACAAATAAGGGATATTTCTAATCTAACCATTATACAATAAAGATTGCTATCAAATTTATAGTCAACATATTTCATACTAAATTAGTTTTTACAGGCGTTAAGATCGCTATAAAACAGTGTAATGTTTTCATCAAATTCACATTAGCTTAAACTAGTCGTAACTTTTTTAAATTGCGAATTTACACATACAAATAAAAGCACCTAATGTTTTATTATACATAATGACATTACTCCGTCAACAAAAATAATGTTTTTGATTGATCTTAACGCAAGTTGTTATGATAACATGTGGTTAAAATTCTACACTTGTCATATTTGTGTCAACTATGACATCAAAGGTGTAAATCTGTTAATAAAATAACCCAAAGGACTGTTTGTGTGTATTTTTGTTTATTCAAAGCAACACAGCTGGAGCACGTACGGTATAGTTTCGTTAACGAGTCAAGCAAACTCATATGGACCGAGTTGTAAAATCGACCCGGCTGCTATCACCGAGTTGTTATCATTCATTCAGCCGCTTTTGCACTGCATAATCCCCAATAATTGTTCCCTATCGATGGTGTTAGCAATGGATGGAAGAGATTTTTAACCAGTTCTTCTGCTACAGGTACGTTTTCAGATCTTCCTTTACTTTGCTTTGTTCTTACGACTTTATGATTCTTCCATTTTTCGCACTTTTTGATGTACAGTACCGAGAAATACGCGTTGACTGCTTTGATTTGAGTGTTTTAGATCTTGTGGCTCTAGGTAGGTGTTTGCTGATCGATTTTTGTTACGTGTTTTTGAATTGACAAGTTGAAGTTGTTTAACAACTTAGATTTGACCTGATAGTTACGGATTAGATTCAGCTTAAGTTTGAGAACAGTACACAGTTCATAAATCATACGGTATTTAGGTTTATCGTTCTGTTTGATGGATTGAAGTTAGCTCTATTGTAAATTTCAGGTAGATTAGTAGATGCACTTTGAATTTTATGGTCAGATATAACAGTTTTCAATGTTAATAGTGAGTAAATCATATGATGTTTGTTACGAATTAAATATCCTGTTAGAACTAGTATTTATCATTGTTAACAGTCAGGTGATTTTTTTTTAAATTTAATGTCTACTTTATCTTAATTGAAGGTTCTAATGTTCTATTTATGTGAGTTCTAAACTAGTTAGCATGGTATTTGTATGAATAGAGGAGTAGTTGTTGCTACGTAAGTTATCATGTTTTGGGGGATTAAAATGATTCATAAATGTTTCAACTATGATGATCTTGTGTTGTTTAGGTTTATATGTTATGACTAAAAGCAGATTTGTCTTTTGGCAGGCATGTTGTAGGTGTAAGTAATGAACTAATGAGGCTATACACAAATAAGTAGATACTTACTCTAGTTTTGTATGTTTCTTGGTTTTATAATTTCATTAGCATAATGGACCATTGTATTGGTAAATATGATTGATTGGTTTAGTTATATGTTTGTATTTTTTTTCAGTTCATGCATTTGCAGCACTGCCGTCATTGCTCTTGCTACTGAAGGTATCTTGTTTACCGTAAAGAGCAATCAACATTTAAATAAGTTTTAAGCAGGCTACATTGCAAGTTACAATGTCTACAAATGAGAGTTCTGGAGCTGAAGATGAGAAATCCGATGGACGTAAAGTCAATTCTCGTGCTAATCTGCATATTGAAACCTCTCGAAGGGGATTTCTTAAGGATGACGAGGCTCAAACTCCAGGTGATGGTAGTCTAACAAGCAGAACCCCGAGTTTCCTTGTGTTCGGTAATTTAGGTACACCAACTGTACATTTCCAACGAATTGCCCAAGAAAGAGATGAATTCTCGCGCAACGTACCTTCTAGCACAAGTCAAAAAATCCGGGATCGGCTTTCCAGGGTCTTCTCTAAGAAAATCGAGTGGGTGTCCCTTCAAAAAATGGCTAAAGAATGGATAAGAAACCCAATGAATATGGTTCTCTTAATTTGGGTTATATGTGTTGCTGTCTCAGGTGCCATACTCTTCCTTGTAATGACAGGTATGCTAAACCATGCCCTGCCAAGAAAAACGCAAAGAGATGCTTGGTTTGAAGTCAACAACCAAATTCTAAATGCACTATTTACACTCATGTGTCTATACCAACACCCGCAACGTCTTTATCACCTTGTGCTTTTATTAAGATGGAGAAAAGAAGATGTAACAAAGTTGAGAAAAATCTACTGTAAAGATGGAACTTATAAACCTCACGAATGGGCACACATGTTGGTTGTCATCTTGCTACTTAACCTTAATTGTCTTGCACAATATGCGTTATGTGGTTTAAACGTTGGTTACAGAAGATCAGAAAGACCTGCAATTGGTGTGGCTATAACTATCTCTGTAGCAATTGGGGCCCCTGCAATTGCTGGTGTGTATTCTGTTGTCAGCCCACTGGGGAAAGATTATGAAACGACTTCTGATGAAGAATCACAGCTTAAACAAGAGGATGCTAATAATAGTCAACCTAGGATAAAATCATTTGAAAGGAGATTCTCATTCACCCCACGAGACGAGAGAGTTAATGAAACTAGTCCAAAATGGAGCGGGGGTATATTTGACTTCTGGGAAGATATCTCTTTAGCATATCTCTCCTTGTTTTGTAGCTTTTGTGTTTTCGGGTGGAACATGGAGAGACTTGGGTTTGGAAACATGTACGTTCATATAGCAACGTTTCTTCTGTTTTGTTTGGCACCTTTTTGGATTTTTAATTTGGCGGCTATTAATATTGACGACGAGACTGCACGAGAAGCATTGGGGGTTACTGGGATATTTTTGTGTTTATTTGGTTTGCTTTATGGTGGGTTTTGGAGAATTCAAATGAGAAAAAGATTTAATTTGCCTCCATCTGATTCATGTTGTGGTAAACCTGCTGTTACCGATTGTGCATTGTGGCTTTTCTGCTGCTGGTGCTCACTTGCTCAAGAGGTCCGCACGGGAAATGCATATGACATCAAAGAGGATAAGTTTTATAAAAGATCAGGTGATGAAAATAATCAGATTCTTGTAACAACTTTGCCAGAAGAAAAATCCGGTTTCAGATCTGGCCCAAGTTCTCCGCCTCAAAACACGTCATTTACCCCTCCTTATAAATCCAACTCTCCCAGTCCTAGCAGGTTTCTAAAAGAACATCGGGGAATGGAAGCAATATCTCTTTCAAGTGGTAATGATGTAACTCTGGAACCACCTGTTCCATCTGTTATACATAGAGAAACCAATTGAGAAAAAAATTAATATTTAACAAAACAATTATTTTGTATGATAAAGTTGTAATGAGTAAGGACTAGCTTTCCATGTATTTGAGTTTTTTTTTCCATTGTTATGTAAAGTTCTTTATGTTTTCTCTCGATTGTTCTACACTTCTACATACAATTTTAATGATGTTGAATTTCAACAAGTTTAAGAACTTACTTGAATTTCCAATGCATATTATGGAAAACTGAAAGTGGATCCCTTTATTTGGTTGTTAAAGTCCTCTTTTAAGTTTTGGTTGCAGCGCTCTTTTATAACTTTGTTTCTCAGAGCTGCTAAATATCAAGTTCTGATTGCATCTTTCTATCATTCAGCCTACAAATCATGGTGAGCTTTCTTCTCTTATCTCTGCTAATAATATTGATTGTGTTACATTCATCTATCAGGCTGGCTTATGGAATGAATTGTTTCGCTGTACTTTCTTCTTACTTGAATTGATTATCGCTATAAAGTGGATGTTTTTCTGTAAATATCACTTTGGTTTTGCTGTTGTGTTTCTTGCAGACTCTAGTTGTTGGTTCATGTTCACTAAAATGACAGCAGACTCTAGGTTTTTGCATATGCTGTAAAAGTGGTTTGTGATTTGATATCATAATAATCAGCTTGGCAAAGCTGACTTGATTATGATATTCTGATAATTTAGGGCTCAGATTTTGATTAGCTGCAAAAAAGTATTCATTTATGAGAATAAATAAGTCGGTGATTTTGAACTTTGAACATGTATTTTTGGTGAACTCACCAACCGAGCCAACAATGGTCCTATGATAGAATGGTACAAACAACTCAAATTCAGTGAATTTAATGATCAAGTTATCTGTTAAATCTCTAATTTTGATTAAGTGATTCAAATTTATGAAATTGCAGCAGTCTTTGTTACTTTCACCATCAGTAGATTGTCACTGCATGTTTTCCTTGGTTGCATGACTTTCCAACTTGTGTTACTGTTAATAATGGATTCGATTCAGTATCCACTAACTTTGTTACTTTGGATTTTGGGACGATAAGCAGTGGGAATCTATGCCACCTGCAAATTGTAATCGGGTAAGATTGCTTTTCCACCCTTTATGTTATCTAAAATGGTATAATTATTCAAATGCTAACGCGCGGAATTGGTAATAAAGTCTCTTTTACAAAACATTTCAAATCATTTATTTTATTGTAACAATATAGGGTTTAATGTTGCATTGAATAGTTTTATGAATTTGGCGGTTTGAAAAGTTCTACTCGCTCGTCTTCAACTACCCAAAGCATAAGCTATAACTTTGTCTCGTATAAATACACGATTCAAGGGAGGACAAGTCAAATAACTCGTATAGATAAATAGACATGAATACCATCACGTACAAAACCATTTACGACGATTTACCTCTCATGACTTCCCACACGTTTTATAATAAAGCTTGATATAGGCCCTAATGGAATATAGTTACAAAAGTCTTTTAATAAAACAAGTTAGGATTTATTATGAATATTTTGAATACACTTTTACATTACATTTTGACCCTGGCAAATTGTTTTTGATTTTGGGTTTGATGAAATAATTGTTTGTTCCTCATTATCAACTATCTTTGTTCACGACGATTTTTCCTCCATTCCCATGGTTTTTCAGGATTTGCCGAAGCCCACAACCCAATTCTCTTACCTCTAGCTTCTTTCTCCCACTGGTGTTACAATTAAATTAGTCATTTTCAGAATAATCGGCAATGGCTCGACAAATAACACAGAAAAAAGGAGATAGGTGATGATGTTACCTTCTCTAACTCTGGCCGTTTGTCATACGCACCGTAGTGCCACACAAGTCCTTTCTTCAACATCCGTTCCTATTTGAAGTTCATAAAACAAGACGTGTCTTAAGTTTCTTGTGAATAGCTAACCGGTCATGTGCCAATCCGATGGTTCATGGGATGACATTCAGGCTTATTTTTATTAACTTTTTTCCAAAGCATTGTTTTATGTCAGCTTTTATGCAAAGATTTTGAATGTAAGGTAGCAATGTGCATGAGATTTTATAATTTAAAATATTTCTTTGAGGTTGAATGAGTCGTGTTCTGTCTAATAGGATTTTAGATTTATGTCGTATTTGGGTAGATATTTAAATGATCTACCTGGACAAAGACCCCATTGCAATAGATATCACCAACACAACGGCCATAACGATCTTCATCAAAGATCAAAACTTTCAACGACTTGCCGACAACTATCCTACATAGTTCCTCTTTTGCCTCTTTCCCATAAGGCATTGAGCTTTCTGGTGCATCTATTCCCCTGTATCATCTTTAACATTATTCATTGTACCTACAAACAAAAATAAAAACACCAATTAAGTATCTTACCTTAGTCGAATTCGGTACTTTCGCGCTAGAACTTCCTCATGTTGTATATTCAACATCCTGCAATTAATTCATATCCATAATTATGCAAGTTAGATGGTTTTTAAATGCCTTATAAAACAAGATTAGTGACACTCAAATCGGTTAGACATAAGGGTTTATTTGTTAGTGTAGTGACCATAGAAATAGGATAAAGGTAAAGGTTGCCGCTATCACATTCTTTGAAGACTCAACTAATAGCTCTGTTATAGATTATATTAAGTATGTTTGTATGTTTAAACATAGAAATGCATGATAAATTACCGATAGCCCGCATCTATGATTTGCTTATGAAGTGCATCTGCCTTGGTATAGTTCTTTTGTGCACGCGCTTTGGCCCGTTCCACTGCTGCGTGTCGTACGTTTTGTGGAACACATGCTGCTTCCCTGGGATTTAAGGTACTAACATAAACTGTCACCGTATCACCGTCTGCTACCGCCTTTTCATCCACCTTTGTTCATTCAAGTTGATTTAAAATCATGTTTAGACCAAGATGAGTACAATTGGTATAAGAAACTCGTGATTTTAAGTTAGAAATGTATGAATTCTTACAGGAAGTGTGTTTAATTCATACTTGGCTCCATTGGCAACCGGTGGAGCGTGGGTTGTAGTGACTTCAACCGCGGATTGCGGTAGAGGGAGACCATAAAATGATAACAACCCCTACACAATTGAGAGGTTGAGTAACAGGTCAATACAACTATACCAGTAGCTAAAAAAAGAGAGCTTGTGTTCGTGAAAAAAAAAAAAACTAATCTTTATCCTAGTAGCTAAGTGGTTTCTCCTGAAACCAAAAAGATTAATGTATTATTGTATTGTACTCTATTTATCTTACAAAATCTAAAAATTTGATAAAGAGACCGTAGTTGTTTTGGTTTATATATTTTCTTTTATCATCTAGCAACAAATTTTAGGATAGTTGTTTACACAAACGCAGTGAGAGACGAGTTACGCACCTCGACATCGGCCTTTTTGTGTCTCTTTAAGGTGTTAACAACAAACATGGAAACATCTTCAGGTGATTTTGGTAAAGGTACTGTTTGTGCCCATGCCACAGAAAGTTTGCCATACCTTCATTCAGAAATATGAAAATTTATATATACACGGGTGAGTTAAAAAAAAGCAATTATAACTTAATATTCAATTAGTCAAAAAATGATTTTTCTGATAACATATTAATCACATTACGTATAAGTGAAAAATGAACATTCGTAGCATGATCTAATACACGAGTTGAACATTTGAGCAACACTTTGATTTTTACAGAGAATATACCACACCTGTTAACAGTGGCGGAACCACATAGAGCCAACCGGGGTCGACCGACCCCAATCTTTTCTCAACGTGTAGAGTAATTTATATACCAAAAAATCGAGCGACCCTTGGTCTTTTTTTTATTACAATCACAGTTTTCTAAAAAATTAAATAAAATAGTTTACTTGGTTAATTGTGAGTAGAACTATTAATAAAAATGTTGTTGTTGGGCTTAGCACATTACATTATTAGTTCATAAATTAATTCATTGGCCATAACCCAATTCCTAATTACTACAAGAAACTCATCTCGATCCCCAATCCGCATCGACCTGAAATAGGTTTTTTTATTCTTTATTGTCTTTTTATATCTAACGTATTTTTTTAAAACGAGAATGTCTTTTATTTTGTGTTCCGACCCAAACCGATATTTGATCGACCAGAAAAATAGTGACAGATAAATATCTAGGTTGTTGGAATCCAAAAACAAAAAAAAATCCGACCCCATAGAAAAAAAAATCTTGATTCCACCGCTGCATGTTAATACACTAAGCCCATTTACGACTATTTTATATCTAATTTCCGATCTCCATGATATGTTTATACCAGCACCATTAAGGTACATAGTTGTTTTGTGTAAAGTAAAATAGAAATAAAGGATGTGCGTGAAATTACTTAAATATCCTTCAACAGTAGTGATTGAAAATTAGGAAGAAAGAAATAAAGTTGAATTAATTACCAATTGGCCTGAGCTTTCTTGGATGAAACAACATGTTTACTCAAACCTTCAGGAACCTAAAAAAACAAAAACAATCAAATCAATCATAAGCAGGTAAAATTAAGAGAGAGAAATTGAAGTTAGTGCAGACATGATGGATGTAAATTTACGACTCTGCTTTGAAAGATAGATGAAAGTAACGTACCTGTGAGGTTGACTCAAAATGGCGGATGTCTCGAACAAGGGCGGAGGCAGCGGAGGACATCGGCGCACCATGTGATTGCTGATGATTTGCCCAATTACCACCACCAGTACCACCGGTGGTGCTTGGCTTAGAACAACACTCACCATACAAAAACCTCAGTGCGTTTCCCATCTCCTTCAGATCCCAGATTTTTCAATATAGCTGATGAAGCCTAACTCAAGGCAAAGTTTTGCAGTGAATTGATGATGATGGATGAGGTGCGTTTCAAGATGAAGAAAGGTATAATAAATAAAATTAGAAAAAGAAAACAGCTAGCTAGGTGGGTTTTGGTTTATGATCTATTTCTTAAAAACCTGCCAGTTAAGATCGAAATTGAGGTAATAATAAGTCAACCTGTTACGGCAACGTAGATTGCCAAACATACTTTTCACGATAAAAGACGTAATTGCCCTTAGGCTTCAATCTGAAGCCGCATGAATTACCGACAAAATGGCCACGAATAATGCAATGCATCTCACCACACATGACACTACTCTTCTGTTTTTTTTAGTAATTTTTTTTTTTTGAGTTTTGTTAATGTTAACGGATTGATTTAACTTTAACACATTACGTCTGTAATATTCTATGTTTTAATGGAAAATGTTCCTGATCTAACTTTTAATCGTTTGTATGTTATGCCATTAGTTTCCTTCCACGAGCAATGTATAATTGTCTTTTCTTGTCGTCTCCATCATTTGTAAATACAAAAAAGATGACTTAAAACCGATCTTATTTAACTAATCAAATCTTGGACGGAAGTTAGGTTAAGGATGATGCTGTTAATAATGAAATGTTGGGGAACGACAACAGTTAAGATTTAACTAAACCTCTTGATACTAGCAAAATGCATGGACGAAATATAAGTGTTCTGTTTATCCCATAATCAAGACGTAAATTGATGGTTTTTATCATTTTATGTTGAGATATTATCGACAAAAAGAGATTTGCGAAAGAGTAAAGACCAATCAGGACTTTTGACACCGATTAATTATAATGCGGTTCTATATTCAATTAATACAGTCAGTTTTTTTGTTATTTACTTATTTATTTTTTTAATATTTATTTCATGGCCGGTGTAATGTTAAATATCTTTTTGAGTTTTATATTCAGTTATAAACATTTGTTAATGAATTTTCTAGGTTAGTGCATGTGTTATTAAAGTGACAACTAAGAAATCAAAAACGGGAATCAGGAATTTAAAGGTGACATTTAATACGTTCGCTTGAATGAGCGACAAGTCATCATTAATTTACTTGCATGTTAAATGAAAATCATGGGAAAATATCAAAGTCAAGTTGAGATTTATTGTTTCTTTTAACCTATTTTCTTAAAAGAAAAAATATTTGAAATTGTTAAACAACAATGTCTAATATTAAAATCTAGCCATCTATTTCAAAATTTCATTTTAACTGCAATACGTAGGTAACCCAGTAAAATGCATCTGTTTTTCTTTGTTGAACTCGGTTTAGTTTCTTCTCTTCCAAATATTCCAGCGGACAGCAAAGACAATGATGTGAAGTTTTTCCAATCTTTTAATCCGGAAGTGTTATCAATAAGGACTGAGGAAGCTAGACGCCTAGGCTTATTTCCAATGTTTTCAGAATTAGATCAGACAGTGAATCGGTTGTCTTACTCCGGTCAAATCGGTTGTATCGGTTTTGAACCATATAAATAATAAATAAATATATATGTTTTTCCAAAGTATTAATATAACTTAAAATATAAGTCACACACTCAGAAACAACTTTTTAAGTTCCAAACTTCAATACAGACACAATATTAATTTTATTAAACAAAGATCCAAAGTTTAAAGGTTAAACCTTAACAAAACTTAATTAAAAAAAAAACCACGAATTTAAACAAAATTTTTATATAGTCCAAATTATTTTTAAAAAATTAATTTTTCGAACCAATCTAACTTGTCCGAACCAGCCGAATCCCGGTTCGAACCGGCCGATCCTTTGTACTAAAAATGAACCTATATGGTTCGGGCCGGTCCACCCCCGAATCCCGGTCGGACCGGTTCAACCAATCCGAACCTGAAAACATTGCTTATTACATGCAATGAATGTGTGCGGATATATGGTGAGTGTAGTGCACTGATGCATAGCTAGCTCTCTTTTGTTCCCTGGGAAGCAAAGACAGATGTAAGGTTGTATACTATATTGATTAATGGTTGTAGCAAATTAATGTGGCTGGGGAGCTTAACTTGGCTATGGATGAACTTGTTGAAAGGATTGAAACTGACTGGTAGGACCTATACTAGCTGTGATGATATGTAATTAACGTACGTGTATATTGCCAACAAGGGTTATTGGTTAAAGCCGGTAAAGAGTTGCTTAGAAAAATGGAAGATAGTGTCACGTACAATACAATGTCATTGTTCAAAGGTACGGTTGTTGAGAAAAATAAGTGTCAAGAGGCAACAAATCTTCTAGAAGAAATGATTGACCGAAATATTGTTTAAAAGCTAAAAGTGTAGAAAGAAAAGATGGCAACATATCTAATTTATCATCTTTGTTCATTCCCGTAACTTCTTGATATCAAGTTATGGAGTTTTCTTATAGATCATGATTATCAACATTTGTTGATTAATTTATGTTGTTTTAGAGGCCGGTAAAATGACAGACATATAACAACACCTCTTTATGCTAGGATTTGACAAGTTTCAATCTTTTTCATAAACATTTTCAAACTTAAAAAAGTTGTTTCAGTGACATGCATGTTCAAGACATTAGTTAAAAGTTACACCCTTACAAATCTTCTGTATCATAATCTAACTAACTATGTAGATGACTGCAACTCGGCGGTATTCTTTTGTTTTAGTTGCCGGGCAATGCATAATCATCTTCACCTGAATCCAACTCACTGTTTCCTGTGTAGTTGTCCACAGAACACAGATTTAGATCGATGTCAACCCGGCCTTTGATAAGTCTTTAAAGTATTCGATTAATGGGTATTGACACTGAAGCTTTCAAGTTGTTAGTTCAAGGGAAACATTGTTAAACACCACATGTGCTTTGTGTTTGTACACGGTATTTTTTTTTAATATGTCACGCCCGGTGTTTAGAAGGTTGGTTCAACAAAATATTATCTCAGCTGCAGCAACGTATTCGTAGTAGGATTGTAGGCTCCTGATCTCAACAAAACAGAAAACTAGCTAGCTACATACATATATAACAGTAGAAAAGATAATCACATGAACAACTAAAAAGTTCATTTTTTAAAGATACACAAGCATAAAAGGTTGCGACATGTATCTGAGTCCCTAGGCCATTCTTGCCCTTGTTATGGTTTGAATGAATCCATTGACACTTAACTTTAAAATTTTTGAAGTTGCAAGCTACATATTTGAGGGCTGCTGTTTATATATAGTAAGATCAGATCAGTTGGTGGTTACAAATTAATCTGAGCTTAAATACTCAGGCTGTAAACTTGGTGATGCACGGAATTAAGTTAATTATTTATGAAACAGGTTTTTTGAACAGCGATACCTCATTTTGGGGCCTCGATCCTAAACTACTCCTAACCATGTTTATAAACCCGGGTGGTCTTTTCGAGTCTTTGACTCTTACCACCTGCCTACTATCCCCCAAGTGTCTCATGAATATTTTTCAGTGTTGTTACACCGAGCGATTCGACCGGTTCAACCGCGATTAGACCGCATTTTTTGAGAATCACAGTTCGATAGGTTACGGTCTGATGTTGTTTGTGAACCGCTGCAAACCGATCAAACTTGACTGTTTTGAACCGTTTTTTCTTGGATTCTATGTTTACATCTATAATTTTTTGTGTTTTAAGTGATCAAACTCAATATGTTTATGTTCTAACTAAAGATGATAAACTAGTTTACTTAATGATAAATAATTAAATACTTATCGTGACATTTGAACTTAAAACTTATGATGATGAAGATTTGATTTTATTTTGGTGTTATATGACTTTTTGTTGATTGTTGGTATAAAAACCTGTTTGAATTAGAACTTTTATGTGATGACTAAGATTATTAAAAAAAATCAATGTTTTTAAAATCGGACCGGACACTGAACCGTTATTTTAATTTTAATGGTCGGACCAGTTGGACTGGGGTCGAACCGTGGTTGGACCGGGGTCTCACGAAATATACAATTATCAAAATAATACCATAAGAATTATATTTTAAACACAACGTAAGTTCAATAATCTTAAGTTATAACACAAAAGTCATAATTTAAACAGATTTTAACACCAAAAATTACCAAAAAGTCATAATTTAAACAAATTTTAACACCAAATAACACCAAATCATCATTATTATAAGTTCTAAATTCAAATATCACGATACGTATCCAAATCTTCATTATTAAATAAACTAGTTCATCATCTTCATCAATCATAACATCAATAAATTGAGATTCATCACCTAAAACACAAAAAATTAAAGGTGTAAACATAAAATCCAAAAAAACAACGGTTCAATAGCGGTTCAAATCGGTCCGGTTCGACCGGTTTGATAACAATTCCAGCGGTTTGCAACGGTTCACAAACACCTATCAGACCGTGACCTATCGAACCGTGATTCTAAAAAAAACGCGGTCCGACCACAGTCTGACCGCGGTCCAACCGGTCGGACCGTCCGGTTTAACAACACCGACAAAAATCGTTTTTAAATTAGAATTCTTATAATATTATTTTGATAAATATATATTTTATCAGACTTTGATCTAACAACGGTCCAACTAATAAAATTAAAATAAAAATAGCAGTACCCATGTTTTCAAAACTTTATTTTTTTATTTTATTTTATTCTGTTAATTTCTTGCTTTTGCCCACTAAGTCACTATCAATTTCAAATTTCAGGTTACTCTAGTGTTTGTGTATAAGTTTATAGTCTGCACGTTTCTTGTATACCTATATCTTGCATCCTGCCTATTTCTAATCTACCGATGTTCTTGATTGCTTTATTATTTTGAGACTATCAGACTTGAATAAATTGATTACTTTGCTTTCATTTGCTTAATTGTTTTAAGACTAGAGTTACTTCTTATAATCTGCCCATTTTTTCTACCCTAGTAGTATTTAGTTATCAATTAAATACTTTATTTTTTGCTTAGTTGGTTATTTTAATAGTTGGTTACAATGACTCCTACTTTGTAATCGATACAGAGAGTAGGAGCTGTCATTATTTCACCTTAATTTCCAAGGTATATTTGGGTTTTAACACAGATTGTGCACTTTTTTATATACGATTTCTTCTTCAACAACCAACTCATATCACTATTATTATTGATACTTACAATCGGCTTACAAACAAGCAAAGAAGCTATAGTCTTTTCCAGACACTAATTTCCTCAATGTACCTGTAAACTTCAAAGTGAAATCGTCCATCGCTACACAAATAAAAACACCGATCAGTAACCTAACTCCACTTACATCCAACTCGATCTACCGCGGCTGATGAATCGGCCTCGGATTCACTTTCACATTCACAATCTTCGGAACCTTCTCGTAAAGCCTCGGCGATTCAACCGTACGCGCTTTACGCCAGTTCGACAATCTCGCCAGAATCATATCCTTTTCACCTTTCTTCTCTTCTACAAACCAAAAACAAACAGATCTAAATCCAGATCTAATCAACTAACAAATCAACTCATTAACAAAACTTGTCATCTGTTTACCTTCGATTTGACTGATTTTACCAGCACCGGAAAACAAATCTTCGTCTTCGAGGAACGAATCGAAGTCGTCGGAGATATCAAACTGTGACTCCGAGAAGCACTCACGAAGCCAGTAATCTCGAAACGAAGGAGACGAGTGTACGAGTGACCACCACTGATCGGAAAAATCCTCCACGTTACGATACGCCGCCGGAACGAACATCGGAGCGTTTGGATTCAATGACGACGATAACAAACCATTTTCACGATGAATCACATGATCCATTCCCATTGCAAACGTTTCAGATGAAGATATTGATGAAAATATCTTGTTTGTTAAAAAGTGAGTGTGATGGATACAGTGAGAGGATATGTATATAGGTTGGTTTGTGAAAAGGGGCATAAATGTTGATGGTATTACGAAAATGACACTGGTTAAGTCATTGACGGTAACGTTTTTATCCGTTACTGTTGATTTGAAATTACGGTAGTGTCCAAGTGGGAGCTTTGTGGGGAAGTAGAGAGAAGGGTAATAAAAGAATTTTAACGTTACGGAAAGAAAACGGAGATGGTTCTAGAGAGATCCTTATCTTAAATGCTAGACACGTCATCGGTCTTATCCTGTTTAACAATTCACATGGTTTTGTGGTTTGCTTTCGGCGCGCAGATTTTTATTCTAATGTAATTAAATAATCATAAAATATGAGTCACTTACTTGAAAAGAAGTAACCCCTGTTTGCGCAGATTTGTAATATTGACAAAAATGAGTCATCAGGATTTTTTTAGGTGGTATTATATAGAATGGCTGGTTTTATAGGTGGTATTGTATAGACACCATAATATTTTAATTCTAGCATCTTAAAATTGTTATATGAGATATAAAGAGTTACATGTCTGATGTGTGTTTCCAATGTATGAAAATTTTGCATGATAAATCACGTTCTTATAATTAATCTCATTTGGAAACAAGTCACTTTGTTATGTTTGTTTAAACAGATTCCAGGTGAAGATTGGATGCATAATGGATGGATATAGTAACATGGAACGAGTCGGGCATGCATGAAACGGAGTTCAAAAGCAAAATCAAGAATTTGGTTCTAGGCCGTAATTTACGGCCGCCTTTACACATATGGAAGCCGTAGACAGTCCCCGGGCGTAATATTGAATATCAGGGGGGCGTATTTTACTGCCTAGGTCGTATTTTACGGCCCCTGGACGGTTTCTGGACGGTTTTGACTGAAGTTACATGGGGGGAAGGAGTAGTTTTAAAAGAAAAGAAAAGGGAGAGGGGAGAGACATCAAGTGACGAAGGAAACTCATTGACAAAGTGTTTTCATCATCAAGATTTCTTCAATCTCTATCAAAATCGCAACATTTCATCATCAAACATGATCATGTGTGGCTAAAACCCTTGTGATCACAACCAAGGGCTAGGGTTTGTGCTGCCATTTAGTTCAATTTGAGTTGTTTATCTATGTTGGACATAAATTCATGGTGTTTAGTAGATCTCTATGACATCTTATGAGTTTTTATGAGTTATTTCATATGCTTGTTGTTTTGGACATTGTTTGCTGAATCTCTTCATGAACTTTGGATTAATCGGTGTAAGATCGTTGAATGCCAAAGTTTATGATTGATGGTTATGTTAATGTATATGTATTTGATGGTGAATATTGTGTGATATCTAATTACTTCGGTGTTTAATCGTTTTAATCTTAGATACATAATTGTAGTTCTTTCAATACATAATGAGCATATGATTTCACAAGGTTATGTCTATATGATCTTCCACAACGGATTGACAAACTTAAATTACTAATTGTGCTAACAAATCTGGTAATTGGTTGTGTTCATTGTTTAATTTAGTGATTTACAACTTCAGTTAATACTACTTAATTAAAAATCCAATTTCAAGATGTTTTGCAATCAAATAAACTCTAACACCAACCATTAGCTCCTTGTGGTTCGACACCCTTTTTGCCACTACTAATCTAGGGTATTTAGGATATAAATTCTTTATCTTTGATCGGTTCTCCGACGCCGATCAAATTTTGGCGCCGTTGCCGGGGAGTAAGTGCGCTTGGTGTTTATTGTTTAGTTGATTTGTTTTCTTAGTTTTAGTTTAAATACTTAAAAATCCAAAAATATTGTTAGTCTTGTCATTTTCTATTCCTATTTTACGCTAGGTGTGTTAAGTATTGCAGGTCACAGGTAAAATTGCATGCATACAAGGTTTTCAGGAAGATCATCACCATTAGCATTTGATCCAGAGATAGAAAGATCAGCAAGAAACAACAGAGTACTTCATAGATTTTCTGTAGGACCATCAACTACACCAGAAGGGTTTGTTCAGTCATTATCAAACAGTCAAAGTTCATCAAGTATGGCTAATCCAGGTGGAGGAGGATTTCAGGAATTTCCTTTTCAACACTATCAAGGAGGTCAAATGGATAATCAAAATGCAAACCAAGGTCCAGGTCCAAACAATAATGGGCAACCTAATGATGTTGGGTATTTTGAAGTTGCTAGTAATCAAGGATCTCATCATGGTGAAGATGATGCATGGAATAATAATCAAAATGGGCAAGGCAATGGAGGTGATGACCAAAACAACAATTGGAATCAAAACAACAACTGGAATAACAACAATTGGAATCAAAACAACCAAGGTGATGGAGGCTATGGAGATCAGAATTGGAATAACAACCAAGGACCACAAGGGAATCCTCAAAACAACTTTGGAGGTCCTAACCATGGTCAAGGAATGATGGGTCAACAAGTAATGGGAGTTGATAGTCACTTCAGGCCCACAATTCACATGAATCCTTCACCAATTGTCCCACCTCATTGTAATGGAAGACAATTTGAGATCCGACCACAATACTTGTCCATTATTCCAACTTTTAGAGGTTTTGCATCAGATGAACCATACACACATCTCTACGAGTTTGCAGCAATTTGCAGCACCATTGGAAGTCAAGGTTTCACACCCGATGAGGTAAAATTAAATTTGTTTCAATTCTCGCTCAAAGATAGAGCCAAACAATGGTTTGTGACTTTGCCACCGAGAAGTATTCGTACTTGGGATGACATGCAACAAGCATTTCTTGATGAATACTACTCGATGGGAAAGACTAGCGATGCTAGAGATGCTATAAAATCTTTTAACCAACACTCCGGTGAAGCTTTTCATGAAGCTTTCACTCGTTTTAAAGAAATGTTAAGATTATGTCCCCACCATGGGATTGAAAAATGGGATTTGGTTAAAATATTTTATGATGGTTTACTTCCGGAAGCAAATCAAATGGTTTTCTCAAGTAGTGGTGGGAGATTTTTATCCCAACATGAAGATCAAGCTTGGAATTTTCTTGAAAATTTAAGTAAGGGTTCTAAAACTCAAGCATCTGCTAGTCGAAGAGCTAGATCATCCACTGTTAAATCAGTGGATGATAGTGTCCATAGAGATAGATTTAATTCACTTGAGAATAAAATGGATTTAATATGTCGAAGCTTGGGAAAGGATGTGTCTCATGTGTCACAGGGTTTGGAGCTATGTGCTGATTGTGGAGATATTGGTCATGGTGCTATGGCGTGTCCAATGCATTTTGGTCAAAGTGAGGAGGTGAACCAAGTTTATGGTGAAAAGAAGCCTTTTGATATGAACTCGAACACGTATCATCCGGGATTAAGGAATCATCCAAATATGAGATATGGAAATGCTTCAAATCAACTCAACCCCAATTTTCAAGGTTCAAGTGGGGCAAATCAGAATTTCAACCAAGGGAATTTCAATCAAGGAAACTTCTCAAATCGTCAACAAAACTTTCAAGGCAATTACCCAAAAGGAATGTATCAAGGGAACTTCAACCAAGGAGGGTTCAACCAAGGTGGCTACAACCAAAATTTCAACAACCAACCCCGAAACTATCAACAAAGCTCAAACCAAAATCAAAGTCAATTTCAAGGGGGTCAACAACAACAAGCTAATTCATCAAGCAATGATGATTCAGTGAAATCCCAATTGACTGAAATTATGGGTATGTTGAAGGGTGTGGTTCAAAAGCAGGAAGTCACAGACAAAGCAGTTAGTGCATTGACAAAGCAAATGGGTCAATTAGCTGAAGGAGTGTCTACAAGAGAATCGGGAAAATTACCAAGTGACACTTTGTTGAATCCACAACACCAAGGATCCAATTCAAAATCAACAAAACAAGAGCAAATCAATGAGGTACGTACTCTTAGGAGTGGAAAGGTATATGA
This sequence comes from Tagetes erecta, assembly GCA_030867185.1. NCBI lineage: Eukaryota > Viridiplantae > Streptophyta > Magnoliopsida > Asterales > Asteraceae > Tagetes > Tagetes erecta. Next base: position 16,557,219 of record CM061491.1, on the reverse strand, counting down.
TAATAAAATTGATCCACCACAACAATTTGTTGAGGGTGTGGTGGAAGAAGATTCTGATAGTGATCATGAGTTTGGACACGATTTAAATGCAACTAAAAAAACCGGGTTTTCTGAAAATACCATTAACGAAAAGGTTTTAACAAAAGATTCTACTAAAGTTAAAGATAAGGGTGTGGAGACTAATACCGCCCCATATCCTTCCGCGTTAGTAGAACCAAAAAAGGCATCACCTTATGGTAAAAAAGGACTACAACAGGATGAAATGTGGGAAACTTTTAAACAAGTTAAAATCAATTTGCCTTTACTTGATGCAATTAAGCAAATTCCATCTTATGCGAAATACTTGAAGGATCTATGTACCCAAAAACGACACAACAAGTTACCAAAGAAACTTGACTTGACCGCTCATGTGAGTGCCGTTTTATCGGGTTCTCTTCCACCCAAACTCAAAGATCCGGGAGCCCCCCTAATTTCTATTCAAGTAGGTGATTTTAAAATTAATAGGGCACTCTTGGATCTTGGTGCAAGTGTAAGTATCTTACCGGGAAGTCTTTATGATCAATATGATTTTGGGCCATTACAAAAAGCCGACACCACTGTGGTGTTAGCAGATTTAACTTTAAAACTTCCTAGGGGGATAGTTAATGATGTGATTATAAAGGTGGGTGAATTTTATTATCCGGTTGATTTTCTTGTTTTGGATTATGAATCAAGTATCAAGGGTAAGCAACCCAATGTAATCCTTGGTAGACCTTTCCTAAGAACTGCAAATGCTCAAATTAATTGTGGGGATGGGTCGTGGTTATGACTTTTGGGAACCGAAAACTACGGTTCAATGTTTTTACAAACTTATCTGATTCTCTTGTTGATAATGAATGCTTTATGGCGGACATTATTGACGGGTGCATTTCTCCTCACACTTCATGTGTGAGTGAGGATACCACCATAGAGACTTGTTTCATGTATGATAGGTTGAAAATGGAAGAAATCAAGTACAAGATGGATGATGAGTGCAATTTGGAGGTGATGGCCATTGAGGATGGAAGACCACCTTGGACCCATAAGGTGGAAAGTTTACCGGACCATATTGATTCCAAATTAAAGCCTTCACTTGAAGAACCACCGAAAGTTGAGTTGAAAGAACTTCCCAAACATTTAAAGTATGCATTTTTGGGAGATAGTCAAACATTGCCGGTCATTATTGCTTCAAACTTACAATCGAAGCACGAGGAAGCATTGTTGGAGGTTCTAAAGAGGTACAAAGCTGCCATTGGGTGGAGTATAGCCGATTTGAAAGGAATAAGCCCATCTATAGTGATGCACAAGATCATTACGGATCCGGAGGCTAAACCAAGTAGAGATGCACAAAGAAGGCTCAATCCGAACATGCGTGAAGTTGTGAAGAAAGAAGTTCTCAAATGGTTGGATGCGGGTATTATCTATCCAATCTCGGATAGTACATGGGTTAGTCCTACTCAAACGGTTCCAAAGAAGGCGGGAATTCAAGTTGTACATGGAGAAAATGGTGAGCAACTTGCCACTCGGCCGGTAACCGGGTGGAGGGTTTGTATTGATTACCGGAAGTTAAACACCGCAACTTCCAAAGATCACTTTCCTTTACCATTTATTGATCAAATTGTTGAAAAGCTCGCAGGTCAGAAATTTTATTGCTTTTTAGATGGGTATTCCGGGTACAATCAAATAGCGATTCATCCGGAAGATCAACAAAAGACTACTTTTACATGTCCATATGGTACTTTTGCATTTAGGCGGATGCCATTTGGTTTATGTAATGCCCCCGCCACCTTTCAAAGGTGCATGATGAGTATCTTTTCGGATATGGTTGGGGAGTCTTTGGAGATCTTCATGGATGATTTCTCTATTTTTGGTCATTCCTTTGAGGTTTGTCTTGGCGAGTTAGAAAAAGTCTTAAAACGTTGCACCGAGACAAACCTTGTTTTGAGTTGGGAGAAGAGCCATTTCATGGTTCAAGAAGGAGTTGTACTTGGACATGTGATTTCCCATAGGGGGATTGAGGTTGATCGTGCCAAAGTACAAGTCATTTCTACTCTTCCGCCACCTGTCAATGTCAAGGGTGTTAGATCTTTTTTAGGACATGCCGGTTTTTACCGCCGGTTCATCAAAGACTTTAGTGCAATTTCAAAACCTTTATGCAATCTTTTACTCAAAGATGCACCTTTTGTCTTTGATGAAGCATGTCTTAAATCTTTTCAAGTGCTTAAACAACATTTAACTGCCGCCCCAATATTGCAATCTCCTGATTGGTCTATTCCTTTTGAAATAATGTGTGATGCAAGTGACCATGCAATTGGGGCTGTTCTTGGTCAACGTGTGAATAAAAAGCCTGTTGCTATTTATTATGCAAGCAAAACTTTATCAGATGCTCAACTTAATTATACAACAACTGAAAAAGAGTTGCTTGCTGTTGTTTATGCACTTGACAAATTTAGATCATACATTTGGGGAAGTAAAGTGATTATATATTCTGACCATAGTGCAGTGCGATACTTAATGGAAAAGAAAGACGCCAAACCAAGGTTGATTAGATGGATACTCTTGTTACAAGAGTTTGATTTTGAAGTGAGAGATAAGAAAGGTTGTGACAACGTGGTGGCGGACCATTTATCACGAATTCCACTGATTGAAGAAGATAATAAGGACATCAAAGAGTCATTTCCTGATGAGTGCTTGTTTTCTGTTTCTAAATTACCTTGGTATGCTAATATTGCTAACTTTTTGGCTACAGGTGAGACACCGGACTCATGGTCTCCAAGGCAAGTAAAACATCTCAAATCTCAAGCCAAACAATACATTTGGGATGAACCGGATCTCTACAAGGTGGGGGCCGATCAAATCATAAGAAGGTGCATTCCGGATGAGGAGATTCAAGAAGTTTTGGCTCATGCTCATACATATGCATGTGGGGGTCATTTTAGTGCTAAGAAAACAGGACACCGGGTTCTTTCTTGTGGTTTATATTGGCCTTATATTTTCCGTGATGCTTTTATATTTGCAAGGCAATGTTTTAAATGTCAACAAATAGGTGGAATTTCCAAAAGAGATGAAATGCCCATGAAACCTATACTTGTGGTTGAAATTTTTGATGTTTGGGGGATTGATTTCATGGGTCCTTTTCCTAACTCTTTTGGAAATTACTTTGTTTTGGTGGCGGTAGATTATGTATCAAAATGGATTGAAGCAATCGCCACTAAAACAAACGACCATGTTGTTGTGTGTAAGTTTGTCCAAACAAATATTTTCACTCGCTTTGGAGTTCCTCGCGTAATCATTAGTGATGGAGGAACCCATTTTAAAAACTTTAAGTTTGGAAAACTACTTAAACAATATGGTGTTTGCCACCGAATTGCTACCCCTTACCATCCACAAACTAGTGGGCAAGTGGAGGTATCCAATAGGCAAATAAAAGAAATTCTTCAAAAAACAGTTCGCCCAGATCGTAAGGATTGGTCCTTACGGTTAAATGATGCTTTGTGGGCGTACCGCACTGCCTTTAAAACACCTATTGGAACCACCCCGTATCGTTTGGTGTATGGTAAGGGATGTCACCTTCCTATTGAGATTGCTCACCGTGCTTTATGGGCAGTGAAAGCTGTGAATGTTGACTTTGATGATGCAGGGAAAGAACGAAAATTGCAACTTTGTGAATTGGAGGAGTTACGCAATGAAGCTTACGAATGTTCGTCTGCTTACAAAGCAAGAATGAAGGCGCTTCATGATGCCAAACTGAGAGTGAAGACATTTGATGTGGGACAACAAGTTTGGTTATATAACTCCAAAATTAAGTTCTTTCCTGGGAAGCTAAGAAGCAAATGGCTAGGTCCTTTCACAATCACAAGGCATGGGAATCATGGTGAATTTGAGATTAAGGACAAAGATGGAAAGAAACAAGTGGTGAATGGTCACCGGTTGAAGCCATTCCTTGGTATGATTGACAACAAAGGAAAGCAAGTAGATGTGGTGAATTTTCTCACAGATTCACCATCGTATGAAACCAATTAATGGTCAGGTATTGTCGGGCTGAGGACATTAAACTTAGCGCTGTACGGGAGGCAACCCGTTTTGTGTGTTAACATATTTTTGTGTGTTATTGCAATTTTTGTTTGTGTGTTAACTCTCATGCATTGGGACAATGCACATCTAAGTTGGGGAAGGGCATTCCATTTTCACACTAATACTTCAAAAATATTTTTCTTTTCGTTGGTTTTATCTTAATTTTTTTTCACACTTTTTAATGTTAATTAGGTTTTTGTTTTAATTTTGTTATTAAGCATTACTTACTAACTTTTATTAAAATATATATATTACTCTCAATGTTTACTTACGTTTACTTTGATTGGATTTATATCAAGTAGTAGTGTTTTTCTTTTATTTTTTTTTTATTATTGTAGTTTATTTTCATTAAAGCTAATTAGTTTGGTGTGAAAATGGAAAGGAAATAATAGCATTATTTACGGCACTCTACTGCCTACGGCCCTTTTTACGCTGCTTCGGTTTGTAAAAATGAGATGTCAAGCCCATCTTTATCCCAATATGTCAGGATTTTCATCCATATTTACCACTTTTCAACTCCGATTATTCACCTCTCTCCTAAAATCCTTCAAGAACCCTAGTTCTTCATAACCATAAAATCGTCAAATCTTAACCGAATCAAGCAGTTTCGGTATCAAAATGTTTGTGAGAATTAGGAGATTCAAACCTATGGTTTAGTTTTTTTTTTCTCTCGATAGTCATGTACTAAAGTGGCGAGTTAAAGACTTAGGTTTTCGAATATTTGGGGATTTTTTTTTATCCGGGTTTTTCGAACAATCTGCATCTTTTCTCATACACTTCACAAGACAATCAAGGTATGTAAACTTTCACTTTCTGTTGGTGATCGATATGCTATGTGTATGTTATAAATTTATAATTTTTAACATAACACTTGAATACAGTAAAGTGTTAGCATCTTGAATACTCATAATGTGTTGTCATGCTACATGTTAAAAAAAAAAAAAAACTATGGTTTGGTGTTGAATTATTAAGGATGCAAATAAAGTTGGAATGTTTAAAGTTTTAAACGTGGAAGCAAGTGGTCAATTTGACAAAGTGGGTGATTGATAAGTTTTTGTTATAATGGGTATGATTATTGGATCGTATTTAGGAAATAAAAAGCTTTGTTTGAAGGTAATATGGGTTTGTTTTGATAAAAAAAAAAAAAAAGAAATGTGAACTTTTAACTAGGGGGTTAAGGGTAAAAGCAAATTCCTGTGAAATTATCATAACCTATTATTCTCATTTTTAATGGTTGCTACTGTTCTTAGTTTTGCAGTATTATGGCTAGAAGCAAAGAACCAGCAGGTAAGGGAAAGGGAGTTGCTTCATCATCAACGTCAAATAAGAGAGCAAGAACTGAATCGGAGCAGAGTAGCCCATGTGAAAATTGTCCGGATTGGCCACAGAACAAGCGATTATCAGAGTTTCCAGAAGTATGGCGGGAGCAAATGTATCGTAAAAAAGTGACGGATGTGCAACTTAAAAGTAAATTAATTATACCCGAAAGGCCAGGAAACTCTACTGATTTCAAAAACTATGGGGTAACCGCTTGTTTCGAACGACTCGGATGGTTAAATGCTTTCACCATTGAAGGTTTTGATGAAGATGAAATTTATCTGGACGAAATAATCACATGGATGGCTACATTGAAGAAAACTCCGGGTAGGAATCCTCCACGTACTACAAAACTTGTTGGCATAGTGAGAGGACAGAAGGTAGAGCTCTCGTTCCGTACATTGGATACGATTGGTAGTTTTGACAACAGTGGAAAACCATATGAGTTTCTATCTGATGAAGAAATTACTAGTGAAGGTAAAAACAAAGGAACCATGTGGATTGAGATGTTGAGAGAGTTATTTGCTGTTCCGGAAAGCAAATTATCTATGAATATGGCACTTGATAGGAACAAACTTAAACCACTTCCAAAACTCATGTCTACTATTTTAAGTTGGAATATCCTTCCAAGGGTCAGTGACCAGGCAAGTATTAGAAACAGTAATGTAAGAATGCTATATGCTCTTTGCACCGGTCGCCCTATGATATCTTTTAAGCAACTTGTACTTCATAATCTTTGGGAATCTAGAGAGAATGCGCAAAGGAAAAAGATTCCTCATTGTAGATTGCTCACCCGTTTACTACTCAATGCACAAGTAATTCATGAAAATGCTAAAGTATACCCCAACAAATGCATACCCTTTGATAGAGCCAATATTCGTACATCAGAATTTACTTTTGCAAAATCAAAGGTTGCTTGTGTGTTAGTAGATGTCAAGAGTAAGAGGAAGTATGAGAGTATAAGGAATAATGAGGATGATCAAGATGAGGATGAGGAGGATGATGGTGATGAGACTGAGGATGATGAAGAGGTGGAGGAACAAGAATTTGATATAATGGACCAACCTGAGGAGGCAGTAAGACCTGAAACTAGACCAGCAGCTTGGGACAGTTGGAACTCACATGAAAGGGAAATGTATATGGCTGCTAAAAGTTGGAGGGATGAGCAGGCTAGGATTTTTAATGATTGGAGGATTTCACATGAAAATAGTTTAAAAACTTGGCAGGATGAACAAGAAAGAATAGCTACTCAAAGGTGGGAACAACAACAAACCTATGAGAAGAGTATGATTTATGAGCAGGAGTGGTATCGCAATCGTCGATTTGATTATGAAGAGAACATGAGACACTATTTTAATCATCGTGCTGGGTTGGAGTATCAAGAACATGGTATTCAGGTTGATTGGAGAACTATACCTCGTTATACTTATGATCAGGCTCACCAACCATGCCCACAAAGTTTTCCCTCTAGATGGTTACCAAGAGAACTATCATTTGCACCACCACCTGAAGCAAGTTCAAGTCAAGCTCCACCATCAGACCCATCTCGTTTGGGACTCTTAAACAACAAGCTGATGACATCTGTTTTTGGTGATCTCAACTCGTATTCTGGGCATGACGCTAGTGGCAGCCCGCACTAATCAGGTGCATGTTCCCTTACTTTATTTTGTGTATTTTGCATAGCACGTTGTGTGTGGTTTTGTTTTTCTTTTTGTGTGTTGCATGTAGGAAAGTAATATTTTATTTTATTTTCTTCTTCATTTAGTTTGCATTTCAAGGTAGTTGCATATGTTTCAAGTTTTTAATAAAAGATAATAACTCAAAATAGCTAAATCGTAATTGTTTTGTGTGTTGGTGGAATGAATGAGCAATGTAAAGTCTTAAAAAGTTGTTGGGATGTTTACTTTTGGGATATGATCAAATATTGGTAGATCAATTTTTGCTAATAAACTAGATGACTTGAGGGGGGTGGTTAATACGATCAATATGTGATATGTTGGTAGGCTCGGCCCGGAAGAAAGAACCCTAATGTCTTCTGTGCATAATAATAATAAATTATTACGTTTAGTTTCCCATCTTAATGTACATATTTTAAAAAGTTGAGTCCCGACAAAAATAGGTTGAGAGTTAGTATTCCCTCTCACACACACCATGTATCCTTTGGTCTTGACACCTAAACTAAAAATAAAGGCAGTGAAAAAAAAATTGCAATAGTTATTGAGGATCAGAAAATCAAAATAGGGCAAAGTTCCCGAAAATCAATAGTATGATCCTCTTAACTAAAGCAACTAAAAAAAAAAAAAAAAAAAAAAAAACACTGCGGTTAGAGGATCAGAAAATCAAAATAGGGCAAAGTTCCCGAAAATCAATAGTATGATCCTCATAACCTTAAGGTACCTTAATTCTCACTGTGTCATGACTAAGGTGCATGGCCAAGTCAAGTTGTGGTTTGGTGAATCCTCAATAAACCTTGAGGTTGGGTAGATTTTTTATTTTATGTACATTGGGTGTGAGGACAAGTAAACTATAATGATAAAAATGTTAAGCACAAGACATTAGTTGGGACTAGAAGTTGGGTATGAGTTTAAAAAGGATCATTATATTGACAATCACTATTGTTGTGTTGACTGTTCCTTGTTTAAAAAAAAATTTATTTAAAAATAAAGCAAGATTGATATGTCCAATGTAATCCTAATCGTAAACCTTTTTCGAGGCGAAAAAGAATTAAGTTGGGGAATTTTGATGTGTGTTTCCAATGTATGAAAATTTTGCATGATAAATCACGTTCTTATAATTAATCTCATTTGGAAACAAGTCACTTTGTTATGTTTGTTTAAACAGATTCCAGGTGAAGATTGGATGCATAATGGATGGATATAGTAACATGGAACGAGTCGGGCATGCATGAAACGGAGTTCAAAAGCAAAATCAAGAATTTGGTTCTAGGCCGTAATTTACGGCCGCCTTTACACATATGGAAGCCGTAGACAGTCCCCGGGCGTAATATTGAATATCAGGGGGGCGTATTTTACTGCCTAGGTCGTATTTTACGGCCCCTGGACGGTTTCTGGACGGTTTTGACTGAAGTTACATGGGGGGAAGGAGTAGTTTTAAAAGAAAAGAAAAGGGAGAGGGGAGAGACATCAAGTGACGAAGGAAACTCATTGACAAAGTGTTTTCATCATCAAGATTTCTTCAATCTCTATCAAAATCGCAACATTTCATCATCAAACATGATCATGTGTGGCTAAAACCCTTGTGATCACAACCAAGGGCTAGGGTTTGTGCTGCCATTTAGTTCAATTTGAGTTGTTTATCTATGTTGGACATAAATTCATGGTGTTTAGTAGATCTCTATGACATCTTATGAGTTTTTATGAGTTATTTCATATGCTTGTTGTTTTGGACATTGTTTGCTGAATCTCTTCATGAACTTTGGATTAATCGGTGTAAGATCGTTGAATGCCAAAGTTTATGATTGATGGTTATGTTAATGTATATGTATTTGATGGTGAATATTGTGTGATATCTAATTACTTCGGTGTTTAATCGTTTTAATCTTAGATACATAATTGTAGTTCTTTCAATACATAATGAGCATATGATTTCACAAGGTTATGTCTATATGATCTTCCACAACGGATTGACAAACTTAAATTACTAATTGTGCTAACAAATCTGGTAATTGGTTGTGTTCATTGTTTAATTTAGTGATTTACAACTTCAGTTAATACTACTTAATTAAAAATCCAATTTCAAGATGTTTTGCAATCAAATAAACTCTAACACCAACCATTAGCTCCTTGTGGTTCGACACCCTTTTTGCCACTACTAATCTAGGGTATTTAGGATATAAATTCTTTATCTTTGATCGGTTCTCCGACGCCGATCAATGTCTCCAATAACTATAATTTTAAACTACATGTTAGAAAATGTCAGATTTTATCTGATGAGTCGCGAACAAAGAGGGATATAAGGTTATGCTACTTATATGACACATATAGGATAAAATTCTTTTATTATGCAATTCTTATAATTAAAATACATACTTCATATGTAAAAAATACAAAAATAATAACTAACATTACAACAATACAAATATAAACTATCAAAATTTTAAATATATACATAAGTTTGTTCACAGATAACTAGAATACCATGATAAAAGCTAAAAATAATCAAGTTATCCAGCAGTCATATCCTAATCTGGATAATGATGAGCTGGTGCCGGTGTTCATTATTCGAATACCATTCGAATTATTCGAAATTCGATTCGATTAAGGTCATTCGAAATCGAATTTCGGTCATTCGAATTCGATTCGCATTCGATTCAAATAATTTTATCGAACGTGGATCGAATACGAATATGATTTTCAGTATTCGCATTGCCCAATTCGAATAAGAAATATAAATATTTTTTAATATATATATTTAATATATCTATATATGAATTAATGAATATGATTTCATGGGCTTTAAGTAAGTTAAAAATACTCAAACCCAACCCATTAATTACTCAATCTTAATTGGTGTTTCTGCATATGAACATGATTTAGTGTTGTGGCAGCTGTTTAATTGTTGTTTCTACATGTTTTAAACTTGTTTATAGTCTTTTTTTGTGTTTGATTATGCAGTTTTAGATCTTTTTTTAATATGTTTTAGACTTGTTGATTTGTTAGTATTTTGCATATTGTTTAGGTGATGTTTTGCAGATTGTTTAATTGATGTTCTAGACTTATGTTATGTTGGTGCTACATTTGTATTGTTACTTGATGTGTTTGCTTATTTATATATTTTTAAAGCGAATACATTCGAATCTATTCGAATTCGAATAACTTAATCAAATCGAATACATTAATCAAATCGAATACATAGATTTTTATTCGAATGTGGATCGAATATGAATACAGTTTTTAAAAGTCCCAATTCGACTAATTCGATTCGCCTAATTCGCCCAATTCGCATTCGATTCGAATGAACACCCCTAGCTGATGGTAGGCCTGGAGGCTCGATACCAACAACGCGTGAGCTATTGAACTCGCGCTCAACCAACCACATCATAATATCATCTTGTTGGTCCATCCGATGTTGGAGTTGTTGTGACTCATGAGTAAACCTATCGAGCAAAGCATGGGTCATTGTAGATAGCCTGGTAGCTCGGTAAATATGTGGATGATGTTATGCCTCCACTTGGAAGTGTTGAAGGTGGAGATTTTAACAGTTATAATCCCCCCCCCCTTCTTTGGCCTCCTATTTTTTTAATAAAGGATTTATGCTATATGGTATATGATAGGCAATTATCATATAGCAATTTTTTTAATAAATAGACATAAAGGGTCATATGCGACTATGGGTAGGGGTGTTCATCATTCGAATACCATTCGAATTATTCGAAATTCGATTCGAATCAAATTCGATTAAGTCTATTCGAAATCAACTTTCGGTCATTCGAATTCGATTTGCATTCAATTCGAATAATTTTTTCGAATGTGGATTGAATACGAATATGATTTTCAGTATTCGCATTCGATTCGCCCAATTCGAATAAGAAATATATATTTTTTAATATATATTCTTAATATATCTAATTAGTTATCTGTGACATCTGCCCCGAACCCGAATCCGGATGCCCGATTCAAACCCGAGGTTGTTTATCTTATAAATTGTAATTCGTATTTATTTCCTCAAAATGTAACGTTCATTTTAATTATGAATAAATATATCGAATCTTTACGTTATTCTCATCATATTTAATGAATCGTTTTATATCTCAAAATATTTAAAGTATACTAAATAATCACTATTTATACTATCTAAATACAAAAATATATATATATTGCGTATTAAAAGAAGAGTATTAAAAACGTTAAACCAAGACGCTTCTAAGTCTCGAAATAGTCTCCTAATAGCTCAAACGAACTAAAACTATAAAAACGTCCCCTATAAAAACGTTACGTCTCAAACCGGTTAACTTAGCTAACCGACTAAACCCATAATATTTATTTTGGGTCAATTATGTAATTTATGAAACTTGAGTTAAACTTAACAACTAAAAGATAAAACAAACATAAAATCCAGGGACCAAAGGTGAAAATTTAACCCAAACCAGCCCCTCCCCCCCCTGTCGCGTCCCCCCTGCACCCCGACCAACCTGTTTCTCCGGCCGACCACCTCCGACCACCCTGTTCCATGCGCCTTTCTCCTTGATGCATGTTCGCAATTAATGCCATGCTCAAGCAACTCGTTTATATCACCCAACAAACACCTCAAACCCATCAATTTTAACCCAACCCGCCGTCCGAACCCCCCTTGCTCCGGCGACCTCGTTTTGGTTCAATCCGGCAACAAAACAAGAAGTTTTTGCACTCATCTTACTCCTCTTGACCTCCTCTATCTCCGCAATCCATCAATTTCGACCCAAATCAGTTCCATATCAACGATTTTTAAGCCAAACAGCCGCAACTTGTTCATCCTTCTAATCCATATCAAAACTCCACCAAAACGTAAGTTTCTTGTATCAAAATAACCGTAAATCCATGGGGATTAAAAGCCCCATGGTTAATTTGTCTGGGATTATCAAGTTCGAACGAATTTGATGGTTTTGTAATCTAGGGCTCGTATGAGATATGGGTTATGGTTCTGGTAATATGTTAAAAACATTAAAGTTCTGTTTATAGACAAAAAAGCGCGCTTGTTCAATGGTTAGTGCGTGTGTGTTTGGAGGTGGATGTCACGGCTTCGATCCTTCCTCCCCCCTTTTTTTAAATTAATTCAATTAACCACTTAAACCAACCCTTTAATAATCTAATAACCTATTAATAGTTAATAATATGTTTTAAAAGCTAAAAACATGTATAAGTTTATTTCATTTCTAATCTTCATACCAAAAACATGTTTTTATAAATGATTAAAGTTTCTAATTTTTATATAAAAACATATTCTCATAAAATATTTAAACGAAACGTTCGAACGTTCAAACCCATTTAAAAAGCTTAATTTCTAAATCCGAAACATTTGACTTCGAACTTAACTCCGGTTACCACGGTTCCATTTCTAAGTTAAGATCTTTATACTTTTATTTATTAATACATTATATAACTTTTATTAATCAAATGATTAAGTTAATAATAAGTATTAAAGACTAAAATGTATAAGATTAAATAAAGATTTTAAGTATTTTTACCAATATACTACTAATGTTTTCTAAAATGGTTTTTCTTGTAAAATACAAAGTTTTAAAGACTAATAAATCTGTTTCGTATAATAACGCTCGGTTACGGTTCGTACCAAAAATCCCAAATCTCCGTAAATTCTTATTATTTCTATTCTAGTTTCTATACTATATGTTTTTCTAAGTTAGGATTCTCATTATTTAGGTGATACTAATATTTGGGAAATCCTCGGTTCCAGTTGATTTATTTCTATACCATTTCTGATTCGTATTCAAGGTGAGTAAATTCACTCCCATTTTTGTACTATTTTTGGGGCTGAAATATGTCTTTTTCTATATTACGTTTTCTATTCTAAAAGAGATCATACAAATATGTTAATCTAGTTCGCGACTTGATGCAACCTTATGTGTTAGTTAAAAGTAGTTTTATTGCTTGGTAAACCCACCGGTACAATGTTAGCGCTAATGGTTTGACAAACCCACCTGCCTGTACAACATCGATAGGTGATTTAAACCCGGCCTTTCTAACTCCATGTTCTATGTTTACTATGCTATGACAGTTGTTGCTATACTATGATGCTATGCTATGCCATGTCCCTAAATTGATAAATAATTATTGATAACTTATATATCGAGACGGAAAACGACGGTTGGTTAAAAGTTATCTTTAATTATCACATGAGTGGTTCTCATGCTAAAATGGCTATACGAAATACTATGGGTTCTAAAGTGATTGGTGTGCTATGTGATTCTAGGTGTCCTGGTAGGGTAATAATTACGAAATTGCTAATTATATAAGTTTGCGCAGCATATCTTGTTGATCTCGGATTTTCCATATTATTATTTATAAATTGTGTTTTACTCACTAGCTTGTGTAGCTAACTTTATTTTCACATATTTCAGGTGGTTCTTGATTTATGGTTTATTTCCAATTACGTTCAAGACATAGGAGCCTTGGACCTAGTGAAATAAAAATAAAGACTGTTTAATTTCTGTTGCTATGGATTTGTCGATTTATGTTTAAAAACTTGTATTTCCTAAACTTAAGATAATTCCTATTAGACTTACTAATTAAATACCATGTGCTTTGTTACTATTGATATCCAATTCTATTGACGCGCCCGGTGTATTCCGCCACCGGGCGGGGTGTCACATTATCTATATATGAATATGATTTGATGGCTTGCAGTAAATTTAAAAATATTCAAACCCAACCTATTACTAGTCTTACTTGTTATTTCTACATATGAACAGGATTTGGTGTTGTGGCAGCTGCTTAATTGTTGTTTCTACATGTTTTAAACTTGTTTATAGTCCTTTTTATGTGTTGATTATGCAATTTTAAACCTTTTTTAACATGTTTTAGACTTGTTGATGTGCTAGTATTTTGCATATTGTTTGGGTGATGTTTTAGACTTATGTTATGTTGGTGCTACATTTGTATTGTTACTTGATGTTTTTGTTTATTTATATTTTTTAAAGCGAATACATTCGAATCTATTCGAATTCGAATAACTTAATCGAATCGAATACATAGATTTTTATTCGAATATGGATCGAATACGAATACAGTTATTAAAAGTCCCAATTCGACCAATTCGATTCGCCTAATTCGCCCAATTCGCATTCGATTTGAATGAACACCCCTAACTATGGGTATCTGACTTGAAACTTTATGTATCATATCGCCCTATATGTAGCATATTGAAATTGTTAGTATTTTGTTTTGAAACAATTTATATCATATGGGTCGTATGGGTATATGATATGCACATATATGCATCATACCACCCTATCTGTAGCATATAATAATTATTGCTAATTTTTTTAATAAAAAGTTTATGTCATATGGGTCATATTAGTATATGATAGCTCGAAAAAAAAAAACTATATCGATTCAACTAACTATATGCCACATACAACTTGATATGCGCCACATGGTAAAGTTATAACACTCATAGTTTGATACGCGTCGTAAGTTAGACGAATAACAAGCTCATACAAAAACAAGTTGTTTGGACTCAACTAAAGCTATATGACGCATATAAGACTATACGCGTCATATAGTCGACTTATATGACACATATCAAATTATATGATACATATAGCCCGACAAAAGTCGATATGCGCCACATGGTAAAGTTATAACACTCATAGTTTGATACGCGTCGTAAGTTAGACGAATAACAAGCTCATACAAAAACAAGTTGTTTGGACTCAACTAAAGCTATATGACGCATATAGGACTATACGCGTCATATAATCGGCTTATATGACACATACCAAATTATATGATACATATAGCCCGACAAAAGTTGACACCGATTTGATTGTGTACGACGTGTCTTTTTAGACTGAATGTATATGGGTCATATCAAGTGATATGTAGCATATAGGGGTATCAATTTATAATTTGAGGTGTTCTAATAATAAGACCCTATACATATATATATGAATCTTATTTTTAAAGATTCAAAATTCAACAACGATGTAGTTCTGAGATCATTGATTTGATATTCGAACTATAGTTCCAATACGGATTATATTAGCTAGGTGAATTCAATTGTTGGGACCGTTATCAGCCAATTCAATAGTTGAGACTGGTAGAAACTAAAATGTAAAAGTTGAGATTGTTTAAAACCAATATACCTAGATAAAAAGATAGAGATTACATAGATTAAAAACAAAAATCACATACAGATCATGAATTTCTTAATTATATTCTCGGCATCTTCAACACGTGACTCGCAACTAATAGTAGAGTCTAAAACCAAGTTAGCTTCGTAAAGTAGAACCGGTCTGAAACCAGGTGGTTAGTCGATTCCCGCAATTACCTGCTTTGAAGATTGTCCCGGGATGCCGGTTTACAACTTTTGAAACGTCATTCTCATAAACATTAGCATTGTTTGACATTGTTGAGGATGATGAAATTGGGCAATGGTGAAAAGGGTTTACATATAGATGAAATGTATATGATTTCTTATTAATTAAATAATAACTAGATATAAGACCTAACAGCGCGATGCGGCCACGCGTTGATAAAAAAAAGTTTCATGTCTCACACGTTACTCATACTAAGTGACATATTAAAATACGAAGATATATTAAAACTTAAATGTCAAAATGATAACTAAGTCAAAGAGATAATAAAGTCAAATACGGAGGGTCAAAGCTGAAGATATATTAAAACTTAAATGTCAAAATGGGATTGTCCTAATGAAAATGGTCTGAGAGCTTAAAAAAGAGGTCGGACGGTAGAGGTGTACAAATCGGGTTTTGGGCCCAACCCGAACCGGGTTTTAACCCAACCCGGTTTTGGTCAACAAAATCCAAACCGGGTTTTTGACCAAACCGGTTCGGGTCGGGTTGGGTTTTCCAGGGGATAAAAATCGGGTTTTCGAAACCGGTTAGGGTCGGGTTAGGACCGGGTTGGGTCAAAAACCCGTTAAAAAAAGTGATTTTCCACCGGGTTGGACCGGGTCGGGTTCAAACCGGGTTCAAAAAAACCCGGGTACAAACCGGGTTCAATACATAATATAAAAACCGGTTTCAACCCGGCGGGTTTTTAAAAACCCGAACCGGGTTCTATGATACCGGGTTGAAACCGGTTCGGGTCCGGGTCGGGTTGTCGGGTCGGGTTGAAAAACCGGGTTTTTTTTACACCTCTATCGGACGGGCAATGGGAAAAGCAAATTACCGGGCTACCGACAACACAAATGGAAACAAAGACCAGCTACATATTTGTTGAAATATGTCACCAATGTTTAAAATAAATGGTGATGTAGTATGGATTTAAATCACCAAGTTGTGCTTCAACGGCTATTTTCATAAAGTTTCGTTAATGGCTATTCTTGTAAATGAGTTTGATCAAATGGCTATGTGAGTAATTTTCTCTAAATATTTTAGTTTATGTGGAAAGTTAGAAATACAATATTGTTTCATGATGTTAAATAATTCTTGCTGAAGATAGCATATAATATTTCGTTTCTTGTATATGTATACCCAGCTTTCTGCCGGATCTTATTCATATTTAACAATCTAAAAACCAATACACTTCAAAATATTTTGGCACTTTCGATCAATTTCATATATCAGAGTTAAAACATAATTCAAATCAACCAGCAAATAGATTAAAACCATCACCTCTAAATCAAACGTATTATATTCAGTGAGATTATGTAGCACAACCTATGAAGATTAGTATGTATATCCAAGTATGTAACGATTACTCGATCAAAACTTGTTCCCTTAACCTGCTAAAGGAAAATTTTATGCAAAAGACTGCTGAAATATAGCCTCTATCTACATCTTCATTTTGTGATGTATATGATATGCTCAAACTTATAATGTACTACATTAATGAGCATATAAATGTTACAGTAATAAAAAAAGAAAACGAAGAGCCAATGCTTACAGGAAATGCCTTCAGCAGCTATGGCCTGACAGAAAGTTATCATCTCATTGATTGTTGATTTTCAATTTCATCAACACCAGTTTCTTCCGTAGTGTTGCTGCAACCTACTGTAGCAGGATTTGCAGATTCTAGTGTTTGGTTTACGGATGGCTCGCTTTTTTGAGCCTGTAGACCCGTAAAACGTGCAAGATCTATCCATTGCTGCAGAAAGATAATATGTATAGAGAATTAAGATTAAATATAACATATTACATATATGCAGCTTCACTAGTAAGTAGAGTTGCCCATTTTCTAAATGGATCTAAACAAAGTTGTTATAAACCCTACCCCGACATTTTTCCACACCTACTAGATAGCTAACAGGACTGTCGGACCCATAAAGATACATTACGAGGATTATAAGTTGAGATATATATTAACCTGAGTTCCCCAGTAGGAGTTGACCGTCCTTGCCACAAACGATAGCATATTTACAAATAATGGTTGATCAGCAAACAAATCTGAAACACGATGCTCTACCAGTCCAGCAATAATCTACAATAATGAGTTGCACTTAAGTTAATACCAAACCCATGGAAACAAAAATAGTTAAAAGTACATGTGACAAGATAGGAAGGCTTGGGTAATGGTTCGAAAAAGGTTCAGGTTAAAACTATTCATTTTTAGTAGAGGTCAAAACAGGCTAACCCGAGACAGGTTAGCCACATAAATACTTTGTTGCTCTTTCCAGAAAAATATGGATAATTGATGTGCCAACTATGTCACACAAAAACTATTATTACAAAAAATAACCAGTATTACAAATTTGGGATACCTGATACCGGAGATTAGCTGATGTCCCAAGAAAGCCACTATAAACAACCGCGGTCTTCAAAATTGGTGATCTTCTATTCTGTTGTGTATTTACAAGGGCAGGGTTAAGAAACTTGCGTGCAGTGAACAACACATTTGAGGCAGCCACAGCTCCAATACTAGATATAAACCCAACACCAGCAAGTTTTACACCACCAACAACCACTGAAGCAACTCTATGGCCAACATTCCAGTCCTTCCCAGCAAGTGCCTTTTGAAATGCATTATCGGGTATGGATCCCAAAAGGCCCGTTAGCGAATCTATGCTATCTGGCCCATTAGCATCATCAGCAAATGAAAGAAATGATAAAGTAGGGGCCGGAAGCCATACTGTGAAGAAATCAACTACTATTCCTCTTAAGGTGTCTGTCATGACATAATCGATTTCTTCAAAGAATTTTCCCTTTCGTTTCTGATATTGTGCCATGAGGGTAGTGGTTATTGATATTGATTCCTCTATGGCTAATCTATTTAAAAACTTGGGATCTGCCAATAATCTCTCTCGAAAACCCTGGCATATAAGTAGAATGAGATGCTATTGTTATAAGAATGACAAATTAGTTAGTTCTACACGAATAATTACCTGAAAATTATGAGTAAGTTCTGATAGAAGAGGGTACTGCTCCAGATCAAAGAAATTCTGCAGTACTTCTGGGGATACCAGACCAAGATCCAGTCCTTTTTGAATATCCTGAAAAACATAGAATACAATGTTGTTATATATGCATAAGTAACAATTTCATCCCAGTTGGGTTACTTTTAGTCTATAAGTCAGACAAAATAGAAAACTAAAATGGTTAAAGGGGTTTAAGGTTGCCCTAAGTGTACTTTACGCATCTCCTAAACCATTTGTCCATGATTTAGATTATTCTTGTAAAAATATTGTTTTTATATGTTCATATTCATGCACTAGTTATATCACAAGTGTCATCAAAATGGACCATAAAGCATTGCCAGGACAACCTGACCCCTTACTACAATTAACATGTTCCACCAATTACCCAAACCTGCCACTCATGCCACCTCTAATAAAATGGGTGGTTTAGAGTTCAAAATATCTTTAGCTATCCCGATACAAGTGGAGATATCAAAATTTTTTTAGTATGTTAAATCTGATTAACAAAAGCAAAAAAGAACCTAATTTGCAACTTAAAAATGGGTCCACTAACCTGTGGCAAAGCATCTCGCCTTCTGCCAGCAGCATTCATAACTCGGGCAATTTCAGCACGATCAAAGCAATTCCTGGTGCATGGTCTGGCGGCAGAATACCATAAAAAATCAGCAACAGGAGCTTCACCCTCCCGTCTTATATACTGCCTTTCAGGATCAAGCAATATAACTGTTTGATTTTTCTTTTGCATCTTCTTTGCAATTCTTGCAGGTACTCCAGTCCCTCTTGACCCGTAAGTAACATGGCTTGCACCAGTTACCACCACCAGCATTCCGGTGGCTCCACCATTTGTAACAGCCTGTAAAATTATCTGAGACATTGTGTACTCCTCAATAACTCTCGTTTGTGCTGATAGATAAGAGCTTGGACCAAAAGGAATAGATTGATTTGGGAAGCTGATTTCTTTTGAAGGTCTACGAGAGATTGATGTAAAGCCAGATATAAATCCTGAACCAGCTGGAGGGGCGTAAGCTTTACGTTCAGCCTTTGAAAGCCCACGGATACCATCAGCTTGAACAGTCCTGAGGACCTACACATATATCATGACAATTATTAAGTAGCGTATCATTAGTTTGAACATATACTAGAGGTGGCAAAATTGGTAGGCGGTTGGGTCGGCTAACGGGTCATATGAGTGTCTTTTGTATGGGTTGGATTGGGTTGTCCCGAAGATATTAGTTTCCAAATTTTAATCAATAATATATATGTTAGATTTACTGTTACATATGAATATATGAGTACCTGATGGCTGATATATACTATTACAATAACAATAGAGCTTTTGAATAAAACCCTTTAGTAAGTTGTATGCACTAAACATGCACCTTTGGTCTTTGGAGACTTTCCACCCATTTGACGTGTTTGCTTTGATTTTACCCATTGACTGATTGACCAGTTAGAGATTTAAAAAAAATACCCAAATTAACCTGTTTATAAGTAAATGTACTAAAAATTGTCATCTCTACTCTATATACACCATTGGTTGGTTTTGCTAGAAAAAGAGTACCTTAAGCGGTGTGCCACATGCAACTAGTCGGATTCCATTATCACGACAGTAGTTTAGAAGAGGCTCATATTCCTGCCATCGCTGAGGAGGCCAATGTGACACAAAAGGCTTTAAGGTCTCGCCATCAATTCTGCCATCCATGATAAGTTTCAAATTTCAATAATGAACATAACCATACCAGAATCAATAAGCAGGAAACATATATACCTAGATATGGTGTGTGCTCTTTATAGCTCAGTAGATGTTCAAATGTTAAAACCTTTTTTTCCAGTCAAACACTGTTTGTACTAAAGGTTTAAGCCTAAATCAAACTTAGTGGTATTCAAATATAATTTAAATAGTGAAATTGAAAGTAAATACTCATGCACCCACTGTATAAGTAAGTCCAAACAGGTCTCGTATATGGAAATCAGATCTATGGCAAGACGAAATTTTTAATTAATACCACACATTCATTAGAATATACTACCAGTAATCACCAAAGCCTGCCCTTAGCACCAATTTGCTGATCAAAATAAATATACAAATATACTGGCTGCACTATTGCTAAAAATCTCTAGCACTTTAAACAATTACCTATACAAACATAGGTAGCAAATCTGATGCATCTGCTTACACCCATATCTTTTGAAACACATGTGAAGATGCCTCTCGATCATCATCACAAACAAACTATTCTAACAGCCATGTTTCCCAGCTAAATACTTTTGAGCTTTAATAATTACCAGTGTCAACTCTTACCATTTATCATTTTATCTGTTTCGCTTTTCATTTCCTACAATGCTTAACTATTTCCCTAATTCTGACTCCCAAATTGTTATTACTGGTTAATGTTTTATAACAACTTATCAATATAGTGCACAAACACTAGTAATTAACAACAGCTAAAAAGAAGCAAACCTTTTATCAACAAACTGATTGAGTTGTTCTTGCAAATCAGCTGGAAACGCTTCCAGAGCCAAAGTAAGCTGCCGATTCGCCTCACTACACCTCTTGGCCAAATTCCTCACAATCTCAACCTCCAATTCCTTATCATCTCGAGTCGGAACTTGCTCCGCTTCACCTAAATAAACAATCCGACCATTCATCACCTTCTCCCATACCTTTCCTTTGTCCTTCCCCACCGCCAGAGGCTCTCCAATCGCCGTCGCATCGTATATCCTCGAGTTTATCACCTCCTCCTTCTTCACCTCCGCTTTTACAGCTTCCGATTTCGTCTCCGTAACTGAAACCGGCGTAATTGATTCATTCTCCGGTTTCTCATCCGCTTTAGCTACTGCCGATCGGAGCATGTAAGCTCCGATAGCAATCAATGGCGTCACTAGCACATCTCGTCTTCTCTGACGAACAGCACCTGTGTTATTACACTCCTCCGTATTCCTCCGGTGAACGGCGTTGATACTGACGTGGCGACGACGTTTGTTGATAGGAGTGAGACGGAAGATGTGATAACTAGTTTCCGGTGAAGATAACGGATTGTTGGGACAGTGAAACCGTCGGAGAGTAGTTTGAGCCTCCATCTCCGGCGAAAGCTTCACCGAGTTTGTGCTGATTTGCGGTTTAAAAAATTAAAGGGAAAAATGTAATGAAATGAAGATGAAAGGGGATTGGTGGTACATACGTTTATTATTTTTGTTTTTTGTAAATTGGGATTTTCTGACGTGGCAGATATGAGTGGTGTGATAAATGTTAACACGTCAAAGTTATGTGGCATCTGCACCACCAAGTGCTGCTTAAGAATATAAATAAAAATAAAAAATCTACACCACCAAATGCCAACACTACTTTAAAGTTGATATATTTGCAATTCATGTATAGGGAGGATGGTGTTTTTTCTATGGTTGATATAAAATGGAATTATTAGTTTAAATCGGTATAATCAGAATAGTTAGATATTTAATTTGAAGGGTTAAATGCATATTTCTTCCTCTAAAACACTTTAAATACATATTTACCCAGCCAAAAAAATCAATTGCATATTTCCCCCTATAAACAACTTTAATTTGCAAATATACCCATTTTTAATAAAGACATTTAGTTAACATTGGGTATATATGCAATTGATTTTTTTAGTTGGGGAAATATGCATTTTGGGGTGTTTATAGGGGTAAATATGCAATTAAATCTAATTTGAAAGCAAGATTTGAGATTGATTGAGTCTCTATTTGAATAGTTGATTTAGGAGTGTTTAAAGAACGGTGATTCAAATGTCTAAAATCTAAATCATTAAGAGGTAGAGGTTAGAGATGAACCTCTAGCCGTCGGAGATGGAGCCTAGTCACCGGGTTAGAAGTTAATGAAGGCCAGAGACAAACGTATGTTTTTTTTAGGTTAAGAGGTTTTCAGACCCACTAAAAGCTCTAATTACTAGTTCAGAATTCAGATGCTATTAAGACGTTGAACCTCTTAATGCCAGAAAAGAAAACAAATAGCCCCATGTCTAATTACATTTGACAGAATCAAACGTTTTCATCTATTCAAAGAAAAAAAGGCAAAAAAAAACACGCCTTATCTTTTTTACATTCTTAGTGTTGGGCCTTGGTTTTAATATTGTATTGGGCTCTTCACTAAATTATTTTCATATCATAAATTATTATCTAACTCATTTTATTAACATTAAGATGTTCACATTCTAAACAACTTAACTATTTCAAGACCTCGTATTTGATCATATCATTTCACAAATCTATGTAACTGTGATTACATGCATTCATCATCATGTTTCTTTGAATGCAATCAATCATCAAAATACCTTTAACACATTATTCAAACCTTTGAGCGAACATTTATAACAATAACGTTATCTTAATCAATCCAATTTTAGTTTTGTAGAAATTTAGGATACAAATTTGTTTCAAACAATATA
This sequence comes from Tagetes erecta, assembly GCA_030867185.1. Lineage (NCBI taxonomy): Eukaryota > Viridiplantae > Streptophyta > Magnoliopsida > Asterales > Asteraceae > Tagetes > Tagetes erecta. Next base: position 16,534,330 of record CM061491.1, on the reverse strand, counting down.
CACACGTAAGATCCAAATTCAGATAACAATGATTCAAGCAAGATGAAGACGAAGAATCTCACGAAACTCTAACATTCTCGTTTCGGTATAAAACGTGTTGTATTTATTCGGCCAATACGTCAACCATATCCACCCTTTCGCTTCCCACTCCATCGTCTCCCCAATCGCATCTCTTCCGATCTTCCACAACACACTTTCTCCATACTCATCTCTTGCGAAAATCACCCCTCCCTGCCTTGTAAACGGCCGATAAGCACTCGAATACCGATTCCTGAACCATGCTTTCGGTTTAAGCAGCGTGAACTTTGAAGGTTTTGATGAGAAAACCTCGTGGCCGTTAACACTATCATGAAGGAACCAGTTGAACGTGCCGCTATTACCTATTAGAACATAAATGTAAATAATATTACGTAGAAGTTCATTTTAATAAATATGGGTTTATTATATATATTAAACGTGCAACCCTAGTACATCACATAATAATACAACATATTCACAATAATAAACATGAGCTAGCTAGGTGTTTAATTTTACCGTAGACTGATTGTTCAAATTTCCATGGCTTGAGGTTTGTGGTGATTGTTTCACCAGCGGAAACGGATATTCCGATGTGAGGATTTGGTGGTTCGAAAGAACCTTCGATTGATCTCTCTATGCCTATTTCGCGTGTAGGATTTTCGGATGATTTACTAACGGAGACGCTCATGACGTTGGTTTGGATTGTGGGGGTGAGATGTAAGGATATGCATGACGGGAAGTGTTTTTCGTCGATTCCTGCTCCACGTTCTTTCAAGAGGGTGTCGTTCACAAGTCTAGTAACGTCACACCTGTGTAAATGTAAATCTATGATTATTATACCTGTATATATACGTTTATATAGTATTGCAATATTCAAATTGTGCTTGCAAATTGCAATAAAACTAAAAATTAACACGTACCGTCATCGGTCAAGTTGTTAGTTTATTTATTATCAAGGTGGTAGGTTATATACTTTTCAAATTAATAGTTACATATGGTAACTATATAGTATATTATAAAATAAAGTTTTAAGGTTTATATAAAAAGTTAGTATATCAAAAGTCGATTAGAATTATAATTTCAAACATTTAGAAAAAAATCATAAATGAAAAAAAGTTATAAATATCAAATTCAATTTCCATGATTTTGGTTGAAATATTATAAAAATGAAATTACTATAATTTATTATGCATATAAATATTTTTCATAGTTTGTAACGTTTATGTGAATGACCTAGTTAAATGATAAGTGCCGGATTATTTACTCATTTATAAGTATAGAGAGATATTATGATCTTACCTTCTATAGATGCACATTATACACGTAATATAATATCCAAATCAAGTTTCAAACATATAACTATATATAAGAACTTGATAAACCCGTATCATGTGTGCGTATGTATTTATTATGTACTGGGGTTTAACTCGTATATTACACGGGTTGAATGATAAAAATAAAAAAATTAATAAAATTGCTACAACTTTTCATGATGAAAGTTAAACATTATATGTAATATTGCAATATGCAGATTTGTATAAGCATTTCATAAATTTGGACTATAAATTAAAAAGTAATTTTTAAATTTTTTATTAAGAAAAAAATTTCTAAATTAAAAGTAATTAACTTAAAATTATAGTTTTTAAAAGTTAAAAGTACTTACAACACTAGTATATGATTTATTTCAACTTAACAAAAAATACAAAACTATGCACATTTAAAAAGTAATTGTTTAAAAATTTTATTGAGAAAAAGATTCTTAAATGAAAAGTAACTATCAAATACTTATAACTATAGTTCGCAGAAATTAAAAAGTATTTAATACACTAATTATATGATTGATAGTTATGCTTAATAAATAAAATATAAAAATATAGACATAGTCATAAAATATTTTCATATACAGACCAAAAATAGTAGACGCTCTACAAATATGACAAGTGTCAAAATTTTAACTTTGTCATTAGTATAGAAAGATGCATGCATATGTTAATAACTAGTTTATTGTCCGCGCTACATTTAAGAACATAATTCAAGTGATGCTTTTAAAGGTGTTCATAAATATTCCATTCAGTTTTGAGACAAAACTGTGATAAAACGGAACACATGATATATTTTTAAAATTTAGATTTTTAGTATAGCAATATTATACTCAAATTAAAGAGAATAAAGTGTTTAGTTTTATGATGTAGTTTATTTTTTTAAAATCATATAAAAATGTTATGTATATTTATAAAACATTGAGGTCTTTAATTATATTTTATTATTAACTTTATCCATAAATTTCATTTTTAAACCCTATCAAATATAAACCGACTCACATACACTCATGTAGTAAAGGGTTAAAAATATAAATATTCTTAAGTTTTTCAGAATTCTCCAAAATATTAGGGGACCAAAAATGTAATTAGTTTTATTATAATAAATTTAATATACATATTTTAAATAAAAATCATTATTGTGAGATAATCTCTCAAATAATGCCACATAAGCTAAAAACTATGAAAATATGCCACATAAGATTTTTTTGTTTTCCTATATTATATAAGGATGTTACATATCCAAGGTTAGATACTCATGTAACACACAGATTAAATAAAAACATCTTAAAAAAAATATTTAGATAATCGTATTCTTTTCTTAAGAAATAACTTGGTGTTAAATTTTCAAACATAAAAATTTAGGTATTAAAGATAGAAAACCAAAACTTGGCTCTATTATACTATAATAAAATATTTAGAAATAAAACCAAAAAATTGAGTTGTATAAATATATAGCTTTTAAAATTTAAATTAAACTTTAAAGTTAATATAACGTAACAAAATTTAAATTTACTATTATGATGATAAATGTAAAAATTACTCGTTTTAAATTTAATATTATGATGACGAAATTGTAGAAATTATATTTTAAACCATTTAGTTTCGATTGTATAGAGTATAAATCTCTTAAGGTGGTTTAAAACATGTAGAAATCGTAGTTGAATTTTAAATTCAAATTTTAACATCAAGGAAATTATTTTAATAAATAATTTCGGGTTTGGATTTGGGGCAAATGTCACATCAATAACCAATATTTTTAATTAATTAAGAAGATTAATGTTAGAGTGACACACATGATAAAGTGATGTGATACTGATGTGTCATACTTAAAATAATGACATAACCAAGATTTTTAATTTAACTAAGAAGATTAATATGACACATATGATAAAATGATGTGACAAAGATATATCAATATATCATACTTAAGTGAATGACATGTGAAAAAAGTTATTAATCTCTTCGTCCCATTTTAAATGTCAATTTTTCCTTGTTTAGTTGTCCAAATTTAAATATCGATATCAATTCCAAAAATAAAAGTGTAATTTCTAATTTTACCCTTAGTTATTTAACACAAAAGTACATTATGATTAAAAGACAAAAGACTTTAATAACATTATTGTCATTTTATAGGTTGAAAATATATAATAATTCATTTTTTCTTAAACTTTGTGTTGTGGACTTGTGGGTCTCATGACATTTAAAATGTGACGGAGGGAGTATTTTATTAGTATAGGAAGATTATAGGGCAAATTCCTAAACTGACCATTATGACCATTTTTTTACCTTAAAATGACATCTTAAACTTTTTGTTACCAAAATGTCCACTCATTAAAAGTCGTCGCCTACAAATAAAAGTGGACATTTTGGAACAGAAAGTCAAAGGAGCTGACTTTATTTTTTTTGTATCGGATGACTTTTTTCTGTAGTCATATGACTTTTTTTTATAGTCAGATGACTTTTTTCTTTTTAAAACTCAAGTAACTTTGTGACACATGTCGTCTCGTGTATGATTGATTTTTGAAGGTCTGGATGACTATTCTGTTAATAAGGTAGTAACTTTATGGACCTTGTTAAAATGTGTCTATTCTACCACTACCTTATTTATCTTCGTAACTATTCTACCACTACCATTTATATGGTCTTTCTAACTTAACTTTTAACAATCTGTACATGTAGTTTTTTTAGTTCGACGATATTGAAAACACTTACTTGATTAAATTGTTAACATATAGTTCTCTTCAATTACCTGATTAAATTGTTAACCTTAAATATTTAAATGTGACATGCGAATTGTTATTAACCTTCAGTTTTTTTATAGTGTCCACTTGCAATATAGGGTTAAACAATCAAATTAATATTTTTTTTCGAGGATTGAATTGATAAGTATGTTAACAAAGTAGTTTTTTTTCATTTTTAGCTAGATATTAAACTTTCTTTCATGATAATTGATTTTAAATTCAAATTCAAAGTATTATGATGAGTTATTTAAAATTAAAAAACGGAAAACCTGTTATTCATGGGTTCATATAAAATTTTGTAAATATAAAAAGTATATATATATATATGAAATTTTAAAGTTTAAGATAAATAAGCGTAAAAGAGTCATTTGTTATATATTTTTTTGATGAAAATGATAAATATGATATTTTAACAAATACATATATATATATATACTAGTTTAGTGCCCGCGCTACGCTCGGGAATACAATTCAAGTGATGCTTTTAAGGATGTGTATGAATGTTCCGTTTAGTTTTGAGACAAAACCGTGGTAAAACAGAACACATGATATATTTTTAAAAATTAGATTTTTAGTATAGCAATATTATACTCAAATTAAAGTGAATAAAGTGCTTAGTTTTATGGTGTAGTTTATTTAAAAAAAATCATATAAAAATGTTATGTGTATTTATAAAACATTGAGGTCTTTAATTGTATGTTATTATTAACTTTATCCATAAGTTTCATTTTTAAACCCTATCAAATATAAACCGACTCATGTACACCCCTTGTAGTAAAGGGTTAAAAATATAAATACTCTTAAATTTTTCAGAATTCTCCAAAATATTAGAGGACCAAAAATGTAATTAGTTTTATTATAATAAATTTTATATACATATTTTAAATTAAAAAATAGTTATTGTGAGATAATCTCTCAAATAATGCCACATAAGCTAAAAGTTATGAAAAGATGCCACATAGGATTTTTTTGTTTTGCTATATTATATAAGGATATTATATATATACACACGTGTGTGTGTGATCTTTATAGTTTTGTTTGAGTATAAATAATATTTTTAAACTTTATAGCGGTATATATGAAGATCACCATATTTTTTAATCTTTATCTTATACTAGTTTAGTGCTTGGGAATACAACATCAAACGGTGATTTTAAGGATATTTATGAGTGCACTGATGTTTCCAGTTAGTTTTCAGACAAATCCGTGCTAAAACCGAACACAATATTTATTTAAAAAATTAGTTTTAGTATAACAATGTTATACTCAAATTAAAAAGAATTAAATGCTTGATTTTATGATGCAAATGTTTTTAACATATAACTTTGTATAAAAAAAGTTATACGTGTGCTTAAAGATTAATGAGTTATTTAATTCTAGGCTATTACCAACTTTATCTATAGGTTTTATATTTATATATTATCAAATATAAACTGGCCCATGCACATCTTTAGTAGAAGATATATGGTTGAAAATGTAACTGCTATTATGTTTTCAGGATTCTACTAAATATTAGTAGACATCAAAATGTAACTAATATTATTATAATATATATATATATATATATTAAATATAAAAGTATTATTGTGAGAGAAGCCCTCAAACGACGTCACATAAACAAACTTTGTTTGATAAAGCAAAAAGAAAAAAATATTTATCAAAAAATAAGAAAAACCTGAGTCGAAAAAGAACAAACAAAACAAAAAAAAAAGAAAATTTAGTTAAAAATGAACAAAGTATGAAACTGTATTTAAACATATATGTGTAAATTGTAAATGTGACATTATTTATCTTTCCCTGTTATATTTTATTTAGTTCAATTCTGTCTATCATATGAGGTATAATATGAGGTGTCTTCTTAATTTTAAGAACTCCAATTTATAAAAAAATCAAAAGAACCAATATTGACCAATCAAATTAATATGGGTTTTTCTTGTTAGTTTTTATATAAAAATAGATTCAAAGACATTAAAATAAGAGTTAATTACACCGATAGTCCCTGTGGTTTACCTAAATTTCATGGTTGGTCCTTAAGTTTGAGAAATTACAAAGATGGTCCTTACTATTTGAAATGTTGTTGCGCTGTTGGTCCTTAGAGTGAATATCATCAGTTAAAATTTTTCATTAAACGGCTGAGAAAATACTATTTTACCCTTACTAAATAATAAATATAGTTATATCTATTATTAATATTATTAATTAAATACTATTAGTGTGTAAATATAGTTGTTATTATTATTAATTATTAACTAATTCAATTACAACCACTTAGTTGAATAGCATCATCTCCACTGGACACACCTTCACCGGCGACTGTGCAACGCCACCACTACCGCCTTGGTCTTCCACTAACCCATCACCACCACCACCATCGGTTTCCAACCAAATCGAGCATGCAGATCAGACCACCACCACTACCCATCAACCTTCACGCCGGTCAATCTTCTTCATTGAGCTCATCATTTCACCACCAAACCACCACCACAATCACATCTAAATTCAAGCACACAATGTTAGGCGTCGATTTGAAGTAGGAGGTGATGTTGGTGTTTGTGGAGGTGGAGGTCGACTGAAGTGAAGGTGGCATTGACAGGAGCTGGACGCCAAAGAAGGTGATTGTGGTGTTATGGATGTAGATGACTGCAACGGTGTTAGCAACGATAATAATGACATTGGGTAGGAAAATCTTGTCGGAGAGGAACGTGAAGTAGAAATGTTAATTTGTTTAAAATATTATAAATTATTCTAATATTAAGTGGGATATCATTTTTATTATTTTATTTTTAGTAAGAGTACAATTGTCTTTTCCAACCATTTAACAAGGAAATTTAACGGACATCCACTGTAACATCCCAGCCCGTCGCACCATGATATTGTCCGCTTTGGCAGCCGGAACGCCCTCAGGCGCCGCCCCTCACGGTTTTTAAAACGCGTCATGGTAGGGGAGGTTACCACACTCTTATAAAGCAGTGCTTAGTTCTCCTCCCCACCGATGTGGGATCTTACAATCCACCCCCCTTGGAGGACCAGCGTCCTCGCTGGCACATCGGCCGACGACTGGCTCTGATACCATCTGTAACATCCCAGCCCGTCGCACCATGATATTGTCCGCTTTGGCAGCCGGAACGCCCTCAGGCGCCGCCCCTCACGATTTTTAAAACGCGTCATGGTAGGGGAGGTTACCACACTCTTATAAAGCAGTGCTTAGTTCTCCTCCCCACCGATGTGGGATCTTACATCCACTTTAAGGACCTACGGTGCAACAAAATCCAAATAGTAAGGATCATCTCTGTAAATTCTCAAACTTAGAGACCAACCGTGAAATTTAGGTAAACCACAGGAACCATCTATGTAATTATCTTTTAAAATAATTTCAACATGTAAAAGGAAGCACAATAAGGATCCTGATTAACCGTTTTGTGGTTTTACTCGGCGTAACTTATGAAATCAATTTGAATTGATGAAATTTTAAATCCATGATGTGACATTATTAAATGTAATCATTTTAGATTTTTGATTTACAAACGGTCATTCTAGTACATATATTATTGATAATTTTGAGATAATGTTAATTTAATCCTCTATGTGCATTGATGCATGCGTGTATGTGCATTGATGCATAGTTTTACATAAGTACATTGATTCATCACACTAATGTCTTATCCTATTAGCATGGAAAATCTAACTTTTTCGATATTCAAATTGATTGACTGTAGACAAAATTCAAAAGAAAACAAAAACAACAAATCAAATACAATCATATAAATTGAAAGCGGAAACTAATCTCAAAATAAGTTTTTAGCATAAACGGTTATAAAGTTTTAAAATAGCGGAAACTAATCTCAAAATTAGTTAGTAAAGGTTCTCTTGATTCTTTGTAACTTTTTATTTCTCAAAGAATGAACCACTGATCTAGGATATTTTGTGAGATTGTAACTTGTAACTTGTAAGTAATGAATGGTCAGTTCATTAAAACAGCAACCCCTTAAAAATATAATTATTTTCAGGCATGCACTAACATGAATATTTTTGTACCTTTTGACCTTTTATATATAATTATTTAAACATATACCAGGTGCCAATTAATTACAGGCGGACCACATGTTCAAAAATTAATTAGGAGTATACGGTCATCGTATGTTTCTAAAGGTACCGAACGTAATGGGCGTTATATGTAGGGGATAACGCCCAATAACGTCCTCCACACCACTACGTGGGGGTGTTATTGGGCAAAAATTTCGAGGGGCGTTTTTCTGATAACGCCAGCGCCCACACCAAAACCAATGTAAACTCCAACGGCTACCCCTATAAACGGTCATTTTGACCAAAAATTAAATTTTAAAAAACTTTTTTATATTACATATATATACTACAAACTTAACTCTATAAAAATACACCAAAATCTCTCAAAAAACACACACTATATACTCAAATTTTCTCCACAACACACACATTATTATTTACAATGGAATCCTACGGTTCATCATCAAGCGGAGATAGCACTTCAACGGGGTGAAATAGAGATGGATAATGCGGTTACAAGCGCGGTTGCACTCGCGGCTTCATTTTTGCAACACGTCGCTAACCCACCGAGACCTGTTTATCAAAGAGTATCCGTCGAGAGAGACCGAGCGGCGGCGAATGAACGTTTGATGAAAGATTATTTCGATCCGGTTGAGCCACGATATAATGAAGCTAGTTTTCGGCGTCGGTTCCGGATGAGTTCAAGGCTATTCTTACGTATAGCTCAAGATTTGGAACGAGAAAAACCTTATTTTCAACAAAGATGCGACGCGAGAGGAAGGATGGGATTTACGGCTATACAAAAGTGTACTTCGGCTTTACGCATCCTTGGATATGGCAATGCAACCGACATAAACGACGAGTATCTAAAAATGGGAGAGAAAACAACAAGAGATAGCATGGAAAACTATTGTAAAGGTATTATTGACCTTTTACGGAGAGCGTTATTTGAGAAAGCCGACATGGTTAGATCTACAAAAAATATACGACGTACACGAAGAAGTGCATGGTTTACCCGTTATGATTGGTAGCATAGATTGCATGCATTGGCAATGGGCTAACTGTCCAAACGCTTGGCGTGGACAGTTTACACGGGGTGACCAAAAAGGGCCGTCGGTGATTCTTCAAGCGGTTGCTTCGTACGACCTTTGGATTTGGAATGCTTATTTCGGTTCCGCCGGGTCAAACAACGACATCAATGTTCTTGAGGCGTCGCCAATCATAGAGGATCGCATAGCCGGCAATGCACCCGATGCATCTTTTTTTGTTAATGGAAGTTATTATCCGTTTGGATATTATTTGGGTGATGGCGTATATCCGGAGCTTCCGATGATAATAAAAACGTTTAGAGACCCAATTGACGAAAAGAGAGCTTACTTTAAAAAAGTTCAAGAATCATCAAGGAAAGATATCGAGCGTCTTTTTGGAGTTCTCAAGAAACGTTGGCATTTTATGAGCAACCTGTGTTGGCTAGGGTCAAAGGAAAAAATGATGTACGTTATGTACGCTTGCCTCATATTACATAATATGATTTTGGAGGATGAAGGCAAAGCCTATTGTCAGGATTATACACCGGGATATGTCGAACCGGAACGCGAACGAATAAGCATGGAAGAAAGAATAGCGAACTCCAACTTCATGCGTAACAAAGAGGCGCATTATGCTCTCACGGCGGACTTGGTCGAGCATTGTTGGTTAAATCGTAGGGTGACGCGTGATGACTAGTTTATTTCCGGTTTCGTACTCGTGTATTTTACTTTTATGTATTTTTACTTTTATTAATAAATAAATGTTTAAATAAATTATTTATTAAATGATTAGTTAAATGATGAGGTAATGATTGTGGGGCATTATGTGGGCATTAACCACTACACCAATATTATGATAATGCCCCTTAGTGACATGGCTTCCACATGGTATATAATGCCCCTAAGGGGCATTATCGTTATTAAAGGTAAACTGTGCATTAAATAATTCTAACTGCATTTAGATTTTATGAGTCAAATAAGAGATCGAGGGACACGTTAAAAAACACTTAATATTGTTAAACAAATTTCTTTTAACTGCAGATATACCAACAGTATATTAAAAGGTTCAAAATTAAAGAGTAACTTTTGTTATATAAAATAAAATAAGTAAAAACATTAAAGTAATGATGTGAAGGTAATTAATTACAAAAACTTTATTGGTATAAATGATTATTAAATTTGAAAAGTTTAACAAGGTTGAATATTAATTAATATTCATTACACTATTAGAAAAATAAAATTTTTGAAACAAACATAGTTGTAACAATATAGTCGTAATATTGTCACCAAAAGAAAGTACCGATAAAGTTTTTAAAATTAGGTTGTCATGACATTGGCAACAACTTAGCCATAAAACTTATTTTTTTATAACTTAGTTATACATTTAATTTGCAACAAAATAACAAATTATGGTTGTTTTGTCGGAAAATTATAGTATAAATTAGAGGTTTTCTGTTATTGTTATTTGTCAAATAATTTGTCATAAAAATGTCATAAATATTGAGTTGTCGGAAATTTATTGGAAACCATTAGTATCCAAAAACACCATTTTTGTAGTGTTAAAATGATTTTTTAAAGCTGATAATTAATAGGACTAATGATATGCAACAATAAGTTAAATGACTTGAAAAATGAATCTTGACAAAGATTTTACCCATTTATAATTTATACTCTTTCGTTTCATTTTAATTGTTCATATTTTTTTTTGGATTATTACAATTTAAATATTTATTTTAAAAATAAAAATATATTTTCAATTTTACCTCTAATTATTATACTCAAAAGCTATTTTATGACTAAAAGACAAAAGACTTTAACAACATTTTGTCATTCATAGGTTGAAAATATATAATATATAATCCACTTTTTCTTAAATTTTGTGTTGTGGGTCTCATAACACTTAAAATGAGACGGATGGAGCAATAAGTTGGATACAATATTATTTTTCCGATAAAAAAAAATTAAAAAGCATGTGTGGTTGCTTTTAGGAAGAATAATATTTCAGCATCTATTTTTTCAAAATATATCCAGTGAAGATCGATCGAGACCATGACATGTATAATGGTCTCCTTTGCTTTCAAGCAATCAAAAAACAATTAACTTCATCAACGCCATATATTTCTAACCAAAATCACAAATTCAAGAAACAAAAACCTTGAACTAGTACGTGTACGTACCTCACGTTATCGATGCTAACAAGAACATCAATCCACTTCTCCTGAACTGTTACTTGATAAATCAACTGAATCACCCCTTCAACTTGATGATAATTCAACGAAAACCCTAGTTTCTGATCATCTTGCAAGTTACCATTACACTTCTCAATCTCCATTGCAATCACCGGGCAATATAACTGAATCTTCCATAACCCTAATCCCGAAACCGCCAATGAATACATCGGTGATGATGTTTTCAAAGCACGGTTCATTGTTCGGAGTTCGGTTAACCAGTTTGTGATTGCAAGATTCATGGATCTCATCCATTGTTCTTCCGTGTTCGACCCTATTAACCTCATCAATCTTTTGGACGTTTCGCGTGCCCAAGAGCACACGAGATGGTCTTTAAAGGTGTTGATGCAATCACACCTAATATCTTGAGGAGCTTCGTATATCGATACGAAGAAAGCAAGTGCAAGAAACAAGAAGTTAAGTATGTGGTTGAGGTCGGGGATCGAATTTGGTTGTGGGAGATAGAGGAAGGAGTTGGAGGGTTTTATAGGGGTGTAATTAAGGATGTCTTTGATGATGTTGGTTAAGAGGTTGGATATGGTTACTTGTTGATCAAGTAAGGTGGTGTTAGGGGTGGATTTGAGGGGTTTAGAGGTCCAAAGAGAGATGGGTATGTTGTAATTTGCTTGAATGGAGAAGGTGGTTGATGATGGATGAGTTAGGGTTTTGGAAATGGAGAGATCAAGAGAAGATTGAGATGAAGAACAAATGCAAATGGATTTTGTGTTTGTTTCCCATTGTGTTTGTGGTGGTAAGTGTTGAATCCAATCCCATATATTAGGGAATGAAGAAGTGGCCATTAGTTTGAGAGATTTTTAGGATTGAAGTTTGAAGAATATTATTACACAGTTTATGAGAACATACACCACAGGATACACACGTACACATATATTGATATATATAGAGAGAAGATAGGCAGAAGGAAATGTCAAACTATATATGGAAGATAAGGTATCTCTCTCTTTTAAGTAATTAGGTCTCAGTTTACCTTTTACCTTTTACTTAACAACTAAATTTGCTCGGTCGGGTCTCATGTATATTTGTGACTTTATCACATGTGTTTATAAAAAATGTTTTATGTCTTCTATGTTAAGATATAAAGTCGTAAAGTGTCAATAAATAAAGAAAGAAAAATTCAAACTTAAAGGTTAAAACGATAACCAAGTCAAATCCGGAAGAATTATTGTTAAATAGTCGTCAACTGGTTAAATCATCAGGGTCCAAAATGGTAATTAGTGTAAGTCGAGGATTATAATCGTATATATTCAAAGTAAAAAAACTTGTTGAAAGTTCAAGTCGCGCCAAATTATGAATAAACCAAAGTGGCAAAATCGTTAACAAACTTATGTTTGGCACCGACCTTACTTATTATTAATGTTATAATATAATGCCGGATGTTGGTTTTATGTTCATGTTATTTAGACATTCCATAATTCGACATCTCTAAAAGTTTATATGTCTTGTGTAGGCTTCGTGTAAAGCTATACAAAACGAATAGGTCCAGCCTAACTCTTCGTATACAACTATGCTTACATATATATATATATTATATGTCTGTACATATTTGTACATATAGAGTGAGATTCAGATACAAATTATTTTAATTTAAGAATGGTAAGAAGGAATAAGGTATTAATATGTGTCATCTAGTTAAATTAGAAAATATGTATTTTAGTCGTACTTATTTTTTACTTTCTTTCTTCAAATACAAGACACATGTTAATTCCTCTACTTTTTTTACATGTTTATAACTTTTACATACGGCATTAGTTTTCTCTCTTTAAAACGCGTATAGTAGTGTTGATATATAAAAAACAATTTTTTTTAACTCATTGTGTAATAGATCAGGTCATTGTACGTGTCATATTCTGATTTGACGAGGATTACACAATGACCCGATAAGAATTACATGGTATAACGTAATGATAGTGAATAATAAGCATGTATAACACAATGACACAATCATAACAAACATTTTTTTTTCCATAAAACGCATATAATGATTAATTTGTTTCTATAAGACGAAGTAATGATTTATTTTATTTAACCAAACAAGATAATAGAACTAATAAATGATCCAGATTTATTTGTTTGTCTATTTTTTCTTCTTTGTTAGTTTTTTTTCTAGTTTTTTCTAGTTCATTTGATTACCCTATATTAAACAATTATAAAAAAACAAAATGAAGAGAAAAAAGTGAATGAAAATAAAAGCAGAAAGGAACTCAAAGTTTAGGGGGAAAGGACTAAGGAGAACTTAAATATTTTTTTCAATTAATATAAAGATAGTGAATTTAGTAAGATATCTATTAACCAGAAGTAGAAATTGAAATAGATATATAGCTTATAAATATTTGTATTTTGTATGCTACTAATACACAAGGTAAGGTAGTTGGAGACCTTGTGCATTAGCGTTTCTTCTTTCACTTACTATTTACACTTTGATCTCAGTTAAAAATTATTTTTACAATACGTCGTGATGTGCAAGGCATAAAATGTTTATAATCTATACATGTATAACTACGCTAATGTCACGTTTAACGTGCGAGACAATGCTTCAATGACAATCCCATTACATGCGGCACATGTTAGAATCCTAATGTCATCATCGTAACATGTGTAACGAAGTACGTTACACGTGTCGAACGAAAATATGTGTCATCTAAGACTCGACTGCCATCTTGGTTTGCTTAGTTTGTTGTTAATTAACAAGTATTCGAGTAACTAAAAAAATCTATATTAAAATCTTACCGAAATAATAATAAGAACTAAAAATATAAAGACAAAGAATGTTGTAATTAAACTTTTAATAGAAAGGACACGTTAAGTTTAAAACACACAAAAAAAATTATTAAATCAAATTAGGAAATTTTGGTAAGGGCATACAACTTCCATAAAGGGAATAGTTGTATGATCACAGTTATTAAAGACCTTGTCTATGAACATATAGAATTAACACAAGTTTGAAATGTCTTACAAATTAGTATATGTCACACTAATATATGTACCGTAGCTAGTTTTTAGTTATCTAAGTGTTAAAATAAAATTAAAAAATGCATGACATAACGTTGTACACTACTATTGCTTTTAGTTAAGGTTTATAGGTTGGTAATGGTTTCAACTATCATCTTTTGGTTGTTGGCGATCCCAACTTTCAACTAGCGAAATGTCCGGTATAATAGTCCTACATTTTGTCATTTTTGTCACCAATGAACCGATGTTAAATTTTTGACAAAATTGCATAAATAATCGTCATTTATTTATATGTCAATTTGCTACTTCTGTCATTTTTGTTAAAAAGTTGCATTGGCTATCCTTTTTTTATTGTGTTTGTTGCAGATTATGTTCTTTAGGCTAACTCCAGTTAGTTTTTAAGGTTAAATAAAAAGTATTTTTGTCTTTTAAATTATAAAAATATAAAGGACGAATTGTGCAATGAAATAAGGGCTATTTATGTTAGCTATTTAAATAATAAAAAAAAACCCGGCCACACACCCCTATCTATCTATCATATATATAGAGGGACACTCAAATGAGAACACCTTTTAACTTGAGTACAAAAAGTACAACTTTAACGAATCATAGAGGGGGTCAAACTGTTGAATTTTTTGTAATATAAATTGACTAAAATGTTTATAATTCAACTAATTTTAACATATAATTAAAAAAAATATGATTCGTGATGTCGTTTGTTAGAATGCATATATGCACCCAAAATGTGTGTTTGTGTACAAGTAATGTGGGTGCATATATGCATTTTAACAAACGACTTCACAAATCATATATTTTTTAAATAGATGTTAAAATTAGGTTAATTATAAGCATTTTGGTCAATTTATATTATAATAAATACAACAGTTAAAGCGGTTCCTAAGTTGTTCTCAAGTTAAAAGTGTTCTCATTTGAATGGATCCCTATATATATATATATATATATATATATATATAGGGAGGGGGTAATTTGAGAACGCCCTCTAGTTGTGAGAACTCGTGAGAACCTTACTTCCCGAGCTTTTTCGTAATATTTTTTTTGGCTCAAATGTTGCTTATATTAAAAACTAAAACCTGAAAAAAAAAGAAAATTTATAAAAAAAAATCTGTCGTTAGAAAACGTATATGTTAGTAAAAAATATTTACGACATATTACATAGGTGTAACAAATTACACCAGCGTTTTTTCGCTGTAAATATTTTTTAGTTACATATATGTTTTTTAACGATGAAAACATTTTTTTTTAATTTTTCTTTTTTCCAAGTTCTAGTTTTTAATATACGTAACATTTTAGCCAAAAAAAATTCTATAAAAAAACTCGGGATGTAAGGTTCTCATGAGTTCTCAAAACTAGAGGGTGTTCTTAAAATATCTCATTTCTATCTATCTATATATATATAGATATAGATAGCCCTTTTTTCGTTACACATTTCGTCCTTTATATTTTCTCAACTAAAAAGACAAAAATGCCCCTTATTTAACCTCAAAAACTAACAGAAGTTAGCCTAAAAGACATAATCTGCAACAAACACAATAAAAAAGGACAGTAAATTTTAACAAAAAAGACAGAAGTAGCAAATTGGTATATAAATAAAGGGCGATTTATGTAATTTTGTCTAAATTTTTTATTTAAAACCAATAAGATTTTTTCGAATTTAGACCGACGTTTAAGGCTTTTTTATTGGAAGAAGATCAACGAGTCGATTTATATAAAACTACCTTGAAATGGTGCTTCAGTCGGATGTTTAAACCTAACGATGCTTCAGTAAGATTTTTTACATTCGGTAATACTATTATCGTCCTAAATTTTACCCTTAATAAACTTACCATTAACCAAAGGCCTCTGGCCTACGGTATAGATAAAACTTTGCTTTTTCATACGCGATGAGGGTGATAACAAAAATTAAGACATTCAAAATAGTCAAGCTTTCCATTATTACTTATTACGTGGTTTATTAGTGCCAATTAAGTCATTGTAGTGTTTTGGTGAAATACACAACGTACATAGGGGTAGGGATAGTAGTGGGGTATGTGGATAATGATAAAGTTGTAGCTAGGATGCATGAAAACGCTTTAAGAACATGATTCTCGGCTTTTGCTTGCTTGTTTAAATTGGTGATGAAAGTATATATATAACAACTAAGTTGAAAGCATCATCTCCTTTAGGTTGTACAATAATTCAAATGGTCCCTAGTTGGAAATTTTAATTGCATTCAATTCTTGAGTTTATGGAATTTAATTTCGTGGCAAGACAAGAGTGGTTGTATGAATGTTGATCCTGATATATGATACAGTAAAACGAATAAATAAGTTCTACTAAAAACAAGAAATTAAAAGTTTGCCGTGCACGAAATTGTGTTCTAATACAATGCATGCATGTACATGTTTGATATTGGGCTTAATTAACATCATGTTTAATTTCATGCAAATAAAATCAAATACATATATAGAAACAATGTATTATAATCTAGTATGGATAATTGATGTATGATCATACATGATTTCATGCTCGGATGCCTAATTTATAAGATGATCTTTCCAAGTTAGGCTAAACAAAAATCAATAGGGAAAATCTTAATGTTGTGATATTTAACTTTATTGGTAGCCAGTTAATTTGTAATAATCTAGTAGCTACAAATTAATATAATAATAAATTTAAATAGTTATATCACCTAGATTAGTTCTTATGATTTGATATATTACTGAGATGTGTACGTGTGTATTACTTTAAAAATGATTTACAAAATGACAGAAACAACTAATCTTATGATTTGATTACTGAGATGTATACATGTGTACTAGACTAGATTAGTACCCGTGTATTACACGGATTTTAATTTTATAGGTTTTAACTCAATTTACATATCAAACTTATTTTTAACATATCTCTTATTAAATCGATTTGATATTTACAAATATATTCATATAAAAAATCATATGTTACAATAAAAGATATGATTTATAATAGTTGGTAAATTTTTATTGGAACATATCGGGTTAGGAGATAATTCATAATTATTGTAAATTTTTTTATTTGAACATATCGAGTTATGAGATAATTAATGATAATTGGTAAAACTTTAATTTGAACATATCGGGTTAGGATAAATCATAATAATTGATAAGTTTTTTTATTTGAACATATCAGGTTAGGAGATAATTTATGATACTTGGTACATATCGGGTTAATATATAGATCATGATAATTGGTAAATTTTGTATTTGAACATATCGGGTTAGGAGATAAATGATGATAATATGTGAATTTTTAATTTAAACATATCGGGTTATTTCGAATATGAATCATACCATGACCCGTCTAAAAATTCTCCATCAAATTAATTAGAACATGACACCTAAGCAAAATCCTATGTTGAGTAGTTAAAATGGTGACATGTGGATGTGTTACTCAATTATTAGAATAGGTAGATTAGTACCCTGTATTACACGGATTTTAGTTTTATAGGTTTAACTTAATTTAGATATCAAATTTATTTTTAACATATCTCTTATTAAATCGATTTAAATATTTACAAATATATTCATATCAAAAATCATATGTTACAATAATGGATATGATTTATAATAGTTGGTAAATTTTTATTTTAACATATCATGTTAGGAGATAATTCATGATAATTGTTAATTTTTTATGTGAACATACCGAGTTAGGAGATAACTAATTATAATTGGTAAAACTTTAATTTGAACATATCGAGTTAGGATAGATCATAATAATTGATAAGTTTTTTATTTGAACATATCACGTTAAGAGATAATTCATGATAATTGGTACATATCGGATTAAGATATAGATCATGATAATTGGTAAATTTTGTATTTGAACATATGAGGTTATGAGATACTTGATGATAATTTTCGAATTTTTAATTTAAACATATCGGGTTATTTCGAATATGGAGCATACCATGACCCGTCTAAAAATTCTCCATCAAATTAATTTAGAACATGACACCTAAGCAAAATCCTATATGAATTAGTTAAAATGATGACATGTGAATGAGTTACTCAATTATTAGAATAAATAGATTACTTTAAAAACAATTTATAAATGACAGAAAGAAAAGACAGCTTTGTCTTAACAAGACTATTATTGTTATCTGTTAAATAAGTTTAACATTTACTTTAAAAAATACAAATTACTATGCGTGGCATCAATGAATTCTATCAAGAAAAATTTCAAGAACCTTAGCCTTTGTAAAATTTAATTTAGAAAAATTGTGATAATTCAAAATTATTAATAATCGGCTAATATTAATATCAACTAGTAATTTATTAATATTAATCTCAACTTTTAATTTGTTTAACAATAACCGTCTTAGTTTAATTTTTCTTTTAACTCTATTAGTTTTTTTAAGTGTGACACGTAATGTGGCATGTGACATATATATTACTCGACTCAGTGAACAAAAATAATTTATTACATTAAATAAAATTGAGTAATCTACATATTCTAATAATTGAGTAACACATCCACATGTCACCATTTTAACTACTCCACATAGGATTTTGCTTAGGTGTCATGTTCTAATTAATTTGATAGAGAATTTTTAGACGGGTCATGGTATGCTCCATATTCAAAATAACCCGATATCTTTAAATTAAAAATTCACAAATTATTATCAATTATCTCCTAACCCGATATGTTCAAATAAAAAATTTACCAATTATCATGATGTATATATTAACCCGATATGTACCAAGTATCATGAATTATCTCCTAACCTAATATGTTCAAATAAAAAACTTATCAATTATTATGATTTATCCTAACCCGATATGTTCAAATTAAAGTTTTACCAATTATCATTAATAATCTCATAACGAGTATGTTCAAATAAAAAAATTTACAATTATCATGAATTATCTCCTAACCCGATATGTTCCAATAAAAATTTACCAACTATTATAAATCATATGTAACATATGATTTTTTATATGAATATATTTATAAATATCCAAATCGATTTAATAAGAGATATGTTAAAAATAAATTTGATATGTAAATTGAGTTAAAACCTATAAAACTAAAATCCGTGTAATACACGGGTACTAATCTAGTAATATTAATAAAATTATAAGTTACAGTATACTCCGTATTAGCCAATTCATTCTTTAAAAATACATTTTCTAAGATTATTCAACCTAAAACTCTTACATAATTTTTTATTGAACAGCAACAATTGTATATATATTCAACCACGACCAAGCGCACTAACACAATTGGCGTTACGAACCAGTCACAAACCCCATTGGCAACTCTCTTGCGCAATAGTTTTAGAAAACTACCTTTTATACAAAAAAAATTGAGTGACATATATATATTTTACGAACTCGCCAGCTAGTGGTGGTGGTTGTTGGAATTTGACACAGAAAATTAAGAAAGATATCTGGATGGTGGTGTTGTGGTTTTGAGTGCTTGAGAAAAGACGATGGTTTCACCTGTAGATTCTTTCGTATTTTTATTGGTTGAGTCAGTATGGGGCTAATGGACAACGGAAGGCTCAACTAAATTTACATTTTGACATGTACGTGTTGCCTCCCTCTTTTATACACATAACGTATTTCATGAGTTTCAATGGCAAAGACGTCTGTTAAACCTTTAACATACATTCGGTATGTCTAAAACAAAAGGATGCGATTTTGTTAATTGAGCAATAACTCTACGGATACACAGGTTGAATCCTATGACCATTGGTCAATGATGATCATTTAGAAGATATGCAACGTGTGACAACTTTAATTATTAAAAGTTCGATTTGTTAGTTTCTAATAATAATAATAACAAGCATTTACAACTTTAGTTATTAGATATGCAACGTGTGACAACTTTAACAATGACATTTTTTTGTCTGGTTAGCCAAGAAGTTCTTACTTTTTTCTCCCTTCCAATACAAGTTAAAACATACATACTCTTTAACTTTAGGGGGTGTTAAATACATTTCCATAAAACTCAAGGGGTAATTTCAGACAACCATATAAAATCAAAGGACTAACATACACACACCAAAACAAATAAGGACTAATCTATCACACAAAATATAACTTGAGGGATAATCTTTGCAGATCAAAGTCACCACGTGTCTTGACCAATCACACCATTCCACATTCTCACCGGCGTCAACAAATTTCTCACTCAGATCACAACCGTAACACGATGTCATCACTTCCGACCACCACCACTCAAACACCGTCAACAGCCACCCCCGCCTTTCGTTCCTTCATCTCCCGTTTCTCCTCCACCATCCGCCACTCGTTCTCCAATCGCCGCCCATGGTCGGAGCTCATCGACCGCTCCGCCTTCGCTCGACCGGAATCACTCTCCGATGCCGCTTCACGCATCCGCAAAAACTTCATCTATTTCCGTGTTAACTACATATCTCTCTTCACAATCGTTCTCGCTATCTCTCTCCTTACTCATCCTTTCTCTCTCATAATTCTTCTCTCACTGCTCTGCGCTTGGTTGTTTTTGTACCTCTTCCGTTCATCTGATCAGCCACTTGTTCTGTTTGGACGAAACTTCTCTGATCGTGAAACGCTGTTGATGTTAATCGTGTTGACGATTGTTGCTGTTATGCTAACGGAGATCGGATCTGTTGTGATATCTGCTGTTTTGGTTGGATTGGGGATTGTGTGTGTTCATGGAGCGTTTAGGGTTCCAGAAGAGGCGTTTTTTGATGATCAGGAGCAGAATAATAATGCCGGTTTACTTTCGTTCCTTGGAGGAACCGGTTCATCCACTGTAACAGGCGTTTGATAATTCAGGTGAAGTTTGATTTTCAATTTTTGATTGTGATTTTAGTTTGGTAGCAGGGAGTGATTTTTGGTTGGTTGTTGCATATTTTTACCAGATATTGTTAGGATTATCAATACCGAACTTTATTGTGTTGCTTGACTTGGTTATGATTTCAAATGATGGTTCAGTAATAAACTCAAACAGCTGTTCAAAACGTCATGACATTTGACAAAACCTACAAACAGTCGTTTATTTGACAACCTACCAACAAACGGTCGTTTGAAATTGGTGCGGATGTAGTTTACTCTTTGTATTTCTGCATTTTTAAGTTTGTGTCCAGGATTGCTTATTGACTTATTGTCAAAGGATGCGATACAGCGATAGTTTGAGGTGATAAGTGATACACACATGGGTCCAAATTAGCATCCTTTGAGAGGCTCACATGTAAAACAAAGACATCATGAATAGATCACATGACACGAAAAAAAAATTGACACATACAACATACAAGATATCGGGACTAAACACATCAAAGCGCCTTTTGGTTCACAAACTTATTTGGTTGTAACAGCTCGCACCACACCCTTCAGCTTTCGGGACTAAACATATTGAAGTGCCTTTCCACTTTCTATAACTGAGTTTTGTGAATTGAATATCTAAACTGAGTTTAAAAGCAAATATAATAGAATGAAAGTTACAATTATGTCTGGGAACAGATTTGTAAAATTGTTTGGCAGGATAATTGTCTGAAGTCGAACGAGTGTACATAAATCCGATGTTATAAGTAGAATTAACCCATAACATTGCTAAAACCTACTTCACCTAAGAGCTTTTTGCATAACCGCTTGTTTCGTTTGCAACCGTTGCCCACACGGTTGCCATCTTCTCTGCATATCCTGCCTGCAATCACAACCACAATGAACTTGCATCAAATAAGTTGTACTACTGACCGACAGATCAAAATTATTCATTTCATACCTTTAAGTCACAAGTACAATTAATTCATGTGTTAAGGTAAGGAAAATACAGCATTTATGTCAAAAGTTAACTCTTGACCAACATGTCGAAGCGTTTATTTCATACCTTTCAGTCACAATTACAACAGACGTATAAATGTAGAGAAAAAATGACAATTATGTGAAACGAGTCGAAAGTCGAAACGTATTCAAATGCTTAAAATCCCTTATATCTGTCAACAGTTTGCTGAAAAGGGTATGTTTACTACTGAGTCTCTCAAAGTTGGGAAACATTTCATGGATACTCACCAAAGCTATTAGGTTCCTGAAATCAAACTTCATTGTTTTCATAAATCGTGGTAGAATGAACAAAGGTTGGTCGTTAGACGCAGCTGACCCTAAGATTTAGGAGTGACCAAAGTACCAAACATGCGGGGCAGGTGGGTTAGCGCCCAAAACAGGGCTAGTGTCAATTGCAAACCATCTATCTTTTTATGGGTTGGTTGGGTTTGACAAAAACCCTTTCTCCGTGTTCTTATAAGATTCTTGTTCAAATTAATCAATGTGTCGGGATCTCTTTAAGAGCAGCCTCTATATCCCTAGGGATAGAAGCAAGGTTTGCACTAACCCTTAGATCCCAACTATACAAGTGATTTTTGTTGGGTATGTTTGTTTTCCGAATAATCAGCGTGTTAGATATGATAACTACGGCTGTCATGATTACTTATACTATATAGTATACATTAAGAAATTTCAAATAGAACAGCTTGGAAAGTTGAATTCTTAAAAAGACACTTTCTGTGACTCTCGACCTGTTTTCTAATTGCAGCCACTACCTGCATTACTTAGTGAAGATGAATGGTACCTGGTTAACAACAAATCCTTTCAACATGCTAAAGAAATCATCATGTCTTTCTTTGTCCAATCTCTCAAGCTCCATCTTATTGTTTTCCTGCATAAACGTTCATTGTTATATATTTCTCAAGAATTATGCACTCATCTTTAAATTGATGCCCAAAAAGCAGTACAAATGGCGTTACCTTTATGCGTTCATATTCTCTAACTGCACGGTTTTTAGCTTCATCAGTAACTCTCATTGTTTCTTTCAACTCCTCAATTTTCTTAACTCTAGATCTATCTCCACCAAATACTTTGGAAGCAGCAGCTTCAAGCTTTTCAATCCGAAAACTCAAATTAGACAGCTCAGATAAAAGAGTCTGTACAGTCAGCAAAGCGTTTGATCGATCTGAATACGCATTATTCACAGTCAACATCACTCCAAGGTATTCGTGTAGCTTATCCTGCAGTTAATGAAACAATAAGCCAACTTTTCAACATGAAATAAGTATACTAAGGGAATGTTTGGATAATGCTTTCAGAACTTATCATCTAATCGTTTGGATAAACATAGTCTAATCATTACATATCATATAATCACTTATAAAACACACATGCAAACACCCTTTAATGCTGCTATAAACTAAGAACAGAATGTAGAAGATACCAAATGTCTAACAGTCTGTGCATTCAACTCCCTGTACAGTCTGCTGGCTTTAACAGCAGAAGTAGCCACATTTTTCATATCTGCAGCTCTCACTTTTTGAGAGTTAAATTTGGCTTCTTCCGACTCAAATTTAGTTAGCTTCACAAATGCCAGTCCCAACTGCCCCAGGGTCTCCCCCATATCTTGCTGAGCTTTAACAAGCGATTCGGCCTACAAAAACATGATCCATCAATCAATCAATAAGAAACTCAATTACCCAAGATCAAACAATCAAGCAATCAAACATATTAGGCAACAAGCTTCATTAACGAAACATAAAAATGAACTTGTTTTAGAAAATTATGAGATCAAACAGCAGACCTGTTGTGAAACATTAGTCAATTCTTGCTCAAAATCCTGCAACTTCTTCCTCTTCTCCAAAAACTCCTTATCTTCTTCCACAACAGGCGGCTTTGTTCCACCCCAATCATTCGTAACTGACTGCCTCAACTCCTTAAACATCCTCAACAAATCCCTCCCTCCTTTCGCTGGTTGAACAACCTCATCAGGATCCACAGCTGCAGACACAACAGACTCCCCAAACAACTGTTTAGGCAGCTTCACAGCTCCATCAATCATCCTTGAAGCAACATCAGTCGTCTTCAACAATGGCAGCTTCCCTTGCACCTGCAAAAAAGCTCTCAACTCCTCACTTCTTCTAATCACTGGATGTGCAGCTAACTTCCTCAAATACTTCTCTAAACCAATTCTCCTCTGCTCAACAAACTCCTGCTTCTGCATAACTTGACTCTCAACAACACTCTTATCAGGCCTCAACGGAATAAAATAACCTCTGTATGATTCCGATAACCTGTCCGATAACGTCACCACATCCTTAAACCGTCGCCGGACGCTAAACTCCGTTCCGTTAAACTCCGGCAGGTTCGTCCACGTCGTAATCAAGTAAGTCACAAAACTGTTTCCGCCTGGAACAAGCGAGTTGTTTAGATCCTGCTCCTTTTGCGGATCTGTAACAGAGATCTTCAAGTAATCAGAACTGGACGACGGAGATGACGAGGAGACAACACCGTCGCCGTTGATTTGCTTGCCGCGGTCACCGTCGAACGATCTGAACACCGCGTCGGCGTAAGATGGAGGTTCAAGGAACGAATTGAAGGAGGTAGGGTTTTTGTAACCGGACGGTGAAGATAGTAACGGATCGTCGTCTTCAGTGGTGGATATTTCAGCAAACGATGGAGACAAAGGATGGTGATGGTATTGACTATCGTCTCCGTTTGCACCGCCGTTAGATCTGAACAACGGATTGGAACCAGAACCGTTACCGTTACCGGAATTGTTATTATCATCATCATCGTCGAGAACTAATGATTCCAATTCTTCACGTGATGCATATAGTTGGGCTTCATCAGAGCCCTGATTCTCAAATCCCATCATTGATATATATATTTATGTGTGTATCTAATTCTTCTTGTTGTTATTCAATTGATCTGAAAATTGAAGATGAGGAGATTGAAATTGAGGTATAGTTGAAGTGAGTGATGCTATTGCATATCGATGGTGGCGGAGATGAGGTGTCAGCGGCGGAGCTGTATTGTGGTGAATCAAAATATCATATCGGAGACACAATACGGCAACAATGGTGTTGTTTTCTTTAGTTTTATCTCTTTTTAATTTATTTCTTTAATTTAATTGATGAAGTCTAGTTTACGTGTAAGGTTTATGCGTGCCCAAGTGGAAGGATCATTATAAAGTGACATTCAATTTTAGTTTTAGCACGTATAAACGGGCTTCATTTTATTTTCTTTGTATAAACGTTTTATTTATGTTACAAACTATGATTATAAAACGCTCGAGCGTGGTCTTGAATAATTTTGTACGTCGTTAAATTTCTATCATCAAAGTCGTAAAAACAAAAAGTAGGCTAAAACTAACTATTAAATGTCATTGAACTTTAAACATATATAATGAAACAGTTGTACACAACACGATCACAATGAAACTCATTTAATTTAGTGCTGGCAATGATGGATCACCGTTTCTCAGTAGAATCTCATAAGGGTGGTGGGAGTGGGTTATTGTGAACCCCCACTACCCTCACAATCTACCAATCACAAACCTATACCTCACAACTACCCTCACACTACCCTCACATCAAAAATATGGTGGGTGTCATGTACCCTCTCAATACCCTCACAACCCACCAATCACAACACTCCACCCCACACCTTATTTTATAAAACATAAAAAAAATCATGAAAAGTGGTGTTTGGCACAAAAAACGAGGTAAACCCTCAACGGGTACCGCAACCCGTTTTCAACTACCCGCACCCCTACCCGCATGGGTGGCGGCGGTGTTGCCGTGCGGGTAGAGGTGTACCCGCAGTGGTACCCGTGTCCACACCCTCCACTCTAACAAAATGACACTGTCATACATCATTCGTCATCATCCACTATCCACCGCCACTATCCATTGTCGATTGAAAAAACATATAAATCGAAAGAGCAGTCGGAAAAGATGTCGGTAGTGGTAGAGCTGCATTAGTCGAATGAGCCAACAACCTTGTTTCAAGAATCTAAGGATTTTAAAGCAACCACAAAAGTAACCATTTATCAAACTCAATTTATTTACAAAAGAGTTATTATACTTTGGATGTTAAAACGCAAAACCTACTAATGACCAAAATGAAAAACATAAAAAATACTATTCAAGAAATTCTCGTTTTAATTTATAGTAATAATAATTACTCTAAACTAGTTTTGTATCTTGGTGTCTTATATGGGTTGAAAAATTTAATTATAAAACATCATAATTGTATACATAAGTAAGACTATTTTTATGGTATGATTTTTATAAAAATATTTTTGATATAAAAATTATGAACGTTTATAAAATGTGGTATATGAAAAAAAGTTAAAATGGTAATTATTAATAAAATATTATTCCAATGAACGTTTTCTTTGTAATTTCATTACAATCATTGATTTAAGAAAATAAATGGTTAAAAAATCTTCATACTCTTTTTTATTTAATACACTTTGCATTTGAGCTCAAATCGTCTATTTATACCCAGACAACTACGGATTTAAATACCGTACTATGGGAAAAAAATATATGATACGAGCATTAAGTATATATATTTTTTATATTGATATATGTTTGTATTGGATACCAATCATGACGGGTATCGTATATGGTAATGTATGAGAACCCATGATACCTTGTGTCCCACAAGTTCATTGCTATTTGAAGAATCCAACCGAGTGATTTTGTAGGATTATTAAGTTTCTTCACTGACTTTCAAAATCAAAACTAGGGGCGGAACTCTATATTGTCGACCGAGGTTGATTGACATCAATGTTTTTTCAACGCGTAGAGTAATATTATACATTTTTTTATACATGAAAAAGCTAATCGATATCAATTTTGTTTTAGTACCAATTCTATTGTTATCTACAAAAAGTACATGACACAATTCATTTAATTTTTAATAAAGAGTTTAAAAAAAGATTTGCAAAGCTATATAAAAAATTAAACGAATATATAAAAAAGTTTTACTTGATTGTTCATAGTTGGGCTATTGATAAAACTAGGTTACTTAAGTCCATCCCATTAAACTATTAACTCATTAATCCCTTGGTCATTACCCGATTCCCATTTACTACCTAAAAGTTGATGAGAGAAAAAAACTTATGCATCAACTCGATAATTACATTGCAAATTATTATTACTATATATTATAATGAAAAATTCATAAATAGTGTTGTTTGATGCTTTGTATTTTTACGGCCATAGTTTTGTAGGTTTTGCATTTTGGTTATCAAAGTAGATACTTTTTTAGATAAGTTGAGTTTTAAGTAGTGTTGTTTTATGTTTTAGATTTTTGGTCACCACAGAAGTTGTAGGTTTTGTATTTTAGCCACGAAAGTACAATTACTCAATTGTAAATAAGTTGAATTTCAGAGGCAATTAGTTTTTTTGTTTGCTTTATAGCCCTTGAATTCTTGGAACAAAGCGTGCTCATTTTTGTTTTCTTTCTTTTGTTGGCTCATTCGACTATTGTCGTTATGCCGCTTCCATCGTCTTTTCCAACTGCCTCCATTGTCTTCTTCTTTGTTTCTTCATTCGACGATGGATGGTGGCGGTGGATGACGGATGTTATCGAATGGTATACGGTGGTGTCATTTTGTTATGGGATTCTACAAAGAGAAACTATTATCTGCTGCTGCGAGCATCGGATTAGATGCGTTTAATTTTGATGGTTTTGTGTACACGGGTTTCATTATGTTTGTTTGAAGTTGAATGTCATTTGCTTTTTCGTTGCTTTTAGCCCGTGTATGATTTTAACCGATGTGATGACGAATTTTAACTTTATACAAGTGGCTCGCGCAACACACGAGCGATGTATAATCCTAGTATTATAAAAAGATAAAAGTTTTTGCTAACGTGAAGGGTATATCTAATATTGTAAAGAAAGGTGGAAACAAAGAAACATATTGTATATCAATTGGTTTATCGTTTATTAAAGTTAACATTACTTTTAGTGGTTACAACCACAAGTGTTGAGAGATGTTTTATTTAATAAAATATGTGAAGTTGGACTAATGTAATCGGATGAGTGATGAGTTTTTAAATGATGGTTGCCTTGACATCAAGTTTTTTGTTATAGTTTATTGAGATTTTACAATTATCCTGAGTTTTTTTAATAATAATGTATTTTATTTCGTGATCCGACATGACTCAACATTTGGCTGACCCGAAAAATAAAGACCTACTTATATTGAAATCCAAGAACCATAAAACTCCAACATCGTAGAAAAATTCGTAATTTTGCCTTTCTCTCGAACAATATGATCCATACAAGACTCCTAAGATCATTACCTTACTCTCAAATCAAACAACCACGAACATTCTTATATTTTTTTTCACATCGTCAAGAACTTTTATTCTATTACCATTTATTAATAACCAAGTTAGATATTATCGTTACAACTTAAATGGGTAAAACATAAATCCTTATATAATATAACAAAACAAAAAAATCTTATGTGGCATCTTTTCAAAGTTTTTAGCTTATGTGACATTATTTGAGGGTTTATCTCACAATAATGAAATCTTTATTTAAAATATGTATATAAAATATATTATAATAAAACTAATTACATTTTTGGTTCCCTAATATTTTGGAAAATTCTGAAACATTTAAGATTATTTATATTTTTAACCCTTTACTACAAGGGGTGTACATGAGTCGGTTTATATTTGATAGGGTTTAAAAGTGAAACTTATGGATAAAATTAATAATAACATACAATTAAAGACCTCAGTGTTTTATAAATATACATAACATTTTTATACGATTTTAAAAAAAAATAAACCACACCATAGAACTGAGCACTTTATTCTCTTTAATTTGAGTATAATATTGTTATACTAAAAATCTAATTTTTAAAAATATATTCTGTGTTCAGGTTTACCACAGTTTTGTCTCAAAACTGAATGAAACATTCATGAACATCTTTGAATATTATGTTCTCGAGCGTAGCGCGGACACTAAAGTAGTTAATTATACAGAAAACTAGTATTTGAAGTTATTATATTCTCTAAAACATATAAATACCGATGTAAAATTAGATTAAAATATATAAATAACGGATTAATGAAGTAGCACAAGTGAGAAGCACAACCCTCTTGGCCCATCACTTTTGGATTGAAACCTTCCTGGCCCATCTGTGTCTCAAAAGTATAAACTTATTGCTCGAGACTGAACGATAATTATTTTCTACGTACAGTATCATATTACTTTAGGGTCTCCGCTACGTTTGGAACACATAACATTCAAGTGTAATTTTTAGGATATTCGTGAGGCACGGACGGTTCCAGTAAGTTTTGATACAAAACCGTTATAAAACCGGAACACAAGGTTTATTTAAAAAATCTATATTTTTTAGTATAACAATATTATACTCAAATAAAGAGAATTAAATGCTCGTTTTATGTTGCATTTTTTTTAAATAATTTCTTATAAAAAGTTATGTATGCTTGAAAACATTGAGATGATTAATTATATGTTATTTTCAACTTAATCCTTAAGTTTATTTTTATACCCTATCAAATACAAACATACTCATGTGCAAAGTGCACCCACAGTAGGAAAGTGTTTAAAATGTAACTACTATTAAATTTTTAAATTCTTCTAAATACTAGGGGTCCAAAATGTAATTAGGTTATTATAATATATTTTATATACTTATTTTAAATAAAAAATATTATTGTAAGAGAAACTCTCAAAGGATAATACATGCATGAGCGAGAAACTTTCAAAGGACGCCACATAAGCAAACTCGATTTTGCTTTATTATATTATTAGAGATTATCAGGGGTGTTCAATATTCAATCCGGGTTTAAAAGACGCGAATTCAGTTTGAATCAAATATAAGGATTCGGTTCAAAGTTTATTATCGAATTTGAATCAAATTTTAATTTGTGATTTTTCATTTGATTCCAATATATTTTTTCTTAGCCTTTTCCCTAAATTGAAAACTCTTTACCATTCATATTTTTAATCAATGATTGACATCATTTTAAGATGAAATTGTAAGGAAAAGTTTGTTGGGAGGGTATTTTAGGCATGATGGTAAAATAGTTCTTTTGATATGGTCAGTTTTCATCATGCACCACTTGGGATTTTTATACCAATGTCTAGTAAGAAAATTCACCTAAAACGAACTAAACTAACGTTTCTGTCACAACAACTAGGTTATAAATACAAATGCAAGTGAAAAAACGAATCATGTCTATATGATTTCTAGGTAGAACACAAGTTACACAATTCATTCGTATATTGAAACCTCGTGTGATATTCATCTTTTAGTTCCGTCTTTTAAGCAATTACTTAGTTTAATTAATTTTATCTATATCCATTTATAGTCAAAATACAATAATTCAATTAGATAGTTAAGTAACGTAGTTAAATAATCAAACAAACATGTGATACTTACAACATGCTATTCATGCATATGATATATGACTTACATTAGATATCTAGGTTAATTAATTTTTTTGGATTGACTTTACATAAATTACAACGGTTTATATATCGCCTGCTCCAAAAAAATTCGCCCATATCAAAACCACGCCAAAAGAAAGAAAATGATCAAAACACCTAAAATGAAGCCGTGAAAAGGAGCCACAGAACTGAATCGTGATAAGGGCGATGGAAATCTGAATCGTACCAATGAAAACAAATAGATCTAATCACAACAAGGAAAAACCAACTTGCGATATTGATCCTATGAACCAAATTCGTTGGAGAAAAAATAAAACAAGAAAATAAATGACGATCAAAATTTAGCAATGACGATGATCAATCAAGGAAACTTGATCGAATCCAATGATCCCATGTTATGATTGATCGATTTAGAGAGAAACAAAACTTTTGAATGAAAGTAAGAAAATTCACCCAAAACGAACTAAACTTACGTTTCTGTCACAACTAGGTTATATGTACAAATGCAAGTGAAAAAAACAGGTTTTAAAATTAAAATCAGTTTTACATGAAGGGTCGTTTCTTTTTTAAACCGGTTTAAAACCTACTAAAACAGGAGGAAGTTTTATAGAGTACAGAGGCATATATATATAATAGTTGTGATATTGATGAAACAAAATTAATGAAACGGTCATGGTCTAAGTTTAACGTATTGGTCGTTAAGTCAGAGTGAGGTAATGAAATAGGCATGAAGCTAGTATACTAATACTATTCAATCGTTGCTTGGGCCCCTAATTTAACTTTTGTGCCTTTTTCACGTGTATATTAATGCAACAACGTACATTTTGTTGCTATTCGATAACACTACTGATTACTACATGTCTACATGCATATATCACAAGTACACAGATAAATTAGCTGTACGTTCAAAGATTATTCAAAGTTTGCAAGTTATAAAAAAAAATTATAAAGTATTCGAAATGTCTTTTTTTAGTTTATGCTTGGTTGGTAGCGCTAGTAACGAGTCTCTAGCTCATTAATCTGAAAATTAAATATTAAACAATATATTTGCTGTTAAAACTTAAAATAGAAACATTTTTCTAAAATCCATATGTAAACAAAATAATTTAACGATTCTATATTTATATATATCTTTTAATAAAAGATGGTTTTGGATGACATGTGTCATTCATTGGAGAAGATGGAATTTTTTCACGCTCAAATTAAGAATTTTCTTTACTAAGCTATGTATGGACATAATCGATAACATTAAACCACTAATAATTTTCTCTTTCAAAGTTTCAATCTACCTTATTTGCATCCCTGAAATAATTGTGAAAAATCGAAACAGACAACTTAAACAAATAACTTATCGCAATTTACGACTCAGCCCCATGCCCCCCATGCATGCCGAACCCGTACACCCGACCCGATATAGATGATATTACCATGAATTTTGATGGATCTCAATAATCTAGATTATTTGTATGTTTGTTTTTCTTAGTTTTTGTTTTTAAAATTAATTGGTAGGATTTACAAGACACTCGGTTTTAAAGCATTGATATTTAATTTGGTTCTAATATGGAGTAGTTTGTTTGTAGTCTAAATCTATTTGTTCAAGGCTCAACTTAGAATTTGAATACAGTTTTTCTTTGTATTTTCACAGATCTTTCATGTAATGTATATTAATTTTCAATTGGTATTCTTTCGTAAAGTTTTAGAATTGTATTATTTTTATGTTTTCATCTGTATAACATACGAAGTTTAATCTAGTGACTACTAAACTAGAATTAGGTGAGAGGTCTTTTAGAATCACAAAATATATAGTATGAGAATTCTCGAGAACTAGTCTAAACCATTGCCTTATTAAAAGCCGAATGAAAGTATATAACTGAGTAAAATTTTCATTTGCATCCATGTAGTTTGTTGATTTTAGCCATTTGCATCCTTATAGTGTAAAAATCTCATATTCACCCCCGATGTTTTCGTTTTATCCCCATTTGAATCCAAAAAACTAATTTCATATTTTCATTAGACTTTCTATTTAACTTTTTTATAAATAACCAACATACCATAGAGATGCAAATCGTCAAAAGAAACTTTAGAAATATAAATGAAAAAAATACTAGAATTTTCAATATATATACATAGATACATGTTTATAATATACAAATAAATACCTATTTTTGAAACCGTTATTTTTATAAGATTTTTAGCAGGTCTTTTAAATGTATGTTAAGATCACTAATTTTTTAAACATTATGTTTTTCAAAAATTGTTAATTTTTTAATTATTCATTTTAAAAAATAATCCATAGTTTTTGTAAACATATTTTATATATACAAATAAGTATGAATTTTCTAACACGTTCGTTGTTATAAATGTCTTTTTAAAATAATTCATTTTTAACATCAGTCGTTTTTTAAAGGCAAATACATTTAAATAAATCAAAGACGTATCATGCATTTGTTCCAATCAACATTGTTACTCTTCGATCTATTCTTCATCCAGAGATATGATATCTACTTTATGTAACCCACCTTCACTACAAGGTTGAGTTCCATTTACTATCCATATTCTAATCTCATAATTTGTATCCATATTCTACCTCATTACAATTTCCACACATCCGGTGATATAAAATTTTCTAATATAGTATACAAATTTAAATTTATACATCAGAAAATAAACATAATAGTTTTGTAAATTTTTTTTGAACGGTGAATAGTTTTGTATTTAAATAGTTATTTCAAAATCTTAGATAAGTTGCATATACATAAGTGATTCTAATATGTTAATAAGTTGTATTTATACTATATATATACAACACAAAAGAAAGCATAAATTAATTTAATAAACAAACTACTTAATTTTAAAACTACCTTAATACCCGATTGAGTCTTTCTAAAACAATATTTTAACTGTCAATATTGATATTGACGCTTCAGACTCGACGCACTCATAAACAAACTCAAAGAAACCATCCATACATTGCGAAAAACTTTATTAAGTCAAGAACTGAACATGAGACCGGCCTCACTCTATTCACCACTTTTATATCATTGTACCAGAAGATGATGAATCGCATTTAATAAACAACTAACATTAGAAACCCACAAGTTGATGCCATTAAATTACATATATACTTACAAAAGCCAAGTAATGTAATGGGGATAATAAGTAGCTCATTTAATACTACAACTATGTACACTGTCGGATAGTGACTTGTCCTTGTGATCGAGACGATGAACCAAACGAAGCTTCCTATAGACCATAACTACCTTTATTGTTCATTTATTAACCCAAGTGGTTTCATTTTAACAATATAAACATACATTATTTTATTTATGTATAGTTGTTCAATGAAGAATATATATTAATCTATAACTAGCAGGATGGTTAAATATATGTACTTTGTCTAATTACCCTTTTTCAAAATAAAAATATATATATTTAAACAGGTGATTAATTTTTGTCAAGTTGACTAATAAATTTCATCTTATTAACCGATATTGCAATCTACCTATTCTAATAATTGAGTAACACATCCACATGTCACCATTTTAACTACTCCACATAGGATTTTGCTTAGGTGTCATGTTTAAATTAATTTGATGGAGAATTTTTAGACGGGTCATGGTATGCTCCATATTCGAAATAACCCGATATGTTTAAATTAAAAATTCACAAATTATCATCAATTATCTCCTAACCCGATATGTTTAAATACAAAATTTACCAATTATCATGATCTATATCTTAACCCGATATGTATCAAGTATCATGAATTATCTCCTAACATGATATGTTCAAATAAAAAACTTATCAATTATTATGATTTATCATAACTCGATATGTTCAAATTAAAGTTTTACCAATTATTATTAATTATCTCATAACTCGATATGTTCAAATAAAAAAATTAACAATTATCATGAATTATCTTCTAACCCGATATGTTCAAATAAAAATTTACCAACTATTACAAATCATATCCTTTATTGTAACATATGATTTTTTATATGAATATATTTGTAAATATCCAAATCGCTTTAATAAGAGATATGTTAAAAATAATTTTGATATGTAAATTGAGTTAAAACCTATAAAACTAAAATCCGTGTACTACACGGGTACTAATCTAGTTGATATATATATGTTTTTTTATAAGCAAACAAATATATACTTTAATAATAAAACGATGCATTTCATCGGGTCACAAAAGATCGAGTATTATATGTCTATAACATCCCACATCATTGATCTTTTCCAATTTCCAGTCGTATATTCTAGAAATATATATTTATATTGTGTCAAATTGTATATATATAACAATACTTTGATTATATTAATATGCTATCGTCACTATTTGGCAAAGAGTAGTCTAAATTTCCGTAAATTAATTCCAAGTGTCATCGACTTTTATTTCGTTGTTTGTGTTTAACAGCAAGTACGATTTTTTTTTTCATTTTAAAAAAGTACTTATCGTATATGGATTGTTAAAGGCCAGTTTAATAACATAATTAACTTCTTTAAATACGATTTGTCTACGTATATATATTGTACACATATAGTTTAAAGTGTTGGGATTTTTTTTCGCACTAAATTTTGATGTAACTTTTGCCTTATTCATAAACATGTTGATTTTCAAAACATGTTGGTTTTAATAAAATCATCTTCTAACTTAGTGGGTTACAGGGATGGAGCTATGAAAAGCCCAGTGGTATTCCGGGCTACCCCTCAACACTTTCGTTACGAAGTACAATTTTCACCGGTTTAAGTATCATGATATTATTTTTTCTTAGGATTTTAAGTATCGGGATACCCCTGAAATTTTTTTTAGATACCCTTAAGCGAAAATTTTCTCATAAGATACCTCTAATATTTGATTCTGGATTCGCCACTGGTGGGTTATATACTTATATATAATGCATCTTAAACAAAACCAACAAGTTGAGGATGATGATTGTTGAAGAGGATATTTAAGAGAACACTGACAATAAGTATGCAACTTGCAAATGACCTTCGATCGACTAAACGTGAACTTACGTATATAAACGTTACTAACAGCAAGTTTTTTTTAAGGTTTAATTTCATATATACTCTTACAAAGTTGCATAATATCATATATACCTAAAGTACAAGTTTTTAATGCATAATGTACAACACTTTTTAAGCATGATTTGAGTATATATGATATTATGCAACTTAATTTATAGAGGTATATATGAAATTGCCCTTTTTTTAATTACTAATAAATAGTGCATATGATGAAATTTTGTAAATATTATTCATATATTAGAATAAATAAACAAGTAGCTTTTTTATAGAATAAATAACTAGTTTTAGTTTTTTCAAATTTATTAAAAAGGAAAGTGTTAAAAAGGGTAAGCATGATTAATTATATATTTTAATTCTAATCCCTTTCTAACCAAGTGAATGAACCTGGGCATAATGAATATGTTGTGAGAATTAATATATAATGTACCAAATAATTTAGTCAAGATTTTAAAGCAGTACCAAATCTTGTGCGTGAGTTCAATGGCAGTGAACAATTGTCTATTTCCTGTTGATTAATATCTTAATATATATATATAATCGTAATTTATAAGTATTTTATTTTCTTTATTTGCGCTTAAAAAATATATATAATATTTCAAGGTTTTAGGGGAGACAATTTTTTGAGGGGAAATTTTTTTTGTTCAATAATAGGAAATTTAAGAGAGAAATTTAGTGCAATTTTTTCACCATGCATATATAAGTTGATGAAGCCAATTTCTTTAATATTAAATAATTATAATTTTTTAAATATAATAGTTATATTTTTTTTATAAATATTATTATTTAGCCCGTGTATAACACACGGGTATTAAACATTTAAACCTAGTTAATTATATATCACGGTCAAGTTTTCAATTCACTAACAAATATCTTGTGATTTTAGCACGAGCACAACTATAAAAAGTATATTCAACAAATATTAATTTTCCATTTCCCTTTCGTTTATTAAAAATTTAAAACACATGTTTATACATGTTTATCAAGGTGAATGTTAATTAAGAAGGATTTTTGTCGTTCAAAAAAAATAAAAAAAAAATTAAGAAGGATGTGATAGCTATTGTTCGTAGTTAGTTAAGTTAGTTGGATGGTTAAGAGATCCTTACTCGTATAGTCAAACTCAATCACATATAATATACAATTGAATTATTGATGATACGATCGATCTTCATTATATGTAAATGTAACGACATATATATTAAAGTCTTAATTTTCTTTCTTTAGGTAAACATGCCATGTCTTTAAACGGGTCACTATAATGATTATTGGTCGATCATAGTATTTTATAGATTTTTTACTTTGTACTAGAACCGGCCTATGATGGGTGCGAGCGGTCACTTGATCTCAGGGTTCACTTGATCTCAGGTATATTTTTGTTAAACGAAATTAAATTTATGACTCGCTGGCAATTAACTATATAAAAATCTATTTTTTAACAAATGTTATTGATTAGGGGCTATTTTTGTTAAACAGAATAAACTTATGACCCATTTGACATTTAAAAACCAATTTTTAACAAATTTTATTGACTATTAATATTGCATAACAGAAATGAAAAAGAAAAAAAATTAAAATCAGTATTGATCAAGACTTGTTTTGTGACACGACTATATATCTCTCCGGCTCACACCGAACACCTTAATACTCAAGATCAGCCATGTTTTTTTATGACCTGTGATGGACACTTATTAATACTCCTACTAGTGTATATATATATATTTTGGCTTAAGATAATTTATGTATTTAGAAGCCCACTATGATATATAGTCGTTGGCGCCGGAAATTCATGCTCGGCACATAGATTCACTTTCTCCTGGTTTCGTCCACCAACTAATAAAATGTAAAATTATACAAATTGCTTAATTTAATGAACATTTTTGTACTATCCAATTGTAAAAAAATGCAAATTAAAATTTCTTACTTCCTGTTGAAGTAAAAGAGGAAGATGCAATCATGCAAAACTCAAAAGTAAAAAAAAACAAAAGCACAACTAACATGGACTATGAATTTATTATGCATGTTACTAGGTTTTAAACTAGTATATACATACGGGTTAGTTTAAAATATATAAATTAAAAAACTTAAATGTAATATATAAAGAAATATCTAAAATAAAAGTTGATTGTAATGGTTGGTCGATTACAAATCTAAACAACTAATCAATATTTGTTACAATTAATTGATTGATTAAATGAGAGGTCCAAGACATTTGATTGATTTCATTTTGTAAATTCAAATTGTCGTTCATGAAAACAAAAAAAATGACATAAAAAAAGTTCCCTTAAGATGATGCCCAAAATAGTGAAATACCTTGATTTATTCATTGTTTTTTTACCAACTCTAAACTGAAATCAAACCAAAACATAGCAAACGTAATTAGTAGTAGTTAATTTACTTCGATTTGGTTTCATGTTATTAGTTAGATCGTTAATATGAAAAATGTATATATATGTGGATCAGAGAGGTAAATATGGCTTCTTTGTTTTTTGATTATAACTTATGTGTGTATGATAAACTCTTGTTAATATCCAAATCAAAGAACTATGCAATATAAAAATAGTAAATGTAAAAAAGACTTAACCAATTTTTGGAGTCAAAAATAGATTTTAACTAATCCACCTTGCATCACCCGATCTTCAGGAGTTTGCTCAACTAGGAAAGAAATCATTGGTATTTCTTTTTTGAAAGAGATCACCGGTAAACATGCGTTTCACTAGACAGAGATCGTGATCACTTAAACTTACCGTTCGTGTGACAACACCGGCCATATCAAGGTATATAGTGATCACTTTTAATGTAAAAATGTCTCATAAATGTAGAGGTAGTGATCACCTCTTCTCATAATCAGTAACAAGTGTAGTGATGCCGCTTATAAACGTCAAACAATAATGGTGTCAAACCATCAAACAATTACAACACAAGAATATAAGAATCGAAAGTTGAAGGCTGGCTCGACTTTTAGCTTTTGGGATCTTTGATCTTGAGTCTTTCACTTTAAACAATGTTAGACTATCATGGAAGAGAGAGATTTTAAATGAACATTACTAAATGTTTAGAACAAAATGGACTATGAAAAATGTTACGGAAGACTACTATTTATAGACACAACATAAAAAACCCGAAGACACAAGCTATAACTCAATTGCGATCATTAAACTATAATTTTTTTCATCAAAATGGTAAGTTTATCTTTTGCTATAGCAAAAATTTAGGAGGACGATGATGTATTGAAAACTTTTTATCTCTAGAGCATCAAATTCCAAAACATCAAAACGTTATCTAACAATACATAAAATATAACTTAAACAATCAAAAACTCAAATGACATACAACAATTACATTCCTTATTTAAAATCCTACATATTTTTTATCCAGCCAATTTCAAGTACAAACCGTAAACCAAACAGTTCAACGCTATCTAATTAAAACTTACTAAACCACCGGCTTAAAAAAACTAAAACACCAACTGCAAACCAAATATGAACCGGCACCTACTCCTCTCAAAAGAAAACTTAATATTCCAAAGAAACATTTATTTTCCTACTATTCTTTTCTACAAAATAAAAAAAAAATCAAAAGAAAAAATTAGACTATACATTTAGAAGATTATATATATATATATGCAAGTTGATCCTAGCTCCCACTTGCATGACCGGCGTAATGCCTGTGTTTCTTCCTCTTTAAACTTTTCCACCATATACATATTATCATACACCAACTTGCACCTTAATTCAATCTCTCCATTCTTCACGTTATCTCTCTAATTCATCTTAATTTCTATATATACACACATACTTACATACATACATACATACCATCATCAAACGTAACTACAACCCCAAAAAAATATGCATACCACCATCCAAATTCAACGTATCCACCCCACCACCGTCAACAACCACCACAAACAACCATCAACAACCACCACCACCATATCTAAACTCCCACCCTCCATCTACATCCCCGA
This sequence comes from Tagetes erecta, assembly GCA_030867185.1. Taxonomy (NCBI): domain Eukaryota; kingdom Viridiplantae; phylum Streptophyta; class Magnoliopsida; order Asterales; family Asteraceae; genus Tagetes; species Tagetes erecta. The sequence continues at coordinate 16,494,755 of CM061491.1, read as the reverse complement.
TCATCTCATCCACCACCACACTCACGCCGTAGCTCCACACCAGTGCTCCTCCGCCGTCTACCAAACCATCTCCGCCCCCATCGCCGCCGTGTGGTCCGTCGTCCGCCGTTTCGACAACCCTCAAGCATACAAACACTTTCTCAAAAGCTGTCACGTGATCCTGGGCGATGGTCACGTGGGTACTCTACGAAAAGTGGATGTTGTCTCCGGTTTGCCAGCTGGATCTAGTACTGAACGTCTTGAGATCCTTGATGATGATCGTTATGTCATGAGTTTTAGCGTTGTTGGTGGTGATCATCGGCTTCATAATTATCGGTCTGTGACTACGTTACACGCGTTACCTGATGGTATCAGTACTGTGGTTGTTGAGTCTTATGTGGTGGATGTGCCGCATGAAAATACTAAAGAGGAAACGTGTGTGTTTGTTGATACTATCGTACGATGTAATTTGATTTCCTTGAAACAAATTGCTGAAAATCTTGTCAAGAAGAAGAAATAGTTGTAGTAAATAATAGTATTGATTGCATTCAAACTTTGATCTATGTTGGTTACTTGCTTAATGATTTTTTTTATTTGTTTAGTTTAATCTAGTTTTGGTTTTGGTTGATCATGTGAATTTGAGAAGTGTTTTTTTTACAGTTTAAAGGAATTTAATTAGAGGTTACTTAATTAACACATTTTATCTTAGCATAATTAAATGTATTGTACTTGTGAATTGAATTAAAGGTTATGTTTTTTAGTTAATTAATTAATCTCTTGTTTCTTAAACTCCAACCGATATATACTTATTCAAATGATGATATAAACATGGATAAATAGTTGTTTAGGTCGGTTAATATGCAATAGGCCGGGTTCAGTCTTAGTACACATGATAGATAGTTGCGGGTCTAGAATATTTTTACGATCTTATCAATTAGATGTATATATGAGTCTCCAGTTAGATAGTTGCGGGCCTAGAATATTTTTACGATCTTTTTAATTAGACGTATGAATCTCCAGTTAGATAGTTGCGGGCCTAGAATATTTTTATGATCTTTTTAGATGTATGAGTCTCCAATTAGGGTTGAGTTTCACATAAGTACATGATGGTAATTTTAATTTGTGGTTGCTAATTTGTAAAACTTGAGTGTTTGGTATCCGGGAAATTGAAATGTAAGTAAAATGGAATTTTAATGTAAACAAAAAAGTAAAGATATTCATGATGACAAGCTAGTGTACGTTAAACTAAATTACTTAATGGAGTTTGATGCTTCACTTTTTACCCACACATGGTTTTTTAAATACATGTACGTGTAGGTGTAATTTTTCAATTAAGTTAAAAATCTCAAATGTTGACGATAAAAAATGTCAAAGGTTTGGTGACAACCAAAATATACGTACGTTATATATAAAAATAGAAAAAAATTACACTATGTACGTTCGTTTTGATAACGAATAGTGTTAATTAGCAAACAAAAAGTTGATTAATTAGCAAATAAATGTCATGATGGTGGCCATGGATTTCGAATTAGCCGACACGGCAACATCATAATTTCCTCGTAGAAAAGTTTACATGAACCATAGTTTGAACTTTGAATTAATATTCTTAAAACATTTTACTAACAAACACCGACAAAAAACCACATAATTAATAAACAAAAGTACAAAACAAATTTCAAAACAAAACTCAATTGAGGCGAACAATCTAAGGTGGTCTACAGGCCGGAGCCACCAAAAACTGAATCATTTCAGAATTGAAGATTAATTGAATTGAGTAAGATGCAGAATATATGACGTACGTGAATCATGGTTTGAAGCTGAAGGTTTCGCATTATATTTCAAAATTTGAAAAAATGATAATAAATCTCACACACGACTTTATTTTTATTTTTTTAAATTACACCATAAAAACAAACATTATATTTCAAAATCACATTTTTTCATCTCATTAGAAATTTCATGAGGTCATTGTTTAAACTTCTAAACTAACAACGATTACATAATAATCTGATGAGAATTAAAGTAAACATGTTTTGACCACTATGTCTCTTGCCATTGTTTCTTTCTTGGTTGTATGTAATCTTTGTCATTGTGAACCAGATAATATCAATGACCTCGTAAATACACATTAAAAGTTTGTGTTTGCATCAAATAGTCAAACACACATACAATTTGACACAACGATCCTTAGTGATAACGACCTAAATTACATCATAGTATCAAAATACACACATAATAATACATCAAACTTTGGGTATATAAGACATGAGAGAGAAACATTTAATATTAATTCAAATTATACAACACACATAAGAGTCTCAAAACTATAATTAACACATAATTATTAGGCAACGATATTATCTTATATTAGATATATATTCTCCCCCATGTTTAGTGGAGATAAGTATGGTAGGTTGTTAGTAATATGGCTTATATATAGGATCTTTGTAATCTCAAGCTCATTCATTCAATCAATAATATCATGAACACTTTCATGGTATCAGAGCTAAGGCTCTAAACCCTAAATAGAAAAAAAAATACTATGGCTGGAGAAAAAGAAACAGAAACTCCACAGAGTTCTTTCGGCGCCGGAACAATGACAGACATCCTACACCACGCATACGGCGTTACCAATATCCACACCAAAGTACGAACGTTGGACGGGAAGAAGATCACTTACTCTCAATGGGTAAAGTTATTCAAGTTGCATACAAAAGCATTCCGTGTCTATGACCACATCGACGGAACACCACCACCACAAGAAACCGACCCCGATCGTAAGGTGTGGTGTGATATCGACGCCATCGTCAACCAATGGATGTACGCTACCGTCTCGGACGATATCTTGGCCCGTGTTCTTGAAGATGATGCATCAGCGTTCACAACATGGACAAAGCTTCACGACATCTACCTTAACAACAAAAACGCACGTGCTTCAGCCCTTGAGAACGAATTTACCAAGCATACACTCACGAGTTGTGGAGGACTCGATGAGTACTGTCAAAAACTGAAAGATATAGCAGGACAATTGGCTGATGTTGGACATCCAGTTACCGAGACTCGCCTCGTACTACAACTAATCCGTGGCTTACCATTGGAACTTGATACTATTGGAACCATATTGAATCGCGACCCACCGTCGTGGGACGAAGCAAGAAACCATATCTATATGGAGCAAGAAAGGCAAGCAGCAAGATCATCAAGTCAAACCACCAACAGGGAATCGGTCTTACTCCATTCTCAATCATCTGGTAGCGAAAGCACACCCACTCAACAGCACAGCGACAAGCCTCGCCCACCACCTACCGGGGAAATAACTATGACCCCAACTATCGGGGTAGGGGTCGCGGTCAATGGAGAGGCGGACGGAGCAAAGGAAGAGGGGGTGGTCGTGGTTCTCAAAATAATAACATTGGTTATCAACAAGGGGGGCAATGGAACTACAATCAGCAACAGTGGAACTCGCCGCCGCCTCCTTCACCTTATCCATCGGCTCCTTATGCTCCACCAACACATCATCAACAGCAGTGGCACAACCAACAGGCCCATCTGGCCCAGAATGCACAGCCTGGCCCAGAAAGTTACGGCCCACATCCAAACAGCAGCCCAACTTATGCTTATGACTTCAATTCGGCTTTTAATAATATGCATATGAAATCGGGCGACCCGTCTTGGCACATGGACACCGGCGCCTCTTATTATATGTGGATGATATTGTTCTCACCGCCTCCGACACGACATTTTTACAACACATCATCCACAGGCTGTCCACAGAATTCGCCATGAGTGACCTTGGGCCTCTACATCATTTTTTGGGTATCACAGTTACTAGGGACAATGGTTCACTGTTTTTGTCTCAGTCTCAATATGCTAAGGATATCCTACATCGGGCAAATATGACGGCGTGCAAGCCGTGTCATACACCGGTGGACACTTCCGCTAAATTAAGCGCTACAGATGGGTTCCCTCTTGTTGATGGCACCCAATACCGCAGCTTAGTCGGGGCTTTACAGTATCTCACGTTTACACGTCCGGATATCACCTATGCGGTACAACAATTGTGTCTCTTCATGCACTCCCCTCATGACACGCATTTCGCTTTTATGAAACGGCTGCTTCGGTATCTTCATGGCACTATCCATCTTGGCCTCCGGATTACCAGGTCAACTACACGGTCTCTTACTGCATATTCAGACGCCGACTGGGGGGGTGCCCTGACTCCCGTCGCTCCACCTCCGGGTATTGTATTTTTCTTGGCGACAATTTGATTTCTTGGTCGTCCAAATGATAGCCCACCATGTCTCGTTCCAGTGCTGAAGCAGAATATCGAGGTGTTGCGAACGCTGTGGCAGAAGCAACTTGGTTACGCAACTTATTAATGGAACTCGACGTCCCACTTCACCGAGCTTCAGTCGTATACTGTGACAATGTGTCAGCCGTATACCTTTCCGGTAATCCGGTTCAGCATCAGCGTACGAAGCATATTGAGATGGATATTCACTTTGTCCGGGAAAAGGTCCAACTTGGTCACGTCAGAGTTCTTCATGTTCCTTCGGCACTGCAGTATGCCGACATCTTCACTAAAGGTCTCCCGAGATACCTGTTCGAAGCATTTCGTACCAGTTTGAACGTATCTTCTTCCACACGTTCAAACTGAGGGGGAATATTAGGCAACGATATTATCTTATATTAGATATATATTCTCCCCCATGTTTAGTGGAGATAAGTATGGTAGGTTGTTAGTAATATGGCTTATATATAGGATCTTTGTAATCTCAAGCTCATTCATTCAATCAATAATATCATGAACACTTTCAATAATTACGTCCAAGCATCCAACTAGAAAATTTCTACCTAACACGCACATTCTATTTCAACAATCTGAATAGAATCAATACATCAATTTCTAGTAGACAAATGCAAAAGTCTAATGATGAAGAAATAATCATAATATGATACAACGAAGTATTACACGTTTTTGACACAATATAACACAACGATGCAAGTAAAAACAAAGTAGAAGACACATTGTTAGCATTATATACGATGATTTGACAAAAAGTATATAAAGTCATGATATTACACAATGATATAACGAATATCACACAATGAGCGGAAAAACGTGAAAAATGCTTTGTTACTTATATATCAACAACTAGTATACATGTTTTAAAGATAAAAACGCTTCTTTCTATGGTGTAAGTTTTTAAAAACATAATGTCGTATGTAAGATTTATGAGCGTTTAAAGAAAACAGTGAAACTTGAAAAGGGGGTAAGACTAAAAATACCATTGGTCTATCACTTTAAGTCTCAACTATTTATCATCATGCCACTAGAATTTTGTAGTCGTTGGATTTAAGATCTACTGGCAAAAAACACTTCTTACGCTTTTTAGTTTAATTAGACATTGTAGGATAACTTAAACCTTTAATTTAAATGGTCGAGCTTTTGTAATAGTGGTATAAACCAAGCTCCAAATGGTGGCTGGAGGGAATCAGTCGTGACCAAAGAGGAAGCTAACTCTAAAGGAGATGTTGAATGTTACGGACCGAAACCATTGCAATATATGAGTAGTTATGGCCACAACATGTGTTTGGATAACAAATGTAGGGTTTATAGACTAAATTCGCTCCCTCACTAGATTTGTCTTTTGGGATGAGTTCTCTTGTTTGGTTCGTAACGTAATGTCAAGAACAACAGAGAATCAGTGATCTCATCTAGAGTGATGACTTACGCAATGGGATTTTTTAAACCAAACCCTCTATGGAACTTTTAAACAAGACGGTTTTGCGTTCATGGGCTGATGGGTCAAATCCATCATTTACCCAATAGCGATAAGTAAAAACCCAAACATTTTATTAGACGAATGAAACATTTCAAACACGTACAACAAGATGTTTTTGAGTTGTCACGTTTAAGTTTTTATTTAAATATTAAATAACCCATAGTTAAAAAGTTTTAGAGTAAACTGCAGTTTTGATCTTCGTGTTTTGATACCATTAACAGTCTTAGTCTCACCTTAACAATTTTGGTCCCTGTTGAAACATTTATAATTAAATAATAAAACTTTATCTTCGTTTCTCTTTTGCCATTTAAATTTTACATAAATTGTCTGATTAGACCATCTTAATGGTGCCCTATGCCCTATGGATTGTGCTTGTGGTCCAATATTAAAGAAAGAGAACAGTAAAAAAGTTGTATGTGAAATAGAGAGACACACATAAGTCCATCAACAATGACACACCTATAAGGAGTATGTGACCAGGGAGGAAAGAGGCGGTACCACTTAGGGGTGTTCAAAGTCGGGTATCCGGATTTCGGATACCTGAATTTTCGGATATCCGAAAATTTTGGATAGTGATTTTCACTATCCGTATCCGAATCTGAAGTTTCGGATATCCGGATTTCGGATACCCGAAAGTTCGGATACAGATTCGGATAGTATCCAATTATCCGAAAATTTTGATTTTTTTTTTTTGCATTTCATTCAATCTAAAATTAGCCGTAATGTTAAGCAACTAACCAAAAAAGTCTTAAGACAATTAAAGACAAAGTACAAACATTTAAATAACAAGTTGTTTTAATCAAACATCAACTCCAAACGTTTCAAGACATTCAAATAATCCTCCACTTTACACATATGACAAGTCCGCTACTTGTCTCATGACCATGACTTATAAGTCGACAACCAAAAAAATTAACTAAAAATCAAATATTGGAATTTTCGTAAACATGAATGCATGATTATGAAGTTTTTTTGAAATTTCTCACACTTTTGAAAAACAAATAATGAAATCAAATATAAGTTATGTCTTGGTTATTCTAGAAAATAATATAAAAAAAGACTCTAAAGAATAGTATAAAAAAGTATAAATGCATTTACAAGGTAAAAACGTGATCGGAGGCGTGCACCGGTGGGTTGTCGACTTGTCGGAGCGTGCGACAGTGGGTCGTCGGAGTGTGCACCGGTCTGAGGCCGGAGAGTGGAAGGCGTGAATGTAATTGGAATACTAAATATATGTTAACTTTAGAGTTTACAAACATAGTTTTATAAATATATTAAATACATAATCTAAAAATAAAAAATAAAAAAATTGGTTTTCGGATAATCGGATAATCCGAATATCCGAATTAGTTCAAAACCACTATCCGAACCCGAATCCGAAATTTCGGGTATCCGAAATTTCGGGAATTTCGGTTTCGGAATATCGGATTTTCGGATCGGGTTTTCGGATGCGGATATTTTTAAACACCCCTAGTACCACTTGTGAAAACTCTTACCGGCAAGTTGACGTCAACTAGAAGACGATCTTATGAAAATAACCAATCATTTAAAAAATTAATGCCAATGGGGTTAGTGGCTCATTGATAACATAACTGTGTTAGGAGCACTAGGTCAGAGGTTCTAGTCCTGCTGACCACATGTTATAGTGTATTTCTTCTTGAAAATCAAGGTATTGTTGTTCAAAAAAAAATTAAAAAATTAATGTTGTTAGATTTTAATAATCCGAAATTTTGTATATTGGTCAGTATTAATCCAACTTCAAAGATTCCATGTGTTAATCCCAACTTGTAATTTTTTTTTCCTACAATGATCATCCGTTAAAGTTAACTTAACGCCGTTAACTTTTTTTCGAATTTCTGATCGATGTTTTAGGGCTTTTGATTTTGAGGACGATACGAATCTATTGATGTAAAACTTATTTTGAGCCGATGCTCCAAACGGCCAAACGGTCTTCGTTCGGGTCTTTAACCTAACGGTGCTTAAATCGGATGTTAAAATTTCTTCATTTGGAGTATCGGCTCAAGATAAGTTTTATATCAATAGATTCGTATCGTCCTCCCGATCAAAAGCCCCAAAACATAGATCAGAAATTCGAAAAAAAGTTAACTGCGTTAAGTTAACTTTAACGGATGATCATTGTAGGAAAATAAGTTACAAGTTGTGATTGACACAGAAAAATTTTTAAAGTTGGATTAATATCGGTCAATATATAAAAATTTAGATTACTAAAATCTAATATCGCTTTAAAAAATTAAAAGATTAAGCTGGTCAACCTGTATGTGTGTCAGGTCTACAAAAACAAAACTCATTTAACTAAAGTTTTTGTATTTACAGGTTAAACTTGTATGTGTGTCAGGTCTACATAAACAAAACTCATTTAAGTAAAGTTATTGTGTTTACATGTTAGATTTGAAACTGACTCAGATTTGTTAAAACCTAAATCTAAGTCTATAAATTTTGTGTTTGATCCGTGTAATGTTTTCGTGTTAAATCGGAAAATCATCCTACCTAAATAGAAATATGTGGTTTTACATATATCTTAATACTAAGACTATAATAGTATAATTTAAATAATTACCTAACTCGTAAAATTAATTACATATCTTTTATATTTCAAGAGAGAAAAAATATGTATTTGATTTTATTTATGATTTAAGAAGTAGAAATGTAAAACTGATTTTTTAACATGAGAAAAAGTATGTAACAAAAGATCTTAATTACAACAAGACAAAATATGTAATTATGGTTTGTAAATATAAACTAACCTTTTAAACTTGTATCAATTAAAAAAGGCATATATCTCAAGTGACAAGAGATGAGACTGAATATTATGGGCCCAAGTGTTTCGAATTGTAGAACTTTTTTTTATAAATATTGGCAAACAAATTATGGACAAGACGTGCTCCTTCCTTAACACATATATACACATAGTACGCATATGGTAAAATGTATTGTGTTAAAATGATATTCAAATGTTTGTAAGTTGACCATATACTTTTCAATTATTATCATTTTTAATTATGCAGAAATGACATGTACAAATTAATTTCTATATTTTAATCATACATGCATAAAATTTAGTAGTTACATGCAACACCTTTAAGATTGTTACTTTACGTTATTTGGTAAAAAAACGAATAAATAAAATATACACATTGAAGTACCCCGCTTGTCCCAAAGGTTTTGCCTTAACCTCGTCCCAAAAGTTGACGTTATGTCTCATCTATGTCGAGCTCCATACCAAAGGCACACCTACTGACCTAATTATAGCGACTATATATGATGTCCTTACATGATTCTGAAGAGTTGTGATAAAACAACCTTAAATATAACGATTCCGACCATCAATATTTTAGCCCATGTAAACCGGTATATGCAGTTATGCACCCCCTTTGTTTTGAAACACATCTTAATTAAGCACGCTATATTTAGAAACAATGTATTAATTAAAAATCGAACATTATATATCAACTAATTTAATAAATTCATTCATGTTTCACGATGCGATAGCAACCCCTTAGTAAACCAAAAGCCAATTATATATATAAGTTTAAAAAGTGATGAAAATAAACTAATTAATTGAATGATACGGAATTGAAGTACCTCTAGTTGTCGTACTTGAGCATGGAGAATTAAATATTTGCCCTCAACTCTTTTATTTATTATATCTTTCTAATATTTGACTTATAAAATCATCATTTTGTAGCTTTTTTAATATTATATGGATTAAATTGTTGAAGATTGTGGGTTGAAGTCTCGCCAGATAAGTTTGTTTGGGTATTGCTAGGGGCGGATGGAGTATGTCACCATGTTCTTTTCTTCGAGTGAAAGGACAATCTGACCTGATTGTGTAAGTGATCCGAGTGTTCGGGCCTTTGATGTTAATAAAAAGTCAAAAAAACAAGAAGAAAGATAAAATGCTTTTAATCATCTTAACTCCTTTAATCCATCAACTATATGTTTGAAGTTAAACATTAGTGAATAAATATTTGTATTCTAATAACTGAATAATTAATCAACATCTAAAGATTTTAGCTACTTTAAATATCATTTTTATTACGTGTCATGCTCAAATTTAAATTGATGGAAAAATTTCAACGACTGTCATGGTATGTTTTGTATTTGAAATAACCTCATAAGAATAGATTTAATGGATTTGTTAGCTAGATGATATGGTATGAAACCATAGAATAGAAATATTTGATTATCATCCTAATATGTTTCCTTTATTTTAGCACAAGGTTTTTGCTAGCCATCTTTATTAATAATGTTTAGATAATGTGTAACCCTTTGGACAATATTTGTAAATATTCAAACCGATTTAATATAAGATAAATTAAAAATAGATTTGATAGCAATCTTTATTATATTTATTTGTGTTAGGAATCTCATATATTACATCTCTTTATAATAACTTATAATAATACTAGCTAGGTTATTTATCCGTGTATTACACTAGTATAAAATTTGACATGTTATATATATAATAAAAAGAATGATAGTATGACATTTTGACTATATTGGATTTGTTATAAATTTGATTGATGTTGCATTGAGATTGAAGAATAATAACAATTCTAAACCATATTTTTTAAGTGATTATTTTGAAGTTTGTATAAAGAGTCAGTATATAAATGTCAATTAGAATATAATTTAAGTTATTCAAAAACAATTAAAACAAAGAAAAAGGAATATAAATATCTAATTTAATCTCATTGTTAAATCGAACTTCAAAAAATATTATTAGGATTTATTTTGTATAAAAATATTTTCCATAAGCTATGACGCTGGGTGAATAATTTAGTTCAATAAGAACCTAGAGATTATTTAATTTGCTTATTTATTAATATAAAAAGATAAAAAGAAAAATTAAAAAACATATCATTGTAGTACATGCATAGTAATATAATAACATAAAATTACATATATTAATATGGTCAGCATAAAAATAAAGTATTTGGAGTAGTTGTCTCGATTGCGATCGATTTAACAAAAGTAATAAAATTATATTGTTTGTACGTGAGGGGTCGATCCACTTACATCAACTTGATCTATTCTTTCTAACCTCGTATTTATATCGACAAGTTGATACATTATGCAATTGTTTATAGTTTCTCCACCTTTAATTTCTTTGATTAATTAGTTTTTATGTGTATTCTTTCGCAGGCTGTTTTAATGTGGACGAATCAAGTTTTCTTAATTAAAACAAAACTCATGTTACTTTTCCTTGTTAATAAATCTATATCTATCTATATAATAATTTAAGGTTTTTGGGGGGATTTTTTATAATTAAAAGAAAGTTTTAGAGGGAAGATATAAAATATCGTGCATGAGTTGATGAAACAAAATATCTTTAAATATTAAGTATTTACAAATTTTTAAACAAAATGATTATGATTTTATAAATATTATTATTTAACCCGTGTGTAACACACGGGTGTTAAACCTAGTATCTAATAAAAAAGAGTTTCTGATGTCATATGGTATGCTATGGAGCCATTGTTGACATTATTTTCCCGCCCAATAATATATTACATATTTAATCCTCATACTATTACACAACATACGACCATTATATAATATATAATATATTTACCTATCAGTTACAAAAATATTACCATATTAATAATATATTTCTCTATCAATTACAGAAATAATTATTATACTTTTACAAAAGTAAAAATAACAATTACCAAAATATATATTAATAATATTCTTTTGTCTACTACATTAGTTTATCTGTCTCTTATCTTTATACAAAAGCTCATGGCTTGTATCAGTACAAGTTGTCATCCATTTGTACGATTTTAATCGGATTTTTATGCTTTTGAATCTGTAATTTGTCTTCTAATTTTTCTTATGTGTTTTGTTTTTGTTGGTGTTAGAGAACGTATTTAAGATGACAGTGATTTATAGTGTAATGCTTACTTGTCATATGATTATTTGTTTATTATGCTCGATAATAATTAAATATTTTTAATTGTTCAACTCGTTTAAGACACGGGGTATAATCTAGTAAACTGATTAAAAGGTCATGCATTTTAAAGTAATTAAAAAAATTATTTTTTAACATTCCTAAACAAGGGAAAAGTGCCTAAAAATAATATTATGATTTTGTTAAGTTCATTGATAAGGCGTTTGTTTCCGTTAAAAATAGTTTACATAATTCGGATTGTTAAGGCCCAAGCTCTAAAGACTTTTTTTTGGCTTATTTAAGAGTTAGATCATTTATAGTGAAAGAACTATCTTCATCTTTATAATTACACGAAAAACAAATATATTTTCTCTTTTATTTTAATTAAATTACTGCTTGTTTATCTTTATCATTATATTTTTTTGTACTTCACTCACAACCACTTTTAAACATTATTAAAAAAACATATGGGGTGAATAGTAACTTTCAAATAAAGAGTTTCTCTCACCCATCAAATTATTTTTCTCCTTCACTCACAACAACTCATCATCAGTGGCGAGGCATAAGAGGGACTCAAGAGGGTCCGGGCCACCCCAATTTTTTCCGTCCGAAGTGTTGTTTTGTTGGTCGGTTGTTGATTTTTTATATATATATTGAGTTTGGCCTCCCGAAATATGAGCATTATAAAAAAATTTATGGGTTTTTTAACTTTGGCCTCCCCGGGCCAAAAATCCTGGCTTCGCCACTGCTCATCATAACCTTTAAAATATAAAAATCTTGCTCACAAACATTTAATTATCCTACTATGAATGATCTACGCCATTAAAATGTTGAGGACGCAACTAATTAAGCTAAATGATTAGCAGCCAAAAGCTCGAAACAGTCAAACAGGTCACAGGTGTGTGTGACCGCATGGGTCTGTTATGGGCCTTGATGTAGCCCAATAATAAAAGCATGGGCCTTGAGTGTAGCCCGACATTTAGCTTCTTAGTTGACTGAAATTTTTAATTATTTCAATATTATTAATCTAAGCGCATTTTAGCGGACATTAGTTATTTAAGGTGTTGTTTGATTGGGTCTAAATGGGACCATTAAGAGGGTGATGTGACATCAGATTGTTTGGCATTTTAAAAGGGTTGTGCTATTTACACCGGGGACTAAAAAACAAAAAACTACCATATCCGTCGCGTATAGAACTAAACGCCGTGGATATGGTGAGTTTGTCGTATTATGTTTGCACCTTATCCGCCGCGTATATGGCTAATCGTTGTTTGTAGGTGTAAATACGGATATGTTAATCGAGTGTAAATGGATGTTATCGAATGGATTAATCGTTGTTTGCAGGTGTAAATACGGAATGTCAACTTTCGATTTTGATTTGAAATCAATTCGCGTTGATTGAGCTATTAAAACGCGTTTTTAACGTGTAACGGGGTTCGAAACTTGCAAGGAAGCGAATAAGGAAAGTTTTGGTCGATTGAAAATGATTAACGCGTGAAATTTTAGTCTTCGCCGGAGTTGGATTTAGCCGAAAACGGCTGGTTCACCGGATCTGCGGTAGAAAGGGACAGGGGGGCGGGTTAATAAGTTACATAAATAGCCCTTCATGTTTTGAGTTTGTTGAATTTTGATTAATAACTTTTTAATTCAAGTTTTAAAAGTTACAATTTTGACCCAAAGTAAATTTATAAGTAAAATTTAACTAACTAACTTAATTGAGCTGAGACGTAACGTTATATAAGTGACGTTTTTATAACTTTAGTTGGTTTGTGACGTTAAAAGACTATTTCAAGACTTAGAACCATTTTCTTTTAACCATTTTTATAAGATTACTTTTATAAACTATATATATATATATATTTGAGATATAATTTATTACATCTTAGTAACTAACTGGTAAACGTAGATATTTTGTGACGTAAATACAATCGATTAACTAAGATAAGAATAACGTAAAATTCCAATGTATTTATTAATAATAATGACGGACGTTACATTTTAAAGAAATAAATATGATTACAAATAAGAGATAAATAACTTCCAGTTCGAATCGGACGTCCGAATTCGAGTTCAGAACATATGTCACAATATCTCTCTTCTCGGATGAATATGTTGAGTTAAGGGTTAAATCTCTATCACTAAAGATAGCTTAACTCCTGGATTGGATAATTTCTGATGATGAATATGTTGACTTGTTATTTTAACCTTTGATAATATAGATGGGTTATAATTTTAACCCACGTACTCTACTTTGACATATTATGACTCTGATCCCTTAGATTTGACTTAATTGTCACTTTCACTTATGAGTTTGGATGTATTTTTGTCTGTTAATAACTTAATACGTGACGCATTACGAATTTACACCGTAATGAAACTTTTTTATATCAACGCTTAAGACGAAATCACATACGTGAGACACGACTGTAGCATCATGTGGCTTGACATTTTAGTCTCTAAGTTTGAAAAAATGTCTGTCTTTTAAATTTTAATCTATAACAGATAACAGTTTTACGTCATAACATACGAGACATTAAAGTTTCAACAGGTAACCATCACCTATGAAATTTTATAGTATTTTCTCACTAGTATCACTCTTTGACAACATTATAAGAAGTTAAGAACTATAAAAGAAACGATTTTTATCGTTATTCTTTGACGATAAACATCCGTCATCCATATACAATCGGTGGCGAAAAAACCAAAATCAGAACCTGAAGCATCACAAGCATGTACAATATGCCACGAGCCAGCCACGCGCCCGCCCTAATCATTCAATTTCATCCCTCCACCTGTCATCCCATCCAACGGCTACGCACCCACCGTAAATTCCATTATATATCATTTCCATCTTCTTCGTCTCTATTTCTCGTTAAAAACCATGCTTCTCAAAGCTCCTCCGCCGATCTTCTTTCCGAACGGTGCCACTTCCGGCGCCTGTGAGCATTTAAGCTGCTCTCTCCGGTCATCGTTCTCTGTTTCATCTCCGTCGATCGTTTGTGCGGCGGCGAAAGGCGGTTCTTCGAACACTACACCGATTACAGGCATTGTGTTTAAGCCATTTGAGGAGGTGAAAAAGGAGCTCAGTCTTGTCTCTAATTCTCCTCAACAGTCTCTTGCTCGTCAAAAGTACGCGGATGAATCCGAATCAGTCATCAACGAGCAGATCAAGTGAGTTTTTTTATTTCAGTTTCTCATTTCATTGCTAGATTTGTTCTTGTGGTTAACTTATCGCCTTGATTTTGATGTAATTGATCTACTTTGGTTGATCAGTGAATTACTTTGTTATTTGAATTTAAACTGGATACAGAACGCACGGTAGGTGTTTGATCAAAGTACTAGGAGAACAAGTTAAATTGCAGTTTCACTCACCTTTAGGAATTTTTTTTACGTCCCTAACACCAGGGATGGAGCTATGAAGAGCCCAGGGGTATCCCGGGCTACCCCTCAACTTTCGTTACGAAGTTTAATTTTTACCGGTTTAAGTATCAGGATACCATTTTTTCGTACGGTTTTAAGTATCGGGATACCACTGAAAAAAATTTATGATACACTTAAGCGAAAATTTTCTCAGAGGATACCCCTGATATTTGATTCTGGCTCCGCCACTGCCTAACACTAACTTCATCTAATTTCACCCGTGTCAAGTTGTCAAACATGTAACTTAATATTTTTATTCTTTCGTGTCTCGTAAAAAAGAAGTGATAGAAATGACATTTTTACCCTGATGTGCATGGAGATTTAATGAAAAATTGAATCAAAGTTAATATTCGCGACCATTTTTTTAATAATATAAATCAAAAGGACCTAAACCGTAAGAGTGAGACTGAACCTATTAAAGAGATCAAAACACAATGACTAAAACTGCAATTTACTCAGGAGAACATAAGGTGTAGTTTTACGAGTTTTGGATGTAATGGATCTAGGTGACTGCGTACACAATGTTAGACACATTATCCTGCATTTTATTATATTTTGCTATCATTTTGACGTTGGGGATGAACTTGTGGTGATTATATTCTTGTTTCTAATGATTTGTTTTGTGTTCATTTCAGTGTTGAGTATAATGTTTCATATGTGTACCATGCTATGTATGCCTACTTTGATAGGGACAACATTGCTCTCAAGGGTTTAGCAAAGTAAGTTGTTTAAATCATTGTCATGTCTAAATTAATGTGTAATAATAACTTTTACTAATAATCAGTGGGACGATATTTATCCACTATGCTTACATGAATACTTACAGATTCTTTAAGGAGTCGAGTGAAGAGGAAAGGGAACATGCCGAGAAGTTTATGGAATACCAGGTGTTTGATAAAACGTTTCATTGAATTGTCTTATAAGTTATAACTGATTAAACTTGTAGAAAATTGCTTAAAATTTTATGGTTCAGAACAAGCGTGGTGGGAAAGTGAAGTTGCAATCGATTTTGATGCCCTTATCCGAGTTTGATAATGCAGAGAAAGGAGACGCGCTTTATGGTGTGTTCTGTGCTATGATTTGTCCGGTTGCCCAAAATTTGGAAGCTGTTTTACATTACACTAAGTTCGATTATTGAATTGAGTAATTTTGTATTACTAGTTTGTTGATTGTGTAGCAATGGAGCTTGCATTGTCACTGGAGAAATTAACAAATGAGAAACTTCTACACGCACATGCGGTATGCCATGTTTACATATTTGTTTATGTTTACTAGTAAAACGATTAATGAGTTATTAAGATCAGGAAAATGTGGGATTCGAGTATATGAATTGTTATATTTGATGCAAACAGGTAGCTAACAAGAACAATGATGTTCAATTAGCTGATTTTCTTGATGGAAACTTCTTGGGTGAACAGGTAGAATTATAAATTTTTCTACTTCATAATTTTGGATCCATTATGAGTGGTTATCTTTTCTCCTTTGTGCCGGCCATGAGGGGATGTTGATATTGTTTTTACTTTGTGAAAAAGGTCGAGACGATTAAAAAGATATCTGAATATGTTGCTCAGCTAAGAAGAGTCGGCAAAGGACATGGTAATAACTTATTCTTAACGTACTTTTCACTTAATTAAAATCCAATACTATATTGATGATTTGGTAACAAGAAATAATGATTTTCTTGAAATACATCAGGTGTTTGGCATTTTGATCAGATGCTTCTCAATGATGGCCTGCTGTTTGATGAATTATGAACGTTTTTTAGGTCATTCGGATATTGGTTGATCGACTGGGTGTATAGTTCTCTAGTGCCCCACTTTGTTTCTTTATGTGCTTCACCTTATTTTGGTTCAATTGTAAGAACGATGTTAATTCTGTAACTTGTGTTTATAATTTCAATTTGAATAATCAGAACCATGTATTACGTTATATGTAGGGACCTGAACTTTTTAATCCCTTGTAAAGACACAATTTGTTTTGGGGTTAACGCAGCGGAATATGAGTGTGCTCGTCGAGCTTAGCGAATGATGTATTGGCATCATTTTTTAACTATTATCTAATGGTTTTAAGTATGGATTTTAACCAGGATAGGAATGAAGCTCCACTTTACATGGTCTAAGCTACAACTAATTTACACATGTATTAAATAACATCGCTTAACAATAAGCAACAACCCCTTTGTTAAATTAACAAGTTCGTCAATTAGGGAGGAGGGAGTGGTCCTTCCAAGGTTCCCACAAGGAACTTGTTCAACCAATCAGATTATAGAACAAAACTTTTAGTTTTACACCTCTTTGAAGTGGGAGTGGATCTCCCAAGCTTGTCAACAAGGAACAAAAATTCAATGATTAAACAGTAACATTCAATGTCTTTTCTTCCTCCTCGTCCACGAGATTCATAACTCGTCCATGATCTCGTTTTCCTTCCTTGTTTTACAAGGGGTAACATCCTCGCGAGCTTATCTTCCTCGCCGGCAAGCTCGTCGACCACTCCTCCTCCCCTTAGTAACTAAAAAAATTGATTTGTTTCTAAAAATTTATGAAAGCTAAAATATCAAAATTCTCACCTAAGACATAATAGGTGGGGTTTTCATACACCGATAGAGCTTTCTCTTTTAATGTTTTTGTTGTGTGAGTATCTCTAAAACGTTAAAATCTTTATGGATGATTATCATCCTATTTTAAGTAGAGACATATTTTTCTAACACTTAGGATTTGAGTAAGACACTTCAATATTCGTTGATTTACATAATAACAAGAACGTTGCATCAAATCATCATCTACCTAATAAATCAAGGTTTTAGGGGGTCATTTTTTGGGGGAAATTTTTTGTTATATAATAGAAAACTTTGGAGGGAAAATTAAGTGTTTTAGACATGCATGAGTTGATGAGCTAACTTAAATATTAATATTTATAAATCCATAAACATAATAGTTATAATTTTCTTTAAAAATATTATAATTAACTCGTGTGTAACACACGGGTATTAGACCTAGTTAACAATAAATTGAACACTATCGTGACTCATAACAAACCTAACCTAATAAAAAATCTGCCAATTAACCATAAACCTATGGGTTAAGATTCGGTATCCGTATGTCAATTATTTTTTTTACAATAACCTATTGGGCTCATTTTGAATAATGAACCTTTGTTCTCACAATCCACTAAACAATCTTGATCGTCAAACTTTCAATCCGACACGCGTCATCATCCTCGCCGTGAATTTTCATCAATGAAAACATCACGTATATATTATTCAACTGTATTTTAAACCCACCAAACCCTTTACCGCGATCTCAACATACAAAAACCATTTCACACTCTCTTTATCTTCTTCACTCTCAGATCCGATGATCTGAAACAACTCCGATCACCGACAATGTCAATTTCCGTTCAAAATCTCCTCAAACAACGGCGCTATCCTTTCATCGCGTCTCTCATTCTCCTGCTCATCTTCGTCGCTTCATTTCTCTTAACCACCAACACTTCCCAACTACCACTCCTTCAACCGTTTTCTCATCTTCCAGTCACAAAAACCGCCCCTATCCAATCTCCGTTGCAGGAAACAAACGCAACTGATTTCGCTACAGATCGTGATTTGGATGATGGCGGAAGTAGTGAGGGTTCGGCAATTGAATGGAAGGTTTGTGCGGTTTCTATGGCGGTAGATTACATACCTTGTTTGGATAATATGAAGGCGATTAAGGCGTTGAGATCGAGAAGACATATGGAGCATAGAGAACGATATTGCCCCAAACCTAACCCTAGGTGTTTGGTTCCACTGCCTGATGGATATAAAGTGCCTGTTCCTTGGCCTAAAAGTAGGGATATGGTGAGATTGCTGCTTTGGTAAGGTTTATTACTGTTATACTTCAAAAAACTTTTGCTTCAAATGTTGATTAGTGTTACTGTAAGAAGTTATTTGATTTGAGTTGTTTAGCTAGGGTTATTTGTGATTGAAACAGGATATGAAGATCTGTTCGGTTTTTCTATAAATCGTGCAGTTGATAGGTATTAGTGGTTTATAGAAGTAGTTTAGGGGTAGATTAGGATCCATTTTAAAAGGAATTATGAATGAAATAAATGTTCCTGCACGCACTCAGCTGTTTGCAGATGCCCTGTGGGCTTGATTTATTATTGTCATAGAAACAAGAGTCATGTGAACTTGTTTTTAAATTACTGCAGAAACATACGTTGGGAAAAACAATCTTGGTTTTTTTTTCTCATTTTGACACATTGGAGTACTATAACCATCTTATGAGTAGTTGACTGCTTTGGTTTGCTGAGTAATTTGGCCTGCTTTATGGACAGTTTTGAAAATGAAATTGCTCATTGTGCATTGGAAGCTGGTATACATTTTGTTATATCTGTTTTGAACATATGTAAAATCCCTGTCTTTTTTGCTAATGTTGCTTTTTTGTTGGGTAAATTTGTCTCCAGGTTATTGTTTTTTTATCTGTTTTATATATATTTACTAGTTTAAACATGCACATTTGATTTAATTACAGATATGGTTTGACAATGTCCCTCACCTTAAGCTTGTCGAATACAAGAAGGAACAAAATTGGGTAAAAAGGTCTGGTGATTATCTTCTTTTTCCTGGAGGAGGTACTCAATTTAAGGAGGGAGTTACTCATTACATCCAATACATAGAAAAGGTAACATTTTTTTCACTATCAAGCTACGCTATTTTTTTGGGGTTTATCAATAGTAACAGTGGTTAATCACTTAATTGCTATCTTTGGTGATTGTATTTCCTGTTTTATCCTAGAATTTACCAAAACTTGGTTGGGGGAAGCGCACAAGGGTGATACTTGATGTTGGTTGCGGTGTTGCTAGCTTTGGTGGGTATTTGATGGACAAAGGTGTTATAACAATGTCATTTGCTCCAAAAGATGAACATGAAGCTCAAATACAGTTTGCTCTGGAAAGAGGAATTCCTGCCACTCTCTCAGTAATAGGAACACAAAGATTGACCTTTTCAGATAACACTTTTGATTTGATTCACTGTGCACGATGCAGGGTGCACTGGGATGGAGATGGTAATGGTCATAATGGCTTATTGTACCTTTTTTATATGTTATAAATTCTGGTGTTTTGTAATTTTCATGATTGAATTTTCAGGTGGAAAGCCATTGTTGGAGTTAAACAGGATTTTAAGGCCTGGGGGAGTTTTTATCTGGTCTGCTACACCAGTCTATCGAGACGATGAAAGAGATAAAAAAGTCTGGGAATGTATAGTCCAACTCTGAATTAGTCTTCTTCCTGTATTTAAATGACATTAAATTGATATCCAGAACTGTTTGACCCATTTACTTCTAAATGGTCTAATTGAGCTGTGTTTTATCTCAAATGGGTCAAAATGGGAAATCTGCTAAAAAGGGAAAACATTAAATGGGTCGAACATGTTGAAAGTGTTTTAAAGTCTCTTTTCGTGCATAAAACCTTAAGGATTTAGGTGAGTGATAAACAATTTTACTGTTAAAACAAATTGTTTTTTAAATGGTCAAAAGCGGCAAAGCGCTGTTAGTGAGTCGTCCAAACCCGGCCCATTCTATTTAAGTGGTTACAGAAAATGGGCCACTTTATATTGAACCCATGTTGGCCCATTATGCAATCACTACGTCTAGTTAAAGTTTTTTTTTCCAGTTATCCTAAAATAAATCATGTATGTTGTATCTGCTTGATTGAATCCCTGCAGACAATATAATATGCTAAGTATTATTGTCCTTTTTCTTGCAGCCATGGTAGCTCTCACTGAAGCTATTTGCTGGAAGGTAGTGGCTAAAAGTTTTGATTCATCTGGAATTGGGCTGGTTATATATGAGAAGCCTGTTACTTCTTCCTGCTATGAATCACGTAAAGAAAACAATCCACCACTGTGTGATGAAAATATCCGGCCCAAAACTTCATGGTAGATGAAAATATGTTTGTACTGTTTCTGTTCATAATCATCATATTGATAACCTTAATTTTAAGTCATATCTATCTTTATTTTCATTTAGGTATACACCTCTTGATGGTTGTATTTCCAAAATTCCAGTAAAAAAGACATGGCCTACACCTTGGCCCCAAAGGCTTAAAAGTAAACCTTTAAGTCTTTCAACTGGTCCAGATGCTGAACGGATATTCAATGAGGACACTAGACACTGGTCTGAACTTGTTACAAATGTCTACATAGGAGGCCTTGGTGTAAACTGGTCAACTGTGAGGAATGTATTGGATATGAATGCTGGTTATGGCGGGTTAGTTGTTTTTACTTACTTAATATTTCAAGTGCTTATTTACTGTTCCATATTAACAGGTTTCCTAGGTAACAAGTCTAAATATCTTTGGGTTTAAACTTGTCATATTTCTGAGTTGAAAAAGGTTGGGGTTTGGTTGATCAAGCAAAAATCTTTTTGTTAATCTTCTTATGAGCAAACTAGTGTGTTAGCTATAATTAAAAACACAATAGGGGTAATTATAGCTAACACACTAGTTTGCTATAAAAAAACAGTGGCCTAATTAGAACAAAATTGAAACTTGGTTATGTTTCTATGACATTTCCCCTAATTATAATCAAAATCTTACAATAGAACACTAATTAGATGGTAATATGCATTGAAACTAGATTTAGGTGACTTTCAACCTGCTTATTATTCCTCTTTTAGCTATTTTATTTACCAATTTGAGAAAAAGATAAAAAACCAAGTCAACCCATTTATAGTAAGTGGGCTGAAAATTTCACAACTAGGTTCCTCCAATAGTAATGTCTGAATGTTTAATTTGTGACCAGGTTTGCTGCTGCTTTGACTGATCTACCTCTATGGGTGATGAATGTTGTTCCTGTTAATGGGCCAGATACTTTATCTGTAATATTCGATAGAGGGCTGATTGGTATATACCATGACTGGTGTGAATCACTTAATACTTATCCTAGAACTTATGATCTCTTGCATTCCAGCTTCCTTTTTGGCAACCTAACTCAAAGGTTTAATCCCTATCCGGCTATCCTTATATCTATGAATATCCTAATCTCTGTTATAGTATTACCTCTACTTAATAAATCTATACGGGTCTAAATAACCAAGAAGCAATGGTTTGTCATGTTATGTTGTGTCATAAATCTTTGAACTTATATAATCTAACACGCTAAGCAAATCCCACATAGGTCGCAATACAAAGTTATCGGGTTCATAAGAAATGTCTCGTCTAAAATACCTTTAATGCTTATTGGTGCATTGACTATGGTCTGTGGACGAGGCGACTCCACAATTAAGTGTGCTTGAGTGAGAGTAATCCAAGGATGGGTGACCCTCCCCCAAAAAACAAATCTGTTAGCTTCTAGTAGGCAACACCGACAATATTGGTTGGAATGAGGGGCTGGATGAAGTTTTTTCCACCTCAGTAAAAGAACTAAATATGTATCTGATCTTGCATTCTGTTGTGTTCGTGTCAAGAATTTCATGTGTTTTTGAAAATAATCCTGCAGGTGTGACATGTTGGATGCTGCCGTTGAAATGGATCGCATATTAAGACCAGGCGGAGTTGTGATAGTTGAAGATGCCATACAAATGTTAAAAAAATTGAAACATATGTTGCAGTCACTTCATTGGACAACTACCATACATAAACAACGATTCCTTGTTGGTAAGAAAGGTTTTTGGCGTCCTCAAACCGAAAGGTAAACAAAATTTTCTAATTTAGTTTCGTGTATCATCCTGTCTTCCTTCCTTAAGTTTATAGAGCAGGTATAGCGATGAACCTCAATGCTCAAAAGAAAAACAGAACTCGGGTCCCTTTTTTTAACATTTTCTTATATGAAATACCAGTTATATTTTACCACCAATGGAAATATGTATCACATATAGCTCTGCATGTAGTGGGTTTTGGTTCATCAACGTGAAATTTTAGACATATATCTAACTAGGTTTAATACCTGTGTGTTACACACGGGTTAAATAGTAATATTTATAAAGAAATTATAACCATTATATTTAACAATTTGTAAATATATAACATTTAAGGAGTTGGCTCCATCAACTTGCATGGTGAAAAATTTAGCTGAATTTTACCTCCCAAACTTCCTATTATAGAAAAAAAATCCCTCCAAAAATTGTCCCCTAAAAGTTTGATTTATTAGATAGACTAGGTTTAATACCCGTGTGTTACACACGGGTTAAATAATAATATTTATAAAGAAATTATAACCATTATATTTAACAATTTGTAAATATATAACATTTACTTGCATGGTGAAAAATTTAGCTAAATTTTACCTCCCAAACTTCCTATTATAGAAAAAAAATCCCTCCAAAAATTGCCCCCTAAAAGTTTGATTTATTAGATAGACTAGGTTTAATACCCGTGTGTTACACACGGGTTAAATAATAATATTTATAAAGAAATTATAACCATTATATTTAACAATTTGTAAATATATAACATTTAAGGAGTTGGCTCCATCAACTTGCATGGTGAAAAATTTAGCTAAATTTTACCTCCCAAACTTCCTATTATAGAAAAAAAATCCCTCCAAAAATTGCCCCCTAAAAGTTTGATTTATTAGATAGATGCAAGTAAAAACCGCAGTAGCTAAGACTGAGATGTTTATGTTTATATTGTTGGGCATTGTTTTTTCATAATATTTGTAATATTTAAACATAAATGGATTGTGGTCAAATGGGCTTTTGACGTTTATGGCTCATAGTAATCTCTAATTTGGTGGCTGCTAATTGTTTAAGACAAGTTTTAAAGACAAAAATGAATCTAGAAGGTGTGGCATATTGAATAATCATGTCATATCAGTTGAATAATATTCAAATATTTTCAATTTAAAACAAACTGAACTATTTGGTGTTATGATAACTTAATTTCGTATCAGCTTTATGTCACATAACTTGTGTTAGATTCACATCATGTTTGGTTCTTAGAGCAGTGTAATGGATCTGTAATGAAGCTTTAAGTATGACCAACTGACAAAGGATAGGGGTTGGTTACGAACATAAACAAGGGTGGATAAGTGGTTTGGATGGGGTTGCTCTCGTCCTAGTATATATGTGATCTAATCATGACCGA
This sequence comes from Tagetes erecta, assembly GCA_030867185.1. Classification (NCBI taxonomy): domain Eukaryota; kingdom Viridiplantae; phylum Streptophyta; class Magnoliopsida; order Asterales; family Asteraceae; genus Tagetes; species Tagetes erecta. Next base: position 16,470,593 of record CM061491.1, on the reverse strand, counting down.
TCCTTAAAAACTGATACAGATCAGTAAGAAATTTCGACACCAATCACTAAGAAAGTTGGCACATAGTTTTTAAAAGGTATATTGGTTTACACTGGTCCCACCTATTGAATTGGTTATCAACGGTCCCAACTTTTATCACTTTGGTAACCAGTGGTCCGTCGTTAAATTTTTTTTAACGCCGTTAAGTTTTTTCCAAGTTCAATACCGATGTTTTAAGCCTTTTGATCGGAAAGATGATATAACTCGATTGATGGAAAAGTTATCTCAAAACGGCGCTCCGAACAACGAAATGGTGCTTCAATCGGGTGTTTAAATCTAAAGGTGCTTCAATTGGATGTAAAAATTTTATCGTTCAGAGAGCCTTTTTGAGAAAATTTTTACATCAATCGACTCGTATTATCCTTCCGATCAAAAAGCCTAAAACATCGCTCTTGAATTTGAAAAAAACTTAACGGCGTTAAAAAAAACTTAACGACGGACCATTGGTTGCCAAAGTGATAAAAGTTGGGACCGTTGACACCAAATTCAATAGTTGGGACCAGTAGAAAACAAAATGTGATAGTTGGAACCATTGAAAACTAATATATCTTTTTAAAACCCATTAACCATTTAAAAAATTTCAGTATACATCATATGACACCTCTTTATTTTTTCTATATTAAAATGAAAAGGTTCAATTAATTTTTAGATCATTGATAAATAATATATTTAGTCAGCTAAGACTATGGTTAGTTATACATCAATTTGTGTTATCAGCACTTATCGTTATCAATCTCTGTATGCATGGGATAAAAAAAATATATTGAAATGGTGTCTCAATAACACAACAGTGGAGATGGTCTTAGTTGGTATAAGTATCACATAGTGTAGCATTGTGTCTCGCACGTCATAACCTAAAGTCATAGTTGATATACGTGTTACGGGGTGTAGTATTATGTCTTACACGTCTTGAAAGTCATCAAACTAATTTAAAAATCAATTATAAGAAAAAAATATATATATAAATAGAAAAAAGTCAAAAAGTAAATAAAAAAGTGAATGTATTTGCAATTTACTTAATGTTCGGTAAGTTAACGTCTTTTCAATTCTATAATGTTCTTTTTTATCGTTTTTATTTCACATGTTTTTCTGTATTTTTAGCATTATATATGTAATTACGTTTTAAATATAATGGTTATTAAACCGAACGAAATTAAAAACATATAAAAAAGGTATTAAACGAACGAAGTTTAAAAAACTACCAAAAGGTGTTAAACTAAACGATACTAAAAACGTCTAAAAAATAGAATGCGTTATACCGAACAATTTTAAAAAAATGCGTTTAGATAAACGATCGATTACAAAAATTTAAAATTATTTTAAATATAAAAGTATGCTTTATATATATTTATATAAAACTATATGTACACTTATATACTTATATTTTAAATATAAATATGTTTATAATATCATTTGAGTACTAAGGGTATTTTGGTATTTTTACAAAAATTTAACAGAAAAAGTTAATTCTGCTTGTCAAATATACTGAAATAGAGAAGAAATATAAAGCTATGTACTGAAATAGAGAATAAATGCAAAACTCAAGACAATAATGAATACTTTTTTCATATTGGTATCCAAATAAAGAAAAATTGCAAAACTCAAGTACCAAAATGAAGATTTACTCTCTAACTATTGTAGTATATTCTGAATATACACCACATGCAATATAATATTCAAATTAACACATTGTTCCTATATGACGGAACGAAGAATCGATGCAATTCCGTGGTAGTGTGGAAGAGGAGGACGACGACTTTGGTATAAAAATATAGATGAGATTAAGTTGTTGTGAAAGTAATAGCTTGTGTGGAAAATCACTACCAGAACATAAATTTATTTCAAATATTTGACATAACACAATATTTTTCACAAGATTTTGACAAATTTACGATAAATGCTAAAATTAAAAAAAGCACCCAAATTTTACGAAAAAAAAAATGTTACAAAGTGGCTAAAAAAGCAAATATTGGTGTAAATTTATGGCAAAATGAATAACTATTAGATTTTGTGGTAAATTCGACACAAATATAAAAAAAATTAATATAATAACTTTAGTTTTGTGCCAAATATGTAAATAATAGTGTATTTGTAATTTAAATCTATTTGTTTAAGATTCAATTTAGAGTTTGAATGCAATTTGCGTTTCTATTTTCATATATCTTTCATATTATGTGTGATTTATTTTCAAATGTTACTTTTAATTAAAGTTTTAAAATTACGTTTTTATGTTTCTTTTCATGTAAGACATGATTTAATCTAGTAATATATACAAGGGTTTAAAGTTCTTTTAACACTTATAAAGAATTGTGTGTCGGGCGTCAATGAGCTCCACATCTCCCTTAGAATAAAGTCGTGGAATCAATTTTTATCTAAAAAACATTAGTGCCAACCATGGAAGTTAGATCCCAATGATCAAGCAATGATAACTTATTATTTTTATGTTGTTGACTTTTGAGGAATTAATGTTATCCTCCCTTTTAAAAGTGCTCATTAAACTAGATTCTCAATTAAAAAAATAGATTCTCACACGTATTCTTAAAGGGAAACTTAAAAAAATGTATTGCTCTTCAAAAAGTAGAGAAGAAAAGAAAATGTATATATTTTTCTATTTTGTGCATAGTAAACAATGTTTAGAATTAATGTTTTACCAAATCAAATAAGTATTGATTTTTTTTAACAATAATGAATAGCTAGATTTATTCAAAAAATGTACATTACCAAAAAAGAAAAAGTAGAGGCAATTTTGCATACAAACCTACCTTCTAATTAATTATATCTTTTTTGGGATTTACTAACTAATTCTCCCAATTACAATTAACTTTTCGCCCCTATGTAAAACCCAAGAGTATGATGTTTGTTTTATATCATCCTCCAGCTCTTTAATAGATCTTCTTACTTAATTAATTGAATATGACATCATTGCGATACAACCGAATCTGCCATATGGTGCAATAAGTGATGAGAGAAAGAACTTTTGATTATATTCTTTGACCATGCCAGGTTTTAGGAGCAACAATGATTTCGTTAACATGTAAAAGCCCATCAAAGTTATCCCCTGACCACCACTAGATCCTTCTCCATATCTCTTGAGCAACTCCGAAAAAGGTGGTCCCCATCTTCTTCTTCAAAGCTGCAGATTAGACAAGTTGTTGATTGCACATTAATATCCCTTACAGCAAGATTGGTCGCGACTTGTACACAACCAAGTAACACTTTTCAAACAAAACACATGACCTTGGGGGGGATTCATTTGAGCCATGTAACTTTGATGGAAATAAGTAATGTACGAAAAAGAAAAAGATAGCTCCTTTGATTGCTTAAAATTTCCAATCAAAGCTAGTAAATATTAATAACACATCTTGCCTAGTTAATATTATTATGTTTATTACCTTTGATAATGCATAGTTTTAATCTTTCTATGCTTCGTTGCTATGTATTTACATATCCTTTATCACGGGCAACATTGATGGTCATGTAGTGGGCAACATTGATAAACAATTGTCTAATTCTTTTAATCTGCGTGTAATTATCTTTATTAAAGAATTAAAAGAACTTATATGCTTAGTTTGATATATAATATAAATGTAATTTAGTTTATCGTTAGGCTTGTAAGCTGTCGAGTTCAAAAGTGTCACTCGTCTGGTAATGATAATCAACCCGCCTGATCTTCAATGGAACAACTCCTTGAAACGTTTCTCCCTACACAATGAGCAACCGTTACTCGCCACAATTGACCCCGAAGGATGTCACTATGACCAAGCTTGGACGTGACATCAGTACTCATTTAGCATTGAATGAAATAGAAAGTAAATGCAAAGATATTTAGCAAACTTGTTATTAACTTTGACGCAAATTTCATTTAGAAAAATTCTAGATGTCACTATTAAAAAAATGTTAAACATTCATGAGCTTAATTTGTATTTAGTAAAAATAGTTTTGGTTCAACGTAACTTTTGGGACCATTGTTGATTTTTTCTTTTTCAGTCTTTGGTCCTCTGATACGATGCTACGTAGATAACAAACAATTATGTGATTAATAATTGAATTTTAGTAGCCATAAACTAAGATGTCAGAACACGTGTGATTGAGTTTAACTTTGGAAGAAAATCTAAATTGTTTGTAAATTAAGGATGAGACAAAGTCCTTAACCCAAAGTTTACGATGCATGGAGGAATATATATATATATATATGGGTGGTTTGGGATTAAACTTTTTTTTATTTTTTATTTTTAAGAGATCGTATCTTGTGTATTAATACATTGTTTTTAAGGTGAAACTAGAAATGTGACCTATGTCGCAGGTTGTGGCTGCAACTGGTGGTGAATTCCGAACTTTTATATCATAGGGTTGAAATTCACAGGACCCATAATTTTTTGTTTCCTATCATTATGTTTCAGGTTGACGATTTGATTCGAGTCAGGTCAAACAATAACGACACTAAGTATCTAATTATCTCCATTCAAACAAATACTTGTTCTTACACATAAAACAACTAGATAATTTTTTACAAAACAAATACCTAAAATATATATGATGATGTGAAATAAATTATGGGTACCAAAGATTTATTGAGTTTTACGGTTCACAATTTTACATTAGTCGTAATGGGTTATTGGGTTTAATTTGTAAATTGTCATGACTCATTTAACTAATTGGTTTAATTTGTTAAATGAGTTTAACAAATTAAATGGGTAATGGCCTAATGGGTACTTTGGACTTTTAGATTCTAAGCTAGCCCTAGGTCCCAAATACTATATATAATACATGTCGTTTATTACTTACGGAGACTATTGGGGTAAAAATCGGTACTTATGGCCAAAAACGCGCATGGGTCGGCGACAATTCCGGCTCTATTAAGGATGTGCCTTTGGCGGCAACGCTACAGTTATGAATTAGTTACACGTGTTACCATGATGACATTAACGTACATTGTTTGCGCAACATCACATGTTTAGGCATAAAAACGAAAAAATAATATGACTAGCACGTTGCGGTGTAAACATACATGACATAGCATTAAAACGCTAAATTCCACATACAAAAATGTTACTAAAAGATAAATTAAACAATTTTAAAAACAAATAATAAAAGACAAGAGAAAAAGAAAACAAGGAAAATGCCAAAAAAGAAAAGGAAAAAAAAGACAAAACAAAACAAAGTATCGAACACGTATGGTTCTCGAGGATTTCATTGCACGTTCGCAAATTCTACTAGACCACCAAATATAACGTTGTCTGAGTCCATTCACATACACATTGATAAAGATAAAACTACATAGAAAATAAAAGAAAAGTTAACGATACATTTTAATGTTATATATACTCATATATATATATAATAAAAAAGAGTCACCGACATTACGTTTTAAGCAACTTTTTTTACCTATAATGCAAAGTGGTTAACACAGATTAGTATAATAACCTAGTTACTCTTGCAAAGTTGAAAAAATATCGAAAATAAAGTGCGGTTTTGATTTTTGTGTTTTCACACATTTAACAGATTTAATTAGTCTTACCCTAACAGTTGTAGTTCATTTGATTTTTATTCTTAACACAATTGGTCTTAAATCCTAACTCTGTCACTTCTTCGTTAAACATTCCGCACGTGCGTGCCCCACACACGAGGGGCAAAAAAGACATTTTCCTTGGCTTTGTTGCCCCTCAAGTGTGGGGAATTAATGTTTAACGGAAGAGTGGACCGCGTTAGGGCTCAGGATCATTTATATTAAGAATAAAAATTACAATGACTAAAAGTGTTAGGGTAAGATTGGACTTGTTAAGTATCTCAAAACACATGGATTAAAAAACACTTCTCGTAACTATTAATGTTTTAAGTATAGTTTTCTTTAATTAACAACACTTTTTTTAAACAGTCAAATAATATTATTAAAAATCTAACAAGACGCTATAACATTATACCAAACCAAATGTTAATACTATAACATGCAAAACAAAATATTAATTCCTTTTATCAAAATCTTTGTCGCTTTTGTTGATATGCATCTATTGATAAAGTTTGGGCCTATAATGTATTGATTAATTTAGATTTGGCGTATGAAAAAATAAGAGTTAATAGTCAAAATGGTCCCTGAGGTTTACTAGATTTTACAGTTTTGGACACTTTTAAGAATTTTTGCATAAATAGTCCCTGCAGGCCAAAACCTGTTGCTAAATCGGTCCACGGCACTAACAGAGTTAAAAAAATTCTGTTAGTTGATTATGAAATGACCAAAATGCCCTTGGTTATTAAATTTAAAAAATAAAACCCACCACCACCACCTATCATCTTCTACCCTTACCACCACCCAATCCTCCACCACCACCACCACCACCACCATCTCTTCTTCGGCAAATCCCTAAAATTTCAATCTCAAAATCGTTCACAAACATGACTGCATTGAAGCCAATTCCACATCACACCGATAACATCGCATCCAACGCCGGAAAATTCAAACCGGAAAAATCCTCCGTCTACTACATCCATCACCGTCTCCGATTTCACATCTCATCCCCAAAATGCGTACTCTGGTGGATCTTCTTTGTATCATTGATCCTCATGTTATTATTTCTATCTAATTCTTCCACCAACAAACCTGTATCAAATTGGGAATGTGAAATCAAATTATCTGCAAAACCTCGCTCCGGTAGATCTCACACTGTCCTCGTCACCGGCGTTGTTGGTTTCATTGGCGCACATGCTTCCGTTGCGTTGAAACGTCGAGGCGATGGAGTCGTTGGGCTCGATAACTTCAATCGGTATTACGACGTAAGTTTAAAAAACTCAAGTAAAACGAACCTGTTAGATTGTGCCGGAGTTTTTTTGTGAACGGTGATATCAACGATGATGTTCTACTCCGGAGTTTTTGTTGTAAAACGAACCTGTTAGCAATTAACTCTTTTGCCGAAGAAGAGATGGTGGTGGTGGTGGAGGAGGATTGGGTGGTGGTGAGGGTAGAAGATGATAGGTGGTGGTGGTGGGTTTTATTTTTTAAATTTAATAACCAAGGGCATTTTGGTCATTTCATAATCAACTAACAGAATTTTTTTAACTCTGTTAGTGCCGTGGACCGATTTAGCAACAGGTTTTGGCCTGCAGGGACTATTTATGCAAAAATTCTTAAAAGTGTCCAAAACTGCAAAATCTAGTAAACCTCAGGGACATTTTGGCTATTAACTCAAAAAATAAACATGCATTCGAGTTTCTTCATGACAAACCGGTATATGAAACTAGGGTGCTGCTATTTCTATGTGCCTCTTTGACTTTGATGTTTTTGTAGTCATAAACTCTTTGACTTTGATGTTTTTTAGTCATAAACTTGTCACGAATTAATACTTTACATGTGTGTATGTTTGAAAAATGACATAAGAGTGTAGGGAGTGGACGGCAAGATAGACCATGAGCTTTGCGAGGAGGAGGGAGCACGCGGCACACCACTCCTCGTGAACAAGCTTGGCGTGTTTGTACATTGGAGGAGGATTTGGATATATTTTGTTGATAATGTGTAGAGGTCAAATGATGAGTACTCTTACTCTCAAGAGGTGATCAAGGATGTGAGAAGAGATGGCATTTTAGTTAGTAACATGACATTAACTTATTATCGAGGAAAAAAAGTTTAAAGAGCTTGAGAGGACCAATATTCGACCCTTCAAAGGAGCAAACAAGATATGGTATAGATTAAGCGTTACTATAACTTTTTATTTGAATATGTTTAAAGGTTTATTCATGAAAAATAGTTGAGAGACCGCTCACCATAAAAAAAGTGAGTCTGTTGAGATTTTTTAAAATATTCATATGAATTAAACCTTGTAATTGTGTCGTGTAATTTCTAATTTTTTATAATACTAATACGCAAGTTCGATGGTGAGTAGGGGCGGATCTAGGATAGGGGTACCGGTCGCTACCACTCAACCTACCTTGGTTTTTTACTTTGACACAATGATTTGTTACATCGTTAAGCTTGTAAATTTGGTGGTGTTTTGGGTTTGTATGAGTTATTTGTTTTCTAGACGATTAAGGATCGAGTCTCCTGTCAAGCTTTTTTTATTTTGTAGTATTTTCAAACTTTTTTTATTTTGTTGTATACTTACAATTTGTGTTAGGTAAAATAACATCTTGGCTCTTAATATCACCAGTATGTTACGGTTTCGGATTTAACTATAAAGTTTAGTCTTGTTTATTTCTTTTGTAAATACGAGTTTGTACCGCAACGTATGAGATGTAATACTCATTCTTTTCTGTGTTTTTATGGTTCACAGACAAAGCGGCATGCGTTGGTTTGTAACGACACCACGATTTATATCTTAAATCACCTTTATGACTTTACACCGCAATGTGCAAGGCATCAAACTTTTTTCGTTAATTTCATGTTCAACGTGGAAGACGACATTTTTTACACATACAACAAGGTGACAATGTCGCAGCGACACGAGGCACATGTGAAACGTGAGGGGCATATGAGACTGGCTAACATTTGTTTTTTACGGAATTAATTCGGATGTAGCAAACGGTGACAAATTGGTAAGTTTAGGAAGGCAAAACTCAATTTTAAAACTATTGTATGCAAACTGTTATTGTAGACAAACCTCAAGGAGGCAAAACGAAGTTTACTCTTGAATCATATTCGAGTAATGAACACATTAGCTCGAACAATTAGTCCCTCAAATGGGAAACATTTGTTAGGATCTGAGCGGTACATGGAAGCGAATCAACACAGACGAACACAAAGGAATATCATGCAGGCAAAAAATACAAACCACAAGAATTTTCACGTGGTTCGATCCCATTGCCGACCTACATCCATAGGCTTCACATAGGTTATTTCGTTAAGCTTTAAGACACAAGAAGATTACTAGCTAGGAGTGTTCATTCGAATCGAATGCGAATTGGGCGACTTAGGCAAATCGAATTGGTCGAATTGAGACTTTTAAAAACTATATTCGCATTCGATCTACATTCGAATAAAAATCTATGTATTCGATTCGATTAAGTTATTCGAATTTGAATAGATTCGAATGTATTCGCTTTAAAAAAATAAAAATAAACAAACACATCAAATAACAATACAAATGTAGTACCAACATAACATATATAAGTCTAAAACATCACCCAAATATATGCAAAATACTATCACATCAACAAGTCTAAAACATGTTAAAAAAAAGGTCTAAAACTGCATAATCAAACACAAAAAAGATTATAAACAAGTTTAAAACCTTTAGAAACAACAATTAAGCAGCTGACACATCACTAAATCATGTTCATATGTAAAAACAACAATTAAGATTGGGTAATGAGTTGGGTTTGAGTATTTTTAACTTTATTTCAAGCCCATTAAATTATATTCATATAATGGTAATTAATTAGATATATTAAAAATATATATTAAAAAATATATTTTTTATTCGAATTGGGCAAATCGAATGCTAATACTGAAAATCATATTTGTAACATCCGGCCCCTCATACCACCAATATTGTCCGCTTTGCTACATTAGAGCTTACGGATTTGCTTTTGGTTGCCCGGGTGAAACCTTCTTAGGATGGTCACCCATCCTGAGACTGCTGTCATCCGAGCACGCTTAACTGTGGAGTTCTCCACTGATCCACTAGCATTAAACCCCAAAACGCGTTGTTGGTATTTGAGGTCGGACATCCCTTATAAATCCCAGATCTCTCCTGCCCACGGCCGATGTGGGATTTTCCTAGGGTGTTACAATATTCGTATTGGACCCGCATTCGACAAAATTATTCAATTCGAATTCGAATGACCAAAAGTCGATTTCAAGACCTTAATCAAATTTTAAATAATTCGAATGTTATTCGAATAATGAACACCCTAAATATTACAATTACATGAAATATTGACATGTTATATATAGTGATGTAATTAGAGCATCTAACTTATGGACCAAAAAATATAGCCGAAAAAACAAATGAATTTATCAACCCAATAACATTTTCAACATATCTCCTTACACCAGGGAGATATATATGGTTGTGATGGGTTTACTTGATTATAGTCTAAGCAAGTTTCACTTTTACGGCTCCATACATCTTTTTAGCTACGTTCTCGGTTTCTTAATTACGTTTTCTCCACGTGGATTTAAGTCTAAATTAACGTTAACTTGATAATTATATTCAACATACAGTGAATTAAAATAGCTTTGGGTGATTAAACGTCTAAATTACATTAAATGCCGCTCTAGAATAATACATTAAATAAATTGGCATGATTTAAACTAGCGATTATGAGTTTTAGCTTGGTCAATAGTAAAACATGTGAGATGTGACGTGTATGTCAGGGCCGGCCCATGGGGTGTGCGGGGTAGTAGACCGCACAGGGCACTCGTTTGAACGGGGCACCAAATTTAAAAAAAAAATTTATATATAATTTTGATTTTCACTAAGATTGTGTTTGTTTAAATCTGAATCACCTCTGAATCAAATTGTTTGGTTGGAGAGGAAGGTCTGACCGAATCAGACGCGACCTCTGAGCGCGCATCTGAGCGAATCAGAGGTTGTAAGGAGTCTGAATGAGCTCTGAGAAGAAGCGACGAGGCTGGCGACGAAAGAAGCGACAAAAACGATGTTGTGAGGTAGGGTTTATGGTCGAACAGAATGGGGAAGATGAAGAAGAAACAGCGGCGGCCATGAAAGGTGAAGTAGGTAGGGTTTATTGTGGAAAATACGAACGTTTATATATGGAGCTAGTGGATCTAGTTTCACTATTTTTTCTTAAACAAATAATTAGGTTTGCTTTTTAAAAAACAAAAACTCGTGTATATATGGATCAAGTTTCATTATTTTTTTAAATAAATAATTAGGTTTGGTTTTTAAAAACCAAAAACTCTCTTCGTACGGACTTGGGTTTTTAGAGATGCTTTCGTGTCTATAGGTCGCATGGGCGTCACATTGTTTCAAATAATTCAAACCAAATTTGCACCCCTGCACACAAGTGGGTGCTAGAGTAAAACATGACACAAGAACTTAACATGTCATGAAGATTGCATATATAAGTTAAAAATGTCTTTGTTTTCACTCCAATGTGGTGAATGAAAAAAAAATATTTAGAAATCTCATTCAGATGTTAAACCAAACAGAACCTCTTAACCATTCAGCACTTAATCATTCAGACATCTTAACCATTCAGATCTCTTAATCATTCAGCTCTTAACCATTCAGCACTTGCCAAACAGCCCCTAATTCAAATACTTTGATTTTCTTATGTTTAATTATCAAACATTTGTTTTTTGGTTAAAAAATTTGGTTTATATAATTTAGTGCGTTGATGTTTCGGGTTATGGGGCCTTTTTTCTTGTCTCGCACAGGGCACCCGATTCCTCGGGACCGGCCCTGGTGTATGTGTTATTAGATATTTGTTTTATATTCATAATTATAAAGTCTTGTTATCTTAATCCATTCGATTAGATTAGTCTTTTTGTTATTTGTCAAGTATAATTAAGATTATTAATTTGCTTTCCGTATAAACCTAGTCATATGTAATCATTTATTTAAGGCTTAGTTAACCAGACAAGTTGTATATTAATATATGTATTAAAAGTCGTAGATTTCTTAAATTACTAAGGATAAAATAGATAAAGCAAACATTAACAACTTTTTTTGAATGATAATAAAGGTTAAAGACTGAATTTTGAAGGAAAATTCGTATATCAATTATACCATATATGTGTTTTACTAATCTAAAAGGAAACTTATGACTATGAAAAACCTTTCCTAGTCAGAATAAAATTTAAGACATAAAAGATCTCAAACAGTACCCTTTGTTTATCAATATGCTTATATTAATGTCATCTTATAGTACTTGTCTACCAAACACTATATAATAACTTGTGTGGAGTTATCTTATAAAGTGTAAAAATGATACACAAGTGTAAGAAAGACACAATATTTCAATAAAGACACAATGGAGGATTAAAACATTCATAACTCACAAATTAAATCGAATTTCAAAAAAGTGATTCGAATACTTTGTTCCCCATGTCGTCCTTCTTCATAAAAAGAATAAACGAAAAAATAAAAAAAAAATTAGTTTTCATTGTGTCTTTTCTTTTTTTACTTTCATTATGTCTTTTGTAAATTTTTGACACAACAAAATACACAATTAAAGTAAAATAAAAAGAAACAATGAAAACGTAATTTTTCACTTTTTTAAAATTCGATTTATATTATAATTTTTTTTAATATATTGTGTCAATTTTTTACTGTTGTGTCATTCTCACACTCTGTACCAAAAATAATTTTGTATATAAACCCCTCTCTAATTACATTAAGAACTTTATCTTTTGTTGAGAAGAATAATCTTAATTAGCTAAGTATCATCATAGATTCATACTACATATATTTACAGTGATTTCTATTTAATTTTACTTCGTAAGTCCTATATATATATTACCTGGCTAACAAATTAAATAAAAAGTTAAAATGTACCATGAAATTATAAATACATTCATAAACAATAAAATCTACATCATTATCAAAATCCAATTTGTCAAAAATAAAGGGTTATTGGATTTAAACACCCCCAACTATTGGTCATTAGCCGTTGTCACCTCCAAGTATCACTTTGGCCATAACACTCCCAACTAAATACTTTGGTGTTCGTATCACCAAAAGTTAACCAAATCACTAACGCCGTTAAGTTTTGCTGACGTGGCACGGTGACGTGTCCTATCTCTCCTTACGTGGCACGGTGATGTCGGCCAATGATCAATAGTTAAGGGTGTTTAAATCCAATAAGGCAATAACCCATTATTTATCTATATTTAACTAGGAATTGACATGTGTCACGTGATGCGACGACCGGGTTTTAGTTGGTGCATATGTCGTGTCATATTTATGACTTTGTTACATGCGTTACGTTATTGATTATCTCTTGCACGTTATGCTGTATCATTATGTCTTGTACCTTGCAACGTAATACCGTCAAAGTAATTAAAAAAACTAACTAAAACAAAAGAATATACAAAGAAAAAAAGTTTAAAAAGAAGAAAAAAACAAAAATATCCAGTCCTCGTGTAGATGTTCAATGCACATCATGACCACTTGATCCAATATGACACTGTTAACTATGATTTTTTTTGTACAATATAATGGTATAAATAAATTTCCGCTTTTATGGTGTTTATGTATTAAATGTTGTCTTAATTCTGTCCAGTCATCAATTTTATTAAATAGGTCGCTTACTCGGAAGTTCACTTGAAAAGAGGATCGAGACAGGGCGACCCCCTTTCTCGCTTTAATTTTGTTCTTGCTGGTGATGGAAACGTTTAATTACTTTGACACGTTACATTGCAAGGTACGCGCCATTATACTACACCAGAACGTGCATGAGATAATCAATAACGTAACGCATGTAACAAAGTCATAAATATGACACGACATATGCACCAACTAAAACCCGGTCGTCGCATCACGTGACACATGTCAATTCCTAGTTAAATATAGATAAATAATGGGTTATTGCCTTATTTGATTTAAGCACCCTTAACTATTGATCATTGGCCGCCATCACCGTGCCACGTAAGGAGAGATAGGACACGTCACCGTGCCACGTCAGCAAAACTTAACGGCGTTAGCGATTTAGTTAACTTTTGGTGATACGGACACTAAAGTATTTAGTTGGAAGTGTTATTGGCCAAAGTGATACTTGGAGGTGACAACGGCCAATGACCAATAGTTGGGGGTGTTTAAATCCAATAACCCAAAAATAAACTATGAAATCCCATGCGTACGTGGCCACTTCCATCATAAACTAAAATAATATCTCTGGCATTTTGTGTTGAACCATTCATGTCTATATACATGTAGATTAGTTGAGATATAAGGTTTGATCGAAGAATAGTATTTATGCCAAGTGTCAACTATACACCACACAATATTAATAAACACATTTGAGTTCATTGCAGTTTCAGTCCTTGTTTTGTCCAATTATGCTTTTTGTCTCTCAATTCGAACTTTTTTCATTAAAGGCCATTTTGTTTCTCAGTAAGCAACTTCAAATTTGAACGATAGTTTCTTTTTCTTTTTACCACTAACCATGTTATATCTTATATGCATAAAAAATGACTTAGTATGCTTTGAAAAATGTATTAATCAAATATTGATTATTTGTAATATTTAAGTTTTATAGTTATCCATAAAAATGCTCCTAACATGGGTGATGGAGGTGTTGTGGGTTTAAAGGTGCGGGTTTTGTGGGTAGGGATGGATCAATATCATGGGTTTCATATGTGGGAGTTTGGAGATCGAGTTCACGAACCTTATAATTCTATGAAATCAAATGATTTTCTATCTTTGTGCACGGAATTCCAAAGTCTATTTGTATCGTATTAAAAGCGTTGAAGTGCAGCTTGTGAAGTTGTGAACGACCTTTTCTCTCACGACATCTTTACTCGTGAGTTTACCCACGAATTCCCTATCTTGTGAGTCTTCTTGCCACAATCATTCTCGTGAACATGCCATATAATGCCCTTATGAGAAAAAAAAAGTAGGAAAACAAACAGTCATTGTAAGAAAAATAAAACATAAATTTATGATAATTATTATACGAGTGAAAATATTATCATCAATAAATATCAAAAGTTAGAATTATTATCACTCAAATAAAATCCAATCAACCAATTAAAAAACATAAATAATTCAAATACACATTATTATTTTTTATTTACTTGAAAGCAAAATTTGAAAATAGGTGTAATTTAATAAAAGAAAGTTTGTTGCCCACAATATTCCATAAAAAATTCCAAAAAACTCAAAATCTCACCTTCTTGGCAACTTCCTCAATTTCCACCCGCCTTAACACTCCACTCTTATGATTACGATGTCTTCAATAACTACACATTTCTCATGACCCCACCAATACATACATACACGACCACGTCGTCGTTAACTTCTATTCTACTCTTGGTCAATCACCACACACTAACATTCATCCATCTCATATAACAATCCAATCACTTCATCTTCAATCTCTAGCTAATAATCACACACTCATCGCTACGTACGTTCGCTCGCTTCTTTTCTATTCCTGTCAATATAAACCTAATTGTAAACTAGTGCTATTTGATTCTACTTTTGGTTGTAAAAACGCGTTTTCAGACTTTTTTTTTAATTAATAGCCAGTTTGTTGATTCGGTCCATCACGAACAACTGTAATTGGATTTTAATACCTTTATCTTAACTCAGATTGTGTGGTTTGAGTTTTGGTTTGTTGATTTGTGTGATTGAATTTATTTATTTTTGTTTGCTCCAGCGGTGCCGTGTTGTACTGAGTCAACTCAGTTGGTTGAAGGATATTTGTTGAGTATCGGTTGTTTGATTGATTAGTTTACGTTGGCGGTTGAATCGAAGGGTTTCACCTTCGTGTTTGTAAATACATGATGGAGCTTGGTAGGTTAGAGATGCATCGGTTGCTGATTTTGACGTTGATTGTGTTGTTGATGCGTCTGGATTTGAGTGTGTGCTTTTCTCTTCATGATGAAGGTATTAAGTTCCTGGTTTGATCGTTGTGTAGAATATTTTGCTGCTTTTAGATTGTAGTTTGATTTTTCTTTTCTTTTGATGATTTGAACATATCCTTATACTCTATGATTGCAGGTTACTCTTTGCTAAGATTTAGAGATAGAGTAGTGAACGATCCGTTTGGCGCTTTGTCGAATTGGAAGGATGATATTGGAGTGCCAAATCCGTGTTCCTGGTTTGGTGTTGAATGCTCCAACGGACGCGTTGTAGCTTTGTAAGTATTTCATCTAGCTAAGCTCTAATTTGTTACAACATTTCCAGGTTTTTTTTGTAGCAAATGGATTTTATTCGATTTTTGAACTTTTATTGTATTTACAGGAACCTGATGAACATGCGTCTACGAGGAACACTTGCTTCAGAGCTTGGAAATCTTGCTCACATAAAGTCTATGTATGAACAACAACGAAAAAACCCTTTGATTGAACATAAATCTAGTGTTTCCATGAATTAAACTAATGAAAATTTTATCTATGTAGAATTCTGCGGAACAATTCGTTCTATGGTATGATTCCCAAAAAGATCAGAAAATTGAAAAAGTTGAAGTTGTTGGATCTGAGGCAAAATAGTTTTGGTGATACACTTCTATCTGACCTTGAAAATAGTCCATCCCCAAAGATTATGTAAGCATAAATGAAATTTAGCTTATTCTTCATGATTCCAATAAATTTCCTCTAAGGCGTATTAAACTCTTTTCTTAAAAATTTGTAGCTTACTAGATAACAACAAGCATCTTGATGGTATTTCTCCTGAAGTTCAACAACTTACCTTGTTACCTGAAGCCCAGCAAAGATTGTGGTATGTCCTTCTAACTAAATCTATAATAAAAGTTTGTTTTTCATTTTACTCCATTGTGTCAAATCCAATTTATATGGTAGGTTTTGCTACCCAAGATCTGTTGTCTTATTTTAGAATTTTTTTTTTAAATCTTGTTGTGTGATATATGTATTTGTTTTCTGCTTATAAGTTATATAATTCTTTTAGTTGAAATGATTGTCTAGTACTTAGTCGGGGATGTTACACTTGTAGTTTTTGCTCCTTTGGATATGCATTTTGATGAACTATGGCTGACTGTTATCTTTTCTTGCTTTTTTTCTTGAGTTATTTGACAATAACTGCTCTAGTGTTTTTCAGGAGAATCAAGCCCCAACGGAAACTGCTACAAACAGACCCTAATAGGAATGTAGCTGTTCCTTCTCCACCACTTACTTCTGGTCCAGTAAGTGCACCATCACCATCTCAGTTTCCACCAATAGGTGCACCATCACCAAATCTGTTGCCGCGAGGAGGTGCACCATCATCATCACCAGCACCATCTCCATCTCCATCTCCATCTCCATCTCCTTCACCTGAACCCCCAGCCGTCCCAAGTCAGCCCTTTACTCCTGGTCGTCCCTCAACCACTGGGTCGTCGCCTTCCCTCCCTCCTCCATCTCAAAACTCAAAAAGTCATACTGGTTTAATAATAGGCGTTGTTATTGGTGGTTCTGCTTTGGTTGGCATTGCAGCACTACTATTATGGCGGTGCAATAAAGTGGCAACTGTTAGACCTTGGGCCACAGGACTAAGTGGGCAGCTACAAAAAGCATTTGTCACTGGTAAAAATTTTCTTAACATCGTTTAAGTTATTTAATCAGATTTAAAAAGAAGTAGAATTTCAGACTAACTTATCAAAACATTAACATAAATTCAGGGGTTCCAAAGCTAAAAAGATCGGAGCTTGAGGCAGCTTGTGAAGACTTTAGCAATGTAATTGGTTCAACATCATTTGGGACTGTATATAAAGGGACGCTTTCAAGTGGGGTTGAAATAGCTGTTGCTTCTGTGATTGCACCCTCCGCTAAGGATTGGTCAAAGCATCTTGAGAACCTTTTCAGAAAGAGGGTATGCGTTATTTCTTTTCTTTTTGGAACACATTTGTTTCCTTATTTGGCTCATGAGTTTCTTGTTTGCTCAGTTGTTTTTGTTTTGATATAATCTTCAGATTGACATGTTATCAAAGGTGAACCACAAAAATTTTGTCAACCTTCTTGGGTTTTGTGAGGAAGAGGAGCCTTTTACAAGAATGATAGCATTTGAATATGCTCCTAATGGAACACTCTTTGAACATTTACATAGTGAGTATATTCTTTCTTTTAATCCTTTTATATTCATGTGATTTTGATAATCATAATTGTATGTAAGTTGTCATAAAATCAGGTGAGAAAATGCAGTATATAAGTAACTGTTGTTTTAACTGATCAGTATATAATTTCCAACTTTATAATGAAACTTATGCACAAGTTGTGTACTTTTGCAGTACAAGAAGCGGAGCATTTGGACTGGGGAATGAGAATGAGAATTGCTATGGGAATGGCATACTGTCTTGATTACATGCACCAACTAACCCCACCCATATCCCACAAAAACCTAAACTCTGCGTCAGTTAATCTAACCGAAGACTATGCAGCCAAAATATCAGATTTTGGCCTATGCAATGATTCCTCCACTGCAACAACCGAACAAACCCCGGAAAACAACGTATACAGTTTTGGTATCATATTATTTGAGATGATAACTGCCAAAGTTCCTTATGCTGGAGCTGATGCAGTTGATGATTGGGTCATAGACTTCTTGAAAGGGGAAAATCCCATGATAGATCTGGTGGACCCCACTTTAGATTCATTCGATGCAGATCAGCTCGAAGCAATTGGTAATCTGATAAGATCTTGTGTTATTTCTGACCCGATAAGAAGGCCGACAATGAAAGACGTTACTTCTAGATTAAAAGAGATAACAAGAATAGCACAAGATGGAGCTACACCCAAAATTTCACCTCTTTGGTGGGCTGAACTTGAAATATTGTCAACTGAGGCAACATAATTGGCGTAAGTATCTACTTGTCATCGTCTTATCTGTCTTATAAAGTATTCGAGATGAGAATATATATATATACATACATACATATATATAAATTATATATGGTAGATGTACATAGATAGAAGAAGATGAGAGTTGTTTGATTTTGGAAAGTGGATGTGTGCGAGTTTAGGAGTGAAAATGAAACCAACAACTCCTAATAACTTCATTCTTTAAAACTCAGGTAATTTCAAACCTACTATCACTTCCCTTTTTGTATCATTGCCTCAATGATTGTTTTCTTATGACTCTGGCTTCAATGTTCTACAATTCTGTTTCACAACTTTTGTATATTTCCTTCTGTCAATCATATTGCAAAACTACAAGTTTTAGCCTTTTTTAAGTTTTTATGCTAAATTTACAGCAAGGGGTGTTAATGGTTGGGTAAAACAGGTTCTGATCCGATTTTTAGCAGTTTGATGGGTCGGTATTGATGGTTTGAACTATATATATATATTTATCAAAATCATTAGTTTGCATTAAAAATTTTCAAATAATAAATACACTAGATGATTGTAATACACATATAAATAATAATGGTAAACCTGTCAGTCCCATGTTTTAAATCTAACCAAACCAAACATTTAAACTGTGAAATAAATGCCTAAGCATGAATTAATATATATTAAACACCAAAGAATTTTGCAATAAAGTGACAGATAAACGGACAACAAATTGTTCGGTCTGAAATGAGCCGTCTTGCTTCAGTTTGGTTGGTTTCTATGGTTTTTGGACTTCTCTTTTTATTGTGTTACAGTTAATTGAATGTTTTAAAAGATTTATTATTAGTAACATATGTGGTGTCATGAAGTGGACCCATAATAATATGTTAGGTGGTGGTGGTTGTGTTTTTTTTTTCTCTTGTGTTTGTTTTATAAACGTGTGGAGCCGGCAGCCGGCGGCAAAGGCCGTGGGCTATGTGGTCCATTTCTGGTTGCCACGTTAAATCCAAATGACAGCATCAATTGTTTGAAACTATTGCGATGACAAAGTCTATGTTCATGTATGTCACACGTCTATCATGCCAACAAGGAAAATAATACTATTTTGTTTTAATTGTGCTTTATTAGTTGTTGATACTGATTTATTATTGAAAAAGTCTTAGCCGCGTGATGAGACTTTGTTAATTTTATCACACATAAGGATAAGAATGTAAGTTTGTAAATATAATCAATTATTTTGATAAACTCAAACAATTAGTGAATCTACTACGGTGTTCAAAAAATCCAAATAAAACCATAATCTGAACCGTATCCATATAAAAAAACCGATCAGAATTCCTTTTCGGATCAAATCTCATCTGAATTCCTTATTCGGATCAAATCTTATCTGAATTCCTTATTCGGATTTCGGTTCAGATTTGGATGATAAAATTTTTGGATTCGGATTATTCAGATATCCAAATAAACTGAATAAGAACCATTATTTTCTAGGATTTTTGACCCAAAACTCATTATATAATATAACAAAATCTATTTTGCTTAGTTGTTATCATTAGAGGTGGTTTTCGCTTATATGGCATCATAAGAGAGTTTGTCTCACCACAATCTATATCTATATTTATATCTATACCTTCTAATAAAAGAGGATTTTAAAGGACACTTGTCATTCAATGAACAGGGTGTTAGAACAATTTTCCCACCAAAACTAAAAATCTTTTATTTTAAGCTATGTATGAAAGGAAATCCATAATATTAAATCACCCATAATTTTCTCTTTCAAAGTTTCAATTTATCTTATTTACATCCCTGAAATAACTATTAAAACAAAAAACAAATAACTTAAGCAAATAAATGTATTGAAATTTACGACCCAGACCCATGTATGCCAACCCGTATGCTCGGCTCGGTACATATGAGTGTCACTATGAATTTTTCCGGATATCAATCATCTGGATTATTTTTTTTTAACGACAAATGTGGGACCATGCTTCGGAAGATATATATTATCTTAATCGGGCACACCTATCCATTTCCTGGCTAGGACCGCACCCTAATTCCTCCACAAAAGGAAATTCACATTTGGTGAGAAAACCTTCTGGCCCAACCTAGAATTCCATTTTTATTTTTTTGTTCTAAGTGAGACCTGAACCCAAGACCTCCTCATTTTATAAATCTTGGATGCATCACCTTAACTACTTAAGCTAAGGATCATTGGTATCTGGATTATTTGTATGTCTGTTTTTTCTTAATCTTTTTTTTAATTAATTGGTAGGATTTATAAGATACCCAGTTTAAAAGCGTCAATATCTAATTTGCTACCAATAGTGTATGAGTTTAAATATATTTGTTGAAAGCTCATATTTGTTCATGTAATATGTAGTTTACTTTTAAATGTTACTTTTTCATAAAATTTTAGAATTGTGTTTTTATGTTTATGTTGTTAGCGTTTAGCCCGTGTGACACACGGGAAATAACCTAGTATTTTTATAATTTAAATATGTATACATCTATAATCATAATATATTATAATAACCTTAATTACATTTTGATTCCTAAGATTTAGTATAGTATTTAGAAATTTAAGATTATTTACATTTTAAACTCTCTACTATTAGGGTGTGAATGAGTCATCTTATATTTGACAGGGCATAAAATTAAAATTTATATATAAAGTTGGTAATAATTTACAATTAAATACCTCAATTTTTTAAAGAGTTATAACTTTTTTTACACGACATTATTTAAAAAAATACACCATAAAGCCGAGGATTTAAATCTT
This sequence comes from Tagetes erecta, assembly GCA_030867185.1. Taxonomy (NCBI): domain Eukaryota; kingdom Viridiplantae; phylum Streptophyta; class Magnoliopsida; order Asterales; family Asteraceae; genus Tagetes; species Tagetes erecta. The sequence continues at coordinate 16,449,396 of CM061491.1, read as the reverse complement.
TTTAAATTGAGTATAGTATTGCAATATTAAAATAATAATTTTTTAAATAAAACATTTTTTTGCGTTTTTACCACCGTTTTATCTCAAAATTGATTAGAATCATGTGTGTTCCATTAATATCCTTAAAATCACCGTTTGTGTGTTATGTTCTCGAGCGTAACACAGACACTAAACTAGTTATTACTATAGTAGAACAAAGCTTGTAGAGATAAGAAATATGTGAGAAGAGTTGGTAACATGTTTGGTGTATTTGTTTAAAACATGAAGACTTAATATTTTTTATTTTTATGAATTATTATTGTTATTTAGACTTGTTTATGAAGTTTGAACAATAAATATGTATTTTGAAATTTTTCTGCTTTGTGTGTTTTACTGTTCTGACTTTAAACTACTAAACTAATATACATTAGTATTAAAGAGTTGGAAAAAATATGACGAAAAGGTAAAAAAAAATTGTTTCTCAGTTTTCTTTATTATTTGGATTAATACGAATCCAATCCGAATTGAATTTGGATGAATTTGAATCAGATTGGAATATTGGATTGTATTTGGATGGGGTTCTAAAAAGTTTAAATTCGAATAAATCGATCCGAATAATCCATTATCTGATCCGACGAACACCTCTAAAATCTAGTCCTTGATCTACATGTTGTATTTGATTAGACTTAAACGGTAACGCCCTAACTTGGTTGGGGCAATCAAACATCATTCTATAAAACATTACAATATTACAATTTAAATTAAAAAAAAAACTTTACTTGTCTGTTTTATAATCTCTTTTATGAAAACTCTGTCTGTTTCTTACTATAGTTTTTAACTTTCTAAAGCCCTCAATCAACTTTTTTTCTTGATAAACCTATAACATGACATGCATAAAGGACAATATGCATGTCCGAGTAAACTTAGCTTTTACTCAGTGGTATAAACTATACAATAATGCAATTTCTATAAATAACTATCAATCACCATAGGTAAATCACATTCACTAGACACCATTAGATGCATTCACATTCACTTGGTCAATTTGTCACATTCAATTGGTCAGTTCTTCAAATTCACCAGACACCTTTCGGTGAATCACATAATCACATTCACTTGGTCAATTCGTCACATTCACTAAATGACATTAGGGACGTCAATTTCAATAAACACCATTCGATGCATCGGTAGTTCGATCGAGCTATATATATAAATTTATATATAACAGTTACACATTGTTCATGTAAGTAATTAAAACGAGGTTGAATTTCTGACTATGAAGTAATAGAAAACCCAAATCCATGCATATAAGATGGTTGGGGATCCATACAAATACAATAGATAAGAGTATAGTGTATTCGTACCTTAATCACATAGATTTAATAGTCACTTTAATGTTTTTGTTTTTTTTTCTAGAACATTATCATAACACGAACGAATTTTGACTCATCGTCGCGATTAGAATCCAGGTTGAAGAGTTTGAATCACCACTAAAACTAAAATTTCCGTATTTAAAAATAATCTCATGCAATGTACGTATTTTAATCAAAACATTATTGTAATAGTCTAAAAAGTTCAGGGTGTTACAAAATCACTTAACTAATTGGAAGGGGCGTCATTTTAACTCATTGGTTCTTTTTTGAAAGAATGATCTGTATCCCATTCTCTCAAGAGAAAACCTACAAATATCATCTAATCCAATCTAAAAATCATATTTTTTATCTCTTTGAAATTTATACTTTAGACCTTATAATTTATTGGCCGAGGATGATTTTAACAAAATTGTAATAACTTATTAAGTTTAGCAATAACTATCAAAGTATATTGGTTTTCACTGGTTTCAATTATTACTTTTTATCTTCTTCTACAGGTCCCAACTATTGAATTAGCTGTCAACGGTCCCAACTTTTATCACTTTGGTAACCACTGGTCCGTCGTTAAATTTTTTGTAACGCCGTTAAGTTTTTTTCCAAATTCAATATCGATGTTTTAAGCCTTTTTGTTGGAATGATAATACAAATCGATTGATGGAAAAGTTACCTTGAAACGACGCTCGGAACAACGAAATAGTGCTCCAATCGGGTGTTTAAACATAACGGTGCTTCAATCGGATGTAAAAATTTTATCGTTCAGAGAGCCTTTTCGAGAAAACTTTTACATTAATCTACTCGTATTATCCTTCCGATCAAAAGGCCTAAATCATAGGTCTTGAATTGAAAAAACTTAACGGTGTTAAAAAAAGTTAACGATGAACCATTGGTTGTCAAAATGATAAAAGTTGGGACCATTGACAGCCAATTAAATAGTTGAGACCGGTAGAAGACAAAAGGTAATAGTTATGACCAGTTAAAACCAATATACCTAATTTTAAATGTTTTATAGTATAGTATGTATATTTTCCTACAAATACTATATTTTTTAATGTTTTATAGTATAGCTTGCTATTCTAAAAAAATACAGTTTTGGCGTGAAAATTATAGATGTCAATAAATGGAATATATAAGTGGATTAAACAAAACAAAATTAAAGTAATGGCTTTCACGTATTGGTCTTAGCTCATGGTTCGTATTAAACCATGATTTTTTTTATTTGAATTCATTTGACATTTTAATCTAGTCGTCACCACGTTTATACTCATACACTTTGCTTTTCATCAACCAAACGAAACTATAAATATATAGTGCAAAATTCCTCAATATAATCAACTTCACCCTACAAACAACTTCCATCCTTAATTAGCACCTTCAATCATACAACACTTAACAAAAATGGCAAACATACAATCGATAATCATCATCTCCATCCTCCTCCCACTAGCCCTCCTAGCGTCATCCACCACCGCCCACGACGCACCCGCCAAACAAGACAAAACCGCCACAGTGGTTGTGGAAGGAAAGGTATATTGCCAGAGCTGTAAATACTTCGGGTCGTGGTCTCTAACCGATGCTAAGCCAATCCCGGCTGCCAAAGTTAGTGTTATCTGCAAAAACCACAAGAAACGAGTGAGTTACTATAACGCTTTTGAGACCGATAAAGATGGTTACTTTTATGCAGAACTAAAAGATTTCAAGATGACCCATTATCTGTTGGATCATCCTCTACATTCTTGCCATGTGAAACTAGTGTCATCTCCACTTGAATCATGCAATCTTTTGTCAAATGTCAACAATGGTATCAATGGTTCACCTTTAAGATTTGAGAACAAGGTGTTGTTTGGAAAGAACTATGAAGCAGTTGTGTATGCATCTGGACCGTTGGCTTTTCGTCCTGCTAACTGTGATCCAGAAATAACTCACTAAACTTGATATCATTTCAAGTGTTTGATCCATGACTATGTATTTTTTTTATCCGAATTGTTCTTGTTATTAATGGAAAACTAATCTACTCTTAATCTAGAAAGAGAAATTAAGTATGATATGAAAATGTAATTGTATTCTCTTAAGGTTTCTATACAATGACCACTTATTTATAATAGTTAAGTACCAATATTAACAACCTAATTAACTAACTAACTAACTAACCACATTCAACTAACTACATTTTTTTCATTCCAAGTCATAATACATATCTTCAAGGGGGAGTGATGCAGTCTTTGCCTAACACCATTTTTCTTTGTCACGCGTCTAAACTACACAGCTTTGTTGATGAAGTGAAAGAAAATTTTCATCATACTAAACAAGTGACAAACATTAAATCAAAGTTATTTAGTGACAGTGAATGATCAAAATCAGATAATTGGCAGATAAAAGAAGTGGCTGCAAAGATGGTGTTTGGATGTGCTTCTACTGCTTCGAATGATATTAATAACTTTTGATACTGCTGAGTGTTTGACAGTCGTTCTCGTTATTAATAACTTTAGAAATCTAATGGCATTGCAAACATCTTGTTTATATCATTGATATATTGCCTCTTTTGTGCAAACAGTTTGTCGAAACAATTTGTTTTCTTTTCTTGAAGATGAACTGGTTGGCAGTCAAATATTTTCTGGGATATGATCACTTATTCTAGTTTTTCTTTCTATGTTTTGTTTTTCAATATGCATAATGTCTCCACGGTTCAATTCAGTCATGCAAACATACTCGCGTCTAGTCTGTAACCACTGATTTCACTAATTCCAGAATGCGAACCAAAAAAGAAACAATGCTTTGGTAGTGTGTTTACCGAACATCTCTATATATTCATACCAACATGTGAGAAGATAAGAAATACAACAATATTTGCATTCCACATACTGCTACATCACTCAAACATGAATCAAAGGAGTTAAGAAAAGGAAAGATAATTAGAGGAGTTGTTTGACTTTGCGCTCAAGAACCGGAGGATCAATATCAATGCCCATATTAGCAGCAGTTCCTGCTATGATTCTCATTGCTGATTCAATGGTTGTGCAGTTCAAATCTGGCAATTTTTCTACTGCAATCACACGTAGCTGCTCGATTGTGATTTTCCCAACTTTTTCCCTTTGTGGGTCCTTAGAACCTTTCTCAGCTCCTGAAAAAATACAGTATGCATCGTATAAACAACAATATAGTAGCTAGTTAAGAAAGCTGTAATGTTCAACATGGGTCATTTACTCGTACTTAGAGCGTGGGTCGAAATGGGTCAGACTAGCTTAGCTTGTCATGATGGCGAACGACATATTATTATAACAATAATGAATAATCTAAACCTTTGAACACAATATTATAATCTAGCTTTGAACCTGACATGTTACTCTTTTACTAAACTTTTCTATCCAACCATTTGAGAACAGAACACATTTTAACACATTCGTTAGTAAATGGGTCGAAAGAGCCATACTACCCTATACAAGATACAAACGATTCAAGATATTAGGTCCTGTTAGTATGGTGTCCTTTGTTTGCGAATTGACTACAGATGCACAGCCAAACACGCATCAATCCATCAAAGCTAACGAAATCACGACAAGTCATCAAAACTATAACAAGTTACCAAATCAAACATTCAAATCCTAATTTGAAACCACAGTACCTGCAGCTTTAAGAAGCAGAACTGAAGCAGGAGGCGTCTTCAACACAAACGTAAAGCTTTTATCCTGTAATATCAAACAACCTCTGTAAACAATTCCATATTATAAACCCTAAAAACGAATTGAAACAAAGGAGATGAAAACTGACATCATAAACAGTGATTTCAACGGGGATAATATAACCAGCTTTATCAGCAGTTCTTGCATTGTAATCCTTACAAAACGCCATAATGTTAACTCCCTTTGAACCCAACGCCGGACCTACGGGTGGCGCCGGTGTCGCTTTGCCTGCTTCTAACGCAAGCTTAATCACTCCGGTCACTGTACACACAAACACATTAGATCAAAAATCGTATAGTCAAGTTGAATATAAATACGATGTTAAGTGTTGAGTACCTTTTTTAGCTTTGCCGGCAGGTTTAGGAGGAGCCATGGCTCTGATTGTAAGAGGTCTGAGAATTGCAGGACATGATTGCTTGTGATTGCAACGGAATTGCAGAGAGAGGATTGAATTGGAGGATAAGGGGAATGATGATAGGAAGGAAGATGAGAGATTGGGGGAGTGATTTTGCTTTGAAAGATGAGGAGAAATTGGGTGAAATGTTGATAGAGAAGTAGCCATTTTTGTTGATTTGGAAGTGAAAATGGGGAAGAAGAAGAGGAAGAAGATTGTGTTGGGATCAGATAGATGACCTTATCTGGCTGAAGGTTTGTATGGACTGAACCATTATAACCATACAAGCCCGAAAGGAGCCCAACTAGAATGATTGTAGTCATGAGGTGAACAAAACCCGGTTTCCGAACCATATCCGGTTTAAACGTTGGTCCGCGATAACTGGTTTTGATCATACTCAGTTTATATTGTACATAGTTGGCGGTTTTTAGGAATGGGTGCAACACGAAATTGGGTAATCTAACTTTGTATTCGGATAATCTATCTTAATCGTGTATGATTGTTATAAGCTTAACGAATTTCGATGACACTTTTTAAATTTTACATGGGTAACTTAGAAAGGGACGAGAAGAAGAATGCATAATTTTGTATGGAATTTAGGATCCCGAATAGACGTATAAAATTTGTTTTATGGATTGAGAACCATTACAATGTTTAGTTGCAATGAAATAATGACACAATGATTGATGAAATATTGTGTTAGCTAATGACTAAAGTATTTGGTGGTTAATTATCAAAGAGGTTACCACCAACTTAGCTATTGGCGATGACCTTGTTATGTTAGAAGTACCTTATTATCTTTAATGGTTGTTTCTATATTGACAACTAAGTCACCCACTAATACTTGGTCTCTATATTGTTGGTCCTCTAACGTTAACACAAGATTACAAGTTATTTTTTTTCCACAATTAATATTGATCTCGCACTTATCATTGAACATTCAGTTACGACTAGGGTTGTCAATCATGTCGGGTTTATAGGTTGGAATGTCGAAGGTGAACATGACCCATATTGTTATTGTGTCAAAAGTCAACCCTAACGCCCCTACTTTACCCGTGTATGGGACTTTACTCTTAAATACTCAACTTATGATCATTCAAAAAAAGTTTTTAAATTCCAACAATTGAGTTATGATCATTTAAAAAAGTTTCCAAACGTAAGTTGCAAATCAAATTTATCAAAACAGAAACAAAATTAAAATAATCTAATTTAAAATTTCAAACCAAAACAAAAGATTATAAAACAAAAGATTATAAAGTTAATTTATAAACCCACAATTTAAAAAACCTAAATTATATCATATCATATATTATTAGAACAGTTTAGCAAGTCAATCTATCTAATAAATCAAACTTTTATGGGGCAATTTTTGGAGGGATTTTTTTTTTCTATAATAGGAAGTTTAGGAGGTAAAATTTAGCTAAATTTTCACCATGCAAGTTGATGGAGCCAACTTCTTAAATGTTATATATTTACAAATTGTTAAATATAATGGTTATAATTTCTTTATAAATATTACTATTTAACCCGTGTGTAACACACGGGTATTAAACCTAGTCTACTAATGAGTTGGTGGTCCATTGGTAACAACTAACAACAAAGTCTTTAAAACATCAAGGTTACGTGTTTAAGTCCCCCTAAAGAAATTTGCCACTAAAAAAAATAAGTCAATCCAACATAATTTAAACATGTTAACTCAAACCCAACCTATTTTTCTTAAAAACAATGTGTTGTCCAACTCCAAACGCGTTTTCATTCGTGTGAGATTCAACTTCATGCCAAAATTTACACCCTTAATTACTACTAATAGCCAAAATTTTATGATCACGGAACTAATATAGAGTTTCTCCCGAGAGAAACAGAAACAATCTTTAAAAGATTTTGGCCTTAATATGAATATATATGAATATGAATTAATTAATAAAGTTTGTTAGGAGGAGGGCAAAATAGAAATGTCCGGAAACAAACACGCAAAAAGCACCTTCCCTGACCGTTAGCTCTTCTTTGTCCATCTTCATCATCCTCTTCGGTATATGCTCCAAGCATCTCGCCTTATCCCCCACCCCCTCCCCCTGTAACTACCCCCACCCCCTCCCTCATCTCACACAATCATGGCACAAGTAACCACTTCTTCCCTCCATCACAACGGCATCTACTTCACATTCTCCGCCCCTCACTCTCACTCTCTCTTTTTTAACTCTCTCCGTCCATCTAACAAACTTCCCTTCACTTACCTCTCATCTCTTCCTTCTTCTTCTTCCGCTCGCCGGAGAACACTTGTCTCCACCGTACCTGTTGAGTACGCACCTCCACCGCCTCCGGATTTTGATTTCAGTAAACAACTAGCGCGTCTTCGTGTTTTACGCTCCAATTTATCTAATTCCAAAACTTTACGAGATAAAATTCGTGTTGTTGATTTGGATTGTAAAGTGAAGAGGTTTTTTAGCTATAAGAACGGATTTGCTAGGGTTTTATTAGAGTCGGTTGATTTGGATGAGTATGAGGTGTTTTTGCTTAAGTGCATTGTTGCTGCGGGTCAAGAGCATGTGTTAGTATCTGGTTATGATGTTGATTCGGATGTTGAGGGTGGATTTGTGTCTGCTAGAAGCTCGTTGAAGTCTGCGTTGTATACTTTGGCTGAGATGATTGAAAAATGGGACGGGAGTAATGATCATGCGAAGAAGATTGATGCGGTTGCGTTGAATTCGTTGTTGAAAACTCTTCGAGATGTTGAGGAGTTTTATGATTGTATTGGAGGGATTATTGGGTTAGTTTTGCCTTGTTTTTTCTCCTATTTTGTAACAATTGTTATGTTTCAGTTTGAATTTGATGTTAGTTTGATTGTAACTTGACTTGGTAGATAGCATGTGGTGGCATAACCACTCTTTAGGCTGTTCAGGATGAATATGACTCTGCACAAAACTGACATCACCACATTGATCAACATACAAGTTTAACTCTAAATCAAATGAAGTTAGATGATACTTGTGAATTTGGAAGTTCAATTTAACTTTTTTTAAGTTCTAATTATTCTTAGACTGAACTTCAGATCAATTCCTTTGGATATACATCGTTTTTTTAAGCTCGAGCTCGTACTGTACGATTGATGATTGTGTACTTAAATCATTGAATTTCTGGCAGATACCAGCTAACGGTTTTAGAGATTCTTTCTCAGTCTGAACATGGAGAGAAAAATACTAACTTTCAGAACGTAGATAACTCTAACTTAATGGGACCTCAATTTGTAGAAATTCATCCTCCAACTGTGCTTGATCTTTCTCAAGATACAGAATATGCAGCTCAGGCTGCTTTATGGGGAATTGAGGTAAGACCAGATTGTTTGTTGTCAGTTATTTCATTAGGTACCAGGGAATAGTATCAGGAAATTTTGAAATTTTAAACTGAATTTAGGGTTTGCCGCGCCTAGGAGAGATATATCCTCTTGGAGGTTCTGCTGACAGGCTTGGATTAGTGGACCCGGTCACAGGTGAATGTCTCCCTGCAGCAATGCTTCCTTATTGTGGACATACTTTGTTGGAAGGTCTTATAAGAGATCTTCAGGTAGGTCTTTAATTTGAATTTACTCAATCAATGATACTATTTTCTCCGGCAGTAACAACTGTTGAACAATTGCAAGGCTAGGGAGTTCTTATATTTCAAATTATTTGGAGAGCAATGCATAACTCCTGTTGCGATTATGACAAGTTCTGCTAAGAAAAACCATGAACATATCACATCGCTGTGTGAAAGATCCAAATGGTTCGGAAGAGGTCAATCAAGTTTCCGACTTTTTGAACAGGTCTTACAAGTAGAATGCTGTTGATTTATTCTTTGTGATTATAAGCTTAATTGTAAAATAAAACAATACTTTGTTGATTGTGTTGTCAGCCACTCGTCCCTGCTGTTAGTGCTGAAGATGGCCAGTGGTTAACAAAGGGACAGTTTTTGCCTGTCTGCAAGCCTGGTGGTCATGGTGTAATATGGAAACTTGCATATGAAAGAGGCGTTTTTCAATGGTTTCATGATCACAGAAGAGAAGGTGCAACTGTTCGACAAGTCAGGTTTGTATGTGTTTGTTATTTAAATAGATACCTTTCTCACATGGCTGGATATGTCAAAGTTGTGGATCTGTATATTTTATCTTATGTTAACAGATATAATCTTGCAGTAATGTTGTTGCTGCTACGGATGTTACCCTCTTGGCCATGGCAGGGATTGGTCTGCATGAAGGGAAGGTAACATTTTGTCTGACCATTAAAGAACCTAATACTGCTGTTTTCTTGAGTACAATAGTTGTAATAGAAAGATATATCATCCAGATAAAATGCAGTCAAAGCCTTCATATTTTGCTGGCACCTTTTCACATATAAAATTTGGCAACTTTGACACAGAGGATAATGCTAAGGAACTGTGCCAATTGCTCTGCGTTAATCTAGCATTCCAGCGTCTTTGGGCCGGAATTGCATTTTCACGAATCAATCTTTACATGGATTGACTTTAGCTAGACAAGAATAATTATTTGTTCTAATACTATATTCCTAACTGGTCATCTTTCAGAAGCTTGGTTTCGCATCATGCAAACGAAACTTTGGTGCTACAGAAGGCATAAATGTTTTGATTGAGAAAGGCAAGCCTGATGGAACATGGACATATGGTGTGTCGTGCATTGAATATACCGAGTTTGACAAATTTGGAATTGCTGATGGATCTTCTTCTAATAGGTACCATCTGATCCCATTTATTGAATTTCCTGGAAGCCAAGGAGATTATTGATAGCTAACCATCCTAACTTTGGCAGCTACATTGTATATATTGTCGCTTTTACAGTTTTGACCATGTATGATGTATCTTTCAACAATTAGAGGGTTGCTGTTATACTTTGCGGCATACACTCACCCTTCCCGAAACTTAATGCGGATATAATTTCTCTGCACCTAGTGGCCAGACTGCATATGCAATATTCAAATACTAGCTATCACTTGTCTGGAATTTAAATTATGTTGAGCATCTGGCTTGAAATAAGAGAGTACTTGACTAACTGTTTTGGCAATTTTTCAGTTTATTTTTTTATATTGATCACTACTAGGAGCATTTCTAATGTAGTCGATGAATATATATTACAGTAATAGTAGCATAATATTCTCGTTATTATTCCCTTAAATTTCTGTCTAGAAGGTTTGTAAATTGTAAGCAGAAGATCCTTGTTATATTCCATTCAACCATGTTCATTTCTTAAGTTTGCAGACAGAGTTCCCAGCAAATACAAACATACTTTATGTGGACTTAAATGCTGCAGAGCATATTGCATCAAGAAAGGACGAGACTAGCTTACCAGGCATGGTGCTGAATGTGAAAAAATCGATCAATTTCATGGACCACTTTGGGCTCCAACATCGGTATGTTATCTGCCTACATAGTCGATTCAAAGAATCTCTCTGTTTCACGTATCAATTAATTTCTTTAGATAATATGCTAGTTTGACTGTCAGCTTCCCCTTTTAAGCTATTTGATGCTTCTAATACCATATGTCATATACAAATTAAGAGGTGAAACCAAAATAAACTTTTTGAAATCCATGTTTCTTTCCTTTTAAATAGAAGAAATAAAAAATTTTGCTTAGTCAAGCTTCCACATGTGCTAGGTTTTGATCATGTTGTAACCTCACAAAAGCCAAGCATTTCATATATTGTGTTAGCTTTCCATTGATTCTAAGAGGCTAATTTTTTGTATGATTTCTTCCCTGCTTGTTGTTTAACTTGTTTAAAGTTCGAACTGTTTCTTAATATGAGCATATGCATCTTATTTCTATGCACCATCTATGTATTTGAATAAAACGTTTCATATCAAGGCAATTATGACTTCTAAGTAATGTGGATAAGAAAGCTAGACGAGTCTTTCAAGAAGTGACTAGCATTCCATGAATACTGTCACAATTGTAGGCTCTTTACCACATTTTTTTGGAACGGATTTTTACCACATTCGAGGAAGTTTATTTTGTTATATGTACCATATATAATCGTTTATGTAAATTTATAAATTTGCTTAGCCTAGTAGAATTTAGATCTCGCTTTTCTTTTCTGTGGACAGTGTTTCAGGTGGGCGCTTGGAATGTACTATGCAAAATATTGCTGATAATCTTGTCAATAGTTTCTCCTCTCGATGTCCTGAAGGTGTAGAAGGTATAATACAATTTGTTTTCAAACCCATTTTCTCTATAATCATAAAATCCCACCTATTTTTGTGAGTCACTACTCACTTGTATTGAAGTGCTATAGATGTAATGTCATTGCAGAAAGGCTAGATACCTTCATTGTGTATAATCATCGAAGGAAAGTTACATCATCTGCCAAGAAGAAAAGAAAGCCCACTGACACGTCCTTGCATCAGGTCCATTTCTATATCTTCTCTCTGTTTTTTTTTCTTTTTGTACCTGCGAGTCTTTGACAACAGCACATGTGTTCCGCTGATGTGCTCTATCTTATTTCCTTTTATTTGGTCTGAGATTTAATATATTTGCTTCTATTTCTTAATTTTCAACGTGAAAACCCGTCTTAAGTTTTCAAGCTGGTATGTGTGTAGACAAGGTGTTAAGTAAGCTTGCTAAGTCAGGTACTTTAAATTATGATTTTGCAGACTCCAGATGGTGCACTACTTGACACAATACGAAATGGTTATGATATTCTTTCACATTGTGATATCAAGCTCCCTGAGGTATCATATGCCCATTTTTGTTCTGGTATCATTTTGCTTAACATCAGCTTTTGTATACGATAGATATGTGGTTTCTGGAGTGTGGAGAATGCTTGGTACTTCATTTACCAGCAATTCATTGTTTGCAGGTCGAGAGTAATGATAAGTATGCTGATTCTGGACCACCATATCTTATTCTTCTGCATCCTGCTCTAGGTCCTCTTTGGGAAGTCACAAGACAAAAAGTAAGCTCACATTTTATCTTCTGTATTAAAACTGTCTAGCAGAGTTCCATCTCATTATACCAGGACTGTTTCCAAGAATTTTTATAACAAACAAATGTTAAATATAAACATTAGAGCATGAGGTAGGCAAATGAAATCACAATGTATCATTTACACTAGCCCATGCTTTCTGAAATTGGATAACATTTACACCAGCCGGAAATTGTAAAACATTACTCTGTATATTTTATCACTGAATAAAGAGTTTCCCTTTATTTTTCTCACTTTTTATTTGTTTCTTTCACCTTACAAGTTTCATGGAGGCTCAATTTCGAAAGGCTCTGAATTACAACTTGAGGTTGCCGAATTCTTATGGAGAAACGTTCAGGTATAACATGTTTAACAGATATACTCGGAGATATGCAGTTCATAACCATCTTTTCTTATACTAAAGCTGCTCTTTTGCTCTCAGCTTGATGGGAGCTTAATGGTCATGGCTGAAAATGTGATGGGCTCTCTGATTGACAGAAACTATGAGTCCATACTTCAATATGGTTACAGGTAGTATATGGTGTACTAGTGCTCTAATAAGAAGTGAAAAAAAACACTGATCTTCGCTATGAGACTTTGGGCTGAATATGACATATATTAATGTAGGTGTGGACGGTGCAAGCTAGTGAATGTAAATATACAAAATAAAGGAATAGACTGGAGTTCAGATAAAAATCTGTATTGGAAGCATGAAGTTATGCGTTTTGAGGCAGTAAAAGTTACTCTTCATGGAAATGCTGAATTTGAAGCTGTTAATGTTAACTTGGAGGTTAGATTTTCACAAAACTGACTTGTGATTTAGTAGTTTCTCTTGTATTCTCATCCTTTCACTCTCTGGATTTGAGTTAAGAATCTGATTCATATCTTCCTGGTCATGTACGTATTATGTTGTGTTCTTTATTCAGGGAAATCACGTATTTGAAGTGCCAGATGGCTACAAGATGACAGTCGCATCTGGAAATTCAGGTTATCTTACTACTCCGCATCAATACGTCTGTAGCTCAGTAGTACTCAAACAACACGTCTCCTTATTGCTTCACATTTGGCATCCATTTATTTATATGCTTCCTTATCTCAGATAAATGGACATTTGCTTATATCTTCCTTAAACTTGATCATGAAATCATATTTGCTTAGTATTTTCATATAAGTTTTCATTCGGTTATATGAAATTTGTGTTTTCATTGCTCTTTTAGTTTGAGTTGGAGAAAACTTCTTTGTCTTAACTTGACTGAAGAGATTATGGATTCATCATCCTAGTTGTCTCCAACACATCTTTTTGTGCATCTATGTTTGTGTGTGTCAGTGTGTGTTTTAAATAATTATCAGAAACGAAATTAACACAGTTTTGTTCACAAGAAGCACAATGTGTGTCCTGCTTACGGCCTTCAATTTTTGGTACAGGTTTATCTGTACAATTAAATCCTATTAAAAAGGACTTTATGGATAGCGGAAGCTGGTTCTGGAAGTACATTCTAGAGGACGAACATATTAAATTGGAATTGGTGGAACTCTAGAGGACTAATGAGATTATTCACCTTTTGAGAATCATCGTTCACAGAAGAATCCAACCTCTTTTACCTTCGTGGTTAAACCCCCATTAACCCCATTATCCTTGTAATAATAGTATATACATTACGAGCTTAGTATGATGACCAGTAGGGTCTCGGTTGTATATCTTTTAAGTTATTGTATATTCCGTGTAAAAACTGTTATTGGTATATTTATAAAATATTTGTTGAAGAACTCTTGATTTTCGTATACCTATCGTATTGTTTTATATTGCAGCTTCAAGTTTGGAAGGATCTAACAACTTATGCATTCAATGAACAGATAAAAACAACATGTTCTTCATTTATCTCATCTCCACAAATTTACATTTTTAATTTTAATTTGAAATGTATCCAATCTTTTGTGTTCTCATTCAACAGGTTTGGAAGATTGTGAGCAGCATCTGTTGAGCAACCTAAGCAGAGCATCAGCCTTTCTTTGAGCTTTCATAGACCCATCAGCTGCCAAGCTTTTAAGAGATGGTATGCCTCTTGGATTCATTAGTAATCTTCTAGCAACTTCATCACCACCGTCTTTACATAGCCCCAATAATAAAGTTAATGAATTTTCCTTTCCTTTTGGAGATCCAAATCTTAAAAGATCAATAAGAATCGGCACCAGGACTTTATTCTTCCTTATTTCTTCAAGTCCCTCGGAACATCCCAATAACAGAGAAAGCACTGCTAATGCATCATCAGTAATTCCCGCCTTATCATCCATCAACAAATCAATCAAAAGAGGTACCGCCCCTGAAACAACAACATTCACTTTGTTTACACTATAAACTGCAAGATTAAACAATGCGGTTGCAGCGTCTCTTTTTCCAGCTGTAGTTCCATCTCTTAACAGTCCAACTAAAGATGGGATTGCTTTTGGACGACTACCAATAATCACTTTATAATCATCAATTAGCGACAAACTAAATATAGCTGCTGCTGCGTTTTCCCGTGCTTCCATTGTTTTACCTGAACCCAGTACATCCACTATGCTGTCTATTGCTCCTGCAGCCACTATTAACACCTTATTGTTGTCAAATATGGAAAGGTTAAGAAGTGCTGTGACTGCATTCTCTTGAATTCTTGGATCATGTGAGGAAAGTAAAGTTACCAAAAAGGGAATTGCCCCCGCCTCTGAAATTATCCTCCGATTATCCATTCCTGTTTTGGCAAGCAATCTCAACTCATAAGCTGCCTGTCTTTGGATATCAGTTGAACCCATTGCTAACTTCCCCACCAAAAACTCTGCTGTCATTTTTACAGTATCCATGGCAGCTTTCGTGGCAGAAATGTGATCAACTGCCTTTTCAGGTAACTTTCTCTTCATACTAGGGCTTCTTTCAAGATGAGAAGTTGAAGAACTTGATGTTGTGGGATCGGTTAATGGTATGTTGTTTTCTTGACAGAATTGATGAATCAAGCTTTTGAGTGCATAGTTTGGAATGAGTGCCATGTGGATTAATCGCTGTCCACTTTTGGGACATGTATGGTGCCCGGAGTTAATCCACTGTGCAATTGAAACCCGGTCGTAAGTGTGCCCCGATGCTACTATAACTGGGTCCCGCATTAAATCAAGTGAAATTGGACAACGATATTCGTCTGGAATGTTGATGACCATTGATTGCGAAGATGGATAATGATGTTGTTGGGAATATTTATGCATAAATTCGTCTTCCGCAGTTTTGTGATCGTATTTGTTGAAAACCATGGATTTTGACAAGGAAACAAGTGAAATGAGATTGTTGATATTAGAGACCACAATAAGCCCTCCTGTTCCCGCTTGTTTCTCTGCTTCAGCTTCGAGCTTTGAAATTTCTTCTTCGTAATCAATTGGGGTCTTTAATCCGATTTCTGCCATAATCGTTTTGACTTTCTCAAAGTCAGTGACACCTTTACTCTTGCTGCTTTTAGAACTACTAGACATCATCACTTGAAGAAGCTCTTCTCTTCTTTGAATCTCTTTAGAATCAACCAACAAGTCAACTCGTTTGACTTGTTTATGAAGAAGCTCTACTTGTTCTCTGGTGTCTGCTGCTATTTTCAACAAACTGAGAGGCAAAATATCTAAAGCTCTACCCATTTCTTTCACTATCACATAAAACTGATTCGAAACGCTTTCTGATCGAATAAGATTCCACAAACAGCTACCTTCTTTACATGCTTGTATCAATGATTTCACCCTTCGAATAACCGAATAAAGCTCAGTGAGACACAAGATGGAAGAAGGTGGAAGTTGAGTGTTTGTTTCTTGAATTTCTTCAAACAATGATGAAAGAAGTTTGATCCTTCTTATCATTGTTGAAACATTCTTGTATTGTGTAATAGGAATCTTATCCATGGTTGTCAGTTCATTCGATATTTGGATCAATGATTCTAACAAAGAACCAGTTGGAAGTAAGCCTGAAGAAACCATGATAGGAGGAGGTAGAGTTACATCCATGGTGTTTTTCTCTACTATTCATGATCAATGGTTAGAGGGTTTTAGATCACTTCAATACATAAATGCATTAACAAATGGATTTTATAATATAATTTGTCTGTTTCTGGTTGTACTATTCATACAGATGACAAGAAGAATGAAGATAGGAGGAGCTTCTGGTGGCTGCCATTTGGAGAATTTGCAGGCCTTTCTTGTAAGTCTATAACATTATTTTATTCTATTCCTAATTTTATATTCAATTTTTAAATCATAAGAGCCATGTCAAACCTTGATTTTGCTAGGTTTAATATTCATTTTCTTTCTTTCAAGTATCTTTCACCTCATTATTAGTTAAATATCGGCTGCCTTTTTAGCGCTTTAGGACTTGTACCCTGCCCACAAACTTTAGTACACATTACTACAAACAATTAATCTATTTTAATAGCTGTTAGGATTACTACAAGTACCACCTGCACCACCGTCGAGTGCTCTACGGCTTTGACCAAACCCACTTTGATCTGATACCTTACATGACCCACCCGTTTTTTCTGGGCTAGTGATTTCTTATTATATGGCAGGAAAAGAATAAGAAAGTAGTAGGTGAATTGACATGGGAACTGCCAGTTTCTTCTTGGATTATCTGTTAAAATCAACATCAACAAATCTGTTCTCAATATTCTTGAGATCTATTTTTTATTGTAATCTAATATCTTAATCTGGGATTACGACTATTACAAGCACCGATGTTTACAATGACAACGACGGGTAATAAGTAGCTGGCATGTTGAAAATTAGGCATAAGACTCGGTTTGCTGAGATGTTTCCCACAACAGTTGATGA
The DNA here is from genome assembly GCA_030867185.1 of Tagetes erecta. Lineage (NCBI taxonomy): Eukaryota > Viridiplantae > Streptophyta > Magnoliopsida > Asterales > Asteraceae > Tagetes > Tagetes erecta. The sequence goes on along the minus strand of CM061491.1, from coordinate 16,432,202 downwards.
ACAGACAGAGGAAACGCCAAAGAAGCCTGATATTTGGCTTTGGTAAATGCCAAGTAGTTAACAGTTAATTGTATCCCATTTTCATTAATTTAGTTAGGATAGGGTGAGGGTCGTTCTCATGTAAGTGTGTAACAAGAATATGCCCAGTTGAATGGTGTTTTGGAAGTTTCTGACCGAAAAAGCGTTGACCTTGTCATACATTTCTGAATCAGTTTCTAGAAGTAGTGAACCAACGACCTGTTGCTGAGATGTTAGAAAATTTGAAGACGAAGAAATGCCAACAATAAAACATTGGTGAGTTATATAAGCAGTTTACTAGATGTGGTAAAATAGGAAGGTTGGGTAATGGGTAAAATTGTATTTGAATGAGTAGGTTCTATGCGAGCAAAGCAATGGGTCGGGTTGGAATCCGAATGACCACGCAAACAAATTGTAATCTAGTTTTTTTTTTATTTAAATTTTGGATACTATTAACGTGTTAATAGTGATTACTAAAGCTATACAAATGTAACTTTTTAATATTATGTTTTAGGAGAATAATGCATTTGAATACACATTTAATGACTTTTGACCAACTAAGTCTCAAATGGGGGAATACTGATATTAGACATGAGAAGAAACCCGGTTCTGGACCCGACCTAATGGGTTGTACCCGGAACCGGTTCCGGTTCCTACCCGGTTCCCCATATCAACAGCGTACCCAGTTTCTACCCTACCAACACCCGACCAATAGGAACCGGTTTCTATCTGTTTTTTGTGTTGGGTTTGATTATAGCTATTAACGGAATAACGGAGCAGGTTTTTTTTCATCTTTTGCCCTTTTTTTTTGCCTCTTTATCACACACAATGCCCACAGAACTTAGTATAGATCTATGTTGGTTTGGTTGATTAATCCACTGGAAAGGTAAAAATATGTCTTTCTTTTAAAATATGTTTTTTTCTACATCATAACTTTAATATCTTGTATTTTATAAACTTTTTGAGTTTATAGAAAAGAATAATAAAATCTTGTACCCGATTGGAACCAGTTCCAGACCCGAACCGGACCGCACACTACCCTAATTAGGTACAGTGGGTATGGTGCTCCCACCACCGTACCCGAAACTGGTTCCTGGATGTATCCAAACCTGAATGTACATGATGGGCTTGTACCCAGTTTCTAACCCGAAATCGGTTCTAGCCAAATACCTGATTTGTGCACCTCTAGGCTCTAACCAAAGGAATTACTGGAAAATGCATTACAACATAACAGAATGTAAAGTTGTAAACCCTAGATTCCTAATAGGACCGTGGATTCATACTAATTGATCTAATATGCAATGCTCACTCGTGACACTTAGTTGAAGTAAACCGGACACTAGGAGTGGAAAAAAATTAACCGCCGATAATAATAAGATAAACACGTATCAATTGAATTGAAAATCCATATTGTTGATGTTGCATTCATGTTTTGTTTGATCCAAAATCCATATTGTTGTTGATGTTGCATACTTGCATTCATGTTTGTTTGATTGTGCTATGCGTAGTTTTGTTAGATTGTGCCATAGTCTTCAAAAATGGTATAGCAATGGATCAAAATCCTGGTCGTCAATGCTAGTAGAGTAGTAGGTGGGTGTCTTGTATTCGTAAATCAAGAGATAAAGATTCATAGACCTAAAAAATATTAAAGGAAGGTTGGTTACTGTGGTCAGGTGACAATTTGTTTATAAACATCCAGCGTTGTTTGAAAACTTTTGATTACGTAATCTATATTTGACCACAATGCTATGTTAGTTTTGAAGTTTTACATTTTCATTTTTGTAAGGTATATTGATTTTAAATAGGCTTGACTTTTACATTTTGTTTTTTACTGGTCTTAACTATCGAATGAATTAGTAAGCCAGGGGTGTACTCTCACCCCTCTCACTTCACCTATGCGTCACATCTCCACATCATTTCATATTTTTCCCTTTCACTTCACTTCAAGGGTGAATGGTTTCACCCGATGGTTTGACTACCGGATCGGACGGGACATGAGCCGGTATTATAATTATAATGGTTAGACCGGTCGGATCGGAGTCAGATGAAATATATATTTATCAAAGTAATATCATAATAATTCTAATTTAAAAGCAATATAAGTTCAATAATATTAAGTTATACCAGAAACATAATAATCTAAGCAAGTTTTAACGTTAAGAATCAATAAAAAAATTATAATTTAACCAAGTTTGGAATAGGACTAATGCAGATCCAGAAAACATCAAATGTTGACTTTTATTACAAAAAGCATTTTTATGCGAACATGAAATCCAAGAAAATCCAATACAACATATATTTTAAAACTAATCCGGTTCAACTGCGGTCCGGTTCCGGCCCGACTCAACCAGTTCGAATGGTTCGAACCGGTTCATAAACACGTATCAAACAGTGTCTAATGGAACCGAGATTCTTAAAAAACACAGTTCAACCACGGTCGTACCGGCCGGTTTAATAAATTGGTATCACCCCCTTCATCTGCTTTCACTTTCATTTCACATCACCAATTTATTTGATTAAACATTTGAATAAATTCAATACATAAATTAAATTACCATTTCATTAAACTTAAAAAAAACGAAAATACATAAACATTTGAATAAATTCAATACATAAACTTAAAAAACGAAAATACATAAGGGTTAGGGCTGTAAACGAACCGGACGGACACGAACGAGGCGTGTCCGTGTTCGTTTGTTAAGGTTTTAAGTTGTTCGCGAACTGTTCGTGAACAAGTTCCGAACAAAAAAATTTGTCTGTGTTCGTTTGTTAAGGTTTTCAAGTTGTTCGCTAACGGTTCATGAACTTTGTTCATGGACACAAACGGACAAAATGAATACAAACGGAAACAAACAAACGATTGACTATAAAATATTAACAAAGCATTGTTAATCTTTAACATTCCACCACCAAAATAATAAATTAAGTTTGACCAAATAGGACAATTATCCAAAGTTAATTAAAATGACGTAATCAAAAGGTTATAATTATCTCAATAATTATCCTTAACCTTATCAACACCCAAAAGACCAAGATATTTGATTTACTGATATTGTTTACAATAAAGAAAAATTAGATAAAAAAATGATACAAAACACAAAAAAATATATTAATTAAACCTCATAACTTCGATTAAGCCAATATATATCAAATTAGTATCCTAATAAGCCATTGTATCTTGATTAAGTTTATTCAAAATTAAAACTCATATACAACAAAATCAAATAAGCCTTAAGAAGCAAATAATATTTTTAATGACATATTCAAACTCATAAGACATGACCATAAATTGCTTCATAAACAACAAAAGTAATGTTGACATGACCATATTTGTCTCTATAAGTGTAAAATATGCACCTAAGTGATAAATATAAAATTTAATAACATAGTGAACTACCGAACTTAAACGAACGGACATAAATAACATCTTACCGAACGTTCATGAACGTAAACGAACGAACGAAACCTCTGTTCATGTTCGTTCGTTTAGCTTAACAAACGGATTTTTTTGTCCGTGTTCGTTTGTTCATTAAACGAACGAACACAAACGAACTTCCCGCCGAACGGTTCACGAACTGTTTGCTGAAAGTTCGGTTCGTTTACAGCCCTAGGTTTATGACAACATTGCAAATTTTTCTTATCACTTTGGCAACCAGCAGGTTGTCGTTAAAATTTTTTAATGTCGTTATTTTTTTTTAATTCAAGACCTCTGTTTTAGTGCTTTTTATTGGAAGGAGAGTACGAGTCGATTGATTTAAAAGTGATCTCAAAACGACGCTCCGAACGATAAAATTTTTACATCCGATTGAAGCACCTTAGGTTTAAACATTCGATTGAAGCATTATTTCGTCCTTAGGAACGCCATTACAAAGTAACTTTTACATCAATCGACTCGTATTCTTCTTCCGAACAAAAGCCCTGAAACATCGGTCTTGGATTCGAAAAAAATTTAATAGCCTTCAATTTTTTTTAATGACGGTCTGTTGGTTGCCAAAATGATGAAAGTTTGGTCTGTTACAAGCAAATTCGATAGTTGAGATCTGTATAAATCAAAAGTTGAAAGTTTGGACTGTTTAAAACCAATATACCAAATAAATAAGACACTTTTTTGTATTTGTTTATCTAAAGTCATTTAAACAATGATACAAAAACAATATTTTAAGAGTTGTGGTCATTATATTGTTTTTTAAAATTTATTTTTTTGGTTATAATAGTTGAATATTTTTATGATTAAATTAAATAATATGTTATAATGTTGTTTGTAACTCATATAAACTATAATTAAAGCTTTAATATAAATGAGCTGACAAGCGAGCTATCGAGTGAGCTAACGAGCCGAGCTGACCTTAGCTCGGTCTCGGCTCATTTAAAATCAAGTCGAGCCAAGTCAAGATCGTTTCTAACGAGCTTATTTCGAGCGAACTTTAAGCGAGCCACGAGCTGTAAGCTTTTTGAACACCCCTAGGTGTGAAGGTCTGTATGCAAATATTAGAACTCTTAAAGCATCATCGAAAGTTTGGTTATCATTTATAATCTTATATGTAATTTAATTAATTAAGCTTAATGAGTAAGCATGAATGCCAATTAGAATAACTGAACTGTTTCTTGACCAACTTTTAATTTAGCCGATGCATTTTAAAATTGAATAATATGTGGGAACCATAAAATCTAATACTAATAAGAAGGTATAATTAGTGTCACATATCCCTATGTGATTAAATCTTACAATTGTTTTCAGCTCACACTTTAGACCTAAAATTATATTGTTTTTTTAGTTAGAATGAAAACTTTACAATTTTAAAATATTAGTTATGATATATCATTAAAAGTTTTCAAAATATAATTTCCAACATATAACAAATCATTCCAAACTTTCATATTTTTTTAAATTTTAAATTATTAATTATATATTAGTATACATAGTTCTGTCAACTTAATATTATTTTTAAGTATATGTTTAGTCGATACATAATTAACTAAATTCAGTTTTTTTCATTTTGAATGATCGAATTTGTTTAAACTAACCCGTGTTATACGCGGGTTAATAAACTAGTGAAAACATGTTGTTAAACTTTCGAGGCGAATTGTTCTTTAGGGAGGGAGTATATGGGCACTAAAGGGGCATGGAGTGCGTATGTACCGATTTGCTACGTACCGTGGTGAAGAACGTCTAACCTATGGTAAATGATTGGTGTTTTATATACATGTTAATTCTCTATTAAATGCCCTAGTGTGTTTTTTTAACGGCCAATTTATTCAAGATAAGCCCCTATCAAGACGTTACGATCAAAAACACCCAACACAATCAACAATAGCCAAAACACAAACACAAGCAACAATAGCCATAACACAAACAAAAACAACAACAAACTACTACTAGGGGTTATAACACCAAATATGCCAGCCATATAACGTTTAGCCTATTAGCTCGACTGCTCGATATTTAACCCACAAGAAGGTGTTTACCTTCTAATACTTTCCAAGTTTTTGGAAGACCAAACTTCAAGTTTGAAACTTAGACAAGAACAAAAAAACCGGTTTTGGACCCGACCCGCCAGTTCGTACCCGGAACCGGGTCCGGTTCGTACCCGGTGGGCCCAGTACCCGGTGAACCCGGTTTAATACCCGCCGGTTCTTCACCGGTTTTGGATTTTGGCGCAGGAACCGGTTTGGAACCGGCTTGACCCGGAACCGGTTGGAACCGGTTTGGACCGTTTTTTTTGTTTTTTTCCCTGGTTCGAAACTAGCCGTTGGCAACGTTAATATTACCGTTTTTTGGTCCTTTTTGACCGTTTTTTTTGTGTTTTATTGCCCCCTAACACCCATTTAGCTACTATAAATATATGTTTGATGTTTGGGTTGATTACAACACTCGAAAGCGCAAAAAACGCAAGCAAAAAACGCAAAAAAACTCTCTCTTTTCATCTCTTTCATTTTCGTTAATCTCGAAATGGCATCACAATCCGCAACCGGTTCTTCTCAAGCCCCCAATGTTGTTCAAGTTCTTCAACATAACCGAAGCCAAAGAGTGTGGCAACATTGGGATTTAGTTGAGATGAGTGACGGGTCACACAAAGCTCGTTGCAAGTATTGTGGAGCTTTGTTGGGGGCGGCTTCAAACTCAACTTTGGACAAGCATATTACAAAGAAGTTTTGTCCGGTGTTGAAAAATGCCCCCGAGTCCGATCAAGCCGATATGGGGGGTGGTGGCGAAATATTTCATTATAGCGTCGATATGGTCCAAGATCGTATGGCGAAGTTCGTGATTCAAAATTGTTTGCCATTAAACCACTTCGACAACCCGCAATTGACGGCTTTGATTCGGGAAACACTTCAACCGCGTTACACCCATGTAAGTCGTATGACCCTTAGACGATATTGTTTGAAATTGTGGGGAGTTTGTAAAATAGATTTAATTGTGTTTTTCCAAAACTTACAAACCGGTGTTATTTTAACTAGCGACGTTTGGTCGGCTCCACACGGTTGCATTGAGTCTTATCTTTGTGTAACCGCTCATTGGGTGGATCCCGATTCGTGGCAAATGATGAAACGTACCATTGCTTTTGATCTTTTTCCCATTTTCACAATCGGAGGCTAGCTCAAGTAAGCCGATGAAGGACCCGAAGAAAAACTTTTTGAATGTCGTTCGGGAATCCGTGGCAAAAAAACAAAAGGGTGACGCTCCGAGTAGCGAGCTCGGTAGATATAGTGGAACGGATTATACTTCCACTATGTCGGCCGATGACATTGAGAGTTTTGATATATTGGCTTGGTGGAAAGGAAGGGAAATGGAATTTCCGGTTCTTTCCGCCATGGCCCGTGATTTGCTAAGCTCCCAAGCTTCTACGGTAGCTTCGGAATCGGCTTTTTCTACTTGTGGCAGGGTAATATCTTTACGGAGGACCCGACTTTCTCCGGAGGCTGTGGAGATGTGCATTTGTCTCAAAGATCACTTGGACGCGATTGATCGCAAACAACACCTAACGAGCTTAGAAGACGACATCGAACCGGAGTAAAAAATACATGATGAAGAGGTTGAGGAGGGACTATCAACCGGAATATCCGATGAAGAATTCAAAGAAGACGAAAAAAGAAGAGGAAAAAAATGAAGAAGTTTAGATTTCAAAAAAATATATATTGACTTTGTTTAAAAATAGTAGTTTTTTTGCATCGTAACTTCAATATCTTGTATTTGGTTAACTCTTTTCAGTTGAAATAAATCGTATTTATTTAGTAACTTTATATTGTACACAAAACCAAAAAAAAAAAGTAAAAAAAAGAAAAAAAAATTACACAGTGTACCCGGTTTGGACCCGACCCGGGTAGGAACCGGACCCGAACCCGACCCTACCCGGTTCCACAGGGTAGGGTTTTACCCCCACCCTACCCGGACCCGGTTCATACCCGGTTCCGTAGTGTACCCGGACCCGATCGGGTTTTGGCCCCCCGTACCCGGTTTGTACCCGGTTCCGGGTCCAAAAAAAACCCGGTATGTGCACGTCTAGAAACTTGAGACCTTAAACAGTGACATATTATTCTATGGTGCTTTTATCTTGTAGGTTCAACATGATAACTTGTTCAAAAAAATTATTGTTAGTAAGAACTAAGAAGTCTCAAAAAAGTAATTTTGAGAGTTAACTTTAACTAGAAACAGATGGTTTTATGAACAAAAGAAAATAGGTTGGTGGGATTTGGTTTAATTGATTTGAGTTAAAAAAAACTAATTGGGTCAAGTTAGAATCTTACTGGCAAGGCCCAAACGAAAATGGAATCATTCAACGCAGCCCACAAAATACATAAAAAAGGGAAGAAAGTTTATTATTTGCCATTTTGCCGTTTAAAATTAAATAAATAGATAAATCTACTTATCTAATAATGAGTAACCAATCTATATGTCAACATTTTATATATGTTATATAGGAAAAGTGGCAAACTCTCATTTCATTAAGACTATAGGATTAATGGATCATATTCGGGTCAAATATTGTCCGCATATTTTTTTCTGATAATTAGATTTATCTTTTTAATTTCTATCTGTTGAGTTTATAAATATAATCAGATAAGTGCTAATAATAATTATCTATTTATGCATCTATCTAGTTAGTTTATAACTAATTAAATATGTGTCAACAATTTAGAAATGCCACATATGAAAAATCCTATGTGCCAAACTCTTCTTTCATTAAGACTATATGATTTATGGATCCTATTCGTGTTAAATATTACTCTCATTTTTTCTAATAATTAGATTTATATTTTTATATATTTGTCTATTTAGTTTATAACTAATCATATAAGTGCTAATAATAATTATCTTTTTATGTATCTATCAACTTAGTTATAACTAATTAAATTAATATGTAATTTAAAATTTTCCATCATCCATATTAACCGGTGGATTAAATAGTAATTATAATCTTTGTGGTATTAAAATTCCATGTTGTATCTATATTACATGTGTTTTTTATAAAAAAAAAAATATAATTTAAAGGGTTTTTTTTTACCTAAATCCGTGTGTTACGCGGGACACTAATCTAGTAAAAATATAAAAAAGAGTTCATCAAGAAGACTAAAAACATAAAAACACAAAAGGGGAAGAACAAAAGCAAGCGGCGAGGGCCTGGATGTTTGAGAGAAACGAAAAAGTTTTAACTATTTAATTTTATCGTAAATTTCGATTTTAGTCTTTTGAGGTTTGTCACTTATAACAATTTTAGTCCATTTTTTTTCAAATTTTCTTTTTTAGTCACTATGGTTTCAAAATAGTTTCAACTAAGGTCAATAGCTTAACGACGTAAAACTATTCGGTTAAACAAAAGGACTTTATAGTCTTTTTACATGTAAGGGTACTTATTTAACTTATGTACTACTTAGGGGTATTGCTATGGTGACATGTAATAGTCTGACGGTGGCGGTGGTGACTGTCGCGGGGGTGGCGGTTTGTGGCGAATGTGATGGTGATGGAGCGAAGGCTTAACGAAGAAAGTTTAAAATGCTTTTGTTTTCTTTGTTTTTTTTTCACTTTAATCGATTTCAATAAATTGTCTGAATGGTCTTACTATTTCAATAAACTCCATAACTGGTCTTGTGGGTAAAATACTAAAATACCCTTTTATTTAACGGGTTAATTTAACATTGTTAGTTTCTTGGACTTAATTGAATATATGTTGAAACCACAATGACTAAAAAAAGTAAAATTAAAACAAATGAACTAAAATCGTTATAAGTGATAAACCTTAGGGACGAAAACCTCAAGGACTAAAATCGTTATAAGTGTTGATTAGTGCAATTAATGAAGTTTGAGGACAAAGCATGTGCGGGTAACAAACGTGTATAGTGAGTGTGTATGCACGTGCCTACGTATTTATGTTTGTTCGTGCATACATCGGCGTTAGTGAAATTAATAAAGTTTAAGGGCAAAGCATGCGCAGGTAACAAACGTGTACAGTGACCGTGTATGCACGTGCCTACGTATTTATGTTTTTTCGTGCATAAACAGGCGTTAATGCAATTAATAAAGTTTAAAGGCAAAGCATGTGTGGTCGTGTGGGTAACAAACGTGTACATTGAGAGACTGAGAGTGTACGCACGCTCCTACCTATTTATGTTTGTTCGTGCCTAAACGTGCGTTAGTGTAATTAATAAAGTTTTATGGGCAAAGCATGTGTGGGGTTACAAACGTGTACAATGAGTGTGTATGCACGTGTCTATGAATTTATATTTGTGCGTGCATAAACAAACAATCATTTGTGTAACTAATGAAGTTTAAAGGCAAAGCACGTTTTACACAACTAATGAAGTTTAAAGGCACAGCATGTGTAGCTAACAGACGTGTAAAGTAAGTGTATGCACATGCCTGTGTATTTATGTATGCACCTACATTTTTGTAACTTGTAATCATCCCAAAACCTAATATAATGATTATTTTTTCCTTTAGTCCGATCCAATCCGAAAACTAATATGTAATGGAGATAGTCAAAACGCATAATTTATAACACCTTCTAAGTACAAGGTAGAGGGTTTCCCATCGACCAACCACTGAACAACACGTGTCAAGTCCTTATTGGTCTAGACAAGTTTTGTGTTTTTTATTCTCGAACTTTAACATGATAAATAAGTCAGTGTCTGAGTCTTTGACTCTTTGTAACAAACTTGCAAACAGCCCATTGAAAACTAGGGTTGTTCAAATCACTCATCGCTCATCATTCACTTAGAAATTGATCGAAAAATGTTTACTTATTTTTTCATTCGAGTGTAAACGAACCGCTTCGCTCGGTTCGGTTTGTAAACGAGCCAAGCAATGAGCTAAGGTCTGATCAGTTCAGTTCGACTCGAGTATTCTTTAATTTATTTTATATATAATTATATGTATAGTTTGTACATACCACTCTAATGGATTTGTGTCATTATATACAAATATGAAATTGTATTAATTTATACATACTAGGTCGGTCAACCTAATATTAAAAGAAAACTTTAACATTAAATGTAAAAACATATCCTAAGCCGCTAAACGATAGTCTTTGACCTGGACAGTCCGCTCATTACATCACCGTCTCCCATTCTCACCCTTATCGTTCTCTGTAATATGCTCATCGCCCCATGGGTTGCATCCTCCTCGTCGGTCACAACCCGTTATCATTCATGAAAAATATTATGTTATGGAATATAATTAGTATTTAAGGAATAACATCTTAAGTCTAAATTGTTAGTGTCTCTCTTTGTATTATAAACTAGATGACGCGTTGGACAATTGGGTTGTCTAAAGCGTTCAACACTCGTTTACGTTGGCCACTTGCACAAAAAATTAATGCTCGAAAAATGCTCGTTTGATTTTCAGCTCCATCATAAACGAGTCGTTCCACTTGGTTCGGTTTGAAAATGAGCTAAACACGAGCAAAGGTCCGTTAGGTTTGGCCAACTCATGTACAACCCTACTAGAAACGTGTTAAATCATAATGACCCTATTATTTTTTATTTTTGTTTTTTTCTTTCTATTTATTTATAATAATTTAACAAATTATATACCAGTTAATCAAAATCTATTTATTTATAATAATTTAACGTGTTGATGGGTTGGTCATTACTTGGTCTGAATGTAGTCTCTTATCCGTTTGCCAGCTACTGAGGTTCAAGTCCCGTGGAGGCCATTTTGCTTAATATTAGGCTTTTGTGTTCTTTTCTTGTTGGCAGTTTTTTAATTAATTTTTGGCTCTCTTTTATTAGTTTAATCATTTAACTAAGAGTTATTAAATCAACTAAACTAGATATAACATCGGACGGCGTGATGTGACTGTCGGGTCTCGTGTATGGAAAAAATTTCATGTCTCACACGTTACAATGTAAGTTGTATGTGATTGGGTCGCACGATGCGTCGAATGGGTCTTGCATATTTAGCCTCATCATACGCGTTGATAAAAACATAGATATATATAAAACCTTGAGGTTAAAATGATAACTAACTTAAAATTAAAATTGGGAAGTTAAAATGGTAAAATGTGAAAGTAGAATATAGGATAAAAGTTGTAAGCTGACTAAATTATAATGAGTTAAAATAATAAAAAATTAAAGTTGAAAATATGTCAAACTTGAGAAAAGAGCTAAACTTGTAAAACATCACACTTTCATTATAAGAATTCATTATAAGAACTGATATCTAAATTTAAAAGAAAAACGCACTTTGTAAAAAGAAAATTGAAATTGAATTTTGTAAGATCTTAAAGGAAAAGTGTAACAAGTAATTTTTTTAAAAAGAATGTGCGTATAGCAGCGCACACGTTATTATCCCCATCAAAGTGTCTACGTTAATTTTTTCCACGGTTTAAATGCCTCTGCTGCAACATGTCCGTCCTATCACTCTTGTTTTTTAAAAACTATAACTTGTTTATGAAAGTTCGTATTATATTATGGCAATTGCTAACCAGTAACCAATTAACTAGATTTAAGGTCGTGGTCGCATGCTGTGACGGTGGTCTCAGTTGGTACATGTGTTATCCAGCAACGCATCGTTACACACAATGCGATGATGACATTAACATTATGATGTAGTATTATGTCTCATACGTTACGGCGTAAAATTACAAATATTAATATGTCACGAACGCATACAACGCACTTGTTTGCAATCTAGTAGATACATATAGTTTAATTTGTACAAGATATTCCAGCTATGTCACGATATAACATATGATTATACTATCATTTAACACCCTATTTTACATTTAAGGTTACAAATATGATACAAGAAATAGAGTACACATCTTTAACAAATGGCATTTATGAGAATTGTGACATTTTACTTATATAGAATATGTTCATTAACTTAGGAGCCGCAAATGCAACCTAAAAGTAAAAGGTTAGGCAATAATCTACTAGTTGTTGAGTATATGTGGTCAAATAATACAATAGGTAGTTGAAATATAATTTGGACCAGAAATAAATATTGGCTAATGGTGTTTTAAAAAAAAGTTTGTGGTTATCTTTTTGAAAAATATAACTCAAGCTTGTTTTATAAACAAGAACTTGGATGCATGCTAGAAGAAGAAACTAAATTGATGGAAGACAAGCAAGAAACTAAAAGGAACATTTGGACTTTGAAGTTCGTATCATAATGAGATCGACACCATATGTTGGAAAAGACATGTCGAAAACATAGGGCCCGCAAAATAATGTCCTATAATTAGAAATGTTATATATTTTTTTAAATCAAGGTCGACTTGTTTTTGTTACATAATAAAATTCTGATTTTTAATGAAAAATATATATACCAGATTTGTTTATAATAAGATTTTAACTTAAAACCTAGTGCTGTTAAGTTATCAATAAACTACTAACCCCATTAACAAAATCAGCTCGTTAAGACTCGAATCTAATCCAACTTAAACGAACTTGTTATAATTAGCCTATAGTAAAAAAGTTTAATAATAGAGCTAGAGACCATCTACAAATGAAGTTAAAAAAAATCTACAAATAAAAAAATCTGACAAAGTTGGCTATCATAAACTGGCCTATTAATTATACATTTTTTTCTTTAATTAGTATATTAAATAGTTAGAGTGAATTATTTAATCAGCATTTTTTTCACTATACTCTTAGAGTTTTTAACTTTTTATTAGTCCTTTTTAATATAATATAACTTATTTATCGTTAAAAAGAATAGTTAGAGTGAATTACGTAAATGTGTCGGGTTTTACTACAAAGTCTTCACCTTTAATTAATAAATAAAAATCTTGATTCTATACATAGTTGTAGTTTAATAGGTCGATCTTGGTTCCATCATTGCTCACATGTATGATAATCATTAACAAGATGTGAGGTATTGAGAATACTTTTCTAAATGTAAAATAATTGTTTTGTAAAATTGAAAAGAATAGTACCCAAATTTATACATTACTAAGATCGAGTAAGTTATACTATAAAATGTAATTTTTCTAGAAAGCTGGTCTAAGTAATTATGAGATAATGATATATGTGACTCTCTTAAAATTCAAACGAAAATTAAAATTGATAATGTCTTTATATTTTAAGTTTCACTTCATTTTTCTAAACGCTCATAACTTTTACATATGATATTATTATTTTTAAATTGTACCATAAAAACGAAAAATTTTTATCTTTAAAAAACACGTAATATTCATATATAAAAAACAAATTTTTTTCACGTTTTTCAATTCATTGTATTATTTGTCAAGTCATTGTGTTATTTGTCAGGTACCTGATGATATAACACAATGATCTGAAATATCACAATGACCTAAAGAATAACACGATGAGTTGAAACATGGATATAACACAATGACCAGATGAATATAACATAATGACAAGATGAATATAACACAATGACCTGACGAATATAACACAATGACCAAATGCATATAACACAATGACCTGACGAATATAACTCAATTACCTTACGGATATAACACAATGACCTGACGAGTATAACACAATGACCTGACGAATATAACACAATGACCTGAAAAATAGAACACAATGACCTGACGAATATAACACAATGAGCTTAAACTTACAAAAAAATTATTTTTATACAAAAAACACTCGTTTTTTTGGTATAATTTTTATTAAAAAATATTGTCATATATTATGGATGTTTAAAAAAGATGGTGAAATTTAAAAATGAGGCAAAGACTAATATATCATTGGTCTACCAACCATTATGTCACCTTGTGTTTATAGGTCATTGATCTTTATTTAATATTAGATCTAATGATTCAAATTCCTTATTAGACTTTTAGGAAATTTAGACTTTCTAGTTGAACCTCATTCTACTAAGACCGTAGATAATTAGGCGTTTTTCCACTAAAAGCACAAAAACGCCCCAAAACCACTCCTTGAGGCGTTTTTCATGTTAAAATTGTGTTTGGCATTATAAGCAAAGTGTCCATTTAACCAATTTAATTTCTTGTTAAAGGTTAAGATGGAGAGAAACGTAAAGCTCTTTGGGGCTCTTTCTCATTCACCACTACATATAGTCTAAGTATATGAATAAAAAAAGAGTAAACTACAAATTACATTTTTTATATTGTATGGCTGATGCAATTTGGGTCCTTTAGCAAACTAATCTACAAATGACATCATTGTTTTCGATGTTTTATACCAATTTGGTCCTTTATACTAACTAAAGTTAAGTTTTTCAGTTACGTGAAGCGTAGTTTTGTCTTTTTACTTTAAAGGACTATTTTGATAAATAACATAAAGGACCCTTTTTGCAATTTACACTAAAATCTTATAATAAGTATTATTTTGTAATTAAAATTTTAATATATGAAATACAAAGTAAATCTATTTGTAATATTTACGACTTAAACTATATATACTTTAAGATTTATATTTATTTGGGAAACCAAAATGAGTTTCTTTATGGTGGGTCTAACACTTCCGGTAATACAAAATTAAACGTTAAGTGTCGGTACGTTCTCCGAATGTGTGTTCTAATATAAAAAAATATTGATTAGTTTGTTTAACATATTTCAGATTTGTAACGGGAAATTAGAATAAATTTGGGTATTTATAGTGTTATTTCAAAATAGTCGTTATAAAAATAGTTGTTAAATGTAGATCAAAATATGTAAGAAAAATCAATTTACTATATATCGTAACACACATGAACAAAATATTATTGGGAAACAAACGTGATTAGCATGTACAAAACAAAACGTTTATTCTCTTTGCGAAGTTTATGCATGTTAGTTTGTTACGTTTCCCTACAGAAAGAATAAACGTTTTGTTTCCCAAAAATATTTTGTTCATGTATGTTCCGATATATAGTAAATTATTTTTTTCTTCCCTAGTTTTGATCTTATTTTTAACAACTATTTTTACAACAACTATTTTTAAATAACATTATTAATACCCAAATCTATTGATGATGGGGGTTAATGATTTGTATTGATTATGTGCTTTAAAATACTATTATTTTTTATTTTTAGGTAGTTTTACTGGTTGGTTAGATTGGTTTACATATTTGGGTAATACCCCTTTTATGAACTAGTGGAGACACACTTAACTACTTGTTTTATTTGTTTGGTGGATAATACAAAGTTACCGGGGTAATACCCTTTACAAAAAAACGAAGCAATATCTTTTATATTCCGAAACCTCGTTCGGAAGAGGTACCGACACTTAACGTTTAATTGTGTATTCCCGGAAGTGTGTGGACCCATTGTAAAAAATTCATTTTCGTTTCCCAAATAAATATTAAACTTAAAGTATATATAGTTTAAGTCGTAAGTATTACAAATAAATTTACTTTGTAATTTATATATTAAATATTTAATTACAAAATAATACTTATTATAAGATTTTAGTGTAAATTGCAAAAATGGTCCTTTATGTTATTTACCAAAATAGTCCTTTATGTTATTTACTAAAATAGTCCTTTAAGGTAAAAAGACAAAACTGCCTTTCACTTAACTAAAAAACTTAACTTTAATTAGTGTAAATGACTAAATTGGTATAAAACTTCGAAAATAAGAATGTTATTTGTAGATTAGTTTGCTAAAAGACCCAAATTACAACAATCATACAACATAAAAGACGTAATTTGTATTTACTCTATATCTATAAAATATAATAAAGCAAACTTACTTTTGCCAAGTGTCAATCTCTTAGCATGTCTATCCTATAAATGCTTACTTGGCATAATATCATTAATCTAATGATGAGGTGTCTTGCTCTCCATAATTTTCAGATTTGTTATGTTTTTTTGAAAACTAGATTTAGTTGAAAACAATGTTTTTAAACCCGAACTAGACCGGCCAGCCCGACCGGTTGAACCGGAAACCGGTAGCTTCAACGGTCCAGTTCATGCGTTAAAACGGCTCCCTAAAGAACCAGCCGACTTGCAACAAAGCCAGGTTCAACCGCTGAAACGTGTCGAACCAGTACACTACAATTAATTAGAATTTTATTTAGACAAGCTATTATAATTTATAGAGTTGTGAATGAAATCAAAATTTATCAATGTTTCAATGTGAGATGAGTTACAAAATTTTATAATAAGGGAGGAGGGCTAGCTAAGAATCCATCTCTAGGTCCATGTGGGATGCAAACATGGAGAGATGAAGGTGTCTTGTATATATTTATATATTTATTTTTATTATTTATCCAATTGACCTATCAGGCATATTGTTTCTTAAACTTACTATTCAAATTTTAAATGACGTTGAAATTTTATAATATTATTCGGTTCAACCGGTCCAACCGGTCCGACCAGTGAACCAACAATACGTCCGGTTCATTGTCCGGTCCGATTTTAAAAACATTGTTTGAAACTAGGATTAACGGCAGAAAAATATAACAAATCTATATTAATATAAATCGGCAAGAAAAATATAATAATAACACAAATAATCTTTACCAAATCTTCCAAAATCAAATTGTTCCATTTTTTGATTACCTTCCAATTGAAAACCAATTTTTAAAAGATCGATATCGGGAATATTTTCTTAATTTATATATCATAATTAATAAGTCATCTTTGTTTGAACAACCTAAATAATTAATTAACTATTAGTTTTCATGGTTAGAGACCCGTGTTTAACACTTTGATTGTTTATTAATTATTCATTTTTGGATCCTACAGTACTACTTGAAGTCATAATTTTATTTTGATAAAGATTAGTTTGATGACTTTATGATCATGAAGGGAAAATCTTTTGCAGCTACTTTTTACTTCTATATTAAAAGTTACATTGCTTGATTCCAGGTAGATAGTTTTTATGTCCCTCTTGATAGAGTGATTATGAGAAAAAAAATTTCTTGCAATTAGGTTATTTTTTTCAGGTATTGATTAGAACTGATTGCTAAATTATTTTTTTTCAGGTATTGATTAGAACCGATTGCTTATCTGTCAACCTCTTATAAATTATTTTATGTTTCATCAATCTTCGTTTTAGATTTTTTGTTTCACCTACTGTTATTGTTTATGAGTTTTTCTTTGTTTATCTTATCAACAAATGACATTGGATTTCGGGTTTTCATAAATTTTATAAAACCATATTTTGTGATTATTGAACTTCACATAAGGAAGTATTTAAAAAGTTGTAACTTCGATTGAGAGGTATACAGTTAAATAGTTTAATATAAAGTTTTTAGTTTAACTATTTAAATTATTCTAACTCATTCCTGTGTTAAACACGGGTCTCTAACCTAGTAAAACAATAAAATAAACACCTAATTTACAACTTTTTTTTGAAGGGCAAAATCTAAAATTCACAACAAAGTTTGCTTTCCAAAACCGCGACATTGAGTATTGACGCTAGTCATTAGTTTCAGTACACCCCCTTTAACTTAAACAACATCTCATTCCATCTCTTTTTTATACCCTTTTCACATTTCCATTCATTATTATTTGTTATTTATACACCAACCCCTCATACAACATCCCTCTCGATCTCACACCCCCAATACATGCCAACAAACCGTAACCCTACCGTCATTCACCACCGTCGTTAACCACCAACTAAATGACTACACAAGACTCACAATCATTCCATTGGCACTACGATGAACTCGACGATAAAAACTTCCAGATCCGTGGCCGCACACTCTTCTTCATCATCGTTCTCTTTTCCGTAGTTATCTTTATATCACTCATCTTCTTGTTAACCCGGTGGATGTGCCGAAAACCATCCTCCGCATCTTCTGCTGCGGTGGTGGCAGATACCACCGGGTTACAAGGCCATGCGTTTGAAATAACGCATGGCCTTGCTAAGGCTGTGATTGACAGCCTTGAGATCACTCTTCATCACCGGCCGTCCACGTCCACGGCCGGTGACTCAGAGTGTTGTATTTGTCTCGGAGTGTTTGAAGAAGGGGAGAAAGTGAAGGTTTTGCCGAATTGTTTTCATGGTTATCATTGTGAGTGTATAGATAAATGGCTCACCACTCATTCTAGTTGTCCTATTTGCAGAGCTGCAATCCGAGTCGACTCACCTGTTTGACTCACCTGATTCTTTTTTTTTTGGTTAAGAATGTATGCAAAGTAACTTATAACTTTTAATATTGGATATAGTATAAATTAAATAATTTTATTAGTCTGTATATAGTTATTTGCTCTGAAAGAAGAAATGTGCTCTTTTACTTCTTTTATATTTATTTATTGATATTTTATCCATATATATATTAATAATATGTATCTTATAATAGCATATCACTAATGAAGTAAAAAAAGTATTTATATTATAATTATAAAATTAGTGGAACAATTCATGATCTGACACAAAAGGTAACCTAAAGTAGCAAATCCTATGACTTTAATTATAAAGATTGAAGTTAGGTATAATTATAAAAACTTTGAATAATTCAACTTCTTTTATGTATGGTTTTTATGGGACATTATGAGCAAGTATGTTACATGTATGAATTATTGAATTATGATGTATAATTGATGAATGAATGGAGATGTGCATACATACATTAATTAATCATGTCCAACTGTAATATTTTTGGCATTTAAATCACAACAAGACCCCACCCATTGTGGGTGTCCAAATCTAAAGTTAGGCAGGCAGGTTCTTTACGCGAAAAAAAAAATATCTTTCAACTACGAGAAAAAAGAAAGAAATTTGAAGGATAAGTTATATATCTCGAATATTAGAGTTTTAAATAGTCTTTAACTCTCGTCGTTTTATAAAAGTCGAAAGATAGATAGTAGCATGAAAGATGGAAAATATATGCGAAAATGATGTGACTGGCTGGATACAAACATTAAGTTAATTGGTTGGTTTCGTGAAGATCGTGACATAGATTTTTCTATCATTACAAAAATACAAACTGTGAGGGAAGCATGTTAATATCATATATGGAGATAAATAAATATCTATAAATGAAATTAAGATTTTTATTGTTATAGCATAAGAATTTGAGTGAATCGGTAAGGTTGTTACTTGTTGTATTAGAGGTTGCAGGCAATGTTTTAAAAATCGGTTCAAACCGGCTGGTTAAATTAACCGGTGATCGGGCATTTTACCGGTACGATATAGGGCGGTATTTTGGGAAACCGGCATGTATATCATACCATCGAAATTTTCTGGTTAAACCGGTTGAACCATTAAACCGGTTTTCACTTATCCCATTTTTATAAAAAAAGTATCTAGTAGTTGCAAGAATAACATAGTTCGTCGATCACCAATCACCTCGTTTCTTTGGTACGTGACCAACAATCGATTCATTTGGGCATCCAATATCGTATTTGTTGGTTTAAGTTTTTACTAGATTAATGTACGAGTTTTTCCCATAAAAAGTTTATCAACTGAAGTAATATTTTTCTTATTTTTCTCCGAACATCGTATTTGCAAGTATTACACATGAAATAAATTAGCTGAACCGTTTTATTTAAAGAACTTTGTTAGGAAATCAAGTAGTTTTGAAATTTTTTTAGGACTATTTTTTATTATGAGTTTACTTTTGAATTATTTTTATTATTGAATCATGTATTTTTAAAGAACTATAAGCTGAATAGTCACCCCGATTAAACTATCCGGTATAAACCGGTCTAACCGGTTGAACAATTTCTAAGCCCAATCCGGCATGATTAAAAAACCGGTTTTTAAAACATTGGTTTCAGGTTCAATTTAAGTCTCATTTTTCACTGTGTCAGTCAATAATATAGTTAATGCTTGTGAGACAAAAATGTCTTATCTACGGGTGGGGGTTCGGTCCTTGTTAACGGTTGCTACGCCGACCGCTGTGTGCTTTTTCATGTGAGCGCCCTGTTAAGCTAAATGCACCACGCAGGTCCAGTTAAGGCTACATATGTGGTTGTCTGACTTGGTTTAGGGACACCACATGTAATGAAGGGTTCCGTCCGTCACAATTAGTGAAAGTCGCCGTTAAAAAATATCAAATAACAAAGCTAGATCCATGACGAGCTTTAATAAAAAATGAAATGTAACGCCTTTCAAAAAATAAAATAATATAAACAATTTATAAACATACTGGCCTAATGTGTTTTGTTAAAGATATATATCAAATATAACTTAATTGGGATTATACCACGCTCGTGTGTTGCACGAATTGCTTGTTTACCATTTATTAGTAGCTCAAACTGAAAAACTTTCATTATTACAATACACCTTATAAACCATACACAAATTAAAATCAATAAAAAATAATCATGATTTAGCTCAAGCTGAAAAACTTTTATCATTAAAATACTATTTATAAACCATACACAGATTAAAATCAATAAAAAAAATTCAAATAAAGCTAAACAAATTATAGCCACAAAAGAATCTCTTTAAACACATATAATATATATATATATAAATTAACAAAACATCACAAACAACAAAATTATCAAATTGATTAAAAACACTAAAAGTTTGTAAAATAATAGATAGTTCTATATATAATATATTAGTTATTATATATTACTAGATTATTAAATATATTAATTTGAAACATTTTAAAGTCCCATCAATAACTATATATATTTTGTGATTCATAATCAGTGACAAATGTTTATCAGATCTGGTTTTAAAATTCCATAAATAATTATGTTATTTTTTTATAAACTTTTTTTTAAAGATTTTAGACCGAGTGGTAAAATATACATTGGGACAAAATGTGTGATATTTAAAAAGTGTTATTACATAAGAAAGAGTGTGATACTAAAAAATGATACAGTAATAGTGAGTGTGTAACAGTGATGTTAATAATTATTGGTGTTGATGATGTGTATTAATGTATTATGTTGAAAATTTATAGAATAGAAAAATACACAGTTGTAATGTTAACAAGTCGTGATGGTGATCATGGTGAGGATATGATGCCCCTAGCTAAAACGTTAAGAGGGTAGTGCAACATCGTTATGAGCTCATGATAGTCATGTGCCAAGTCACTAAACGCCACCCACTACGAGCAACCTTATATATAATCATGTGTTTTGTGTTAACTAGTAATTAAATGGTATGCGATATTAAGACTTGATTGCATAAAGTCTAAATTTTTATCCTTAGAATCGAATCTTTGGTGTCTAAAAAGCTAGAAATGAGTGCTTTCAACAACAATAACAAGAAGGAGAGAGACTTCATGGGAGATATACAATCGCTCTTCTATCTTTGGATGAGAACTAGATCTAGGAAATGTAGGAACCGTTCGTACAAAAACATAAAATTCTTCTATAAATTCATTTACAATACAAAGAAAATGAATAAAACAAGTACATTACAATATGATTACAACCGGAATGAAACAAGATACAAGAAATGAGAAGAAACATAAGCATAATTGAGGCTGAGGATTCGTGTTCAACACGGGTCCCTTAAAACAAATTCCGAGTCTCCCAAGAGAACTCGTTTGTTTCCCAGGGTACAACAGCCGAAGCAGTATGTACTGCCGGGATTGACTCACAACCCAAATTATACTTAAAGAAAAGAGATGAAGAAGATCAACTACAAGTTAGAAAATTAGAAGAGAAAGAATGAGAGAACTTTTCATAGTTGGAGTTCTTTGGTGTTGTATTTGGTGTAGATTAGTGTGTTTTCAACCAAGGTTCACCTTGGTATTTATAGGACAAGAATGAGTTGAAACTCATCATTCATTGTCCATAAACATGAGTTGAAACACCTATTCAACATAATTATGAGTTGAAACTTCTATTCAACATAAATGATTAGTTAAAACCCACAAAATATTCAAACTTATAACACCAACTAATTTATTATTTTGTATTTTTCACAAAATATAATTTGTGTTTTACAAAATATTCCAACAATCCCCCACATGGGAAAAAGACAAAATCTCATTTTCTCAAATGAAAAACATATTTTCTCTTGTGAAAAACTCATTTTCACATATTATTCCAACAATCCAGATTGATCGTTACATACAAGTTTCTTAGATATAATTCAGCGGTTGAGTACTGCCGGATAGGTAGGTGTTACCTTTGAACCTTCCGTTGTGATGCATACTTAGTCTCCTAGTGGTTCGGTAGACGTGATGTCCTTGAACCAACCACCATTTATGGAGACGACAATACACTTCACACAACACTCTCCTGGTTCGGTCAAACCCTCATTGTCGTGTCCGTTATGGTCATGGAACACTAGCCTGGTTCTGCGAAAGCTCTAGGAATTGCGCACCCCACAATTTCATTCGAAGCGACCCCACTTCTCTTTCACATAGGTGATTTATAAAAAAAAATCATTAAAAGCATTAAGGTTGCTATGATTACGCAAATCATTAACCATTCGGTATGCTTAGCCTCACAACGTGTCACTGTTGTTATAGAAATATAGGAATGGACTAGGAAGTATTTAAGCTCCCTTTATAATTTAAGAGGACATGTACAAACATTTATACATATTAGCTTATGTATCGACTGATATATATTAACTATGCCCCCACAGTGACCACCCTTAGATATATGAGTAGGTTGTCCTATTGAACTTAGATCTTGGGATCTCCAGTCAACTAAGTTAGGTTTTCCTTCATATATCATTTTTCATGGGCTTTAGTCTCATTCCACAACTCTGTCTCTCATGTTGTTGGATCCAAAACCATTATCTATGACTCCGTCGAGTCAATATAGATAATTGCAGTTGAGATGAGTTGTTATGATGTGTTATTAACTCACAAGTTAATCTTGCCTTTTGTCATTTTTTAAGACTATAACCCCGAGTATCAACTCGAACTGAGGTACATTTTTGTCTTTAAAATGCATTTCAAGCCTAGCATATCCATGCCTTTAGTAATTAGATATTAAGTCTAACCAATTGACCTTCGAGTCTAGCTTGTAGATTCGGTCACATAGTTGCATTATATTCGGCTCAACAAAAGGTTCTCTTTTGATACGGGTTTGAGAAAACTTCTCAAATACCATTTCTTAAATGGCTTTCCCCCACATTTCTTGCATTTAGATAGAAAATGTTTAAATATACGATTAGACATCCATGATTTGAACAAGATCAACGTCTTGTATCAATGATGTCGTCAATGCTTGTTTGCCGACTAAAGCAACACATGCCTTGTCATAGGTGGTTATCAACCATCTCAAACTTAAAATACTTTTAAGTTATCATCTAGATTAGATCTAGAAAATTGAGTTCTCTATAAGCTTTATGACTTTCCTTAGATTGAAGGACAACCGACACCCACATTGTCTTATACACAACTTTACTTTTATGTTGTATATGAGTTGAATGTTTCACGTTAATAGTCTCCACAGAGCACCATAATTAACAAGTACTAGTCTAGCATGCTTTAGACTACAATACTCTAGCATGTGAATAGAAGATGCATCATTCTGATTCTTCACAGCTTTTAAGGAATATCTCAATATTCGTTCAAACATTCATTTCATAGTTTAAACAAACAATGAGAGTTGTTCAACATTTCAAAATCTCAATATTTAGGAATGTCTAATATGTAAGTTACATAAACATACATAGATCATCATTCAATCTAGAATCATAAATTTTTTTTTCCCTTTTTCTCAAAAGGTTTCATCATTGTCTTATATGGACTTTGACCAATCATAAATTGATCTCTCATGGTGGTACTCTCACTTCGAACAATCACACAATTGATATAAACATCATGTTGTTTATATAGTAAATTGTTCTTAAGTATTAGTATTTGAACAATTATATATGTTCATAGCAACAAATATTTATATTTCCATCAAATAGTCAACTTGAATCTATTATTGCTTTATGACATGCTACTTTTTACAAAAGTAACAAACTATATTAACACTTTATGTGAAACTTTTGGTTTATTTCGTTCTAAACCAAATCTTAATTTTGCTAAAACATGCACTTAGCAGTTTCGAAATAAACTATTTTAATTTTATGTTTTGATTACGGAAATCAATACCCAAAATTGTAAATAGTTTTATTGAATATATAACTTCTAACGCACACGTTAGAGATAAAATGTTTACATAAAACACTCTTATTTAAATTCATCATTAACACACATGTTAAGAATAAACGCCTACATAAGATGTTTTTAGACCATAAAATTTAGGTCATGTCTAACACACATGCTAGATAAGTAAATGTGTTCTAACACGCACATTAGTCAACAAAAAGTCTACATCAAACGTTCTAAGCATATGGCTTCATGTAATGAAAGGTTCCAACAAAACGTTTGTACGAACTTTTTAACACCATTTTTTTTAAATAATCATTTGTAAAGCATGCATGCATAATTAATAATCATGATTGTCAACGTTTTTGAGTGAGTAATGATTTTATCATTTGTTTCTAACAAAAAAAAAACGATTTTAATTAAATTTAAAAGATTAATACTAAATCCATACAAAATTGATTATATTATAACGAATCTCTTCTAATACTTAATTAGAATATCAATAGGTTTTAACACACATGTTAAAACACAAGTTTCACTTTCACATATGAAAGATTTCTTACTCGCAAATAAGAAATACAAGTTTTCATAAGATGCGTACACAAGCATAACCAATCTTAAGACCATATGAAAACTAATTTTGAAACCGACAAACGGTTAATTCAAAGTTTTAATCTTGAAACCACATAGGTTTTCGAAAACTTTGATTTAAAAAAAAATTGGATTTTCAACCTTTTTGCTTTAACACATTGAACCATTCAACAAAATGGTTGTAATGAAAATAACCCACTTTTGAATGCAAAAGAAACTCATAAGAATTTAAACTTCCCAAAGTAATTGATACAAGTTTTATGAAAAAGTACAAAAGCTTTTAAACATAAGCAAAAATTACACTAAATCAGAACCAACGAATGGTAAAAAAAAAATGAACCATTTTCTTTGTAAATGAAATCCGATTCTAGAAAAAAGTCAATTGTAAGTTCTCTAAGTCCAACTTTGAGAGACGAACAATGACTATATACTTTTTTTTTAAATACGAACGGTGATTTAAAAAAAATTTGTTTTAAGATTGTAGGAACCGTTCGTACAAAAACATAAAATTCTTCTATAAATTCATTTACAATACAAAGAAAATGAATAAAACAAGTACATTACAATATGATTACAACCGGAATGAAACAAGATACAAGAAATGAGAAGAAACATAAGCATAATTGAGGCTGAGGATTCGTGTTCAACACGGGTCCCTTAAAACAAATTCCGAGTCTCCCAAGAGAACTCGTTTGTTTCCCAGGGTATAACAGCCGAAGCAGTATGTACTGCCGGGATTGACTCACAACCCAAATTATACTTAAAGAAAAGAGATGAAGAAGATCAACTACAAGTTAGAAAATTAGAAGAGAAAGAATGAGAGAACTTTTCATAGTTGGAGTTCTTTGGTGTTGTATTTGGTGTAGATTAGTGTGTTTTCAACCAAGGTTCACCTTGGTATTTATAGGACAAGAATGAGTTGAAACTCATCATTCATTGTCCATAAACATGAGTTGAAACACCTATTCAACATAATTATGAGTTGAAACTTCTATTCAACATAAATAATTAGTTAAAACCCACAAAATATTCAAACTTATAACACTAACTAATTTATTATTTTGTATTTTTCACAAAATATAATTTGTGTTTTACAAAATATTCCAACAGGAAAGACACAATATATATATAGTTTAATTTGAAAACATTGTTAGTAATTATAAATTTTTGTTTTCTTCCTTTTTAGTTTCTACCTCTTGATAGTCTTGACCCTTAAAAAAGTCTAATCTTTGACTTAACATAAGTGATCTGATCTTCCTATAGAAGCTAGACTTGTTTTGAATATGAGTTACCAGTTAATGTGACTTGTACTTAATTAGAAAAACCTTCTAGAATGTCAGTGTGACATACATATAGTAAATTAATTAGTAAGTTAACTCTATAAAACTGGAACTCATACATTTTAACACTTCATCTTTACCGTGAGACATGGATCGACCAATTTGATTGTTGGATCGGTGGTTTGAAAAAACTCGATCTAACGCTCCCTACCTTTCCCATACGTAAGAGAACATGCTTACATAAACAAAGGATCGTTTGTGGTTTTCGCATAACCAAGTCTAATTGAAGATAAATTCATTAGGTTAATTGTTAGCTTAATCATGTTCATATATATGAAAGTAGTATCATTGTTTTTGTAAGGTTAAGTATATATATGTTTACATAGGTAAATATTTATGGTGTAAATGTGCAATCATGTTTTATAACTTCATATATATATTCCAGATTGTTTAAACTTTTAAATATTGAAGCTTTAAATTGATACTAGCTTATTTGAAGTTTGAACTTAAACAAATTAATAAATGGAAAAAGAAGTTTGTAGCAAGTAATTAATAGTTTTTGTTGACAGTGGGTTACACGAGTTTAGCATATTTAAAAGTATATCAACTTAAAGGGTTACCTAGCTAGCTACACTACAAGAAAATAAGCCTATTGCAACTTTTTTTTGTAAAAAAAGGTTGCATTAGGTGAAGTTGCATTAGATCAATTGCAACTTTTTTTATTACATAATGCAACTGTTTTTTTACATAATGCAACTGTTTTTTTTACATAATGCAATTTTTATTCAAATGCAACCTTTTTTTAATGCAACTCTTTAAATAAGAGTTGCAATAGGTAACAAAAAAGTTGCATTAGATCTAATGCAACTTCTTCTAATGCAACTGTTTTGAATAAAAAGGTTGCAAAAAGGTTATAAAAAGGTTACAATATGTTCATTTTTTAGTAGTGCTAGCTTTGGTCAATTCGATATATGGTGTACTGATTCGGATCTTTGTGGGTCTACTTGATTAAAAGTCACATACAAAATGATTATATAAAAATAATTAATCATTTTAGCTTTTAAATTTAATTATAAAATTAGAAACCAAAGAATATGCATGTAGCTTGTTAGTTTTCATAACGGCTTACTAACACACACTATAATAAAATTACTTGGTCTACATAATTTTTCATTACGCGACTTACGACTATTTAGATAGATAGAATCCTTACAAAACAACTTTAATTACAGAACTACAGAATCATTGATTTACATACATGTAAATTAAGGAACGATTGATTCACATACCTGTAAATTAAGTAACAATTGATTTACATATATGTAAATTAGTGATATTAGAATAGTCAATAACTTGATCAATAGCCAGAAATTGTTCTTTTTGTTCTCGCGATAAAAATATGTTCTGTAATAATCTTCACCCAATACATATAATATTACAAGTCTTAATAGTTGACACTCTTAGATTGTTGAGCCATATGTCCTTTGGTTGACAATTTAGTCGTTTGGGAGATCGAGTCCATTTCATCTTTGTAAAATAGTTTTTTTAAGAGTACCAGATCGACATTTGTATAATAATTTACATCATAATTTTCACTTGTGCGAACTTAATTTTTTCATCATAGATATGTTACCGTTTGAATTCCTTAATAATCATGTGAAATGGGTTGGACATTGCAAGTGTTCACCTAAATGTCATGACTTGAGTAGTTGTTGAAGGATTTGAGCTACGTGTGGGCCCTACAATTTAACTTCTGTTCCTTTTATTTTTTGTAACATCATCCTCACGTACAATATACTATTTCTAAAGCGTGAGAGTGACTCACGATGTAAATGTGTACATTCACAATTCAAAGCGAGAATAATGGTTTAATTAAATATATAGCTTCGACACGTTCATTATTAAAGTAGATAATAGAAACTAACACATTTATTATAGGTGAGACGATGGCGTAGTTAATGAATATCATCTTAAGAAAATATTTGTTTATATATATTTGATGGACACTCAATCTACTATATATTTAATCAACAACATCAAATTAATATACACTCAAAAGTCATATACCCGTGAGAAGAATGCACAATTTAGCACGAGGACATCCCTATAACAATGTGCTAGATTAGAGACGTAAATCTTTGATATACTCCCTCCGTCCTAATTTAGATGTTATGGGACCCACAACACAAAGATTAAGAAAAAGTGGATTATTATATTATTTTAACCTATAAAATGACAAAAATGCCATTAAAGTATTTTGTCTTTTAGTCATAAGGTAGATTTTATGTTAAATAATTAGGGGTAAAATTGAAAAGGATATTTTTATTTTTGGAATGGACATTTAAATTGGGACAACCAAAAAAGAAAATTTAAACATTTAAAATGGGACGGATGGAGTATTAATTAGCACTTTACTTTTACCTTTTTGCCTTGGTTTTGAACTTTCAAAAGTGAGTTCTTGATAGTGTGTCAAACACTTTAATTAACCATAAAGAAAAAATAAATATTGTGTGTTACACATAGGTTAAATAATAATATTAATAAAAAATTATAACCATTATGTTTAAGCTTTTATAAATACTTAATACTAGGTCAGTACCCGCGTGTTTACACGAATGGTATGGGAACAATGAAAATTTAATATAATATTACTCCGTAACTTTTAAACAGTTAATATGAACAAAATACATATGAGTTCTTGTGACTTTTATTTAAAATTAATATAATTTTAACTTCTAAACAATAAAAAAATATGCAAATCGACTTTTAATTACACAGATTTATAGAAAGATTTAAAGAGTAAATAAATATTAAGAAGTTGTAAGTATTCAATGTGTAAAACATGTAATTTCCGGTTGTCATTAAACATAGGTAGCAAAATATTATTATTTATGAAAAATCAAATTTGGAATGATTGAGCTAAAACGTTATTGATTGTGTACTAATTAATTAAATGATCTCCAATACATTTAAAGGATCCGTATCTATTTCGGGTTAAATAGGTAGATTCGGGAATTTCTTGAAACGGCTTATGCTTGCTACAAGTGGCACTGTGTGATGATTTTGCTTAGCAAATTTATTAAAAGAGAAGATTTAAGAAATTTGACTCCATCAATTAATAAAACTACATAATTCTTTCACCCCTTCCATCCTATAAAACCTTATTTATGGAAAAATATTGTTTGTATGTAAATATAACTTTTGTAGCAAATTGTTTCGAAATTATGTTTTCTTGTTATTCGGTGATAAAAGTCAAAATTGATTTGAAGTTTAAAAGGTTTGATTTTGAAATATAGAAATACCTAGTTTTTAAAATAGTCGTGCGATACGATGGTCGTGTCTTATTTCATATGCAATATATATGGTATTATGTCTCACGTCACAGCCTAAAATCATCAAAATAATTAAAAGTCATTTATAAGAAAAGAATATAAATAGGAAAAAAGTCTATAAAACAAACTAAAAAATAAAAAAATAAGTAGGCTAAAAGGTTTGAACCCCTGATCTTAACCCAAAAAAACCAAACGTTTAACCAAACAAATATCGAGAATGTCTGGAAATTTGACATGTGCCAATTATGCTCTACAAATATGCCCCCAAGTCGTCTCTTAGATACAATACATTTTTACTAGATAACTAGGCTAGATTCTAGAACCCGTATACTACATGAGTTAAAAAAAATTATATAATTATAAAAATAATAATTTATCACGAGACTATTATATGTAATAATACAAACCAAAAGCTTACAACAATAATTTATTGATTTTTAAGTATTTATTTGTATAAACAATTGAATCTTTAGCCGTTCATAAAAAAAAATTATAGAATTGTTGAAACAAATTATCACGTCAGGGCTTTGAATCTTTAGCCGTACATGAGGGGACCTAAGGAGCCATAGGCTTCGAGGACATTCTAACACTCAAGTCAAGTAAAGTCAGGGTCTCAATTAGTGAGATCGAGCTTAGTGATACAGACTGTAACCACCTTGATGTGGAGAAGGTTTCTTTATTACGGTAGGAGGGGGGACAAAGTTTGTTGAGACATTTGTCTACAAGAATCGTTTTTCTTTGGACATATCCTAGAGATTTGATCTTTGACAGCTATCTATAATGTTTTAATATTATGGGGTAAATGCATATTTCCCCCTCCAAAACATTTTAAATGCATATTTACCCAACCAAAAAAATCAATTGCATATTTCCCCTTATAAACAACTTTAATTTGCAAATATACCCATTTTTAATAAGAACATTCAGTTAATATTGGGTATATATGCAATTGATTTTTTTAGTTGGGGAAATATGCATTTAGGAGGTGTTTATAAAGATAAATATGCAATTGAATCTAATATTATAGCGTTAAAATCAAATTTTCTTCAGAGTGCTTTCTCTTTTCACGTGTCTTAAACTTATTCTCGGTCTCAAGATTTGAATCCGAAATTCATCTTCATCGACCTATAATTAATTCTTTTTTAACCATCATGGATCTATGATTTCTAACCTATTATGTGCAAACGAATTCTTATATCAAACTATGACTTTTCTATAAATCGACTTAATTTCATCCACATGTTTTTTATGTGAACGAGTTTCATTTAAATTTACTTTAGTCTAAACATACATTAAGCACACAAAGTATCTCAATAATTGACGCTAACACACTTCACACCTATAAATTGAAACACACCATGTTAGGAGGTACATAAAAGTGAGTACTAAATACTCCATTCATAGGAGGACAAATTTAAGCATGGTCGAACATACTCCAAACTAGCGGACAACAATGGACGTATATTGTCAAAACTCAACGGTGCCACATATCAACATTTTCGGCCTTAAAAGGCGAATGCTTTTTATAGCCCACATATTAACATATAAAGAATATTTTTCGTATTATATAAATAATGGGTTTAATCTTTTTCGTTCCAGTTTAAAACGTAAGAAAAGTATTATTATAATATCAATAAACCATGCATTGTCTAATATTAATTTCACTTCTGATACATGGTTTTCTATGGACAAAATCATGAAAATATATCTTTTATACATATGCATCATATATATTTTATATTTACAGATATAAAATCAGAAATTTAAAATGGAAGTTGGTCTAACGGTCTTGGGCTTTGTCACAATCTAATATTTGGGCTTTTAATATAAATGTGTATTCATTTATTTGATTAGGCCCTTGAGGATATTCTTTTTACTAATCAGACTATCAAGTATGCTAAACATAAAATGAGAAAAATAAAAGATTTTACACAGCATAATTAACTAAAATTTAATTCATAACTCGAGATACCCCTGACTCCTTCATACATCCGCCCCTGCATAGTAATTAACTAGAAAATACCATTCCATAACTTATATCTAAATTGTGTATATTTTCCTAAACAAACTTTTCACATCTCATTCTTTTAACTTTATTTTCTACGACTTCAATTCAAATGGTTCATAAAGTTTTCACATTTTAGGCTATCACATAAGAATTTAGTGAGTCTACATAACCACAATACATTTCTTTATTATATGCGCTTTAATATTTCAATGTATTTACGTCCTACGAATATCCGGTTGTACTTTTTCTTGCAAAAGTCTCACTATACCCACGCGTAACAACATATTACTATCAACTTTTTTTAACACAACCTATATATTGTTCAATCAGTGTAGTACACTGGTTACTATCTACGTAATATTTATCGAGTGTCATAACCACATTACATTTCATCATTATATATATGCAATTTAATATTTCAATTTATTTATATCCTACGAATATTTGGCTTTATTTTTTCTTGCAATAGTTTCACTTACTAACTCGTATGCCCGTATATAACAACCAATTAATATCCATTTATTTTAACACAACATATATTTTTTTTTCTACCCGTATAGTACATAGTATTATATAATCAGTATCAAAACACATTAGCATAAATTATGAACTGAAATTGAAAGAGATCTTCCTTTTTAACTTCAAGAACGCAGTGATGTGTTAACAGTTAACATCTGATTATCTGAATACAAAGCAGCAAATATAAAATTACATATATATTATCCAATACTAATTTTGATGGGCCGAAGATTGAAAAATAGGCCCAGAAGTAAGCCCAAGCCCTTCTTTAGCCCTCAATTCGTTGATTTGCATCCTAACCTCTTCCGCTATCATACGCCTCATGATCTCCACCAGATACGTGTTCCCAATCTCCACCGTTGATTTCACATCCACCTCAGCATCCGCATCTTTATTTTTTTCGGTTACTTCATGTTCAACCACCTTAATCTCCCCCGGTGGCAAAAGCGTCAACACCGTGGCGGGTCCATCACAACTCCCGTGTTCGGTAGATGTACAAGAGCACTGCCTCTTCAACCCGGTCTCCGAATGAGTTGACTCGCTCGTCAAGTCCGTGTTTGTTCGTTTCATAACACGAAAGTTTGACTCTGACGTTGACTTTGACATTGACTTTGACTTTGACCCGATTGGAATATCAACTCCCCGTCTACGGAGAGTTGAATTCCAATGGTTTTTAATCGCGTTATCAGTACGACCAGGAAGAAGTCTTGAAATAGTGGACCATTTGTTACCATGGATTGCATGTGCTCGAACAATAACATCGTCCTCTTCACGAGTAAAGGGACGGTGTTCGACATCAGGACTAAGCTGATTACACCACCGAAGACGACATGACTTCCCGGATCGTCCTGGGATACGAGAACTGATAACGGACCAGTTTCTTGGTCCGTGTTGTTGCACCATTTTGACGAGTGTCGCGTCTTCTTGCGGGCTCCATGAACCTTTGATTTTGTTTCCTACGGGAGCATTAATGCAACCGTTGTTGTTGTTGTGGTGTGTGTTTGCCATTGAGTTTGAGTTTGAAATGATGTTGTGTTGGTGTTGAAGTGGTTGTAGGGAGTTTATGAAGAAGGAATTGAGAGGGAGGTTAGGTTTAACCGTTTTGGGAAGAGGGAGTTGTTGGCATGACCTTAAACTGCTCGTGCGTCTGTTTTATTCATTAATTTATCCCAAACTAACATTAAATTCATAACAACATCACTTGGTCAGTTACTATCTCTTTCTACACTTATTTAATTCAACACAAATAAATAACTACATAAACAACCATATTTATTTTATTATACTAGTTCTACTTTAAAAAGTATATATAAATACAAATATGAAATTATATAAACATTTTGACTGAAGTCTAAAACTCTTCACGTACAAATCTCACTATCACTTGTGGTTAAGAGAGACGTATAGCTTACAATAAAAATACAAATATGAAATTATATAAACATGTGGAGTGTAAGACTATATGTAATGGCCGGGCATTAAAGCCCCACTTTTTTGTCCAATAACATCGTACACACCACTACGTGAGGGTGTTATGTAGCAAACTTTTTTTTGGGCGCACGTTTTGGTTATAACGTCGGTGCCCACACTATTTCCCACACAATTAACATACATTTACCTCTTTAATCATTTAGACTATGTGTAATGGTTAAAGCCCCGAAAGGGCCTTTTCTGCCATGTGGACGGTGACTAGGCAATGTGCATTATACTAAAAATTGGCGTAGTGGGATAATGCCTCTTAATTATTACCAAGAGAGAGAAGTGAGAGAGATTGTGTGAGAGAAGTGAGGATGAGAGAGAGAGAGGGGCGCAAGCATTATAGAGGAAACGCTCACGCCCATAACGTCCCCCATAACGCCCCTGCGTAGTGGACTGCGGGGCGTTATTGAGTGTTTTTCGAGGGGGATAACGCCCATTACGTGTAGTCTTATTGTGTAATAATGAAGGAGTATTATAAGGGCGTTATTGGGTGTTTTTCGAGGGGGATAATGCCTCATGTGACATGACATCCACATGTCACAAAATGCCCCTTAGGGACTTTAACCACTACAACCAGTCTAATGTTGTGAATAAAATGCCAACTATACAATTAAATATGGTCTGGGTTAGGTAATAATCTAAGTAGTGCTTATAGGGGGTGATCGATCATTAACAAAGCAATAAGGTTCTAACGGGTTACAAAAAGCAAAGTCGTGAGTGTACGATGAATAAAGTAGATAACATTAGTTGTTTATCTGAACGACAAAGGTTGAAGAGTGTCACATCTCAGAACGAAATCCGGTTTATCAGTCACATATCATGTGTTTCATCATTCCAACGGAAACTTAACATTGTAATAAAACCCCTTTGGAGTTAAGTAGCCTTCACTTTTGATGTCGCTAAACCATAAGTCATTGGTAGATAATATTAGTTAATGGGATGTATATATTTTTTTGTTTTAGGTTTTTAAAAAATATTTTGTTTTGTTTTGTTTTGATTGTGAGCATGTGCAATGGAAAGGCGGTTGTTAGTATAAACCAAAAATCAGAGATTCGGGAGGCATATATCCAAATCCTACCTTAAGTTGGTTGCAACTGATTCTACAAGTTGTAACGGCCTTTCCAATAACGTCAATATGACATCCTTGTGTATATCACACCTATAGTTGACCATTCTAGCAACTTCCAATGTGGTGTAGTGGTAAGAGGCTTGGATTCTCCAAAAGAGACCCAAGTTCTAGTCCCACTACCACCACTTTGGAAGGGGCAAATAGGGGCAATGAAGGGAGACTTGTGGCCAACATAAGTTCGATCTCTGAGCCAAACGGGTTTTACCGCTAGCTTGTTGTCGTGCCTACGGGCGGACGGGCTAGTGGGTTTCCCCCGAATTGGAGTTGGTTTAATAGGTGAGCTTCGGCTACCCAGCGCTGTCTGTGTTTGCAGAGCGTTTGGGGTCGCTTTTCGCCATTGGGTTACCCCGGATAGCCGGGCTTTATTCGTTTCGCTGTCCAAAAAAAAAGTTGACCATTCTATTTTTGCACCTATTAATTGCTGGATTGTACTTGTTGCATTTATACTTGTACGTTTTGTTGACACCATACTAAAGTGAATGCAAGTACCTTTCATGTACTATACAGACTTCTTTTTAACCTTTTATATGGATGAAACTAATTAGAGTTTAAATAAGATTTACAAAAAGTTACAAAATACATCAATTCATAATAATTTTCTAAAATTGATCAAAGTAATTCATTCATAATATATTCTTGAAATAATTTAGAAGATTAAATGGATTATAACATCTTAAATCCTGAATCGAATCTTGAAGTTGTTGTTTTATGCTTTTCTTTTCTTTTTCTTAGTTCGGCTTAATTCAAAGTTCTTATAATCTTTCTAGTTGTTTCCATCAGCTTATTAATAGCCCAAATTTAATCTGTTTACATTTACTTGTCTAGAAACTCTAATACCTGAATTGCCTTAGACAACTTATCTAATTTTAAGATACATATCCTTAGGTTAATACTTGAAGAGTTACTAGTGTCTAGAGCTTATACAATCCTAATCATCTACTCAATTACATGCGAGTATGTGTAGCCATTTTTTCAATTTTATATTTTTTGGGTGATTTCATGTGACTTATTAAATCAATTTATTCACATTTATTCAGATTCTTCAATCATTCATTCATTTATTCAAGGTATATTGGTTTTCACTAGTTTCAACTATCACCTTTTGTCTTCTATTGGTCCCAACTATTGAATTGGCTGTCATCGGTCCCAACTTTTATAACTTTGGTAACCACTGGTCCGTCGTAAATTTTTTTTAACGTCGTTAAGTTTTTTTTTTCAAATTTAAGACCGATGTTTTAGGCCTTTTGATCGGAAGGATAATACAAGTCGATTGATGGAAAATTTACCTCGAAAGGACACTCCGAACAACGAAATAGTGCTTCAATCGGGTGTTTAAACCTAACGGTGCTTCAATCGGATGTAAAATGTTTATCGTTCAGAGAGCTTTTTCAAAAAAACTTTTATACCAATCGACTCGTATTATCCTTCCGATCAAAAGGCCTAAAACATCGGTCTTAAATTTGAAAAAAAACTTAACGGCGTTAAAAAAAATTTAGCGATGGACCAGTGGTTACCAAAGTGATAAAAGTTGGGACCGTTAACAACCAGTTCAATAGTTCGGACCGCTAGAAGACAAAAGGTGATAGTTGGGACCAGTGAAAACCAATATACCTTTATTCAATTCAATTCAATTCGTGATCAGGTGATTACTTGCATTTATGTGTTTTTTACAGGATAAACTAAACTTTATCGAAGCATAACCATTAATTTTAGCCAAACTGACAATTATTAATGGTAGATCTATTGTCCTGACAAACCTACCCAATACTTTATCCGAGGGTGATTTTAACACACTATATATAATTAAACTATTTTATCAACGACACTTAATTTGTGTGATTAAGTGTATGCTAGTGTCATGGTTTGATTGTGTGTATGCTTTCATGTATGACTAGGTTTAACACCCGTGTGTTACACACGAGTTGAATAAAATAATAATATTTATAAAAAAATTATATATGCATGGTGAAAAAAATTACACTAAATTATAACCATTATGTTTAAAAAAATTGTAAATATTAAATATTAAATTACACTAAAAATTACACTAAATTATAACCATTAAAAAAAATTACACGGGTAAAATAATAATAGTTATAAAAAAAATTATAACCATTATGTTTAAAAAATTGTAAATATTAAATATTAAAGAAATTGGCTCCATCAACTTATATATGCATGGTGAAAAAAATTACACTAAATTTCCCTCTTAAATTTCCTATTATAGAACAAAAGAAATTTCCCCCTAAAAATAGTTTTCCCTAAACCTTGAATTATTATATAGACTAGATTTAACACCCGTGTGTTACACACGAGTTGAATAAAAATATTTTTTTAAAAAATTATAACTATTATATTTAAAAATTTATAAATCTATCTAATAAATTAGAGTTTTTAGGTGGCAATTTTTTAGAGGGAAAACATAAATTGTTTTATAAAAGGAAGGTTGAGAGGGAAAATTGAGTATAAGAGTTAATAAAGACAAAATTTTGTGATTATAAAATTATTTATAAATTTTATATAAAATTTATAAATAATTTTATAATCACAAAATTTTGTCTTTATTAACTCTTATACTCAATTTTCCCTCTCAGCTATAAAATTTATAAATAATTTTATAAATTATTAATCACAAAATTTTGTCTTTATTAACTATTATACTCAATTTTCCCTCTCAACCTTCCTTTTATAAAACAAATTATTTTTCCCTCTAAAAATTTGCCACTTAAAAACTCTAATTTATTAGATAGATACGCTTTGCATTTATAAGTTTTGACATCGCATGTGAATTGAATTTATTAAAATCATTTTAATCATACCAATATGTATCAATTATCTATGAATGCTCACCAACTAATTTAATTAGTTGACACATATTTTTCACATGATTTTAGAAAATACAGTTTAGTTGATCTATTTAAGATGTGTCACATTTAGAAATTGTTCGGACCTAGATAATAAAGATTGTTATTTAAAATGTTTGAACCTCGTATTTGATATTTGAATAATGTAAACTTGATTTTAATATTATTTTACTCAATTTAGTTCCATGAGCTATTGAGCAAATCATACACTTCGTCATGCACGATGATTCCATCAATAGTCGAGGTGTAACATATATTCCCATATTTACGTCCTCTCTTCGGCCATCGCTCAGGGAGTGCTCTAAGAACGCTAAAATATCCAATCTAACCATTTTACAATGAGAATCGAACCCGGACCATATCTTAATTTGGATTTCACGCGGATTATCATCAAGATTGACTAAATTGTTCAAAATATGGAAACCCAAATCATGATTTTGTCTATTAACGCATAATAATCCATCACGTTCATTCATATATATATACATTGAAGTTGTTTGCTGTTTTCTTTTGAAGTAGTTATTCTATATATGTGTATCAAAACACTCTCTTATAACTTACAACTAAAAGCCATCATTCGGTACGTAAAGGTAATTAATAGCCGGTCAATATATGCCAACAAAACGTGATGTAAAGAAAATTAGTCAAACTCAAAAGCAGGAAAAAGTGAAAGCCATGCATTACGTACTTCAGAATAGAGTTGCAGGCACCATCCGGCCAGTTGACCAGGCGTTTCACAAAAGAAAAAGTTCTCAAAATAATAAATCAACATGCAATGAGATCAAGTCATTTTCCTAAAAGAAAAAACAGTGAAAAAGTTAAGAGTTTAAGGGAAAATGCTGATCTAGGATATGATAATGCACTTCACGTGCCGCACTATAATTAGCACTTGCACAAGTGTTTAACTTGTTTAATTTAGCAGTAACTTCGTCCAAAAGTTACAAATTAACGTGCAAAGATGTCGTCGATGTGGCTAACAACGGAAGTCGGTTAAAATAGTCATGGAGGTGTCTTAGCACTCTTATTCAACTTTGGACAACGCTAAGGCCGGCGAAGGTAGGTAACAAAATGGGCACATGAGCATGACGTGCGTCACTTACAACATAGTATCAATCAGGGCCGTCCCTGATTCTCAGTATTTTATTACGTTTTCTTAAATGTTTAATTACTTTTTCTTAAATGTTTGTCAATCAGGTTTGACCTAAATCAATAACCGCATCTTTTTTTACTCAGTATCCCATGCTTCTTTTTCTTCTATAACGTACTATGTTAAAAAAAACTTAGATCGTACGTGTTTATCATTTTTCTCTCTTTCTTTTAAAAAAAAAAACTTAGATCGTATTATTCAAAAAGGGGTGGCGGCGCAACTTGTTGCCCGTCTACCTGCAACCTTATTGTAAATTCATTTGGTGTTTAATCTAAGACCCGACATTTTGTTTTAAAAAAATAATTAAGAATTAACTACTACTCCCTCCGTCCCATTAGAAGTGTCTTAGTTTGAAAAACACAAAGTTTTAGGCACATTAAATGATTGTTATTTTTGCTTGTCATTTGACAATAATACCCTTGACAATAAATATTATTGTGGGTCCATCACATTGTTTGTTTTATGTTATCAAGGGCAAATTTGAAAATTTACCAATAAATTTTAGAAGTGGACACTTTGAATGGGACAATTAAAAAATGCAATATGACACTTATAATGGGACGGAGGGAGTATAACTTTAAGGTTTTGATCGTTCTTACCATAAAAACTCGAGTTTGAAAGATACCTGTATATCAGTGAAAGTTCCGGTTGGCGAAGGGCGATGGTGTCCTAGGCAGTCTCTTATGTCGCCCATACTTGTATCACTTGAACCCTCGATCCACCTTAATTCTGAATTGAGAGGAGAATTTGACTTTTCATATGCTTATTGTTTTTAAATTTCTTGTATAAAGCTAATCAAGAGGCCGGCCGGGGTTGCTTTTGGGTTCAAAAGCTTTGTCATACTCTAATTAATAGATTTGATGCACCTTCTTATTATGTGTAACATACGTATTAATTAATTAACCCTCGAGTGACACCATACGTAATCAAATTAAGATAGAAATTAACAACAGAGAAATACAAGTCGGGCAATTGAAGTGTGCTATCAATAATTACTCAACAAATTTAATACGTTCACAAAATAAAATGAGGCAGCAGGATGATCATGACACTCATGTCATCATATGAACCCCTTGTTACTGATAAGCCAACGAGTTTCCTACAAGCCGAACTTAGATCAGGTTTCTTGGTTCCTCCAACGCAAAAGGGTCGAACAATGTCAATTGCTTCTTGGTTATTTACCTGCAAAGATATATGATCAGTACATTAATTAGCAACTGCTGATAATAAAAAGCTTGATGACTTACTGAAGTTTGAAAGTTTTAAAATGGTTATAAGCGCAATTACCGTGTCCCATATCCCATCGGAAGCAAGGATCAAGAACTCGCATTCGGGTCTAACGTCAATTATTCTTGTTTCTGGTTCGGCAATCACCCATTTCTTGAGATGTTTGTCTCCTATTCCTCTTGATACCGCTAGTGAACCTTGTATTCTCCAAACACCATTTCGACAATCAACATATCCGCCCTATATATTAAACAACAACATTTCAAAACATTAACATTCCATTCATATATATTACACCATCTCTGAACCCTTTTAAACTAATGAGGGCTTAGAGTTTTGTATTTGTTTTTAGGTTCAAAATACGAGTATCGTATTGGTTTTCAGAGAGTCCACTACCTCACTAGCAGACCCTGGCTTTTACTAATGATGAATCCACTCTAACATCATCCCCGCCTTTAGTTTTCTAGAAAAGCCAAAGTCTGCTGGTTGAGGTAGTTGACTCCCTATAAACCCTCATGTCTCCATATTCAACGTAGGAACCGCTACACCAACTCTAAACCCCTTAACTTGAAAATTTTCGCAACTTTTATATATATTCATGAGAATAAATAGGTATAAGGTTTATCCCAATTACACATTTCTCAGACCCTATCAATAGCTATGTGATGACTGATATTATCGGGTACGTTTTCTTATTTATTTCATGATTGAATTCTTAGTTCTTACCATGCTTTCGATCCTATCTTTTTCATCTCTCCTCGAAGGCCTATGATCAACAGTGAGCGCTTCTGCCACTCCACCTCGACTCATAACCGCTCGACAGTCACCTGCATTAGAAACTATAACCTTGCCCTTATGAATCAATGCAGTCACACAACAAGCACCACCATTCACATCTTCTTTCAAAAAATCCAAATCCGTATCACAATATCCCTCTCTAACACCTTCTACAACTTCATCTTGACATGATCTATTTGCTATTTTCAACATTATGTTTCTGTTCAAATTCTTTGCTGAAAATTCTGCAGCTTTTGCACCTCCATGCCCATCAAAAACCCCAAACAACGCCTATAATATTGTTATACGAATCAATATCAACAAATGAACAATTGAAACATGAAATCACCATATAAACTATAGTTTTTCTTAAATTGGTCACCAAACTTTTATATTTTGAAGTTTAGCCACATACATATTTTTCCTCAAGCTCAAATAATTATCATACAGCTTAGCTCCGGAACTTTAAGTAAACTTACAATATATATTCATAAAGGAGTATTTGATATTAACAGACCTAACGATTAGTTTTTGGCCGCTACCAGTCCTAATTTCTGAAATATGAGCTTGCGGTCCCAACTTTTATTATTTTGGCCACTAATGGACCGCCGTTAAAAAAGCTAACGGCGTTAACCTTTTTTTTTTGAATTTCAGGTCAGCATTTTATGGTTTTTTATCGGAATAAGAATACGAGTCGATTGATATAAAAATTACATCAAAACGGTGCTCCAAATGACAAAAAGATCTTCATCGGGTTGTTTAAACCTAACGGTTCTTTAACCAGATGTATAAATTTTGTCGTTTGGATCATTGTTTCAATGTAATTTTTATATCAATCGACTTGTATTCTTATTCCGGTCAAAAACCATGAAACGTCGACTTGAAATTAAAAAAAAAGTTAACACCGCGAACTTTTTTAACGGCGGTCCATTAATGACCAAAATGATAAAAGTTGGGACCGCAAACACATATTTCAATTCAGAAGTTGGGACTAGTAGCGGCCAAAAACTAATACTTAGGTCCGTTAATATCCACTACTCCATTCATAAACTTAAGTTGATTTAAAATCAAGTTATACCTGTTTGGAATCGCGGTTAACAACAGTGGAGTATCGATCCTCCAAGGCTCCTCGCTTTCCTCTTTTACAATATACTGAATATCCCTCACCTTCTTCATTGATCTCCATCATGTGATCATCCTCCGGCTTTGCAACGTTGTCAATAAAGTTCAACGGTGCAGATGGAATTTGAATCATGGCGGGCCTCTTCCGCTTTAAGAGCATAGATTGCGATGAACTCGAATCGCAGTTGTATGGTTCTGAAAAGGAAGTTGATGCAATCGGTTGACGAAATATCGGTGATGATAAGAAGACTGAGGAGTTTGTTATTGCAATGATACCGGACATGTTACCGTGAAGGTTTTTTTGGATGATCTAATTGGTGTTTTTTGTTGATGGAAAAATTGGGGACAGAAGAAATTTTGGATTTGATTTTGTTATGGATTTGGTGTTTGGTTTGTTTAAGTATATATATGGTGATGAAAGTGAAGTTCATCGAAGTTAACGGTCTAGATGGAACTATGCAATATGGAAGTTAAATTGCGAATGTTGCTATTTCATTCACGCGCTTTAGATATGGTTGAAAGTCTAAAGGGTATTTAATTAGCTCGATCAACTATTCAAATTTAAGACTAAAAACAAACATAACGTTTAACGAATAATTCGTTGGAAGTTTATAATAAATGAACGAACATTCTCAGCAATCGTATCTTTGTTTTGATTTGTGGTCACGTAATCATATATATTTCACACAACTTACCTTAAGGTGTTGTTCATTACCTAAAATGTCTTGTATCGTATCTCTTCATGTGGTATCATGACCAATTTTGAAAATAAGAAAACTTTTTTTAGTTTGATTATATGTATTAGCTCTAAAAAAGTTACAAATTAATTAAAAAGTATCTAAAAAAGATTGTAACTATCTAAACATCTGATAGACGATCAAACTTGAGGCATTGATCATGATTTGATTGCTGAGTGGTTAAAATATAATTAGTTAGCCCCATTTCAAAAATCAATCACCAATGGTCTTAAATATTTATGCTCGAATAGCCAGATATTAACTAGTTTTAGCTTTAATCACTAAACAACGAACGTTATTCGTATAAATTCTATTAACTCGTAAATTAAATCAAGGTCGGTTGACACGTACGATGATCGATTCCGTCTCATCTAGTCCAGTTTTTTAATTTAAAGACATTCAATAATATGATTGTAAATTTGTAACCCAAGTAATTTTTGATTTTATAATAGGAGGGAGGTTGTGTTTTCCCACGCGCTATATATGCGAATGGTGAAGCATAAAGTAAAATCATGCATGGGATTTGCATGAAACAATAAATAATTACGCATTATTATTTTAGTACACAAACGACCAAATCTTGTCAACAGTCAAACACCTTTAAACAAACTCAAAACCTCGTCCTCTCCTTTTGTTTCCCACTTTTCCACTTTATTTCTAAAAATAAAACTAATATAATTCCGTATTAAACTAAATAATACTACTATTAAATATTATGTTAGATGCGTTGCAAGATGATAGTCATTGTGTGTGACAAATAATTATAAGATCGGGTCAATGATGTGATCAATTGTTGAATCATCCTCATCATTTAACTCATCCATAACTTGGTCAAACAATGGCGTTGACAATTTCTATGGTCCAAATCATTCGACATACTTCCAAAATTCGTCATCTTGTTCGTACTCTCCTTTAGCATCCAACAATTTGGTTGCATCCTTATTGGCATCTACTCATTTCATTTGTTCTTCAAGTAATTAAACTAGGAGCATCTTTAATAAACTAAATCGATAAAACTTTAAATATATATATTTATAGACTCGTCGTATCAAATCAGATATCAGATATCAATAAAAAATCTCTACGGCATGTGGGTCGTGTCATTGAGTAGAGATGAACTCTACGTCTATTCGTTATTGATGAGAAACAAATCAGATACGCCCACCTGTGTTGCTCATCCCGTTGTGGGTGTCCTAATGGTCGGGTTCTTGATAGTGTGATCAATAATACTAATGTAGTATCTTTATGTTTGTGTTACTACCACTATCATGTCACTTTTTAAAATGTTATTTATTTGTACGGATTATAACACTCTTATTTTAAAACTAATATTTAATGATTAATTAAATTGCTTGTTTGGTTAAAAGCTATCTATATCTTTTTTAATGTAATGTACAGAAATATAACAACATAACACTTATCAATCGGTCGATATCGTTTGCAAAGTTTCTTGTCATCTTTTTCACCATTATTTCCAGCTAATTAGTTTTAGTTCTCCGAATTAACCACGTACTAACCATGATCGTATAAAAAGACTAAATTAAAAGTCCTTCACTCATACATATAAATTATATAATCATCCATTTTGTTCACTTTTTTATTTGTATGAGTGACACTATCCGTTAAATAGTATACACAAGTAATTAACTACAAAAATAAAATAATAGTAAATATATATGTCAGGAATATTTCAATTGAATGATTCCATCATGACAACGAAACAAAAAATTATTTTAAATGTTATTTTATTTTTACAAATTTTCATATGCTACATCACCTCAAGACCGTTGAAAGAGTAAAGTTAGATACTGATCAA
Source organism: Tagetes erecta (assembly GCA_030867185.1). Taxonomy (NCBI): domain Eukaryota; kingdom Viridiplantae; phylum Streptophyta; class Magnoliopsida; order Asterales; family Asteraceae; genus Tagetes; species Tagetes erecta. The sequence goes on along the minus strand of CM061491.1, from coordinate 16,387,817 downwards.
CATATATAAAATTCGTATTCAATGTAAAAAAAATTAAAATTAAAATTCTAATAGTAATAGTAAAGGTCGGTTCTAAAATATGCGCTGCTCTCATGTTTTTCTCTTTTATTATATGCGTTTCTTTATTGCTTCTCCACAATTGCTTCCGGTTCTTTCTCTGCCTTTGTGTGCGATTGCTGGTTGTTGTTGTTTTGGGTTAACGATTCTTGTATGTTTCTTTGATTCATAGCTTATTATGGGGTCTATGATTACCTGATTGTTCTTGTGGAGCCTCTGTTGGCAGGCGTTGTTGCTGCTTTCTTTGCTATTGTTGTTGGTCTTCATTCTCTGTCGATCGGTGTAGTTGATTGCTTCGGTTTACGGTTTTTGCCGTAACGTGCGGGACGTTAATCTTTTGATAACGAAGTCAGATACGCAAGACTCGGCCGCCGCATCGCGTGGCCCGGGTGTTAAAACTAGTTAAAATTAAAATTAAACCCATGAGTTTGGTGGTACCAAGTTTGATATAAATGGCCATTAGTTTGGGCCTATTCGTTTTCTATAGTAAGTCAATCAAAATCCGGCATGTAACGTTACCATTGAAAAGGTCCTCCACGTTTCGATAACTTGTCATACATATTTTTTTTATCCGGTTACTTTTCTATATATAGAACTTGTTCAAAATGGGTTTCTTTAACTAATACACTATATATATAAATCTTTTTGATAACTTAGTTATTGTGTTGTTATATTATAATAAAATCTCGATCGTTGAGTTAGGTATTATATGTGTATTCTTAATTACAATTTATATAAGTAAAATAAGAATAACTACAAATGAAACATGACTTAATAATAATAATTACAAATGAAACATGAGTTAATAATAATTCATGATTTAGATTGGAAAATACCTACAACGAATTTAGTTTACATAACAAACAATAACTAATACGCCGTCTCTAACACCGGGTATTTTTTAAACAATATAGGTTCAACGGCCTATGATCAAATTATTATTAAATTATTTTTTTTAAACAATAAAGGTGCAACGGTATATGAAACAATGAAACATGAATTGATAATAATATATTATCAAATTACAAGTATTATTTTTACACAATATAGGTGTAGGAACCGTTCGTACAAAAACATAAAATTCTTCTATAAATTCATTTACAATACAAAGAAAATGAATAAAACAAGTATATTACAAAGTGATTACAATCGAAATAAAATAATATAACAAGAAAGGGGTAGAAGCAGAAGCATAATCGTGGCTGAGGATTCGTGTTCAACACGGGTCCGTTAAAACAAATTCCGAGTCTCCCAAGAGAACTCGTTTGTTTCCCAGGGTACAACAGCCGAAGCAGTATGTACTGCCGGGATTGACTTACAACCCAAATTATACCTTAAAAAAGAGCATGAACATGATCAAAGATTTGTTAGAAATAATACAAGGAGAAAGAATGAGAGATCTTTTAGAGTTGATGAAGTTATTGGTGTAGTTTGGTGTGTCTTCTAACCAAGGCTCACCTTGGTATTTATAGGTGAAATGAGTCAAACATCTCATTCATTACTCATAACCAATGAGTTGAAACATATATTCAACATAAATAATGAGTTGAAACATATATTCAACATAAATAATGAGTTGAAACTCACATTAACTTCAAATTTAAACACCAATTAATATATTATTTTGTATTTTTCACAAAATATTTTTGTGTTATACAAAATTTTCCAACAATCCCCCACATGGGAAAAAGACAAAATCTCATTTTCTCAAACGAAAAACTCATTTTCTAACGTGAAAACTCATTTTCAAATATTATTCGAACAATCCAGATTGATCGTTACATACAAGTTTCTTAGATATAATTCAGCGGTTGAGTACTGCAGGATAGGTAGGTGTTACCTTTGAACCTTCCGTTGTGATGCATACTTAATCTCCTAGTGGTTCGGTAGACGTGATGTCCTTGAACCAACCACCATTTATGGAGACGACAATACACTTCACACAACACTCTCCCTGGTTCGGTCAAACCCTCATTGTCGTGTCCGTTATGGTCATGGAACACTAGCCTGGTTCTGCGAAAGCTCTAGGAATTGCGCACCCCACAGTTTCATTCGAAGCGACCACACTTCTCTTTCACATAGGTGATTTATCCAGAAAATCATTAAAAGCATTAAGGTTACTATGATTACGCAAATCATTAACCATACGGTATGCTTAGCCTCACAACATGTCACTGTTGTTATAGGAATGGACTAGGAAGTATTTAAGCTCCCTTTATAATTTAGGAGGACATGTATAAACATTTATGTATACATATTAGCTTATATATCGACTTGTATATTAGCTATGCCCCCACAGTAACCACCCTTAGATATATGAGTAGGTTGTCCTATTGAACTTAGATCTTGGGATCCCCAGTCAACTAAGTTAGGTTTTCCTTCATATACCATCTTTCATGGGCTTTAGTCTCATTCCACAACTCCGTCTCTCATCAACCCATGGTTGTTGGATCCAAAACCATTATCTATAACTTCGTCAAGTCAATACAGATAATTGCAGTTGAGATGAGTTGTTATGATGTGTTATTAACTCACAAGTTAATCTTGCCTTTTCATATTTTTAAGACAATAACCCCAGGTATAAACCCGAATGTAGGTATATTTTTGTCTTTAAAAACACATTTCAAGGCTAACATATCCATGCCATTAGTATTTGGATGTCAAATATAAGTAATTGACCTTCGAGTCTAACTAGTAGATTCGGTCACATATTTGCATTATATTTGGCTCAACAAAAGGTTCTCTTTTGATACGGGTTTGAGAAAACTTCTCAAATACCATTTCACAAATGGCGTACCCCCACATTTCCTGCACTTAGATAGAAAATAATTAAATATACGATTAGACATCCATGATTTGAACAAGATCAACGTCTTTGTATCAATGATGTCATCAATATTTTTTTTTATACCGACTAAAGCAACACATGCCTTGTCATAGGTTGTTATAACCATCTCAAACTTAAATACTTTTAAGTTACCATCTAGATTAAATCTAGAAAATTGAGTTCTGCATAAGTTATATGACTTTTCTTAGATTGGATGACAAGCGTCTTTCACATTGTCTTATACACAACTTTACTTTTATGTTGTATATGAGTTAAATGTTTCACATTATAAGTAGTCTCGTCAGAGCCACAAAATTAACAAGTACTAGTCTAGCATGCTTTAGACTACAATACTCTAGCATGTGAACAGAAGATGCATCATTCTGATTCTTCACAGCTTTTAAGGAATATCCTTATATTCGTTCACAACATTCATTTCATAGTTTAAACAAACAATGAGAGTTGTTCAACATCCCAAAATCTCAATATTTTAGAAAGTCTAATATGTAAGTTACACAAACATACATATATCATCATTCAATCTAGGATCATAAACTTTTTTTTTTCTCAAAAGTTTCATTATTGACCCATATGGACTTTGAACAATCACCAAATTGATCTACCATAGTGGTACTTCCACTTTGAACAATCACAAAATTGATCTTCCATAGTGGTACTCCCACTTTGAACAATCACAAAATTGATATAAACATCATGTTGTTTATATGGTAAATTGTTCTCAAGTATTAGAATTTGAACAATTATATATGTTCATAGAAACAATGAATTATCTTTCCATCAAATAGTCAACTTGAATTTATTATTACTTTATGACATGTTACTTTTCACAAAAGTAACAAAATGTACTAATCTTGAAACCGACAAACGGTTAATTCAAAGTTTTAATCTTGAAACCACATAGGTTTTGAAACCTCTGATTTAAAACAAAATTGGATCTTTAACATTTTTATTTTAACATATTGAACCATTCAACAAAATATTTTAATGAAAATAAAACCACTTTTGAATGCTAAAGAAACTCATAAGAGTTTTAAACTCTCAAAGTAATTGATTCAAATTTGCTGAAAAACTACAAAAACTTTTATACATAACCAAAAATTACACTCTATCAAAACCAACAAATGGTAAAAAATGAACCACTTTCTTTGTAAATAAAATCCAATTCTAGAAAAAAGTCAAGTGTAAATTCTCTAAGTCCAACTTTGAGAGACAAACAATGACTATATACTTTTTTTTAAATACGAACGGTGATTTAAAATTCTTCTATAAATTCATTTACAATACAAAGAAAATGAATAAAACAAGTATATTACAAAGTGACTGAGGATTCGTGTTCAACACGGGTCCCTTAAAACAAATTCCGAGTCGATCTCCCAAGAGAACTCGTTTGTTTCCCAGGGTACAACAGCCGAAGCAGTATGTACTGCCGGGATTGACTTACAACCCAAATTATACCTTAAAAAAGAGCATGAACATGATCAAAGATTTGTTAGAAATAATACAAGGAGAAAGAATGAGAGATCTTTTAGAGTTAATGAAGTTATTGGTGTAGTTTGGTGTGTCTTCTAACCAAGGCTTACCTTGGTATTTATAGGTGAAATGAGTCAAACATCTCGTTCATTACCCATAACCAATGAGTTGAAACATATATTCAACATAAATAATGAGTTGAAACTCACATTAACTTCAAATTTAAACACCAATTAATATATTATTTTGTATTTTTCACAAAATATTTTTGTGTTATACAAAATTTTCCAACAATAGGTGCAACGGCCTATGGTCAATGCATTCAAAGGTGTAAGGACCAAAATTGAAACTCCGTCTCTAACACCAAAAATATTTCGTCGGTATTGTGGTTCCCCCATTACCATTACTGTAACACACCATAGGCTCATCACAACTCTCCTTACAAGCGAAGTTGATCGAAGCCAAAACTCGTCAAACAAATGTTCAAGAGAAAAACCAGACATGAACATTTAAACGTTCCACGTAAAACTCTTTTGGCTAGCTAGGCAACGAAGCCAGGTGGTAGCTAGCTCAAGAATTAAAGAGCGTCGTTGCAATGTCTTTAAAAACTATTCCCAGGATGGTAGCTTAGGTCGAGCGTCATTGCATATCTATAAAAACTGTTCACAACAATATTTAAACGGTCACAGTGTTCTACGTCTACCCCTTCAATCCTTAAGATAACTTTTTAACACAAATACGGAGTAATATGTTTGTTGTATACATTATTTTCGTACTTTTATGAAAGTAATATATGTTGTCAAATTATAAATAATATATATCTCCTAGTATACAATATTTTCAAGCTTTTAAGAAAAGTAAAATTACGTGGTTTGAAAAGTTCGCCACAAAAGTTCTTCTTTATATTGACCACAAACTTTTTATAGTCTAATAATTTTAGACTAGTTTATTTTCACTTGCAACAACGGTCCTATATAAAATTTTCGCAATAAGAAAAATTTCTCTTTTAGTAGGATTGTAAACGATAACTTAGGTGGTTTAAAAACTGTCTGGCGAATGACCACCGCACCTAAATCTTTGCCTAGCCAACCCATTGGTTTGTGCTATTTCGTCACTCAAAGAAAATAAGCCGTACGTAGGCGTCACACGGATAAAACCAATTAAGCAAAATTATAAACATGCATTTGGTAATTATATATAACTTTCACCTAATATAAAACATGAAAAGCAAAATAGATGTGACTACATTATAGAAACTAGTACCATATATATAAACATACGCACATACAAAATTACCACTAGTACTTATAACTAACACGTACCCGGTAACCTACAATACATGCACGTACATATATAAACACATACAATACGTACAACACGTACATTAAAACATTAAAAACGTCATCGTACAAGCAAACACCATCAATATTACGATCATGCACCAAGCTTTGTTCGTTTACTTGGACTGGCCACCAGGAATCTCTTCTTCCTCTTCGCGATCACCGCCGGAGCTGCGGCCACCCTTTTTCCCCATCTCTTTGTACCCTTCTGTTCCCAACTGCTTCTTTCTCGTCTGTCCGCCCTTACTTCGCCCTTCAGCAAGCCGTTCTTGGGCCTCTAGGGACTTCCCACGCGTTCCGCCTGGGACGACCGTTTCGCCTTCAGCCGCTCGTTGGTCCAGGTTTTTCTTCTCTTCCTCGGAAATCTTACGTTCTGCTTGTTGTTGTGATGCCATTTTGTTTATTATTATTAAGTTAAATTCCCCGGTATATGGGTGAAAGTTATTTAATGCTATGGTTTTATCTATATATTTATAGGAGTGAAGAAAATAACATGCATGTTGACACGTAGCTAGGATGATCTCGTGGAGATAAAGTGTTGAAACGTGTCAAGAGGTGAAGTGTTTAATTGTCGTTATCCCAGATACTGCAATGCGCATAAGATAGATAACCCATGGACTTTACGGGTATGCATGCATGAGGGACGAGATCGATTTTGTAAGACCATTGTATGTAATGTTAGTATGCATGTCAAATCAGTTTTTCATACATTTTTTCTAAAATTTCATTATCTCTATTAGTGATAGAGCTACCCTAAAATTTAAGGACTATCTCAAAAGAAATTTCTGTATGTTCATACAATAACTAAAAAAACACGATGATAAAAAAATAAAACACATGACTAATAGATGTATCCTCTTTGTTTTTTCATAACTTGAAATCAACTCATCACATTCTAAATTGTTACTTTATCAGATATTTCGCATTCATTCACACAAACTAGAGCACCGTTCAAATAATCGTCACCAATTCGATTGCGTAAATCTGTCTTCACATGCTTCAACTTATAAAAACTAAAAAACATCTTTCATAAAATGGGCCCCTATATAATACGACGTGTATACAAAATTTAAAACGAATAACTTCTATATAATATTTTTTACTATATGACGATAACCCAAATTAAAGTTGAACCAAAATTAGATGCAATGACGGAATCATAACCTTTTAAACGAAGGGTCACAATTACTTATATTTAAATTCAATATATATGTACAATAACTATCTGCAAACGCTAACAAATAAAACAAAGTAATAAAGTGGTAATGTTAGAAACAAAAATTTTAATTTTTTTTAGCAATGTCTTGTCTAACTTGTAAAATATTAATGGTAAAAATAAAATATGCTTATTACATGTATATATCAAGTATTTGAGTGTATGTAAAAAAAATAAAGTGTATATATATTATATGTTATAACATGCTCATTACAATAGTACATTTAAAAACTAAATAAAAGATTGTCCGAGTTTATCTGAAATGGGTTCAAGTCACAAAATAACCTAGATTTAAATAGTAAAACTTATTTCCTTGTGTTTCTTCTACACATCTTCTTCAAATACATGCACTTCATCTTCTTCACAACACCATACATCTTAACATTTTCTACACTTTGGTTTTCTTCTGTCTCTTGCTTTTATACAATATAGTGGGCTTTTAATTTTAGGGGTATCTTTAACGAAAAATGAATTTTTAAAATTTTTTTACATCTGACGTGAGAAGTTGAGCCGTAGCCCAGGCTACCCCTAGCCCTAAGGTACCTCCGCCCCTGATCCCTACCACATGCTCTTGACTGCCCTGCCCAGCTTCCTCACCCTAATGCTACGCGTCGGACAAGATATCATTAGCGGCCCTCACGATATCTTTATCTTAAATCTTATACAAATGCCACATTAATCTTGTATTGAAATCAAGAATCAATCATAACACACTGTATCATCCAATCCATGTTGGTTATGTTCGGTTTATTTTTTTTTCTTTTATGTTCTCTTATCTCTTCTCGGATCTGTCAAAAGTCTGGTCCTATTTAATCTTGCTTCCTATTAAGTTAATGCCTTTGTGAGTAGCTATGCCCTTGATAGTTGGCCCACTGGGATTATTGGGTCCTTTAGATGGCCTAGTCTAGGGGCTTGCTGATTTCTATATTACCGATGGTTCTTCTAGATGGTCATATTTCTATAAAAAAAATGTAATGTCTATTTGGTGCTTACAAGACCTTTTTCCGGATGGTCCACTGGTTGTGTCCTCTTTATGGCCCTAATTTATTGTTTCTTTAGTTTCTCTGTCATCTTTTACTTATACACTAATATAATAAAATAGGTATAAACATACCATCTCTTAGAATCACATAAATGTAACTCATCTATTAGTCTCTTTCTTATGATACAAATAAAAAACATGTCTGTAAAGTCACATATGTAATTAATGTTTAGAAGTAGCACGGTTCAAGGAGCAACAAACCCCTGGTGGGGTCTAACTAGAAAAGGCCGAAGCCTGTTTCATATTTTTTTAAGCAAAATGAAGCGTTAACACATATAAAGAAAATGTTAGAGCCCGTGTTGATTGATGAAGGCCACCTCTCATGGTAAGGACGTAAGCCTCATTTGAATTAGGTGTCGTATTTAAATTGTATTAAATGTATTTGGAATAATTTTTAATTAAAAGATGTATTAACCCACAAATAAATGGGTTGTAGTCAGTTTAGAGGGATCACCCATTTATTTGTGAAATAAAAATAGGTATTCGACTCCTCTAGCACAAAGACGACATGTATGAGAATTGGCCGTCATATTTTCTATTTAAAGAAAAGGCGTTTATGGCTAAAAACGGACGTAAATCTTTTGGATGACAAATGTTAATAGTTATTGACTATGTATATTTGGGCACCCCATCTTTTCAGTAGTGGCTGTAAAGCTTGTTGTTAAGGAATATATATAAGGAGATAAAAAGTCAAGGGGACATTTGTTGAAATGTTTGGTAAAAATAAACATTTAAAATTAATTTCTCTAATTTTAATCTATAGGGAGATTGAAGTCAAATGTTAGGAACGAATTTAAACCTCGACAAGTCATTTTATCATTAATTAAATATTATAATTTTAAAATATGACAATATGACAGCTAAAAGCCTCATAGAGAGATTTTTTTTTTCTCCAGCCTATCAAATGTTTGAATATTGTTACTAAAATCATTTAACTTATCAAAACATTTAGTGTCATTTAACCTAGAGACTATTTGATAAATGTTGAATAATTAAGATGTCTGAATGGTAAGTACTGAATAATTAAGATGAGCTGTTTGGTTGGACATCTGAATGAAATTCTGTTTTTTTTTTTTCATTTTATCCCACATTAGAGTAGAGACAAAACCATAGTTGACTTTATATATGCAAGCTTTCATAATTTGTAAAGTTCTCATGTTACATTTTAGTCTAGCATCTACCTGCGTGCAGGGGATGCAAATTTGATTTGAATTCCTTGCACAATGTGGCGCCCGCATAACTTGCGGACACGAATGCAACTCCGAAAACCCGGGTTCATCTTTTTTTGGCGGTTTCATCTCTCTCGCCGTCACCGCTGAACCGTTCAGCATCGCTGGATTGCTGTTTCGTTCAGAGCCTCGTTCAACGCTCCCTAAAACACCCCCACCTCTGACCGAATCAAAGGCATCCGGCCATTAAAATTACGTAATTTTAAAAAAGAAAGCAAACGTACGGAGCATGGTTATTTGCTAGTATAATTAGGTTAATATTAAGGAACCATCGTCAAAATGATCAAGTTAACTTAATTTGTTTAATTAGAAAAGTGAACATTTACTTTTAGTATTAAAAAACAGAGCTAAATCATAATCGTTTCTATAAGAAAAAGATTAAATTATAGCTGTTTGCATAAAAAATAGGTTATATCTAATTAGTATATGGGGAAAGTGAGTACGTGGCTGTCACACGTGTAACTTACACGCGAAACTAATCAAAACGATGTAGTTTTGATTAAATACAATTATTTATTTTAACATTTCATCTCAATCCTTTCATCAAAATCATTGTCCATATATTATAATCCTAATATGGTTGCTCAACAAATTTTTTTCAAATCTGAAGCTTTTCGTAAATTATTTATTATATTCATCAATTCTAATGCAAGCATTTATCAAAATGCATTGATAATATCATCATAAATTGATTGATTGTAACCTTGATTTATTTGAAAAGGGAAGTGGAAACTAAATCGGCCGATCTAAATGCATTGTGAATTGCTATTGACTAATTTGAACTTGAGTTATTTGAAAAGGGAAGTGAATAAGATTTAATCGGCCGATCTAAAGGTTAAAAATAAAAAAAACAAGAAGAGATAACTATGATGTAGTTACCCTAGAGTCAAATTAGAGATGTTAATCGAGTTCATTGATTAAAACTATGTAGTTTGTATGTTTATTTAATCAAAACTACGTCGTTTTGATAAGTTTCGCATGTAAGTTGCATGTGTGACAACCGCGTACTCACTTTCCCCTTAGTATATATAGTGGTAGTGATCAGGGGCAATGGTGATTATGGTCTTGGTAAGTGACGGGATGCTGGTGATGGGTTCCGAATGCAATTGTGGCACGAAGTTGAGGGCTGGTCGGGTTTCTATGGATTCTTTGATCAAAGAGAGATGACGAGACGAGATGGGTTCTACAATGGTGCTAGGGCATAAGAGATGGAATGATGGAGATGGCAGTAGAGGGAGGCACAATATATGACGATGGTGGTTCAAGTACGTGGTGCGGTAGTGTGTGAATATAATAGATAAAAAGTTACACACACAAATCGCCCTTGGTCGGGTTTAGTAAAGAGTAAATTAATCCCTCGGATATGAGATGACTATAATGTCTTTCAACTTATCAATAAAACCAACATAAGTTAGTGTTAATATACAAACTCGTTACAAAATAAATTCATAATCTCCAAACTTGTTATGTACCGGCGAAATAACTAACTTCACAATTTTCATAACTAATTTTACATCTCGTTCTTAATTTTTCAATTGAACTCTCGTGTTATGTACTAGTAAAATAATTAATTAAGGGTTGTTTGTTTCACCTCTTAATGATTCAGTTTAGTGTTTAATCATTTAGATTTAGCATTCAGAGCGCTTGCTTCATCAAAAAAGTGTCTCGGAATGGTTTAGTTAAGTGTTAAATGGTTAAAAGACAGAGAGATGCTGAATAGAACTAAATGAAACATATACTAATTTTAATCTCATTTGCATTTCTACCTTAACATCTCTGTCATTGATAGATCCTTTTAATGGTTCAGACCTTTTAACCATTCAGCATTGAAAGTCGTTCTTAATTTTTCAATGGAATTACTTGATTGAATATTCGTGTGATGTACCGGAAAAATAATTAAGACTGAAAGTGTTTTCATCGTTTTAGAGATATATATATAAAAGATTCACAAATAATAAAACCTACTATACCATAACTCCATAAGTTGTACGTACCCCAAACAGGTATAATCCATAAAAATGACTTGTTGGTATCTACTAAAACAGTAAAATAGACACACACACACACCAACTTACAATGGATGCCTTCATTTATTTCTTCTTTCAACGTTTCATCTTACATTTGAGACAATTTCAATTTAATGTACATATATTGTGATCTAACGTGTAAACAAAATTTTTATAATAAAAGAAAAATATACATGTAAAATTGTCCTTTCTCAGGATACAAGGTATGCGAAGGAACATACCACTTTTCAACACCTAAGTGAAGGTAAATAAACACACACGATCAAAACTGGCTTACACCAATTAAGATCAATATCAATATTAAGAGTGAGAAATAATACGTGTATAGAGAAACTCGTTCCATGTGTCAGGTAACCCTGGAAGACACCAATGTATACAATCAGCATAAGTCTTTGGGTCCGCCTTTTGCTCATCTGTTAGCATCTTGCCTTGACGAATAGTATATACAGAGGTATGTGCATCTTTACGGTATTCTGAAAGTGATGTGATGTTAAGAAAGTGGACCGGAAGCTTCATTGATCGAATCACATCGGTTGCAACATTAAACATCCGTCTATCCGTGCCCACGTTTAAGGGCATGGACATGTTTAGAATTGGACTAGTCTCCTTTGCACATTTGATGCCATCAGGGTTGTTCCAATCCAAGCTCCTATAAACATATCACATCCTCAGTTTATTTATATCCATATTAATATATTTATTATATTCAACACCGAGGGTAGAAAGTTTACTTTATATGTAAAGGTGACATGCTACTGAAAAAAACTGTGGTTCGGTTCGGGTCAATATTCTCGTCGACCCATTTAGCCCATGTCTTCAAAACTGTTGCATATGCCACAGGCCTTTCTATATCATCATATTCTGTATCTCCTTTGTCAAACGATCCCCTCCTATATAAATATTGTTTTGTAACAGAATATTTATATATATAAAAATATCATAACCATGCACTATATATATATGCAATGATTGAAATGATAAAATGAAAGATTTAAATAATAAATTAACTCACAGGACTTTCATGGCGATGGTGTTCATCCACCAAATATACGTGTTGAAGACTAAATAATCGACATTTTTCCAATTTTTAGCATGTTTATTAATGGATCGTGGCATTATGATCCTATTTAATATACTATGCATGTCTGGATCATCTGAATTTGACTCTACCAAAAATGGAGCCCAATAAAATTCCACCGTGGCATTGTAGTCCTACAAATATGCAAATCAAATTAATAATTTTTAAAATTTTGAAAAGTAAGGAAATTATTAATACTCTAAAAATTGCAACAAAAGCAAATTGCATAATTAACTTTTTCTGGAACATTTTTTTTCAGTTTTTTTTCCAACAACAGCAACCTAATCTATTATTAATAGTACATTATTGTTTAGGGAAAATTCATAAAATATCTATATTGACTATTTTTTCACTCAAAATATTCCCTTTCGACTTTTTATTTTCAACTGTCCACTCCTTAAATGTCGTTAGACTACAAACATAAGTGATTTTTGGGAACAGAAAGTCAAAGAGAATGATTTTTTATAGTCCGACGACTTATGTTTGTAGTCGTATGCCTTTTTTTGCAGTCATACGTTTTTTTATAATCAGATGACTTTTTAATAAAAAACCTTAAGTATATATGGTCTTGTGTGTTTTTGGTTTTTTAAGACGTGGATAACTTAAAATAAATGAACATTATGAAAAAAGAAAGTTAAAGCGATCATTTTGTATATACTTTTTTTGTCATAATGGATGTTTAGGGTGTAGGACTAAAACCCGTGATGACCGCATGAGGGGATACCGTTTTAAAGAGGCAAAAGCTATTTTGTTAGCTTTTAAATAGCACTTACCAAAAGTTCTTAGATTTAATAGTACTTTTGAAGGAAAACCAATCACCAATAGTCCAATCTTACCGCCCCATGAGCGTATTAGGTGAAAATTATATTAATTTTTTTAGGGCTGTTTATTTCACCTCTTAATGATTCAGTTCAGTGTTTAATCATTCAGATTCAGCATTCAGATCGTTTGTTTCATAAAAAAAGGACATTTGAATGGTTCAGATAAGTGCTGAAATGGTTAAGTGACTGAAAGATGCTGAATGAAGCATACACCAAACTTATCATCACCTGAAGTTCTACCTTAATATCCCTCTCATTAATAGAGCCTCTTAACCATTCAGACCTCTTAACCATTCAGCACTTAACCATTCAGCAGTTGCCAAACAACCCCTTAATTAACAAAAGTTGTTAGATTTTAATTTATAGAATAAACCGCCCATCTCAACCTCTCCTTAAAAGACTTGAACTTCTAAAACGCACCGATTAGCCACCTAAAAACATATGAAAATTGTTTTGTGCTTGTTTTCATGTTAACATACATATATGTTGTAGCTAGTTCTTAATTAATTTTGTGGTTAAATTAAGAAACAAACCTCAATTCTAAAAATGGAAAGAGAGCCGGTTTTGTTCAAGCTCTTTCTTCCCGGAGGAATAACGGATTGAACCAAACACACCATTGATTCCCATTGATTCCTATTTAACGAATCGCCCACGAACATAAGTCTCTTGTTTCGCAATTTCTCCAACAGCACTTTTGTCTTAAATCTTCACACCAAAAACGTCGTACAACAATTCAAAACTCAATTTCATCATGCAAACATATTCCAACCTTAAAAAAAAAAAAAAAAAAAAAAAAAAAAAAAAAAAAAACTTTTTACTTACTTTGGTAAATTACAATCTTTAGGTTGCCACCTCCAATTCTGATACATTGAATCTTTTCTCCCATTTCTCATACATGTTACTTGAGCCGTAAGAAACTCACATTCATCTTCTTTATACAATGGATGTGTTGAATCATCAAAAACCCAATTCCCATTGTACAAATCGCATTCTTCCGCTGGCAATTCGACCTCGTCCTCTAGTTCTTCCGGACCACGGATATCAACCGGCTCGTGAACTTTTGGTCTAGAGAATGGGAATTCAGCTATCGACTTGACGTCTTCATTATACATGAAGAAGCCGAAGAGGATGACGGAGAAAACGATGATGGAAATAGAGAGGTTGTTACTCTTGCGATGGTGTTTCATGGTGGTGATGTAAGAGGAGAATAGGGGATACATGGTGATATAATGGAGATCGAAGATACATTAATTAAAAATATGATGGAAATGGTGAGATGGGTTTGTCTTGAAGCAACTGCTATCAATGGTGGATGAAGGGTCTTCTTCTTGAAGTTTTTTTTTTATATATTGTGTAACTAATTTCTTTCTTCAATGTCTTTGTTTGACATTGGTTTTGACGATGAGTGAAAACAAAGTATTTGTAGATGTTGGGTAGAGTGGCTCTTTTCAATTCGGTAGAACATGCGTGTGTGTATATATGTTTAATTACTTATATATGATTTTAACTAGCTATATATATATATATATATATATATATATATATATATATATATATATATATATATATATATATATATATATATATATATAGATTGGGGATTTTCTAAAAAGGCAAAAAACTCTAGGAAGTGTAGGAAACAATCAACATCAACTATTTGTCTAATACTTAAAAAAAAGGCGGAGGGGTATTGAAGTAATTTTACCCGATGCATGTTGGTTATGGTAACAGCGTTTTGCATGCATGATGTTTATTCTGTTATATCAATTTCATTATTGTGTTTCGCTAGGGTTTATTTACTGTAGTTCATAATTTGTTCTATATCATTTGGCGTTTATTTTTGGCGATTAGCAGTTTATATAATCCGTATTTGATCCTTTTTTTCATAATCTCTCTTCAATGGCGGATACGATTGTTGATGATCGTGCCGTTTTCACAGGTAAGTTTGTCGTTGATGTATTCATGAGTAGTTATTGTTAATGCGTTTGATTCTTATGTTTTCATTCATTTGACGTAATTATTAAGCGTTTTATAGATCATGATGTTTTTTTCGGTTTCAATTAACGTTATGGCGTTTTTATCGATCAATTGTTATGATGTTAGGTTGCGTCTGTAGTTTTAATTAGTTAATTCTAATGTGTTTGATCTGTTTCGACGTAATCACGAAGCACATTTGATTTTTTGATAACGAACATGTAATAGCTGTTTAAGTCTAAATAATACAAACTTTATGTTACGTATGGTGTTTTTTTGGATTGAATCTTAACACAATCCATTGTTTGATAGGTATTGAAGCAAATTGTTACAGTTTGAAAATGTAAATGTAATTTTCAGATTAAAATACGGTTATGGTGTTTGTTACAGTTTGTTAGTTATAGATCGTATAAAAAAGCATTTTGCATTTTTTACAATGTGTTATGGTGTTGTTTCATTCGATTAAGGTGTTTGTTATAGGTTGTTAGTAATAGATCGTATAAAAAAGCAATTTGTTTGTTTTTATTTGTTTTATGGTGTTGTTTCATTGTATGGTGTTTGTTATAGGTTGTTAATTATTGATAGTATAAAAAAGCATATTTTGTTTTATACAATGTGTTATGGTGTTGTTTCATGTGTATTATCAAATATCAATCTGAATAAGAACCATGATTGTCATTGTTTTTTTATATGACGTTTTGTGTTGATGTTGTTGTTGTATTTTTTAGGTTTTGATTCATTAACATATGCTCCTCGTGGAATAGAAATTACCTTACCAAATTCATCTGAAAAGCATTATATTCCTGATGTGTTGGAAGAGTTGAAGCCTAAAGTTGGGATGACATTTGACAATATGGACCAAGCATTTGCATACTATTGCAATTATGCTGCAGCATCTGGTTTTGGTGTTCGTAAAGGTACTGATTCAAAAACCAACAATGGCGTTATAAAACTGAAATACTACTTATGTAGCAAAGAAGGTTTTAATCAGAAGAAAAAAGTTGATACATTAGAAGAGAATGCTAAACAAAAGGTTGTTAGGGCTAACTTTTCAAAGAGGACTGGTTGCCAAGCACATATTCGTGTGGAGCTGGTTCAAGATAAATGGAATATATATAAATTTGTTGAAGAACACAATCATTTTTTTGTCAATGAAGAAGACATGCACTTTCTTGCTTCATCCCGAAAGTTGACTCAGTTACAGAAGCATATGATCCAAAGCATGGCGAAAATAAATATTGGACCTGTTAGGGCGTTTAATGTGATGAGGACAATATTTGGTGGTTTTGAAGAGGTTGGTGTTAGTAAAAATGATTGTAAGAATTTCAAAAGGGAAATTAATTTGTTCATTAATGAATATGATGCTGAAATGATGGTTGGAAATCTGATGAAGAAGAAAGAACATCTTCCTGATTTTTCATGTGAGTATTTTACTGATGAAGAGAATTGTTTAGTTGGATTGTTTTGGTCAGATGGAGAATCTAAGAGGAACTACCAAGTGTTTGGTGACATTATGTCATTTGATGCTACCTATAGATCTAACAGGTATATAATTGATGCTATATGTTGTGTGGGTAAATATAATTATAACTGTGCATGTACTCATTGGTGTTTTGATGTTATATTCTGTGTTTGCTAAATTTGGCGTTTTTTCAGGTACTCAATGGTGTTTGTTCCATTTACTGGGATCAACAATCATAATAATAATGTTTCCTTTGGTGCTGCATTACTGGCTTCTGAGACGGCTGAAACATACAAATGGTTACTGAGATGTTTTTTGAAAGCATTTGGTAAACAACCCGATGTCGTTGTAACTGACCAAGACCCAGCCATGAAAAAGGCTATTGAGGATGTTTTTTCTGGTAGTCGACATCGTCTATGCATGTGGCATGTGATGCATAAGCTGTCAACCAAGGTGTGACAGATATTCTTGTTTTATGTTATATGTTTGGTGTTTTTTTTATATACTTATGACGTTTTTTTAAATATGGTGTTAATGTAGGTGGGCGTGACGCTTTGTAATACAACTGATTTCAAGCAACGTATCTGTGATATTGTTTGGACTGATTCTCTCAGTCCATCTGAGTTTGAAGAAGGATGGCATTCTGTCATTCAAGATTTTGACTTGAGCGATAATAATTGGTTGGGTGATATCTATGACATGAGGGAATCATGGATACCAGCATACTATAGAGATGAGCTTATGTCTGGCTTGATGCGTACGACTTCAAGGTCAGAAAGTGAAAATCATTTCTTTGGACAAGTTTGCAATGTAAGGTCTACATTGCTTGAATTTCTTACCCATTTTGAGACTGCTATTGAGTCCCAACGTCACAATCAAAGGAAGAATGATCATGATACTCGCTATACTCGACCACAATTAAAGACAGATTTTGTTCTTGAAAAACAAGCTTCTCAAATATACACTAAAACATTATTTCTGGACGTTCAAGTCGAGATTGTAGGTATTGAAAAATGTATAAATGTGAAGCTCGAGAACATTGACGGATTTACCAAGTTTTTCATCAAAGACTTTGACCAGTTGTGTAACTCATATTTCGAGGTATGGTGTTTTTTTTCATAATCAGCTTTATTGCATGGTCAGCTTCCAACTAATTTTAAATTAAAGAAATAAAACTCACTATAACTAAATGCTATGTGTACGTTGTATCTATGGTGTTTTTTTCATAGTTATCCCTCATAGTCAGCTGACTATGAAAAATGTATAAATGTGATGCATAAGCTGTCAACCAAGATATTTCTTATATTAAATATATTTTACTATTAATTTCTTTGTTGTTTTTAAACAGGTTATGTTTCGACCTGAAGACACAATAATACATTGTTCATGCAGAAGGTTTGAACAATTTGGATTGCTTTGCAGACACATCTTTTATATTCTAAAGTTGTACGATGTTAAGGAGTTTCCTAGGAAGTGTCACACCCCGACTCCCAGGGCCTGACACGTTGCATAACATCAGCCAATCAAATAAAATAATGTAGCGGAAGACTTAATAGAAAGACCACAAATACGGTCCCAAATTGAACTTTCATTAAATAACATTGTCTTCACTCGATATGAGTGTAATACATTATCATAACATAAGCTAAAGACACTAATCTCAAGCATCTTCAACTTAATTCTTCCTCCTATGTGGAGTGCCTTCATTTGATCACTTCTAGCTAGACCTTTCCTAGCTAAAGTCCACAGTTATTTTCTTTCACCTGCATCACGAGCTAAAAGACGTCAACAACAACGTTGTTGGTGAGTCATAACCAGTGACATAAGACATATAAAACATTTAGACATCATCATTTCATATATGTGTGTGGTTAATAAGTCATCTACAAGCCAAATCTTCTCTAACGCCATATCTGATGGTGGCCAACTTTCGTTAGAGACCTGTTAACGTATATGCCGCATACAGGAATAACCGAGGTACCCTTGCGACCACTCTCGGTCTCTTGTTTCTTGTTGCCTAGGCGGGTGGTACCTCTCCTGTTACGAGCAGTCAGTCTACCTAATTGGATCCAACTAGACGCATATACATCCCGAGGCGGAGCCGGTAGTTCCTTAAACAACTACCTCTTAGCGCGAAGCCCTGCCCTAATGACTTGCCCTGTGGCATGTAGCCGCCATCCCTATCCAGGGATGACTCTTAACGCGAAGCTTATTACCGCGGACCAACAACACAACAACCGGACTAACCTGGAGTTGAGGTGCGTTGAATCACCAGGTAGCGATCGTCCTTATAACCACATCCATATTCATAACATTCATATAAACATTTCATACTTTTCATACAGCTCGGATACAGCCCCGAAAACATAAAACATAATAAAGAGGGGCGGTTAGACTCACCTTCAGATGTAGTCTACTTATCACGAGCTAGTGGCTAATCAAGACAACCCTGTAAACATTTCATACTTATTAGGATTCATTCCCCTGGGGATAATCCTATCAGTGTCTTTCTCACTGATGCATTGCCTTAGTCATATTATGTGACTATGGCGATGACTTTAGTCCTTGGCATAGCCATTCCTCTCAGAGTGCATTCAACATCTGAGTCAGGGTTATCCTACATTCTTATTATCATTCTTTTTGAAAAGCCACAACATCATATTATCGTGTTTTCACACGATTCTTATCATTCATTGAAAACATACTTTATTCCTAGTATTATTATATAACTAGGAAGGTTCTATTCTAAAACCCTGGTTCTTCCATGGACTTAAGTCATACATATATCTTACATAGGTACGGAAATCTTAGATGTTACCTAATGAGTCGAGCAGAGTGAGGACCTGGGTTCGAAAGTCTCTCTAGAGTTGGGCAGCACTTCGACAACACCTTGCTTCGTCCAGCAGATCTTAAGCTCACACGTAGTAGAGAACACCGTTCACTATTATGACGGGTCTCATTTAGTATCTCGGGTATATATATATAATATAATTATATAAAACGGTAAGTACTCGAAGAAATCTAAAAACGAGTCTTACCGATCACCGAAGACACCTCGTAAACTTCTCGTGAGCAAACCCGCACTCGAACCGAGCTTCCGGATCCTTGCGTTCTTTGCCGGAGACTCGTCGGGACTTCGTCGGGACGTTCTTGGCCGGAATAGAGCGAGAGAGAGTGTAGAGAGAGAGTGGGTGTGAAGAGTTGGTGCAAGAAATGAAGGAGGGGGTCACCTCCTTTTATAGCTGTCGAAGATGAACTAGGCGATACGCGCACCATAGCCCTCCTCCTGCGCGTATCGCGTGGGAGGGGTGGTTTCGCGTGATTCTGCGGCTGCCCCTGGTTTCGCGTACCCGGGTTTGGTTACACTAGGCGATACGCGCAGGCCATGCCTTCCCTTGCGCGTATCGCGTAATTTACTTTTTTTTTTTTTTTTTTTTTTTTTTTAAGTCTTTTTATTCTCGTATGAGGCGGAGTGTCACATTCTCCCCTCCTTATTGGGATTCCGTCCCGGAATCACTCTGAGAATAAATGTGGGTACTTTTTCCTCATAGCGTCTTCTGGTTCCCAGGTAAACTCAGAACCACGCCTCGCATTCCATCTGACTTTAACGATGGGGATGCGTTTTCTTCTTAACTTCTTAACTTGCCTTTCGACTATTTCTGTTGGTTCTTCAACAAAATTTAGTCGTTCATCCACTTGGATTTCTTCCAGTGGTGTTTGCAGGGTTTCATCAGATAGACATTTCCTGAGTTGAGAGACATGGAAGACTGGGTGGATCCCACGCAGTTCTTCCGGAAGTTCTAGTCTATATGCTACTTTGCCTATCCTGCTGGTTATCATAAAAGGTCCAATGAATCGGGGACTTAACTTTCCCCTCTTTCCGAAACGGATAGTGCCTTTCCAAGGTGATACTTTTAACATAACTTTATCTCCTTCTGCGAACTCTAGTGGCCTTCGCCGTCTATCGGCATAGCTCTTTTGTCTGCTTTGTGCCACTACGAGTCGCTCCCGGATCACCTTGACTTTTTCAATGGTGTCTAACACCATCTCAGGGCCGGTCATTTGACCTTCTCCTACTTGGAACCAGCATAAAGGCGTTCGACATCTTCGGCCATACAAGACCTCAAATGGCGAAGCTTTCAAACTTTTGTGATAGCTATTATTGTAAGAAAATTCAGCTAACGGGAGGTGGGTGTCCCAGCTTCCTCCAAAATCTATCACACATGCCCGCAACATATCTTCTAAGGTTTGAATGGTCCTTTCACTTTGACCATCCGTTTGCGGGTGATAGGCGGTACTCATCTCTAACTTAGTGCCAAGGGCTTCGTGGAATTGTCTCCAATACCGAGACGTAAACCTTCCGTCCCTATCGGAAACAATGGACACCGGCACTCCGTGCCTTGCCACTATTTCATCAACATATAACTGAGCGAGTTGCTCAGCTCCTGCACTTTCCTTTATAGGTAGGAAGTGGGCAGACTTAGTAAGTCTGTCCACGATTACCCATATGGCATCATTCCCCTTTCTTGTCCTTGGCAAACCCATCACAAAGTCCATTGTGATCATTTCCCATTTCCACGTGGGAATCTCAAGGGGTTGGAGCATACCAGACGGTTTTTGGTGTTCGGCCTTCACCTGGAGACACGTCATGCAACGCTCCACATAGGTTGCTATGTCCTTTTTCATTCCAGGCCACCAAAATTGATCTTTCATGGTATAATACATCTTGTCTGCTCCAGGATGAATGAGGTACTTGGTTTTATGGGCTTCATCCAATATGAGTTCTCTCAGATTACCAAAGTTTGGTATCCAAATTCGGCATTTCATACGGATGAACCCATCTTCTCCTGCTTCTAACTTCTTTACTACCCCAATCATCTCTTCCTTTTGGGCGTTTTCGTCCTTTAGTGCTTCCTTTTGGGCCATCTTTACTTGGTCCAATAGGTTCACTTGCACATTCATTCTTAGTGCTCGGACTCGTCTAGGTTTGGAGCATTCTTTTCTGCTTAAGGCATCGGCGACGACGTTTGCTTTCCCGGGATGGTAGTGAAGATCGAAGTCGTAATCAGACAAAATTTCCATCCATCGTCGTTGCCTCATATTAAGCTCCTTCTGATCAAATATGTGCTTTAAGCTTTTGTGATCAGAGTACACTGTAAACTTCGAGCCGTACAGATAGTGTCGCCATATCTTTAATGCGAACACTATTGCGCCTAACTCAAGGTCATGAGTTGCGTATCCTGTTTCGGCGCCCTTTAGTTGTCTTGAGGCATAAGCAATCACGTTGCTACGTTGCATCAAGACACAACCAAATCCTGTAGCAGATGCATCACAGTATACGACAAAGTCATCGTTTCCATTGGGTAATGCAAGGATTGGTGCGCTGCTCAACCTTTCTTTCAAGGTTCTGAATGCCTCTTCTTGTTCGGGTTCCCACTTGAACGCAACTTTCTTTTGAGTTAGTTTAGTCAACGACTTGGCTATCTTAGAGAAATCCTTAATGAATCTTCTATAGTAGCCGGCTAACCCAAGAAATCTTCGTATTTCAGTTGCTGTTCTCGGGGTCTCCCACTTCATTACAGCTTCAACCTTTGAAGGATCAACTTGTATTCCTTGCTCATTGACAATATGTCCTAAGAATTGAACTTCTCGTAGCCAAAATTCGCATTTCGAAAATTTGGCATAGAGCCTTTCTCCTCTGAGAAGTTCGAGCACCTTCCGTAGGTGTTCAGAGTGCTCTTCCATGGTACGAGAGTAGATCAAAATATCGTCAATGAACACAATCACAAATTTGTCTAGATATGGCTTGCACACTCGGTTCATTAAGTCCATGAATACCGCAGGTGCATTAGTTAGCCCAAAGGGCATTACTAAGAATTCGTAATGGCCATATCTAGTTCGGAATGCTGTCTTTGGCACATCTTCCTTCCGGACCTTCACTTGATGGTACCCAGATCTCAAGTCTATTTTCGAGAAATAGCTTGATCCTTGCAGTTGATCGAATAGATCATCGATTCTGGGTAACGGGTATCGATTCTTAATCGTTACTTTATTAAGATCTCGGTAATCGATACACATCCTCAACGACCCATCCTTCTTCTTTACGAATAATATGGGGGCTCCCCATGGTGACGAGCTCGGTTGGATGAATCCCTTTTCCAACAGTTCTTGAAGTTGGGCCATAAGTTCCTTCATCTCCGATGGCGCCAGTCGATAAGGCGATTTCGCGATCGGTGCTGTGCCTGGCACTAAATCGATGTGGAATTCGACTTGTCGGTCGGGAGGTAAACCAGGCAATTCCTCGGGAAACACGTCAGGGTATTCTGCGACTATCGGAACTTCTGGAATCTCCTTCTTCTCTTCTTTTTCAGTCATAAGGTATAACCAGAATCCATCGCATCCTTGCCGTAGATATTTGCTTGCCTTAGTGATCGTCAAAAGATTGGAAGGCTTACGTGGCGTGTCACCCTTGATTTCTGCCTGTTGACCGTCAGGCAGTTCGATCTTTAGCACCTTTCGCTCGCAATCAATTTGCGCCTTATGCTTAGTTAACCAATCCATTCCTAGAACTATATCAAATCCTCCTAGTTTCATAGGGAGAAGTTCTAAGGGAATGTTTTGGTCATTGATCTGAAGGTAACAATTTCTAAGGGCATTTTCAACTTTTACCTCAAGGCCATTAGCTATCTCAACTACGTATGGTACGTTTAACTTAGCTATCAAGCCGTGCAAACATGGTAAAAACGTATTAGAAACGAAACTCCTATTTGCACCTGAGTCGAACAGTATGCAAGCATAGGTTTGATTTACTGGAAACATACCAGTAAGCACTTCATCATTATTGCGGGCTTCCTCAGCGGTCATTTGGAAGACTCGGGCATTTGCCTTGCCCGCTGCCCTCCCCCGATCGTCTCTTCCTTTCATCTTCTTAGGGCAATTTGCCCTAATGTGACCCTCTTGCCCACAACCAAAACATTTATTGGAACCGACTAAACAATCTGCGGTTGTATGACTTGATCTCCCGCACTTCCCACACTCGGTTGCGGCAGATCTCTCTCCTGCATTGACCTTTCTGAACTTGTTGGGACCGGATCCCCTTCCCTTGCTGGGCTTCCCGTACTTACGATCGTCGCGACCTCTCTTACTTCCACTCCCACTTGTTTCTGATGTCATCCGGCTGTTTTTCGTCCGGATGAGGTCTTCAGTGAGCTCAGCAGCTAGATCCACGGCTGCCTGTAGGGTGGTAGGTTTGGAGGTTCGCAAATCTCCACGGATTTCGGGGATGACACCCCAGATGTAACGTCCTATCTTCTTGGACTCAGGCCCAGTGAATTCAGGTAGCAACCCGATTAACTCTAGAAAACGTTCAGTGTACCTCTTGTGGTCCGTCCCCTTCATCTCCAGATGGAGATACTCATCTTCCAACTGCTCAATCTCATGATGTGGAACGAATTTCTCCAGGAATCTTTGACGGAAATTCTCCCAGCCCATTGCAGACGCCTTCCTTGGGTTCATTGAAGCCTTCACTGTTTTCCACCATGAATGTGCCAATCCTTTAAACGATTGAGTTGCAAACAGAACTCGGTCCTCATCATCGCATCTACTCACGTCGAGGGTAGTTTCGATCTCCTCGATCCATCTCAGTGCATCAGTAGCTGTCTTGTCGCCCCTGAACTGTTCGGGCTTGCACGCCATATAGTGTCTATAGTTGCATCCCTTGGGCTTTGGTTCTTGATCTCTCCCTTTGGGTTTGTCGACCTCATCGTCACTTTCAGAGTCTGGACTGCTACTTCCATGGCTACTCCTTTTGGAGTGAAGATCAGAGTTGGATTTACTCTTTTTCGAGTCCCTCTTTTTGCTACTTCCAGATTCGCCACTTCCTAGCACTGCTTTAGTGACTCCTGCAATGATTGCCGGCATGGCCGCGGTGATTCCCGCAGTGAGCATTTCCTGGAATTTGGCCATCTGTTCAGCTTCTTGCTTCTGCTCAGCAGTTAGTGGCTCTTCAGGGTGAATCTCAACAGAGGGTTCCCTTTCTCGATTGGCGTCAATTGGATCTTTATTCCTTCCTCTAGTGGAAGGTCCAACTTCAGAAGCAATCTTGTTGCTTCTTTCCTTAGCCATACTATAATTTAAACGTTTTATTTTGTTAATCATAATCTCTAATACAACTTACAACTTTGAAGTACCCAAAAACCTATAATAACGATTTCATAACATAATTCCAATGTAATAGTACAAATACATCATGTCTTGGATTACAACATAGTTTCAATACAACAAAACATGGTACGAGATTACATAGTTCAAAATAACATAATTCGAATACGAATACAACATAATTCAGAATACAAATACAACATAATACGAATACAACATAATTCAAAATACAACATAATTCTTCTTTTTCTTTGATCTTCACCCAAAGAATTTCCTCCAGTATTCTTCCTTTTCGTCATCCTTGTACTTCTGCTCATCACCTTCAAGTGGAACTCGGTAACGTTCCATGGCTCTAGCATCTTCTGTTGATCGCCTTGGAGGGTCTAAACTATAGTGATGACTAGAGGATCCTCCCCCCATAGAGCTTCTCCCTGGTTCAGGAAGATACGGGTAAGGTGACTGATAGTTAGGAGGGGGATAAACTGGGTGAGCATAAGATGGTGGAGAATATGGATACGGAGTGTAGGATGGAGGGGATGGATACATAGGGTACGGATGAGCGTAACTCATCGGTGGTGATTGATACATAGGAGGCGACGGATACATAGGTGGAGGTTGTGAGTACATTGGGGGTTGAGGGTAGGTAGGAACTGGTGGGTACATCGAGGGATGCGGGTAAGCTGGGGCCGCGTGAGCTTGACGATAGTACTCATGGTGACTTCGTCGCATTGCCTCGGCTAGTTCATCGCGCTCCCGCTGCTTGTAGTCGTATGGTGCTAAATATGGATCCCTCTTGGGTATAGTTATGGCGCGTGACTTGGCGCTTGATAGTTCCTTAATCTTCTTCTTCCCTTTTCCCCTCGAAGGTTGGTCGCTGTACTCATAGTCCATAGGAATGGACTCCTCCGGACGGTGATGGTGATCGACTTCGCCTCCGGTTTCATCTCCATCTTCGGCAGGCTCCTCCCCATATTCGTTGCGTTCCTCTCCTTCATTATCGCTTTCCATTTCAGCTCGAATCCTTGCCCTCTCGCTATCAGTCATTATGAAAATGGGAGAGTGGTGCTCTTCGGGCTCCTCCTCATGTTGCTCCTCGGGTTCTTCTTCGTCTTCCTCGTCTTCCCTGTTATCATTGGCGTTCTCGGCTTCACGAATTGCAGCCCAGTCAGCTTCTGTGAGTATAAACCTCTCCACGTGGCCTCTCCGAAAGGTCTTCTTTGCAGCCAATCTGGTTCGTGCACGACGAGGCTGGGGTTCGGGTTCCTGCTGGGGTTCATTCATCGCCCTTGCAGGTGAGGGTATGTGAGTATAGTAACCAGAAGCATCAGGCGAGTGAGACCCTCGCGGTTGAACCGAACGTTCCCCTTCTTCCGTGTTGTTGTTACTAGAACTGCTCTTTTTGGAAGATGATCTGCTCATACCAATTGCTCGGAGGAGAAAGCTTTTTCCTGCCATTTCCTGTTATATAATTCGAAATATAAGCATATAATATTCGTATTGTATAAGTATTAATGCTTAGTTCCTTCGCCTTTCCTGACGAGGTTTCTAAGTTAATCCATATGACTAGTAATTATTTTCATGCTCACGCGAAGGATAATCGACAACTACGTTGATCAGGCGTATTTGTCTCATTTCCTTAGGTGTTCAATCAATATTTACTCATCATATTTCATAACATTTCCTAGGGTTTTTCTTATCTTAGTGGTCTTTCGAGCCTCTCGGTTAAAGCTTAAGGATCTATGTGAACCTTAATTCGCTAAAACCATTGGCTCTGATACCAACCTGTCACACCCCGACTCCCAGGGCCTGACACGTTGCATAACATCAGCCAATCAAATAAAATAATGTAGCGGAAGACTTAATAGAAAGACCACAAATACGGTCCCAAATTGAACTTTCATTAAATAACATTGTCTTCACTCGATATGAGTGTAATACATTATCATAACATAAGCTAAAGACACTAATCTCAAGCATCTTCAACTTAATTCTTCCTCCTATGTGGAGTGCCTTCATTTGATCACTTCTAGCTAGACCTTTCCTAGCTAAAGTCCACAGTTATTTTCTTTCACCTGCATCACGAGCTAAAAGACGTCAACAACAACGTTGTTGGTGAGTCATAACCAGTGACATAAGACATATAAAACATTTAGACATCATCATTTCATATATGTGTGTGGTTAATAAGTCATCTACAAGCCAAATCTTCTCTAACGCCATATCTGATGGTGGCCAACTTTCGTTAGAGACCTGTTAACGTATATGCCGCATACAGGAATAACCGAGGTACCCTTGCGACCACTCTCGGTCTCTTGTTTCTTGTTGCCTAGGCGGGTGGTACCTCTCCTGTTACGAGCAGTCAGTCTACCTAATTGGATCCAACTAGACGCATATACATCCCGAGGCGGAGCCGGTAGTTCCTTAAACAACTACCTCTTAGCGCGAAGCCCTGCCCTAATGACTTGCCCTGTGGCATGTAGCCGCCATCCCTATCCAGGGATGACTCTTAACGCGAAGCTTATTACCGCGGACCAACAACACAACAACCGGACTAACCTGGAGTTGAGGTGCGTTGAATCACCAGGTAGCGATCGTCCTTATAACCACATCCATATTCATAACATTCATATAAACATTTCATACTTTTCATACAGCTCGGATACAGCCCCGAAAACATAAAACATAATAAAGAGGGGCGGTTAGACTCACCTTCAGATGTAGTCTACTTATCACGAGCTAGTGGCTAATCAAGACAACCCTGTAAACATTTCATACTTATTAGGATTCATTCCCCTGGGGATAATCCTATCAGTGTCTTTCTCACTGATGCATTGCCTTAGTCATATTATGTGACTATGGCGATGACTTTAGTCCTTGGCATAGCCATTCCTCTCAGAGTGCATTCAACATCTGAGTCAGGGTTATCCTACATTCTTATTATCATTCTTTTTGAAAAGCCACAACATCATATTATCGTGTTTTCACACGATTCTTATCATTCATTGAAAACATACTTTATTCCTAGTATTATTATATAACTAGGAAGGTTCTATTCTAAAACCCTGGTTCTTCCATGGACTTAAGTCATACATATATCTTACATAGGTACGGAAATCTTAGATGTTACCTAATGAGTCGAGCAGAGTGAGGACCTGGGTTCGAAAGTCTCTCTAGAGTTGGGCAGCACTTCGACAACACCTTGCTTCGTCCAGCAGATCTTAAGCTCACACGTAGTAGAGAACACCGTTCACTATTATGACGGGTCTCATTTAGTATCTCGGGTATATATATATAATATAATTATATAAAACGGTAAGTACTCGAAGAAATCTAAAAACGAGTCTTACCGATCACCGAAGACACCTCGTAAACTTCTCGTGAGCAAACCCGCACTCGAACCGAGCTTCCGGATCCTTGCGTTCTTTGCCGGAGACTCGTCGGGACGTTCTTGGCCGGAATAGAGCGAGAGAGAGTGTAGAGAGAGAGTGGGTGTGAAGAGTTGGTGCAAGAAATGAAGGAGGGGGTCACCTCCTTTTATAGCTGTCGAAGATGAACTAGGCGATACGCGCACCATAGCCCTCCTCCTGCGCGTATCGCGTGGGAGGGGTGGTTTCGCGTGATTCTGCGGCTGCCCCTGGTTTCGCGTACCCGGGTTTGGTTACACTAGGCGATACGCGCAGGCCATGCCTTCCCTTGCGCGTATCGCGTAATTTACTTTTTTTTTTTTTTTTTTTTTTTTTTTAAGTCTTTTTATTCTCGTATGAGGCGGAGTGTCACATTCTCCCCTCCTTATTGGGATTCCGTCCCGGAATCACTCTGAGAATAAATGTGGGTACTTTTTCCTCATAGCGTCTTCTGGTTCCCAGGTAAACTCAGAACCACGCCTCGCATTCCATCTGACTTTAACGATGGGGATGCGTTTTCTTCTTAACTTCTTAACTTGCCTTTCGACTATTTCTGTTGGTTCTTCAACAAAATTTAGTCGTTCATCCACTTGGATTTCTTCCAGTGGTGTTTGCAGGGTTTCATCAGATAGACATTTCCTGAGTTGAGAGACATGGAAGACTGGGTGGATCCCACGCAGTTCTTCCGGAAGTTCTAGTCTATATGCTACTTTGCCTATCCTGCTGGTTATCATAAAAGGTCCAATGAATCGGGGACTTAACTTCCCCCTCTTTCCGAAACGGATAGTGCCTTTCCAAGGTGATACTTTTAACATAACTTTATCTCCTTCTGCGAACTCTAGTGGCCTTCGCCGTCTATCGGCATAGCTCTTTTGTCTGCTTTGTGCCACTACGAGTCGCTCCCGGATCACCTTGACTTTTTCAATGGTGTCTAACACCATCTCAGGGCCGGTCATTTGACCTTCTCCTACTTGGAACCAGCATAAAGGCGTTCGACATCTTCGGCCATACAAGACCTCAAATGGCGAAGCTTTCAAACTTTTGTGATAGCTATTATTGTAAGAAAATTCAGCTAACGGGAGGTGGGTGTCCCAGCTTCCTCCAAAATCTATCACACATGCCCGCAACATATCTTCTAAGGTTTGAATGGTCCTTTCACTTTGACCATCCGTTTGCGGGTGATAGGCGGTACTCATCTCTAACTTAGTGCCAAGGGCTTCGTGGAATTGTCTCCAATACCGAGACGTAAACCTTCCGTCCCTATCGGAAACAATGGACACCGGCACTCCGTGCCTTGCCACTATTTCATCAACATATAACTGAGCGAGTTGCTCAGCTCCTGCACTTTCCTTTATAGGTAGGAAGTGGGCAGACTTAGTAAGTCTGTCCACGATTACCCATATGGCATCATTCCCCTTTCTTGTCCTTGGCAAACCCATCACAAAGTCCATTGTGATCATTTCCCATTTCCACGTGGGAATCTCAAGGGGTTGGAGCATACCAGACGGTTTTTGGTGTTCGGCCTTCACCTGGAGACACGTCATGCAACGCTCCACATAGGTTGCTATGTCCTTTTTCATTCCAGGCCACCAAAATTGATCTTTCATGGTATAATACATCTTGTCTGCTCCAGGATGAATGAGGTACTTGGTTTTATGGGCTTCATCCAATATGAGTTCTCTCAGATTACCAAAGTTTGGTATCCAAATTCGGCATTTCATACGGATGAACCCATCTTCTCCTGCTTCTAACTTCTTTACTACCCCAATCATCTCTTCCTTTTGGGCGTTTTCGTCCTTTAGTGCTTCCTTTTGGGCCATCTTTACTTGGTCCAATAGGTTCACTTGCACATTCATTCTTAGTGCTCGGACTCGTCTAGGTTTGGAGCATTCTTTTCTGCTTAAGGCATCGGCGACGACGTTTGCTTTCCCGGGATGGTAGTGAAGATCGAAGTCGTAATCAGACAAAATTTCCATCCATCGTCGTTGCCTCATATTAAGCTCCTTCTGATCAAATATGTGCTTTAAGCTTTTGTGATCAGAGTACACTGTAAACTTCGAGCCGTACAGATAGTGTCGCCATATCTTTAATGCGAACACTATTGCGCCTAACTCAAGGTCATGAGTTGCGTATCCTGTTTCGGCGCCCTTTAGTTGTCTTGAGGCATAAGCAATCACGTTGCTACGTTGCATCAAGACACAACCAAATCCTGTAGCAGATGCATCACAGTATACGACAAAGTCATCGTTTCCATTGGGTAATGCAAGGATTGGTGCGCTGCTCAACCTTTCTTTCAAGGTTCTGAATGCCTCTTCTTGTTCGGGTTCCCACTTGAACGCAACTTTCTTTTGAGTTAGTTTAGTCAACGACTTGGCTATCTTAGAGAAATCCTTAATGAATCTTCTATAGTAGCCGGCTAACCCAAGAAATCTTCGTATTTCAGTTGCTGTTCTCGGGGTCTCCCACTTCATTACAGCTTCAACCTTTGAAGGATCAACTTGTATTCCTTGCTCATTGACAATATGTCCTAAGAATTGAACTTCTCGTAGCCAAAATTCGCATTTCGAAAATTTGGCATAGAGCCTTTCTCCTCTGAGAAGTTCGAGCACCTTCCGTAGGTGTTCAGAGTGCTCTTCCATGGTACGAGAGTAGATCAAAATATCGTCAATGAACACAATCACAAATTTGTCTAGATATGGCTTGCACACTCGGTTCATTAAGTCCATGAATACCGCAGGTGCATTAGTTAGCCCAAAGGGCATTACTAAGAATTCGTAATGGCCATATCTAGTTCGGAATGCTGTCTTTGGCACATCTTCCTTCCGGACCTTCACTTGATGGTACCCAGATCTCAAGTCTATTTTCGAGAAATAGCTTGATCCTTGCAGTTGATCGAATAGATCATCGATTCTGGGTAACGGGTATCGATTCTTAATCGTTACTTTATTAAGATCTCGGTAATCGATACACATCCTCAACGACCCATCCTTCTTCTTTACGAATAATATGGGGGCTCCCCATGGTGACGAGCTCGGTTGGATGAATCCCTTTTCCAACAGTTCTTGAAGTTGGGCCATAAGTTCCTTCATCTCCGATGGCGCCAGTCGATAAGGCGATTTCGCGATCGGTGCTGTGCCTGGCACTAAATCGATGTGGAATTCGACTTGTCGGTCGGGAGGTAAACCAGGCAATTCCTCGGGAAACACGTCAGGGTATTCTGCGACTATCGGAACTTCTGGAATCTCCTTCTTCTCTTCTTTTTCAGTCATAAGGTATAACCAGAATCCATCGCATCCTTGCCGTAGATATTTGCTTGCCTTAGTGATCGTCAAAAGATTGGAAGGCTTGCCCTAATTGGATCCAACTAGACGCATATACATCCCGAGGCGGAGCCGGTAGTTCCTTAAACAACTACCTCTTAGCGCGAAGCCCTGCCCTAATGACTTGCCCTGTGGCATGTAGCCGCCATCCCTATCCAGGGATGACTCTTAACGCGAAGCTTATTACCGCGGACCAACAACACAACAACCGGACTAACCTGGAGTTGAGGTGCGTTGAATCACCAGGTAGCGATCGTCCTTATAACCACATCCATATTCATAACATTCATATAAACATTTCATACTTTTCATACAGCTCGGATACAGCCCCGAAAACATAAAACATAATAAAGAGGGGCGGTTAGACTCACCTTCAGATGTAGTCTACTTATCACGAGCTAGTGGCTAATCAAGACAACCCTGTAAACATTTCATACTTATTAGGATTCATTCCCCTGGGGATAATCCTATCAGTGTCTTTCTCACTGATGCATTGCCTTAGTCATATTATGTGACTATGGCGATGACTTTAGTCCTTGGCATAGCCATTCCTCTCAGAGTGCATTCAACATCTGAGTCAGGGTTATCCTACATTCTTATTATCATTCTTTTTGAAAAGCCACAACATCATATTATCGTGTTTTCACACGATTCTTATCATTCATTGAAAACATACTTTATTCCTAGTATTATTATATAACTAGGAAGGTTCTATTCTAAAACCCTGGTTCTTCCATGGACTTAAGTCATACATATATCTTACATAGGTACGGAAATCTTAGATGTTACCTAATGAGTCGAGCAGAGTGAGGACCTGGGTTCGAAAGTCTCTCTAGAGTTGGGCAGCACTTCGACAACACCTTGCTTCGTCCAGCAGATCTTAAGCTCACACGTAGTAGAGAACACCGTTCACTATTATGACGGGTCTCATTTAGTATCTCGGGTATATATATATAATATAATTATATAAAACGGTAAGTACTCGAAGAAATCTAAAAACGAGTCTTACCGATCACCGAAGACACCTCGTAAACTTCTCGTGAGCAAACCCGCACTCGAACCGAGCTTCCGGATCCTTGCGTTCTTTGCCGGAGACTCGTCGGGACTTCGTCGGGACGTTCTTGGCCGGAATAGAGCGAGAGAGAGTGTAGAGAGAGAGTGGGTGTGAAGAGTTGGTGCAAGAAATGAAGGAGGGGGTCACCTCCTTTTATAGCTGTCGAAGATGAACTAGGCGATACGCGCACCATAGCCCTCCTCCTGCGCGTATCGCGTGGGAGGGGTGGTTTCGCGTGATTCTGCGGCTGCCCCTGGTTTCGCGTACCCGGGTTTGGTTACACTAGGCGATACGCGCAGGCCATGCCTTCCCTTGCGCGTATCGCGTAATTTACTTTTTTTTTTTTTTTTTTTTTTTTTTTTAAGTCTTTTTATTCTCGTATGAGGCGGAGTGTCACAGGAAGTACATTCTTAAACGTTGGACAAGAGAAGCAGTTCCTAATATTTTATACCGTCAGTCTAGCCATAGTGGTTTTTATACAGATCTTTATGATCGTAATCAATCTGTGGTACGTGAGATTTTCGCTGCTCAAGAGTACACTTTGAGCCGTCTTTACGACGACATTGAGGCGTTGTCTTTATACAAGGAGTATGTTGAAGCATACAAGACGAAGGCCGATGAACTTCAGTATGTTGTTCCACCTCCTTCTAAGAGGGACAGGGCGTCTGAGTTAAATGGTACTTGCAAGTACAACAAACGTCCTGTACGAGTACCAGTTGGATACAAGAGTAAAGGATCTGGTGTCCACAACAAACGTATTAAGTCGAAACAGGAAGAGGCAATTGTAAAAGCAGGGAAGAAATCAAGGCAGTGTCAAAACTGTAAAGAATATGGACATTATGCATCTACTTGTTCCAAACCCCCTAAGAAAACCGGAGTTAATACAAAGGAGAAAACTTTTGACACCATGTCTGCTGATAGCTGAAGCCTTTGTATAGATTTGTAGTAAAATTTGTAAATGAATAATGTTTTGACGTTTCAGATATATTTCTATGTCTATATCAACACCAACATTTTATTTTTATGTTATGACGTTTTGTTTGTATTTTTATGGTCCATTTTAGTGTTTTTGTGTAGTTTTTTTACAATCATCCTATTTTTTTCCTACAACGATTACCCATTAGAAGTAGATAAAATATATAACAAAATAAACCATTCATTGTTTTCAAACATCATCAAAACAAAAACATATAAACACAAACAAACTAACCCTAACAGCATCAAGCATTGTTTAGGGTTTCCACATCATCTGAGCTTTTCTTCTTCAGCTCCTCCAACTTTTCCACAGCTTCCTTCACCATCAAACTCAGCTTGCTGTTCCCACCCACTTGAGTCTTGTAGAACTTAATAGCTTCATCCCTTTCTGGTGTTTCTTCCAGCTTCATCAACTCATCGATCATTTGCATGCTGTGGTCCTCTATCTCCCTTGTCAGAGATGTCACATTCTTTAACGAACGAATGCAAGCATCCCTTGTTAGGTCTTCCTTAACTTTTATAAAGGAACAAATTTGCATAGCTTTTTCTTTACATGATGCCATTTTTGCAATGTATTTTGCTGGTTTTTTTGAGTTGTTGTGTGTGTTGGATTTTGTTGTATGGGGTTTAATATTTATAGGGAAGGTGGGGTTGTGTGTAGGGTCATTTATTATACTTCATGGCGTTTTATTAATATTTTATTTACTTGCTGCGATTGAGATTTCGAAATGACGTCAGGTGCCTTTTCACTGACACGTAATAATTGTATCCATCTGATATATGGGCAATCCAACGGTTGAAAATAGCCTTTATTTATTGTGTTTTACAGCTGGATGCAACCACTTCAATTAATGCTTTTATTATATATACCGTGGTGTTTATTCATTACTCCTACATAGACTGATATCATTACTTTCTCCTATACCATCAAATCACTAGTGATGGCGTCTGGTTCGGCTACAAATGAATCCGGTGAGAAACTTTACTTATTTGATTTGGTTATGAGTCAATACAAAAAAGACGTTGCTGTGGTTAATCTTATAGGTTCTACCATGAAGACCATAAAAGAATCTGTCAAGGAACGAGACGAGATAAACAAACAAATTAGTCGACTTCCTGCAAGCACCATAAGAGATCTAGCCATGAAGTTTAACCTGGGTCACTGTTCAGATGACAAAGAAATGGTTAAAAAGCTCTCGGATATAATTAGGTCCATTGAATTGGACATGAAAATCAAAATGGACTTTATTAAGTCTCTTTTTTAATTTTATGGTGTTGTATGGTGTTTTTATTAAATGTAGTTTAACAGTTTCTACCCCCATGTGTTTGGTGTTATTTATGTTTTATTAAATAAAGGTTGTCTATTTTATTCCTTGTTGTTGGTGTTTTATTTATTAATTTAACAACATGTGTTTGGTGTTTTATTTATTAATTTAACTACATGTGTTTGGTGTTTATTTGTTTTGCAAAATTCTAATTAAGCTACGTATTAATTGTTAATTCAAAACAAATGTTTCATAAACTAAATGATTGTAATGTCAAATACAAAGTGTTCACAATGTAACTCCATGGTGTTTTTTTACCAAAAGATCAATTTTCAAACTCAGTCCACATGTTTTGCCATCCTTCTTGATATTCTCTCATCTGCCTTTTTTTCAATCTCCATTTTTTTCTGCTTGTTCATCTTCATGAAAGGAACTGTACTTTTGATAAAAGCCTCTTTTTCATCATTTAGATAATGAAGTGCTATTTTTGCTGCATATTTACGCCTCAGCTTCTCAAGCTGCGTCTGTTGATTCTTTTCCTTGTCATTTTCAGAGCAAATACCACAGTCCCAACCATCGCATACACCATGATAAGTCTCCATATGTCTCATCAGAAACACACCACAATCCACTTTGTTTGTGGTTGTCCTGCATTGCATCTTTAAACGAATTGGGGATGCTGTTTTGATTTTCATGCCATTTATATGTTTAACAGAAACCAAATAATCACCGAATGTTGTAACCTATACAATCACAACATTAACTCATCAGACCCAGCTGATATTAAATTTAAAACATGTTTAAATATAATATAATATCTTGATAACTTACCATTTTATCAACCCATCCTGAATATTTTACAGTGACAGTCTCGTCCGGCTCGGCTGCACTGTTGTCAATTACTTCAACGACGCATGTTTTTAGATTAAAGCACATCAAGTAGTAATGACGTTGGTATAAGATTGGGATGAAAATCAGGTCAAATTCTTCAATGCTATTTGATTCTGCACGTTCAAGCACAATTTGCATGTGCCTTGTAAATTCCTCCAATCTTTCATGCTCACTTTTGTCATAGGTGTCCCTATGCTACATTACAATAAAAACAACCATAAAACATGAATCTCATAGTCGTATGATTGTTGGTGTTTTTTTATACATTGTTACATACCAGCATGATCTCGGTGCAGAATAATTTATTGAATGGCACCTCACTTGTTTCTGCTGTTTCCTTTGGGCTATCGGCAGCCTTCTCCAGTTTCTTCACCAATTCCTCATGATTTAGTATGTGACCCCATGCTAGGACAACATTTATGTGTATATATTGGCCTGGTCTCATGCTTTCCATTAGCACTCTTGTCACATCTATTTTTCCTTCTATCCCGAAGACCACACCCCTGTATTCACGAGGTATGCAGTTAAAATATTTAAGAAAACAGTTACATTATGGTGTTTACATATAGTTAAGATATACATACCATTCATCCCCTATTCCTGCAAACAAATAGGCAGTTATATTCTTCTCCAAGGCTGTCACTTCATCTTCTACCTCAACTTGTCTGTCCTCGTATGCAGAAACCAAAATCTTTGCCATTTGACTCAGTTTTCTCTTTGGTCTATGCTCTTTTCTCTTTGGCACTTCATCTGGTACCAACGTAGGACTTGGTGGTTGTTGTTGTGCACCAACACTTAATATGGTGTTTTCTTTAATCAACTTTGTTATGTCCGGTACACACACATTCTCCTCACCATTATCATCAGTACCAATAATGTTTAAATCAAAGATTGGTTTCGTAACATTTGATTGGATATCACTTTTGCCCTTTTCCTTCAACTGTTTGGCTCTTTCTTCAGTTTTCTTTGCTATTTCAGAATTTTCAAATTCACACATGAATGTGCAGGTAAAAGTTTGAGTCACTGGAGGTTCACTCACAACACAGGGTGTTTGATCAAAGACTGGGACCTTATCACCATCATCCTCAGTTCCTGTCACTGCTCTCGTGGTTTGTGGTGTCTCATCATACACCGGTTCATTGTTTAACTTGTTGACGTCCAATGGTGTTTTATCATACACAGGTGAGCTATTTGAATCATCATCCTCAGTTTCATCTCCATCCTCTGATTCAGATGGTTCCATTCTCAGCATGAAGCTAATCAAACTTTTTTCTTTACTATCTCTAGGCACTCCAGGCCTTGTGTTTAGCCACATGATTCTATTACGATCTTTTTCTGAAAGTAACATCACCTCCTCATATTTCTTAAAAAACCAATGACTGTTGTCTTCCCGGATGATTGTGAAACAACTACCTTTGTAATCATAGAAAAATTTCATAATTTTTGATGTTTGTTCACATTTTTCTTGTGACATAACAGTAAGTTTATGTTGATCACACATGTCCTTCCACTCATTTTTCTTAGCTTGAAGTACCATGCTTGTTGGATACTTATTTAATAACTCCTTGAATACCAATTCTACTTTCTTCAAACAAATGTTTAACTCTTGTAACACATAACTCAATTCGGCATCTATCATATCATCTTGGCTGGATATATGACCTTCACATTCTTTATCAGCCTGCTCTATCCCAAAGAACAATCAGTTACATTATGGTGTTTGTTTTAGAAAATAGTGTATCATAAGATAATGATATACCTTCTTAACATCTTTCTCAGCATTTTGATTTCCACCAACCCCATCACCCTGCTTTATTCCATAGTCAGATTCCAACTAATTTTAAATTAAAGAAATAATACTCATTATAACTAAATGCCATGATTATATTTTAACTATGGTGTTTTTAACATTCATAAATGATATACATCGTCTACAGTTTGATATACCTCAGCTTTATCTGTGGTGTTTTTTAAATGGTGTTTGTATTAGCATTTATAAATGATATACCATGGGTACATTATATCCATGGTGTTTGTTTTCAGTATGTTGATATTAGCATATATAAATGATATACCTCATCCACACCTGTCTCAGCAGTTTGATCTCCATGAACCCCATCAACCTCCTATTGGTGACAGAACCAAGTCAACCCATGAATGTAATACGTCAAGTGTAAAATAACAAATTTGTGTTGTTACATGCTGTTTTTTACATGGTGTTTATATTCAGCTACATTATGTCTATGGTGTGATTTTCATGGTGTTTATATTATCATTTATATAGGATATACCTCATTTACACCTGTCTCAGCAGTTTGATCACCATCAACCCCATCTATGGTGTTTTGTTCATGGTCCTACGTTGAGAAAGAAACATATTAAATATAACATATGCTGTTTTTTACATGGTGTTTATATTCAGCTTCAGACTAGTTTTACATTAAAGAAATACACATCCATTAAGAAATACATTAAAGAAATGATATACCTCATCCACACCTGTCTCAGCAGTTTGATCTCCATGAACCCCATCAACCTCCTATTGGTGACAGAACCAAGTCAACCCATGAATGTAATACGTCAAGTGTAAAATAACAAATTTGTGTTGTTACATGCTGTTTTTTACATGGTGTTTATATTCAGCTTCAAACTAAAGAAATGATATACCTCATTTACACCTGTCTCAGCAGTTTGATCACCATCAACCCCATCTATGGTGTTTTGTTCATTGTCATACGTTGAGAAAGAAACATAATAAATATAACATTGAACTAAATACATGATGTTTTAACAAGTACCAAATCATTTACCTGATGTGGCAAGCTGTATTGCGACACCGCCCTGATCAACAAATGATTTCCTGATCCTGACACCTCAACAAGTTCCTCTTCAGCTTGTTTATAATACTCAATAATGTGTTCCAGGTCCTTATCTATCTCATTTTTCCAGTCAACATTATCATCATTATATTTTTCTGCACAATCATCATACACCATCTCACTATCATCATCAACATCAACATCAACATCATCTTTAGTTTGTTGTAATTCGTCCTCACTCAATGTTTCCTCATTTCCCACTTCTTCAGGCCTTATATCATTATAGACAGTTATTGATAGATTATTTTCATTTTCAGCCTCATCCACATCAATTTTCTCCTTAGTAGGTGGTTTTTTTTTTTCTTCTGACCACTTTCCTTCGGTCCTGTTTTCCTCAATTTAGCTTCAAGGTTGACTAACATCTCATTATTAACATACTCAACAGGGCACGTATTCCTCACTTTATTATTCTCCTTTTCCAGCTCACGTACAAGCACCAACTACATATATTAAATAAAATTATGGTTAGTTAAAAAAAACAGACTCAACAAGTTATAAAAGAGTTTTACGAAAGAGATCATACAGCTAGGACAAGTAGCGGCCCATTGAACTTAGTCTCGGGTGTCCAGGATGCCCTTGTCCTATTCAAACAGCTAATTAAATAGTCACACCATTTAAAATCTTTTATATCTCTGGGCGTGGTGTTTCTTTTGATGCTAGTCAAGAACCTCAAATTCACCACACTATTCTTATTTGTTTCACCAACGATTGTGAAAAAACCAACCAAAAAATTGATCATAAAACATCTCCCACTCACATCCATTTTGCTGACTCTTTCAAAAAATCCCAGGACATAAGGCCTCCTTGCCCAATCTGACCCTCCAAATTGTTGTCTCCATTCATTGATAGCTTCACATTTCACGTGTGGCCTTCTATCCACAACATCTTTTTTCCCAATTGGGATCCCCAACACCTCGTTGATCAATGCTGGTGTTAATCTGATAACTTTCTTCCCAATATTCAGTGTAGCATTTAGGTGATCATAATTTTCAACCAACCAAAAAGCTAATGCAGTGGGGACGTTCTCTAACTGCAAATATAACACCCTATCAAACCCCATCTCACCAACTGTTTTCCACTGCTCTTTGGTGAATGTTTCGAACCAGCTGGTAAGGTTGTTCAAAGCACATCGGGGTAGTATTCTTTCCCCCGAAAACCTTGAGTAACATTTAACCTTTCCTGCCTTATGTAATACAGAACTTGTTGGTTTCTTAACAAAATCATCTTCATCATCACAACTCACAGCATGTGGTGTTTTACTTACTCTCTTCTTTGATGGGCTTTTCATGTGGCTTTTATCCTTCATAACAAAATCATCATCATCATCTTCAAAACTAACTGTTTTTGGTGTTTTTCTCCCTTTCTTTGTCTCTTCTTTACTTATCATGGTGTTTTTAACCTTCTTAACTTCTGTCATCCTCGGTTTCATGGCACTTTCTAACTTTTTTCGTTTCATACTTTTCTCTTTGCCAAGACCACTATGGGTTGTTTTTTTGTTCTCTTCAATAGCAACTGCAGTACAGAATGATATATGTTAAAATAGAATCTTACAACTAAACTAATTGTCCAATTGATTATCAGTATAAAAACACCATGAAAAAACAAGCTTACCATTATCATCTAAAATAATTGGATTCTCTGGTTCATTGGTCCATTTGAATGAATTGCCAATGGCTATTCGCTCACTCCTTCTACCTGTCATATGTTTGAATGACCAACAAGGTTACATTATCGTCTAAAATAACACCATGCTTGATATACATATAACAGCATACTTTAAAATAACACCATACAAGTTAAAAAACACCATCCGTAAATCAAACACCATATATTATAACACAAGCGATGCCATGCACATAACCATGCCCATATCATACAATAATTTCCAATAAAATCCACTTACTATAAACAAACAGTGACTTATCCATCTCCTTGTTGTTTCGTTGATTTTTCACCGGTTGTCAAATCTACAAAATCCACAGAATGTACGATTAAAACTCTCGATGTTCAACACAATAATATATACAAACGCTTATGAATGATTGAATAAACGCCTAATGTTTTCTCGTCAACAACCATTGTTATAACCTAAAGTAAAGACGTAAATGAACTAATCGATTGTTGTTGGAAGTACCTTATGTTGTTGATTTCCTTGTTGAATGTTTGCTGTCGAATTGTTCTTCAAGTAAAATGACGACCTAGTTTTTGAGTGACGTGGTGTTCTTCAAGTATGGAAGAAAACGCCCTATTTTAAACGAATCGCCTAATTGTAGGTGTTGATTGAGAAATAAACGGTCTGTCCCAAAATAACGCCCCAAATCGCTTAATATTAGTATTTTTGCTTTTAAGGTTGAAAACGCATAATGACTAATTTACCCCAGAACTATATGACGCGTCAGCAAGAACATCATAATATTTACAAAAACGCCACCGCGTTAATCCTGGCCATTGACGTCCAGATCCGACGCCCCAAAATCCTTCTTAGCCTTTTTAGAGTTTTAGCCCTTTGTAGAAAATCTCTCCCCTATATATATATATATATATATATATATATATATATATATATATATATATATATATATATATATATATATATATATATATTGTTTACATTATTTTGGTATCAAGTAGTGTGTTCTTAACAAATTAGGTAAGGGTTGAATTAAACTAAAGGGGGATATATAGAGTTTCTTAATATAAACTTGAAATTATGATTTTAACTTGCGAGTAATAGAAACTCTAATTTTAAATAAACTTGAAATCTATGATTGAAACTTTTAATATATTTTAAGGGATCCCCTATTCACACACCTAACAATCTAACCAAACACTCATTTAACGCCCGTTAAGTCTTTAACGGGCCGTTATACTACAAAAGTAATTATAAAATTAAAAAAAAAATAAAAAAAAAAATTTAAAAAAATTCTAACGGCCGTTAGATGCTTAACGGGCGTTAAAAATATAGGTAATTTTTTTTTTAATTTTAAAAATGACTATTTTGTAAAACAACTATATGTATCATTTAGATTATCACTTGAAACATATGAGAAACTCAAATGCATTCTTATATATATATGAGAAACATACTTTATTACTTCTTTTTATTAAAAAGATAAAATAAATACTGCAAGATATATGACCTAAATCGTGGATATTCTCATCTTATATCTTCTTTACCCTCTTTTTAAACAAAAGAAAAGAAGACAAGCACAAAGAAACTCAAACTTATATATTATCGTCATACATGTCTCATAGAGCTATTTTTAATTTATTTTTATAACCTTATAATTGCATATAGTTATCATAACCTTGTTCTTTTTAGTTTTGAAACAACAAGTAATCGTCACATAAAATTTAAAATTATTGCAAATTTCACACTATAACATGTTAGGAACTTTTGAACTATTTGATATTATAATAATATGATTTAGTTGCCATAATAATTATTGCAAATTTCGTTAAACGCCTAACAAACCGTTATACTACAAATGTAAAAAAAAAAAAAAAAAAAAAAAAACATCTAACGGCCGTTAAAGGCTTAACGGGCAGTTAAATAAATTTAACGGCCGTTAAGTACGTAACGGGCCGTTAAAAGGGTGGATGGATAGAAATGTTGAGTGTGTGAATATTACGGATATTATTTTATACAAAGAGTTGGTCTTCTATAAAACTAAGGTATATTGGTTTTAAATGGTTATAACTTTTATTTTTTGATTTCTATCGGTTTCAATTATATATTTTACTAGCTGGTAGCGGTCCCAACTTTTATTACTTTGACTACCAATAGTCCGTCGTTAACTTTTTTAATTTAACGCTATTAAGTTTTTTTTCGAATTCAAAAGCGATGTTTTAGTGTTTTTGATATAAAGGAGAATACAAGTCGATTGATGTAAAAGTTATCTCAAAACAACGCTCCGAACGACAAACTTTTTACATCCGATTCGAAGCACCGTTAGTTTTAAACACTCGAGTGAAACACCATTTCGTCGTTCGGGGCGCCGTTAGGAGGTAATTTTTACATCAATCGACGTGTATTCTCCTTCCGATCAAAACCTTAAAACATTGGTCTTGATTTCGAAAAAAACTTAATGGCGTTAAAAAATTTTAACAATAGCCTGTTGGTTGCTAAAATGATAAAAATTAGGACCGTTAGCAACCAATTCGATAGTTTGAATCAAAAGAACCAAAATTAAAAGTTAAAACTGTTTAAAACCAATATACAAAAAACTATTTACCTAAACGTACTTATGAACTTCAAAATATTCATGTGTTTGGCAGTTGGTTATTAAAGTTATCGCGCGATTGATTTGTGTGGAGATGGGTTTTAGGGAGAAGGGAGTGGTGAGCGAGGAAGGAGCGAGGAACCACCTCGTCACAAGCTCGCCGGAGGAGGAGTGGTCCTCGTCTTCTCCTCGTTTGCTCCCCACCTCTCCCCCTCACAGCACCATCTCGCCCAACCTCTTCCACGAGCTTCCCTCCTCACCCACAAGCTCTCTCGTCTTCAACCTCGCTGACCACTCCTCCCCCCCTTAAAGACATAAAGTTTAATTAATAACTATTGATTAAGTCAACATGCATAAAACTCAAACAAGTCAACCGCCTCTCAAAAAACAACAACTCGTGAGTTGCTAAAACCTATTCTCAAATTTATAACTTTCCTAATAAAGAAGGTCGGTTGTGTTCATGTGGTCACTCACGTGATGACATGACACGTGGTTGGACCACGTGTAGTCACGTGTCATCCTATTTTTTTTTTACTTTTATATATTTACAGTGTTAGTTCTTGACTTTTAATAATTGACATTTTACCCTCTAATGAGTTTTCGACTTTGTTCCCTTACTCTATTTTGACATATAATACTATTTCAACATTCTGAATTTGACTGGGTTATCGTTTTGACTTCTAATTTTAAAATTTCTTTGCCTTTTGATGTGTGACATATTACGGCATGGTGTCATGACATACGTGATGTGATACTTTTTCCTATCAACGCGGTGATAAAGTCACATACGCAAGATCCGAACGTCTTATCCGACCGCTACAACGCGTGACCCAGTCTAATATCTAGTATATAAATAAAAGTGAAGCCTAACAAAGTAAAAAAGAAAACACTACTTAAAGAAGCAGAATTGGGAAGAAGAATTTGGACGTCAAAAGAGGAAAAAGGAGTAGAAGACTTTTACGAATTGAAGTAAAGTTAAAGTTAAATTCAATTTTTCAAATAGGCTAGAACTCTATATATAAAAGTTTATTAACAAAAAATGTTTAACATATATGTCCTTAGGTTCAATACTCAGATTACCTGGTGGTTATATTACGCATGACCATCACAATTGTTGTTTGTGTAAAGTAAAGTTAGATATCTATTTTTTTTAAAACTTAATTTGTGAAGCCATTTTTTAATATATACGTTTTCATACATCAATGTTGATATAATGATATGCATGCGGTGGTGGTGTTGGAAGGAGACGGTGTTGGCCGGTTGTTGACACTTTGACAATGATTTAATTGTTTAAAATAAATACAAAAGATACAA
This sequence comes from Tagetes erecta, assembly GCA_030867185.1. Lineage (NCBI taxonomy): Eukaryota > Viridiplantae > Streptophyta > Magnoliopsida > Asterales > Asteraceae > Tagetes > Tagetes erecta. Next base: position 16,343,768 of record CM061491.1, on the reverse strand, counting down.
CAATTAATGGTCGTGTTTATAAATGATTGATTGTTATAAACTACAAAATGGTCCTTGATTAATAATATCGTACAAAAATGGTCCAAGTAGTCAGTCACGTCAGCAGAAAACATACAGAGTTAGAAAATGCTTGTTGGAGAAAAATAATTTAAAAACTGGAACCGACACAAAAAACTTCTTAAATTAGAATAGCGTTAATAATTTAAAGTTTGAATTATTAAAATCTAATAATCATTAAAATATACTCTTGTGTATAATTTCTATTTGCATGAATATAAATTATACTTACTATATTGAATTAGAAAGGTTATGAATAGTGTTATGTGAGTGTTTTTTCAATTATGTTGCTATTAGTTGTTGTTTTGTGTTGGCATGTTGCTATTGGTTGTTGTTTTGTGTTGGCATGTTTCTGTTGGTTGTTGTTTTTTGTTGGAAATTTTTTGTTGGTTGGGCTTTGTTAATTTTTTTGTGGGTTTTTTCTTTGTATTTATGTTTTATTGTGTTGGTGTGTTGTTATAATATTGTTACTGGTTTAGTGGTTGTGTGTTTTTGTCAAGGATGTGGGCTCCCGTGTTCGAGGGATTGTTTGGTGTTTTTATTTTTAATTTTTAATTTTTGATGTTTGCGTTGTTTATTTGGTTATTGACATGTGTTTTTTAGCCAAAAAGGTGTGTTTGGTTGATGTTTTTATATAAAGATTATTTTCTTTGTTTTATAAATTTAACTATATTGAAAGACAAACCTTAAGAATAGTGTTTTGTGTGTTGTGTTTCTATTGATTGATGGTTTGAGATATTGTGTTTCTATTGGTTAATGTCATGAAATATTGTTTTGTGTGTGGCTTGAGGTGTTGTATTGCTATTGGTTGATGGTTTGATGTGTTGTGTTGTTATTGGTTGATGATTTGAGATATTGTGTTGCTACTGGTTGATGTCATGTACGTGTGTATGTTTGTAATTTATTGGTTGTTTTTTTTGTCATTTTTTGTGTTTTGTTTTTGTATTTAATTGTTGCTTTGTGTTAAATTTCTGTTTATGAGTTGTTAGTAAGGTTTGTAAGAAATAATAACTTCTTAACAACTGTCTCGTAATACGCGACAAAATGAATATACCTAGTTTTGTTGAATCCCAAATCTTCTTTAACGTGATAAAGAGAACTTAGTTTTAAAACAAGCTAGAGGCCGGCATGCATGTGTTCTAAACTTCAACTTCAACTTCAACATTCATTCTTTATATTAAAATTTATGATGATTTATACATTCATTCGTTCCTTTACACATGTACCGATGCATACTGGATCAAAACACCGACAAACGCGATAAAACAAAAAAACAACAAGCATACAGTTGCAAATTTTTCTCTTCCAAACACCAAGAGTCAATGTCTTTGTCTTCAAAGAACAAACAAACAAACCAACCACAAGCATTTTTTAATTTGTCAGAAAAGAAAAGACTTAGAAACTTCAAACGATCTCACTGCCTATAATCTTCTCAACATTCTTAAACATGAAGCTAGTTTACAATTCTTAAACATGAAGCAACTACGTATGTACACTCTTAAATCCTATATAAACACCAATGCATACAAATCAAACTTAAATTAACTTCCATGGATACTTCTACAACCCGATCTCAACCCGATTTTCAAACCTTTTTACGTAACTGGATGGCCCAGCTGGAGCTTTACTTACAACTACTCCTCCACCATCTTCAATTCCTAGACCAACAAGACGAGTCGAAACTCGAACAACTCGTTCACCAGGTAATGACTCACTACCATCAATACTTCATTGCAAAGGCACAAGTGTCTCGTGAGAATGTGTTTCTTGTTTTATCACCACCATGGTTCACTTCCTACGAACGAACGTTCCATTGGCTAGCTGGCTTCAAGCCAAGTTTAGCAATATATGTGGTCAAAAGTTGCGGAGTTGAGTTTAGCTCTGATCAGGCGGACAAGTTGGAGAGGTTGTCCGTGGAGGTTAAAGATAAAGAACGTGATATTACAACGAGGCTAGCGGAGTTGGAGGAGCAAGTGGTGGCTCCGCCGATGTTGGCATTGGCGAGAATGGGCGGAAAAGAGGTGAATGGGATGATGAATGAAGTGGATACCGCGGTGGATAGGATAGCCGCGTCGATGGAGGTTTTGGTTGCCAGTGCGGATTATCTACGGGAGAAGACGGTGACGAAGGTGGTTGAAATGTTGACGACGGTTCAGACGGTTAGGTTTTTGGCAGCTATGGTTCAGCTTCAGTTAACGATTAGGAGGTGGGGGCAGGCGTGGGACGCCGAGTCCCCAACAGAATAACTTGGTGTTAAATGGTATGTCCCACGTGAAATGTTACGTGTTTAAATATTCATGTAATAGAAATTTTCTGTGAAGAAGGGGTGATGGGATGCTAAGACACGTGACAAGGGTGATGTTACTTAACGGGTGGCGTTAAGTTATCGTTAATTCAGTTGTGTTTTTTAAAAGACAAAAACATATATGTCTAATTGTCTATTGTCATCTTTGCTGTATGTTGTGTTTTTTAATGGGTTTGTTTTGCAATGGCAAAGTGTGTGTTGTTTTTATTGTAAACTACAACCATCAATAAATTGTCAAGAAAGTGTAACTTGACTTACTTTTATTTACAAGCGAGTATGCGACCCTAATCATTTGAAACTTAATATTTTTTGTTACACTTTGGCGTTGGTCGATAACATGCATGCCCTTAATTTGGTATTTAACAGTTTTTATTGTCTGAGGTCTTTTCACGAATTACTTGACACGAGTCTTATGTGTATTGAGAACGAAACAAATTAACAATTAAACTCGATCATCTGATCAATATAATGATCCCTATTTATTCGGAGTAACATACTCGATTAATCGTTTGGAGCATTTGTTCAGAGTAACTTTATTATTAATCCATTTGTAAAAATTGGGACCTCACGTATCCCTTCCAATTAACGTATATATGTTATACTAGATTATATCTCGTGTGTTACACGAGTTTAATAACTAAAAATATGCAATGATATATCATCAAGCATAGTAAACAAAGAATCATATGACATATAAGCATTACGTTTATAAATCATTATCATCTTTAGTACGTTTTCTAACACCAACAAAGACTGAAAACCCACATAGTAAAAATTATAAGCATGCCACATATATACTTGTTACTTATAATCTTTATTACGTTGACAGTGATTTGTTATTCTATCGCATTATACAATAGATTTAATAGTTTATTCTAACCTTCACATGCAAGTATGTAACGATAAATATGTATGAATAAATCACCGTTAAGAAACACACAAACTGCCGAATCAGCCAACAAAAATTCTTTTAAAAAAACAAGAGTCAACTTCGACGTCCGGGTTATATATATATTTCTTCAAACAACAAACCTTCTATTCTATGTTGTACGTGATTGTTGTCAGAATGTCAAAGACTTTAAACAATCATATCTTTACATTCCTTACAATCTTAAACTCTTAAACATGAATTGAACTATAACTTTGATACCCTACATATATATCTGATATCTCCCTCCATTATGCATACAAATCAAACGTTAACCTCCATCGATACTTAGACCATGTGTAGTACGTGGGGCTTTTTAGCCACTCAATACATGTACTCCTACAACGCCTAAAAACGCCCCCTCTCACCCCAGGGCGTTTTCGGAGTCACATTTGTCCATGCATGGCGTTTTGTACACAACGCCTCAAACCTTTATTGCCTTGATTTTGCTGCTAAAGCTGAGGTGGAGACTGGAGAGAAAATGGAGGTGAGATCCGCCCATCCCCTAGCTTTACCACACCACATGGTCTTATACAACCCGATTTCAAAACCTTTTTGTTCAATAACTTCTCCTCCAACTTCAATTCCTTGACCAACAAGACGAGTCAAAACTGGAACAAATGGTTCACCAAGTAATACCATCAATACTTCAATTATGGTTTAAACCCGGTGTTGCCTTAATCGATCGTCCTGAAAAGTTGTGGGGTTAAGTATAATTCCAATCAAGGGAAGATTATGGCGAGCTAAGCTAACGGGATTGGAGAAGGAGGTGATGGATACGGGTGATAAGGATATTGACAACTACAGGCCAAAGGGTGAGGTTTTTGGCGAGTATATATGTGTCAACTTCAGTTGAGGATTAGCATATGAGGGCGGCTGATCGAGAGTAGACAAGAGGCGCCGCACTCCGTTCACTCTTATGAATTTTGAGTACGTTTTGTTTTTTGAAAAGGCCGGGAAGGATGTGAACTAATTAGTGTCGTTGGAAGAGGGAATTAAGGTGGCAAGATGTTTACATGTTTTTTTATGTATTGTTGGAGTGTTGTTTTGGTATGAATAATGAAATATGTTTCCGCTTCACCATTTATGTATTGGTTTGTTTTGTAGTGAGTGGTGTTTTGTTTTTGTTTTTGTTTTTGTTGTAGCTAGATGACAATCGTGTATGCTAACTATGCTGTCGAGAGTGGTCTTAAATACTTCCAAACTTTTTTCAATAAGATGTTATATGAAGTTTTGAAAATAAGCAAGCCCAGCCCACGAATGAAAACCAAACCCAGAAAATGGCACAAATGATAATGAAAGAGAAGAAGGGGTTTAGGGTGAAATTTTTTTAATTGGTTTTCATTGTGGTTGTTCAAAAAAAAAAGTTAAATGGAGAAAAAAAACTATGATTAATTATTTTATAAACCCATAAATATTAAATATAATTGTTATAACTTTTTAAAATGTTGTTATTAAACTCGTGTGTACACACGACATTCAACCAACCACAATCATCGTTTTCATCCTCACCTACACAATAGAACACCTAAATCCCAACTTTGTAAAACCTAAAATCAAAACAAATCATTACAAATGCCAAGCTTCCTCGGATCTGTTATAATAAAAAAAGATCAAGGTAGTTGTACGTGTTGAAGTTGGAAGCCACGGTTGAGTAAAGCAGATCGGAGAAGAAGAGATGGGTGGTTGAGGATCAGTTAGGGCTTTTCCGAGTGGCCATGGAGATGATGATGATGATGGTAACCATTTGTGGTGTGGATGACCGGTGGTTGTATTTTTACGGTGGTGGTGGGCTGGTGGCGTCGAGTGACTATGATGCCAAGTGTTGTGATTGTGATTTTGAAAAAGACGATGTGGAATTGTGGATCAGTGGATGTTGTTATTGTTATAATAGTTGCTAATAACTTGTTATATTATTATTATTATTATTATTATTATTATTTTTATATTTAATATTATTATATTATAATTATAAGAAGAAGAGAAATTAATATTTGATTCTGAGACTTAAAAAGACTAAACTGCCTCTCGAGTTAACAGCTTAATCTAAGAAAACAGAAAAATGGACTAAAGTGGTAATTTTTTACAAAGTAAACATCAAAATGATAAAAGAAAATATAAGAAACAAAATGATCGAAACAGTAAAACCTAAAAACTATTTTGGCGGTTAGAAAATATTGGATAACCCAACCTGCCAAATACTTGTTAGACATACGAATACATGAAAAATGACGAACCATGTATATGTATATGTATATGTATATAAGAAGCTTGCAAGTTGCAATGAAGATCCACCAAGAATCTAAAATTTCTTAACGTGGATGAAATATGCCCTAACATTTCATATCCTCATCCCCAATCATCATCATCAACGTACACTTCACCCACACATCAAATACACCTCTATAACCTTCAATTTTCACACCAATTTTCTCTGCATTTCAATTCCAATGGCGACCTGGGTATTATCACAATGTGGTGTTACACCACTTCCAAGATTATACCCAAAACCAAGATTCACAATACCCACTTCCAACTCCATTTGTAAGCCAATCACATTCCGTTGTTCTTCAGTTTCAAGATTCAGAGATAGAAATTGGGGGTTAAAGGTGAGTGCACCGGAGAAGATACAGTTTGTTGATGAAGATGATAGTGAAGTAAACAATGGGTTTAATCCTGGTGCACCACCACCCTTTACATTGGCTGATATTAGAGCTGCTATACCCAAACATTGTTGGGTTAAGGACCCATGGAGGTCAATGGCTTATGTTGTAAGAGATGTGGTGGTGGTGTTTGGTTTAGCTGCTGTGGCTGCTTATTTCAATAATATTGTGGTTTGGCCACTTTATTGGTTTGCTCAATCCACAATGTTCTGGGCTCTTTTTGTTCTTGGTCATGATTGGTAATCAAGATTTTATCTTTTTGGGTTGATTTTTATTCTAATTGTTGTATATTTCTTGGTCTCACGCTAATCTTGACTTAAGAGGGGGGGGGGGGGGGTTCAGGGTCGGTTAGAGCGTCAAAATCAATATGGATGGTTGACGTCCTTAGGCTGGATGACTCGGGTATTGGGTAGTTATAAATGTCGTTAAAAAATATATTTGTTTATTGCTTAGTGGTATTTTGTTTTCATATCAAGATTTAATCTTTATGGGTTGATTTTGATTCTAAGTGTTGTATATTTGTTTCTTGTTTAGTGGTCATGATTGGGGATCAAGATTTTGTTTTTCTTATAAAAAAACTATCTTTTTGGGTTGGTTTTTATTCTAATTGTGATGTATTTGAATCTTGTGTAGTGGGCATGGAAGCTTCTCGAATGATGTAAAACTTAACAGTGTAGTTGGTCATTTACTTCATTCTTCAATTCTTGTACCTTACCATGGATGGTATGCTGCTATGCTTCAATCTTTCTTGATCTATGTTCCAATTGTTTTGTTTGATTAATTTGTGGTGTTTAATCTGTTTTGTGTTAATTGGGTTGGATGACTTACAGGAGAATTAGCCATAGAACTCACCACCAGAACCATGGGCATGTTGAAAATGATGAATCTTGGCATCCGGTGAGTCTGTCACTACTAATCTTGATTTATATAATGTTGAATTTGTTGATTTCAATGCAAGCTTTAACAAAATCCCGTGTGTTGTGACAGTTACCTGAGAAGATTTACAGAAGTTTGGATAATGCTACAAGAACTTTGAGGTTCACTTTGCCTTTCCCTATGCTTGCATACCCTTTCTATCTGGTTAGCTTCCTGACTCTGATCCAATTTACTATATACATGCCAATCATGACCCATTCTTAAAAAAGTGGGTTGATTTGGGCAAAAATAAATTGTATATGGGTTTGTTTGTCTACTCATATTAGAAAACGGGTCAAAACGGATTAATATTCTAATACTGAGGTATTTGGCGATTGGCATTGCATTATGGAAGTGATAATATAATCATTGTGTTTTAAAAGTCTCATTTAAGAAGTTTTAGACTTTTAGGTATGATAAAAGTGATTATATTTATTGATTTATGAGGGGTCAAATACTTAACTTTGGATTTAGAGTAGCTATAACAAAAATAATTCTGATTATTCAAGGATAATTCATATGTTAACAGTTCAATAATTAGTAATCGTCAAACACTCGAACACTTATTTTGATTATAAAAGTAACAAAGATGGTTTAAGATTTTACTTCAAATTTATGTCGAGTTTGGACATGTACACACTTTTCTGTATTTTCTAGCTATGTTACAACTAAAGATATTAATTAGTTGCGAATTAACAGTGGAGTCGAAGCCCAGGAAAGAAAGGCTCACATTTCAACCCTGACAGTGATCTGTTTCTCCCTAACGAAAGGAATGACATCATCACGTCAACGGTTTGTTGGACCGCCATGGCTGCCTTACTTGTGGGATTATGCTTTACAATGGGTCCTCTCCAAGTCCTTAAACTTTATGGCATCCCTTATTGGGTCAGTTAAATTTTTTAGCTTCTTCACAGCCATCATGTTCTTTTGTATTGGGTCACTAACAATCATGTTTCTTGATTAAATTCAGGGTTTTGTCATATGGCTTGATTTGGTAACTTACTTGCATCATCATGGTCATGAAGATAAGGTCCCTTGGTATCGTGGAAAGGTTTGAACTTTAGACCAACCATGATTTCAAATTTGCATTTCATCATAAAAAATGATAAATTTCTCAAATGGGTATGACAGGAATGGAGTTATCTAAGAGGAGGATTAACGACGATTGATCGCGACTATGGATGGATCAATAACATCCATCATGACATAGGAACTCATGTCATACATCATCTCTTCCCTCAAATCCCTCATTACAATCTAATTGAAGCAGTGAGTGTTCTTGATTACAAAAGTTGAAATCTTGTTAACAATACGCCATAATATTAATGATTAAAATTCAATAATGTTGTAGACCGAAGCTGCGAAGCCAGTTTTTGGAAAATATTACAGGGAGCCAAAGAAATCTGGGCCTCTGCCATTTCACTTGCTGGGGGTTCTTGTTAACAGTTTGAAGAAGGATCACTATGTGAGTGATGAAGGGGAGATTTTATACTACCAAACGGACCCAAAAATGGCCGCGAAATAGTGAATTTGTCAAGATTTAACAAGAGAAAGGGATACTAGAAGACCTAATGATTCTTTTTCTTGACATGAAATGATTCAAGAATTTGTATAAACACATTCTCAGGTTATTTAGGAAACCTGCATTCATTTTCTCTAATGAAAATAATGTAAGCAAATAGAGATGGTTACAAGATTTTAGTAATGGGATTTTGGAACAACAAACATGTGGCTATGATTGAATGAAAACATACAAGTTATATATTATGATTTTTTCCAACATGTAATGTCAATAAAATGTCTTCTTTCATTTTTTTTTTGGAGTTTACTGGGTCACATGTGGTTTGGTTGGGTAGAATATCACAAATTATATATGAGCTTTTACTTTTTTGTGATATTGCTCATTCTACTTGTCATTTTCACAAATATTAGTATATTATTTTAACTAGGTTTAATACCCGTGTGTTACACACGGGTTAAATAGTAATATTAATAAAGAAATTATAACCATTATGTTTAACGATTTGTAAATAAAATCTAAGGAGTTGGCTCCATCAACTTGCATGGTGAAAAATTTCACTAAATTTTTCCTCCTAAACTTCCTATTATAGATAAAATATTTTTCCCCCTAAAACCTTGATTTATTAGATAGATGTTTAACGAAATATGAAATATCAGTTGATTTATTTTGCTTCAAAGATTTATTTAAATGTATAACATGTAAACTTTGTCAGTTTATATAAAATGGTTCTTTTTATGTAAAACTGATTTTTTTAATGAAATTTATCAGTTCTCTTATTTATGTGAATTGTTCTGTTATTTAAATTTCTAAGAATTAATTTATATTTTATTATTTATTGTTTAATTATAATATATTATTTTTAAATCTTAGTTTTTCTATATTTGTTTGAATTTCAACATGTTTATAATTGTTCATTATTATCATTTCACCTAAGTCACTATCATCCACTATTCATTATCACTTAGAACCAATAACAACACATGCCACCATCACAAATTATCCATCACTCGTCACACGCCACTATAAACAGTAACTAAACGTTTTACACATGACAAAAGAGATATGTCATAGATTTAAACCAACTTTGATAGAAAACTAACAACCTGCTGTTGATCTATGATCGGGAAGATTTTCTTTATGTATCTTTAAGGAGTGTTTAGACGTCTTTTTGTATTTTAGAATATATTATGGATTTAAGTTTAACAATGTACAAATTTGTATGTGTTTAGAAATATAGTTACAGTCTAGATAATCCTTTGAAAAAATATATAAATTTGAGTAATGGTATAACATGTGGCCTCTCATATCATTTTTATTTTTAACGGCGACTTTTAAATTATGTAATTATATAGTTGCATCCCCCGCATTGAGAGACCCACCACCTCGTTTCGGTCAGTTATGTTGTTTTAATCGGGCTCAAACTGGTTACAAAATTTGCTTGAGCATTCAGTTGAGAAAAACCACACAAATACCCGTGTGGGTGATTAATAAAGAGTGATGCCCACCTATGAGTAAAATATGTTGGCTCTAAAACTTGAACATGTGCCCTAAGCCTGGTCCAAGCCTTATCATTGCCTAGTGTCCTCATACAATGTATATTGTATGATTTGCTACCTAGAAGCTCATGAATTTGTTCTTTTAGCCTCTAATCATGTAGGAGTTCACGCTTAAGTGTGGAGTTATCTTCTCACTATAGCCACAGTGACAAGACACGTTGATGTATTTGAGGCAGAATTTCTTATGAACCAATAACCACTTCTGTTCATGACCGACGTGAGATTTGTTTTGGTCTTTCGGATATAAATGGAGAAAACTATAATGATATTTATATGCATTTATGAAAAGAAATGTACTTAATAATGATAATGTATATTAGTGGCGGTCTCAAAATCAAAATAATAATAGTTAAATCATGTAATTATATGGATTGTAATATATTTATTATTATAAAAACAGTAAAAATTTAATCTTTAAACAAAAGAAAATGGTACTTTAAACATAATATACTTCGGAAATTTTTCCAAAATATTCCTTTATGTAGTTGTCCGACTACATAAACCAACCACACACAGCAACACGCACCCACAAAAGGAGGCAATTACACCTTTTCTTTTCTCGTCATTTAAATTTTCTATGTTAGTTGAGGTAGGTTGTTGTTAAAAAATTATTCGCCTTCATACGTTACCTGAGGTGTAAAAATCGAACGACTTTTGTGTGTATGCGTATATTTTTTCAATTTAAGACATTTTGTGAAATTTCTATGATAATGAGATTTAGTGAAGATTTAGGTAAAAAATAGACTCGGAATTTCCAATTAGCTAAAGCGATCTAAATTTTTTTTAATTGCAAGTTGCAAGACAGACAAAGATGAATGGATCTTCTGTCCATTTATTAAAGAAAATGCCGACCACTGTTATCTTTTTTGATTTTTTCTTTCCCTCTTTTTGTCAGTTGATTGCGACGTAAAATAAAAATGATTTAAAAGTTTCTCAATAAGTTAGGCCGGTGATAAAAACACATAAAAATAAATTTAAATCCAAATAAATATTTCATACATATGTGACTTTAATTGGTTGTTATTTTTTTTTAACTGACGTGAGTTTATTCGAAAATACTACGAGATTGTTTTATAAAATCTAAATAATTAAGTGTTAAACAATTAAAAACTTTGAACATTAACATGTTCTATTGATGAGATAAAGGTTAGAGTATAAGTATAGATGTGAATAATGTTGGTATATGTTATATTCAACATCTTTTTATCCTTAATCATTCAGTATTAAATTAAACCAATAAGAGATCTTTTTTTAATGAAACAAACGTTCTTAGGGGCTGTTTGGCAAAATCTGAATGATTAAGTGCTGAATGGTTAAGAGGTTTGAACCATTAAGAGGTTCTATCAATGAGATGGATGTTGGGGTAGAACTTCAGATGAGTATAAAGGTGGTATATGCTCCATTCAGTTTCATTCAGCATCTCTCTGTCTTTTAACCATCCAGCACTTAACTGAACCATTCAAAGGCTCTTTTTTTTTTCTTAAACAAACGCTCTGAATGCTGAATGATTAAGCATTGAACTGAACCATTAAAAGGTAAACAAACAGTCCCTTAGTGTTGAATGCTTCAACACCAAACTTAACCATTCGAAGGCAAACAAAAAGCCCCCCAAATATTACAAGAGCAAAAAGAAAAAGCTCAATTCTTAATTTTAAGCAAAAACGTTTATAAGATATAAGAAAATGATTGAATTGCAATATTTACTCATGAGTCTTGAAATTCCCAAACTAAAATTGAATAATTTCGTTTATATGTTAAACTTACATATGTGAAAGTCATGTGTACGTTATGTTAAATACACATAATCTACACATTTATATGTAAATTTAGAACATTAAAAATACATTAAAAAAATATTTTAATGATTTTTTATGTTTATCATACACGTTTATATGTAAGAATTAAATTTAAGATATAATTAAATAAAACATTAATAGTTTTTAAGCGATTTTGGTTTTTTTTTTCTTGCAATATATAATCGCTCTCAAATAAACTTAATCTTTATTAAATTAATAGATAAAAGATGTGAGGTATTACTTTTTATCAAACAACTATTATATCTATATTTAAAAACCATGCATACAATCTTATAAGATTGAATATTTAATCTGCTGGATAGAGGTTTATTGATACGGATATGGATCCAAGATTGAAGAATATTTAGAGATTTAAATAATATTTTATTTCTTAATTATCTTATCTTTTTTATAGTTATCATATCTTTTATTTATTTAATTTATTCGTGTTTATCTCTAGGTTTGTTAGACTCTTGTATAAGTATTAGGTATCTATGATAATTTATGGAGTTTTTATGGTTGAGTAATAAAATAAGAACTTTGTTCTTGGAACCTTATGGTTTGATTTATAGTCTTTGATTAATCGTTGTTCTTGAGCCATTTGGATATTCCCTTTGATCCAGGTGGCTTTGGTCCTAAGCAAAACTCGAGGATGAGTTTTTTTCGAAGACGAGGAGAATGATACCGATTCCACGGAATATCCAAATGGCTCTAGAACAACGATTAATCAAAGACTATAAATCAAACCATAAGGTTCCAAGAACAAAGTTCTTATTTTATTACCCAACCATAAAAACTCCATAAATTATCATAGATACCTAATACTTATACTAGAGTCTAACAAACCTAGAGATAAACACGAATAAATCAAATAAATAAAAGATATGATAACTATAAAAAAGATAAGATAATTAAGAAATAAAATATTATTTAAATCTCTAGATATTATTCAATCTTGGATCCATATCCGTATCATTAATGATACCGATTCCACGGAATATCCAAATGGCTCTAGAACAACGATTAATCAAAGACTATAAATCAAACCATAAGGTTCCAAGAACAAAGTTCTTATTTTATTACTCAACCATAAAAACTCCATAAATTATCATAGATACCTAATACTTATACTAGAGTCTAACAAACCTAGAGATAAACACGAATAAATCAAATAAATAAAAGATATGATAACTATAAAAAAGATAAGATAATTAAGAAATAAAATATTATTTAAATCCCTAGATATTCTTCAATCTTGGATCCATATCCGTATCATTTATCTTCTTTGATTACGTTGGAAGAGTAATAGTTAATAGTGATTAGAGAAGTGTAAAAAAATTATGTCATATAAGCGATGACTATACACCACATAAGATGTGTTGTCAGAAGGTGGTATTGATTAGAATATAATGTGAGGGTGATAGTGATAGTGATAGTGATTAAAAAAATAGACGGGTGTTGATTGAGTAAAAGATTTAAAACACACACATTCCTCCCTTGTCACAAACGAGACTAGCTTAACGCGACCAAAGGCATCACACGATCACATCGATGGTGTTGTGGTAAGGTTTCATGCATGTGATTACATGGATGAGCTTTGATGCCCCCACAATGTACTATCTTATCACCAAATTGCCTCTTTGGGAATAAATATATGAGCAATTTAAGTACCGACGACTACTAGTTCCTCTAATTCATTTTTATTATCCTTAATTAGATGTTTTAAGCCAAGTCGGGATTTTGAAGACCAGTCTCTTTATTTTAATTCATTGTTTTCAGGATCGGATCGGACAGTGAATCAGTCGTCTTACTGTCAATCTCAAGTCACCAAGGAGTCGGCACCAGCATGCCACGTGCAATAACCACTGCCAAGGAGTCGGCACTGTCAATCTCCGATCACCGGCATGCCACGTGCAATAACCACCACCAAGGAGTTGGCACTGCAATCTCCGGTCACTTGCATGCCACATGTTGGATATTTTGGTGTAACTTTGATTAAGTTGTTTAATTGAGTAAGCCATGATATTCATTAAGCAAGTTGGGTGTGAAGTCCACACCTGTTTAAGTATATTGTGTTTTGAAGTGGTTGTTGAGAGCGAGGTCCAATGAATAGAGCCCTTGTAAGCTTGAAAATGTGTTTATTTTAGTTATTAAAAAAGTATTTTAAAAATGTTTTTTTGGAATTGAGGAATAAGTGCTCTTTCTGAACCTCTAAACCCAATTCATCGATCAAATTCTTTTGGCTCATTCAGTCACTAACAAGTTCATACTAGTTCGTATAATTCAATTGAGTTTTATCCTATCAAAAGATTTAAGGGAGCCATCAAATAATTTTGATCTGAAAGTTGCAACAATATGATTTAAGATACCAATTTTATTCATGTCTCTTCACCAGCATATGATTATTGGATCAATAATCAAACCGCTAACCTCAAATTTCACATGCACCTTAGAGAACAACTTATTTAAATGAAAGCTCGAATCTTTTAAAGATCAAATCTAAAGCAACTCATCATAGCATATCATCTTGAAAAATGCTCGTTCGTATGAATATATAAAAGAATTAAATTTCTAGTAGGGAAATTATGAAGAACAAATTACATCAAATTATTAAAAAAATAAAGATTTGACCTCTTCGTCTCCTAAGTTATAATCATCTTCTTCCTCTTCTACTATAATGAAATACAAGTAATCAAGAATTATCAAAGAATCAACAAAGCTTTTGATCTTAAACAATCAGTTGTTCTTGCTCTATATACGTCTGGTCAACCCACTGCGGCACCTTCTCCGTAGAACTATACAGCCCGGCCCCAGCCCACGGATCATCATGTTCATGATTCGCCTTCATCGGTGATCCCAAATTCCCACTTCTAAGCCCGAAAGATGCCGACTTTCTAAGCTTATTAGCATCTTCACTATTGAAACCCCAGTCCACCTTCCCATCTGGCGAACCCCACTCGGAATAAGCCTGAGTGGAAGTTCGCGTCATTGACCGGGGACTCATACTCTGTAATCCCCGGTCAATAAAACTCTGACTCCTCTGTTTGCCAAAAGAAACAGATCTCGAATTCATCATCGCTTGCGCAACCGCAGCCGATGAATCAAACCCAAAACCTCCAGGTTTTCGCCCTGGAGATGACGGGTAGGTAGATCGGAGCGGGTTCAGATTCGGGTTTGTGTCGAGCCGGACGCGAGTGGGGGAACCGAAAACATCATCAAGATTAGTTGGTTTAATATCCCCAAATCTATTACTATTGTAAACATTAGCTGCTAAATCATCAATCATCTGCTGCCTTTGCAGCAACTCAATCTCCATATTCAAATCCCTAGCGTTTAAAGACGTCTTCAACCTGCTACCAGGAAGCTGCAACGCAGGCGGTGTCGAATGAACAAATTTATTCTGCCATAAATTCCCATTCACCTGTGTAGAAACCGAACCAATCGACGGTGACATAGGCGGAGTTGAACCAAGCGCTAACGGACTCATCGAACCCATTTCGATAGACCCAACCGAACCCGATTTCGGAGACGGAACAGCTGATCCAGTAGAAGCATACAACGGTCTTAGCTCCTCAACTTTATGAGCAAAAAAACAAACCTTTCTAGCACACCCAGTTTCATCTTTACACAAACGTGTACGATACTGAGCCGGATGAAGCCATGACTCAAACACACCATGTGCGTATTCACAGTTGTCTCCCTTTGCACAGGTTCCTTTACGAAACTCTGGGCAAGGGACACAACTGTATTGGTGCTTCGTTGGATCACGCCGGCGAGCGTTCTCGCCGGGGTGAACAAACGGGCACTCGGTCCAGTCGTGAGAATAAGCTCTTGAACACGGTTTCACTTTAAACATGTACATACGAAACTCATCGGTACCGTAAACACCTTCGTTTATATCCGGTAACGATACATCAACCGGATACTCTTTTTTCACTGCAACACTTTCTTCTTCTTCTTCTTTTATCTCCTCTTCACTCATACACAACCCGTTTAACAACATCGTCAACCCTTTTCGGGTTGACGATTTAACACCACGAGGAATTAAATCAACCGCCATGTTCCCGTATCCGTCAGATAAACTCCGATCTGCTCCGGATGCGAGTAACAGTTTTACAGCTTCGACGGAGGAAGAAGCGGCGCCGGCGACGGCGCAGTGAAGGGCAGTGGCGCCGTCTGAATCGGAAAATTTGTTGACGTCAACGTTTTGGGTGTTGATTAAGTATTTTAAGATGTTTACGCTTCCGTATAAGGCGGCGATCATCGCCGGAGTTCGTTGTGCAAAGCCCATCTGAAGTTTACATCCGATACGTCTTCCGTACCATAATCCGACGTCGTTTAAGTTGACGGTTGTGTTGGTTTCAACTTCAGATTTGAAGGCTAAAACATCATCAGCAGCTGCTAGTTCGAGTAAGATCGATGAGTTGAAGGAGCTTCTAACTTCATTCTCCATGATTAAACCTGTGGGTTTACACATCTGCAAGGCCAAATGTTAGTTTAACAATTAATGGATGAAGAAAGAGAAATGAGCTGTGTGTGTAGAATCAAAAGATTCTGGATTGAACGTACGAGATTAAACGGATGAAGAAAACAAGTGAAGGAAGATAGCTGTAAAGAGAGTTGTGAATGATTGATTGATTGAATAAGTTATGTTATGAAGATGAATAGGAATTGGGATGAACAATGATAATGATAATGATAATGGTGAATAAATATAAATATAAATATATAGTTTTGATTGAAGATATAAATAATGAAAAAAGGAAGAAAGTGGAGAAGGGAGAAGGAAGGTGTGAGTTTTCTTCGTTCTGTGGTTCTGTTTGTCGGTTTCTTGGTCTACGTTAAAGCTAAATTCAAATGCAAATGCAAATGCAAATGCAAATGCAAATGCAAATGAAATGTAGATTCAGATTTAGACGCGGAGTAGTAGTATGTTTGACTTGGTTTGTTGAGTTTGACCCGGCTGGATATGCTCAACGAAGTCTTTCTATAAGTTATGAGGCCCAAGATAAGAGGTGTTTTGTTTCTAACAAACTTTGGGCTAACTAAATACAAAATTGGCTGCTTTCATAATTATGGTCTGTGGGCTAACTAAATACAAACTTCAAAGTTAGAAACAAGGTATGCTAATATGCTATTGCTTGCTATAAAGTATAAACAATTAATTTCACCAATTACCTCTGTCAGATTGAACATGTTGAAGTTTAGTTTTAACCATTTTTATTTATATATAATCTAGTAAAGTGATAGAAACCACATAATAAATCAAAGTGGTTAGGTATCTAAGTCGAGTAAACCTAAGAAGTGTAAGTGTAAGGGTAAGTCTTGACATTTTACAAACACTAGAAAGGATAAAGTATTCAGTTTTAAAGCATAGTTTTTTTTAAAGTTAAGGGATGAATTGTGATGGTTTTAAAACATAGGGGGCTAGAAGTAGAAAATGTACTACTATATGATGTTTATGATTTTTATTTGTTTAAGGAAAACTGGATTTAAAAAAAATCAAATTTATTGGCCGACAAAGTTCTTAGCTCAGCAAAATGTTGGTAGATGTTAAAACACGCTTAAAGGCGTTAAGTTTTTCGAATTTCAAGTTAATGTTTTAAGGTTTTAGATCGGAGAAGAATACAAATCGATTTATGTAAAACTTAGCTTGAAGGGGTGCTCTAAATTTGAGGTGGTTAGTGGGTAAATGTGTCTTTTAAACAATAAATTAAAGGCTACACTTTTTTCTTCTCATCTTTACCAATATTTTTTTAATATTAGAACTTAATAGTCTAACTATTTGCTATTGGTTGCTACTGGTCTCCATTATGTGTTGGAGTTCCTAACTTTTATCATTTTGTCACCAACATACCACCGTTAGAGACATTAACGACGTTAAGTGTTTTTCGAATTCTCAAACGACGTTTTAAGCGTATTCGGAAGGAGAATAGAAGTTGATTTATGTAAAATTACTTTGAGACGGTGCTCCAAGCAACGTTACTTTTACGTACAACTAGGTATATTTACGTTGTCGCGCGTTGCACGACAGTTGTTAAACGTGTTATTACTTCTTGCAAACCGTACTAACAACCCACAAACAAAAATGTAACAAAAAAATCAAATTAAAAAAATCACAAAAATAACAAAAAACAACCAACAAACAAACTCACACATGACATCAACCAATAGCAACACAACACCTCATATCATCAACCAATATACAAGACCTCATATCATCAACCAATACAACCATAACACCTCATATCATCAACCAATAGAACCACAACATCTATATCAATTAACTCGTATTCTCTTTCAGATCAAAAGCCTTAAAACGTCGGTTTGAACCTTGAAAAAAAAACTAATGTCATTTTTTTAAACGAATGTCCGTTGGTGGCAAAATTGATAAAAGTTGCGGTAGTTGGGACCAGTAGCGGTCAATAGCAAACATTGGCGAAGGTTGATGGGGGTCGGGGTGGGCTGCTGCCTAGACACGTTTTTTCGTCACTAGTCTTAATATTGAGACCGATATATAAGTTTTTTTATTACGATAAGTAAAATTTTTTATTTGTAATGAGTTTCTCACCCTGACAAATTATGTACACGTATTGAGTTGCCCACCCTAAAAAATAAATTGCAAATTGACTAAAAATTTATTAACTAGCTTTCAATTTTGGTTGGTTTCCATTTACTTTAGGATATAGGGTTTTTAATTTTTTTATGTTTTGGGTTTAGGGTTTTAATTTTGCAAGTTTTTGATTGATCAAAAGAAAAGAAACAGAAAATCATGGAGAATAATGTGCAAAAAAATTGATTTTTTTTACCAAAACCAAACAAGATCAATGACCCGAACATATAACCTGAAAAATAGCAATAAGAAAAATAAAGTTAT
This sequence comes from Tagetes erecta, assembly GCA_030867185.1. NCBI lineage: Eukaryota > Viridiplantae > Streptophyta > Magnoliopsida > Asterales > Asteraceae > Tagetes > Tagetes erecta. The sequence continues at coordinate 16,325,149 of CM061491.1, read as the reverse complement.
CTCGTAATTTTTGACCCACCAACAAAAAAAATTAAATCCTCACCACTGATAGCAAATCGTTATAACTATAACTATTAAAATCTAATACTTCTTTTATTATTAAGGTTATATTTCTTATTAGGCTATAGATGTGTAGCATACATGTAGTTCATCATTGTAATGCAAGTTACTTTATTCTTTGATTAATGAAAAGCATCTTATAGCATCTTCATGGTTTAGGGATTGAGGTAAACACAAACTTAGTTAAGTTTATTGTGGATAAATGATTAAAGGCAATGATCTTCTCAATATGACATCTAGTTTGTATAAACAAATTTTTAAAGATACATATTGAATTTAATAAAACTAATCTTGTTATTATTTTAATAATTGAATCATTCATCCACATGTCAGCATTTTAACTACTTTTTATAAGATTTTGTTTAGGTGTCACACTTTAATTTAAATTGATGGAGGATTTTAAGACGGATCATGGTATGCTCCATATTCGAAATAACCCGATATGTTCAAATAAAAAATTTACCAATTATCATGAATGTTATCTTTTAACCCTGATATGTTTAAATACAAAATTTACTAGTTATCATAAATTATCTCTTAACCCTGATATATTTTTATATAAAAAGTTTACCAATTTTTATAAATAATTTTTTTATTTTAGCATATGATTTTTACTATAATTTATAAATATTCAAACCGATTTAATAGAAGAATGTTAAAAATAAATTTAATATCTAAATTTAGTTTAATCATATAATACCAACATCTCGTGTAGTACACGTATAGTAATTTACATAACACATAAATAAAGGAACAAATTACAAATCTCGTCCTTTATGTTTTTAGTATATTACAAAACTCGTCCTTAAACTTTGGTATTTACAGTGAACGTCCTTTATGATTAAGAAAGTTTGCAAGTTTCGTCCTTTCCACTAACGACCGTCAAATTTGTCCGTTAAGTCCAGTCATGTGACTCGCACATGAGGGTAATATGGTCAACTTACCTATCTAATTAACAAAATATTAGAAATAAATTAAAAAACATATAATCTCTAAAATATATCTCTCTCTTCACCGTCACTCTCTCCTCTCTCTCTCTCTCTGGCTACCCATCAAGAAACTCCATTTCCACACCATCATCGGAAACGACCGCCATCACCGGTTCACCATGATAAAAAAAACCCATTTCCACACCATCATCGGAAACGACCGACTTTTATGGAGGCTACGAATTTTATGCTAGGGTTTTTGATTGAGTCAGTTGTTTCTTTTCTATTTAAACGTATGCAGAGTCTTGAGTGAAGCATTCACTTTTCAAAGCATTCCACTTTAATAATAAGAACTTCAAAGTTTCAGTGTTACGATCTTGGTATCTTTGTTGTTCTTTTCCAAATCCTTTATTCTAGTTATAAATTCATCACTTTAATTAACTCAACTTCTTAGTTCTATACCAACAGCGACGGGTCTGGGATTACAAGTAGACGACATGTCAGGGGTTACAGTGTAATAGGTGCCTTCGAATGGGTTGCGTTCTCTGATGAAATGAAAAAAGATTTGTGGTTAGTAGAAACATATCCAACTCTGACGCACGGACCAAATCGATCTATCCTCGGTGGTGGGTCGATTGATGGAGGGGTTTCTGTGGGTTTCAATCGAAGAAGACGGAAGGCATTTGATGGTGGTTGTGGTGTGATCAGGGCTGGAGGAAATGTGGTGTGCGTCGGTGGCGGTCACCGGAGATGATTTTCAAAATGGGTTAGAAAGAGAGATAGAGGTGAGAGAGAGAAATCGCATGAATGCAGGTTATAGGGGTTATTCTTTATATTTTTTTTGTTTTTATTAGTTTTTTTAAAAATGACTGTTTTGCCCTAACATAAATGACACGTGTTACAATTTTCCGTTAAAAATAGATGGTTGTTAGTAGAAAGGACGAAACTTGAAAACTTTTTAAATCATAAAGGATGTTCATTGTAAATATCAAAGTTTAAGGACGAGTTTTGTAATATACTAAAAACATAAAGGACGAGATTTGTAATTTGTTCTAAATAAAGTTTAAACTTTTAAAGTTTTAAAGGCTTAAGCTTAACCATTGACATCTGATGGCTGCGGCCTTGTGAATATTGGATTTCAAAGTTTGGTAGGCCCGTATTTAAACAAGCTCCGGTCCATATTCAACATTCAACAAGTTCTTTCTTTTTTCAACCGAACGTTTCTATATAAAAGAGTATATAACTCAGCTAAATAATAAATTATAATAATGTTTTTTCTAAATATCAAATAAATAATGAAATTAAATTAAATATTTATATTTCCTTTTTGTTTTATATATTTCTGAATGATTTTATAATATAGTTAAAAAAACTTTATTATTCTTCGATTTTAATGCAATATCATTCAAATTTAAAAATTTAAAACACATCAAATATAGTCAAATATCATATTATCATTTGTATTATATAATATGTCAAGTTTTATACCCGTATAATACACAAATTATAATAACCTAGTAGTACTAGTATATATCTTAAAAGTTTGTTTTTTTTTCATTTGTAGTATATACGAATTTGAAGTCTAGTGGTTTATACGATACGAGCCTAGGCCCTAAGGGGGGAGGAATGGTCCTTGCCGGAGCCACCGAGATGGATCTCGGCACCACCTCGCCGGAGGAGGTGTGATCCTCACGATGAAGACGAGAAGACGATGAGCTTACCTCTCACACCACGAGCTCCCCAGCGAGGAGCCAAACTCGTCCACGAGAACACTCAACCAACTCCTTGTCACCTTCTCGCCATAACCACTCCGCTCACCCTAAGGTTTAATTAGACTGATTTATCTAAATTCTAAAGGTTGAGTGAACTCACGAGTAGTTTTTCAAACTTCAGTTCCAAATGAATAGTAATTTTTTAGGTTATTAATTATGTAATAGTTTTATATTTCAGTTATGAATAATAAGCTTGTAATTTTTTTAGCTAGGTTATTAATTATGTAATACTTTTATATTTCAGTTATAAATAATAAGCTTGTTTAAGCTTGTGAACCTAGTCAAGGTTGATATCTAAAGAACAGCCTTGTGCACATTTATAAAGTCAGCCAACACACTTTCTGTTTTTTTTTCCATAGATGTCCCTCGATTTTTTGAAATAATTTATGACAATTTTTGTTAAAACAACTCGCTTTGTTAAAACAATTACATAAAAATATATTTCAACATGAAATACATAATGTTTCACCGTTACGATGAGTTTTATTTAAACATTAACTTCATATGGCTCAAAATAACAGGAACTTTTTTAGTTCAAGTATTAGTTTTACTTTAAAGTTTAACTAGTTGTATTCACTGCTCGCGTGAGCCATGTTTACGCTAAGGTTCTTGTAATTTCAACTTGTGCGTTGCGTCATGTTTGATATTTCGTGAAAGTATTACGTATTTAATCTAGAAGTAATATATCACTATCATAGTTGTAAAAATCGTGTCTAGGCATCGACTACTAGGTGAGTACTCTAGTCGACCGAACTGGCAAATAATCCCGCCTAGGCCAAGTATTTGGTGAGTCATAGGGGTACTCCCCGTTTATAACCAAATACTTACAGTTCGCTACCCAACCAAGTCGGCAATGCACAGCGACTTTTACGAAAATGATCACTACTCCCTTTTGCTACCAAATGAAAAGAAATGGAAATATCATAGCACACATGGGCCCAAGTGAAAAGCACCAACAAATTGGTGGCCAAAACAAAAAAGCCAAAAGCTCTTGTTACCAAATGAAAAGAATTAAAGAAATGGAATTGTGCACACATGGGCAAAGTGAGTAGCACCAACCGATAAAAAAAAACAAAAGCTACTCATAAAGTAGGCAAGTAGCTTCTCTTTTAATATTTTATTTTATAAATTACTAAACATGAAAATCGGTTTTGTATTTGTCTTTATCTTAGATTTAAATTGTGTATATATACGCTTAGTTTGCGTAGTTGTGAACAAAAGTGGGCTTAGACGGATTGGTTTAATCCTTGCAATTTAGTTTGTAAGGTCTTGGGTTCAGGGTCGGCCCGTAATAGTAAAAAAATAGATTCTTGCTTTAGGCCCCACTTTTTCATAGGCCTCAAATTTTTAAAACTTCAATATTTTGTTGTGAATTCAAATCGACGATTACAATATAAAATCATTTCAGGTCGTTTGAAATCAAAAATCATCTTGGGTAAAAGATGAAGGTTTTTAACGATAGGCCTTCAAATGTTTTTTTCGCTTTAGGCCTCAAAAAACCTTGAGCTGGCCCTGCCTGGGTTTGAGTCTACTTGCTTCCCCTTGTTATTAACTTTTACTTTCAACGTTATGTATCGCGTGTTGGATAGAATCCTTTCTTTATATTTACGTCAAACTACGCTACCATTCTCCCATTTTTGAATTATGTTTTTCTACTTTAACGAATTTAAGGTTTTAATCCCAACTTTAACTAATTATCATAGTGCCGTCTGATGACTTAGCCTGTTTACGACTTTGACTTAATATTCTATTTTGACATATCGGGTTTTGACTTGGTTATCATTCTGAGCTATAAGTTTGAATATTTCTCCGTCATTTTGTATGTAACACATTAAGAATTTACACCATAACGTATGAGACATGGATTTTTTATCAACGTATGCGACGAAGTCACATATACAAGAACCGACCACTTGACCCGGCCGTTGCATCGCACGGCCTGGTCTTAGATCTAGTATATATTCAAAACTAGGTTTAACACCTGTGCGTTACACACGTGTTAAATAATAATATTTATAAAATCATAATCATTTTGTTTATAAATTTGTAAATATTTAATATTTAAAGATATTTAATTTCATCAACTCATGCATGGTATTTCATATCTTCCCTTTAAAACTTCCTTTTATTATAAAACTAGGTTTAATACCCGTGTGTTACACACGGGTTAAATAGTAATATTTATAAAGAAATTATAACCATTATATTTAACAATTTGTAAATATATAACATTTAAGGAGTTGCCTCCATCAACTTGCATGGTGAAAAATTAACTAAATTTTACCTCCCAAACTTCCTATTATAGAAAAAAAAATCCCTCCAAAAATTGTCCCCTAAAAGTTTGATTTATTAGATAGATATTCCCCCCCAAAAATCTTAAATTATTATATAGATACCAATATGTGCGCCAAATTTTTAGTTAATATACGACTTGGTTCATATTGTACTGTCACAATAACTACATTCACTATATTCTACTAACAACAAATACTTAGATTTTGAATAAAAACTTTGGATTCAAATATATTTATATCGGGAACGCTGACAAAAAAACTAAAACCAGCGAAATTTTAAAGCGTAACTATACATAGCATGACGGGTGAAATAAAAATGTGAATAAAAACATAAAACTTTTTGTGGCGAAAAAAAAAACCAATTTGGTGCCTAAGTATATAATCAACACTAAATTATTTATGAAATTCATAGATATCTATAAAATATAATAAAGCAAACTCATTTCTTGCCATGTGTTGATATTTTAGCATAGCTACCCCATAATTGTACACTTGTCATTATATCATTCTTCTAAAGCTTAGTTGTCTTGCTCTCCTTAAATTTCTCATTTATTTGTTTTTTTTTGGAAACAAGGTTTTGTTGAAAGATATTTAAACTTCTACAAATCCTTTGAGAGATCCTAATCCAACTTGACACTCAACTTTATCTAGATGCAACCGTTTCCGTCTCTTAGTCGGGTCGCCTTTCTATTGGAATCAAAGGTCCTCTTTTTGTTTCAGCTAAGGTTTCTATTTGTTCATCATGTTCTTTGTTTGAACTTGATTTGAAACTTGCGTTTGATTTCAAAAGTAATATTGGTTTTAAATTGAAAACTTCGAATTCTAAAGTTTAATGGAAAACCGTTGTTTGATCTAATTATACCCAAACCTGGACTATGATTCCGATCAAGGTTATATGCGGGGATTATAATTTTACCCAAACCTGGATTATATTCGATTTAATTTTATTTTTGTAATGGTTATGTTAAAAACTTGATTTTGTGGTTACTATCAGGGCGTAGATTTGCTATCATTTGCAATTCGCTTGACCGTAATGCTGTTTTGGATCGATTTGGTTATAAGTATTGTGATTTTCTTCATTTTTGAAGTTTAATTAAATTGGTGACACGTGATCAACAATGTATGTGAATCAACCAGTCTTTAAGACTTCAACAAAGATGAAACTCTTGCTGTTTTGGATACATGCGTGTTTATATACTTTTTGAACTTTGAAACTAAATGTTTCATTATCTACATCATAGTACTCCTATTTACTTTTATAAATTAATCGTTAATGTAGTGATTATATTTAAGTTGAAATAATGTTTCTCACATTATTGAGTATTTGTAATGCCATGTGTTTCCGGGAACTAAACATGCTTTTATTTAGAGTGCTACAATATCAAAATATTCAAATAATAGTTTTGTATGTTCTGCAGGTATACTAAAAAATTCAAATAATACTAACTTAACCTTGAAGAGTATTGTTGTCACTTACAAAGGCCTAAGAAAAGTGGTGTTTAGATGCTTTTGGTATTCAAGAACATTGGTTAATTTTCATAGACTATGCCTAAAGAGAAGTTTTTTTAGTTTAACTATTTAAACATTATTCTAATTCAATCCCGTGTTAAACACGGGTCTCTAACCTAATGAGTAGATATACTTCGTCCACGTATTGCGGCAGCTGGTGATCGAAATCTAAACATAATATATAGTAGGAACAATAAACATCGTGGCTACATAAAATAGTTATCGTTTACCATTATGATAATACTAGTATTAGTAGTAATATTTTCGTCCATAACGGGATTGGGTCGTCCTGGTACCATAATGTTACTGCATTATATCACCTAACTAGGTGTAATACCCGTGTTACACACGGAATAAATAATAATATTTATAAATTAACTATAAACATTATGTTTAAGAATTGGTAATATTTAATATTTTTGTATTTGGTTCAATCAACTCATGCATGGTATAAAACCACTTAATTTTCACTCTCAAATTTCCAATTATAGACAAAAAAAATTTCTCCTCAAAATTGCTCCCTGAAACATTAATTTATTAGGTAGACTAGGTTTAACACCCGTGTGTTACACACGGGTTAAATAATAATATTTATAAAATCATAATCATTTTGTTTAAAAATTTGTAAATATTTAATATTTAAAGATATTTTGTTTTATTAACTCATGCATGGTATTTTATATCTTCCCTCTAAAACTTCCTTTTTATAAAAAATTCTCCCAAAAAATTGCCACCTAAAACCTTGAATTATTATATAGATATATAGATACTAATAAGCTCGAGCCTCGAGGATCTTGTTGGCCCTCATATTTTTCCCCACATAGTTTGTAAGACATCGAAGGATCTCTCCACATCTTTTCTTCCGGACTCTTGATTTTGTTGTTTGATCCAGCCATTCCAAAGAATGCATGTCAAATCCAAAGGTCGTGTGACACAACTTCCTCTAGCGTATCTGTCTATGATCACTAAGAGCATATTGACCTGCTCTCTATCCGTAAATCAATGCTTCTAAGAATTTAAGGAAATCGATGTGCAACTTCATGTTCAGCTACTAGCTAACTGGTTAGCGTCATCATGTTGGGTTACCCTTCTTAAATACCTAGATGAATAAAGTTATATATATATTTAATTGATGTGCAAAATGTACTTTTCTAGACATTGTTGAGAAGTACATTCACTAATACGTAAGTATTCATCCCATTAGTCAGCTACAATATGTCAATTGATGAATGAGAGTTGGCCGGGCAGTTTTGTCTTGGTTATGGACAATGAAATGAATTTATAATGGACAATGGGATGAAATTTAAAATGTTCACATTTGTGTGGTTCATATAAATTTGTGACAATGTGATAAAAAAAACCTTATGTGGAGCACATCCATAACATCATCTTATGATACTTTCATCGTAAACCCAGCTTAGGACCAAGTAATCGTTCCATAAGCGTGTGTCTCTCTCTTTACAACCTATATCTATTTCTTTGTGTTTCGTTTTACGTTGGGAAGAAATTATCTTCTTATTGATCGGGCTCATACAGTTGCATGGTGACTTGTGAGATCGATCTTCCATGTCATCGGAAATCAATAAGAAAATGTTATGTGAGCATTTAAGGAATGTTTACGGGCGTAATGGTTAAATAAGTGGAAAGAGGGTTGTGTTTGGAATAAAATGATTAAATGTGTGGAAAGAGGGTTGAATGTGTAGGAACCGTCCGTACAAAAACACAATATTATTCTTTAAATTCATTTACAATACAAAGAAAATAAAGAAAACAAGTAAATTACAATATGAGTACAACCGAAATAAAATACAATACAAGAAATGAGTAGAAGCAGAAGCAAAAACATGGCTGAGGATTCGTGTTCAACACGGGTCCCTTAAAACAAATTTCGAGTCTCCCAAGAGAACTCGTTTGTTTCCCAGGGTACAACAGCCGAAGCAGTATGTACTGCCGGGATTGACTCACAACCCAAATTATATTTAAAGAAAAGAGATGAAAAAGATCAACTACATGTTGAAATAATTAGAAGAGAAAGAATGAGAGAATGTTTTCATAGTTGGAGTTCTTTGGTGTTGTATTTGGTTTGTCTTTAACCAAGGTTCACCTTGGTATTTATAGGACAAGAATGATCAGTTGAAACACCACATTCATTGTCCATAAACTTGGAGTAAAACACTTAGTCAACCTAATTATGAGTTGAAATATATATTCAACACAATTAACTAGTTGAAACTCATAAAATATTCAAACTTATAACACCAACTAATTTATTATTTTGTATTTTTCACAAAATATAATTTGTGTATTACAAAATTTTCCAACAATCCCCCACATGGGAAAAAGACAAAATCTCATTTCTCAAATGAAAAACCCATTTTCTCACGTGAAAAACTCATTTTCACATATTATTCCAACAATCCAAATTGATCGTTACATACTAGTTCCTTAGATATAATTTAGCGGTTGAGTATTGCCGGATAGGTAGGTGTTACCTTTGAACCTTCCGTTGTGATGCATACTTAGTCTCCTAGTGGTTCGGTAGACGTGATGTCCTTGAACCAACCACCACTTATGGAGACGACAATACACTTCACACAACACTCTCCCTGGTTCGATCAAACCCTCATTGTCGTGTCCGTTATGGTCATGGAACACTAGCCTGGTTCTGCGAAAGCTCTAGGAATTGCGCACCCCACAATTTCATTCGAAGCGACCCCACTTCTCTTTCACATAGGTGATTTATCTAAAAAATCATTAAAAGAATTAAGGTTACTATGATTACGCAAATCATTAACCATACGGTATGCTTAGCCTCACAACGTGTCACTGTTGTTATAGGAATGGACTAGGAAGTATTTAAGCTCCCTTTATAATTTAGGAGGACATATATAAACGTTTATACATATTAGCTTATATATCGACTTTTATATTAGCTATGCCCCCACAGTGACCACTCTTAGATATATGAGTAGGTTGTCCTATTGAACTTAGATCTTGGGATCTCCAGTCAACTAAGTTAGGTTTTCCTTCATATACCATCTTTCATGGGCTTTAGTCTCATTCCGCAACTCCGTCTCTCATCAACCCACGGTTGTTGGATCCAAAACCATTATCTATGACTTCGTCAAGTCAATATAGATAATTGCAGTTGAGATGAGTTGTTATGATGTGTTATTAACTCACAAGTTAATCTTGTCTTTTTACATTTTTAAGACAATAACCCTAGGTATCAACCCGAATATAGTTATATAGGTATATTTTTGTCTTTAAAAACACATTTCAATGCTAACATATCCATGTCATTAGTAATTAGATGTCAAATATAACTAATTGATCTTTGAGTCTAACTAGTAGATTCGGTCACATATTTGCATTATATTTGGCTCAACAAAAGGTTCTCTTTTGATACGGGTTTAAGAAAATTTCTCAAATGGTTTCCCCCCACATTTCTTGCACTTAGATATAATATGTTTAAATATAGTATTAGACATCCATGATTTGAACAAGATCAACGTCTTTGTATCAATGATGTCATAAATACTTGTTTACCGACTAAAGCAACACATGCCTTGTCATAGGTTGTTATCAACCATTTCAAACTTAAAATACTTTTAAGTTACCATCTAGATTAGATCTAGAAAATTTAGTTCTCTATAAGCTATATAACTTTTCTTAGATTGAATGACAATCATCATTCACATTGTCTTATACACAACTTTATGTTTATGTTGTATATGAGTTGAATGTTTCACATTAGTAGTCTCCTTAGAGCACCATAATTAACAAGTACTAGTCTAGCATGCTTTAGACTACAATACTCTAGCATGTGAACAGAAGATGCATCATTCTGATTCTTCACAGCTTTTAAGGAATATCCTAATATTCGTTCACAACATTCATTTCATATTTTAAACAAACAATGAGAGTTGTTCAATATCCCAAAATCTCAATATTTAGGAATATATGTCTAATATGTAAGTTATATAAACATACATAGATCATCATTCAATCTAGGATCATAAAAAAAAGTTTCATCATTGACTTATATGGACTTTGAACAATCACAAATTGATCTCTCATAGTGGTACTCCCACTTTGAACAATCACAAAATTGATATAAACATCATGTTGTTTATATAGTAAATTGTTCACAAGTATTAGTATTTGAACATTTATATATGTTCCTAGCAATAAGATTTATCTTTCTATCAAATAGTCAACTTGAATCTATTATTGCTTTATGACTATATTAACACTTTATGTGAAACTTTTGGTTTATTTCGTTCTAAACCAAATCTTAATTTTGCCAAAACATGCACTTAGCAGTTTCGAAATAAACTAATTTAATTTTATGTTTTGATTACGGAAATCAATACCCAAAATTGTAAATAGTTTTATTGAATAAATAACTTCTAACGCACATGTTAGATATAAGATGTTTACATAAGACACTCTTATTTAAATTTATCATTAACACAAATGTTAAGAATAAACGCCTACATAAGACGCTTTTAGACCATAAAATTTAGGTCATATCTAACACACATGCTAGATAAGTAAATGGATTCTAACACGCACATTAGTCAACAAAAAGTCTACATCAAACGTTCTAAGCATATGGTTTCATGTAATGAAAGGTTTCAACAAAACGTTTACAAAATGTTTTGATGCAAAAAGTTTTATAAAATGATCATTTGTAAATCACGCATAATTAATGATAATGATTGTCAACGTTTTTGAGTGAGTAATGATTTTATCATTTGTTTCTAACAAAAAAACGATTTTTAATTAAATTTAAAAGATTAATACTAAATCCATACAAAATTGATTATATTATAAAGAATCTCTTCTAATACTTAATTAGAATATCAATAGGTTTTAACACACATGTTAAAACACAAGTTTCACTTTCACATATGAAATATTTCTTACTCGCAAATAAGAAATACCGGTTTTCATAAGATGCGTACACAAGCATGACCATTCTTAAGACGCATATGAAAACTCATCTTGGAACCGACAAACGGTTAATTCAAAGTTTTAATCTTGAAACCACATAAAGTTTCAAAAACTTTGATTTAAAACAAAATTGGATCTTCAACCTTTTTGTTTTAACACCCTGAACCATTTAACAAAATGGTTGTAATTAAAATAAACCCACTTTTGAATGCAAAAGAAACTCATAAGAATTTAAACTTCCCAAAGTAATTGATACAAGTTTTATGAAAAACTACAAAAGCTTTTAAACATAAGCAAAAATTACACTAAATCAAAACCAACGAATGGTAAAAAAAATGAACCATTTTCTTTGTAAATAAAATCCGGTTCTAGAAAGAAGTCAAGTGTAAGCTCTCTAAGTCCAACTTTGAGAGAAAAACAATGACCTTTTTTTTTAAAATACGAACGGTGATTTAAAAAAAATTTGTTTTAAGATTGTAGGAACCGTCCGTACAAAAACACAATATTATTCTTTAAATTCATTTACAATACAAAGAAAATAAAGAAAACAAGTAAATTACAATATGAGTACAACCGAAATAAAATACAATACAAGAAATGAGTAGAAGCAGAAGCAAAAACATGGCTGAGGATTCGTGTTCAACACGGGTCCCTTAAAACAAATTTCGAGTCTCCCAAGAGAACTCGTTTGTTTCCCAGAGTACAACAGCCGAAGCAGTATGTACTGCCGGGATTGACTCACAACCCAAATTATATTTAAAGAAAAGAGATGAAGAAGATCAACTACATGTTGAAATAATTAGAAGAGAAAGAATGAGAGAATGTTTTCATAGTTGGAGTTCTTTGGTGTTGTATTTGGTGTGTCTTTAACCAAGGTTCACCTTGGTATTTATAGGACAAGAATGAGTTGAAACACCACATTCATTGTCCATAAACTTGGAGTAAAACACTTAGTCAACCTAATTATGAGTTGAAATATATATTCAACACAATTAACTAGTTGAAACTCATAAAATATTCAAACTTATAACACCAACTAATTTATTATTTTGTATTTTTCACAAAATATAATTTGTGTATTACAAAATTTTCCAACAGAATGTTGTAGTGATTCTTTTATAGCGATTTGTTTTTACTGTTAGATGTTAGATATTTTAGGTATATAACCAGAACTTTTATAATTTCTTGTGTGTTGCAGGAGAGGTGTTATGATGGCTCATAACATGCAAAAAATCATCTTATAGCATTACACAAGATCATTTGCAGCCGGATACAAAATTTTTGACTATTAACTAGTTTTGGCCATACATAAAAAATATACCGGCTATAAATCTTATAATAGCGACTTGCCGGTTATACACTCAAAATATACTGCATTCTAGTTATAAAAATTGATGTAGTTAGGCTTTTGTTAGCCAAAATGTAAAACCCACAAAAACTCACACACTAAGAGGTTAAAATGTAAAGAAGTAGCCAAAATGCAAAACTCACAAAAAGCACTATTTATGAATTTTTGGTGGCCAAAACTTAAAAAAACCAATAAAACAATTGATGGCCAAAACTTAAAACCATAAAAAAAAAACTTTTAGTGATCAAAATGCAAAATCTAACAAAACAATGGTGGTTAAAATGCAAAACCACAGAACCACTAATCAGTAATCATGCGGTTTTTAAATTAAAAGTATATATATATATATACATATATATAATATTTAAGTAGCTATTTTCATAAGTTACAAAGTAAATTTGGCCATTCGGTGTACTCCCAGTGTCTCTCACGCCTCCTAGCTAGAGGTGCACAAAAAAACCGGAACTGGAACCGATCAAATAACCGAAAACCGGTTCTTAGAAGAACCGGTTCTTGTAGAACCGAACCGGAACCGAACCGAAGGTTCTGAATAGGTTCTACTATTTTTTACAAATTATAGGTTCCAAAAGAACCGGAACCGGTTCCTAAAAAAACCGGTTCTTGAAAAAACCGGTTCCTGGAAGAACCGGTTCCTGGAAGAACCGGTTCCTGAAAAAACCGGTATGTTTTAGTATTGTTACTTATTTAATGTTTTAAAAGCTATATATCTTGTAATATTTAAAGTTTTTAATGTTACTACTTATTTAGTTAAAAATAATATAATAAATTTATGACGATAAACTCTAAATGAAAGCCCAATGAGAGTGAAGATTTGCAGCAACCTAACGTTTCGGCCTATGTCATTGAAAAAACCGTTTTTTTTAAAGAACCTGAACCGGTTTTTTAGGAACCGGAACCGGTTCTTTGAGAACCGGAACCGGTTCTTTAGGAACCGGAACCGGTTACTAGGTTCTTGTTTTTCACCAAAAACCGGTTCTAGAACCGAACCGGTTCTTGTAAGAACCGGTTCCTTTATCGTCAACAAGAACCGGAACCGGTTCTAGAACTGGAACCGGTTCTTCAAAAAAACCGATTTGTGCACCTCTACTCCTAGCCGTGTCATCGTTAACGCCTTCCCAGGGGCGGCTTAATATTCATATGGGCCTTAGATGAATAAAAGATTTGAAGCCTTAGATGAATAAAAGATTTGAAGCCCTTTTCCAAATTCGAGGTTTAGAATAGTCAAATAATCAACTATAAGGTCATCAACTAAACAAGTAAGAAAAAAGTAATTAACAAAGCAACTAAGAAGAATTCCAAAGAGTTTTAAAATTTAATTCCACACATTATTTAGCTTTAAAGTTTGTTAATTAAATAAATTACCACTTATAAACTTCCTACGATAACCTAGTTAGTTAAATTTATGTAAAGAAGTGTTTCTGAAATAAATTTAATTAATTAAAAGAGTAAACTGTAATTTTAGTCTATATGTTTTGATACCATTAATAAGTTTAGTCTTATCTTAACAATTTTGGTCCTTGTGATTTTATTTTCTAATAGAAATTGTCCAGAACACTATAGGTCATTTCTCTCATTTTTTATATAAGTCATTATGTATGTTAACATTTTTATTTAGTCACATGTCAAAAAAAGAGAGAGAAAGCAGACATTTTTATTTCGCATGTGAGAGAGACTTAATGGAAAATTGGATTGAGTTGGCGTTCGGGACCATTTCTGTTAGAAAATAAAATCACAAGGACCAAAACTATTAAGATAAGATTGAAACTGTTAATGGGACAAATTTTGAAGAGATTTAACCAGTTATTGCAGTTGTTGGGCGTGGCAGAGGAAAAAACATAAGGAAAAATAATCAGCTATAGGAACACAAAAAATTAAACAAGGGAGATGGAGGTTGGGAGAACTCGAAGACCGGACATTAAATAAGTTACAAAATGAATAACCAACCAATTGATCATAACTCATTTGTGTTACATTCTTTGAAATTAATATATATGTATAGTCTGTTTAGTTGAAAAAAAATTGGGGCCTTAAATTTTTGAAAGCTAGAGAGCTGGCCCTACACCCTCCACACCACTCCGTGGGGGTTGTGAAGGGGCGTGATAGGGGCAACCATGAAAGAAATTGAATTTGTTGGTTGGCTAGCCGTTGGAACATTTAAAAAAATGTTTTTAAATACTATGTGTGTATATATATATATATATGTGTGTGTGTGTGTATATATATAACACTACATAAATCTACACACACTACACACCCACTTTCAACTACAAAAAAAATCAACAATGTTAAATATTTCATCTTCACGAGCATCCTCCTCTTCTTCCTCATTCTCTGACTTCGATGCCGTTGGAGGGTGATGTACGCAAGCATAATTTTGCATAACATGGTTATTGAAGACGAGGGATGTGCCTTTGTCACTTACAGCGAAGATGAAATGAATGCTCCGGTTGAAGAAGATAACGAACAACAAAAACAACAAAACAAACGAGACTTAAAAATAAAGAAGTTTTTGGACAATTTCGGTCGGACCTGGGCTATAATCTTTGGAAAATTGCGAATGATATTAGTACTTTTTTGTAATATTTGTACTTTTTTAAAAAATATTTGTAAGTATTTTTTATTTGTAATATTTGTAGGTTATTAACGATATATTAATATTATTATTTTAAATTTATTAAAATGTTTAATTAAATATGTTGGGAATGTGGAGTGAGAGAGAGTGAAGTGGGTGTAACCAATTCCTAGAAAAAATGTGGGGTGATATCAGATATGAAAGTGATATGACGCCTATGTGAAGTGAAAAGGGGTTAAAATAGACCCCTAGCCTAAGCGTTAGAAACTAAAATTAATTAATACGGCTCCACTAAAGTCTAAACCCCACACACACCCGCTTGTGGCTACGTGCCTAAGCGTTAGAAACTAAAATTAATTAATACGACTCCACTAAAGTCTAAAACCCACACACACCCGCTTGTGGCTACGTGCGAGAGAAACGACACCTAGGGATCGAACCAGCAACACCCGCCCGCCCCAAAGTGCGTGGGCCATGTCTGCGCATGCGGTGGAACGTGGTGCATGTCGGGGGTTAATCTATGTAGGAGTATTATAAGGTCATCAAACACTAATATTGACAAGATCAAATATATATATATATATATAGCAACACTTGGTCTAGTACTATATATGAGGAAAAGGAAGATTGTGTTGTCTAGCCTTATACGAGTAATAAACATAGCAATGTTGAACAGAAGGCAACGAATAATTTGAAACGAGAAATATATAGTTGTTTCATCTTATAAGATGGCAAATGAAATGGCCAAGCTAGTTGTGGTGCCAAATTATGTATACTTGTAATAACAGATCGAACTAGGTACAACAAGAAGTGCTGAAACAAAAAATTCATATCAGATATTCATCTAACATTTAAATTTACAGAAACAGGTTGCAATATCATCGTTACCTTGATATAATATTACTCCGGCCATTTGATTATTGTCCATAGCAATCATTAACTAGTTTTATACCCGTCCAGAGGCCGGGTTCGGCATGTTAACAACGACCTACAATGGTTTTCATATGCAACGTTTTTCTTTTATGATTATTTTTATATGTTACTATCAACAAACAAATTTTAACCACATAATTAACCACAAATAAATATAAACACAATAAAACCTTACGTGAGAATCATATCATACTTGAACAAAATTACATCATATAAAAAAACCATTTATATTGTCTTATTAGTTAGTATATTTATTTATTATGTATATAGAATGACACATCAACTTTAACTTTATGTAGAGTATCAAATACATTAGTTTTGAAACAAACCCTGAACGGTGGCGCGCAAGTACCTAATGAAAGACTTTATGTGCTAACAGGTACGTATCAACTACAATTACGATTTGACTGACATTTGAACTATACTTAAAGACCTAGTTGTTAGTATTTACTTTCATTTTTATGTTATTAGACAAAATGGCTTCTTGATTAAATTAAGCCTGTAGTTAAATGCAAATTTGACATGCTGTAGAAGTGCAGAACCATTCATATACCTATTGCTCGGTATGACGATATTATGGAATAATATCGGGTGTTGTGGGATAATAACTATAAACATAACTTGCAAACACAAATGTTTGAATGATCTTTCCACACGTAAATAAGACAAAAGAGTTTTACATAACATACGGCACCATGTTAGATTGTTCGCCAAAAATAATGAGTATAAAACATATAATCATTGGATCGAACAACAGTAAATACTCCAATCTAGCTTAGGCAGATTAGGTAACGGGTCAAGACGGATAGTTGTCCGGTTGATCTGCAAACACTTTTCCTCAAGTTACAGATAATACTATATAAAAATAACTGAACTTTTGATTAACTGATTTAAGTTATCCAAATGCATCTAGATAAATTATGATCATTTTAACCCATTCGGTTAGATCGACTGTTATATATGCAAATGAGTCAAACTATCCCTTCTAGTGTCATGCTAAACAACTCAAGATGCAGAAACAATACAATATTTGTAGCCAGATGAAAAGAATTATAGTTTTTTTGTAAATCAAAATTCCAACTTGATGATGATATTGTCCTTATAAGATAGCATTCATGTCTTATAACTATTTTCAAACACTCTTATAAAATAATTGGCTAGCAAAAAGCTAAAAATTTTAGTGGACGGGAGCAAATTGTGTCAAATTCATAAGTATAGCTCTTTAGTCTTTAGTGAACTAACTTTCACATATATCACAATTAGTGTGCATTCATAAATATCATTACAAAAAGAAATATCGGAACACAATACATGATGAATTTGTAGAACTCAATCTCTTGATGAAGACTTCCTTCGACTTCTTTAACACTCCTGCTCAATAGGAAAATATGATTAACCAATAACTTATACATCTTTGTTCAATAAGGTAAAAAAAATAACCCGCTCATTATTCATAAAAACAGACCAATCTGACACATGTGGCTGAAAGTCACTCCCAAAATTCAGTGTCCATAACAGTTCCAAGATACTTGACAAAACCCAAATTCAAAATTACATAGGCTTTGGCATATCCAATTGTTAAAACATAGCTTCCAACTGCATAAAAGATCTCCGATCCATGCATGCCAGACCAAGAAGGGAACAATGTTGTTATGTTGGCACTCTAAATAAAAAATATTTCAAAAGATCATCAATCAAAAGAAGCTTGAGAAATTCAACTTTTGAAAGTATAATAATTATATTGATACTTCAATGTGTGAGAAAAAAAATAATTGATGGTCTCTGATGGCCACCTTGGAAACAAATAAATGGTTGCTACACGGCTCGTGGACGGTGTTATATATCACCATCAATTCATATACAAAATCCTTCAAAAAACCTGCGCTGCAAATTAGACCAAATCAAAACAAAAAACACCCATTTTTCATATCATTGATGATTGCCTGGTGAAAATTAGTAAATCGTGATTATCTTTTAAATGGAAAAGAAAATACTCTTGATGAAAAAGAATTTCTGAACAATGAACACCACGTCCTTGTGATTGGTGTTGCTGCAAAACAAAATGATTAGTTGGATGAAAAAGTTGCAACCTGAATGAACATAGACAAATTTGATACCGTAATTCCTGCCAATTGAAACCCTACTTTCATGAGTATGAAACAGTAAGTGAGGATGATTGTTTTTCTAGGAATTAAGATGGGATTGCCATTGACATCAAATCATCGGAGCAGAAGACAAAGGAAGAGCCATGTCAATAGTCTTCAAATAGCTACCAATTGAGATAGATTGACCAGATTGAAGGTGGTCTGCGGTGGATTAGGTAGAAGAAAAGAAGGTGCAGGCGGACAATTGAGAACATTCTCTCTTTATGTTCTCTCACATAAGTCATAACCCGCCCGGAGGTGGAGGAAAAAGCGGACGAGTGAGGAGAGAACCGTCTCTGCAACTGCCAATTTCTCCTCCAAATGTGGAGCAAAATTGGTTACGTGGGTAAAAGTCGATATGCATGCGTGATGTTGTGTGAAAAAAACTCTCCGATAAAAACTCAACCGCAGGGTATTAAGGGCCAGGATTTCGTTTCAGCCTTGATGGACGGTCCAGATTGAAGCTTCCCGGTGGTTACACTCACCGGAGCAATATAATATATAATTAAGTTATGTCCTAAGCAATTCGGTTGTTTTATTCTATACACTACACTATTACTTATGTCTCTTGCCTATAATTTTAATCATATAATTAAGTAGGCCTTGAAACATCGCCTATAATTAACGAACGCAACTTGTTCTTCGTACGTAATACTATAGTCATTGCTCGCTTCGATGCACCAAATGCATTTCAATCAAACGATTTAGAAACACGAACCATGCCTAGATGATCAAAAGTATGGAGATCGATAAAGAGGATTCAAACACATTAAATTGTGAAATTCGATATCGTGGACACGATTGAAACATAATTTAGGAAAAAATGCTCCTTCATGAACTGAATTACTTGTATCATTACAATTAGGTAATGATCACTTTACAAAAAATATCTAACTATTTAACTAAATCTCGTAACTAACTTGTAAATAATGCATATATATATATATATATATATACATAGCACATGACAACATGCATATTCCCATGTTAGCATCTCTCTTTGTCTCATCAACATCATTATATATATGATCGATCAAATGAAACACTAGTTAGATATAAAAAAAGTAACCTAACATCGTTTATGTATAATGATATTTAACGATCGATCACAATGTATGAAACTTAAATCATTTTTTACAGGATATAGCTGACCAGCTGCATGCATCTTATTAATTAGTACAACATCGATCATCAAATAATATATGTCGTATTTAATTACAATATGGTTGAGATATATGTATAATTTAATTTGACCGATAAGAGCATTAAGGTTTGTAAGGCTTAGGTTAACCGTTGACATTTGCTGGCGGCTATATATCGATTCAAAGCATGGTAGGTCCTTCTAGAACTGTATTTGTATTAGTTTGATTTCTTTCAACTCTTAATTATTTAATGTGCAACGTACCTTTTGAACCCTTTTTAATGATTGATATTGAGTTATTTTATTTAATTTAGGAGTTACTATTTTAGTTTGTTTAATTAAGGTTATTTAAGAGGTTTATATATTTGTATGCTTTAGTTTATTTCATTTTTAATAACGAAAGACCGTTATATTTAAATGACATGCAATGATCGAGCTTAAAGCTTCGCCCTTATCCATCTAGCGGGCGCGTTCGGGTTCTGTCATAATAAAGGCTCCCTCAATCTTTCATTTCAGAATCAAGTTGGTCGTAGTCAAAGACTCGTCATTCAAGCATTACAGAAACAAAACCATGGTATGATGGTAGGAACCTAAACGAGTTTCTCACAAAATATTAGTGTTTTTTTGCGTTTTAAATACATGAACTTTTTGAGTTATTTATATTTTACATGAACTTTCAAATTAATATTTCCAAACTCTATTGTTATTGTTGCAATGCCAAGGGTTCACGTAAAGATTTTGTTTCTTTCATATGACGTATGATTATTCTTTTACACCCCGGCCAACACACATATATACGTCAAGATCCCCAAGGTTAAAATTTAATTCATTTTACGGTTTGACGTCATTTGACGTCTCCGTTGTAACACACGAGTCATATCATTCATTACATAAAGTGGTGGAGCTATTTTTTTCATATAAACATGGGAAAGGGATTAGGGCCGAGTATTTCAACAGTCGACCTGTAAAGGACTCGGGAATCAGTCCACATAACAACAAAACCAATTAACCCACCTAAAATATATGGTTCCAGTCCAAGGTTCTGTATAGGAGATATGTGGGTCGCGGGTGGGTTATGGTTCAAACCCACCTAAATGTGGGTTCACCCATTAACCCCTATATTGAAGGTGTTAAAAATTAAACCTAATATTATATGGAAGATGGGATGGGTAGTAGAATCGTATAGAAGTTTGTTATCCGCTACCATTCATATATAACCGAGGGATTTATTTGTACATAAGACTGGATTAGATGCGGTAGAAAAGAAATTAACGAAGAGGAGAAAAATTAGAAATTTAACAAGTATGTTAAAGGTAAGTATATTCATTTTTTAATAATATTTTATGGTTATTTTTAATAGTTGCTAGCACTTACAATATGTATAATAGTTAATGTTCTTAAGGGGCATTATCTGTCATGTATGTGATGACTAGATAGGGGCATTATGCAAAAAATTGTGTAATGTTTATTGCCCCATAATCATTACGTAGTTATTAATCACTTAAAAAAATCAATTTAATCATTGGACAACAACTTGGGGGCACCAGCGTTATATTAAAAACGCCTAATGAGGCATAACGCCTCTAGGTAGAGATGTGCGGGGCGTTATGAAACATTTTTAGGCATTATAAGTGGGGCTTAATGCCCATTACATAGAGCCTTAGCTTGTTGCATTTAGATGATATTAAGAGTGTTGAAAAGTTGAAGGTAAAATGAACGTCGAAGACAATCACATGATATTGAGTGATTTAGATTATTGAAGAGAAAACTTGAACCATATTGGTTATTTTGTTTTATATAATGTTTTTTTTTAGATAATGATTTATGAATATTTGAATTATTTACGTTTTGGTATGTTGGCTACATATTTATTTACATTTTGTTGTTAAGATGAGTTTTTTTAGACAATGGTTTAATGTTTTGATATACACAACAATAGTCGAAAAATTTACCTTTTCATGGTTCTAGTGGTTCTGAAACCAAAACCGACCCACAGTAAACGTGTCTAGAATCAGAACCACGTACATAATATTAAAAGGTCGGTTCGTGGGTTTTCTCCAAACCACTACATGATAAACGGTTCTTGTGGTTCCGGATTAGGTCTCATGGGTCTGGACCCTTTGGCCTTTGCACACCCCTTGTAGGGACAGGAGCAAATTTTTTAACCTAACGAACCTCAACTTTACACTACGAACGAAAAAAAGTTAAATGCCCCACATCACTGTAAAGCTTTGTCTTTGATTATAAATTGCATTACTAGTTTTTTTTCGTGCATGTACTAAACGTGTTAAATGATAAAAACAATATTTTTTTATTAATATAGAAGATTTGCTATTAGAAGAGTCAAAATGTAATTGATGATATTATACTATATTATTATAGATATATAAACATATTATTATAAAAAAAATTTCAGTTAATAATAACAAGTGAGCAAAACAACACAAAATAATTTACACATAAACAAAATTAATTTTGGTTTATTTATTATTTTTTATTCGCTTATAGATGATGGTCAGTTTATAAACTTTCGAAATTGAATATTTCAATTACACATGTCGGCTTTCATATCTATACATCGCGTCAGTGAGTCATGTTATATATGCACACCAAACACACAGTTCCCTGTATAGAGAAATGGCACGTTTTCTTTACGTCATTAATTATTTTCACTTCAACATCAGCCTCTATATATATAACCATCTTCCCACAACCATTTCCTTATCTTATCAACCATGGTTTGCCCTTGCGATTGGCCCGAACCCATTGTCCGCGTTCAATCCTTATCCGAAAGCGGGACGCCAATAATTCCCGAAAGATACATCAAACCGCCACTCGACCGTCCCTCGCTAAACACATCTCCTCAAGATATAAACATACCGCTCATTGACATGTCCGGGCTGACGAACGACAATCTTACCGTTCATGAGGCAACGTTGAAGCAGATCTCGGACGCTTGTCGTGATTGGGGGTTTTTCCAGGTGGTTAATCATGGTTTGAGGGCGGAGTTAGTTGATGGTGTTCGGGAGATTTGGCGTGAGTTTTTTCATGAGTCGATGGATGTGAAGCAGAAATACGCGAATTCGCCGAAAACATATGAAGGTTATGGAAGCAGATTAGGGGTTCAAAAGGGAGCAATACTTGATTGGAGTGATTATTATTTCCTTCACTATCTTCCTTCTTCATTGAAGGATCATAATAAATGGCCCGAGAAACCATCTTCTTTGAGGTCAGTATTTTCGGAATTTATATCAGATTTAGGGTTTCTAGTATTGAGTTCACGGCCCACGGTTTCTTTGGAACGTCTATTACTATAACAAAATCCTAAATAACCTAATGGACACGTGAACTGAATACTAAAAACCCTAATCTGGTATTATGCGGTTCTTATAGTTGTCTACCAGATATACATGCATAAGTTGCATGAGTAGGTTTGAAGTAACTTTGCATGTTTTTTAATGTAGGGAACTTGTGGAAGAATATTCTAAGGATATAGTCCGGTTGGGTAACGTTTTGTTAGAGGCGTTTTCAATAAACCTTGGATTGAAGCATGATTATCTTCAAAACGCATTTGGTGGGGAGGATGTTGGGGCATGTTTGAGAGTAAACTTTTATCCGAAATGCCCACAACCGGACTTGACCCTAGGTCTTTCGTCTCATTCTGATCCTGGTGGCATTACCTTTCTCTTGCCTGATGAGAACGTTAGCGGGCTTCAAGTCCGACGGGACCAAAAATGGATTACGGTAAAACCGGTTCGCCACGGAATCATCGTCAACGTTGGGGATCAAATTCAGGTACATGTTTAATTTATTTCATGGAGTTTATAAGAGTATCGTACAATATTTACAAGCTAGGTGTTATTTTGGAGCAATGTCAACTTCATGTAGTGGAAATATGGGCCATACATTTATTGGCTTTATTTGTTTCTCTCTTAATATCCATAAGATGAACATTGTGGTTCACATGTGAACGACAAAAACATTAAATGCACATGTTAGTTGGGTCTTTAATTTCCATATGATCATATCTTAGCGTTAGTTTTTTTTATATATATTATTTGTGGTATGTGTTGGCACTTCTTATATATCATGTTTTTGTCATGTGTTTTTTAGGTTTTAAGCAATGGTATATACAAGAGTGTAGAACATAGGGTGATAGTGAATCCAAACAATGAGCGAGTGTCATTGGCCTATTTCTATAATCCCAAGAGTGATTTGCTTATTCATCCATCCCCCGAGCTGATAACACCAGAGAGACCGCCAATGTACCCGTCGATGACTTTTGATGAATACCGCCTTTTCATACGAACCAAAGGTCCGCAAGGAAAATCCCAAGTTGAGTCATTAAAATCACCAAGATGACCTTTTATGTTATAGAGTAGATCGAGTACGTTACGTAATCAATTATGTATAATTGCATTTCACTTTCTATAAGAAATGTACGTTTTGGTGTGCTACAATGTAATCTATCTTTAAATACATAAAACAAAAAAAATGTTTTCAAGTAATAGCGGTTTAAAGGTTCACATAAAGCATTTATGCCATTAGGAGTTTTATATCTGGACGAGTAGATCTAGAGTTTAAATCTCACTAGTAATCATATATACGGTATATATAATTATTCTTTAAACTACCGTTAAAAAACAAAAAGATTGTATGGGACCACTTTTCTTTATAAGATTAACATTTGGGTCTTAGTTAAACTAGTTGGATTCGATGGCTCGAGCATTGCTTGAGCCTTTTATTATTTTCTTTTGCACTAATTTTTTCCATACACGTAGGCTCAGATTAAAAACCAAGTCGGCACAACACAGGTTGCATCCTTGTTTACCGTCGGGTTTTCCAAATTTTTTATGCCATTAGCCAACCATTCTTAACATAATTAAATGCATGTTTAAAGTATAATCATCATTACCTCTCCCAAATGGTAACTTATACTCAAATTAAAAAATGTATCATTCTTGAAAGAGTTCATTTGGTTCCAATCTTTTAGATCCAACCAAATTGTATTGGAAACAAGGAAAGACGACAAAATTTCTTACTCAAATAATACTTATTAGACTATACGTAATGGTTAAGGCACCTTAGGAGCATTTTATGATATTTGGATGCCATCTTACCATGGGGCATTATCACAAAAATGGTGTAATGGATAATGCCCATATAATGCCCCTCAATCATTGGTAAGAGAGAAAAGTGAGAGAAAATGTGTGAGAGAAGTGGGGAAAGTTGCATGGAATTGAGTGGGGGCATAGGCGTTATTTAAAAAACGCTCGGAGACTTTTTTTGCCCCATAACGCCCCCGTGTAGTGGTGCAGGGGGCGTTATTGGGCGTTTTCGGGCGTTATGTGATGGGTATAATGCCCACTACACATAGTCTTAGCCTCAATTCAATTATCTCATATCAAGTTTTTAATGCTTAATATTGATTTACCATCAGATTTCAGCACAAAGGAAAGCGATAAACACATACGGCTCATGTTATTAGGCAGAAATGAGACGAACCGTCGGTTCCGTTACATAGGTAATGGTGTCTCTATCTACTCTAGCAGAAAATACCAAAAAAACAACCACTTCCAAAATCATATATATCTACACATATACCCATAAACCCACAAAGAATAAAGTTTCCAAACACCAAATCAAATAAATACCTTTAGACTGTATGTAATGGTTAATGCCTCCATGGTGCATTATCCGTCATGTGTACGATGACTAGATATGAGGCGTTATGCAAAAAATTGGTGTAGTGGGATAATGCCGAGTTTTTTCCCACAATGGTGTAATTGAAAAACTTATTTACCAAAAAGGTGTAGATTTAAAATTATTTACCAAAGTGGTGTAGTTGTGAAATTTAAACACATTATCACTTTTAAATTTCTCACTCCTAATTTTATTGGATAACTTACTTTAAATTATTAAATAACTCTTGTTGTAGTTATTATTTTTTTCTTAGTTTCAAATAGTTTTTAATTATTAAAAAACATATAGTATACCTGCTTGTTTTAATTTTTGGTAAACATAATGAAGCAGTTAATTTATGTTCTTAACTTTCTTAATATAAAACTTAAAAACTAAATTATTTTAATTTTAAAATTTTCTGCAATCACAAAAAATATTTTAGAATTGATACTCTAGATTTAAAAAGCAATATAAATAATTATGCAAGTTCATGTAAAACAAACAATTGAAAAAAACCTAACTTGGTTAACGAGTCAAAATCAAATAAGTTTTTTTTTTCCGAATGTTTTCGAACAACTATAAAATCATTTTTCCGAATGTTTGTATCAACACCCTTAAACAATAAATTTATAAAGTCATTTTACGTTTATCTTTACATTATTTTTGTTTTTATATTTTATTAAGAAAGAACAATAAAAAGAGCCACTCAATTTTTTTTGTCAAACAAATACGCAAGTTTTTTTTTGTTAATAATTTAAACAGGTTGAAGGAAAAAAATAATTAAATCAATATTCATTTTGATAAATTAAAGTAATCCAATAAAATTAGGAGTGAGAATAGAGACTTTTCTTGAAATTCACAACTACACTATTTTAGTAAATAATTTTAAATCTACACCTTTTTGGTAAAAAAGTTTTGTAACTACACTATGTTGGGAAAAAACTCGATAATGCCCACATAAAGCCCCTAATCATTATAAAGAAAGAGAAGTGGGAGAGAGAGTGTGAGAGAAGTGGGAAGAAATTTATGGGTATTTGTGGGTAATGATGGGAGCATATGCGTTATAATTAAAACGCCCAAATTATTTTTTGCCACATAACGTCCTCGCGTAATGATGTGGGGACGTTATTGGGGCGTTATGGGCATTATATTATGGGCTTAACGCCCATTATACAGAGACTTATTACAAAGCTTCCCGAACTGAACATAAATCAATATAAGAATGTTTATCATTAACTTTCAAGTAGTGACTTAATTTTGAAGTGAAAATTTTATAACTTACTAATAGGCAAGGTCGGTGGTGAAAAACCCGACCTTGCTTTATGTTATATATATTGGATTTGAAATGTTACTCAAAAGTGTAACTTGATTGGATGGTTTGTTGCGCCAAACAACTTGGACATTTGCAAAGGACGTGAGTTCGATTCCTCCATCCAACATTGTCTTTTTTGCCTTTTATAATGTACATCATGCTAAGTTTTTAAAATGAATTGAACACGAGCTTGCTTAAACTACTCTCTCTATGATCTTAACCCGTAATGTCACGTTAACGACACTATCACACATTAAAGTTTTGTTTTTTTGACTTAATTAGGATTTTAGCATCTAAGTTTGAATATATCTCTTCGTCTTTTAATATATGACGCATTATGACGTTGCGGTGCCTCAACACATGTGAAAAAGTCACATACACTAGACCTAGCCGCCGCATCGCGCGGCCCGGCCTTTTAACTAGTTTAATTGAACGTTAAATATGATGTTAAAATTGTTTAAATTACACGGACATCTTTAATTAAAGAATTTAACTAGAAGATGGTTTTATATGTGGAAAGAAATTGACATATAAACACTGAAATTTTTAGTTATCTCATATAACATTGCAATGGAGATGATTCATGAAAATATTCGATGTTATTCTATTTTTTTATGATCTCGATCCCCCTCATACAAAGCCCTATATATAACTAACAATCACAGCTAATAGTGAAATGGCATATTCTAACTATTATAAAAATTATACATAATATATTCTCATAATAGTCCCCATCAGTGTGAATGGGAGTAAGGGCAAATGTTCAGAATGGATCTGAAGGACTCAAACAGGTGACGAGAAAGGCTTTTGATGAAAATATTTTCATGCTCTAGAGATGAAGGGACATGAAGCACCCGAACATGACTAAATTGAAACTTTTCAAAAACAAAACGAATATCCACTTCAACATGCTTGATACGTTGATGTTGAATTGGATACCCTATCAGATATACTGTAGAAATGTTGTCACAATAGAAAATCATGGCTTTTTGGATCGGAACATGCAACTCACATAATAATTTGCAGAGCGATATAGCCTCAGTAACCGCGTTCGCAACACCTTGAGACTCAGCTTCGACACTAGACCGAGACATAGTATTTTTCCGTTTAGACACCACGAGATAAGGTTGTCTCCAAGGAATATAAAAGAAGAACACGTAAAATGACGAGAGTTCGGACAACCACCCCAAGGACTTAAAAGGTGAAGCCGAGAAACGCATATTAAGATCCATTGTACCATGCAAATAACGAATTATGTACTCTTTTCATGTAAGCAAAATGAATATATCATGGAGCGTGCATGAACAAACACCTACTAGACGGAATATGAGATGTTTGGTCTTATAAATGTTATAGATCATAGTTCCTCGGCTAAGCTACAATAATGAATACCATCCGACAAAGGAGAGCTAGTTGGGGCGCTCTGGTGTGAACTGATATTCACCGGTGTATTACAAGGTTTACAAGCCACCATGTGTCACACCCTCAATTTTCCACAAACGGAGTATCCGTTAGGCGTGTGACATACCAGGATCTCAAGCCATTAGTTACAGCAAACACTGACTCAACGTTTTAATCAAAAGTCATTATTAAAGTATTAAACCAAAACCCAGGGTTTAAAATGAAAAGTTTCAAAGTTTAGCGGAAGCAATTGTAAAACATCCCCGTACCAAAATCCAAGTACGTAACAGTAATGGTTAAACCAACCAAAGTTTACGAAACCCGTGCATATAGTTAGCACGACTCAAACAAACGTTTCAAAAACCAGTAATAGTTTGAATAGCAAATTGTAATAATTTCAAGACCAATGTATGCAAGTGTCCTACTCGTGTGCCTTCCTAGTTCCCTGAGAAAAACATACTAAAACGAGTCAACAAATAATGTTGGTGAGTTCAATGAGTTTATTTAAATAAATAAATAAAATATAAGTTTCCTGGATAAATCAATATATATTGCTGGTTTGCAAGACCACCTTGCTTACTACACGAGCACGTCAAGATTAAACTGAACGTTACTTTACTTGCCTTGTCGCCATCACTACGGATGACCAAATGTTTAAAGGACAATTTGCACCAACTAGCTCCCCGCTAATGGTGGGGTCTGCCGAACCCGTAGTACTACTCAAATTTCCCCGTTATGCCGAAGTTGGCATATAAATAATCTCGACTAAAGAAAAGGACTTTATAAGTATGTTAATGCTCGGTAAAATAAGCCCTTAACAATAATATTATTTACCAAAAAGCATTGCCCCAGTTGGCAATGTAAAGTTTTGCCCGAAGACCCCACCCGAAGGTGTAAAACGTAGCCGTAGTTGGCCCCGCCCGAAGGCAATAAGTTTTGCCCGAAGGCCCCACCCGAAGGTGTAAAACGTAGCCGCCACAAAGGCGCCGTAAATGCAGCCACCACAAAGGTGCCGTAAACATAGTTGCCCGAAGGCGTTGTAAAAATGTTTGTATGTTTTCTCCCCGAAAAAGTATTTAAAAGCGGGCAAAGAACTCACCTTTGAAGCGCACAACAATGAAATCAGCAAAATGCAACCAAAAAGATCTAGATCGCCCTACGACCGATTGTCAAGCGGGATGAACAGAAACGATTTTTAGACGATCACGAGTGATGAACGGTGGCCCGATGACGCCGGAAAAATGATCAGAGACGGCTGATTGTGACAAACAAGGTTGAACAACAGCGGTTGTCCTCGTTCTCTGTTGCAACGGTGGTGCGCGGCGGTTTATATAACAGATTAACGAGTGACGGGTGGTGGTGGCAGTTGATCTTAGCGACGATGGAAACCAGAAGCTGCGCTAGGGTTTATGGTCGGGTAAGGATGAAGAAGACGGTTTGGGGACGGGGGTTGGGTTATATAATTTAAATTTTACATTTTTGACCCCTAAACAATAATGGCTTGTTAAATTTGGTTTGAAGGTTTATAAAGTAGTTTAGTAAATTACAAAACAAACCCTAAACTTATATAAAACTTAACGGAACGGTTAAAAGATAGTTAACGGTGTTAAACTGGAATTACAGGTTGTCACATCATCCCCTTGTTAAAAGAATTTTCGTCCCGAAAATTACACCGCGTTACTGGTTGTCAGCAATGAAACAGAACAAAGAAAAAAAATTATTTTAGGGTTGTCACACCATGGCAGCTTGATGAGAATAACCCTAGTAAATTAAGCTTAAGATAAGAATAAACTACTGCCGTTATCCAGTGTGACCGAGATGCCTAAGATCAGACATGGAAAATTAGGATGAAAGGTTAGAAATAATATGGGCTAGAAGAGTTGGGTCCAAATCTGTTAATGCAATATCATCCACATATAATAATAAATAAGCAAGTTGAATCCTATTCCAGCAGGTGAACCAAGAAGTGTCACATAAACTGGCATGAAAACCTAAATATATCTAATACGACAAAAAACATGCAAAGAAAGCACGTGGACCCTATTTCATTCCGTATAGAGACTAGCTTATTTAGATTATATACATGATTAGGAAACTCGAGAGACTTTAATCAGGGTGGTTGTCGCATGTAAACTGTTTCCTGTAAATTACCTTGTAAAACATGCACTTTACATCCAGTTGGTGAACAAGCCATAACCGTGAAATTACCAATGAAAGCATGGTTCCAATAATCACTGCTTTGAAAACCAGACTACAGGTTTATTTACAATCTGTGCCAATTGTCTATGATTTCCCTTTACAAACCAACTTTGCTTTATACCTATTTAATGATCCATCCAATTTGAATTTATGTCGAAAAATCTACATTGATAGAATTATCAGCTTATCTACCAGTCTAAGAACCAATTCCTAAGTTTGATTACCCTGCAAAACACTAAAATCATCGTTCATATCACGAAACCAATTTAGATCCCTTAGGGCTTTAAGATATGATGTGGGAACACTACAAGAAATTGGGGTGTTTACCTACACATAATTTATCTACACATATGCATGTGTGGGTAAATACCTACACATGTTTTTATATGTGTAGGTAAAGTTATACTTATATATTTTCAAAATGAGTTACACTTAACATGTGTTGGTAATAAGTTTCACATACACTTGACGTTGGTGGGAAATTTCCCACCAAATTGACGGTCAATCAAGTGTTAGATTACCCACACATGTGGCAAGTTTTTGTTATGTGTAGCTAAATTATCTACACATATGCTAAAACCTAATAAATGTGTTGGTAATCGACTATGTTTTACCAACACACATTATTTGCAAATATATATGTAGATAAATTAAGTAAGCAAACTTTCATCTTAAATTTTAAAGATGACATGGCAAACTAAATACCTACACATGTTTTAAATATGACTCTATATGTGGGTAATCGACTATGTATTTACCAACACATAATTTTTCGTATACAAAATATGTAGATAAGCAACATAAATCATTTTTTATTATTTTTTTAAGAATGACGTGGAAAAATAACTACCAACACATGTTAAAAACCACTCTATGTGTAGATAAAGTAAGTGTGCATATTTTTATATTATTTATCAAAAATGACATGACGAAATAAATACCTACACATATGTTAAAAACTAAGATATGTGTGGGTAATTAAATATTTTTAACAACACATAATACTTGTATATAAATATGTAGATAAACCAAGTATATAAGTATGTATTAGTTATATTTTTTCAAAATGAAGTGGCATAATAAATGGTTACACATATTATTAAACACTAACAGCGATAAGAATGACCACACGTAGGTTAGCTCAAAATTAGAGGTGGTTTGTACGATTTGTTTTGAATTGACCACACGTTGGATTTGAATAAGCTCGTTAGGTTCAAATGGATCATTTTGACCCATTTAGATTAATAATTGGAAGATTATAAGCTCATTATATTCAAATGGGTCGATTCGACCGATTTAGATTAAAACTGAAATAGCTCATTATGTTCAAATGGGTCATTTTAACCGATTTAGATTAAAGTTGAAATACTATATGTTTTTTTAGGTTTAAATGGCGGTTAACTTTTTATGTTGGACGAAACGTTCCAATTTGGTCAAGATTAGTAGTTTTGAACCACGATTATAGTTGTTTTGCAAAACTACTTTGGATTAGTTTTGTTGTTATGTTGGATAAAGTTAGATATTTAGAAGTTTGCTAGGTTCAAATGGGTCGTTTTGACCCATTTATAATAAAGTTAAAATATTATGAGCTCGTTTGGTTCAAATGGTTCATATTGATCAATTTATATTCAATTTGATTTCTATAAGCTTGTTTGGTTCAAATTGGGTCATTTTGACCCATTTAGATTAAAATTGAAGTATTATAATCATTTGGTTCAAATGGGTCATTTTGACCCATTTAGTTCAAAATTAAATTTTTGTAAGCTCATTGCATTCAAATTGGTCGTTTTGACCCATTTAGATTAAATTGGATTATTATAAGCTCGTTAGGTTAAAACATGTTGTTTCGACACATTCAAATTAAGCTTAGATTTTATAACGAGCTTATAAAATGGGTTGTTTTGACCCATTTAGATTAAAGTTAGATTTTTAGAAGCTAGTTATGTTCAATGGGTCGTTTTGACCCATTTAGATTAATATTGAAATATTATAAGCTCGTAAGGTTCAAATGGGTCGTTTTGACCCATTTAGATAGAAGTTTAAAGGTTGTAAGCTCATTTGAGTTAAATGGGTCATTTTTATCCATTTAGATTAAAATTTGGTTTCTATAAGCTCGTTATGTTCAAATTGGTCGTTTTGACCCATTTTGTTTCTACAAGCCATGTGTAACCATGGTAGTTATATGTACTAACTTGGAGCTACATGTACAATTAACAGAAAATAAATAAACTTCTTATAATGAATTCAAAACTTCTTTTTTAGAAAAGCAAGCATTAGATTAAAAAGCAAAACAGTTGTATGGGACGAGTTTAGAACCCAGGACCTCAAGCTGCTTAAACACTAATTGTTACCGGTAAACCAAACTCAACTTGTTTGCAATATTTTGACATTAATATTTCATATATAGTAAACTTCGTAGATTAAAAAAAACTGCCCTAATTAACAAAAGACTATTCACATCGCCCCCATGCATAGACACTAACGAATTCGCATCCCCTGCGTGTAGTGATACATCAGAAACATCTGAAGCTGATACAGCTGAGTGTAGTGAGTGAATGAAGTATTTTAGTATTTTAATTATCTTGTAGTAACGTTGATGTTTAAGTGTTTGAATTCTACAACTAGTACTTTATTTTGGTGGTTTGAAGGATAATGTTTCAAGTTTTAATTTCAAATGGTACCATTTTCACATGTTTCTTTCTTCAAACATGGTTTAGAATTAGGCAACAGGTCAAAAGTTATTCAAATTGGGCTTTAAATCTTCTAAAACAATGGCTGCTGCATTTGACTTTTTCTAACACAGTTGTAGGGATCAACAAGCACAAGGCAGTCGAAAAGGCATGCGACTAAGGCAGGCGGATCCTAGATTCCTGGCATCTTCTGAATCAACAAGGCAACTCAAGTAGACAGCCTACCTGAATACTAGTGTGAATCAACATGATTTATATATAATGTAAGCACCTGACATATGAAATGATCAAACTTATAGTTACTTGACAGTCCCGGCTGCGCGTTATCTAGAAAACTCGGCTGCAGCAATGCGCATCCCTGGTCTAAAATCTAGTTGCTCCTGTATGGCAAAGGTACACTTTACATACTTTTCAACTTATTCGTTAAATATTTACTGTCAATTAAACTCCTTGATCTTTTTTCTGTAATTGCAAACTAATGGTGGTAAAATTGATGGTTTACTAACAGGTTATTAAAGTTCGGGTTAAAACATGATATTTTTCAATGGGTAAAGTTGATTCGGTGGTGGTGCGGGAACTCATCTCTTCCCTCTTACAAGCAAAACCGCTACTCCCGCTGTAAGCATACTTCATTATCGATTCATATCTTTTTGTTATATTATGCTGCAAGTGATAGGGTATGTTTATGAGGGGTGAGGATGGAAGCCTGTGTTTGACCTCAAAAGTTTTAAATTTATATTTTTTTCTTTCTTGTTTCTGATTTTGACGGTTATGTGTTGTACACGTACCTGTGGGAGGATGTTATAGACTAATAGACATCCCAATTAGCAATTGTATTAACAGCACCATAAACAAGAACTTTGTTCTGACTTAGTTCAATTCTGCTTCACTTAATCGTCACATTTCCTGAACTTATTTTGGCAACGGTGTGAATTTCGGGGATGGTTTCGTGGAGGTATGTTCTAGCTTTCACGAATATCAAGTGTCAAAATGGTATAGATTATAAGAATTTATTGTACTTTCTGAGAAGTTTTCAAAGAAAGATTTAATTTTTATAGGTGTTGGCTGCTACTCAAACACCTACTCAAACACCTGGCGAGACGGGAATGAATTGGGTCCAAGGAACTGCAGATGCCATGAGGCAATTTACATGGGTTTTTGAGGCTCGTTTGTGCATTCGTTTAATTAATTGAATACACCCTCAAAGAAGCTTCAACTCAATGCACCTGCTAAATGTTTCTTTGTGTTGACTTTTTTTTCTGCTCAATGTAGGATGCCAAGAACAAGGATATTGAGGATATACTAATCTTGTTCGGTGATCATCTTTACCGTATGGACTATCTAAACCTTTTGCAGGTATGTATATTCTTTTTTTTGCATCATGAAGTGAAAAAGACTAAACTTCACTGCCTTTTCGAAATGTACAAACAGAATCATATTGACAGAGACGCTGATATTACTGTTTCTTGCGTGCCCGTTGGTGATATGTCTATAAATCTGAAACTTTATACTCTCTCTTTTTTAATGATCCATTTTATCTAATCTGAAATGGGTTGTTGTATCTTTCAGCCGGGCATTTGATTTTGGACTGTTAAAGTTTGATAACAAGGGTAGAGTCGTCCAATTTGCAGAAAAACCGAAGGGAGACGATTTGCAAGAAATGGTGAGCGTACATTATTATCTCGTCGAGACGTTAATCTTAAGTGTTTGAATTGTATGACATTAGTACTGTATTTTTTGTGGTTTGAAAGATGATGTTTCAACTTCTAATTTTAGAATGACAATCTTGGTTACATGCGTTTTATATTTGCACCTGTATATTTGTTATTGTTTGTATGCATTTGAGGAATATTACCTACATATAAGCTGGTAAATGCCAACACATAAATTTATTCTTATCAACACATATATATT
This sequence comes from Tagetes erecta, assembly GCA_030867185.1. NCBI lineage: Eukaryota > Viridiplantae > Streptophyta > Magnoliopsida > Asterales > Asteraceae > Tagetes > Tagetes erecta. The sequence continues at coordinate 16,290,269 of CM061491.1, read as the reverse complement.
TCTTTCTACACATGTTCAGATTGAATGTCTACACATCAATTACTTTTAACTACACATTGTATAACTTTTGCCCACACATTTGTAGGTGTTTCTACACATTCTTCAAATCAAATGTCTACACATTGACTACTTTTACCTACACATTATATAAATATCACCAATAAATCTATAGTTATTTCTACACATATTGAAATGAATGCCTACACATATTTCACTTTTAACTACACATGGTATTACTTTTACCCACACATATTATTTATTTTACCCACACATTTGATTATGACACGTGTCAAGAACACTTTTCTTGACGTCATCATTTGGTCCATGTCACCCGCCCCGTCACCTGCCATGTCACATGCCACATCACCCGCCACGTCATCAGCCAAACACACAAATGTAATACTTCTATCCACACATAATAATTAGTTTTAGCTACACATATATGTGTAGGTATTGCGTGTTATATGCCTACACATAACTAATGTGTGGATAATGACCTATCTCTACAGGTGTGAGGCAACACATCACGACACTTAAAACATGTGTAGGTAAAGAAAATCTCCCACACATAATATGGTTTTACCAACACATATGATGTGTAGGTAAATGCCTTGATTTCTTGTAGTGGAATAAGTGAAATGTAGGATGTTGCAGCAAGGTTGTATTTGGGATTTAGTTTAGTCACACCAGACTTTGCACGAGTGAGCATAGGGTGGCCAGTGTTGAGTTATGTGGTAGTAGTGGTCGAAGCAGGTGGGGTGTTTGTCGAACTGGATTGGGTCATAGTAGATAGGGCTATGAAGCGGGTTGGAGTTGGGGTGTTTTATGGATCATTGTTGTTTTGGGTTTAGAAGATTTTGGGCAATGCGGAGCTTAGGTATGGGCCATAGGTGGGTTGGTATTTGGGACGGTTTGGTAATTAATAGTGGAGGTAAATGTGGGAAGGACAGATGTAGGGGCATAAGTGGTTCATCACCCAATAAGGTAACCTTATGTGGTTGAATTGGTTCGGGCAAAGGAAACAAAGATTCATGAAAAGTGGCATGCCAGGAGATTCGGCTTTACCGGTGACGGGGTCGTAGCACAGGTAGCCATGAAAATCATTCGAATAGCCTAAAAAATGCAGCGGATTGAGCAAGGGGAAATTTGTCAGTTTTTTTGGCGGATAAGTTTTGGTAGCAGGAGCATACAAAGACTTTTAGATGATTGTACATCGGGTGATAATGGTATGGGGCAAAGGCAGGTGTTTGGAAATGTAGATGTTTGGTTGGGAGGATGTTGTGTAGATAAGGCTTCAACCCAAAATTTGTAAGGGAGATGGGCATGAATGAGTGGTGCACAAATAACACCATTTAGGCGACGAATCATCCTTTTGGTCCGTCCTGTTTTGTTGTAATGTTTTAGGGCACATGAGAACCAAAATAACAAGCCATTGGTGTGGGCAAATTTTTTTAAATTGTTATCAAAATCAACTCCAATGTCACAATGAAAAGTTTTAATAGCGGTTTAAAATTGGGTTTTAAAGACTGTATGGAATTTGTAAAATGTGGGGAATGTGTTAGATTTACATTTTAACAGATACACCCACGTAAATATTTGTATCGAAATTGCTTAATACTGATGATGTCCACAATTCACAAGGTATAATATCAAATGATTTATACGTAATGGAATTTTGATCTACAAATGAAAATCATTTACTATTTGAAAGTTGACATGATGGACAAAAGAAAGACGCAACTATCTTATTACAGTTAAAATTCAAAAAATGATAAACATAGTTGAGGATGTTTGCTCCTGGGTTACCAAGGCAGTTTTGCCAGGGAGTGGTAATGGTGTTGAATGAAAGCATCATGAAGGCGGGAGGTGTGAATGGATAGAGGTCATTGGTGCTTTTTATGATGAGAAAGGAGACGTCCATCCTTAAGGCCAGAAAAACCAAAAGGATCAAATTCCACAGAAACAATGTTATCAATTGTAAACTTACGTATAGATAAAATGTGTTTAATTACTTGTGGGGAATAAATGATGTGGTTTAGAGTGTAGGTTTTCTGGGGAGTTAATGGAAAGCCTTAACCAGATCTAGTTATTGACAATAGTTGACCATTACCGACAAAATAGATTGAGAACAATTAGACAAGAAAGGGATATTTAACCTATGTGTACAGTGATCTAGGATGAAACACCCGTATACATGTACCATTTAATTTGGGTCAAAAAAATTGAGATGCATATTATTACACGGAGTGCCAATGTCTTTTGTGCGTATCTTTTATAATAATTAACACAACACCTACACTATTAACATAGGTCTAAACAAGTGAATTTGAGTTCAGTTCTCCCAAGCTTGAGTTTTAACTTAACTTAATGCAGCTCGAGTCCGGCTTGTTTAACATTTTATTTCTAAACCTTGAGCTTGAATAAAGTGATAAAAAGTGTTTGCATCCTAACTAAAGGTGGGAAGTTTGAGTCTTTGAGGTTACATGAATTTATTCAACGTTATCTATGTATTGTTAGTTGATATGGTTTTACGATAGAAAAAGAGAAGTGAGAACTCAATATATAAACTTAACAACGACTTGTCAAGAGACATGAATCATGATTGGCGTGGATAAGTTTAACTTTTGAGACCGATGTGGCGTCTACCCAATAAACACTTCACATTTATAGTCACATCTAGTTTCTTCTCATATGAAAAGGAATTTAATAAATAAATATCATATCATATCAAATAAAATAAAATAAAGTAATAAATTCTATCCATTATTGATATTTACATTTTATTTTTTGTGTCTACATTATTACATATACACCACTTTGTATTTTTATTTTATCCACGAATATTATAGAGTTATGAAGGTAGGTTCCTATTCTTGAAAGTGCATGTCCCCAATTAGTAAGGGTGTGACCGAATTGAATCGGTAGGCAGATAAAACCAAACATCAAATGGCCGAATTGATTACCAAATTAAAAACTCAATCTTTCTCTATTTGATAAAAGACAAATATCCACCGTCCTATTTGAATTATAAATGATGAATAAATAGAAGAGTGCATTATGAGTATGGTGTATGTCTTGTAAGAGTCACCGAACTTTACCTTATAATAGGCTAAGCTTTCGTTCTCTAAATACTTAAGTCTAAGAAATGATAGCATATAGCAAGAGAATATATAACCAATCATTAAACAAATATATATCTATTTAACTAACATTATGTATACTTGAACACTTTTTTTAGAAACATGTATATTAAAAGGGTCGTTAAAATATAAAATAATAAATGTCATAGTTTGCTATTCATGTTTTCAAAAGATTAAAAGAGAATAAATAAAGTCTTATTATAGAAATAAATAAAAACAATTAAATCAAAAGAAAAAATCTTTGCTAATATACCAACAATACTAAGTTATTAAAGTTAAACGGTAAGTTAACTTATAAAAAAATAAATAAAACCATTAAATGATAAGGATTTTTCAAATACTATGTCATAGATGATTATCAAAATTGAAAAGTTTCGCAATTACTAAACATTTACCTTCCCCTACAAACCCTAACTATGAACAACCACCAGCAGAACACTAAAATCAATTTCCATCGACCCTACACCATTAAGCCTAGTTTGTGACTATGAAATAGGAAGATGATTCAAATTTAGGGGGCTAGGGTTTAAAACGAAAAGATGAAACATATAAGATTGGATTAGGACTTCGACTTTAACAGGCGAGGCTTTGATTAAAGCTTTGGTTGCAAGTTTTTTGTTTGCTTCGGTTGCAGGTGGAGGTCAAAACTAGAAGTGGTGGTGACGATGATGGTGGCGAGCGTCAACAAGGTGGAGGTTTTTTTTCTTCGGTTGCAGGCTGTTTTCCATATGGGGCTTTGAGGTGAAAGATGGCGACGGTGAGGGTTTTGATGGAGGTTGACGGTGGAAGCGGTAGAAGGTTAGACCAACGAATCAAATGGTGGTGGTGGTCGATGTTGATAATTGTGGCGTTGGTTGATGATGGTGGTGGTGTCGATGCTGGTGATGGTGTGTGACGATGACAAGGAGGGAGGGTGGGGAAAGATGGTGATGATGATGATGATAGGTTAGATGAGTGAGGTGTGTAATGGTGTTGAAGAATTACATACAGTTTATGGACGTGCGGTGAAATTTTTTTAGATTTTTAAGTTTGAACTTTTATTAGTAGGAGCATTTTGATCATTTCATTATAAACAACGAAAAAAGTTATCCCTGTTAGCCTTAAGCATACAAATAGAAGTAAAAAATAAAAACTCGAGGTACAAGTAAACGGATTTAAAGTTTATGGTTCATATGGTTAGATTTTAAAAAACTAACGTATAAAAATAATTTACTCTTAACATTGATACCTTTGTTTGGACCTTTTAAATTACTTCTAACTAGCTAGATTTAAATTTTAATGTGTTTTAAAGAGCTATTATATTAACTCTTATTACTAAACTACCAACCCAATAAAATACATACATTAATTTGCTTTTCAACGGCCTTATAAATGGACGATAAAATCATTAGACCTAACAATTATCAATACTTAAGTTCAAGACCTAAAATAAAATGTCAAATTGATTAGACGCTCTATAGACTAGTACCTAACACTATTCCAATAAGTTAAAAATTCTATCGAAAATTCCACTTACCACAAAAAATCAGATGGCAGATATTAGTTTGCTATCTACCCGTTTATGATTATCAGGACAATAATAAATTACATAAAATAGTGAATTAAAGCTTTCCTAATATAGAAAAAGCATGTGACCAATATAATAGTGGTGTGGCCGAATTTGATTGGTAGGCAGAGGCCAAAGACATACCAAACAACAAATGGCCAACTGGATCGCCCAATCAAATACAACTTTATATATTCAATAAATACATGATAACAAACCAAAATCGAACTTCCTTCACGTGTTATAAATCGTATGGTAGGTTTGATCACTTTCAAGGTTCATCCAATCAAGTTAACCAACGGTGATTATCCGTACACGGAGTCGTTTTACGTGCCACTTATATGAAAACGTTGATAAATATAAACAAGAAAAAAAATCAATGACATATATAACTTTATCCAATAAAAAAATTATATGAATAGTGCTTTGTGTGTTTTTTGTTATTATTGGTTGATGGTTTGAGTCTTTGAGATGCTGTTTTTATTGGTTGATATTATGAAAATAGTGTTTGTGTCTAGCTGGAGATTTTGTGTTGTTATTGGTTGATAGTTTGAGAAGTTGTGTTGCTATTAGTTTATGTCATGTGTGCGTTTGTTTGTTGATTTTTTTTTGTCTTTTGTTTTTGTATTTGATTATTTTTTGTTGTGTTACATTTTTGTTTGTGGGTTGTGGTAAGGTAAGTAATAACTCGCTTACCAATTGTCACGCAACTCGCGACATCCTGAATATACCTAGTTTCCCTTTAAACTATTTAGTTATATATTTATCCAGCAAAAAAATCATTGGTATATTTACCACTAGTTTTACGCCCGTGTGTTACACGGGTAGGGACATAGAAAACAGATAAAATTAATCAAGTTTCATTTTTGTGTTTTAATTAAATCACTCAAACTTTGTATTTTTCAATTAGATAACTTAAATTTAAAAACGTGTTTCAATCTTAGGTAATTAACTTGTATAACAGGTAAACATTAACTTCCCGAGGAACAACTTCAAGAACAATAACCGGAGCAAGCCTTGTAACATTCAATTTAAATAAAATATAATAAATATTTCCAAACATTTTAAAAATTCAAAAAGAAATTGCAAAATTTTTCTTAATTTTGTAAAAAAGTCTATAAAAGTGTCATTTTCTTTAAAAATTGAAAAAAATTTAAAAACTTGTGAAATTGTTATAAAAAATGATGGCAGAAAAAACGGGTCCCAAATTCACAAAACAGGTCCCAAAAAATTTGATGGCAAAAAAAACATGTAAAAAACTGTGAAATATAGTTGATAGCGGAAAAAAAACACACAACGTGTCCCAAATTCACTTAAAAATCAATGTTTACCTATTATAAAGTTAATTACCTAAAAGTAGAACACATTTTAAACTGAAATTATCTAATTAAAACAAAACAAAGTTTAACTGGCCTAATTAGAACAAAATATAAAGTTTATTTGTTTTATGAAATTTTCCTTTAAAAAAAGAAACATTTAAAAATAAGTTGCATAATATCATGTTAAATAAAGGTTTGTTAAAGCTAAAAAACGAACTACATACAACAATAAAAAAAATCATTTTATGTGAACAATAGATATGCTTATATTTGGCAAGGATCTCATCAAGACTCTGGCTTAGCAATATAGACGCATTGATTAAAAACATTACATTTTGCAATGTTGAATATTTTGGAACAATTAAATTCAATTTGTTGATTTTAATTAACATTATAAAAAAACAATGATTAAGAACGCAAATAAATTCATAGGTAACATAAATTTTATATTTTCAAAACAAATCAATTCAAAGCGTAACATATTTTTGAAAAAAAAATCATTTGATTACCTTGTAAATTTAGAATTAATTAAAAAATGATTCCTTATGGAATGTAAATCCTCATTTAATAAAAATGTTATAAAAAATTTGAGCGGGAAAACTATTTTCTAAGTGGCTCTAATGGATGACATGTGTCCTTTAAAACTCTCTTTTATTAAAAAGTATAGATTCCAAATACTCCTTAACTATATATTTATCCATATAAAAAATTTAATTACATATTTTCTCTTCCAGGTCTTTCTAGTTGGTAAATGTATCCTTTTTTATTTATTTTATTAAAAATAGTTTATATAATGATTTTTACCATATTTTATACTAAAACTTTAAAATTGCATATTTAGTCATGTTAAAGTTTGATGATGTGTTTTACTCGTTTCTTGTGTGTTTTCTAAGATGCGTTTTTATTGTATTTCTTTAATTTGTTTTATTATTATTTTTGTGGTATATTGGTTTTCATTAGTCCCAACTATTACCTTTTATCTTCTACTGGTTCCAACTATAGAATTGGCTGTCAACGGTCCCAACTTTTATCACTTTGGTAACCACTGGTCCGTCGTTAAATTTTTTTAACGTCGTTAAGTTTTTTTCAAATTTAAGACCGATGTTTTAGGTCTTTTGATCGGAAGGATAATACGAGTCGATTGGTGTAAAAGTTTTCTCGAAAATACTCTCTGAACCATAAATTTTTTACATCCGATTGAAGCACCGTTAGGTTTAAACACCCGATTGAAGCACTATTTCGTTGTTCGAAGTGTCGTTTCGAGATAAATTTTCCATCAATCGACTTGTATTATCCTTCCGATCAAAATGTTTAAAACATTGGTATTGAATTTGGAAAAAACTTAACGGTGTTAAAAAAATTTAACGACGGACCAGTGGTTACCAAAGTGATAAAAGTTGGGACCGTTGATAGCCAATTCAATAGTTGGGACTGGTAGAAGACAACATGTGATAGTTGGGACCAGTGAAAACCAATATACCTATTTTTGTGTGTTTATAATATATATATATATATATATTTTTTGCTTCTTTACTAAAAACAATTATAAATAATAGGGGTGTTCATGGTTCGGTTTGAAACCGTGAAACCGTCCAAACCGGTCATCGGTTTGGCTTCATGGTCGGTTTTATTTTTAACTTTCGGTCGGTCGGCTTCAAAAAATTTAAACCGTAATGAACGGTTTGGCTTATGGTTTTTACCAAAAACCGGTCGGATAAAACCGGACCGGACCGTAGGATTTAAGTATTTCAAAATTATATATTTTTTTTATATTAGGTATATAATTATTTATAATATTTCATATTATATATTAGTAAATGTTTTTTTTAGTTTTAGCATAGCCCATTAGTCCGAGCAAACTAACGTTTAAATAATTGAAGCCCAAAATGATTATCATATATATTTTAGCATAGCCCATTAGCCCGAGCAAACTATATTTTGACCTGTTTTGTTTTGAACACCTAATTACTTTAAGCTTTTTTGTGTATTTTGACAGTTTATTCTAAGCTTTTATTAGAAATATTTTGTACTTATTATGTGTTTATTTGGTGTTGATTTTTTTGACATCTTATATTAACACAAAGATGAACATGGATAGTATACAAGCCCAATATAGGCCCAAACCGTGAAACCAAACCGGAGCCAAACCGTTAGTAACGGTTTGGTTTGGTTTGGTTTGGTTTGTGTTTTCAATGGTTCGGCTTCGGTTTTCGATATGTAAAAACCGTACTAACGGTTTGGCTTACGGTTTGATCAAAAAACCGTCAAAACCAAACCGTGAACACCCCTAATAAATAATATGAGTGACAATCATCAAAATTATTTTTTTTTTGTTAAAAAGAGCTTGGAAGGAAATATATGCAATTATTTTTTGGGTTGGATAAATATGCAATTAAGGTGGATTTAGCATGGGTGTTGAAATTTGTTAGCTAGCTAGACATGATTTTCACAACCTATACATTAGTACTAATCATTCATTTTTTAATAAAATTTGCCATGGCAGCTCGGTTTTAAATAAAGCTCAAGTCGAAACATTGATAAAAATAAGTGTTCAACAACGACAAATCTGGTCTCTATAAAACTTCATATCATAAAACTAGTAAAAAATCAAAACTTTGAAACAATTGTGAGGACTTTACATTTGTGTTTCGATGACTTGTACATTAGTACACAGAACTTCGTTTTAAATGAAATTTATATCGACCACTAAATAAAACTAAGCATGTCACAATGCTATATTCAAAAATATGAAAACTTTGGAATGTAACAAGACTAGGGCTTGTAGTTTTAGTTTTGTAATGATTAGTACCTAAATTTCGTTACTCCCGCTAAACCATAACGACTATTTGTCTGACTAACTTTATATTAAATGACAGAAGTGTGATGACAATCAAACTCGAACCCGCTGGTTATACCCGATACTCGAGACATCTTGACGGGTATAGAGTTGGGTAAGCGGCAGGGCCGGTCCCGAGGAATCGGGTGCCCTGTGCGAGACAAGAAAAAAAGGCCCCCTAACCCGAAGCATCAACGCACTAAAATATATAAACTAAATTTTTAACCAATAAACAAACGTTTGATAATTAAACATAAGAAAATCAAAGTATTTGAATTAGTGAAAATCAAATTTATATATAAATTATTATTTTTTTTAAAATTTGATGCCCCCCGTCACGCGAGTGTCCTGTGCGGTCGACTACCTCGCACACCCAAGGGCCGGCCCTGGTAAGCGGGTTTGATAACTTTTGATAAAATGGTATTTTTTTTAGGAAGAATTTCATATACGCGTCCTTATTAACTTAGAAAATATCATATTTACCCAATCAAAGTACCAAACTCAAAACATTATATGTGAATTTCATATATGCCAAAGTAAAATGTTTTTTTTTGCTTTGTGACTACTCTACCACGACTACCATTTATACGTGAATTGCTAAGTTGTTAAAATTTAGTTTTTAATGTGAATGAATTGCTATTGAATTGATTTAGTGGTTCCACGATCAATTAAAAATGGATATTTCAACTTTTTTTATTACGTACAGTGACCGCTTGAAATATATAAATTTTAATTTTCTTTTTTATTTAAATATTTAACTTCTTTTTCCGATAACCAGCTTCAATTCAAAGTTTTATGTTGATCAACTTTACGAAAATTTTAAAATGATTACATTTTATAATTAAATGAGTTAATTTAATATTTAAAAGAAACTATTGTTTATGGGTACACATAAAGCTTTATAGTTATAAATGGATATACATGAAGTTATAAAGTGCATGTTAGATAAATAAGGTAAAATCGTCATTTGTTAAATTGTCTTTAACGAAATGGATAAATTTGATATTTTAACAAGTTTTCAAGTATATATATATATATATATATATATGATACTTTTACCTTTTATATATGATATTTTTTACATTTGTAGGGGTATATAGAAGTTCGGCGTATTTTTTAATCTTTATCTTAAATTTTATGTCTCAATAGCCTAATCTTTTTATCAAAGTACCGTACTTCGGCATGTCAATCATAGATCTGTATTTTTTCATTGACAATTGTTAATGTTATATATTATCCGATATGTATTGTGTTTAATAAATTACTTTCTTTGTTCTTTTAGTCTCTTACAATTAAAAATTTTGTGCCTTCAGTTTTCTTAGTGTTAAATTATAAATTGATGATGTTACTATGCATGTGCGGGAATGTATTTAGTGCCTTATAAGCGGGTTCACACGAACCCACCGTATTTTGGTTTTTAATATGTAAAACTGGATTGAACTCATATAGATTATTGATAGTAACCATTAATAGAAATTACATAAAGCCCTTAGTTTATCTCATTATGGTCACACGTTCAAGTCTCTTTCTCAATATTTTGGTTTTTTTTCCAATCCAAATAACATTTAGTACCAAAAAACTAAATTTTTGATTTTTACCAAAAAGGTTCAAAATCGAAGCAAAATAAATGATATATGAAAATAGAAATTAGTAAAAATAAAAATAAAAAATATTTACCAAAATATAAGAAATAAGTGAGTCGGAAAAAAAAAAAGAAAACGGAAAATGAAATAAGGAAATGAGTAAAAACGAAAAAAAAAATTGTATTTATACGTACACGTTTGTAAGTTGTAAATATAATGTTATTTATTTATTATTATAAAATATTGGATGTAAGTGTAGTTTAATTGTGGTTTTTTATACATAAGTCCATACATGATACATCATCTAATCATCACATGAAACAATGAAAGATCATAACCTAGGTCGTAGTATATCAATAACTCCTTCAAAGTTCAGAAACACCAAATATATAGGGCTCTGGGCCAATACTTAACGGGCCTAGAAGGACAAAATCTATATACAAGTCACAAGTGTATCATGTACGAAAACTCATCATGTAAGAAATTTCTTAGAAATTAGGTTTAATACTCATATATACATATGGGCTATAAAACATAGTATAAAATGAATGAAAGACGATGATTGAAAATGAGATGTAACAATCTAAATCATTATAAACAAAATCAATCTTGAACATTGTTGGGATTCAAAATCGTTCATTTATGTTTAGTTATCCAATTTTACGTTGATTTTGCAACCCAAATATCATTTATTTCTACAATGCAGAGAAACTGATTTTGTATTGTTTCTAAAATTAATTTTATTTCTAAAATGTAAGGAATTAGCTCTCAAAAATTTTGCGCTAAAAAAATATGTTTCCCCCTCAATTTTGCCCCCCCCCCCCAAAAAAACCCTGATTTATTATACTTAGATTCAGACCATCTTTAACGCAGCTACTTGCCAGCCGCCTGTAGTCGAAGGGCTCCGCCCCACGGAAAAATTTTGTTGGGGGATGCATTCGTTAAGACGGACTATGAAGATGTTTTGGGTGGGACACACTTGATTAAAATACAATAGTTAATTGGTTTTTGTTTTTAATATATATATATATATATATATATATATATATATATATATATATATATATATATATATATATATATATATATATATATATATATATATATATATAGGGTGAGGATCATTATAGAACCACTTCTTATTTACAGAACTACTAATTTACATACATGTAAATTAAGCCTTATGATCTTTAGGTTGTTGTACATATGTGGATATTTGCCACAACAAAAAAATGGTTGTTTTTCTATATTAAAATACTTATGTCTAATTTACACATATGTAAAGACAATTTAATATCACCAGACTTAATTTACATGTATGTAAATCAGTGGTTCTGTAGTTCTGTAAATAAAAGTGGTTCTGTAAGGATCCTAACCCTATATAGGGTGTGAATATAAACACACACGTACTTACTTTTGATTTATCTATTTTTTAAATACAACAGCTAGTTTAATTTTTTTAATAACAGCTAGTTTTAAATTTTTTTTATATTCATAACGACTAGTTTTTGTTTTCCATCCATAACACAACTCTCTCAAACTTTATTAAATATTCCAATCTCAATGGATCCAAGAACTCTATTTTTTACTCAACTCTTGAACGATAGAACCAACGATGAAATCCCAAAACCGTCCACCTCCAATGTCTCAATTAAAAGAACCTAGGTTTTCTCAATTTTCACAAACTGGTTTCTCTTAATTTCTACAATCCGGGTTCTTTCAATTTCCACCATATGGGTTATCATATGAACAATTCCAACAATATCAAGCGTGGATGAACCAACCACAACGACAACAACAACAAGTGGTGGAATTGTTGGAATTGGTTAAGCCAAAGGTGTCGAGGTTGAATGAATTGTATATCGCCCTCAAGTCTAAAAAAAGTGGTTGGTCTGAAGATGATTTCAAAAAGGCCACAAAAGAAGCATACTTATTTAAAAAAAAAAGACGCCCTTCACATATGAATATGTGTGGGATGTGGTTAAAAACAAACCAAAGTTTTCTGGGGCTACTAAAGTGTATGATCATCAAACCCCCAAAAGAACAAAAACAAGTAGCACAAGGGACTACTCAGTTTCTGCATCAGATGTCAACTTTGGGGTTTCACTTGGTGGTGGTAGTGGTGGTGGTACTATTGTTGCAGTTGAAGTGGAACCACAAGAAGTTGAAGTGGAACAAGAAGAAGAAGTTGATAGTCGTCCAATAGGGAGGGACAAGGCCAAAAGACTGGTCAAACATAAGGGTAAATGTATATGTTCTTCTTCTTCACAGCTTATGAGGCGAAAAAGCTTTAGCCCCGTTAAAGACATTGTCAAGAGGACCAGGACAGAGAAGAAGACAATATAAAATCTCGGTCAAACAATTAATTAATTTTATGAACTTGAAGAGAAGAAACTCCTTTTCACAAACACAAGTTTCATGGATCCGCTTCAACGTGCAGAACACGAAGCATTGTGTGATGAGATTAGAGAGAAATATGGAATGTCTCGTCACAATTAGTTTATTAGTTTAACTTATTGTTATATTTAATTTTTTATATGTAATTTTTTATTAATAAATAAAGTTTTTTTAGTAATTATTTATATATTTATATAATGCTTTATTTTAATAAATATTATTTATAATTATAACTAACTTATATTTAAATAAATCCATTATGTAAAATTAATATATTTGTTTATACAAATAGAAAAAGGAAATGATGATGTGGAAATATAAAGTTGATTACGGGAAAGATGGAGTTGGAAAATAAAAGTTGATTGTGGGAATAATGGATGAAATTAAGTTGATGAAAAACTGATATGAAACGCTGACTTGCTGATTATTGAAATAATAGCTTCCCAACACTACTGAATGTCTAAGAACTTCTATTCAATATTGAATATTCATTTGATGTTATGTATTAGTGATACGTAGAGCTAGCCCTGGGGGATGGGGATCGTTTCCTTGAAGGCTCGAAACTATAAAAGTTCTACAGATACTTTATATACAATTTAAACATAATAAGCTTTATAGTCTCGTATAAATTAGTTCATCTATAGATTATTTAACCCAATTTATATTCTCAGCCCGTCTAAACACCCAATGTAAATTACTAACAACAAAAGACTAAGAGTGCGTTAGGGGTGCTTATTAGAATGTATTAGAACAAAAAACTAAAAACATAACAAAAAAATACAAATCACTACTTTTTTAAAAAAAATTTGAACAATATAACTCATCTATCATTGCAAAATAATTGTAAAGGGTATGAAACCATAACCAAAAAACATCAAACCAGTCCCAACTATACACATAATCAACATTTAAAAACAATAAAACTCATACATATATAAAAAATAAAATATATAGACATATAATCCTTATTCTAATTATTCGAATTGATGCGCTAACAAAAAAATAGATTAAAGTAAAAAAAATAATTAACTTTTTAATATGGATGCTCTAACAAAAAATTACTCTTTTATTAAAGTATTAAAGTAGGTAGATTTGACTCTTTATTGTATCATCAAATTAAGTTTTGGCTTAAATAAGTGCGTAGAAGTTGTGTGTGTGGGTATCTGTAGGGTTGCAAACGAGCCGCGCTAGGGTGGGCTCGGGCTCAACTTGTTTAAAATCGAGTCAAGCCGAGCCGAGCCGAGCCGAGCTCATTTATCGTAACAATCTCAAAATATGGACTCAGGGTCGGTTTGTTTATAATCAAGCCGAGCTGGCTCGCGAGCCAACTTGTTTATTTTATTAAAAAATATTTTTATACATATTAATCCTTATATAATATAGGAAAACATAAAAAGCTTATGTGTCATAATTTTAAAGCTTTTGGCTTATGTGGCATAATATGAGAGTTTATCTCACAATAATGATTTTTATTTAAAATATATATATAAAATATATTATAATAAAACTAATTACATTTTTGATCCCCTAATATTTTGGAGAATTCTAAAAATTTAAGAGCATTTATATTTTCAACCCTCTACTACAAGGGGTGTACATGAGTCGGTTTATATTTGATAAGGTCTAAAAATGAAACTTATTGATAAAGTTAATAATAACATACAATTAAAGACCTCAATGTTTTATAAATATACATAACATTTTATACGATTTTTTTAAAAAAAATAAACTACACCATAAAACTGAGCACTTTATGATGTAGTAAATTTAAGTATAATATTGCTATACTAAAAGTATAATTTTAAACGTATATCATGTGTTCTGGTTTACCGCGGTTTTGTCTCAAAACTGATTGGAACATTCATGAATATCCTTAAAAGCATCACTTAAATGTTGTGTTCCCGAGCGTAGCGCGGGGTACTAAACTAGTATATATATATAAACATATAGAAATGAGATATATTGAGAGCACCCTCTAGTTGTGAGAACTAGAGTTTTTTCATATAGTTTTTTCATATATTGAGAGCACCCTCTAGTTTTTTCATATGTTCAATATATATATAAACATATAGAAATATTTTTATTTCTCGAGTTTTTTCATAGTATTTTTTTGGCCTAAATATTACGTATATTAAAAACTAAAACTTGAAAAAAAATGAAAATTAAAAAAAAAGTTTTTATCGTTAAAAAACATATATGTAACTAAAAAAATTTTACAACAAAAAAAAACGTAGGTGTAATTTATTACATGTACGTAATATGATGTAAATATTTTTACTAACATGTACGTTTTTTAATGACGAAACCTTTTTTTTGAATTTTCTTTTTTTCAGGTTTTAGTTTTACGCAACATTTGAGCAAAAAAATACTATGAAAAAACTCGGAAAGTAAGGTTCTCACGAGTTCTCACAACTAGAGGGTGTTCTCAAATTCCCATCCCTAAACATATATGTATATAAACGAATAATCTACATATATTTTTGTATTTATATTTTTAAATTTGTGAAATATATAATTATATAAAGTTGATGTTTCAAAATTTTTGTCATTATTTTGTAGGAACCGTTCGTACAAAAACACAAAATTCTTGAATATATTCATTTACAATACAAAGAAAATAAAGATAACAAATACATTACAATACGATTACAAGTGAAAATTAATAAATACAAGAAATGAGTAGAAGCAGAAGCAAAATCATGGCTGAGGATTCGTGTTCAACACGGGTCCCTTAAAACAAATTCCGAGTCTCCCAAGAGAACTCGTTTGTTTCCCAGGGTACAACAGCCGAAGCAGTATGTACTGCCGGGATTGACACACAACCCGAATTGTACCAAGAAACATGCACATAAGCAAAATATGTTGAAAGTTCTTTAGAGAGAAAATGAGAGAGATTTAGAGAGTGAAGTTATTTGGTGTAAATTAGTGTGTTTTCAACCAAGGTTCACCTTGGTATTTATAGGAGAAGGATGAGTTGAAACTCATCATTCATTGTCCATAAACATGAGTTGAAACTCCTATTCAACATAATTATGAGTTGAAACTTCTATTCAACATAAATAATTAGTTGAAACCCACAATATAATCAAACTTATAACACCAATTAATATATTATTTTGTATTTTTCACAAAATATTTTTGTGTTATACAAAATTTTCCAACAATCCCCCACATGGGAAAAAGACAAAATCTCATTTTCTCAAATGAAAAACCTATTTTCTCATGTGAAACACTCATTTTCACATATTACTCCAACAATCCAAATTGATCGTTACATACAAATTTCTTAGATATAATTCAGCGGTTGAGTATTGCCGGATAGGTAGGTGTTACCTTTGAACCTTCCGTTGTGATGCATACTTAGTCTCCTAGTGGTTCGGTAGACGTGATGTCCTTGAACCAACCACCATTTATGGAGACGACAATACACTTCACACAACACTCTCCCTGGTTCGGTCAAACCCTCATTGTCGTGTCCGTTATGGTCATGGAACACTAGCCTGGTTCTGCGAAAGCTCTAGGAATTGCGCACCCCACAATTTCATTCGAAGCGACCCCACTTCTCTTTCACATAGGTGATTTATCTAAAAAAAATCATTAAAAGCATTAAGGTTACTATGATTACGCAAATAATTAACCATACGATATGCTTAGCCTCACAACGTGTCACTGTTGTTATAGGAATGGACTAGGAAGTATTTAAGCTCCCTTTATAATTTAGGAGGACATGTATAGACATTTATATATACATATTAGCTTATATAACGACTTGTATATTAACTATGCCCCCACAGTGACCACCCTTAGATATATGAGTATGTTGTCCTATTGAACTTAGATCTTGGGATCTCCAGTCAACTAAGTTAGGTTTTCCTTCATATACCATTTTTCATGGGCTTTAGTCTCATTCCACAACTCCGTCTCTCATTAACCCACGGTTGTTGGATCCAAAACCATTATCTATGACTTCGTCAAGTCAATATAGATAATTGCAGTTGAGATGAGTTGTTATGATGTGTTATTAACTCACAAGTTAATCTTGCCTTTTTACATTTTTAAGACAATAACCCTAGGTATCAACTCGAACTGAGGTACATTTTTGTCTTTAAAATGCATTTCAAGCCTAGCATATCCATGCCATTAGTAATTAGATGTTAAATCTAACCAATTGACCTTCGAGTCTAGCTTGTAGATTCGGTCACATAGTTGCATTATATTTGGCTCAACAAAAGGTTCTCTTTTGATACGGGTTTGAGAAAACTTCTCAAATACCATTTCTCAAATGGTTTCCCCCCACATTTCTTGCATTTAGATAGAAAATGTTTAAATATACGATTAGACATCCATGATTTGAACAAGATCAACGTCTTGTATCAAAGATGTCGTCAATGCTTGTTTGCCGACTAAAGCAACGGATGCCTTGTCATAAGTTGTTATCAACCATCTCAAACTTAAATACTTTTAAGTTATCATCTAGGTTAAATCTAGAAAATTGAGTTCTCCATGAGTTATATGACTTTTCTTGGATTGAATGACAACCGTTATTCAAATTGTCTTATACACAACTTTACTTTTATGTTGTATATGAGTTGAATGTTTCACATTAATAGTCTCCTCAGAGCACCATAATTAACAAGTACTAGTCTAGCATGCTTTAGACTACAATACTCTAGCATGTGAACAGAAGATGCATCATTCTGATTCTTCACAGCTTTTAAGGAATATCTCAATATTCGTTCAAAACATTCATCTCATTGTTTAAACAAACAATGAGAGTTGTTCAACATCCCAAAATCTCAATATTTAGGAACGTCTAATATGTATGTTACGTAATCGTACATAGACCGTCATTCAATCTAGGATCATAAACTTCTTTTTTTTTTTTCTCAAAAGATTTCATCATTGACTCATATGGACTTTGAAGAATCACAAATTGATCTCCCATAGTGGTACTCCCACTTTGAACAATCACAAAATTGATATAAAACATCATGTTGTTTATATGGTGAATTGTTCACATGTATTAGTATTTGAACAATTATATATGTTCATAGCAACAAAGATTTATCTTTCCATCAAATAGTCAACTTGAATCTATTATTGCTTTATGACATGTTACTTTCACAAGAGTAACAAACTATGTTAACACTTTATGTAAACTTTTGGTTTATTTCATTTTAAACCAAATCTTAGTTTTGCCAAAATATGCACTTAGCAGTTTCGAAATAAACTATTTTAATTTTATGTTTTGATTACGGAAATCAATACCCAAAATTGTAAATAGTTTTGTTGAATAAATAACTTCTAACGCACATGTTAGAGATAAGATGTTTACATAAAACACTCTTATTCAAATTTATCATTAACACAAATGTTAAGAATAAACGCCTACATAAGACGCTTTTAGACCATAAAATTAAGGTCATATCTAACACACATGCTAGATAAGTAAATGGGTTCTAACACGCAAATTAGTCAACAAAAGTCTACATCAAACGTTCTAAGCATATGGATTCATGTAATGAAAGATTCCAACAAAACGTTTGCAAAATGTTTTGAAACGAAAAGTTTTATATAATGGTCATTTGTAAAGCACGCATAATTAATGAGCATGATTGTCAACGTTTTCGAGTGAATAATGATTTCATCATTTGTTTCTAACAAAAAAAAAACGATTTTAAATTTAAAAGATTAATACTAAATCCATATAAAATTGATTATATTATAAAGAATCTCTTCTAATACTTAATTAGAATATCATTAGGTTTTAACACACATGTTAAAACACAAGTTTCACATATGAAATATTTCTTACTCGCAAATAAGAAATACCGGTTTTCATAAGATGCGTACACAAGCATGACCATTCTTAAGACGCATATGAAAACTAATCTTGGAACCGACAAACGATTAATTCAAAGTTTTAATCTTAAAACCACATAAGGTTTCGAAAACTTTGATTTAAAACAAAATAGGATTTTCAACCTTTTAGTTTTAACACCTTGAAACATTCAACAAATATTTTAATAAAATCACTTTTGAATGCTTAGAAAACTCATGAAAGTTTTAAACTCTCAAAGTAATTGAGTCAAGTTTTATTAAAAACTACAAAAGTTTTTAAATGGTAAAACCAACAAATGGTAAAAATTACACTAAATCAAAACCAACAAATGGTAAAAGGCAAGCCATTTTCTTTGTAAATAAAATCCGGTTCTAGAAAAAAGTCAAGTGTAAGTTCTCTAAGTCCAACTTTGAGAGACGAACAATGACTATATACTTTTTTTTTTAAATACGAACGGTGATTTAAAAAAAATTTGTTTTAAGATTGTAGGAACCGTTCGTACAAAAACACAAAATTCTTGAATATATTCATTTACGATACAAAGAAAATAAAGATAACAAATACATTACAATACGATTACAAGTGAAAATTAATAAATACAAGAAATGAGTAGAAGCAGAAGCAAAATCATGGCTGAGGATTCGTGTTCAACACGGGTCCCTTAAAACAAATTCCGAGTCTCCCAAGAGAACTCGTTTGTTTCCCAGGGTACAACAGCCGAAGCAGTATGTACTGCCGGGATTGACACACAACCCGAATTGTACCAAGAAACATGCACATAAGCAAAATATGTTGAAAGTTCTTTAGAGAGAAAATGAGAGAGATTTAGAGAGTGAAGTTATTTGGTGTAAATTAGTGTGTTTTCAACCAAGGTTCACCTTGGTATTTATAGGAGAAGGATGAGTTGAAACTCATCATTCATTGTCCATAAACATGAGTTGAAACTCCTATTCAACATAATTATGAGTTGAAACTTCTATTCAACATAAATAATTAGTTGAAACCCACAATATAATCAAACTTATAACACCAATTAATATATTATTTTGTATTTTTCACAAAATATTTTTGTGTTATACAAAATTTTCCAACATATTTTATGTTTTAATACTTAGTTTTTTTATTATACAGAGTAATATGTTAAAATGACAATATGTGTATTGTTTCTTTGAATAATCTGTCATAATGAATGTGGGTTTATAACTCTTATAAGCTATAACTAAGACTGTAAATTAAACGAGCTATCAAGCGAGTCATGAGCCGAGCTGACCTTGGCTCGGGCTCGGCTCGTTTAAATGCAAGCTAAGCCGAGCTGTACTCATTTTAAAGCGAGCTTACTTCAAACGAGTTTTTTTCAAGCTGTTCTAGCGAGACACGAGCTTTAATTTTTTTAAACAACTTATGTGACTGTGTAAGTTCGTATATAATGAGAAAAAAAACCTAAGTATAGATCCTTGTCACCTTGTGGCCCTAGCTAGCGTATAACTTACTTTTGTGGGGTAATTGAGTATCAGAGTTGCGTTAAGATTACTTGCATTGATGCTGATATTTATATAGCGTGACTATTATTTTAATTGATGGTAATATCTATATAACTAAAAATAAATAAATAATACATGCAAGTAATTGATGGTAATATGTATGTATTTTAATTCATGTGCCACTAGGTAGTCTCTCGATTTGGTTCTTGTTTACTTTCTTGTACCTTTTTTCTCAGTTCTTCTGATTTATAATATTTCCAGCCGTTCAAAAAAAATAATAAAAAATAAATAAATCCAATAATTTTATTTCAAAAGACGATTTTATTACTCAAACAACACGACCACTAGCAAAATGTTAGGACCAATACAACCACACACAAACCAACACCACAATAACCACAAAGGATTATAGCACCAACTTAATTTACCATACAACATCTTCATAGTTGACCCTATATTTTAACCAAAAAAACGTGTTTAGATCGATCTTTTCAACGTCGACATCTAAAGATAAAGCCGATGAATTGAATATAAGCTCGTTCCTCGCATCCAAATGAGCCAAGACATAGCCATCAATATAACCGAAGTCTTCCCCCTTCTCTACTCCGACCCGGTCACATGTAAGTGCCAATCCATTTGGTTCCTTATCAAATCTCCCGCTTGTTCATGCCACCCACACCATATGAAGATACGAATCCAAACCCTTGATGCAAAATTGCACTTTTAAAGAACCTGATTAACGGATTCTTGCTCCTAAAACACAACGATCACTCATCTAAACCCACATTAACCCCTCGGGTCGACAACGCGTTTTTACATGGGATGCTGTTTAATCGGGCCTTCCATATAAAACATCTAAATTTATAACGAGACCCAAGAAATCCAATCGAGTGGGTTAAGTCAACTGGAGCCCTATTGAGCTTGATGATTTGTCTGAGGTTTTTAACAACTAGTTTATCTAA
Organism: Tagetes erecta; assembly: GCA_030867185.1. Classification (NCBI taxonomy): domain Eukaryota; kingdom Viridiplantae; phylum Streptophyta; class Magnoliopsida; order Asterales; family Asteraceae; genus Tagetes; species Tagetes erecta. The sequence continues at coordinate 16,269,163 of CM061491.1, read as the reverse complement.
TACCTGAAAAACAATGACTCCTCGTCACCCGTATCTTTTGGTCACATTGAATACAAATTTCTTTCACATATTAACGTTAAAAATAGTCTAAATATCTCTAAACCCAATTCTCTAAGCGTTCATAGTGGATTTTTTAAAATTATGTAAATGAGTTTGGTAAAATTTTATAGAATGGTTTTGAGTGGTTATAAGTGGATGAGAAAAACATAAATGGATGGAAGAGAGAAAAATGGTAAACTTAAGGAAAAAATATGGGTGTAAGAAAGAAAAACGATAAATGTAATGATTAAGATATAAAACTTGTTATTTAATTAAGAGATTTTTACATATTTCCCCTTCCTAACTTTCTTAATTACATATATCCCCAACCCTTAATTTTTATTACATATTTCCCCTTCCATTAAAAGTTGACATAATTACCCTTCCTATCAATTCCCACAAATAAATATATGTGTGTGAATGAGATTTAATCAAAACTTATTATTGTTATATCAAAAAACAAAGCTAGATCCATGACGAACTTTAATAAACAAGTTAATTGTAACGTCATTCAAAAATAAAATAATATAAATAAACATAATGGCCTAATGAATTCGATTTTGATTGAAATTTAAGGAGATATGTAAATAATAATTTAATTAGTTCATTAAGGGTAAAATAGTAATTCAATTAATTAATTTTAATGAAATGGATAAATGTGTAATATATGTGCTTAAGGAAAGGAGAAATATGTAATTGATTTTTAGGGTTGGGTAAATATGTAATAAAATAACTTAGGAGGGGATATATGTAAATGCCCATTTAATTAAAATAAAATGGGAAATATAACATACATGTAATATTGTTAATTTTAATTTTGAAGATAAAAGATAATGATTCCACCGTAAATGGTTTAAGCATGCTACTTCTCATATATTTTATTTAAGATCTACCGTAAGAGTTGATTTGAAATTTGAAGTGCATAACGCCAAACAAAAGCAATTAGGTCATATCTTTAAATGAAAAGAAAAAGGATAAAAGAAGAAATAAAAAAGCAAAAAATAAAACAAAAAAAATTGTGGGCACAATCGTCAAAAAGTGAAAATCTGAGGGCGGGAATGAAAAACTAAAAACACAAGACACAGACAACATTATGAAATGCGGTGGGGCAAGTAGTAATTGATAATTATTATTATTGCAAACCCTTCATGGATAGTAATTAATCATTTATCACCCTTACCATCTTTCAATCACCTCAAAACTATTTCGTCATTATTTTACCCAATATTAATTCATAAGTACTCACGGGTTATCTGTTTATACTTTTTATAAATAATAATAATAATAATAATAATATAAATGAATTTGTATTTTTTATTTGAGATATAGGAATTAAAGATGCCTTTTCATTGTTGTCATTTTAGTGAAAATAATTCAATATATATTAACATTTTATTTTACTTAATTTTGGATGTAACTTCATAGTTTTTATATATCTAAAATATAGCATATGTTTTTCTATGACTTTCAAATTTTAATCTACTACATTTTGGTGAGTGATCGGCACACAAGTAGTTGTAGAGCGCGTAAATAAGGACTTTGCTAGATTCGGATGATGATCGTAATGATTTAAATTACTAACTTACAAAGTTACAATAGCTTATGACAATAAACATGGTTTTATGATACTGTTTATCATAATCAATCCTCTCCAACAATATCTGTTGTATATATAACTACTTAAGTTTGCTACCAGACATGGCCTACATAAGTTGTTTTAAGTAGGTGTTTTAGTTTGAGTTTCTAGTTTAACAGGTGTATAGTACAAGTATATAAAACCTATTACACAATCTTCTTAACGATTCTATTTAAACAACTATATTAGTAATGCAAACAAATAACTTTATTTAGGTTCCGCTCTTTGAAAATGATCCTCGGTCCAGATAGTTAAGGTGAGATACCCAACACTTCTTTAAAATGTGAAAGTCTTGAGTCAAGTGTCATCTATGGATTTTAGGTTGGCCAAAGTTTTCTCATCTATGTGGGTTTTCTTCTAAGAGTGATCTCAGGTTCGGCACTAATAAGGACAAATTGATGTAAGAACTTCCTTTCAAGTGAGGACTTGTTAGGCCAGTCTAGATCCTTGGTGTTTCGTGCTAAAGGAAAAGAGAAGAAGGGATGGACTAGCCATCTTTTACTGATCCAAAATAAATGTAATTGAAAAACAAATGTTGTATTTTAGCAGTTTTAATTATTTGTTATTGGTTATTACCGGTCTCAACTACCATAATATGAGCTAGCTGCTGAAAATGTTATCAATTTTGGCACCAACAAACCACCGTTAAAAAAATCTATCAGCGTTTAGTTTTTTTCAAATTTTGAACCGACGTTTTAATGCTTTTGATCAGAAGAAGAAAACAAGTCGATTAAAATAAAAATTATCACGAAACAGAGCTCCAAACGACAAAACGGTGCTTCATCCACGTGTTGAAACCTAATGGTGTTTTAATCTTATGTAAAAATTTATCGTTATTAGCACCATTTCAAGGTAGTTTTACATCAATCAACTCATATTTACCTTACCTTTCGACCAAAAGCCTTAAAACGTCAGTTTGAAATTTTAAAAAACTTAATACCCTTAAATTTTCAACGTCACGCCATTTTATTGAAATGAAATAATAAAAGTTAGAATCCTCAGCATATATATTAATAGTTGAGACTAGAGACTAATAACCGTCAATAAGCATTGTTGAAGAGACTTGAGATTGCTAAAATATACTCACCCACAAACCTGTTTGTCTCTTAACAAAAAGAAAAAAGACAAGGTATGTGCGAATAATACGTTGTTCTCGCATATAACACGCCTTTAGTTATTAATTTATTTAATAATTAATAACCCACCCATAAACCTGTCTGTCTCTGTTGCAGTTCAGTTCAGAAGCTTCTATCATCACGTCTTACAACACAAAAAAGAAAACAAAACAAAATCACCATTTCCACTTCCTCATCACATCTGACCTCAATGGAAGCATCTGACATTGAATCAGTTCTTCATTTCCTCCGAACAAACCATCTTTCAATTTCTGAATCTGCACTCATTCACGACATCTTCGACAAATCCCAATCCAATTTCCACAATTTCCTCTTCCCACCGCCACTTCCACCTCTCAAAATTCACCGTCATCCTCCGCCGCCGCCGGAAGATCTTACTGCAACCTCCGATGCTTCTTCCGATCAAGAGTTTATCAGCTTAGCTTCATCCACCACTGATTTATGCTCCTCAGGTACCAACTTGCTCACTTTTTTACTTAACCATTTACTTTGATTGCAAATGTCACTCATTTGTTTAATCACATTGTTAATTTTGTGACTTGTGTTTAAGTTTTGTTTCTTGGTTGAAAATTTGTTTTTTTTTGGGTCCTAGAAGTTAGGAATTAGATTCTTGCTGAAAACTATGGTCAAATTGATTATTTTTATGATCTGAAATCAATAATGTGTGTTTGAGTTCAACAGAAAAAAAAGGGTATGAATTGAATTGATATGAGTGTACTAGCAATATCAAAGTTTGTTGCTTTTGAAATGAATCAGATAGATTATCTGATATTGAATTTGGGAATTGATTGTTTGACCAAAAAGATTCAAATGTATGGTGTTTATTGATTGTTTTTAATCTTTTATGGCTAATGTGTGCAGAATTTACGAATCCATACGGGATCCGGGCTTTGAGAGGGGTTAGCTCTCATGCTTCATCAGATAGATTGTCGCAGTTTGGTACGGCTCGTGATTACCATGAATTCGACATGCAAAATGACTTGAATTGGTATAGAGAAAAAGATGAAGACTATGCTATGCCATCTTGCTTTGATAACTCGGATCCTTTCGTTGTTGGTCCAAGTGAAGACAAGTTTGTGATGACTTTTGAGAAAGAGAATAAGAATGACAATAGTGATCTTGATTTTGATCCGTTGTTAGAGAAAACTAACCGTCTTGATGAAGTATGGCTTACCTCAATTGGGTGTTTGAAAGATGGTGTAAAAGGAATAGCTTTGAATGATCTTGATGTTGAAGAGGATAATAAAAGCTTTGATGATGATGATGATGATGATCTTGTTCGGGATGCTAAAAGAGTCCATGAATTGCATAAAAAGATTTGCGAGGAAGATGCTGACTTTAACCTAAATAGTGATGTATCGTTAGCGAATGGAAATGAAGATGAATATGAAGTATTTGATTTAAGAATTGTACACAGGAAAAACAGGTTAGTTGAGAGTGAAACATGGTTTGATATTTTTAAGGATGTTTCTTTAGTGCATAATAATGTACTGACTTGATGGAATTTGCAGGACTGGTTTTGAAGAGAATAAAGATCTACCGATTGTTTTAAACAGTGTGATTGGCTCCCGATATGTTGTTTCAGAGTACCTTGGTTCAGCTGCATTTAGCAAAGTCGTTCAGGCACGCGATCTTCTAACAGGAATTGATGTTTGCTTGAAAATAATAAAGAATGAAAAAGATTTCTTTGACCAAAGTTTAGATGAAATCAAGCTTTTAAAGCTTGTAAACAAGCATGATCCTGCAGATGAACGCCATATTTTGCGGCTTTATGATTATTTTTATTTCCGTGTAAGCAGCTACAAGTAGTTTGATGGTTGATACAATCTGCACTCCATTTCTGTTAATCAGTAAACAATTTCTTTAAATTTTTACAGGAGCATCTCATCATCGTTAGTGAACTGCTGCGTGCTAACTTATATGAATTTCAAAGATACAATAAAGAATCTTGTGGGGAGCCTTATTTTACCATGCCCAGGCTACAGGTTTGTTTGTTAGTACAGTTGGGTAAAGGGTTACGGGTTGGGATTGAAACGGGTCATTTTTTAGTATGGGTCAACTTGGGTTCTAATGCTAATACATTTTATTATCCAGTTCATTGATTTTCAATAAACAATTAGTGCGTTAATCGAAATTGTCGCCTCTGGTTTTTAGGAGTAATGTGTGCAATCTTTTGTTTGAATGACAAATGTTGACTATTGACTTATTATTCAAAATCAGGCTATAACAAGACAATGTTTGGAAGCTTTGGAGTATTTGCATGAATTGGGAATAATACATTGTGATCTAAAGCCTGAAAACATTCTTATCAAAAGCTATAGCCGATGTGAGATCAAGATTATTGATCTTGGAAGCAGTTGCTTTCAAAACGACAAACTGTCATTATACGTGCAATCTAGATCTTATCGGGCTCCTGAGGTCATAATCGGTCTTCCATATGACCAGAAAGTTGACCTTTGGTCACTTGGTTGTATTTTAGCTGAACTATCATCTGGTGATGTATGTTTTCATTATAAAGCTTTGATCTTTCACCATTATTATATATATATTTTTAAATCTTATGGGTTTAACTTATAGTAGTTGAATTCACACAGGTTCTATTTCCAAACGAGGAACTTGCGATCTTGCTTGCACGAGTGATTGGAACGCTCGGGCCAATTGACATTGATATGCTAGAAAGGGGTCAAGAAACAAGCAAATATTTCACAGATGAGTTTGATCTTTATCACATAAACGAGGTTCGTTTCTTTCTTTCTAAATCATAATAAAAAGACCGATAATTGCTCAACTTTATAGATTAATGTTTCTCTGGTTTGATGCATCCAGGAAACAAATGAAATGGAATACATAACTCCACAAGAAACATCACTGGAAGAACGCGTACAAGTTACTGATACATTGTTCATCGGTTTCATTAGGAACCTACTCGAAATCAACCCACAAAGGCGACCAACAGCTAGAGAAGCGTTGAAACACCCGTGGCTCTCATTTCACTACGATTGAAGTTCATATTTATGATTATTTGTTTTCATTTATAATCCGGGACAGATTTGTTGTAGAGATGAGAGTGTGGTGCAATGGTGTATTTCGTCACACAGATTATGATGATTATGTTATCGTTGTAAATTCTTACAGTCCTATACAATATACGTGCACATTGAACGGGTTGAGTGACGGGTCAAAATGAGTATTTTTTTTATATGTTGACATGAGCTACTCTTACTGTTTTAAATTCTTTTTATATATAATCAGTGTCACAAATATTATATTATTTCAACAAAAAATTTTAGACTTAAATGACAGTTTTATAACTGAAACTTAACAGATTCCCCGTGAACTTTGTACGGTGACAACTGTTTTGTTGGTATTGATACGTGAAGTTTTAAATGTTAGTTGCATGGCTATTTTCTAAAATCTTTTTGATTTCAGGACAAAATGAAAAATATAAAAATAGTGGAACAATGGACTTTTTTACCAAAATAGTGTAATTGTATAAATTATTTACCAATATAGTGTAGTTTGAAAACTATTTACCATAATGGTGTAGTTTTAAAACTTAGTTCTTTCTCACTCATATCTTCATTGGTTACTTTACAAATGTGTTTTTAATAAAAAAAAATTGCAATATACATACTTTTAAATATTTTATAAATTATTTTACTTAATTTTATAATTTTATTAAATGTATTTTAGTTTACTGGAATTTTTAGTTTTCAATAATAATTTTTTTACTTAATACACTTTTAAGTAGATGTATTTTATTTTAATTTCCTTAAACTTGTTTTAAGAACATATTTTAAATTTTTAATCGATTTATTTGTAAGATGTTTAACTGGAGAATTTTTCATTAAATTTTTTTATTTATATTCATTACTACAAAGAAAACATTACGTTCATATAGGGACACCACGGATGTGACGTTGAACCGTGAAAAAAGTTAACGTCCAAAACATTTATAAAAGTTGTAAACCGAATCGTACCCACTAGTTCATCAAAACGCAAACCGTAAACCGAACCTCAAGTTTTGAACCTGGAAAATACTTAAATTTTCACGGTTCAAATGACACCGCCGCCATGCGTGTTATACATGTTTTTTATCGTGATGAATATAAAATAAATTTTTTAATGAAAATCTATTTTATTAGTATATTTACAAATAGCTCGATTAACAACTTAAAACTTGTTAAGCAAGTTAAAAAAATTAAATTAACAAATGTCTATTTATAAAGTTTTAAAGGTATTAAAAAAAGTTCTATTGAAATATCACAATTAAAATTAACACAACATTTTGAAAAATAGAAAAAAAAAACACTGGAAATTAAAAAATCTCTTTAAAAGATATTCCAAAAGTTTATGTGAAATCATTTCTAAAAGATTTAAAAGCTTTTTTTATTTAAAAGACCATTTAGAAATACTTTTATAAATAAACCAATGGAGATAGGAGTGAGGAAGCATTAAATTTTAAAACTACACCATTATGGTAAATAGTTTTCAAACTACACCATATTGGTAAATAATTTGTATAATTACACCATTTTGGTAAAAAAGTCGGAACAATGGTTGACTAAACAATCAGCACAAAAGTAATTGTAGAAGCTTTGATGGGACCACACTTAAATTACTAACCCAAAAAAAAAGATTTTTAAAGAAAAACATATGGAGGTGAATTATGAATGTAAATATTGTTGGTAAAGATCATGTCATAACTCTTGGCTTTTTTATCAAAATTAGTTGAAGCTTCTTATTCGTGTTGTCTGTATGATAATAAGTTTTCTAACATGAGTTTCTATGTAATTTCTTCAACCAATTTCTTATCGTAAAAGACAAATTGTACAATTAACACTTACCAAAAAAACAAACAAAAAGAAAACAACACCATCACACATTAGAAGGAAGACACCACTAAAAACAACAAATTCGGAAATAAAGAAAGATAAAAAAAAAAAAAGAAAAGAAAGAAACTCATATAGTCATATAACATGTATAAAAATAAAAAGTCTTTGGCCTTATAACAAAGGTGACAAAAAGAAACTTTAGCAGGTAAACATAAGTTTATTTAATAGAAAGTTAGTGACGACAATGGAGAATTGTGAAGCCCAAAAGCAGGACATACAGCCCACTGCTTGTATAGGTTGTACCCACAAGTACAACCCACCATTCCACCATTTTGCACAACTTTTATGCTACATAAGTAGTGGTGTGGGTCCTAATATATTTATGTATTTGTTTCAACTAAAACGTATTTTACAATCCATTTATATCCCTAATCTTCCCAACAGGCCAACACAATTATCACTACCATTTTCGTTTCTTTTTACTAAAGTTGTCGATTTATAAATTCGTGACTAAAATTTCTATACCATTCATGTCAATACTTAATCTTATAAATTTTATAAAAGTTACTTTGTAAAATATAAGTGTATTAGTTAATGATTTAGATTGCATAATTATTGATTAAATAAAATAAGAATGACAAGTTGACAACTAATTGTTTTTTTATCATAATTTATTTGAAAATTTTTATGGATACCTTAATCGGGTTCGAGTTTTAAGTATGAATTGAGGCAAATATTACATCTAGCATTATAGAAAGCTTGAGGAGGTGGTGTAAAGGCGATGGTTGGATTTTGCATAACTTGATACCCTAACTGAGAAGCCATTTATTGAAGAGCATGAAGTTTTTGTGGTGATTGACTGGAAGTAGTGGTTAAGACTATAGGATAGGTTGGTTCATATGGTTTGTTATTGATCATATCGACATGGTCACATAGAAGACCATGAAGCTCATTAAAGGTAAGAGGCGACCAAGGGCGGCTCATTTCATTAATTAAATAGGCAATAGCTTACGGCCTCAACTTTTTTTAGGCCACAAATTTCTATAAGTTTCTGCATATGTTTACTTAAAAATATTATAATATTTATAATGTAACACAAATGTTTTTTTTCCCTTATTCTGCTTTTTATGTTTGCTGCCCAACAAGCCCACCAATTATTATATAACTAAAGTAGGTTAGACCATGTGGGTATCCACAGTGGTTGATCGGTAAAAAATATTTATATTGTTTTATAATGAAAAAATTAGTAATAACAAAACATCAAATAAAGTATGCTAAATATAATAAAAAGTGAGAATAAATATGGTGATGACAAATTATTAGAAGAGGAGATATATCTCTTGATCAAACTTTAACATAATTTTATCTATCTAGTAACCTAATTTGATTTCAATTAATTACTTTTAAACTAACAATTATTCAATGAGTTAAGTTACTAAAAAATATTTACAGACCATATTTTTTTAACAGATTAACAATAAATAAAGTGCCCTGTTAGTTTTAGAACTAAATTATAAAACACCTTTATACACTAAAATGCAAACATTATATGAGCTTATAAATAATATTATTTATCTTTAGCTTTTGATAAATTGTATCCTCACAAAGAAATTTCTATTGTTTTAACGATTTATAAAAATATACGATAATAACTAATCGATGGATATTATAAATTTGAAGAAATGTTTCGACGGATATTATAAGTTTGAGCCATCGTTCATTTTCTTAATTGCTTAGTCGATTATTTTTCAATTTCCAATTTGTTAGCCTTTTTAGCTGTCTAGTTTTCTAACCCAAACTACAAACTTAAAAAGGGGGCCTCAATTTTTATTTTTACCTTAGGCCCCTAAAACGGTTGAGACGCCCTTGGAGGCGACAAACAACCAAGAATGGAAGTTTTAAGGTTGTATTCCTCACGAACACTAATATAATAGAGTAAAGAACAAGGTTTTTGTCTTTAATAGGTTAACCAATATTAGCTAATGCAGTTGCATAATCTTGAACGCGACTAACATAGTTGAGAGGTGTCGCGTCTCCTTCCATTTGAAGTTTAAGAAGTTATATTTTTAGGGTGTGTTCCATAGAGGTAGTGTTAGGGCATAAGCATTTTGAAGATAGAACCAAAGTTCAAAAGCAGTGTTGCCCTGATCATGAGAAAAAAAAAACTTTAGAAACGGTAGAGATGATAATCGATTGAACGTGGGCATCATTGTAAATTCATGTGGTGTAGTTGGGATTAACTATAACCACAGATGTGATTGCATGCATTTTCAATAGTAACCTATGATGTAGTATATATTGCATGTAGAGAACCTTAGAATAAATCAATGAATATACCAAAAGAAATGAAGAAATACGTGAGGATGAGGATGATATATAGACAAAGATGGTCTAACTACATTGATGGATCGGATGTGGGACTTATTATTACGAAATAAAGGAAAAGATAGCGATAATCCGATTGTGGTGGAAATGTATAAGACGGTGGTAGTTTGTTCTTCAAGCAGGAAAATTGCATTTAGAAAATGCGACACAAATAAGTTTAATGTTGCGATTATTAATTTACAAGTTTAATGGCCGTGTGTTACACGAGTAGTGACATTAAAATTGAAAAGTTTAAATAGTTTAGAAAATGGGTATATGTGTAAAAAATAAAGACGTTTTATTTTTGTTCTAATTATGTCACTCAAACATTGTTTTGTTTCAATTAGATAACTTTAAAAAGATGTCTCAATTAATTTGTATATAACATGTAAATATTAATTTAACTATCATTTTAAAATAAAGTAAAATAACCATGAAATTTTCATACATTGGTAAAAAATAAAAATAAAAACTAAGTTTTTTTACAAGTTGCAAAAAAGTATGAATAAATTCTGAATTTTTTTAAAAGTTTTTAAGAATATTTAGTTGATAGGAAAAAGAAGCACAAAACGGGTCCCAAATTCCTCTAAAAGTCAACTTTTTACCTGCTATTCAAGTTAATTACCTAGGAATGAAACACGTTTTAAACTTTAGTTAACTAATTGATCAAAACAAAGTTTGAGTGACATAACTAGAACAAAATATTAAGTTCGTTATGTTCCTATGTGATTTTCCCTTTAGAAAAAGAAACACTTGAAAATTAGTTACATATCTATACATTCTAATAAAGGTTTCTTAAAGCTTGGAAACGAATTACATACAACATTAAAACCATATTCTGTGGACAATAGACATGCTTATATTTGGCAATGATTTCGTCAAAACTTACATAAGCAATGTAGACGCATTGATTAAAAAAACATTACATTTTGCAATGTTGAATATTTTTGAACAATTGAATGAAATTTATTAGATTTAAATAACATTATCAAAAACCAATAACTAAGAAATCAAATGAATTCAAAATGTAATATGATTTTTATATATTCAAAACTATATATATATTGTTGGAAATAATTTCATTTGATTATCTTGTTAAATTTGAATTAATTAAAAAATATTAACTATGGAATGAAAATCTTCATCTAATAATAATGTTATCAGAACTTTGATCGGGAAAACGATTCTTCAAATGCCTTCAATGAATGACAAGTGTCCTCTAAAACCCTATTTTATTATAATGTATAGATATAGATATAGATTATAAGAGCATATTTAGAGTTTCGGCTAATGAGACGAAGCCTTCGGAGTATATTTGTAGGAACCGTTCGTACAAAAAACTAAAAATTCTTTGATCAATTCAATTACAATGCAAAGAAATAAAATATACAAGTAAATTATATTATGATTACAACCGAAATAAAATAAGATACAAGAAATGAGTAGAAGCAGAAGCAAAATCATGGCTGAGGATTCGTGTTCAACACGGGTCCCTTAAAACAAATTCCGAGTCTCCCAAGAGAACTCGTTTGTTTCCCAGGGTACAACAGCCGAAGCAGTATGTACTGCCGGGATTGACACACAACCCGAATTGTACCAAGAAACATGCACATAATCAAAATGTGTTGAAAGTTCTTTAGAGAAAAAATGAGAGAGATTTAGAGAGTGAAGTTATTTGGTGTAAATTAGTGTGTCTTTTAACCAAGACTCACCTTGGTATTTATAGGTGAAATGAGTCAAATAACTCATTCATTACCCATAACCAATGAGTTGAAACACCCCATTAAACATGAATAATGAGATGAAACATCTCATGTAATAAAACTATCACATTAACTAAAAAGTTAAAACACCAATTAACATATTACTTTGTATTTTTCACAAATTATTATTTTTGTTTTACAAAGTATTCCAACAATCCCCCACATGGGAAAAAGACAAAATCTCATTTTCTCAAATGAAAAACCTATTTTCTCATGTGAAAAACTCATTTTCACATATTACTCCAACAATCCAAATTGATCGTTACATATAAATTTCTTAGATATAATTCAGCGGTTGAGTATTGCCGGATAGGTAGGTGTTACCTTTGAACCTTCCGTTGTGATGCATACTTAGTCTCCTAGTGGTTCGGTAGACGTGATGTCCTTGAACCAACCACCATTTATGGAGACGACGATACACTTCACACAACACTCTCCCTGGTTCGGTCAAACCCTCATTGTCGTGTCCGTTATGGTCATGGAACACTAGCCTGGTTCTGCAAAAGCTCTAGGAATTGCGCACCCCACAATTTCATTCGAAGCGACCTCACTTCTCTTTCACATAGGTGATTTATCTAAAAAATCATTAGAAGCATTAAAGTTACTATGATCACGCAAATCATTAACCATACGGTATGCTTAGCCTCACAGCGTGTCACTATTGTTATAGGAATGGACTAGGAAGTATTTAAGCTCCCTTTATAATTTAGGAGGACATGTATAAACATTTATACATATTAGCTTATATATCAACTGATATATTAACTATGCCCCCACAGTGACCACCCTTTGATATATGAGTAGGTTGTCCTATTGAACTTAGATCTTGGGATCTCCAGTCAACTAAGTTAGGTTTTCCTTCATATACCATTTTTCATGGGCTTTAGTCTCATTCCACAGCTCTGTCTCTCATCAACCCACGGTTGTTGGATCCAAAACCATTATCTATGACTTCGTCAAGTCAATACATATACTTGCAGTTGATGAGTTGTTATGATGTGTTATTAACTCACAAGTTAATCTTGCCTTTTTACATTTTTAAGACAATAACCCTAGGTATCAACCCGAATATAGGTATATTTTTGTCTTTAAAAATACATTTCAAGGCTAACATATTCATGCCATTAGTAATTGGATGTCAAATATAACTAATTGACCTTCGAGTCTAACTAGTAGATTCGGTCACATATTTGCATTATATTTGGCTCAACAAAATGTTCCATTTTGATACGGGTTTGAGAACATATCTCAAATACAATATCTCAAATGGCTTCCCCCACATTTCGTGCACTTACATAAAATATGTTTAAATATAGTATTAGACACCCATGATTTGAACAAGATCAACGTCTTTGTATCAATGATGTCATCAATACTTGTTTTCCGACTAAAGCAACGCATGCCTTGTCATAGGTTGTTATCAACCATCTCAAACTTAAAATACTTTTAAGTTACCATCTAGATTAGATCTAGAAAATTGAATTCTCTATAAGCTATATGACTTTCCTTAGATTGAAGGACAGCCGACACCCACATTGTCTTATACACAACTTTACTTTTATATTGTATATGAGTTGAATGTTTCACGTTAATAGTCTCCTCAGAGCACCATAATTAACAAGTACTAGTCTAGCATGCTTTAGACTACAATACTTTAGCATGTGAATAGAAGATGCATCATTCTGGTTCTTCACAGCTTTTAAGGAATATCCTAATATTCGTTCACAAGATTCATTTCATAGTTTAAACAAACAATGAGAGTTGTTCAACATCCCAAAATCTCAATATTTTAGAAAGTCTAATATGTAAGTTACACAACATACATATATCATCATTCAATCTAGGATCATAAACTTTTTTCCTTCTTTTTCTCAAAAGGTTTCATCATTGACTCATATGGACTTTGAAGAATCACAAATTGATCTCCCATAGTGGTACTCCCACTTTGAACAATCACAAAATTGATATAAAACATCATGTTGTTTATATGGTGAATTGTTCACATGTATTAGTATTTGAACAATTATATATGTTCATAGCAACAAAGATTTATCTTTCCATCAAATAGTCAACTTGAATCTATTATTGCTTTATGACATGTTACTTTCACAAGAGTAACAAACTATGTTAACACTTTATGTAAACTTTTGGTTTATTTCATTTTAAACCAAATCTTAGTTTTGCCAAAACATGCACTTAGCAGTTTCGAAATAAACTATTTTAATTTTATGTTTTGATTACGGAAATAAATACCCAAAATTGTAAATAGTTTTGTTGAATAAATAACTTCTAACGCACATGTTAGAGATAAGATGTTTACATAAAACACTCTTATTCAAATTTATCATTAACACAAATGTTAAGAATATATAAACGCCTACATAAGACGCTTTTAGACCATAAAATTAAGGTCATATCTAACACACATGCTAGATAAGTAAATGGGTTCTAACACGCACATTAGTCAACAAAAGTCTACATCAAACGTTCTAAGCATATGGATTCATGTAATGAAAGATTCCAACAAAATGTTTGCAAAATGTTTTGAAATGAAAAGTTTTATATAATGGTCATTTGTAAAGCACGCATAATTAATGAGCATGATTGTCAACGTTTTCGAGTGAATAATGATTTCATCATTTGTTTCTAACAAAAAAACGATTTTAAATTTAAAAGATTAATACTAAATCTATACATACTTGATTATTTTAAAAGGAATCTCTTCTAATACTTAATTAGAACAATATTAGGTTTTAACACACATGTTAAAAACACAAGTTTCACTTTCACATATGAAAGATTTCTTACTCGCAAATAAGAAATACAAGTTTTCATAAGATGCGTACACAAACATAACCAATCTTAAGACCATATGAAAACTAATCTTGAAACCCACAAACGGTTAATTCAAAGTTTTAATTTTGAAACCACATAAGGTTCGAAACCTTTGAATTAAAACAAAAATAGATTTTCAACCTTTTTGTTTTAACACATTGAACCATTCAACAAAATGGTTGTAATGAAATAAACCCACTTTTGAATGCTAAAGAAACTCATAAGAATTTTAAACTCACAAAGTAATTGATTCAAGTTTTATGAAAAACTACAAAAGCTTTTATACATAAACAAAAATTACACAAAATCAAAACCAACGAATGGTACAAAATTGAACCACTTTCTTTGTAAATAAAATCCGGTTCTAGAAAGAAGTCAAGTGTAAGCTCTCTAAGTCCAACTTTGAGAGACAAACAATGACCTTTTTTATTAAATACGAACGGTGATTTAAAAAAAAATTGTTTTAAGATTGTAGGAACCGTTCGTACAAAAAACTAAAAATTCTTTGATCAATTCAATTACAATGCAAAGAAATAAAATATACAAGTAAATTATATTATGATTACAACCGAAATAAAATAAGATACAAGAAATGAGTAGAAGCAGAAGCAAAATCATGGCTGAGGATTCGTGTTCAACACGGGTCCCTTAAAACAAATTCCGAGTCTCCCAAGAGAACTCGTTTGTTTCCCAGGGTACAACAGCCGAAGCAGTATGTACTGCCGGGATTGACACACAACCCGAATTGTACCAAGAAACATGCACATAATCAAAATGTGTTGAAAGTTCTTTAGAGAAAAAATGAGAGAGATTTAGAGAGTGAAGTTATTTGGTGTAAATTAGTGTGTCTTTTAACCAAGACTCACCTTGGTATTTATAGGTGAAATGAGTCAAATAACTCATTCATTACCCATAACCAATGAGTTGAAACACCCCATTAAACATGAATAATGAGATGAAACATCTCATGTAATAAAACTATCACATTAACTAAAAAGTTAAAACACCAATTAACATATTACTTTGTATTTTTCACAAATTATTAATTTTGTTTTACAAAGTATTCCAACAATATTTTGATAGGCGTCTCTACTTTGTCATCCACAAACTTATAATAAGTCATTGAAAAATTATCATTTTATAAATTTACCTTATACTTTTTATAAACCTTTCACATCAATTTCCTCATATATGTTTCTATTTAAATTAAATAAAATACCTCTTAAAATTTTAGGGGATGAAGCTTGGGATGGTATCTAGATCATAGATACATATATATACTCAATTATAGTGATCTTTTACATTTTTTCCTTGAAATTTGAAGAAGATGATGATGAATACGGGTTGCACTGTGAATATGAGGAAAGGAAAAGAAAGAAAAGTGGTTCATAATTGATAATTTTATATTGAAGATATTATAATATACATTTGTAAAGTTATGAAACGCTTAAAAGTTAAAAACAAATAACTTATGTGCCCAAAATACTATGCATTTCATGTGCAATAACCATGATGACGACGACCAGAAAGTTTATGTATATAGGTATGTATCTATCTATGCATATAATGCATGAAACATGCTTTGTCTTTACATTGTAGCATTTCTATATATCCTATCTGCTATGTTTGCATATCAAGAATCAATAAACTAATAAGCTGGGATAGGGATGAGATTTTCTTACCGAATACCGATCCCGTACCGGTCCCGTACCGGTCCCGTACCTATCCCGTACCGAACCGGAATTTTCGGTACCGGTACCGGTACTAGATTTTTATTGTTTTCGGTACCGGTAAATTCGGTACCGGTACCGGTAAATTTTCGGTATTTCGGTATTTGGTACCGGTTTATAAGGAGTAAGAATTTGAAAAGATTTTTTGGGATTTGCTTCCATATTTAATAAAATTAATATAATAACTTGTTAATTTGCAGCTTTTTTTTGAATGGCAGTAACTTATTTGCATGGTGTTGGATCATAAAGTTCAACATTAGATACTTGAGTTCTTCAAGAGTACGTTCATCATTATATCATTGTTTCAAACTCAATATCTCAAGCCCTAATAACACTAATCAGATCACAATACAATCATCCTCCAAGACATGGATTCAACTCTTAAGTAAGTGTGTTACATGTTGCATGTGTATGCATATCAACATATAATTATATGTTTTACTGTAACGATTGAATATGTATGCATGTATAGGAATATATGTTTATGATTATCTTTAATAATCAAGCTAATAGTATAATGGTTGATTGATTGGTAGCTAGGAACATGGTTTACATAAATACTTTACGGTACCAACAATACTGGATAATAAGTTTATAACGATTGAACTATATTGGATAATAAGTTTAATGACTTTGTAATGCTTGTGTAGGAAGATGATAGAGTTCGGTACCACATCGGTACCAATACCGAAAAACCGATACCGGTATCGGTACCGTACCGGTACCGAACCGGTATTTCGGTACGGTATTCGGTACCTACTTTTAAAGAAAATCGGTATCGGTATTTTCGGTATCGGTACCGGTTCGGTACCGGTATGGTACCAAGCTCATCCCTAAGCTGGGATTGTAAAGTTGTTTCTTACTTTATTAAATTAAAGTTCTAAAGTTTAACTTTCATAAATTATATTATCTTATTTTCTAACGATATTAATCAATGATACAATTAATGTTGTTGAAACAAGCAGATTTATTTTTGTTAACAGTTGCTATGCCGGTCTTTGTGGGGTTTTTTGTTAGCATCCTGCCAAGTTAGATGTGTCACGCGAATCCGGTTAAGACAACGTACATATATGGTTGTCTAATTTAGTTTAGAAACTCCTCATGTGATGCGGGATTACGTCCGTTATAATTTATAGAAGTAGTTAAATAAATAACATAACATTTTTAAAAAGGTTAAACAAATAACATAAAATTATTAATAACAATAAATTGCATGTGATTAAAGTATGATGGGTTTTTTTATTGTATTCAATATGAAACACATGTCTCTTCCTGTTTTCCACTCCTTTTATTATAATATAATGGAATGAAATATTATAATACTAGATTTAATACCCGTGTAGACACATAAATTGAATAAAATAAATATTTCATTCAATGAAGAAATCACGATTGAAAATGTGATGTAAAAAATCAAAATGATTATAATAAAAATCAATATTGAAAACTATTGGGATTTAAAATCACCCGTCAATGTTCACTTATTCAATATTGCGTTGATTTTGCAACCAAAATATCATTTATTCTAAAATGCAGAGAAATTAAGTTTGCGTTGTTTCTAAAATTACTTTTGTTTTTAAAATGTTTGCCCCAATCTCCCCCTTTATTTTTCCCACCTAAATTTCCCCCCAAAACCTTGCTTTATTAGGTAAATGTTAGTGTTAAAAACAAAATTTAGGCTCAACCTATAAAATTATTAACCCCGACCCTATTTCTCATTTACTACCAAAAAATCCAAACTGGTCTCCAAATGTCAAGTATACGTTTGAGAGGTGTTTTTATATTTATCGTGTTTTATTTAATGACAATTAACGTTTTTGTTTTGTGATTAGATCCGATCTAAACCAACTTTTAACTGACCCGAAAACTAATGACTTCAAACTTTCTAAGTTAATTGAATCCAAATACCAAAAAAAAAACTGACCCCATAGAAAAAGATCATGGTTCCGCAGGTTTGTTTAAAAAGTTCACTGCTACAATAATATAGTTTCCACTAATATAAAATAAAAGGAATTTATAGACTGAAAAATATTTGCAATTAGGCGATTAATCAATAATTAATTAATTATCATTCTCTATAACGTGGTGAAGTTCAATAAAGTTGTTACGAGATTATAACGCACAGAATATTTTAAAACAAATAAACAACACAGTCCAGGGTGTAGATGCATATCGTGGACCATTTGTTTGTCTGGTCGAATTATATACCATCTTATTCTATTATTAAGTTGAACCACGGACAAATCAATTTGAGTTTATAAATATTGAAAGTGAATTTGGGTAGTATAAGTGTATAACAATAAAAACAAAAAAAAGCGTGCACAACAACAACGTAAAATGATTTTACTGGTTTAAATATGGGTGAGTTATACAGAAAAGTTTTTCGAATCTAAAAAGATGTAGAAAGAGAACTCCAGTTGACCTCAGTTAGATGACGTTAAAATCGTCTTGTCGAACCTTTCAAAAATCTCATTTGAATTGATCTAACTCCAATACTGAGTTGATCGAATGATACATAAATCTCCTTTCGTTGATATAGATTTATGGAAATGAGTTACGATTTTTATAAAACCACTTTAATTACATAATTACAAAACCATTGATTTACATAAATGTAAATTAAGGAGCCATTGATTTACATTTAATTTACATATATGCAGTTTAATGATATTAGAATAATTAATAACTTGATTAAGGACCAGAAATTATTCTTTTTATTCTCGTGATAAAAAGATGTTCTCTAATGATATTGACATTAGGAAATTGTTAAAGCACATGGAAGGTTATTTTTAGTGTTTTTATGTTCTTATTTTGATTATTGCACCTCTTTTAAAAATTACGGAGTCTATTTTTATTGTTAGTTTAGTTTTTATTTACATGCTTAAATAATTGCTTTTCATTTAGAAAAAAGGAAAAGAAAAACAATAATGATACTTGAGGGTAGTTATACCACTAAAATTAAATAATGGGATATTATGGGTAGTTGTAAGATGAGAGAGCATGTAGAAACAAAAATAAAAGAACGTACTTAAAATCATGTGTATATAAAACGATATAAATATTGACTTCATTAGAAAGTGATTGTAAAGGTAAAAATGGAAGTTTTGCTATCAATCCAGAACATTCATAGAAGCTTCAAACATTTAAAACTAAATTTTAACGACAAACTACAATGGCTAATTTGTAAACATCTTCGTCAACTTCAATTTCTTAAAAAAAATACATCAAAGACATGAATAATATGACAAATACATTACAAGTTAGTTTAAACTCCGTGTGTTATACGGATTACAGATATAATCATAAATAATGTTAAAATCTTAAGTTTCTATAGAGAAAAATGATATTTAAATGTGTATTACACGGTGAAATTTTAAATAATAAATAATTTTAAATTTATACAGAACTTATATTTGATGTAAAGTTTCATATAAAGTAGAAAATCATTTTATTTGTATTATAAAGTTGTTTATTTAATACTAGCTATTTAACTTTGTCTTAGTTTTTTACTCTATAAAGTGGTACGCGCAATTACCATGCGTAAAAACATATATTTCAAATACAACGACCCACCTCGTAAGAATAAGATGAAACGTAACTAATACGTAATAACATATTGTTAAAGTAGTAATATCTAGCTATATATAAAAGAGAAGTTAATAAAATATTTAAAAAACCTGCTTGACACTTCGTATTTATAATTAAAAGTAATTTATTGGATCGAAGATGGTAAGTGTTCTATATGCCGGTGAAACAGAAATGAGATTTGAAAAATAATTAATCAATAGTGAGGAAGAGAATTTGATAATCTATTAGGTTATGAGATGTACTCTCACTATCTTTCATTGTACATAAGTATCATATCAACTCCACGCCACCCACATTTTTTCCTTTTAACTTCACTTCACTTGATGAAAATGGTTTAACCCTTTAACGCCCCTTGACCCTATTATATCTATTTTTTATATTTATATATATATAATATAAAAGTATATGTATTAATGTGTGTGAGAAATTTGAAAACGAGGAAATTTTCATGCGTTAAATGATCCACGGATTCCCCATTAACCCCACTGGTTGGTGGCGTGGTGTATCGAGACGTTAAAGGGTGATGTGACAGTTTTCACGCCCTCTCATGATCAGGGAGGAATCCAAAGAGTAACGAATGAGTTCACGGAAACACATCGCGTCTTAAAATTTTAATAGAATTATAAAGAAAAGTATAGAGTGAATCCATAGAAAATTTTAGAGTGAACCCACATATAAAATTAGACTGAATTAAAATAAAATAGTTCTCCTAGATGAGTTGGAAATATCATGAACTTAATGTTCAATAGGTTCTAGCTTCGATTATTCTTCCAGATATTTTGTGTAATTAATTTTTAACCTTCTTTAAAGAATCTCAACCCAATTAGCATCGGATAAACTGAAAATATTTTAATGGTCTTTTTCTAAGTTAATGATTATGTTCATTTTGTGACTAATACTTGAGTCCGTGTAATCACTTACTAGATCTCTAACCATTAGGTATTAGTTTTTTTTTATTTCTAATGACGATGTGCTTTGTAATATTGACCTACTAGGTCTAATACCCATGTATACACACGGGTTAATTTATACACAAGTTGATATTATACAATAAACATTTTAATAATTAGATAATAATTATGTATTTATAGATGATTTTCTAAATTACTCATCATTGAGTAAATGCAATAATTTGTAAATTCATAAAAAAATACATTCATCTTTCTATATTTTTTATTTATGTAAATAAATTTTTTAATATTTTAAATTAAAAAATTGAATGGGAAACAAAAATAAAAAATGATTATAAATGTATTATTAAAAAAATTCATCTTCTACACTTTTAGCTCCATCAATGCATGGAATTTCCCTCCCAAACTTCCTATTATATAAAAAATATTTCCCACAAAAAATTGCACCCTAAAACCTTGAAATATTATATAGATTGTATCACATTGATATTATGTAATGAACCTAACCCATTAAGTGAATCTAAATTGTTGAATTGACCTGATTTTTTTATGTCTGTTCTATTAAAATTAAAACACTTAAAAATAGTGAACCAACTAATAAAAAAAAAATCATAAATTCATCATTATTCGTGAACGACACAACCTAACCTTAATCACAAGAGCTAGTGAAATGAAAACCATAAGGTAATAAATACGATATTATACATCTTTGAGAAAAAAATAGATACCAAACGGTAGAGTTAACTGTTATCTATGAACTTTTTTTATTGTTTAAACATGATAATTATATCGTTTAATCAAGAGAACAAAAACAATGGTCAAAGGAAGCTACCTCTTACTAGTTTGCAGACGTGTAACGGAAGCTTCATCCGGTGACCTCGTCACACGTGTCATCCATTTATAGCTTAACTTACATGACAGCACGTCAACCTAACGTCACCAAACTCTATACATTCTCAGTCATCACTGTAACATCTTTTCTCCAAAATAAACCATTTTTTTTTTTCATTTCATCTGTTAACATTTCTCTCTCAATCAAATTTTCCGTTCTAATCAACCGATGTAAAACACTATCTCCGGTGATTATTTTCCGTTCAGATGACAACACTAACCAATACCAGCGTCAATGTCATCTACGTACTCACTCTTCTATTCGTTGTCGTAACCACTGTCCACGGCCTTGGTGGCTCCGCCACCACCGTCGCCGTAAGCTACGGTGTTAACATCACAGTCTGCGGTATCGTCGCCGGTCAACCGAGTCAACGGATTCAATGCTGGAGAAATGGACAAGTGTTTGATGTCTACTCCGATATCTCGTTTCAGTCAATCGCCGGTGGACGTGATTTGTTTTGCGGTGTTAGGTCCGGCGGTTCGAGTCTCGTGTGTTGGGACGTTAATTTGAACCCGAAGCGTTTGTACTACAATGAAACGATGGATTTGAATGAATTAGCTGTTGGCGATAGTCAGATTTGCGCGATTACGAATCGTAGTGGATCAAACGTTGATTGTTGGAGAGATCGTTACGAGTTTTCGACTCAAAACGGTGTGTTTGAATCGATTTCGTCTGGATTAGGTTTTAGTTGCGGTGTTTTGTTGAACAGCAACAATGGAATTGTATGTTTTGGAACTAATTCAGAACTTGCGAGTTCAATTGAAGGTGAATTTGTTAATTTTCGTATGTTGAATATTGCTGTAGGAGGTGATCATGCTTGTGGAGTAAATTCTAGTGGCTTTTTGATCTGTAGAGGTAACAATGATTATGGAAAAATTGATGTACCAAATCATGAAGCGTTTGAGTTTTCTGCACTTGCGTTAGGGTTTAATCATACTTGTGGTTTGAGAAGATTAAACAATAGTGTGGTTTGTTGGGGAGGTGGAGGGGGAAATATGAGTGATTATGAAATTGGTTTG
Organism: Tagetes erecta; assembly: GCA_030867185.1. NCBI lineage: Eukaryota > Viridiplantae > Streptophyta > Magnoliopsida > Asterales > Asteraceae > Tagetes > Tagetes erecta. The sequence goes on along the minus strand of CM061491.1, from coordinate 16,246,415 downwards.
TCATTTGAATCTATTGTTGCTGGATTGGATTTTACTTGTGGATTGACAACTAATAATTTGTCTGTGATTTGTTGGGGTGAAGGATGGGTTAGAAATGGTTCATTTCCATTAGGGTTTGAGCTTCCATTGAGAAGCATTTTACCAGGACCATGTGTTAGATCTGTTTGTGAGTGTGGTATGTATACTCAATATGATAATCTCTGTTCTGGCTCTGGGAGGATATGTAGGCCTTGTGGTTTAGCTAGCTTATCGCCACCGCCACTTGCACCCTTGTTTCCGCCACCTGGTGGAGGTGGTGATGTACCACGGTCGTCACCTTCGAGACCTTTAAGAAGGGGGTTATTGGCTTTTGCAATAGTTGGATCAGTTGGGACTTTTGCAGGTATCTGCACTTTAATTTATTGTTGGTGGACTGGTGTTTGTTGTGGGAATAAGAAGATACATAATTCTGTTCAGCCGACAATCACGGGTGCTACTCACAATGCTCCTCAGTTTTCAAACAGCAGCCCGGCTTCAAGGTCGGTTTCAAGATCGTCTACAATTAGGCGACAAGCGTCGAGAGCTTTTAGAAGGCAAAGAAGTGGAACATCTTCAAAACATGCTGATAGAGAGGAAGAATTTACTTTTGCTGATCTAGCATTAGCTACTGATAACTTCTCTCTTGAAAACAAAATTGGTGCAGGTAGTTTTGGAGTTGTGTACAGAGGTAAACTGTTAGATGGTCGTGAAGTCGCGATCAAAAGAGGGGAAACGAGTCAAAAAGCTAAAAAATTTCAAGAGAAAGAAAGCGCGTTTGATTCAGAATTGGCTTTCTTATCGCGTCTCCATCACAAGCATTTGGTCAGGCTGGTTGGGTTTTGTGAAGAGAGGGAAGAAAAGCTTTTGGTTTATGAGTTCATGAAAAATGGAGCTTTGTATGATCATTTACATGACAAGAAAAACGTCGAGAACGGTAGCAGCTTGTTAAATTGTTGGAAAATGCGGATAAAGATTGCATTGGATGCTGCTAGAGGAATTGAATACCTTCATAACTACGCAGTTCCGCCTATAATTCACAGAGACATCAAATCATCCAACATCTTACTAGATGCGAATTGGGTCGCTAGAGTTTCTGATTTTGGATTGTCTTTAATGGGCCCCGAATCCGATTCAGAGCACAGACCGACCAAGGCAGCTGGTACAGTCGGCTACATTGATCCCGAATACTATGGACTAAATGTAGTAACTGCCAAAAGTGATGTGTATGGTCTTGGAGTGGTCATGCTAGAGCTTTTGACAGGAAAAAGAGCAATATTTAAGAACAATGATGATAATAATAATAATAATGGTGGTACACCCATAAGTCTAGTGGACTATGCTGTACCAATAATCATTTCTGGAGAATTGACAAAGATTCTTGATGATCGAGTAAGCCCGCCCGAGTTGAACGAGGCGGAGGCGGTGGAGCTGATGGCATACACTGCGGTACATTGTGTGAACTTGGAAGGTAGAGAAAGACCAACAATGACTGATATTGTTGCTAATTTGGATAGAGCTTTGTCACTTTGTGATGACAGCCATGGCAGCATTTCAAGTGGTCAGATTTCAGTTATATCTGAATAAATCTCTAGACTTTTTTGTTTCATTTTTGATTTGATGGGTTTGATTTTTTACAATATTTTGTGGGTGATTTCATCTGGGTATATATTTGTATACATCAAAGATTAGGTTTTTTACATGTTAGTGGAACATCAGCTTATGAAACAAGATTTTGACGCACCTAGAACTAAAAGTTTGGTGCTTAGTATTTTTCTTTAGAAAGGTCTCATTTTTGTCTAATCTTTTCATGTATAATAATTTAGACATTTATGAAGGTCCTTTTTGGACCTCTAAAAGAGAGTTGCTAAATTCCACAAGTGTGCAAGTCTTAATGCAGGTAGTACAATTGGTAGAGGTTTCTATGAAGTTGTGATTTGTTTTCTGAGACTAGGTCAAAGAAAAAGAAAGGGGTCCTGTTTGAGTTTAATTCAAAAGCAGATATAAGTTTGACACCAAAAATTCAACTGAAAGATGCATATACTTGGTCCCAATAATATGTCAATTATGGTGTTCTAAAACTTGTTATATATATATATATATTTAATAGATTCAAAATATAAAAATTAGTGTTCAGATGTATCATAACTATTTAAATTATGTTTCAAAGTATAATTGTAACGTTTCAAGATATAATAAATAGATGAATTAAACTTCTGTTTAATGTGCATTAAAACTGGACGGTGTTACTTCTCAAATTCAAATTTGAACACCAAATATTTATTGTCAAATAGGTTACAGCTCACAATAAATAAGATCTACTCTAACGATATATTTCATTTAAAGAAAAAGATAACAGAAGAAACTTTATAACTATCAGTTAAATTAGCATTATTCTTGAACAATCTTGATACTATTGATCTCACTTAAATGCTTATTGAGTTATTGGTAATTGGTATATGAATCGAATGAGGCTTAATTGCTTGTATCTTATTAGTATCATAAGATTAAATTGAAATATAGTATTTACTGTTTAGATTGTTAATGGCTAATGGGGTGGTGTTAATGTTTTATGTTCTATGTTTTATACTTCTACTTACCCAAACATACAAATTTATCATTTTGCGGGTTCAAAAAAGCACACGCCCATTCTTGCACGTTGAATGTGTTCATAAACCCGTAGCTCAAACCCTAGCTTACGATACCCTCTAGCCTTATAAAGAGGATCTCGTGTTTAAATTATGGAAGACATGTAAATGCAAAGTTTAATCAAATGTTAGAAGTTAAGAAATAAAATGGGAACTAGTTCACATGTGTTAGTTAAAGAAGTGGCGCGGTCTCACCACGTGATTCATAACGGAACTTCCTCCATTTTTTATACTCGAATACTCGATAACTATATATTTATTTGCTTTAAAGAAAACTATATATTTATTTATTTATCAAGCTTGTTTTCTTTCATATAAAACGTACATGAGGTGGTTTCACCAGTTCAATGACTTTTTGTACCAATTTTTATTTTGTAGTGTGCTACTAGATAATACCGGTTCTATATATTTATATTTTCCACCAAACATGTATATCATATGAAGTGACACAAACACATGACCCACATTTATATCTCAAATTAAAAAATTAAGCATCCGTGGTTAGTAGATCAATAATTAGCTTTTTAGTTGCTTAAACAATAAATAAAAACTTAAATTATTAACATAATTAAACTAAAAAGAAATGCTTTTAACGTTTCGGTTAACAAATTATTTTTTTATGAATTTATGGGCATAATCATACCGAACTGAATTCAACCAATTTAGTTGATTTGGTTATTCAATTAAAATCGTTATTATTTGGATAATGGAACTAAATAAATCATATTTTTGTTTTGCAATTTCTTTCAAAAATTAACTAAATTAAAATAAAATTGGCCACCAATGTATTATATCAATAGGCACTCAAAAGCCCTATTTCCAAATTCCAGTTAACAAAAGCTTAGTAGTGTGATGTTTGATTTATACTTTTTGATGTGCTATTAATAAAAATAAGGCGTTTGCAAGTTAACAAGTGTTTAAATTAGTTGCTAATTAAGGAAAACGTATTTTTCTTAAGATACTCAAGCTCGTGTAATGACGTATGTACATAAACATATATGTGTAAATATGTCTAATTATATTGGCTATGATGTATCTTAAGAGATGGATTAACATACTCATCTAAAACCTTGTAAATGTGGCTATGATTATCTTTTAATTTGTGTTTTATCAAGTAAAATTTTTGGCTATTTTTGCCCCCACACACGTAAATGTATGGGTTCATCGCGAATAAGAGTCACGGTTTAAAAAAATGCTAAACCTAGCAGGTGAGCACAGGTAATAAAGTCATAAATATTTTACCATACTTTGAATACGACTAGTAGGTGTCCAAATGACGTTTAAAGATGATAATGAACATATGATAACAAAATCAAATATAATTTGAATATGTTAAACGTGAACATCCAGAAAAAAAGATAAAAATGGTTTTAAAAATAGACGCAAGAGTGTCTCATACTTCAACTAGAAACCGTGCAGGTTAATTAATCGTTCCATCTTTAATGAGCTTTTATAATTGGGGACATTGTAATCCAACTTTGAACGTTGACAAAACTTGAAAATGTAATAAAATTAAAATATACTTAATAAAACCAGTTTCAAACATCTTCTAGAGTCTTCCATAGTTTGATTATTTCCATCATAATACTTATATTTATGAATAAACATACAACAATGTAAAAATGTTTTCTATATTCTTGGATATCTCTTTCTCTGTCTTTGACTTTCAATTTCATTCATCCAATCATTGACCCATAAAAGACCTTTGTAACCAAAATATGCCATTGCAATCAAACTCAACAAGATCATCACAAACACCATTAACTTCCTCACAATTCCCGTCATTTTCTGTTCCATTTTCAAAACAAAAACAAGGGTGAGCACAAAGCATATGACTTGGGTCAAGGCTAAGAAAATGGGCACTAGTTAAAACAATGAAGCATTTTTTGTACATAATTTTCTCCTATATAAACAATTAGCGTGTCAAACGTTAAAATAAGAGTTACATTATCCAGTAATTTATATAATGTTTGTATAAAATGACTTTGGAGTATTGCATTGAAAACACATTTCAATCTGTTTAACATATCTCTATTTAAGCTAATTCGTTTACCTTGACCCGTTATAGAACATATCTATATTTAAGCTAATTCACTTATTTTGACCCGTTATAGACAAAGCCCGAATTCACCCATAAGTAAATAAACGAGTCAAAATTGGCACTTCTAGGTAGCGAAATATTAACCTGGAATGTCGAAACTTGGTGGTCGTGCTGTACTTTCTCTTTCCTTCTTTTACGCTTTCGTACATGATTTTCCACATCTGGCTCCTTTTTCTGAAAAATTAGCACAAAAACTATAAAACTGGGCTTAAACAAAATAATTTATTTCCTATTTTTAGAAAAAATAAAATGAACGAATGTTTGACCTCAGGAACTATAGACTTCCGAAGGTGCAACTCTGATTCATCAGCTTTGATTTTACTCTTACAATCCGAGTTGCAAGAAAGAAGTCCAATACCAAACTGGTTTTTAGTTATATCTTTTGGATCACGGCCACTACTGTGATATGCAGCTTGTACTTGATGACATAACCAGTCTTTTTTCACAGTTTGGCACTTACATCTTGTTACAACCTGTTAAACCGTGATTAAAACCAAAACATTATAACTAAATATAGAACGTGTAGTGGTGCAAACAAATATATTGCATTGGTCTTACCTTTTTGGAGCATTTTTCGGGTGATGGGCATTGGCCAACATGACATGTTTCTGGACACAGATGTGTGCAGTTGGGAAGCTTTCTGCGCAAACAATGAAGGAGAATGAAGCATAAAACTCGTTCAAAAACTTATTATTGAATATTTTGGAAAAAGTTGAATGGAAATAGTCAAACCTGTGGCAGGGTCCGCCACATGAGCGCACAGCTATTTGCTCCTTTTCAGACAAAGTGTTGTAATATAAGCACTCAAAAACATGCACCATGGCGCCACAATGGCATGCACGTTTTATTAGCACCTTGCATGGGGGACATTCTTCTTGATGACATGGCAGGGGACATGAATGTGGACATAAAGGTTTCCTTTCCTGAAGCAAGTTGAAAACTTTAATAAAAGGCGGCATTTTCATGAATGCATTATGTATAAAGCAAATCTTATATCGATATAATTATGCTAAAAACAGAAAAGGGAAAAAAAAAGTCAGATGAGGGAAGTCTAACCCGTTGGCAAGGTAAATTGCACTCTTCGCATTGAATCTTGAGGTCATGGCACGTTTTAGTGCAAAAATGATTGCCACATGGCAGAAGATTTCCACAATAATTATCACAAGAAAATCTTGATTTATTTGAGCAAACCATCTGCAATACAACAATAAAGGCTTTAAAGTTTTATCTTTTAAAAAATATTATTGCTAACAGGTCACATAGTAAAATTATTTGAAAACTTGAACCTACCATCCTCTCGGCTCCAATATGTTCACCAACACATGGCCTCCAAACAAGTTCTGGGCAAGGTGGGCATGCAGAACCGGGGGTACTATCATTGTGAAGATTTTGTTTCTTTTTCTTTGGTCTTAATGTAAATTCGGGATTAGGAGGAGGTATAGGACCATGACACCTTCATTTAACATATATTATTATTATGATAAAGTAACAAAAAAAAAGCAAAATAGATGAAAGAATAAAAAGAAGAAATTATGTGAAACCTTAGTTTGCATTTATGTCCACACGGGTATTCTTCATCACAAACCAGACGACATGGCGGGCAGGCTCCATAATGACACTTATGTGGCTGGACATATGTAAATTAACATCAGCACAATTTAGTCCACTAAGTTGAATGAACATAGATTGATAAAATTATTTACCTTAGTAATTGACTTATGCCTACATAAAGGGGTTACATTACAGCGTTTGGAACATTTCGGAGGTTTTTGCTCCTTTTCAGTACCACAAGGAACCTGATACATATTCCCAAACTTATTAATTACATTTAAATAAAAAAACGTTCGAGTTGACTTGATGTATAGTATAACTGGTATTTCATGATATATATCATTGCTCTTGAAAGAGAAGCTTAGATTTATATGAAGGTTATCATAAATGAAGGCTAGAATTATCTCAAAAAAGTTGAACAATCCATACAGCTTAATATCTCACCTCAAAGTGCGTCTCGCCACAGAAGCATGAAATAGTCACCATTACAGGACATGGAGCACACGCACCTCTACAAGGAAAAAACTTAGTCAATTACCATATAAGAGCTTACATAAACACAAAATCATAATAATAATAATGTCGTTTTGTTTTCTAAATATGAAAACCTCATCACTGAAGCTTGCATTGGGTAGGTGGCCTTCAGATAATCATGAAAGTTGCAGTGATGTAAATACACATACTCATTAGCAAAAATAAAAGAAAATTATCAAGATTAGCACAAGCTACCTATGGCAAGGAGATGGGCATTTGTGATTCTTGCATCTTAGCTTCTTGTCACATATCTGATATATCCAAATCATAAATATAATCAAAAACATTATCAAGAGATCTACAAAGTGAGGACTGCTATAAAAAAGCACACCTCTGAACAAGGAGGACAATCACCATCACAACATCGCCTCTTGCATGCATGGCGTCCACAATCCCGCACTCGTTGACATTTCCGTTCACATACTACATCTTGATAACAAGGAACCTATTCTAAATTCAATTATATCCTATACATACCAATCATACTCAAACTTAAACCAATAAAAAGCAATAAACTTTTTACCTGTTTTTTCAAGCTCCCACATTTGCAAGACTTCATAACAACAATTCTACAAGTTTCAACACACAGCCCACGATGACACCTCTCCGGACACCGATGAATCCCACACTGCAACTTCTTATCACAAGTCCCACCACAAGAAGGCACCACAACATCACAAGCCATCCCTTCATAAACCTGTTTCCCACACGGACAAGTTCGTTTCCCCTGCAACGGACAATCACCACATTCACCTTCATGACACCCTTTATCACACACATGCTTCCCACATCCAAGCAACTTCTCACAAGCAATCTCACACCTAAAATCCCTCTCACAACAATCTTTTTCCCTCACCACCTTCCCACAACAACACTTATAAACCCCTCTAACCCGACACGGCGGACACTCCCCATCATGACATATCTCAACACAACAATGCACTTTACAATCCAACAACCTTGAACAGATTTTGTTACAAGAAAACTCCTTAAACCCACATCTTTTAACATCCTCCACACCCCCGCAAAAGCACCGAGCTTTAACGAGTTTCGGGCAAGCCGGGCAAGGACCCGGGTGACATAACAACAAACATCTATGCCCACAATCATACTTCAACGATCTATCACAAACTTCCCCACAAGAATGTGGCAAAATCCATGGATCATGAGGTGGGTTTTCAACTTTACCACAAAAACAAGTATAAGACTTAGGGATTAGGGTTTTGGGAAACTCAATTCGACATTTGGGGCAATTCCAATTGGAAACACGATCATCGGCGCCACGTGCGGCGGCGCGTAGAGAGGAAAGATCGGACGATTGACGGGCCCATGATTGGATACAGAGGAGATGAAAAACAGCGAAGCAACGGGAAGAACAGGACCAAGTGGGATCAGTGGGTCGAATGCGTTCGAGGCAGATGAGGCATGAAAGTGCACCGGAGCGTGATGAGATTAAGAAAGATCGGATTTTGGTGAGATCAGGCGATTCAAGGCCGGAGATTTGGATGTATGATTGGAAGATTGAGTTGGAAAAATCGGTGTGTTGGAGGGGTTTAACGATGGTGTCTGAATCGTCGGAATCGGAGTCGGAAAGATGAGAGGTTGGTGGTGGACGGTGGGATACGACGGTTGTTGATGTCATGTTTGGGATGAGAGAAGTGAAAGAGTGAGGTGTGTGATGTAATGTTGCCTTATTGGTATGGTTTGGTTACGAAGTTTGAATTGGACTACCCGAATTTGACCCGACCCGTTTTGTATATGGATATCATAAAATAGTTTATACGGGTCCTTACGTGGTGTTTATGGTCTGATTCGGTTGATATTTAGTAGAACTTTTACACGAGACTAGTGATTATGAGTTGGGGAACATACAAACTGAGCGGTCCAAGCCGGTTGGGTTGAGTTGGTTAGTTGAAACTGATAGGTTTTTAAATTTCTATTGTGAAGAACTTTTATAAAGCAGGTTTCGTATAACATGCAAGGTCACCTTCTATCGAGAACAAATTTTAACTTAAGAACAATTTAGGAACAAATTTAACTGTTGTATTTATTATAATACTACTTTAGTACCCACGCTACGCTCGGGAACACAACATTCAAGTGATGCTTTTAAGGATATTCATGAACGTTCCAATAAGTTTTGAAACAAAACCGTGGTAAACCGAAACACGAAATATATTTTTAAAAATAAAATTTTTAGTATAACAATATTATACTCAAATTAAAGAGAATAAAATGCTCAGTGTTATGGTGTAGTTTTTTTTTAAATCCATATAAAAAAGTTATGTATATTTATAAAACACTGAGGTCTTTAATTGTATATTATTATTAATTTTATCCATAAGTTTCATTTTCACACCCTATCAAATATAAACCGACTCATGTACACCCCTTGTAGTAGAGGGTTAAAAGTATAAATACTTTTAAATTTTTCAGAATTCTCCAAAATATTAGGGGACCAAAAATGTAATTAGTTTTATTATAATATATTTTATATATATATTTTAAATAAAAAAAATCATTATTATGAGATAAACTCTCTAATGATGACACATAAGCCAGAAGCTTTAAAATAGTGTCACATAAGCTTTTTTGGTTTTGCTATATTATATAAAGATAAATTGACCAAAATGCTTATAATTCAATTAATTTTAGCATTTATTTAAAAAATATGATTTGTGAAGTTATTTGTTAAAATGCATATATGCACATACATTACTTGTACACAAACGCACATTATGGGTGCATATATGCATTCTAACAAACGACTTCACGAATTATATTTTTTTTAAATAAATGTTAAAAAAAGTTGACATATAAGCATTTTAGTCATTTTATATTACAAAAAGTTCAACAGTTTGTCTTCCTCTCTTGTTCGTTAAAGTTGTACTTTTTGTTCTTAATAAAAAAATGTGTTCTCAATTGAGAGTGTGACATAACATACATGCATAACTATATATCCCTAAAATAAAATAATCCAGTTAAAAATGTTGAATAGTTGATTTCAAGTATTGAACCGGAAGTAGCCAAGCTGTTAACCGAATTGCATATTTTCAAACTGGCCAAACGAGATGATTTTTTTTTGGTTTGGTTGGGTTGCTCAGTTGGTATCAAGAACAATGAATTTAACTTTAGTTAATTTATTAGTCGTTGAAATGTTGTATGGGTTGATTTGGGTTGGTTTTACTTAGACTCGCGGATCATTTCACTTCAAAATAAGTTTTTTGGTATACATGCATGATGCATTAATCATATCATTTGCAAATTCTAAGTAACAAGGAACCATGACCTTAAAATTGTTTCACATATGAATCAACTTCTTTACACCATATATTACATTCACTTACAACAGTCTTGTTAATAAAATCTCTCATTTACCAGTCTAGCAATAATAACATCTAATGAGCTCAAAGGATACTAACTAAGTAGTTACCATGGTTTGTCTACTCGAATACAAACCGCATAAGAAGCTTTACAGATTCAAATTTCTCTCCTTTCTTGCTATGCAATGGAACAGATCGAATCCCGGTTCTCAACTCGGACACGGGCAAACATGTTTGTCCTCCAAAGTCATCCTTCTCAGATACGTCATGTTCTCGTACAACGATCTTTAGTAAAGCTAGCTCGGGGACTGTCAATGGGAATGTGAATTCTTCATCCCATACGGGAATCCAGTTGTCTTTAATCACTCGAGTTTTCTTCTTGCTAACGTCGGCCGGGACTCCAACCATATACATCTGTTGGTCAATTAAAGGTCAAACAGACTAATCAAGTTACAAAGGGACAAGTTTGACCTCAAAAGTCAAATGTAAACTCAATGTTGTCTTAGTTGGTTATTTGACTCTATAACTAACCTTTGTGTAGAAATCTGGTGGCGAGAATTTGTCAAAATGAGTCGGGCTAAAATCCATTCGCCATCCGTCGCCCATATATATTCTTACCTGAGAATTCAAGTTGAGTCTTCAAAACTACTCGAGGTTTCATGAAATGAAACTAAAGGGTGTCTGGATGTGTGATTTGAAACTATTTCCAAAACACACATCCAAACACTCTCTTAAGTCTTAAAATGAACAAAAGACAGGCTTTACGTCCTTACCTTTAAAGTTTTCTTCACGTTTAATGTTACTTGTGGATCAAATACCTCATTATTTGGACCCGTACTCATTAGAAAATCAGGCTTTTTAACATAACCACATCCTCCATTGGATCGGAACATTCCATGCATCATCCAAAGTGATTTCCCGTAACCCTGCATATAAACAGATGTGTTAGGATCTGTATATATTAGACTAGAGGTGACCATTTCAACCTGCGTTTATTGAAGTCGACTAACTCATATTCTGTTTCAAGAATAACATATCAAACGAGCTAAATCGGTGAAAAGTTGCTTACATTGTTCATATCTTTACAAATTACAATGTCCTAACTCCTAAATCATCTTGTTTAAAAAGTTCTCTTATTGTTTTGATAATACAGGTTTTGTAATAAGTGTTAACACATTACTTGTGTACCAAATAAAAAAGGGGCCAACCTGACCTGACCCGTTTTGACATGTTATCCAACCTGTCCGATTTAGACTAAATGTCAACTTAAAAACTCACCTGCATATTGGAAGCAACCATCTGAGCACCATGCATCCATGCAAGGAGTGGTTTGAAATTTGTAGAGGTAACTCGTGTACCTTTCGGGAACACTCTAACAATATTCTTTTGAGTAAACCTAAAGAAAACATACCCGTTGTTTATAAAATGTAACGATTATATTTCGATCCACATAGAATTTACACAAATATAACTGTGGTTAATTACCTGACTAAATCAGTTCCATACTCAGATGCAGCTTTTTCAAGAGTTTGCTCACTCAAACTAAGACGCTTCCCTTTACCCGATTCAACTGTTAACGCCTTCCTTAACTCCTTATTCGCTTTAGCAGCATGAATTCCAATGAGTTGTTTGTACTCGGTAGGTGTTTTCGGCTCGTTTTTCTCATTTGCAGCATCTCCATTTTCATCATCAAAGTCAATGTAAACAAATTGTGAGAAATTATTATTTAAGTCGGGCATGTTATGACTATCATCCTGATTACCATTAATCTGTTATCAAGAACCAAATTAAACAAATAATCCTTTTACAAAGTTAACCGCGCAGTAAGATGAAGTTTAACAGGCTAATTAGCTCACCCTTTCAAGGTGTTCTTTTGGCGGTTTTGTTGAAAGAAGGACACGATGCTTTAATGCTTCAGGTGAAGGGAATTCGTCTTGATCTTCCGCTTTTGGGCAGTAAAGCATATCTCCAAATATCCTTGTGACCATCTAAAAGCCATAACATTCTAAGTATGAACTGCATTTATAACTCAAACAAACATACACAGTAAAATCCTAGCAACGCTATTGGTAGGATCTGGGGAGAGTGGAATGAAAGCTAACCTCCGCAACTTTAGCTTGAAGATTTGGTGTAAGATGATCTTCTAAAGTGATGATCACTGGATATGGCGAATTGACAAACGCATACTCTTTGATGGACTTCAAACATTTTTCAAGTGTTACAGGAGTCGTCATCGTCCTATTGTCGTTTAGATTTTCAATCACTAGAAGATTTTGAGAGACGGTTTACAGAAAGAAGAGAAAGGAGCATAAGTAACATGACATACCACCCGTGAAGAACATCTATTCCGTCTTTTGTACTGTTCGGCCACAAATCCAGCTCAATAACCCTCACACCTTTATGAAGAGCTTTTATGATTGGCACTTCACTACAATCACTATTGAGTTGATTTCCTGTAAGGTACGAGTTGTGGCCAGTGTATATGAAATAATGCTGCAATGGCGCGGTCATATCATGATGTACCTGAAAATACACGCGTTAAAGAAGGTGTTTGGATGTAAGTTTGATCCATTCAAAATATCTATCAAGCCTATGTGCTACAAGAATTTTATTTATTGTTATAACAATTATCACAGTAATAATAAACGTTATAAATAAAACTTATATTAAGAGTCATTTTTACTTGTCACATGACATCCGAAATCTACGGACCAGACGGGCCCGGTCCAGTTTTGACCCAAAAACAACAAATCATGATTCAAACAGAGAACAAGAACTGTTAGATTGTTAACAAACCTCAGCTGTGATGGGTCCATTGATCTGATCAAGAAACAGGTATTCAAAGAAATCATCCACAGTAAAATAGCAGAGATTAAAGTTTGGTCGTAGGTGTTGCAGCACATGCTCCATTACCAACTTAGCATGATCAACTGTAACATCGTCTTCTCCCTGAAACTCGATCAAGAATCGTCGAAAGTGATCCGGCCACATCTGAGAGCCTCTGTTGGTGCATAGACTGAAGGCGTCGATTACGTCCGGTAGCGGCTTCCGTTCAGTGATCTTGAACTTCCTATTGAAGCCGAACATCTTGTAGTATTGATAACCAGCTCCGTTCATTTTTTTTCTTCTTGTTCTTTAACAATCTGGTCTTTTGTCCCGGTTTTATATATTTCATGATGCATTTATAATTCACAGTTGACTTTGATGGAGAAGGTGAGGGATTATTTTATGTGGAAAACTAAAGTTTGTTCTTCACGTTCATATGGCGATAATAACAATTAAGAAAGACAATGCGAGGAAATTAATTGGTTTGATTAAATCTATTACTTTTACAATGTTAGAATATATAATACGGAAATTGATTACGTTAATCTTCTTTTTTATGAAATATTTTGACTACGAGTAAATAAATTATTTTATAAAAAATAAATTATGACGGAATGGAGATAGTACTATTCACGAGTTGAAACGAACTAGGGAGTGTCTCCTCATGCTCGATTGACTTGATTTGTAAACATAGGAATTTACGGTATGAAAATGGTATCATAGTACTGCATCATAAGAATTTACGATGGCTTATTGGGATTAGATTCTAAAATCAATTGGTTAGTAGTATTTTTTAATTTTTTTTAATCAATTGTACAAGAAAACGTGAAAAAGAAATATCCAAACTTGCAGCAAGAATAACTTTTGGTAGGAGTAAAATTACGAGACCTATAAACGAAAATATTCAAACTTCCAGCAAGAATAACTTTTGGTAGGAATAAAGTTACTAGAACTATAAGCTACTGATATAAAAATTATGTCGAATCAAATCATATGAGAAACCGCAATAGGCTTAGCTAGTTAGTTACCAAACTCGATCTCTTTCATTTAAAACTCTAAAACTCTGATTTCTGATTCAAGAATTTTTTCTCAATTTGAAAAATCTTCATTCCTTTTTTGTAATAATAATTTTCACTCAATTTTGCATTGAAATTTGGTCACATCTTCTTCACATACGGCAAAAAAAACCCAAACAGGTGATAGTACACATTTCTAAAAAAATACCTAAAAACAAGTTGCGTTAGAAATACATACATATTTCTAACCAATTACCAACACCGCTTAAACTCATAATTTGGTATAACGACAAAAAGAAAAATGTGTGAGGAACTTCCAACACATTCCTTATAAAAATGTATAGCTTATTATATATTTTATTTTGCCTGGAAATAAATCGGTAATGTACAAAAAAAAATAGAGCAAAATTTTGTCAGAAAATGTCACCGATAAATTGGTCACATATACGTTTGGTCGAGAAAGTTTTGTTGGAAATGCCTAGGAAATAATTAGTCGTAAGAAGTTTCACATGAAATTTTTTTTTGAAAATGGTTGTTAAGCAGTTTTCTTCATATTGGTCATGAAAATTTCCGTAAAAAACTGTCCGGTTTTTTAGTAGTGAACTGTTAACCTGAAACCTTATAAACGGCATGAAATGATGAAATTGGTGGTATAGACGTGAGAGATATTCATTGGCGGGTCTAAGTTTAAAAACAATCCCCGTCTTAAATATTCTCATGAAAACAACAATAATAGCTATTATTTATAACATGTAGACATTTTGTCATACTAGGTAACATGTAGACATTTTGTCATGCTAGGCTTTCTAAATTGAGTCATTTGTACCTCCAGTTAGTTTTTTTACTGTCAGTTAATTATTGTCAGTATATTATTTACATTAAAAAAAGGAACAACCATCCATTTGTAATCTTTATCTTTTAAATTACTATAGAACCATTTCCTTATATTTGTTACTTGACCATTTCACTACAGAAGTGAACACTTGACCTATATATATATGAATTAAAGTTCATAAGCTGGAAACCTGGCATTAACAGGATCAGTCATGTCCAGAAACAAATAAGCCATGCCCCCAACTCCTTCAAACATGGAATAGGGAGTGTCACCACCATGCATCTGCCCTTCAGATATCAACTTATGACCCCTATCAAGCAAGAAACACGCAAACGCTTTCGCTTTGTGCAGATACTCCACCCGTCCTGTCATTCTGTAAATCGAAAGAAACACGTAAGCATTCCCACTTATTCCATGGCAAATCCCAACCTTCTTCAGCAACCCACGTCTCCAAACAACTTGGGATGCATCAATTGCAGCTTGCTTTTATCATCTCCTTATCTTCAAAAACCTAACAATACCAAACTCATATCATATCAATGATGTTTAACTGAAATTATATGATCAAGATGGAACCTTTAATCACCTCAGCTGCTTTGACTAGGGTGAGGGCTACTCCAGGTGCTCCATGACACCAATACACAAGCTCATCACTTTTCATATCTTCGTCACGGGGATAATTCCCGCTCGGGAAACGATTGTTGATCATGTATTTAAGAGTGTTCTTCACATCCGCACGTTCGTCCGGTTTAAGCTCGAAATGCATCAGAACGTGCATAATCCCGGCTAACCCATGTGCAACACCCCAGTACCGTTCACCATTTGACTCGAACATCAATGGGCATCTTTCTTTTGATCCTAACTTTCTACCATTTTCAATTATCTCTTCCACAATTGCCCTCTGTTTCATCCAAAAAGATAGTTAAATTAATCTATTCTCACAGTTTAAGGGTGTTAAAAAAACTGAAAAACAAGAAAACACGGAAATCGCATTGCATCCCTAACAAAAAAAACCCAATGGAAACTATGTCTTTGGTTCCACAATGTCGTTTGAATTCGGTTTGGTTAGACATTTTTCTGATTCGATTCTGTTCGGTTAAATGGATAAAAATTTATAACAGAATAATCCGTTAACCGAACATTTGAACACAGAAGTTAAAGTATAGTCCTTACAGTGTGTGCAGAGGGAATTGTTTCATGGCCCAAATTCTTGTTAAGAAAGAGACATGCAAATAAATATCCAGCCTTCCCGCCAATCATTTCACTTTGAAAATCTTTGCTGCTTACATCGATCTGTGACCAAACTTAAACTCTGATGAGCATAAAAAGTTACACACATGAACTGATAAACACCATACCTTTTTAAATTGGGTCAAATAATAATCAACCATGTGCTGATCACCTTGAAGATTAGCCACAACAGCACCTAGAGCACAAACACCCACACGCCCCAACAAAAAACTCACAACCCTGCAAATCACTCAAACAACATCCTCTGTTGTTAGTTACATTTACAAGTTGTTGAAAGATGATTGAGAGAAAAGGTACCTGGGATTAGAAGGAGCAGAATCACAAGCTTTAATGATCTCAGAACAAAGATGAAGATCGTTTTTGTTGTTTGTAACATGATACGATTTCAAAAGCAATAAAGCAGTTCCAAGAGTGCCTGTATACAAGGATGTGTCTTCAACCTTTTGCTTAGTCAATCCCCATGTCTCCATTACAATCTGCGAGTGAGGCATTTTCACAAACACTTGGTGAGCAAACCATTTAACACATTAATCAATTATTATATTATAAGAGGGTACAGTTTCTTTGAGATCAAGTGCAGCTCGTTTGAGGTTTTCAGAGAGGGTGGGGTATGGCAAAGATAGAAGCTTTATTAATGAATCTTGTTCCTTTTCGTTGTCGTCAACTCCGGGTATTGTTGCTTTTTCTTGTACATAGTCGGACATGAAGTTATCAAAATACCGATCGGTCATTTTTCTAGGCGATGTTGTTTCAGTAGGTGTGAGTGAGATGATGGAGGATAATATATAGATTTCACCGATTAAGATTGTGAGTTAGATTGTCACTGAAGAGACACGTGTACATGACTGAAGCTGAGTGTGCAGGAAACGTGTGCTTTGTCACCTCACATCTTTCTATTTACGAGGTTTTTTCTTCTTCATTCTTTTGTTTAGTGATTTGGCTCAGATTTAAACATGGGTTTATTTATGCATCAAGCATGGTCATGGAATTGGATAACTACATCGACCTATAACGTCCGTTCAAAGGAAACCATAACAACACATCTAATTGAGTTTTCAAAGGTTGTCAATCAAGCCAACAAGCGTCAGTTTAATGTGGTATTTATTCATGGGTGTAACGTCACGTTTCATGGGGCGTTAACCCCAATCCCTTGATGCATTAACTGGCTCCAACTTATCACCACACACACATGTTTTAATATTCTTCTTATGTTGAAAATGCATGATAATAAATAATATGTAGTTTTGTGTGTTAATACTTTGGTCGCTAGAGAGAGATATACTTGAGGGACAATTTCTATTTAAAATCTAAGTATTTTATTTTACAACCATGTTTTGTAGGAAATTAAGGTGGAATTTAGGTTTGGAATTCAGTTGTGCAACGCATACAAGAATCAAACAAACGATTACCACCATTTTATTGAAGTTTTTTTATAACACTTTAGTTTTTTGTGCTACGAATGTTTTAAAAATGGACTCTATTGGTTATATGTATAACTTTACTACTTTTTAACAGGGTTTGATACTATAGTTTTAACGGGTCAAAATCATATGATCCTACTTTAAAAATTTATAAACATATAGTCAAAATCACACTCGATAATAATTAAATATTTTTAGTTATTCAACTCGTATTACACACGGGTATAATCTAGTCTACCTAATAAATCAGAGTTTTGAGGGAAAAATTTAGGCGGGAAAAAAGAAGTGGAAGATTTTGGGGGCAACCATTTTAAAAACAAAATTATTTTTGAAAACAACGAAAAATCAATTTTTCTCCAACGAGTGATTTTTAATCCCAACAGTTTTAAATATTGATTTTTATTATTATTATTATAATAATTTAGATTGTTACATACAATTTTTTACAGTGATTTTTCCACTTAATGGATCATTTGTTTTATTTCACGGATATTATGACATTATAAAGATGTTTTTTAGTTTTAAGGTTCTAACCGTATGGAACGATTCTAATAAAATATGTTTTAGGTAAAAAAAAGTTAACGGTCAAGTAACCGATTTAGACAAAATGGAACGATGGCGATCGCAAAACTTTAGGGGGTGAATTAAAAAAAATCCAATAAACACCGATCATCATAGCGAGATGTCACTTTTCACAATCAACGGATGAAGAGATCGATCAAGTGATGTTACCAACAACCTACCAAGCTTCACAATTGCACTTTGCTCATTGATGTTCTCTACTTCTCCAGGTTTTTCTTATCTCTACAATGCCTTAATCTAACATTACATTATAACACTTTATTACTTATAATTGTTTTTTTAATGATCGATTTGCTTTCTCATCCCTAATTATTTCTGTTGGATTTGGATACACTGCTTTGTAATTGTTCGACTTTGCCTGCCTTAATCTGTTACTTGTACAAACTTGACTCTTATTTTTCTTGCCTAAAACTCCACTCTTATATTTTGCCTAATATACCTGCTTATGTTACATATTGATCGAATGATTTGGTGCTAGTGTGTTACTTACTGATTTGGTGTTACATTTTGTCATATAGTTCTTCCTGGTTTGCATTTTATTTCTCATGTTACTGATATGGTGTTACAGCTTATAACTAATCAAATGTTGTTTGATTTGTTTCTTATTCATTCGGTGTTAAACTTGTTATTTACTTACTACCTAGTTCCTTACTGGGGCTGCGAGATGTGGTGGCCAGGTCTTAGTTGTCACATTTCGACTTCAACACGTGCCGTGCATTATGGTGGTGGAGGAGGTGAGGTCTCACGTTTGCAACTTAGCCACACACATTGATAAAGAAAAGTTTTTTTGTCTAAAGTGTAAACATCCAAAGTTAGGGGTAAAAATAATAAATAGGTCAAAGTCAAGGTGAAAGTTGAAGATATGTCAGGTAAAAGGACCAAAATTGTCGCTTTTAAAAATCACAAAAAGACAAAAAGGTGATGGCCAACGAGTCACCGACCCCCTCATCTTGTAGTTATAGGAATAGGAATTACATGTTTGGTGTTAATTACTTTCTTTTTTTTTATTTCCCTCTTAAAGTGTTAAATTGGTTAACAACTAACAAGGTGGTGGTTTGCCTGTTAAACAGTTAAAGTGTAATGCCATACATGATCAATTTAATGATTAAAGTTTGTACTGTTTTTTTCAGTTTTTTGATCTTCTTGTGTTATTTAAATGATACATGGAACTTGTTATGAAGATATGCTTGACATTTTGTAGTTTAAAGAGTTGACGTTTATTATTTGATGGTGTATTTATTCTATTGTAGTTAGTATTTCAAAAGGACAGAGGGCTAAGAAGTTGAAGACTGTCACAGCTATTTCCAGGTACATTATTACATCCACATGGGTGAGTCTCCTTCTGCACAGTCTTTAATATATCACATAGTACCACTACACATGCTTTACAAGGTGCATGTATTGTATTTTTCAGTTGAGATGGTGACATTTTTTAGGAGTATACATTAATAGTTATTTGTATATGGCTTATTAATTGCTTGCTGTTAACATATCTTGAACGACATACTAACAATTTAAGAGATATTTATTTTGTATGCTTCTATGGTAACAACATGTATGGACAAACGATAAGCTAATATTACGTTTATTGATTCTTTAAAGAACTATGCAATTTACACAATTTAAAACAGACTCGGATGTTCACAGCTCAGAAGGTAACAACTTTCTTACAAAACTGGAATATTATACACCTCTTAAGGAGCATGAGCTGCAAAACTTGAATTTTCATTACAAAACATCCATGTCACTGTAAACTTCTTTACCTTCATCAGAAGTTTTTCAAAACGTCTGCACGGTTTGATGAAATAGCTCACTTTACTAATTTCATTTCACAGTTTATATATGTCTTCTCTTATTTTGCCTTGTGTTGACCATATGCTCTGTTGCATCGGCGATTGCATTGAACCACTTTGGTTTTCCTGTTGACAACATCAGATATCCCATCACTAATCCAAGTAAAGTTCCACATCCATATCCTAACACCACCTCTTTCCACGTAAAACCATTCTCTGTGTCATGGCCATCTTCTGTCTGAACTGAATTTTGATCTGTTTCATGGTTGTTTTCACACTTTTTCGGCAAAGGGAATCCACATAGTTCTGGATTCCCCGAATACGAGTTCCCCTCAAATGTGTTAAATTGTCTCTCTTGAGGAATACGTCCTGCAAGATGATTTTGAGAGAGATTTAAGACCTCGAGGAAAGTCAAGTCAGTCAATTGTTGAGGTATCTCTCCCACAAGTTGGTTCCATGAAAGATCTAACGACTCAATCTTGGATAGATTTCCCAACACATAAGGAATATGACCCGTGAGGCTGTTACGGGACAAGTTGAGTACTTTCAAGGACTTCAGGCTTCCAATGATATCTGGAATACTTCCTTCAAATATGTTGTCTGACAAATCAATGGTTGTGAGAGTAGTAAAGATTCTCACAAGTTCATATGACGCCCCCTTAAAAACCACAGTAGTGTGATAATAGATGTTATAACCAATAGGACTTTTTGAATAGTTCTCTTCATTTTCTTCCTCACTTACATTCATCATGGCTTTTAGATTACTAAAATAAGTTGATGGAAGAGTGCCAAAGAGTTTATTTTGAGAAAGGTCAAGTATTCGAAGTTTTGAAAATTGAAAATCAGTCTCACGAGATCTTTTGATAGATCCATGGAAGCTGTTGGATCTAAGGACAAGTACCTGCAATTTAGGTAGCGAAGCTAACCAATGAGGGAACTCATCATCAAATTGGTTATTTCCAACATCAAGCACTTCTAATGCAACACATTTGGCTAAAGATCTTGGTAACTTTCCATGAAGTTGATTCCTATTCAAATTAAGCTCGCCTAACGTTTCACAACCACTTATCATTGGCAAGGTGCCATGAAAAGCATTGTTTCCCAGGTCGACCATTACAAGACCTTCCTTGAAGTATCCAAAGCAATTTGGAATTGTTCCGTTAAATCTGTTATCGGAGAGATCTAAGATCTGAATGTAGCTCATCTTGCAAATTGACAAGGGAAATGATCCCTCAATCAAGTTAGACTCGAGGATTAAATGTATTAAAAGTTTCCACGGACGAAGAGGGAGACCCGTTATGAAGTTATATGAGAGATCTAAAGTGGATAGCGACTCTATCCACATCTCTCCTATCCAACTAGGTAGTTCTCCAAGGATGTTGTTATGGGATAGATCTAGATTACTGAGTTTTTCCGCCGATCTTAAGAACTCTGGAAAACTAGTTAGGTTACAAGAGGCCAATCTCAGTGCATAAAAGTCAGGGTTGACAGAGTGACTACCATTAGTTGTTACAACAGATAAACCACTGTATGAAAGATCGAGCCCCTGAAGGTTGGGGAGGCTAGATAACAATATATCTAGCCTCCAAACACCTGAGAAGTTGTTATTTGCGAGGGTAAGGTAACTAATGTTAACGAGCTGTAAAAATGATCGTGGGATGAGGTCTTCATCAAGAAGATCCAGTTGGCCAACAAGTTGATTATCGTTGAGCATTAATTCTTGCAATGATGGAAGTGTGAATACTGATGCTATTGTCCCTTCAAGCTTGTTGTAACTAAAATCCATTACCTCCAAAGAAGAAAGCTTGAACAACCCAGGTGGTATTACTCCACTTAACATATTGGAAGGTAAGCGGATATATTTTGATGAGGTAAGTAAGGAAAACCAGGATGGAATCGCCCCTTCAAGCAAGTTACGTGATAGGTCTAGTTCGACAAGCCTTCGAAGTCCACTTATGTTGCTGGAAGTAGGAAGACCCGTCAATGAATTATCTGATAAATCAAGTGTGACAAGCTGTGTTAGGGAAGTAACAGACGAGGGGATGATCCCGCCTACATTAGTAGACTTCAGATCCAAAGTGACAAGGCGGGAAAGGTTTCCAAGGAATCTAGGAAGGAACCCTGTAAGGTTACAGTCATAAAGTTTCAAGACTTCCAAAGACCTGAGATTGGCAATTGAAGCCGGTATATCACCTGTGATACCTGTTTGTAAGAGATCTAATAACTTAAGAGGAATGTCTCTGCTTCGGTTGACTTTTGGTAATGAACCGGTGAGTGCTATGTTCAATGATAAATCAAGCTTTTGCAAGTTTGGTAGGTTGAAGACGTCATCAGATAACTCCCCATGTAACTGAGTTCCGGAAAGGTCTAGAGATGTTAAAGAGGAAGATAGGTTAGAGGGTAGCGTTGAAAAGATTTTAATATACCTGAGGGAAAGTTCTCTCAGCTGCGTGATGTTTTTGAAGAGTTTATTGAGAAACTGAGGGGGTATGGAATCAAATTGATTATAAGATAGGTCAAGAGAAACTAGTTTAGATAGATGTAATATTTCTGAGGGTAAATGGCCGGAAAATGAAGAGCCGGAGAGGTTGAGATAAGTCAAGGTACTTGCAAACATGCCAATTTCAGGTGGAAGGTACGAAGATTCTAAATAATTGAAAGCGAGGTTAAGACTCTTGAGTAGTGGAATGTGGAAGAGACTGCTGTTGGAATGAATGGTACCTTGAAGCTTGCTACACCCGAGGTCAAGACCAATAACATCACCAGTCAACCGGTCACAAGTAACTCCGTCCCACGTGCAACAATCTGTACTTGAATTCCAAGTCGTCGTCTTCGGATAAGCGGAACCAGACTGCATTTTGCATTCCATATCATAATAAACCTCACCTGAGATGGTGAATTCTAGCTTAAAACGAAGCAACGCACGACTCTGTTGAGGTTGACAGGCAATATCATCAGCAGAAAAGGTAGATGAATAGGCACTCAAGTAGAGATAAGGGTTCAAGAGAATATGAAGAAAAATGAAGGTGGTGAAGTTTGAAATTGTCATGTTGTTTTCTAGAGCAGTAGGCAGAATGGATGTATCATTTGATCACATGTATATATATAAGCACAAAATTTGATGCAACTAATAATGTTTGATCATCATTAAATTAATGATTGTGATTTTGACTCTGATGGCACACAATATATTTCATGATAATTGTCACCTTCAGATTTCTAAAATTTAAGAAACATATAGGAAGTTGACTTGAAGACTTTGGAAAATGGTTGCTTGTAATATTGTCTTCTTGTGTAAATTTCAGACTCTAAATCAATTTATTATTGACTAACACTAACATTGACAAAGTCTCTATAACAAAGTTGACTTTAAATCCTTTTCGTAGGACCATGTATTTTTGTCACCTTATTTACAACACATTATATTGTTTAATGAGAAATTAAAACATTCACTTTGTTGTTTTTTCTGCCTGTTATTCATGCACTTCTGATCAGTCATCGTCTTACCACATGAACAGGCCGGTCAATAGGAATCAAGGTTGCTTTCGCGCACCTTCACCATGCGTTCAAAGACTAGTCACGGCCCCTTCAAAACCCGATCTTGTCTCTTATACCAAATTTTGGTACATAAGCCGATCATAAAATACAACAGGAAAACCCAAAAGCCTCTGTCCCCATGAGTAAGAATTGTCTTACTTTTTCTAAGTTGACTTAAAAGCTTTTATGAGTGATAAAAAGCTTTTATGATTCTTGTTTACTATATTTTTTTTCAAAGCCTACACCACTATATTTACTCTTTTAAATTTATATATTTTGTCAAGTACGCACCCTGTGAAATTTTAATTCCATCTTCATGAAATCTTGGCACCAATCCTAACAAAAATTTGACACCGATCCTAAGATAAATAAGTTTCAGAGTTTGCAAATATATATGTAACAGCTAAAAATTTTGGCACCAATCCTAACAATTGGTTCATCAAATATATATATCTGTAACAATTAAAAATACCCCTCCAATGGAGTCACCATCTTTAATTAAATCCTATCAGCAAGTTATTAAGAACTATAATACTCACTCATCAAATTTAGAGGGCTACTATTCATCTTCTATGAAATTGTTGTCGGTATAAAAATGAGAAAAATATTTAAAAAAAATTGTTTATCAGTAACATAACATATATAGATATATATAGAGAGAATGGGATGTGGGAGACTTTTGAAAAATAAGATAAAAATTTAAAAGATAGTAGATCTTTAGCTAATTGACACATTTTTAGTGATATGGAATTTCACCGGTAAAGAACACTAGTATATGTTATGTTCACCAACTTAAATTGCTGCACTTGTAGAACTTGAATGAAAATTGATCATGGAAACTGTTTTATCTTTCAACTGTAGTTTTGGGCTTCTTTATAGAGAATTAGAGATGTTTGCAGTTGTGGCTCTTGTTTGATCTATTTTGGCTTATACACAAGATCAAGACTACAAGAGCTTTTTAGTTGGACAGTGATTGTGAATTTATTTGGAAGGTAAACTAGAACCAGTTTGTCATACAACTTGATTGCTGGTTATATTGACAACTTTAGATATTTGTAATTTTAGGAATGTGAGTCAACAAGCTCCTTAGATGCTATGAAGAGCATTACGTTGAAACCAGAGAAACGAAGGTCAGAGCATATTTGTGTTCATATATTTTCTTTCATAGAGACTTGATTCATTTCACTTGTTTTGTTCATTAGTTGGTTAGTTGATCATATGTAACCTTCATAGTTGTTTATGAGTTGTTACATTGGCTCAGGAAGGTCAAAGAACCTTTGAGGATCGTACCAGTGACCAAGCAAGAAATCGCAATAACATATTTAACTTGCAACACATACAAGACTCGGATAACACAGAGCTCAGAAGGTAACAACTTTTTCTATAATGCCTTCTTGGTGGTGTTAAGTATTTTTGCTAATAGTTCAATAAAAAGAGAAATATAACCTAGGCTTGGATATAACAAAACTCTAAAGGAGTATGAGCTGCAAATCGAGAATTTGCATGGTTCAAAACATCCATGTCTTCTTTACCCGCATCATAGTTTTTTTTGCAATGTTTGCACGATGTGGTGAAATAGGAAAACATCTGAAACAGCATACCTTTCAGATACTAATTTCCCATTTTATACATATCTTCTCTTTTTTTTTCCTTGTGTTAACCATATGCTCTGCTGCATCGGCTATAGCGTTGAACCACTTTGGTCTTCCTGTCGACAACATCAGATATCCCATTACCAACCCGAGCAAAGTTCCACATCCATATCCTAACACAACCACATTCCACGTAAAACCACTCTCTGTATCATGGTCACCTTCTGTTTGAACTGAATTTTGTTCTGTTTCATGGTTGTTTTTGCACTTTCTTGGCAAAGGGAATCCACACAGCTCTAGATTCCCCAAATACGAGTTCCGGTCGAATGTGTTAAATTGTCTCTCTTGAGGAACACGCCCTGCAAGATGATTTTGAGACAGATTTAAAACGGCGAGGAAAGTCAAAGCAGTCAGTTGTTGAGGAATCTCTCCCACAAGTTGATTCCATGACAGATCTAATGACTCGATTATTGATAGACTTCCCAACGCATAAGGAATATGGCCCGTGAGGCTGTTGTGGGACAAGTTGAGTACTTTCAAGGACTTTAGGCTGCCGATGATATCAGGAATACTTCCTTCAAATATGTTGTCTGACAGATCAATGGTTGTAAACGTAGTCAATATTCTCACAAGATCATACGACCTTCCCTTCATAACCACAACAGTGTGGTAATAAATGTTATAACCCATAGGACTTTTTGAGTACTTCTCTTCGCTTTCTTCCTCGCTTACAGTCATCATGGCTTCTAGATTACTAAAATACATTGATGGAAGAGTGCCAGAGAACTTGTTCTGTGAAAGGTCTAGTATTCGAAGCTTTGAGAACTGAAAATCAGTCCCGCGAGATCTTGTGATAGACCCATGGAAGCTGTTGGATCTAAGGACAAGTACCTGCAATTTAGGAAGAGTTGCTAACCAATGAGGGAACTCATCATCGAATTGGTTATTTCCGACATCAAGCACTTCCAAAGCATAGCATTTGGCTAAAGATCTTGGCAACTTCCCATGAAGTTGATTCTTGTTCAAATTAAGCTCACCTAACCGTTCACATCCACTTATCCTTGGAAAGGTGCCATGAAAAGCATTGTTCCCCAAATCGACCATTGCAAGACCTTCTTTGAAGTGTCCAAAGCAATTTGGAATTGTTCCTTTCAAGTTGTTATTTGAGAGATCTAAGATCTGAATAAAGTTCATCTTGCAAATCGACAAAGGAAATGGTTCGTCAATCATGTTAGACCTGAGGTTTAACTCCATTAAAAATTTCCAAGGAATACGATGGAGACCTGTTATAAAGTTATATGAGAGATCTAAAGTAGATAGCGACTCTATCCACGTCTCTCTTGTCCAACTAGGTAGTTCTCCAAGGATGTTGTTATGGGATAGATCTAGATTACTGAGTTTTTCCGCTGATCTTAAGAACTCTGGAAAACTAGTTAGGTTACAAGAGGCCAATTTTAGTACGTAAAATTCAGGGTTGACATAGTGATTACAATTTGTGGTTACAACAGATAAACCACTGTATGAAAGATCAAGCCCCTGAAGGTTGGTGTGGCTAGATAACAGCATATCTAACCTCCAAACACCTGAGAAGTAGTTATTTGCGAGGGCAAGGTAACTGATGTTGACAAGCTGTAAAAATGATCGGGGGATGCGGTCTTCATCAAGAAGTTCTAATTGGCCAACAAGTTGATTATCGTTGAGCATTAGTTCTTGCATCAATGGAAGTTTGAATACTGATGGTATTGTCCCTTCTAGCTTGTTTTCACTCAAATCAAGCACCTCCAGTGAAGAAAGGTTGAACAACCCAGGTGGTATCACCCCACTTAACATATTAGATTGTAAGCGAATTTCTTTAGACGAGGTGAGTAAGGAAAACCAAGATGGAATCGCCCCTTCAAACAAGTTATAAGATAGATCTAGATGCTCAAGCCTTTGAAGTCCAGTTATGTTGCTGTAAACCAAGATGGAATCACCCTTTCTGTTAACTTCTGATAATGAACCAGTGAGCGCGTTCGATGATAAATCTAGCTTTTGCAACTTTAGCAGGTTGAAGATGTCATCAGGTAACTCCCCATGTAAGTCAGTACTCGAAAGGTCTAAAGAAGTTAAAGAGGAAGACAGGTTAGAGGGTAATGTAGAAGAGATTGTAACGTACCTGAGGGAGAGTTCTCTCAGGTGAGTGACGTTTCTGAAGAGTTTGCTTAGAAACTGAGGGTGTATGGAATCAAAATGGTTAGAAGCGAGATCGAGAGAAACCAGCTTTGATAGATGTGATATTTCTAAGGGTAAGTAGCCTGAAAATAAAGAGCTGGAGAGGTTAAGGTGGGTCAAGGTACTTGCAAACCTGCCAATTTCAGGTGGAAGTTGTGAATAACCAAAATCATTGAAGGCGAGATTAAGACTCCTGAGATGTGGAATGTGGAAGAGAGTGCTGTTGGAATGAATGGTACCTTGAAGCTTGCTACACCCGAGGTCAAGACCAATAACGTCACCAGAAAACCGATCACAAGTTACTCCATCCCACGTGCAACAATCTGTACTTGCATTCCAAGTTGTTATTTTCGGATAAAAACTAGAAGCGGAACCAAACTGCATTTTGCATTCCATATCATTATAAACATCATTTGAGATGGTGAATTCTTGCTTAAAGTGAAGCAACGCAAGGCGCTGTTGAGGTTGACAGATAATATCATCAGTAGAAAAAGATTGTGATTTTGACTCTGATGCCAATATCAAGACTAAGAGAATATGAAGAAAAATGAAGGTAGTGAAGTTTGAACCTGTCATTTTACAAATGTGTCATTTGCATGTTCATGATTAAAAGCTTGTTCACATGTATATATGTATAAGCAACTGACATCCGATGCAACTAACTATGTTTGATCATCATCTAATTGCCTATTTAAAGATTGTGACGTTGACTCTGATGGCACACCATTTCATGACAATTTTCACCTTCAGATTTCTAGAATTTAAGAAATTATTGGAATTGGACTTGAAGATTTGAGAGCATTGGAAAATGACTGCTTGTAATATTTTCTCTTCTTGTGTAAAGTTCCAACTCTGATCGATTAATTATAGAGAAACACCAACTTCAGGGTGTTTAATCGTTTCGTGTGTAACTTCTTATGTGTATAACCCACTCTAGTAGCTCAGTGTTTTGTTGTTAGACTTGTTGGGTGGCTTTTCATTTTCATATATTGTATGAATGTTTTTGCCTTCTTGGCCAGCCAATTTTTGGCTATTTATGAAGTAAATTATAACACTAACATTGACAAAGTCTCTTTAACAAAGTTGACTTTAAATCTTTTCTGTAGGCCATGTGTTTTTGTCTCTTTATTTACAAATAAATATTAGATTAGGATCTTCTAAACCCAAAATCTTTTGTCCCACATGATGGATTCACGTGGTTTAAGATTTTCTTAATCCAAGACTTTTGCAAGGCAATCAAGTCACTAACATATAAAGTCAACCAAATTGTGATTCTTGTCAACTATATTTTTTTTCTAACACAAACTCACGTTACCATATATTAATTTACAAACTTGATGAATAGTAAGATGAGATTTTCATAAATAAGTTGATTTTCAAGGGCATTTTGGTGTTTGTTTTATCAACTCTCGGTTTCCCATTTTCCATGTTTTTTTCTTACTAGTTTCAATGGCAACTTACTTCAGTCGCTTCACTGGCCCTTTTGGTATGTTGATCGTTGTTTCAGGCGGTTGAATACCATTTTATTTTGGCGATATTTCCGGTCTCTTGATATATGTGTCTTCGGTTTGTACGAATGTTGGTTTTTTCATAATGTGTTCAAAATGTAGGCCCGGACTCGGCTCATTTATAAACGAGCAAAGAAGCATGCTCGACTCATATATTTCTCTTTAGTTGGCTTGTTGGCTCAACTTGTTTAAAAACCACGTCGAGATGAGCCGACTGATTTATCTTAATGCATTGTAGAATTTGAATGAAAATTGATCTTGCAAACTGTTTATCTTTCAGCTGTAGTTTTGGGCTTCTTTATATAGAATTATAGATGTTTGCAGTTGTGGCTTGTTTGATCTATTTTGGTTGAAGCTTTTGTTCACAAGATCAAGAATACAAGAGCTTTTTACTTGGACAGTGATTGTGATTCTATTCGAAAGGTAATAAGCCATGAATCCAGACCCAGTTTGTCATACAACCGGAGAAACGTAGGTCTGAACATATTTATGTTCATCAATTTCTTTCATGTAGACTTGATTCGTTTCACTTGTTTTGTTCATTAGCTACTTGATTAGTTCCTTGTAGTTCATAAGTAACCATCAATATTTGCTTGTTAGTTACTAATTAAGTTCGTTTGAAAGTTGATTACTTTATTAATCAATTATTCATACGTTAATTAGTTCATTCATACGTTAATTTGAGACTTGATTACCTTATTCTTCATTAGTTACTTATTCCAGAGAATTTCAGAAAATCCAGGCCATGTAATTTAGCTTTAACAACTTCCAATGTGGTGTAGTGGTAAGAGGTTTGGATTCTCCAAACGAGACCCAAGTTCTAGTCCCACTACGACCACTTTGGAAGAGGCAAATGGGGGCAATGAAGGGAGACTTGTGGCAACACAAGTTCGATCTCTGAGCCAAACGGGTTTTACCACTAGCTTGTCGTCGTGCCTACGGGCGGGCGGGTTAGTGGGTTTCCCCCGAATTGGAGTCGGGTTAATAGGTGGGTTTCGGCTACCTAGCGCTGTCTGTGTTCGCAGAGCGTTTGGGGTTGCCTTTCGCCATTGGGTTACCCCGGGTAGCTGGGCTTTATTCGTTTCGCTGTAAAAAAAAAAACGTAATTTAGCTTTAATTAATTATAATATTTAACAAACTAGATGCAACTTCCAATGTGGTGTAGTGGTAAAAGGTTTGGATTCGCTAAAAGAGACCCAAGTTCTATTCCTACTAACACTATTTTAGAAGGGGCAAATGTGACAATGAAGGGAGACTTATGACAACAAAAGTTCGATCTCTGAGCTAAACGGGTTTTACTGCTAGCCTGTTGTTGTGCCTACGGGTGGACGGGTTAATAGGTTTTCCCCGGGCTTTGGCTACCTAACGCTGTCTGTGTTCGCAGAGCGTTTAGGGTCGCATTTCGTCATTTGGTTACCCGGGTAACCGGGCTTTATTCATTTCATTGTCTAAAAAAAATTTAACAAACTAGATTTTAAAATGCTAAATTTGGGTACTTCACAGGTTTCTCTTTTGTTCCTAGCTTGCTTTGATGAGTTTTTTTAGTTGTATAAAGACTTTTTCTGTAACAATTATGATGTTTTATTTATGCTGACACTTTGCTCGCGGGAAAACCATACATGATTTTACGCTTATGTTTATATGAAGTTATCCTATTGTAATATCCGGTTAGATTGGTATGCTACATCACCATAACGAACACACAAGATCACTACTCGTGAAAACACGTGGGTATAAATTGTAGTAGTTAACAAACCATAAGGTCGTGTGTACCACATATATTGGTTTAGCAGCGAACATGGTGCGGTCTATAGAGACAATGTTATCTCCCCTCTCTTTAACTTTTTCAACGTCCGCAAGAATAATTTTATTTGTTCTACCCACTTAAATGTTATTAAAATTTAAAAATTGAACTGCCGCGTCACAAAGCGCAGGGCACTACTAGCACAACCTAAGATAAAAGTAGATATCACTTTTTCTTAGTGTTGTAAACAATAGAAATATAAAATTTGGACAATATAACTTGAATATTGAGAGCAAAAATCACAAATGTGTATTTTTATTAAATATTTTTTTACCTACACGCAATTGAGGTAAGTGACTAAAAACAATGACCTATGAAGTCAAACTTATCTACTGTTTATAGCTATATATAAGGCTTATTTAGGTGTATTAATATGCTAAATTAGAGCCAGCTAGACTGCTAGAAAACTTCACTTTAATATATCTAACTTTTAGCTTGGTGATTTTCATCAAGAAATGACTTGAGATCATGATTAAAAGTTCACCTAACACATAATAATATAAAAATTCAATCTTTCGATACATATCTAATGTTTAGTTGATCTACTTAACAGATAGCAAACCCGTCGTGGAGCGGGGCTAAACCTACTATTACCTCATAAATGATAATACTATAGGTACCCATCGTTTGCGTAAATGTGAAATACCCACCACGTCACGCAATACTAGGATCTTTTGAGCCGATGAACATATGAAACTCATACTTCGATTCACAATAAGAAAGATTGATAAAAATATAATACTAATATACATTTGAGTTTCTTCTTCACATCATATTTGTATAATAAAAAATCGAAACTTAAGAATCCATTGTTAAAAAATGAATCAAACTTAATTCCCTAAACATCATATAAGCATCTGACGAAATTTATATAAAAAACAATTTAAACCCCAGTATTAAATTATCATTTTTACATCATTTTAACATGTTGTGATAGTCTATAATAGTAGAATGTTATTTGTTACCATTAACTCAGAGCTTCATGCCACAACACGACATTTCTGATTTTTGTGTAGGAAATTACTACCACTTCTACATCGACCATACCATTGCACCACAATATCAAACTATAATACTACAATTTCGGCCCATTAAATATACAACCCTAGTTCGATAACAAATCACACCACAATTACTAACATTACTTTACCTTTTTTTTCTCTAAAACCCATCATAAGCGAAGCGATTCCACGCAACACTTGCTATTTCCTACTAGAGGCCAACTAAGCATACGCTATGTCTTTTAATTTTTTATGAACAAAGCCCATAAGCCCCTTTTTAAAGGATCTGGTCCATGTGTTTGTCAATAGGTAACAATAAAATAGGCCACTATAGTGGGCTTCATTAGCATACCTTTTAGACCCTGATCAAACCCTAAAATCTCCTTCAAATAGCCGCAGTTTCCTCAATAACTTTCATAATCCTCCTCCCAACTTCGATTCATTGTCTCTGATCTTATGTTTTCAATCGCCATTTTGCATGGCTAAAGCAAGTCAGCTTCTTGATTGTATCTACGATCCAATCAATTAAATTTACTCAAACTTGCGATAATAAATTTCAATCAGTATCACTCGCCTTGTTCTGATTGCTGATGTTTTAGGCCCTTTTATTACTGATAAATATATGTTCAGCCAAAATGATTATTTATGCAATCCAAAGCAAGTCAGCTTCTTGGGTGGATCTTGATTTTTAACGATCCAGTCAATTAATTTTACTCAAACTTGCGAGAGTTAAGTTTAATCAGTATCACTCGCCTGACTCTGATTGGTGATGTTTCAGACCCTTTTATTACTGATAAATTTGTAAACAAAGTTGTTGTTTCTACTGAAGCAAACGCACTCTGTCCCAAAACTCCAATTGGAAATGTTTTGAGGCAATTTCTACGTTTGCAAAAGCGAGTTATTGTTTTCAGTTGTTAATTGTCTGTATGATGGTTTAATCGTCATACCGGACACATGACTGAATTACAATTCTGTTTTTATATGTTGTTTCAGAGTTGATAAACATTCACTTAAAATCAAAACGGCTTTTAACATATTTGTATTTGAGTTTGTAAATAGTTTATGAAAGCAAATGATTGATTTTTTTAATAAATCAGCCCCTTTTACTCATCTTTGAGAGATCATGAGATATATTAAGTGAAGGTTAAACAATAATCTAGACAGTTTAAAATCTATTATACCTAGACACATAAAACAATTACGCCAACATACCGTATATTTTCTAACCAACTGAGTTGTGCTATACCAAAACAAATCATGGTCACAAAATTGAGTGTAACTAAATAGGCTCGGATTGAATTTCAGTTTTTAAAACCAATTTCTACTATCTCTAAAAATACTAATGTGTAACTTATGAAAAACAATACTTGATCATAATCCAAGGCCCAAATAACTCGACTATAAATTGAACAGGAGGATGAGCTTCCACTTGCAACATCATCCAAAACGGTAGCAAACAAAGGTGATAATCAGAATTGACAATCGGTTGTTGATGAGTGGGTGGGGTAATTGGGTAGGGTAGGCTTTTATTTTTGAGTTTGTAACTATTCACATAAATAGTCTTTATATAATATAACTAGATTATAACCCACGAATTGAATAATTTATAATATGTAATTAATATAGAGCTCAACAAACAAAGAAGCATACTATGTATAAGTATATTACAAATGAGAGTAAATCATAAAAATTTATGATAACATGAATAAACCCAAAATACGTAAATATTTAAAGTGAATAGAACATGATTTAGCTTGAATGTAACTATCCCTTTGGGAAAGAATACTGACATAGCAATATGAGTGAGTGTGTACTTATTTTGTATATTATGATATGATGTTTTGGTTAAGTTGCCAAGTATTTAACTATTCATTACAGCATTCCACATAATCCAAGGATGAGAGGGTGTCAGAAGCAAAGCCATCGCCCCATATATAGTGTATTTAATCATATAATTAAATGCATAAAAACAGTAACATTTAGCCTTCCATAAATTGTTCTACATACAAAATATAAGCCAATGTGTCATGTATCTTACATACAACAACGACATAAAAAAATCTACTTGTCTATGTTGTGAATAACATTTAAAACTCAAGTTATCATAGAAGTATGCATCAAGCTATGTAAATGGGATTCTGTTACCTAATTAGCAACAAATTTAGGGGTGTTCATTATTCGAATACCATTCGAATTATTCAAAATTCGATTCGAATAAGACCATTCGAAATCGACTTTCAGTCATTCGAATTCGATTCGCATTCGATTCGAATAATTTTGTCGAATATGGATCGAATACGAATATGATTTTCTGTATTCGCATTCGATTCGCCCAATTCGAATAAGAAATTTATATATTTTTTTATATATATTTTTAAATATCTAATTAATTATCTATATATGAATATGATTTAATGGACTTGAAGTAAAGTTAAAAATACCCAAACCCAACCCATTACTCAATCTTAATTGTTGTTTCTGCATATGAACATGATTTTCTGCTGTGACAACTTCTTATTTGTTGTTTCTACAGGTTTTATACTTGTTTATAGTCTTTTTTTTTGTGTTTGATTATGCAGTTTTAGACCTTTTGTTAACATGTTTTAGACTTGTTGATGTGCTAGTATTTTGCATATTGTTTGGGTGATGTTGTGCTACATTTGTATTGTTGTTTGATGTGTTAGTTTATTTATATTTTTATAAAGCGAATACATTCGAATCTATTCGAATTCGAATAACTTAATCGAATCGAATACATAGATTTTTATTCGAATGTGGATCGAATACGAATACAGTTTTTAAAAGTCCCAATTCGACCAATTCGATTCGCCTAATTCGCCCAATTCGCATTCGATTCGAATGAACACCCCTTTACAAATCCAGTCAACTACTTCAACTTTGCTTCTCATGCTAATATTTTAAATTTTGTAACCATGTATGACCCCAAATCTAGCCAAATGCTTCAGCCTTGGTTCTCAAGAGATATGGTTTCTCTAAGTGGTTGGTGTAGACTTTAGATGTCCCTAGGCTAAAAAAACTAACGCCCTTTCTTTTATGGTCCAATTGCTTTTAAATTATCATGCTTCTATCTGTTTTGTAGAATTTGCGCGAGAAATGTGATATGAGTGTAGCTCTTATTCATGAAAAGGTCACACTTTGGTAACTCTAAATGTAGAGATAATGTCCACTAACAAGCATCCAACAGATAAAAAAGAAACTGAGAAGTATGTTACACAATGCCTTTAAAAAAACTACTAATTGATGCACAATAATATATAACATAAAAGTAAAAGTTATTAAAGCATCCAACAGGCAGGCGTAAGCTAAAAGTTTTCCTTTAAATATGAAGATTATAACAGTATATCTAAAATTTTTGAAAGTATGTTTAATTTACTCCATACACAAGTAGCACCCATAGAAAGTATTGATGATGACAATGGCTCATTAGCAGGTAATGGGTGATCGTCAAGTAAATAGTTTAAAAATGAACTTGGTACATTAGTGAAACAAATCGATCAATAGTATAAGATAGATAACGAACAAATTAATAAAATTAGTTACTCTCTTCTTACGTGAAGATGAATCCATCCGTGACGCATGGTGGAAATGAATCAATATCTTCTAATCCCCTGTCACAAGAAATTTTTATAATAACATCTTGCCACACAAATACAATCGAATGAGTAACTAAAAGTTTGCAAGTTATACAAAAGGGAAACAAGCTACCCGAGGCATGTATGTAATTGTAATAAAGAATGGGCTTATATAGCGGGTCATAAAACGGGCTTATGAAAATGTGGTCGGGTATTAGTTAGATCCGCGTTCCTTTTCTTATAAGTATTTTTGGCGGGAAATTGAGCTAGGAATGCCTTCATTGAATGACACATGGCTTTAAAAACCCTCTTTTATTATAAGGTATAGATTTCAAATAACCATTCGCCTAATTAAGTTACATAAATAATCAAAGAGCTTGCGTGGTGTTAACTAGTGGTTTGTGAAAGAAATTAGGTTAAGAAAATGAATGATTTGTTTTTTATTTTTTTATATTGCAATTTTTTTATATTACAAAATAGGTTCATCAAGTATCATAAGTTTTATAAATAGCACTTTTAATTTGAAAATATTAAAATGCCATTGAAAATAACAGAAAAACTAATATTTGTTAGTCTTAAAACTTAAACTAGTACACTTTAATTAAAAGACGAATACTCAATCTTTCCAAACCCATAGACTAAGAGGGAAAAAAAAATAATCGTTTTAAGGTGAAATACAATGCTTCACGTAAGTTGACGACTTGAACCAAGTTTAAAATTAACCTTCTAAAATTTTAACCCCCTTTAAACACAGTGAACTCGAGGGAGGATCCTTAGAATTCAATAATATTCTTAAAGGGTAAACGTACACATCAGCACATTAAGTAAAAAGATATACCTCACGCATAATATATATTTCATTCGACTCTTAACCTTTATATGTATATATTTAGCACACTTTAACGATCAGGTAACTCCGGCCCCATATTTGATCTTAATTTACTTAATTATTATACTTAGATTATAACTCGATCATTTCTAAACATTCTTTTTCAAGTTAATTCATTCTAGCTAATAATATACCTAAAAGATTTGGTTTAGCCAACTCTTTATGGTAACAATTGTAATCACGTCATACTCTAGTCTCAAACATATACAATCTACACTCGTTCCAACTTTTGTTTTAATACGTTAATCGTGAATTCAATATATATATATATGCATGTATAGCACATACGTCAGTATGTATGCAAATATGTACTATACGTACGATGTATCTGTATGTCAGTACATCTACTATCAACATCCTATATTTGATCTACACTCATTTCAAGTTTTGTTTAATTAATATATATATATATATACTAGTAGGTACCCGCGTGATGCAGCGGGGACGGTATTGTTAACAATATATACTCATTTCTGAATGTTTTGTTTTCCTATAATCTTTTAGTAAAATGCAGTGTGTTTTTTCTTTCTTTAGGTTAGCATCATCATAATCATGAATGTACGTGATAGGTTAACTATTATCACTTGTTTCCAGTAGCTTTTTTATTCGTATAAATTTTGATAGCAGTTTATTATGTTTTGGTTGTGTTATTATTAAAGTTGGTAGCATCATGGTGATGGACAAATGTCATAGCCGTTACACATTCTAGTGAACAATTGTTTAATGTTATAAAGATGACACTATCATACTGTTATATTGTGTTACTGTATGACAGCCTCTCTGGACATTTACAATGTTGACGCTGATGATGCGGCTATGATTTTTTTTAATTCAACCATCTTAATCATCAAACATACCACAATAAGATCTATAACTAATACAGTACATAGAATTTTCTTTTTGAATCCATCTGGATTTTTAATGCTTAAATTCAAAATAGGAATTTTTAAACCAAGTCAAACAAATCATGTTAGATCCTTAAATCATATACGAAATAACAAATTTATGAAACCGGATGGTATGTACGTCAACTTCTCTATCTAATAGACGCTACATAATTCATTGATAACTTTGTTTTTGTCAAACACAACCACTCTCACATTCATATAAAACCATTAACAATAAAGAATTCATTATAGCAGACACAAAAAACAATCATTATAAGTTCAATTCCTTTCATTATACTTATTTTTTTAGGCTCTTAAATTACTAACATAATCATCATTAATATGCATTTGTGGTTCATATGAGTCTAATTTATTTACAAAAGTTTATTATGTTTTTTCTATTGAAAGTTTTAAATATATACAAGTATTGTATAAAAGCCATTGACATGGTCATTTACACTATTAGAGTGTTGGTTGATAGCAATTGTGTGCATTGTATACAAGCCAGTCACTACAAAAAAAACTCAATAGCGGCAACAAAAGTCGTTGCTAATACCCCCATATATCACCGCTAATACATTGTCGCTATTGATCAAATTGTCCTAGCTATTACTCTAATGTCGTCGCTAATACCTCATGCGCCATTTTTTCGATTTTTCC
This sequence comes from Tagetes erecta, assembly GCA_030867185.1. Lineage (NCBI taxonomy): Eukaryota > Viridiplantae > Streptophyta > Magnoliopsida > Asterales > Asteraceae > Tagetes > Tagetes erecta. The sequence goes on along the minus strand of CM061491.1, from coordinate 16,208,837 downwards.
TTACTTTTTTACATTTTCAGCTTTCCATAACACTTTCCTACACTATAAACCCTACATATTTTGCAGTGTTGTAAGCCAATATAACAAACATGCATAATAAACATATCAAATTATAACATCTTGTCTTGGTATTTTGTCTAAGTCAACATAGTAAGAATCTTAACACAACAAAAAACTTAACTAATCTTCATCCTCACCCCCTCACCTTCATCTTCATCCTCACCCCCTCATCTTCATCTTCATCCTCGTCCCCCTCACCTTCATCATCTTCATCCCCACGACTGTACATTTTGAAAAAGATAAAGTTACATAGTTGATCTCTAAAATACAGATCTTGAAACAAAACATTAATTCGTAGCTACAATCAAATAAAGTATTCATTATAACTTGAAACATAAAACATACAAGTTTTGTGTAAAATGGATTATTACAGGTCAAACTTGACTAACATTTGACAAATACTAACTACCTACTAACATTTACCAATTATAATAGCAAGTTTCGAGACCAAAGGTCATTTAACATACATACATGTTCAAAAAAAAATAACATACATACATCTACACACATTCAATCTTATGGAAGAAATTATAGTACCAAACACCTCAAATTCTTGTTCAAAACCATCTTCAAATTTGGAAAGAAGAAGCAAGACCAGAAAAGGATTCAACTTTTAACTGTCCAGAATGCGATTCTACTAACACAAAGTTTTAGTACTAAAATAATTATAGCCTCTCACAAGCAAGATACATTTGCAAGACTTGCAGAACGTATTGGACACAACCGCCTTATATTGACTTGGTACTAACCATGTCTTTTATGTACCAACATAATATTCAAGTCGATAGTGGCAACATGTAATAATTAGTTGCATTACAAATACCTTTAGTTTAACCAACCAACGAATTACCAATATGTGTTTTGTCATTCAACACCATCATTCCTCCCGTCTAGTTAGCAATAATATAGCCTTCATACAACAATCAAATATGGTTATGAGATAAGGGTGCAACACCTTATACATATTCAATTATAATATAGTTACGAAAATATATTCATGATTCTTCATTTGCAATATAACACTCTTTAACATGCTCATTTGACACGTTTACATATTCTCATGCATTTAAAACTATGCATACAACTACTACTCCTATCTTAAATATATTACCAACTTAATACATGGATTAGTTGTTTCATAACCACACACGTTATCCTATAAACTTTGTACTCAACACCGATCTTCATATTTTTATATATCATACTAACCAACCCAGAATCAGTATTAATTTGTCTCAAAATTTTCAAGATATCACAATATATCAAATAGACACAATTACTAAGTATCCATCTATAACGGTGAATGCAACAATACTTACTTTTGCTTTAGGAGACTTGTTACTTGCCCTTTGCTTGACATGTTGATTTCCAAACTTTAACTCACTTAGCTTATTAAAATTCAACTTATCATCATTAGAATACATATCATATGATCAGATCAATTCAACGTATGTATCCACACATCATATTACTACATTCAAGATTCAATGCGATCAACTATTCATAATTCAACCTGTTTGACCCGTTAATGAAACTACTTGCCTTATACATTTACAAGCATCTTAGACACCTCAAAGATTCCCTAATAGATGCACATAACACATCAAAAGCAACCATTCATTCTTAGAACAAGCGTGATCAAATATCCACTCTTAGTTAATGTTAGAAAAACTATATTTTTGTCATTTTTGTGCAGCAATTTTCAGTGTTGCTGCTGAAATTGACCATTTTAACTATTCTATGATTTTATTTAGCCATTCATGTTCAAAGATGGATTGTAAACGACGCGAAGGTCTTTCCAAGCATATATGGTACAAATCTACTGGATTTTTATACGATTTTATACAATGTTTACAAGAACTGAACATAAGCAAAGTTACTACCAATCAGCTTTCCTAAATTTTTTGTATAGCTATCGAAATCATTTGATTTGACCTATTTACAACCTGAATCACTTTCTCAGTTTCAAATGTGAAATGTAGAAGACTCGAAGAGCTTTTTGACAATACAAAATACAATTCGAATGGAGGTTGTCTTGAATTTATTGATTTTTTACAAAACAGGACGGAAACACGACTCATTACACATTAGCGTCCAAATTGAATATCCTTTAAACCATTAGACATATAACTTAAAAATTTTGATCAGAACTTTGTTTTAATAATACAAAGTGACAAATTTCATTTAGTCTACACTACAAAAGAGGTTTGTGATGATCATGTAATGGTACCTGGACGAAGATAAAACTGCTTGATTTTCAGCTGACTCGCTTCCACATCATCACCAACTACGCGACTGTCACTTTCCTCAACAACCTTAAAAGTAAAAAACAAACACAGTTTTCATCATTAGGATACATATCATATGATCATATCAATTCAACGTATGTATCCACACATCATATTACTACATTCAAGATTCAATGCGATCAACTATTCATAATTCAACCTGTTTGACCCGTTAATGAAACTACTTGCCTTATACATTTACAAGCATCTTAGACACCTCAAATATTCCCTAATAGATGCACATAACACATCAAAAGCAACCATTCATTCTTAGAACAAGCGTGATCAAATATCCACTCTTAGTTAATGTTAGAAAAACTATATTTTTGTCATTTTTGTGCAGCAATTTTCAGTGTTGCTGCTGAAATTGACCATTTTAACTATTCTATGATTTTATTTAGCCATTCATGTTCAAAGATGGATTGTAAACGACGCGAAGGTCTTTCCAAGCATATATGGTACAAATCTACTGGATTTTTATACGATTTTATACAAATTTTACAAGAACTGAACAACCTTAAAAGCCAAAAACAAACACAATTTCCATCTTGTTTCGCATAACTTTCTTTATAAAAATTTTACAAGAACTCAACAACCTTAAAAGCCAAAAACAAACACAATTTCCATCTTGTTTCGCATAACTTTCTCATGAAAGATCAGTTATGACCCTTGTACAATATGAAATACAATCACCCGCCAGACAAAACCAACCAGCAAAATCCCAGGAAATATGCATGGTGTAAAAAGATATCGCACACAACAAAACCATGATCAAATGCCATTATATCCACAAGAAGTTTCAAACATGATAAATAAAATAAGCTCTACAAACGTAAATGTCAATAGAAGATAAAGATCTTCATCCAACCACTAAAACCTTATCAATTTCATTATATACTTAGTTACTTACAGATGCAAAAGCCCAGATCCATGCCTTGAAGCTCATGTAATGTGGTTTAAAAGTAGCAACAAAAACAAATGACTCCATGAAACCTAAGTACACCTAGATACAAAAATCAAACATTGGTGACTTTGAAATCTATGATGACCTTGAAAAGAATGAAAAACTAAATGAAAATCAGCTTATAGATATTACATCAAAAATCACATGTTAACACTAACATAAAGATGAATCAAACATCTGATTACATTTCTCACCTCTGTAATTTAAACATACAATGATTGACAAATAGAAGTATACCTAGATGTAAAAATCAAAGATTGAGCAAACTAATCAAGTACTATATAAATGCAAGCACACCAATGGCTCATAACATAAAAAATATGAGATTAAAAATCCACTTTTGGGAAACACAGTAGGAAAATGACGATTAATTAAAGACAATCATCAAAAACTGCAATCACTTATAACAAAACACAATCAAGAAAACTCAATTATCAAGTAGCTATAGACCCCAAAACAAAGATCAAATCAAAGCTATAGACCCCAAAACAAAGACAACATATGAATTCAAGAGTACCAAACAAGAAAAACAAAAATCAGAATCAATAACACATAACAATGAATTGACCTATTTACAACCTGAATCACTTTCTCAGTTTCAAATGTGAAATGTAGAAGACTCGAAGAGCTTTTTGACAATACAAAATACAATTCGAATGGAGGTTGTCTTGAATTTATTGATTTTTTACAAAACAGGACGGAAACACGACTCATTACACATTAGCGTCCAAATTGAATATCCTTTAAACCATTAGACATATAACTTAAAATTTTTTTGATCAGAACTTTGTTTTAATAATACAAAGTGACAAATTTCATTTAGTCTACACTACAAAAGAGGTTTGTGATGATCATGTAATGGTACCTGGACGAAGATAAAACTGCTTGATTTTCAGCTGACTCGCTTCCACATCATCACCAACTACGCGACTGTCACTTTCCTCAACAACCTTAAAAGTAAAAAACAAACACAGTTTTCATCATTAGGATACATATCATATGATCAGATCAATTCAACGTATGTATCCACACATCATATTACTACATTCAAGATTCAATGCGATCAACTATTCATAATTCAACCTGTTTGACCCGTTAATGAAACTACTTGCCTTATACATTTACAAGCATCTTAGACACCTCAAATATTCCCTAATAGATGCACATAACACATCAAAAGCAACCATTCATTCTTAGAACAAGCGTGATCAAATATCCACTCTTAGTTAATGTTAGAAAAACTATATTTTTGTCATTTTTGTGCAGCAATTTTCAGTGTTGCTGCTGAAATTGACCATTTTAACTATTCTATGATTTTATTTAGCCATTCATGTTCAAAGATGGATTGTAAACGACGCGAAGGTCTTTCCAAGCATATATGGTACAAATCTACTGGATTTTTATACGATTTTATACAAATTTTACAAGAACTGAACAACCTTAAAAGCCAAAAACAAACACAATTTCCATCTTGTTTCGCATAACTTTCTTTATAAAAATTTTACAAGAACTCAACAACCTTAAAAGCCAAAAACAAACACAATTTCCATCTTGTTTCGCATAACTTTCTCATGAAAGATCAGTTATGACCCTTGTACAATATGAAATACAATCACCCGCCAGACAAAACCAACCAGCAAAATCCCAGGAAATATGCATGGTGTAAAAAGATATCGCACACAACAAAACCATGATCAAATGCCATTATATCCACAAGAAGTTTCAAACATGATAAATAAAATAAGCTCTACAAACGTAAATGTCAATAGAAGATAAAGATCTTCATCCAACCACTAAAACCTTATCAATTTCATTATATACTTAGTTACTTACAGATGCAAAAGCCCAGATCCATGCCTTGAAGCTCATGTAATGTGGTTTAAAAGTAGCAACAAAAACAAATGACTCCATGAAACCTAAGTACACCTAGATACAAAAATCAAACATTGGTGACTTTGAAATCTATGATGACCTTGAAAAGAATGAAAAACTAAATGAAAATCAGCTTATAGATATTACATCAAAAATCACATGTTAACACTAACATAAAGATGAATCAAACATCTGATTACATTTCTCACCTCTGTAATTTAAACATACAATGATTGACAAATAGAAGTATACCTAGATGTAAAAATCAAAGATTGAGCAAACTAATCAAGTACTATATAAATGCAAGCACACCAATGGCTCATAACATAAAAAATATGAGATTAAAAATCCACTTTTGGGAAACACAGTAGGAAAATGACGATTAATTAAAGACAATCATCAAAAACTGCAATCACTTATAACAAAACACAATCAAGAAAACTCAATTATCAAGTAGCTATAGACCCCAAAACAAAGATCAAATCAAAGCTATAGACCCCAAAACAAAGACAACATATGAATTCAAGAGTACCAAACAAGAAAAACAAAAATCAGAATCAATAACACATAACAATGAATTGACCTATTTACAACCTGAATCACTTTCTCAGTTTCAAATGTGAAATGTAGAAGACTCGAAGAGCTTTTTGACAATACAAAATACAATTCGAATGGAGGTTGTCTTGAATTTATTGATTTTTTACAAAACAGGACGGAAACACGACTCATTACACATTAGCGTCCAAATTGAATATCCTTTAAACCATTAGACATATAACTTAAAATTTTTTTGATCAGAACTTTGTTTTAATAATACAAAGTGACAAATTTCATTTAGTCTACACTACAAAAGAGGTTTGTGATGATCATGTAATGGTACCTGGACGAAGATAAAACTGCTTGATTTTCAGCTGACTCGCTTCCACATCATCACCAACTACGCGACTGTCACTTTCCTCAACAACCTTAAAAGTAAAAAACAAACACAGTTTTCATCATTAGGATACATATCATATGATCAGATCAATTCAACGTATGTATCCACACATCATATTACTACATTCAAGATTCAATGCGATCAACTATTCATAATTCAACCTGTTTGACCCGTTAATGAAACTACTTGCCTTATACATTTACAAGCATCTTAGACACCTCAAAGATTCCCTAATAGATGCACATAACACATCAAAAGCAACCATTCATTCTTAGAACAAGCGTGATCAAATATCCACTCTTAGTTAATGTTAGAAAAACTATATTTTTGTCATTTTTGTGCAGCAATTTTCAGTGTTGCTGCTGAAATTGACCATTTTAACTATTCTATGATTTTATTTGAACCCGATGATGATAAGAACTCACCTTCTCTGTAAGCCAATAGCTAAACATAAAAACTCAGTAGATAATAATAATTATCATGTATAATCAAAACAAAGAGAACGAAAGAACTAACATTGATAGATTTGCAAATGCTTCAACCATAGTGGCAATCGCTAGACTTGTTTCACCACCATATGTGTAGCAACAATATTGACAGATTATAAATCAATTCAAGCTAAGAGAAAAAACAGTAATAAGCTGAGATTAGAACATAACTTATATCACATATTGTAGTTTTATACATGAATTGTCAATCACTAACAAACAACACTTTTAAAACACCTAAAAATCAAAAAATTGAAAAACAAAACAGACCAAAGAAATCAAAGAAACCATATGATCTCAAAACCCTAAAGAGACCCATAATCAATTTAAAACGCAGAAGTAGCCTACAAACTAACGAAATTGAAATATGAATCGCAAAGAAACCTTACTCAAATTGTTGAAAAACTTCGTTCAAGCCTGGGATCGTCCGAGATCGTTGAGTACTCAACATCGCTACTTTTTGGACCTGGTTATCAATGAGGATGAATCAAATAGATGCGTAATTGTTGATGGTTGCGATGAAGGACAGGGGCGGCTGCGGTGGTGTTGTTTGATGGTTGCGACGATGGACAGAGGAGGCGGAGGCGACGGCAGAGGCGGCGACGACAGAGGCAGCGACGACAAGGCGGCGACGGCAGAGGCGATGGAGGCAGAGGCGGTGGTGTTCGATGGAGATAATATGTGTGAAATCAAAAGAGAAGTTGATGTACAAGGGAGAAGAAAATGGAATTACACTACCTATTTCCCGTATATGTAGCTTGGTTTAACCTAATGTGTTAAAAAGACCTAAACACCCCTGAAATACCTGAAAATCTGGTTGTACATTGTGCTTAAAACAGCAGTACGCGGTTGACAAATTGGGAACCCTTCCAATCTGCATTATAGATAGTATAGATACGCTAATTAATCGTGACATGCATCAATCAATATAATATGCTTCGTGTATGCATGCATACATACGTGTACGTTTGTTGTGTGTATGTTAAAAAATCGAAATTAAGTTTTGAGAGGTGGCCGGGGTTTGGTAAGATTTGAATTGAAGGGGTGTGAAACAAAACAATATATCTTTCTTAATTAATTTCGTCACAAATATTCTTCGTTAGGTGTCTACTTTTGACGTACACCATTGAGACTTGATTCATCTTATCTAGTCTAATAAAGCACACAAATACCTATTATATATATCTTTATAAGACACTATGTAATGGTTAATGTTCTTGGTGGGCATTTTCCGTCATATGGACGGTGACTAGGCAATGAGTATTATACTAAAAAGTGACGTAGTGGGATAATGCCCCTTAATTATGATTAAGAGAGAGAAGTGGAAAAAAGTGTGTCAGAGAAATGGGGAGTAGAGAGAGGGGCACATGCGTTTTAATAAACAAGCCCACACCCATAATGCTCCCGCATAGTGATGTGCGGAACGTTATGGAGCATTATATGCTTGGCTTCACGCCCATTACGGGCGGTCTAAGCATAAGAAAATAACGAAAGCTGAAAATGACAAACACAAATCAATAAAAGATGAGGAGTCAGAACAAGTATTTTAGTTTTAAAAAGAGTTAATTGCCAAAATGGTCCCTGAGGTTTATAAGGTTTTGCAGTTTTTTACACTTTTAAGAATTTTTACATAAATAATCCCTACAGGCCAAAACCTGTTGCTAAATTGGTCCATGACACTAACACCGTTAAATTTTTTCCGTTAGTTGAGTGGGAATGGACAAAAATACCCCTAGGGACCAAAAGTGTAACTTAGTCATCTTCTTCCTTCAACACCCAACTTCATCACCACAACTTTCTCCACCATCCACAGCTACCATCACTCCACTACCAAAATTCCGTCATATCATATCACCTCCGCCACATAGCACCGTCTCCGCCGCCGCCACCTTCAGATCTAGCATCAGGTTTCTCTAATTTGAATCTTTCGAGTAATGGTATGATGGATGAAGAGAACCAGTTACAAGCTAGACTCCAAAAAGCTTCCCAATTGGGCAAAGGTTCATATCAATATATGGGTAAAAGTGGTGGAAACATCAATGGTTCAGGGTCACCTGTGAATTCATACATGAAAGGGCCAACAAATGGTTTAGGAGGGTATGCTTCTCAATACCGGAGTCTTGATAGTCCAACTTCATCTTTTCATGGAGTAGGTGGCAGTGGCGGTTATGTAATGAATCCTTCATATTGGAGAAACCCGATACTCGAAAGATTCAAATGAAATAAAGAAAGTCCATTGTTCTCATTAAGAATTGTTGTTGGTGATTCCTTGAAGAAGAAGAAGAAACTGAAATGAAATTATGAATTTGAATTTCATCTTCAAGTGATTTGAGATTATTTTGGTCAAAATTAGATGTTGACATTGATATCGGAATGAAGCTAGCGTCGTCGGAGTCGCCGGCGGTTCGTCGGACAGTGAGGTGACTGATCAGGAAGCAAAATGAAGGTTTGATTTTATGTTTTAAAAGAGTTAATTGCCAAAATGGTACCTCATGAACGAGTTTGGTGGTGGGGGTAGTGATGGTGGTGGTGGTAGTGGTGGAGGTGGTGACTGAGAATAAGTGGTGGTGGGGTTTCTGTATTTTTTTAAAGACTTAATTGCCAAAATGGTCGCTAGGGGCATTTTGGTCAATTCATAATCAACTAACAGAATTTTTTTAACTCTTTTAGTGCCGTGGACCGATTTAGCAATAGGTTTTGGCCTGTAGGGACTATTTGCATAAAATTCTTAAAAGTGTCCAAAACTGCAAAATCTAGTAAACCTCAGGGACCATTTTGGCTATTAACTCTCTTTTAAAAATGTTGATGCTTTTTTATTTTAATAAAACTGACTGAAAGTGGTGATCAGTATTTTTTTTGTTATTACAAGATATTATGTGCTGAATCCTCTAACTTTTTTCGATATTTTTTGAATGCTCCTTAAAAGACCAACTAAAGTGGGATATGTCATCCTTAAAAGATTTTAGTTTGAAAGCTCAATGTATGTTTATACTAAATTGGAACTTCGATTGATTGTTGCCGGTCTTTCAAATTTTAAGAATGATCTATTCATCTTTGATATTTCCATGTTTTACAAATAGAGTTATTGGATTTAATCACCTCTAACTATTGGTTATTAGCCGCTGTCACCCTCAAGTATCACTTTGGCCAATATAACTCCCAACTAAACATTTTGGTGTCCGTGTCACCAAAAGTCAACCAATTCAAGTCACTTTTGGTTAACTTTTGATTATTTTTTGGTTAGCTTTTGGTGTTACGGACACCGTATCACCAAAATTTAACCAATTCAAGTCACTTTTGGTTAATTTTATATAAACTTTTGCTGATACGGACACCAAAGTGTTTAGTTGTGAGTTATATTGGCCAAAGTGATACTTGAAGGTGACAGCAGTAAATAACCAATAGTTGGAGGTGATTAAATCCAATAACCCTTACAAATATGATACTTTTGGGCATTTTTAATCATATCAAGTCTTATTTTTATTTTGTTAGTTTTCATTTCATGAACTTTAGCTCCGATTAGCGAAGGACAGGAGAAACTTTCTATTTATAAATCAGGTATAGAACCAATAGGTGATGCTTGGTTAAATTTAGAATCCGCTATTACATATTTGCTCTAGTTTTTGTTGTTGTTGTTTCATGTGAAAACGGTTTTATTTTATCTATGGGCAATGAGTTTCGATGTAGTAAGTGTATCTATATTTGTAATTTAGAAGGTCGCTTGTTGTCGGCCTTCCAAATTTCAAGAATGGTCCAACCACTTTTGACATTACATGTTTTACCCTTACACTCAACTTTGACATTGTTACGACTTTGACACCTAACTTTCACTTGTTATCATTTTTACCCTTGACGATTTAGCCAACGACAACTTTGACACCTACTCTACTATCACATATTTTCGACTTTGACCATCTAATTTCGACTTGTTATCATTGATTATTCGTTACCACTTTATACCATACGTAACTTTTGAGACATGATTTTTTATTAACGCATTCGTCACATTTTTTTTGTCAAGATATGTGAGAAAATCACATATGTAAGACCCATCGGACTAGTTATTTTTCATTTAGTTTCAATAACTATGTAAGTTTTCATCCTAACGAATTTAACAACAATAATAAATAATCTATATAATATTTTAAGGTTTTAAGGGATAATTTTTGAGGGAAACATTTGATCTATAATAGGAATTTTGAGAGGGAAATTAAGTGGAACTTCTCACCATGCATGAGTTGATGAGCCAAATACGTAAATATTAAATATTAAAAATTTACAAAGACTTAAACATAATGGTTATAAATTCTTTGTAAATATTATTATTTAACCCGTGTGTAACACACACTTGCATTAAACCTAGTCTATATAATATTTCAAGGTTTTAGGGGACAAATTTTTGGGGTGAAATATTTTTGTTCTATAATAGGAAGTTTTTGAGGTAAAAAATTAAGTGAATTTTGCATCATGCATGAGTTGATATAGCTAAAATTTTAAGTATTAAATAATTACAAATGTTTAAACATAATAGTTATGATTTATTTATAAATATTATTATTTAACCCGTGTGTATCACACCGGTATTAAAGCTAGTAATAAATGAATTGCGGTTTTAATAATCTGAATCATTAAAGCTATTAAGGGGGTGTTTGGTAGTCTTTTAATGGTCATTCAGAGGCTTATCTCTTAATAGTTCAAAACCTCTGAACCATTAAGTGATAAAAAGATGCTGAATGATTAAGATGTAGCCTCTGAATGGTAAAACATCACCCAATTCATCTTATTTTTAAAACTTACCTTATAATGGATTTTTGAACCATTAAGAGGTAAATTCTTACTGGTTATTCAGAGGTTATTCAGATGCTACCAAACAGCAGCCCTTAGACTTAAAAGGTATGAACCATTAAGAGACTCTATCGATGAGAGGGAGGTTGGAGTAGAAGTAAAAAATGAGGGTAAAGTTGTTATATGCTCAATTAAATTACATTCAGCATCTATCTTTCACTTAACCATTCAGCATTAAACTAAACCATTAAGAGACGTTTTTTTAATTAACCAAACGCTCTAAATACTGAATAGGGATGGCAATGGGTCGGGTTTGGGACGGGTCTAAGTAATCTCAACCCCAGACCCGATTAGAAATTGGTGTCCCAAACCCAACCCAAAACCCGTCGGGTCTATGTCGGGTATTTACCCGCCGAGTTTCTGTTCTACCCGCGGGTACTCGGGTATACCCATTTATGACATAAAACTTACCTGTTGGGTATGCCCGTCGAGTTTGCTCGTCAGTAGTTTTATAAAATACATCATACTATATAATTAAAAGGATACTTCAAATTAATATTATATCATAAATTCATAATGTTTAGATTTGCTTGAGTCTTCACAAAATCATACTAAAAAAGAATGGTTTGAACGTTTGGTGGAGTTTTAAAAGTTAAAAACATGAATGAATTATACGAAACATATGTATTTTAATTTACTTAATATAAAAAACAATTAAATATATATATGAAAATATTAAATTATTTTTGGGTATGCTAACGGGTATACGGGTCTGTGTTATCGGGTAATCGGGTCACGTAATAGAGTATAACAGGTAATCCTAGACCCATCCCAGAACCGTGAAAGTTTTTTCTTAAGCCCCAAATCCGACCCTATACCCATAGACCCGACCCCAGACCCGTCCCAGATGTCTTGCGTTTTGGGTTTTTTCCATCGAGTTCGGTTCTGACTGTCATCGTTAATACTAAATGATTTAGCACTAAACTGAATTATTAAGAGCTGAAACAAACAATCCTTACGTGTTAAAGTTAAATTAAATTGATGGACCAAAGTAAGGAAGTTTATCTCCAAAAATGATTTTAATACGTGTAAAAGGTGTGATGAAGCGTGTCTCCAAAAGGGGAACGTTTATCTCGATTAGAGCAAAGAATTGAGATAAATTTGGTTAACAATCACTTTAACATGTTGAATTACTTTATAATAAAGCATCATCAGAATATATAATAGAATAAAACAAATACTTTTTATGATTAAAAAATAATCAAAGTTATCAATTATAACTTAGTGACATGACGAAAACAAATAGTATGTAAAAAATACACAATTGTCATCAAATTACTACTCTCTTAGTGACAATGACGAAAACAAATAGTATGTAGAAGAGGTTTTCATGATAGAAGAACTTGCCACTATCATCAAAGACATCTTCACGAGATGAAAAGGAGTTGGTCAAAAATTGTTCGGAATAATGTAGGGTCGAGAAATTGCTAAAATGACCTGTTAAACTCTACTTACATTCATGACTTTTGGGCTAAGAGCCCATATATAGGTATCAAATACCAACGAACGAGATAAATATTCAAATTTCAACACATTAGTAACTTCAAATTATAAGCTACTTAATTCGATCAATAATCATCTATCAAAACGTACAATTATAGATTAACTAATCAAACATACTAATTCAACAAGATGATTACTTAATGATTTTTAAAGGGCATAGAACTTTTAAATATGTGAAAGAGACAAAGTTTAACAAGAACCTAGAATCTGTCAATACATCCGGACGTATCAATTACCAAGTTACAACTTACAAGCAGATCTTAAACCTCAACTCTTAACATATTAATAAGAGTAAATTGCTACTATTTTGATCCTTAAGGTTTGGCTAAAGAGTGACTCGATAAGCTATATGAACAAAGAGTAAATGTGTTAGTAACAATAGAAATATGGTTGACGAGGCAGCAAGTATAAGCCTACAAGGCTGCAAGAGCGTTGTGATGATAGTACAACGGCGATCAAGTAAGCTTCTACCAAAGAAAGATGAAGGACGTAGATAAATACATTAAGGATTTCATTATTCGTTTTTCTTATATTTTCGCGATGATTAAACATTAGGTCCATGCTTAGAATGTATATATTAAAAACATGAAGTTCTTTTTCTAGACTTACGAATCACGTCATGATAAAACAATCTTACAAATTTATACAAAAACAAATCATTTGTAGCTTCTATTATCTTATGTTTATTTTCATATAAGTGGCTACTATATATATATAATGACAATATGTAATAAATAATTTTGAAGGGAAGCATTTTGTAACAGGTAATGTAACTCATCAACGTACTATAATTATTTAACGGAATCTGCTTATAATTAATTAAATCATAAGTTGTAATTACTTAAACTTCAGAAACTAAATATAAAATATTATTGTAACTTTTTAATAACTTATATTACCTGTCTTATAATTTCTCAACTTTGGATTGTCTAGCTTAATCATTCAAACCTTAACCACCATCTTATAATTGCACCAAATTAATTCATTATTCTTGTTATTATTATATATACATATGAATGATTGCATGCATAGTAAAATTAAATACATTTGAGTATATAACTTGGTGTCATCTAGCTTCAAAGTTATTTGATTAATATCGAACACATGCATGAGTGACAATTGTCTTTTCCTCCTAATAAGCTTATAAGCATTACCTATCCATTATAACGACATATATAAATTGATAAATTATATTAGTTTTCAATAATATGATTATCTCATCAAAACATTTTGATATCAACACTCAAGTATGATATTTTCTACAAACTGTGGATAGCAGTTGGATCGGTAAGGATACCAGTTTAATGTTGAATTGGTCCAGTTTTAAAAACATTAAATTCCCTCGTGTCAAAGCAGGTGATGCCTAATAGATGTTATAAGTATGCATATGATTCATGCTTCTGATTCACGTCTAAACAAACATAACATATGTAAGTTTATCCCAATTTAGCCCATTGGGAATTTGTTGCAACAACAACGAATTAAAAGGTTTTGTTTTCTAAAACTGGTGGAATGAAATACATGTGAGGGAATTATTAATGTTCGGTCCCATTTCGCCCAATTGTGCAATAAGCCTAATTAAGCTAGCATTAATTGGCATCAAATAACTTGTTTTAAATTATAAAGTTGAATTGTATTATTATTCCTTCAATAAACATAAACTAAACCAATAGAAGTCACTTAAATTGCTCAGTTTATCCCAACATGTGGATTTTACAATATTATATATTAAAAATTTTATTTATTCTTGTTTAAATTAACGTGTTGAAATGTTTATTATTGAAATTTCGTTGGGTTCGATGTATCTAGAGAAATTGGGATATAATGTAAATAAAACTTTTTACTTAATCACGTGTTTTACTTAATCACTCGTTTCTAGAGGACATTAAATGGTAAGGATTCATTCTATAAGCTACAAACGTATTTTATCTATCTAATAAATTAGAGTTTTTAGGGGGTAAATTTTAGGGGAAAACATAATTTATTTTATAAAAGGAAGGTTGAGAGGGAAAATTGAGTAAGAAAGTTAATAAAGATAAAATTTTGTGATTAATAATAATTTATAAAATTATTTATAAATTTTTAAATATAATAGTTATAATATTTTTAAAATATTTTTATTCAACCCGTGTGTAATACACGGGTGTTAAACCTAGTTTATACAAATAAATTAAGGGTTGTTCTAAAAAATTAATCATTTATCAAGTATCAGTTCTATTTGTTAAAGTATTAATGCGCCTACGTACCCTAACGGCATAAAATCTTAATAGCACTTATTTAGATTAGAAAACAAAATGTTATACGTACTATTATAACATGAAGGAAGTTTATACACTACGCTAGTTTGTATTATCATATGTTTTGCAACTCCTTGATGCCCGGCCATCTCTCTCTTGAGAAAAAAAATTAGCTTCATCTCTTCATTAAAACTTCAAATATATTTTCCAATTTTTACTCAATTTTCCTCTAAAAAATCATCAAATACAAATTTTAATATGATCTAAGACTAAAACAGTACGCGAGACATATTTGTTGTTGCAATCAATCTTGTTATCACTTCATCCGCGACACACCACATCCAGCCCACCATCACCATGGCGGTAATACTACCACCATGCAGACAACACAACCACATCAACCAACATGCTCTATGTAGCTCACCGGCCACCATAATCGTCTTCTTCGTTTCACATCAACAACCACGTACCATCATCATCATCATCTTTCTTGTTTCACAATGAATCAACTCATCACCACCTTACCACCACCATCATCGATCACCACTGTTGAAGCATAAAGGAGACGGGGGAGGGTCACGCCCCCCTCCCCCCCCCCCATTTTTTCCGTCCAAAGTGTTTTTTTGTTGGTCGGTAGTTGATTTGTTATAAATATATTGGGTTTAGCCCCCTGAAACAAAACATTATAAAAAAATTTATGAGTTTTTTTACTTTGACCCCCCCGGACTACAAATCCTAGCTTCACCATTGATCATCACAATCCCTTCATTGAACAATCACGACCACCGCACCACGTATCGTCGTGAGCTACACCACCATCGGCATCTTCTTTGTTTCACAACATAACCACTCTTCGGTACCATATATACCTTCACCATCACCATCACCATCGCTTGATTGAACCAACACGACCATCTCACCACTTAGATGGTGGCCACACATTAGAAATTACAAATATGTATGTCACTGATTGAAATTACCATATTGCCACTACTATTCAAAACGTTTGAATATCAATACATAATAAATAAATAAATAAATAAATCAAGACACATTTATTCCCCTTTTAATTAAAAAACCAAATGATTTTACTAAAATTCAATAGTTAAGTTTTTTGTTTTTGATTTTTACCATAATATTTTTATAGTTTATATTTTTACCATAAATGATTTTAGTGAAATTCAATTGTTAAGTTTTTTGTTTTTGATTTTTACCACAATATTTTTATAGTTTACATTTTTACCATTTTTAAAAAACCAAATGATTTTACTAAAATTCAATAGTTAAGTTTTTTGTTTTTGATTTTTACCATAATATTTTTATAGTTTATATTTTTACCATAAATGATTTTAGTGAAATTCAATTGTTAAGTTTTTTGTTTTTGATTTTTACCACAATATTTTTATAGTTTACATTTTTACCACAATATGTTTATAGTTAACATGTTTGGTCCCTCTTAAAGAATTGTTATTTGCACAATCAAAAAATATTGTTGGGATTGAACAACGAGAAGAGAAGAAAAAGAGAGATATAAAGAAAAAAAATATCTGATGGGCCGTTTAGCGATGGATAGGGGAGTGGTTCGACGGTGGTAGCGGTTTGGTCGGGCAGATTAGATGGTTGTAGGCGGCGATAGTTGGTGTTGTTATGGTGTCGTGGGTAAACGATGCCAACATATGTGCAACTTGAAGTGTGTCTATTGAAAACTCATGTAAACAATCTGTATGTTGTGCATTTTAAATAGTAGTTGATGTGGCTGTCAGGGTGTATGTTTAACAAATGCGAACCAGACATGAAGAGCTAACTAGAAACATAAAAGGCTCGCGCAGCGTGCGAGCCGACGACTACATCTAGTTTATTTGATTCATCATATCTTAGATATTTAATTTGGCATCCTCCAAATACTATGACTTTGTCTTGTATTCCAAAGTTGACCTCTAAGTCAATGATTTATTAATCGCCAAATTTATCATCAAATTCAAATGCCACAACTTAATGACCAAAGTTCATACTTTACATAATTACATGTCTGAATATTGAACTCTATATTTGAATGATCCAGATAATTTCACTTAATGTTCATCACAAATATCTAGCTTCATGATAATCTTCAAGATGATATCTATCTATCTTTATTCTAGTTTGAAATCTTAAAAGTAAGCATTAAGACACATCCCAATCGGCTAAAATGATTTTATAAAGTGCTGTCAATCACAATCTAATTTCACATTCCAAATAGTATTTAGCACATTGGATTCCATGAAATTAAAGAAATAAAAAAGTGTATTTTATATGTAAAAACAGAAAACTATATAGTAGGGTATTTTTAGTTAGGATTGGTAGAATGTTTAGAGCTATTAGATCTATCTACCCTTAGACCATGTGCGACCATCATCCAAAAAGGGTTTGAACATATACCACGTAGACGAGGCGGGCTTGATGGGCTTGATGAGTGAAATGATGTGTTATGAGGTTTGACGGGTGAAATGGGTGTGTTGGCCCTGTTGGGTGTATTGCAAAAAAAATAGAAAAAAAAACTCTTCATCTCATTATGGTGACCACGGTCATGTAGAACTGCTCAAGCCTAGTATGTTATGGTGGTTGTGTGTTTGAGGGTGTGATGAGCTTGCCACTTGGACGGTTAGATTGGGGTCAAACCTAAAACAAACACCCAATATTGTTTTGTTATATTACTTTATTAGAATGTGTGTAGATATCAATGTGTTAAATTAAGATTTTATTTGACTAAATATGAAATATGATATATAGTCTTTTATTATCAAACAAGTAAGGAAATGAGAAGCACACTTATTTGAATCTATCGTGACATTTGATATTAAAACTCATTTATTCTTAAGCAATGGGGATGCTCAATGAGGGCAACACGTTTTGATAGCTAGGGGTGGCTATAGCTCCTAGTTGGGTCCAAAAGAAAAAACCCTAGCTCTGTCGAGAATTGGCTCCAAATTGAAGCAGGTTGTTGCCTCATTAAGAATGAATTATAAATTAATTTTCTTGAAATTTCACCTATCAATTCCAAAATGGGAACTAGCTCCAAACTAAAGCATATTGGATTTCAAAATGGACAACCAAAGGCAATTTCTTACCCATCTTCGGCAAATACAAATTCTACACATTTTAGTCATTGTGTTTTAAACCTATGCTTATATGTTTATTCATATAATATAGTGAGTTTTATCCGGTTGACATATTCAGATTGAAATACCTAATAACTTCAATATGAAAGTGCACCTCGGCTCTTAGTTATATTCAAATGTTTGGTCTTTTGGAACTACGAATTCCTAACAATTTATATCATATGTTTATCATTTATCTTCTATGCCATTCTTTTGTATATTTAAGACTCTGCAAAATTTTATATGCCACAAACTATCAGATGGATTAACAATAGTTTACAGTAGTTTATATGTAAGAATATAATAGTTTCTAGGTTAAAAAAATAGTTACATGTGATTTAAGAAGGTGATTAACAATACATAACTAATACAACCACTATCTTATTGATCACCCCGCACACAATAACAATAAAGACTGATTAATACATGTTCTCTTACTGATAGTATGAAAACTTCGTTCCACATAACTTTTCTTACTTATAATACGAAAAACACATAACATGATAAACGAGTGGGAGATCATAAGTAACAGCAACTCTTTATTCTTTTTCATCGAATGAAATTACAGAATACAAATTAAATATTTTCTTTCTTTCCTAATATGTTGCTAGTTTTTTTAAGGCTTTGTCTATTCACACACCCTAAAATTCTATCCGCACACCTGTTTTAAAACCAGGCGTCACGGATAGGCCTTGATGCGGCGTCTGAGTCACTTTTCTGTCAACATCAACCGAGAAATGTCGTAAACGAGGTGGAATTCGGTCAAACCTGGACATATGCGCCGCATATATGACCTAGGCGCCGATGATGTTGTTGGCCGCATATATGACCCAGGCGCCACGCCGAGGGCCATGCGCGGGCGTGATTGACTACGTTCGAGGATGTGTCTGAGATAAGAAGTAACCCAGGCGCGACGCCGAGGTTTATGTGCGACGCCTGAGGGTGTGGGAAATAAAAACATGGGGTGTGTGAATAGGATATGAGGTGTGTGAATAGGATAACCCTTTAAGGCTTTGATATCAAGATTAGAAAAAAAAAAAAAAAACAATGATACGATTTACAATTAAACAAATCTTTCTTCAATGAAACATTTGATGGGAGAGAAAGTGATTCAATTCCCCTATTTGTATTCAACCCTTCAATTCTTCCCCCAATTCTTTTATTTTCATTTTTCCCAATTTTCAACTCCAACTCAAACTCAAACTCAAACTCATCACTTTCATTTCTCCGGTCAAATCCTCCCGCCTCCGTCCCCACCCCTGCTGCATTTCCCCCCTCTTTCATACCTTCATTTTTATACCACCACCACCAACATCATCAATTAACTAAACCGATCATGGGGTTTTTGAAAGACGAAAGAAGTAACAAAGCTTTAAGAGGATTCAAAACCCTCTTCTTTTTACTAACCATGATCATCTCCTTCCTCTTCTTCTCCGCTCCTATTCTCTTCGCCGTCGCCGACGCTTTACTTCCCACAGCTCTCTTCTCCGCTTCATTTTCACCACCGCCAATCTCCTTCTTCAAAACCCTAAATTCCCATCTCACCAACTACGATTTTCGCTACTCTTTAATCGATATCCCAATCATTTCCATCATCAGATCCGCAATTGTTCTATGTAAGTAAACAATTCCCATCTTAATTCAACCAGTTTGTTAATATTTATTGTTAAGTGAGCTGATCGGTGTTTGAAACTTGTGGCAGGTGTGTATGGATTATGTGACGGTCCAGGGTTATCACGAGGACCGTATTTGGGAATAACGACGGTTTGTTCAGTTGTTTCGTTGTTATTTGTATCGATTAAAGCGTCGTATGTGTTCGGCAGTGGTAGTAAGGGTTTCACGGCGGCGGAGGTGGCGTTGTTTGTTTGTTCGTTGTCGTTGGCCGTCAGCCACATCGTGGTTGCGTATCGAACTAGTTGCAGAGAACGACGGAAGCTTCTAGTTTACAAAATCGACATTGAAGCTGTAAGTTTAGTTTTCAATTTCATTGTGTTGGTGCATTAAGAAGTTGTACGTTATACGTTGTGCATTAAGAGTTGTACATAACTGAAAATTTTGGACCTTTTATTTACCATCCCGAGAGAATTTAGGGTCGTTATTGATTTAATATAAGCAAGAAAAAGCAGTTGACGTTACATATAACGTTTGGGAAGTTATGGGTTTTACTGTTAATAATGTACAAGTCATTAATGCGGGACCATAATAAGTTATGAAGTTGTCAACTGCAAGGGATGATTGTCTAAGTTGTAGGGTAATGTGTTGAACATGACTGTTCAAGAAGTTGTTGACTTTATACGCGTTTTGATCAGTATGTTTACAAAAATAAATTTCATATTGTACATGTTTTCATGCATGAAGTACAAGTTGAGAGCGACTCAAAACATATTACTTACCTTTTGTGTGTGATTTTAGCAACAAAGATTTGATCCTTTTTTTAATAAGTAGAAAAGGGTTTTATTTTATTTTTATGTCACAACTCACACACAATATTTTTATTGGTTTTATACACCACTAACATAACCTAATTTGCCGTTTAGAATTGATAAACTACAGTTTATAGTATCTATTACTACTTCAAAACGACTATTTAGAGTGAGACTGATATATAAAACAAAGGATTTACTTGCTTCGAAAAAAAAGTAAGTAACAAGTTTTTGGTGGGATTTTTTAGGTGTCAACATTCAAGAATGGGTTTACAAGGTACTCAAAGATCCTTCAAGATGAAAGAGTGAAAGTGAAACTGCAAGCATAACTGCTCACATCTTCAATGGCCAGCCAGGTCCCATATCCAAGTTTCAGGTAACAGAATCTATATTTACATGTACTGTACAACTCATCAAAGCATGCTGTGTGTTTGGTGGTGGACCCTTGTGTTGATATAATATAGACACATAAATATTGCAAAGCCCATGCCAACACATTTCCCCATAGGACAGATTGCTTGGTATCTAAAAAGAGTTTACTTTTTTCATCTAATCTGTCCTATTATTGAACCAATTTCAGTCACCACCATGTGATCCACCCCATAACATTTGGCAACTTGTTCATGCCAACATGGGTATCGTCACTGTTGTCCAACATTTCATTTGGGTTTAGTTTTTTAGAGGATCCTATGTTCTTTATATTACATCTTTTTTATATATCTTAATACATGGATGGTGGTAGGTAAATAAACAAGAATTTGAGTGTAATCTTTGTTTGGTAATGTTCTTTTGCAGGTTTCCGAAGGAATACCGTCACTTGATGGCTAAACATGTTAACCGGGATACATACACGATTATGTTTGGGTACATTTGTAAACTATGAGTTATATCGTGTTTCTTGTATAGAAGTGGGGGCATAAGTATCGGATCTGAGATCTGTCTTCCACACACAAAAAAAATACATGTATATATCACCATCGTGTTTGCTAGAGAATGAAATGTTTACACAGTTTTGCCGGTAGTATGCGTTTCTATAATCGTACACTAAAAATCTATGATATTAAACATGTAGGAACACAAAGAACAATGCAATAGTTTTGCCAAATGCCAATATGAATTTTGATACTCATAAATAGAACAAACGTAGCGGGCGGGAAAAGGTCATATAACGCCTCATAGCAACCCAGCACTCCCTTGGGCGTTATATATGCCATGACCTGGCCGGTGAGCATAACGCTTGTTCTGTCTCTTCATTCAATCATCATCTATTTATGTAACTAACATAATTATATTATGGAGTATTAAATAACATTAATAAGCATTGGTGGACTTTGTGTATCTTTATCCACTATAGTACTTTTGTTATGAAACCCTATGTTGACGGATAACTCCTCACTCAAAACTACATCCACTATACATGATCTTAGGAGGAGTTCTAAATATTTTAGGGAATGATACATCATAATTTGAGCTTATAGTTTTTGCAATAATATTAAGAGTTATATTGCTATTGTAAATCGATTGTACTGAGGTAGATTCACCTTTAGACCGTGTTGTGGAGTAAAGGGGCATGATTCAGCGCTACATAGGCAGGGGCGCCAGAGACACCACAACATACCACCGATAATCAAATAATTTTTTCTTATACTTTCTTTAAAATCCTTTGATCAGAGAATCAGTCTTTTCTTTAAAAATAGTAACATACCACAAACGGTCCACTTTCTAATAATACAAACAAACCAAGTTGTGTTATTGGAATAATCAACATGCGTATCACTCCCTTTAGCATATGCAATGAAATCTATAGCTGGATAGATATTCTTAAAAACTACTCAAAAAATAATATCTTACATCACAAAGATATAAACAAAACAAATATACTTCTATAAAAAAAGATAGGTCAACAAAATGGAGCTAGATATTTTGTAACACACACATCTTACTGGATTTTATAAGTGGATAATGGCCCTATTATGTAAGGATCAAAACTTTATCAAGTAAGGTCTATCTGGAATTCAACAGAAAGTTGTCGTTTAAGGAAAACACTGCAAGACAGTTGTTAGATCATGAGATATTGTTTATATAGTATGACTACCAGACACACTTATCTAACTACCATAATTAGGTTTAGATAATAAAACAAACAAAACCACATCAGCATTCAATATTTAAGTGGGTGTGTTTGGAAACATGATTAGGAAACAGAGTGGCATAACAAACTTATGTCACTTTAGCATGGAACATGCGTGTTGATTATACAAGTGCCAGAAGCATTTGTAAGCATGCTATTACAAACACAAGATGATTAAGTTAAGATTCAAGGTTTGAGAGAATTAATGTACATGTTCACCGTAAAAGAAATAGATGATTGCTAATCAGATCTGATGCCACCCATGAATGTTCTTGGATCTGGACAATTCCCTGAAAACTGGGCCTGAGAGAAGTCAAATCCTGGGTTCTGTGAAGTTGTAGCAGAAAGAAGAAAATTAGTCCATTATGATGATGATATGCCTAACAACGGTTCAGTAAAGATCCTTGTATATCTTGAAGATAATTAACTGATATGACACATGTTTATTTATCATTTTATCACGCAATTTGGAATTAAACGGTACTAAAGAGACATGGCATGCTAATTGGAATTAAAATGGAACTAAAGAGACATAAACTAAACTTGTTTCCAGTTTCACATTGGAAGAATGACAACTGATCAATTTTCAAATGGAAGGGAGAAGTTTAACTATAACACAGGCTGAGAAGGTTAATATATTGTTAATTAAATAAACTTAAGATGGTTCAATTTTCAATGTTTTACCTCCTCCTGAAACCTCTGGAGCATGAGACGTTTCTGTTCGAGATCAGCAGCATAAGGGTCAAGTTGACCTTGACCTTCTATTGGAGATGACCATGTTTGACCTTTATCCCTCTTTTGCAGAGTAATGTGCAATATATCATCCTCTGTCATATACCAAATATTAAAATAGCATTACACTTTACATAGCTACTTTCGAGGAATAAAATTTATTGTTTAGTATAATGCTATAATGTAAAACTTTCCTTGGGAATTTTAGCAGAAAAAACACAAAGCTCATGTTTATTGCGCAATATTGCATTGCTTCGAAAGTTTTATGTGGTTATGAGTGGAGGAGATAGAAAAGGTAATGATAAAGTATTATTTAATTGAAAATGTGAGAGAAAACATAGATATTTTTAGTGTAATTATATGGATATGGAAAAAGAAGGGGTTGTGGATGCTTTCAGAATACAATAGCATTTATCAAATTTACCACCACTAAGCAACATATCCTCCACTCCAATCTTCCCAACTACTAATACAGATGGCCTGTCTTTTTAATGGAAATGTATCAATTGTGGCTGGTTAGAGACCAAAACATAAAAATAAACAAATATAAGCATTTTTGGAATAACTTTCACACAAGCACATATTAACATGTTGGCTGCATTTTATTTTTATTTGAGAGGGGGGGGGGGGGGGGTAGAACCAAGAGTTTATTTAGGGATTGCTTTTAGTTGATTCCCAAGAAGTGGTCAAGGTGGGGCACGATAGAAACCCTGTATTACATCAGAGTCTCCACAGCCCCACTCTCCTGCTCCCTCCACTGCAATCTGCACAGCAAGACCAGCACATTGCTGACCACCGCTGCAGTGCCCACCATAACACCACTACACATCCACACCCGGCATCATGGTCCAGACTCTTGCAGGGCCCCAGGCAGACTAAATCAATTACTCTACTTTTTTTTATTTTGTAAGTTCAGCTTTTCTAATTTACATGAAAGTTTGAAACTTTAGTGTTTGGCTAAAAATTATTTGTGTGAAAGCTTTTTGTTTCTTTTTTAATTTGTTTTTTGGTGTTTTACATGTGGATTTGTTGCAATTTATGTTCCAAAAACCTAGACTGTATTTCTTTAATGCTTGAACTCTTAATGTGCAAGCTTGCTCAATGTTTTTATACATATAGCATGTAGTTCCAGAGTCTTTGGAATGTGAGATCCATGCAAAAAGCTTAAGTGATGTGATAATTATAAACTACAGCAAAACAAATGATAACTACTTTCTAAAGTGTTGGTCTTGACTAATCTATCATGTTGTAATCGGCAACTCAGTTTCGTCTCCCCTCTGCCAAATGCCAATGGCAGTTCTGTTTCCCATATGTTTAACAAAAACTCCTCGATCCGCCACTGGTACTTTCCCTAAACCACATCAAACTAACAATTGCTAAAATATGACAATTTCATGCGTTATTAATTGTCTGCTTTTGCCATTTAGGTTTTTTCCTTAAACAAGTGCAGATCAATAACATATTGATTATGCGTTAAATACTTAAAATTAACACATACATTCTAGTTTGAAACAATAAAACTAGAATGAAAATCAATAACATATGACAGAAAGCAATAGCGTTTCCTCCTCTACTAAATAAACCGAAAAAGGCGTACCTATGGTCCAAAATGAAGAATCTGTCTTTACAGGTGATGACAAATCATGCTGCAAAAGCAATATAATCCATCAAAACATCATTTACACATACTACTTATATAATAACAATCACTAAAACAAAACTTCATCATTTACATACATTCATATACGGAGGATTGCCTTTGATTCCAACTTCAACATGTTTGGATTGAATTTTGCAGTAAAACAACTTAGTAGGAACTTCTTTAGGCAAATTGATGTACATGTTCACCTCATCTAGAGTTTGATCCCACTCAAAAACCTTCTGACCTAAAACAACAAATCAATCGGTATTCATTTCATGTGAAACGAAACCCTAGGTTACGAATCAATCGGTTTCAAAAGGCTGAGATTAGATACAGAGTAACATACTTCCATGGAAAAAGCTGTGACGCTTTTCAGGTGCGAGCTTCTCCGCCATCTCACGGTGGTTCTGCCGTTAATTTACACTTTCCGGCGATCTTTTGGTTGACGGAAAATTTTGGGGGTTTCCGGAGACGTCTTGATGCGTACTCTTTGTTCTGTTGCTTACAGTTACAGTTTGGGTACAAAACCTCAACTTATCATCATTTACACTTTCTACCCTTAACTTTTCATAAACTAATACTACCCTTTTTTTTTAATGACAATTTAATTTACTAGTTGGTCACTAACTTACTCAGTTATTTTTAATTCTCATAGAAGATCCTAAGAAAACTATCTATCTTAATCTAAAACCCTTATTTTATTACTGGTGTGATTTAAATTTAAAACTACTATATTTTAATAAAATTATGGTTATTTTACTTTAACCACTTGAGGTGACGAAAAAATTAGTATAAGATTTTGTTATACAATATTTTATTTTTATTATATTTAAAAGATTGTGATTTGAGTAGAGATAAAAAAAAGTTATAAAAAATATTAATTATTAAAAATAAAAGATAAAATGTAAAGTTTTTTAGTTTAGTTTTAAATATATGAATTCAGAATGACAATAAATGAATGCTCTCTTCATAGAGTCATCAAAAAACTCATGTTGTTGAAGACAGAAAAGTTTGTGGGAAAAAATTCTAATTAAAACTGTTAGAAATAAAGAAAACTTATGAACTTATTAAAATTATGAAGAAAGGCCGAAGTTACTTTTATTTTTATTTAAAGAAGACTTTTTTAATAATGTTTGAACAATTTGACATATAAAATGTTAAGCGGTGAAAAACTGAGGATATACCCGACGGAAGCGACCAGTTGCATTTTTTTCTTCTTAAAAGTACCATACGCAATAAAAGTGGTACATTATAAAATTAAATATATCAAGTCGGTAAGCGTATGTATAATAACACAGTTTTTGATATAATAATTTGCAAACAATTAGTCTGATTTTTACTTGTTTCATCAATTCAATTCAATCCAATCCAATCCAATCCAATCCATGGGGCGAGTGTTTCAAATCACGTTGGAAGGAACAATCTACAGCTGCAAACACTGCAAAACTCATCTCGCTTTAAGCGATGATGTCGTTTCAAAGGTCCTAACTTTATCTTTATTGTTCTTTTAGGTTATTTTTGTTGTTTTCTGGCTCATTTCGTTAATTCGATCCTGATATTTGAAGATGTTCGTGGTATTGTTTGCTTTGAGTTGTGATTTTGATTGTGTTTCTTTCATTCGAATTCGTGTTTGATGATCAACCGATTAATGATTATCAGATTTTATGGATTGAAGTTCGTGTGTTTGAACTCGGATCTTGATTGAACAGGTTTATTTTACATGAGAAAAAGTTGATCTGATTTGACCTAATTCATTCAGTAACCCCTTTTTAGATTGTAATTTAGCTTACTTGATTTTTCTGCTTATTAATTCATGGCTGTTGATTACATAGAGTTAGTTATACATAATCAATCAGATCATTTGGTTGATTTGAATTGATATGAAATGTAAACAGAAATGATCAAGTAGAAGAGTTTATGACTTTAGGGGTATTTTTTGGGGATGAAGCTTATGGAGAGAGTATGTATCTATGTGGTCAAAGTCTTTGTTATTTAAAGTCTTTAAATGGATGCTATTACATGGTACATCATTATCAGAAGGTAAATTCGGATAAAAGATAGTTGCAGTTAAGTGAAATTAAGATATATATTTTTGATCCTGCAGAGGCATGGATCGTGTAAGTTTATGACTATAATGACACTAAAAAGAATTCTTGATGATTATGAAACCGTTAAGTTTTTTCGGATATTGTTTCTAGTGTCTGCTTGTTTGGTTTTTGAGAAGTTTGTTAATGAGATTTTTTTGTGTCGATTTGTTCAGGCCTTCCAGTGCAAGCATGGAAAGGCTTATCTCTTCAATAAAGTGTAAGTTTTTCTTGCTCCTATGTGCTGATATGGCTTTATCTCTATTAATCCACAATAGTTTCTGCTGATGTGGCAAAAAGTTGCATACTTTAGGTGTGTTTGGAAGTTAATGATAATGATTCTGAATTTGTGAGTCTTGAGGGGTAGTTGTTAGCGATAGCCATAAGAAAACTGGTTATTAAGAAATGTAAAAGCACACAACTTTAAGCAGCTGATTATATTATTCTGTTTCCGATCTTCAAGTCATATCAGGGTCAAGTGAGGTGTATGTTGCATGTTTGCAGGGTGAATGTGACTGTTGGGGTAAAGGAAGATAGACTGATGATGACTGGGCTGCACACAGTTGCTGATATATTTTGTGTCAAATGTGGATCAATTGTTGGATGGACATATGTAAGATAAGAAACCTTCAATTTGAAATTAGCGCGCTTTATGTAATTAGTAATAATGTGACCAATATGCTTTTGTAATTGATCTGTGGATTTAGGAAACTGCACACGAAAAGGCCCAAAAGTACAAGGAGGGGAAATCAGTCCTGGAACGGTTAGTTTAACTGTTTATCGGTTTATTAGTATATTTTGGTAAAGATTTGAAAGAATGTTGATGTTTGTATGCAGGTATAAGCTTGATGGACCTGACGAAAGCAATTACTGGGTTAGTCATGAAGCACATATTGGTGGAAGTGATCAGGATGATGTTTAATAAGTTAATGATGATTAACATGCATGTACATTCTGCAACCCTTTTCTCTGCATGTCATTATTACTTCAAACTATAACTAAGCAAATGAATCTCATAAAACCGCGATGGAGGACCACTGTAATCTCCATTCGTTGGAACAAAATCAAGGGAATGTCAATCAATTAAAGTTTTAGTGGATCTGGTGTATCATTATGCACTTTAATATGGTAAATTATATGTAATTCATACTGTTATGGGTCAAGAGTTAACCTTCTGAAATGAATATCAAGATTATGTCTTTTGATATGAAGCATATAACATTTAAAACTCCAACCCAAATGTGATGTTTAGCTGCTCATGCTATTAATGATTTGTATAATGATAAGGAATTTTACATATATCTTATTACTAAGAGCTTTTATTACATATTTACTCGTCATAATTACATATTTCTTTTTTTTAAGAAATTACTCATTTACCCTCTTCATCCTAACATCAAACGAGGCTCTTCTTATCATACATTGTAATGCAAAGTAAACAACTGTGATGACATTAGATTGCCATTTTCGACAAAAGAAAATTACTTTACTGAATTCTTATCATAATAAACAAGAAATTATTATTCAGTTTAATCCGTAAATTTAAAAATAGTATTTTATTGGTATTTATTCTTAGCAACAACTTAAAAAAAACCTAGAATACGTGTATTACGATTTACGTACATGCAAATCGCAACTACCAAAGATAAACTGAAAAGCAACTACACATTACAAGTTCGAACAAATAGAATAATCAGTTTAAATCCAAAAGTTTTGGCAGTTTTGGCTCTTAGCTAAAGCCAATCGGCTCGAAAGGAAATCGACGAATAGAGAAATAGAGGAATAACGTAAAAAACAACGTCCCATCTTTGTTGTAAAGATTATACACATACTTTTTATTCCAGTTTTATTTAAAAACAAATATCATCAAAAATAAAAAGTTCAAAAAGACTTCTTAATGTCACTTAAAATTAAACAATTTTAGTCCCCTATACTCAATAAAACAAACTTCATAAAAATTTTTTATAAAAAAACTCAATTATTAATTAAAACTTCAAAAAGACTTCTTAATTTCACTAAAAACTACACATGCTTTTATTTCATTGGCATTTGATACATTTGGCTTCCAAGCCACTGAGGCAGTGAACTTTTTGACCAGGGTACAGCGGGTCATTCATAGCAATGTTTCGACACCTAACGGCCAAAATTATGTCTTCAATAGACTAGGTTTTGCTAGTCAAAAGGGGGTGACGATACAACTTGTTGCCCGTTTACCTGCCACATTATTATAAATTTTTTTATGTTTAATATGAAATGCATTTCATAGTTGTTTCAAAAAAAAAATAAAAATTATTAATATAGTGCCTTCTGCTAATCTGCCACCTTCACTTGATGCTAATCCAAGATTATTGCTTGTTTGCTTTACCGATTAAGATTGCTATGAGACCTACGCTGTATAACAATTATTCTGTGAAAGAAAAAAAATAAAAAGTGTTGGGGTGAGAGAGGCTCGAACTCTCGACCTCAGGATAACTCAGATTGCTATGAGACCTACGCGCTAGCCAACTGCGCCACCACCCCTTGATGAGTAATAACCACAACTATATATTAAGTTACAATAACACACGTATTAATATCATTACCACCAAGTAATCATTTTTCATGTTTGTTTACAAGGATATAGCTGTATTCTCTACTGAAAAAATCATTTTGTGACTCATTCTGTTGTTGACGATCGTTATACTTTAATGATTTCAAGTTAAATAAAACGTTTACAGAATGTCTTGCATCAAAGAATCTAAGAGAAGTTGACGACGATACTTTATTGCGATAAGATGGTTTTCTTCCGAATCAAAAGTTATATCGTGCTTTTCTTAACAAGTTGTAAAAAGCCACAAAATCATAGACCTAACTAAGCTTGATAAACCAGTTGACATGAAAAGGTAAGATTTGCAAGCAAGATCCACATTCTTGTTACCGGATTTATTGCAGTACATCAATATCCATTACCACAGCCTCAGCTCATGCATGTAAAAAGTAGTCATACAAAAGTTCCAAATCCACAAAGTGAATGACTCGTCAACCAACCGTTAATGATTGTGACTCATTTGCGGCAAAAAGATGCAACACCTAGAAAGGTATGCTTACAATTGAATATGGGGTACTGGAATCATCATCTTGTGTACCACTTTTAAAACTACAAACCACGTAAAGTTTGACCTTGAATATTGAAGACCTATTCATGATGTCGAACAAGTGCATCCTTCACCAACTGGGCTGCAACACCAACATAGTTGTGGGGGGTTAACTTTAGAAGCTCTGTTTTAGCTTCCACCGGTATATCTAACTTATTAATGAATTCGGTGATACTCTCTTTCGTAACCGCTCTTCCTCTAGTAAGTTCCTTCAATTTCTCATAAGGCTCCTCAACACCATATCTTCTCATCACCTACATTACACACAAAATTCAAATTTATATCTCTTCCCACTGTTAAGAATTGATGACTATCGT
Organism: Tagetes erecta; assembly: GCA_030867185.1. Lineage (NCBI taxonomy): Eukaryota > Viridiplantae > Streptophyta > Magnoliopsida > Asterales > Asteraceae > Tagetes > Tagetes erecta. The sequence goes on along the minus strand of CM061491.1, from coordinate 16,178,043 downwards.
TATTGTGTTTCCAAAAAGATTTTAAACGGAAACCATTTCAATAAAGACGAGGAAGATACATACTGTCTGTATTGGTTCAGCAAGAACCTCCCATGAATTGTCCAGGTCTTTGTTTAATGCAGCTTCATTGACCTAACACACAAAGTTCAAAGTTCATTTGAAACTTTAATCAAACAAATAAAAGATGGTGTGTAAATGCTTGAAATGCACACAGATATTTATGTGTGTATGAATGTATGTACCTGGAGCTTCCCAATTCCTACAAGTGCACTTTTGTAAGCCAGAAGTGAATAGCCCAAGCCAACACCAATGTTTCTCAGAACCGTAGAATCAGTCAAGTCACGCTACAGTTGTAATAGCAATTACACCAATTAAATATTGCAAAACAAAAGCATATGATTTAGTTTCATGTATATATGATCTAGAAAAATGCATATACCTGCCAACGTGAAATGGGCAATTTCATGCTTAAATGATCAAAAACTGCATTAGCTATCCCTAGATTGCCTTCACTATTTTCAAAGTCAATGGGGTTTACTTTGTGAGGCATTGTTGATGACCCAATTTCACCAGCCTTAGTTACCTACACAGCACAACAATTACAATATCAGGATGAGATGTTTATTGTTAAGAATTAGCTGTTTCTTAAAACTACTTAAAAGTGCACCTGCTTGAAGTAGCCCACAGAGATATAGCCCCATACGTCTTTATCAAAATCAAGTAAGATGTTATTAAGCCGGATGAATGAATGAAAAAGTTTAGCCATGTAGTCATGAGATTCAATCTGCACAACAAATATGGTTCCAGATAATTAGCTGTTACATCAATATAAATATGACAATATATATAGAGCCCAAAAATATTAAAACATAAAGCATGCCTGAGTCACATGTGGATTAAAGCTTAATCCAAGAGAGTTTACAAATTCTTCTGCAACATGTGGCCAATTTACATCTGGATATGCCACAACATGTGCGTTATAGTTACCAACTGCACCTGCAAATTTCCCCAATATTTCTACTTGAGAAATATCTCGCCTTTCTCTGCTTAACCTCTCGGCAAATATTATCATTTCTTTACCCAAGGTTGTAGGTGAAGCTGGCTATTTATATAAGAGCATAAGAAAATGAGTTACTTGTTCAAATATATAAATGTTAATACCATAAAAGAAAATTTCTGGTTATAATTCATAGTTTATTTAAAAACATTTACCTGTCCATGAGTCCGAGAAAGCATAGGAATGTGAGCATTAGCCTCGGCCATAGAATAAATTGCATTAATTAAATCATCGATTACAGGAAGAATAACATAATTAACTGCTTCTTTAAGCATCAGTCCATGAGCAAGATTGTTTATGTCCTCAGATGTACAGCCAAAATGGAAAAACTCAAGCACCTGCAATTATTTCACAGATAAAAATTCAACATGATATTGTACACACATGATAAGATCATATAAGAATCTTATGCTTACTAAAAAAATAAACGTATAACAGGCACACCTTAGCTATCTCTGGATCTTCTTGACACTTGGTTTTAAGAAAATACTCCACTGCTTTCACATCATGATTAGTTATTTTCTCGATATTCTTCACTTGAATTGCATCAGTATCGTTAAATCCATCGATCAACGCTTGCAATTTCGCTTCAGCTTCATTGCTAAACTTTGGAACCTCAGATACTTCAGGAATTTGTGACAGCTTTAGCAGCCACTTGATCTAAATGACAAAACACATATGAAACTCTTAAACATCAAATGTGTAATGACCTTGTAATAGATAATACAGGTGGGTAAAATCCTAAATTATGAAAACAGCAATTAAATATACATGATAAACAAATGAATGGTGATTGTACCTCAACCAGGGTCCGATAATAGATCAGACCGTATTCACTCAAATGGAGGGATAGATCCTTGACCTTATTCCAGTAACGCCCATCCAAGGGACTTATAGCTGTTAAACTTGAAAGCTCCATCTCAGAAGGCTTCACTTTTACCTGAAATCAGATAGAATCTTTCAGGTAATATAACATGTGTGCTTAAAGATATAAACTAATATTAAGTTACATCATTCGAGTATTTATGAAAATGTGAGAGAAGGGTTTGAAAATCATTCCCCCTTATTGAAATTTTCAATATGTTCTCTCCATTTGAGTTAAAGGTGATATCATATTGCATTATCAATGTTCAACATTATCATGCTGAACATTTCAATCCCTAACTCGTAAAACATAGCCAAAACAGAGAATAGAGAGTTTGAATACCTCCTGCAACCCAATCGCACCCACTTCAATTTTGAGTTTTGATTTCAAATTGTAATTACCACTTTTTATATTCACAGATCCTCTTTAAATGGTTTTGTAGATTTTAGAGATTATAAGAAGAGTCTTAAACAATTCATGAAAAACTTCAAAAGTGATAAGATGAATAGATAAAACAAAAAGATCAGAAAAGCAAAAAAACTAACAGAACAGTCGACAAATAAGACAATTAACACAATAAATACATAACCTAATAGAACAAGACCATACCTTTTCAACAGCTTCAATACTGTTATTGGCTTCCTTCAAAGTTGCTTTGCAAGTGCATATTTTGTGAGGAAGTGCCACATATGATGAACCCTTTGAAACACGATTTTGGTTTGGAACAAATTGTCCATAGAGACAACTTGCACGCGTTACATTTGATGCTGGACAGCTTCCATTTGGAAATCTAATACACGATCCGGTTTCCATAAATGCACAAAAAGCTTCAAAAAAATGATACCCAATCAGAACAATGGTACAAATTGTTGAGTCAAACAAACAAGCAGCAGTAATACTAAAAACATTTCTATTATAAAGTAGAAAGATTGTTCAAGTGTCAAAGTAAAGTAACTAAGCCTAGATCAATCACACTAGGAACAAAAATCTCATATCTTTAAGATTATGACAGTTCAGCCTAAAAATCATCTGAATCAAAATTGCTATCATATCATATGCACTTGATTTCAAATATGCACACAAGCTAATGAGTCTCTCATTCAATCACATACAGAACAAAAATCCACTATCATTTGCTTTCTTAACCTAAACCTAATGTCTATGCAAATTCAAAACTAATAGATGTTTAATCAGAACTTAAACACTACATAGCATATGTATATATATAACCAAAACTGAACAGAATAACTGATTTAACATAGAAAAATGCAATTAAAGGCTACAGATAAGTGATTAAAACAAACAATATCATAAACTAACACTAAATTGAGTTGATTTTAAACCATTTCGGAGTTATAATCATCGAAAACCAGTTAAAATTGACAGAGATTGAATGCATAACGAACGAGCGTGTGTGTTTGATCAAAAAGTTTGATACGTGCAGTGAAAAGCACTTACAAACGGAGGAGCAGGAGCCGGAGCCGTCAAATGGAGGAAGAGCGACGGCGTTACGCTAATGTTTCTAAAGGTTTACGAAGTTGTACGGCCCTCTTTTGTTTCCGAAGAAAGTTTTTTTTTTTAAGCAAACTGCAGTTTTAGTCCTTATGTTTTAATACATTAACAGTTTTAGTTTTATTTTAATAGTTTGGTTTACATGTGTTTTTATTTTTAACAGAATTAGTTCTGAACACTAACTTCATCCAATTTTCCATTAAGGGGGTGTTTGATAGCCTTAATGGTTCAAAACCATTAAGTGATAAAGTGATAAAAAGAGGTTTACCTCTTAATGGTTCAAAACCTCTGAACCATTAAGTGATAAAAAGATGCTGAACGATTAAGGGGTTGTTTGTTTTTCAGAAAAAGATCTTCCTGGCCTCTTATGTCTGCACCGTGCAGAGGACGCGCAGACGTTTTGGTCTGCAGTGCGTTTGTTTTTCAGAAGACGTTTCATTTAAAAACGTCTGCGCGTCCTCTTCTTCAAGCAGACTTGGGATAACATCTTCTCACATCTTCTTGGGTCTTCTCATTTTCTCAGTCAAGCATATACTCTTTTCTCTCAATCCATCTTCATCACCTACTGCTCTCAACCCAAATCTCCATCATCGGCCACACCTCCTTCAGCCACTACACCGCCTTCAACCATCGTCGCCACACCTCCTTCAGCCGCTACACCCCCATCATCGGCCAAAGCTCTTTTAGCCGCTACACCCCCATCATCAGCCACACCTCCTTTAGCCGCTACACCCCTTTTTTGCGTCGTCAGTTACTATACAAAATCAAAGGTTTGTTCATCCTACTTGTGATTTGTTGATAGATCTTCGAGAATGTGTTGACTTTGTGGCTATTTAGATTGAATTTGTTGATTTTTATGGCTACTGATTTTGTTGATTTTGTGGCTACTCAGATAATTTGTTGATTTTGTGGCTACTGAGTATGCATCTTAGTATGAATTTGTTGAATTGGTTGTGGTTAATTAGTTTATATCCTCCAATTTCTATGCATCTGAGAATGTAGGTCAACTACCAATAACTAGCTAACTTTGGTGATGTCATGATAGTGTAGGAGATGGGTGCTTGGTAAGTGACAATATTATTTTAGTGTTATTGTCGTTTTATGAATATTATTTTAGTGTTATTGTGTTTTTATGATTATTATTTAAGTTAAATAAATCAGTTATATTTAAATTTCAGTCTATTTCAGCAGACTGCAGACGTTAAAAAAACAAACAGTCTTCTTCTTGCAGACTGCAGATGTTTGGCTCACCTCTTCTTCTGCAGATGTCTGCAGATGTGGTCTGCAGACTGCAGACATTTTCATGCAGAAAAAACAAACAGCACCTAAGAAGTAAACTCTGAATGGTAAAACTTCATCAATTCATCATATTTTTAAAACTTACCTTATAATATATTTTTCAACCATTAAGTCTCCCTCACATACAGAGTAAAAATGTCATTTCTTATTTCTCCCACTCTTTTTGACATGTGAATGAGTAAAAATGTTAACTTACAAGATGACCTAGATAAAAGAGGGAGAGAAATTACATTTTATCCCTCGATTGCGGGGCCGGGCGTATGTGAAAGACTTAACAGAAAATTAGATGAAGTTAGTGTTCGAGACCATTTTTGTTAAAAAAAATAAAAACACAGGGACCAAAACTGTTAAGATGAGACTAAAATTGTTAATGTTATTAAAATAAATTGCCCAAAACTACATTTACTTTTTTTTCTTTTTTTTTTGTTAAATCACATACATACCCTTCTAAAACTTATAAATTGAATATATATACCCAGCCTAAAAACTGTATTGCATATATGCCCCCACCCTAAATAACCAATCCAATTCAACGTTAATCTCAATTCAACAACTAAACTTTTATATACGTATTTTCAATCACATGAAGTCTTTTCCAGATAGATTTCAACTAATGAATAATCGGAACAATTTTAATGTTTTCGGTTTCTTGCAAATCCATACGAGAATTTGTGTATGCAAACATATAATAACTATTGCAACCTACTGTCAAATTAAAATGAACAACTACCTTAAAATTGCTGAAACCAATCAGCAGATAACAAATAGCTGAAATCTAAAATTGACATATACCTTACGCAAGTCTCTGTAATCGGAACCCTCGACCTGATGCAAGTCTGTTGGAGAAGTGGTGAAGTGTATTAGGGTTTTAATATTTAGAAGGGTAAATTTTGTAAAATGTGGTAATATATGCAATATTAATTTAGATTGGGGTAATATAAGTAAATAATAAATAGGTTTATAAAGGGATATATGTAAAAACATCTCGATTTTTTTAAACCACTGGAGAGATGTTTTGTTGTTATGAAGATAAGAATCTGAACTTAAAAGAGTATGTCTAAGGTTCGAGAGCTCAACCGTTAGTTTGACCCTTTAAGAGGGAAACCAAACCGTTAGTTTGACCTTTAAGAGGGAAACCAACAAAGCACTTCGCTATGGCTTATAGCTAGGTTGTAAATGAGTCAAGTCGGCAAATTGCTATTGTTATTCGTACTACTATCATAGCATACAAAGTGAATTATTAGAAAGCATTTATGGATTTTGATTAGTAGACATGTCTAAAGAAAAGGAACTAGAGTGTGTTAAAATGACATGGAATTTAAAAAAACCAGAATATGTCAAACGAATATGAATTTATAATGTATTTGAGTATGGACTAATAGTAGATAGTAGTGGTAGTGAGTTATATATAGTATGATATGAAAAAAGGTTGTCAAGTAAGCAAATGAAGACAGTGAAAAATGACATTAGAGAGCATGCGATAGCATGAAAGTTTGAAATTATTAAACTTTGGTGAGGGGTGTTAGGTGTAAATGTTAGTAGTCGGAAAATTAAAAAAAAATAAACATTGCATTTACTTGGCCATTTCCTTTTTGTCCTCCGTGAACATAATTACGCAAGCCTCCCATAACAAGCCATCACTTGTAAGGGGTAGTGTACACCAATTGATAGATGCCACTTAGGCAAAATTACGCCCCTATCACTTGCCATTATGCATGGCCTAACAAAGGAGTCATAAAAAATTACAAGTTATCATTCTTACCGTCACCTATTTTGTTTCCACCATCATTTTCCCCACCACCACTATTAGCTAGCATATGTTATCAATGTGCAATGATAAGTGGTGCTATATGCGGTAACGATAAGTAATCGAAGGCTCTAATTCATTTTCTAGAATTTTTCCACAAACCAAAAGAGAATAATAAAATCATTAGTTATAAAAAATAATCTAAGAAATTAATTTTAATTCAATTTATTTTTAGCTACACATATACAATTGATAAGAAATGAATATAGATTTTAGTCCCAACAATTTCATCAAAATAAACGTCTTGGAATATAAAATTGAAGTTCAAACTTATTGGATTCTATGAACCGAGAACGCATCGACTAATTTGCTTGAATTTTTTCTTTTACACAGTCTTGACCTCCGATCGAGCTACGAACACGAGCAGGTAGGCGGCTAGGACAGGCTCTTAGGGGCAATAACGCATTCAACCAAAAGGTTTAACATATTGACCGGAAATAATGTTGTCAATCAATCAGGTTTAGTGGTACATGGTGATGTGATTCAATCAAACATATTAAGGATTTTCAAAAAAATCAATTTCATTTTTAATTAAACAAAAAATCTTTTAAAAAAAATTCAATGAGACGAACACCCTCTTTTTATTTGAAAATTAAAATAGCCAAAATTTCTACTTATTTTCATCTACTAAAATTTTTAAAATAAAATGTATATATAAAACTCAAAGAGCCCAAACTAAATCTTGAAGACCTTTATATGAAAATCACAATTGTTGTTAAAATCAAGTCTTCAATAATCAAAATCATATCTATCCATCTTGGATCCTTGTTTTGAACTTCATTAATCACATTATGTTTTGTTTTTTCCTTTGGAGATGAGAGCTAGAGAGCCACATAAGTCTTGAAAAGATTAGCAATAAACCTCACCCTCATACTCTCACATCAAAACCATATCTACCCATTCCCTCATTGCCACGTGTGCTTCTAGCTTATCTGTTCAATAACCCATTCTTAATTTCAAACAAAAACCTCCAACTCAAGAACGTACCTCTTGAAACTGCTGCTGCTGCTTTGAAGCTTAAAAACTAGAATACAAATGGAGACAGGAGTGGCGTGCTTTGCACGTGGGACAATCTTACCAAGTGTTGCTTCTCAAAATTCAACTTCATTTGCATCTCCACGCTCCATTTCTCCATCATTCACTACTAGAGTATATATATATGCATCAATTTCATTTCTTTTTGTCTTCTTTTAACTAACAATCATGACCGGGTTGTATATGCAAAATACTAAAATGCATGCAATGGGTAATTGTACGTATACAACAAATGAACTTGACCACTCAATCTGCAAAGTTGAATAGAATTAGATGAGCCATGAAAACCAACACCAACATCAGCATGTCCGTGTTCTTTTATAACTTTAACCAAACATTTACAATCATACACTATTTTATGTTCATGTTCCATCATAAAAAACGTTCATGCGGGTGGTGTTTAAAATGGTATTTTTGCTTGTAGAGTTTAAAATCAAGCTCGTTTTTTGGGGAAGCCATGCGGGTGGTGCCAAGATCGTCCATCAAGGTTTCAAAGTCACAAAACTCCTCATTCATAACCAAATGTGAAATTGGTGAAAGCCTGGTGAGTTTTGAATAGAAACACATTAATAGATAGCTAGATCAGTAATTAGTAGGATCAATATTACTGACTGTCTATCTGACCCGTAATTTTTGTATAACATATTTGGCGTCATAAAATGCTTGTAGGAAGATTTTCTATCAAAGGCAACCCCAGACAAGGGCCTAATCAGACTTTTGATAAGCATGAGCGAAGCCATCAGGACTATTGCGTTCAAAGTCAGGACCGCGTCTTGTGGTGGCACCGCGTGTGTCAACTCATTTGGTGATGAACAGCTAGCAGTTGACATGCTAGCAGATAAGCTTTTGTTTGATGTTAGTTTCAACTTTCAAATACTTCTGCACTTGCTATATATTTTCCAACTCAAATGTGCATTATAATTGTTTTCAACTCACGTTTAGGCGTTGAGTCACTCGCATTTCTGCAAATATGCTTGTTCCGAAGAAGTTCCGGAGCTCCAAGACATGGGTGGTCCAGTTGAAGGTATGATCCACACGCCTATATATAGTTAGGATGCTGCTAAACGTACCCCCAATAAAAAAATATAATATTCCTTTCACATGGCCGGGGTACGTAAGCCTACATTTAACACCACGGTTAAGTTGCTCATTATTTTACGTGACAGGCGGATTCAGTGTAGCTTTTGACCCTCTTGACGGGTCTAGCATTGTTGACACAAACTTCACTGTTGGCACCATTTTTGGCGTATGGCCTGGAGATAAACTAACCGGGGTGACCGGAAGAGACCAAGTGGCTGCAGCCATGGGAATTTATGGACCTCGAACCACTTATGTTATTGCTATCAAGGGTTTCCCTGGAACCCATGAGTTCCTTCTTCTTGACGAAGGTAAAAATATTTCACTTTTAAAACATCAACCGAAGTAACTAACTATATATTACATCCAAGTATTTCGTTAACTAAACTGGACAAGTCTAGCAAATTATAAAAACTACGCGCAAAGATGTAGAAAAGTTACACATGTTATAAGTTTGACAGTTTTCTAGCTCGTTTGCCTTTGTCCACTTGCCCAAACACGCGTTTCACAACATATATATACACGCAATTAAACCGGTAAATTTCAAACTTTGTTTGTCAGGGAAATGGCAACATGTGAAAGAAACAACAGAAATATCAGAAGGAAAGATGTTTTCACCTGGAAATTTGAGAGCCACTTTTGACAATCCAGATTATGACAAGGTCTTTAAACTTTCATGCTACATTCATAAAAAATCTTGAAACTAAATTATATCGATCTTTTAACATATAAATTTCATTGACCCGGCCAATTTAGCTGATCAACTACTACGTAAAAGAGAAGTACACATTGCGGTACACAGGAGGAATGGTGCCTGATGTCAACCAGGTGATCTCTTCATCTCTAGTTACCGCGCGTTCATTGATCTACTGCATGTTTTGGACTCAGGGTCTTTTTAGAAGCAGCCTCTATATCTAATGTTGTTTTTGATGCAGATAATTGTGAAAGAAAAGGGTGTATTTACAAATGTGATATCACCAACCACGAAAGCGAAACTAAGGCTTTTATTTGAGGTGGCTCCTTTAGGACTGTTGATTGAGAATGCTGGTGGTTACAGTAGTGATGGAACACAATCCGTGTTAGATAAGGTTGTTGTGAATCTTGATGATCGGACTCAAGTAGCTTACGGATCGAAAAATGAGATCATCCGGTTTGAAGAGACGCTGTACGGGTCGTCTAGACTCAAGTCTGGTGTGCCTGTTGGAGCTTCAGCTTAAAACTTAATGACTAAGAACATCTTCTTTGTTTTGCAAACATGTCTTGTTAAGAATTTAGTAAAAAAATTCACCATATGTAAATTCAATTTTTATGAGTGTTTGCTTCATACATGTTTTTAAGAAATTAAAACCATTCAAACATGTTTTCAGCAAGATTGTTACCATTTAAACATGTTTTGAGCAAGATCATCCGGTTCGAAGTTTATTTTTAAAAATATTTATTATTTTTTAAAAACAGTCGTCTTGATCCTGTGTTTTGGCAACTTTAACAGGCTTTTTCCCCTTACGTGCGAAACATTTAGTGGAAAAGTGGACGGAGTTAGAACTCAGGACCATCTGTGTTAACAATAAAAATCACATAGATCAAAACTGTTAAGGATATCAAAACACATAAACCAAAACTGCAGTTTACTCTTTAAAAAAAAAAAGAATTAAAAAATACCGCGCCAGGTAGGGGTCGAACCTACGACTTTCTGCTTAGGAAACAGACGCTCTATCCACTGAGCTACAGGCGCTGTTTTGTTCATTAATTTGTTTGAAAAGCTTTTAAATAAACTAAACTTTAAGTACTATTGTTGTAGAATAATAAACATCTTTAAAGCGCCTTTATAAATTTGAATGAATAATTTTCACACATCTTTAATAAGTTCCGTGTGGGGTTCACACCTCAGACATAACGGGAATAACTGACGTAATGACCATACGTATATTTTATGTTGTGATTCACGTCTATAATAATGATTAAAATTAACGAAAAGAAGTGTAAATGCACCTTTAAGTCCCGTTGCTATTTCCACTTGACCGTTTTCTTTTTCTTTTCGCCTTTCACTAATTTACATCAAATAATTGCTCATGGGTTCGATTGATTTGGTCCATTGCTTCATTTTTCTCGACCCACTTTTCCCTACTATTGCCACACTTTAGAGTCAAATCGTTGTCCCGCTTGGCTCTTCGGCCTTCCAAAGAAGCGGGTCTTGTTGTTTAGCCGTAGATACGCTAAATACCCTTTTTGTTTATACGTTTATAGAAATGTTAACGTTTGAATATGACACCAAGGACCACATTTCTATTCAAATTCGATTTTTTTTCCGAAGCATCTAATTTCTAAATATGTTACATCACGGACCACAATCCTATTAATATTCGAATTTTTTTCGTTAAGCATCTAAATTTATTTAAATATGTTTATTATAAGCAAGAGCACCTGCAATGCATGGTCCAACGGGAAACGACACTAGGTGAGGCTTGTGCCAAGGATACAACATTGTTACGGGTGCTAAAGGTCGTCCGCGGATTGGTTTTCTTTAACATCATTTTTAGGTATCACATATGAATAGTGTAAAAACAGTCATAACAAATGACTGTGGATGTGGCTAGAAGTAGGAGTTGTTTTTTTTATATTTAAAAAATGATGTGTCATGAGATGCTAGTATTGATTATATGTATTTTTAATCATAAATGCATGGGAAAAAAGTGTGTATTATTAACAACATGAAAGATATTTGCCAATTTGTTCACAAAAGAAGGTTTATAATTAATTTTCTTTCTCCTCAAAGAGCAATAATAATACAAGAAATGAAAAGGGAAATGGGTCCTTCACTCCTTTGTCTTGCCAAATCTTGTTTACTTTTTAATGCAATTATTATAAAAGGTGTTTGATAACTTTGATTCATAAAATAAAACCCTGTAACAGCAGCCATAGTAAATAGTTCAAAATCACACAAACTACCCTACACTTTGTATATAAATAGTAGACAATCACAATACCATTGACAACTTTTAGCCACCTTGTTCAATCAATCTGGGATTCATAAACACCAATCAAGATTCACATCAAAACCCATCTTGATTCTGCTACAAGAGGTAAAGCTCTTCGAAAACCAACCGACAAAAATCGTTAAAGTACTGAGTTTTTAGCAAAGATTTATTATGGATTTAAACTTTTAGTTATGTTTATCAAATGGGTATTTGATTATTCTTTGATTCTGTGTTTGAATTGTGTGATTTGACAATTTGTTTCATTACTATTGTATCTTTTTAAAGGTCTTGTTGGTTCTTGAATTGATGGGTCATTTTCAAGAATCATGAATATGTTCTTCGAAATCTAGAAAAAAGGGTATTTTAATGATCTGATTCTTGTTAAATGATTCTCAACCTGTGTATTTGAATATCTATATTTTCCATTGAAACAACAGTTGGAAGTAGTTATGGAAACATCATCTCCAACTCATATGATGCAAGATGGCAAGAAATCAAAATGGACAAAAGAACAGAACAAATGGTTTGAAAGTGCTCTGGCTATATTCGATACCGAAACTCCAGACAGGTGGTCAAATGTTGCTGCTTTTGTTCCTGGCAAATCTGAGTCTGAAGTGAGAGAGCAATATGAAGAACTGAAAGCTGATATCAATAACATAGAGGCGGGTTTGATTGATGTGCCGGGCTACTTAACCCTTAGATCTGAGCTCCTTCAAGATCACGGGTTCAAATCGTTTACCAACAGGCTTTATGGGTCAAGATCCTTTGACCACGAAAGGCGAAAAGGTGTACCTTGGACTGAAGATGAGCACAGGTGAACTTCTATCTTTCTTAGTAGTGAAACATGAAGAACTCTTTTCTATGTGGTCTTTTAAACCACTTTTGTTTCTAGGTGATCCGCTTCATCAACTAGCGGATGTGAACAATGCAAATTTTGTAACACACAATAAGTCTTCACTTGAAAATCAAGTATGAAGATTTGCATGGTTCATATCTGCTAGTATGACTAGTGGATTGCATAGACATCCACACGTAAACAATCTTCACATACTGCTAGTTGAAAAATGGTTTCAAATCAAACTTAAAACCATGTTTAGAACTTTAAACCACCTATAACAAGTTCATTTGTATTTTATGTATTGCAGGCGATTCTTGATGGGTCTACAAGTTCATGGCAAAGGAGACTGGCGAAACATTTCACGCAACTTTGTGGTTACAAAAACACCAACACAAGTGGCAAGTCATGCTCAGAAGTACTATGCAAGGCAACATTCAGATGGGAAAGAAAAGAGGAGACCTAGCATTCACGACATCACCACCGTCCACCTGGCACGAAGCGCCAGTTTCTCAAGTGACATGGACAGATCTTCAACATTAGCCCATGTACCAAAGAATGAGATCGATATACGAGTATACAATTCTGGTTTGTATTTCCAACCTACAAGGTACCAGATTGAAGGTTAGACAACTAAGGTTAAGGTTTGTGGTGTTGTAGACGTTGAAACTTGAAATCAATGTCTAAATGATGTGTACTCATGTTAGTATGTATGTACTTAAACCATAAATCTGAGTGGTTTTTGTAGGTTTTAATTTTGGGCAAGAATACGTACTCAGGTGTTTTAGTGATCATAATCATGAAAAGATTAACATTATAAAAAGCACTAAATTACTTTGTATTAGTGAGTGCAGGTGTTTTATAATCTCCTATGCTACATGAGAGGTTTGTTTTTATCTCACTCTCCTCAAACCCTGTTACTAACTAGAATTTAGGTTCGTCTAATTTTATAGTCGACTTGTATGATACATAGATAACATGTGGCAGCATAGTTTATTCGGGTCGATTGCTGATACGTACTTGTACATGTCACAATGCAACATGTACAAGTGATCCTTTGATACATACCCACGATCACACTTCACAAGTGTAACTCATCCCATGATTTGTGTTTGTTAATTATTATTAAGTTTTATGTTTCTTTTAGCAGTATCCCACGATGTGTAGTTAGTTTCCCTTTTTCAAGTTTATCTATTTGTATTTAAGCATTGTGTTTGAAGTAAGAAATTAGAGAAGAAAATTGTTGCAAAGTTCTAGTTTTTCGAATCTATTATTCTTGGGAGTTTGTAGGTTTTCTCCGTAAACCTATCAATTGGTGCTTTCATTGAGCCTTAGCCTTCATGGCTTTGGAAGAACTTGAGGTCTCCATGTATCTATCTCGCTTCACCGGTTGCAATCCTCTTCGGTGGATTTATGATGTTGAACGGTTCTTTTCCCTTTATGGAATTTATGAGGAAGATCGGTTTCCTTATGTTGTTGAGTCCTTTGATGATGAACCTTTTTCTTGGTTTAATTCATGGTATCGAGGACCCAAAAACCTAACATGAAAGTCTTTCACCACCGCAATGTGTCATCGTTTCCTTACCACCACCTCCAATAATGAAATTCCACCACCGCCTTCTTTTCCCGCTCGACCACCATTGCCAAAATCCCAACCGTCACTAGCACCACCAAATGACATATTTTCATCCCCACCACCTTTGACCATTGGCTATGCTAAAAACACTTCCATCATTGTCGTCAAAACCATGGCTAAGCCCATTTGCTTGTATGGAAGAGGTGATCCAAGTGCTACTACATATCCACGTTATGCAGGACAATGGGAATGGAGACCGCCATGGAAACCACCTTGGCCCTATGTGAGGACTGCACCGAACGCAACCGGACGATGTGAATGGCGACCACCGTGGCGACATGACCCGTCCTTGAGGACAAGGACGTTTTCAAGGGGTCGGGAATGATACATGCCTTGTCCACGTAAATCAAGTTGTTTGCTGATCATTTCTTATTTATGAAATTTACTATTTTTCTATTTTAATTTTATTTCATATTTTATGTTGTTTCACAAAGGTAGAGAGTGGGTGGTTATTAATTGCAAGTTACTTGCTACTTTATAGCTCACAATTATGTTCTTGGTAGTGGTAATATTTGTTTGTAATCCTTATTTAAGGAACCTTAGTTTTGATTAATAGATATGCAGAAAATTATTGAAAGAAACTTAAGTTTTGTCTTTCTTCGTCTCTTGTGTTCTTGGGAGTTTGTAGGTTTTCTCCGTAAACCTATCAATTAAATTGATAGGTTTACGGAGAAAACCTACAAACTCCCAAGAATAATAGATTCGAAAAACTAGAACTTTGCAACAATTTTCTTCTCTAATTTCTTACTTCAAACACAATGCTTAAATACAAATAGATAAACTTGAAAAAGGGAAACTAACTACACATAGTGGGATACTGCTAAAAGAAACATAAAACTTAATAATAATTAACAAACACAAATCATGGGATGAGTTACACTTGTGAACTGTGAAGTGTGATCGTAGGTATGTATCAAAGGATCACTTGTACATGTTGCATTGTGACATGTACAAGTACGTATCAATTGCCATGTCATCAACTACTCACTCTAAACTTCTACCAAATTTTCCAGATCATATAACCACCATTTATAGTATACAAGTATAGCCACTAAACCCTGATTGGCTATTAGCTTTAGAATTTTTTTTTTAAAAAAGCCAATGTGTATCTCACACATACACATTGACTAAAGATATATAAGGGGAGATAAAATAAAAGATAACAATCTTTAAGAAGAAAATTGGTGTGTTATTCAATTAGAAAAGCAGTACATCAAGCTCTCGATCATGCACTTAAAACTTGGCATAAATTGTCAATCTTGAATTTAAAACTAACAGTCCAAAATTAAAGCTATAAAACCGCTTCAACTAACACGATTTACAATTTATCCACGACTTCACAATAACAAATTAAACCTATAAAAAGCCTAACGTTGAGGGAAACCGCAAAAGGTACAAAATGCTTTAGAACAAAGAATTAGAGTTTAAAAGTCAGATAAACTAATTGTTATGAGTGTTCTAACGTGTAACCGATAAATTTTATGTCCAAAAAACCCATAACTCCCCACATGTATTAAAAGTTTTGCCCGTTAAGTTGCCTTACAGTTGTGTGACTTCAACATACACATGATCAATATTCCTATATTTTAGTAACTTATTTTTTATTATTAAAAAAAAGTTAGTTATATTGGAGTATGACAAAGGCCCACACTTGAAATAATTCCGCGTTTTACAAGTTGTTCATAATAGACCACTTACTTCCACTTTAACCTTTTGAGTTGAGTATATGCCCAACTTATAATATTCTGTCTTCATTTTCAAAATACGCCATATAACTTGTTTAATTCTTCAATAGGCCACATTAAACCTACTTTATCAAAAACGATACAGACTACATGTGACGGTCAAACGTTATGCTCGTTTTAAGTTGGACCCTTTTCTAACGCAGTTACAAATACGACAACAGTTCATGAATCGCGCAAAATCTATCAACATAACAAAACTATTACATACATGCATACATGTCTCCAAATACAAAATTCGAATACAAACCATTATAACAAGTAATGATACATATGTAGTGATATGTGCAAGTTTATTGAGCAATGTAGTTGATTGGGATGACAGAAGGTGGGAAGTCGGTTCTTGGTCCTGCGAGCGAGTAATAAGCAAGTATATGTGCAGGATGTTCAATCTCTCTACCTTCTCCACCAACAACTTTTCTTGAAGGGATCATTTCAATATTCCAAAATGGTCGCGCCATTGCTAACAGATCAAATCCACTGCTAGATCCTCTGTACCCTTGTACCCATAAGTATCTTAAAGATTTCAACTCTAAAACCGCCATAGCAAGTGCTTTTTCACTGAAACAACATCCTCTAACTTCAAGTTTCTGCAGGCTCGGGCAGCCTCTAGAGAACCCTAAAAGCCCGGTATCAGATTCACCAAGATAACCTAACAGCATCCATTTTATGTTCTGACTGTGTTGACCAATATAAGTCAAACCCACGTCCGTTAGCCCTCCTGGTCTAAGATAGAGTGCAAATCTTCTGAGTTCATTGCAGCCACTTAGTAAAGACCTAATTCCATTATCAAGTGGCAAATCTGTTATAACTTCTTCTTTTTCGAGTAAGACCATACGAAAATCACATAGTTTTTTCAAGTTCTTGCCCATGGATTCTAGTGCCGCGTTTGTGATATCGGATACGTATACTGCAATGTATTCTAGATCAAGACAACCCTGGGCTATGGCGGTTAAACCCCTTTGAGTAACAACACCTTCTTCGTCTTCCAGTTCTTGTTCATCAGCACCTCGTTCAATTCTAAGACGTTTTATTTTCTTGCAGGAGCATGCTAGAACTTCCATTCCCTGGTCCCCAATCACATTTCTTGTCTGTGTTTCATCAAATTTTAGTTATGAGTTAGTTCTTTGCTATACATTTGTTTTCATCAGTTATGATCAAAATCAGATAATCAACTATAATTAGTCGATTTAGAGTCATCAAAATATGAACAATGAGATGTACCTCAAGAACTTCCAAATTGGGACATTGTTGGAGCAATACACAATGATCCTCAGTGCCAAGAAGAGCATAAAGGAGATCAAGTTTTTTGAGACGCGAAGCGAAGGGATACACAATAGGCATTTCATTTGTACTCATGTAATTGAGGCCTAAGCGACCCAATCCCGAGGGGTATGATAAAGAAGCATACTGCTCAGCATGATTGTTAAAGCAACCACCACTAAATTCTTCAAGTGAACCCGCAGAGCTGAAGAAACCAATAAGATCCAAGATTTCACAATCACCTATCTTCACTGATGCTAAAGACTTGCATCTTCTGGCTATTAGTTCAAGATCATTAGAACTAACTAGTGTAAGATCAGTCATGTAAAAGTTTAATGATTCAAGTTGAGTATTGTTCATTGCAAGCTCATGTAGCCAGCCCCCATCCTTCTCTACCACTTGACTCTCTTCTAAAAATAGCACTTTAAGGTTCCTGCATTATCATCATCTTTAACTCAAACAACATTCAAACAACTTCCAAAAATTCAAATGATACCCATTTTGTTAATCGGTTAGACGTAATGTGGCATAAGTGGTGTTATAACCCGTGGAATTAGTGAGTTTTGATGTGTTAGGTACTAGCGTCTTGCTATTGGCCAAATTTGTTCTAATAAAATCGGAGTTAAAAAAATTAGTTCAAAGGAAAAAAACTGAAATTAACAACTAAAAGATTGAATTTTTACCAATCTAATTAACAAACAATTTATAAATGAGCAAAATAAAGTACCTGCAAGATCTACAAATCTGTGCAAGGCCATCAGTTGAAAACCCAGAGCACTTATCAAGTTTAAGAGCCTGAAGAACATGTCCACGTTCACGCGCTAACAATTCAAGATCTTCATCTTTAACAATCATCCTTCTAAAGTGAACAGCTTTTAAGCACGTGAATGATATTGCAAGCTCCTCCACCCACGGCGTTGCAAACCCACCCCAGTCCTCCGGAATCAAGTTATACATGGCGGCGCGTGGCTTCCCTTTCAGCTTAACAGATTCAAGAAACGGGAATCTCCGGCGAAGCTGTTTAGGTGTTGATGTGTAACATAAAGCTATTGTCACGTGCTTACGTGTCAAAGCTTCAAGTTCGTATAATCGTCTGCAAACTAAGGAGATTGATTGTCGGTCACGTGAGTCGTGTATGTATGCTAACACGCATTCAAAAACCACGTCGGACATGTTGTGGTTCTTGTTTTTCATCAAGAAATGGATTTAAAAACTAAATACAAAGTAACAAATTTTTGGGATTTATTTTTTATTTGATTTGATGTGATGTGATTGAAATCAAGAAGGAAAAAAATCACTAATTTGATTTGATTTGATTGAAATCAAGAAAAGAACAAGAACCTAGATCAAATCAGTTTCAAGATTTGTGATCTTGGATGATTACACAAAACCCAGATATGAAATGAAGAAAGAAACAAAACCCAGCTCAAATCAAGTGAGTTTGAGTGCATCTATGATTGGGTTTTGGAAACAAAGTTGAAAAGATTGAATCTTGGAGATGAGAGAGGACAATTGGAGGAGTTTGTATGGAGATAAAAGGGATAAGTTAAGTTAGGCTCTGCAACCAAGAAAAGAAATGAAGAGTGAGAGAGTAGTGAAGAAGACAGAGATATTAATGGGTTGTCAACAAAAGATTGGCCTAAGATTCTGCACATCTGGAGATACTATATATATTGTGTTTCACGACCGTATATATATATTTCTTTAGGTAAATTGGTCCGATAATACCTACTACCATCTTCTAGTTACAAATTAACTAGAAGCTAGCACCAACTAAAAAACAGAAGTACATCATGACAAAAAAAAAAAAAACAAACAAACAAACAAAGACAAACGACTAAAATAAAAATTTACATTACGAATTTACCATCTCTAGTCAAACTTAGTCATCTTGACCCTTGTTCTCATTCAATGGAATGATAACTCTTTATGTCCCCTAAGATGTTTACGAAATCATTATGAATGTCGTTGAAAATACCTCGTTTCGGGAGTTTCAAATACACCAAAAAGTTGTGAGGAAGATGTCACATAGAACCTTCTATTTAACATCTACCACGTTGTTGTGACCGAGCATCTCCAAGATTTCCTTAGTATTACTGCAATTTTGTTTAGGCACATTACACCACTAGAATACCTCATCCCAAACACTGGCCGCAACAGAACAATTGATGAATAAATGGGTTGGAGTTTCATCAGCAGCGCAACACGAACATGACGCGTTATTGATAATAACTTTACATAAAACTAGGGGTGTTTAAAGTCAGGTATCTAGATTTCATATAGTGGTTTCACTATGCGTATCCGAACTTTCGGATATCCGAAGTTCGAGTATTTGAAAGTTCGGATACGGATAGTATCCAAATATCTGATTTTTTAAATTTTTTTATAGTTTGCATTGAATTCAATCTAACATTCACCTTAATGTTAAGCTACTAACAAAAAAGTCTTTAGACAAATAAAGTCAAAGTACAAACAACCAATTGTTTTAATCAAACATTAACTCTAAACGTTTCAAGACATTTAAATAATACTTCATTCTTCACATTCGACAAGTCAACTATTTGTATCATAACCACAACTTATAAGTCGACCACCAAAAATAATTAGAAATCCAATATTGGAATTTTTGTAGACACGATCATGAAACTTTTTTGATATTCCTCACACTTTTTAAAAACTAATATTGGGTCTTTAATTTTTTTGAATTCCGTACAATTTTTAAAAACTAATATTGGAATCAAATATAAGCTATTTCTTGGCTATTCAAACAGAAAAGACTATAAAGAACATTATTAATAAAAAAAGTACAATTGCGTTTTCAAGGTAAAAACGTGGTCGGAGGCGTGCGCTGATGGGTCGTCGAAGATGGGAGGGTGGAGGTTGCAAAGCGTGAATGTGAATTGGAATACTAAATACGTGTTAACTTAAGGGTTTACCAACATAATTTTATAAATATGTATTAAACACATAAATAAAAAAAAGGTTTTTTAAATTTTCAGATAATCCGAATTATTTGAAAATCACTATCCGAATCCGAATCCGAAACTTCGGGAATCCAAATTTTCGGATGCAGATATTTTTTAACACCCCTAGATAAAAGGGCTGACCTGCTAGGGATACGATCTATTGACACCCTCCACACAAACACATTGACATTTGATGGAACACACTTAGAGTCATAGAAATCGCGTGCTTCCACAGGTAAGCTACGTGACTCGACGCATTCCTAACCTACCATCTATCTCTATCTCTATTCATCGAAATCAATCAAAACCCCATCTTTTTTTTTTCATATAATGGTGTTAACTTTCCACTATTTTTGTCTAAAATGTTCTACGTTAAAAAACATTTAACACCGTTAACTTTAATTCGAAATTCAAACTGATATTTTAGGGTTTTTTATCGAGAGGAGAATACGAGTCAGCTGATGTAATAACATATCTCGTATCGATGCTCCAAATGATGAAACAGCATTCAATCGGTGTATGTTTGATCGTTTTCGGGATTTTCAAAGAACTTTTTCGTCGTTTGAAACACCGGTTCGAGGTAAGTTTTGCATCAATTAACTCGAATTATTCTCTATATCAAATCCCTAAAACATCAACTTGAAATTCAAAAAAAAACTTAACAGCGTTAAGTGTTTTTTAACGTGAGACAATTTTAGGCAAAATCGTGAAAAGTTGGGATCATTATTGTGAGAAGATCATTATTGTGAGAAAACATTTTGGCTCACCCTTAAATCTTATATTATGTTTTAAACGGAACTTGAACCCAAAACCACTTATTTTAATAAGTTATTTAATCTTTGATATATCACCTCAAGACCAATGTATATTAAATAGCATATGCATAGAACTGAACCGGTTATTTCTGATAGGCATTGTCCGTGATCCCTCCGTCCTCTTCCTCCCACAGCTTCTAGAAGGTTAGACGTTGAGGTAAATATTTAATGGTTGTTAAAGTTATTCTTTTATGTAAAAGTATTAAAGGCTACTTATTACCAAACCTAATGGCAATTTAATATTCGCTAAATGCTATAGCTTTGCAAAGCAAAAGTGGTGAAAATGACATGATGGAGTTTCACCAACACTACAGTTCGTTAAAACAAGACTCAAGATCTATAAATTAAGAAAACAACTTTATTTGAAAACAACTCTTAACTATTACACAACTTTAGTTAGACCAAACGTAATATAATGTATAAGACTATATGTACTTATGTAGTGTTTAAAGCTCTTTGGGACATATTTTGACATTTGGATGACATCTCATTAGAAGGCATTATCACCCAAATAAGTGTAATGGATAATGTCCACATAATGCTCATTGGCAAATTATTGACAAGAGAGAGAAGTGGGAAGAGTTGCATGAAATTGCGTGGGGCATAGGCGTTATCCTAAAAACGCTTGGAGAGTTTTTTTGCCCCATACTACCCCCGCATAGTGGTGTAGGGGGCGTTATTGGGCGTTTTGAGGCATTATCAGATGGGTATAATGCACACTACACATAGTCTAAGAGTAGAAACTTTTATTTTAAGTATTACATATATGAAAAAACTAGTATGTGACTAACCATACTTCTAATCGTTACTATTGATACGACTCATATTGGTTAATAACAATAACAACAGTAACAACAACAACAAAAACAATAAAAATAACAATAATAATAATATTATTGTTAATAATATTAGTATTAAATTATTATAATATTAATATAAATAATAATAATAATAATAATAATAATAATAATAATAATAATGTATTAACAGCAATAACAATAAGGAGTATTGGATATTAACGGACCTAACTATTAGTTTTTGGCCGCTATCGGTCCCAACTTTTGAAATATGTGCTGGCAGTCCCAACTTTTATCATTTTGGCCACTAATGGACCCGTCGTTAAAAAAGTTAACTGCGTTAACTTTTTTCTTTTGAATTTTAGGTCGACGTTTTATGGTTTTTGATCGGAATAAGAATACGAGTCTATTGATCTAAAAATTATATCGAAACGATGATCTAAACGACGAAATTTGTACATCCGGTTAAAGAACCGTTAGGTTTAAACACCCCGATAAAGCATCGTTTTGTCATTTGGAGCACCGTTTCGATGTAAATTTTATATCAATCGACTCGTATTCTTTTTCTGATCAAAAACCATAAAACGTCGACCTGAAATTCAAAATTTTTTTTTAACGCCGTTAACTTTTTTAACAGCGGGTCCATTAGTGGCCAAAATAATAAAAGTTGGGACCGCTAGCACATGTTTCAAAAGTTGGGACCGATAGCGGCCAAAAACTAATAGTTAGGTCCGTTAATATCCAATACTCCTAACAATAATAATAAGAGTAAGTTACTATTTTGGTTCTTGTGGTTTGACCAAAATTACTATTTTGATCCAAATGTATTAATGTTTTTTCACACAAACTTAACTGGATAAATGAATGATCATTACTAGTGTGGATTAAGACAACAAGTTTGTATGAAACTAACGAAATAAAAGAGTAGAAAACAATCTATTTGACTAAAACCGTGACTTTTATCAAACCTCATAAACCAAAATAATAGTTTACTCAAAGTCATTTCTTTAAATTCATGATATGGTATATTTAACATTTTAATCCAACAAAAAAGGATATAACTCCTAATGAGTTTTCATACGTCTACTTCAAACTTAAAGTGGTTTTTTTCTCCTATGCAATGAGACTTGGGGCATTTTCCGATTCACGGCGGCATGAATTTTTTCTAGCGCTAGATGACATGAATTTGATCGCGGCGAATAATTCTTCTTAGGGCCCTGTAAGACCCTGCTGAGATAATACACGGCCTGCTCCTGCCCTGAATTAAATCGAATTGGGGCATAGGCTAGACTAGAGAGGAATCTAGAACATCAAATCGTGAATGAAAAAGAAAAAGCGTGAGGAGAATGATCAACTCGAGATGTTAGAAGGTGCAAAACTAATAGGGGCCGGAGCTGCTACAATTGCTTCAACGTTCCCTGCGGTCCGAACCCTGTGCCGCATTAGGTTAGGGAACTGGGCGATAATAGCTCCTCCGAATCCCAAAGCTTTTCTTGCTTTCGACAGGACCCCCTTCCGACAGGAGAAAAAAGATTATGTCATCGCTTCCACTTGTCAACATAAAATGTATGTTCATTGGTTATATCATAAGATCGATCCAATTCCTCAGTGTCTACTCTTTTCTTTTAAGGATCGATTTATATATTTTTAAAATGTGCGTGCTTTAGCACATTGTGGTACAATTAAATCCAAGTGTGTGATTATAAACAGCAGCCGAAGAGGTGGAGAGATTTTATCATGCTTCCAGTTTCCATCCAGTCATTTGCATCAAGCACAAAACAAGATATATCTACATTTTTATTTCATTTTATCCGTATTTACATTACTGGCTTTTTTCCAACCGCTTAATCCGAGCCACTATTACGTGAACAAGTTCCTCATAACGCCACTAGACTTTTCGGTCAGTGAAACAAAACCCATAGCAGCAATGCTATTTGCAATGGTATACTGCAAATAGGAGAACCATTTGAAATTTCAAGATATAGTTAGAATACATTTTATTTCTTCGCCGTCATCGTCTTCTTTGTTTGGTTTTTTCTTGTTTTTTACCTTGAGAGTTAGGCCTCTGCTTGATGTGTATATTCAAATTAGGAGAAGATTAGATATAAGTCACAATAATTGCCGAGTCATCTAAACTAACCCTACTTGATGAAAATTCACACGATTGTTGAGATTACAAAGAATATAGTGTTTTTATATGGGCCAAGATAGTCTAAAAACTATTTGAAAACCGCAATAACCAATCAACCGGGTAAAAAACAGGTTCCACTTTAACCGGTTGGGCCCTTTAAAACCCTAAATTGGTTCCTAACCAGCAGTTAGGACTAGTTAGTAGTTACAATTCAGGTTCTTTTATCAGGTCAGGTTCAGTTAATAAGCTAACTCGTCAATCAACTATTCCAGGCAAAAACTAGACAGAAGCCTTTAACCATACCATGTAAAACCCTTAGGCTCAAACACGAAGCCGGGTGGTAGCGCGTACCATAATCCACCAAAAAATGACACAAGCGGGATTGAACAGTCATCTTACCACTTTCCTAACTGTTGTATTTGCCAATACCAATTAGCAAACAGTGATTAATGATAGATGAAATACTAAATTTCAAGACATCAAACTAAAGTAGACTAAGACAAAAGTCACAAACTAGCAAATGGATAAGAAACATGGGGTTACTACAAGATTGTCCTTACAATAACAATCATGAAAGTTTATACATATTAAACCCACACCTTACAATGTCTTGTGCTTTATCCATATATTTTAAATATAACAATGATCACTACTTCATTACTATTTCTATTTCTTTCAATGAACCCACTTTTTCAAAGATGCATTTACCTATTATTTTGACGTAAGTTGTTGAGGCTTGGACCTAATGACGTTAGCTGCATCTTTCACTAGCAACCATCGAGCTCCATTCACAAGTTCTTCCTTCACCATGAACAAAACTGCTGCAGCAAGAACACTTTGAACAATCTTCGTGCTCATCCCTTTGTAGAAGCCATGGAGGCCTTCATAATGTATCATCTTGTAAATTGCATCCAAAGTGCCTGTGGAGAAACGTGGTTTTAGTGAAGTAAGTAACAATTTCACATACCAATTTTCACGTACCTTTATAATGATGTTTTTTGTCCACCCCAATCGCTTGCTTTGCTTGTAGTCTAGACTGAAAATGCAAATAGAATATTTATGTTGCTGGTCCATCAAACAACCTAAAATGATAATTTGTTTCTTTTTAATTTATGTCCATTTTTGCTTCTATTCACTTTTCTACTGCAAATACGCGAAATTGATATTACTAATTATTTTTCACTTATATGTATCTTTTTATATTTATTTGTGTCTTATTTAATAGTGAATAATTTTGGTGGACAAATTCATCCATAACACCATTTAGTGTTCTATTTATTAACAGAAGACACTTTTTAATTTTTGATACACAAAGTGAATAAAATCATATTTCAAATTTTACATGTTTATTATGATGATGCTTACAAAAATCGAAAGACCAAAAAGAAAGAGTGATAATTAACATTCATTTTATATATTTTTTCTTTAAATAGTCTATTTCAACCGACCACATTTTTAGAACGGTCCATATCACCCAAACCCATTTGACTAGAACCTGCCATGATCTACCCAGCTCGAACCACCTTGTTTTTTCGGGCTTAATGATTTACTAAATGACTTCCAAGTACTTACCTTTACAACTAAAAGAGGATAAGTTACCACTGTAGCCCCAAGTTTTGCCAACGCCCCAAGAAAAAAGACCTGTAATATTATGTGGAGCGATCAAATATAAGTCCAATACTAGATGATTATCTGAAATTCTGTGGTAACTTCATTAACAGGTACTCTACCTCTAAGGCAGTTACACCTTTGTTACTATTTCGGGAAGCCCGGTGCTGCTTCAACTTCTTTAGCAATGTCTCATACAGCATAAACTGTATGGAAGGATTGCTTACCTGGCATAAACAATAGTGAAAAGAAGTGATAATCCTACAGCATGGAGTCATAGAACAAATCTAACTTCACACGCACCATAATCAATGTCGGGAATACACCCTTCCAGAATCCCAAGATTCCAGCTTCGTCAAAGACTTCTTGAACCTGCAGAAAATAAATTATTTTAATGACAGCTTGAATACTCCAGATCAAATGTAAGTCAAGCACAACCAGTTGAAACATTAATCCATAATCAACAATATGGTATCGATTGTACATTTCAGCAAATTATGGTCACATAGTTTACAACTTTACACAGCTTGTTTATCTTTAAATATGATGAAATATACCTAAACAACTTTAATACACACATAAGTTATCGTCACATTTATTTTTTCAAAGAAGAAACAATACTGGATATAAAAAAAAGGAGCACAAACCACATTGCTAGTTGCATAGGGAGGTGGCTCTATGTCACCAACAACTGCATGTTCCGAGACTATAGATGGAACCTGGTCGGATGGAGATTTTTTTGTGTGGGTCTGCAAAATGAGTAATATTAGATCCTAGATAACTGGAAACCATTTTGAAAAGCTAGCAATTCCAAGAAAGTTAACTACTACCCATATAGGATTTGAACACCTAGAATTCCACAGTTTAGACTTGACAAGTATGCATATGAACCCTCACCTGCATACGGGTAACTACTACCCATATAGGATTTGTCAGCAGCACATTGACACACCTAATAGAAAAAGTCAAGGACAGTTACTAAACATCAAAGATAGCAATAGATTGTCAGGATTAAACACACATGAACAGAACACGAAAGCAATAAACGACACGGGGATTTAATGTGGTTCAATCTAGAATGACCTACATCCACGGATGACAACTAGGCAATTCTTTATTGAGTGACACAACATTACAAGTGCATGAGATCATACATATAGAGAGACAGGTTAAACGTGTTTAAGGTAAACATGCTGAGATGGGCTAGGGCCGGCTGTCCCCTACTCCTGCCTTCCTCTTCTGACGATCCCGGCCCTAAAGGCCTTTGAACCCACAATACATATCAAGCAATTAACATCTCAGAGTCCATATGGATAAAACATCCAAGAAAATTGGAAGAAGAGAATAAGAAAATACAAGAGAGACTTGTCAGCATTCAGCAACGTGATACTTGTTGGTCGCTAAATAAGAAAAGGGTGAATGATAACAGGTGTTAACTTAATTGATATATGGAAAACGTTCTTAAACACAAGTCAATCATTGGTGTATTTCAGTCCAAGCAACGCGAAATGCAAACTTGATAGAATATTAAAAGAAGTAAGAAGAAAGTACCCAGACATAGCAGCCACCATGAGTGATGAAAGCATACCAACCGATCCATCTCCAGATCCTTCCTTCTTACGTCTAAGTGCAGCAGCTTCAGCCTTGCTCCTGAATATTTGATAGAAATAATAGTAAACACCCTGTGGCATACAAATAGGATGATAAGAATCAGATAATTAGGGACCAATTTGTCTTCATACTTATATCAGTATTTTTAACGAGTAATTAAGCCACTTAGTTTGCCTAAAAAGTTATTAACTTTAATACGATGCATGAGAGAGCAAAAACAATTTATCGGTTACATTCGCAAACAATGATTATATATGCCTAAAAATTCTTGTTAAGTTCCTATCCCGTATTCCAGTGTGTGAGAAACAGAAGAAAAGGAAGAAGTCTAGCATGCTGCCCTAGTGTATTCACCCCTTGGCATAATATGAAAAATAAATATCTTACTAACCACTAGCTACATATCAGTGTATTGTCACATTGAGTATAATACTAAATGTTTCTTAGAATTTAAATTATATTTGAAACTGCTTCACTCATTTCATCATCATAAGTACTTATGTAACAGAATTTCCCAACAAGATTTCCCCCTTTATCAAATAGTAAAAAAGAAATATAATTTTTAACGTAAAAAGTCAAAGACGTCAATAAATCCATGTATCCAGTAAAATTGTTCAGTTTATATCAAACATTTGAAAAGCACTAAGTTAAGACTAAGAATTCCCATCCGTGTGATGATAGGAACACAATTAAAGCTGATATCTTCCAGAATTATTAGCAGTCCGAACGATAATCTACTTGACTGTATTTTTCTTAACCTAAAAAAGCAGCTCATACGATCTGCAAACACAATTTTCATGACCCATAACCAATCACAGACCAACTAATGCATATGTCTTCATATGAAGACAAAACAAGAAGAGTAATAGTAATTGAAAATCATCTCTTCCATCCACCAGTATTCAATGAAAGAATGGGCCTAGTGACATAAAAGTGCAGCCCATATGCATCAAAATGGCACGTTTTCCACTGCAATGGGACCCTTCAATACAAGATATAATTTCCTTTTTCAATGTAACTTGTCTTTCAGTGTATTCATTCTACAGATATTAGTTTTTTTTTTTCAAAACGGCTAACTCACACCCTCTCTAAACGACACATTATAATACCGCTTTGCTACATACATAAGTAATGGTAAAATTTGCAAGCTACATATGGTGTGTAAACATAAAACAAGTAAACACAAAATTCTGAGTTAGGTTTTTGTCTATCTCTTCCCCAATTCGAACTTCACCAGAAAATAAGCAACCTCACCTGCGAGCAAGCGGTCCCAACGAGCGAGGGCGTCAAGCCACCGTATAGTCTACTCCATCCTTCTTGCTGAACAACCTAAATTAATCAACATATAAGCATAATTAAGTGATCTATTAAACAAACCTACCTAAACTCAGTTCCTGAACATAATTACGTAACCTAACCTAATCAACACAATCACTCCATTACTATGAAACAAATATACTCAAATTCAATTCCTGAACATAACTGAGTTAGAAACTTAAGCAGCAAAAGTCGAAGATGATTGAATGATTGTTACCTGATACATCTGTTCAATAGTCCCCGCTTTTATCTTCTGTTTCTTCGGATCTCTATCGGTTTGTTGACGCGTGTTCACCTGTGATTGCATAATTGTAAAGTAATTAATAATAATCTAGATTATAAACAGAATGATGATTGATGAAACATTTTAATAATATAATAATAATATACTAACGGTTTGAAGAGGATAAGTGATGAGTTGAGCGATGATCCCCCCTCCGGCGCCGGCGAGTCCATTAATTAGAGCGTCGGACATCTCTCTCTCTTTCCTCCGTTGATGGTGATGATGATTTGGGGATCTAGAGAGAGAGAGTGTGTGTGCGTGTTGAAAGAGAGATGGAAAAGGGGAAGAAATGATGTCTGACTTGAGCGGGTGTGTTGTGAATACACTTTGGCTTATTTACAGTTTACGCACTAAACTTCAAAACACTGAATTTTGCCACTGAAATCAAAGTCTTTTTTTTTTTTCCTAGTATAAGCTAATTGAAACACAATAAAAAGTATGTATTAGTCGATGATAATTTATATGTACATTTAGTCCGATGATACTCTCAATTTTTTACTTTAGTTTTCAAGAGCAATTATAGTAGTATAATTATCATAGTTTTTACTTTTACATTTAATTCTTCTCGATGTTTCCTTTCATTTCATTTATAATCATTATAAATGAAATGAGTAAAAATAAAGTCTAAGCACTTAAAGATTATGATATTGGGATTGCTATTAGACCGTGTGTAGACATCAAGTGTTTTGAGTGGAATTATTTGATAGATGAGATTCATCTCTTACAAGAGGGTCCATGTTAGAAAGTGGTATTATAGTTAAAGTTCATAAAGTTAAATGCTTTTAAGGAGTTGTTAGAGACAATTTTGTTAGCTATCAACAAATCCTATCTCAATTCTTAAATACATTGAGAAAGATGATGTTTTGATAAACAAAAAGATTGTTTCTTTAACCAAGGTTTCTTTTTATAGTTTTAGTTAAACTAAAAAATGAAAGTGGTAATGATTCGTTAGAGATATCAAGATAGAATGAAGTACGAGCAAGTAGCAAAATGCATTGGGTATCATAAATCTCCACGAAGACCAAGGAGTGCTATGAGGCTCCATGAATTGGAGGAGCATGTCGATCACTACACATAATATTAACAACGAATGTGAAACTCAATGTTATTATTAATCAAATTGCTATCATGCTATTATAGTAATTAACTATATTTAAGACCGGGTCACGCATTGCAGCGACCGGATCACCCAGTCAGGTCTTGCGTATATGACTTCGTCACATGGATTGATAAAAAAAGTCTCATGTCCTGAACACCACGGCGTAAAGCCGTAATGTGTCACGTATTAAAAAGCGATGAAATACCAAAAGTTAGAGATCAAAACGATAACAATACTGAATTCGTACTATATGTCAAAGTAGATTATGAGATCAAAGTCAAAAATTCATCAAGGGCTAAAATTAAAATTAGTAAAAGTCGAAGACTAAAACCGTAAAAATACGTCAATAGTCGGGGATTAAAACCGTAAAAACGTTAAAGTAAAAAAAATTAAAACACTACGTGACGACTGGCCGTGCAAAGCACCGATCTTGTCAGTTAGGAAATATATAAATATAAATTGCAAATTATTAAAGTATAGATTTCCTTAACTATACTATGAAAATGTTTACACTTTACGTTATTAAAATCAAGAGTTCCTTAATTTTAAATTTCGAATACATACTACTAAAGTACTAATAAATAACGAGACCATTACCAGAAAATGTTTAAACTACACAAAGGCCAGAGCTCGTTTTTTTCCTTTTTAATTACTGTTTAAATTTATATTTAATTAAATATTATATTTATAACTACTTCACATCAAATTTATCCCATTTCATTATCCATTCTGACAAACCCATCTCTACAAAACCAAATTTTCACACTAAACACCGGCAACACCACCACCATCACCATCATGTCAACCATCACCTCCCACCGGCCACCACCCAAACCCCTCGATCTCGAACTGACAATCGTCTCCGCCAAACACCTCAAAAACGTCAACTGGAGAAACGGAGATCTAACCCCTTACGCCATCTTCTACCTCGACCCCGATCGCCGCCTCGCCACCAAATCCGACGACTCCAACTCCACAAAACCCGTCTGGAACGAACGTTTCCTCATCCCTCTTCCCTCATCTCCGGCCACCGCTGTTCTATCTCTCGAGATCTTCCATTCCAAACCCTCCGACACCCCCAAACCCTTAGTCGGAACTTTACGTATCCCAATCGACGATTTACCTAACCCCGATGACTCTAACATCATCAGAACTTTTGATCTCCGTCGTCCCTCCGGTCGTCCCCATGGTAAGATCCGGTTGAAACTTGCTTTACGTGAACGCCCCTTACCAGATTACCAAATTACCCATCAACCTTCGTATTATTACACAACTGCCACTCATCCCGCTCCGCCTCCGTCGTACGGTAGGTATCCACCGTCTCCATCACCGTATAACACCGCACTTGCACCTTCTCTTCCACCACCACCGCCTCCTGCCGTTGTTCCTCCGTCTCCCTCACCACCACCACCGCCGTCGTATCACTACGATCCTTATTCAGGTTATTATCACGGAGGATACTATTCTCACCCCCAGCCGCAGACTCCACGGCCGTACACTGAACGACCGTCCAGTTACGGCGGTGTTGGTGGTGGTGGTGGTGGAAGTGGTGGACCAAGTGCGCCGGTGGATTATGCTCAATATGAACAGAAGCAGAAAAGTGGTAAAATAGCACCGGGACCAATGGAAGTAGGTGTAGCAGCAGTGACAGGGGGAATTGCAGGGCTTGCAGTTGATGAAGGATTGAGGTATCATCATGACAAGATTGGGGAGAGAGATGAAAGTGATTTGAATGCACGGGAACTCGATGATTACAGCGGTGGTTATCGTCGTGTGGATTATTGATGGACTTTTGTTGAGGTTTCTCCGTCTGTTGCTTGATGATTCGCCGTTAAAGAGGTGAGTTTTAAGCTATTGTAATGGTTTTTCTAATGTTGGTGTATATGTATATCGTGATGTGTTGGGTTTGTTGTGGATTGTGAAGTAATTGAAGTTATAAGAAGTTGTTGAACATGAGAACTGGTTTGACATGATTTGTGGTTCGTAAATCCGTTTTGTTTTTACTTAAAGTAGGTGCATTTGTTAATATCTATTTAGAGGTTGTTAATCTAGGTAGTCAAAGGCACAGGCTTAAAAAGCACAGGCTTTTTTAAGCGAGATGCACAATATAACAGGCCGTTTTAGGGGTTTACGTGTTGTAAGCTGGTTTAGAGCTGTGTCAGTGCTTCAGACCTGTTCAGAACATTTTTCTTTCATTCGTCTTCATGGATGCATGGCTGCGTTGGGCTGTTTGTATGGTGCGCGCTGGGCTGGAATGGTAGATCATTTTTAATGGTTGAGGCGTTGAGCAATCTTGTGCCTGCTATCGGAGTTATTTTTACATTGTTTAGGATCATTGTAGCGGATAGTAATCTAGTCATTTTTAAAGAGGATGTAACATTTCTCTTTTAGATAGAGCGGACTTAGATAGCAGACGCTAAGCTAACATCTAAAGCTGTCAATTAGGAAGTTAATGATGTGGATCCATAGTTTTATAGGCATGGATGATGATAGTTTGGAACTTTGGATTTGAATGTGCTTAAACAAATGATGGGGCTAAATTGCGTCTATATCCTTTGTTTGTTCTACATGGATACATTTCTGTAATCTATTTTGCTTCCGGGCTGCTAAACATGATAAAAGTTGAGCTAAGCCATGCTGAAACATGAGACACTTAACTAGCCATGCCAAGATGTTGGACTTGAAGCTGAACATGTTATCAGCCAACATGACCTGAATATCTCAAATGAGTTGAAAAGACTTATAGAGAATCAAATGGGTTCATCTAAACCTGAAAAATGTAATGGAAAGGCTAAATACTTTGAACCATATCAATAGCATCTTCCATAAGTCGATTAAAAGAGCAAGTTAGCGCCAGATTGTTTTTTGACGTTCTAGCTTGCCTTGAAGAAAACTCAGTTTATTTTATAACTAGGTTAACACCCGTGTGTTACACGGGGTTGAACATTAAAGAAAATGTATATACTAAAGGAATAACAAACGTATCATAAACGCGTAAAGTAATGCAAATTAAAACACAAAAAACTGAATTTATTATTAAAAAGAAAAAACCGAATTTTAGTAATTTAAAGCTAAAGTTTTTTAGTGATAAAATAATTAAGTGATTTATTTTTTTATTATTATAATAATTGTTTTTGATAAAGATGAATTACAAATGTTTTGTAATCAAGGAGTAAGAAAATCTAAACTAATGACTTATTTTTGGAAAGGTATTAAAATAAATCTTAAATTGTTTAAAGATATAATACTGTATTTTTGGAAAGTTTATGAAATACTTAATGAGGATGCATCAGGTGATGACATGTGGCGCAATGTTGTAATATAGGTTAGCGATTTATTAGAAGAGGAGATATGAGCGACCTCGTATCTTGATGAGCTGTCTAGCTGCTTCTTCCTCACTCACTTTTTATTCGGGCTTCATAAGGGCACCAAAGCTGCTTCTCTTTCCCTCTCTCTCTTTTAGTTGCACCTGCCACCCTTAAAGACTGATTGTAACTACTCAAAATACCAAAACCCGAAACAGAGACTGATTCGTGGATACACAAAGTAATAGAGGTCGGAACTAGCCAACTAGGGCAAACACCACGCAATAGCCATTGCTGATCTTGGTGGTGTTCAGCTCTTCTTAATGTTTTGCATTTAGTTCATCATTGTAGGTTTTGTATTTTAATCACCAAAGTAGAATGTTCCTTTTGTAAATAAGTTGAGTTACAGGGATAAATAGTTTTTTTGGTTGCTTTTTCATTTCATGAATTATTGGAAAACGGTATGCTCATTTTTGTTTCTCTCATGTTGGTTCAATTAACCATTGCCAATTTGCCGCTTACGGAGTTATTTCCAACAGTCTTTGTTGTCGTCTTTGTTTCTTTAATCGACGATGAATGGTGTCAGTAGATGGTGCATGATGGCGAATGGTATATAGTGGTGTCCTTTTGTTATGAGATTGTACCGAGTTAGATGGCGATTTGTCGTTATCAACACCGTATTAGATGTATTTCATTGTGACGGTGTTGTGTACAACTATTTCATTATGATTGTTTGAAGTTGATTAACATTTATTTTAGCCTGTGTATTATTTTACTGTTGTGATAAAGAAAATTAAACGATATATAAATGGATCATGCAACGTGTGAGCGCCGTATAATTCTTCTTCTATAATCGTAGTTTGTTTGTTGTAAAGCAATTTAATTTCGGTCCACAATTACAAAGCACTACTCATTTTCCAACTTATTTGAACCCTGGGTTTTTTTTAAATATAAGTTAAATTTCATAGCTAATAAAACTTTTCTTTTATTCATTAGATGTAATAACAAAAAGTATCTTGACATCAAGTTGCTAGAACTTCATGAATAATCTTTTGATTAAATTTTAAAGGGCCAAAGCAGTCTAACTGACACAGGCCCAAAACACAGAAACACGATTACGAAATTTAGAGTGCATAGCTCGTTTTTTTTATGAATAATATTTAAATTTTTTTTTCCACTGTTCAGTTCTTGTAGAATCAGTTCTTATAAGAACCGGTTTCTAGTTATTAAATCGGTTTTGATTTTTTTTTGCACCTCTATGTACGATTGTACCCTATGCGACAAAAGTTTTCACTAACCGCAGCCCCATCGTTACAGAAAAAAGGGTACCGATATTATGAAAAAGTGGTTATCGTTAACGAATCTATAAGTATAGTACTAGTTTGGTACGATACTATTAGTGTATCGGTATGAAATATGTACTTTTAGGGAAAAATTAGGTATCAATATCGAACTAGTACACCGAAAATACCGATACTGAATTTGTAAAAAATAGGTATCAGTACCGTATTATCAGTACAGTACTTATACCGGTTCAGTAATTGGATACCAAACACGTATACGTACCATTATGATTGATTTCAAAATCATTTTTAGGAAAGAGTTGTGTTTTAATATATAGTTTTTTTAATATATAGTTAATTTTTAGTTCTGATTTTAGAATTTATTACTAGTAAAGACGAGAGAGATATTTTATAAATTGTTTGGCCTTAACTATTTAATTTAATGTTATTTTATAATTAAACTTTATTAATACACCTGTTCTTTATATTATTATATATAAGCATGTTTTTTGTGCATTTGTAGTGAAAAGCTCACATGACGGCGTCCATTTTCAGTCAATGGATCTAACCATTTCACATTTTGTCATTTACCTGATAAGTTTCTTTTAAACATCGTTTATATATACATGGTCGGTTAATACAAAATGAATTTCAAGTAAAAGTTGCCAGAATTGAATAAACATGTTAAACGTACTATTACTTAAACATGTTAACCATATGATCGATACGTGTATAATTGTTAAAATTGTCTTTTTAATGAACGTACTCGTATACCTATATGGCTATAAAAACATGATTTTTTCAAGAAATAAAAAAAAAACTCGAATAACTATACAATAGATGCCATGGGATACAAGCTGTCGGTACTGCTAAACCAACCTAGGGTATTGGTTAATTATTTGTAATTATGGGTTAATCACATCTTAATTGAAAAAGTAACGGTAGTATATATTTATGCTACGTTATCCACTTAATGTGGATTCCTCTCACCTTAGGATTGGCTATTTAGTTTAAGAGAGTTGAGTTTCGTTCTAAGTTCAAGTTCAACTCGTGACTATCTTTTCAAACTCATGAAAGGCCTTTTCTTTTTTTTTATTTAACTATTTTTTTTATATTTATAATTATAATTTTGTAATACGACATAACACATATTATTAGTGAGTGGAGTTATACTACAAAATTCAATTTTCCTAGAAAGTCTAAGAAGTCATGAGATGATGACATTTGGCACTCCCTTAAAATTATAAGGAAGGGTAAAGATGGTAATGTCTTTATATTTTAAGTTTCACCTCATTTTTTTAAACGTCCATAACTTTTACATACGATATTATTTTTTTAAAAAAAAATTGCACCATAAAAACGAGCATTTTCTTATCTTTAAAACCCGTATAATATTAATATATAAAAAACAAAAAAAATTCACGTTTTTCAGCTCATTGTGTTATTTGTCTCTCCCTTTGGTGCTTCGACTCTCGCATAAAGTTCTTGCTTCGACAATTCAAAAGTCGGAGAAGGTTTTTTACTAATGAATCGATAGTCAAACTCATTCCATACAGTATCTTTTACTCTATCAAAGCGGCGGATTTCTAAATTTTCATAGGGCCCTCCCGGAATGCCTTCTAGGGCCTGTTGAATAATTTTTATGGATTCTGTCATTTCACTGATTCGTACTAAATAACGAGCTAATGAACCCCCTCTTTTTGCCAAAGTCATTGTGTTATTTATTCATGTCATTGTGTTATAACACAATAACCTAATGAAATAACACAATGATCTGAAATAACACAATGACCTGATGAAAATATAACACAATGACCTGATGAAAATATAACACAAAGACCTGACGAAAATATACATAACGACCTGATGAAAATATAACACAACGACCTGATGAAATATAACACAACGACCTGATGAAAATATAACACAACGACCTGATGAAAATTTAACACAACGACCTGATGAAAATATAACACAACGACCTGATGAAAATATAACACAACCACCTGATGAAAATATAACACAACGACCTGATGAAAATATAACACAACGACCTGATGAAAATATAACACAACGACCTGATGAAAATATAACACAATGACCTGACGGATATAACACAATCTGAAAAATATAACACAATGTCTTAACTAATATAACACAATGAGCTGAAAAATATAACACAATGACCTAACGAATATAACACAATGAGTTGAAACTTCAAAAAAATATTTCATTTTTTATATATCAATATTATATGCGTTTTGAAGATAAAAAAACGCTCGTTTTTTTGGTGTAATTTTTATTAAAAAATATTGTCGTATGTAAAAGTTATGGACGTTTAAAAAAGAGGGTGGAATTTGAAAATGAGACAAGACTAATATACCCTTGGCCTACCATTTAAGTTCTAACTATTTACCATTATGTTATCTTGTGTTTATGAGTCATTGATCTTCATTTAATATTAGATCTAATAGTTCAAATTCCTTCTTAGACTTTCTAGGAAATTTAGACTTTGTATTTGAACCTAATTATACTATTAGTGGTTCTTTTATCATAGTTTTATACAATAATAATCATTATGTTAATATTTATTTAATTTGTTAATTTCTATATATTTGTATCCGTCTATATATTTATATTTAACAATAATTGTCATATAGCATAACATATAATATTTAGTTACTTTTTATTATAATGAAAAAAACCTAACTAATAAACACCCCCAAATAAAACGTACTAACGGTCACCGATTAACCATGATAACATCAACAAAAACAAAGCCAATCAAATAAAAAATTTTAACTTAACCAACAAAAACACAAAATCTTATCATATTTAGTATTTATGACCTTTGCTAATTAATACACACGTGATCATATATTGTTTGTGCAAATATATAGTTAACTAGTCTAGTGTCTGCGTTATGTTTAGGTAAATAACACTCAAATGGTATTTTAAGTATATTCATAAAGTCACAGATAATTCTAGTTAGTTTTAAGACAAAACCATGGTAAAACTTAAACATAAGATTTATTTTAAAAATATTAATTAGTATAATAATATTATACTCAAATTAAAAAGAATTAATTGGTCGATTTTATGGTGTAATTTTTAAAAAAATATAATTTCATATAAAAAAGTTATGTATGCATAAAAAATACTGAGTTATTTAATAGTAGAGTTAACTACCATTTTAATCCCTAACATTTTTTTGTTTTTGCCATATTCATCCATTTAAGTTTTTTTTGCCTACACTACTCTATTAGGGTTTTTTATTTTTGCCATTTGCATCCACTTGGTTAACTCTGTTAGCTTATAACGTTAACCAAGCTCATGTTCATATATTTTTAAAAGGGGTAAGTTGGTTTTTTTTAAATCCCTTCACAACAAATTTTAATATCGAACTATAAAATTCTAACCACCTACTTTTGTTATCTTCATCCACGTACTTATACTAATATAACTTATTATTATTATTAGCATTATTATTATTATTATTACTACACACAACACAAAGCAGTATATATATTCTAATTCTTTTCCACCATACTTTTTAGAGGTCAAAATAATAATTAAGTCAAAGTTAATGGTAAGTAAAAAAGAATTGTTGGTGGGCAGATCGAGTGGTGACACATGTCCGGCAACGAATGCTCATCCGTGGCCAACGGTGACAATGATTATGATAATAATAATATCGATTACGATAATAATTTATGATAATGATAATATCAATATTAACAACAACAAAAACAATATATAATAATAATAATAATAGTAATGGTAAATTACTATTTTGGTCATTGGGGTTTGGTCAAAATATTTATTTTGGTCCAGATGTACTACTTTTTTTTCACACAAATTTACCTGGAAATATGAATGACCATTAGTGGTGTAGACTGAAACATCAAGTTTGTGTGAAAACAGTGAAATAGTAGAAAACAAACTATTAGACAAAATCCATGATTTTAATCAAACATCGGGGGACCAAAATAGTAATTTACTTTAGTTTAAAATATGTTTTGAAGGGATTAAATATTAAAAAACCAACTAACCCCCTTTAAAAACATGAATATGAGTTTGGTTAACGGTTAGGCTAACGGAGTTAAGCAAATGGATGAAAATGACATAAAATCAAAAACAATAGAGTAGTGTATGCAATATTTTCTTAAATTGATGAAAATGACAAAAACATGAAAAACTTAGGGACTAAAATGACGTTTAACGCTTAATAGTAAGTCAAAAAGTAAAGGTCGGTATCAATCTCGTATATATTGTTGTTTATCAAATAACTTTAGTAGGTGTTCAAGTTCGTTTAAGCTTGGCTGAGACACTAGATTTTACCAACCTGATATCAAGTAATTCAATATTGGCTCGAGTTACGAACCAAGAGTAATTAATTTGTTATATTAACTTTGTCATGTTACATCGTAATAACTTTTCACAACAACAAATCAATACAATATATATATATATATATATATATATATATAGGGGAGGGATTTTCTACAAATGGTTAAAACTCTAAAAAGACTAAGAAGCGATCTGGGACGTTAGATTTAGGGTGTTTACGGTCAAGATTAACGCGGTGGCAATATTGTAAATATTATGATGTTTTTAATGACGCGCGATAAGGTTCCGGGGTAGATTAGTCATTGTACGCGTTTTCAACATGCATATTAAAAACACCATAACTGAATCATCTCAGCATCGCGCTGTGAAAAAACACCATAACTGAACATCTCAGCATCGCGCTGTGAAAAAACACCATAACTGAATATCTCAGCATCGCGCTGTGAAAAAACACCATAACTGAACATCTCAGCATCGCGCTGTGAAAAAACACCATAACTGAACATCTCAGCATCGCGCTGTGAAAAAACACCATAACTGAACATCACAGAATCGCGCTAAAAAACACCATAACTGAACATCTCAGCATCGCGCCTAAAAAACACCATAACTGAACATCTCAGCATCGCGCGTATAAATGACGAAGATGCCCCTCCGTGTTTTTTTTCTCTCATTGCCACGTGCTTGTTGTTGATTGCTTCCTACACTTCTTAGAGTTTTGAGCCTTTTTAGAAAATCCTCAATCTATATATATATATATATATATATATATATTCGAGTTGCATTGCCAATAGAGATTGTGTTAATAATGACGCATATATATGTAGACCAAGGAATTTGTGTGTAATATTAATTAAAGTGGTGGAACATTAGCTCCGACCAATCGAGTAGATATTATTCTGGTGCTCGCTTATGCGTTATAAATTCTACTTAATACTGACGTGTTTGTCCAGATTATAATTTGGTTAGAATAATGCATTGGTTTACTCTCCATTTGTATAACGAGAACTAAAGATGAGATGTTTACTTTTAACTAATGAGTTATAGTCGTCTTTGTGTTCTAACGTAGGGGCCAGGCTTTGTCTACGACGCGTATAAAAGAGGGGTACATTTATGACCATTTTAGTTTTATATCTTAATTGATTAAATAATCTTCATTCAAGCCAACTTTAGTTGTGTTTTTTAAGATTTTGACGTTGCTAAAAGATGTATAGTTATAATTTTATAGACTAAAGTAGTAAAATGTGGGACATACGTTGGCTTGCATTTGACTATATAGGTGTGTCGTATATAATATGGTGAACGGCATACACGATACAAAGAATGAAAGGGACTTCAATTCAAAAATACTTTGCACATAGATAAAAGACATAAGTTCATTTATAATGCGATGTATCCGGGTATCATTTTTAAATATTAAATTACCACCAACTAATTAGGAGCAATATTTTAATAATTTATTAAAATTGATGTTAAGTTCATCACTAGTTTTTGGCATGAGTGTGATCGTCATTATTTACTGTCTCGTTTTGTAATAATTAATACTCATTTGATAAGATAATATATTTTATGTGGATTAATACTCGTTTAGAATTAATATATATAATGTAGTTGTAGCATGCTAGTCACTTTTGTGCGTTTATTTATTTGTAATGCGGTGTGTGACATTACAAAGGTGTTTTATACATTTATTTCTTGAATTATTTTCTTTTTAAAAAAGTTGATAAGTAAAAAAAAAGTTTTTCCTGTTATTAAAAACAATTTTTATATTGGATTTTTGGAAGGATTGAAAAATTATTTTTTCAAAAGCCAAAAATCATTGTTTTTTAAATGAC
The DNA here is from genome assembly GCA_030867185.1 of Tagetes erecta. Lineage (NCBI taxonomy): Eukaryota > Viridiplantae > Streptophyta > Magnoliopsida > Asterales > Asteraceae > Tagetes > Tagetes erecta. The sequence goes on along the minus strand of CM061491.1, from coordinate 16,137,543 downwards.
TTTGAGTTTTTGAATATAGATTTAGCAATTTAATTACTATTAAATAAACTTTTTATGAGAATAAGCTAATCTAAACATTTTTTGAAAACAACTTATTCACTTTTCCGACACCAAAGTAATTAATCCATATACTTTTTTAAACTCATTTTTAAAAAAAGTCATAAGTCAATAAATCCTTTTTAGTTAAATACAATGTTTCAGAGCCGGTTAGAACATCAAATTGGACATCTTACCCGTTTATTGGCCAGACCAGTTAGACCAAATTTAAAAACCGGATGAGTTTATAATGCATTAATATATAAAATTATAGTTTTCTTTCTGACTCGATCATATATTAGTCGATCATTCAGGGACGGATGTATTTGAGAGGGTGGGGTAGCGGCCGCTACCCCTCAACTTTTCCGACGAAGTGTAAAACTAGTGTAAAATTTTAATTTTTCTCAACGTTTTATGTATCGGTATACCTTTAAGTCCAAAAAATCATTTTTTCGCTACCCCTGAATTTTTCTTCTAGATCCGCCACTGCGATCATTAGTATGTTAGCGACTAGCGTATTAGGGTTTACATTCTACTTATATCTTTTGCGTCTCTTTATAAAAACACAAATATACAGATTTTTACCGCCTAATACTTTTTAGTATATATTTTTCTAAGATATAACTAAACATTTATACTTATGTATTGTTTATATGTTCATTTGTCTTTTTTGTTTTATGTCATGTTGATTGTGTTGTTGAAATATAAGTGGTATCATTATTACAGAATCTCATGTATGAAATATAAACAATAAAACATTAATATTGTTTTGACATACAAATTAAAATTAGGCAAGAAAGTACATTTTGTTTAAATTAAGTTTTAAAATACCCATTATTCTTTTGGATAATTATTTGTGGATGTTACAACAAATTCATGTCGTCATAAAACCAACCATTCTATATATATTATATAAAACACTGCAGCCCGGCCATGGGTGTCTAACTAACTGACGTATAAAAAAAATAGATTGATTATTAAATCAAGTTTATTAAAAATATAAAGATAGCATGTTTAAATATTTATATATATATAATATTCCAATGCTATCATCAAATCATTTAATTACTTAAATATATATAAAAATTAGAACATTGAATTATCCTGGTTTTTAGTAAGTTGGATGCACTGCATGCATGCATTTTGTGCATCACATCAATCATTTTCAAGATCACACTATGATTGGAGGCACGGGAGGATTAATGACATTTTTGTTGATAGTAACATTAGTGATTAGTCTAGTCGTCTTTAGTTGATACTATTTAACTTTTTTAAATTAAAGCTTAAACTGAATACGAAAATTGAGTTTTTTTTAATGTATCGAAATGGTAACATCACATGCTTGAGAAGAGATGGTACTTCATGTAATAGGGAGTATACTTAGACATCCGACAAGGCGACAATGCAAATGAAAATGAAGGTCTTTGAAAGGAATAATATATTTAAATAATTCAAACTGCTAGTTAATAATCGATATCAGTCTCAACTACTAAAATATATATATATTGGTGGTCTCAAGTACTCTTATTAGTTTCGTCACTAAAATATATATTTAACATCACATGGATGTTTTAGTGTTTTTTTCGCCCAAACGTCTCGCTAGTAGCCGACTTATTTAAAAAAGATTGTCGTTAAACAAAACCATAGATGGATTGGGTCAGTTTCCTTGACACCATAAAGTGGTTGATTGAGTTTTGACGCAGCCTGCTGTCTAACGGGTCCAACCGTTAGATGCCAACGTTTAAAGAGATGCAAGTAATTAAGCGAATGTCGATTCTACGTCAATGCAGTCATTCTTAAGTCGAACTTTGGCTCGATTGTAACCACCGACATTCTTGAAATGAAGACTTGACTACTGTTAACCATTGTATTTATAATCTTTAGTGATTTTAAAAGTTTAATTCCTTTTTATAATATACTACGTTGTTCAATTACAAATATAATATGATCTAAATTCTAAATGTGTGTGGTGGTAAACTTGGCCGGGTGTTGATGTATCTAACTATTGATGGATGAAACTTGAAAGTATACTTAAGGTGATGTATATTAATTAATTAAGATTAAAGTGTGTAACTAAAGGAAGTAATTAAGCATATGAGCTGGTGGGTTATGGGGCCACATGCTAATTGGTTATAGGCCAGCTGATCCTAGTCCAGTTGTGTCAACCCTAATTAAGGAATACACAACTACTACTACATAAATATTTTTAGATTTTTAATTTGGGCAAATTCCCATATTTTTTAATTTTAAGTTTGTATTTATTTTTGTAAGTTCAATATTCGAACTTGTTTCAAGCTAGTTGGGTTTGATCAGTTTAACTGGACACTTTGTAATTTCTGACTATTTATCGTAGGTTTGTTTGACTATGATTGAAGTATGTTGCCGCCCATGTAAGTGAGATATAATGGCGAGGATAACTTAGAAGAGGGAAATTGATGAAAATCTTTTCTCAAATGAACATTTCTAGACGTTTTTATTGTTAATTTAACTCGTGAAACTTCATAGCATAACGCCAAAGAGAATCTGATAAGCCTTGTGAGTGTTGGTGTGGTTGTTTACTTTTCTAATAAAGGTCATACTCAAACAAAGGAAATAAGATTGCTACAACACAATTTTTAAAATTTTATAAAACATTATTTACCTAAAGTTATAAAAGAAAATCAAGCTTTGACCCGACCCAATTTTAAATAAAAGTTATCAAATCGTAGATAAAAATTAAGCATGTCACAAATGTATAACTAAATGTTATAAAACATTATATTTTTTAAGTGTATAACTAAATTTTATAAAACATTATATTTTAAAAGTTCAATGATAATGAAAGTAGTAAAATAGGTTTTTTTAACAACATTTTATTAACTAAAGCAGGCCCATAACAAGATACTAGGACCCGAGAAACAAGAACAATCAAAACAAAAGGATAGTGTTACACCAGCAGGTTACAACACCATTGATGTAAAAAGTGATATGAGACACAAACATGATGGTTCCTTTTGACAATTATTAATGTAAAAAATATACTCTCTAAAAAACCAGTTTTCATGTCAGATTTTTTGGTATATATACATCACATTCTGCCAACTACAGAATTTGAACCTAAAACTTAATACTTTAAAAAATTGCTATCAATAGGTCACAACCCCTATTGACGAGAGACCTTGACTCCTTGAGTCATTGCAAAAAAAAAACACAATCGGTTTGTGAAGAAGTTGAATTAACCCATGTGATTTGTTATATAACTATTTCACAACTCAAAAGGTGTTTGAGTTTTAAATTTTAACTACACTTAATTGACGTCTAATAAACATAGATTGAATTAGAATAGGACTTGACTAGAGCCACTAGATGGTGTTATAATAAGTTATTTGAAATTAAAGGTTTCTAGAAAACGGGAGAAAACAACAATTTAGAGTTGACTTATCATAATTTATTAATGCATTTAGCTTTCGATGATGCAACCTACGCACACCTTTCTCCTGTTTTTTGGTACACATACCATGGATGTGTTTATATTCCTTTTTATTTTAATTTCCATATATTATAAAATTTAGTTAGTTATTTAACTAATTAACAATAATGTTGAAATTCACACTTTTTAAAACAGTTTTATCTACCGGCCACAAATACATCGTGACAGGACAGTTTAACAACCTACAACTTACAATGTACGATGTAATGTTAAGTTTCTAAATATTATAAGCCATGACACAACCATATATATATTAAAATTTGTTAGTGACAAAAGCATTTGCTTCTATTGGGTTCATCCATAATTAAAAAAAAATAACAAAATTGTATTTTTATTTGTAATGATAGAAGATGCTTTTTCTAAAGCCCCATACTACATGATAATGTTTGATGACCAAGTGGAATTAAAAGTTAATGGGAATAAGAATTGGTGGATCGAGATTAAAAGCAACAATTTAAATCCTTGAATCAAACACTAATATCGGATCGAACAATGCATTTCAAAATAATTGGGAATGTTGTATGGTAACCATACGTACAATAGGTTTTAGAATCACAAAATAAATAAGTTTACAAATTAAATAACACAATATATATGCATGGGTCAAGATAACATTACTGGCTAGCTAGAGACTTCTTATTACCAATGATATAACTATAATTAAAAAATATATATATATATGATCTCAAAGACCTTAATTAGTATCAATCTTAAGCTAGCTACTCTTTTTTTTTTTTCTTTTCTTTTTGAGTTAACGGAGAACTTCATTTAAGCTAGTATTTGATTGTTCTTTCATATTACAAAGTTGTTCTCCCATTGTTCGTTTGAACTAGATTTTGTCTTGCAACACTTAACATATTAGCATAACATTTTTATTTTATTTTACCTTATTTGAGAAGCATGATTAAGTGCAATATTACGTAATATATAAATAATACTTCTTTGATAGTTTTACCTTTTAGTTTTTTTTAAAACGAAACTTTTGTTTTGAGTAAATTATAATTTTGGGCCTTTATAATAAGCAAAATTACGGATCGTGGCCTTTATTTTAAATTTTTGCATTGATTGGCCTTTATATAAATTTTTCTCACGATTTAAGACCTTTAAGTTAACGGTCGTCCAAATCCACCGTTAACTTTTGTCACGTGAGAACAACAAGAGGGTATTATTGTCATTTTACTGCAAGTATTATTAAAATCATATATACACACACATATACACTTGTTCTCTCTTTACTCTCTCTCTCACACACACTTTCTCACCAACACCATTGTTGACTATCATCTCTGAAAACACAGCAACCACCACATCCCACCACCATCAACCATCATCATCTCAATCATAACCCACCACTAGCAAAATCCGTGAATCACCACCATCCCCCACAGCCTGATGAAAACGGATTGGAAGTGACGCCGTTGTATGAACACATCTTCAACCATATGAAAACTAGATCTTCAACCATATGAACATATCTCAACCATTTTTGAAGAGATTTTGTTAACCGTTGGATTCACTTCTACCAATTCAATCTCCTCTTCTTCACTCTATTTTCTACTTAAAGGATCCATCACACATAAATCTTTTCAATTCAAACAAAAAAGATTCAATTTTTCTTACAAAAGTCCATCTCTGTTCATGGCCTTTTGATCTTTGTTTCCTACTCTAGGTGAGCATCTTTGGTACTTCAAATCTCAAAATGTGTGATTTGTAGTGATGGGTTTTTGTACAATCTGTTCATGTGTGATTTGAGGCTGGAAATGTTTGGATTTGGTTTGAATCTTGCAGATTGAACATTGGATCTGTTCATATAGTCGTTGTATGGAGAAATTGAACATCGACGGTGACGAATTCATCTGATCGGAAGTGATGCCGGATTCTTCTCTCCGGTGGACGCTTCTTCTTCGCTCCGCCTCTCGCCGTTACCGACTTCGTGTTGCCAGAGGAATCATCGCTGGCGGTGTGGGGGTAGGAGAGGTGGTGACGGTGGAGGGGATTGTGGTGATTTTGTTGGGATTTTGATTGTGGTGGTGGTGATAACTGTGGTGGTGACGATGATAGATGATAATAATAATAATAATAATAATAATAATATAGTAAATGTTACAGTAACAGTCTTTTATGCTAAAATGACTAAATTACCCTCATGTGCATTGCACATGAGGGGACTTAACCAAAAAATTCAACGGCCGTTAACTTAAAGGCTCAAAACCGTGATAAAAATTTATATAAAGGCCAACCAGTGTAAAAATTTACAATAAAGACCACGATCCGTAATTTGACTTATTATAAAGACCCAAAATTGTAATTTACTCTTTTGTTTTTGAATCAATGTTCTTAAGAAAAAGAGAAGTATAAAGAATGCATTTTATATTTCCAACCAACCGTTTCTTTTTGTTTTTTTATGTCTTTTTAAAGTTGTCTTTATGTATATATTGATATCATGTATATTTGGATATAGTAATTCAAATAAAAAATAATAATAATAGTAGTAATAATAATATTAATAGTAACAATAATAAATAGTAATGATAAAGCAATATAACAAGATAACAAAAATGTTAAAGGTGTAGATTTTTTACTTGAATAGTTTTCTATTAAAAGGTAGAAAAAAATATTTTTAGATGTATACCAAATGGAAAACTTCTTATTAAAAAAACCAGGAAAACGTTTTATTAGTAAAAATCATATTTAATGAAGATAAAAAAACTAATGTTCGAGAAAATAAACTCTAGAAAACAAATTGTTCATTATTTAAAAAATGATTTAATTTATTAATTATGACAAACGAATTAATTAAAAATAAGGGTAAATGAAAAGAAAACAAACAACATATTTAGATTTTGGATATCTTTTATCGATCTTTTTAGTGTGAAAAAAATAACACTAAGTAAAACATAATACCATAAGTAGTGTAGCGTGTAACCTTTTTATAACACGCCTCTTGGTACCTTTAACATTGTTCTTTTAAATGATTAACTCTTGACACGTACACTAATATTTATTTATTACTTGACTTAAACCTTTAGTTACCTAAGTTGAGACGATACATATAATCCACACACTCTAGTATCATTCGATTACAAGTCTAGCTAGCTAGAAAACAAATAATAAAGCACATGCAGCACAAAAGTTCTGGAGGAAAATGAGTTTAGAAGCTAGTATTTATTGCTATATACTTGGGGGAAGGTACCCAACTCACATATATAGGAAGATCATGACACCATACTTGAGCTATGAACCCATCCGATGAACCTATGATCGATCAATACATGATCTCGGATATAAAAGCCAGTTGTCCCATTTGAGTCCCATCATTTTACACCTAGTGGAGCTACATAACAATGCAAGTTGTTGTATCCGGGTTGACCTATGAACATCTATTTCAAAAACGAAAATGACATCCACAATATAGACTAACCATTATATCAACTAGCTACTTGCCCAAAATTGTGTTTACTGAAAATTAAAATAGTATGGTGACTTCAAACAATTTAGTTTTAACCTCGTTAATGGTCCCACATTACTGGTTGATAGAAAATTAAAGTGGATTTTCTAATAAATTCTGAAATGCTATAGTTCTTACATATATGGCCGGTTTCTGAATTTATTCAGAAGTAATTACAAATGAAAGCGGTATCATGCTAGTTTTGTGGATTGCTTAATTGGATTCCCTTATAATCACAAGAAGTTCGCTTTTAAATCGAACTAGTTTGTGTTTTTTTTACTTCAACATATGTCGTGTGTTGCGGCGACAATGTCACCTTTACGACTTCCTTACACATATTATGTTAGTGACATTAACGTGTAATGCCCAACGTTATGACGATCACATTAACATGTGGTGCTTGCATGAAGCAACATTATACGTTTTTGACTTCGTTACAAAAATAGTATTATATCTCGCATATTGTTATGTAGTAGGTCTAATAAAGTCATTAAGCATATATAAAAAAATAGTATTATGTCTCATATGTTACGATTTAAATTTGTAAGAAAATACAAAAATTTAAACTTTTGTTTCAAAAGTACTTTGAATACCATGCAACCAACCCAACAAACAATACTTTTGTTTTAGAAACCAAACTAAATTGTATGTAACTTAAGGCAAGGCAGGATTTCACCTTTGACTTTGCCTTTTAAAATATATATAGGATACTCTGTGCCAATAAGCTTTAGCTTAACTCACATTCGAGGGGAACTAAAGATTTGAGCTGTAGGCCATTAGACTCAACTTCGAATCCGATCCCAACTGGTTTTACCGTGGTGGGCGTTTGGCGGCGGGTTTTATGCGAAACTGAAGATGACGGGCTTAAGCTACCCATCATTGAAAGCGGTCGTGAGAGTATGAGGTCGTATTTTGTCATTGGGTTACCTCATCTACCGGACTTTATTTGTGTGTTGTGTTAATTAGGACAAAAAGTCATCTTTATATAACATGGGTCTCGACATCACCAACAATCGTAACAGTTGGAAAAAAGAAGTTTAATAGTAAGGGTTGTTTGTTTCAGCCTCTTAATGGTTCATATGTCTGAATGGTTCAACACTTAACGGTTCAGACTGTTTGTTTCGCGAGCAGATGTCTGAACGGTTAAGACATTGGCCTCTGAATGGTTAAGCATAATACAGAGTCTGAATGGTTAAGAGGTATTATCTGAATTTGGCAGATATTTCCTTTAAATACTTAAGCAATATACTGGCACTTAATGGTTTAGACCACTTACTGATTCAGACCACTTACTGATTCAGCACTTAATGATTCAGACCTCTTATTGATTCAACACTTATCCATTCAGATGCTGCAAACAGCCCCTAAGTCAAAACTACTACAAGTATTGCATTAAGCGGATAATAATTTCAAGTAAACTAATTACAGCCAAAGACGTAACCCCTTGCACTTGGACTAAACTAGGGGTTGTCGCCTCTTAGACCATACTAACCATGGGCATTGTGCCTAGTTCCCCACCCTACACCTTGTTCTATTGGCTTTCCCGCCTTGATACCGCAACATGTATATGGCACTTGAAATCATAAAATCATTAAACAAGTTTGTCATCCACACGACCACACGTATCATATTGTTTGTTTGATGTGTCGTTATGATTTTTCATTGATCATCAAGTTAGTCAATGTTTGGATTTTATGGAACTTTTCAAAAGTGGGTTTGAACGCAATGCGATAATAAACTATGAATAACTGATTTTTATTATATGCACCTAGGGGTGTATGCGGTCCGGTTTTTATGGTTTTTGCATAAAACCGTAACCAAATCGTTACTTGAAGTTTTTTACCACTAAAGACCAAAACCTAACCGTTTAAGTAAAAAAAACTAAACCTAAACCGAACCATACGAGCGATTTGAGATTTATAGTCAAAGTCTAAGAGCTCTAAAAAACATTCCAAAATCTTGTCAAAATCTTATAAACTTTCAAAAGTACCGGCATTGAAAATTAGTTATATATCTAAATATGCAAGATTACCTATGTTGTAACAATCACTCTTATAATAAATTGCTAACCCACTTCTCCCACATTAAGTCACTTGTCACCTCTACAATCAACCTCCCATGGGTCGCGAATCTTGGAGCCAATCGGGTTAATACGCGGGTCAAGGACTAAAACCCATATAATCAAACGGATCATATAAACATGTACATTCTCATTATTCACGCAAATTGATTCCCATAACCCGTCTCTCCCTTTTACATAACCCTAACCCTAAATCGCCGCTTCATTCTCCGATTTGTAATACAGCTTCGTTCTCTTCACAATCATCGATCCTATTCTCCGATTTGTAATACAGGTACGTCTCAGATTCATCGTTCATATGTTTTCATACATCCTTTTTCGCACCGATTTTACATCTTACAATTTCTTCTGATTTGGTTTCATTATCAACGAATCATCCAGGTTCATTCGCTTCACAATCATCGATCCTATTCTCCGATTTGTAATACAGGTACGTCTCAGATTCATCGTTCATATGTTTTCATACATCCTTTTTGGCACCGATTTTACATCTTACGCTTTTTCTGATTTGGTTTCATTATCAACGAATCGTATCAGTCTCCTGCGGTCGTCTCACACTCCTCGATCGTCTTCTACAATTTCTAATACAGGTACTTCGTTTTTCAATTTTACATCGTTCTTGTGTCGATTTATGTTTCTTAGCGTTTGTCTACATTAATCTTTTGTTTCTCTTAATTCAATCTTAATCACCACAGCGTCTAAACTTCTATGCTTTATTTATTCATTATCATATGTTTAACTGTTTCGTTTGTGTTTTTTTAACATTTATGTTTCGTTTCTTTATTGTTTTGCAGTTGATAAAATGGTTCTGGACTTCTTTAAAGTTATAAGATATCCTGGACTCAGCAATTTGGTAATTTAAAATAAATCCAGATAGTTGTTATTTAGCTATTATGTTTATGAATGCACAAGGTTAACTTATGTATTTGATCCCAATGGGTAATTACACTTACATGTTCTTTAGTCCAATAACTCATAATTCTTACTTAACCATTATTTGTTGTTTAAAGATATTAGCATCTCTAATACAGTTTTTGTAACGAATGTCTAATTGCAGCATTCTGTTGCATAATGTGCGTTTTTTAATGTTTTATTTTACCTCAACTTGTGTTTTGTTTAAACATTTGGATATCAACTTTCATGTGTAACTTTGGATGTGTACTTTACTTAACTTTTTGAAGCTGCAAATTCATCATATTTTTTTATCTTATTGGATGTTTATTTTAGTTCAATAACTCATAATTCTTATTTAACCCTTATTTGTTTCTATAGATATTAGCATCGTTAATACAGTTAGATGACCAATGTGTAATTGCAGCTTTCTGTGCCATAATGTGTTTCTTTATTACATATTAGCATCTTTAATACAGTTATTTAACGAATGTCTAATTGCAGCTTTTTGAAGCATAATGTGTCTTTTTTAATGTTTTACTTTACTTAAACTTATGTTTTGTTTAAACTTTTGGATCTCAAATTTCAAATGTAACTTTGGATGTGTACTTTACTTAAGGTTTTGAAGCTGCAAATTCAACATTTTGTATATCTATTTGGATGTTTATGTATATCTTATTGGGTATTTTTTCGTTATAGGTTTTTCCCCCAAACTGGGTTAATAAACAATGGCCAAGTAAACAGATTCCATATGGTACTGTTCAGTTGCAATCTCACGGCAGACTTTTTGAGATGAAATTGTCAAGAGACGTTGATGGAAAAGTTGTTTTAACAAATGGATGGTTAACTTTTGCACAAACCTTCTCACTTGCTCCAAGAACCATATTACATTTTCACCCAATTAATGTAGAAGCTACATCGTTTGCAGTCACTGTTTTGAAGAATCAAATAGGAGGGCTTTCCTTCCTGTGTTTGATTTAATTGACTTTGCTTATCCTTTCATGCTGGACAACTTACATGAGCCTAATTATTTTCAAGACAGAGCTATTCTTGCACCTACAAACGAGGTCGTACAATATATTAATGATCGTATCATGTCTATGTTCCCCGCAGATGAAAAGGAATATTTAAGTTCAGATTCTTTTTGTCCATCTGATTTTGTTAGCGAAACATTTGATGAAAACCTTTACTCACCGGACATTTTGAATGGCCTTAAATTATCAGGTGTGCCTAATCATCAATTAGTTTTGAAAGTTGGTGTTCCTATAATGCTACTTCGAAACATTGATCAAAAGAATGGCTTATGCAATGGAACAAGGCTACGTGTACTTTATCTGGGTAATAGGGTGATTGAAGCAGAGATTATATCGGCTGCTAATATAGGTACTAGAACTTTTATTCCGCGTTTAAGTCTTTCACCATCGGATAAAAAAATACCCTTCAAGTTCAAAAGGAGGCAGTTTCCTGTAGCTGTTTGTTTTGCTATGACAATTAACAAGAGTCAAGGACAATCATTGTCTCGTGTTGGCTTATACCTAAAAGAACCCGTTTTCTCCCATGGTCAACTTTATGTTGCATTGTCTAGGGTTAAAAGTCGAGCAGGGCTGAAAATTCTGATTCAAGATAAAGATGGGAATGTTACAAACCGCACAACTAATGTTGTTTACAAGGAAGTTTTTGGAAACATGTAGTTTAACATTTTTTTATGTACTCAGACTGTTAATTATTGCTTTATTTTCATGTTTGTTAATTTTTTCATGTTACAATATTTTTGTTAGATATTTTTTCTTAGTACCATAATATGCGTACAATTATATGTCTTTATTATATTTTATATATTAAAACAAATAAAGAAATTATATCATTAAACCCCGTGGGTACCCACGGGTTATAACCTAGTATAATGATAGATACTTAAGTATTATATATAATATAATGATAGAATAATGATATTATATATATATATATATAATCGATATGCTAATTCTTTGCAGCCGAAGTCAGCCGGGGAGCCGAGTGACGTGTCAGGGCTACTAATTGAGTGCCAGCACGTAGCTGTGCTGTAAGTAAGAAGGTAGTCGGCGCTATGACCTATTTTAGTACCAACAAACTAATAGATGTTTAATACTTTACTTACAAGAACTCATATATGAGATCTAATATATACGCACGCGTGCGTGTACGGTCTGGTCCAGGTTTTTACAAACGGTTTTTGGTATAAACAGTTTATAACGGTCCGGTCCGGTTTTTTACGAACGGTTTTTCGGATAAACATTAACCGACCGCGAAACCAAACCAAACCGTGAAACTGATGATCGGTTTGAACGATTTTACGTTTTAAAACCGAACCATGTACACCCTTAGATGCACCCTAGCTAGCTACCAGAAGTCTAGTTACAAAGAACCAAAAACACTGAAGAGAGACCTTATTAGGTTTCTATATAATAATTCAAGGTTTTAAGGGGGTAACTTTTGGGGGGAATTTTTTATAAAAGGGAGTTTTAGAAGGAAGATATGAAATACCATGCATGAGTTGATGAAATAAAATATGTTTAAATATTAAATATTTACAAATTTTTAAACAAAACGATTATCATTTTATAAATATTATTATTTAAGCCGTGTGTAACACATGGGTGTTAAACCTAGTATTTTAATAAAACGATCCATGGCTGTTAAAAAAAATCTAATAGCAAGGTGATTAAGCGGAAACAAAATCTTTTTAAACGGCTACTAAGATAAAATTAAATGATAATAACAACGAAGCAATTAATAAAAGATCGAGTAACTTATTTTGTTGTTAGTTAATTGAAGTCAAATGTAGCTGTGTATGTGCATGGGCGCCGACAAATCATAATGGCGGTTATCAGTTGATTATATTTTAAGCCAAAATAAACCGACCTTTTTTATGTCATTAAGATTACAGAGCATACTTAACCGACCTTTTTGTGATTAATGGAATGACAGCCAACATACAGTTAGCCTTAACCCTCTAATTTTTTCCCTTCTATTTTCACTAGTCATTTTTAATTCATTGTGTCTTATTTTCTTCATGTACTAAGATTTCCTCCCTATATTTTATTTGATTTTATTTCGGATATTTAAGACCAGTATAATGAATGTAAATCAATCATATATGCTTGAAATTTAGTTAAACAATTCTGAGAAATTTGTTTGGATACACGGATATTTCACATTCCTAACGTTTGATTGTTAATTTATTTGTATTTTAGCATCCATGATTTATTATAATACTTGTGTGTTACACACATGTTAAATAAAAGTATTAATAAAAAAATTATAACTGATATGCTTAAAATTTTTTAAATATTTAATATTTAAGGATTTGACTTTGACTACAACTCATGCTCTTATGATTACATATTATTACGTCTAAAAGACCATCTTGAGTATATATTCTACGAACACCTTAAAATTCAATAATACTTAGATCATTTAAAATGCTAGTTAATTTGTTAAAAAAATTAATAATTCAGTCTATAAGTAAATTATTATTAGTGTATTAATTAACTAATGTTAATTAACCAAAATGGAAAATATTGAGATTTAAAAATAAAATTTGTTAAATTTCATTTATTTGAAAAACTTACACATGATGAAATCATATGTAAGTTATGTTACTTACACATAACCTACACATGTGTAGATAACTTAAAACGCTAAAAATATATACGAAAAAACAATTTAATGATTTTTTAGTCTATACCTTACACATTTATGTGTAGGAAGTGAATTTTTTTTAAAGAATAAACTATTACCAAGTTTTTTTAGTGATTTAGGTTTCTTTTTTCTCTTTTCACAATATATGAGTCATCTCATTAGGGTGATGGGGGTGGGAGTGGGGAGATGATGGTCGGGGTCCAACCACGAGCGGGCACACCGCCGCCGTGGCTGGACGGTGTTGCGGGGACGGGGTTGGGGGGTTGGATCACCGCTGCGGTGATGGAGTGAGATGGAGTGGGACCCATGTTTTTGTACCGTTTTATGCTTTGATTTTAGTGTAACGGGTGGATTTTTTGGGTAGGTGCTGTGCAATGGGAGGTCGCCGGCGATGGTGTCTGAGGATTGCCGGAGAAGAAGATAAATGAGTGGGTGGGGATTGACCGATTTTTCTGGGTGGGTTAGTGCTTTAGGTAAAACAAGTTTAAATAATTTTTAAAAAATTACAAAAATAGCCCTTCAACAATTCTAAATTACATAATTAACTATTTAATAAGAACTATTTTAAAAAAAAACCTATAAAAAATCTTATTTAAAGGAATGGTTCTTTTTTATAAATTTTTTTTAATGAAAGTTGTTTTTAAATTTTTTAATTAAAAATGATGTGTGTTTAGGGGATGGAATGGTTGTGGTGCCTTTAATGGTTGAGGTGTTAGGGGATGGAATGGTTGATAAATTAGTTGCTAGGTGTCATTTTGTGATTGGTGGAGTGTTAGGGATGAAGGGGATGGAATGGACCACCCCCCTCACCCTTATATATAGTGGAGGGTTAATGGGAGAAGAAAAAGAAGTTATTAAAATTTTCATTTTTTTAACAAAAAAACTTTTTTTGCGAGAAGAAAAAGAAGTTATATAATCTTTTTGTATGTATTTTTAGCGTTCTAAATGTATCTATACATATGTAGGTTATGTGTAAGTAACATAACCTACATATGACTTCTACATGTGTAGATTTAACAAATAAACTTTATTTAGCAAATTTTATTTTATGAAATTCAAAATTGATTAATTAATATTAATTGCATTTTAATCATTTTTCTATATATTAAAAAAGTTTTTTTGTTAAAAAATGATGAATTTAATAACTTCTTTTTCTTCTTGCAATATTTATTCTTCTCGCATGAACCCTCCTCTATATATAATAAAGTTCATTTGACAAGACTCATATATTGTAAGAAGAGAAATAAAAAACCTAAATCACTAAAAAAACTTGATTATAAAATGAATTGGTTGTAACATTTGGTGTTTTATTAAAGAGAGTTTATGCAAATAAAATGAATGATTTATCTAGACAGAAATAAGTCACATATCCAGGTTTATCTATAATACATCCTTCTCAAATCGATTCATCTCTTATCTATATAATGGTGTCACATTAAGTATAAATTCTTTGTCTTTGATTTATTCTCAGGTATATATAAATATTATCACGTACTATAAATTCTTAAACACTGAACCAACGAAATACTTTATTGGCAAGAATATATAATCATTTCAATCATATCATAACCATAAAGGCAGTAATGCAACATATAAATAAATTAAAAAAATTACTTTATTATATAATTTAACATCACCAATTTTCTTTAAACATTTCTGTCGAATCCCGTTGCATGCGGCCCGGGAATGATTTATTTACGTACAACTATATAATGTGCTTTATAATTAACATGTATATGTATATGCCTAATTTCACTTATCAGCTAACAGTAACTATAATTGTAGAGTTATATTACTAAAAAAATCATAGAGTATTGTCATCAATAAATATAATTGTTATTGTTATAAATAATATTATTTTATCGATTAATTTGTTTTATTAAATATATGATTCTTATGTCCTAAAGAGAAAAGTAAGATGGTAATGTGTATTGTTTGCATATCAGATTTCGACGATTCAAATCGTGTCACTAGCAAGCACTAAAAATATATCTTAAGACACCCAAAGTTAATAACCATATAAAATCACCGCCTTTTTTTCACAATAAACATATTACTTATTTTACCACGCTACGTATTAAATTATATAAAATTACATGTATATATGAATTTAAACACAAAACATCTAATTTAAAAGACAATACATCTGTTAAATAGACTAATCCAACATCAAAATCACTAAATAACTCCAAAGTGTTAACACATAAACAAATTAGATGATTTGATGTTATGATACGTGCTAGAGTTAATCAATTTTTGTATTATTGTGATGTGGATAAACGTGTTAATTATATCACAAATTTAAATTAATTAATTTGTATTCTATGCCTTTGTCTTATCAAACTCCGACTTTCATAAATTGTGGTGGACGTAACCGTTGTCATATTGGGGTCCCTAAATCAAATCAGACAACCACTTACGTTGTTTTAACCGGACCCGTTTAGTGCATCTAACTTGGCATGAAGTTCACAATGAAAACCTCACAGAGGTCGGTGTATTAACCATTAATATATAATAATCAAACCATTGCCCGTGGGTAAAACCTGTTTGTCTCACCGGTATTAACTGGATCATTGTGACGCTGAAAATGATGCGTGTCAGAGTTGAACTTGTGATCTTTGATACCCCAAACAATAACTTTACCACCCCATCTAAATTGAAGAGTTTATACAAGCTTTCCACATCATTTCATATGTTATTTGACTATATATATATTTATGTTCTTCATCGTTTTAGTTTTGTTCTAGTCAGGGCCGGTCCTGAGAAATTTAGTGCCCTGTGCGAGCATAAAAAAGGCCCCTTATTCACCTATAATGTCTTAGCGGGGTTCCGATGGAAGCGCCTTTGGTAGTGGGGTACAAGGGGCAGAGCCTCTTGCTTTAATAAAAAACAATATCAAACTGTTTTTCAGAAATTAAATACGTTTATACTCTTTTAGGTTTTTAATATATAAATAAAAATAGTAAATAAAGGGAAGTATTATGTTTTTGGGTTGAGTTATCTTACAAAGGGACCTATATGTATATCTTAAACGACCTAAATGTATACTTTTAAGCTAAGTTAAATAATCATATTAATACTAATTAACTACATATAAAAAACAAAGACTTTGAAAATTTTCGTTTAAAAAATATAGATATAAAATAGTTTAACTTCAAAAAATAATCTATTTTTTTAGTAAGAGTCAAATATTTTGATAAGAAAAAAGTACTCAAGAGTCAATACTCAACAATAAGTAAAACACTTTTAAAAAATATGATTTCAAAAGACAAAAGGTATGTAAAATACGAATAGTACCCGAGAGTGATGAAGTGGTGAAACAAAAAACATTATACTACAGGAGTAGATAAGAGTCCAGTACATAAATTAGATAGATGTATATTTACGTATTATTTTACATTTAATGTATTATAACAGTATTTTACTAGTTGAAAAATCAATAATTTAAAAAGCAAATGAAATAATGTCTAAATCATCTGTCAAAATAAATGCCGTTAAAAAAAGTGTCAAAATAAAATTAATTAAAAATAGTTTAAGTTAAAACAAAATCTTAAACCCTTTCTTACGTTAATATTTTTCATGGTTTAATATTATAAAATTCAAGTAATTATAGATTTTTGTTTAAAGCTGACACATGCAGTACTATATAGTGTGTTAGACTGTTAGGTAGGAATTTTTTAATAGATGTGTATTTACTATAATACCCCCAACAACAAAAACTTCATCTTCTTCAATTACAACCTGCAACTGCCGGAAAAAAATTTCCGATGATAGTGCCCCCTGAAGAGACGGTGCCCTGAGCGATCGCTCATGCTGCACCTGCTCAGGGCCGGCCCTGGTTCTAGTCTCTAAAAATTTTCTTCGTTCAAAAGTATATGTTAAATATAAAAAAGTTGTGTAATTTATATAGATAATGATGTGGAATCAGTTAACATGTGTCATCATTTCTAAATCAAGTAGTTGTGAATTTTGAAACGTTTCGTCAACATTAATACACGTGTTAGTTTGTTTTAGTTCATTGGAAATCGGGTCGGATATAGATGTTGAAATTAGGGTGACAATGACACGCGGCAATGAGCGGTCCAAGGAAGATCCAGATCCGAATTCGACCCAAATCATATCTTCCATGATATTTTTCTCGACCATCTTAAATAATTAGTTAATACTTAATAACAATTCCCATTATAATACTGCATTTAATATTTTATTAAACAAAACTTACCTTAATTGATATTTGTATTATAATGAATGGTTTTTCATTGTTAACTACGTATTACAACATCATATAAACTAAGGCAACTTTGTACAAGTTTTATAGGTTTTCAAACATTTTTAAAGCTAAGGCAACTTTGTGTAAGTTAGAGAGGTTAAAATACAAACTATATTTTCGGTATACAATGGCATAATCAAACGAATTTTGATTCATTTCATTCCGGTGGTCTTGGTACCGTATCGAGGAAGTTTAAGATCTTAGCTTTTAAGGTTTACCCTTAAGGTTTAACTTTTAAGGTTTTTGTTTTTTAGGGTGGGGTGGGGTGGTGATTTTAGTCTATTGGATGTGAGGAGGTTGGGGGAACAATTTGACAAGCTGGTTTCCAACGTCACTAAACTGAGGCCAGAGTTAGCTTGACAGTCAACTCACGATTTTGTATTGAAAATAAACTTTACAGAATAACCTCACGTAAGTTATAACCATGATCTTGGGCTCATGTTATCACTATCTAGATTTTAAAAACAATTTTGAGTCATCAATTGTTATTTTGATCCTTAGGTTTTTACTGATTCAACCACTTTGATTGTTATTATTATTTTTTGTCTGTTTGATGTTTGGTTTTGTAAAAAAAATGTCATTTTAGTCATTCCGTCAATGACCGTTAGATTTAACCGTTAACTCTAAAGTAATATAATCATTTTACATTTTAGGAACCAAAATGACATTATTTTACAAAAACACCAAAATGACAATTTGTAATAATAAATTTTATTATTATTATATTATTACAATTATTATTATAAAACCTACCATCATCAAACAACCATTTTCCATAACACCACCAAGGCAACCTACATTGACCCTTCCCTTTCGTTTTCTCCGTCGCTACACACCTCATCCACAAAAGAACTTAATACAAAATCAATATCAGATCATCAAAATCCATTGATTAACCATGGTCTTAACTTTTTAAAATTTTTGGTTCTGTTGATCTTATCGACCCCAACCTCTTTTAAAAACTTAGTTTTACCACAAGAGTTGGAAAGTAACCCAATTTTAGTCAAACACTAACAAACCACCACGATTTAAAGCTTCAATCAAACAATGCTCACTTCTATGTTTGTCAGGGATTCAATTTCTCTTTGAGGGAGTTGTATGTTGGAACATAGTGCTCATGGTGGGTGTTATTGTCATGATCAAAATAGCAGAAGTTGGGAAAATAACCAAAATGGCATAAAGAAGTTGGGAAATTGCCAAAATGACAATTTTATAAATAGTGGTATATAGTCATTTAACACAAATCTAACAGAAATGTTATAGAAGGACCAAGATGACAATTTTTACAAGTCTAAACGCTAAAATGACAAGAAAATAACATAAGGACCAAAATGGCTGAATCGGTACAAACCTCAAGGACCAAAATGACAATTTACTCTACAATTTATACACCTCTTTTTACTTTCAACGAGGAAAGAATGCTCTGGTGTGGCGGGTCCCTTTTTGTGCACGTTGTATCTAGGGAGGTCGTATGATGACGATTATGTGTTAATTAAGTGGCGCATTTTGTGTTATGTTTGTTGGTACGACAACGTTTATGTACACAGAAAAAAAAAACTTAAAAAAAATGATACAACAAACAAAACGTGTTTAAATCTATTACCCGTCTCGAATTAGAAAGACACGTAAACATGAGATACGAATTATAAAAATTTAAAGCAAAATAATAAAAAATAAAAAGATTAAAAAACTAAAAGTACACAAAATAAACGTATATATAAAAATGGGTTACTATAAAACGAAACGTATTAACCTGTGACAAATCAGTTGCTCGTGGCATCACAACTGGTGAACTAGCATCACCACTGATACAAATTACGAAAAACAGTTATTACATATTACTTTAAACCTCAAAACAAAAACAGAAAAAATGATAAAAAAAAATTAACGAATGGTAAAGTGCCACGAGGAGTCAAGGACATCGTACACCAATATTATACGTAACAAAAATTAAACAAGCCAACGAGCATTTGATGGATTGGTTGAGGGGGGATCTGGAATACTTAGGGACCCAAGTTCGAATCCTCCATCTATTCATTTGTTATGCAACATTGGAACTCAAAAAAGGATGACCGGGATATTTGTGATTTTCGATATGAACCCAAGGGCTACCAGGTTTTGCCACCAATGGCCCTTCGGGCATGTGGGTTTTTTTTCCTGGAAATGAAAATAACTTACGGCGCATAAGGGTTTCGTATGGCTGGGTTAAGCCAGCTGGCGATGACCTTTTGCTACTGGGTCACCTCATACGAAATACCTGGGCAATTCTTTGTTTGTTTGTGGTTAAAGACAAAAAAAATCAAACAAATGTATATATTTGAAGTTACGATATATATATATATATATAGAGTGAGGTTCACCTACATAGTGTTATAAATCTAAGAAGGCTAAGAAGCAATAAGAGATTGACATGTGGCATCTAGGAAAATTAGGAGAGGGGATATTTTAGTCATGCCCACTTTTTTAAATATTCTCTCTCCACATGCAAGTCACATGTCAATTCCCCCACTTTTTTAAAACGTTTATAACTTTTACATACGACATTATTTTTTTAAACAAATTACACCATAAAAACGAGAATTTTTTTCTCTTTAAAACGCGTATAATATTGATATATAAAAAACGAACTTTTTTTCACAATTTTTCAGCTCATTGTGTCTAACGTCAGGTCATTGTGTCTTCCGTCAGGTCATTGTGTCTTTCATCAGGTCATTGTGTGATTGTGTCATCCGTAAGGTTGTTGTGTCATTCATCGGGTCATTGTGTAATCTTATTTGACAAGTATTACACAATGATCTAATAATAATTACACAATAACACAAAAGGTATTTCAAAGATCTTGCTCTCACATCATCCTCCTTAAAAAATAAATAAACAAAACTTAAAAAAAACTATTATTTTCTCATTGTGTCTTTTTTCATTGTGTCTAATTTAAAAAATAAAAAAAACGGTATTTTTTTTAATTTTTCGTTTATTTATTTTCTGAAAGAGGAATACATGGGAACAAGGTCTCCGAACCACTTTTTTCAAATTTGATTTATATTGTGAGTTATAATTTTTTTAAAAGTGTCATTGTGTCTTTGTTTACCATTGTCTCTTTGTTTACCATTGTGTCATTCTCACACTTTGTAACAAAAAATGACGTTGTCTTTGAACATTTCTCAAACACATATTAACAATTTGTGACACGGTGATAATTTCTAAACACATAATATGACACAACAAATATTTATAATAAGATGATATTATATAATGACTTAAGAATGAACCGATAAAAGTGATATTTCACTAGTTATAATATAACACAATCACATGATATTACACAAGGACTAGACAAGTGCCGGAATTTTTTTTATTTTTTATATATCAATATTATACGCGTTTTAAAGATAACAAAACGCTTGTTTTTTTGGTGTAATTTTTTTTAAAAAATAATATCGTATCCAAAAGTTATGAAAGTTTTAAAAAAAGTGGGGGAATTGGCATGTGCCTTGCATGTGGAGAGAGAAAGTCAACAAAAGTGGCTATGACTAATGTACCCTTCCACCAATTTCTTTTCCTACAAATTGATCTCAACCATTAAAAAAGAGATCTAAAGGTCATAAATCATTCTTAGCCTTCTTAGATTTCCAACACTATGTAGGATAACTCTCCTCTATATATATATATATATATATATATATATATATATATAGAGGAGAGTTATCCTACATAGTGTTGGAAATCTAAGAAGGCTAAGAAGGATTTATGACCTTTAGATCTCTTTTTTAATGGTTGAGATCAATTTGTAGGAAAAGAAATTGGTGGAAGGGTACATTAGTCATAGCCACTTTTGTTGACTTTCTCTCTCCACATGCAAGGCACATGCCAATTCCCCCACTTTTTTTAAAACTTTCATAACTTTTGGATACGATATTATTTTTTTAAAAAAATTACACCAAAAAAACAAGCGTTTTGTTATCTTTAAAACGCGTATAATATTGATATATAAAAAATAAAAAAAAAAATTCGGCACTTGTCTAGTCCTTGTGTAATATCATGTGATTGTGTTTTATTATAACTAGTGAAATATCACTTTTATCGGTTCATTCTTAAGTCATTATATAATATTATCTTATTATAAATACTTGTTGTGTCATATTATGTGTTTAGAAATTATCACCGCGTCACAAATTGTTAATATGTGTTTGAGAAATGTTCAAAGAGAACGTCATTTTTTGTTAGAAAGTGTGAGAATGACACAATGGTAAACAAAGACACAATGACACTTTTAAAAAAATTATAACTCACAATATAAATCAAATTTGAAAAAAGTGGTTCGGAGACCTTGTTCCCCATGTATTCCTCTTTCAGAAAATAAATAAACGAAAAATTAAAAAAAATTAAAAAAATTACCGTTTTTTTTATTTTTTAAATTAGACACAATGAAAAAGACACAATGAGAAAATAGTAGTTTTTTTAAGTTTTGTTTATTTATTTTTTAAGGAGAATGATGTGAGAGCAAGATCTTTGAAATACTTTTTGTGTTATTGTGTAATTATTATTAGATCATTGTGTAATACTTGTCAAATAAGATTACACAATCACCCGATGAATGACACAACAACCTTACGGATGACACAATCACACAATGACCTGATGAAAGACACAATGACCTGACGGAAGACACAATGACCTGACGTTAGACACAATGAGCTGAAAAATAGTGAAAAAAAAGTTCGTTTTTTATATATCAATATTATACGCGTTTTAAAGAGAAAAAAATTCTCGTTTTTATGGTGTAATTTGTTTAAAAAAATAATGTCGTATGTAAAAGTTATAAAGGTTTTAAAAAAGTGGGGGAATTGACATGTGACTTGCATGTGGAGAGAGAATATTTAAAAAAGTGGGCATGACTAAAATACCCCCTCTCCTAATTTTCCTAGATGCCACATGTCAATCTCTTATTGCTTCTTAGCCTTCTTAGATTTATAACACTATGTAGGTGAACCTCACTCTATATATATATATATATATATGGTGATGATCATTACAGAACACCCTTTTATCGCGAGAACAAAAAGAACAATTTCTGGCACTTAATCAAGTTATTGACTATTTTAATAACACTAATTTACATATATGTAAATCAATTGTTCCTTAATTTACAAGTATGTGAATTAATGGTTCCTTAATTTACATGCATGTAAATTAATGGTTCTGTAGTTCTGTAATTAAGGTTGTTCTGTAAGGATCATAACCATATATTCATATCTTAACCAATTGTTCTGTAATTAAAGTTGTTCTGTAATCAATTGTTTCTTAATTTACAGGTATGTGAATCATAACCATATATATATTGTAAGTTATTGGAGAAAAATATTCATACCTTAAATGCAAAGGAAAACAAAATAGTTAAAACAAAACACTCATCATCAAATCTTCATGGCCATAACTTTTTTTTAACGGCCTTCATGGCCATAACTTGTTTACACCATTCTTAAGAACCAAAAACTTGCATAGTTCTAAAAGTTATTTGAAAGAATAAAGAATACAATACTATAAATAGTATCATCATTTATTATATTATAATGTTTGGGGTCATATGACGTCTTAAAAACTACTACTAATAACAGAATGTACCGACCTAACTTTTCACTTCTAAAAATACATATAATTGTTATTTTATATTAAACTAGGTTTAATACCCGTATTACAACGAGTTTTAAAAGTATCAAAAAAGAATATTTTAAAATTTGGAACTATTCTATTTACGGATTTATAAATATTTAATATTTAAGAATTTGTAAATATTTTTTTTAAATATTATATTAATCATTATTTTTTTGTTCCATCAACTTATGAAGAAAGTTTGCACTAAATGTTCGCTTCCAAACTTCTATTTATAAGACAAGTACTTTTTTTTCCCTAACATAAGACAAAAAAAACTTTAATTTTTTAGGTTAGTTTGATTATACATCTTAAAAAAAAAGCAATACTATAGTAGATTTAGCTTCATGTCTATTTTAAATTGGATTTTTTTAAGGGAAATTGAATTTTATTAATCCCAACTTTCACCTATTAGCTATTATTAATTTTAACTTTTCTATTGGCCATTATTACTCTCAACTTTCACTTAATTGACCATTATTACTCTCAATTTTCACTTAATTGGTCACTATTGAGCCTTCCGTTAACCTTGACTAACTCCGTCAAAATGTGCTGAAGTGGCATCCACGTGGCAGCTGCCATGTTTTTTTTGGCAAATTGGATTTTATTAATCCCAACTTTCACTTATTGGCCATTATTAATCTCAACTTTCACTTATTGGTCATTATTAATCCCAACTTTTAAGTATGATATATAAATGGTTAGGAAGATGGTTTTTTGAAGCCCTAAAAGATTTTAAAGCCTAAATTTTTCACATTGTTCTCACACTTCATCTTGCATCTTGTTCTAATACATTGAATTAGAGAAAATCATACGAATGCTTAATAATTGCAGCTGAGACGTAGGATTTGTTTGTGTTTGTAAGATGGTCAATCATATTTCAATTAAAGGGTGTTTGTATTTGTGTTAGGATTAATAATGACCAATACTAAAGTTGGGATTAATAGCGACCAATAAGTGAAAGTTGGAATTAATAATGACCAATAAGTGAAAGTTGTGATTAATAAAATCCAATTTGCCTAAAAATAAAACATGGCAGCTGCCACGTGGATGCCACGTTAGCATATTTTAACGGAGTTAGTCAAGGTTAACGGAAGGCTCAATGGTGGCTAATTAAGTGAAAGTTGGGAGTAATAATGGCCAATTAAGTGAAAGTTGGGAGTAATAATAGCCAATAATAAAGTTGAGATTAATAATAGTAAATATGTGAAAGTTGGGATTAATAAAATCCAATTTCCCTTTTTCTAATTTTCATAAAATAAGTTTTTAATTTTCGAGTGTAACGTTAAATTTTAGCTGAGGCAATTTAATTAGCCGGCTAAAAATAAGGTTAATGTTGAAAAATAAATCAGATATTTAATTTTGACGGCTAAAGGTTTTTTCCTAGTAAAAGTGGTATTTTGGATTATTAATAAACGAATTTTAAGAGTACAAACTCAATAATGACATAATGGCTCGATATATATTTATATACTTTCTGAAAATAGAAAAAAAATGGTCTATTCCAAGAATCCGTAATTTGACCGTATAACTGAAACTATATTTTCCGGCGCTTGGTTGTGTGTGCCACACATTCTTCCTAACGTATCCAATTTTGACCATTTTTTTATCATCCAACATCGGATCACAAAAAGATTTCACCTACAATTTTCTCGAAACAACTCAAATCTTTGACCTTCTTAAATCACTTACTTTCATACTAAACATACAATAAGTGAAGTTTTTTAAAACATGAGATAAATAATTTGTTTTTAGGTAATAAATTTGAAGTTTTAACATCTTAGAATGAGATGTTGTGTAATTTCGTGATGTTTTATATGAGTAGTATAAGTTTTAACATCTTAAAAAATCGAATAACCTACTCATACATGCAATATAAAAGACGAAAATGTATTATATTAACACTTTAACAATCGTTATCTGAGTACAATTTTAGATCAATCGCTTCTTAGAAAGGTTGATGATAACCTTCCAATTACTCCTCAAACTTAATCAAACTTACATCTTTAGCATCACACTCAACTTTAACATATTTATAACTTTAATCACGACAACGTTGACTTAGTTATTTTTTTTTACCACTAATGACCTTGTCCATTAGTCCTTTAACCATAGTGAAATTAATACTTTCACCCACATTATGACGCATTATAGTTTTACATCACACGTGCGAGACATGAAACTTTGTTTTATCAACACATGTGATGAATGAGTTGTTTGTTTGACCTCTTAATGAGCTTTTAATTGGTCAAATGTCTGAATCGGTATTCCATTCAGACTATTTGTTTCATGAGTAGATGTCGGAACTCTAAATCGGTCAGACATTTTTCCTCTGAATGGGTAATATATTATACTGAGGGCTATTTGTTTCAGCCTCTTAATGGTTCATATGTCTGAGTGTTTCAACACTTAAATGGTTCAAGCTGTTTGTTTTGTGAGTAGATGTTTGAATGATTCAGAAATTTGCCTCTAAATGGTTAAGCATTATACCGAGTCTGAATGGTTAAGATATCTTCTAGGAATTGGTCAGACATTTCTCTTTGAACAGTTAAGTAATATATTAGGTCTTAATGGTTCAGATCTCTTACTAGTTCAACATTTAGGTGTTGTTTGTTTATTTAGAAAAGGTATGCCCAGGCTCTTATGTTTACGCCGCGCGGACCACGCGCAAACATTGTCATATGCAGACTATTTGTTTTTCGAACACGTTTCATTAAAAACGCATGCAAGCTCTTCTTAGTCTGGACTTTTACCAATCACTTCTAAGATCTTCTAAAGTCTGCAAAGGTTAAACACCATCACCCAGTACCATCACCCCTATCAACCACCACCACCATGGTCCAGCATTACCACCACCAACATCACCTCCACCGTTCACCACCATCCACCACTACCACCCACCAATGTCCACCAACACCACCACCACTGGCCACCACCGCCCACCACCATCACCGTTCCCCACCCGCCACCATTGAGTATCACAACCACTGTCCACTACCATCATTGTCCCCCACCACTAGTTTATTTCAGTAAACTGCGAAAGTTAAAAGGGTTATTGAATTTAAATAATCATAACTTTCACATATTGGCCAATATTAATTCCAACTTAGCTATTGACCATGAATAATTCTAATTTCATTCAACTGGTCACGAATAATCCTTTTAATTACCCGTAGTATTGCGCATGAATAATCCTAACTTTTATTTTAACGGAAGGCTCGTTGATGGCCAATAAAATGAAAGTTAGGATTATTCATTGCCAATTGGGATTAGCATTGGCTAATAAGTGAAAGTTGGGATTATTTAAATCTAATAACCCAAAGTTAAAAAACAAATAGTTGTCTTTTGTAGACTGCAGATGTTTGGTCCGCATCTTTTTCTGCAGATGCCTGCAAATGTGGTCCGCAGACTGTAAATATTTCCTGCAGAAAAAACAAACAACACCTTTATGATTCAGACATAAAACTGATTCAGCACTTAACCCTTCAGAAGTTGTCAAACAGCCCCCTGAGTCTGAATGGTTCAAACCTATTATTGGTTCAATACTTACACATTCAATAAATGTCAAACAACCTCAAAGTCACATGCTAAAGACCAGACCGATACATCACACATCTCGATCATATAACTAGTTAACATTAATAACCAGTATACCAACATAAACTAAAACTAGACTAGTCAATATTTTAGAACTTTTTCATCGATAGGGAAATGCAAAATATCAAATATGAGTTTGAGCTAAATTATGTTAACCCCATAACAGAAGTGACTATAATGAAACAAACACCATCTGCCCGGCTCTCACCTGTAGTCATCGTAGTAGACTAGTAGAAATATAAAGTAATTTTATTGTATTGTATTTATATTTGTTTAGTTATTTGTGAATTACGCGGACTAAAAACTTGTCGCGATATAGTAGAAATATAAGATAATATATATGATCTTTGACTATATTTCTTGTTTTTAAAATTTGATTGATGTATTTTCAAATAGTTTACATTTAAATCGAATACGAATAACGTTTTTTAAACCAGTTTAAAAAATAATGCTTTCAATATGACGTTAAAAGTTAACTGGAATTGTGACTCTAATTATTTAGAAAAAACAAAAGTGGAATATATATATATATATATATATATGTATGTATAAATCCAACATGATTTTATTATAATCTTAAAATTGACGTTAATATGATTTACTGTGAATATAAGTTTTTTTATAGCGTGTGACGTTCAAGTGAATGGTCTAGTTAATGTCAAATAATAAATTATTTACTCATTTTGTATGAAAAGAAAAAGTATGTGGTGAATATTATTACATGTATCAAAGGCCAGTTTGAATTATTATCACGACTATCATGATGTACATTTAATTGATACTACGTATAAAAAAGGCATACGTTCATTGACTTCGTTCTACATTCATTTTGTTTCAATTAAATGTATATTTATACATTTATGAATGTTAATAAATATATGTTTTGTTGTATGACATTTGATTGTCTAGTCGGCTAGATTCATAGAACTCAATACGCATAGAAATCAAAATTTGATGTGTCTCAGCCCCTACCAATTAAAGCATGTATTATAAAATTCTTACAAATTATTGTAATTTTTCTTTTTGTAAAATTCGTGTTTTATTGGTGTTGGCTATAGCATTTTATTAGTGGTCTAAGCCTTTTAATAATATTTGTTGTTTTAAAAAAAAGGCTAAACTATAGTTTTCGTGAGCTTTAATGATTTATTTTTTTTAATTTTAATGGCGAATCATTAGATATATGATAGTTGAACAAAATTAAATTAAGGGGACAAGTAAATGGATAATAAGTTGCTTGAGTGGCAAATATTTGTTGGTTTTTTTTCTGACGTTTTTTGTTGGCTTGATTTTTTTGTTGCTTTATTGTTTCGTTTTTAACGTCACACGTGTATTTTTATGTGCAAGTGTTTTGAGGATGATATAGTTTTTTTTATTTGTGGTTTTACTGTAGTTGGTTTGGATGATTAATTAAGATACACAAGTTTGAATTGATTAACAACTATCAATTTAAACGAAAATAACAACAATTAAGATACACATGCAAGTATGGTCTATATTAATAAACTCGCACAACGCTCGGCACAACGGAAGAGCATTGTGTGTTAAATTTGTATATTGATAGTTACACTTTAAAAAATTAAACACAAACACAAGACCGGACACAAAAAACCAATGGACAACATGAAAGGCTCGCGTGAATACGTGTATGAAAAAAAAATCTTGCCCAACAAATACACCTTGAAAGTGTTTGTACAGCCGTGATAGTCAAACAAAATCCTTTTGTTTGTACAACAAAATCCTTTTACCATTTGTTTTCGTTTATACCATACCTTATAGTTTTATCTATATTTTTTAATTATACTAAATAAAATCTATTTTAATCATAAAAGGATTTAAACCATGACAGATAGTGACGCGAAACGCAAGGATTTGTATGCATTTTTGTAAAGCTCGTGAGAAGCTTGGTATTTATACGACATGGATGTGACTTATTTTATTTTATTTTTTATAATTATTTTAGCCCTTGTCCCTAAATATGAAAGTATGAATGGTCTTAGAATCTATTGTATACAATTTATACTTTTAAACCCTTTCAAATTCCTTTACGTTTACTAATAATAACAACAATAATATAAATTACATAAGTATCATTGGCTATTAAGCTAACAGATTATCAAATTATTAATTTAAAATATCCTATTTCTTGCAAGTAATCTTTAAAAAACTACTCACTCACTTTCCAAATCTTTTCCTAAACTCATACCCTTTGGTCTTTACTACACATAACTTAATCTTATAACCCCAAATTGTTATTCTAAAAGGGAAAACTATCCAAATGTTTATTATAACTGAATTTTGTCTTAAAATATCTACTTAAACGTTTTCTTCTTAAAATGTCTACACATTAAAAGTTAACGACGCCTAAAACTCAACCGACTTCAGAAACCAAACTTATACAAGACGACATGTGTCTATAAAGTTACTTGAGTTATTTTTTTTTTACAAAAGCACATCATTTGACTTTTTGTTCTTAAAATGTCCACTTTTGTTTGTAGTTGAACGACTTTTAATGAGTTTAAGTTTTAAGAACAAAAGGTCAAATTACATTTTAAGGCAAAATATGATCATAATATATAAACATTTTAAAATTTTCTCAATTTTAAATTCTAATTATTTGACTTTTTGTTCTTAAAATGTCCACTTTTGTTTGTAGTTGAACGACTTTTAATGAGTGTAAGTTTTAAGAACAAAAAGTCAAATTACATTTTAAGGCAAAATATGATCATAATATATAAACATTTTAAAATTTTCTCAATTTAAATTCTAAAACAATTATTTTCCATTATTTAGCACTAGCTATTTCCACTTGAGTTGATCGTCCAGTATTCCTAGTTAAATCCAAATAAATATTTACGTTATAAAATTGTAATGTGTTGTAATTTATAGATACGTATTTTGGATTAAGTTTGAAAATAACTTATTGACTTACTAGTTTTTTTAAAAGCCAATAGATCAAAAAGTTATAAAAAACAAAATCTTTATAGATTTTCCAAATGACTTACTATCTTTACAAAAAGCTAACATATCGCAACATATTCAAAAAGCTACGTGTACGATCCATCAAGAACTAGAGTAGATTGTAAAAGAGAGAGAGAGAGAGTAGATTGATACTAAAATAAATTACCACTAGCAGGCAACCTTAAAAAAATAAGAAGGTCCTCCCAAATGAAAGGGGGAAATAATTCCAGTTGTAATATATAACAAATAGCAATTAAATAAAAAACGATAGACACGTGAGAGCCAGTCGGATTAATTTCAAGCTTCAACCGTTCTTTGTTATCGGAGTCAACTCCATCACACAACCAGAATCAACTTTCTTTCTGTATACTTAATTAATACTTAATACTAATTACTTATTACTTATTACTTAATACTTAATAATAAATAGTATATATATATAGTGACACCGCCACGTTCATGCACCCAAACCACCTATTTAAACCCCTTCCCCCTCCACCTTTTTCCTCACACACTCCTTCCTTGATTCACCAAACAAACATTAACCAACAAACCATGCCTTGTGAATCAACCAACTCCATGCTCCCACAAATCATCTCCAAAACAACTATTTTTCCATCCACTAAATCCACACTCCCTAACCTCAAACTCTCCACCTCTGATCTTCCTATGCTCTCTTGCCACTACATTCAAAAAGGCAACCTTTTTCTCCAACCTCAAATCCCCATTTCACATCTCATTTCCCTCCTCCATGAAGCCCTATCAAATGTTCTCACCAATTTCCCACCTCTCGCGGGTCGCCTTTTAACCGACTCCAACGGCTACGTTTACATCACATCTAACGACGCTGGGGCGCATTTCGTTCATGCTAATGCACTTCACTTCACTGTTGATCAAATTGTTTCGGCTCTTCATGTTCCTCAGTTTGTTAAGGCGTTTTTCGCCTTTGATGGTATGGTGAGTTATGACGGTCATTTTAACCCGCTTTTAGCGGTTCAGGTGACGGAGATTAAAGATGGTGTGTTTATTGGGTTCACTGTTAATCATGCTGTTGTTGATGGAACAAGTTTGTGGGATTTTATAAACTCGTTTGCTGAAGTTTGTAGAGGAGTTAAAATGATAACGAAACAACCGTGTTTTGTTCGTGACTCGGTTTTGATATCTCCGGCGGTGTTGAAGCTTCCCGCCGGTGGACCGAAAGTGACGTTTGATGAACACGCGCCGTTGTCGGAGAGGATTTTTAGGTTCAGTAGAGAGTCAATTTTGAAGCTGAAGGAAACGACGAATAACCGGAAAAAGTTTATTTGTAACGCCGGTGAATTGATGGGGAAACAAAATAATGATCCGATTAAATTTTCCGACGAGACGGTGACAGCTATTATTGGAAACTGGATACGAAACGCAGTCGTTTCAAAAAGTCACCACGTGCCACACGCGCCAGAGATTTCTTCTTTTCAGTCGCTGTGCGCGTTGCTGTGGCGCGTGGTGACTCGTGCTAGGAAATTCCCTAGCACTAAAACGACTACGTTTCGTATGGCGGTAAATTGCCGTCACAGGTTGGAACCACAGCTTGAATCGCGTTACTTCGGTAACGCGATTCAAAGCATTCCAACATACGCAACCGCCGGAGACGTTTTATCTAACGATCTCCGGTGGTGCGCGGAACAGCTAAACAAAAACGTGTTGTTGCATGATGATAAAATGGTGCGTAGGTTTGTGTACAATTGGGAACAAGATCCACGGTGTTTTCCGTTGGGGAACTTCGACGGAGCGATGTTGACGATGGGGAGTTCGCCGAGGTTTCCGATGTATGATAACGATTTCGGGTGGGGGAAGCCGGTGGCGGTGAGGAGTGGACGGGCGAATAAGTTTGACGGGAAGATATCGGCGTTTCCGGGGAGGGAAGGTGGTGGTAGTGTGGATTTAGAGGTGGTGTTGTCGCCGGAAACAATGGCGGAATTGGAGTTGGATCAAGAGTTTATGCAATATGTTTCGGGAGAGTGTTGTTGCTGATGTTACTGGTGTTTTTGTTTGTTTGTGAAGTAGTAGTGTGTTGTTAGTTTTTAATTTTATATTATATTATGATCATATAACCATGTTTATCTCCTTGTGACTTAATTTCTAGTTAATGGTAATTAATTTATCTTCTCGGTCATTTTGTTATTATATCTTTTTTCTGAAAATATTTGACTTAATGTGCTAGTAGACACAACTCACACAAGTGTTCTAATTTTTAATTTTGATAGATAATGCAACAACATAGTGTTCTTATTAGGGAGGCTAATTGTTTTTTAATTTCCTATACTTGAACAAAATTTGGTTTCTAATAGTTTGTTGAAGTTCTAAAAGCATCTCTCAGTGATAAAAAGAAAAAAAAAGTCCTAGGCACTAGGTCATTAGGCCATTGAGAAACCGTGTAAACATCTTTGTTACAAAAAAATGATCATGTTTGTTCTATGGTTCCACTAGAATAAGTGAGGTATAGTGTGAAATATTCATATAGGGCTGGCATATCGTGTCAGACATGACATGATAAGACATGAACACGATAAGACACGAACACGATAAGGCCAAACACAAACACGACACGATAACTTATCGTGTCATTTTTTTCAAACACGAACACGATAAAAAGCAGGTCATACGATATGACACGATAAAAACCAATTTTATATAAAAATACTTTTTTTAAAAAAATTCATAAGTCTTAAATACTAAATATGACTTAACATGATAATTATTAAGCCACAAAACAACGAAAGTATATAGTATTTTATCATAATAATCCTTCATAAACAAATACGAAAAAAAATTAAAAGTTTATCAAAGTCCATAGGAGTATTTGATCTTTCTACTAATCTACATCAAAGTTCATATTCACCCTCATTCTTCACTAACTTTTCATGTATATAAATATTAATAGGTGACCTATCGTGTTAACAAATCTTTAACCTGTTAAGACACGATAATTAACGTGTCTTTATCGTGTTAACCTGTTAATGACATGGCACATGTTAAGGTCAAACACGAAACCTGTTAATTCCGTGTCGTGCCGTGCTATCGTGTCCGTGTCAAAAATTGCCAGCCCTATATTCATCCGACTAGAATAGCCTAAAATAAGTATTGGTACAAGTCACATATATTCCTGGTTTTGCTTGAGTAGTTAAATAGTTGCGTGCGAATGGTCCTTCAAGTCATTTTTTTCGAATCAGGTCTATATTAGATTTTTACAAATGACTATTGTAACTGTAGTCATGGTTTCTTGACAAGGGATCGAGATTCCATGGATTGGATTAATGTTAACAATTTATAAATTCCGAAGCATCCCTATTTGTATTGAATCCTAAACGTCTTAAGGTGTTGCCTCTTTATTTTATAAAAGAAAAGCTTATAATGTGTTTACTAAACTATTCATAAAATCCTAGCATTCATACGTATCTTTATTTGTGAAATATCAAATCTAACTAGATTTATTCTCGTCTCACGCGTTGTGCAAGACATTTGATTGCTTCTAGATCTTTAATGTGAACAGAGGCAAAGACGGAGGCATCGACCCTAATCCGCAATCAAAAAAATTGAGAACCAACTGAGGAAGCGAATGAACTGGATTTCCAGCCAAGCAAAGGAACGAGATGACTTACGGAAGCGAATGAACCAGAGCTAGATGGCCGATGGAGGTCACAAACACATATGGGTTTCTCATTTGTCATCAACTATATACGCCAACATACCTAATTACTACAAATAGTTATAAGTAGTGGCGGACCATGACAAAAATATCAGCGGTAGCATTAAAAAAAATTCACAATATGATAACGTTAAACGTTATACCTAAAAACGTAAAAAATATTTACGAGGTGCAAGTTGAGTGGTAGCGGATGCTAACCTTATACTAGGTCCACCTCTGGTTATAAGTATACCCTTTTTACTAGTTATAAAGTTTTTAAGTAAATATATATAATATATATTAATATTAATTAATATCAATGTTAGTTGTTATTTTTCATTGTCGTTTTAATATATAAATTACTCTTCTTGTCTTAACATGTAATTTTACATATATAAATTGCGTTTAGCTACTTCAATTGAGATATTTGTTGCCCGCTTTGATCAGACTCACACTAACTTTAGAGTTTAGCTTGGATATTCGCCAGAAAACCATACCTAAGTTTGCCACCTGACAGTCGTTATGACACCACAAGAGCAAAACTTTCTGACGTAACACTTTCTTCGATGAAAACCTAGTTGGGCTCATAATTCAATAAGACAACCTCATACAAGGACTAGCTCAAATCCTTTATTTTCTAAATCTACCAAGTGAGGATTAAACTTGAATTTCTTATAAAAGACTCTAGTCATCTTGAACTATGCAACAAGTGAGGGATTTTACTTTATATTTATATAATTGTTTGATATAAGTAGATTCACCAGAAATTTGGGCTCAAACGTATCATTATTTGTCAGAAGCCCAATGACTTAGTTTTGAAATTTACAATCTTGTTCAGTTTCTTGAAAGTCTATTGCTTTCCGGAGAGCCGTTCAATACAAACGAAAATGAAAAATAAGAAAGGTTTAGTTAGTTCAAGCTGTAACGACAAAATGGTTATCATTTACTAGTATTCTACAAACTTGCGAACACATGCAATCGAGTTTGAGAAATCTGTTCGTATGGTGCTGGAGCAATAAAATTCAGATTGCAAAACCTGTGTTGTTTGTATGGTTTTAGAGAATAGTATGACTTTAAACCTGAGTGTTGGGAAAACCCTTGGCAGCAATGTGAAGATCCAATAGATTCAAGTCAGTATGAAAGAATTTGTTAAGAACGAAAATCAGCAAACAACTGTTAGATGTCACTTCACATCGAGGCGGTTCTCAATCAGAGGACCTAAGTTAACTGCCTTGAAAAAGCAAGCAGTGTGAGTGAGTCTCTGCATCAGAGCACAGCTGTGTGAAAGATCATCATTTTGATCATTTGTTCAGTCAATTAGCTTTTATGGGAGAACAAAAATCTCCACACAAATAGAACAGATTCGCGTTCATGCTGGAGATTGTTGTTATAAAATGGAAAGAAATTGACATCGCCAATTATATCCACTGAAGAAATGTAAAATCTACGAAAATTTTCAGAAAAGAATTCAGTAGCAACCATGAATTTAATAAGTTTAAGCAGATAATAAACTGCAGATTACATGTCTGAAACCACATTACAAACATTTCCTAACAAAACCAACCTCACAGATTTCACAAATTCGTGCGCACCAGCAATTGAGCAAAAACCTTTTCAGCAGAAAAACGAAAACAAATTGTGATTTACAGGATCTGGGCAGCAGTGTTCAATTTCTCTGCTAAGCTGAGTTGTGTTCTTGTAATGCTTGACAAGTATAGTAATAGCAGTTGGTCCTACGACAAAGCAAAACAACATCAACACCAATTGCAAAAAAAAAAAAAAAAAAACTATAACTTTTCTTTCAGTTTCAAATGTCATAGTCCTAACACTCGTCAATAAACGAAGAGCTGCTTCATGTTTAATTTGCTTTACCTGTAGACTATCATTCACAAGCTTGTCGAAAGCGGGTGGAGATATCTTTGGAATAGAGGATACACTATCTGATATAAATCTTCCAATAGTGTTATCCGGTGCCACACGCCCTTCCTGGGAGGAATAAAATAGGCGTTTAAATAACAAAACTTAAAAAAACCTTGTAATGATAAAAATTAGTGCTCAATTGCTCTCACCACAACATCATCAACATATTTGTAGGTATCATCTATTAATGCTAGCAATCTTTTCATTGTGGCTTCCATTCCTTCCATATCAGTTGGAAGTTTGTCGACTGATGTAGACTTGAGAATGTCAACTGCAATCATAAATAACATCTTTTGGTTTAAACACCCAAATGTTTAAGGATGTATTCAACTGTAATTTACAACACTTACATCCAATACGCTCAGCTTCAACCATTCGCAGATCCAAAGGTATTTCTTGAAACTGAGCAGCGAGTTGCTGATCTCCCAAAGACAAGTTAACAGAGACAAAAGCCTTAATGGAAGCCTCCCAATTTGTGAATCCTGTATCAACTGTCAAATGAACAGGGTTTGCAACTTCTCTGGAATAAAACTCATGTATAAGAGCACTGCCACCCGTGACACCAAATCCAGTTGAAAACCTAGGACAATTTTGAAATAATATTATAAATTTGTTGAGCTGCTCTATGTTCCACATGATGTTAACAAGATGAAACACATGCAGAGTGCTAAAACCAGAAATGCTTTAAATTTTGACGAGTCAAATCATATTTACTACTCCAGAACGTGTACGTGTTTTAAAAGGGAGTTCTGAAACTAAAAGGAATATAGAGGGTATTTAGGATAAAAGTGGTAAAGAAAGTTATGATCCCGTTCCACCAACATGTTTTATTTTTACTGGTCCAATTCATGCAAACATCAAACATAGAAGAATGATTGAAACCCTTGATCAATATACTTCCAGATAATTAAAAACATTGAGCTCCATTTATTTGCTAAACTCAGACAGGTTCAAAGGTAACCTGTCAAGGTAAAGGGTGGCCGTGGCTCTTAGAGATGGTCATGAATCATGATTCCTTATTTTGAATGGTTGTTTTAATATATATAACTATTTTAAAGCCACTTAAGAAATACCTATGAAAAGCTTCAGCCTACATTGTGTTGTTGCAGTTCATAGGAATTTGAAATTTCTATACCAAGAAAAACTAAAACTTGTATACTTCCCTACATGACTTGTTATGCATGATTATATTGCAACTTAATCCAAGTAGCATCTAGCGATACCTCCTTCAGTCCACCAATCAACATAAAAGCCCAATCATGAATTACATATAAACATATAACAGTTGCTTGGTAAATATTTCTCAAACAGCAAAAATAAAATTGTTCTAAATCTTTATAGTCTCGATTGGCAATTCAAGTTCACTTATTATTTCCATCTCCAGGTTGTCATCTACCATAAACTACACTCATTAATCCATTACTCCACACATTAGTATGTAACAAATACCTAAAAACTCATGTCCAAAAAGTTCAGATATCACAACTAGAAGAGCAGAATAAAGCAATCCAGCATCAACTGATTATCGATATACAAATTTCATCATGACACGAACATAATTAAACCAGATGATGAATACATGTAAAATATGATGAGTAATTACCATCCGACGATAACTTCTTTCGGATTCACCTTCTGGTGAGACGACAACATATTGTGGTGATAATCTATATCCAAAGCAACCTTGCAACATTATACAGACAAACATAATCATACTTCAGATTAAAAAAAACAGATATATCTCAAGTCAAAGTTAAAACTAAAACCTTATTTACTATGATACATTAAAAGAAATATGATCAGACAAAAATTAAAAATTTCCATCCAAATCTTACTTCTGCTGAACATTACAATTAACTACCAGAACTATACATCTACACTAACAATTACCAAAATAGCATTCAATTGTCAACCAAAGTAGTTTTTGTTATCAACTAAAAGAACTTTCATAGATTTGTTTTAAGTTCTACAATAACGTGCCTTTTTGAATGATTGTAAACAGTATTAATACGGAATGATAAAAACTAACCTGGTCAGAGGATTCGTTATGAGGAACGACATAGGAATTACGAATATCTATGGTGCCGTCGGGAAGAACGGATCCGAGAAGCGTTCCGATGACTCGTTCTGCCTGATCTGGTCGCCTAACATAACAATCGCAGATGTTGAAGATAACGAGAGGATGTACCTTGGCTGACACGCTAGTAGAAGATGGAGAGAATTGCAAAACTGTTTGATCCGACGGCGCCATGTTTCTGATCGGAAAAGGAAGAGAGCGCCGGTGATGATGATAGCTAGGGTTTACGAAGAAAATCGATTGCAGAATGAAGGCCCAAATTGCAGCTTAAGATACTGTTGATAAATCAGGCCCATAAGTTTTATTTAATTGTTTTTTTAGTCGGTGAGTTCAATCATGTTTTGTCAATGTGACACGATGATACTTGAGGTGAATCTCTTTTATGGTTTTAAATCCAATTTTCTATTTTATTCCTAGTGGTCTGTTATTCATTTTTATTTTTTTTAATTTTAAAACAATGTTTTATGGATATTAATTGAGATTAAGATACGGGTTAATTGATTTAATCCTTATCTCGAACAGGTGGTATTTCTCACGTAGTCCGTTGAAAAAACCAATGCTTCTCCTCTCAAAGTAATAGAAAGATCCTTTTCTTTTTCCGGTATGTAGTTCCGTGAGTAAGGAGCGCATCATTATTGCCGGGCGAAAACGAACATAAGATCATGGCCCTTTTCTTTTTTCTTTTGCTAAACGACAAAACGGTCTTTAATTGGGTGTTTAAACCCTAACGGTGCTTCAATCAGATGTTAGGTAAGGTTTACATCAATTGACGCGTATCCTCCTCCCGATCAAAATACCTAAAACATCGGTTTGAAATTCGAAAAAAATCGAAAAAAAAGTAACGCCCGTTAAGCACTTAACGACGGACCACTATAAACAAAAAAATTGGATTTAGGACCACTATATATGAAATAAACTGAGTTGAGAATATTTTTAACCAATAGATACTAGTTGATATTATTTTAGATTAATTTATACTTTTTAAATAACTTATATATATATATTTTTTAAATAACACTACTATATTTATTACACACAATGGTTTTATGAGAAATGAACATTGGAGATAGCAAATTAAGCATAAAAATTCAATAGATTGTCTCATAAGAAAAGTTAAATCTTGTGGAAGATAGGTAACAAAGTTGTATGTATACTTGCATGGGCTGAAATAGGACCATGGGCATTCTAAAATATATTTGGTTATAAAAGGACCATAAGGGATACGTGAAGATCTTTCATTCAATAGGAATATAGATGTCAACATCATTCGCTTAAATTAAGATTTTATAAATTCTCACTAAAACTAAAAGCTTGTAAGAACTTTCGCAACGCTTATCCATAGCCTGTTCTTAGCCCGCCCTTTGAAAGGGCTTCGTCATGATGGGTTGCTCATCTATGGACCATCCTTCCTCATCAATTCACCAGGAGAATGTGATTGTGGGCCCCATCATGTGGTTTAGTGTATGTCCAAGTTCTTCCTCTAGAAAACTATGATATGGTCTTGGTTATATCCTTCGGGGATATATTATTTTGAATTTTGGCAATATGACCATGGAATTTACAGTAACATGACCATGGAATTTGAAGTGGATGGAGTGCCATATATATGTTAGAGGGGACTGAAACATACAAGGTGAGTCTATGTTTTGTGGAAAAAATGGTCACCAAGCGGAAATCTACATTTACACCATACAATCTCAATTTCTATGGACCTCAATTGCTTTATCCAGATGAACAACATGTACTTGGGTCTAAAGTTACTAATAATGTGGTTCAGGATCATTCTTTATCCGCTTGGATAGCTACTTATGCAGATGTGTTTGTTGTTCATAAGGGATGCCTCCTAAAAGTTCTTGTTACCATCAAATCTTTTTATAGATGGTACTAAACGAATTAACCCAATAACTCATTGTTTTAGAAGTGGTTCATACAAGTTTTAGTCCTTTTGCTTCCCCGGTTGTGTTTGTAAAGAATGAAAAATTTGTGTACATTACTGACAACATATTGAAGCTGCCAATTCCTTTGATAGATAAAGTGCTTGAAGAATTGGTCAGAAACTCAAAATTAGATTTGCAATCTGGATATCATTAAATCAGATTGAGTGAAACATATATTCACAAAATTGTCTTCAGGGCTCATAAAGACATTTGAATTTTTAGCAATGTCTTTTGTGCTTACTTATGCATCTGCCACATTTATGGATCACACATTTGAATTTTTAGCCATGTCTTTTAGCCATTTCTTTGATGACATTCTTGTCTATAAAGTTGTATATAGCAAGGATTTAGCACAACATGTGATGCATCTTAATAAGGCCATGTGTCATAGACACCAAACCATATTTATGTATGACAGAGTTGTTAGCTATAATCTTTACGAGCGTAGATTCATCTAGTTTCTCATGTTTCACGACAAACAATGGCCTTGTGGTTTTCTGCTCAACTATCAAAATTGTTTGGTCAGTGGCTGGCTTGTTTGGCCTAGAAACCGAGCTGTTGGTCAGACTTTGATTCAAACGAGACATGTTTAAGAAGGAGAACACAAAAAACAGGTGATTGCGTAAAGATTAAACTTACAACGTACGAGAATACAAGATAAGCCCACAAACATTTCCATAAGGGGGCCATTACACACTCATCCACTTTAAATTGGGATTGATTATTAAAACAAAAGAAAAAAAAAAGAAAACGAAACCACTATCTAATTAAATACATGATAATTTTACAAACACAAGTGTTGTCTTGTTCATTTGTTCTTGAATGGGATGGCTCTGATTACGACTTGATGGTAAAGTGCTGCTAATGCCGCCCCAATAAACGGTCCTACCCAGAACACCCACTGTCCACACATACAACAACACATTATCACAAAATTCACAAACAAAAATAAAGTCTAGATACACTATCTAGAGTTTAGTATCGAGATACCCTAAACGAAAATTATAATACCCTTGAATGAATGACCTAAACGAAAATTATAATACCCTTGAATGAATGAATTTTTTTTAAGATGCCACTAAAACTTTGTTCAAGATCCATTACCATAAAGTTTTAACTAGTTGAACTCAAGAAGCGTATGTGCTTTTTAGCACATCTAGATACACGATCTAGAATTTTAACTTTTAACCGATCTGATCTCAAGTAGCTTACACATTTTTTCCTCATTTACTAACCCATATGAATATTGTAATATAAAGATTGATAGGTAGACTTACGTGATCATCCCATGCGTGATCCTTGTTGTAAATGATAGCAGCTCCCAAACTCCTCGCCGGGTTAATTCCAGTTCCGGTGACCGGAATAGTTGCCAAGTGAACCAAAAACACCGCAAACCCAATTGGCAACGGTGCCAATAGCTGAAAAAACAACAAACACCCAAATTAATCATCATCCATCCATTAACATTTTACAAGCTAAGCAGCCAGCTAGTCATTGATCATACCGGAACATGAGAGTCACGTGCACTTCTTTTGGCATCAGTAGCTGAAAAAACAGTGTAAACAAGGACAAATGTTCCGACGATTTCGGCACCAAGGCCTGAGCCCTTGGTGTAACCGTGGGCAACCGTGTTAGCCCCACCGCCCAGAAGCTTGTACTCACTACCCCCTTCGAACCCTCTAACGACACCGGCGCCGCAAATTGCACCCAGACACTGCATCACTATGTAGTATAATGCTCTCGTCAACGACAACTTCCTCGCCAAAAATAAACCAAATGTCACCGCTGGGTTAATATGTCCACCTGAAATTTATAGGATACAATTATTATTATTAATTAGTTATAATAAAAATGTTTTAAGCACTCGACTTAATATCAACAATACATCTTATTAGTTCACTGATCGAATGAGAGTTGTTAAACGAACGTGACAGATAACATAAATGTCAAAAAGTTAAAACTATAACACATTTATAACAAATCTACCTATTCTAATAATTGAGTAACACATCCACATGTCATCATTTTAAATACTCCACATAGGATTTTGCTTAGGTGTCATGTTCTAAATTAATTTGATGGAGAATTTTTAGACGGGTCATGGTATGCTCCATATTCGAAATAACCCGATATGTTTAAATTAAAAATTTACAAATTATCATTAATTATCTCCTAACCCGATATGTTCAAATACAAAATTTACCAATTATCATGATCTATATCTTAACCCGATATGTACCAAGTATCATGAATTATCTCCTAACCTGATATGTTTAAATAAAAACTTATCAATTATTATGATTTATCCTAACCCGATATGTTCAAATTAAAGTTTTACCAATTATCATTAATTATCTCATAACTCGATATGTTCAAATAAAAAATTAACCATTATAATGAATTATCTCCTAACCCGATATGTTCCAATAAAAATTTACCAACTATTATAAATCATATTCTTTATTGTAACATATGATTTTTTATATGAATATATTTATAAATATCCAATACGATTTAATAAGAGATATGTTAAAAATAAATTTGATATTTAAATTGAGTTAAAACCTATAAAACTAAAATCCGTGTAGTACACGGGTACTAATCTAGTTATAACAATATAACGTTACTGAGACCTCAATTAAATAGAGGTGTTATTGGTTCACTGAACATGACAAATGATATACATGTCAAAAAGTTAAAAATGTAACACATTTATAATAAAATATAACCATATAATGTTTTACTGCTTCACTGAGACGTGACGTTTGGTACTGAAAACATTATTAATCAAACGAAATAACAGTTCAATTATGATAACTATTGAAGTACCTGATATACCGGCGGTGCAATAAACAAGTGCAAAGATCATGCCACCAAATGCCCACGCAATACCTTGAATACCAACCGTCCCACATTTCGTAGGCGATTTAACCACCCCCATAACCGTCAAAACAGTGACATACAAAAACAAAAAAGTAGCAATAAACTCCGCAATCCCAGCTCTATAAAACGACCAGGAAGACAGCTCTGACGCCTCAAACAAAGGCGCCGGAGGTGGTTCCTGGTAGTCTTTATCGGGAACCTGTGCCGCGGTCCCGATTGGTTGTCTTTCCCGGAACTTGTTTGCTCCCAATCTAACATCCTCTTCCTTTCCCTCCATTGATAGGTTACAAATGTTATTAATTTGTGAATGTGGTAATAACTAATAAGTGATGGTGAGTGTGGTTGTGGTGACTGAAGAGTGGTGATTTGGTGTTATATAGGAAGAAGTGGTGGGGTATATAGGGAGAAATAATGGTGTATTATATCACCGTCCAATGGATAATAATGGAAGTGATGAGGTCGTTTAATACTGCATGTGGACAATAAGGTTGTATGGGTCGGTTAACACCAAATGAAAATTGCGTGATAATTAGGTGGCGAGATATGGCCATACACGTGTCCAGAGTTGAATGAGGGGTTGTTGGATAGTGACACGCACCGCCCCATAAGAAAAAAAGAATCTAGTTTATTGTTTGATTTGGCTCCACCTGTTTGGTTTTAGTAATATACAAGTGTTGTTAACAGCAATGTTTGATTATTATAGTTTATTTATTAGTTTAGTGATTAAAGATAAAGAAAGATGTAAGAAATGATGTTAAAAATAGCTTGGAGTTTAAACCCGCCTGTCATTTTCACAAACTAGTGGGTTTAGTCTTTGTATTGTGTCCGAGGAGAACGTTGATAAGGAAGTGTGTGTTATGTAAGTAGTTGCTGAACGTTACGTAAATAAAATGATATGAACTTTTATTATTACGTAAGATGTGTTGTGCTCGCATGCTCGAGTAACTACACTGAAAACACACGCACGTGTTGTGGTTTAGCTCATGATCACGCCGTCATAGACGTGGAGGGGATCTTGTCACTTTCCTCCTCCATATCATATTGTCATATAGACTTGGTTAGAGCCTTAGACGTAGGTAAAAGAAGATTAAAAAAAAGATGGTTACATACTCAAAGAATCAAAGGTGAATAGTAGAAGGTCATCAACTCAACTGACCGGTTCTGGTTCTTGTTGGCGTTAAAAAAACCGGTTTTTACAAGAACTTGTTCGGTTCTAGAACCGGTTTTTGGTGAAAAAAGTAGAACCTATTAACCGGTTTCGGTTCTCAAAGAACCAGTTCCGGTTCTCAAAGAACCGGTTCCGGTTCCTAAAAACCGGTTCAGATTCTTAAAAAATACCTTTTTTTCTACCATATGGGCCGGAAGTAACATTAAAAATTTTAAATATTACAAGATATATAGCTTTTAAAACATTAAATAAATAACAACACTAAAACATACCGGTTTTTCAAGAACCGGTTCTTCCAAGAACCGGTTTTTCCAAGAACCGGTTTTTTTAGGAACCGGTTCCGGTTCTTTTGCAACCTATAATTTGGAAAAAATAGTAG
Source organism: Tagetes erecta (assembly GCA_030867185.1). Lineage (NCBI taxonomy): Eukaryota > Viridiplantae > Streptophyta > Magnoliopsida > Asterales > Asteraceae > Tagetes > Tagetes erecta. Next base: position 16,093,433 of record CM061491.1, on the reverse strand, counting down.
AACCTATTCAGAACCTACGGTTCAGTTCCGGTTCGGTTTTTGTAGAACCGGTTATTCGAAGAACCGGTTTTCGGTTATTTGATCAGTTTCGGTTCTGGTTCCGTTTTTTGTGCACCTCTACGAGGATTGACAAGGAGGAGTACCAGGGCCTAAGGAGTCGTTAAGATGGGCTTGTATAACTTTGGGGAATTGGGGTTTGGGCTTCACTTTTGTGAGCTCTAATTTTAATCGACTCAACCCAATTGAATTTCAGATTAATTTGGTCGGGTTAGTCGGGTTTAAAAAAAATAAAAACTAACCAAACCCGACCCTAAGGTTCGGATTAGTATGGTCGGGTTGATTGAGCATTTGAGCTAGTCGGGTTTTTTTAAACTATGACCAACAAGCTAAAATCTAAGCAGCTTGCTATATGTGTATGATGGAGGTGTTTTAGTTCATCTTAGTCATACGAATAACAAAGAGCACGACTTCATTAATTTGCATTTTCAATGGTGTATTATATTGTACAAGTGAATATTTTGGCACGATCATGTAATAATACTATTTGCTTGAAACTATTACATATAAGCAAATTGACAAAAAATAATCCCAACTCGGTTTATTCCCTCCAGTGGTGTCAAATCCAACTTTGTTGGCCTACAGTGGTCCGTTGTTAAGTGGACTGAACGCCCGTTAACTTTTCTTTGAATTTTACACAGATGTTTTAGGGATTTTATCGGGAGAAGGATACAAGTCCATATATGTAAACCTTACCACCAATTGTTGCTCCAAATGATTTAATTTTAACTTCTGATTGAAGCACCGTTAGGCTTTAAACACCCGACTGAAAGTCGTTTTGTCGTTTGGAACATCGGATCGAGGTAAGGTTTACATCAATTGACTCGTATACTCATAATTTGATTTTTTTTATCCTTGAAATAGAATGCGGTTTATACTCATAAACAAAGGGAAAAAAATATATTTTTTGCTTTTTTTTTTTGCTAATTTGGTTTGTCAGGCTTAATCCGAAAACAAATCCGAATTAGAAAGTGGTTTTCAGTTTGAATTAAGCTTCCACGGATTAGGTTTGGTTCCGATTATGGTTTTAAAAAAATGTCAATTCAAAAATCTAAACCAAAAAACCCACAATCCGAACTGGTGAACACTCATACTAACACATTTTGACCATATACTAACCCAACCCTAATTAGTTTATTTGGGTTCGGATTAAGCCTGGCTATTCGGGCTCGTGTATTTTGTACACCCCTAGACGTAGGTAATAGGTTGCCTATAATATTTTTTTACAATTATCTGTATATATCGTTGTTCAATATTTATATCTTTAATGTAGTTGATAAAAAAGATGAACAATTTGTTGATAGGTGAAATTAACGAAAATTTGGTTTTGAAGACAGTTTTTTATTTGTGGCATCAAGATAATGCCAACGAACGCTATCAAATTAATATTCAAAAAAACTGAAAAATAAAGCTTGGAATTAGAAAAATTCTACAAAATATGTACCAAAATTTCAAATTCCAACATCAACTAAAAGTCTAAAATGTAAAAACAAATGACTTTGGAGCTACAATACAGGAGTGGATTTATACTAAAAAGTCTAAGGCTTCGTTTGTTTTTTTAAGAGATTTAAGTCTGAATTTGAATACCACATCTAAATGTTAAGAGGTGATTCAAATGTCTGAAATCTGAATCATTAAGAGGTGGAGGCTAGAGACGAACCTCTAGTCGTCAGAGATGGAGCATAGTCTTCGGGTTAGAAGTTAATGGAGGCCGGAGACAAACATATGTTTTTTTTTGGGTTATGAGGTTTTCAGACCCACTAAAAACTCTTACTGGTTCAGATGTTATTAAGACGCTGAATCTTTTAATGCTAGAAAAAAACAAACAGCCTCACGTCTGATTACGTCTGACCGAATGAGACGTTTTCCTCTATTTAGAGAAAATAAGCAAAAACAAACGGGGCCTAATTTTCTTAGAAAGTTTAAAAAATCATGAGATGATGACATGTGGCACGCCCTTAAAATTAGAAAGGAGAGTAAAATTGGTAATGTCTTTATATTTTAAGTTTCACCCCATTTTTTTAAACATCCATAACTTTTACATACGATATTATTTTTGTAAAAAATAATATATACAAAGTTTATAACGCTTTGTTTCGGAGGGGACCCAATCCTTATATAATATAGCAAAACAAAAAAATCTTATGTGGCATATTTTCATAGCTTTTAGCTTATGCGGCATTATTTGAAAGATTATCTCACAATAATGATTTTTTTATTTAAAATGTGTATATAAAATTTATTATAATAAAACTATTTACATTTTTGGTCCCCTAATATTTTGGAGAATTCTGAAAAATTTAAGAGTATTTATATTTTTAACCATTTACTACAAGGGGTGTACGTGAGTCGGTTTATATTTGATAGAGTTTAAAAATGAAACTTATGGATAAAGTTAATAATAACATACAATTAAAAATCTTAGTGTTTTATAAATATACATAATATTTTTATATGATTTAAAAAAAAAAATAAACTACACCATAAAACTAAGCACTTTATTTACTTTAATTTGAGTATAATATTGCTATACTAAAAATCTCATTTTTAAAAATATATCATGTGTTCCGTTTTACCACAGTTATGGAACATTCATGAACATTTTTAAAAGCATCACTTGAATTGTGTTCCCGAGCGTAACGCGGGCACTAAACTAGTATATATATACAAAAAAGCAATTGTCGACAAATAAACCGACATTTTGGACAGAAAAAAGTGAGAGGGCCCTGACCCTCTCTCTTCTCAATGAAGCTTCGCCGATGCTACCCCTAAAGTTACTAGTTTTTTACTGGCTTTTTTTCGGAAAGACCAAAATGACATTTTTTTACAAAATTAGATACTAAAATGACAAAAAAACATAAAGATTAAAGTGATCGAAACGATATAACTCCAAAGACTATTTTATCAATTTTTTAGTCAAGCTTTTAAGTTCAAATTAATCTTACTTGTTCTCAATTTCTCATCACGTCACTTCTTTATCACGACCATTAAACTTTTCACAAATTTAAACAATAATCTTCTAATGAAAGATCATATCTAACAATCACTTTTAACTACTATTAAATGCCCAATCATCACTTTAGATTTTCTTTAAAAAAATTAAATCACACACTATCTTCTTTTACTTTTTCTGAATGACAATTTTATTCGAAACATGGCCACTAGCAAGACGCTAGGACCTATACAACACCTAACAACGCAAAAACCAACACCCAAAACAAACCAACAATACTACACTACCAAGGAGGCAATGGCTACTACACTATTTGTGCCACATAACATCAAACTTATTGGCACGATACTTTAACCATCGAAACGTGTTTACCATAATTTTCTCGACCACACCATTGACCGATAACGACCTCAATTGAATATTTAATCATTTCTAGCAAGCCAAATGTACCAAGCGGTGGTCATAATAACCATTGAGGCAATGTCTTTAACTTTCTCCGACCCTTTAATGTTGTTGGCGTGATCAATTTTCTCTCTAATAAACTCCTCTTGAGCTCCTGACCAACCGCACCACACCCCAATCCTCTTCCGCACCTTAACAGCAAAAGGACATCTAATCAAAAGGGATCGGTAGACCCAATCTCATTAAAGCACATGAAGCAATCCACACCACCCAGCATCACATCTCTAGTATCAAGATTCTTTCTACATGGGATTTTATCTAATCTAGTTTTCCAAATGAAGCTTCTCACCTTTAAAGGAACACACTTTAGCCATCTAATCGGATTCATATCCACCGAAACCCGATTATGTTCCAAAACTTTCCTTAAGCTTTTGACTGAGAAGCATAACTCATCATTAATCTCCCACGACCAACAAACACTATAAGCTTGATCAATCGAGTAAATCCATCCGTTGACAAAAAGCAACTCATAGTCATTAAACACAAACATTATTTCTGACCCGATCCACACACCATTTAAAAAAAAAACTCATACTGTATGAATACATAAATAACTAGTAAATTTTTTATCCACCTAAAATATATTTCCTTAAATAAATTCCTACCTACAACCGTCACATTGGAAAATCAAAACATAACTCCTCGAACACACATTTTCTTCTAAGATCATACTTTTAAATTTAAACGTTTTTAAAGGTTTGAGAAGTCTTTGTTACACCAAAGTTGAACTAAAAACATATCATAGCCTGAATTAGAACCAGGTCAACCCATTTGATAGGTCCATGATCCGTCCCTGTTCAACAACACCATATAATAAGATCTAAATCACCATCGTTTCTTTCACCGGAATCATCACCTCCTCCGCCCATCTCCACCGTCACCAACATCTAATCTACAAACACATAAAACTATCACAACTAAAAAAACTCAACGACACACGTTGTTCAACCAAGAGTTTAACAAAGTAATTAGATCTTATTTGAAATCTAGTGTTTCATACTGAATTAATGGTGGCGAGAACAAGCTTAATGAGTCGCCGGACGGTTCAAAAGTTCCGGCAAGCAGCGATCTCGGCTGCTGGCTCGTTGAAGATCAAGTTGTTACTCTTTTGCTGCTTTATCTTCACATTAACTTTGCTTGCGAGCTGTACGCCTTCGTTTTTCGGATGGAGTCAAAAGAGTGTTCCTGTTGTCGATCGAAATTCAAGGTCAGTTACTTACCTCTGTTAGTTTAATTCCTATTTTATTGGCAGTTGCAATTGAAACGAGATCTTACAGTTACAAGCTTAAAATGAATCAAGTTGTTCATGTGAACATATGAGCTTCATGATTAAACAGGGAAACAAAACCCTAAGTATGCAATTTGAATTTTGAAGTCAACTACATGTATTTGGTTCTGAGAATATTGGTTAGGGTATAGTTATATGAACAATAAATGAGTATCAGCTTGTGATCTGCATTAATTACTAAAGTGTTTTGTTAGATGTTCAATTTGGATATTTTACTATTTTTAATGAGCTAATCATGAGTGTTGTTTGTTTCTGTCTTTTGATTTGGTGAGTTGAATTACAAACTACTCCATGTTTAACATATGCAGTGCTGTATGCATCAAGGTTTTTTGCATATTTGTGTGTTGTTTTCTTCTCGAAAGCAAATCTGTATCAGAAAGTAACTTATCGTGACGTGCTTGATGAAAGCAGTTATATTTCCTTGTAATTGTTAGGTCAAATTACTGATCAAAAGTTAAGAGCTTGATTTAGGAGTCATGCTCTTTTGACTAAGTTAAGGTTCAGAATGTGCTCAACAACAATAGTAACTCAGAACACTAGCTCATATAGTTTGTAAAAGGAAAGAAACTCGAAAAAGAATTATGAGAATTTTTGGAAATCTAACTCTGATCTTTTCAATCACTTAAAGGCTTCTGTGCTCTGGCTTAATATTGGTTTGGATACAAAACTTGCGTTCCTTGGTTTTGGATGTATATAGTTTGGTTATCTGTCAAAATACGGTCGCACATGGACATTCTAGTTGTTGGATATGTTGTTTGGAATTGTGGATTTAGTTCTTCTTTTGGAAGTATAACCGATATTTAAGTTTAGTGTAATGCAGCTAATGCTATAGAATGAATGGTATCATTCTATTAGAGGAAAGGTTATAGCCTGTTTTGCCTTTTATAACATGAAAATTCTATCCTTGTTTTTTTCCCAAACAATTATGAGTGGATTAATATTAATGGGTGTTTTGGTTGGAATTGTATTAGTTACCATATAAAGGGGATGCATTCTTGAAAATGATTTGGAACCATTATTATGATACCACCATTAGTAATTTTTTTTCTAACTTCTAAGATTGCTTCTTTTGCTCTATGCCTAGACAGCCAATTCAGTAGTTTTGACTTGTTTGGGTAAATTGAGCTATTATTGGCCTTTCTTAGACCATCCGTACTGGGTGAGTGATGGTGACTAAAAAGTGCTGCCACGTAAGCACCATATAGGCAATGGTGTGATAGTGTGTAAATTGTAATGCATAAGTGATAGTGTCATAGTGATGAGATATAACTAAGAAGGGGAGGATGAGGTGTAGTATCGTGTTTGCTGAATAAAATAATCTTGCTCGAGTATATCATGCCAGCTATCACACAGGTGTGTCATGTGTGTAATGGTGTTCTGCCTTGCAATAGGTTGAGGTGGCGTATCACATGACCTCCATCATGCCTTCTACTGATAGTCTTATGTGTTCACAGTCACATGTTTCTTTGTATTTTTGACATGTCCTGTATATACGGTAATCAAGCTTTTAGTCTAAACCCTTAACACTTTATTGATACACTGTGCACATAAGTTTCTAGTCTAGGCATCTTGTAACTTATGTTTGTTTTACTTGATTATTTTTCCAGAAAAGGGTATACATTGTTGATAAATACATGGAAAAGATATGATCTTCTCAAGCAATCGATTTCTCATTACACATCATGTCCTGGACTGGACTCGATTCACATAGTATGGAGCGAACCCGCACCGCCTTCAGATCCTCTTGTGAAATTTCTGAATCATGCTGCAAAGTCAAATGCAAAAGATGGTCGATACATCGAGTTGACTTTTGACATAAACAAAGAAGATAGTCTTAACAACAGATTTAAAGAAATCAAGAATCCAATTACAGATGCTGTTTTTTCTATCGATGATGATATTATATTTCCTTGCTCATCGGTAGAATTTGCTTTCAGTGTCTGGCAAAGTGCACCAGATACTATGGTGGGATTTGTACCTAGAATCCATCTGATCAATCAATCGGTATGCCTTTGATACATTGTTTGTGCATGGAATTTTGCAGCATTCAAGCTAGAAATGTTCATCACCGCTTTGGTTAACAGATGTACTTGTTTATTTATTATTTATGCAGAAAGAGAATAGATATCCGTATATTTATGGTGGATGGTGGGCTGTATGGTGGACCGGCACATATAGTATGATACTCTCCAAGGCATCTTTCTTCCACATGAAATACCTGCGCATGTATACTAACGAAATGTCTGCATCCCTCTTGGAGTATGTAAGGAGGAACAGGTACTGTCAAAAAATTTCACTACTCATTTAACCTTTGCATAACCATCAAAGATTTCAACAAGTTCCAGTTAATCTAACAGGAATTGTGAGGATATCGCGATGTCATTCCTGGTGGCTAATGCAACAGGGGCCCCACCTATATGGGCAAAAGGTAATTTCATAGAGCTGGCAATTTCAACCCGTTTACTTATTCAAAAAGTTAGCTAAAAGGGAAACACGTTACATATGTATTTTTAGCGTGTAAATTTGTAACACATACAATGATACAATCTCGTGAAAGACCTTGTGCATTAAGCAAGATTAATATTGTGAAAATCTGCAGTAGTATAAGTTTATTTTGTTATCATTGTAACTGTTTTATAATATTTTTGGACATCAAAATGTTTTGGGTCAATATAACCTGACCATCCCAAAAATAAATCACCCATTTTGACCCACACTTTTATTGCTAACCGCTCATTTTGCCACCTATACTTGTCACGTTTGCTACAATATAACCAAACCACATTTTTGTTGTCAAATTGTAGGCAAGATATATGAAATTGGATCCACTGGAATCAGTAGTCTGGGAGGTCATAGCAACAAAAGGACCGAGTGTGTGAATAGGTTTGTATCTGAGTTTGGCAGGATGCCATTGATTCCAACTACTGCAAAGGCCGTTGACAGTCGTGGTACTTGGTTCTGGTGATTCACTATGCCTCTCATTTTTCTCTTTATTTTTCTAGAGTTTACCACTAGCTATTGATTTTAATGCCACGTCAACTAGTCTTTACATGGAACATGAAGCGTTTAGCCTGTTTGTTGTATCAATACTCTGTTTCCAGGTTATGTAAAACCAACATAGTTTGTATGATCAAACCTCAATAGATTTCTTGTAACTTTGATGGGTTTGTGCAAGTGTAAAATATAGAAAAAAAATCCTTGCATTAAATATTTAGACCATGACCACACCTTAACTAACATGGGATTGAGCTTATCTGTTGGGTACTTGTGTACAATCCAACCCCATACCCCAATTGTTTTCGTTATCTTTGGTTTGTTTCTTTTGACTTGATCATGTGCAAATTGCTGCTGTTGCCAAAAACATGGAGCATTTTTTTGGGTTTTGTTTTTAAAAAACAATATAAAGGGGTGATAAGATCAAGCCAAGTTGTAGATCATATATTCATATTCATTCTTTTCACACCAAGGCTAATTAATGTAGGAAGAAATTGGGGTAAAGCATCACACAATTGTTGAATTCTTGTCTTCTAAAAGCAAAACAATAAGCTGCTTATGAAGATTGACATCAACATCAAAAAATTTTATTCTAATTTTCTTTTACAGTAACTCTATATGGGTGTAAGGGTGGTTTTGTCATTTATACTGTGACATGTTTTTCGTGTTTTTCTATATACCAAACTAAGATACTCGAAAATTACGGGGAATATATGTTTTGGGTGTTTAAACTGTATATGTAAATAAGATGCTCGAAATTTATGGGAAATACGGCGATGAAGAATCATGCATGTATAGATGATGTGTGAGTGTAGTTTCGCACAGGTTAGGAATTTAAAACAGTGTTTCATTTGATGAAGTGATTCTTGACTTGTTGTAGTGTAAAGTTGATGCGTGACACATCGATCATGTAACGTCTAAAAGTAACTTGATATTTGTACAAAAGAAAGTTATGATAGATGTAAAATGAACGACTTGTTCTCAAATATAAAAAAGACTTGACTAGAGATACGTCAAAAGTAAAAAATAAAAATCCATATTGTGGATAACAATCAAAAACCATCCACTAAGATTATTTGCACCATATTATATATTTTTTTAAATAATAAAGTGGTTGTTTTCTTTACGTCTATTCTAACCTATATACGATAGTATCAACTGATTTGCTATGCAAGTGCCAAACTCTCATAAGAAAACCATAGGGAGACAAACTGCTTGTGAAAAACCTTTGAAGGGGTAGTTATAAATACCTTAACAAATTGTTCTTATTATGAATATTTTGAAGTAACTCTTCTTCAAAATTCTACTCCTACATCCTTAACCCTTAAACAAATTAAATCATTAAATATGAAATAAAAAATGAAGAGGGTACCATAAACATAAATAGAATGTGATTTTAACATACTGAAACTTCCATATTTGAAGCATTATCATGATTTCAAAGGAGGGTAAGAAAACACAATGTGTTGAATCTCTGAATAAATATTTGATGTTAGGTAAATGTTAACTTCTAAAATATAATATAAGATATATTTTTATTACATCACATGACTAATATTACATTTGCTAATAATCCTAAAATGGCTAAAATCATGATATAAGCTAATATCATAATATTAACAATGATATTAGTTGATATGATAATAACGACTACAGGTTTTATTTGTTTAACACGTTTTAAATTTAAATACTTAAATCAAAACATGAGATACAATTAATTCAAGAGTGTTTCTCGTGATTTAATCATGAGTGAAGAAGTTGTTTCCATAGATATTATTTTCGTTCTTGATCTAGCTAAAATGCTGTCAAAATATCAAAAACAGTATAAATGATTGACATCTAGTCTCAGAAGACTTGCTCAAGTATTCCGGCAATACTAAACATAGTTAAAAAAAACTAAATAATTCAATCAATTAAAATTTCATAAATATAAATATAAAATTTGAATGGTACACATGAATAGTTATAGTTATGTTACACAACAAACATTGACCGTTGACCTTATCCCCAATCAAACTTCAACTCTTCCTTCAACAACTTTCAAATTTCCGCCAACCTAATCTGCCTGTAAAACACGACCGAGTCACACCGAGTCAACTCAACTCAACTCATCTTCTTCCTTCAAGCTTCCAATAATCCCCCAAAAACGTCTTTGCTCCATCCAAACTCGGATAATACGTCGGTTCCAAATACATCTGAGCTAACGAATCACTCGAATCAACCGTCACAAACGCTAAGCTACCTTTCGCCTCAACACTGCCCATCACCACCACCAACAACTGCTTATAACAATAGTAAAATTTCTTCACCGCCGATTCAATTGCTTGTAAGCTTTGTAACATATGTATCTTCACCGCATCGTCTTTCATCCGGTACAACTTCATCGCCGTTTCCTGTACCCTAGGTCCGCCCATCGGATCTACTTCAACGTCTAAAATGTATGGTACTTTATGCCTTAGGTTTTTCGATCGTTTCGTTATCACAATCAACGCTTTTGATCGGAAACAGAACGATTCGGTTTCGGAACTTGTTTTGATATCGAGCTGCTGTTTTAATTGGAGAAAATCGTCTGGATCCATTAACAGGTGAAGATCTGAAATCTGTGTTAACAGTTTCCATATACGTTCTAGAATGTAACAATTGTTTGATGCGTTTTCAAAATCGTTTGAATCGATTTGTGATTCGATTCGTTTTAGAAGGTGTATCGCGACGTGGATCCACGATTCGAGGATCTGGTGAGTTGTGAATAGCGTTCGGTTCTCGTAGTTGTTGACGTTAGCTTGCTCCGGCGGTGTTTTGGTGACGGAATGAAGCTCCGATGGTTTGCAAACGGCGTCGTATTGAAGACTTGGTTTACCGTTTAGATTTGGTTCACCTAACCCTAACGTGTAACTACATCGCCTCATGTTACACTCGATCGAGTACTGAATGTGATGTGCTATGTTTTCAGCTTTTTTCCACGTGTCAAGTCGAGGCAATAAACTTTCCTCGCTTGCCACGCTGAGTAGAACCGTCGCGACCTCATCACGACGGTTCAGCTTCCACACATCCGCAGAGCTTCCCTCTCGCGTTAAAACACCTTTACTTTCATTTACATCAACTATAGGCGCTGTCCCAATATCCTCCTCACAAAACATAGAAATAAGCTCAATCTGACTTGTCGCAAGCGACTCGAGCCTCCGACTCCATTCGCGGTGATTCGTGTATGGTCGAGGATCCGATAACACGATCGATACGAATCGGAAAGTAAACTCGAGCGCGTGCAAAGCCGGTTTTACTACGGATTCGTTTCTCCATTCAGGAAACTCTTGTTTGTTCCAAAGCTCTTTGATTTCAGGAAGGCGTAAGTAATGTTCGTATGCGATGCAAGCGGTTTCGGACGCAGGAGATAAGTCGAGAGCACGAACAGGTGGTGGTGGAATTAAGGATGTAAGTTTGTTTGATGATGAAGGTCTTGGTGATCTGGTTGGCATGTTATCTGAGGATGCTATTTTTCCTTTGCAATCAAGATCAACCATTTTTTCTAAATACATAACAGGTTAGTATTGATATTTTGAATATTTTTGTTGTTGTGGAGATTGAATGAGTTTTTTTGCAATGAAGTTGTAGTTGAAATTACGTATTTATAAGGGAAGGGGTAATGGATATGGGTGATGTACAGAGAGAGAAAGAAACGCGTGTGGAACCGAAGAACATGGAATTTGAAAGTCGCCGCAATGTTGAAAATGTTTTTTTATTGTTTTAGTTCTAGAATTATATAAACTTTTAATAAAAGGTTTTGTGGTATCTTAAATTTTTAATATTAACGTGTTAGTTATCTAGAGGTAAAAAAAGGTTTTTCGTCAACATTTTTGTTTTTTTATAGCGAAATTAAAAAGTCTCTCATCTTGGTAGCCAATGACGACCTCGTGCGTTCCGCAACACAGACAACGTTAAGGAGCTCAAGCTCTCATATTTAAGGGAAAAAAGCCACTAGCCCGTTTGTTCGTAAGCACTACGAGACGTAAAATATGAGGAGGAGGTAATTAAAATTCATTCGGCTTAAGGATCGAACTTGTGTTGCTATAAGTCTCCCTTCATTAATATGCACCTAAAACATTGTCTTTTATTTGGATGAAAAATATGAGGAGGAGGCTATAGCTGATTGGCTTAACTCTGCACCTAAAACATTGTCTTTTATTTGGATCGAACTGATGCATTCTTTTTTATGGTTAACTTTGTATCTTTTTTTGGCTTATTGCTAGTATTAGAGAATTATTGTTAGAAAAATAAATTTTGACGTATATCTGGATCATTTGTACATTCTGCATTCTGATTCTTTCCATCTGTTTTATGTATATATAAAGAGGGATCCAGATGATGTTCAATAACTAGTAAGTATACTTTTAACATAAAAGTTTTGCTACATAAATTATAGACATATATATGTGTTATACGTATGTATGTATGTATATAACATCAAGAAAATGATATAAGTGAGTATGGTGAATTGGTGATACATATAGTTAATTAATCCACCCATAATTAATAACAAACATGGGAAGTGAGACGTAATAATAAATGGTCATAAGACGGATATCCTGTTATTTTCCAAAATATTATATTTATTGGCTTGATGTATTATTTATATGGTAACATTTAATGATATTATATAAAAAGATATAAAATTAAATTTTGTTATGGAAAATGAGTTGTGACAGGTGGATGGAAGAAGAAAATTAAACTTATCCATAACAGATAAAGTACCAAACCTTCGATGAAATGGGCACGGGTCGGATCATATTTACCTACTAGGATAAAAGAAGCTTCCCAACCAGAAATATTCGTCGATGTTTTATTTATTCATCCTTACGTTTTTTTCTTAAGCGCATGCACACATAAAATGTATTTTTAAAATTCTTTACTATTCATCTTTTGATGCTTAAAATCGTACCAATTTGGTAAAGATAAACATATATGCTATCAAAGCCTCGACCAACCATTATTTCTTATTACTTTATATTTAACATTTGATAGATATGCTCCAAATTTAGTTCACCAATCAATGCACGCTCATTGTATTTACTAACAGTTACGATTTTAACCTTTTTATTCTACTATTGTTTTGATCTTTGCAAACAGTTAAAACTAAGTATGCAGGTAAAGCGTAAAAAAATAATACAATGGTTATCGATATCGTTATTGAAGACGTTACTAGTTCCATGATTTATTCATCGACTTGGAATCCATCTTTGGCCAAACAATCAAATTAAGTTAAATAAGTTATTACTATAATGCAATTTAGTTCAATATACATATTAGCAACACAATTATATGTTTAAAATGTGTGTAATAAAATCAAGAAAGATGTATATGAAAAAGAAAAAGTTAAACGGGACATAATAATAAGAATAAATTAATAAGCAACCAATATCTTAGTGATTCGGATAATCGGATTTGATAAGTTGTGTTGCAAAGTTGATTCGATACTCATTTTGTTTGAAAAATAATTAATGAGGATATTAATGATGACATGGAATGGGAGACCAATTCCGTCATTTTATTTTATTTAACGCCGGATAAAGGGGAGAGTTAATTGTTCACTATATTTTGTAAATGACGATATTGCCATTGATGTGTATTTGTGGACTACAAATTTAAACTCAAGTGCCCCTGTCTCGCCGCCAAAACGACCATCGCCGGACGTTGAATTTCACGTCTCCTTTGTGGGTTTTCTCTTTAATAATTTTTTTTAAACAACAACGTATTTATATTAAGATTAATTACATCAAGTGTCAGTGTTTAAACTAAACTAGAACCAAAACATTTAAAAGAAACAAAGAGATCACTGGTTTTCTCTTTAATATTCTAACTCTAAGTTTTTCTTAACTTTTTTATTGCCAATTTAGATTACTTTTTTTTTATTGGCTCGTATGTTTATGTCTATTTCGCTGCAAAAATAACTCGTCTCAAATGAAAAAATCTAGTAGCCAACTTGGAAACCTTAAATTTTGTATGAATAGAAGTTGAACTCAAGCCTTCCATTTTGTGACATTTTAGGTACCTCATTTCAATGATTTGGGTTGAGGATCTGAATTACTTAAACTAATCAGCCTTATGTCGGAGTTTAAGCTTGAAACCTCTTAATAGTCTCGCTCCCTTGGTTGTGGGTGGCCTATAAACTGATTGCTTCATGTGTCTTGCTCTTGTGACGTGGGTGTCATAGGCCGGTTAGCGAGTCCGGTATACTCGTTTTTATTAGAGCTCGCTCTTATTATGTCATATTTTTACTAAGTTTAATAATACCCAAAAACAAATTAAACATTAAAAAAAAAAAAGTGGTCACCCATCCACCACCCTATTTCAAAAGTTCATAATGAATGCACATGTTATGGAACTCTTTAGTCTTTCACCACGTTGATAATACATATATTGGCACCAATTAGGTACGAGCTTGAAAGTGTAATGTTGGTATCATTTTTGTTTCGGGTTCGGTAAATTACATAGAATTTTAAAATGCAAATACATTCCATAATATTAGGGAAGTTGTCGATCACTCTCAATTTGGCTATCCAACACGTTTTATGTGTTGTAACATCATGTCTAGCACAAAACGTAATTTTGTTATTTTCCATAGATATCACGTTTTAAAGATGGCTTAAATTATTAATATTAATCAATAACTTTATGTTTGTTTAATCTATCTAATATTTCAAGGTTTTAGGAAGCAACTTTTTTGGGGGGAAATTTTTTTGTTTTCTATAATAGAAGTTTTGAAGGTAAAAAATTAAGTGGAATTTTCACAATGCATGAGTTGATGGAGCCAAATTTTTAAGTATTAAATAGTTACAAATTTTTAAACATAATAGTTATGATTTTTTATAAATATTATTATTTAACCCATTTGTATCACACGAGTATTAAACCTAGTTTATCAATATGGATGAAACATCTATAACGTAAAACACATAATCAAATTTAGTAAGTAATTATATTACCAAACATAATTTTTCATAATCGAACTTTCTTAATCAATAGTCATTGGCATATTCCAATCTCCAAAATACTTTAAATGCATATTTTTACCCATTCAAATGTATATTTCATTGTACACACCCTTTATTGCATATTTAATGATCTAAAAAATTAATTGTATTTTTCCTTTACAAACCTATTTATTTGTAAATATATTAGTTTTTTTAAAGTAACTTATATCATGGCTATTTTACCCTTAAATGTACTAAAACTTAAAAAATACGTATATATACTTATTATTTAATTTTTTACTCGTTTTTTACATTTTTCCAATTTTTGTTTTTTACATTTCTAATATTAGTTTTTCCGAGTAATGCACCAATCACAAATAACAAATATCAAAGTTTATGGTTAAATGTTTCTTGATTGGTGTTACTAAAAAATGCTTTGGTATTTATTGTTTGTGGTTGGTGTTATTTGAAAAAATTGATCATAGAAATGATGAAAAAATTTAGGAAAAACATCAAAAAGGAGTGAAAACAAATAAAAAAACAATTAAAAAAGTATGTATGCAACTTTTAAGTTTTAGTACATGCAAGGGTAAAATAGTCATTATATACACTATTTTTAAAAATATAATTCACCATGGGTATATTTACAAGTTAAATAGGCTTATAAGGGGAACATGCAATTGAAATTTTTAAATGAGTAAAACTATGTAATTATATACAAGGAAACAATTAGTTTTTTTAGATAAGTAAATTTGCAATGTATACCAGGAAAAAGATACAATTATTCTCTTAATCAAATATTGTCAAATTCTCTGTTTTATAGCAACTTGTATATTATACTAATAATAATAACAATAATAATAGCATTATCTATATTAAGTTACCTCGACATGGTTCTAATATCCTTCGGTTAATTATATATTTTGATATGCTGTTTCATGTCTTTTAATTTAATAAAATAATATAGGATAATTTTTTGTTCAATTACCTTCATATTTTAGAAAGTATTTGAGTAGATAAGGTTTGGTATATAAGTTGCCAACCAAAGATATGAGTCGACATCCAGTTTCTTCTTTTATTAGGTAAAATTTTGTGGCATATAAAAGTAAACTAAAATATGTATCACAAATAGTTGTCTTTCACCCGACAACCTCATCCTAGCTATTTAAAATAATCCGTATTTGATTAAAATACTAATTAATAAATATGATACCTTTGAAATATAATAAATAAAGAAGACCGTATTCTGGATGAAACTTCCACCGATTTTACTTTATATTTTCTTTATCTGATATCAAAATTTCTCAAGAACCTTATTTTAACTCTCAAAACTATTTTTCTTTTAATAAATTAATCGTATCCTAGTGTTGACATATATATATATAGATAATCGAATGTGTACGTCGATCTTTCATATATTATGGTCATTACATAGTGTAGTTTATACCAATGATCCTTAGCTTAAATGGCTAAGGAGAAGTACAGACTCCAGACTCAAAAACTAGGGGAGGTCTTGGGTTTAAGTCTCATCTAAAACAAAAAATAAAATAAATAAAACAGAAGGTTCTAGGTTGGATCAGGAGGTTTTTCTCATCAAATACGAGTTTTCTCTTGTGAGAATTAAAGATGTGGTTCCGGCTGAAAAACGGATTAATTAACCCGATTAAGATAAACATAGTGCAGTTTATGTTAGTTGACATGATAGATATATAGTTTATATAAGCCGATCGAAAACTTACGCACATGAATATATGCAAATACCATTTTCAATGGACCCACACACATAAGCATGTCTTCCAATGCTTTTTAGACTCGACGATATATAAGGGTTGGTTAACAAAGAAACTCCCCCCTATTTCTTTAAACGAGAACAAACTTATATATATATATAGATTGATAATTTATAAAGATAAAACTAATTAAAATCTTGAAAGAGAAAACAAGTAGCTATCAACTATAAAGGTGACTGAATCTAAAGATTTCTTCTCAAGGAATATATTTGTGGCATAAATCTTGACACCCATTTGGGCATGTTTGAAGAGGTAGATAAGGTCAAACTGTTTGTGAATTGAAGTTGCATGGTTCATGTAAGATATGATTTCATTTAAATTTTAAATGCTATGATATCAGTCAAAAGTCTGGTCAATGTTTGACTTAGGATACTGGAAGGGTGTTTGAAACTTTCTTTGAAACTTTAAGAATGCTACGTGACGTTTACGCTTCCACTAACTCGGCAAGCTTTAAACTTTCTTGAATATATAACATTTGGTTTCCGAATACAATTTTACATTTTAAACATTGCAGTATTAGATGTTTACTTATTTAACACATTACATGAAATTCCACACTTACCACTTAGGGTAGATAAGAATAGAATAAGGATACTTATATTTTGTCTTTTTTATTGGCTAATAGTAAACTAGTGAAACTACACCGTTCTTCTACCACTTCCACCCTTCGAAATGCTTTGAAAAATATACATGTTTGTACTTGTTAGAATTTAAATAGTTTCCTTAGCAATTTAGGGACAGTGGTGCATGTTTAATTTTATGAAGTGCGGTTTTGATATAATTATCTGTTTACCAATAAAATTTAGGTTTGCATATAAAAAATAGCCCTAATACAAATCTATCTATATTAGTGTTAAATTATTGTCACATCTTACTTTTTAAGGCCATTCACATCACCTATCGCATCATTTTGCTTATATGTAAGTTATGGCAATAATAATTGTTTAAATCAATTAAGATATTATCAAAATCAACATTTCAAATTTGCAATAATCAAAATATTACCAAAATCAATCTTCCAAATCTGCAATTCCGTTTTAATCTTTCATTTAAATTTTATCTTAAATTAATGATTTTAATATTACAATTAAGATACTTTTAAATATAAAAATTACTCAAAATAATACTCTGTTCAACATAAAATGGGTGTTTAGATTTTTATGTATATGTAGGAAACGCTTTCGTGAACATTTCAAATTAGGTTGTGCTTAGAATATTAGGACAAACCTTTCTGATTAGAAACATGGTATATTGGTTTCAACCGGTTCCAACTATCATATTTTAATTTCTACCGGTCCCAACTATTGAATTGGCTGTCAACGCTCCCGGCTTCTATCACTTTGGCAACCAATTGTCTATCGTTAAACTTTTTTGACGTCGTTATTTTTTTTCGAATTCAAAACCGTTGTTTTAGTCCTTTTGATCAGAAGGAAATACGAGACGATTGATGTAAAAGTTATCTCGAAACGGCGTTCCGGATGATTAATTTTTACATCCGATTGAAGCACCATTTTGTCGTTCGGAGCGCCGTTTCGAGGTGACTTTTACATATATAGACTCGTATTCTCCGTCCGATCAAAAGACTTAAAACATCGGTCTTGAATTCGAAAAAAACTTAACGACGTTAAAAAAATAACTTGACGGACCGTTGGTTGTCAAAGTGATAAAAGTTGAGACCGTTGACAGCCAATATAATAGTTGAGACCACTAAAAACCAATATGATAGTTAAGACCAATACAAACCAATATACCTAAAAACATTGTACTGGTTCATTGAAGTATTAAGATAACTATATTTATGGGTGGGTCGGGTGGCAACTTTAACCCATGCTATATGAGTTAGTCAATTTCTTGTGATTTATTCATGTAACCATACATTTTTATGATTTACTCTATTTTAATGTTTACACATTAAATAATTATTTTTTATTGTGATTTATATTATATTAATATGATATTTAACTATTAAAACCGTGTAACACACATGTTATAATTTAGTTATACTATAAATCAATAGGTAGGTTCATTGGTGAATCAAAAGCTACCAACAAATATTCAGATGTACATTTGAGCACATCTAAATTGTATTATATAGAACTAGTTTAGTACCCGTGTTACGTTTGGGAAAACAATTCAAGTGATGTTTTTAAGGTTGTTCATGAATGTTCTATTCAGCTTTGAGACAAAAACGTGTTAAACCGGAACACTTGATATATTTTTAAAAATTAGATTTTTAGTATAGCAATATTATACTCAAATTAAACAGAATAAAGTGCTCTGTTTTATGGCGTAGTTTATTTAAAAAAACGTATAAAAATGTATGTGTATTTATAAAACAATGAAGTCTTTAATTGTATGTTATTATTAACTTTATCCATAAGTTTCATTTTTAAACCCTATCAAATATAAACCGACTCACGTACAACCTTTGTAGTAAAAGGTTAAAAATATAAATACTCTTAAATTTTTCAGAATTCTCCAAAATATTAGGGGACGAAAAATGTAATTAGTTTTATTATATAAATTTTATATACATATTTTAAATAAAAAAAACATTAAAGTGAGATAAATTTTCAAATAATACCACATAAGCTAAAAACTATAAAAAATGCCACATAAGTTTTTTTGTTTTGCTATATTATATAAGGATAAGGCTCTTAACTCAATATTTTTTCATTAACTTGATTTTTTTAGTAACTCTCATTTTTTAAGCTTTGTTTTAAAAAAAACTAATTTGTGGTCGTGTTCAATCTTTCTCTTAAGAGTGAACGCACACCATAGATTTTGTTAAGAAAAAAGTTGCATTCAATGTAAGGTATTTTATTTATTATAAGTTATATCAACTACTGATAACGTGCTGCTATCATGAATAATAAAACCGATATCGATGCTTGTGTATAAATATTTTCAATCTATGTGTTTGATCCTTAAAGCCGAGTTGCTCATAAATACTTAACAACCATGTTAATTTATCGTTGTAACACTCGTAAAAAAATTTACAAACATACCGTAATTTCTTGTTTATATCTTACAAGTCACAAATATCATGATTTCTTTTTAAACACAACGGAGTGGGATTAAATCCCACGCGTTCTCCAAGCCACCGTTTCAATTGGACACCGTGTCGCACTGCCATTGGTCAAATCTACTAATCATGTCCAGCTAAGCTACACTTTATCACAGCTAATCACGCGACCCCTCACGTGACTTGTTTCAAAAGTCAAGCTTACGTCGTTCGACACGTCTCATGATGGTCACGTGACTTCCACTCCCATTAATTTTATCTCTGTTAAGGTGTAAGCATTTCATTGGGTGGGCGGTGCCATGTCATTCAATTGCCACGTTGACACGTAGTGGTTGAACAGTTTGATGTCCCAACGGTAATTTGGCTTGTACGTTCAGCTCAATACTTCATGTCTTTTATATTATCCTTTTGACCAAAACCGGCCCATGTTTATTGCATATCTAAAACAAAGATTGTGTTCACATATATTTATCCATATCAAGATTTACATAAATGTTTGAAAGGGATGGTGAGTGTTGGAGGGTCAAACATCAATGGTTAACGTTACTATTTTACGATCTTAATTAAGATCACAAGTTCAAGTCACTGAAATTTGAAAACAAACCATTTGCATAAAGTATAGAGTATAGTACATGGTAAGCCTGGGTATATCAGGTACCCGTGAAAATAACTGATTTTATGTAAAACGGTAGCTAAATCAAATATTGATTGGTATGCCTTTTTGCGTAAGTTTAAAAGGAAGAACAAATATGATTACTTATAAAATTAATAAATTTTCTTATCAAGGCTATAAAGAGTTAGACCGTTCATAAGATGCATGAAATCGAGTTCACAACTTCACATACCAAGAGGGACTGTTCATGGCAATAAATGATTTATATTAAAGTGGAACAATTTCTATTTAATATAATAAATCATAGCTAATAAGTATTATATAATACTATATATGTATTTTTTTAAGGGATTTAAGTGAAATAGTTGATATATAATAAACAAGTCGAGTTCGAACATAACAAAAGTTTAACAAAGCAACTCATGATCGATATGAGGTGAGGTTTATAAACAAAAGTCAAGCCCACCGAATTTAATATCTATTATGTTAAACAAGACACACTTGGGCTTACGTGAAATTGGATTTGACTTTGACATGTTTACATCTTTGTTTTATAAGTTATGATTTGATTTGAAATTCGTAATATACTCCAGTTGCAATGTAAGATCATATCGGTCTATGACTGATGTTATTGTTGTTGTTGCCGCTCAAGTCTTGATGTAATTGGATTCCCCATAAGGTTCGTTGTTTTACGTGGTGGGTTACCCGACCAAATCTAGTTTAATTACTAGGGGGTGGGGATTGATGGTACTGAATGCTCGTTGTGTGTAGGAGCTAGTGAAATTGCTTCTCACTTGCTTGTCGATCTCGTGTTTATTTGTTGTTAGAGTTTTCGATTTGTACTATCATTATGGTTACCGTTTGGTTTCTTCTTCAACAATTCACCGGTTTCAGGGCACAATGTTTGTGTTAAAGTAAAGGTGCACACGTTTTCTTTGTTAAAGAATATGGGTAAGTTATGAGACCTTGTGTGACATAAATAGTGTAGTTTTTCGTTATCAAACTTCCCAGTGTAATGTTGTGGCTTTTGCTTTATTTCGGTTGGGTCCTAGCTTTTTACTAGGGGCTCTTTTGAAATAAAATTTCTAACAATTAAAAAAATTAAACTTGTTAAAGATAGTATATTGTTAGTCTTTGGAAAAGTGAAGTTATAATAAATTTGATGAAAATGGAAAGAAAATGATTATAATGTGGATACAAAAAGATGGATAAGAAGGAAGGAATTTTGGGTGGGAAGACATGAAGAAAGGAAGCATGTTTGTGGGTCGCATGTTCCATCTTTATTTATTTATATTTATTTATATTTATTTATTTGTTTCTGTGTTTGACCTTCGTTTTCATGCTCTAAGGTTATCCGTAGGGACGATAAGTCAAATCACACAAATTCTTTATATTTTATTTAATCAAACTCTGTTTTATTTCTATTACTAGATTAGTACCCGTGTACTATACGGATTTTAGTTTTATAGGTTTTAACTCAATTTATATATTATATTTATTTTTAACATATCTCTTATTAAAGCGATTTGGATATTTACAAATATATTCATATAAAAAATCACATGTTACAATAAAGGATATGATTTATAATAGTTGGTAAATTTTTATTGGAACATATCGGGTTAAGAGATAATTCATGATAATTGTTAATTTTTTTATTTGAACATATCGAGTTATGAGATAATTAATGATAATTGGTAAAACTTTAATTTGAACATATCGGGTTATGATAAATCATAATAATTGATAAGTTTTATTTGAACATATCAGGTTAGAAGATAATTCATGATACTTGGTACATATCGGGTTACGATATAGATCATGATAATTGGTAAATTTTGTATTTGAACATATCGGGTTAGAAGATAATTGATGATAATTTGTGAATTTTTAATTTAAACATATCGGGTTATTTTGAATATGGAGCATACCATGACCCGTCTAAAAATTCTCCATCAAATTAATTTAGAAAACGACATCTAAGCAAAATCCTATGTGAAGTAGTTAAAATAGTGACATGTGGATGTGTTACTCAATTATTAGAATAGTTAGATTAGATTAGATTAGTGATTTTACAAATAATTAATATATTATTTAACTTAATGTAAATAGTTAAGAGTTTTTGGTTTAAGCTTAACAATATATGTTTTTGTGATTATATTTGTTAACAACTTACATCCCTACTTAAAATACTTAGGAAGTTTACGGATTCAAGTCTCATTATATATTGTATATAAAATTGCTGTAAAAGAATTTTTAAAATGTATTTATCTTTGAAATTTGTACATCTATTTCGTGCTTAGATAAAGATTATACGGAGTATCCTTATATAATATAGTAAAACGTAAAAAGCTTATGTGTTACAATTTTAAAGTTTCTGGCTTATGTGGCATCATATGAGGGTTTATCTCATAATAATGATTTTTTATTTAAAATATGTATATAAAATATATTATAATAAAACTAATTACATTTTTGGTCCCTTAATATTTTGGAGAATTCTAAAAAATTTAAGAGTATTTATATTTTTAACCCTCTACTACAAGGGGTGTACATGAGTCGGTTTATATTTGATAAGGTCTAAAAATGAAACTTATGGATAAAGTTAATAATAACATACAATTAAAGACCTCGATGTTTTATAAATATACATAACATTTTTATACGTTTTTTTAAATAAACTACACCATAAAACTGAGCACTTTATGGTGTAATAATTTGAGTATAATATTACTATACTAAAAGTCTAATTTTAGAAGTATATCATGTGTTCCGGTTTACCACGGTTTTGTCTCAAAATTGATTTGAACATTCATGAATATACTTAAAAGCATCACTTGAATGTTGTGTTCCCGAGCGTAGCGCGGACACTAAACTAGTTAAATATAAATAAAACTGAATCATATTTCAGTAAATTGAATTACTAAGTTTTTCTTTAAACTATTAAACTCACTCGTGTTATTTTATAAGTATTTAAAGTTTCAAATATAACTGAGTTATTGGAAAGGTATGTATCTTGATTATTACATTATTTAGTAATTACTTGTTTGGGGTTAACTTAAATAAAACACTTTATTTTATAACTTAGCTATCATTTAGTGAATAATTTTTACAATCACCTCTCACTCCACATTAAACATGAAATAATATAAGGGGGGAGGAGTGGTAACGAGGAACCACACGAGATACACGAGCTCGCGAGCTCTTTGTTCCTTGCAAAACGAGATCGAGCAACGAGGTCATTAACGAGGTGGTGAGCTCGTCCACAAGATGCAATATTATTAACTATCGGAGTATGAAATTTTTGTTCCTTGTCTAGAACCTTGGGAGAACCACTCCCACTTCAAAGAGGTTCTAAGAGGTGTAAAATTGAAAGTTTTGTTCCATATTCTGATTGGTGGAAAAAGTTCCTTGTAGGAACCTTGGGATGACCACTCTCTAGTCTCTCCTCCCTAATAACTAAATAGCGAGTAACTTTCAGTATGTTTAGTTTATATCACTTACTTTAACGTCATATTAAATTTCATAATAACTAGATTTTTGCCGTTGGCGCGCTATGCAGCAGCCGAGTTTTAGTTCGTATACGTATCACGGTGTGTAGTATTATGTCTCGCACGTCACAACGTAAAGTCGTTAATATAATTTAAAAATCAATTATAAAAAAATAATATAAATAGAAAAAAATCAAAAAAGGAAAAATTACCATTTGTGTAAATATAATCCGAAAAAAGAAGTTTTTTGCCATCCAAAAACCGACACGTGACAGTTACCGACCTTCAAACTTAGTATATATATATATAATAAATGAACAAATTAAACCTAAGTAAATTTTGTTTTCTTTGAACGGGCAATGGAACTAGATAAAAATAAATAACAAGATGATAAAATACAAGACATCAAAGTAAAAAATTATACCATTGATTCTAATTGAGATTTGCCCATTTCTAACGATCTAGATTTGATATTAATAAAATAACGATTTGATTTGTCCCAACAACTCTTAAGAAAATGGTTGAATAAATTTTCTCTTCTTCGATTGTAAAGATCTCACTTCAAGAAAGTTCAAGAGGTCTATGACGGTGAACAACAAAAGCTGAAAGTTTTCACCATGTTTTGTTACTTGAAAAGAATTGACGTAAGTTTAGAGAAACATCAAAAATAAAAGTAACTTAAAACATATTTAATTAACAGTATTTGCGAGATTCAGTTAATCATTTTATAATTAGGCACATCAACACCTTATCCATATAAAAAAATATTTGGTTGTAATACCAACTAATTGGGAAAATGACATTTGAAAGGGCTGGTATTTTTGTTGATAATGAATTGTTAAAGGCCACCAATCAAGCATTAATTAATTATTTGGCTATCTTTTTATTATGTTTTGAAATTTCAAAATTAAATTGAATTTTTAAATCCCCAACCAAGCAGTTTGACAAAAATTAAGCTAATTTATTGTGATAGTGTTTCAAACAAACATGAGCATGATCTTTGTCTAAAGATTCATCGACATCATCATCTTTAACAAAGTCCCGAAAATTCAAACACTCTTCTAAAAAGGAGACAAATATGAAAACGTATAGTGGTTTATCATGTTAACTACTAGTATCCGATATCTTTTACGCGATAAGTCAAGGGATGTAAGTGGGAGGCTAGGAACTTGGATGATTATACATATTCACCGGGATAAAGAAAATGCGTGTTCTTATTTCATTCTTCACATGTATTTCCAATAAATTTACTATGAGTGGGCTTTTTTTAATTTGTTTGTTTGTTTTTCTATTTAGATGTTAACATAAATAAAAGGATAACTTTGTAAGACATAATAAAGATTTAATTTTGTCTCAATTAAATCACTAAAAGTTTATTTTATTTTAATTCAATAACTTAACTTTAATAAAAAGTGTTGTTAATATAATATGATGTCACAATATTGTCTCATAGTTGCTAATGTTATTTTTCTCTATAATGAATCACATCTAATCTAATATGTAATATAAATATATATTATGACATCACAAATTTAAGATATCTATATAATAATTCAAGGTTTTAGGGGGCAACTTTTGGAGGGAATTTTTTATAAAAGAAAGTTTTAGAGGGAATATATAAAATACCATGCATGAGTTGATAAAACAAAATATCTTTAAATATTAAATATTTACAAATTTTTAAACAAAATGATTATGATTTTATAAATATTATTATTTAACCCGTGTGTAACACACGGGTGTTAAACCTAGTATATTATATGAGGTAGATTTAACAAAGAGAGAATTGTTATATTTCTCAAAACACAACAAGCATAATGTACTATGTATTTAAAGTATGATTTGAAGAATATACAATTTAATGAAGGATAAAATAAGAATAAGATTTTGTCAATAAAGTGTGCGAATCGCCTTATCACATTAAAACCGGATCAAACGAATTCTAATTTAGCTCATTCAAGCGGTATTAAAACCGTCTCGTCAAACTTTACCATTTTCGCTTCTAGGATTTGCCTTTTAGTGTTTTAGTTTTAAATTTACTTTTAATCTTTATTAAAGTATAGCCTTATGGTTTAGTTTTTAGATTTTAGGTTTTTTATTTGTGAGGTGAGAGGGTTTTTGGGAGGTGAGGTTGGGTGAGTTTAGGTTTTTTTAGGGGGTGGTGGTGGTTTTAGGTTTTTGGGGTGGGGTGGGATGGGTGTAGAAGGTTTAACGGCACGTTTCTAACACTACAAGAATTACTTTAATAGGTGTTTGTTTAACTCAGTTTGATGTAGCTAAAATCATTTCTCATACTTTCTAGGCAAAATTCACGTTCTAAGAAAACCATCCTTTATACAGTTTTACACCTTAAAAAACGTAACTTATATGATTGTCCTCTAACAAAAAACCATGTTATCTTTCTGTTGTTACGATTAAAGTGGGATCAAATCTGATATTCAAGTGGGTCCATGTTGGAAGGTGAAGCTTTATTATTATATAATGGAGCTTGATTACATATAACATGAAGGAGACTGAACTAGACGTTATATCGTCTATTATTGATGCTTTATGTAACATCCTTAGTGAGGTTGTCATTTGGATTTGGTATAACTTGTAAGAAAAGAATATTTTTTGATGGAGCAAAATAACATGTAACATGCTAGCTAGGAAATAGGAAGCATATATGATGTGATACATATTTGAATGTCAAAGTTTCAACCACTAGACAAACTTGTTGCATCAATACCAATTAATCCAATAAACCATATTAAATGTCTACGTATCGTTTCTAGTTTCAACCATCACATGGTTAGTAGAGTATTCAGTCTTTGTGTGGCATGTGAGTTTATCAATGATAAATTCTTGCTGTTATTAGTTATGATAGTCCAAATAAAATTGAACATATTTGTGTACAACACATGTTTTGAACAAGTTTTTCATGGGCCACGTTTTATACATAGTACATTCGATCTAAAAGTTGATTATCTTAGATACACACATCACCGTTAGAAACTAGAACTACAACATACATAAATCATAAACTCGTTAAAAGTGCACATTGTTTACCCATAATACAAGTTTTAAATGAACGTGGTACAATGTTTTTTAAACATGTTTTCAATAAGTATGTAATTTTAATTTTTATAAGTTTAAAGGGGAGTGCATCCAAATGACAATAATATCAATCTCACTTAAGAATAGAACACTCGTCTTTAAAGCCCAACAAATGATCTGTTTATAAGGATGAATCATGAAAATTTAGCTTTAAATCAAAAGATTGTGATAAGAGTACCGAGTACATAGCACGTAATTTTATTATCTAGTGGGCCTAGCCTGCGCTTGGTACAATGGGCTATGTAATCTTTAATGGTTTTTTTACATATTTTTACTTCCTAAGCTCATCAATTACATATTTACCCAAACTTAAAGTTTAATTACACATATCCCCTTTGACATAATAAATTACTTATTTACCCATTCTTTTAAACAAACCATAAAAAATATAATGATATATTTATGAAGATCATTAAGGGTAAAATAGTAAATCAAAAGGCTATTTTAAAGAAATTGGGTAAATATGTAATATATATGATTTGGGAAGGGAAAATATGTAATTGAATTTAAGGAGTGGGTAAATATGTAATAAATGATCTTATGAAGGGGATATATGTAAATGCCCCATCTTTAATAATCCTCTCTATGACCAGTGACGGATCCAGGATTTTTTTACTATTGGTTCACCTTTTTTATGGCGAAAATTCTCAAAACCTAACTTTGTATTTTTCGACTCGAGTCGGGTCAGAAACAACAAAATTCACTATCATACTACCAAATGAACGTTAAAAACATGCTGTGACACCCCGCCCGGCGGCGGAAACACCGGGCTGTCATTGGAATTGGATATCCATAGTAAACAAAGCACATGGTATTTATTTATTAAGCCAAATAGTGATTAATACATTTAGAACATGAGTCTTGAATAGAAACGACAAAAGTAATAAAAACTGAAACAGTAAATGCAAAGTCTTTATTATTATTCTAGGTCCAAGGCAATCCTATGTCTTGGCAAAAGCAGCAAAACAATCATAAGCAACACCTGAAATATGTGAAAATAAAGTTAGCTACACAAGCTAGTGAGTAAAACCCAAATTGAATAGTAATAGTATTGAAATCCGAGATCAACAAGATATGCTGCGCAATCCCACATGTATAGTAATTTCGTAATATCACCCTACCAGGACCCCTAGAATAGAATAGCACACCAACCACAATAGAAAACATAGTATCTCGTTTAGCCATTTGTCATGAGAACCACTCATGTAATAAATAATGACAACTTTTTATAACCGTCGTTTACCGTCTCGATATATAAGTCATCATTTAGCAATTTAGGGACATGGCATAGTATAGCATCATAGCATAGCAACATAGTATAGCAACATAGCATCTCGACATAGTAAACATGGAATTAGAAAGGCCGGGTTTAAATCACCTATCGATGTTGTACAAGCAGGTGGGTTTGTCAAACCATTAGCGCTAACATTGTACCGGTGGGATTACAAAGCAATAAAACTACTTTTAACTAACACATAAGATTGCATCAAGCCGCGAACTAGATTAACATATTTGTATGATCTCTTTTAGAAAACAAATAGAAAACGCAATATAGTAAAAGACATATTTCAGCCCCAAAATAGTAAAATGGAAAAAGGGGAGTGACTTTACTCACCTTAAAATCCAAAGATAATAGTAACACTAGAATCGCAACTAGAAAGAACCGAGGATCGCCCAGATATTAGAATCACCTAATTAACCGGGAAAACCTTATTTAGAAACGAAGCAAGTAACACAATAACTAGAATCAAGAAACTAGAACTTCTAGGGTTTCGGATTTAAGATTTGGGATTTAGGGTTTTTTGAAATACAATTTGGGATTTAGGGTTTTGAAATACAATTTGGGATTTAGGGTTTTGAAATACAATTTGGGATTTAGGGTTTTGAAATACAATTTGGGATTTAGGGTTTTTGAAATACAATTTGGGATTTAGGGTTTTGAAATACAATTTGGGATTTAGGGTTTTGAAATACAATTTGGGGATTTAGGGTTTTATACGAAACGTGGCAGTATTTTGTATTAAATATATTTTATACGAAACCATTTTTAGTTTTCTTGAAATATTAAACTTATGTTTTTAAGCTAATAAAATAGTTTCATCTTAAATATATTATTAGGTTATTAGAAAAGTATAATTAAATGATTTAAAAGTGAAAAATATGAAAATTAAAGAAATGAGGCCAATGGGTTTCGAACCCGTGACCCTGGGGTATAAACCAACAATACTAGACCAGTAGACCAGAAAGTCTTTTTGTTAAGAATCTCGTTTTTAAATGTTTTTTTAACATTTGTTTACCAACAAAACCCATTTCCAAATAAACCCTAGAATGAAGATCGATCCAATTGATCCAAACCTGTTAATCACACCAAGAACAAGTATAGGGCTTTTAAACTACATCAAGTCGTGATCATTTTGATATATGATACTTACTTGATTGGTTACGAATTGATCCGATTGAGGACGAAGAACAAGACGACGGTTTTGGGATCAAGCTTGAGTTTTTGATGATTGTAGTTAAAATTGATTAACCAGGGAGTGAACTCAATGTCGGAGAAGTGTTTTGGTTGCTTGAATTGGATTATTTTCTTGTTGAAAACTGATGAACACGTTAGAGTTGATTTGCGGTTGAAAAATGATTAATTGGTGATCAATTGGTTGAGTTAAACTAAATTAAACACTTTCATCAGTTTCTAATCACCTAAAGGATCGATTCAGTTAATTCAATTTAGTGTATTGAACGTTTTGAGGCGATTCAAGTAAATGGGTATTGAAGCCGAAACATTGCTTTGTAATACACACAGATTCAAGTGTTTAAACCAAGAATTGGAGGTGGTTTCGGGTTCGAACATGGTCCACGATCATTTGTATGGCTTTAATTTGATTTTTGGTGCTAAAATCGGGTTTAAAACACCTCGCCGGAGTCGGCATTTTCCGGCCAAAGTGGCCGGAGTTTTGTTCGCCGGAAATACGGGAAAACGGGTGGGGGGCTGGGTTAAAAATTTAACTTAAATATTTACATGACCGGCCCTTTCAGTTTGAGTTGTTTTAAATTAGTTATTATAAGTTTAATAATAGTTTGTAAATTGACAGTTTTGGCCCAAAGTTAATTATATATATTTTAACTAACTAACTAACTTAACTAAATTGAAACGTAACAATTATGTAAGTGACGTTTTTATGGTTTTAGCTCGTTTAAGCCGTTACGAGATTATTTTGAGACTTGGAGGCGTTTTGGTTTAACGTTTTTACTAATTTTCTTTTACGAACTATATATATATATTTATTTATATATATATATATTTTGAGATTTATAGTTCCACCATTATTTATTCGATATACGTGAACGTTTTGAAATGTGAATTTAATTGAGACGGGAACAACGTAGAATCAATGCGTTTATTTATAATAATAATAAACGTTACACTTTGAAGAAATAAATACGATTACAATTTAACGGGTAACAACTTCGGGTCCGAGACGGGCATTCGGGTTCGGGTTTGGGGCAGATGTCACAGTCTCCCCTCCTTATAGAAATTTCGTCCCGAAATTTGCTCAAACCGAAGTAGAAGAAGATGAAGCAAAAAGATGCGGATACTTAACCTTCATTTGGTCTTAAATTCATGTTCACATTTTGAGTTTTAACGATCATTAACGATTGGTTTCTGATTACGCTTGAGTTGTTTGACTTCACGGTCCATAATTTCCAATGGCCGTTCAATAAATTGCATTGATTCATTATCGATATACGTAATAAGATTTTTATCCGATAAGTACTTTTTCAGATTGGAAACATGAAACACGGGATGAACACTGCCCACTTCCGTAGGGAGTTTCATCTCGCAAGAAACTCTTGAGAATTCGATCAATGGAAAAATGAGCATTTTGATTGAGACAAGATCTTAAATAACGAGGTTAACAAGTTATTTATTTTTAATTTGCTTTGTCTCATTGAGAATTGTTTATTTAACTCTTTTCACTTATAAGAGTTTGGTTGAACTATTTGAGTGTAGATTCGAATAAGTTTTCTTTGCTACTCAATATAGGAATAGAATAGGATATCGACTTGCAAATGAAATATTTTAAGTATTTGGATTTAGAATTATTTAAATGATCATCGAGAATAGTCGTGATTAATAGATTGTTTGAAACGAATTAAGTAACCTTACACATGATTAAGTGGCTTATATGCAATTAGTAAAATGAGTAAACAAGTCAAGTGAAAATAAGATGATTAAATATGGCATAGCTACACAAGACAAAACTTACTATGGTTCCCATGCACCAACTTCCATAATTCCGTGTGCACCCGTAATTACTTTAGTTTTTGCATGGACTCCATAGTTCATTCGGTCACGTGCGAGTCAGAAGTCCACAACCATTTTTGGTTAAAATGATGATACGTATAGGTATTGATATTATACTTGATAGAAATAGTACTTGAGAAAATCATATTAAGATGATAAGTAGATTGATGATTCAGAAGAAACTAACGTCCTTTAGGTAAACATTGCTCACATAAATAACTTTGTTCAACGATATAGATAGTTAAATTTGAGTACTAGGTTAGTAACACTTAAGTTTGTGAAAATCGACTCTATAAGTGTAAGATGTAATTATCTAGGTTTTCTGATATTGACCAGGTCATAAGTATTAGCTGATGGTGTACATGTACTAATATAGCTTATTGGGATTTTTCAGAAAAATTAGATTCATGAAAGTTTGATAATGTGGATAATCCGATTTATAGTCTGAAAGAATAGATCACTTAGTTCCTATTGGATTCGATTTTTAAAATGTTTGAATTTATATGACCAACAGTTTTAGTTAAACCAGATGTGTTGGCTATGGAGGTAAACAAGTTTATAAGAGATGATTCTGTTTTTCTATAATGTAGTTTTAAAAGCTAACTAAGAAGTTGAAAGTTTTGATCTTTACCATAGATAAGAGGGTTGATTTGAAAATAAACGACACAATTTAAGTTATAAGTACTTGGTATTGGAAAAACAGAAAACATGGTGTTTGTTGCAAGTCTTTGTGTCATATTTGAGAAAACGGGAAAATGTTTGTATAAATATTTGACCGACGTTAGAATGACCAATCATTTTTTTTTTTTTAAAGAAATCATTCATCACGAAATTTATACGTATATATATATATCTATTTTTTTTTCCTTACAAGATATTAAGACCAAAAGGTTATTAAAATTTCTCTCTTTTTTTTTTAAATATATATATGTATATATATTTTTGTTTGGGAAAATAAGAAAACTATTTTAATAGAATCGAATACCGTTAGTTTTACAAAGTCCATTGATTACACGTTGTGTTAGGGTGACTAGTTTATAAATGAAACACGTTGGGTTTGGATTAGTTCATGAAGACTAGTTACGTAGAATTTCGTTGGGGGTCATATGTATAGATGAAAACATTTAGTTGAATTAGTTCGAAAATAGTTGTGTAGTGAGTTCTCATTAGGTTTGGATAACGAATTCATGGATAGCATCGTCTAGTTGATTAACGAGTACTTGTTTTGATGGTTAGTTCATAATTTTGATAGTAGATTTGTAATGATAGATTAGAAATTGGATTAGAATCTTATAGTTAAATGAGTGGTTATGAAACTATTTGAGTATAGAAGTCAAGTTGAAATATTTTGAGGGTAGACGTTCGATTCAAATGCATTAGCTTATAAGAATAGCAAAATCCGATAACTTTTATTTAGTTGTGGAATTTAGCCTTGACTATAATTTAGAAGTCATCATGAACCTTTGATTGGAGAATCGATAACTGATTTAGGATTAGAAGTACGACTTAGATTCGGTAATCGATATATGCATTATATGCATGATCTGAAGTTTTGGATAATTCGATTTAGATATGTCTTAGTTTTGATTTGAAGTGTTTGGTTTACAATGGTGTGATTGTGTTATATGGATAAGCTAGCGAGTATATCGCACAAGTATTATTGTAGCTTAGAAACAAATGGAATGATGAAACGTAGGATAACACGGTTTTGTAGCAACATCTTTGACCGATAGAAAACATCCGATGTAATAATAGCAACTCGTTCCACTTAGAATATCATAGAATCTTTTGAAACATACCATAGAAAATCACGTAGAAAGTTTAGAAACTTTAGAAATTTTGATTAAATGAAATAGTGATAGTACTTAGAAAATCGTAGAATCCTTTGAACATATCATAGAAAATCACTTAGAAACTTTAGAAACGTTAGTAAATGAAGTTGGAATATTATTTGAATCACTATAAAAATTCATAGAAATAATTATAAATCGTAGGAATGAAAATCATAGAATCATTAAGAAAATGAAAATTTCAATGGCTTAGGAGTGTGTCTTGGTTTTGGACACTAATGACTTATCAAAGTGTTAAGTTCGTTTTCAACGTATTCGAGAAGGCGTGCTTTAGCCTATAGGTTCACACTCATCTCGTACATCCCCAGGTAAGCATACAGGTCTCTTAAAGAGATTTATACGAAATGCTTTGCCTTAGACAGGATGTCCGTGATACAGGTGTTCCCCCTTCCGGATTGCACACGTTCCCACGTTTCAAACTTACTTAAGACGATGACGAGATTCCGCAAAGAGAAAGATCCTAATCATACCGACGAGTCTCTTGTAGCTCCTTCGCGATATCGGATAAGAAATAAGATAAAGAAACAGCATAGAGAAATTCATAAAAAGGAATAAAGAAATAAGTTCTAGAAGAGTTTTCTAAGCACAAGCTACTTGCACTAAGGACTCTTAGGTTATAGTCTAGGTCGGTGTGTTTCTAATACCCTATCCTAGTTCCCTATAACCATGGCTCTGATACCAACTGTGACACCCCGCCCGGCGGCGGAAACACCGGGCTGTCATTGGAATTGGATATCCATAGTAAACAAAGCACATGGTATTTATTTATTAAGCCAAATAGTGATTAATACATTTAGAACATGAGTCTTGAATAGAAACGACAAAAGTAATAAAAACTGAAACAGTAAATGCAAAGTCTTTATTATTATTCTAGGTCCAAGGCAATCCTATGTCTTGGCAAAAGCAGCAAAACAATCATAAGCAACACCTGAAATATGTGAAAATAAAGTTAGCTACACAAGCTAGTGAGTAAAACCCAAATTGAATAGTAATAGTATTGAAATCCGAGATCAACAAGATATGCTGCGCAATCCCACATGTATAGTAATTTCGTAATATCACCCTACCAGGACCCCTAGAATAGAATAGCACACCAACCACAATAGAAACCATAGTATCTCGTTTAGCCATTTGTCATGAGAACCACTCATGTAATAAATAATGACAACTTTTTATAACCGTCGTTTACCGTCTCGATATATAAGTCATCATTTAGCAATTTAGGGACATGGCATAGTATAGCATCATAGCATAGCAACATAGTATAGCAACATAGCATCTCGACATAGTAAACATGGAATTAGAAAGGCCGGGTTTAAATCACCTATCGATGTTGTACAAGCAGGTGGGTTTGTCAAACCATTAGCGCTAACATTGTACCGGTGGGATTACAAAGCAATAAAACTACTTTTAACTAACACATAAGATTGCATCAAGCCGCGAACTAGATTAACATATTTGTATGATCTCTTTTAGAAAACAAATAGAAAACGCAATATAGTAAAAGACATATTTCAGCCCCAAAATAGTAAAATGGAAAAAAGGGGAGTGACTTTACTCACCTTAAAATCCAAAGATAATAGTAACACTAGAATCGCAACTAGAAAGAACCGAGGATCGCCCAGATATTAGAATCACCTAATTAACCGGGAAAACCTTATTTAGAAACGAAGCAAGTAACACAATAACTAGAATCAAGAAACTAGAACTTCTAGGGTTTCGGATTTAAGATTTGGGATTTAGGGTTTTTTGAAATACAATTTGGGATTTAGGGTTTTGAAATACAATTTGGGATTTAGGGTTTTGAAATACAATTTGGGATTTAGGGTTTTGAAATACAATTTGGGATTTAGGGTTTTTGAAATACAATTTGGGATTTAGGGTTTTGAAATACAATTTGGGATTTAGGGTTTTGAAATACAATTTGGGGATTTAGGGTTTTATACGAAACGTGGCAGTATTTTGTATTAAATATATTTTATACGAAACCATTTTTAGTTTTCTTGAAATATTAAACTTATGTTTTTAAGCTAATAAAATAGTTTCATCTTAAATATATTATTAGGTTATTAGAAAAGTATAATTAAATGATTTAAAAGTGAAAAATATGAAAATTAAAGAAATGAGGCCAATGGGTTTCGAACCCGTGACCCTGGGGTATAAACCAACAATACTAGACCAGTAGACCAGAAAGTCTTTTTGTTAAGAATCTCGTTTTTAAATGTTTTTTTAACATTTGTTTACCAACAAAACCCATTTCCAAATAAACCCTAGAATGAAGATCGATCCAATTGATCCAAACCTGTTAATCACACCAAGAACAAGTATAGGGCTTTTAAACTACATCAAGTCGTGATCATTTTGATATATGATACTTACTTGATTGGTTACGAATTGATCCGATTGAGGACGAAGAACAAGACGACGGTTTTGGGATCAAGCTTGAGTTTTTGATGATTGTAGTTAAAATTGATTAACCAGGGAGTGAACTCAATGTCGGAGAAGTGTTTTGGTTGCTTGAATTGGATTATTTTCTTGTTGAAAACTGATGAACACGTTAGAGTTGATTTGCGGTTGAAAAATGATTAATTGGTGATCAATTGGTTGAGTTAAACTAAATTAAACACTTTCATCAGTTTCTAATCACCTAAAGGATCGATTCAGTTAATTCAATTTAGTGTATTGAACGTTTTGAGGCGATTCAAGTAAATGGGTATTGAAGCCGAAACATTGCTTTGTAATACACACAGATTCAAGTGTTTAAACCAAGAATTGGAGGTGGTTTCGGGTTCGAACATGGTCCACGATCATTTGTATGGCTTTAATTTGATTTTTGGTGCTAAAATCGGGTTTAAAACACCTCGCCGGAGTCGGCATTTTCCGGCCAAAGTGGCCGGAGTTTTGTTCGCCGGAAATACGGGAAAACGGGTGGGGGGCTGGGTTAAAAATTTAACTTAAATATTTACATGACCGGCCCTTTCAGTTTGAGTTGTTTTAAATTAGTTATTATAAGTTTAATAATAGTTTGTAAATTGACAGTTTTGGCCCAAAGTTAATTATATATATTTTAACTAACTAACTAACTTAACTAAATTGAAACGTAACAATTATGTAAGTGACGTTTTTATGGTTTTAGCTCGTTTAAGCCGTTACGAGATTATTTTGAGACTTGGAGGCGTTTTGGTTTAACGTTTTTACTAATTTTCTTTTACGAACTATATATATATATTTATTTATATATATATATATATTTTGAGATTTATAGTTCCACCATTATTTATTCGATATACGTGAACGTTTTGAAATGTGAATTTAATTGAGACGGGAACAACGTAGAATCAATGCGTTTATTTATAATAATAATAAACGTTACACTTTGAAGAAATAAATACGATTACAATTTAACGGGTAACAACTTCGGGTCCGAGACGGGCATTCGGGTTCGGGTTTGGGGCAGATGTCACAGTCTCCCCTCCTTATAGAAATTTCGTCCCGAAATTTGCTCAAACCGAAGTAGAAGAAGATGAAGCAAAAAGATGCGGATACTTAACCTTCATTTGGTCTTAAATTCATGTTCACATTTTGAGTTTTAACGATCATTAACGATTGGTTTCTGATTACGCTTGAGTTGTTTGACTTCACGGTCCATAATTTCCAATGGCCGTTCAATAAATTGCATTGATTCATTATCGATATACGTAATAAGATTTTTATCCGATAAGTACTTTTTCAGATTGGAAACATGAAACACGGGATGAACACTGCCCACTTCCGTAGGGAGTTTCATCTCGCAAGAAACTCTTGAGAATTCGATCAATGGAAAAATGAGCATTTTGATTGAGACAAGATCTTAAATAACGAGGTTAACAAGTTATTTATTTTTAATTTGCTTTGTCTCATTGAGAATTGTTTATTTAACTCTTTTCACTTATAAGAGTTTGGTTGAACTATTTGAGTGTAGATTCGAATAAGTTTTCTTTGCTACTCAATATAGGAATAGAATAGGATATCGACTTGCAAATGAAATATTTTAAGTATTTGGATTTAGAATTATTTAAATGATCATCGAGAATAGTCGTGATTAATAGATTGTTTGAAACGAATTAAGTAACCTTACACATGATTAAGTGGCTTATATGCAATTAGTAAAATGAGTAAACAAGTCAAGTGAAAATAAGATGATTAAATATGGCATAGCTACACAAGACAAAACTTACTATGGTTCCCATGCACCAACTTCCATAATTCCGTGTGCACCCGTAATTACTTTAGTTTTTGCATGGACTCCATAGTTCATTCGGTCACGTGCGAGTCAGAAGTCCACAACCATTTTTGGTTAAAATGATGATACGTATAGGTATTGATATTATACTTGATAGAAATAGTACTTGAGAAAATCATATTAAGATGATAAGTAG
This sequence comes from Tagetes erecta, assembly GCA_030867185.1. Taxonomy (NCBI): domain Eukaryota; kingdom Viridiplantae; phylum Streptophyta; class Magnoliopsida; order Asterales; family Asteraceae; genus Tagetes; species Tagetes erecta. The sequence goes on along the minus strand of CM061491.1, from coordinate 16,056,125 downwards.
ATTGATGATTCAGAAGAAACTAACGTCCTTTAGGTAAACATTGCTCACATAAATAACTTTGTTCAACGATATAGATAGTTAAATTTGAGTACTAGGTTAGTAACACTTAAGTTTGTGAAAATCGACTCTATAAGTGTAAGATGTAATTATCTAGGTTTTCTGATATTGACCAGGTCATAAGTATTAGCTGATGGTGTACATGTACTAATATAGCTTATTGGGATTTTTCAGAAAAATTAGATTCATGAAAGTTTGATAATGTGGATAATCCGATTTATAGTCTGAAAGAATAGATCACTTAGTTCCTATTGGATTCGATTTTTAAAATGTTTGAATTTATATGACCAACAGTTTTAGTTAAACCAGATGTGTTGGCTATGGAGGTAAACAAGTTTATAAGAGATGATTCTGTTTTTCTATAATGTAGTTTTAAAAGCTAACTAAGAAGTTGAAAGTTTTGATCTTTACCATAGATAAGAGGGTTGATTTGAAAATAAACGACACAATTTAAGTTATAAGTACTTGGTATTGGAAAAACAGAAAACATGGTGTTTGTTGCAAGTCTTTGTGTCATATTTGAGAAAACGGGAAAATGTTTGTATAAATATTTGACCGACGTTAGAATGACCAATCATTTTTTTTTTTTTTAAAGAAATCATTCATCACGAAATTTATACGTATATATATATATCTATTTTTTTTTCCTTACAAGATATTAAGACCAAAAGGTTATTAAAATTTCTCTCTTTTTTTTTTAAATATATATATGTATATATATTTTTGTTTGGGAAAATAAGAAAACTATTTTAATAGAATCGAATACCGTTAGTTTTACAAAGTCCATTGATTACACGTTGTGTTAGGGTGACTAGTTTATAAATGAAACACGTTGGGTTTGGATTAGTTCATGAAGACTAGTTACGTAGAATTTCGTTGGGGGTCATATGTATAGATGAAAACATTTAGTTGAATTAGTTCGAAAATAGTTGTGTAGTGAGTTCTCATTAGGTTTGGATAACGAATTCATGGATAGCATCGTCTAGTTGATTAACGAGTACTTGTTTTGATGGTTAGTTCATAATTTTGATAGTAGATTTGTAATGATAGATTAGAAATTGGATTAGAATCTTATAGTTAAATGAGTGGTTATGAAACTATTTGAGTATAGAAGTCAAGTTGAAATATTTTGAGGGTAGACGTTCGATTCAAATGCATTAGCTTATAAGAATAGCAAAATCCGATAACTTTTATTTAGTTGTGGAATTTAGCCTTGACTATAATTTAGAAGTCATCATGAACCTTTGATTGGAGAATCGATAACTGATTTAGGATTAGAAGTACGACTTAGATTCGGTAATCGATATATGCATTATATGCATGATCTGAAGTTTTGGATAATTCGATTTAGATATGTCTTAGTTTTGATTTGAAGTGTTTGGTTTACAATGGTGTGATTGTGTTATATGGATAAGCTAGCGAGTATATCGCACAAGTATTATTGTAGCTTAGAAACAAATGGAATGATGAAACGTAGGATAACACGGTTTTGTAGCAACATCTTTGACCGATAGAAAACATCCGATGTAATAATAGCAACTCGTTCCACTTAGAATATCATAGAATCTTTTGAAACATACCATAGAAAATCACGTAGAAAGTTTAGAAACTTTAGAAATTTTGATTAAATGAAATAGTGATAGTACTTAGAAAATCGTAGAATCCTTTGAACATATCATAGAAAATCACTTAGAAACTTTAGAAACGTTAGTAAATGAAGTTGGAATATTATTTGAATCACTATAAAAATTCATAGAAATAATTATAAATCGTAGGAATGAAAATCATAGAATCATTAAGAAAATGAAAATTTCAATGGCTTAGGAGTGTGTCTTGGTTTTGGACACTAATGACTTATCAAAGTGTTAAGTTCGTTTTCAACGTATTCGAGAAGGCGTGCTTTAGCCTATAGGTTCACACTCATCTCGTACATCCCCAGGTAAGCATACAGGTCTCTTAAAGAGATTTATACGAAATGCTTTGCCTTAGACAGGATGTCCGTGATACAGGTGTTCCCCCTTCCGGATTGCACACGTTCCCACGTTTCAAACTTACTTAAGACGATGACGAGATTCCACAAAGAGAAAGATCCTAATCATACCGACGAGTCTCTTGTAGCTCCTTCGCGATATCGGATAAGAAATAAGATAAAGAAACAGCATAGAGAAATTCATAAAAAGGAATAAAGAAATAAGTTCTAGAAGAGTTTTCTAAGCACAAGCTACTTGCACTAAGGACTCTTAGGTTATAGTCTAGGTCGGTGTGTTTCTAATACCCTATCCTAGTTCCCTATAACCATGGCTCTGATACCAACTGTGACACCCCGCCCGGCGGCGGAAACACCGGGCTGTCATTGGAATTGGATATCCATAGTAAACAAAGCACATGGTATTTATTTATTAAGCCAAATAGTGATTAATACATTTAGAACATGAGTCTTGAATAGAAACGACAAAAGTAATAAAAACTGAAACAGTAAATGCAAAGTCTTTATTATTATTCTAGGTCCAAGGCAATCCTATGTCTTGGCAAAAGCAGCAAAACAATCATAAGCAACACCTGAAATATGTGAAAATAAAGTTAGCTACACAAGCTAGTGAGTAAAACCCAAATTGAATAGTAATAGTATTGAAATCCGAGATCAACAAGATATGCTGCGCAATCCCACATGTATAGTAATTTCGTAATATCACCCTACCAGGACCCCTAGAATAGAATAGCACACCAACCACAATAGAAACCATAGTATCTCGTTTAGCCATTTGTCATGAGAACCACTCATGTAATAAATAATGACAACTTTTTATAACCGTCGTTTACCGTCTCGATATATAAGTCATCATTTAGCAATTTAGGGACATGGCATAGTATAGCATCATAGCATAGCAACATAGTATAGCAACATAGCATCTCGACATAGTAAACATGGAATTAGAAAGGCCGGGTTTAAATCACCTATCGATGTTGTACAAGCAGGTGGGTTTGTCAAACCATTAGCGCTAACATTGTACCGGTGGGATTACAAAGCAATAAAACTACTTTTAACTAACACATAAGATTGCATCAAGCCGCGAACTAGATTAACATATTTGTATGATCTCTTTTAGAAAACAAATAGAAAACGCAATATAGTAAAAGACATATTTCAGCCCCAAAATAGTAAAATGGAAAAAGGGGAGTGACTTTACTCACCTTAAAATCCAAAGATAATAGTAACACTAGAATCGCAACTAGAAAGAACCGAGGATCGCCCAGATATTAGAATCACCTAATTAACCGGGAAAACCTTATTTAGAAACGAAGCAAGTAACACAATAACTAGAATCAAGAAACTAGAACTTCTAGGGTTTCGGATTTAAGATTTGGGATTTAGGGTTTTTTGAAATACAATTTGGGATTTAGGGTTTTGAAATACAATTTGGGATTTAGGGTTTTGAAATACAATTTGGGATTTAGGGTTTTGAAATACAATTTGGGATTTAGGGTTTTTGAAATACAATTTGGGATTTAGGGTTTTGAAATACAATTTGGGATTTAGGGTTTTGAAATACAATTTGGGGATTTAGGGTTTTATACGAAACGTGGCAGTATTTTGTATTAAATATATTTTATACGAAACCATTTTTAGTTTTCTTGAAATATTAAACTTATGTTTTTAAGCTAATAAAATAGTTTCATCTTAAATATATTATTAGGTTATTAGAAAAGTATAATTAAATGATTTAAAAGTGAAAAATATGAAAATTAAAGAAATGAGGCCAATGGGTTTCGAACCCGTGACCCTGGGGTATAAACCAACAATACTAGACCAGTAGACCAGAAAGTCTTTTTGTTAAGAATCTCGTTTTTAAATGTTTTTTTAACATTTGTTTACCAACAAAACCCATTTCCAAATAAACCCTAGAATGAAGATCGATCCAATTGATCCAAACCTGTTAATCACACCAAGAACAAGTATAGGGCTTTTAAACTACATCAAGTCGTGATCATTTTGATATATGATACTTACTTGATTGGTTACGAATTGATCCGATTGAGGACGAAGAACAAGACGACGGTTTTGGGATCAAGCTTGAGTTTTTGATGATTGTAGTTAAAATTGATTAACCAGGGAGTGAACTCAATGTCGGAGAAGTGTTTTGGTTGCTTGAATTGGATTATTTTCTTGTTGAAAACTGATGAACACGTTAGAGTTGATTTGCGGTTGAAAAATGATTAATTGGTGATCAATTGGTTGAGTTAAACTAAATTAAACACTTTCATCAGTTTCTAATCACCTAAAGGATCGATTCAGTTAATTCAATTTAGTGTATTGAACGTTTTGAGGCGATTCAAGTAAATGGGTATTGAAGCCGAAACATTGCTTTGTAATACACACAGATTCAAGTGTTTAAACCAAGAATTGGAGGTGGTTTCGGGTTCGAACATGGTCCACGATCATTTGTATGGCTTTAATTTGATTTTTGGTGCTAAAATCGGGTTTAAAACACCTCGCCGGAGTCGGCATTTTCCGGCCAAAGTGGCCGGAGTTTTGTTCGCCGGAAATACGGGAAAACGGGTGGGGGGCTGGGTTAAAAATTTAACTTAAATATTTACATGACCGGCCCTTTCAGTTTGAGTTGTTTTAAATTAGTTATTATAAGTTTAATAATAGTTTGTAAATTGACAGTTTTGGCCCAAAGTTAATTATATATATTTTAACTAACTAACTAACTTAACTAAATTGAAACGTAACAATTATGTAAGTGACGTTTTTATGGTTTTAGCTCGTTTAAGCCGTTACGAGATTATTTTGAGACTTGGAGGCGTTTTGGTTTAACGTTTTTACTAATTTTCTTTTACGAACTATATATATATATTTATTTATATATATATATATATTTTGAGATTTATAGTTCCACCATTATTTATTCGATATACGTGAACGTTTTGAAATGTGAATTTAATTGAGACGGGAACAACGTAGAATCAATGCGTTTATTTATAATAATAATAAACGTTACACTTTGAAGAAATAAATACGATTACAATTTAACGGGTAACAACTTCGGGTCCGAGACGGGCATTCGGGTTCGGGTTTGGGGCAGATGTCACAGTCTCCCCTCCTTATAGAAATTTCGTCCCGAAATTTGCTCAAACCGAAGTAGAAGAAGATGAAGCAAAAAGATGCGGATACTTAACCTTCATTTGGTCTTAAATTCATGTTCACATTTTGAGTTTTAACGATCATTAACGATTGGTTTCTGATTACGCTTGAGTTGTTTGACTTCACGGTCCATAATTTCCAATGGCCGTTCAATAAATTGCATTGATTCATTATCGATATACGTAATAAGATTTTTATCCGATAAGTACTTTTTCAGATTGGAAACATGAAACACGGGATGAACACTGCCCACTTCCGTAGGGAGTTTCATCTCGCAAGAAACTCTTGAGAATTCGATCAATGGAAAAATGAGCATTTTGATTGAGACAAGATCTTAAATAACGAGGTTAACAAGTTATTTATTTTTAATTTGCTTTGTCTCATTGAGAATTGTTTATTTAACTCTTTTCACTTATAAGAGTTTGGTTGAACTATTTGAGTGTAGATTCGAATAAGTTTTCTTTGCTACTCAATATAGGAATAGAATAGGATATCGACTTGCAAATGAAATATTTTAAGTATTTGGATTTAGAATTATTTAAATGATCATCGAGAATAGTCGTGATTAATAGATTGTTTGAAACGAATTAAGTAACCTTACACATGATTAAGTGGCTTATATGCAATTAGTAAAATGAGTAAACAAGTCAAGTGAAAATAAGATGATTAAATATGGCATAGCTACACAAGACAAAACTTACTATGGTTCCCATGCACCAACTTCCATAATTCCGTGTGCACCCGTAATTACTTTAGTTTTTGCATGGACTCCATAGTTCATTCGGTCACGTGCGAGTCAGAAGTCCACAACCATTTTTGGTTAAAATGATGATACGTATAGGTATTGATATTATACTTGATAGAAATAGTACTTGAGAAAATCATATTAAGATGATAAGTAGATTGATGATTCAGAAGAAACTAACGTCCTTTAGGTAAACATTGCTCACATAAATAACTTTGTTCAACGATATAGATAGTTAAATTTGAGTACTAGGTTAGTAACACTTAAGTTTGTGAAAATCGACTCTATAAGTGTAAGATGTAATTATCTAGGTTTTCTGATATTGACCAGGTCATAAGTATTAGCTGATGGTGTACATGTACTAATATAGCTTATTGGGATTTTTCAGAAAAATTAGATTCATGAAAGTTTGATAATGTGGATAATCCGATTTATAGTCTGAAAGAATAGATCACTTAGTTCCTATTGGATTCGATTTTTAAAATGTTTGAATTTATATGACCAACAGTTTTAGTTAAACCAGATGTGTTGGCTATGGAGGTAAACAAGTTTATAAGAGATGATTCTGTTTTTCTATAATGTAGTTTTAAAAGCTAACTAAGAAGTTGAAAGTTTTGATCTTTACCATAGATAAGAGGGTTGATTTGAAAATAAACGACACAATTTAAGTTATAAGTACTTGGTATTGGAAAAACAGAAAACATGGTGTTTGTTGCAAGTCTTTGTGTCATATTTGAGAAAACGGGAAAATGTTTGTATAAATATTTGACCGACGTTAGAATGACCAATCATTTTTTTTTTTTTAAAGAAATCATTCATCACGAAATTTATACGTATATATATATATCTATTTTTTTTTCCTTACAAGATATTAAGACCAAAAGGTTATTAAAATTTCTCTCTTTTTTTTTTAAATATATATATGTATATATATTTTTGTTTGGGAAAATAAGAAAACTATTTTAATAGAATCGAATACCGTTAGTTTTACAAAGTCCATTGATTACACGTTGTGTTAGGGTGACTAGTTTATAAATGAAACACGTTGGGTTTGGATTAGTTCATGAAGACTAGTTACGTAGAATTTCGTTGGGGGTCATATGTATAGATGAAAACATTTAGTTGAATTAGTTCGAAAATAGTTGTGTAGTGAGTTCTCATTAGGTTTGGATAACGAATTCATGGATAGCATCGTCTAGTTGATTAACGAGTACTTGTTTTGATGGTTAGTTCATAATTTTGATAGTAGATTTGTAATGATAGATTAGAAATTGGATTAGAATCTTATAGTTAAATGAGTGGTTATGAAACTATTTGAGTATAGAAGTCAAGTTGAAATATTTTGAGGGTAGACGTTCGATTCAAATGCATTAGCTTATAAGAATAGCAAAATCCGATAACTTTTATTTAGTTGTGGAATTTAGCCTTGACTATAATTTAGAAGTCATCATGAACCTTTGATTGGAGAATCGATAACTGATTTAGGATTAGAAGTACGACTTAGATTCGGTAATCGATATATGCATTATATGCATGATCTGAAGTTTTGGATAATTCGATTTAGATATGTCTTAGTTTTGATTTGAAGTGTTTGGTTTACAATGGTGTGATTGTGTTATATGGATAAGCTAGCGAGTATATCGCACAAGTATTATTGTAGCTTAGAAACAAATGGAATGATGAAACGTAGGATAACACGGTTTTGTAGCAACATCTTTGACCGATAGAAAACATCCGATGTAATAATAGCAACTCGTTCCACTTAGAATATCATAGAATCTTTTGAAACATACCATAGAAAATCACGTAGAAAGTTTAGAAACTTTAGAAATTTTGATTAAATGAAATAGTGATAGTACTTAGAAAATCGTAGAATCCTTTGAACATATCATAGAAAATCACTTAGAAACTTTAGAAACGTTAGTAAATGAAGTTGGAATATTATTTGAATCACTATAAAAATTCATAGAAATAATTATAAATCGTAGGAATGAAAATCATAGAATCATTAAGAAAATGAAAATTTCAATGGCTTAGGAGTGTGTCTTGGTTTTGGACACTAATGACTTATCAAAGTGTTAAGTTCGTTTTCAACGTATTCGAGAAGGCGTGCTTTAGCCTATAGGTTCACACTCATCTCGTACATCCCCAGGTAAGCATACAGGTCTCTTAAAGAGATTTATACGAAATGCTTTGCCTTAGACAGGATGTCCGTGATACATGTGTTCCCCCTTCCGGATTGCACACGTTCCCACGTTTCAAACTTACTTAAGACGATGACGAGATTCCGCAAAGAGAAAGATCCTAATCATACCGACGAGTCTCTTGTAGCTCCTTCGCGATATCGGATAAGAAATAAGATAAAGAAACAGCATAGAGAAATTCATAAAAAGGAATAAAGAAATAAGTTCTAGAAGAGTTTTCTAAGCACAAGCTACTTGCACTAAGGACTCTTAGGTTATAGTCTAGGTCGGTGTGTTTCTAATACCCTATCCTAGTTCCCTATAACCATGGCTCTGATACCAACTGTGACACCCCGCCCGGCGGCGGAAACACCGGGCTGTCATTGGAATTGGATATCCATAGTAAACAAAGCACATGGTATTTATTTATTAAGCCAAATAGTGATTAATACATTTAGAACATGAGTCTTGAATAGAAACGACAAAAGTAATAAAAACTGAAACAGTAAATGCAAAGTCTTTATTATTATTCTAGGTCCAAGGCAATCCTATGTCTTGGCAAAAGCAGCAAAACAATCATAAGCAACACCTGAAATATGTGAAAATAAAGTTAGCTACACAAGCTAGTGAGTAAAACCCAAATTGAATAGTAATAGTATTGAAATCCGAGATCAACAAGATATGCTGCGCAATCCCACATGTATAGTAATTTCGTAATATCACCCTACCAGGACCCCTAGAATAGAATAGCACACCAACCACAATAGAAACCATAGTATCTCGTTTAGCCATTTGTCATGAGAACCACTCATGTAATAAATAATGACAACTTTTTATAACCGTCGTTTACCGTCTCGATATATAAGTCATCATTTAGCAATTTAGGGACATGGCATAGTATAGCATCATAGCATAGCAACATAGTATAGCAACATAGCATCTCGACATAGTAAACATGGAATTAGAAAGGCCGGGTTTAAATCACCTATCGATGTTGTACAAGCAGGTGGGTTTGTCAAACCATTAGCGCTAACATTGTACCGGTGGGATTACAAAGCAATAAAACTACTTTTAACTAACACATAAGATTGCATCAAGCCGCGAACTAGATTAACATATTTGTATGATCTCTTTTAGAAAACAAATAGAAAACGCAATATAGTAAAAGACATATTTCAGCCCCAAAATAGTAAAATGGAAAAAGGGGAGTGACTTTACTCACCTTAAAATCCAAAGATAATAGTAACACTAGAATCGCAACTAGAAAGAACCGAGGATCGCCCAGATATTAGAATCACCTAATTAACCGGGAAAACCTTATTTAGAAACGAAGCAAGTAACACAATAACTAGAATCAAGAAACTAGAACTTCTAGGGTTTCGGATTTAAGATTTGGGATTTAGGGTTTTTTGAAATACAATTTGGGATTTAGGGTTTTGAAATACAATTTGGGATTTAGGGTTTTGAAATACAATTTGGGATTTAGGGTTTTGAAATACAATTTGGGATTTAGGGTTTTTGAAATACAATTTGGGATTTAGGGTTTTGAAATATAATTTGGGATTTAGGGTTTTGAAATACAATTTGGGGATTTAGGGTTTTATACGAAACGTGGCAGTATTTTGTATTAAATATATTTTATACGAAACCATTTTTAGTTTTCTTGAAATATTAAACTTATGTTTTTAAGCTAATAAAATAGTTTCATCTTAAATATATTATTAGGTTATTAGAAAAGTATAATTAAATGATTTAAAAGTGAAAAATATGAAAATTAAAGAAATGAGGCCAATGGGTTTCGAACCCGTGACCCTGGGGTATAAACCAACAATACTAGACCAGTAGACCAGAAAGTCTTTTTGTTAAGAATCTCGTTTTTAAATGTTTTTTTAACATTTGTTTACCAACAAAACCCATTTCCAAATAAACCCTAGAATGAAGATCGATCCAATTGATCCAAACCTGTTAATCACACCAAGAACAAGTATAGGGCTTTTAAACTACATCAAGTCGTGATCATTTTGATATATGATACTTACTTGATTGGTTACGAATTGATCCGATTGAGGACGAAGAACAAGACGACGGTTTTGGGATCAAGCTTGAGTTTTTGATGATTGTAGTTAAAATTGATTAACCAGGGAGTGAACTCAATGTCGGAGAAGTGTTTTGGTTGCTTGAATTGGATTATTTTCTTGTTGAAAACTGATGAACACGTTAGAGTTGATTTGCGGTTGAAAAATGATTAATTGGTGATCAATTGGTTGAGTTAAACTAAATTAAACACTTTCATCAGTTTCTAATCACCTAAAGGATCGATTCAGTTAATTCAATTTAGTGTATTGAACGTTTTGAGGCGATTCAAGTAAATGGGTATTGAAGCCGAAACATTGCTTTGTAATACACACAGATTCAAGTGTTTAAACCAAGAATTGGAGGTGGTTTCGGGTTCGAACATGGTCCACGATCATTTGTATGGCTTTAATTTGATTTTTGGTGCTAAAATCGGGTTTAAAACACCTCGCCGGAGTCGGCATTTTCCGGCCAAAGTGGCCGGAGTTTTGTTCGCCGGAAATACGGGAAAACGGGTGGGGGGCTGGGTTAAAAATTTAACTTAAATATTTACATGACCGGCCCTTTCAGTTTGAGTTGTTTTAAATTAGTTATTATAAGTTTAATAATAGTTTGTAAATTGACAGTTTTGGCCCAAAGTTAATTATATATATTTTAACTAACTAACTAACTTAACTAAATTGAAACGTAACAATTATGTAAGTGACGTTTTTATGGTTTTAGCTCGTTTAAGCCGTTACGAGATTATTTTGAGACTTGGAGGCGTTTTGGTTTAACGTTTTTACTAATTTTCTTTTACGAACTATATATATATATTTATTTATATATATATATATATTTTGAGATTTATAGTTCCACCATTATTTATTCGATATACGTGAACGTTTTGAAATGTGAATTTAATTGAGACGGGAACAACGTAGAATCAATGCGTTTATTTATAATAATAATAAACGTTACACTTTGAAGAAATAAATACGATTACAATTTAACGGGTAACAACTTCGGGTCCGAGACGGGCATTCGGGTTCGGGTTTGGGGCAGATGTCACAGTCTCCCCTCCTTATAGAAATTTCGTCCCGAAATTTGCTCAAACCGAAGTAGAAGAAGATGAAGCAAAAAGATGCGGATACTTAACCTTCATTTGGTCTTAAATTCATGTTCACATTTTGAGTTTTAACGATCATTAACGATTGGTTTCTGATTACGCTTGAGTTGTTTGACTTCACGGTCCATAATTTCCAATGGCCGTTCAATAAATTGCATTGATTCATTATCGATATACGTAATAAGATTTTTATCCGATAAGTACTTTTTCAGATTGGAAACATGAAACACGGGATGAACACTGCCCACTTCCGTAGGGAGTTTCATCTCGCAAGAAACTCTTGAGAATTCGATCAATGGAAAAATGAGCATTTTGATTGAGACAAGATCTTAAATAACGAGGTTAACAAGTTATTTATTTTTAATTTGCTTTGTCTCATTGAGAATTGTTTATTTAACTCTTTTCACTTATAAGAGTTTGGTTGAACTATTTGAGTGTAGATTCGAATAAGTTTTCTTTGCTACTCAATATAGGAATAGAATAGGATATCGACTTGCAAATGAAATATTTTAAGTATTTGGATTTAGAATTATTTAAATGATCATCGAGAATAGTCGTGATTAATAGATTGTTTGAAACGAATTAAGTAACCTTACACATGATTAAGTGGCTTATATGCAATTAGTAAAATGAGTAAACAAGTCAAGTGAAAATAAGATGATTAAATATGGCATAGCTACACAAGACAAAACTTACTATGGTTCCCATGCACCAACTTCCATAATTCCGTGTGCACCCGTAATTACTTTAGTTTTTGCATGGACTCCATAGTTCATTCGGTCACGTGCGAGTCAGAAGTCCACAACCATTTTTGGTTAAAATGATGATACGTATAGGTATTGATATTATACTTGATAGAAATAGTACTTGAGAAAATCATATTAAGATGATAAGTAGATTGATGATTCAGAAGAAACTAACGTCCTTTAGGTAAACATTGCTCACATAAATAACTTTGTTCAACGATATAGATAGTTAAATTTGAGTACTAGGTTAGTAACACTTAAGTTTGTGAAAATCGACTCTATAAGTGTAAGATGTAATTATCTAGGTTTTCTGATATTGACCAGGTCATAAGTATTAGCTGATGGTGTACATGTACTAATATAGCTTATTGGGATTTTTCAGAAAAATTAGATTCATGAAAGTTTGATAATGTGGATAATCCGATTTATAGTCTGAAAGAATAGATCACTTAGTTTCTATTGGATTCGATTTTTAAAATGTTTGAATTTATATGACCAACAGTTTTAGTTAAACCAGATGTGTTGGCTATGGAGGTAAACAAGTTTATAAGAGATGATTCTGTTTTTCTATAATGTAGTTTTAAAAGCTAATTAAGAAGTTGAAAGTTTTGATCTTTACCATAGATAAGAGGGTTGATTTGAAAATAAACGACACAATTTAAGTTATAAGTACTTGGTATTGGAAAAACAGAAAACATGGTGTTTGTTGCAAGTCTTTGTGTCATATTTGAGAAAACGGGAAAATGTTTGTATAAATATTTGACCGACGTTAGAATGACCAATCATTTTTTTTTTTTTTAAAGAAATCATTCATCACGAAATTTATACGTATATATATATATCTATTTTTTTTTCCTTACAAGATATTAAGACCAAAAGGTTATTAAAATTTCTCTCTTTTTTTTTTAAATATATATATGTATATATATTTTTGTTTGGGAAAATAAGAAAACTATTTTAATAGAATCGAATACCGTTAGTTTTACAAAGTCCATTGATTACACGTTGTGTTAGGGTGACTAGTTTATAAATGAAACACGTTGGGTTTGGATTAGTTCATGAAGACTAGTTACGTAGAATTTCGTTGGGGGTCATATGTATAGATGAAAACATTTAGTTGAATTAGTTCGAAAATAGTTGTGTAGTGAGTTCTCATTAGGTTTGGATAACGAATTCATGGATAGCATCGTCTAGTTGATTAACGAGTACTTGTTTTGATGGTTAGTTCATAATTTTGATAGTAGATTTGTAATGATAGATTAGAAATTGGATTAGAATCTTATAGTTAAATGAGTGGTTATGAAACTATTTGAGTATAGAAGTCAAGTTGAAATATTTTGAGGGTAGACGTTCGATTCAAATGCATTAGCTTATAAGAATAGCAAAATCCGATAACTTTTATTTAGTTGTGGAATTTAGCCTTGACTATAATTTAGAAGTCATCATGAACCTTTGATTGGAGAATCGATAACTGATTTAGGATTAGAAGTACGACTTAGATTCGGTAATCGATATATGCATTATATGCATGATCTGAAGTTTTGGATAATTCGATTTAGATATGTCTTAGTTTTGATTTGAAGTGTTTGGTTTACAATGGTGTGATTGTGTTATATGGATAAGCTAGCGAGTATATCGCACAAGTATTATTGTAGCTTAGAAACAAATGGAATGATGAAACGTAGGATAACACGGTTTTGTAGCAACATCTTTGACCGATAGAAAACATCCGATGTAATAATAGCAACTCGTTCCACTTAGAATATCATAGAATCTTTTGAAACATACCATAGAAAATCACGTAGAAAGTTTAGAAACTTTAGAAATTTTGATTAAATGAAATAGTGATAGTACTTAGAAAATCGTAGAATCCTTTGAACATATCATAGAAAATCACTTAGAAACTTTAGAAACGTTAGTAAATGAAGTTGGAATATTATTTGAATCACTATAAAAATTCATAGAAATAATTATAAATCGTAGGAATGAAAATCATAGAATCATTAAGAAAATGAAAATTTCAATGGCTTAGGAGTGTGTCTTGGTTTTGGACACTAATGACTTATCAAAGTGTTAAGTTCGTTTTCAACGTATTCGAGAAGGCGTGCTTTAGCCTATAGGTTCACACTCATCTCGTACATCCCCAGGTAAGCATACAGGTCTCTTAAAGAGATTTATACGAAATGCTTTGCCTTAGACAGGATGTCCGTGATACAGGTGTTCCCCCTTCCGGATTGCACACGTTCCCACGTTTCAAACTTACTTAAGACGATGACGAGATTCCGCAAAGAGAAAGATCCTAATCATACCGACGAGTCTCTTGTAGCTCCTTCGCGATATCGGATAAGAAATAAGATAAAGAAACAGCATAGAGAAATTCATAAAAAGGAATAAAGAAATAAGTTCTAGAAGAGTTTTCTAAGCACAAGCTACTTGCACTAAGGACTCTTAGGTTATAGTCTAGGTCGGTGTGTTTCTAATACCCTATCCTAGTTCCCTATAACCATGGCTCTGATACCAACTGTGACACCCCGCCCGGCGGCGGAAACACCGGGCTGTCATTGGAATTGGATATCCATAGTAAACAAAGCACATGGTATTTATTTATTAAGCCAAATAGTGATTAATACATTTAGAACATGAGTCTTGAATAGAAACGACAAAAGTAATAAAAACTGAAACAGTAAATGCAAAGTCTTTATTATTATTCTAGGTCCAAGGCAATCCTATGTCTTGGCAAAAGCAGCAAAACAATCATAAGCAACACCTGAAATATGTGAAAATAAAGTTAGCTACACAAGCTAGTGAGTAAAACCCAAATTGAATAGTAATAGTATTGAAATCCGAGATCAACAAGATATGCTGCGCAATCCCACATGTATAGTAATTTCGTAATATCACCCTACCAGGACCCCTAGAATAGAATAGCACACCAACCACAATAGAAACCATAGTATCTCGTTTAGCCATTTGTCATGAGAACCACTCATGTAATAAATAATGACAACTTTTTATAACCGTCGTTTACCGTCTCGATATATAAGTCATCATTTAGCAATTTAGGGACATGGCATAGTATAGCATCATAGCATAGCAACATAGTATAGCAACATAGCATCTCGACATAGTAAACATGGAATTAGAAAGGCCGGGTTTAAATCACCTATCGATGTTGTACAAGCAGGTGGGTTTGTCAAACCATTAGCGCTAACATTGTACCGGTGGGATTACAAAGCAATAAAACTACTTTTAACTAACACATAAGATTGCATCAAGCCGCGAACTAGATTAACATATTTGTATGATCTCTTTTAGAAAACAAATAGAAAACGCAATATAGTAAAAGACATATTTCAGCCCTAAAATAGTAAAATGGAAAAAGGGGAGTGACTTTACTCACCTTAAAATCCAAAGATAATAGTAACACTAGAATCGCAACTAGAAAGAACCGAGGATCGCCCAGATATTAGAATCACCTAATTAACCGGGAAAACCTTATTTAGAAACGAAGCAAGTAACACAATAACTAGAATCAAGAAACTAGAACTTCTAGGGTTTCGGATTTAAGATTTGGGATTTAGGGTTTTTTGAAATACAATTTGGGATTTAGGGTTTTGAAATACAATTTGGGATTTAGGGTTTTGAAATACAATTTGGGATTTAGGGTTTTGAAATACAATTTGGGATTTAGGGTTTTTGAAATACAATTTGGGATTTAGGGTTTTGAAATATAATTTGGGATTTAGGGTTTTGAAATACAATTTGGGGATTTAGGGTTTTATACGAAACGTGGCAGTATTTTGTATTAAATATATTTTATACGAAACCATTTTTAGTTTTCTTGAAATATTAAACTTATGTTTTTAAGCTAATAAAATAGTTTCATCTTAAATATATTATTAGGTTATTAGAAAAGTATAATTAAATGATTTAAAAGTGAAAAATATGAAAATTAAAGAAATGAGGCCAATGGGTTTCGAACCCGTGACCCTGGGGTATAAACCAACAATACTAGACCAGTAGACCAGAAAGTCTTTTTGTTAAGAATCTCGTTTTTAAATGTTTTTTTAACATTTGTTTACCAACAAAACCCATTTCCAAATAAACCCTAGAATGAAGATCGATCCAATTGATCCAAACCTGTTAATCACACCAAGAACAAGTATAGGGCTTTTAAACTACATCAAGTCGTGATCATTTTGATATATGATACTTACTTGATTGGTTACGAATTGATCCGATTGAGGACGAAGAACAAGACGACGGTTTTGGGATCAAGCTTGAGTTTTTGATGATTGTAGTTAAAATTGATTAACCAGGGAGTGAACTCAATGTCGGAGAAGTGTTTTGGTTGCTTGAATTGGATTATTTTCTTGTTGAAAACTGATGAACACGTTAGAGTTGATTTGCGGTTGAAAAATGATTAATTGGTGATCAATTGGTTGAGTTAAACTAAATTAAACACTTTCATCAGTTTCTAATCACCTAAAGGATCGATTCAGTTAATTCAATTTAGTGTATTGAACGTTTTGAGGCGATTCAAGTAAATGGGTATTGAAGCCGAAACATTGCTTTGTAATACACACAGATTCAAGTGTTTAAACCAAGAATTGGAGGTGGTTTCGGGTTCGAACATGGTCCACGATCATTTGTATGGCTTTAATTTGATTTTTGGTGCTAAAATCGGGTTTAAAACACCTCGCCGGAGTCGGCATTTTCCGGCCAAAGTGGCCGGAGTTTTGTTCGCCGGAAATACGGGAAAACGGGTGGGGGGCTGGGTTAAAAATGTAACTTAAATATTTACATGACCGGCCCTTTCAGTTTGAGTTGTTTTAAATTAGTTATTATAAGTTTAATAATAGTTTGTAAATTGACAGTTTTGGCCCAAAGTTAATTATATATATTTTAACTAACTAACTAACTTAACTAAATTGAAACGTAACAATTATGTAAGTGACGTTTTTATGGTTTTAGCTCGTTTAAGCCGTTACGAGATTATTTTGAGACTTGGAGGCGTTTTGGTTTAACGTTTTTACTAATTTTCTTTTACGAACTATATATATATATATTTA
Organism: Tagetes erecta; assembly: GCA_030867185.1. NCBI lineage: Eukaryota > Viridiplantae > Streptophyta > Magnoliopsida > Asterales > Asteraceae > Tagetes > Tagetes erecta. The sequence continues at coordinate 16,038,995 of CM061491.1, read as the reverse complement.
TTTATATATATATATATATTTTGAGATTTATAGTTCCACCATTATTTATTCGATATACGTGAACGTTTTGAAATGTGAATTTAATTGAGACGGGAACAACGTAGAATCAATGCGTTTATTTATAATAATAATAATAAACGTTACACTTTGAAGAAATAAATACGATTACAATTTAACGGGTAACAACTTCGGGTCCGAGACGGGCATTCGGGTTCGGGTTTGGGGCAGATGTCACACATGCATTGATTGATTATAGTACATATATAATTAAATAAAGAGTTATTGGATTTTAATAATCTTACTTTAATGAATTGACCGATATTAATCTCAACTTTAAAAATTCACTATGACAGTCCCAACTTGTAATTTATTTTCCTCAACTTTAATGAGATTGCCACAGAGAATTTCTTAAGTTAGATTTAATATCAGCCAATAAACTAAAGTTCGGATTATTAAAATTCAATAACCCTTAAATAAAAAACCAAACTTATATTTGGTAAATATAAACTATGCCCTTTTTAAGTCAAAACAAAAAAAATTCCCAAATTTTTTAAGAAAAAGAAAGAATCTTGGAATCAAAACTGTGACTATGGGAGTAAAAGGACAAGAATTATTATCACAATAGTAGCTTCTAAATGTTTATCGATGGGTTCACTTTTAAAATATATATGAGTTCACTCAAATAATTTATTCATTGTCACTATTAAAAGTTTTAAAAGCAATGAGTTCATGTGAAACCAATCATTGTGAATTGGATCCGTGCCCGTCTATGACTCTATTCTCTTTTGTACAAATGAAAAGAGTATGTATTAATATCTATCTGCGTTACATTTGAGAACATAACAAACATGTGAGGATTTTATGAATATTTATAGGACACATACGATTTCAATCAGTTTTGAGATAAACCGTAGTAAAATAAAAACGCAAGATTTAGTTAACATAAATGTTTTATTAGTATAACAATATTTTACCCAAATTAAATAGAATTAAATGTTCGGTTTATGGTTTAGTTTTTTATAAATAATGTCATATAAAAAAAATCAAGTATGTTTAAAAAATACCGATGTGTTTAATTATAGGTTATTACCAATTTTATCTATAATTTTCACATTTATACCCTAATAAATATAAACTGACACACATGCACCCTTAGTACGATATGGTTGAAAATGTAAATACTTTTAAATTTCTCCTCAATATTAAGGGACCAAAATGCTAATAATCTATTATATTATTATATATATATATATATAGTGAGAAGTTCATTTGAGAAGACTTATATATTGCGAGAAAAAAAAGAATAAACCTAAATCACTTTAAAAGCTTATTAATGATTTAATTTTTAAATAAATTTACTTTCTACATACAAATGTGTAAAATATAAACTAAAAAAAATTATTAAATTATTTTTTACGTACCCCCTCTAAAGTTAATTAATTACGTATTTACCAAAAAAAAATCAATTGTATGTTTCCTTACAAATCATCCATAATTGCATATTTACCCCTAACTAAAAAATTTAATTGCATATTTTCTCCTTTAAACCATCTTAATTTGCAAATTTACCCAATTTGATTTATTTTGTTAAAAAATAGTTTATATAATAATGACCTTCTTACCTTTACATTACATTGAAATTTTAAAAAAGTGCATACTTAGTCATTATAACCGGTTAGTATTATGAAGTGTTTTTACATATTTTCCTTGCATTTTTTTTCTAAGATGTTTTTTTTCGTGTTTCGCCAATTAGTTTTTCTCTTAATTTTTTTTTTTTGCTTTTTACTAAGGTTTGTTTTTTTGCGTCTTAACTAAAATGATTTTATTTACATTTTTGTCAATATATTTTCATCTAATTCTTAGTTTTTAGAACAAATTGCATATTTCTCTCTCTCCAAACTCACCTTAGTTACATATTTACCAAACTAAAAAAATTAATAGCATGTTACACACCTTAAAAAAAAATTACAAATCAGAGTAGCCGTGCACAAACCGGGTTTTTTTAGGAACCGGTTCTGGGTAGGAACCGGTTCCGGTTTTGGTCAACAAAGTCAAGAACCGGGTAGGGTCGGGTTCGGTTCCGGGTATGATCGGGTATTTGACCGGGTTTTGACCGGTTTAACCGGGTTTTTTTGGGTTCCGGGTAGGTTCGGGTCTGGTTTTGGCCGGGTTGAGATGGAACCGGTTCCAGCGGTTCCGGTTCGGTTCCGGGTACGGTTTCACTTTCTTGGAGAAACCGGAACCCATGTGTACCCTACGGTTCGGGTACGACCGGTTCCGGTTCGGGTACACCGGGTCGGTTCCGGAACCGGTCTTTTTTTGCACGGCTAAATCAGAGGAGTAGAGGACTATCAACTTGATATAGACCATATTAGGTGGGCTTTATTTGCAACTGATACGGGCCAATAACTAAAGAAAAAAATTTGGGCTTTACCAAAACGATCGATCCAACAGACACGTTTGGCTTGTTTAGAAATTTTAGTTCCGACTCACATGTCATTAGGGATCTAGTGGCATGGCCTGACCTTTAATAATACATAACTCAAATGATTTTCAATTAATCTCAGTTGTACAGGCTCTATTTATATATAGTGAAGTATGTTTCCTAAACGTATTATGTTTGGCTTGTCTAGTATGTATTTAGTTCTTTTACATGTTTGGACTATTAACTTTTCTAAACGTATTATGTTTTCTCATTACAATTTTGTCCAAGTGTTTATTAAATACACATGATATACTATTCACATTGGAGCAAATATAACTGTTTCTAAACGTTTAATGTTTTCTCACTATAACTTCTTTGATAGCTGATACTATATGCAGCGCTTCAAATGACGTAACAATGCTTCGAAAAGCGAAAAGCCCTAAAACGATAAACTTACACTGATTGAAACATTGTTTTGTCGTTTAGAGCATCGGTTCGAGGTAAATTTTACATCAATCGATTCGTATCCTCCTCGCAATCAAAATACCTAAAACATCGGTTTGAAATTCGAAAATACGTTAACGGCGTTAGGTGTTTTTTTAACGTGTGACCATTTTAGGCAAAATAGTGAAAAGTTTGGTCCACTATAAGAAAAAAATTGCAGCTAGAAAAGTGTGTTTTTCCTCCTTGTGGTGTTAAAATAATGTTTTTCTTCTAAAAGTTACCTCGAAACGGCGCTCCGAACGAGGAAACGATGCTTCAATTTTGTGTTTAAACCTAACGGTGCTTCAATCGGATGTAAAAATTTTATCGTTCGGAGCGTCGTTTCGAGATAACTTTTACATCAATCGACTCGTATTTTCCTTCCGATCAAAAGGTTTAAAACATCGGTCTTGAATTCGGAAAAAAAAAACTTAATGCCGTTAAAAAAATAACGACGAACCCTTGGTTGCCAAAGTGATAAAAGTTGGGACCGTTGGCATCCAATTCAATAAATGGGACCGTTAGAAATCAAAATGTAATAGTTAAGACTGATAAAAACCAATATAATTTTTTTTATAAAATATAGAGACAAGTTGTTTGACGTCAGCTAAAAGAATATGATAGTAGCTATGGTACATCCTACAAGTCGAATTGCAATTATTCAGTATAGCAAGATTCAATGGCATACTCGATCATGAATTAATTAATATTTATTTTAAATCCGTTTTACTAAGTTGCGGTGTGCTAAACACCACACAAAAAAGTTATTATGTTTATAAAGTTAAAACCCAGCCCATATAAGTTTAACGAACGTCTAAACACGACACAAAAAAGTTATTATGTTTATAAGTTAAGAAAGTAGACAATAAAAGTTGGGTTTTGAATGAATGACAAGTCTTTGTTTAACCACGCTAGCTCCCACATGCATTCGATGACAAATAATAGTTGCCGATCGAATTGTTGTCCTTTCCATCATGTGTCAAAAGGAGGTAATTGGACTAAAAACATAACCATTGTCTTCCACCCATGGTGCATACGGTTGGCTCGAGGACTTTAAGATTCAATCCTCTAGTCATGTCACATATATGTTGGTTCATCAAGGACCACACTCTCTCTTCATGGGCCCGCGCCTACTTCCTACAACGCGGGTGGGTTATCTTAAATGCTCGATTAATGGACATAAGTTTCGTTTTCAAGCTGCTTAATAAGTTCATTCAAATTTTATATGTTTAAACTTTTGGAATCGTTATTTTTCTAGTTTATGTAGGTACCTTTAAATCTTGACATCACTTTCAGATTATAGTACCTTTAGTGGTACACGAATATCTTTAATCGGATGACAGAAGATATCAAGAACAAGCATGCAAATTGTTGTGAAAAGCGTACTAGATATCATGTAAAATATTGATGCCTCAAAATGACAAGACGTCTCCTTCGTTTATATAGGGGTTGAAACATTGAATTAATCAACTAAACCATTCTAACTATTCATTCATTAAGTGTTTATATCAATAGAAATCACCTCTGAACTTCACTTGCTACCGAAGTAAACGTTCCTACTAAAACAACATTGTTAGAGTACATGAATTTTCTCTCAAACTTGTCAGAATCGTTACTATACCAATATTTAATTCCATAATACTTGAAAAGATAACAGTTTCAAAACAAGCGTGCACTTCATTCCTCCCAATGTGTTAAATATCTGATTTAATCTCACATTTGGTCATTAAGTAAATCTGTTTACCCAAAATAACTTGATGAAATTATTATCATCAATATAAACATCTTATTTAAAGCCCGTCATAAGCTCGCTTTTGACTCGAAGGAGCTAGTTTCGTGGCGTCTTCCTTGGTTTATTTTCTAACAAATGTATTGTCTTTATTGAAGCACGCTTAAACATTAATGTTGGGGTTGTAGGGTCGACAAAAGATCAAACGTATCAACAAAACAAATGGAAATCAATATCAAAAGTGAACATTTTCACTTTGCTTTTTGTTAAAGTGAAATGTTGCTTCCCCCTTTGGTCAACACTTGGAAGCTAAGATCTTTCTTAATTATGTTGAGCGTATTGACAACAACTTATTCGTTTACATCGACCCACTATCACTAAAAGTCTTTGTATTGTTTCCTTCACACTCCATGCATATATAGTGTGAAAGTGGTTGTGAACCTAACCTTTAATATTGAAAGATCAAGCTAAAAGCCCTAATCGAAATAATATTAAGTACGTGTAAAATTTGAAAACTAGCTTAAAACGATATATCTTTATATAAAGAGATTGAAAAGAAAAGAAAGATTAAAAAACTAATGATAAGATGACAAACCATTTATCTTTTTTTTTACGGCATGCCATAACTAGTATCACCAAGTTAGTTTTATTTTAAATGTCATTGTCTAGATTTGAACTCAGGACCTTTAAGAGAAACAAAACGTAAATCTAAAGATTCAATCTACAGAAAGAAAAACTATAAGTAAACATTAAGATAAATAATAAATTAAATAATATTAAATATGAAAAATAATAAACTTCACTGACAAATAGAGTGATACATGATCAAGGACCCTCTATACTTACACGTTGGGTAGTGGGTGATGGTGGTGGACGGTGGGTGGTGGTAGTGGTGGTAAACAATGGTTGGTGGGTGATGGTGGTGGACGGTGGGTGGTGGTAGTGGTGGTAAACAATGGTTGGTGGTGGACGGTGGTGGACAGTGAGTGGTGGTACTGGTGATGGCGTTAAATCATGTGTAGACCTTAGAAGATCTTAGAAGTGGTTGTTCTAAGTCTACACTAAGAAGAGCTCGCACAGACTTTTTTTAATGAAACGTCTTAAAAAAACAGTCTGCAGATAACAATGTCTGTGTGTGGTTTGCACGACGCAGAAATATGAGATTTTTCTAAAAAAACAAACAGCACCTAACAAATTAACAGACTGATACATGATAAGGACACCTATACTTACATGTGGTTTAAATATGTGAATAACATTCTTTAGATTTACTTAATTATGCATAAAATTGTGCATAAACGGCATAGATAACTAAGTAATAGAAAAGCAAACACAATAATAGGGAAATGTGGATGCAAAATAGTCTAGTCACCAATAGCTTTGGTTAATAGTTTTTATTGCCATTCTTGTAGTAATAGTGTGGTCCCAAAATCTCATTTAGTGAAAGTTCGTTCACAAAAAGGTTTCGATGCAAATACACTATTGCTAATTAATATTGTGACAGAAATTATAGTTGCAAAATCATTCATAAGCTACTTTCAAAAACTACTTTTTTCACACCATAGTTTAAGAAACTGTTAAGACTAGTTGTAAAACAAATAAAAAAAATTGCATTGCAACCGTTGTGTGATAGTCTCAAGGACCAAAACTAGATATCATGACATTAAAGTTAGAAAATGGGTCAATATTGAGATCGGGTTGATGCTAATAGAATCAATAGATCACTTGAGTTGTTTAGGATAGGATGTCGTTTTGAGTTGATGCTTAATTTCGATCTTTTGACTCGATCTCTACTTTAGTTGACTTGTTAGTCTAACCTGACACCTTGCATGGTCAAATAAGACATTATGGGTTTTTGAAGGAACAAAAACTAGTAAGTGGACACCGAATATAACAAATTATTTGCGGACAATAATTCGTTTGAAGGTATATAAAGCATTTTAGGTGTTTATATTATTTAGCAGAAGTGTTGTGTTTGAGTATTAATTTGTTTTGTTATGTTTTCACGTTTTTCACGAGTAATTGTGTCATTATGTATGTGTCTTTCTTGCAAAGGTAAGATAATTAAAAGATACGAGTTTAATATATATTAGATCAACGTTGGTAACATGTGACCTAAACACTAGTGGATTATTGGAGCATGAAATGAAGGATGAATAATAAAGATTTATTGACAAGAATATATTCTGGTTAAGTCATGTCATCGGTTACATTCGTGAAGAACCTAGAAAAGCTTTTATTACTATTGATCTTTTTATCCGGGCTAGGGCTAATACGCTCTTGTTTTTTCAATATTTCTATGCTTTTGTAGTCCTTTGTTGCTATTTTCTTTTAGTTTTTACTATGTCAGAGTTTTTAGCTACATGTTAGCTTCTTTTTCTAATACTCCGTACATTTTTACCATCCAAAAATAAAAATAATAATATTGATCTTTTTGGATTATTTATAATTACATGAAGTAAAATTATATACTGTTAGCAAAAAGAGGGAAGGAAGTGGGTACGGGTAGGTTGTGCAGTTAGGATGCGTATATGATTACCAAGTGTTTGACGCATATTTATGTTTGTTGACGCATTAACATTCAAGGAATTGAAACATGATACATTGCTAAAATAGCCTCAATACATCGTTTCATACAGATTAGTTCAACATGCTTTAAAATAAGTTTTTCAAAACAAAAGAGTTAGGGTATGTGGATAATTAGGGGAGGCCAAAGCCAGAATTAGGGGAGGCCAAAACCAGAAGTAAGAGGTGTGACCGCACATGACACTTTTATTTGAGAGCATAAGTATAAAAAAATTATATATTATATATATTTAAAAACATTTTGTAAAACTGGCAATTACACGCATATATATCTCTTTTTAAACATGCAAAATTAGTATTTTCACAAAACATACTAAAAATGTATTGTATTTTGTGCAATGAAAACTTATATTTTGGGTAAATATTCAACTTTTGTGTGATATACAACTATATATGCAATGAAGAGTTAGAGTAAATTACTATTTTGGCCCTTGTGGTTTAGACATTTTTACTCACTTGGCTCAAAATTGAACTTTTAACAGATTATCCCATGACGTTTTAGTTTTTAACTATTTTAGCCTATAACACTAACTTTGTTAACATTTATCTGTTAATTGCAAAGGTATTTTAGTTTTGATAAACTTTAAGGATTGTTTACATAAATTTGAAGTTTTTACAAACTTAAGTAAGAAATATGTACATACCTAATATACGAATATAACATCCAATTTTTTTTATATATCAAATGAATAACGATAAAAATAATGATAATCACAATAAAATGCCCAAAACCACAGTGGATAATATATTAAAAGTTTATTTTTATACCAAAAGAGCTAAATGCTCTAATTAAACTACATCGACCAAAATAGGATTTTACTTTAAGAGTTATTTGGCCGGTTGGCCCTATTTATATTTGTTAAATAAAGTTAAAAGTCATCAACAATTTGCACAAACCAGTTTTTAACCCATTTATTTAACAAACCTACTGGCCTAACAATGGATATTCAGCTTCAAAAATTTAGCGGACTATTTAATTCGTAAGTGTTCGAGGCTTTTTTCTAGCTCTTACGTAGCAGTGTGGCACCATAATCTCAAGACCATCCTTACCAATTATCTATAGTACGTTGTAACATATAACACCGACACTCATTTTATACAGTTGATCATAAAGTAATATATGAAGTTTTAACTTTTTTTTAATTAGCCGGCTTTCTACATTAAACTACGTGCGTACCCCTGGTATTTAATTACTTCGATTATTGATTTTATTACGCCTAGGCTATTTATATAGCGTATTTTTGACAAAAAACCGTCTTATACATCGCGTATAGGACTATATGCGGTGTATACGGTACGATGACATGTATGTCAGTACGATGTTCAGACTCAATACACCGCGTATAGCACTATATGCCGCGTATTGAGTACTTTAATATGCCGCGTATTGAATTATTTATTTTTTTTGACATCGAAACGAATAAAGCCCCTCAGCTATCCGGTGTAAACAATCTATTAAAATTTTTTTCTAACATTTATTAAAAAGTATAACTATAGATTTAGGATTTGGAAAAATGATCCAACCTTTGTAAGAAGCTGATTGACGATGCTATCATGCACTCTTGTGTCATCCCTAGTTGAACCTCTAGACTGCAAAGAAAACGAAAAACACATGTTACAACAAAGCATAAGGATTTTTACTAAAAAAGAGAGATGAAACCATTTATCAAACAATTTCAAATTTCAAACATTTATTAAAAAGTATACTTTTAAACCCCAGGCTATTTACACCGGGTAGCCGGACTTTATTCGTTTTGATGTAAAAAAAAATAAAAAAAATCAATACGCGGCATATTAAAGTACTCAATACGCCGCATATAGTGCTATACGCGGCGTATTGAGTCTGAACATCGTACTGACATACCTGTCATCATACCATATACGCCGCGTATAGCCATATATGCGACGTATAAGACGGTTTTTTGTTTTTCTTGTCCTCGATGTAAATAGTATTTCCCTTTTATTATTATAAATTCAAATCAATTTGTTGTACACAAATATTTTGCAAGTGTACTTTAAATATTAAGGGTTATTGGATTTTAATAATCCGAACTTTTGTATATTGGCCGATATTAATCCCAACTTTAAAAATTGCCTGTGTCGATCCCAACTTGTAACTTATTTTCCTACAATGATCCTCCGTTAAAGTTAACTTAACACCGTTAAACTTTTTTTGAATTTTTGACCGAGGCTTTAGGGCTTTTGATCGGGAGGACCATACGAGTCTAATCATGTAAAACTTAACTTGAGTCGATGCTCCAAACGAAGAAATTTTAACATGCGATTTAATCACCGTTAGGTTTATAGACCCGATTGAAGGTTGTTTGGTTATTTGAAGGGTCGGCTCAAGGTAATTTTTACATGAATAGACTTCTATCGTCCTCCCGATCAATAGCCCTAAAGCCTCGGTCAAGAATTCGAAAAAAATTTAACGGTGTTAAGTTAATCTTAACGGAGGATCATTGTTGGAAAATAAGTTACAAGTTGGGATTGACACATGCAATTTTTAAAGTTGGGATTAATATCGGCCAATATATAAAAGTTCGGATTATTAAAATCCAATAACCCAAATATTAAAAATAAAGTGAAGTGAAGTGAATCTAACATTTAAAATGATTAAAAGTGAAAGGAAATGCAAGCAGGTGAGTACTTGAGATGTCCCGTCAAAAAGACTGAGTATGATGGAGGACGGATGTATGCGATGTTGGAGCATTCATTCCAATTTTCCTGTTTTTAACCCTACACAATCTTCATTTCTTTATTTTCTTACCATCATTTTTTCAAACTTCATGATTCGACCCTTAGGTGCTCCGAATGAATACTGTTTTACCCGCTCGTAGTGTCAATACAAAAGCGGGTGGGCGGTTGGGAATAATTTCCATCCCTCTTTGTATTCCCTCTAGTTCGGGATAAAGTTTCTAAATTCCATACGCTTTTTTATCATGCGCATCGTCCAAATCTTCCACCCAAACATTATCTATCCATACAATCTCTCGTCATGCATCTTTCCAAGCTCATCCCAACATCGTTAGTTCGTTACACTACAAATCTACAGTCTCGATCATTTTCTTAATTATATCTATACTGTAAATGTGCATAATTGCATAATCTTTAGAGACTTTATTCTAGCCTTTTTTTTTGCTACCTTCTATTAAAATTTGCATCATATGTGTACATGAAATGTTAAGTGCTATCATTTAGAAGGGCTAGTTCAACACCTTGGTATCTTTGAGCAGGACACTTTATGGTACATACTAGGTATCTTATTTTGTTAACGCTAATTTAAAGTGTGGTATAATAGTAAAAGACTTGAATTTTTCGAAAGACACGTTTTATTCCCACTATCAATATTTTGAGAGTGAGAATGCAATGAATGAAACTTGTGGCAACACAAGTTCGAACCTTGAGTTTAACGGTTTTTACTGCTAGCTTGTTGTCGTGTCTACGAGTTACGGGTGAGCAGCTAAGTGGGTTTTGTGTGAATTGGAGTCGGGTTTTCCCTAAAATTATTAAACTTGGGCTACCTAACGTTGTTTGTATTCGCTAGCAAGACTTTATTCGTTTCGCTGTAAAACAATCTTATTTTGTTAACAGGTACTTTAAATCAATATTTTAGTAATGCAAATAAAACTGAATACATAAATTTTTAACGCTTTATATAAATTATAAAGTGGTTTCTAATTTCTATGTATGAGCTGCTTTGTGAAATGATGTTGAAAGTTGAAACCTAAGTGACCCGGTCTTTATCTATACTATCTTAATATGCAGATTGAATGGGTAAAACTGTCTTTTCACAAATCCCTTAAAATTTTCAACACTCCCACACATATGTATACCTAGGGTTTTTGATAGCTGGCATCAAGATTCAAACAATCCGCCTCCCTCTTTTGAAACCCTATCTTATCATATCTTCTCTTCTCTGCTTCTTCTTTACTTCTCTATCACAAGAAAGAGAGCTGTACGATTTATAGTTGCCCAAGAGCTGGCTGCTCAGACAAAGACTATGGCTACGAAGACGAAGACACAAGAGATGACGGTTTCCAACTTTTATAGCTCCATCACTCAACTACAATGGTGTCTAGGAGGACGGTTTTGGTTGGCTGGTTCATGTCGTTTTCACCGATTGATGGTGGTAGAAGGTGAATCTGTTGTAGTGGGTTAAGGTGGTGTTAATCGGAGGTTCGATTTGGGTGGTTAAGGTTTGTGGTGGTTCGATTTGGGTGGTTAAGGTTTGTGGTGGTTCGATTTGTTGAGGGTTAGGATGGTTGTGGTGGTTGAGTTAGAGAGCTGAGCAAAGTAGTAGGAGTTATGACATCTACGTTTGATCTATCTACTGGTAAGGTAAGATTTAGGGTTTCTTTAGATTTTACACTTGAAGATGTTATGGGACCTTCATGGTTCTCAATCATTTTCATTTGACCATGATGTATAAACCCTTTGAAAAATCTGCTAGATCCTATGATTCTTTTACCCTTTTAGTGAGAGTTTATTTTACACAAATGACATGCTCATGGTGTATTCTCTTAAGTTAAACTAGAGTAAAAGATTGATGTTGGGACTGAGTACAGCAACAACAGCAAGATGCTGTCGTTAAAAGTTGTTAACTATTTTTTATTGATATGAACTGTTCTTTGATGTTATTAGCTGTTGAATTGGTGTTGGTGGCTATTAATTTGATGCATTTTGTGTTGTTTTTCAGATCCGACATAGAAAAGGCATATTCAAAGTTGAGGAAATAGAGTTTATGGATGCCTAACCAGCATAGCAAGCAATTTAGCACAAGGTTCTCAAGTGACAATTCTGTTGTTATATTTGTTACAAACTAATCACGAAGAAATCCGTACACAAGAAATTGAGGTAACGTTTCAAGTTTTTTTTAATATTTGTTAGCAGTTAAAGTGATATCATATTATAGTTTGTTGTGCTTTCTTTGATTTCCAAATGAAAAAAATATAGTAGTATACCAACATGTGAATCTAAGACAACAACGTTTTGACCAGATTGAGAGCCTGAAAAAACAAGCCAACAGATTGAGAGCCTGAAAAAACAAGCCAACAAAAACACCTGGATCTCAAAACCAACAGCTGCAATAGCAGAACAAAGATCTCCGTGACACTATCAAAATGCACAACAAGCCAAACACCTGGTGCGACGCCATCAAATGCACAAGAAGCCAACAAACTAGAACCAAGATTGTCGTTGACAAGATCAAAACTAGCAGCTGCAGCTGCATAATGAACTCCCAATCCCAATAGTCTAATCGCTCCAAATTCTGCTTTGAAAAACAGATAAGTGAAACCACTTGTACTACCAAAAACACTTGAGTCTCAAGTTTCAATCAGAAATGAAATGATAATTTCTTCGGATTAGAGATAGCGCTGCACAATTCATTTTTGCCGGTCCATGTCGAGTTGAATTATACTATGTGTATGCTTTGGATTTGTATGAACATGATATTTATTCCCAATGAGCCTAATTAAAGTTTTTTTTTTCCATCAGGAAGTTACATTTCATGTTTTAATTAATAGGCTTAACAAGTATGTAACAATGGATTTGGTGGTTACACTTACCAAATAGGTTATGTTGTTTTCTTTTTATATTTCTCATTTTGCAATGTATATATTTCAATTAACAGTTTTGATGTTATTTTTTTTTTTGTGCTTGGTTTGTTTACTTTATGTTAAACAAGGTGTACATTGGTCATACTTATTGGTACATTGGTCATACTTATTGGATAACAACAGAGAATGAAACGGTGCAACATTCAAAGAGTTTTACTCTACATTTATCTCGGTTACGCCAGTTAACATATATATCCTAGCTCAATCATTGCAAGTTGGGTGGTGATCTGTATTCGTAATCTCAACTCACACTATTCTACAGTTTACAAAGTGATGTTGTATCTTTCAAAGTTATAGTCTTCTATCCATCTTAGCTCTAGATGATACCTATTTTACAAAAACTATATGTAACAAAGGTTATTAGATTACACTTCTATATTGGTGCGGAGCACGAACATCTTTACTATTTTAATACACACTATATCCGAGTAGCATTGTGCAAATTGTCATTGTAGCAGTTGTGATAAATTTTTTCTTCATTGCTCTTTTTTATTTTAAATGAACACTAATAAATACAATGAGGTATAACCCATTTGGAATTATGCATATTTTTTTAATAGTTAATAGTCATATTTATCTAATAACGGCTACACAATTATCACAAAGAAAACTAATTAACCAACACAAAACGAGTATCGCTTAATAATCTGTCGTCGCCGCCGCATCGCGCGGGTATCTTCCTAGTATTTTATATGTAAGTAAATATATATATATATATATGAATTTTTTTAATCATTTTATATTTATAGTGAAACTTCTTTAAAAGAAAACGGAAAGAGAAAAGTACCTGTTGTGATTTCGAGTAAGTAAGCATGACATCTAAAGCTAATCATAAATCGTTTCATCTGAAGCATCAATTTATAAATGTTGTTTCATTTTAAATATTTTTATATAATAATTCAAAGTTTTTAGGGGTAATTTTTAAGGAGATTTTTTTTTAATTCATAATAGAAAGTTTGAGAGGGAATATAAAATATCATACATGAGTTGATGAATCAAAATATCCTTCGATAGTAAACAGTTATAAATTTTTAAACATAATGATTATAATTTCTTTATAAATATTATTATTTAACCCGTGTGTAACATACGGGTGTTAAACCTAGTTTATATAATAAATCAAGGTTTTAGGGGAAGTTTTTTAATCTATAATTAGAAGTTTGAGAGGGAAAATATTAAGTTTCATGTAAGGAGTTGATTGAGCAATATCATTAAATATTAAACATTTACAAATTACAAATCTTTAAACATAATGATTAAAATCTTTATATACATTATTATTTAATCCGTGTGTAACACATGAGTGTTAAACCTAGTAACTGAATAAAGATGTCTTGGGCTTATTTCTATTTATTATCATGTAACAAACCTCGATGAGGATACCAATATTTAACAAACTATTTTAGATATAATACGAAATAAATTGTTGGTACTGATTGGTATAAGAACTAAGAAGCCAGACATTATAGTAACAAATTGTTGGTAAAAAACACGGTAAAAGTTTATTTCATACGTCTTAGACGCTTTGAGATTTATATGGTGTTTACGATTTAAACCCCACGTTGTAAATCAAACCGACCATTTCCCAACATTATTTATTTATTTTAAAAATATATTATGTACATGGTAATATTTATAAACCGACGTATGTATATATTAGTTAGTTTCTTAGAGTTTTACACCGATCCAACCAACTTAGATAATTTGGACTTTTGTATATTAAACTTATTAAGTTAAGTTATATGTTTAACTTAATTATCTTTTAGAGAATTGCATATATCTTTAATCTTCTTTCTAAGTCTGATGATATATAAGGTCACAAGTGTACTTTTTAATATTCATCTTAACTTTAGATAGATGATAACACACCGTATTGTTCGGGTGGACGTGTTACTCACGTTTTGTTTTAGTTAAATTATTATTTTAAGGCATGCAAGTGGATTTTCACGGCCCCACCTTAGATATAAAACAAATAACATAGTGTTTTCATGTTACCTTCACTTCAATTCCAAATTCGTTATTTCTTGATATTTTTCAGGGTTTTTGTCACGGCATGTCAAACATTTAATCAATGCATTACTTTATAAGGCTAAACAAGTGTATTTTGTGTGTGATCTAAACATAAATATATTGCAAACAACAATCGCCTATTAAATATTGACGACATGTCCCAACCATGTTTCTAGCTGCTACACGTCCACGATTGGCCATGTACCTAGCTAATATTGACCGTGTTTTCGTCCCCATGCATGACTCAATCGCAATCATGTTACTGACTAATAGCTTGATCTTGATTCATTCTGGTTCCTATGGATTGACCTTAATTCCGATAAAGACAAAGTTAATTATAGCATGCCGGCCGGACCCCCTATCTTCAACGTACTTCATGGAACGACATGACACTATCTTCGACATAGTATGTTCTGTGTTTTTCGATCTGGTATTCTATATATATTTCTAATTGAACTGGTTTCATTTCTTAAAAACTATATATGCTCAGTATTTTTTATAAGTAGACCTTGGTCCTTTAAAATTTCTTGAATAATTTTGAAATTAGAATAATCTTATCAATCAATATATACCAAGTGTTACATTGGTATACATTGAACAAGTTTCACCTAGCTAGTATGTTACAATTAATTAAACTAACGAGTTAATAGCCAAAATGGTCCCTGAGGTTTACTAGATTTTGCAGTTTTGGACACTTTTAAGAATTTTTGCTTAAATAGTCCCTACAGGCCAAAACCTGTTGCTAAATCGGTCCACGACACTAACGGTGTTAAAAAAAATTCCGTTAGTTGACAATGAAAAGACGAAAATACCCTTAGGGACCATCTTGGCAATTAACTTATTTAAAAAAATACAAAACTTCAACCACCACCACCACTACCACTTATTCTCTCTCTCTCTTAGCTACCACCACCACTTACTCACCTTGTCTCTTAGCCACCACCACCACCATCTTTGACATCGATGACTACCACCACCATTAACAAACCTGTCAAAATAAGTGTCAAAAAAGAGATTAGAAAGTGATGCATTTGTACTATGAATTTGAAACAAAAGGGATGGTGGTGGAATTGAGATGAAAATGGGGAGTCTATAAATGGGAGTAAACAGATTAATATGATAACATTTATGTGGAATGAATTGCTTCAAGCATCATCAGTCATTTTGGATTGAGTTATCGGTCAGAGATTTACGATGTTCATCTAGATCACACCGCCAACGCAAGCACCGTATTTGTTGAAATCGATGCAGGATAGAGTGACTAATGATGCCTGAGTTATGGTGTCGGAGGTGATTTTGAAAACGAACAGGTATCGACCTCAAGAAGGCTGGTAATTGTCCCGTACAGTTCTCGATCACACCGGAAAAGGCATATATAATCTCGTTTATGGAGATGGTGGTAGTGGTGGTGGTGGTGGTGGAGGTTTATGTATTTTTTTTAAATGAGTTAATTGTCAAAATAACCCCTAAGGGCATTTTCGTCATTTTACTGTCAACTAACAAATTTTTTTTAACACTGTTAGTGTCGTGGACCGATTTAGCAACAGGTTTTGCCCTGTAGGGACTATTTAGGCAAAAATTCTTAAAAGTGTCCAAAACTGCAAAATCTAGTAAACCTCAGGGACCATTTTGGCTATTAACTCTAAACTAACCTTTGGAACTACAAAAATGCCTAAAAAAAGGTTCTATTTTACTTTATAATGCAAAGTACAAATTAGTATGCTCCCTGCCTGCCTCTTGATTCTCATATCAATATATCATAAGCATTATAATACATTACAAATAATTATTCACAAAGTAGCTTCGAAGTCCAAAGATTTGACTATTTTATTTTACACTCGATCAACAACTAACTGGGTGAGCTTACACATAGTCACATATGATCTTTAGTGGAAACTACAACAATTGATCAAATGTTATATGATACCTTTATATTCTGCCATTTAGCAAATTTACAAATGTGAAGTTAAAAAGAAAAATATGAGTTGATGTGGAGCTGATGTAACGCCTACATGAAGTGAAATAGATGAGAGTACACGGCCTAGTCTATAGGACTATATGTGTAATTAACATAAACGAATATTCTTATAATCTACACTAAAATCTTATATACGATAATAATAAAAGTTACTGTATATAATAGTGTAGTTATCACATTAAACACGAATAAGTATAGTTATAGTATTAACAACCTTAACTTTACATAAAATAACTTGAATATGTATTTGAAGAATATTTAGAATAGTTAATTTTTATTTTCGTTCAAATTTTCGTATATTGCACAAATACCTTTTAGCAAAAGAACATTGAGAAACAGAGAATAAAAGTATTATAGAGTATATCATAACCATAAAAATGATAATTACGTAAGTTTGTATTAGAAAAATGAAGTTAACAAAACTATAACATCCCGTGATAAATTGAATGTGTTAGACGATTGATAAATATTTACATGCTTCTGTTATTAATTTCCAAATGGAGCTCTAAGAAAAACATATCTTGAGAATAAGATGCTTAATATGTTAATTGAGTAAAGTAAATTCCAACGACTAAAGAATTTAAAAAATAATAAAAGCCATGCATGAGCATCACATCAAGCTATAAAAAAAACTCTATACACTTAACATTTCCGGTTCCTTTAAAATAAATCATAGGCCATGGTACATAAGTGACTTAACGTAAATAATAAACCATTATAAAACTGGAACTTTAGTTGACCAAAATCATCCGGATGACCCTTTTGTTTAGTGGTTAAAATTACAGATACTAACATTTATTTGTTAATTTGGTATGACACTATCATTTAAGATATAAAGTGTTAATTAGTTGTTTAAAAAATAAAACTTAATGTGATCAAAGTTCACTTTATTTATTTCCAACTATCAAAACGTGACACTATAAATTAAGTTACGGTATAAACTTCTGAAGGTAATCTATAAAGGAAATAAATTGGTGCTATAAATCAAAATATGGATGTTAAAAGTCTAATATATCCTAAGCCGGGAGTCAAATATGTAATTATGTGAAAAATCAAGTAGATGATCAACAGATCAAGAGTGCAATAAACTAAAAGTCAAATAGGTCAAACTAAAACACACGTCCGGTATCACGAAAAACTCCAAAGTCAAATAGGTCAAACGTGACATTATGTTTTAGTAATGTATGAATTTAATTAAGTTTTGGATTTTTTGTTAATGAAAAACTCCAAAGGTAAACTTTATATGATCCGTAAGAGATCGTAATTCGTAAACATGATTAGATGATGAAGTTTATTTTCAAAAGAGATATTTTTTTTTTGCTATTTAATTAACATGATTAAATTAAACACAATATTAATCCTATATATTTTTGTGGGTACTAAGGATTCCTCCTAATCATAATCTCACTTACCCTATTATCAATTTATCATTATCATTATTGAGTGTGGGAAACACTTTCCACTCACCCCACAATCGCATTTCTTCATCCTTCATTCCTAATTAGTGTTTGGTATGGTCCATTAATTATCTTTCTTGTTTAAAGACATAATATCTAGCTAGCTCCTTTTTTATATATTTTAAAAATGACATACCAAAAAATCAGAAAACTATTTTTAGCCATATGATAGGACGATTGATTTCTTAAACTATTTTCATTTCTTTACTATGTGATGCGTATATATAATTATTAGATTAGTACCCGTGTACTATACGGATTTTAGTTTTTTAGGTTTTAACTCAATTAAATATCAAATTTATTTTTAACATATATCTTATTAAATCGATTTGGATATTTACAAATATATTCATATAAAAAATATATGTTACAATAAAGGATATGATTTATAATAGTTGGTAAATTTTTATTGGAATATATCGGGTTATGAGATAATTCGTGATAATTGTTAATTATTTTATTTGAACATATCGAGTTATGAGATAATTAATGATAATTGGTAAAACTTTAATTTGAACATATCGGGTTAGGATAAATCATAATAATTGATAAGTTTTTTATTTGAACATATCAGGTTAGGAGATAATTCATGATACTTGGTACATATCGGGTTAAGATATAGATCATGATAATTGGTAAATTTTGTATTTGAACATATCGGGTTAGGAGATAATTGATGATAATTTGTCAATTTTTAATTTAAACATATCGGGTTATTTCGAATATGGAGTAGTTAAAATGGTGACATGTGGATGTGTTACTCAATTATTAGAATAGGTAGATTTTCATATACACCTTTAAATTATGTATGCGTAATATATACTAGTTTAGTGTCCCGCGCTATGCTCGGGAACAGAACATTCAAGTGATGTTTTTAAGGATATTCGTGAATTTTCCAATCAGTTTTGAGACAAAATCGTGGTAAACTGAAACACATGATATATTTTTAAAAATTAGATTTTTAGTATATCAATATTATACTCAAATTAAAGAGAATAAAATACTCAGTTTTATGATGTAATTTATTTTTTTTTAAAATCATATAAAAATGTTATGTTTATTTATAAAACATCGAGGTCTTTAATTGTATGTTATTATTAACTTTACCCATAAATTTCATTTTTAAACTCTATCAAATATAAACCGACTCATGTACAACCCTTGTAGTAGAGGGTTAAAAATATAAATACTCTTAAATTTTTCAGAATTCTCCAAAATATTAGGGGACCAAAAATGTAATTAGTTTTATTATAATATATTTCATATACATATTTTAATAAAAAAATCATTAATGTGAGATAAACTCTCAAATAATGCCACATAAGCCAAAAGCTTTAAAAGTATGCCACATAAGCTTTTTATGTTTTTGTATCCTTATATAATATAGCAAAACGTAAAAAACTTATGTGGCATAATTTTAAAGCTTCTGGCTTATGTGGCATCATATGAGAGTTTATCTCACAATAATGTTTTTTATTTAAAATATGTATATAAAATATATTATAATAAAACTAATTACATTTTTGGTCCCCTAATATTTTGAAGAATTCTGAAAAATTTAAGAGTATTTATATTTTTAACCCTCTACTACAAGGGGTGTACATGAGTCGGTTTATATTTGATAGGGTCTAAAAATGAAACTTATGGATAAAGTTAATAATATAACTTATGGATAAAGTTAATAATAACATACAATTAAAGACCTCAGTGTTTTATAAATATGCATAACATTTTTATACGATTTTTTTAAAATAAACTACACCATAAAATGAGCAGTGTAGTAAATTTGAGTCTAATATTACTATACTAAAAGTCTAATTTTAAAAGTATATCATGTGTTCCGGTTTACCACGGCTGTCTCAACTGATTGGAACATTCATGAATATCCTTAAAAGCATTACTTGAATGTCGTGTTCCCGAGCGTAGCGCGGGCACTAAACTAGTATTATATAAGGATTATTTAGTTAGTAATTTTACCGTATTAACATATACATAATATTTTAATTTTATAATTTAACTACTTAGTATGTTGTATAGCTATATACCACTATTATTATTATTATTGTTGTTGCTGGTATTATTTATAGAGTAAATCACTATTTTAAGCGATGTGGTTGGTAACATTTAACCATTTTGACCCAAAATTAACACTTTTAACATATCAATCACCGACGTTTTATTTTTCAACTGTTTTGGCCCATAAGATGAACCTTGTTAACTTTTTACTGTTAAGTGAAAAAGTATTTTGATCATTAAAACTATATGATTGTTTATGTAATTTACAATATAACACCATAAATTTGCTAAACATCAAAAAATTATTAATAATAACAACAATAATAATAAATCTAACTTTGTGGAATCAATTTGTTCGTAGTTTATTTTAAAATTCTTTTATACGAAACTCTTGCGCAACATTATGTTAATCAAACAAAATAATAGATGTGCTGATGGTTGCGTGACCCATGTGAATGGATATATACATAAACACTACGATAACTTTGTGAGTTTGTGTAGATGTGTTTATGACGGTTTATGCCAGTAATTACAATGGTTCCTATGATAAAAATAAAAGATGAAATAGAACATTTGTGAGAGTTCCAAAAAAAAATCGTGAGTGGTCATATAAATATTTTTAGGTGATAACATATGTGCTCGATAGTTTAATCGACTACAACAATTATTTTTTCTAATTATGAAGGTATTAAATAATATCTTCAATTCACTATCAAATGTATGTATCGATTCAGTTATCTTTATCTTTATATTTATATTTATTATTATTATTATTGATTTATTATTATTATTATTATTATTATTTATATTTAAAAATTTTGGTGTTATAGTCATAATCTAGGTAAGTACATAAGTTGCCCCTTAAGTGTGTATGGACTTCGAAACCTACATAAACAACCCCAGAAATTCACAAAGACCAAAATATTGCACTTAACTGAATAAAGTTAACAAAGTTAATGTTATAAGCCGAAACAGTTAAAAGTTTATTTTTGGGCAAAAGGGTTAAATGGCTCAAATGAAAAAATAGTAATTATTATTTTTTTTGTAATAATTTAGCATACACTTGAGAAAGATTAAAATAAAAAGTGTTATTTTCGTAAAAAATGTATAAAGTGATATGAAATATTCACTCAAACTTTAAAAAGTGAGATGAAGTTTAACGCAAACTTCAACATGAATATCACGCAAAACACAAGAGTTTATGCTTGTTTAATTTCTCACGTAACTAGAATATGCTTTGCGTAATTTATTTAAAATTTACATGCTAAATTATACGATTTGCGTGATTTTATAACATGAAACCTTTATTTGTATTTTAACGTTTTCTACACTTGAGACTTGAGAGCGTAACTAAGCTAGGGATATAAGATTCGATCTTATAGCTCGATCGTTTGTAAATGAGCTTTAATTACTTTAGTCTTTAGATGTTTGTTTGGTTAAAGGGTCTCGAAATGTTTTTTTATATATATGTTTCAACGTTTTTATGTTTCTGTTTATTTAATATCTTCGTTTATAAACCTAGTTGTTTAAGAAATTGGATTTTAAAAATCTCAACTTTCATCTGTTGGTTGAAAAAAATTATTGCTGAGAAAATTCTTTCTAAAGATCTCAACTTTTAAACATATATTTTTTAAGATCCTCAGTTAAAAATACTTAATGCCGTTAAGTTTTTTTCGAATTTAAAACTAATGTTTTAGGGTTTTTGATCGCGAGGAGGATACGAATCAATTGATGTAAAAGTTACCTCGAACGTGTGTTCCAAACGATGAAACGAAGCTTAAATTGATGTAACATTACATGTATTGTCAAACCGTTTAATCGTTTAGAGCATTGATTCGTGGTAAGTTTTACATTAATCCATTCGTATCCTACTTCCGATCAAAAACCCTAAACACATTAGCTTCAAATTCGAAAAAAACTTAACGGTGTTAAGTATTTTTTAACTGGGCTCTTTAAAAAATATGTTTGAAAGTTGAGATGACTAGAAAAAATTTTCTTAGCTGAGATTTTTTCTGACTAACAGGTAAAAATTGAAAATTTTAAAATCCAATTTTTGTTTATATCCATCCATGCATGATGATCTTTTAAGGGTTGCTTGTAGTTTTTCTTTTTCTTAATTAAAAAAAAAACAGGTTCCTTTTTTTGTTTAGTACACACCCTAACTTCGTTAAACTATTATAAAAATTGGGTGGATGGCATGATTATATTAAAATAGTATATATGATCTAAAGAAGAAAGTTGTCTCAAGTAAGGGCCACAAAATTTAAAACCAAGAGGTAGCATGCATATATAATTTAAAAACAATAAATTATAAAAAAGAGATTGAATTGGTCGAATGTGTTAATCTAGGATTCTATGTTAGAATGACATTGAAGTAATGAAGTTATTCACGCCAAAACCTAACTTAACTTATATTAATACTCTCTTATCATTTAATCATTTGGTCTTCCACTAATCATATACAAAGTTCAACAAACTTGAATTGGTTTAGTAACAACTTTAACAAAAAGAAGGATTCAAACACATCATGACATGAATGAAATGGATGACTACCGTAATTGTGACCTCTACTAGTTTTTAATAAACTAAGGCATGTCAAAGAGTGTGTGAGCTAGTTTTATGATTGGAAATGATTTCAAACCATTTAGTGGATTATGTCATTTTTAACGGTAATTAATCCTAACATTTATTAAGATAAATATATCATATAATATATATCGCCTGTAGGATTTGAATTTCACCTTTAGGGTTGTAAGATACACCACTTAACTATCAGAAGTTTTCTTAAAAAAGTTAGTAGATTATGTATGTAAATATAATATAAACAACTTTTTACATGTTTATACGAATGATAACTAGTGTTGTTAGCGTTGTCTTTATTTATTTAACTACTTTAAAAAGAATTGAAAGATTTTATACACGTACTATATGAGTTATACTTGTAAACATCGCATTTACTTGTTAGATTGAATGATCTTTGACATTCTATGAAATTATAAATATTATTATGTTAATATTGATTCATTGCAACAAGCATCCAAACACAAATTAATCCATTTTAATCTAACGGTACGAGATCATATATTCAGAAAATAAAACTCGATCAAATAAAGAATAAACAGAAATTTCCTAATAACATGGAATAGTAGTTTATGTAGGAGTGATGGTGGGAGTCAAAGTCAAAGAGACAAAGGGTTGGAGGTGGTATGAAATTATGGAAAAGTTTTGCAATATTTTGGTGGTAAGTGAGATGGAGGCCCCTTCCCACACTCACCAAACAACAATACTTAATTGCATCATCATACCAAAATTCACATTCAATTCTTTGTTTTTTTTACAAATTATTAACTGTTATCATCTTATATTTCATTAGCTTGTATTTAAACATTACAGTTTTATATAAACAAAAGATATATTGGTTATAAAGAACGTACATTAAAATATGATAGTTACTTTTTTTTGAACGGCGACTTTCAATTTTTGCAACCATTTGGTCGCATTCCCCGCAATGAGGAACCCACCACCCCACTCCGGTCAATATGTTGTCTTAACCGGGCCCACTTGACATCGGAATTTGGCTAGGCGTTCAACCGGGAAAACCAATGTGGTTTTTCCTGGAAAATCTCACAGGCAGGGAGATAATTAGAACCCTGGACCACCATTGTAAAACCGAATGTCCTCAACCAGCTAGGCTGGAATCATTAGACTAAAATATGATAGTTACTAACTTACTAGTTTGGGACAAACAAATATTGTTATTATTAAAAGAATTAATGAATGTTTGTATGTAATGACAGTCATAAATACAAAGTATATCACATATTTAAATACCTGTCTAGAATAAGAATATCTACCCTCTCTAAAAATTTAATAACATGCTAAGCATGTGCGGAGAGAATTTAATAACTCTATCTGTCACAAAAAGGTAAATTTAATAGGTAAGGTTTAGAATAATGTTATAGAAAGTAGCTAGAATGTAGTTGTTTTACTAGGTTTTATGAGTATTTTTTTTCGTTGGAATATCCGAGCTATACAATAAAATATAGATTTTTTTTATAGTTTTATATCGAATATGATTATTTTAGGTATGGGCTAGCCACACATCCAATCATTACAGTTAATATGACTCGTATTGGTCAATATGAGTCGTATTGACCAATATGACTCGTATTAGATTTAATATGGTCATATTAATCTATATGACTCGTACGTATTATATTGAATATATGTCGTATTGATCTAGCATATGACTCGTATTAGATTGAATATTAGTCGTATTGATCCAGCATATGACTCATATTGGATTAAATATGAGTTATGTTGGTCCAAAAACTAATTTTTCTATATATCCCCGACATACTCACCACCATATTGATTGTCGTAATTGTTGTTGTACTAACAATAACCATCACCATTATTTTCATTATTACATATATAATTACCATCCTAGATATAAGTTTTTTAGAAAAAAATTGGATAAATCTCGATAATATAAATGTATTTACAAATGAATTCGTTTTGAATATTGAATTCGATCGATCGAACGATCATTTATATTTGAATTTTAACAAAATTTTACATCGTGTCAAATAAGTATTAAGTTTTTCAACATTTCATACATTCGAATGATTTTTTTTACCACTGAGTAAATATGACTCATATTGAACATAATATGAGTTATATTGTGAGTCAATACGACTCATATCAAAACTAATACGAGTCATATTGTCAGGTAATACGACCCATGTCAAATCTAATACGAGTCATATTGTCAGGTAATACGACCCATATCAAATCTAATACGAGTCGTATTACTGTCTGACCTGCAACCTCTGCAAAATTCAATTTTTTGTCTGACAACAAAGCAATACGACTCATATCACCTGATACGAGTCGTATTGAGGGTGTGTGGTTACCCTTTCGGGTATTCGGTTAGAAGCACCCTTATTTTATTGGTTAAATTCACAAAATACTCTATATGATATACTCATGTGTTTGATAATGGTTGTAAACAAATTTAGTGGTTACTTACTTACTTGAATACATTTCTTGTATATATATCACTCGCTCATATATGAAATTGATAATGAAATTGGTTCTAATTTATAAACGGTGCTGTTGCTATACAAACACACTTCCTCTTCGTTTTAAAATGCATTTTGATTATTTTATTGACAATTTACAATCAACTTAAGTTCTAGGTTTATAATATAAATTAACAATAACACTACACTAGTAATTTTTTCTTAAGATTTAAATAAAAGCCTAATAGCCTATGACATACAATCTAAGCCGTTAGCACCAACGGCTGTTTAAAAAAATCTATTCATTTACCAAAGGTTTAGCCAAATAATCTCATTATAAACAAGGTATGTTTTTAATATATCTATCTAATAAATTAGAGTTTTTAGGGAGCAATTTTTTGGGGGGAAAATATATTTGTTTTATAAAAGGAATATTGAGAGGGAAAATTGAGTAGGAAAGTTAATAAAGACAAAATTTTGTGATTAATAATAATTTACAAAATTATTTCTAAATTTTTAAATATATTAGTTATAATTTTTTAATTTTTTTTTATTCAACACGTGTGTAACACACGGGTGTTAAACCTAGTTATATATAAATAAAAGAATTTACATTAACAACTGTACAAGATTCTGTCTGTATGTATGTATGTATGCAGCCATTATAACAGAAAAAATTTACAGAGACAAAGAAACAAGAAAGTAGAGCAAATAAGCAGTGAAATAATTATAATAATAATAATTATAACAAGCAGCTCACTTTTCTCCCCTGCAAAAACCCACTCACATTTTCCTCTTTAAAAGCCTCATCAATGGCGCTTCTTATTGCCCTCAAATTTGCTTCACTCTACAGCAACCCCCAACCTTACTAGACACAGAACAACAACAACAATCATATTTCCATCTTTGGTATGTCTCCAACTTCTTCCATAATTTAACTTTTCTTAAACCAAATGGGTTTGTGGAAATTTTCTATTTTTTAAGTATTTAATTAAGGGTTTTTTAGGGATTATGATGGGTATTTAACCTTTTGTGAATCTTGGGAAATTGCAAACATCATCAGCACCGATTTAGATTTTAGAGTAATGATTTTTTTTTGGGATAAATATAGTGAAGAACATTTGTTGTTAATTTTTGCACAATCTCTGTAACTTTGATGGCAAAGTGACTCAAATTTTCAAGACTGTTTTCAAGATTTTAGGGTATCTTGTACATTTGTAAGCAGACATGTATGTGTAATTTACTAATTTTCATTACTTTTATTTTTTTTTGATTTACTTGCATTGAATCATAGTTCCTGCCAACAAACTGAAATAAAGGCAAAGGTGGAGGCTTTTTTTAGTATATTAATGGTGTGTTGTGTTTTCAGTTTCAGATATCTTTTATAAGTGACAGAGCAAAAAATGGCTGGCAACAAGCAAGCTGAAGAAGCCATAGTTCCTGGGGAAATGAAAGGTGAAAATGAGCAAGAACATGGAGAAGGAGAGGAAGGGGTAGATCAGTCAATGTCTGGTTTCAAGAACTTCCTTTGGCATGGTGGTTCTGCTTATGATGCTTGGTTCAGTTGTGCTTCAAACCAGGTAATTTACTAAAATACCCTCTACTCCTTTAATTCTCTTTGTCCAGAAAATTGAAAAAAGGAGGTGTACCAGAGAACTGGTCGAGTGGTAAGCGTTTGAGTTCGACTTAACATAAGCCATATGTTGAGTGAAAAATGAGTTTTACCTGTTACTGTTGGTCAGCAGAGTATTGGTGGGTCCGTTTAATTGTTAAAAAAATTGAATCTTTTTTTTTTTATCTTGTTTTGGGATTTTAGGTGGCTCAAGTGCTCTTGACTTTGCCAACTTCTTTCTCTCAATTGGGTATGCTTTCAGGAATAATATTACAAGTGTTTTATGGTCTTCTTGGAAGTTGGACTGCATATCTCATCAGTGCTCTCTATGTGGAGTATAGAGCTAGAAAGGAGAAAGAAAATGTCAACTTCAAGAACCATGTGATTCAGGTTAATATCTAGTTTTTTTTACAGTTTAACAATTACATCAGTAAAAGAAATTAGTATTTGATTATGTGGGTTTGTCTAAAATCAAGAAAATGATTTGTGTTTACAAAGTCAAGTGCTTTCAGTGTAGTTTAAAATAATTTGGAATGAAGCTTTATAAAAGAACACAAAATTTGTTCTTTTGTGTGCTTAAAAAAACTTAAAATACCAAATCCATCTGTTTCCATGACCTTTTGTACCATGTGCTTGCAAAGTTGTACTTTAGTTGTAGACAAATGCAATAAACAAGTAAATGTATAAAACATCATCTGTTGCATGTGATACATGCCCTACATGATGCATTTTACTATGACATGATACATTCCATACATACTTATGCACATTAGCTTTATGCAGTGGTTTGAAGTGCTAGATGGTCTTTTGGGCCCACACTGGAAAGCTGTGGGGTTAGCCTTCAACTGCACCTTCCTTCTCTTTGGCTCTGTCATACAACTCATAGCTTGTGCAAGGTCACTTTTTTTACCACTGTCTAAATTGTGTAAAAAAATAGTTTTTATGTAACACCCTATGTATGCAAATCACACATCCACCACGTCATGCCTCAAGTATCACCAAGGCGTTTTGGACGCATTGGTTGTGGTTGAGAGATAAATTCATAGCTAAGCGTGCTTGAGTGAGAGCAATCCAGAGCTGGGTGACCTCTCCTGGGAAGTTTTCGCTCAAGCACGCTTAACTTGAGTTAAAGGCCGGGTGCCTGGGTGTACCATATTTTTTGTGATATTTGGATGTTAACTTTTGCGCGATGAACTATATATGACATGCAGCAATATATACTACATAAATGATAATTTGGACAAGAGGACATGGACATATATATTTGGAGCTTGTTGTGCTACAACAGTCTTCATACCCTCTTTCCACAACTACAGAATTTGGTCTTTTCTTGGGCTTGGGATGACAACCTACACCGCTTGGTACGTAGCCATTGCAGCCCTGATCCATGGCAAGGTTGAAGGTGTGGTTCACTCTGGTCCAACAAAGCTGGTTTTGTACTTCACTGGAGCCACAAACATACTCTACACTTTTGGTGGACACGCTGTCACAGTGTAAGTGAATCAGTCCCTAAAGTTATAAACTAGCCTTTTCAGTTAGTTGAAGGTAATAATGTTTAGACTTGCTGGTTTTTTGCAGCGAAATCATGCACGCGATGTGGAAGCCGCGGAAATTTAAGTACATATATCTGTTTGCTACATTATATGTGTTCACATTAACACTTCCATCAGCTGCTTCAATGTATTGGGCCTTTGGTGACCAACTTTTAAATCACTCTAACGCATTCGCTCTTCTGCCACGAACTCGTTTTCGTGATGCAGCTGTTATCCTTATGCTAATCCATCAGGTTAATTAGCTTACTAATGTTTTAATTCATGTATTGAATGATTTGTGTGTGCTTAATTTTTTTTAATATCTTTTTTTTTTGCAGTTTATAACATTTGGTTTTGCGTGTACACCGTTGTACTTTGTGTGGGAGAAAGTGGTGGGGATGCATGATACAAAGAGCATATGTTTACGGGCATTGGCTAGGTTGCCTGTTGTTATACCAATCTGGTTCCTTGCCATCATTTTCCCGTTTTTCGGTCCAATCAATTCAGCTGTTGGGGCTCTGTTGGTTAGCTTCACCGTTTACATTATCCCTGCTCTAGCCCATATGCTCACTTACCGAAAGGCGTCTGCTCGTGAGGTAAACATTCCAGTGTGTAAAATATCTATTAATGTTAAGTAAACAAAGAAACCTGAAAACCATACTTATGAACTAGTCGTCTTGTTGTTTTTATCTCAAACCGGTCAAATAAAAAAATATATCAAACGGATCATGTCATATTTATATTTTTCTAAAGAAGAAAAAAGTGTTTCTAAGTCAGCCTGTTTAAACGTGGACCAAAAATGACTTGTTTCAACCCGATAGCATTTAATAGAGAAACACACAGATCATCCAACAACGTTTCAATCGGTAGTACAATGAATATGACATGTTATTTTTCATAAGCTACATGTACCAAACAAAACCATAGCAACCCTCAAATAATTAGAGCATTTCACATGATTAGTTTTGAGATAATGAAATGTACCTTGTATTTTAAAACTAAGGTTTAGAAAATGGGTATATGACAAAGTTTGGTGATATTTCATTATCATTGATTTATAAGCTTAGATGCATCGCATCAGTCGCACTCTTGCTATTATTGCATTGAGCTGGCTAACTGACCCACTCACCTTACAAACCTAACCATGAATCTATAGGTGCATAAATCTGGTTATGGGTCGGAACCTGTTTGGGTTAAAACTAGTTCAGTTCGGGTCAAAGATGGTCAACACCACTTTTTTCGATGACAGTTCTGGGTTATAGACCGGCTTAAGTTCCTGAACCACTCTTTTTGTGCACATCCACTTAAATCAAGCGGCTCATCTTAACATTGTTAAACTTGTTGCTTGCAGAATGCAGCGGAGAAGCCACCGTTCTTTCTGCCAAGCTGGACCGCTATGTACATAGTCAACATATTCATTGTGGTTTGGGTTTTTGTGGTCGGGTTTGGGTTCGGAGGTTGGGCCAGCATGACCAACTTCATCAATCAAGTCGACAACTTCGGTCTATTTGCAAAGTGTTACCAATGCAAGGCTCCGCCAACGCCACCTCATAATCATTGAGTTTGATGTTTTTGGTTCGTTTGTTGTTTTACTTTGACATGATGTTGGTTATAGTCTAGAGATAAATATATGATGTAGTGTGCAAAATGGTTGATGATGAATTAAGTCATGGCTGAAATATAATATATAGGTTTGAATTTACCTTTTTGTTATGGCATTTTTATGGCTATATTGACTAATAGTTGTTTTGATATTTAATCATTAGGCCTGCCTAATGCTTTTATAACATAAGGCTTCTGTAAAATAAGCAAGGAATTTTGGACCCTCAACCTTTGAGTGTTCTCACGGGGTTTAAGGGTCCAAGAGAAAATGACAATTTCATATTTAAGCAGCTATATTTAGGTTAATTAGGTTTTTGAGAGACTTAATGTCGGTCTTTCAGGCTCCTACTACTCCTATGAGTATTACCATGACCACTACTACCAATATGACTATTATGATCAAAAAACAACGTCAAAATGTGATCACCGTTGAAGAAACAACCAAAGGTAAAAGAGAGTTTATAATCTTGTTCATCTTAGTAAGGCAAGCCAAGGCGTCGAACCATGGAGAGTTTTTTGGATGGCTTTTAGTTCAAATTAACGGCTAAACATACTTAAAATTTAAAGTCAGACTTCGTCTTTTTTTAATGTTAATACGCATACAGTTATAACCATAGACTTGAAAATATAAGGGTAAATTTTACACACATTCCTATTTTTTTTTATGCACATTTTATTTGTCACATATAAGGATATGTGACATAGAAGGGGGTGTCACATATAAACCTATATGTGACATATATAGTTATATACTCAACATATTATGTCACATGTATGACAAACCGTGACATATACTCAAACAACCACTGACAAAATATTCTAAGTTGTAAAAATGATAGAAAGTCCGGGAAACAAACGTATATGTCACATATGCTCTTGATCTAGAGGTCGTTGAAAATTTGATGCAATCGACCCAGACCACATTCGTGCATATGCTCTCAACAACATATTATGTCACATATAAAGCAAACCGTGATATGTACTTAGAAAACATGCACAACTTGTCCTTAACATAATATTCTTGTTTCTAAAGATGATAGAAATGTGAACGAAAGTCTCAAAGGTATATGTCACATATAGCTTTACATGTGACATATAGGCTGCAGATTTATGCAAATATGAATGCAAGAGTTATTATTTCGTTTGAATCACACAGAAGACTCTTCAACATATATAAACTTTCTTTGTTTAACACCTGTATAATTTGGTGATGATGTCGATTTCGAGAGATCCTTATCAGAAGTCGAAGCTTCTAGATTTGAATAAGGAGCCAACTTTCGAAGATTTAAACCAGGTTTAACAAGTTTTATGTTATTAAGGGTCTTACTAGGATGGGTAAACTGGTATTTCTAATTGGGTAAACGGGTATAAGATACTTTATATAGTTTATGTCGGGTATCAAACCGGGTACATTTAATTAGGTAAAAATGCATAACATTTTTGAATGATTTATGTCGGGAATCTAACCAGGTATATCTAACTAGATTACGTGTTTACTCAAAATACATGAACAATACGTTTTCAGGAGTATTTCGTATACGGGAGTCCAGATTGAGCAGGTTGAGAAGATGGCCGACGGGGGGATGAGTTGGTTCCCCTAGCGATAGAGCCGATACCGTCGTAGTGCCCTCCACGTGTGTACCGTGCTTTGTGGTTTGCTTGCACATAGAAGATGATTCATGATACATAAACCCAGGTTGTGCGCATGAGGAATATTGGGATATGCTCCGGTGGTCTGGTTTGAAACCTACCCGAACAATCCCAACCCCATTTATTTTAAATTTTGGATGACAATTAGTTGAATTTTTTTAACTATATATGTTTATATATGACATATTGTGGTGCTAGACTAAATTCTAACAAAACTATCAACCTCGTACCTTTTTATTTCTATGTCAGATTTAAAAGTGTCATATAAACTTAAATGTAATACTTAAGGATGACATTCCTATGTCAGATATACCTCTATATCTAAAATGAGGTGTGAAAAAAAAGGTGTTAACAAATAAGATCCAAATATAATGAACGGAAGTGAAGAATGTGAAAAACCTCTTATTGAGAATGCTCTTATTGATGATGCTTTAAGGGGTTGAAGACTTGAAGTGTTAGAGCATTCACAGTAGGAGAAATATCTGCATCCCTATAATTACATTAAAAACAACTATCTTTTCTATCTCCTTCTAATTAAATAATAATTTCTTTTACCTTTTCCATTACAGTTTCTCTCTCTTCTTCTCACAACCACTTTTAAAATCATTAAAAAATTATAGGGGGTGAACAGTAGCTTTTCAAATATAGAGTTTCTCTCTTCTCCACCATTAAATTTTCTTTTTCCTTTACTCACAATAACCCATAACAACCCCTATAATATAAAACCTCACTTATAATCATTTTATTCCTCCCATATGAATGCTGTTATTATATTCGGATTTGACGTTTGCCCCTTACACCCATATACTACTGATGCAGCCCATTATATGAGAAGAACAACCCAAGATCTAAAAGGTCCATCAAGAAGCCCCTTATAAATTCAAGATTACTCTTTTGTACATTGTTTCTTTAATTTTTGCGTAGTTGAAGTAGTCTACTACTCTAATACATGTTCTAGATCATGGGTAGTTAGATCCTCGTAAGACGTAATAAGGACAATTAATCTAACGTTTATTAGTTTTAAACTGTTTCAACTTTCACTTTTATTTTTTATTAGTCTCAACTATTGTAGTGGCTGGTAACAGTTTTAATTTTTATCACTTTGACAACCAAAAAGGCGTCGTTAATTTTTTTAACCCCGTTAGTTTTTTTTGAATTTAAGATCGATATTTTAAGGATTTTGATTGGAAGAAGAATACTAGTAGATTGATGTAAAGGTTATCTCGTTACGGCACTCCAAATGACGAAATGATGCTTCAATCGGGTGTTTAAACATAACGACGCTTCAACCGGATGTAAAAATTATGTCGTTCGGATCAGTGCTACGAGGTAACTTTTACATCAGTCGACTCGTATTCTACTTCTGATAAAAGCGCTAAAACGTCGTCTGGAATTCAAAAAAAAACTTTAACGCTATTATTTTTTAACAGCAATCCGTTGATGCTAAAAGTGATAAAAGCTAGCACCGCCAACACATATTCAATAATTGAGACTATAACGGACAGTAATAAATAGTTATCACTATTAAAATCCGATACTCATTTCCTTATTTACAATTCTCTTTTATAAACCACACTTACAATTCTCTTCTATAAACCACACTAACAAACGCCTAACACTTTGTAAAAACAAGAATATTGAACCAGGACATCATGATTTTTCTTTTGCGTTTATTTTAGCAAGAATCCTTAATTTACTTCTTTAAAGAGCATTGGATTTTAATACTCTCGTATATTTGTTATTAGATTGAGCCCCGTATGTTACACGAGTGAAAATATAAAAAACAGAATTCTACTTTGCGAAAAAATAACATTTGAAAATAAGTTACACATTACATGAAAGATATATGAAAATAGAAACACAATTTGTTTAAACTCTAATTTGAGCCTTTGACAAATAAAATTAAACTAAAACAGTATTAATACAAAATTAGATATCGAAGCTTTTAAAATTGGTGTCTTATAAATCTTATAAATTAATTATAAAAAATGGTAAGAAAAATAGGCATACAAATATTCCAGATGATAGATATCCGGCAAAATCGATGGTGACACTTATGTACCGAGTTGAGCGTACGGGTCGGCAAACATGAGTGTAGGCCGTAAATTGCGATGCGTTATTTGTTAATTTGTTTATTTTCCGTCTTCACATTGAGTTTTGAGATGTAAATAAGATAAATTGAAATTTTGAAAGAGAATATTATGGGTAATTTAATGTTTTTGATTTCTTTCCATACATAGAAGATTCTTAGTTTTGAGCGGGAAAATGTTTCAACACCCACTTTAATGAATGACACGTGTCCTCTAAAACCCTCTTTTATTAGAAGGTATAGATTAGTCGCTATTAGTTCCAACTATTAAAACTAGTTTTATACCCTTCCAGAGACCGGATGTCGACTTGTCTTCAACGACCAACAATGAGTCTCATATGCATAGTTTTTTGTAATATTCGTAGACATTAGTACCAAAAAATAAACATAATAAAATCTTATATGAAATATTGAAAATCATATCACATTGAAACAAATTTGCATTATACAAAGGTATATTGGTTTTCACTGGTCCCAACTATCATCTTTTGTCTTCTACTGGTCCTAACTATTGAATTGGTTGTCAACGGTCCCAACTTTTATCACTTTGGTATTGGTCCGTCGTTAAAAATTTTTTAATGTCGTTAAGTTTTTTCCAAATTCAATACCGTTGCTTTACGCCTTTTGATCGGAAGGATAATACAAGTCGACTCGTATTATCATTCCGATTAAAAGGCCTAAAACATCGGTCTTGAATTTGAAAAAAACTTAACGGCATTAAAAAAAATTTAACGACGGACCATTGGTTGCCAAAGTGATAAAAGTTGAGACTAGTAGAAGACAAAAGAAGATAGTTGGGACTAGTGAAAACCAATATACCTTATACAAAAGACCATT
Organism: Tagetes erecta; assembly: GCA_030867185.1. Classification (NCBI taxonomy): domain Eukaryota; kingdom Viridiplantae; phylum Streptophyta; class Magnoliopsida; order Asterales; family Asteraceae; genus Tagetes; species Tagetes erecta. Next base: position 16,004,344 of record CM061491.1, on the reverse strand, counting down.
TATAATACCTTTATAGCGTTTGTATAATAAGAGCTAAAGGTTCTCGTAACAATGGTTTGAAGTTTCTGAATTAGGTTCAACTAGAAAGTCTAAATTCTCTAGAAACTCTAAGAATGAATTTGTACCATTAGATCTAATATTAAATGAAGATCAATGGCTCATAAGCATAACGTGACATAATGATAAATAGTTAAAATTTTAAATGGTAGGCTAAGGATATATTAGTCTTGTCTCATTTTCAAATTTCACTTCTTTTTTAAACGTCCATAACTTTTACATACGACAATACTTTTTAATAAAAATTACACTAAAAAAACAAGCGTTTTTTATCTTCAAAATGCATATAATTTACATGCTTGAACGATGCATGGGATATTGGGTGATTAACACGGCAACGAATGTGAACAGATGACCAAATTAAGACACCGTCTGAAATTAAAAGGATCTTAATTTAATTAGTTTTTTTGAACCAGCAACTTCCTTGTATGTTCTAATTCCAATCTGCAACAGTTGCCTGTGGAAATCTTTTCCTAATCTAATAATGCTTTTTTACCTCATTCTCCGACATACATAAATAATGATTATTATTTCTGATGTTTTCTTTTATTGTGTCTTTGGGTATATATTTTTATTATTATTTAATTAGGGGTGGTGGATTGTGGAAAACTTTTTCCAAATGCATTTCTTTTTTATGCCCAGGAAGACTAGCTAGTTTTTGGCTATAAATTGTTCGATCATGTGGTTATAACGTCATGATTTTCCAATTAACATACATAGATCATTATTATTATTATTTATGATGTCTATTCTTGTGTCTAGTTTGCTGCTATTATTTACTCTTACTCTCGGCCTCAGACCAGAAGATGCCAACATGCTCGGCTCATGCATTGCGAAGGAACGACAAGCACTACTTGATGTTAAAGCCGATCTAATACATGTGATTGGAGATCTCAATAATTGGGGGACCGGAGAAACAAATTGTTGCAAATGGGCGGGAGTCCAGTGTAGCCATCACACTGGTCATGTGATTGAACTTGATTTTAGTTTCGCTCGTTATTTCATTGATGCTAGCTTTGTAAGAGGTAAGATTAGTCCATCATTGACAAATTTAAATGAGCTACAATATCTTAATCTAAAGTTCATTGATTTTCAGTCCAATCCTTTACCCATCTTTTTTGGTTCCATGTCCAACTTACAAGCTTTGGATATTTCTAATGCTAATCTTAGCGGACCAATTCCTTATCAACTTGGCAATCTCTCTAAGTTGCGTCATCTTGATCTTAGCCATAATTCTTTACGTGGACGCATTCCTTTTTCCTTCGGAGGTTTGACATCTCTTACGTATTTAGACATGTCACACAATCTACTAGGAGGTGTCATTCCAAAATCCTTTGGGAATTGTTTGTCTTTAGCTCATCTAGATTTGTCACAAAATCTTTTTAATGGTTCATTCCCAAGTTTTGTTGGATGTTCTTCTTTGATTAACATGTCCCTTGCTTTCAATTCTTTTACCGGAAGCATGTCTAACTTCACAAAATGCAAATCTTTAAAGAATTTAGACCTTTCTAGTAATTTATTGAACGGAAACCTGCCTGATGTGTCTCAACTTTCAGATTTGCAATACCTTAATGTTGGTCACAATTCTTTAAAGGGGAGCATGCCTAACTTTAAAGGGTGTACATCTTTGCAAACTTTAGACATTTCTAATAACTTTGTAAGCGGAAACATGCCCACGACCTTTTGTCAGCTTTCAAAGCTGAAATATCTTGACGTTGGTCACAATCGTTTGAATGGAAGCATGCCTGACTTCAAAGGATGTCCTTCCCTCTCGTATTTAGTCATGT